>OV702284.1:32739934-35239934 GCA_916181665.1 Avena sativa
TTAAGGGTGGTAGTACCCTAGTTGTTTTGAACCTGCTTGTAACCCTAGCCTTCCCAAATCTCGGGACGAGATTTATTTTAAGGGTGGTAGCCTGTCACATCCCAAGATTTTCCAAATCTTGTAATGTGAAAAATAGATGAATAAAATAAAACTTTGTTTGATTTTTAGGGCCAGAAGAAACTTTTTGAATTCAATTGGAAATATTCAAACCAATTTAAATTAAATAAATCCTAAAGGGATTTAAAAAGATAAACATTTAATAAAGGAAAATAAAATATTTTGGAATTACTATTTTGGATCTTCTAAATAAAAGGATTTGGTTTTCAAATGAAATAGAAGTTTTATAAATAAAGATTATTCCATGGAGCCAAATTAAACCTTGGACAAACTTTTGAAATAAAACATTTGTTTTGATAAAAATAGTAAAGGTTTATTTAAATAAATTAATAAGGATTTAATATCCAAATATTATTAATAAAGGTTTTACTATTTCCAAAACCTCCAAAACTTATTTATGTATTTATAATGAGTTTTCCAAGCATTTTGTATTTCCAAATAAAACCTACTGATTTGGTTTTGAAAATAAATAGATTTCAAAAGGAGTATTTGAATAAAACAAATTCTATTTTGATTTTAGTAACAATGGTCTATTTATTTAATAGATAATGGACCCTAAAATAAAAATTATTATTTTGATTTTGGATTTTGGTTTATGCTACTAAACATAACCAAAATTCGAAGTTTCAAATCTTGGTGATTGTTTGAATCAATTTGAATGTTGTTTGGTTGATTGAATTTCAAAACAGGAAATGGTTATAGAAAAAGAAAAAGCCAGCAGACAGAACAAAATAGAGTTTGGACCAGCCCAGCCGGCCAAGCCCACAAGTCCCAGAACCAGCCCAGCTTTTCCTCCCCGGAGAAAAATGTTTCACACTCGATTTTAAACCCACGCAGAGACTGACCGGTGGACCTCCTTTCTTTCTCGCACCCCCACTGACGACTGGACCCCACCTCCCTGTTCATCCTCTTCACCCGCGCAACCCCTTCTTCCCCAAACCGTGCTGCCGTTCTCTGTCATTCAACCGCGCGTTCAATTCACGAATAATGGCTGCGTTAATCTTGCCCCGACCATGCTTACATAAGCGCCCCTCCTCCCTCTGTCTTTTTCCTCAAACGCGAACGCCACATCGCCACCAGGCTGCTCGCATTGCTTGCGACAACCCACTGTCTCCGACCACCTTCCACCTTCGATTCCGGCCAAGCCACACCACCTCCTGCCTCCCCGAGCACACGAACACCTTCCCCACTTCCAGGCGCATCCACCTGTGCCCTTCGTACTACCGCGGGCGCCCCAGAGCAACGTCAGCAACAAGCTCTGAACGACGCCGCCGTCCGCTCCAACTCCGACGAGCCCCACAGGTAGATTCCGGCCGCCCCTCTTCTTCTCGTTCACGCACACAGCATCTCCGTGATCCCCTGCGTCTAACCATGCTTCTGGTTTGCCTTCTCGTGACCCGTAGCATCGTCTTCGACCTCGACCAGAGCCAACCGTCGCCAGAGCGAACTCCGGCGAGGAATTCCTCCTGCCCTCGTGCGCCCCTTGCCCCGACGACCACACGACGAACCTCCCCAGCCTCCTGCGATCTCGGTGAGCTTACTCCCTCCCTCTCTCGCTTCCTGTTTCGCCAGCGCCGCCACTATCTGACCGTCGCCGCCGCTAGCCACCACCGGCGCCGCTCGCAAATGGTCGAGCACGCTAGCACCGTAGGATCTCGATCCGACGCTTGCGATATATCACTTAAGCCGCGAAGGGGTACGTTTTCTGAACCGCACGATATGCTTAGATCCAACGCACCGCGTTACCAATCCGACCGAACCGGTACCGTCCAATGAGATTGCGACGCGTGGCCAGGCCTGTTTAATACAGAATTTGGAAATCAGAATTAAGTTGCAATTTCAAACCTTTGTAACTTTCGATCCACACGTCCAAAATTAACAAATTTGATACCGTTGGATTCAGTGGAACAAACCCTAGCCAACCATGCGTTTTGTTTAGTAAATAGTATCTGTTAGTTTGCTTGTTTTTGCAGATACTTTTGTATGCTTGTTTAGATTAGAAAATTGTCTAAAAATGTTTTTAGGGTTAAAACCTTTGCAAAATGGTTTGTTGTAAACTCACTGACCCTAGAAACCAACCCATAGATTGGAAAATGATTTTGGTAAAGTTTAGGTTGGATTATTTGACTTAGCCAATTTCTAGCCAAATAAAATTATTGATTTTATTATGAAAATGCTTTTGTAAAGAAAACTTTTGGAAAATGTTTTGGACCAAACCTACTGACCAAAAACACTAACTTTTGCAATGGCAACTCATTTGGTGAAAAACATAAAGTTTTTGATAAAAATATTTTCCACCACATAAAATGATGATTGGATTTAAAAATGGTTTATGGACAAAACCCTTTTGAAAATGACTTTGCCACTTTGGAAAATGACCAATTTGGAACTCACAAAGTTTAGAAGCCTAGTGGAGACCACCTTTGCAATTAGAACCATCTTTTACATGCTTACATGCATGACTTATATCTTAGATCCCATAGTTTTATGTGTGTGAATTGTTGTTTGATTGATTATTGGAATGCTAGTTGATATAGAGTTTGCTTGATTGATTGTAGTGAAATTAGCAAAGTGTGAGACTAGCAAGATCAAGGAGTGAACCACCATTCCCTTCCAAAAAGGCAAGTGACACTATCATCTAAAGTCCTACTATTTTCATTATACTTAGTGGATTTTGAAACATGCATGAAAAGATATTTTATACTTATGCTATGCTAAAATCCTAATAGGATTCCCTATACATTCCTTAGAGAAAACAATGTAGTTGTTACATGCTTAGCCATGCTATATATATTTTGAAAAGAGATACATGTTGAGATTTTATGAAGTTGAGAAAAGGACTTGTGTTTTATATAATAAAACAAGGACTCAATGAACCACCTGGGTGGCCAATGATACTTCGAGTATTGGAGAAGGTGGCAACAAAAGGAACCCTGTCTATGGCAATATCTTTGTGTTGTGCTCCAAAGGAAACCACCCAGGAAACTTAGAGATTGAACATGTTTCTCCAATTGTGGCTTTCGTGTGCAACCACATGCTATTATGGCTCTGGCTTAGTCAACTACATTGGAAAGTCCCATACATTGTCTTCAGTTTACTGGACATGGGGATCTGGAATGCTTCATGGGTGCTGAAGACAAGCTAGCAATGGTGTATGGGAGGATCCTTTGGAAAGACTTCGTCACATTCTCAATCTGCCAGTACTCCATCTTGGTGAGTGCTAATCCAGTGGCCACTGGTGGCAAAAGGATGGGATTGTGACATGTGGGTAAAGTGTACTCCTTCTGCAGAAGATAATAAAATCTAAGTACTTAGCCGTTTCCCCGGTTATGGACAATACTGAGCAACTAAAGTTTGAAGCCATGGGAGATCTCGACATTCTAATTTTTAAAAGAAAACTTTTAAAGACTTGATGCACTTGGGGTTACCAAGGAGCACAAGAGACTTTGACAAAACTTGATGCACTTGGGGTTACCAAGGAGCTCAAGAGATTTTTGACAAGGACTTGAACACTTGAGTTTCTACCAAGGAGTTCAAGGAACTTGGAAAAAGAGATTTGACAAATGACCAAAACCATTTTGAAAAGATAGGATAAAATATTGCTTTATGCAAATGAGCCTAAAACCCTACTTAGCCAAATATGCATGTAATAATAGGATCCACTTATATTCTACATAGTAGTGAAACTTGCCAATACAACTCAAATGTATTGACCCTTGTGGCTATAACTTGTAATGTTGCAGGTTTGATTGTTTTTAGTGAAGATTGGTTGATTAGGATTACAAAGTCTACAACCAACATCTGCCTGTGGCAATTTGAAGATGAAGGACCCCATGACTATAGATATTCCGTTGCAATATAATGTAATAGCCAAATGAGCTATGTATGATGTAAAAAAAATTATGTTATTCCGGTTATAAAGTTGTATTATCACCTCTGTTTCTTGATATTACATCTAAACTGTGGATGATAGCTATTGATCCAGGGACTAGCATTGTAAACACAGGGGACTCCACCTTATGTTGTATAAAGGTTGGGACACTCCCTCTACAAATAGCATGGGGTCCTTCATCTTCAAAGTGCCACAGGCAGACATGTTGGTTGTAGACTTGTAATCCTAATCAATAAACTTCACTAATATCAAACAAAACCTGCAACATAACAAGTTACAACCACAAGGGTCAATACATTTGATTTGTATTGGCAAGTGATACTATGGTAGTATAGTGGAGTCTATCATCTATATGCATTTGGCTAAGTGGAGCTTAGGCTTGCATTGCTCAAAATAGATTTTCCTTATCATTTGAAAACACTAAGTTTTTGTTTGAAAAAAACATTCCCAAGGCATATCCCAATAGAAATTGGTGATCCTTCAACCCTTGTTCAACCACAAGATTTTAACTTAGAAATTGGGATGAGGAGATTCTTGATAGCTTCCATGTCTTGATGCTCAAATTGTCCTTTCCCAGGGACATGGCTAAGTACTTAGATTTTACACTCTGTAGAGGTGGTGCACTTTCCCCACAAGACTTGGTTTCACCAAGACAAGATCTTTCACAAGCCTTCCCTTAGACCAGAATGGACGCGCTCCAACCTATAAAACCCCTACCACCAACTGTCCATTTGGCTAAGTTATTGCAACCTATATGATCCAGGCAGAGCCCATAATGGCAAGTGGCTGCACTTGAAGCTTCTCAACATTTGACATCTCAAATCTCTTTGTTCCTGGGTGGCCATCCACAAGTGAGATACACAAGGTAAACCATAGAAATGGTCCTTGTGAACCACTCAACACAAACCATTCCTTCCCTTCCACCCAGGTGATTCATTCACTTAGTTGTTTTATTGAACAAAACACAAGTCCTTGACTTGGAAATATTCCATAGTATGAATATATATTCCACCCTTATTTTCTATTAGCTAAGCTAAGCATAATAGTAGTAGGAATCTTAACTTAGGAAATTTCTACTAAGGTTTCATCTACTAGGATTTCCCATGGCATAGTTTACACTTAGCAAAATTCCATGCAAGTCCTACTTAGAAATATCACTAATGCATAGTGAAAATAATGGGACAAAAGTAGGAAGCATCACTTGCCTTTTTGGTAGAGAATATAAGTTCACTCCTTGTCTTTGCAATGATCACACTCTTTAAATCACTACAATTCAATCAAGCAAGGGCACAATTTCAATCTACCATTCAAGCAAACATCACATAAAATAATAGCAACAAAACAATGCATGCAAGCATGCCAAAGATTTTTTTATTTGGAAAAGTGGTTTCTAATGGGTTATAAACATTTGAAAACCCCTAATGGTCATTTTATAAAGTGGCAAAATCATTTGCAAAAGATTTCACTTCATAAACCATTTTTAAACCAAATCATTATTTTATGTGGTTGAAAATGTCTTTAGCAAAGTAATAATTTTTATAGGGTTCACCAAATACATTTTAAAATCATAAAACTTGGTGTTTGGGGTCAGAGATTTTATTCCAAAACATTTTCCAAAGATTTTCTCCCAAAAGCATTTTTAATAAATAAACATTATTTTTATTTGACTAGAAATGGTTTAAATCAAAAGTTTATTCTTTTGCTTCACCAAATATATTTTTGAAACCACAAATTGATTCCTATGGTCAGTAGGTTCAAAACAAACCATTTGCCCAAGATTTTATCTAAAAACACATTTTAGAACAATTTTTATATTCTAAACATTCATACACAAGTTTCTGCAAAAACAATCAATTTAACAGAAGAATTTTACTAAAAAAAGTGCATGGGTAGAAAGTACTTGTTTTTCTGAATCCATTGATATAAAATTTGCAAAATTTGGACGTGTGGTTTGAAAGTTATGAATTTTTCAAATTGGAACATCTAATAGACATTTCTGTTTTTTAAAACAGAAGCTGGGCCACGTGGCGCGTTTTTATTTGTCGATACTGGTTCGCATGGATCAAGCACTGTGAGGCGTTGGATCTAAGTTAAATCGAGCGGCACAGATCTATCCATACCCCTTCGGGTTAGTTTCTACCGTGGCCACGCGATCAAGATCGGACGGCGCACAGCGTGCCTGCCAGAGATGGGCGGCGCTGGCGGCGGCTGCGCGGCGGCGACGCTCGGCTAACAGCGCTACGGCGGCTACAGGAAGCGAGGGAGAGGGAGGAGTGGCTCACAGTGATCGCAGGGGTATGGCAAAGCTCAAGGTGGTCTTCGGGTAGCAGGGGGCGCACGGGTGTCGTCGGAATTCCTCGCCGGAGATGCTCCTGGCGTCGGGTGCGGTCAGTCGTCGTCGAGGGCGATGCTACGGAGCACGAGGGAGCAAACAGAAGATGCGGTTAGCTTCATACGCGAGTCACGGACATGTGTGCATCAAAAGGAGGGAAAGGGGGGTCTGGTCTCACCGGTAGTGCTCGTCGGAGCGGAGGCAGACGGTGGCGATGTGCAGTGGTCGTCGTTGTCGAGGTTCTGGGGCGTGCGGGGGCGAGCTGGCACTACGGGGAGGTTCGCCAGGAGGTGGGGAGCAAGTGAGTGTGGTCGAGGAGGCGAGGGGCGGCAGGGTTTGGCCGGAATTGTCGTCGAAGCTCGCCGGAGAAGAGGGCGATGCAGGGGGAATTGGGGACAGCCTGGGGGCTCCGGTGGTGTGGCGTATGGGGGGAAATGGAGAGGAGAGTGTGGCGATTATTACTGCGGTGTCACGACGAGGATTAAACGCGGCATTTAGGAGAATTGATCGCGAGGATTCAACGGTAGAAAACGGCCAGGGCGTGGTCTTCGCGTGGGTGGAAACGATGAACAGCACTGTGGGGTCCGATGGTCAGTGAGAGAAGGGGTGGGGAGATGGGGTCCACGCGTCGGTGACTCAGCGGCCGGGTTCTGTCTGCGGTGAGAAAATATTTTGCTCGGGGTGAGAGAGAAAGAGAGGTGGGCTGCTGGGCTGGGTCGACCTTGTTCACCTTTTTTTTTATTCTGAATGCTTTTCTCTTTTTCCATTTCTAATTTCTGTTTTGATTTTGCTTAATTAATTCAAACATCAATTTGAATTCAAACCTCAACCAAAATTTGTGTAGGTTTAAATACTGATTAGTAATATAATCTGAAGTCAGTTTTGGAATAAAACCTTATTCTTTTTGGGGTCTTTTTATTTATTAATTAGGCCCTTGTTTTAAATCAAATAGGATTTAATAATATTTCAAACACCATTTAAATTCTTTAAATTTTCCAAATCTTTTCAGTAGGTTTTTATTTGTTTAATAGGGTGTCAAATAATTCATCTTGAATTATTTGGAAGGTACTTAATATGATTCATAAATCATTTGAATTGGGTATTTGTTTTATTTCCAATGATATTAAATATAGTTTTAATTCCATAATTTTATTTGGAGGATTTATTTTATTCAAATTAATTAAACAAATTTTATTCCACTTGGGTAAATTCCAAATATCTTTTCCCATGATTTAATTAATCATTTCTAATAGGGATTTTGTCTTTATTCAAATGGAAATGAAATTTAGTTCATGCCATTTTATTTTATTTTGGAAAATTCTTTATCCTTATGTTTTATTGGGTTTTGGATCATATCTTATTCCATTTGCTTATGGTCTTTGCCAAGATTTAATTTGGTCTTTAAATATTATTTATTTAATAATTCTTTCCTTATCTTATAAAATCCATAACTTTTTATTTATAGATCCAAACTTGGTGATTCCAATTTGTAAAATCTTATTTGATATTTGTTTATCTTTTTAAATCCTTTTAGGATTATTTGTTCACCATTTGGTATGGATTTATAGATAGATGCTTTATTAGCTTTGGGAATTAAATATCCTTATCTTATTAAATTCATGAGATTTTATCTATGGTTCCAAATTGGATGAAATCAATTTATATGGTTTTATAATATTTCTATTTGTCTTTATTGATCATTTGTAAATGTTTGTTGACAAATTTTTATATGGATCAAATCCATAGGCTTGGAGATAACTTGGAAATGATTTTTATTCCATTAGGGTTTTGGGTTTGGATTTATTGAGGAATGCATTTCTCTTGATTTGGATTTTGTTAGATTCAAACTTTAATTAAAGTTTGTTCCAGATGGGATTTTAAGTTTCCATTTAGAAACAAAAGTTTCTTTTCACCCTAATTTTCAACAATTGTTTATTTTGTTTATTTACTTTTCACATAACAAGATTTGGAAAATCTTGGGATGTGACAGTGAGCCGTTAGATCTAACTTAATCTGGACAGCCCAGATATGTTCGTACCCCTTCGCGTAAGTGATCTATCTAGCCCATCGGATCTATATCCAACGATTCGCGATCAAGCGACCAAACTCTGGCGGCGCTAGCGGTGGCGAGTGGCAGAGGCAGCTCTGTCCACGGTGGCGCGGTGGCTACAGGGGGGTTTGGGGTCGTCGGAGATGCCTACCAGACTCGCTGTGCTGAAGCTCAACGTGGCGGTGGCTGGTCAAGGGGCGCACAGATGCAGCGGCAGGGTGTCGTCGGAGTTGTTGGCGGCGTCAGGTGCTTGTTGAAAAAGATGTTGCCGAGGTTCTGCGTCGGCCTAGCACGAGCCAGATGGGTTAGGAGGTGCGCAAGGTCTCGGCAATCATGATAGCATCGAAGGGAAGGCAAGGGGCGGTTAGCTTTTACCTTAATCACTCGCCGGAGTTGGAGACGGCGTCAGGAACTTGCGGTGCTCGTTGGAGTCGACAACCTGGGGAAATACAGGACGAACTAAGGATGTCAGTAGGAGCGCAAGAAGGTTGCGAAGCAGTTCACGTGAACCAGAGAGGAAGGCGCGCACGGAGCTCACCAGGATTGGTCGCCGGAGTGGGTTCTGTCTGCGGCGAGGTAATGGCAAATACTGGCAGCCTGGAGGCGCTTCGGGCTGGCTTTGTTGGGGGAAATAGCCGCGAGGGGGAGAGGTTTAAGTAGCCGGAGCTGGGCGTGGAGTTACTCGGCGAATCAACGCCAATTAATCGCGCAATCAACGGCAGTGACGCGGGGGAGGAAACGGCGGAGGCTCAGTCGTGGGCGAGGTTTAGGGACGAAGCTGACGGGGCAAGTGGGTCCGGGGCGTCAGTGGGAGGGGTGTGTTCGCGCGGGTGAGAAACAAAGAGAGAAAGGAATGGCCCGGGTGGGCTGGATTCTGTGTTGGGCCGAATTGGCAGCGCCAGCCTTTTTCCTTTTCTTATTCATTTTCCATTTCTGTTTTTGATTTTTTGATATCATTTTCAAACAAATTCAAATGCCAATTGAATTCAAATTTGTTCTGGGTTTTTGCAGAGTGTAAAAATCATAATTATGGGTGTATAAACATATGGACTCTCTATATTAGCTTGGTCCTATTGATCAAACAAAATAAATAGTGATATGGCACTAGATTTGATCAAGTTTTGAAAATGGTTTTAAATTCACATTTGTTTTGAAATTTTTTGGTTTATACTCTAGCAATCAAGCAAAACATTCAGAGAGTAACAAGGTTTGATTCATGAACAACAATCTCTCATTGGAGAGTAGCATTTGATTTAATGCTGATCACATAAAATAATGAGCTCATATGCTCCTGTTTTTGAATTGATCTTTGAAATGAAACTCTACATGATCAAGGATGCATGGATGATATGCATGAGTTTTGAAACATGATTTTAGGGATGTTACAGCCTCGCCGACCCTCGCCTGAACCCCGTTGAGCCCCCGACGACCCGCACCTGCCGCGTTAGGTTTCTGTCTCGCCGGCGTTGCCCAACGTCGACGATGACCCTCAGCCGTTAGATTAGAACAAGATCTCACGGCTCACATCGCCCCATACCGCTTCGCACCCCCTCGTCTCACTGACGCGTGGGGACAGCAACTTAACCATCCCGCGTAAACGCTGTGCTTAGCAGGCCGGCCCAGTATCGTTTCCCGCGCAGCCTAGTCATTTGAAATTAACCTTTTCCATTTTATTTCAAACACACTTCTGCACATAGATTCAAAAATCAACCCAGATCGATTCAGTGAACCAAATTGAATGAAAACAATTTTGTTAGAAAGATCTGGAAATGCTAAATCCAAGACCGTTGGATTCAAGTCATTTGGATCTGTAGATCACCGTTGGTAAAAATAACAAAGCAGAAGATTTTCTGCATTCAAACATTTTTCAAATTTAAACCATGATAGCTTTTGAGTTGATTCCAACTCTCAAAAATCACATTTAACCATACCTTTCAGAATATATAAAAATATATAGGTTTACTTACAGAAATAATGACCAAGTAATAAAAGGATGCCACATAGGCATTTCTAGTCACTTTATTTAAATAAAATAAAAGGTTAAACTTTATTAAATTGTGACACCACTTTAAATCACATTCCCATGGACTGAAATATGTGGTGATGACATGTGTCAACATGATCCCATGTTTGGTTTGGAGAATATTAAATCCTAAGTAGTTTTTCAATGAGTAGAAATTAATTTCTAAAAATAAAAGGAATTAAACCAAGCCTTAATCTTGTAATGTTAGAGATGATGCTAGATCATCTATAGGACCCCTTTTGTGTGATGATTGCAAGTAGTTAAGTATTGTTTGGTGATTATGTACCTCGTATTTATTTATAGACGCTAGTACCGACCAAGGATACGAGGAAGAAGGAGGATACTACGAAGAAGAAGCCGAGGAGAACTTCAACCACTCCTCTGCACAAGGCAAGCTAACACTTGCAAGATACTATACTTATGCAAGCCAATACTTGCAAGCTATTAACTTAGCAAGACTTACAAATCAAGTTGACCTATGCAAGCCAATACTTGCAAGCTATTAACTTAGCAAGCCTTACTAATCAAGTTGACCTATACAAGCTAATACTTGCTTGCTACCATGCCAAATATATGTCTTAAGCATATATGATCATAACCACTTGATAAACCAATCCTAGTTTTACTTACAAGATTTAAATTTTATTTCTTTATCAAAGATAGTACTTAGAGCTTACTTAAGTGAATGGTAGATTCTAGAGAGATAATTGAAGGTTGCATAAAGAGCATAAAACTTGGCCTAATCTAGATAATCTTTATGTCATCCTAAGGCATGAGATTAAACTTAGTTAAACTCCACTAGTTTACCACCCCTCATTAGTACTTACCCCCACTTGTAGATGCTAGTGCTAAGCATAAAACTTGATCAACATTAGATGGGAATATTTGGTGAAAATGGTTATGAAAACCTTGGAATGATGGATCATTCTATTGAGTTGTTTTGGACATGTGTTTCCGAACACCAGATGATTTATGGTGATGAAAATGTTGAGGCATGAGCCTTAGCCCTTTATAAAACTGATGGTTGTCTGGATGCGATACCATTCCAATTTTATCGTACAACCACAATACCGGAGAATTGGGTAGGGCTTGACTGGAAACTTATATACCTTAGTATTAGTTCCCTCACTGCCAAGGTCTGAGCGGAGGCTACCTTGTGAAGATTGTCCACCTGTGCAGTACCCAAGATAACAGTTGGTCATGGTTGGGAGGCCAAACTCACAGGAGAGGTGCTTATACTAGGGCGTGTAATTGAAAGGTTAGGATTGATTATCCGCATACTTACTATGGTGAATTCAGGATTTGTTCCTAACGGATGTATCGAATGTTTTGGTGAAAGTGTACAATCTCTACAGAGTGTCAAACTATTCGAATAGCCGCGTCCGCAGTTATGGACAGTTGGAGTGGCCATACTGTTTCCCCGTCAGAGGTTTTCAAAATGACTTGTGAAATGAATTGAGACTTTGACTTGACCACAACAGGGTTGTGATATGAAATACAAGTTCGCACTTAGGGTTATAAAGCTTTAACTAGCATACTTTGCTTCTGAATTTAGTAGAGGTAAATCTGGCTTTTTGCAAAACAACCCTAAAGCCTAGTGTCCTATTACAAAAACCCCTTTCACTTGTTAGTATTCGTTTGCGAGTACTTAAAGAGTACTCATGGCTTTGTCCCTGGCTATTCCCATGGCCAGACTATGAATAGGAGTACCTGGAGGATGGACCCCAGGAAGGTTATGACAACTAGGATCATCTCCCATCGTCAGCATTGCGTGTGACCCCGGAGATGGAGCTTCGCCTACGCTACCGTTATTATTACCTATTCCGCTGCTTGTGTTGTATTAATACTGGATCATGAGATCCTTATTTGTGTAAGACCTTATGTATGGTTTGTAATGGATGAGGTACTGTGGTATCCAATTCTGTTATGTCTCGCAAAAATGGTAATCCTAGGATTGCGATGTATGGCATAACAGGCATCTGGGATTAAAAATCCGGGTGTTGACAATCTGTGTGCCCAATTTAGAGACCTTAGATTGGAGATTGTGCCTGAGGGACATCTTATGTCATTGGATGTTCAACCCACATTGTTGGACAAGGTCCAGGAAGCCCAAAAGACGGACAAGGAGATAGAAGAGATTAAGGAAAAGATTGGCAAGGGAAAAGCCAAAGGATTCCATGAAGATGAACAGGGTACTTTATGGTATGGAAAACGTATCTGCGTTCCGCAAGATCCGAAACTTCGGAAACTGATTTTACAGGAAGCACACAACTCACCATATTCCATTTATCCGGGTAACACCAAAATGTACATGGATATGAAGGAAAGATTTTGGTGGAATAATCTCAAGAAGGACATCGCCGAACATATTGCTTTGTGTGATGTATGTAGTTGAGTGAAAGTGGAACATCAGAAACCAGCAGGATTGCTACAACCACTACCTATTCCTGATTGGAAGTGGGACAAGATTAGCATGGATTTCATCACCGGATTGCCAAGGACTAGGTCAGGATATGATTCTATTTGGGTAGTAGTGGATCGCCTCACTAAAGTGGCTCATTTCATACCCGTGAAGACAACCTATACAAGTGCTAAGTTAGCCAAGATCTATATGAATAGGATTGTGTGTCTATATGGAGTACCCAAGAGTATTGTGTCTGATAGGGGAACTCAGTTCACTTCTCATTTTTGGAGGCATTTACATGAGTCATTGGGAACGATATTGGAATTCAGAACGGCTTTTCATCCTCAGACTGATGGACAGACAGAAAGGACCAACCAGATTCTAGAAGATATGTTGAGGGCATGGGCCCTAGACTATGGAGCTAGTTGGGATGAAAGTCTGCCTTACGCAGAATTCTCTTACAATAACAACTATCAAGCCAGTATTGAGATGGCACCGTTTGAGTTTCTCTATGGGAGAAAGTGTACTACCCCATTGCTATGGAATGGTGTGGGAGAAAGAAACTTGTTCGGACCAGAACTAATCAAGGAGGCTGAAGAGAAATTCAAGCTAGTAAAGGACAGATTGAAGATAGCACAGTCCCGACAAAAGAGCTACACAGATCCTAAGCGTAGAGAAGTCACCTATGAAGTGGGTGATAGAGCTTATCTTAGAGTGTCACCACTTCGTGGAGTGAAGAGATTTGGAGTCAATGGAAAATTGGCCCCAATATGTTGGACCATTCAAGATTCTAAGTCGTAAAGGAGAAGTAGCTTATGAGATTGAATTGCCAGAATCATTTTCTGCCATTCACAATGTGTTTCATGTGAGTCAGCTAAAGAAATGCCATCCAGAGATGGAAGAGACTACTTTGAAGGATACTATACCTTTGGAGGAGGTCCAATTGGAAAGTGATCTCACTTATGAATAAAAACCTATCTATCAAATTCTGCAAAGTACAGTGGAACCATCATTCCGAAGAAGAAGCAACATGGGAAAGAGAAGATGATCTTCGGAAAGACCACCCTCACCTATTTGCTAGCCAATCCGAATCTCAAGGGCGAGATTCACCTTAAGGGGGTTAGATTTGTAACATCCCTAAAATCATTTTTCAAAGCTTTCATATCATTCATGCATTCATTATCATTTCAGGATCATTTGTAAAGTTGTTACAAAAACAGAAGCATTTTGAATGCCTATTATTTTATGTAAGCAAGGCATTGATCCAATGCTACTCTCTAATGAGAGGTTATTTGTTTTTAACCAAAGATGTTTGTTCATGGGTTTGTTTGATAAATTCCAAAGCTTGGACAAAGGGTTTCAAAACAAAGAAACAAATTTAAACCATTTCTTTGTCTTTATTAAGCAATGGGTAAAAACATTGTTTGTTTTAAAATTCCAAAGTGTCAAATTACTTTAAAGTGTACAACATTGTTCCGCAACCAAATGTGTACAATTTTCACTTTACAAAAATCCAGATGTGGTTTGAATTCAAACTTATTTGATACTCATTTGAAAATGTTTCCTGAAAATAGAAATAGAAAAGGATAAAAGAATTAGAACTGGGCCAGACGCCACCCTTTCGGCCCAATAGCCAAACAGCCCACCCGGGGTCTCCCTTCTCCCTCTGTTTCTCACCGCAGCAGCACACACCCACCCACTGACACCCTGGTCCCACTTGCCCCGTCACCGTCATCCTCAATCACCGCGCGATGACTGCTCCGCCGTTACCACCGCGGCAGAGACGCCGCGTTTAAAACCTTGTTAAATTCCATTGATTCGGAGCGTAACTCTCGCCCCTCTCCTGGCTACTTAAACCCCTCGCCACCGCGGCCATTTTCCCCCACTTCCCCGCTCACTCCGCCACCAAGCTGCGCGTAATCGAGCTCAGACCGCCGCTGTACCGACGATCTCCGACGACTGATTCCGGTGAGACTCGACCATCCCTTTGCCTCTGCTTCAAACGAGCATGACCAACATGTTCTGGCGCATCCCCTGATGTCTTTCATTTGCCTTCTCGTGACCCAGGTCGCTGACCCCGTGCGCGTCCGCAAGCGGCAGAACCACCGCTCGACTCCGGCGTGCAATCCAGGTAAAACGCGACCGCCCCCTGCTTTCCCTTCGATGCTATCGTGTTCGCCATGACCTTGCGCACTTCCTGAACCGTCTGATTCATGCTAGGGAGATCCAGAGCCTCGGCAACGTCCTCATCTGCAAGCACTCGACGCTGCCAACAACTCTGACGAGGTCGTGCCGCTGTGTCCGTGCGCCCCTCAACAAGCTACTGCCACGTTGAGCTCCAGCACGTGACCACGAGTCTGGTGAGCCTCCCCATTCTCTTCCTCGCTTCTAGTAGCCTCCACAACGCCGTCGACCGAGCGCGCCGTCGACCGAGCGTGCCGCCGCTCACCGTCGCCGCGCGCCGCCAGTTATTGGTCGCTTGATCAACGGCTGCAGGATCTTGATCCAGTGGCTGCGATAGAACATAACCCGAAGGGGTATCTTTTGATCTGATCCGTGCGATCTAATTTAGATCCAACGCACCGCATCGGCCGATCCGTGCGAAGCGGTATAGACGAATCAGGACGTGACGCGTGGCCTATTATTCAGTTTTTAAAAATCTTATTTAGATCTATTAGATATTCAAACTTGCAAAATTCATAACTTTTGGTCCACACGTTCAAATTTTGCAAATTCTATATCATTGGAATCAGGAGAGGGAATTCTATCCATTTATGCAATGTGTTTAATGTTTTGCTTCTGTAAAATTTATTATTTTTACAGAAACATTTGTAGCCTTATTTTGAGTATAGAAATTATTTGAAAAATGATTTAAAGATCAAATAAAGTTTATTTAGTGTGTCTTGGTCTTGTTTATGATTCAGTACTGTATACTTGTCTTGTTGGGTGTAGAAAATCATCACATGACATTGCATGCATTCATATTTTTTTTTGCTTGTATATTTTTGATATGTGAATTTGGTGCCATTATTTTATGTGTAGATTTTGGTGCTAATAGTGATTATGGGTGTGAAGATTGTTGCTACTCCCCAAACTACCAAGGCAAGTGGTGCTTCATGTTTTTATCCCAATACTTTACCTATGCATTAGAAATATTTTGTATAGGACTTGCATGATTATTTTGCTAAGTATCTATATGCTATGCTTGGGAAATCCTAGTAGTTGTAGTAATGTTAGAATTTCCTCTAAGTTAAGATACTTGCTATTACCATGCTTAGCCTAGCTAGTATCAAACAAGGGTGGATTATAAATTCATGCTATGAGAAATATTTCTAAGTCTTTGACTTATGTTTTGCTTAATAAAACAACTAAGTGAATGAAACACCTGGGTGGAATGGAAAGAATGGTTTGTGTTGAGTGGTTACACAAGGCCCATTTCTATGGTTTACCTTGTGTATCTCACTTATGGAAAGCCACCCAGGAGTAAAGGGATTTGAGATTCCAAAATGTTAAGAAGCTTCTAGTGCAGCCACATGGCATTATGGGCTCTGCCTAGATCATATAGGTTGCAATAACTTAGCCATTTGGACAGTTGGTGGTAGTGGGATGATAGGTTGGAACGCGTCCATTTGGTCTAAGGGAAGGCTTCTGAAAGGTCCCGTCTTGGTGAAAATCAAGTCTTGTGGGGAAAGTGCACAACCTCTGCAGATGGAAGAATCTAAGTACTTAGCCATGTTCGTGGTATTGGACAATTTGAGCATCAAGACATGGAAGCTATCAAGAATCTCCTCATCCCAATTTTATAAGTAAAACTTGTGGTTGAACAAGGGTGAAGGTTCACCAATTTCTATTGGTGGTTCCTTGGGAAAGTCTTGTCAAAGAAAAACTTAGTGATTTCAACTAATAGGTAAAACCTATTTTGAGCAAAGCAAGCCTAAGCTACACTTAGCCAAATTCATGTAGTAACTACATGCTAATATCTTACTAAGGTATCTCTTGCCAATACTATTTAAATGTATTGACCCACTATGGCTGTAACTTGTGATGTTGCAGGTTACTCTGATGATAATTAGAGGTTATGAGTCTACACTCAACATGCTTGCTTGTGGCACATGAAGATGAAGACTTTATTTATATTGTTATGTTGAACTCTTGTATTAGGCCTATGGCCATGGAGTTGTAAAAGACTATGTTATCTCTGGAATGACGATGTAATAATGACCTTTGTTTCTGTGTACTTCATCTTAAACTGTGGATGCTAGCAATTGATCCAGGGACTAGCATTGCAATCACAGGGATCCTTACCTTTATAAGGGAGGGATCTTACAAATATTCAATTACTTAAAAGATGGAACTTTGCCAAATGATGAGGTACTAGCAAGACAAACAGAAATAAGGGCAAAAGCATACACCATAATCAACAAGGAGCTGTACAAGAGGAGTTTGACAAATGTGTTGTAGTGTTGCATAAGATCAGAGAAAGGCCAAGAAATCTTATTAGATATTCACCAAGGAGAATGTGGACATCATGCGTCATAAAGGGCATTGGTGGACAAGGCATTCCGATATGGATTTTATTTGCCAAGTGCATTGGCAGAGGCACAAGAGATAGTCGGAAAATGCAGCGGTTGCCAGCATTATGCATCCAAGTCACACTTACCGGCATCTGCATTGAAAACTATACCAATCACTTGGCCATTCGCAGTATGGTGCCTGGATATGGTAGAACCATTCAAGCCAGCAAGGGGAGGCATGACTCATATATTGGTAATGATTGATAAGTTCACCAAATGGATAGAAGTGAAACCAATCAAAAAGTTGGATGGCAAAACAGTTGTCACGTTCCTAAGGTACATAATCTTGAGATATGGTTACCCACATAGTGTAATCACACACAATGGCACAAATTTTGCTGAAGGAGATTTTGCTCGATTCTGCGGAAAAAACCAAATAAGACTCGACGTAGCGTCAGTCGCTCATCGAGAATCAAATGGATAGGTTGAACGAGCTAATGGCTTAGTTCTATCCGGAATAAAACCCCACTTGATGGAACCACTCCAGATTTCACCTGGTTGCTGGATAGAGGAATTACCCTCAGTGATATGGAGCCTAAGAACAACTCCGAATCGATCAACAGGCTATACGCCATTTTTTCTTGTGTATGGGGCAGAAGCAGATTTGCCTGCCGACATAGAATATGACTCGCCAAGAGTAAGGAAATACTCGGAAGCCGAGGTAAAAGAGGCCCGAGAAGATGGATTTGACTTACTCGAAGAAGCAATGGAATTGGCATTATCCAGATCCGCTATATATCAGCAAAATCTCCGACACTACCATAGCCAGAAAGTTCAACCTCGTGTTTTTCGAGAAGGGGATATGGTGCTAAGGTAGTGCAGTGCATAGATGGGATGCATAAGTTATCACCCCCATGGGAAGGTCCATTCATTGTAAGAAAAGCAGTGCACAATGATTCATATTATCTAATAGATTCTCGTGAAGCACAAAAGAATAAGGCGGACAGATCAGGTGATGAGACCAAAAGGTCGTGGAATGTGGCACTCATTCGCCCCTTCTACACTTAGTAGAAGCAGTGCATGTATCACTCGAACTCTCATATGACGAACATTTGTGCCGGATATGTGCTGATAATAAAATGGTATGACTCGAAAACCTGACTCGGGGACTGCCCCTTGTGATTACCATCTAAATAATTTTATGTCGGCTGGTGTAACACCCAAAGCTTATATCGTAACAAGTAATATTTACTCGGAAATAGTCAACTCTTTGACTATGCTGTTGTCTGAAAACACGGCTTCATGGCAAGCAAGAGGGAAAGATAAAGGATGGGTAAACATTAATGCCGGATAAGCAAGTGGGGAAACGCAAGTCGGCTCTTTGATTTTAGCTAACCCATTGCAGGTTATATTGTATTATGTGTTGAAAGATCCTCAGCCAAGTGATCTAGGTTTCATACCCGCTAACTATATCCTTAGTACTTTGAGACTCTAATGTCGAATGCCAAAAAAGGTAAACAGGAGCCAATGTCAAGGAAAGGTGAAACGGCAAAATGAAACTCGGGGACTTGCCCTTGGATGATTCACACTCAGAGCATAGCAAGATATTTAAAAGCCTTATCAAAAGGCGCATAATCAAACATAAGTGCAATGTATATTACATTTGTACCCGGCATACCGGGGATCTCATCAAAAGTTCAAGTATTCGTTCTATTCAGTTTAAGAAGCAGTAGGACTAGGAGGAGCAGCCTTGGAACTAGGAACACTGCTTGGATCTTCTGCCGAAGGGGCATCGGTAGACGAGTCTTCAGGATCGTCTAACTCTGTGGCCTCATTATCAGCAGCCTCTTCATCAGCAACTTCGACAAGTGGGTCGCCAAGGTCAAGGAAGCTGGGCCCGTCGCACCAAGAGTGTACCATGGTGTACTCGATCATGGCGTAGGCTCGCTCCTGGCATATCTTGATCAACTCAGGGTTATTCAGCCACTTGCCATCTCCCCTTATGCGAGCAAGAACATCAAGGTTGATGTCCTCGTACCATGAAAGCATGAAGAAGAGGGTCTTGTTCGCTGCAGCTCGGCCGGACGACTCACGCCACTGATCCAGCATGTCCTCAGTGTGAAGCAATCTCTCGGCAAGGGGCTCGATGAGTTCAAGTGCATCCTCATCCGGCCAGAGCATGCGAAACACATGAATATCTGATTTGAGCAAGTCCACGCCGCAAGACTTGAGGGTCTTGACCCGCTCTGACACCGCTTGGAGCTGCTCGTCCATGGTCACCTTGCCATCAACTAGAGCGCCAAATTCGGCTCTCACTTTCTTCATGACCCGAATGGAAAACATGTTGGCCTTAGGAAAATTCTCTGCAAGCAAAAGAGAAAGTTAGCAAAATAACAAAAATAGATGGAAAAAAGTCCAGAGCGAACAATACAGTGCAAAAAGAGTAAGAACTCACTACCGAGAAAGGAGTTGATAGCGCCGAGCTTTCTCTGCCAATTCTTGGCTTTGTCTTGGAGGGCGTCAAGGTTCAGGTTCATCGACACAACCGATGACTCGGCCTCGTCGAGCAGCTTCTTGGTCTTCTTGGCGCTGGTGGCCTGTTGGTCGTCTTTCTCGGCAAGCTCCTGCTTCAACCCCTTCACCTCGGCCAAGTGTTTCTGCTCCATGTCGGCCATCAGCTTCTTCAGCCGAGTCACCTCGTCTCGCTCCTACTGGAGTTCGGCTTGGTGCTTCTCTGCTTATTCAGAAAAAACTACTTGTCAGCAACGACAGAAATATCTTGAACTACCAAGATATAAAGGCAAGAACATGAGACAAACACGGAAATGCGCAAGGGGGCAAAAAACTTACTCTCCGTCTCGCTGATCTGTGAGTGAAGAGCCTCGATGGTGGACTGGGTAGAGGATGTGGGAAAAGAGCAAGAAAATACTAAGAAAATGAACCAAAGGAAGATACACCGAATAAATATAGGGCGAGTAAGAACATTACCTTGGCCTTCAGTCTCGGTTTGTAGCTTCTCATAAGCAACTTCGAGTTCACGATGCTTCAGGATGAGAGCTTGATGCACCTTGGTGCGCTCGTTATGCATAAGCTGCCCAAAGGAAAAGAACAGTAAGTAAATGGAAAAGTCAAGATCCAAGCCGGATGAAGGATGACTCCTATTTTAGAGCTTACGACCTAATAAGTTTCTCATTCGGCAGTAACCTCGAGGACTAGGGATCGAAAACTTAACATGCGAGCTTGGCACAAGAAAACAAAAGGCTAAGTTATTGCTTAGAGCTTACAGCCGAATAAGTTCCTCATTCGGCAGTAACCTCGAGGACTAGGGATCAAAGCTCTAGCATGCAAGCTTGGCATAAAGACTTAAATACTAAGTAATTATTGAGAGCTTACAGCCGAATAAGTTCCTCATTCGGCAGTAACCTCGAGGACTAGGGATCAAAGCTCTAGCATGCAAGCTTGGCATAAATACTTAAAGACTAAATAATTATTAATATCTTACGGCCGAATAAGTTCCTTACTCGGCAGTAACCTCGGGGACTAGGTGATATGTATAAAAGAAATACTCATCAACACAAAAGAGTAAGAAGCTAATTTACCTCGTTCACTTCGTCTGCGCGAGCCATTAAGGTGATGGCTTGCTGGGCCATGTCATAGACAGCCTTGGGGCCCAGCTTCATCTTCTTTCCAACACGGGTGGTGATCTCCTGCTCGCCAGCTGCATTCCACACTACAGCATAAGGCTCAGCAGAAACAAGACCTTTCCCACTGTGCGTCCGAGTGAGAACTTGCCCTTTCTTCAGGGTAGTTCCCACGTTGGCACGGGTTGTAGCGGCACTAGCATGAAGAGTAACAGTTGTAGAGACATCACCTGACCCGGCATCCACGGATCCACTCGGCTTACTCGTTGGGACGAGCATAGTTGTTGGGGTCGTGGGACGGATCTGTGGAGCGGTACCCGGAGCGCAGACCAAGGTTGTCTGCTTGGTGGTGGTCTTGCCGGATGAAGGGCGATCCGAACCAGCAGCCTTAGGCTGGGTCCGGCTCTTTGACAGAAGAGGAGAGTGAGCAGGATTGTTTGGAGAAGAAAGTGGAGCCGACTGACTGGGCTCAACAGTTTTGCTGGCACCAAGATAAGGAAGTTGTTCATTCGCACCAGATCGTGGTATGGAGCTAGAGGAACTAGTGGTGGAGGTCTTCTCGGCACCAGCGTTGCTGGCACCAAGATCAGGAAGTTGTTCCTGGCTAGCACCAGGGGTGCTAGGCCGAGTCACTTCTGCCGGGTGATCCACCGGGTCTGACTGACAATGAGAAGCGTCAGCCTCAACAGTGGGAGCCTCGACTCGGATGGGACTCGGCACCATCGAATCAGTTGGAGGTGGCGCAGGCCTTAGCGGCGAGGCAATGCTATAAGCAGCCTGACTGGCCGACAAAGGTGCGGCACTGAAAACGACAAAATGCGTGTAAGAGAACAATAGCAATGGATAAGAAGGAAAAATATAATGTAAGCAGAACATGAAATCTTACCCGGTAAAGGCCGGATCTTGTGTTGCGCGGCGCATGACTCGGCTCCTAGTAGCTTTTCGAGTCTCGGCCAGTGTGGCAGTAGTAGGAGCAGCGGGAGTGGGCTTGCTCTTCTTTGCCGGCTGAGTGCTGGAAGAGGCCCCGCGTCGCTTCGGCTTGGCGACAGGGATCTTGCTAACTCCTCCCACGGCGAGAGGAGGAGTGTCATGTAGATGGCCAGCTGCATAAGTAAATGACAGACTTACTCGAATAAGTTAGAAGGCTAAGGTCACAAGGCATGTACATCCAAAACCGTACAATCATCATCCTCATCATCGTCAGACCAATCTTGTATGCGGGATGGGCATGACACACTCTAGGTCGAACTCGACTTCGTCGGAGTCGGAGCGATCCTCGTTGTAACCGAGAGGAGGGACAGTACTGTCATTAACCTGGTGAACAAGATTCTGCAAAAGATAAACAGAATAAGTATCAAAAACTAGACTGAGAGTAACACATAAGCTAAAGCTGACTCGGAGGAAAAGGTTACTCAGAAACGTAACGTACCCAGAGGACAGGCTTGACCTGGCTAAACGGAGGGCAGATCCAAGCCCAATCATCGGCCAAGTCCAATTTAAAGATCGAGCTCACTCGGCGAGCCACAGAATCGTGGGTAAGCTCCTTAGTGGAGTGCCGAGTAGGGTCATGGGAGCCACTCATGAAGCACATTTTGTGGCTCCTAGCCTGGATGGGGCTTACCCGGCGTGCCACAAAGGTGCACATAAGGTCCGAGTCGGTGATATGGAAATTCTCATCCGGCGACAACAACCTCTCCAGGATTCCATTGGATTCTTTCACTACAGTGTCTTGCTCACGCGGGTCAAGCTGCCAGTGCTTCTTGCTGTGGACCTCGTCCGAGAAAGGGGGGAGTCGGATGTTATCGGTGGACCCGCTATTTTTTACATAGAAAAAAGTCCTATGCCATTTCTTGCAAGAGTGGAGGCCAGTAACCCGAGGAAAGATAGAATCTCTCCTGGGAGTGATGCTAGCGGCACTGCACCGAGTCGGCCTTTTATCGGCTCGAGGAGCACCAGGCTGGGGAACAGCTTGAACCCTAAAGCTAAAATATTTGGCCCACAGAAGAACTATAGGCCAAATCCCAAGGTAAGCCTCGCATGCGGAAATAAAGCAGGAAAGGGAGCCAATCGCGTTGGTAGGAAGATGATGGGTCTGCATATGGAAAGTGGAAAGAAACGAAGAAAAGAAGGTGCTCACTAGAAGAGCAAAACCTCGCTCAAAGTAAGAAAGGAAAACCACCCGTTCGTTGGCCTCGGGTTTGGGGGAGATCTCACCAACGGGGAGGCGACAATCCACCTACAGCGGGATACGCCTGGTGGAGCGGATCCATTCGACCTCCTCGGTGGAGACCTCTGAACCCTCCTAGCCGCCGTGCTCGCCGGCGGGAACCTCCTGCTCCTCAGCCCCATCAGCATCGTCGCGTGCGTCCATGATCCTATGTAGAGGTCCCAACCTGATAAGGTAGAGATCCCTGTGTTTACAATGCTAGTCCCTGGATCAATAGCTAGCATCCACAGTTTAAGATGTAATATCAAGAAACAAAGGTCATAATACAACTTTATAACCAGGAATAAAATAATTCATTACATCTTACATAGCTCATTTGGCTATCTCATTACAATGCAGCAGAAATAACTATATAGCATGGAGTCCTTCATCTTCAAAGTGCCACAGGAAATCATGTTGGTTGTAGACTTGTAATCCTATTCAACACACTTCACTAACATCAAACAAACCTGCAACATAATAAGTTACAGCCACAAGGGTCAATACATTTGAATTGTATTGGCAAGTGATACTATGGTAGAGTAGTGGTATCTATCATCTATATGCATTTGGCTAAGTAGAGCTTAGGCTTGCTTGGCTCAAAATAGATTTTCCTTATCATTTGAAAACACTAAGTTTTTTTATTTGTCAAAATCACCCAAGGCATCTACCAATCAAAGATTGAAGATCATTTAACCCTTGTTCAACCACAAGCTTTTAACTTAGAAATTGGGATGAGGAGATCCTTGATAGCTTCCATTTCTTGATGCTCAAATTGTCCATTGTCGGGGACATGGCTAAGTACTTATATTTTACTCTCTCGAGAGGTGGTGCACTTTCCCCACAAAACTCGACATCCATCGAGACAAGATCTTTCAGAAGCCTTCCCTTAGACCAAAATGGACGTGCTCCAAACCTATCACCCCCTACCACCAACTGTCCATCTGGCTAAGTTATTGCAACCTATATGATCCAGGCAGATCCCATATTGCCATGTTGCTGCACTTGAAGC
This sequence comes from Avena sativa, assembly GCA_916181665.1. Taxonomy (NCBI): domain Eukaryota; kingdom Viridiplantae; phylum Streptophyta; class Magnoliopsida; order Poales; family Poaceae; genus Avena; species Avena sativa. The sequence goes on from OV702284.1 coordinate 32,764,126, forward strand.
TTCTCAACATTTGACATCTCAAATCTCTCTGTTCCTGGGTGGCTTTCCACAAGTGAGATACACTAGGGTAGTCCATAAATATGGGGCCCTATGTAACCACTCAACATAACCCATTCACACCATTTCACCCAGGTGATTCATTCACATAGTTGTTTTATTAAACAAAACACAAGTCATTGACTTAGAAATATTTCATAGCATTAATATAATCCACCCTTGTTTTCTACTAGATAGGCTAAGAATAATAGTAGCAAGAATCTTAACTTAGGGAAAATTCTACTAAGGAATCATCTACTAGGATTTCCCATGGCATAGCATACTTAGTAAAATTTCCATGCAAGTCCTCCTCAAAATATCATTAATGAATAGTGGAAATAATGGAACAAAAGTATGAAGCACCACTTGCCTTTTTAGTAGAGAATACTAGATTCACTCCTTGATCTTGCAAATGTCACACTCTTCAAAGTTCACTACAATTCAATCAAGGCACAATTTCAATCTAGCATTCAAGCTATTCACCACATAAAATACAGAAAACAAAACAATGCATAAAAGCATGCAAAAGATTGTTTTATTGGAAAAGTGGTTTCTACTAAGGCTATAAACATTTTAAAACACCTATTGGTCATTTATAAAAGTGGCAAAAACCGATTCAAAATCAAGTTATGTTTTGGAAAATGGGCTATTTAAATCATTTTTGTTTTGCTAGAAATAATTTAAATAAAAGTAAGAATTTCTAGTTTTAGCCAAAATGTTTTTAAACACAAATTTTAATAATTAGGTCAAACTGTTTTAAAACAAATCCATTTTCAAAAGGTTTCACTCAAAATCATTTTTAAATCAAAGCAACATTTTTATTTTACTAGAAATGCCTTTAAACAAAGTAATAATTTTCTAGGGTTATTCAAATACATTTTTAAATTCAAAACTTATTGTTTAGGGTCAGAGAGTTTAATTCAACCCATTTGCAAAAGGTTTTACTCAAAAACTATTTTTAAAGCATAATCAATAATTTTATTCTACTAGAAATGCTTTTATTCCAGGAATAATTCCTTAGTGTCACAAAATATACTTTTAAATCCATAAGTTGGTTTTTATGGTCAGTAGGTTCAAAAAACATTTACAAAATATTTTACCCTAAAAACATTTTTAGAATAACTTTTATAATCAAAATAGGCCTAATAATGTTTCTGCAAAAACAACCAATTTTACCGAAGCAAAATACTAAAGAGGGCATGGTTGCAAAGGTTTCATTTTTGTGAATCCAGTGATATAAAATTTGTAAATTTTGTACGTGTAGATTAAAAGTTATGAATTTTTCAAATCTAAACATCTAATAGATAAGTTTCTGTTTTTAAAACAATAGACAGGGCCACGTGGCTGATTTTAACTGGACGATACCGTTTCGTGTGGATCGATCGATACTGGCCATTAGATATAAGTTGCATCGCACGGCACAGGACGCACTATACCACTTCGCTACTCGTTCTATTCCTATCCGCCAGATCTACATCCAACGATCCAGAGTAGCTGACCAAGGATGGGTGGCGCTAGCGACGGTGAGCGGTGGCGGCGTGTTCGGGAGGTGATGTCGTGGTGACTCTAGGAAGCGAGAGGAGGAGTGGGAGGTCTCACCGGGTTCACAGGGTCACAGTGATGCTCGAGATGGCCGCAGGAGGAACAGGGGCGCACGGAGCTGATGGCGATTCCTCGCCGGAACCGGCGTCAGCGTCGGGCACGTACTATCGTTGTTGGGGGCGAGCTCCTAGGGCGTAAGAAGGCAAGGCAACAAGTCAGGGAGATGCGCACAGTTTCAGAGGTTGCGAGGGGACCTACCAGAGGAAAAGGGGCGCGATGAATTATCGGCAACCTCTCGCCGGAGTTGAAGCAGTCGACGATGGCGAGAAGGCGTCGTTGTTGTCGACCCTCTGGGGTGTGCGCAGGCAAGGGGAAGGTGCTGGCAGATGTGAACGAGGTTGGCGAACAAGTCTGCGTGATCTAGGTCAAGGGGCGCGGTCCGGGCTCGCCGGAATTCGTCGGTGAGCTCGTCGGAGGCAGCGATGGTGCGGGCAAGAATTCTCGCAGCCTAGGGGCACTCGGGGGTATGAGGTTAAGGGGAAATGGAGAGGAGAGGGTTGCGGTTAAGATGGCACGGTTGTGGGGAGGAATTACTAGCAGCATCAATGCCAATTAACACGAAATTAATCGGTGCAGAAATGGCAGAGAGAGGGCGTGGTCAGCGGGGTTGAAGACGATGATGACGTGTTCGGTGGGGTTGCGCTGTCAGCGAGTGAGAGGGGGTGATGGTGGGGTCCAAGCGTTAGCGAGGTGAGGGGTAGACACGCGGGTAAGAAAACGATTCGGGGGAAAGGAGAGGTGGGCTGCGCTGTTGGGCCTGTTGGGCTAGCTGGACTGGGTTAGATTATTTGGGCTGTTTCTTTTCTATTTTTTTCTTATCTGAATCTTTTTTTTCTATTTCTATTTTTCTGTTTTGAATTCAAACTCTCATTTGAAATCATATTTATTCATCAAATCTTTTCAAAACTTTTCACTAGGTTTTATACTGTTTATAAATGTGTTTTAAAGTCCATTTTAGAATAATTTCTTTTATTATTTTATGGTTTATTATTTATTTAAATTAGACACTTGTTCTTTATTTAAATAAGATTTTAAATATATTTTCAAAATTCTATTTTAATTCCAATTTTTACCAAACCTTTTTCAGTAGGTTTTATTTATTCGTTAGTGTAAATAATTCACTATGAATTATTTAAAATATTTTAATATGATTTAATGTTCATTTAAATTGGGCTATTTTCTTTATTCAAATAAAAATCAAATATGGTTTGAAACCCATATAAATATTTATTCAAATAATTCTTTTGAAGTTAATTAGATAACTTTTAGTCCACTTTGGCTATTATCAATTATTATTTACTCATGATTTAATTAATAATTTCTATTAGTGATTATTGTTGTAGCATGTCTTATTCCAAACAATTGGGATTACTTAGTGTGCCTTGAAGAAATTATGCGTTGTTTTAGCATGCAAAAGCACAGTATTGTGGTATTATCCTTTGATGCTTTGCTTGGGTTGACTTGGCACATGCTTACACCATTTATGACTCTCACAAGTCACCATTAGCCTCTGATCATTCAGTCCTTAACTTGTAGTACCACTCTTTGCTTTTATTAGTATGCTTTGTTGCACTGCATGATTATGGCCATTATTCCTCTCTTAGTTGGTTGCTCCCATTCTTTTGCTAGCCTCCACTTGTATGAGTAAGTTCTACTTAGGGGTGGGCATAAAAACAGATAACCGAAGACCGAAACCGAAAAGACCGAGACCGAACCCGAATAGACCGAAACCGAAAAGACCGACAAGAAAATTGGGTAGTGAATTTTATAGACCGAATTTAGTTTGTTCTATTCGGTCTTTAGTTCCTAAGTAACCGAATAGACCAAACTGATCGAATTTTATATGAGACTATCTGAAACTCCAAATTTGTGTGATGTGCATGAATTATGGCATTGTTGAATGGTCATCAAAGTGCTATTGTAGAAGTCTACATTTTATTAGGATTGTTGCACATTTATTTCTTCCACTAAATGAGAACATATGTGTTAAAATATTTAAAATATAGTTGAAATATTGTCATATTTTTAATAAGTAATGTCTATCTTTTGTGTTGACAATATTTACCATGTTATTCGGTCATGACCGAACCCGAATTAGTAGGTACCCGATTTTTTCGGGTAGTTAAACTATCGAGTATAATTCGGGCTTTATTTTTCAAGGATCGAATTTAAAATAGACCGAAATACATAGAACGAATTGTCGGTCATGACCGAACGCCCACCCCTAGTTCTACTCATGCTTCCAACTCCCAAGAAACCAAGTTATTCCAAAGTGTCCACTATAAACTCCTATGCATGGTGTGTTACACCATTCCAAGTATATTCTTGTTTTCAACTATCTTCCAATTAAAAACTATTTTGTTATGTGAAAATTTAGTGATTAAAGCCCTCACGAACTTTATGGCACATTTATTCTTTGCCCCTAATAAACTTGAACCACTATGACATCTTTGTTGTGTATGCTTGCACTTATAAGTTGGAATTAGCAGAACCGTGCTATCACGAGGAACGTTTTCAACATTGCACTTGTACCTTGTTGTACTCAGTTGATATCATGTTCTTTTTTCTATGGATGTCACCGGTATGAAATAAAGAGGGGACTTGTAAGTCCATGGAGTTTGTATTCTGTGTTAGAGAAACCTGGGCCGCTAGCCTAAGCCATGCCTAATCATGGTGGAAACTTGCAGCATCACCAAAATGAGATATCTATGAAATATCCTCAATACAAAGCTATGCATATGGTAAATAAAAAGATTGCTGAGTCATTTTGGTTATGGGAAAGCTCCTGTACCATGTGCAAGGGGTACCCCGTTGGCGGTTCTCAATGATATGCAAATACTTATAGTGACAAGAACTTACCCGGACCCAAAGTTGAGTATGCATGAGGTGTGGCCCTCGTATTCAAGGGACTTGAGATTGCCAACTTATACTTTGTCAAGCATATACTCCAGCTTTGCCACTTTAACCTTAACCACTTCAAGATGCTTATGATCGGGGCAATGAGGGCTGAAAGCTAACAAGTACCATAATTTTTGGAAGCTCTTTTTGAAACTTGTAATCCCTGCTTCCTTTACAAAAAGGCCTTTCTTCCACCACTATTGAGTCTCCACCTTCTACCTTTAGGCACCATTAAGAGAGCATAGTTGTCATTCTGTGTGCAGTGTTCCAAAGCTTATTAATTGATGCATATTTTGTTATTACTTGTTCTTGTGCTACTTGTTTCTAGTCACCCTTGTGAACTTTGCAGGTGTCCTATGCATCTATTTTCTACTCTGTGAGGGACAAGTTGATTTCCACTATGCTATGTTTTCTGCATGTGAAACAAACAAACGTTTTTCAATGCATATTAGTCATGATCTTTGTTTGTAGCTTGCCATGTTGCATGCATAGTTACTATGTCCTATTGTTAGAACTCCATCTTTCATGCACATGTTTAGAGTTCTTTGATCCCAGATTTCAATGCTTGCAAATGGTTGGATCTTTATTGTGAGGGTGCATGTCACCTCAAAAATTATTTTGTTTATCACTTGCCTACTCGAGGACGAGCAGGAGTTAAGCTTGGGGATGTTGATACGTTGGAAACGTATCTATAATTTTTGATGCTCCATGCTTGTTTAGTATCTACTTTGCTTTACTTGTCCACACTTTGAGGTGCTTTTTACATGTTTTTTGGTACTAACCTACTAACAAGTTGCAACAGTGCCAGATGCCTGTTTTCTGCTGTTTTTGGTTTTAGAAAAGTTAGTAAAGAAATATTCTCGGAATTGGACGGGACAAAGTACCAAGTTAATTACTTTCCGTGGGGAACAAGAAGTCCAAAGGAGAGCCGGAGGGGCGAGCCAGAGCGGCCAAACCCCCCAGGCGCGGCCACAGGTGAGACCGTGCCTGGCTAGGGTGTGGTGGCCCTGGCCGCTGCCTCGGTATCCCCCTTCGCCTATAAGAATCCCCCAATGTAGAAACCCTGGGTACCTGATCATAAATCCACGAAACCGTCTGTATCCGCCGCTAGCATCGTCCCTACATCGAGGGGATCTGAAGTTCTTCCCGACACCCTGCCGGAGGGGAGATCATCCCGGAGGCCTTCTCTCCGGTATGATGCGTGAGTAGTTCCACCTTGGACTATGGGTCCATGTATTAGCTAGATGGTTGTATCTCCGCCTTTGTGCTTTCATGTATAGATCTTGTGAGCTCCGTTCATGATCAAGATCTAATCTATTTGTAATCATGCATGTTGTGTTTGCGGGGATCCGACGGATATTGAGTTTATTATGTTGGTTTAATTACTGGTTTTGTCTTTATGATTCTATCATGTCTGTGTTCTTTGTGGTCTTGCATGCTCTCCGTTGTTAGTAGCTATCTTGGCCAAGTAGTTGCTAATGACTCCAAGAGGGGGTATTTATGCTCGATAGTGGGTTCATGCCTCTAGTTTCCAAGGGAAGTGACAATAATACCTTTGGTTGTAGATGTGTTGTTGCTACTAGGGAGAAAACAACGGTCTCTTGTTCATGGAACATGTGGACTGTTTACCTTACACACTTTTCTTAAAGCAATTGTCTGTTGCTTGCAACTTAATACTGGAGGGGGTTCGGATGATAACCTGAAGGTGGAATTCTAGTCATAGATGCAGTTGGATGGCGGTCTATGTATCTTGTTGTATTGCCCAATCAACCTCATAGGATCTTTTTGACTAGTAATTGCATTGTTATGCCTTGCTCAGTTCCTGTCAATTGCCCTGATGTAATTTGTTTACCCTACATGCCATGTTGTTTATCCAAGGAGAGAACCTCTAGTGAACTATGGACCCCGGTCCAATCTTTACCATTAATACATCTTCCACTGTTACTTGTTTACTTTCTGCAAACCACCATTACCTTCCACACCATATGCTTAATCCTTTGTTACAGCAAACCGGTGAGCTTGACAACCTCCCTGATTCGTTGGGACAAAGTCTTGAGTTTGTGTTGTGCAGGTCTCCATGTTGTTTGCAACACCTGTGTGACGTTTCCTTCCTCCTTCTGGTTCGATAACCTCGGTCTCAACTGAGGGAAAACTTGATGCTTGCTCTTCACACCCTGCGCTTGGGGTTACCAATGAAGTGCCACGTCGAGCACCATCAAGGCATAACTAGGAACTTTATATTTGTTTATTAAACACACATGTATTAATGTTTCCATATTAATACAATTATAGCATTCAAAATAAACATCTATCATATACTTGGAATACATATAATAACAACTTTATTATTGCCTCTCAGGGCATATTCCCTTCAGTCTCCCACTTGCACTAGAGATAATAATCTAGTTACATGGTGATAATTCTAACACACATGGAGTTCTGGTGTTGATCATGTTTTGCCCTAAGGATAATTTTAGTCAACGAATCTTCTACATTGAGATCCGTGTGTACTTTACAAATTTTTATATCTCCATCCTTCACATGTTTGCGGATGGAGTGAAATCGGTGCTTAATATGCTTAGAATTCTTGTGAGACCTTGGTTCCTTGGCATTGGCTATGGCTCCATTGTTGTCACAATAGATCACCATTGGGTCCAACGCACTAGGAACCACACCTAGTTCGGTTATGAACTCCTTCATCCAAACCTCTTCCTGCGCTGCTTGTAAAGCAACAATATATTCCGCCTCCGTTGTTGTAGAGGGAGTGTCCCAACCTTTACACAATATAAGGTGGAGTCCTCTGTGTTTACAATGCTAGTCCCTGGATCAATAGCTAGCATCCACATTTAAGATGTAATATCAAGAAACAAAGGTCATACATAACTTTATAACCAGGAATAACATAATTTTATTACATCTTACATAGCTCATTTGGCTATTACAATACATTGCAGTGGAATAACTATAAGCATGGGGTCCTTCATCTTCAAAGTGCCACAGGCAGATGTTGGTTGTAGACTTTGTAATCCTAATCAATCAATCTTCACTAAAATCAATCATCCTGCAACATTACAAGTTACAGCCACAAGGGTCAATACATTTGAATTGTATTGGCAAGTGATACTATGGTAGTATATTGAAGTATATCATCTATATGCATTTGGCTAAGTGGAGTTGAGGCTTGCATTACTCAAAATAGATTTTTCCTTAACATTTGAAAATACTAAGTTTTTGCTTTGACAAAATCATTTTTCTCAATCAAAGATTGAAGATCCTTTAACCCTTGTTCAAACCACAAGATTTTAACTTTGAAATTTGAATGATGAGATTCTTGATTGCTTCCATGTCTTGATGCTCATTGTCCTTTACCAGGGACATGGCTAAGTACTTAGATTTTACACTCTGCAGAGGTGGTGCACTTTCCCCACAAGACTTGGTTTCCCAAGACAAGATCTTTCAAAAGCCTTCCCTTAGACCAAAATGGACGCGTTCCAACCTATCAAACTCTACCACCCACTGTCCATATGGCTAAGTTCTTGCAACCTATATGATCATGGCAGAGCCCATATTGCCAAGTGGTTGCACTTGAAGCTTCTCAACATTTGACATCTCAAATCTCTTTGTTCCTGGGTGGCCATCCACAAGTGAGATACACAAGGTCAACCATAAACATGGGCCTTGTGAACCACTCAACCAAAAACCACCAAGCAAGTCCCATTCCACCCAGGTGATTCATTGACTTAGTTGTTTTATTAAACAAAACACAAGTCGTCAGACTTAGAAATTTTCCATAGTATGAATATATATTCCACCCTTGTTTTCTATTAGCTAGCTAAGCTTGATAGTAATAGGAATCTTAACTTAGGAAGATTTCCACTAAGGTTTCATCTACTAGTTTTCCTATAGCAAGGTTTATACTTAGCAAAAACCATGCAAGTTTACTTAGAGAAAATCACTAATGCATAGTGAAAGTAATGGGACAAAAGTATGAAGCATCACTTGCCTTTTTGGTAGAGGGTATAGGTTCACTCCTTGTCCTTGCAACAATCACACTCTTCAAGTCACTACAATTCAATCAAGCAAGGCACAAACTCAATCTACCAATCAAGCAAAACAACACACAAAATAACAAAGTCAAAGTAATGCATGCAAGCATGCCAAGCTTTGTTTTGTTTGAAAAGTGGTTCCTAATGGGTCATAAACATTTGAAAACACCTATTGGTCATTTTGTAAAGTGGCAAAGTCATTTGCAAGAAGTCTCACTTCCTAACCCATTTTCAAAACAAAGTATCATTTTATGTGGTGTAGAAATATTTTTACTAAGGCATTAATCTATAGGGTTCACCAAATGTGTTTTCAAACCACAAAACTTGGTGTTTGGGGTCAGAGAGTTTAAAACAAAACATTTCCCAAAGGTTTTCCATAAAAATCATTTTTAATAAATAAACCACATTTCTATTTGACTAGAAATGGTTTTAAATCAAAGAATCACTATTTTGTTTCACCAAATACATTTTTGAATCCACAAAGTGTTTCCTAATGTTAGTAGGTTCAAATCACACCATTTGCAAAAGATTTTATCCGCAAATTCATTTTTAAACAATTTTCACATCCTTAACAAGCATACAAAAGTTTCTGCAAAAACAACCATTTTTCCAGAAGCATTTTACTAAACAAAAGGCATGGTTGGCTAGGGCTTGTCTTGCTGATTCCATTGGTATAAAATTTGCAATTTTTGGACGTGTGGTTCAAAAGTTGTGCAATTTACAAAATTGGAAATCTAATAGAAGTTTTCTGTCTTTTAAATCAAACAGAGGCCACGTGTCTGTCTCTGATTGGACGAAAACGGTTCGCACGGATCGGTTACGGGGTGCGTTGGATCTAACTAAAAACGTGCGGCACAGATGGTCGTGTACCCTTTCGATTGGATCTAATCCTAGCCAGATGATTCGCATCCTACGGCTACAACGCGTTTGCCAGGGACTGGCGGCGCTGACGGTGGCTGCGCGGCGGCGCGGCTCTGTCTATGACGCTGCCGACGAAATAGGACGAGCGGGGAAGAGTGAGGGTGCTCACCAGGTTCGCAATGAAGCACTGATTCTCGTTGTTTCTTTGGTTGGCAAAGGGGAGCACGGAGGTGACGACAATTGCTCGCCAGAGTTTGCTCGGCGTCGGGTGCGTTCAGGCGTCGCTGGGGATGTTGCTACAGAGCACGAGAGAGGGAACAGAGGTTGTGGTTAGCTTCGTACGCGGTTCACTGACAAGCGAGCATCAATGAGAGGAAAGGGGGTGGTCTGGCTTACCGGGGAAGAGATCGTCGGAGAAAACCAGATGGTGGCGGCGGCGGTTGTTGTCGTTGCCGACGTTCTGGGGCGCCCGCGGGTGAATGGAAAGCGCCGGGAGAAGCGCCAGGGCTAGGAGAGTATGTGAGTGTGCTTAAGGAGGCGAGGGGTGGCAGGACACGGCCCGAATTCTCGCCGGAGCGTCGTCGGACAGTGGCGGTGTTTGAGCAAAATTCGTCAGCCTGGGGGCGTGCCGAGGAGGGGTGTCTGGGGGAAACGGAAGAGGGGAGGCAGGCGCTTTTACCTTGCGTGCTGGCTGGGCGAATTAACGCGGCAATTAACGGGGATTGATGGAGCTTTCAACGGCAGTAACTACGACGTGGTTTGGGGGGAGGAAGAAGTCGCGGCGAAGAAGATGACCACGTGGCTGTGGGGTCCACTAGCAGCGAGATAGAAGAAAAGAAAACGAGGTCCACCAGTCGGTGTCTCTGCGGGTGCGGCTTTAGGTAGAAAACGTTTCGCAGAGGGGAAGAAAGGTGGCCTGGAGTTGGGCCTAGACTGGGCTGCTGGGTTGGGTCGACCTGATTTCTATTTTTTCCAGTTCTGAAACTTTTTCTTTTTCCAAATCTATTTCTGTTTTGAATTTCAATCAACTATTCAAACATTCAAACAATTCAAACAATCACCACACTTGTAATGAGTTTTTGGTTCTGTTTATAAACATAAACCAAATCTCAAAATAAAATAATTTTATTCTTTTTAGGATCCATTCATTAATTAAATAAAATGGACCTTTAGTTATTTAATCAAATAGAGTTTGATTTATTTAATAAAATCTCCATTTGAAATCCAAATATTTTCAAAACCAAATCAGTAGGTTTTATTTGAAAATATAAGATACTTGGAAAACTTGTTTAAAACAAAATAACGTTTTTATTTTATGGTCCATTAATAATTAAATAAAATGGACTTTAGTTATTAAATCAAAATAAGATTTGTTTTATTAAAATAATTATTTTGAAATCTAATATAAAACCAAAACACTTCAGTAGGTTTTATTTGAGAATATAAAATACTTGGAAAACTTATTTAAAATAATTTAATAAGTTTTGATGTTTTAATTAAAATGGTAAAACCTTTTATTTAAATAAAATTGGACATTAAATCCTTATTATTTTATTTAAATAAACCTTTACTATTTTTAATCAAAATAAAACATTTTATTTCAAAAGCTTGGCCAAGTTTTAATTTGGCTTTATAAAATAATTTTTATTTATAAATCCACCTTTTCTTTTGAAAGCCAAATCCTTTTATTTAAAAGATCCAAAATAGTAATTCAAAATGTTTTTTATTTTCCTTTATTAAATGTTTAACTTTTTTTTTTAAATCCCTTTAGGATTTATCTTGATCAAAATAGGTTTTGAAATTTTCAAATTGGATTCAAAAAGTTTCTTCTCACCCTGAAATTCAAACAAAGTTTTATTTTATTCATTTATTTTTCACATTACAAGATTTGGAAAATCTTGGGATGTGACAGTTGTTGATATTGTCACCACAGGTTGTTTGTAGCTCCTCCAACTAACTGATACTCTGTTCATGAGAAATACGTATCCGGATTAAGACTTAGAGACATCCAGATTGGTGTGAAAGCTAGCGTCGACATAACAATTAGTGACCAACTCTTCTTCACCTTTGTATACAAGAAAAAATTTCTTAGTTCTTCTTAAGTACTTAAGGATATTCCTGACCGCTATCTAGTTCTGTACCTAGATCAGATTGGTACCTACTAGTAAAACTAATGGCATGTGCTGCATCCGGTCTTGTACATAGCATGTCGTACATTATAGAGCCTATGGCTGAAGCATAGGGGATCTTATCCATTATCTCTCTTTCTTCCGCCGTAGCCGGACTTTGAGTCTTACTCAATGCCTTGCCTTGCAACATAGGTAAGAACCCCTTATTACTTTCGTCCATTTTAAACTTATTTAAAATATTATCAAGATATGTACTCTGTGATAGCCCTATTAGGCATCTTGATCTATCTCTATAGATCTTTATGCCTAATATGTATGATGATTCACCTAGGTCCTTCATTGAAAAATTGATGTTTAGATAACTTTTAACACTATTTAAAATATCTACATCATTTCCGATCAGTAATATGTCATCCACATATAATATCAGAAATGCAAAATTGCTCCCACTCACTTTCTTGTAAATACAAGCTTCTCCATAAGTTTGGACAAATCCAAACTCTTTGATCACCTCATCAAAGCGGAGATTCCAACTCCGGGATGCTTGCTTCAGTCCATAGATGGATCGCCGAAGCTTGCATACATTGTCGTGGTGGTGTCATGGCAGATGCCATGCGTAGGCTTAAGTTGGGGGACGAATGGATGCTTGTGGTCACCGGGGAGGGTGTGCATGGTCCTGCCATGCACGAAGAACAAGAAGAACTCTCCACACTTAGGAATTTTATTGATGCTAGAGGTTTACAAGTGCTCCTTGAGCTGTATGAACTAGGCTGCAAGGCACTAGTTTCCTACTTTATCCAACCTCCCTCTACTACAGCTATGCCCCTTCTTATATAGGCAGTGCTAGCTAGCTTTTACCCCTTTGGGTTCTACGGTTTACTGTTTGGATCTTGGTACCTATGATGTGGGTCGGGTCATGGGCTTGCCCTAATCCCAGTGGCCCAGTCCACAAAGCTAGACAGCTAACCGTCTTCATGTACGTCGACTCCTGTTCCTTTTGGCGTCATGCAGTAACTTTGTATGTCAGCCCTTGCTTTAGGCGTCACATGGCTCCTTTTATGTCACCCAGCGTCTCCCTTCTCTTTTGACCATGCTTTACCATGGTCCCTCCTGATCCTAACTCGGAAAGGTGCCACGTATCCTGTTTGACTCGGCACCTCCTCGTGAGACTCGGCTCTTGAGTACCTGCAAGGTTTACATGTTTGTATTATATGGGCCGACATGAATTCTATGTCGGCTTCACGTGATCCTCTTACCCGGCCATACTTATCCGGCCTGGTTCTTTCTTCACTCGGCGTAAGCCAAGCTGTGTTTTACCCCGAAGCTGGTGAGGTCTAGCAGTTCTAGCTGTTAGGCCTCTCCAGGTTCCTTTAATGTAATCGGAACTTATTTTCTTATCTTTATTTGTCGCTTAGGGCACACTATTTTGTGCAATTTCGTATCTTGCTGAGCCTCTCTGACAGTTTTCAGATCCATTCTTTGACTTCTTGGCCCATCTTTGCCTCGTGCTGAGTAATTTCGGCCAATTCCGGGTCATTTTCGGCGCGCCCAGGTCACTGACAGCTGGTAATCATGGTTACTTGCCTCAAATTTTGTTCCAAGCACTGGCGGCACAGTGACGGCTGCGCAGTTATTCCCTATCACTGTGGTCGTCCCATGGGTATGCTCCCCTTGTCCTTCCTTTTGTGACGTGGCGGAGGATATTTTATGTATTTTTTACTACGTGGCACCCGCTGACTGTCTTACTCGGCCGAGTACACGGCCACACGCTGGCCGCACGGCACAGGGTGATCCCATGATTGCGGTTTTTACTGCCCTTAAGTAGGGGTGGGGGGTTTCAACTTCCCCCACGCCTGCTCAGTTTTCCCCTGGCTCTTCTTCTTCCTTGCGCCCGCGAAATCAAACCTCCCCCTTTGCAGTTGTTCCTTCCTCATGTTCTTGTCATGTGATTGCTCCATTCCTCTTATCATTCCACCACGGGTCCATGTTCTTCCAAACCTCTTCCAACGACGGAGGAGATTAAGTCTAGGAGGATGTCACATCCCAAAATTTTCCAAATTTTGAAATCTGAAAAATAAATAAACAAAAGAAAATAATTGTTGAAATTTCGGGTGAAAAGAAACTTTTTGTTTCTAAATGGAAACATCAAAACCCTACTTGAACAAAATTTGAATAAAAGGGAATCCAACAAAATTTCAAACAAGTGAAATGCATTCATCAATGAATGTATCTTGAAATTTAAACACTTGGAAAAGTTAAATCAAAATCCCAAATCTTAATGAGAGAAAATCATTTCCAAAGATTTTTCTAAGACTATGGATTTGATCCATATAAGAATTCAGCAAAAAAAATTTATAAATGATCAAGATTGATAAATAAAAATATTATAAAACCATAGAAATTGATTTCATTTAATTTGGAACCATGGATAAAAACTTATGAATTTAATAAGTTAAAAGGAAATAATTTCCAAAGCTAATAAAGATCCTAACTAAAATCCATGCCAAATCTTGAGCAAAGTAATCCTAAAAGTATTTAAAAAGTTAAACAAATATTAAATAAAATCATACAAATTGGAATCACCAATTTTGGATATTTAAATAAAAAGATATGGATTTTATAAGATAAAGAATATTAAAAGCCAATTTTGGATATTTAAATAAATAAATCAGGAATATTAAAAGCCAATTTAAATCTTGGCCAAATCCTTAAACAAATGAAATTTTCTTGAATAATAAAAATAAATAAAATATTATTTAAATAAAACTATATGGGCTTTGAACCATATTCAATCTTATTTAAATAAAGACAATTTTTCTAATCTAAATAATAAATCCCAAAAAAATTATTTAGAAGACAATTTAAATCTTGAAATAAATCCATAAGCAAATGGAATAAAGATAATCCAAATAAAATAAAGGCATAAAGATTATTTAAATAAAAACTTATATGGACTTAAACCATATTGTTTTGAATAAAGACAAAATCCCTAATAGAAATGATTAATTAAATCATGACTAAATAATAATTGATAATAGCCAAAGTGGATTAAAAGTTATCTAATTAACTTAAAAAGAACTAGTTGAATAAATATTTATATGGGTCTAAAACCATATTTGGTTTTCATTTGAATAAAGACAAATGCCCAATTTAAATGAACATTAAATCATATTAAAATATTTTAAATAATTCAAAGTGAATTATTTACACTAATGAATAAATAAAACCTACTAAAAAGGTTTGGTAAAAATTGGAATTCAAATAGATGTTTGAAAATATATTTAAAATCTTATTTAAATAAAGAACAAGTGTCTAATTTAAATAAATAATAAACCATAAAAGAATAAAAGAAATTATTCTAAAATGGACTTGAAAACACATTTATAAACAGTATAAAACTTACTGAAAAGTTTTGAAAAGATTTGATGAATTAATCTGATTTCAAATGAGAGTTTGAATTCAAAATAGAAAAATAGAAATAGAAAAAGAAAAGATTCACAGAAGAAAAAAATAGAAAAGATACAGCCCAACTAATCTAACCCAGCCCAACAGCGCAGCCCACGTCTTCTTCCCCCTGAATCGTTTTCTTACCCGCGTGTCTACCCCTCACCTCGCTGACGCTTGGACCCCGCCATAACCCACTCTCACTCGCTCATAGCGCAACCCCACCGAAAACGACATCATCATCTTCAACCCCGCTGACCACGCCCTCTCTCTCTGCCGTTTCTGCACTGATTCATTTCGTGTTAATTGGCGTTGATGTCGCTAGTAATTCCTCCCCGCAACCGTGCTATCTTAACCGCAATCCTCTCCTCTCCATTTCCCCTCAACCTCCCACCCCCCGAGCACCCCTATTGAAAGTACAAAGGAAGTCGCCTAGAGGGGGGTGAATAGGATTTTTAAAAATATTACGGTTTAGGCTCAAGTAAATGCGGAATAAAACTATCGTTTAATTTATTGAGCACAAAACCTAGCCACAACCTATGCTAACAATACAAGCAACAAGGTGATAGCAAGGTATAAATACTTCAAGCATGATGGCTATCACAATGTAAAGTGCATAAGTAAAGGGTTTGGTTGAGAGATAACCGATGGACGCGGAGACGAAGATTTGTTTCCCGAAGTTCACTTCCAAAGAAGCTACGTCTCCGTTGGAGAGGTGCGATGGCGCAATGCTCTCCGAACGCCACAAATGGCTCACCTCGAGGTGTGGTGGCTCGATGCTCACCCAACGCCACACAAGGCCTCACCCCGGATGCGTAAGCACGCAACTCACCGACGCCACAAAAGGCTCACCCTATTCTCCCAAGTGCGCACTACAAAAGGCGGGCACTTGCTCCACTATGGGACGCTTGAGGGCGGTCACCGAACCCGTACAAGATTGGGGCTAGCTCCACAACTCAATTGGAGGCTCCCAACAACAAAGCCACAAAAGGCCAACAATGCCACAAAAGGCCAACAACGCCACAAAAGGCTTCAAGACCACAAAAGGTCAACAAGACCACAAAAGGTCAACAACCCAAACAGACAACCATCTAGGGTTCCAAGGAACCCAAGAGAAACAAGATCACAAGCTTGAACTCATCGAATCTCCAAGGAGAACTCAAACCTATGCACCAAATGCAAGGGCAAGTCCTTCTCTCCCAAATTCCAACAAAGCTACAAAAGCTATTGGGGGAATAAGGGAGGAAGAACACAAGAGGAGAACTCAAACCTATGCACCAAATGCAAGGGCAAGTCCTTCTCTCCCAAATTCCAACAAAGCTACAAAAGCTATTGGGGGAATAAGGGAGGAAGAACACAAGACTCTCCAAGATCTAGATCCCAATGATTCCTTCACAAAGAAGGGATTTTACTTGGGGGGATTGTAGATCTAGATCTCCTCTCTCAAATCCCTCAAAAAGATGCAAGAATCATAGGAAGGGAAAGGGGGAGGGAAAGCTTCTTCAAGGTTGACAATGGAGGAGAGAGAGAAAGCCAAGAACCAAGAAGAAAAGCTTGTACCCACGAAGGGGAAGAGGAGCCCCTTTTAAAGGGCTCTCAGATCTGCCCGTTATGGGCATTCGCGACTCCTAGCCGGAACTTTCGGTGGGAGGCCAGAACTTCCGGTGGCACACAGCCAACGGTCAAAAACTGCGGAGCGAGAAACTGAAAAAGCGAATCCTGGTCGGAACTTCCGCCGGTACACCGGAACTTCCGGTGGGAGCGAAACTTCCGGTGGAAGTTCCGACAGAAGTTCCGTCAAATAGACATATTCAAAACAGAAGATTACTGAACGTGAGCGGAACAAGAGCCAGAAGTTCAACCGGAACTTTCGGCCTGAGCGGAACTTCCGGTCACTGGCCGGAACTTCCGGTGAGAGCGAAACTTCCGGTGGAAATTCCGACTGAAGTTCCGTCAAATAGCACATCCAAAACAGAAGGTTACTGAGCGTGAGCGGAAGAAGACCCGGAACTTCCACCGGAACTTTCGGTGGCAACTAGGCCTGAGCGGAACTTCCGGTGGAAGCCGGAACTTTCGGTCAGGGAAATTCCAGAAACCAGAAAACCAGAAACGCAATAACTTTTGCATCCGAACTCCAAACGGGATGAAACCAATTTTGTTGGAAAGATAACGACGAATAGAATATATATGTGAACTATCCCCCAAGGTGTGGAGCCGGAAAACTCGCAAGATCAAAAACCACAATAAGATATGCAAGTGAAATCCTTAGATGATGAGCTAGAGCTTGTTATGATGGTGACCACAAGCTCTAGATCCTCTCATGGACAAGAACCAAATAACAACCAAGAAAGATGATGCTATGAATGCAAAGGTTTGAGCTCTCTCCGAACGATGCAGACGAGACACCCGCTTGAGAGCCCCTCTTGATAGCACGTCTATCTATCCTAAACCCGGTCTCCCAACTAACAATACGAGACCGGCAAAAGAAAATCCCTATCAAGAACATACCTTTGCCTTGAGCATCCCACTTGAACTTAATGTAGACCGTCTTGTTCTTCTATAGTGGGAACACCTTTCTTGGATGCTCTTGCTTGATGAAGATGAAGACTTGCAAATTGCTCCCCCATACTCCATGGGGAAACCTCTTCTTTGAACTTGTCTTCATCATTCCATGAGCACGAGGATGGCAAGCTTCAAGCATGAGATCTTCTAGAGATGGCGCATCTTGAGCTCGCCCTTCTTCATCCCTACTTGAGGTTGATCCATATTGATTCAACTCTTTGCACATGTCTTGATCAACCTTCAAGCTCCTTCTTTCTTCATGATTCCAATGGGCACAAAGCCCTTGGACATTTCTTCATCTTCCAACCTTGAGACCAACACATGGCCCAAGTGATGCCAATGGACAAGCCTACAAGTGAAACTCAATTTACACATTAGTCCATAGAGATTGTCATTAATTACCAAAACCACACATGGGGGCATACATGCCCTTTCACCTATGCTGCGAGAATTCTTGCCCGCACCGTCGGTGCCTCCGACGAGCTCACCGACGAATTCCGGCGAGCCCAGACCCCGACCCTTGCCCTAGATCACGCATACTTGTTCGCCAACCACGTGTGCATCTGCCAGCACCTTCCCCTTGCCCGCGCACGCCCCAGAGGCTCGACAACAACGACGCCTTCTCGCCACCATCGACTGCTTCAACTCCGGCGAGAGGTTGCCGACGATTCATCGTGCACCTTGCGCTCTGGTAGGTCCCCTCGCAACCTCTGAAACCGTGCGCATCTCCCTGACTTGTTGCCTTGCCTTCTTATGCCCCAGGAGCTCGCCCCCGACAACAACAGTACGTGCCCGACACCGACGCTAGCTCCGGCGAGGAATCGCCATCAGCTCCGTGCGCCCCTGTCCCTCCTACGGCCACTTCGATCATCACCGTGACCCTATAAACCCGGTGAGACCTCCCACTCCTCCTCTCGCTTCCTAGAGTCACCGTAACATCACCGCTTGAACGTGCCGCCACCGCTCACCGTCGCTATCGCCACCCATCCTTGGTCAGCTACTCTGGTTCGTTGGATGTAGATCTGGCGGATAGGAATAGAACGAGTAGCGAAGCGGTATCGTGCGTCCTGTGTCGTGCGATGCAACTTAGATCTAACGGCCAGTATTGATCGATCCACATGAAACGGTATCGTCCAGTTAGAATCAGCCACATGGCCATGTCAATTGTTTTAAAAACAGAAACTTATCTATTAGATGTTTAGATTTGAAAAATTCATAAATTTTAATCTACACATCCAAAATTTACAAGTTTTATATCACTAGATTCATAAAAATTAAACCTTTGCAAACATGCCCTTACTTTAGTCTTTTGATTCTGTAAAATTGGTTGTTTTTGCAGAAACATTATTAGGCCTATTTTGATTATAAAAGTTATTCTAAAAATGTTTTTACGGTAAAATCTTTTGTAGATGTTTTTTTTGAACCTACTGACCATAAAAATCAACTTATGGATTTAAAAGTATATTTTGTGACACTAAGGAATTATTCCTTGAATAAAAGCATTTATAGTAGAATAAAATTATTGATTATGCTTTAAAAATAGTTTTTGAGTAAAACCTTTTGCAAATGGGTTGAATTAAACTCTCTAACCCTAAACACTAAGTTTTGAATTTAAAAATGTATTTGAATAACCCTAGAAAATTATTACTTTGTTTAAAGAAATTTCTAGTAAAATAAAAATGTTGCTTCGATTTAAAAATGATTTTGAGTGAAACCTTTTGAAAATGGATTTGTTTTAAAACACTTTGACCCTAATTATTAAAATTTGTGTTTAAAAACATTTTGTCTAACACTAGAAATTCTTACTTTGATTTAAATCATTTCTAGCAAAACAAAAATGATTTAAATAGCCCATTTTCACTAACTTGATTTAAAATGGTTTTTGCCACTTTTATAAATGACCAATAGGTGTTTTAAAATGTTTATAGCCTTAGTAGAGACCACTTTTCAATAAAAACAATATTTTGCATGCTTGCATGCATTGTTTTGTTTTCTTTATTTTATGTGGTGAATTGCTTGAATGCTAGATTGAATTTGTGCCTTGATTGAATTGTAGTGAACTTTGAATAGTGTGAAATTTGCAAGATCAAGGAGTGAATCTAGTATTCTCTACTAAAAATGCAAGTGGTGCTTCATACTTTTTTCCCATTATTTCCACTATGCATTAGTGATATTTTGAGTAGGACTTACATGGAAATTTTACTAAGTATGCTATGCCATGGGAAATCCTAGTAGATGATGCCTTAGTAGAATTTTTCCTAATTTAAGATTCTTGCTACTATTATGCTTAGCCTAGCTAGTAGAAAACAAGGGTGGATTACATTCATGCTATGAAATATTTCTAAGTCAATGACTTGTGTTTTGTTTAATAAAACAACTATGTGAATGAATCACTTGGGTGGAATGGTGTGAATGGGTTATGTTGAGTGGTTACACAAGGCCCCATATTTATGGACTACCCTAGTGTATATCACTTGTGGAAAGCCACCCAGGAACAAAGAGATTTGAGATGTCAAATGTTGAGAAGCTTCAAGTGCAGCCACATGGCAATATGGGCTCTGCCTGGATCATATAAGTTGCAATAAATTAGCCAGATGGACAGTTGGTTGTAGGGGGTGATAGGTTTGGATCGCGTCCATTTTGGTCTAAGGAAAGGCTTCTGAAAGATCTTGTCTCGATGCATGTCGAGTCTTGTGGGGAAAGTGCACCACCTCTCGAGAGAGTAAAATCTAATTACTTAGCCGTGTCCCCGACAATGGACAATTTGAGCATCAAGACATGGAAGCTATCAAGGATCTCCTCATCCCAATTTCTAAGTTAAAAGCTTGTGGTTGAACAAGGGTTAAAGGATCTTCAATCTTTCATTGGTAGATGCCTTGGGTGATTTTGACAAATAAAAAAACTTAGTGTTTTCAAATGATAAGGAAAATCTATTTTGAGAAAAGCAAGCCTAATCTCCACTTAGCCAAATGCATATAGATGATAGATACCACTACTCTACCATAGTATCACTTGAAAATACAATTCAAATGTATTGACCCTTGTGGCTGTAACTTATTATGTTGCAAGTTTGTTTGATGTTAGTGAAGTATGTTGAATAGGATTACAAGTCTACAACCAACATGATTGCATGTGGCACTTCGAAGATGAAGGACTCCATGCTATATAGTTATTTCTACTTCATTGTAATGAGATAGCCAAATGAGCTATGTAAGATGTAATGAATTATTTTATTCCTGGTTATAAAGTTGTATTATGACCTTTGTTTCTTGATATTACATCTTAAACTGTGGATGCTAGCTATTGATCTAGGGACTAGCATTGTAAACACAAGGATCTGTACCTTATCAGGTTGGGACCTCTACAGATGGTATCAGAGAACTATGTTGCCTGTAGGATTGTAACCCTAGGATTGGATAAAACCCCTTAGAAAAATATAGGAGTTGTATTTGTTCAAAACTTATTTACAAACAATCTTGTAAACTCTTTCCTCAACCTTTTTGTTTTGAATCTACATCTCTTCTATTTCAACTTGATGGACAAGACCTCAACAAGAGAAAAGACTTCACCATCACCAATGACTTCAACATCACCAATGACTTCAACTTTAGTTTCATCAAGGACTTCAACTTGGACATCACTAAGGACTACAAGTGAGACAAGAATGTAACTCAAGACTTGAAGACTAAGGAAACACAACCAATAAGGAACCATCATCACCTTTGAAGCTTTGTGACCAAGATGAAAGAATTTTTCTAAGGAAACCATGATCTCATTCATGAAGAAACAACTAAGAATAATGGAATGATCTCAAGAAAATCCCATATTTGGACCACCATACTAGTGATTAGTTTGATCCCACCAACTTATGTGGTGTAGCAAAAATATTTTGTTGCCCAAAAAATGTTTGAACTTTGTTGTTTGAATGGAATGTTTGATTGTGATTGCTTGCACATTGCTTCTCTGAATTGTTGTGTGTGAGTAGACTTATTTCTCTAGGAAATCTTTTGCCTAATCTAATCCCAATCCAACCCAAACAGATGACTTCTCCAAGAAACTCCAACATCAAGGATGGTGACAACAACAACGAAGAGATGCACATGAGAGAACAACTTCTAGCAACTCAAGCCCAGTTGAATCAAGTGACAACTCAGTTTTTAGCCAACCATAATGAGTTAGACCCAACCATGCAAAAGTTTTTGGAAATCCAATCCCAATTGTTGCAAAGGATGACCAATCAAATGATCAACATGAGAGACAACCTTTCCTAAGGAGATTATGACAACAATGATATCAAGGATTATATTATAGGAGAAACTCAAGCTTGCAATATTTGTGGAGACATAGAACACACATATAAAGAGCATGTGGACCAATGCCCTAATTGTGAGGAGAAACATCCAACTAAACAATGCCCCACATCTCAAGTGACTTGTTTCCTATGTGAAGGAAATGATCATGTCCCTATCCAATGCCCCATCTATCCCATAGTTCAACAAATGAAACAAGATGGAATGCATCAAATGTTTGGAAACCTCCATAAGGGAACAACTTCTACCAAGAAAGATGAAGGCAAAGTCAGAACCATGCCTCATAAGGCCACAACCAAAGTAATCACAAAGTGTTGCTACTCATGTGGAGAAGAATGTCATATCTCTAGTGGCTGCCCCAGGAAGAGAGAAAGATTTCCTACCTTTGTGGTGAGATATGAAGAACATGAACTAGAAGAACTCCTAGATTTGGAGAGACCCAAAAAGAAGAAGAAGGAAAAAATCCAAGTGCAATGTTACAATTGCAAAGAGATGGGACACTATGCCAGTGAATGTCCAGAAAAGAAGAAGAGCCAAGGAAACAAACAAGAAGTAGTGATGCCAAAGAAGAGAAAGGATATTAGCCGAGTGATGTGCAACAACTGCAAAGAGCTAGGCCATTATGTATCATATTGTCCAGAGAATATATGTGATGATCTCAACCTTATCACATGTTTCAAGTGTGGTGAAAAAGGACATTATGCAAACAACTGTCCAGAGAAGTTACATCCAGATCCCAAGTAAGACAAGAAGTAATCTAGTCAAAAATATTTTAACGGAGGTAGTACCCTAGTTGTCTTAAAGCCTTCCCAAATCCCGGGACGAGATTTCTTTTAAGGGTGGTAGCCTGTCACATCCCAAAATTTTCCAAATTTTGAAATGTGAAAAATA
This sequence comes from Avena sativa, assembly GCA_916181665.1. Lineage (NCBI taxonomy): Eukaryota > Viridiplantae > Streptophyta > Magnoliopsida > Poales > Poaceae > Avena > Avena sativa. The sequence continues at coordinate 32,786,905 of OV702284.1, forward strand.
AATAAACAAAAGAAATAATTGTTGAAATTTAGGGTGAAAAGAAACTTTTTGTTTCTAAATGGAAACATCAAAACCCTACTTGAACAAAATTTGAATAAAAGGGAATCCAACAAAATTTCAAACAAGTGAAATGAATTCATCAATGAATGTATATTGAAATTTAAACACTCGGAAAAGTTAAATCAAAATCCCAAATCTTATTGAGAGAAAATCATTTCCAAAGATCCCTCTAAGACTATGGATTTGATCCATATAAGAATTCAACAACAAACATTTATAAATGATCAAGATTGATAAATAAAAATATTATAAAACCATAGAAATTGGTTTCATTTCATTTGGAACCATGGATAAAAACTTATGAATTTAATAAGTTAAAAGTAAATAATTTCCAAAGCTAATAAATCTCCTAACTAAAATCCATGCCAAATCTTTAGCATAAAAGGATTTAAAAAGTTAAACAAATATTAAATAAAATCATACAAATTGGAATCACCAATTTTGGATATTTAAATTAAAAGATATGGATTTTATAGGATAAATAAAGAAATAAATAAATAAGGAATATTAAAAGCCAAATTAAATCTTGGCCAAATCCTTAAACAAATGAAAGTTTCTTGAATAATAAAAAGAAATAAAAGATTATTTAAATTAAACAATATGGGCTTTGAACCATATTCAATCTTATTTAAATAAAGACAATTTTCCTAATCTAAATAATAAATCCCAATAAAATTATTTAGAAGACAATTTAAATCTTGAAATAAATCCATAAGAAAATGGAATAAAGATAATCCAAATAAAATAAAGGAATAAAGATTATTTAAATAAAAACTTATATGCACTTAAACCATATTGTTTTGAGTAAAGACAAAATCCCTAACACTGTGTTTGGATGTTGGAAAAAAGCCTTGGAATTGGAATTCTAGAATTAGTAGAGCTAATTCAGGCGTTTGGAAAGGCATGGAAATCAAAACCTGGAAAGAGGGACCAATTCCAAGCAGTCCCCCCGTGAGCGTGCACCCCCTGGTACTACTTTCCGAGCCGGCCCGCTCAGAAACAGCGTGGAAAGGCAACACGCCCCCCCCCCCCCCCCGCAAGAGTCGCGACCCTCCACCCCCCGCGCGACCCTCCCAGCTTCTGTTTCTCGCGACAGGTGCGCCGCTGGCCACCCCTCCCCGCCGGTGAGCTCCCCTTCCCCGTACCTCCCCTCCCTCATCCCTCCCCTTCCCCTTCCCTTTCCTTTCTCCCTTCCCTGCTTGGAATAGCTGGGGGCTCCCCCTCCCCCGAACACTAACCCCATGGCAGCAGCATGAAGAGGCGTCGGCGGGAGGTTGCTGGAGGCGGCGCCCTCCCTCTCCCATGGTAGTAGGTTGCTGGAGGTGGATCCCTCCCTCTCCCTTCCTCCCTCCCCTTCTTCACCAATGATTTTTGCTGTAATTTTTTCTTTGTAGGAACACCTAATTTGTTCTGTATATGTGAACTGCAGATTTCTACAAGAATTAGTACCACCTATGTCCAATTGAAGGTATAAACTTCTTGATCTGTACTATTGGTTGTTGTGTTTCTTACCGATTTATGATATGACCATATGTGTGTTAGAAACATATTTGTGACATGTTCTTCTAATAAGATGAGATATGGATGATTGTAAGATCCCTCCTTTGTAAAGGAAAAAGGATCCCTGTGATTGCAATGCTAGTCCCTGGATCATTGCTAGCATCCACAGTTTAAGATTAAGTACACAGATACAAAGGTCATTTATTACATCCATTCCAGAGATAAAATATAGTCTTTACAACTCAAGGCCACAGGCCTAATACAAGAGTTTGGAATAAGTAAATAAACATAAGTCTTCATCTTCATGTGCCACAGGCAAGCATGTTGAGTGTAGACTCATGACACCTAATCATCATCAGAGTAACCTGCAACATCACAAGTTACAGCCACAGTGGGTCAATACTTTGGAATAGTATTGGCAAGTGATACCTTAATAAAATGTAGGTGGACTATATTACTATATGCATTTTGGCTAAGTGTAGCTTGGCTTGCTTTGCTCAAAAATAGGTTTTTCCTATTAGTTGAAATCACTAAGTTTTTCTTTGTCAAATCTTTTCCCAAGAAACCATCAATAGACATTGAGGTCCTTCACCCTTATTCACCCACAAGTTTTACTTAGAAGTTGGAGTGATGAGATTCTTGATGCTCAAGGTGTCCATTTCCATGGACTTGGCTAAGCACTTAGATTTTTCCATCTGCAGAGGTTGTGCACTTTCCCCACCAGACTTGGTTTCCCAAGACAGGACCTTTCAGAAGCCTTTCCTTAGACCAAATGGACGCGCTCCAACCTATCATTCCCACTACCACCAACTGTCCAAATGGCTAAGTTCTAGCAACTTATGTGATCCAGGCAGAGCCCATATTGCCAAGTGGCTGCACTATAAGCTTCTCAACACTTGGCCTCTCAAATCCCTTTGTTCCTGGGTGGCATACCACAAGTGAGATACACAAGGTAAACCATATCCATGGGCCTTGTGCAACCACTCAACCAAAAACCACCAATCAAGTCCCATTCCACCCAGGTGATTCATTGACTTAGTTGTTTTATTAAGAAAAACATAAGTCCAAAGACTTAGAAATATTTTCATCATAGCATGTATATACTTTGCCAACCCTTGTTTGCTACTAGCTAGGCTAAGCATGGCATAGTAACTTAACTTAGGAATTCTCCTAGCAATCCTACAACTACTTAGGATTTCCCCAACATGGCATTTGGCAAAAATAGTAACATGCAAGACTTAGCAAAAATATTTCTAATGCTTGTACAAATAAATATAGGGATGGAAATATTTATGAAGTACCACTTGCCTTGGTAATGGGGAGAGTAGCACTCTTCACAATCACAATCACTAGCACCAAAGTCTACACAAAGAATATAATCACAATCACATTCAAGTCACATACAAACAAAAATATATATGCATGCATGCAAGATGCTAAGTGATGGTTTTTGAAACTCAACCAAGCAAGTGCATAGTACTGAATTACAAACAAGTCAAAAACTTGCTAAACCAAGTTTTATTTGACACTAAAACCATTTCCTAAACAATTCATATGATTAAAATAGTCCTAAACAAGTTTCTGCAAAAGAAACCATTTTAACAGAACCTAAACTTTAAACACATTGCATATTTAGAAAGGGCTTGTCTTACTGATTCCAATGGTATAAAATTTGCAAAAATCTAATGTGGAAATCAAAAGTTATAGCCTATTCAAATTTGAATCTAAATCTGTTTCAAATTCTGTTTTAAATCCAAACCCTAGCCACGCGTCCTATTCTTACTGGCGCGTACCGGTTCGCGTCGGATCACGCACGCGAGCCGTAGGATCTAAGTGGCGATGCACGGTTCAGATCAAAACATAACGCTTCGCTAAGTGGTTCTATCGCACACGTTGGATCTAGATCCAACGGCTCTCGATCAAGCGACCACGTTCTGGCGGCGCGCGTCGACGGCGAGCGGCGGAGCACTCTGTCAGCGGCGGCGCTGGCGTTCTAGGTCGCTCGGGAAGGGAAGGGTGTGCTTACTAGAACCGCAAGGTCGAGGCGAAGCTCAACGTGGAGGTGGCTTGGCAAGGGGCGCACGGCAGGGGCTGCTGGAGCTCGTCGGAGTCGTGCACGGCGTCGGGTGGTTGCGGTCGGAGTTGTTGCCGAGGTTTTGCGTCGCCCTAACACGAACCAGAGGAATTAGCAGACGCACAAGACGAAGGCGAACAACCTAGTATGCAAGAGGGGGCAAGGGGCGCGCTCTGCTTACCGTAATTGGTCGCCGGAGTTGAGCGGTGGCTCGGTCAGTTGCGGGCACGAACGGGAACGGCTTCCTGGGTCACGATAATGCAAACGAAAGGTATCAGGAGATGCACGAGATCACGCTGGGCACGATAGTTTGAACCAGAGAGAGGGGGGCGGTCGAAGCTCACCGGAATTAGTCGTCGGAGGTCGTCGGTGCTGCGGGGTTTCGAGGTCAAATGCGCGCAGCCTGGTGGCGGAGTGAGCGAGGAGAGTGGGGGGAAATGACCGCGGCGGCGAGGGGTTCTTATAGCCAGAGCGGGGCGTGGAGTTACTCGCGGAATCAAGGGAATTTAACGCAGCAGTGACTGCGGCGATTGCGGCGCAGGCGCGTGTGATTGACGAAGACGACGACGGGGTCACGGTTCCACTCGTCAGTGAAATAAGAAGAAGGGAGGTGGGGTCTGGGTGTCAGTGACCCCGTGGGTTCATTGGCGCGTGCGAGAGAGAGAGAGAGAGAGAGAGGTGGCCCGGGTGGGCTAGCTGGGCCGGTTTTGCTGTTGGGCTAGAATAGGAGCGCCTGGCCTTTTTCTTTTCTTTAATCCTTTTCTTTTTCCAGAATAAATTTCAGGAATGGTTTTCAAATGATTTCAAACTCCTTTTGAATTCAAATCTATTTGGGATTTTTGCAGTGTGCAATAGTCTCAATTCTAGGCACAAAACCATGTGGTTACTTTGAAAAGACTTGGTCATTTTTGGAGAAACAAAATAACAGGGACATTGCACTAAGTTTGCAAATGTTTGAAAATGATTTTTGAAACCATTTCTATTTTGTAAAATTTTGTTCTAACTCCACACTCAAACCAATCAATAAGGGAGATAAATAATCTAGGTTTAAAACATTCAAACTCTCAAATGGGGATGGCCATTTGATTTAAGTTTGCTCACATAAAATGATAGCACTATGTGCTTCTGTTTTCTGAAATGAGTTTGAAATTGATCTCAATTCTATATGCATGCATGAATGATATGCAATCTTTGAAATCATGATTTTAGGGATGTTACAAATCTAACCCCCTTAAGGTGAATCTTGCCCTCGAGATTCGGATTGGCTAGCAAATAGGTGAGGGTGGTCTTTCCGAAGATCATCTTCTCTTTCCCATGTTGATTCCTCTTCGGAATGATGATTCCACTGCACTTTGCAAAACTTGATAGTCTTAGTCCTTGTGACTCTTTCTGCAGTCTCAAGAATCTTGATAGGTTTCTCTTCATAAGTGAGATCACTTTCTAGTTGAACTTCCTCCAAAGGTATAGTATCCTTCAAAGAAGTTGCTTCCATTTCTGGATGACATTTCTTAAGCTGACTCACATGAAACACATTATGGACAGCAGACAGAGATTCTGGCAATTCAATTTCATAGGCAACTTCTCCTTTGCGACTCAGAATCTTGAATGGCCCAACATATCTTGGTGCCAATTTTCCTTTGACTCCGAATCTTTTCACTCCGCGAAGTGGTGACACTCTAAGATAGGCTCTATCACCAACTTCGTAGGTGACTTCTCTACGCTTAGGATCCGCGTAGCTTTTCTGTCGGAACTGTGCTATCTTCAGCCTGTCCTTAACCAACTTGACCTTCTCTTCGGCTTCTTTGATAAGATCTGTCCCGAATAAACTTCTTTCTCCCACACCATTCCATAACAATGGGGTGGTACACTTTCTTCCGTAGAGAAACTCAAATGGTGCCATTTCAATGCTGGCTTGATAGCTATTGTTATAAGAAAATTCTGCGTAAGGCAGACTTTCATCCCAACTGGCTCCATAGTCTAAGGCACATGCCCTCAACATGTCTTCAAGAATCTGATTAGTTCTTTCTGTTTTTCCATCACTTTGAGGATGAAAAGCAGTACTGAATTCCAACCTCGTTCCCAATGACTCATGTAGCTGTCTCCAAAAATGGGAAGTGAATTGAGTTCCCCTATCAGACACAATACTCTTGGGCACTCCATGTAGACATACAATTCTACTCATGTAGATTTTGGCTAACTTAGCACTTGTATAAGTTGTCTTCACGGTTATGAAATGAGCCACTTTAGTTAGGCGATCCACTACTACCCATATTGAATCATATCCTGACCTGGTCCTTGGTAATCCGGTAATGAAATCCATACCAATTTTGTCCCACTTCCAATCAGGAATAGGTAGTGGTTGAAGCAAACCTGTTGGTTTCTGATGCTCCGCTTTCACTCTACAACACACATCACACAAAGCAATATGTTCGGCGATGTCCTTCTTGAGATTGTTCCACCAAAATCTTTCTTTCATGTCCATGTACATTTTGGTGTTACCCGGGTGAATAGAATACGGATAGTTGTGTGCTTCTTGCAAAATCAGTTTCCGCAACTCCGGGTCTTGTGGAACACAGATACGTTTCCCATGCCATAAAGTACCCTGTTTGTCTTCATGGAAATTTTTGGCTTTTCCTTGGCCAATCTTTTCCTTAATCTCATCAATTTCTTTATCAGTCTTCTGAGCTTCTTTGATCTTGTCCAACAAAGTGGGTTGAACATCCAAAGACATGAGATGCCCTTCAGGCACAATCTCCAATCTGAGTTTTCTGAATTGGGTACACAAATCATCTGGCAATTCTCCTTTGGTAAGGCCATTCACAAATACCTTACGACTTAGAGCATCTGCTACAACATTTGCTTTACCGGGGTGGTATTGCAAACTTAAGTCATAGTCCTTGATAAGCTCTAACCATCTTCTTTGTCTCATATTGATTTCCTTCTGGGTGAATATATACTTCAAACTCTTGTGATCAGTGAACACTTCACAACGCTTTCCCAAAAGGTAGTGTCTCCATGTTTTGAGTGCATGGATGACAGAGGCTAACTCTAAATCATGAGTAGGATAGTTCACTTCATGAGTTTTGAGTTGTCTCGAGGCATAAGCTACAACTTTACCGTCTTGCATAAGTACTGCACCCAAACCTTGATGAGATGCATCACAATATACTTGGAAGTCCTTTTCCAAATCTGGCAGACATAAAACTGGTGCTGTCACAAGTCTCTTCTTCAACTCCTGAAAGCTGACTTCACAACCTTCAGACCAAGCAAACTTCTTGTCTTTCTTTAACAATTCAGTCATGGGCTTAGCTACCTTGGAGAAATTCTCAATGAACCTTCTGTAGTAACCTGCTAAGCCAAGGAAACTACGAACTTCTTTCACGGACTTGGGAGATTCCCATTCAGTCACAGCTGAAACCTTAGCAGGATCAACTGCTACACCATCTTTTGTCATAACATGACCAAGAAATCCAACTTCTTCCAACCAGAATTCACACTTACTGAATTTTGCATAAAGCTTATGCTCTCTTAACTTCTCAAGTATCAAACACAAATGTCCTTCATGCTCTTCTTTGCTCTTGGAGTAGACTAAGATGTCATCGATGAAAACGACAACGAACTTGTCAAGGAATTCCATGAACACCTTGTTCATCATATTCATGAAGTATGCCGGAGCATTTGTCAAGCCAAAAGGCATCACAGTATACTCATACAATGCATACCTTGTGGTAAATGTTGTTTTTGGTATGTCTTGTTCTCTTATCTTGAGTTGAAAATAGCCTGACCTTAGATCAATATTTGAGAACACACATGCTCCTTCAAGCTGATCAAACAAGTCATTGATTCTAGGCAAAGGATATTTGTTCTTGATAGTTACCTCGTTGAGTGAACGGTAATCTATGCATAACCTTTGACTTCTATCTTTCTTCTCCACGAAAAAAACTGGGGCTCCCCAAGATGAAGAACTTGGTTGAATAAATCCTTTCTGCAACTGTTCTCCAAGTTGCTTCTTGAGCTCTTTCAGTTCATCAACTGACATTTTATACAGTCTCTTTGCTATTGGTCCAGACCCTGGTACCAAATCTATCAGAAACTCCACATCTCTATCTGGTGGCATTCCTGGCAATTCCTCTGGAAATACATCCGGATACTCATTCACAATTGGCACACTGTCCATGCTAACCCCCTTAAGAGAATTTAGCTTACTTCCTTTAGATTCAAAGTTGGACTTGAACTTAATCCGTTTTCTTTCCGGGGTTGTGAGTGCAACAGTACGATTAGCACAATCTAGTACTCCTTCATACTTAGCCATCCAATCCATTCCCAATATTACGTCCAGTCCTTGGGAATCTAGGATTATCAGACTCACTGGAAACTTATGTTTTCCAAACTCTATTACTAGATCCCGGCATCCAAGACTTACTATCATATCTCCACCCGGAGAACTAACTTTTATTGGGAACCCAATGTTTTCACTTGGAAACCCATTTCTATTAACAAATGCTTTTGATATGAATGAATGCGATGCTCCAGTATCAAAAAGAACAAATGCTGGAATAGAATTGAGTCTGAACTTACCAGCAACAACATCAGGCTCCTCATAGACCTCCTCCACACTGATGTGGTTCACCTGTCCTTTCTGGAAAGGATTGGGTTTGATAGGTCCTTCAACTTTCTTTTCAGGACACTCATTTGCATAGTGCCCCATCTTCTTACATTTGAAGCATTCAAACTGACTGATGTCTCTCTTAACAGGCTGACTTCCACTTCCATTACCATTACCACTGTGGTGGCTCTTATGTCCACTCTTGTGGTTCTTGTACTTGTCATTGTCATGACTGCGATGATGCTTGTTGTCATGACGGTTGTGGTTGTGGTGCTTGTTGAATTTCCCATGCTTGTGGGATCCTGAGCTTCCACTGTCATCATAATGAGATCGTTTGTGAGACGATCCCGAGCTGTGCTTGTCGGAGTGCTTCCTATTTCTACTCTCCACTTGCTTTATTTTGTTCTCCAAAATAGCAACCGTGTCACAGAGCGACTGATAAGTGGGAACATATGCCATAGCCAATTGCAGATTCAGCTCATCATTCAAGCCTTCCAGAAATTTTTCCTTTCTCTTGGCATCTGTTTCAAACTCATCCGGTGCATAACGCACCAGATTGTTGAACTCCTCAATGTACTCAGCCACGCTGCGGTGACGCTGCTTCAGATTGTGGAACTCTTTCTTTTTCAGGCTCATTATTCCTGATGAGATATGAGCAGTGCGAAAGCCATCCTCAAAGATAGCCCATGTCACCTCATCTATAGGAGTGGTGATCTGAAAGTTGTCCCACCAAGTGGCGGCTGGCCCTTACAGCAGATGTGCTGCAAATCTGACTTTTTCAGCATCCGTGCAGCCCACGGTTACTAAGTCCTTGTTTACAGAACGTAGCCAATCCTTGGCCACCATGGGATCAGTCGTCCCTGAGAACTTAGCCGGCCTCAATCTCAAGAATCTGGTGAGCATATCAAAACCCGGAGGGTTGTTGTTGTTGTTATTGTTGTTGTTATTGGGGTTGTTATTGTTTTGGTTCTGGATGAATGTTGTCATCATCTGCATCAGCTGTGTTTGAGCAGTCATCATTTGCTGCATTTCTGGAGTGATGTTGTTGTTGTTGTTGTTGTTGGGGTTGGGGTTTGCACGATGGGGAGGCATCTGTAGTTTGTTAAAATAGAGATAAGAATGAGATACCCATAGATGTTTTCATGCACATTACATCACATAAGCAAACACATAGCATGAAACACAAGATAAAAGTTCAACAACAAGATAACAAGTTCACAAAGTAAAACACACAAGTAGCAAGCCATCCACATGTCGGATGGTCCAATAACAAGTTCTCAAATAACAAGTATGATAATAAAAGATAAAAGAGTAGTCAAGTCCATTCATCAGCATCAATCTCCTCCTCGACAAAGGTAAGACCTGCGTTCTCCATCGCGGCCTTGTTCTCCTCAATAGTAGTGGTCAAGGACTCAATCTTGGCCTTGAGAGCCCTCTTCTGGGAACGAAGCCTCTCTATCACCGTCTGCTGCTGCTCTAGCTCGAAGTCCTTGGACTGCAGTTCTTCAGTCATGTCCCGGATCTTCTTGTTCCTATCCTGGACACGCTTCTCCTGACTCTTGAACTTCCTGTCCTGGGTCTCGAACTTCGCCTCCATTTCCTTGACTATCTCGTCCTGCTGCGCGAAGAGCTTGTCCTTCTCGCGAAGCTGCACCTGGAGCTCGTCATTACTGAGCATGACATTGGTCCTGTCTGTGTACACGTGCCTAATGAGAGACTCTAAGTCCTGGAGATACAGACTTATCGGCTCTGCTGCGTCCCTCGAGTCGTCCTCAAAGTCGATGGACTCTCCATCCTCATCACGTCTTCCGAAGACGTGGAAGTGGGTGCCTCTAACCTGTCAGGAGTGTCGACCTAGCAGACGTCCTATCAGGTCCTACATAACTACCTCCATGCCTCTCTCCCTGTCATCGTGCATAAGCTTGAAGACGATGGCCTCCGTAGTAGGCTCTGTCTGGCGTCCGGGCTGGTTCATCTTGAAGCCCCAGAGGTCCTTCCTCTCGAACTTGGTGAGTGGATGCACCATGATGGTGGGAAGAGGGAGATTGAGCAAAGTGGTAAGCTCAACGATACGAGGAACAAAGCGGGTAACCTGGAACTCCTCAACAGTGCTGATGGTAATAGGCATCTATTCATAAGATAGAAAAGTTAGAACAACACAATTTAAGATAAAACAAGGACAAACATCTCACTGGATCTGTTGGCTAACACAATGTTCCTAGAAGCAATCAGCCTATCTTGCTCACATGATTCCATCACTAAGTCTATAATATCTCCTCTTAAGGTTTGGTTGGTAGCTTCCAACTCTTGGGTATGTTCCTTCTCTTTCATCAAGTCTTTTTGGAGGTTGAGCATTCTGCATCTGACTCTAGCACTAAGTTCTTTGATAGTCCTCCAAGCTGCTTCTCTTGCTGACTCAAAGAATGTGGTGTGCACCACAGTGTTGGTGTACATGCAGAATCCTGTTTCTTTGTGGTTGTCTTCCTTGTTTTTGTACAAGTGAATTTGCACCCACCAGTACTCAACTCCTTCATCCATCACTGGAAAGCCTTTGTACACAGCTGCACCATGTATTTCCATTGCCACCATGAGGTCCTTGAGAATTTTGGGAAACTCTGTCTCACACTCCAAGGTCATGGTCATGAGTAGTCCTTTCCTTACGGCTTCATTGATGGAGTTCATCTACAAATAGAGATGAGAAAGAGAAGATTAGAAAAGTTTACGAGAAGAATAGACAAGTGTAGAAGTAGTTGAAAACTTTTCCTTAGTGGTTTCCAATCCCAGGGTCATAATCCTACAGGCAACACAGTGCTCTGATACCATCTGTAAGATCCCTCCTTTGTAAAGGAAAAAGGATCCCTGTGATTGCAATGCTAGTCCCTGGATCATTGCTAGCATCCACAGTTTAAGATTAAGTACACAGATACAAAGGTCATTTATTACATCCATTCCAGAGATAAAATATAGTCTTTACAACTCAAGGCCACAGGCCTAATACAAGAGTTTGGAATAAGTAAATAAACATAAGTCTTCATCTTCATGTGCCAGAGGCAAGCATGTTGAGTGTAGACTCATGACACCTAATCATCATCAGAGTAACCTGCAACATCACAAGTTACAGCCATAGTGGGTCAATACTTTGGAATAGTATTGGCAAGTGATACCTTAATAAAATTTAGGTGGACTATATTACTATATGCATTTTGGCTAAGTGTAGCTTGGCTTGCTTTGCTCAAAAATAGGTTTTTCCTATTAGTTGAAATCACTAAGTTTTTCTTTGTCAAATCTTTTCCCAAGAAACCATCAATAGACATTGAGGTCCTTCACCGTTGTTCACCCACAAGTTTTACTTAGAAGTTGGAGTGATGAGATTCTTGATATCTTCCATGTCTTGATGCTCAAGTTGTCCATTTCCATGGACTTGGCTAAGTACTTAGATTTTTCCATCTACAGAGGTTGTGCACTTTCCCCACCAGACTTGGTTTCCCAAGACAGGACCTTTTAGAAGCCTTTCCTTAGACCAAATGGATGCGCTCCAACCTATCATTACCACTACCACCAACTGTCCAAATGGCTAAGTTCTAGCAACTTATGTGATCCAGGCAGAGCCCATATTGCCAAGTGGCTGCACTATAAGCTTCTCAACACTTGGCCTCTAAAATCCCTTTGTTCCTGGGTGGCATACCACAAGTGAGATACACAAGGTAAACCATATCCATGGGCCTTGTGCAACCACTCAACCAAAAACCACCAATCAAGTCCCATTCCACCCAGGTGATTCATTGACTTAGTTGTTTTATTAAGAAAAACATAAGTCCAAAGACTTAGAAATATTTTCATCATAGCATGTATATACTTTACCAACCCTTGTTTTCTACTAGCTAGGCTAAGCATGGCATAGTAACTTAACTTAGGAATTCTCCTAGCAATCCTACAACTACTTAGGATTTCCCCAACATGGCATTTGGCAAAAATAGTAACATGCAAGACTTAGCAAAAATATTTCTAATGCTTGTACAAATAAATATAGGGATGGAAATATTTATGAAGTACCACTTGCCTTGGTAATGGGGAGAGTAGCACTCTTCACAATCACAATCACTAGCACCAAAGTCTACACAAAGAATATAATCACAATCACATTCAAGTCATATACAAACAAAAATATATATGCATGCATGCAAGATGCTAAGTGATGGTTTTTGAAACTCAACCAAGCAAGTGCATGGTACTGAATTACAAACAAGTCAAAAACTTGCTAAACCAAGTTTTATTTGACACTAAAACCATTTCCTAAACAATTCATATGATTAAAATAGTCCTAAACAAGTTTCTACAAAAGAAACCATTTTAACAGAACCTAAACTTTAAACACATTGCATATTTAGAAAGGGCTTGTCTTGCTGATTCCAACGGTATAAAATTTGCAAAAATCTAACGTGGAAATCAAAAGTTATAGCCTATTCAAATTTGAATCTAAATCTGTTTCAAATTCTGTTTTAAATCCAAACCCTAGCCACGCGTCCTATTCTTACTGGCGCGTACCGGTTCGCGTCGGATCACGCACGCGAGCCGTAGGATCTAAGTGGCGATGCACGGTTCAGATCAAAACATAACGCTTCGCTAAGTGGTTCTATCGCACGCGTTGGATCTAGATCCAACGGCTCTCGATCAAGCGACCACGTTCTGGCGGCGCGCGGCGACGGCGAGCGGCGGAGCGCTCTGTCAGCGGCGGCGCTGGCATTCTAGGTCGCTCGGGAGGGAAGGGTGTGCTTACTAGAACCGCAAGGTCGAGGCGAAGCTCAACGTGGAGGTGGCTTGGCAAGGGGCGCACGGCAGGGGCTGCTGGAGCTCGTCGGAGTCATGCACGGCGTCGGGTGGTTGCGGTCGGAGTTGTTGCCGAGGTTTTGCGTCGCCCTAACACGAACCAGAGGAATTAGTAGACACACAAGACGAAGGTGAACAACCTAGTATGCAAGAGGGGGCAAGGGGCGCGCTCTGCTTACCATAATTGGTCGCCGGAGTTAAGCGGCGGTCGGTGAGTTGCGGGCACGAACGAGAACGGCTTCCTGGGTCACGATAATGCAAACGAAAGGTATCAGGAGATGCACGAGATCACGCTGGGCACGATAGTTTGAACCAGAGAGAGGGGGGAGGTCGAAGCTCACCGGAATTAGTCGCCGGAGGTCGTCGGTGCTGCGGGGTTTCGAGGTCAAATGCGCGCAGCCTGGTGGCGGAGTGAGCGAGGAGAGTGGGGGGAAATGACCGCGGCGGCGAGGGGTTCTTATAGCCAGAGCGGGGCGTGGAGTTACTCGCGGAATCAAGGAAATTTAACGCAGCAGTGACTGCAGCGCAGGCGCGCGTGATTGACGAATACGACGACGGGGTCATGGGTCCACTCTTGAGTGAAATAAGCAGAAGGGAGGTGGGGTCTAGGTGTCAGTGACCGCGTGGGTGCGTCGGCGCGTGCGAGAGAGAGAGAGGTGGCCCGGGTGGGCTAGCTAGGCCGGTTTTGCTATTGGGCTAGAATAGGAGCGCCTGGCCTTTTTCTTTTCTTTAATCCTTTTCTTTTCTAGAATGAATTTCAGAAATGGTTTTCAAATGATTTCAAACTCCTTTTGAATTCAAATCTATTTGGGATTTTTGCAGTGTGCAATAGTCTCAATTCTAGGCATAAAACCATGTGGTTACTTTGAAAAGGCTTGGTCATTTTTGGAGAAACAAAATTACAGGGACATTGCACTAAGTTTGCAAAAGTTTGAAAATGATTTTTGAAACCATTTCTATTTTGTAAAATTTTGTTCTAACTCCACTCAAACCAATCAACAAGGGAGATAAACAATCTAGGTTTAAAACATTCAAATTCTCAAATGGGGATGGCCATTTGATTTAAGTTTGCTCACATAAAATGATAGCTCTATGTGCTTCTGTTTTCTAAAATGAGTTTGAAATTGATCTCAATTCTATATGCATGCATGAATGATATGCAATCTTTGAAATCATGATTTTAGGGATGTTACAATGATTGTTTGATACCTATGCTCTACATAATTATATTTTAAACATTGTTTACATTGTAGAATAATCATGTCCCAACAATAGTATTGACAAAGAAGTTTTTTGAGATGTCATGTCTTGCTCTAGCTTATGTTAGTACGCAGCGGGGACCGAGAAACCTTGGATGCTTCAACGATGATGAGGAGAAGGTTGCATATAGAAAGTACATCTTAAAACAAACATATGATGGTTTCGAGACAACTTGCTATGATAAGTTGCGCTTAACTAAAAGGAACTTTCATGATCTTTGTGCTATGTTTCGTGCGAAGTGTGGTCTCAAAGATAGCACATATGTGACAGTAGAAGAGAATGTTGTTATATTCATACAAGTTGTTGGACATGGAATTAAATTCAGAATGTTGGGTGGCACATACCAACGGTCTTTAGAGACTATAAGTAGGCATCTCTCTACTGTGTTATTAGCCATCCTATCTTTACATGGGGAGTTCATCAAGCTTCCCGATCCTTCTACCAACCCTCCCGATGATTACAAATGGAAGTGGTTTGGCAATGCACTTGGAGCACTAGATGGGTGTCATATTCATGTGTTTGTTAAAGCCGCTGATAAAGGGAGGTATAGAAATCGAAAACAATATATCACCACTAACATGTTAGGTGTGGTTGATTGGAATATTAAATTTCTATATGTTCTACCTGGTTGGGAGGGCTCGGCATCGGACTCTAGAGTGCTAAAAGATGCTATGAGAAATGATCGCCAAGATGCATTTGTTGTACCACAGGGTATGACTCTTTCTCTTGGCTTTTTATTTCTCATATTTAATTGCTAGCTAACTTATTTACTTGACAATAGGAAAGTACTACCTAGTTGATGCTAGCTATACCAATGGACCTGGATTTCTATCTCCATTCAGATCCACTAGATATCACTTGAAAGAGTGGGTTGCAAGTCAACAACAACCTCAAAATGAGAGGGACTTGTATAATTTGCGCCATGCACGTGCTAGAAATGTTGTGGAGAGAACTTTTGGTTTGTTGAAGAAAAAATGGGCCTTCTTGCGTTCATGTTCTTTCTTTCCCATAGAGGAACAGGTACGACATGTCCATATGGTTGAGATAATCAATATGAAACAATAAATGTTGACTATGAACTAAACATTTGCAGATTCGGCTTATTAATGCATGTTGTGTGTTACACAACTATGCAAGGGATAGGCAACATGTGAGGGATAATTTGTTGCTGCAAGAAGTCGACGCCGAACTAGTGTCTATGGTTCCTGAACCTGTAGACGATGCTTCTTTAATTAGAAGTGTCCAACAAACTGTTGCATGGTATAATTTTAGGCAACAATTTGTAGATGAGATGTATGCTGATTACCTAGTGGAACGAGGAGAACTAGAGTTCGAGTAGATAAGTAGTTATGGAGTATATAGCTAGCTAATGGTGCCTTTTGTTGGGCTAGCTTCATGATGATGGCCTTTTGTGTGATCTTTTGTACATGCAACTTGTGGAAACTAATATATATGCTTTACCTTGCTTGATATTTTGTTCTTACAATTGTCAATATCCATTTCTTTTTTATTTTTATAGAAGCATGGCTGAACCAAAAGCAAAGAAAATTACTACTAGGAGTTATCTTCCATGGTCTAGTGAGATGGACACGGCATTGTTATCCGTCCTTGTTGAGCATCACAGCAATGGTGACCATGCTCAAAATGGTTGGAATCCACATGTGTACCATGCTTGTATTAAGCATGTCAAGGAAAAATGTAACATTGACATCACGAAGGATAACATTGTTGGAAGAATTAAAACATTTGACAAGCAATATGAGATCATTACAAAGATGCTTGCTCAAAGTGGCTTTGGATGGGATTGGGAAAAGAACATGGTGATGGTTGAAAGTGACGAAGTGTGGGATAGATATGTGGAGGTACTTAACACTAAATTTTATTTTGTTCTTACTTTTGCATCTTCATTATCAACTCTAATATTCGTGTGAATTGTGTAGGCTAACAAGGATGCATGTGGCTATAGGACCAAAGTGGTGAAGAATTGGGAGTCCATAGTCACTATATATTCTAAAGACCATGCGACTGGTGCAGGTGCTAGGACAGGAGCTGAGAGTGTTCAAGAACTGGACTCAAAGGTTTTTGAAGAATCTCCTGAGGTGCCTACGAAGAGGCAACGGACGGGAAATGCTATCTTGTCCATGATAGGAAAGATGAGTACATCTTTAGATGATGCTATCAAAGCAACCGAGCCACTTTCTATGCCAAAGGTGACTCCTCCGGCTGAAATCCTTGCTGCGCTCGAGAAACTAGATGGTTTGGAGGAATCTGATATGATAACAGCTTATGCAAAGTTGATTGTCAATGAGCGCTTATATGAAGCATTCATGTCACTTCCTGAGAAGTTCAAGGAGAACTATCTACTTACCTTGCCTTGATGGTTGCTACAATGAGTGCTTGTTCTTATTAGTTACTATCTACTTTGTTGTTTGTGAACTGTCCACTACTATTATGAGTGTATTATGTGTAAGAGACATAAACTGTCTACTTATGCTACTTGTAAGAGACAAATTTATTATCCATGTTGTGATTGTCATTGGTACTTAATAACTATTTTGTGCCATGCTTCATTTACAATTTTGTTATTGTGGTGACTTTATTCATTATACTTTTATGTTGTCATGTGTGAAAATTATATATAAACCTTAAATATATAATATACTATTGTGCATACATGTGTAGGGAATTTTATATTGTCAAATATCAAAAAAACATTCAATTCCATATTATGTACATCCAAACATGTTGGAATTAGGTACTATCCTTTGATTCCAACAGAAAATTCCTTACACATCCAAACGGCAGAATTGGAAATAGAGGCCATTTCCTTTCCATCTTGGATTTGGAATCTTCAGCCCATTTCAATTCCAAGGCTTTTTTCCAACATCCAAACACAGTGTAAGCATAATGCTAAAACAACACCTAGCATGTCATGCTAAAGTCTAAGTCACAGTCAATGCCAGCTCCTCTTGCACTTCAAGCAAGAACTTACTACTCCTTTCCAAACACCAAGAAAACTTATTTGCAAACAACACAACGAGAACGGGGGTCCAAACTACTTAAGAAAACTAAATAAACTAAGCAAAGCAAACAAAAACTAAGACGCTCCAAGAACAACACAACTATGCATGAAACAATAAAAACAAAGTGTCTAGACAGACCTGAGATTTTTATTGATGAAGAAGGCGATGCCTTGGGAATCCCCAAGCTTTGACGCTTGTACCTCTTGGATATTTCTTGGGGTGACACCATGGTGGTATCCCCAAGATTGATCTTTTGTCCATTCTTCATCCCATTGCATCATTCTCTCTTTACACCTGAAATTTTCCTTCATACAAAACTTCACACAATCTTCATTAGCAACATTAGTGTATTCAAAAGATATTATACCACTGGCAAAGCTTTGGAACAAAAAGTCTTTCACTAAAAACACAATCTAATGTAGTAACTCCTTCAAAAAGCTCAATTTACCTGAAGAGAACTCAAAAAGGAATCAATAAGAAGCAAATGCAAATAATGGCAGAAATCTGTCAAAACATACCAGCAGGTAGAAACCAATTTTTCGAACATCTTATGTTGCTCAAATCAAAAAGTTTTGAACTAACAAAAGTTATCTAACATACTGAGGGATTTATTCATAAATTTTTAGCTCAATCCGAGTTACAGAGCCTCCACAAGAATTTTTTTGGTGGAGGACAGAAATATGTTTCGGGACAGCAACTCCCCAAATCTTACTTCCCTCTCATTAGAGGTCATTCTTGGCACAAAAAGCAAACAAAAAGGATAATTAGAGGTCATGACTGAAGTAATAACTTCCAAGACTCAAGTAAACTCTTGGGTTATCTCCCAACAAGTACTTTTCTTTAACGCCTTTAAGTTAGGCACAAGAACCAAGAAGAATCAAGTATTTTCAAATGAAGAAGCATTAACATCAAATCTTGCTTTCAAAGGAGGAGCAAAAAGCAACTTCTATCTCCTCATAGGGAAGTGTTCAATACCTTTCTTGAATGGAAAATGATATTTAATGGTGCCTTCTTTCATATCAATGATGGCACCAACTGTTCTAATAAAAGGTCTTCCCAAAGTAATAGGACAAGAAGCATTGTATTCAAGATCCAAAACATAGAAATCCACAGGGACATAAGCATTGTTAACCATGATGAGAACATCATTAATACTCCCCATGAGTTTCTTTTTAGCATTATCATTGAGTGGGATATCCAAATAACAATCTTCCAAAGGTGGCAAATCAAGCATTTCATAAATCTTCCTAGGCATAATAGAGACACTAGAACCAAGATCACATGAAGCTTTGAGATCAAAGTCATTCACTTGCATATTAATAATGGGTTCCCAACTATCTTCTACTTTCCTAAGAATAGAAGCTTTGTGTTTTATCTTTTCTTCCTTAATCTTAACAAGAACATATGTAATGTGTTTGGTAAAGGCAACATGCATATCACTAGCATCAGGACTTCTAGCAAGCTTTTGCAAGAACATAATCACTTCAGAAATATTGTAACCATCAATATCAAAGTCAAACTTAGCATCACTAGTAGTAGGCTCAATAGGCTTAGGCATAGTAGAAGTAGGATTAGGGACTATTTGTGGTTTAGTGGTGATAGTAAACACACTATTGTTTCTATCAATTTCAGCTTCCCTTTCCCACTTAGCATGAAGTTGAGCTAACAGCCTAACATTTTCATCAATAGTAACTTGTATGGCATGAGCAGTAGCAAAAGTGTTTTCTATGGCTTCAGGTTTAGCAGTCATTTTATTAATCAAGGAAGACTGAGCTTCAGACAAAGAGGATATATTTTTCTCAATAGTTAAAAGCATTTCCTCTATAGTCTTATTGAAAGTGGTTTGTTTAGTAATAAAATCCTTGAGCATGACTTCAAGTTCAGAGGGGGAACTTCTAGCATTATTGTAAGAGCTTCCATAGGAATTGCCATTATTAGGAGGATAAGGCCTATAATTGTTGTTGCTACCAAAAATATTCCTATAGGCATTGTTGTTGAAATTGTTGTTTCTAATGAAGTTCACATCAACTTGCTCTTCTTGAGCAACCAAACAGGCTAACGGAAAACTATTAGGATCTAGAGGAGCTTTACGGTAACAAGCATAGACATAATAACATCAATTTTTTCACTCAAAGAGGAAGTTTCCTCAATAGAATTTACCTTCTTACCATGTGGAGCTCTCTCAACATGCCATTCACATTAGTTAACCATCATATTATCAAGGAGCCTTGTTGCAGCACCCAAGGTGAGGCCCATAAAAGTACCTCCAGCAACTGAATCCAACAGATTTCTTGAGGAGAAATTCAAACCTGCATAAAAAGTCTGGATAATCATACAAGCAGTGAGTCCATGAGTAGGGCAATCCAACCAAAGATTTCATTCTTTCCCAAGCTGGAGCAACATGTTCACTATCAAGTTGTTTAAATTTCATAATGTCACTTCTCATAGATATAATCTTAGAAGGAGGATAGTACTTTCCAATAAAAGCATCTTTGCACTTAGTCCAAGAATCAAACTATTTTTAGTCAAAGAAAGCAACCATTCTTTAGCTTTTCCCCTCAAGGATAAAGGAAAAGGCTTGAGCTTAATAATATCTCCATGTACATCCTTATATTTTTGCATATCACAAAGATCAACAAAGCTATTAAGATGGGCAGCAGGATCATCAGAACCAACACCAGAAAATTTCTCTCTCATCACAAGATTCAACAAAGCAGGCTTAATTTCATAAAAGCTAGCATCAGGAGCAGGTGGAGCAATAGGAGTGCTAAGGAAATCATTGTTGTTGGTGCTAGTGAAATCAGACAACTTGATGTTCTCAGCGGACTTCATTTTGGCAAAGGTGGGCAAGCCAAAAACAGCAGCAGCAACTAGAGCAGGAACTCATTTTTTGGGTTTTTTGGAAAGAGGTAAACAAAACCAAGCAACAGAAACAAATCAAACTAAAAAAAGTAAAGAGAAAGGAAGTGAAGGACTCCCCTAGTGAAGACGTCCTTAGCCTCCCCGGCAACGACGCCAGAAAGACTTGATGGTGCTCGACGTGGCACTTCGTTGTTAACCCCAAGCGCAGGGTGTGAAGAACAAGCAGCAAGTTTTCCCTCAGTTGAGACCGAGGTTATCGAACTAGAAGGAGGAAGGAAACGTCACACAGGTGTTGAAAACAACGTGGATACCTACACAACACAAACTCAAGACTTTGTCCCAACGAATCAGTGAGGTTGTCAAGCTCACCGGTTTGCTGTAACAAAGGATTAAACGTATGGTGTGGAAGGTAATGGTGGTTTGTAGCAAGTAAACAAGTAACACTGGAAGATGTATAAATGGTAAATATTGGACCGGGGTCCATAGTTCACTAGAGGTGCTCTCCTTAGATAAACAACATGGCATGCAGGGTAAACAAATTATAGCAGGGCAATTGATAGGAACTGAGCAAGGCATAACAATGCAATTACTACTCAGAAAGATCCTATGAGATTCGATTGGGCAATACAACAAGATACTTAGACTGCCATCCAACTGCATCTATGACTAGAAGTCCACCTTCAGGTTAGCATCCAAACCCCCTCCAGTATTAAGTTGCAAGCAACAGACAACTACTTTAAGCAAAGTGCGTAAGGTAAACAGTCCACATGTTCCATGAACAAGAGACCACTGTTTCTCCCTATTGGCAATAAAACATCTACAACCGAAGAGATTTCCGTCACTTCCCTTGGAAACTAGAGGCATGAACCCACTATCGAGCATAAATACCCCCCTTGGAGTCACTAGCAACTACTTGGCCAAGATAGCTACTAACAACGGAGAGCATGCAAGATCACAAACAACACAAACATGATAGAATCATAAAGACAAAACCATTAATCAAAAAAACATAATAATCTCAATATCCATCGAATCCCCGCAAACACAACATGCATGATTACAAATAAATTAGATCTTGATCATGAACGGAGCTCACAATATATATACATGAAAGCACAAATGAGGAGATACAGCCATCTAGCTACTACATGGACCCATAGTCCAAGGTGGAACTACTCACGCATCATACCGGAGAGAAGGCCTCCGGGATGATCTCCCCTCCGACTAGGTGCCGGGAAGAACTTCAGATCCCCCCATGTAGGGACGATGGTGGCGGCATCTGCAGACAGTTTCGTGGATTTCTGATTGGGTACCCAGGGTTTCTGCATCGGGGGCTTCTTATAGGCAAAGGGGGAGACCGAGGCGGCGGCCAGGGCCACCAAACCCTAGCTAGGCGTGGGCCCACCCGTGGCCGTGCCTGGGGGGTGTGGCCCCTCTGGCTCGCCCCTCCGGATCTCATCTGGACTTCTTGTTCCCCACGGAAAGTAATTGACTTTGTCCTTTGCCCCGTCCAATTCCGAGAATATTTCTTTACTAACTTTTCTGAAACCAAAAACAGCAGAAAACAGGCATCTGGCACTGTTGCAACTTGTTAGTAGGTTAGTAATAGAAAATATGTAAAAAGCACCTCAAAGTGTGGACAAGTAAATCAAAGTAGATACTAAACAAGCATGGAGCATCAAATTTATAGATACGTTTCCAACGTATCATGTCTCTCTTATAAACTACCTCGTTGATTAACAAGATGATCAAAGTTTCCTGATCATGGACGTTGCATGTTGTTAATAACAAGGTCACAACATTGTTGGAATGATGTGATGAACATTCATCAGAAGTATGGCATTACGGTCAAAGTCATTGTGTTTATATTTCTATACCATCATATGAAGTAATCCTAGTCCTTATACCATGAGATCATGTCAATCATTAACAATGGAATAGTATCTTGATAACATCAAACATCACACCATGACAGGGTGAATATAAAGCTGGGTTCAGTGCTACAAAGGTATTATGTAGAGGCTCATGGATCATGAGTGGAATTTTTCCATCCCCATGACGGATAGATATACTCTTGGCCCTCTCGGTGATATCACATTGGTTAGCTTGCAAGCAAGTGATGTGATCACTAGAATGTTATATCACGAGAACGAGAAAAGAGTGCATCTCAGTAACAAGATCAAACTAGGTATGGATATACCGATGATCTAATCTCAAACATGTAATATATTGCGAGACAAAGGGATTAAGTTACTAACATAAAAGGTTCTCACGATCACAAAAGTCATCATTGAATGTGTGGGAGTCAGTATGGATCTCCAGGTCCCGCTTCTGATTATTGATCCGAAAGGGGTCTCGATCATGTCTGCATTATTCGCGAACCATATGGTGACACACTTAAGGGATGCTAACACCATTTGGATAAAATAAGTTCTATACGAAAGAATTGCAAAGCGCTTGAATTATTTCAATGGACATCGGAATTGTTTCGGGTGAAATTGTTGAAATTGGTTCTGCATGTGAAATTGAAAAGTAGCAAGGGTTGTATGTGAATGTTTTTTTAATTAATGTAATTGAAAAAATGCTGAATAAATAAATAAATAAAAGGAGTTTTATTTAATGAGAGATTACATTAAATTTAGTGGGAATTTGAGTGGGATTTTGAGTGGAGAAAATGGAGAGCCAATTTGTGAGTGGGAGCTCCACTTATATGAATGGAGGAAGGGTTTGGGGAAGCCCCCATGGCGCCGTACATGGCCCTTGGGGTGACCCCCTCCTCCTATAAAAGTCCCTCCTCTCCCTCTCTCTCACACAAAACTCCTCGTGAAGGATCTCTCTCCCACTCTAGAATTATTTCCCCATGGTCTTGGACTAGCGAGACACATGTTCCTGGTGGCTTTTTGTCTAGAAGGAGTTGCCACTTCCACTGCATCGCTAGAGCGAGGAGGCGGAGGTTGTTCAGTGGCCTGAACGTGTGTGCGATCACGGATGCGCTGCTGATTTACGGCGCTGGACTTCTTATCGATCTTGAGATCGGCAAGCGTTCGACTACATCATCCACGAGTTAAACCTCGTTAAACTTTGTCGGTCTACAAGGGTATGTTATCTATGGATGTATATCCACCCGTAGCTTGTATCTAGTAGATAGATCTTGGTGCTTAGTAGTTCCCATCATAGGAAAAAAATGTTTTATATGATGTGAACCCAACACCCCCCGGGGCGTCCTCGAGATGGGAGACACCAGAACACTCTAGAGGCAAAAACACGACCAGACAAATTCTGTAAGACCCCACCTTTTAAAGGTAAAGGCCCCTCTGATTGCAAAGCAAGTCCCTGGATCAAATACTAGCATCCACGGTTTAAGATGAAGTACACAGATACAAATGTCGTTATTACATCGTCATTCCAGAGATAACATAGTATTTACAACTCAATAGCCCAATGCTAGTACATAGAGTTCATATCATAAAGGAAATAACTATAAGTCTTCATCTTCATGTGTCATAGGCAAGCATGTCGAGTGTAGTCTCACAACCCTAATCTCCATCTGAGTAACCTGCAACATCATAAGTTACAGCCATAGTGGGTCGATACATTTGGAATTATATTGGCAAGTGATACCATAGTAGAATAGTAGTATCTAACATCAATATGAATTTAGCTTAGTGTATCGTAGGCTTGCTTTGCTC
The DNA here is from genome assembly GCA_916181665.1 of Avena sativa. Classification (NCBI taxonomy): domain Eukaryota; kingdom Viridiplantae; phylum Streptophyta; class Magnoliopsida; order Poales; family Poaceae; genus Avena; species Avena sativa. Next base: position 32,810,806 of record OV702284.1, read on the forward strand.
AAAATAAGGTTTTCCTTATTAGTTGAAAACACTAAGTTTTTGTTTGATAAAATCACCCAAGGAACCACCAATAGACATTGGTGAACCTTTACCCTTGTTCAACCACAAGTTTTTAACTGAAAAATTGGGATGAGGAGATCCTTGATGGCTTCAATGTCTTTGATGCTCAAATTACCAGGGACACGGCTAAGTACTTAGGTTTTACCCTCTTGAGAGGTGGTGCACTTTCCCCACAATACTCGATGTGCATCGAGATGAGACCTTTCAGAAGCATTCCCTTAGACCACCATGGACGTGTTCCATCCTATCACCCTACCACCAACTGTCCATCTGGCTAAGTTCTTGCAACCTATGTGGTCAAGGCAGAGCCCATATGCCATGTGGTTGCACTAAAAGCTTCTCAACACTAAACATCTCAAATCCCTTCGTTCCTGGGTGGCTTTCCACAAGTGTGATACATAAGGTAAACCATAGACATGGGTCTTGTTTAACCACTCAACATAAACCAACATACCATTCCACCCAGGCGATTCATTTATATAGTTGTTTTATTAATCAAAACACAAGTCATAGACTTAGAAAAATTCCATAGCATGAATATTCCACCCGTGCTTTCTAATAGCTAGGCTAAGCATGATAACATAACAAGTTTCTTAACTTAGAGAAAATTCTACTAATACTACAATTACTAGGATTTCCCAAGGCATAACATAGTATTTATACTTAGAAAAATTCCATGCAAGCCCTACTCAAAATATCACTAGTGCATAGTCAAAATAATAGGACAAAATACATTAAGCACCACTTGCCTTGATAGTTGGGGGAGTGGCAACAGTCCTCACAATCACAATCACCACTATCACCAAAATCTACACATAAAATAATAACACCAAATTCACATTCAAATATTCAAACAAAAATATATATGAATGCATGCAAATGAAATGGGATGATTTTCTACACTAAACAATTAAAACCAAACAGTACTTAACAGAAAGTAAACTTTCCAAGGTTCAAATAAAACAAGTTGCACTTTAAAACATTTTATATAGTCAAAATAAGCCTATAATTGGTTCTGCAAATCATCCTATTTTTCCTGAAGCAAAATACAAAAACAAGGCCACAGAAGTGTAGGGATTAATTTTCTGAATCAAATGATATATTATTTGCAAAATTTGGACAAATAGAACTAAAGTTATGAATTTTACAAGTTTAAACATTTAATAGATTCAAAACAGATTTTAAATCTAAACTACAGATGCGGCGCGGCGCCTGATTGGTCGATACCATTTTGCGCGGATCACGCTTCCGTGCCGTTGGAGCAAGTCAGATCCAACACACCAGATCTTAACAAAACGGTTTGATCAAGATCTAATCTACATCGCCAAATCTAAATCCTACGGCCCTAGATCAAATGACCATGCTCGGGCGGCGCTGATGGCTACTGGCGGCGGTGGCGCTTCTGCCGGCGATGCTCCGGCGAATCCAGAGGGGGATAGGGGTAGTGCGGTGGCTTACCAGTGTTGCACAGATGCGAGGAAGCTCAAGGCGGAGTTGGCTTGGACAGGGGCAAGCTGCTGCGGCCGTGTGAGCTCGTCGGAGTAGCTGCTGGCATCAGGCTTTTGCAAACGGTGACAGATGCGATGAACTAGGTCACCATAGCGCAAAAAAAGGGCATTAGTGGCTGCACAAGGAAACTGCGTACCTACGGGTTTGAACTAGAAGGCAAGGGGTGTGCTGACCTGAACGGAATTACTCGCCGGAGTTGCTCAAAGCTTCGGGTGTTCGCGGTGCTTGACGGGGGCGATGTTCTGGGGAAAATTTGGAAAAGCAAATGGTATGAGAATATGCACAAGAAAGAAAGGATGAAGCTTGCATGAACAAGGGACAAAGGCGAGCACAATACTCACCGGAATAGCTCGCCGAAGGCGCTCAGGTCCGCGGCGGTGCAAGTTCGATTGAGGTCAGCCTGGGGGCTCTTAGGTGGTGGCGAGTGAGGGGAAATGCTGCAGAGGGGGAGGGGATTATGTAGCCAGAGAGGGGGGAAATATCGTGTTGTATCAATGGAATTAATGAATTTCAATTCCGGCAGTGAAGAGGGGAGGAAACGGCAGTGGCGACGTCATCTGCGCGCGGGGTTTGGGGAAGAAGAGGTGAGATGGCTTGGGCCCAGTGGCAGTGTGCGCAGGGTAGGGTTCGGGCGGGTGAGACAGAGAGAGGGAGAAGGGTGGCTCGGGTGGGCTTGCTAGGCCGGTTCTGGCGTTGGGCCGAAAAGGTAGCGCTAGCTTTTATTTTTTCTTTTACCTTTTTCTTTTCTAATTTGATTTTCAGGAATGGTTTTTAAACCCTAATTCAAACTTGTTTGAATTAAAATCTTTTCTAGATTTTTGTACTATGAACCTTGCACTCAAAAGTGTGACAAATACATCTGTTCACTCAAAAACATGTTGGTCCTTTGAAAAAAAAAACATGCCTCACATGAATAATAAAATGGGCATACATATGGTTTTATTTGGTTTCAAACTTTGAAAATTTTTGTGCAAGTTCTAGATGCTATGATGATATTAATGCAACACATGCTTTTACAATTCATGAATTTTTGGGATGTTACAAATCTAACCCCCTTAAAATGAATCTCGCCCTCGAGATTCGGATTGGCTTGCAAATAGGTGAGGGTGATCTTTCCGAAGGTCATCTTCTCTTTCCCAAGTTCCTTCTTCCTCGGTATGGTGATTCCACTGTACTTTGTAGAATTTGATAGTCTTAGTACGAGTAACTCTTTTTGTAGTCTCAAGAATCTTGATAGGCTTATCTTCAAAGGTGAGATCACTCTCCAACTATACTTCTTCTAAAGGTATTGTGTCCTTCAATGAAGTTTCTTCCATCTCCGAATGACACTTCTTCAACTGACTTACATGAAACACATTGTGAACTACTGACAGTGATTCGGGTAATTCAATCTCATAAGCCACTTCTCCATTGCGGCTCAAAATCTTTAATGGTCCAACATACCTTGGTGCCAATTTTCCTTTGACTCCAAATCTCTTCACACCACGAAGTGGTGAGACTCTAAGATAATCTCTATCACCTACCTCATAGGTGACTTCCATACGCTTTGGATCTGCGTTGCTCTTTTGCCGGGACTGGGCTATCTTCAATTTTTCCTTTACCAATTTGACTTTCTATTCAGCTTCCTTGATCAATTATAGTTCGAACAAATTTCTTTCTCCTACACCACTCCATAGAAATGGCATAGTACACTTCCTTCCATAAAGAAATTTAAACAGTGCCATCTCAATGCTTCCTTGATAGCTATTATTGTAAGTGAATTCTGCGTAAGGCAGACTTTCATCCCAACTTGCACCATAGTCTAGGGCACATGCCCTTAACATATCCTCCAAAATCTGATTGGTCCTTTCTGTCAGTCCATTAGTCTGAGGGTGAAAAGCTATGCTTAACTCTAACCTTGTTCTCAATGATTCATGCAGTTGTCGCCAAAAATGCGAAGTGAACTGAGTTCCTCTATCAGACACAATACTCTTAGGTACTCCATGTAGACATACAATCCTGTTCATATAGATCTTGGCTAACTTAGCACTTGTATAGGTAGTCTTCACAGGTATGAAATGAGCCACTTTAGTTAGGCGATCTGCAACAACCCAAATAGAATCATATCCGGATCTAGTCCTTGGCAGTCCGGTGATAAAATCCATACCAATCTTATCCCACTTCAATCAGGAATAGGTAGTGGTTGCAATAACCCTGCCAGTTTCTGATGTTTCGCTTTAACTCGACTACACACATCACGCAAGGCAATATGTTCCGCAATATACTTCTTGAGGTTGTTCCACAAAAATATTTCCTTCACATCCATGTACATTTTGGTGTTACCTGGATGAATAGATTATGGTGAATTGTGTGCTTCTTTCAGAATCAATTTCCGAAGTTCCGGATCTTGCGGAATGCAGATACGCTTTCCATACCACAAAGTACCTTGTTCATCTTCATGGAATCCTTTAGCCTTCCCTTTACTAATTTTACCTTTAATCTCTTCAATTTCCTTGTCTAACTTTTGGGCTTCTTTGATTTTTTCCAACAATGTTGGTTGAACATCCAATGACATGATATATCCTTCAGGCACTATATCCAATCTAAGATCTTTGAATTGGGCACACAGATCATCTGGCAATTCTCCCTTAGTAAGGCCATTCACATAAACCTTACGGCTTAAAGCATCTGCTACAACATTTGCTTTACCGGGATGGTATTGCAAACTCAAGTCATAGTCCTTGATGAGCTCTAGCCACCTTCTTTGTCTCATATTGAGTTCCTTCTGGGTGAAGATATATTTCAAATTCTTGTGATATGTGAACACTTCACAACGCTTTCCCAAAAGATAGTGTCTCCATGTTTTTAGTGCATGGAAAACAGAGGTTAACTCTAAGTCATGAGTAGGATAATTCACTTCATGAGTTTTGAGTTGTCTCGATGCATAATCCACAAATTTCCCTTCTTGCATCAAAACTCCACCTAATCCTTGGTGAGATGCATCACAATAGACTTGGAAATCCTTCTCCAAATCTGGCAGACATAAGACTGGTGCTGATACTAGTCTGTTGTTCAATTCTTGGAAACTGACTTCACATCCTTCAGTCCAGTTAAACTTCTTTTCTTTCTTAAGTAACTCCGTCATTGTCTTAGCTACCTTTGAGAAAATCTCAATGAAGATTCTATAGTATCCTTCTAAGCCTAGGAAACTATGAACTTCCTTCACGGACTTGGGAGATTCCCACTTAGTTACAGCTGACACCTTTGTGGGATCGATAGATATACCATTCCCCGACACAATATGTCCGAGAAATCCAACTTCATTCAACCATAATTCACACTTACTGAACTTGGCATACAACTTGTGCTCCCGGAGCTTCTCAAGTATCAAACGCAAATGTTCTTCATGCTCTTATTTGCTCTTGGAATAGATCAAATTTCATCGATGAATATGGCAACAAACTTGTCAAGGAATTCCATGAACACCTTGTTCATCATGTTCATGAAATAATCTGGTGCATTTGTCAGTCCAAATGGCATCACAGTATACTCATACAATCCATACCTAGTGGTAAAAGCAGTCTTAGGTATGTCTTCCTCTCTAATCTTTAGCTAAAAGTAGCCTGATCGGAGATCAATCTTTGAGAACACACGGGCTCCTTCTAGCTGATCAAATAGATCATTGATTCTAGGCAAAGAGTACTTGTTCTTTATAGCTACCTCATTGAGGGAACGGTAATCTATGCATAGCCTCTAACTTCTATCCTTCTTCTCAACAAACAGAACTGGTGCACCCCAAGACAAAGAACTTGATTGAATAAATCCTTTCTGCAACTATTCTCCAAGTTGTTTCTTCAGTTCTTTCAACTCATCGACTAACATCTTGTAGGGTCTCTTTGCTATTGGTCCAGATCCTAGCAATAAGTCAATCAGAAACTCCACATCTCTATCTGGTGGCATTCCTAGTAATTCCTCCATAAATACATCCGGATATTCCTTCACAACTGGTACACCGTCTATGCTAACCCCCTTAAGAGAATTTAACTTACTCCCTTTAGATTCAAAGTTAGACTTGAATCTAATCCGTTTCTTATCCGGGGTTGTGAGTGTAATAGTACGATTGGCCCAATCTATTACTCCTTCATTCTTAGTCATCCAATCCATGCGCAAAATAACATCCAATCCTTGGGAATCTAGGATTATCAAACTAACTGGAAACTTATACTTTCCAAATTCTATCACTAGATCATGACATCCAAAATTCACTATCATCTCTCCACCGGGAGAACTTACTTTAATAGGACACCCAATAGTTTCAATTTGTATTACATTTTTATCAACAAATGCTCTTGATATGAATGAATAAATGAATGCGCCAGTATAAAAAAGAAAAAGTGCTGGAAAAGAATTAAGCTTGAACTTACCAGCCACAACATCAAATTCCTCATAGATTTCCTCCACATTGATGTGGTTCACTTGTCCCTTCTGGAAAGGGTTGGGCTTGTTGGCTCCATCAGCCTTCTTCTCTGGGCATTCATTTGCATAGTGCCCAGTTTTCTTACACTTAAAGCACTCAACCTGACTGATGTCCCTTTTAGCAGGCTGACTTCCTTTGCCTTTTCCACTATGATGGCTCTTGTGTCCACTCTTGTGGTTCTTACATCTATCATTGTCATGACTGCGGTGGTGCTTGTTGTCATGGTGACGGTTACTGTTGTGGTGGCTGTTATACTTCTCATTCTTGTGGGATCCAGAACCTCCACTATCATCACCATGGGAACACTTGTGAGACGATCCCGAGCTATGTTTGTCAAAGTGATGCTTCATCTTCCTGTTCTCAACCTGCTTCATCTTGCTTTCCAAGATGGTGGCCTTGTCACATAGTGATTAATATGTTGGGACATAGGCAACAGATAGCTGCAGGTTCATCTCATCATTCAGTCCCTCGAGGAATTTCTCCTTCCTCTTAGCATCAGTATCAACCTCATCCGGTGCATAGCATGCCAGATTGTTGAACTCCTTAATGTATTCTGCCACACTGCAGTGACGCTGCTTTAGATTGTGGAACTCCTTCTTCTTATTCAAGTTCATCACTCCTGATGAGATATGGGTAGTGCAGAAACCATCCTCAAATATTGCCCAAGTCACATCCTCAATAGGAGTGGTGATCTGGAAGTTATCCCACCTGTTGGGAATATGCCCTAGAGGCAATCATGTATGATGATATTTCCCATTGTATTCATAAAGTTATTAAGTAGTCCTTGTATGAACATCTGATGTGTATCATTGAATATGTGATTTGGTTGTGGAACTATGCATTCATGTTGTTTATACTAAATATCCTTGGTCATTGAGGTTGTGCTGGACACACAACTTAGACCAATGTGAAAGTTGGCTTGATGACTCGGTTCCACTTGTCATGGGCATGGAGATGCTATTCCAACTTACACAGATTCGGCTAAAGAGTTTAGCGAGTCGGATTGACCCATATTGAGGTACAACGAACTATTTGTCATTTGTATATCTCAATCAATGTAATCCTTAGACCTGAGGTTGTTGCATAGTCCGAGTTGAGGATCACCGACTTAGGTTCTGTCAAACGCTGATCCGTAACTGGGCAGTTATAAAGGCAGGGTTCGGGTTGACTGAGAATCAAGCTGCGTGATGTGAATAACCAAGATGGGATTTTGCCCCTCCACTCGGAGAGATATTCTCTGGGCCCTCTCGTGAGATATGATTCGGAAAGCATGGCCATGCATGACTCGGTTAAGTGTTAACCGAGGCGATCGGCTAAGAGTTAGTCGGGTGAATCACTTATCTCGGATCGAGAAGAGAGTCGGACTATTTAAGGGATGACATATATTCGCCTATAGTCTGACAAGGTATATCGTGAGGCAAAAGGGACTCAGACGTAAGTCGCATTGGAAAGGCAAGTCGTCATGACTCTTTGGTACTTGGGAATCGGCATGTTCTGCTAGGAGCCGATGCCGATTGATCGACTGTGAGTAGGACTCTAATCGTGTCCAAGTAACCATGAGCCTGCGGGGTCACACACTTAAGAGCGGGAGCAAGTTCGGATTGGATCCGAATCTGTAATCTGGTTGGGTTGGACCTAAACCGGATTAGGACTGAGTTAGTGAGTTGGACTCACGGTGACTAATGTTATATGGGCTTTAGTGAATGGGTCGCGCGAGACGATCCCACGTTCACTCCCTATATATAGTGGAGCACCGTAACCCAGAAAGGTTAATCGTTGTTCGGTTAGGTCATTCCATGTGTTGGAAACCCTAGCTCCACAGCAGTCCAGCCGCCGTAACGAACCTAGCAGTTCGCCGCCGGCGCTCCTCCTTGTACGTGTGGATACCAGCAGAGGTGCTGTGCGATCAGCACTAGGACGATCGGATCGTGAGGACTGCACTGCATCAACTGACGCGCTTCATCAGTAATCCACAACCGCGCGTCTAGTGGTAAACCTCGTGGCTTTCTACCTCAGCTAGATCTTGGGATCACCATGTTAGAGGAAAAAGTTTTGTTTTATCTCTGCGTGGCCCAACAGTGGTATCAGAGCGATAGCTTCTGGTTTTAGGCTCGAGATCTCGCATATGTGATATGCGGTAGGATGTAGATGAGATCTATGTGCTGTTTGGTGGTCGATCTATGAGATAGATCGGTTTTGTACGAGGTTGATTGGATCAACTGTACTCGGGGAATGGTAGATCTGATTTCCATGATCATACTGCTGAGGTCGTGGAACGACATACCCCTACCGGTCGGCTTCCGCCATCGGGGTAGACTGTGACACGTAAATCCAGAAGCGGTGATCGAAGATCAAAGAGTTTGATCGAATCGGAACGATGGTCGGAATCCATGTTCGGATCGTAGATGAGATCTACGTTTTCGGAAAAATCGTCGGGCGCTGCCCGCACCCGCGAGGGGCGCTGCCCCTTCGATCCCCGCCCGCTATCCGGCTAGCGGGACCGCCGGCTTCGCCCTGTCGTAGCGCCTTAGATGTCGTTGCGAATTTCACAACGCCGGTAGATATTGTATCTATGCATAACTTGTTTTTGCAGGAAGTTGTGAATGGTATGGTTCATGTGCATGTGATGTATGTGTGTAATCCATACGTGATCTGTGAATCACGGTTTTTGTCAGCCGGCTGGAGCCTAGGTGCTGTCATTTTATTGTATAACGACCTGCGTGTCGGATTCTCTATGTAATTTACTTTACTAAGATAGTGTAGCTGTTTGGAGAACCCGGAAGGCATGCAAGGCGTTGTACATGTCGGCGACATGGAGTAAGACGGCAAGTGACAAGAGTTGGCACGAGTCGAATTACAGGCTTTGTGGAGATGGAGATCGCCATGAAGAGAGCCATACCATTTCACATTATAATTGCTTTATTTTGTGTTATTGTTATGTCTCAGTTTTACCTCTATTAGATAGTTGGTAAAAATTTAATCCCTCAAAGAAGGTCTAGTCGGTTTTCCCGCCAGTGTTTGCACCATCACAAGTCGGACATTTTTGGTAGTGGGCTCATAAAATTGAGGTGCTGCCAATTCTTTCCGACTAGGTGTGTTCGAGTCGGACTCTTACTGCAGAAACACTCGGTAAGCTAGACGGGTCTATCACAACGGTTGTGGGACTCGGGGAAAGGTCGGATGGGAGCCGGGGCATGTGATGCCACCCGTCCAACAGGAGTCACATAAGATGCGATTGACAAGGAGTTGTCTACCTAGATCACTTGGCGGCTAGCGGTGATGCTAAAGCTCACTAGCCGACTTGCTTATTTAGGATCCTGAATCACTAAGTAACCATCGGAGGGGTGTTGGTTCTAGTGGGAGCATAAAATATTAAAATGTTTAATATGCTTGCTCTTTTATGAATACATGTCTTAAGTGTTTTGCATATTTTCTGTTGTAGATCATGGCACCAAGTAGCAGTCACTCTCAGATATCCGGTTTTGCGTTGAGAACCATTCTTGAGAAAGATAAACTGAACGACACTAATTTTACCAACTGGTATCGAAATCTGAGAATTGTTCTCAAACAAGAAAAGAAGGACCATGTCCTAGACAACCCACTTCCAAATGAGCCGAATGAGAATGCGACTGTCGCAACCACCAATGCCTACCGTAGGGCTAAAGATGAGTCCACGGATATTAGCTGTCTTATGCTTGCTCACATGGAACCGGACTTGCAAAAGCAGTTCGAGCATGTTGAGGCCTACGATATGATCGAAAGCCTCAAAAGTATGTTCCAGGCTCAGGCAAAGACTAAGAGGTATCAAGTCTCTCAGGCTTTGCTGAGTTGCAAGCTTAAGGATGGTGATCCACTGAGTCCGCATGTGATCAAAATGGTTGGTTACGTGCAGTCTCTGGAGAGGCTTGGCTACCCCATTAGCGAAGAGTTCGCTACGGATATAATTCTGAACTCTCTTCCTAGTGCATATGGGCAGTTCATTTCGAACTACCACATGCATGGTATGGATAAGAAGCTCACTGAATTGCATGGGATGCTCAAGCAGGCAGAGGCGGATCTCAAGAAGGGCACCAGTCAAGTGTTGATGGTGCAGAATAAGGCTAAGTTCAAGAAGAGTTCTTGGACTAAGAAGAAGGCTAAGTCAGGAGGAAAGCAGGCTCAGGACCCAGTCCCAAGCGCTTCCTCAGGGACTAAACCATCTCCTTCAGCCGTATCCACTTGCTTCTACTGCAAGGCGGATGGCCACTGGAAGAGGAACTGCAGCAAGTACTTGGCTGACAAAGCCAAGAGTGGAGGTATGACTTCCGACTCAGGTACACTTGTATGCAATGTTATAGACATATATCTTGCTAATGCACCTAATAGTTCTTGGGTATATGATACCGGATCAGTTATTCACATCTGCAACTCGTTGCAGGGACTGGTAAGAACTAGGAGCGTAGCAAGAGGAGAGGTTGATATTCGAGTCGGCAACAAAGCAAGAGTTGCTGCGTTGGAAGTCGGCACGATGCAACTTCATTTACCTTCCGGATTCATTATGGAACTAAATAATTGTTATTATGTTCCAGTGCTCAGTCGAAACATTATTTCTGCTTCATGTTTGATGAGGCAAGGCTATGAGTCGAATATCAAGAATAATGGTTGTTCTTTGTATTTGAATGATATGTTTCACGGCTTTGCACCCGTCCAGGACGGGTTATTTATTTTGAATCTTGATGGTGAGTCGGTTTATAACATAAATGTTAAAAGGTTGAAACCAAATGATCTGATTATGACTTACTTTTGGCACTGTCAGCTTGGTCATATAAGTTGGAAACGCATGAAGAAGCTCCATGATGATGGACTCCTAACTTCGTTCGACTTGGAGTCATTCGAGACATGCGAATCTTGCCTACTCGGCAAAATGACCAAGACACCTTTTTCAAAGAGTTGCGAAAGGGCGTCCGACTTGTTGGGCCTAGTACATAGTGATGTATGTGGACCAATGAGCACGACAGCCAGGGGTGGTTATGAGTACTTCATTACCTTCACTGATGATTTGAGTAGGTATGGATATATCTACTTGATGAAACATAAGTCGGAAGCCTTTGAAAAGTTCAAAGAATTCCAGAATGAAGCACAAAATCAACTCGGCAAGAAAATAAAGTTTCTTCGGTCGGACCGAGGAGGCGAGTACATGAGCCATGAGTTTGATGACCATCTGAAAAGTTGTGGAATAGTTCCTCAACTTACTCCGCCAGGAACGCCACAAAGGAATGGTGTTTCGGAAAGGCGGAATCGGACCTTGTTGGACATGGTACGATCAATGATGAGTCGGACAGATCTGCCTTTATCATTTTGGGGTTATTGTCTAGAAACAGCGGCATTCACACTAAACAGAGTACCATCAAAATCGGTAGAGAAGACACCGCATGAGATGTGGACAGGCAAAAAGCCGAGTTTGTCTTTTCTTAAGATTTGGGGTTGTGAAGCTTTTGTCAAGCGACTTCAGTCGGACAAGCTTACGGCCAAGTCGGATAAATGTATTTTCGTGGGGTATCCGAGGGAAACCTTGGGTTACTACTTCTTCAACCGAGAAGAGGGCAAAGTGTTTGTCGCTCGGAACGGTGTCTTCCTTGAGAAAGAGTTTCTCAGTCGGAGAGTAAGTGGGAGCACGGTGCAACTCGAAGAAATTCGAGAGGAATCGGCAAGTAGCGAGTCGGCAAAAACCTTGGAGGATGAGCCGATCGTGGCAGCTGAGCCGACAGCCGCACCTGTACTACGAAGATCGGCAAGATTACGAAGTGTTCGTGATGTGTTACTGTTAGACAGTGATGAGCCGGCAAATTATTCGGAAGCAATGGTGGGATCTGATTCCGAGTCATGGCTTGGAGCCATGAGATCCGAGATAAAGTCCATGGATGAAAATCAAGTTTGGAACTTGGTTGATCTGCCAGACGGTGCAAGACCCGTCGAGTGCAAATGGGTCTTTAAGAAGAAAACTGATATGGATGGAAATGTTTCAATCTATAAAGCACGCCTTGTCGTGAAGGGGTTCCGACAAGTTCAAGGAGTTGATTACGACGAGACTTTCTCGCCCGTAGCGATGCTTAAATCAGTTCGGATCATGTTAGCTATAGCGGCCTATTTCGACTATGAGATATGGCAGATGGATGTCAAAACGGCTTTCCTTAACGGAAATTTAACCGAGGACGTGTATATGATACAGCCCGAGGGTTTTGTCGATCCGGCTAATGCTGACAAGGTATGCAAACTTCAGAAATCCATTTATGGGTTGAAGCAAGCATCTCGGAGTTGGAATATTCGCTTTGATGAGGTAGTCAAATCGTTTGGCTTCATCAAGAGTGATCATGATTCTTGTTTGTACAAGAAGTTTAGTGGGAACAAAGTAAATTTTCTAATCTTATATGTGGATGACATATTACTGATTGGAAATAATGTCCAGATGTTGCAAGAAACCAAGGAATCATTAGAAAGGAGTTTCTCAATGAAAGACTTGGGTGAGGCAACATACATCCTCGGAATCCGGATCTATAGAGATAGATCAAGGAGGCTCATTGGATTGAGTCAGAGTACTTATTTGGACAAAGTGTTGAAGAAGTTCAACATGGAATCGTCTAAGAAAGGGTTCTTACCGATGTCCCATGGTGTAAAACTTAGCAAGACTCAGTGTCCTTCGACAACTGATGAGCGAAGTCAGATGAGTACGATTCCATATGCTTCTGCAGTTGGATCCATCATGTACGCCATGATTTGTACTAGGCCGGATGTTTCCTATGCTCTAAGTGTTGTGAGCAGATACCAGGCTGATCCTGGAGAGATCCACTGGACAGCGGCTAAAAATATCCTAAAGTACTTGAGAAGGACTAAGGATATGTTCTTGGTTTATGGTGGTGAAGATGAACTCAGTGTAAAGGGTTACACGGATGCGAGTTATCTCACCGACTCTGATGATTCTCGCTCGCAATCCGGATACGTGTTTATTATAAACGGAGGTGCTGTGAGCTGGAAAAGTTCCAAGCAAGAGACTGTGTCTGCATCTACAACAGAGGCTGAGTATATTGCCGCCTCGGAGGCAGCAAAGGAAGCTGTTTGGATGAGGAATTTCCTCATGGATCTTGGTGTGGTTCAGGGCTCGTCCAATCCGTTGGACGTGTATTGTGACAACAATGGTGCTATTGCACAAGCCAAGGAACCTAGACAACACCAGAAGAACAAGCACATACTCATGCGGTACCACCTAATTCGCCAGTTCGTGGATCAGGGTGATATCAAGTTATGCAAGGTACACACGGATGCAAATATTGCGGATCCGTTGACAAAGCCGTTACCCCAGCCGAAGCATGAGGCGCACCTGAGAGCCATGGGCATTAGATGCCTAGACATGTGATGTCGGAAGATTGACTCTAGTGCAAGTGGGAGACTGTTGGGAATATGCCCTAGAGGCAATCATGTATGATGATATTTCCCATTGTATTCATAAAGTTATTAAGTAGTCCTTGTATGAACATCTGATGTGTATCATTGAATATGTGATTTGGTTGTGGAACTATGCATTCATGTTGTTTATACTAAATATCCTTGGTCATTGAGGTTGTGCTGGACACACAACTTAGACCAATGTGAAAGTTGGCTTGATGACTCGGTTCCACTTGTCATGGGCATGGAGATGCTATTCCAACTTACACAGATTCGGCTAAAGAGTTTAGCGAGTCGGATTGACCCATATTGAGGTACAACGAACTATTTGTCATTTGTATATCTCAATCAATGTAATCCTTAGACCTGAGGTTGTTGCATAGTCCGAGTTGAGGATCACCGACTTAGGTTCTGTCAAACGCTGATCCGTAACTGGGCAGTTATAAAGGCAGGGTTCGGGTTGACTGAGAATCAAGCTGCGTGATGTGAATAACCAAGATGGGATTTTGCCCCTCCACTCGGAGAGATATTCTCTGGGCCCTCTCGTGAGATATGATTCGGAAAGCATGGCCATGCATGACTCGGTTAAGTGTTAACCGAGGCGATCGGCTAAGAGTTAGTCGGGTGAATCACTTATCTCGGATCGAGAAGAGAGTCGGACTATTTAAGGGATGACATATATTCGCCTATAGTCTGACAAGGTATATCGTGAGGCAAAAGGGACTCAGACGTAAGTCGCATTGGAAAGGCAAGTCGTCATGACTCTTTGGTACTTGGGAATCGGCATGTTCTGCTAGGAGCCAATGCCGATTGATCGACTGTGAGTAGGACTCTAATCGTGTCCAAGTAACCATGAGCCTGCGGGGTCACACACTTAAGAGCGGGAGCAAGTTCGGATTGGATCCGAATCTGTAATCTGGTTGGGTTGGACCTAAACCGGATTAGGACTGAGTTAGTGAGTTGGACTCACGGTGACTAATGTTATATGGGCTTTAGTGAATGGGTCGCGCGAGACGATCCCACGTTCACTCCCTATATATAGTGGAGCACCGTAACCCAGAAAGGTTAATCGTTGTTCGGTTAGGTCATTCCATGTGTTGGAAACCCTAGCTCCACAGCAGTCCAGCCGCCGTAACGAACCTAGCAGTTCGCCGCCGGCGCTCCTCCTTGTACGTGTGGATACCAGCAGAGGTGCTGTGCGATCAGCACTAGGACGATCGGATCGTGAGGACTGCACTGCATCAACTGACGCGCTTCATCAGTAATCCGCAACCGCGCGTCTAGTGGTAAACCTCGTGGCTTTCTACCTCAGCTAGATCTTGGGATCACCACGTTAGAGGAAAAAGTTTTGTTTTATCTCTGCGTGGCCCAACACCACCATGTTGCTGTTGGTCCTTCAAGCAGATGTGATGTGAATCTGACCCTTTCCTCATCGGTGCAGCCAACAGTGACCAAGTCCTTGTTCACAGAGCGTAACCAGCCATTGGCTACCATTGGATCAGTGGTTCCCAAGAACTTGGTTGGCCTCAACCTCAAAAACCTTGTAAGCATGTCAAAGGATGGTGGTTTGTTTTGATTATTGTTGTTGTTGTTTTGGTTGTTGTTGTTGTTGATGATGTTTTGATTTTGATTTTCCATTAACTGGGTCATCATCTGCATCAACTGAGTTTGAGCTGTCATCCGCTGCTGCATCTCGGGATTGTTTTTATTGTTGTTTTGGTTGGGAATGGCACGACGGGGAGGCATCTGTGCTTTCAATAAGGATAGGTAATGAGATATAGCTCATAGATGCTAACATGCACAAAACATCACATAGTAACAATCATAAAGTAATCAAACACAAAATAAACCTAGAGTTTCAACAACGTAAACAATAAGTTTTGGAAAAGTAAACACACTAGCAAGTCATCCACATGTTGGATGATCATTGCGACTCGATAAATAACAAGGATGATAGATAAATAGATAGCCGCGTAGTCAACACTACTCCATATCGACCTCCTTGTCCACTAGAGTAAGTCCAGCTGTCTCCATGATGTATTGTACTCCTCTACATTGGTGGTCAAGGCCTCAATCTTCGCACGGAGGGCTCTCTTCTGCGAGCGCATCTGTCACATCCCAAGATTTTCCAAATCTTGTAATGTGAAAATAAATTAATAAAATAAAAATTTGTTTGAATTTCAGAGCCAGAAGAAACTTTTTGAATTCAAATGGAACCTCAAACCAATTTGGATCAAATAAATCCTAAAGGGATTTAAAAAGATAAACATTTTTAAATAAAGGAAAATAAAATATTTAAACCTACTAATTTGGATCTTTTAAATAAAAGGTTTTGGTTTACAAAAAGAAAAAAAAATGAATCTATAAATAAAGATTATTTTACAAAGCCAAATTAATCCTTGTCCAAGCTTTGAGGATTAAAAACATTTTATTTTAAATAAAGTAGCAAAGGTTATTTAAAAATAATAAAGATTTGCTTAAATAAAATAACAAGGAATTAATATCCAAACTCTTTTAAAATAAAAGATTTCACCATTTTAATTAAAACATCAAAACCTAATAAATTATTTTAAATAGGTTTCCCAAGTAATTTATATTCTCTAATAAAACCTACTAAAGTGTTTTGACTTTATTTCAGATTTTAAATAAATGTTCTCAATAAAACAAACCCAAGTGGATTTAATAATAAAAGTTTATAATATTTAAAATTATAATGGACTCTAAAATAAAATGTTATTTAACTACAAGTTTCCAAGTATTTAATACTTCCAAATAAAACCTACTGATTTTAGATTTGAAAGTGTTTTCAAAAAATGAGAAATTTTATTAAATAAATCAAACCATGTTAAATAAATAAAGTTCCATTTTATTTAATTAAAGAATAGAATAATAAAGTTATTATTGTTTTGTTTTGGACTTTTGACCATATTACTAAACAGAACTAATTTCAATATTACAAAATTTGAGTGTTGTTTGAGTTGATTTGGTGGATGTTTGTTTGATTGGAAATTCAAAACAGAAAATAAAATAGAAAAGGAAAAGAACACAGAATAAAAAAAAATAAGAAAGGAATCGACCCAACCCAACAGCCCAGCAGCAGCCCACCTAGCCCATCTCCTCTCCACCCCGAACCGTTTTCCTCACCGCTGAAACAACCCGTGGGGCAACTGACTAGTGGACCTCCCCCTCGCTTCTTTCCCACTGACTGACCGACCCCACTTGTCACTGTTCTTCTTCTCACCGCGCGACCCCTTCTCCCCTCACCTCGCTGTCGTTTCTTCCCGTTGATAGCTCCATCAATCAGCGTTAATCCGTGCATTAAACCTCGCCGCGACCACGCCCTTTTAATCGCCCCGCTCTCTCCTCCGTTTTCCCTCAGACACCGCCTTCCCTCTGCCTCCAGGCCGCCCCAATTTCCCTCTGTACCGCTGCTACTCCGACGACCCTCCTCGAGCAATTCAGACGAAACCTCGCCGCCCCTTGCCTCCTCGACCATCCTCTCATGATCCCCACCTCCTGGCGATCATCCCCGTAGCACCAGCTTGCTCCCGAGCGATCCAGAGCGTCGACAACCACGACGACCACCATCGCCACCGTCTGCCTCTTTCTCCGACGAGCTCTGCAGGTAGATTCCGGTCGCCCCTCTCCTCCCCGACAACACGATGATGATCTCCAAGCTCATATGAACCTAATGTCACTTCTCGTTTGTCTTAGGGCGCCCCCAATCTTCGCCATCGTCAAGCACAGAGCGCCGCCGTGTCTGTTTCTTCTCCGGCGACGTCTCCCAGGTGAACCAGACCGCCCCGCGCCTTCTCGTTCACGCACACACCCTCGCCGTGTCCTTGCGCTCCTGACTATGCGTTTTGTTTACCCCCTGGTGATCCCAGCGTCGTCCTCGACAGCAACCCGAGAGCACAGCCGCCCGCAGCAACTCCGACGAGAAATAGCGACTGCCTCTGAGCGCCCCCTGTCAAACCGCAAGCAAGTTGAGCATCAGTGTTGCATTACGAGCCTGGTGAGCATCCTTCCCCTCTTTTTCGCGTCCTGTTTGCTAGCGCCGCTGCCAACTAGCCGTTCCGCCGCTCGCCGTCGACCTAGCGCCGCCAGTCCTTGGCCAGACAGCAGGAGCCATCCGATGTCGATCGGATGGATGTAATAGAACCATTTACCGAAGGGGTATGCGTCGATCTGCGCCGCACGATCCAACTTAAATCCAACGCTCCGCAGCACACGATCCACCCGAACCGGTATCGTCCAGTTAAAACACGCCGCGTGTCACCTATTGGATTTAAAACAGATTTGAAAAACAGAAACTTTTGCAAACTTCAAACCCTTGTAATTTTCAAACCACACGTCCAAAAATTACAAATTTTATATCAATGAAATCAGGAGAACAAGCCCTAGCTAACCATGGCCTTAGTTTTGAAAATAGTATCTATTAGCTTGCTTAAATTTATAGAAACTTTTGTGTACTTGTTTAGAGTATAAAAACTGTTTAAAATTGAATTTAATGACAAAACCTTTGCAAAATGATTTGTAGTGACCTTATTGACCCTAGGAACCAACCCATAGTGTTAAAAATGATTTTTGTGAAATTAAGTTGAATTAGTTAACTTAGTCATTTTCTAGCCTAATAAACTCATTAAATTTTATTATGGAAAAGTTTGAGCAAGGAAACTTTGGGAAAATGTTTTTGATCAAACTTACTGACCCAAAACATCAAGCCTTGCCAAGGGCAACTCACTTGGTGAAATACCTAAAGTTTTGCTTTGATAAAAATAATTTTCACCACATAAGATGATGAATGAATTTTAAAATGGTCTTAAGATAAAACCCAATTGCAAATGAATTTGCCATTTTAGTAAATGACCAATGTAGACCTTACAAAGTTTATAAACCTAGTAGAGACCAACCTTGCAAAAAGAACCCACTTTTGCATGACTTAGACTCCTTTGCTATATGTGTGAAATTGTTTGTTTAACCTTGGTTTGGGATGTTAGTTGATTTGGTGATTTGCTTGATTGACTTGTAGTGAAACTAGCAAAGTGTGAAACTAGCAAGATCAAGGAAGTGAACCCCATTCCCTACCAAAAGGCAAGTTACACTCTCATACAAAAATCCTACTATTTTCATTATACTTAGTGGATTTGAAAATATGCATGAAAATGATTTATACTTATGCTATGCTAAATCCTAATAGGATTCCCTAAATACTCCTTAGTGAAAATATTGAAGTTGTACATGCTTAGCCATGCTATATGCTATGCTTTGAAAAGAGATACATGTTGAGATTTTACAAAGATTGAGAAAAGAACTTGTATTTTACATAATAAAACAAGGACTCAATGAACCACCTAGGTGGAGGATACTTTAAGTTTTGGAGAAGGTGGCAACAAAAGGGAACCATGTCTATGGCAGTCACTTTGTGTTGTGCTCCAAAAGAAAACCACCTAGGAAACTTAGAGATCAAACATGTTTCTCCAATTGTGGCTTTCGTGTACAACCACATGCTATTATGGCTCTGGCTTAGTCAACTACAATAGGAAGTCCCATACATTGTCTTTAGTTACTGGACATGGGGATCTGGAATGCTTCATGGGGGCTGAAGACAAAGCTAGCAATGATGTATGGGAGGACCTTTTGGAAAGACTTCGTCACATTCTCAATCTGCCAGTACTCCATCTTGGTGAGCACTAATCCAGTAGGCCACTGGTGGCAAAAGGATGGGATTGTGACATGTGGGTAAAGTGTACTCCTTCTGCAGAAGTAAATAAAATCTAAGTACTTAGCCGTGTCCCCGGTTATGGACAATACTGAGCAACTAAAGTTTGAACTATGGGAGATCTCGACATTCCAACTTCTAATATAAAAACTTGATGCCCTTGTGTGTCTACCAAGGAATTCAAAGAGATTTTGTAAAGCTTGTTGCACTTGGGGTTACCAAGGTGCTCAAGAGCATGATGTACTTGGGGCTTTACCAAGGAACTCATGAGTTTTTGATAAAACTTGTTGCACTTGGGGTTACCAAGGTGCTCAAGATATTTTTGACAAGGATTTGAACACTTGAGTTTCTACCAAGGAGTTCAAAGAACTTGGAAAAGAAATTTGACAAAAGACTTTAAAACCCTTTTGAAAAGATAGGATTAAATATTGCTTTATGCAAATAAGCCTTAAACCCTACTTAGCCAAATATGCATATAATGATAGGATCCACTCTTATTATACATAAAAGTGAAGCTTGCCAATACAATTCAAAATGTATTGACCCTTGTGGCTGTAACTTGTAATGTTGCAGGTTGATTGATTTAAAAATGAAGATTGTTTGATTGACTAGGACTACAAAATCTACAACCAACATCTGCCTGTGGCACTTTGAAGATGATGGACCCATACTTATAGTTATTCCGCTGCAAATGTAATGTAATAGCCAAATGATCTATGTTAGATGTAATAAACTTATGTTATTTCTGGTTATAAATTTATATTATGACCTTTGTATCTTGATATTACATCTTAACTGTGGATGCTAGCTATTGATCCAGGGACTAGCATTGTAAAACACAGGAGGACTCTACCTTATTGGGTTGGGACCTCTACAGATGGTATCAGAGCAATGTGTTGCCTGTAGGATTTGTAAACCCTAGGATTGGACAAAAACCCTTAGAAAAATAGGAGTTATACTTGTCCAAAAACTTATTTACAAAATCTTGTAAACTCTTTCCTCAACCATTTTGGTTTAACTCTACACCTCTTCTACTTCAACTTGATGGAAAAACCTACCCATGGCCAACGACCACACCATGTGCAAAGGACTTCTTCAACTGTTTCAACTCTAATGACTTCAACATCTTCAGCATGTTCACCAAGGACTTCCAACTTGGAAACCACTAAGGACTACAAGTGAAACAAGGAAATCCTACTCAAGATTTAGAGACTGAGGGAATGCAAAATAAGAAGAAACCTTCAACAACTTTGAAGCATAGTAACCAAGAGTTTTCCTCAAGGAAACCAAGATTTCATATAAGAAGAATCATGAAGGAAGGAAAGATCACAAGTAAACCATATAGATGGACCACCATTTATAGCTAAAATAAAACCACCAACTTATGTGGTGTAACAAAAATATTGTGTTGCCTAAAAATGTGCTTGAACCATGTTGTTTGAGTGAAATGACTGTTTTGATTGCATGCACATTGTTTGTGTAAATTGTGATGTGTGTGATTAGGGATATTTCCTTAGAATTATCTTGCCTACTCTAAACTCCCTTCAAACCCAAACAGATGACTACTCCAAAGGACTCCAAGGTTGATGACATCAACACCAACCAAGCTGACAGCCTGAAAGAGCTCATAGCAACCCAACACCAGTTGAACCAACTAACAGCTCAGTTCCTAGTCAACAATAGTGATAAGGACCCAGCACTCCAAAGGTTTTTGGAAGAGCAGTCTCAACTGATGCTTAAGGTGACCAATCAAATGATCAGCATGGAAGAAAACTATCCCAAAGAGGTTTATGATAACAAGGCTGACAAGAATGTCGTTCTAGATGGAGCCCCAGCTTGCACTATATGTGGAGACAAGGATCATACTTCCAAGGAGCATGAAGGGCAATGCCCCAATTGTGAAGGAAATCATCCTGTTGGACACTGCCCCACCTCTCAAGCTACTTGTTACCTTTGTGAAGGAAGTGACCATACTCCAGGTCTATGTCCTATCTATGCCATGGTGGAACAAAGGAAACAAGAAGGATCCAAGTCTACCAAAGGAAAAGGACCACTCCTACATCTAAACAAGACAACCCAATTCAAAGGACCAAGGAAAATCAAGAAGCCCAAGCAAGACATGAGCCCTGTGCAATGTCGTAAATGTAAAGAAATGGGACACTACTCCAGTGGATGCCCAGAAAACAAGAAGAATAAAGAGATTGACCAAGTGTGGTGCAATAACTGCAAGGAACCAGGTCACTATGTAGCAACTTGCCCACAAGAGCAATGCAAAGAACTTAAGGACATTAATTGTTTCAACTGCAAGAATCCAGGACACTATGCAAGCAACTGTCCAGAAAGGATGAAAAACAAGTTGAACAAGCCTATGGAGAAACTCAACCTTGGCCCATGAATCAAGTGTAGAAATAAAGCAAAAGTTTGCTTAGAAAAGTTTCAGGACCCAAGAAGGCCAATATGTAACTTTTGTTTGAAAATTTTTAAGGGTGGTAGTACCCTAGTTGTTTTGAACTTGCATGTAACCCTAGCCTCCCCAAATCTCGGGACGAGATTTATTTTAAGGGTGGTAGCCTGTCACATCCCAAGATTTTCCAAATCTTGTAATGTGAAAATAAATTAATAAAATAAAACTTTGTTTGAATTTCAGAGCCAGAAGAAACTTTTTGAATTCAAATGGAACCTCAAACCAATTTGGATCAAATAAATCCTAAAGGGATTTAAAAAGATAAACATTTTTAAATAAAGGAAAATAAAATATTTAAACCTACTAATTTGGATCTTTTAAATAAAAGGTTTTGGTTTACAAAAAGAAAAAAAAATGAATCTATAAATAAAGATTATTTTACAGAGCCAAATTAATCCTTGGCCAAGCTTTGAGGATTAAAAACATTTTATTTTAAATAAAGTAGCAAAGGTTATTTAAAAATAATAAAGATTTGCTTAAATAAAATAACAAGGAATTAATATCCAAACTCTTTTAAAATAAAAGATTTCACCATTTTAATTAAAACATCAAAACCTAATAAATTATTTTAAATAGGTTTCCCAAGTAATTTATATTCTCTAATAAAACCTACTAAAGTGTTTTGACTTTATTTCAGATTTTAAATAAATGTTCTCAATAAAACAAACCCAAGTGGATTTAATAATAAAAGTTTATAATATTTAAAATTATAATGGACTCTAAAATAAAATGTTATTTAACTACGAGTTTCCAAGTATTTAATACTTCCAAATAAAACCTACTGATTTTAGATTTGAAAGTGTTTTCAAAATGAGAAATTTTATTAAATAAATCAAACCATGTTAAATAAATAAAGTTCCATTTTATTTAATTAAAGAATAGATTAATAAAGTTATTATTGTTTTGTTTTGGACTTTTGACCATATTACTAAACAGAACTAATTTCAATATTACAAAATTTGAGTGTTGTTTGAGTTGATTTGGTGGATGTTTGTTTGATTGGAAATTCAAAACAGAAAATAAAATAGAAAAGGAAAAGAACACAGAATAAAAAAAATAAGAAAGGAATCGACCCAACCCAACAGCCCAGCAGCAGCCCACCTAGCCCATCTCCTCTCCACCCCGAATCGTTTTCCTCACCGCTGAAACAAACCGCGGGGCAACTGACTAGTGGACCTCCCCCTCGCTTCTTTCCCACTGACTGACCGACCCCACTTGTCACTGTTCTTCTTCTCACCGCGCGACCCCTTCTCCCCTCACCTCGCTGCCGTTTCTTCCCGTTGATAGCTCCATCAATCAGCGTTAATCCGTGCATTAAACCTCGCCGCGACCACGCCCTTTTAATCGCCCCGCTCTCTCCTCCGTTTTCCCTCAGACACCGCCTTCCCTCTGCCTCCAGGCCGCCCCAATTTCCCTCTGTACCGCTGCTACTCCGACGACCCTCCTCGAGCAATTCAGACGAAACCTCGCCGCCCCTTGCCTCCTCGACCATCCTCTCGTGATCCCCACCTCCTGGCGATCATCCCCGTAGCACCAGCTTGCTCCCGAGCGATCCAGAGCGTCGACAACCATGACGACCACCATCGCCACCGTCTGCCTCTTTCTCCGACGAGCTCCGCAGGTATATTCCGGTCGCCCCTCTCCTCCCCGACAACACGATGATGATCTCCAAGCTCATATGAACCTAATGTCACTTCTCGTTTGTCTTAGGGCGCCCCCAATCTTCGCCATCGTCAAGCACAGAGCGCCGCCATGTCTGTTTCTTCTCCGGCGACGTCTCCCAGGTGAACCAGACCGCCCTGCGCCTTCTCGTTCACGCACACACCCTCGCCGTGTCCTTGCGCTCCTGACTATGCGTTTTGTTTACCCCCTGGTGATCCCAGCGTCGTCCTCGACAGCAACCCGAGAGCACCGCCGCCCGCAGCAACTCCGACGAGAAATAGCGACTGCGTCTGAGCGCCCCCTGTCAAACCGCAAGCAAGTTGAGCATCAGTGTTGCATTACGAGCCTGGTGAGCATCCTTCCCCTCTTTTTCGCGTCCTGTTTTCTAGCGCCGCCGCCAACTAGCCGTTCCGCCGCTCGCCGTCGACCTAGCGCCGCCAGTCCTTGGCCAGACAGCAGGAGCCGTCCGATGTCGATCGGATGGATGTAATAGAACCATTTACCGAAGGGGTATGCGTCGATCTGCGCCGCACGATCCAACTTAAATCCAACGCTCCGCAGCACACGATCCACCCGAACCGGTATCGTCCAGTTAAAACACGCCGCGTGTCACCTATTGGATTTAAAACAGATTTGAAAAACAGAAACTTTTGCAAACTTCAAACCCTTGTAATTTTCAAACCACACGTCCAAAAATTACAAATTTTATATCAATGAAATCAGGAGAACAAGCCCTAGCTAACCATGGCCTTAGTTTTGAAAATAGTATCTGTTAGCTTGCTTAAATTTACAGAAACTTTTGTGTACTTGTTTAGAGTATAAAAACTGTTTAAAATTGAATTTAATGACAAAACCTTTGCAAAATGATTTGTAGTGACCTTATTGACCCTAGGAACCAACCCATAGTGTTAAAAATGATTTTTGTGAAATTAAGTTGAATTAGTTAACTTAGTCATTTTCTAGCCTAATAAACTCATTAAATTTTATTATGGAAAAGTTTGAGCAAGGAAACTTTGGGAAAATGTTTTTGATCAAACTTACTGACCCAAAACATCAAGCCTTGCCAAGGGCAACTCACTTGGTGAAATACCTAAAGTTTTGCTTTGATAAAAATAATTTTCACCACATAAGATGATGAATGAATTTTAAAATGGTCTTAAGATAAAACCCAATTGCAAATGAATTTGCCATTTTAGTAAATGACCAATGTAGACCTTACAAAGTTTATAAACCTAGTAGAGACCAACCTTGCAAAAAGAACCCACTTTTGCATGACTTAGACTCCTTTGCTATATGTGTGAAATTGTTTGTTTAACCTTGGTTTGGGATGTTAGTTGATTTGGTGATTTGCTTGATTGACTTGTAGTGAAACTAGCAAAGTGTGAAACTAGCAAGATCAAGGAAGTGAACCCCATTCCCTACCAAAAGGCAAGTTACACTCTCATACAAAAATCCTACTATTTTCATTATACTTAGTGGATTTGAAAATATGCATGAAAATGATTTATACTTATGCTATGCTAAATCCTAATAGGATTCCCTAAATACTCCTTAGTGAAAATATTGAAGTTGTACATGCTTAGCCATGCTATATGCTATGCTTTGAAAATAGATACATGTTGAGATTTTACAAAGATTGAGAAAAGAACTTGTATTTTACATAATAAAACAAGGACTCAATGAACCACCTAGGTGGAGGATACTTTAAGTTTTGGAGAAGGTGGCAACAAAAGGGAACCATGTCTATGGCAGTCACTTTGTGTTGTGCTCCAAAAGAAAACCACCTAGGAAACTTAGAGATCAAACATGTTTCTCCAATTGTGGCTTTCGTGTACAACCACATGCTATTATGGCTCTGGCTTAGTCAACTACAATAGGAAGTCCCATACATTGTCTTTAGTTACTGGACATGGGGATCTGGAATGCTTCATGGGGGCTGAAGACAAAGCTAGCAATGATGTATGGGAGGACCTTTTGGAAAGACTTCGTCACATTCTCAATCTGCCAGTACTCCATCTTGGTGAGCACTAATCCAGTAGGCCACTGGTGGCAAAAGGATGGGATTGTGACATGTGGGTAAAGTGTACTCCTTCTGCAGAAGTAAATAAAATCTAAGTACTTAGCCGTGTCCCCGGTTATGGACAATACTGAGCAACTAAAGTTTGAACTATGGGAGATCTCGACATTCCAACTTCTAATATAAAAACTTGATGCCCTTGTGTGTCTACCAAGGAATTCAAAGAGATTTTGTAAAGCTTGTTGCACTTGGGGTTACCAAGGTGCTCAAGAGCATGATGTACTTGGGGCTTTACCAAGGAACTCATGAGTTTTTGATAAAACTTGTTGCACTTGGGGTTACCAAGGTGCTCAAGAGATTTTTGACAAGGATTTGAACACTTGAGTTTCTACCAAGGAGTTCAAAGAACTTGGAAAAGAAATTTGACAAAAGACTTTAAAACCCTTTTGAAAAGATAGGATTAAATATTGCTTTATGCAAATAAGCCTTAAACCCTACTTAGCCAAATATGCATATAATGATAGGATCCACTCTTATTATACATAAAAGTGAAGCTTGCCAATACAATTCAAAATGTATTGACCCTTGTGGCTGTAACTTGTAATGTTGCAGGTTGATTGATTTAAAAATGAAGATTGTTTGATTGACTAGGACTACAAAATCTACAACCAACATCTGCCTGTGGCACTTTGAAGATGATGGACCCATACTTATAGTTATTCCGCTGCAAATGTAATGTAATAGCCAAATGAGCTATGTTAGATGTAATAAACTTATGTTATTTCTGGTTATAAATTTATATTATGACCTTTGTATCTTGATATTACATCTTAACTGTGGATGCTAGCTATTGATCCAGGGACTAGCATTGTAAAACACAGGAGGACTCTACCTTATTGGGTTGGGACCTCTACAGCATCCTCTCTATCACTCCCTGCTGGGTCTCTAGCTCAAGGTCCTTGATCTCTATCTCTGTCCTCATGGCCTTGATCTTCTTGTTTCTATCCTGCACTCTCTTCTCTTGATTCTTGAACCTCTTGTCCTGGCTCTCGAATCTGGCCTCCATCTCCTTGACGATCTCGTCCCACTCCGCAAAGAGCTTGTACTTCTCCCTCAACTGAACCTGAATCTCGTCATTGCTAAGCATGACGTTGGTCCTATCTGTGTCTAGGTGTCTAACGAGGCTCTCTAGGTCCTGGATATAGAGACGTATAGGCTCAATCATCTCTCTAGTAGCGTCATCATACACTACAACCTCTCCCTTATCGTCACGTCTCCCGAACGGGTGGAAGTAGAGGCCCCTGAGCTCGGTGGAGTGTCGTCCACAGAGGCGTCCAAGTAGCTCCTGCATGACTACGTCTAGTCCCTTCTCTTTGTCATCATGCATCAGCTTGAAGGTAATCTCCTTCATGGGTGGCTCTGTCTGGCGTCCTATCTGCGAGACTCTAAAGCCCCAAAGATCCTTCCTCTCGAACTTGGTGAGCTGAAGTGCCTTAATACTAGGGAGTGGGAGGTTGAGCACACTAGTGAGATCCACAAGACGAGAACCGAAACGAGTTCCTTTGAAATCCTCGGCAGTGCTAACAACAAAGCTAGGCATCTATTGCATAAGATAGAGAAAAAATAGAAACAATATAAGTAGAGAGAAAAACACAAGATAGTGTAACAAAAGCCAAAAGCATACATTCAACAATGAAACACATACAAATCATGGCATATAAAATCTACCACAAGCACTAAGGTTCAAACATAACTTAGACAAATTTTTGCGAGAAAATGACAAGTGTGGTGGTTGAACTATTGGAATGCGTCACAATTCTCACTCATATGCTAAGTCTATGATATATTCCCTTAGACGTTTTATGGTGGTCTCTAAGTCTTGGGTATACTTCTTCTCCTCTTTAAGGTCATTTTGAGTGTTGAGCATTCTACACTTGAGTCTTTCACCAAGATCCTTGATAGCATTCCAAGCTGCATTTCTTGCAGAGTCAAAGAATGACATATACATTTTTGAGTTGGTGACCATGCAGAATACCGACTCTTTGCGGTTTTCTCCCTTGTTTTTATACAAGTGGAGTTGCACCCACCAATATTCTTCTCCTTCATCCATCACTAGAAATCCCTTGTACACGGCCTCACCATGTATTCCCAAGCTAACCATGAGTTTTTTGAGTGCCTTGGGAAACTCCGTCTCACATTCTAAAGTCATGGTCATGAGTGGTCCCTTCTTGACGGCTTCGTTGATGGTGGCCATCTACAAATAGAGATGAGAAAGAAGATTAGAAGAGGTTTGCGAGAAGAAAAGACAAGTGTGGAATTTGAAAAGGGTTGTATTTTTCCTAGTGGTTTCCTTAGTCTAATCTAACTTAGGGTCATAATCCTACAGGCAACACAGTGCTCTGATACCATCAGTAAGACCCCACCTTTTAAAGGTAAAGGCCCCTGTGATTGCAATGCTAGTCCCTGGATCAAATGCTAGCATCCACAGTTTAAGATGAAGTATACAGATACAAAGGTCATTATTACATCGTCATTCCAAAGATAACATAGTCTTTACAACTCAATATCCCAAGGCTAGTACATAGAGTTCATATCATAAAGGAAATAACTATAAGTATTCATCTTCATGTGCCATAGGCAAGCATGTTGCGTGTAATCTCACAACCCTAATATCCATCAGAGTAACCTGCAACATCATAAGTTACATCCACAGTGGGTCAATACATTTGTAATTGTATTGACAAGTGATACCATAGTAGAATAGTAGTATCTAACATCTATATGAATTTGGCTAAGTGTAGTTAGGCTTGCTTTGCTCAAAATAAGGTTTTCCTTATTAGTTGAAAACACTAAGTTTTTGTTTGATAAAATCACCCAAGGAACCACCAATAGACATTGGTGAACCTTTACCCTTGTTCAACCACAAGTTTTTAACTTAGAAATTTGGATGAGGAGATCCTTGATGGCTTCAATGTCTTTGATGCTCAAATTGTCCATTGCCGGGGACAAGGCTAAGTACTTAGGTTTTACCCTCTCGAGAGGTGGTGCACTTTCCCCACAAGACTCGACGTGCATCGTGACGAGACATTTCAGAAGCATTCCCTTAGAACACGATGGGCGCGTTCCATCCTATCACCCTCCCACCAACTGTCCATCTGGGTAAGTTCTTACAACCTATGTGGTCAAGGCAGAGCCCATATGCCATGTGGTTGCACTAGAAGCTTATCAACACTAAACATCTCAAATCCCTTTGTTCCTGGGTGGATTTCCACAAGTGCGATACACAAGGTAAACCATAGAAATGGGCCTTGTCTATGAGCATCTCCACTCGCCTACCTAGGAGGCCGATCTGGACGCCGAATTTTGCTCCGGACGCCGAAAATTGACCCAGTCACGTACCCAAGGACCTTTTTTCTGCCGGATTTGGGCCATTTTTGGTCCGGAATACCTAGGCCGAACCCAGGTTTCTGGGTATGCCCTGGGAACGCCGGACTCAGCAAAATCGGCGAAAAAAAATCAGAGCGGCGCGTGAACCCGCCGAGTCAGTGACGGATGCCGAGTCGTCGTCATCCTCGGAACCACGCGGCGACCGTCGGGCAATAAATTCCCGTCGCGTCGGCCACGCGTCGCTGATTTACGGCGCCACCGTCACCGCCTCGGCTCCCGCGATGGACCGGCGATCACTAACTTCCCGCCGTTTCCACTTTTCCCGCCCTCGCCGTTACAACCCTCCCGCCCTCGGCGCTCACCTTGGCCTTTATAAGCCGTACTCCTAGCCGAAGATCTTCACACTCTCTCACAGCTCCCCCCACCCACAAGCCCAACTCCGGCGAACCTTCGCTCACCTTTCCCCCTTCTCTCACCATGGGAGAACGCTACCCCTGCGACGGCGCTGCGGCGAACGGCTTCGGCCGGCGCACCCTCTAG
The DNA here is from genome assembly GCA_916181665.1 of Avena sativa. Classification (NCBI taxonomy): domain Eukaryota; kingdom Viridiplantae; phylum Streptophyta; class Magnoliopsida; order Poales; family Poaceae; genus Avena; species Avena sativa. The sequence continues at coordinate 32,840,042 of OV702284.1, forward strand.
ACTTGGGAGGCGCGCATGTTGTACGAGGCCGGGTACATGGCACCGCCAGACACGCAGATGCCTCCGGGGTGGACGCTAAGCGCCGGCGGCATCCCAATCCCGCCGGTGCCAACGCCGGAGGAGCTGCGGTACGATGTACAAGAGTACATCGCCGGCATGGACAACCCGGCCGAAGCGGAAAGCACCGACAACCTCCAGTACTGGGCGACCTTCTTCGCGGAGCGGCGCGAACAGGAGCTCGCCCGCCACGAGGGGTCATCGAACGAGTCCCCGCCGGCACGCAAAAACTCGGCGGGGCACCGGCGTTGGTGGAGTGCATCAGGGCGGACGCTCGCTGCCGTGCTGGAGCACATCAACAGCGGGAATACTCCGCGGCTCGGCTTCCCGCGCAACCTGACGCCGGCGGCCAGGACGGGTCGGCGTGCTCCGGCGAACTAGGCGCCAAGGAGGATGGCGAGCATGAGCTCGTCCTCCTCTGCTTCGGCGTCCCACTCTTCCGACAACGCACCGCTTTGCACGCCGATGGCCGTGAAGCGCGAAGCCGTCTCGCCTGCGCGCTCACCGCCGCAGACACGCGCGCGTGGTATCGTCATCGGCAAGCCGTCTGTGCCTACACCGCCAACAGGCCACCTGCGCCTACGCCGTCCCAAGGAAGAAGGCTCGGCGCCGGCCGAAGACGGCGCCTTGAACATGGCGCTGGAGCAGTCGCTCCGCAAAACGGCGCCGCAGACGCCGCCGCTGCCGCCGGTCGAACCCTCCTCGCCTAATATCCTGGAATGGTCTAGGAGGGACTGGGAGAAGGCGGAGCGGCAGCGCATTCTCGGCCTGCAGCAGCAGGCCGAGGAGCAGGCCGCCCGTCGTCGGGCGCTGGATGGGCGTGAGCTCGCCTACCAGGGTGCCCCGCTCTATGTCCTGGATGACGACGACGACGAGGACGCCGGCCCGTCCTACCATCCATGGAGGTACGGCGACCCTGGCCAGGGCAGCTCCCGCTAGAACCAGCCGCCGAGCGATGACGACGACGGCGGCGAGGATGACGGCCGAGCCGACCCCCACTACATGTCATTCCACGACAACTTCAGCATGTAGGATGGTGAAGGCGCCGGCGGCGGCCTTTTTTAGTTTAATTATGTACTAGTTTCATTTAAATTTGATGTAATCCGCCTATATTCGCCCAACTTAATGAAAATCGCCTAAATTTGATGAATTTTAGCCGAACTTGGGGACTCGGCCTGGGTACGCGAGTGGGAAAATAGGCGTACCCAGGCCGAAAACTTGTTCCGTCCGGCCGAAAAACGGACCAAATTTCGCCATGGGTGCGGCCAACGAGTTGATATGCTCTAACCACTCAACATAAACCAACATACCATTCCATCCAGGTGAGTCATTCATATAGTTGTTTTATTAATTAAAACACAAGTCATAGACTTAGCAAAATTCCATAGCATGAATAATCCCCCTTGTTTGCTACTATCTAGGCTAAGCATGATAACATAACAAGTTTCTTATCTTAGATAAAATGCTACTAAGACTACAATTACTAGGATTTCCCAAGGCATAGCATAGTATTTATACTTAGAAAAATTCCATGCAAGCCCTACTCAAAACATCACTAGTGCATAGTAAAAATAATAGGACAAAATACATGAAGCACCACTTGCCTTGATAGTTGGGGGAGTAGCAACAGTCCTCACAATCACAATCACCACTATCACCAAAATCTACACATAAAACAATAACACCAAATCCACATTCAAATATTCAAACAAAAATATATATGAATGCATGCAAATGCAATTGGATGATTTTATACACTAAACAAGTAAAACCAAACAGTACTGAACACAAAGTAAACTTTCCAAGGTTCAAATAAAACAAGTTTCACTTTAAAACAATTTTTAAAACATTTTATATAGTCAAAATAAGCCTATAATTGGTTCTGCAAATATTCCTATTTTTTCAGAAGTAAAATACAAAAAAAGGGCCACATAAGTGTAGGTCTTAATTTTCTGAATCCAATGATATATTATTTCCAAAATTTTGACAAACAGAACTAAAGTTATGAATTTTACAAGTTTAAACATGTAATAGATTCAAAACAGATTTTAAATCTAAACTACAGACGCGTGGCAGCGCCTGATTGGTCGATACTGTTTCGCGCGGATCACACTTCTACGCTGTTGGATCAAGTTAGATCCAATGCGCCAGATCTAAACAAAACTATTCGCTCTAGATATAATCTATAACGTCAGATCTAAATCCAACGGCCCTAGATCAAACGACCATACTTGGGCGACGCTGATGGCTACTGGCGGCGGTGGCGCCAGCGATGCTCTGACGAATCCAGAGGGGGCTAGGGGTAGTGCGGTGGCTTACCAACATCGCACAGATGCGAGCAAGCTCAAGGCGGAGTTGGCTTGGACAGGGGCGAGCTGCTACGGCCGTGGGAGCTCGTCAGAGTAGTTGCTGGCGTCGGGCTTTTGCAAACGGCGATGGAGGCGCCAACCTATGTCACCATAGCGCAAACAAAGGGAATTAGTGGCTGCACAATGACACAGTGTACCTACGGGTTTGAACTAGAAGGCAAGGGGCATGCTGACCTGAACGGAATTACTCACCGGAGCTGCTCAGAGCTTCGGGTGTTCGCGGTGCTTGACGGGGGAGACATTCTGGGGTAAATGTGTACAAGAAAATGGTATGAGAATATGCACAAGGAAGAAAGGATCAAGCTTGCGTGAACGAGGGACAGAGGCGAGCACAGTACTCACCGGAATAGCTCCGGAGGCGCTCGGGTCCACAGCGGTGGAAGTTCGATTAAGGGCAACCTGGGGGCGCTTAGGTGGTGGCGAGTGAGGGGAAATGTTGCGGAGGGGGAGGGGATTATGTAGCCAGAGAGGGGGAGGAAATCTTGCGATGTATCAATGGCAATTAACGGATTTCAATTCCGGCAGTGAAGAGGGGAGGAAACTGCAGCGGCGACATCGTCAGCTCGCGGTTTGGGGAAGAAGAGGTGAGCTGGCTTGGGACCAGTGGAAGTGAGTGCGGGGTAGGGTTCGTGCGGGTGAGAGAGAGAGGGAGGGGATGGCCCGGGTGGGCTTGCTGGGCTGGTTCTGGCGTTGGGCCGAAAAGGTAGCGCTGGCTTTTATTTTTTTCTTTTACCTTTTTCTTTTCTAATTTGTTTTTTAGGAATGGTTTTTAAACCCTAATTCAAACTTGTTTGAATTCTAATCTTTTCCAGATTTTTGTACTATGAACCTTGCACTCAAAAGTGTGAAAAATACATCTGTTCACTCAAAAACATCTTGGTCCTTAGAAAATAAAAATAAAACCATGCCTCATATGAATAATAAAATGGGCATAAATATGGTTTTATTTGGTTTCAAACTTTGAATGTTTTTGTGCAGGTTCTAGATGCTATGATGATATGAATGCAATGCGTGCTTTTACAATTCATGAATTTTTGGGATGTTAAAGATTCAGATCCGGCAAAGATTGGAGGGGAAACTCCACCGGAGCCACCTCCGGGGAGATCTCCACCCTCTCCTACATCTCCAGCATCATCAGCATGATGAATAGGGAGTATTCCACCTCCGGGCTATGGGTTTGTGGTAGTATATTGATCTATATCTCTCTCGTTCTTCATAGATCTAGTACCATATGAGCTTCTCTACATGATTATGGTCATGTTTGTAATTCCTATGTGGTGGATCCTTGTTCTATGATTTGATATTTGAGATTGGAATCTATTTTGTGTAAGATGTTTTGATATATGAATATCATGCATCTCGTTCTTAATTCTTGTTTTGATCCATATTGTATGCAAGAACTTGTATGGGGAGTAGTGTGTGTTAGATGGAGTAGCATGGGGTGGAGACTGAATTGTGACAAATAATATTCAAGATCTACTTAGGTTTTTACCTTTATTTTGCTGCCTCGCTAGGGATAAAGTGGAATCATGTGCTATAGTTATCATGTGATAGTTGATAACCTTGTTAGATCAAGCTTAGCATATTTTTATTTCAAACATCATATAATATTTCTTAAAGCTATACTCTGATTTGTTCTTAATTCAAGATAGCATGGAGATTTCCCTTTCTTGAGGAGTATAAGAGAGAGATGTATTCCATATCAATATTAGAACGTGATTCCCATATTAATTATTTTATCAAGCACATATAGAAAATTCCATGAGTATTTATCATTGATGAATTTTTTTATGATCACCACAGCCTAAAAAGAGAGTAGACAAGTGATTTTGAGATATGCCCAAGAGGCAATAATAAAATGGTTATTATTATATCTTTGTGTTTATGATAAATGATTACATCCCATGCTATAATTGAATTAACCGGAAACATTGATACTTGTGTGTTTTGTAAACATAAAAGAGTCCCTATTAAGCCTCTTGTTGAACTAGCTTGTTCATTAATAGATGATCATTATTTCCTGTTCATGAACATTAGATGTTATTAATAACAAGATCATGTCATTAGGAGAATGATATGATGGACACACTCCTATAGTTAGCGTAGCGTAAGATCAAGTCATTTAGAGTTCGTTTTCTACAAGCTTTCAAATACATAGTATCCTAATCCTTCGACCATGAGATCATGTTAATCACCATCACCGGATGGATGCTTTGATGACATCAAACACCACTTCGTAATTGGGTGGTTATAAAGGTGGCATTAGGTATTCTGAAAGTATGTGTTAAGGCACATGGATCAATAGTGGGATTTTTCCATCCATATGACGGATAGATATACTCTGGGCCATCTTGGTGGAATGTCATCCAATTGGCTTGCAAGCATGTGACTAGGTCACAAGGGATGTCATATCACGGAACTAGTAAAGAGTACTTATCGGTGACAAGGTTGAACTAGGTATAGTGATACCGACAATCAAACCTCAGATAAGTAAAGTACCATGAGACAAAGGGAATCGGTATCGTATGTAAATGGTTCACTTGATCATGAAGTCATCGTAGAAATGTGTTGGATCCATTCTGGATTTCCATATCCCACTAATGGTTATTTATCGGAGAGGTGTCTCGATCATGTCTGCATAGTTCATGAACCATAGGGAGACACACTTAAGGATTCGATGTTGTTTAGTAGATATTGAATATGAGTTGGAGACCAAATGTTGTTCGGAGTCTCGGATTGGATCTAGGACATCACGAGGATATCTGGAATGGTCTGTAGAATAAGATTCGTTTAAGGAAAGTCAAATTCCGGGGTTCGAAAATGTTTTCGGTGTTTTGATCGGAAGCTTCTAGAAGGTTCTACAAGGTCCACCACCCTGGAGGGGGGCACTTGGGATGCGCCATGCCCTAGTGAGGCTAGCAGAATCAAGCCCTAGGTCATGTCGGCCAAGACTAGGAAGAGAGATACAAACTCTAGTTTGACTAGTCAAATCCTCCTTTGTGCTTTCATGTATAGATCTTGTGAGCTCCGTTCATGATCAAGATCTAATCTATTTATAATCATGCATGTTGTGTTTGCGGGGATCCGATGGATATTTAGATTATTATGTTGGTTTGATTACTGGTTTTGTCTTTATGATTCTATCATGTCTGTGGTCTTTGTGATCTTGCATGCTCTCCGTTGTTAGTAGCTATCTTGGCAAAGTAGTTGCTAGTGACTCCAAGAGGGGGTATTTATGCTCGATAGTGGGTTCATGCCTCTATTTATCAAGGGAAGTGACAGACATCTCTTTGATTGTAGATGTGTTGTTGCCACTAGGGAGAAAACAACGGTCTCTTGTTCATGGAACAAGTGGATTGTTTACCTTACACACTTTGCTTAAAGCAGTTGTTTGTTGCTTGCAACTTAATACTGGAGGGGGTTCGGATGATAACCTGAAGGTGGACTTCTAGTCAATGATGCAGTTGGATGGCGGTCTATGTATATTTTTGTATTGCCCAATCGAATCTCATAGGATCTTTTTGTCTAGTATAGCATTGTTATGCCTTGCTCAGTCCTGTCAATTGCCCTGTTGTAATTTGTTTACCATGCATGCCATGTTTGTTTATCTAAGGAGAGCACCTCTAGTGAACTATGGACCCCGGTCTAATGTTTCCATTGATACATCTTCTAGTGTTACTATTTACTTGCTGCAAACCATCATCACCTTCCACACTATACATTTAATCCTTTGTTACAGCAAACCGGTGAGCTTGACAACCTCACTGTTCGTTGGGGAAAAGTCTTGAGTTTGTGTTGTGCAAGTTTCCACGTTGCTTGCAACACCTTTGAGACGTTTCCTTCCTCCTACTGGTTCGATAACCTCGGTTTCTTACTGAGTGAAGACTTGCTGTTGTGCTCTTCATACCTTGCTCTTGGGGTTTCCAACGAAGCGCTCCCACGTCAACACCAGGCGCCATCACTTTGCATCTTGCAGGATGGTGGGATGAAGCGGCATGGGCTAACCTTACATGTCATTGTACATGAGACTTATCCATGCTCAACGTGCAACTTGCATTGCATAAGTGGCTTTACGGGTGTGTGTCTCTCCCACCATAGTGAAGATTCAATTTTCAATAGGCACTTGAGAATACTTGTATCAACATTGTGGTTAGTGTTCTTAAGTTAGAATGGTTCTTATTCGAAAGCCCCAGCCATGTAAAACATGCAAAGAAAATTAGAGGCGTCTAACTTGTTTTTACAAGGCTTTTGTTGTGATGTGATATGGCCATGATGTGATTGTGATTATATATGATGTATGCAATGATCCTTATTGTAAGTTGGCAACCAGCGGGAGCCTTATGGTTGTCTTTAAATTTTGTTTAACACATGTGTGTCTATTCATCAAAGTAGTTGTAATAGTTGTTGTTGGTGGAGGACAACCATGAAGTGGTGCCATTGACCTTGAAGCCACGTCGGTGATGATGGAGATCATGTTCATGCTTTGGAGATGGAGATCAAAGGCACAAGAAGAAAGACCATATCATATCACATATTATGAATTGCATGTGATGTTAATCCTTTTTATGCATCTTGTATTTATTAGATTGCGACGGTACCATTATAAGATGATCCCTCTCACTAAATATGAAGTATTAAAGTGTTCATCCTTAGTGGGCATCGTTGCTAAGACTCGTCGTTTCGAAGCACCACGTGATGATCGGGTGTGATAGATTCTACGTGTGCATATAACGGGTGCAAGCCAGATTTGCACATGCGGATACTAAGGTTAATCATGATGATCCTAGCATGTACAGACATGGTCTCGGAACACGGAGTACCGAAAGGTAAAGCATGAGCCATATGATTGATATGATGAACATGTTGATGGTTCACCTTTGAAGCTACATTATCTCTCATGATGATCGGACTTGGTGTAGTGGATTTGGTTCGTGTGATCACTAAAACAATGTGAGGTATGTTGATTCGAGTGGGAGTTCACCTAGTTAATTTAAGTATTAAATATGAACTCAATTTATCATAAACTTAGTCTAAATTCTTTGTAAATATGTTGTAGATCATGGTGGCTCCTACCATCAATTTTAATGCATTCCTAGATAAAGAAAAGTTAAAAATAATGGAAGCAACTTCGCGGAATGGTTCCGCAAGTTGAGGATTTTCCTCAATGCTGGTCAGTTGACGTATGTGCTGGATGCACTGCTGGGCGACCTGCCTGCAGATGATGCAACCTATGAGATGAAAAATGTTTTCCTCACTAGGAAGAATCAATACTCCACAGTTCAGTGTGCCATCTTTTACGGTTTGCAATTGGACCTTCAGAAGCGCTTTGAGAACCGCGACCCTCATGATATTAGCAATGATCTCAAAATGATATTTGAGACTCACGCGGTCGTGGAAAGCTATGAAGCTTCCGAGAAGTTCTTTAACTGCAAGATAGAAGAGGGCAACTCCGTTAGCGAGCATGTGCTTAAGATGTCTGGGCACGCGAATAAACTTGCAGATTGGGAATAACGATTCCTAACGCATTGGGTATTCATCATGTCCTCCAATCACTATCACCTAGTTACAAGAACTTCTTGATGAACTAAAACATGCAGCGCATGGATAATTCGTTGCCTGAACTCTTCTCCATGTTGAAGTCTACGGAAGTAGAGATCAAGAAAGAGCACCAAGTGTTGATGGTCAATAAGACCACCAATTTCAATAAGGGTGGCAAGAAAGCTGCCGCGCCTACAAATAAGCCCAAGGCTGGTCCTAAGCATGATACTGAGTGCTTTTACTGCAAGGGCGAAGGTCATTGGAAGCGGAATTTCCCCAAGTACCTGACAGATCTGAAGAACGGCAACATCAAGATGAAAGGTATATTCGATATACATGTTATTGATGTGTATCTTACTAGTAATCGTAGTAGTTCCTGGGTATTTGATACTGGTTCGGTTGCTCATATTTGTAACTCGAAACAGGTGCTGCAGAATAAGCAAAGACTAGCGAGAGACGCGGTGAGGATGCACGTTGGAAATGGCTCCAAGGTTGAAGTGATCGCTGTCGACATGCTCCCTCTCCATCTACCATCGGGATTAGTTTTAAGTCTAAATAATTGTTATTTGGTTCCTGCGTTAAGCATGAACATTATATCTGGATCTTGTTTGTTGCTAGACGGTTACTCATTTAAGTCCGAGAATAATGGTTGTTCGATTTATATGAGTAATATCTTTTATGGTCATGCACCTTTGATAGATGGTTTATTCTTATTGAATCTCGATAGTAGTGATACACATGTTCATAATATAAATTCTAAATGAATGAAATTGAATGATAACTCCACATATATGTGGCACTGCCGCCTTGGTCACATTGCAGTTAAGCGCATGAAGAAACTCCATTTCGATGGACTTCATTAATCACTTGAAAGATGCAAAGCATGTATGATGGGAAAAAAGACTAAGACACCATTCTCTAGAATAATGGAGCGAGCTACGGACTTATTGGAGATCATACATACCGATGAGTGAGGTCCAATGAGTATGGCATCGGGCGGTGGATATCTGTAGGTAAAAGCTAACTATCTGGGTCTGATTGGAAAGAAATCGTCGGACCATCCGGGTGTCGTCGATCTCATCTTGTTGAAGTGATCGGTTTTAAAACTGCCCCACCCACCATTAATTATGTATCCCCACTAATTAAGCCTCCCCTAATCTATGGCTCCCACCCCCTCCACCATCTGCATCACACGATCCACTCCATGGTTGCTGCCACCACCACGTCCTCCGTTGTCGACGTGCACATCACGGTCTTGCGAGCGAGGCCGCACCACTGTCCACGGCCCCGACGACCCAACGTAGGTGCATAACTGAGCGCGCTCATTGGCGTTAGCTATGGATCACGCCTCTCCCTACGGTGCTCAAGTCCGCGCTCACGAACTACCATTGTGCCGTGACTTTTGGCCATGGCGACGCCGATGTGGCCCTCAAGTCCCTTGACACGCTCATCTGATTATAGTCCTACACCTCCACCTTCCCATATCGTGTGCCGGCAGGCATGACGCTCCTCCGTGGGGACACGTCGTTAGGGCAGAACTGATGGCTGGCCGGCAGCAGTAGATGACAGAGGCAGCTTAGCCAGACTGACAAGTCCTCAATTTAGCCGAAGCAGCGGGTCATTAGCTTGCTTCTACCCCTTGTGGGAGCTCTCTTTGACCCTCCAACAACAACACAGTTCAGGAAGAAGGTAAAAGGAACTGAACTATGTCCTAATGTGCCATTTTTCATGCATTTCAAACAGTTGTGAAATCAATTTCCTTATGTAGGAAGCATGACCACCATCCCTAATAAGCACCACTTCCATCTAAATGAAGCACAACCATAAAGGAATCATGGTCAAAATTGGCCACTACATCTGAAGAAGAATAGCAAGAACACATAAGGAAGCACGGCCATAAATGAAAAGTAGCATGACAACCGTATGAAGCAAGAGACACGCCCCGATCAGAATGAAACATGACTAGCATAATAGGAAGCATATCGTCACCATTAACCATGGTGTTTGCATTATGACTAGATGGGAGAAAATCGAGACCTCCATGCCATTCTTTTGTTGTATGGAATTAGACGCAGAGAGTAGGAAGCAAGTAGCATAACTAATGGATTTTTTTGGCACTAGCAGTCTTCTAAAAGATGTGATTCATCGTGGGCAGCATAGAAGCACGGTGCTGGTGCAGGAAGAACGTAAACTTTTGTCATGACTAAAACATGTAATTCCAAATTAATATATTGTCACATCCCAAGATTTTCCAAATCTTGTAATGTGAAAAATAAATGAATAAAATAAAACTTTGTTGATTTTCAGGGTGAGAAGAAACTTTTTGATTCCAATTGGAAACTTTCAAACCTATTTTGGATCCAATAAAATCCTAAAAGGATTTAAAAAGATAAACATTTAATAAAGGAAAATAAAATATTTGGAATTACCATTTTGAATCTTTTAATGAAAAGATTTGGTTTGCAAATGAAAAGGTAGATTTATAAATAAGGTTTATTTTATAAAGCCAAACTAAAACTTGGCCAAGCCTTTGAAATAAAATATTTCTATTTGATAAAAATAGAAAAGGATTATTTAAAATAAAATAATAAGGATTTAATATCCAAGTTTTATTAAAAATAAAGGTTTTACTATTCTAAATAAACACCAAAACTTATTTATTGATTATAAACAAGTTTTCCCAAGTATTCCTTATTTTCAAATAAAACCTACTGATTTGGTTTTGTAAATATTTAAATTTCAAATGGAGTTTTAAATAAATTAAAACCCATTTGATTTATTAACTAAGGTCCATTTTATTTAATTATTAATGGGTCCTAAAAAGAATAAAATTATTTTGTTTTAAGGACTTGGATTGTGTTGTTAAACAGAACCAAAATCAATTACAAAATTTGGTGAAAGTTTGATGTGAATTGAATGTTTGATTTGTAGTTGAAATTCAAACAGAAATTAGAAATAGAAAAAGAAAAGTATTCGAAAGAAAAAAAATGGAACCAGACAGCAGCCCAACAAGCCCAGTAGCAGCCCAGCTTCTTTCCCACGCGCGAAGCGTTTGAACCCACACCCGTAGAGAGACTGACTGGTGGACCCTCTCCCTGTCTCTCTCCCTCGCTGACAGCAAGGCCCCACAGCACTGTTCCTTCTCTTCTTCCTCGCGCCGATTACTCCCTGCCGTTGCAGCCATTACTCCAGCGATCAATACGCGTTGATTCCGCAACCGTTACTCGCCGTGACTGCACCCTATTAACCGCCTTGGCCTCCTCTCCATTTCCCCTCACGTGCCTCCCTCTCTCTGCCCCCAGGCCATCGTAATTTCAAGCCACACCCCACTGCTCCGACGAGCCTTCCTCCTCGATTCCGGCCGAACCTCGCCACCCCTTGCCTCCCTGAGCACACGACCGTGATCCCCACTCCCAGGCGCACCTGTCTGTGCCCTCCGTTCAACCGCGGGCGCCCCAGAGTGTCGACTTCAACAAGCTTCTGAGCGCCGCCGCGTCTGCTACTGTCTCCGACGACCTTCCCTGGTAAGAACCAACCACCCCGCGCCCTCTCGATCACGCACGTGTCATCGCCTTGACCTTACGCGTCTAACCATACCCTCTGTTTGCCTCCTCGTGATCCGTAGCGTCGACCACGACGACCACCAGACGAACCCGACGCCGTTCCCCACTCTGGCGAGCAATCCCGCGGGAACTAGAGCGCCCCTCGCCAGACCAACACCACCTCGAGCTTCACCGTGAACTCCTGAACCCGGTGAGCACCTTCCCTTTCCTCCTTGCTTCCTAGAATCACTGCGACACCACTGCCTGACCTCGCGCCACCGACAGCCGCCGCTAGCGCCGCCAGTTACTGGTTGAACAGCTGTGAGCCGTGCGATGCAAATCGTCTGGCTAAGAATAGAACCTAAGCGAAAGGGTATGGATCATTCCGCGCCATGCGATTAAGTGAAATCCAACGCCCCGCAGAGCACGATCCGACCGAAGCGGTACCAGCCAATAACATCACGCCGCGTGGCACCAGACGATTTAAAACAGAATTTTGAAATCAGATTTAGATGCAAACTTGAAACCCTTGTAACTTTTGATCCACACGTCCAAAATTTACAAACTTTACATCATTGGAATCAGTGGAACAAGCCCTAGCCAACCATGGAATTTGTTTAGTAAAAAGTTTCTGTTAGATTGTTTGTTTTTGCAGAAACATTTGTATGCTTGTTTAGGTTAGAAAAATTATTCCAAAAACGTTTTTAGGGTTAAAATCTTTGCAAATTGGTTTGTTGTGAGCTTACTGACCCTAGGAACCAACCCATGGATTTAAAAAATGATTTTGTGAAGATTAGGTTTGAATACTTGATTTAGCCCATTTCTAGCCAAATAAAATTATTGTTTTTGTTATGAAATTGATTTTATAGTAAAAACTTTGGGAAAATGATTTGAATCAAACCTACTGACCCTAAACACCAAGTTTTTAGTTTAACAACTCATTTGGTGAACAACATAAAGTTTTTGCTTTGATAAAAAAACATTTTTCACCACATAAAATAATGAATGGATTTAAAAATGGTTTATAGACAAAACCCCTTTTGCAAATGACTTTGCCACTTTGGAAAATGACCACCTTGAGTCTTACAAAGTTCAGAGCCTAGTGGAGACCACCTTTGCAAATAAAACTATCTTTTTGCATGCTTGCATGCATGACTTGGCCTCTATTATTTTATGTGTGTGTTTGATTGTTTGAATATTGGTTGGAATGCTAGTTGATATTGTGTTTGCTTGATTGATTTGTAGTGAAGTTAGAAAAGTGTGAAACTAGCAAGATCAAGAAGTGAACCATCATTCTCTACCAAAAAGGCAAGTTACACTATCATCTAAAAGTCCTACTATTTTCTTATACTTAGTAGATTTTGAAACATGCATGAAAAGAATTTCTATACTTATTCCATGCTAAATCCTAATAGGATTCCACTTATACATTCCTTAGTGGAAACAATGTAGTTGTAAAATGCTTAGCCATGCTACATATTTTGAAAAAGAGATACATGTTGAGATCTTTATGAAGTTGAGAAAAGGACTTGTGTTTTTATATAATAAAACAAGGACTCAATGAACCACCTGGGTGGACAAGGATACTTTGAGTTTTGATAAGGTGGCAACAAAAGGAACCATGTATATGGCAATCTCTTTGTGTTATGCACCAAAAGAAAACCACCCAGGGACTTAGAGATTGAACATGTTTCTCCAATTGTGGCTTCCGTGTACAGCCACATGCTACTTATGGCTCTGGCTTAGTCAACTACATTGGGAAGACCCATGCATTGTCTTCAGGTTACTAAAAATGGAGGAACTTGGAATCCTACATGGGTACTGAAGACAAGCTAGCAATGGTGTATGGAGGACCCTTTGGAAAGACTTCGTCACATTCTCAATCTGCCAGTATTCCATCTTGGTGAGTACTTATCCAGCGGCCACTGGTGGCAACAAGATGAGAGTGTGACATGTGGGTAAAGTGTACAACTTCTGCAGAAGATAATAAAATCTAAGTACTTAGCCGTGTCCCTGGTTATGGACAATACTGAGCAACTAAAGCTTGAAGCTATGGGAAATCTCGACATTCCAATTTCTAAAACAAAAACTTCTAAGTGACAACAAAAGACTTGACGCACTTGGGGGTACCAAGGAGCTCAAGAGATTTTGATAAAACTTGATGCACTTGGGGTTACCAAGGAGCTCAAGAGATTTTGATAAAACTTGATGTACTTGGGGTTACCAAGGAGCTCAAGAGATTTTGATAAAGCTTGATGCACTTGGGGAACTTGAACACTTGGGGATTTACCAAGGAGTTCAAGGAATTTTGACAAAAGATCAAAACCATTTTGAAAAGATAGGATAAATTATTGCTTCTGCAAATGAGCTTTAAACCCTACTTAGCCAAATATGCATGTAATGATAGGATCCACTTATATTCAACATAGTAGTGAAACTTGCCAATACAATTCAAATGTATTGACCCTTGTGGCTATAACTTGTAATGTTGCAGGTTTGATTGATTTTAGTGAAGTTGATTGATTAGGATTACCAAGTCTACAACCAACATGTCTGCCTATGGCATTTTGAAGATGAAGGACCCCATGCTTATAGTTATTCCGCTGCAGTGTAATGTAATAGCCAAATGAGCTATGTAAGATGTAATAAAATTATGTTATTCCTGGTTATAAAGTTATATTATGACCTTTGTTTCTTGATATTACATCTTAACTGTGGATGCTGGCTATTGATCCAGGGCCTAGCATTGTAAACACAGGGGACTCTACCTTATTAAAAGGTTGGGAACCTTACATATATTTTGTCTATGAAAGCAAATCTCCATTTATAGGAGCAAATATTTATTTCTTCAGAAGCACATCTTTGTTCATTTGAAAAATGTATGATTATGACAATGAAAGTAATTTTGTTATCTCTGGAAAATATATTCATATTATGATGGGATCACAGGTTTGGTCGATGGAAGCGGTACTATGATGCTTTTGAAATATTATTTTGTTGCCTTCACCATGGAAGCACGATTCTGTTTGTTGCATTAGAACTTGATTTGTTTGATCTAATAGAGAAATCCTTATATCACCAAAACACCTTTCGATCACATGGGAAGCAAACTCTATTAGAATTTGCAACAAATTTGATTTCATAAGAGTAATTAATCTATTCAGAGTCCAAAAATAGTTTCCTAAAAGTCAGAACATATTGGGAGTAATTACTAATAAATTTTACTTAATTAGTGTTAGCAAGATTGGCCGAATTTTGGGGAGTCGTTTTAGGAAGAATATCCTGTGAATTGGCAACCCATGCACATGCTTTAGTGGGTCATGATCGCACGGTTTAGACCAAAAGGATCCTATGGTTCTAGTGTGTTCTGATGGGAAGCTTGAAATCGGCTTCCGATTCCTAGTGCTGCCCATATCTTTATGTTCTTACTTTCTTGGATGACTTTAGTAGATATGGGTATATCTACTTTATGAAACATAAGTCCGAAACTTTCGAGAAGTTTAAGGAATTCCAAAGTGAAGTAGAAAATCAACATAACAAGAACATCAAGTTTCTGTGATCTTATCGTGGAGGTGAGTATCTAAGTTACAAGTTTGGCATGCATTTGAAGAAATGCGGAATACTTTCACAATTAGGGTAATGGTGTGTCCAAACGTCGTAATACTCTCTTAGATATGGTTCGTTATATGATGTCTCTTACAGATTTACCGCTATCATTTTTGGTTTATGAATTAGAAACAGCCGTATTCACTTTAAATAGGTCTCCATCTAAATACGTTGAAACGACACCATATGAATTGTAGTTTGGGAACAAACCTAAGTTGTCGTTCCTTAAAGTTTGGGGTTGCGAATCTTATGTAAATAATTTACAGCCCGACAAGCTTGAACCCAAGGCAGAAAATGCGTCTTCATAGGATACCCTAAAGAAACAATTGGGTATACCATTTATCATAGATCTTAAGGCAAAGTTTTCGTTGCCAAGAATGGATCCTTTCTTGAGAAGGAGTTTCTCTCGAAAGAAGTGACTGGAAGGAAAGTAGAACTCGGCAAGGTTGTTGAACCTTCTCTCGGTTTTGAAAGTAGCACAGCGCCGGAAGATGTTCCTATGCCGCCTACACCAATAAGAGAGGAAGCTAATGATAATGATCATGAAAGTTCGAACGAAGTTACTACGAAACCTCACAGGTCGACGAGGGTTCGTACCACTCTAGATTGGTATGATGCTATTATGAATTTCATGTTGGTGGACAACACAAACGACCCTGCGACATATGAGGAAGCAATGATGAGCCTAGATTCCAACAAATGGCATGAAGCCATGAAATCCGAGATTGGATCCATGTACGAAAACCAAGTGTGGACTTTGGTGGACTTACCGATGGCCACAAGGCTGTCGAAAACAAATGGATTTTCAAGGAGAAAACAGATGTTGATGTGGCGAGTAGAACAGCGCCGGAAGTTGTTCCGGAGTTGACTTCAGCGAATGAAGAGGGAACTAATGATAATGATCATGAAACTCTGAAAGAGAATACTATCAAACCTTGCAGGTCAAGCAAGACGCGTGCAGCTCCTGAACTGTACGGAAATCCTATTATGAATTTCATGGTTGATGAAATAGATGCCCCAGCGACATATGAAGAAGCGATGATGAGCCCGGATTCCAACAAATATCTAGAAGCCATGAAATTCAAGATGGAATCCATGTACAAAAACCAGGTTTGGACCTTGGTGAACTTACCTCACGACCGAAAGGCCGTGGAGAACAATTGGATTTTCAAAAGAAAATTGATGCTGATGGGAATGTAATCGTCTATAAAGCTTGACTTGTTGTAAAGGGGTTTTGACAAATTCAAGGAGTTGACTACGATGAGACATTCTCTCCCATAGCGATGCTAAAGCCAGTTAGGATTATGTTAGCAATTGCTGCATATTTTGACTATGAGATATGGCAAATGGATGTCAAAACCGCGTTCCTTAATGGAAACATTGAAGAAGAGTTGTATATGATACAACCAAAGGGTTTTGTCGATCCTAAGGATGCTGACAAGGTATGCAAGCTTCAGAGATCCAACTATGGACTGAAGCAAGCATCCCGGAGTTGGAATCTCCTCTTTGATGAGGTGATCAAAGAGTTTGGATTTGTCCAAACTTCTGGAGAGGCTTGTATTTACAAGAAAGTGAGTGGGAGCCATGTGGCATTTCTGATATTATATGTGGATGACATATTACTGATCGGAAATGATGTACATCTTTTAAACAGTGTTAAAAGTTATCTAAACAGCAATTTTTCAATGAAGGACCTAGGTGAAGCATCATACATATTAGGCATCAAGATCTATAGAGATAGATGAAGACGCCTAATAGGGCTATCATAGAGTATGTACCTTGATAAGATTTTAAAGAGGTTTAAAATGGACGAAAGTAAGAAGGGGTTCTTACCTATGTTGCAAGGCAAGACATTGAGTAAGACTCAAAGTCCGGCTACGACGAAAGAAAGAGAGATAATGGACAAGATCCCCATGCTTCAGCCATAGGCTCTATAATGTACGACATGCTATGTACAAGACCGGATGTGGCACATGCTATTAGTTTGACTAGTATATAACAATCTGATCCAGGTTCGAAACACTGGATAGTGGTCAAGAATATCCTTAAGTACTTAAGAAGAACTAAGGAAATGTTTCTCATGTACGGAGGTGAAGAAGAGCTCATCGCTAAATGTTATGTTGACGCTAGCTTCGACACCGATCCGGATGACTCTAATTCTCAATACGGATACGTATTTCTCATGAACGGAGGAGCAGTTAGTTGGAGGAGTTCTAAACAACTCGTGGTGGCGAGATCAACAACGGAGGCCGAATATGTTGCTGCTTCGGAAGCAGCTCAGGAAGCAGTTTGGATGAAGGAGTTCATAACCGAACTAGGTGTGGTTCCTAGTGCGTTGGACCCAATGCTGATCTATTGTGACAACAATGGAGCCATAGACAATGCCAAGGAACCAAGGTCTCACAATAATTCCAAGCATATTAAGCGCTGGTTTAACTCCATCCGCGAACATGTCAAGGATGGAGATATGAAGATTTGTGAAGTACACACGGATCTCAATGTAGCAGATCCATTGACTAAAATTCTCCCGAGGGCAAAACATGATCAACACCAGAACTCCATGGCTGTTGGATTTATCACTATGTAACTAGATTATTGTCTCTAGTGCAAGTGGGAGACTGAAGGGAATATGGCCCGAGAGGCAATAATAAAGTTGTTATTATGTATATTCCAAGTATATGATAGATGTTTATTTTGCATGCTATAATTGTATTAATACGGAAACATTAATACATGTGTGTTTAATAAACAAACAGAAAGTTCAAAGTTATGCCTCTCTTATAAACTAGCTCGTTGATTAACAAGATGATCAAGGTTTCCTTATCATGGGCATTGGATGTTGTTAATAACAAGGTCACAACATTATTGGAATGATGTGATGAACATTCATCCGAAGTATAGCATTACGATCAAAGTCATGGTGTTTATATTGCTATAACATCATAGGAAGTAATCCTAGTCCTTAAACCATGAGATCATGGCAATCACTAACACTGGAAGAGTATCTTGATAACATCAAATGTCACACCGTAACATGGTGGATATAAAGGTGGGTTCAGTGCTACGAAGGTGTTATGTAGAGGATAATGGATCAAGAGTGGAGTTTGTCCATCCCAATGATGGATAGATATACTCTGGGCCCTCTCGGTGATATCACATTAGTTATCTTGCAAGCAAGTGATGTGATCATTAGAATGTTATATCACGGGAACGAGAAAAGAGTACATGTCAGTAACGAGATGAAACTAGGTATGGAGATACCTATGATTGAATCTTGGACATGTAATATATCGTGAGACAAAGGGGTTAAGTTACTAGCGTAAAAGGTTCTCACGATCACAAGAAGTGATCGTTGAATGTGTTGGAGTCAATATGGATCTCCAGGTCCCTCTTCTGATTATTGATCCGAGAGGGGTCTCGATCATGTCTGTATTATTTGTGAACCGTAGGGTGACACACATAAGAGACACCGACACCATTTGGAACAAATATGTTCTAGACGAAAGAATTACAAAGCGTGGGAATTATTTCACTAGACACCGGAATTTTTTGGGTGAAATTGCTAAAATTGTTTCTCCATGTGAAATAGAATACTAGCAAGGGGTTTTATGTGAACGTTTGTTAATTAATTTAATTGACAAAATTCCGAATAAATAAATAAAAGGAGTTTTATTTAAAGAGAGATTACATACATTTGGTGGAAATTTAATGGGAATTTTGAGTGGGATTTTGAGTGGAGAAATGAAGAGGCATTTTGTGAGTGGGAGCTCCACTCACATGAATGGAGGAAGGCGTGGGGGAAACCCCCATGGAACCGGCCATGCCCCTTGGGTGCTCCCTTCCTCCTATATAAATCCCCCCTCTCCCTCTCTCACACTCACACCTCCTCGTGAAGGATCTCTCTCCCCCTCTAGTTTATTCCCCATGGTCCCTGACTAGCGAGATACATGTTCCTGGTGGATTTTTGTTTGGAAAGAGTTGTTGCTTCCACTGCATCGCTGGAGCGAGGAGGCGGAGGTTGTTCGGTGACTTGAACGTGTGTGCGAGCACGGAAGCCCTGCTGATTTGCGGCGCTGGACTTCTTCTCGATCTTGAGATCGCAAGCATCCGTCTACATAATCCACGAGTACAACCTCGTTAAAAAAATTCGGTCTACAAGGGTATGTTCTCTATGGATGTATATCCACCCGTTGCTTGTATCTAGTAGATATATCTTGGTACTTAGTTGTTCCCATCATAGGAAAAAAATCTATGTTGCGAACCCTACATTGGAGCACAGTATCTCGATCATAGACAACTATAACTAAAGTAGTGCTATAAATATGACTTGGAATGACTAGTAATCAGCTTCACTACAACGGAACGACTAAATAAAAGTGCCAAAAACTGCTGGAATTGGGATGTCTCATGCTATTTGTATCTGACTAGTAAGTTGCAACTATAATGGAATGGTTAGCTAAAATTGCCCACTACTTATGATATCAGGATGACTCATGTTATCTACATCTTACTAGTAAGTCCTGCAACTATAATGGAATGGATAAAACTGCCAACCGTGTGAGTTCCTCGGTTTGACTTCCTCGTTTGGTCTCGAGGGGGAAATACCAGGATGCGTATGTTTGGTGTTAGTCTCAGGTTGGATCTGAATAGGTCTTTCTCATCCCTCTATAAGAGTCGTTAGTTGTATTGAGTCTCTATAGGTTGTGTAGTGCATGCTCCGTTGTTGCTCTAGTCCACCATACCTATGTAGGAGAGAGCCGCCGAATTCTAAGCCTCGCTGTGTATTAGCCTCAGTACTGGTCGCTCTCCTTTTCTATTGCCCTTTGCCGGCACCCCTTTTGTTTAAGCAGGTTTTGAGATCGACGTCGTTATCAGGGTTACCCTTCCGGCTTGGCCTGGGCAGGGTTATGAATGCCATTGGTTATTCTTCAGGGCTCTTAGCCTAATTTGCATATTGTCCTACTCGGACGATGTATTGTTTCAAGGTGATTTGGATATTTGTATTGTATATTTGTATTCTTGACTCATGGAGTCGTTGTTGTATATATATAAGTTTTGTGAGTTCCATCATGGACTATTGTGTAATGATATTACTTCGTATACCAACCAGCACGAAAGTTATTGGTGGGCACCTTTGAATCGTTTATATGCGGCTTTTGGTGAGAATCGCTAAGACTAGCATAGGGTCGATCTGAGGGTGTTACAGCCCCCTACTACCTCACACAAAAACCCTAGCGCCTCCCCTCTCTCATCCATACACTGCCCAGGCTTAGGTGAAGCCCTGCAGTAATCCCTTCTCCTCCTCCACCACCATCACACAGTCGTGCTGTTGGGATTCCGAGGAGATCTACAACTTCCGCCGCCCTGCTAGAAAAAGGGAAAGGAAGGTCTTCATCAACTACCATACATGTGACCGACTGCAGAAGCACTGCCGGAACATGGTGCCAGAAGGATCGTCTACGCGATATTGAGATAGGTAAGTGATCGACTACATCAACCACAAGATTCGAATCTCTTTAAACGCTTTGGATCTTTGAGGATTAGTTTTCTACAATTTCGTTGCACCAATCTCATAGAATAGATCTTAGTTTTTTGGGTTCCCGTGACAGAATTTTTTTGTTTTCCATGCTGCGAACCCTACAAATTGAACCCATGAACCCCGGTCCAATTTTTATCATAAGAAACACCTATCTATTACATCTACTATCCTTTTTATTTTCATCAATTAATTATTTCTATAATACAAAAATACTTTATCTATTTGCAATCACTCATAAAAACCCAAAAACAACTCTACTATCTTCCATATCATCTAGTTTGCATTATTTTACTTTCTTTACTTTACTTTGTTTTCTATTTTATTTCATGTTACTAATACGAAACCTTGTGCTTGACAACCACTTGGTAGAGTTGGGGACACAAGACATTTTATTTTACTTTACATGTTGCTTAAAGAGGAGAAGGAAAACATCCTTCTATAGCCAATTCCCCAAGAGTTTGATATAAACCCTCGAGTCACCCTTGTGGGGAAAAGAAGCTTGCTGCAACACTCTACTATTGACCTACAGGAAGGATGGCTCTGATACCAAGTCTGTGGGACCCCGGATTTACGGTCCGAGAATCCCCATTATGTATACAATTCACGCTCCCATGATTAGTGAGCTGTGAGCATAACCGACTAGTATAATTACATCATCCATAAAGTATTGATTTACAGAACTTACAATATTGCCAATATGGCGATTTCAACACAAATTGCGGAAGTCTTTGATCGTAGAGTCCATGTCATGCCTTAACCTACAGGCGGCTGACTAGGAGACGACCTAGCTCGCATAGACGTCAGCTTCTTCATCATTTCTCGATCTTCTGAAAATCTGGCCAAGTAAATAGCCTGGGACAATGCCGGTGAGTACTTTGAATGTACTCGCGAACCACCTTAAAAGAACAAATATAAAGGATATGCAGTATGGTTGTGGTAGGATGGCTTCATCAGAGGTTCTTTTACAAACTAGTTTCTCTTGTAGATATAGCATATCTCTATATCTTTGTTCAAAAACTTCTATAAAACATTTTGGAATTTTTTTTAACTTTTTTGAATTTTTTTGGAAAACACTAAGATTGGGTCACCCATTTGATTTTTCCTCCCAGTCATCTTATGACCAAACTCCTTTCATTCCTTCCTGACCATCTCAGGGTCAAAACATTTCCAATGCCATTGCTTTTCTGAAATCCTCTTTGAAATCAAAACCATCACCACTCTACAGTAGTTTGTCCAACCCGTCCTTAACCGCGGACATGGCTATTCGGATAGATTTACACTCTGCAGAGGTTGTACACTTTACCCATACTATCAATACCTTTGGGATGCCCGCTCCGATACAAGTGCCTACCCTATGAGTGTTATTCCCCTTAACACCGGGACGCCCTATATAGTTCCCAAGCCAACCAAAGCGCATTTTGCACCTCGACGGGTGTGCGCTTTCAATGAGGGGCTCATAGTATCGCGTGGAGGTCCGTAGACCCTTAGTTCCTTCTCCCGGTCGACGCTATGCATGGACCGTTTTTCCAGAGAAGGCCCACCCTCCAGGATTTTTGGATCCCCGTAGTAGTTACAGGTAACTTATACCAGAGTAGACAAACTTCCAATCCAGCCCTGTCCCATTCCAGAGTAATTTGGTTGCACGGGTTAAGTTGTTTTAGCTAGACTGCAAAGAACCGGGTGCGTTTTTGTAAATATTTTTCCTCCATCCTTTTTGTAAAAGCTTTCTGATTTTTCAAACATCCCTTGGTAGGCCGAACCTCACGAAGGTTTTCCAGAAAACATTTTATAAACCCTTTTGCCCGGGGTCTTCCCATCCTATACTTTTAGTTAGGCCAAAATAGGGTCTCCAACGGGTTATGGCGTTAAACACCATCTATCATACTAGGGGCAATTAGGTGTCATCAATAAGGGGTGTACCTAGTGGTACTAGATGGTAATAGCTTAGAGGAGCCAAGCCTTCCCACATATAAAACATAGTTTAGCAAAACAATGCAATTTGCATAAATAAGCAGATAAATCATGCATAAGTAAAATAGTAGGTCAAGGGTTTATGAGAAATAAGGTGTCTTGCCTAAGACCAGCGATATGGCATAAATGTCCCTGGACTTCTTGAGAGAACCAGAATCCCAGTATAAAAGATAAACACCTCTTCTTCTCTTCGTTAAGTAATCGCAACTAGCGTCGCCATAAATCATACATGCAAGCAAGAACAAGGCACAATCAACACAAAGCATACAATCATCATTGCATACAACAAACAAACAAGTTATACAGGTTATAATTCAGTAGGGTTTGGAAGGAATGGATTTAGAACGATTTGAATGTGGCTTGGAGGCATTTGGGGGAAAATCCAATATGAGTTATATTTTATAAAGTACTTAGAGAGGGGGGTTTAGATAAGGTCACATTCAGTATGATACCACTTTGTTAAAGTGATATCATCAGACTGGTATAGATAAGATGAAACCAACAAAAGTGGTTTCACTATTTTATCATTTACCATTTATTTATAGTGATTTTTATAGTAAGTTGTGAAGGTTTTATTTGTGAAGCTCATTGGTGGAGTTGTGAAGGGTTTAGATAAGGTCACATTCACAACCAACAAAATGATAAAGCTCATTGGTGAAGGATATGCAGTATGGTTGTGGTAGGATGGCTTCATCAGAGGTTCTTTTACAAACTAGTTTCTCTAAAAGTGATAATAGCAGTCAAAAAGGTTTTATCATTTTAGGAGTTGTGAAGCTCATTGGTGGATTTATTTGGTGTGAAAGATACATTTTAGTTGGTTAAATACCAGAAAATAATGATAATTATTTTGGGCATGGGGTTTACTCTAGGTGTTTGAGAAAACATATGAGATCATGTGAAAAATTAGATCTGCACCTTTAGAGTAGATTTTTGTTTTTATTATAATTAAAACCTAGCAGTGACATAGCAGATCTAAAGAAAAAGTTTAAAACAAAAAAAGGGGGTCAGGCGGGATCATAAAAAGGACTAGGCCGCACACTGGGCTCGTGGGCGACCGAGGAAGCAACTGGGAGGTGCTAGGGAGATGCGGCATACCATGGTTCGTCCGGCGAGGGTCAGCAGGGATGGATTCAACGTCGGGATCTAGCTCGCACATGGGCGCCCGAGGAGCTCGCGTCGGTGCTCACCGGCGGCGACAGCTGGAGCAATTCCTAGCAATCCAATAGAGAAAGGTGTGATGAATGTTGGGGATATACTTTTCATGTATACCCGCAAGACTCACTGACCAGGGTGGCCCACCAATGGGTTAGAGCTTTGCTTCACGGGCGGCCCGGTCAGAGAAAGAGGAGGATCCACTTCCTGCTATGACAAGGCATAGAAGAGTTACCGACTTAGGCCTATAGTATTACTTGTAGTCCAAGCTGTATCTAGTCACTAACTCTGTAACGTAGCCGGATAGGTATCTCCTGTAACCCTAGGTCCCAGTGACTATATAAACCGGCCCTAAGGGAGCCTTTTGGGCACAACCAATCTTGCAACACCACAACCTACTCGTACAAGCGAACCTCTCTTGTAATCCATTGTAAGATCCAACTTTCACCGATATATTACTGGGTTGCTATCAGGAGTAGGATCTGATCACCGCAGTCGGATCTGAACCTGGGTAAACTTGTGTTCACCATTCCCGAAACATCCGATGTATCACGCCCCATCTTCTCAACGCCGTCAGGACCCCCTATGGCATACTTGTCGACAATACGACGACAATGAATACCGATAGGATGAAGGCATGCAAGCAAGGAAGGGGAGTGGGGGTGGTCAGAGTGACCTGCGAGCTTGCATACAAGCTCAAACCCGAGAGATTTTCTTCTGCTCCTCCTGAGCAGTAGAGAGGGAGAGGGATATTGGGGATTTGGGAGGAGGAAGAAGGATGGGAGGGGTTCACGATGAGGTGGCATGCATAGAGGGAGAGGCTTGGTGGAGTGAGCCTCGCTCAGATCTAGAGCAATGTCCTAATGTCCTTTTTCCCCTTCTCTCGAGCAAAGCAGAGCAGTTGAGAGGGAGGAGGAGGCTCTGGGGTGAGTGAGCGGAGGAGGGATCAAATGAGGGGTAGTGGGAGAGGGGGCAGGGGCTTCAAGTCCTTTTATTACAAAGGGGAGTGAGTAGTGAGGGGAATGTCCATTTTGGACATGGGTGAGGGGTAGAGCATGATTGGCTGGTGCCTTGTGGAGAGGAGGGACTGTGGGTGTGCTAAGAGTCTAGCAGGGGCAGAGTGGGGAGGTGGTGGCTGTTGCAAGGCGTTTAAGGGGGACAAGACCACACATGCCTTGTGTCTCCTCCATGTACAAGCAGAAAGGACAAATACATAGTTTTCTACAGTGCAGAGCTATAGTGTAGCATGACCAGGAGAGAGGGTGGTGTGTTGGGGAAGTTTGGTTTACCATGTTTGGGGGGATTGAGTGGGTTTAAACCAAGGTTTGGTTTATAATGCAAAAAATTGATCAACTTTGAGCTTGTGAAGGATGTTGAATATATTGCATTGGGTAAGGTGGGGAAATGGTACTGGTAGATGAGTATGGTCAAGATACTTCCCTAGGATTTATTTGGGGTTTATGGGATGCCCTTTGGTCCACTTTATATCCATTATTCAAAAAGTACAGGAATGGTTTCTAGAATCTATTGTGATATTTTTACATTAGACAAGGTGGGATTTTGGTGTGATATGGTCCTAAATACCATTTTACACATTGGGTAATTTTACTGTAATTTATTGAGCTAAAAAATTATTTTTAATGAATTATTTCTTATTTCTGCCATCTAAGAAAAAGGGCAAAAAGAATTAATAAAGGATCTCAAAAATATTTATTTTTGAGTTTGGAATATAGGGTATGATTTATAGAACTCAAATTTGAATTTATTTGTCAATTTGTTTTGGACAAAATCAAAGTTGTCTTTATAGACAAGGTTTTGAGGATTTAGCAATTAAAGGATTTTAGTTAGTTTTAGGCTCCAAATAATTATGGGAATTATTTGGGGAGTTATCATATCCAAGTTAGATGATGTAAACTTGGTTTATACATCATTTCCATCTTGGTTTTTGATTAATTATGGTGATAATAGAAGAAAACTAGATTTGGGGGAATCTAGGGTTTTGATATTTTTATGCCAGCTAAACATGCTTGGATTAGGTAGCTCAGAGCTCACCTTGGTGAAAAGGATAGATGGATAGCTAGACCAAGTTATATATATGATCATGGGAGCAAGAGTTGGTCTTGGTTGTATTTGAGATGATCTAGGAGTGATGGCAAACTTCGTTGAAAATAAGACTACCATAGAAGGATTGTCATGGTGCCTTATAAACCATGTAGGTTTAAGAGGCACAAGGTTACAATGGAATCAAGTGAATTAGGTGGTGATATACCATGGTTAGTATATCATAACCATGCAAAGAATTGTAAAAGGGGAGGTGGCATATGGATGTGAGCTTCTGCCAAAGTAGGTATCTCGACTAGATTTGCAGAAAAAGATTACCATGATGTCTATAAAACCATCATGGATGAGTGGGAACCATAATGGCTTAGCCAAAGTCAAGAGTGGTATTTGGTAGTACTCATGATGTACTACAAGATGGTTCAGGTACATTATCAAGAATGCACATAGGTTAGGATGGGTGGAGTCTCAAAGATTGAATCTAGATAAGAATTCCAGACAGCCATTTTGGCAGATTTAGAGTTTTAGACTAGAATACAAGAGGGAAGCATATGAGAGAGTGGCAATGGTTTATCCTCTTCATCAAGTGGTTGATATTTAGGTATATATTTAATAGAGGGGATCCACGCTTGTATCTGGTCTCTGAGGAGTTGGATGCTAGTACAAGGATTAGCTTAGAAAGGATTTGGTTAAGGGGATCAAAAAGTCACTTGGTGACTAAGATAGATTTAGTTTTGGGATGCTTAGTTTGAGATTGATGATCTCAACTAGTGCTTTGATACTTAAGTATGATCTCCTAGGTTGGATCATGCTACTTCCTAAGAAAACAAATCAATCAGCAGATGAAGGCAATTCATCTTATCCAACTATTATTAAGGTTACCATCAAGCCTAGCTTGAGGTAAGGATGGGTATATTCAATAGGTCGTGCTTTGAAGTAAGGTAAGTACCTCTTGGTATTACTACCAAGATTGGAGTGAAAAGGTTTTAAGAAAGGTTTTGGAAAAATCTAGAGGTAAGAGTAGTTGAAGTTCTGTCTTGAAAACATAAGGAGATTATATATAGGTCTCCATAGTTTTGTTAATAGAACTAATAAAATAATTTGTTTTATCAAAGTCATCTTGTCTTAGTTTTGAAATGCCAGAACATTTGAGAATATTAAAGATGAGCCAAGACATTTCTTTTGTAAAATAGCTTTTGTCAAATAGTGTTGAGATAAGAAGTATTTCACCTAATGCACAATCACTTGCATGAACACAAGCAAACAAGTAAGCAACATCTCATCACTTAATAAAAAAAGGTTTTGTTCCCCCCGATTTTTGTTTTTTGGGAAAAGATCAGGGTTGCTGAAATTGGGATGTTACAGACCTTTCCCCCTTAAAATAATCTCGTCCCGAGATTAGGGAGGAGTAGGGTTGGGTGATAACATCTGCTTGACAATTTCAGCGGTGGAAATATTAGATGTTAACAGGTTTTACAGCAAACAGGCATGGTTAGCTACGGGTCGGAGTTGACTGGTTTCAGATTGGGCGATTTAGATTAAACAAGTGGAAAAGACACAGTCTTTTACCCTTAGGATGATTCTTGGTAGGTTTAGAGTCGAATCCATTCTCCTTTGAGAAGCGAGATGACGAGTTGAGCCTTCCTCAATCCTTTCTTGCTCAAGTCAGCTTTTCTACCTTCTTGGTCTTGAAACGCCG
Source organism: Avena sativa (assembly GCA_916181665.1). Classification (NCBI taxonomy): domain Eukaryota; kingdom Viridiplantae; phylum Streptophyta; class Magnoliopsida; order Poales; family Poaceae; genus Avena; species Avena sativa. Next base: position 32,867,573 of record OV702284.1, read on the forward strand.
GAAGTGTTGGCTGGACGGTCGATGTTGCGATGGAGAACTTTCCCGAGGTATCTTCTGATTTTGGAGCAGTGTCGATTGTTATCCTTCAGGCGGGGTCCATGATTTCTGGTTTAGGGGGGTTATCACCTAAAGGTGACTAGGGTTCGACTCCATGGTTTTATGGGGTTTTTGGGCGGAAAGACACAGTCTTTCCCTCTTAGAGTGACACTAGGGGTGCTTGGTGGAATCAAAGACCTTCTTTATTGGAGTCGTAGGATGATGATGGGGAATTGCGATGTACCCTTCATTCGAAGGTGGATTTTCTTCTGTCGCCTTGTATAAGCCATATCAGGTCAGACGTCGATGCCACTTCTTGAGGTAGTAGTCGTAGCGGGAAGGGAGTTTAACTAGCTTCCTAGTAGTTAGTTCTGGGCTAGTTAGTGGTCCAATATGTTGGAGGATGCCATTTGCGATTTACGGGCTAGAGAGGCGGTCTTATAGGATGGGGTCATTCCGGGCTGAGTCTGATGCAACATCATGGGTAAAAACACGTAGATGTGAACTCAGACTAGCATATCATCAAACTGGGGTCACACATAGCATGTTTGCTCCGACCAATGGGGAGGGTACTTGATCATTACAAAATGGGTCTGTACTTCCAGGCGTCGGAGCACTTAGAGTCTTACAAAACAGGTTCAGGGACGATACATAACTCTACCTATGTTGAGATAGGTTAGTTTCCGGGTGCGAAAACTACTTCGGGGGAACGTCTAGAGTCTTGTCGGTGTTCTGGGGTTGGAGGTTTCTCCTCAGGAAGTGCTTTCTTGGAGGAAGAGGAGGTTTTGGGGATAGTGTCTTCCTGATTCTTCTGGCTCGAGGGGCTCGTGGTTTCTTTCCCTTCTTATGTACTGGAGCTTCTTGCGTCTGGGCCATCCAAGGTTGGTCGGGGATAGTTGCGGGCAAAGTGTCCCAGATCTCCGCAGGTGTAACAAACGCTTTGCTTAGCTTCGGATCCTACTGGGGCTTGCTTTGGGGTCCTTAAGGGGGCAGCGGATATTTTGTCCCTCGCCTTTGTAGGAGTATTGTCAAGACCACGTTGGGGGCACTCTCGGCTATAATGACTCGGTTGATCACAGGAGAAGCAGGTACCTTTCTTGGAACATCCCTCTCTTGATGTCTTCCCAATATTGACGCATGGGAGTTGATGGGCCTTGCCAATTCGGAGATATAGGGGGCAGTTGGCCGGAACATGGTCTTGACCTTTGTAGAGGAAACATGTGACTAGTTGTGTTGGACAATCTACGGGAGGAAGTAAGACTCCACGGTTTGGGAAGTTGCCAAGACACTGGCTGGCTTGATGTCCTTCTTCTCCGCAGCGGCTGCATTCTTTCTTCAGGCCTTCGTGCTGCATGGCCATAATTAGGAAGTTCTTGGGGTGATAATCCTTCTGGCTACGGAGGTAAACTTGGGTAAGAGATTAGAGGAACCAATGGGTTATACAAGTAAGGGTTTACTATGGTCGGCAACAAGAGGGTCCAACAGGGTTTTAGGTTAGGACTGAGGTTAAGCATGATTCATTAGGGTATACAGTCAGTATGAGACGTCGGTATGGCTTCGGTTTCCTTTGACGACTCTCGAAGTGGTGCTTGGAGAAGTTTATTGGATTGGGAGAACTTCCGAAAAAGGAGTGGAAAGACGTAGTATTTCCACCTTAAAGCTTTACTTGGGGTCATCGAGGTGGAGGTAGATCCTCCGTCTTGGAGCGAGGGCGTGACACTTGAGTTCAGGTCTTCGAGTGTCGCCTTATTGCGACCACCTTGCAACGATGTTTACCTAACGAATCCGTAAGGGTTAACTCGGGTTGGTTTTAGCGATTAGCAACGCTTCTTCTTGGTCTTTAGTCGAGGTGGAGGTATTTTAGCTTCATCGAGGATGTCATATCTTAACTCTCTGTGTTGCTTCGGTTGGCTCATGGAGTAGACTCGTTGTCTTCGGGCAATCCTTAACTTCAGTACTTTTGGGCGTGTGGTTATGGAGAGGAATTCCCATTGATTCATTAGAGGATTGAATAGGGTCATTGCCATTTTTGGGGAGATTAGAACTAAGGCACGAGTAGGGGTTGTCGTGGATTTCTTGATGTGGCCATCCTGCTAAGGAGAGGTCTCAGTTTTAAGAGATGAGGGGTGTTGGGGTCGGGATACACCATTAAGGTGGTCTAAGCTTTAGATTCGGATGATCCGAGGAAAACAAGCAACACATTCTAAGAATCATATAAGCACATGACAAGCAAAAAAAAGGTGTACCATAGGTACCAAGGGGTGACTACGCGCCATAAGGGGAATCCTATTTTGCGAATTCTTATCCTAGGTACGGGAAATACAGTTGTCTTGGCTTCTGTCTTGCCCTCTGATGTCGTCGGTGCCGTACTTGATCCTTTGAGGCAATGAAGGACTCCGTTGGTAGGGCGATCTTGTAGTATCTTTCATTGTTGGTAGCTTATTTGATTTGCTTGTCTTTGCTTCTCTTCATCTCGTGATCTCCGTCTTCAGGGTTTCAAAGTCGGACTTGTTTTTGAAATCGGATCATTTGAAGGTAGACGAGAGATAGAGTAAGCCAGTTTCAAAAATAGTTGAAGTCAGAGAAGGTAAGATAAGAAGTCTTTTGAAAAGCTTTTGATATAATAGTTTTTTAAAGCTGCTGTTTTCTGAAATAATGGTTGTCCTATCTAACATCCATGCTAGCTAAGGTCTCCTACAGTCAGTATGGCTCTGATATCAAGTCTATGGGACCCCGGATTTACGGTCTGAGAATCCCTGTTATGCGTACAATTCATGTTCCCATGATCAGTGAGCCGTGAGCATAACCGACTAGTATCATTACATCATCCATAAAGTATCGATTTACAAAACTTACAATGCCAATATGGCGATTTCAACACAAATAGCGGAAGTATTTGATCACAGAGCCCATGTCATGCCCTAACCTAAAGGCGACTGACTGGGAGACAGCCTAGCTCGCATAGACGTCATCGTCTTCATCATTTCTCGATCCTCTGAAAATCTGGCCAAGTAAATAGCCAGGGACAATGCTAGTGAGTACTTTGAATGTACTCGCAAACCACCTTAAAAGAACAAATATAAAGGATATGCAGTATGGTTGTGTTAGGATGGCTTCATCAGAGGTTCTTTTATAAACTAGTTTCTCGTGTAGATATAGCATATCTCTATATCTTTGTTGAAAAACTTTTATAAAACATTTTGGAAACATTTTGAAAAGTTTTGGAAAACACTAAGATTGGTTCACCCATTTGAATTTTCCTCCCGGTCATCTTATGACCAAACTCCTTTCCTTCCTTCCCGACCATCTCAGGGTTAAAACATTTCCAATGACATTACTTTTCCGAAATCCTTTTTGAAATCAAAACAGCACCGCTCTATAGTAGTTTGTCCAACCCGTCCTTAACTGCGGACATGGCTATTCGAATAGATTTACACTCTGTAGAGGTTGTACAATTTACCCACACTATCTGATTACTCGTCCCTGGTCTACACCGACCGTGGGTGGAATAACCGATCAAGACCTTCGGGATGCTCGCTCCAATACAAGTGCCTACCCTATGAGTGTTATTATCCTCAACACCGGGACGCCCTATATAGTTCCCAAGCCAACCGGAGCGTGTTTTGCACCTTGACGGGTGTGCGCTTTCAATAAGGGGCCCATAGTATCGCGTGGAGGTTCGTAGACCCTTAGTTCCTTCTCCCGGTCGATGCTACGCATGGACCGTTTTTCTAGAGAAGGCCCACCCTCCGGGATTTTGGGATTCACCATAGTAGTTGCAGGAAACTTATACCAGAGTAGAAAAACTTCCAATCCAGCCTCGTCCCATTGCAGAGTAATGTGGTTGCACGGGTTAAGTTGTTATAGCTAGACTACAAAGAATCGGGTGCGTTTTCGTAAACATTTTTCCTCCATCCTTTTTGTAAAACCTTTCTGATTTTTAAACCTATCTTGGTAGGCCGAACCTCACCAAGGTTTTATAGAAAAGAATTTATAAACCCTTTTGCCCGGGGTCTTCCCATCATATACGTTTAGTTAGGCCAAAACAGGGTCTCCAACAGGTTATGGTGTTAAACACCATCTATCATACTAGGGGAAATTAGGTGTCATCAATAAGGGGTGTACCTAGTGGTACTAGATGGTAATAGCTTGGAGGAGCCAAGCCTTCCCACATATAAAACATAGTTTAGCAAAATAGTGCAATTTGCATAAATAAGCAGATAAACCATGCATAAGTAAAATAGTAGGTCAAGGGTTTATGAGCAATAAGGTGGCTTTCCTGAGACCAGTGATATAGCATAAATGTCCTTGTACTTCTTGAGAGAACCATAATACCCAATATAAAAGATAAACACCTCTTCTTCTCTTTGTTAAGTAATCGCAACTAGCGTCGCCATAGATCACACATGCAAGCAAGAACAAGGCACAATCAACACAAATCATACAATCATCATTGCATACAACAAACAAATAAGTTATACAGGTTATAATTCAGTAGAGTTTGGAAGGAATGGATTTAGAACGATTTGAATGTGGCTTGAAGGCATTTGGAGGAAAATCCAATATGAGTTATAGTTTAGAAACTACTTAGGGAGGGGGTTTTAGATCAAGGTCACATTCAGTATGATACCACTTTGTTAAAGTGATATCATCAGATTTGTATTGATAAGATGAAACCAACAAAAGTGGTTTCACTATTTTATCATTTACCATTTATTTGTAGTGATTTTTATAGTAAGTAAAACCCTAGTTTTAGGAAATAATTCATCATAATTCTTCTGGAGTTCCAAAAATTATTTCCTTGGATGGTTAAGTAGTGTTTGATGGACTGATTGAAGAGAATTTGGAATCATCTCAAAATATTTACTAGAATGCCCTCAGAAAATTCCCAATGACAGTTCTATATGGTATTTGTCTTTTTCAGCAGATTAAATATACAAAAGCTTTTGGGGTTACTCCAAGGACACATGTTAGGTATTTGACATACCTTTCTGTAGAAATTGGAATCAACATTTTTGGATATGTAGAACTATTGTGGTGAATTGATTGGTGAAATTATCATACACAGGATTGTTTAATTCACAAAAATTTAGTAATGGCTACATAAATTATGATCTTCTGGGATTTGATGGATATGGGTAGGCATGTTCACTGGGAGTTAGAATTGGGTCAATACCATTTATGGTTTTACCCAGAGAAATTCCTAAATTCAATCATGGCTTGTTTTTGCTACTTTTTCGACATGCAAACTAGGAAGAAAAATGGGGTGTGACCAAAGAATCATGTGAGGTATAAGGTACACCTTGCAGTACAAAAATGTTTTATCATTTTTGGAGTTGTGAAGCTCATTGGCAGATTTATTTGGTGTGAAAGATACATTTTAGTTGGTTAAATACCAGAAAATAATGATAATTATTTTGGGCATGGGGTTTACTCTAGGTGTTTGAGAAAACATATGAGATCATGTGAAAAATTAGATATGAACCTTTGGAGTAGATTTTTGTTTTTATTTTGATTAAAACCTAGCAGTGACATAGCAGATCTAAAGAAAAAGGTTAAAAAAAAGGGGGTCGGGCCGGATTGGAAAAAGGACTAGGCCGCACAGTGGGCCAACCAGACCAACCGGCCGCGGGCGCACACGCGCGGGAGATAGTCCGCGGCCGCGCAACAGGGCTCGCCAGTCAGAGGATCTAGGGCCGAAGGGGTACGGGGCCTCGCTGGCTGTTGGATCTGGTAAAGATATACGGCTAGCTTGCATCTTCTTCCTCTGCCTCGACTGCAATAGGGACAAACCCTAGGGAGGGCAGTGAGGTCGAGGGGGCTCACCAGGGGGCTAGATGGCGACCGAGGAAGCGACCGGGACGGATTCAACATTAGGATCTAGCTCGCATGTGGGCGCCCGAGGAGCTCACGTCGGTGCTCACCGGCGGCGACAACTGGAGCGATTCCTAGCAAGCAAATAGAGAAATGTGTGATGAATACCGACATGATGAAGGCATGCAAGCAAGGAAGGGGAGTGGGGGTGTCAGAGTGACCTACGAGCTTGCATACAAGCTTAAACCCGAGAGCTATTCTTCCGCTGCTCCTGAGCAGTAGAGAGGGAGAGGTCTATTGGGGATTTGGGGAGGAGGAATAAGGATGGGAGGGGTCACATGAGGTGGCATGTAGAGAGGGAGAGGCTTGGTGGAGTGAGCCTCGCTCAGATCTTGAGCAATGGCCTAATGGACTTTTTCCCCTCTCTCGGGCAAAGCAAAACAGTGGAGAGGGAGGGGAGGCTCTGGGTGAGTGAGGGTAGGAGGGAGCAAATGAGGGGCAGTGGGAGAGGGGGAAGGGGCTTCAAGTCCTTTTATTTCAAAGGGGAGTGACTAGTGAGGGGAATCTCCATTTTAGACATGGTTCAGGGGTAGAGCGGGCTTGGCTGGTGCCCAGTGGAGATGAGGGATTGTGGGTGTGCTAAGAGTCGAGCAGGGGCAGAGTAGGGAGATGGTGGCTGTTGCAAGGCATTTAAGGGGGGACAAGACCACACATGCCTTGTGTCTCCTCCATGTACAAGCACAAAGGACAAAGCCATAGTTTTCTGTAGTGTAGAGCTACAGTGTAGCATGACCAGGAGAGAGGGTGGTGTGTTGGGGAAGTTTGGTTGACCATGTTTGGGGGGATTGAGTGGGTTTAAACCAAGGTTTGGTTTATAATGCAAAAAATTGATCAACTTTGAGCTTGTGAAGGATGTTGAATATATTGCATTGGTCAAGGTGAGGAAATGGTACTGGTAGATGAGTATGGTCAAGATACTTCCCTAGGATTTATTTGGGATTTATGGGATGCCCTTTGGTCCACTTTATATCCATTATTCAAAAAGTACAGGAATGGTTTCTAGAAGTTATTGTGATATTTTTTACATTATACAAGGTGTGTTTTTAGTGTTATATGGTCCTAAATATCATACTACACATTGGGGAATTTTACTAGAATTTATAGAGATGAAAAGGTATTTTTGATAAATTATTTCTTGTTTCTGCCATCTAAGAAAAAAGGCAAAAAGAATTAATAAAGGATCTCAAAAATATTTATTTTGAGTTTTTAAGATATGGTATGATTTATAGAACTCAAATTTGCATTGAGTTGGCAAGGTGTTTTGGAGAAAATCAAAGTTGTCTTTATAGACAAGGTTTTGAGGATTTAGCAATTAAAGGATTTTAGTTAGTTTTAGGCTCCAAATAATTATGGGAATAATTTGGGGAGTTATCATATCCAAGGTAGATGATGTAAACTTGGTTTATACATCATTTCCATCTTGGTTTTTGATGAATTGTGGTGAGAATAGAAGAAGGCAATCTAGGGTTTTGATATTTTTATGCCACCTAAACATGGTTGGATTAGGTAGCTCAGATATCACCTTGGTGAAAGGTATAGATGGATAGCTATAAAAAGTTATATATATGATCATGGGATCAATATTTGGGCTTGGTTGTATTTGATATGATCTAGGAGTGATGGCAAACTTCGTTGAAAATAAGACTACCATAGAAGGATTGTCATGGTGCCTTATAAACCATGTAGGTTTAAGAGGCACAAGGTTCCAATGGAATCAAGTGAATTAGGTGGTGATATACCATTGTTAGTAGAATAAAACCATGCAAATATTTGGTCAAGGGGAGGTGGCATATGTATGTGAGATTCTGCCAAAGTAGGCATCTCGACTAGATTTGCAGAAAAAGATTACCATGATGTCTACAAAACCATCATGGATGAGTGGAACCATAATGGCTTAGCCAAATTCAAGAGTGGGCTTTGGTATTACTCATGATGTAATACAAGATGGTTTAGGTACATTCTCAATAATGCACATAGGTTAGAATGGGTGGAGTCTCAAAGATTGAATCTAGATAAGAATTCCAGACTTAGCCATTTTGGCAGATTTAGGGTTTTAGACTAGAATACAAGAGGGAAGCATTTGAGAGAGTGGCAATGGTTTATCCTCTTCATCAAGTGGTTGATATTTAGGTATAGATTGAATAGAGGGGATCCATGCTTGTATCTGGTCTCTGAGGAGTTGGATGCTAATACAAGGATTAACTCAGAAAGGATTTGGTTAAGGGGATCAGAAAGTCACTTGGTGACTAAGATAGATTTAGTTTTGGTATGCTTAGTTTGAGATTGGTGATCTTAACTAGTGCTTTGATACTTAAGGATGAGCTCCTAGGTTGGCTCATGCTACTTCCTAAGCAAACAAATCAATCAGCAGATCAAGGCAATTCATCTTATCCAACTATTATTAAGGTTACCATCAACCCTAGATTGAGGTAAGGATGGGTATCTTGAATAGGTTGTGCTTTGAAGTAAGGTAAGTACCTCTTGGTATTACTACCAAGATTGGAGTGAAAAGGTTTTAGGAAAGGTTTTGGAAAAACCTAGAGGTAAGAGTAGTTGAAATTCTGTCTTGAAAACATAAGGAGATTATATATAGGTCTCCATAGTTTTGTTAATAGAACTAATAAAATAATTTGTTTTATTAAAGTAATCTTGGCTCGGTTTTGAAATGCCAGAACATTTGAGAATATGAAAGATGATCCAAGACATTTCTTTTGTAAAATAGCTTTTATTGAATAGTGTTGAGATAAGAAGTATTTCACCTAATGCACAATCACTTTCATGAACACAAGAAAACAAGTAAGCAACATTTCATCACTTAATAAAAAAAAATTGTTTCCCCTGATTTTTGCCTTTTTGACAAAAGATCTGGGTTGCTGAAATTGGGATGTTACACCAGCGAAGGTGATGTGATCCTGAAGTATCACAGAAGATGAAGAATCCGGTCAATTGAGTACCGAGGTTATGAAATAGGGTGACCCAGTCCTAGTTTTCCAAAACTTAAAAAAAGACTTTCAAAATGTTTTACAAAAGTCTTCAAAAAAACCTTATAGATGCTATATCTACAAGAGAAACTATTTTAGAAAAGAACCTCTCATGGATCCCTCCTACTACCACATCCATATTGCATATCTTGTTATTGCTATTGTCTTAAGGTGGTTTGCAAGTACATTCAATGTACTCACTGGAATTTTCCCTGGCTATTAACTTGGTCAGATATCTAGAAGATGGCGACAATGACGATGATGCGAGCTAGGACATTCTCCTAGTCAGCTGCATGTAGGTTAAGGCATGGCTCGACTCAACGCTTGATTAAAGATCCACTAATGATGCTTGATATATCCATAATGGCAATAAGGTATGAATTATATCCGCTTAGTAATGGATGTTTACTTTGGAACTTGTCGGTTATGCTCACCTCTCACTGATCATGGGAACGTGAATTGCAGGCATAACGGGGAATTCTTGGACTCTAAATCTGGGGTCCCACAACCGCCCTTGGGTCTAGCACTACCGGTGGCCTCTAAGATGGTTTAGCTCCTTGGTTTTCCTCGCAGACTCACCCGACTGCTCGCACCAGAACCTGGTCAATAGTACCGGTCGTCGCAGTAACCCAACGGGCAAATTTTGGGCCCCCATATAAAAGGCCCTTCTTCTCTATTGGACTTTATCGCTTTGAGCTCTTCTCACCCTCCATTATTGATTTCCTTGATCTTGCTTCATTCCTCTCCCTCCCATGATTCTTGCATCCTCTTGAGGGAAAAGAGAGAGAAGATCTAGATCTACAATCCCACCAATCCATCTCTCCTCTAAGTGAGGGGAATATCTTGGGTTCTAGATCTTGGAGACTTGTGTGGTTTTCCTCTCATGTTCTTCCTCTCTTATTCCCCCCAATAGCTTTTGTAGTTTTGGTGGAATTTGGGAGTGAAGGACTTGCCATTGCATTAGGTGCATTGATTTGAGTTCTCCTTAGAGGATTTGGTTGGTGAAATCAAGAAGCTTGTTACTATTGGGTTCTTGGAATACTAGACGGTTGTGTGGCATTTGTGGTGAGTTCTTGGGGCCTCCTATTAAGTTGTGGAGCTCTCCCGAAGTGAGTGACCTTGGTGGTGATTATTGGAATCCTCCAATTAAGTTGTGGAGATTGCCCCAATCTTGTACAGGTTTGATGACCGCCCTCAAGTGTTCCATAGTGGATCAGATGCTTGTCGTGCGGAGGGTGCTCGGGAGAATATGGTGAGGCCTCTTGTGGCACCGGTGGTCTTAGTACCCCCCCACCTCTCTAACGAGACATACTCCCTTGTAGGTAGGAACTCGGTAAAACATCATCGTCTCCGCGTGCCTTGGTTATCTCTATACCCGAGCCCTTTACTTATGCACTTTACATTGTGATAGCCTTGATGCTTGAAGTAATCTATCTTGCTATCTCTCCGTTGCTTGTCTTGATTAGCATAAGTTGTTGGTGCACATAGGTAAACCATAGTATATATGGGCTTTGTGTTTGACAAAAGAAAATGCTAGTTTTATTCCCCTTTGTTAAGCCCATCTTGTAAAAGTTTTAAATCGCCTATTCACCCACCCACCCCTCCTAGGCGACATCTATGATCTTTCACCCTTGAAATGCATAGTAGCAAAGCTTTCCCATGTTTCCCTTGACACATTGTATAGAGAAAATTATTTTTCAGCCAAACTATGCCACCATTTAGGATTGTCACCATCAAACTTAGGGAAAACGGTTTTTGGCATTCTGTTGTTACCCCACCATAGCCCTAACAATAACTCTGTTGTTCCAGTATTGCACTACCATCAATATCATCATCTCGGCCTGAATGGTCACCCTCAAAGTGAACTGGGGTGTGGTTATAGTGCCTCTTACCACGTCGTGCTTGGACTGCATGCGCCTGAGCAATTGCAGATGATCCACCTCCAAGCGTTGTTTCCACACAGACCTCGCTGCCTCTGGGGGTGACGAGTTTAGTGGGGGGCATCGTCTCCAGTGCTGCTACGCTACAGGGACCCGATCACCCTTCCACCTGAGGCATCCATGTCATCAACCCTCTCAATGTCTCTGTCATGGCACGGAGAGATTCAGCGTCCGCCTCGCCCTGTGTCTTCAAATTGCTAAGATCCCCTTGCACCTTCTCCATCACCGCCGCCTTACGCGCCACCGTGACACATGAATCAAGCCATCGAACCGGGATTTTACCTCACACAGATGATCTGTGCGGAACCGTTCCCCACTGCTCAATTTGTGTCTGAATAGTCTACCGCCGCCCTCAACACCTTTGTAGTGCTGCGTGATGGCAACACCTCTCCGCCACCACAAAATCTGAAGGAGCAGTGGGATTTTACGAGAGATCACAACCACTACTCGCTCGATCTCGATTCTCAATTTTGCGGGGAAATTTTGGTTGTGGCTAAATCGACACCTACAGAGATGGGAAGCCAGATGGCTCTGATATCAGATGTGACACTACGAGATCTCAATTACTCAAGCACGACACAAGTTCAATACAATCAGCGGCGCGCTAAAGAATTCACCAATGAACTCAGTTCATCCTGGAAGCAGAGAGAGGAGATAGAATGAATCCCTAAGAAATTTAGTTACATTAATAATGAATGTCTTATCTCCCCGACATCGCCCCTTTAACCCCGGTCACCATGGCACTTGGTCCAGCCTTAACGATGTTGGGCTGGTTTGCTAGTTGGGCCTCCCTTCGCCCCTGTCTCCCATCGGCCCTTCTCTTCGTCTTCAGAGCCCCCGGCCCAGGTACAGTGTCTGCTCCATGAACATAGTTCTGTGACGGTTTGGTTTGCTCACAGTTTGGAAATCCATGAACAGAATTAGTAGCAGAGGATCAGGGCCGTCCAAGACGCCATCCCAAGTGTATTGTGTCATGTGTCGATCGATCCCATTTGTGGCGCACGATTCGCGGCGCTGGCGTCTACTCGCCGGGCATGACGTCATCGGTTAGGCACCATTCTCCAACGAAACGCCCCGACGAGTAAGCAAGCAGCGGTTGCCGTCACCGGGCACGGCTGGTCGTTGCAGCTCTTCGGGAGCAAGATTACTTCCTTCCCATGAACCGTCGCTCTCCCATGCCTGCCTCCGCTCGTCGATGCGCGTTTCTTGCGTCCACGCGCACGCCTCGCGCCTTTCTTGTTCTTCCCCGAGCAGGATCACCACTCAATCTGTACTCACGCTACTGGTTTAGTTGTCTTTGTCCCCGGGGTCTCGGAGCCACCTGTGATGGGAGGAGTTTACCTTTCCTCCTTTGATTCTCGATTTTGGGCTTGCTTCCCGTGCAATTCCGGTTAATCGATCTTGGCAATCATGGCGATTACCCCACATCTCTGACGCGCTGTCGCTGTCGCCGTCGCTTGGTGATTAACCTTCACGCCGTGGTCCGACCAAGATTTAAAAGGTTTGGGGATTCTTCCAAGCCTCCCCTTCCCCTATGCGTGCAGGTATAGCCGTAGCCGAGTGAGGACTGAGGAAGACAGCAGAGTGACTGATTTCCTGGGGAGAGGAGGGATGGCGGCGGGAGGCGTCGCGGTGGTTGTGGCGGTGGCGGCGTTGGGTCTCGTGGCGGGATTCTTGGCCGCCTCCGTCCCGGGCGCGGCGGCCAAGGTCTGCACGAACACATTCCCGTCGTCGGAGGCGGTGGCGTCGCACACGGAGCGCGCGGCGGATCAGCTACGGTCCGCGCCGTCGGGCGGCGACCCGCTGCGGCTTCACGGTGGCCTCGCCGACCATGCCCACGGGCACGGACACGAGCACCTCACCCCGACCGACGAGTCCGCCTGGATGGCGCTGATGCCGCGGAGGTTCCTCGGCAGCGGCGGCGACGGCGACGGTGCCCCTCCACGCGAGGCGTTCGACTGGCTGATGCTCTACCGCAAGCTCCGGGGCGGCAGTGCCGGCGCCCCCGTGGATGGCCCCGCGGGGCCGTTCCTCTCGGAGGCGTCGCTGCACGACGTGCGGCTGGAGCCGGGCACCGTGTACTGGCAGGCCCAGCAGACCAACCTGCAGTACCTGCTCCTCCTGGACGCCGACAGCCTCGTCTGGAGCTTCCGCGCGCAGGCCGGCCTGCAGGCCACAGGGAAGCCCTACGGCGGCTGGGAGGGACCCTCCGTCGAGCTCCGGGGACACTTCGTCGGTGCGTCACCTTGATCTTTGCCCTGCTCATTTGCACATAGCAATTGCTCATCTGAGACTGAATTTCTGCTGGCCTGACGCTGTTCTCTGCATTGCAGGGCACTACCTGAGTGCCACCGCCAAGATGTGGGCGAGCACGCATAATGGCACCCTCGGGGCCAAGATGTCATCTATCGTCGACACGCTCTACGACTGCCAGAAGAAGATGGGCACAGGGTACTTGTCGGCTTTCCCGACGGAGTTCTTTGACCGTGCCGAGGCCCTAACGACTGTTTGGGCTCCTTACTACACAATCCACAAGGTACGCAAGATGTTCCAATCCAGTCTGTTTCTCCTTCATCGAGATGTGAATCATTGCATTGACTTGTGATCTGAATATGTGCCCCGAATTCATTTTGCGATTTCCTGACGAACTGTCATCCAGCATAAGGGTGTTTTGGTTTGTAGATTATGCAAGGGCTTCTTGATCAGTATGCAGTGGCTGGAAACTCCAAGGCCCTTGAGATGGTGGTTAGGATGGCTAATTACTTCAGTGTCCGTGTGATGAATGTCATACAGAAATATAGCATTGAGAGGCACTGGGCATCACTCAATGAGGAGACTGGCGGGATGAATGATGTGCTCTACCAGCTCCACGCGATAACGGTTATCCTTTAATTATGTGTAGTTTGTCGTCTGTGAAGCATGTTCTAAATGGAGTTCAGAACTGATTATTTCTCTAACTTGGGCAGGGTGATTTGAAGCATTTGACACTGGCTCACCTCTTTGACAAGCCATGTTTTCTGGGGTTGCTTGCTGTTCAGGTCAATTAACTTGCTTTCCTAGCTGTGTCTCTTCTGATAGTTCAGAATGTGTGTTAGCTCATTGAAAATTATTCAAATGAAACCACCATCCATTTTCTTGTTTGCACCTAGTGTATCCATTTTACATGATTTACTATGTCAAATATGATGATGTGTTTCTGTTTAGTTTGCTCGGTGTCTACATACCAAACTGATCTAAATTATATCACTACTGCAATCAAGAGTGCATCGTACTATGTACAATATGGTCAACTCACAGCATGTGCAATGCATATCGACTTGAAAACTGAACTTGGCCTCTTTCCATCATACTCTTAATCAGCGAAATACAAGAATATATTCCTATTGCAGGGCTTCTTGGGACTGATTGCTTTGTGTGCTTGTTTGTTTTTCAGGCTGATAGTATTTCAGGCTTTCATTCCAATACACACATTCCAGTTGTCGTTGGTGCGCAAATGAGATATGAAGTTACCGGTGATGTTCTTTACAAGGTAAAAGAATTCAAACCTTGCTTTCTGCAGAGTTGAGCAACTCCACATGACTACATCCATTGATGGAGAAAATTTTGAAGGGGATATGAACATAAGTGTATAACTTCAGTTGAGATTATTGTATTGGCTACTCTTTCAAAAGCCAAAATTAACCTTAATGTCGCTTCTAATGTGTACAGTTTTTTGGCCAATAGTGGTAAATATCTGAATGGATTTTGAAGTTGGGTGGGGTAGCTTAATCTGGTCTGACGAAGATATTTAATGCTAAACTGTTTTCTGTTGCTATTATTTTTTTTGCGTTGTGGATGCTAAACTATGAATGTTGAATCTTTGGGAACTATGCTACTTTCTTTTTTCTTCTAGTCAAATTTTGTGATGGATTCATGTCGAAGAGTGTGGTGGCATTTTACAGAAGCTGTATCGTATGCTTTCTTGTTTTCTCATTTTGACTCCATTAAGTGAAGCTGCATCAAAGCTAACCATAATCCTAATCCTGAAACAGCAAATTGCGACATCCTTTATGGACATCATAAATTCTTCTCACAGCTATGCAACTGGAGGGACATCCTTCGGCGAATTCTGGTAATATAACTAAGCATGTAAATTGCCAAATTGAGTACACTAATACAATTCCGATACTAGATTGCCGTAGTTATCTTTGGCACATGAGTTTATACCCTTCTTCTCTTTTCAGGTCCGATCCAAAGCGTTTAGCTGCAACTCTGAGTACTGAGAACGCGGAATCCTGCACTACCTACAACATGCTCAAGGTTTACAATTATCAAACAATTCTCTCGAACATATACTTATCTTTCCGAAATGTGTCATATGTAGGTGGTATGCAGGTTTCCCGCAACCTATTCAGATGGACAAAGGAAACATCATATGCAGACTACTATGAGAGGGCGCTGATAAATGGTGTGCTAAGCATCCAGAGAGGGACGGATCCCGGTGTGATGATTTACATGCTCCCGCAGGCCCCTGGACATTCTAAAGCAGTGAGCTATCATGGTTGGGGAACAAAGTATGATTCATTCTGGTGCTGTTATGGGACAGGTAACATGAAAAACTTCTGAGTACTGTTCATTGTTGGCATCACTGCCTTCATGTGTAAATCAAGCAATTGCAGCATTTTCCTTATTTTGACTACTATGTCTTATCTCCTTTTGCTTTCTGTTAAGCTGTCTAATTTATAATTCAAACTTACAAAGTTCTTGTGGATTTTCTATTTTTGCACTTGCAGGGATAGAATCATTTTCGAAACTTGGCGATTCCATTTACTTTGAAGAGAAAGGAGCTACACCAGCACTCAGCATCATTCAGTATATCCCAAGTACTTTCAACTGGAAAACAGCTGGGCTTACTGTTACTCAACAACTCAAACCCCTCAGCTCTTCAGACCTGCATCTACAAGTTTCTCTCTCCATTTCCGTGAAGGTAATTATTTTCAAGTTTTTTACTTGAAATTTATATTAAGTCATGAGAACTTAACTTAATTTTTTTCTGTTTGTGCAGACGAATGGTCAGTCTGCCACATTGAATGTGAGAATACCAACATGGTCATCTGCCAATGGTGCAAAAGCAACTTTAAATGACAAAGACTTGGGATTAGTGACTCCAGGTATAATCATTTGAACGTGTGAATCTCGTAAATATCATTTCAGTTATCACCAGTAATTTTGGAAACAGGTGTTTTATTGACCTTATAATGGCAGGGTCTCTGCTCTCAGTCACCAAACAGTGGAACTCAGGCGATTACTTATCACTGCAATTCCCCATCGGCCTGAGGACCGAAGCAATAAAAGGTCAACAATTTAGGAAATTTTAACTAGTACGAAATATGCACATCCATATAATTCAGATGGAAGTAGCAGCTACTCCCTCTGTTCACTAATGTAAGACCTTCTAGATATTTCAAAGTAGACTATATTCGGACTAAAATGGATGAACCTAAACAATAGAACATGTCTAAATACATACATTTCTAAAAAAAGCTTTAGGTCTTACATTAGTGAGCGGAGGGAGTAATATTTTAACTGCACAGTAAAGGCACAAAAAATTCCATGTCAACGGATGATTACAATAAAATATGCAAGCTAGCAGTGGACGTATTTTTATTTCGCCTACACTTCCCTATGCAAACTACTGTGATTTACTTTAGCTAGAATCTCCAATCAGTTATTAATTGGTAACTATGCCTCAGATGATCGGCCAGAGTATGCATCTCTTCAAGCAATCCTATTCGGGCCATTCGTTCTTGCTGGTCTTTCCTCCGGTGATTGGGATGCAAAAGCCGGCAGTGCAGTTTCAGAGTGGATCGCTGCAGTACCTTCATCATACAACACACAACTGATGACCTTCACACAAGAATCAAGTGGCAAGACATTCGTTCTGTCAAGCTCAAATGGCACCCTGACAATGCAAGAACGACCTGCAGTTGACGGCACAGATACCGCCATCCATGCTACCTTCAGGGTGCACCCTCATGACTCAACAAGGCTGCACGACAACCATGGCAGAACCCTGAAAGCCACCTCTGTGCAGATCGAACCTTTTGACCTGCCAGGAACAGTGATCACCACCAACCTTACCTTGTCTGCACAGATGAGCTCTGATTCCTTCTTCAACATAGTACCTGGGCTGGATGGAAAGCCAAACTCAATTTCTCTCGAGCTCGGGACCAAACCAGGATGCTTCTTGGCGTCTGGAGCAGATTACTCTGCTGGGATAAAAATCCAGGTCAGCTGCAAGAGTTCTCTCCAGAGCATCGGCGGGATACTTGAGCAGGCAGCGAGCTTTGCACAGGCTACTCCGCTGAGGCAGTACCATCCGATAAGCTTCGTCTCGAAGGGGGTGAGGAGGAACTTCCTCCTGGAGCCGTTGTACAGCTTGAGGGACGAATTCTACACGGTTTACTTCAATCTTGGGGCCTGACCTTGCAGGGTTACTTACTCCTTAGTACAATTAAACAGTCCAGAGAAATAACACATGATGTCTTTTTTCTCATATACTGTACAACACGCAGGAATGATTTGTTTCTTGTGAAATCTTATGAAATTACAATTGAGTGCAATACTGTCGTTTCTTCAGCTGAGTTAGCTACTTCTGATTGTGTAAAATATTATTGTCTGAAGGTGAAGGAAATATAAGCTGTTGAAGACATGATATCTATTTTCCACCTTCTGTATGTTGCTAACTGAAGATGCTGCTAGTATTGTTTACTGCATACCGAGGCATATATGCTGCAGTAGGTGCTGTAGTTTATTGTGGTAATGGATACATAGTCAGAGCAAGTAACAACTCCTAATCTTCCCAATTAACTACTGGGAAGAGTTGCAAAGCCTGGGATCCTATCCACTCTCATAAACAACGCAGAAGAATCTCAGCTATCAGTCAGTGCCTGTATTGTTTAACACATCTTGTGCTCACAATCCGGCAAAAGAGTTGATCAATGTGCACATCATCTCAACAGAGACCTAAACACAAATCAAGCTAAAGAAAATTCAACACCTGGAAAGAATAATTTGGCATTACTAATTGGCTTCTTTCCAAAGAGACAATCATGCCAAAACAGCTCATACAGATTTGAACCCATGTGTTGTAATCGTGTAAAGATACTGGGGGCAAGATTCAAGATTGAATTGTCCGCTTGGATCAGAATGTACAAGCAAAAATGAATTTCAGTATAATACTTCCTCCGATCCATATTACTTGTTGCAGAAATGTATGTATCTAGACATGTTTTAGTATATATATCGGAGAGAGTACCAAATTATTGTACTATATGTTATGAAAAAGTGTAGAGAGGGAGAAGGTACATAAAAAACACGATTTCTAAGGTAGAAAAGAGACATCCACCTGTCATTGAGAACAGCAAATCCCGGAATTAGCAGGTCGGTATGCGAAGAGAAGTCTTTCGGTATTGAATCCGCGAGGTTGATAAAATAATTGGCCCTTCCTTCTTATAGCAAGAAAATCCAATCTCCCCCTCATACGAACCTACCTCCATGACTTTCATGTCAAACTGAAAGGAGTTCCCTTGCATTACCCATAGCATGCCATCACATTTGTGCTCACAATACATCTTAGCGCCATTTGCTACTGTGATTTCCATAGGTTTATACGGAGTTGAGTCGTAACCAGCAGCCGAGTGAACAAAGCCAGCCACAGTAAACAAGCTGATTCCTGCTTCAAATTAGAACTTTTCCAATACAGAACTTCACAATCTGGTGACCAGGCACGAGATTCTTAGATCGATCAGCATACCCAGTAAACAAGCTGAATCCTGCTTCAAACTAAAAATATTCCAATACAGAACTTCGCAATTTGGTGACCAGGCACAAGATTCTTAGTTTCGATAGCTTGGCATGTCAACATGCAGGTGTATTTTCTTCAATTATAATCAATTGAACAATAAGAACCAGTACAAAAAGAAAGAGGGTAGAGTAATGACACGACAAACATAACCATTTTCCATTCCTCAACGATTTTATGTCTAGTTAAGAAGACAGCTAAGAAAGTGAGAATGAAATATGCAAAATGAACTCGTAGACAATATGATGAACCATTGCTGATTACTATTACTGATTGAAATTTAACACGCATGGGACAGTAGTACATTACAGAGCTAGCTAAATTGGAAGCCACAATACTGACCAAGAAACCACCATGAATTAAGTTACACAACATGCAAACCAACCGGAACGACTGAGAGAGGATGAGTTCTTGCAGCTGCCAAGATATGCAGTGTGCACCACAATGCTGAACAATTTAAGAAATGTAGCAGCGAACAAGACAAGTACAAGGATGGTGCCGCGAAGAGGGATGATGAAACTTCGCAGACCGCAGCCATTTCTTCTTCCCCAGCAGGCCACTTAGATCTTGTCGAGCTTCTCTGCCTTCACCACTGGATTGGCCTTGGCGATGGCATCCCTGGCTGCAGTCCGGTAGTCGAACTGGCAGTCATGCTTGTCGGAATAGCGGTGCAGTGAACAGAACATGTTGCCGCACCGGCAGTTGAATCCTGTCAGCCCAACCCTCTTCCTGCAAGTAGAGCACCGGTTTGGGCCCTCCTTCCTCTTGGGGCTCACAACAACAGCCTCACTGGTGCCCACAACATCGGCAGGTTGAGGCTGAACAACGAGCTCCTTCGCATCCACTTGAGCAACCGCCACCTCCACGTTTGCAGCTACAGCAGCAACAACAGGTCCTTTCCCACCGTCGACACCGTTGACAATACTGTCAAAGGAGGAAGCGGCCAGCTTGGCCTGCTCCTCCTTCATGACCATCTCCTTGTGGCACTTGGAGCACATGTTCATGGTTGCCGCGCTACCAAAGAAGCCGCAGTTGTTGACACATAGGATTGGGCCCTCCGGCTGCTGGCACCCTGCCTCCTTGTGCTCCATCTGGCCTAACTGTAAGCTGCACACAAAACAAACAATGCAAACATCAGTGCCAAAAGAGGAAGTAACAATTGCAATCTTTTGATAATAGGCGCAAAACCAAATCGAGCTGCACGATATAACCTAACGGGCGTTAGGTAGTTACAGTTCCATCAAAGAACTATACTTCGAATCATAACTTTCAGAAACAAACAATCGTCGGTGCGGGGAGTTCTCCACTTGATGAACCGAGATCCTGATTTCCAGGAAACCACTATGCCAAAAGCGACTTCTTCCTAACAGCTGCTGCCAATCATACCCACTTACTATTTTCATTTCGCCGACACTCTATAGAGGAAGAACAGGGGGCACCGGATTCAAATCTCGAAAACACACAAAAAATATAGTGAGATGGTAAATCGAACACAGCGCACCCCAAATCCGCCGCATGATTCAACTAATCCAAACAATTACAATTTGAAAAAAGGTAAATCTAATCATTTGACCCAAGGGAAACACAACACGCAAAGACTTTCTACCCGGCAGGGACCAACCACCAAACCGGGCCACGAACATCCCGAAATACGCCGCCCTCCCATCGATCCCTTCACAGGGCGAAACAGCCACCGAACAAACCGCCCGAAACTCCCTTTCCGAGAGCAAAACCCAGGCGGATCGACCACGCGACGGCGAATCGAGCCCCGAACCAGACAGATCAAACAAGCCAAGGGGAGATGAACAAAGGGAGAGAACCCTAACCCTGTAACGCGGCGGCGGCGGCGGGGGGTCAGGAGGAGGAAGGAGGAGGCGTGCGGGGATTGGGAATCGCGAGGAGCTCGGCTCGATTGGAGGCGTCACCAGGGGGAGAGGACCGGGAGGTGGGGGAGAGAGAGATAAAAGAGGGGGTGGGCGGAGGCGCCCATGAGAAAGTACTGGTTTGCCCCTCCAACTTGCGTGGATTTCGTCTACGTGCAGGATCTTCGCCGTCGGATCTTGGTGGGGTTGGCAGGTGGGCGGCTGGGATCGCAGAGGGCGCGGTTTTGCATACAGATCCCTGGGAGATGGGCGGCTCCTAAAGGAAGGCTTTTCTTTCTTGTTGGGGAAGGAGGAGGATCGCGTCGCTTTCTCATCTTTATGGTGTGAATGAATGCATACTTGCTCTCTTTCATCCTGCTGCTGTCGTTTGTTACGTTTGCTTCTTTTTTGAGTTGTGGACTATATTGTGTTATTATTGCTTTTTAGCAAGAGTGAGGGAAGAAAACCGTGTTATGTGAGTAAGAGCACGTCAACTTATTCGGAGTTCTCGGCCAAAGTCCGGTGCTAAATATGTTCGGACGGATATAACTTTTGGTTTAGAAACGCAATTTTTTAGTCGTTTTCAAGCCGAGTTCCTGTGTTTGGCTAAATTTCATTTAAACTCGGCAAATTTTGGACGAATATCGGCGATTTTTATTAATAGTGGACGAATTCTTATATCAAATTCGGGCGAACATCCGAATTTTGACTTTATTAAGCTAAAAAACTAAAAAAAAACTTAGAAACGGCCAAGGCCAAGGCTGATGCCGATGCCGATGCCGGCGGACGCCGCTCACACGCCGAAATTACGGTAGAAGCATGTGTAGTCGGGGTCCGTCTTGCCGTCGTCGTCCGGCCTGGCGCTCGGCCTCCTCCTTGTAGTGCCGAACTTTGTTGGTCTCCTCGTGCTCCCAGTCCGCCCTGGACCAAGCAAGGAGGTCCGGCTCCGGCATCGGCGGCGACACGTCCTGCAAAGAGCGCTCCATCGCCATCTTGATCGCGAAGGAGTCCTCGTTGACGGGACCGTCCGGTCCGCCGGCTCCGGCTTTGGCTGGTGATGAGTCCAAAATTGAAGCATATTTACCTTTTGTTTTTGCATAAATAGAGTAGGGACATTTGCATTTCACTGCGTTTGCACGCACATTTTTGTCTTTATTTTAATAGGATCCCGAATCATTAAGTTCTATATAAACATATCAATTAGAGCTATCATATTTATGTTATAATATGATATTTTTTAGTGATAAAAGTCATTTTATGGATTTGCCTTCGCACCTAGGGAAAATGCCAACCGAGGGAAGCAATCAGTACCGGTAACGACCGGTGGTACCATATGTCACCGGATTCGCCTCGTCAAATACTTTCTTCTGGCAAAGATGGAAGAGAGATCCGACATTCACAGTCACCAGAAACCACAAAAAAACACATCTAAAAAGGGATCTGAAGGAGGAACTTGACTGGGTAAAATCCCCGCTAATTTACGGATCATTGGAGGATAATGCATCATCCCCTTCATCATAAACTGTTGCATCTACATCATCACCATTATCCCCATCTTTTATCTATTAGATCTTGTTGTAATTCCAGATTCAATGGTTTGCACTAGATATATTTGGTACTTTTATCCATTCATTTGATTATGATGATGTTGTTGATTGCTTCCATGTGTGAGTAGTTCCTTTATTCTTGGGGAGATGGAGAAACCCTAGCACTATTATGAATTTGCAATAAAGATGATCTATTATTGTGTCCATATGACTTGTCGGTCTATGATAGATTTATGATTTGTGTTTGATCTCTCTCTTTAGATGGTATGTGAAGTCGACCATATACCACTTGCCCTTGGGACCAAAGGGAGGGAGAAATCCTTTGGACGTGCTTTGGGATCGTACCCGAAATGGCCCCGTGACAAATTGGCGCCGGCTTGTGACCTACGCGGTCAAAGGAGGAATAAAGAGGGACTCTCTAAGCTAATTACGATATCCACGGGGAATCCCTTAATTGTGATGGTTTGTATGGGTGACTGCTCTCAGACATTGCAGTGGTTATTTAGATATGACCTCACTCTTGGCTCAACAAAGTTACCTCCTACGAGACACCTTATTATGGAGCTCTCTCTCCATACATCTCATGACATAAGAAGTATGTTATCTTAAATTATTAATGATGACAATATCATGATAGAGGTGTATCCTGTTGAAGATATGCCCAAGAGGCAATAATAAAGTGGTTATTATCATATCTTCACACTTATGATAAATGTTTACATACCATGCTATAATTGTATTAACCGGAAACATTAATACTTGTGTGATTTGTAAACTAAAATAAGAGTCCCTAGTAAAGCCTCTTGTTAAACTAGCTTGTTGGTTGATATATGATCATGGTTTCCTGATCATGAACATAGAGATGTTATTAACAACAGGGTCATATCATTAGGAGAATGATGTGGTGGACATACTCCTATAGATAAGCGTAGCATAAAGATCAAGTCATTTAAATAGTTCAATTGCTATATGCTTTCTGATACATAGTAACCTAATTCCTTCGACCATGAGATCATGCATATCACCTTTACCGGATGGATGCTTTGATGACATCAAACACCACACCGTAACTGGGTGGCTATAAAGGTGGCATTGAGTGTTCGGAAAGTATTGGTTGAAACACATGGATCAAGAGTGGGATTTGTCCATCCATATGACGGATAGATATTCTCTGGGCCCTCTCGGTGAAATGTCATCCAATTGGCTTGCAAGCATGTGACTGGCTCACAAGGGATCACATATCATGGGAACGAGAAAAGAGTACTTATCAGTAACGAGGTTGAACTAGGTATGCAGAGATACCGACGATCATAACCTCGGATAAGTAACATATCGTGAGACAAAGGGAAATTGGTATCGTATGTAAGTGGTTCATTCGATCGCAAAGTAATCGTAGAAATATGTGGGAGCCATATGAATTTCCAGATTCCTCTATTGGTTATTGTTCGGAGAAGTGTCTCGATCATGTCCGCATAATTCACGAACCGTAGGGAGACACACTTAAGGATTCGACGTTGTTTTGAGTAGTTATGGTATTATGAGAAAGAGACCGAATGTTGTTCGGAGTCTCGGATGGGATCCGGGATATCACGAGGTGATCCGGAATGGTCCGGAGAATAAGATTCATATAAGGAAAGTCCCGTTTCGGAGTTCGGGAATGATTCCGGTGTTTTCATCGGGAATGTTCTAGAAGGTTCCGGATTGTCCGGCACTCCGGGGGGGGAGGGTACATGAGTGTGTCATTGAATGATTGCATCATGTACTAAGTGTTCTTGCTGTTCCAAAAACATGAAAGTCAAATTGCCAGTTTGAAAGTCAAACGGCTAAAACAGGAAACTGTGGGAAACAGGAAACTGTGGGAAACAAGCAAGAGGAGTTGGAACCAACTTGGAGGAGGAGTCCAACTCCTCCAGGCCGGTGCCCAGCCCTAGGCCGAGTTGGGGAGGGACTCCCTCCCTCCCCTGGCGCGCCAAGGCCCCTCCACCTATAAAAGGAGGGGCAGGGCCTCCTCCTTGAGACACACAAGTTTCTACCTCTAATCTCCGGTTTAGAGCCGTTTGGTTTAGAGCTTCTAATTGCTTTAGCCTGCGGTTTAGAGCCTTCTAATTGGTGTGTCTAATCTCTAGACCACTAGTAGCTCTCTCTCATAATCCACCATACTTGCTCCGGCTTAAGGCGAAGCCCTGCGGGATCTCCCCTCTACTTCCGGTACCACGCCGTTGTGCTGCCGGAATCACGAGGAGAGTGCTACAACCTCCGCTGCCTGCTGGAACAAGGGAGAGAAAGGTCTTCGTCGAGTACCGAACGTGTGACCGACTGCGGAAGCGCTGCCGGAACGCAGCGCCGGAAGGATCGTCTACGCGATCTTGAGATCGGAAAGAGTACGACTACATCACCCACGAGAATCTGCTCTCGTTAACCGCTTTGGAATCTTCGAGGGTAAGTTATTCCATCGACTCGTTGCTACAATATAGTAGATAGATCTTGGCTTGTTTGTTTGTATGCGATAGAAAATTTTTGTTTTCCATGCTACGAACCCCTACAGTGGTATCAGAGCCGTGTCTATATGTAGATCTGTTGCACGAGTAGAACACAATGGTCATTGTGGGCGTTGATGCTTTTATTGTCGATTGCTTCTTGTGTACTTTGCATCTTGCGGTATGTTGGGATGAAGCGGCCCGGGCTAACTTTACATGACATCGTTCATGAGACTTGCTCCACGCTTGACATGCAACTTGTATTGCATAAGTGGCTTTGCGGGTGTCTGTTTCTCCTAGCATAGTTAAGATCCAATTTACAACGGGTGATTGACAATAATAGTATCAATGTTGTGGTTCTTGTTCGTAAGTTAGAACGACACTTATTGAAAGCCCCAAACCACGTAAAACATGCAAAGAAAATTAGAGGCGTCTAACTTTGTTTTGCAGGGGTGTGCTGTGATGTGATATGGCCATGATTGTGATTATATATGATGTATGCAATGTTCCTTATTGTAAGTTGGCAACCGGCAGGAGCCATATGGTTGTCTTTAAATTCTGTTAAGACCCGCGTGTCTATTCAAAGTAGTTGTAATAGTTGAAGCCGGTGGAAGACAACCATGGAGAAGCATCATTGACCTTGATGCAATGTCGGTGATGATGGAGATCATGTCCATGCTTGAAGATGGAGATCGGAAGCACAAAGAAGAAAGGCCATATCATATCACATATTATGAATTGCATGTGATGTTAATCCTTTATGCATCTTGTATTGCTTAGTAGACGACGGTAGCATTATAAGATGATCCCTCATGCACATGAATTTCAAGTCAAAAAGTGTTCACCCTTAGTTAGCACCGTTGCTAAAGCTTGTTGTTTCGAAGCACCACGTGATGATCGGGTGTGTTAGATTCTGCAAGTGTATACAACGTGAGCAAGCCAGATTTGCTCATGCGGAAACTAAGGTTTGATCTTGACGAGCCTAGCATGTACAGACATGGCCTCAGGAACACGGATTACCGAAAGGTAGAGCATGAGTCATATAGTAGATATGATGAACATGTTGATTGTTCGCCATTGAAGCTATATCAACTCTCGTGATGATCGGTTTTGATGTGGTGGATTTGGTTCGTGTGATCACTAAAACAATGTGAGGGATATTGTTTTGAGTGGGAGTTCACCTAGATTAATTTAATTATTAATTAGAACTCAATTTATCATAAACTAAATCAAAGTGAATTTGCATAGTTGTTGTAGTCATTGGCATCCGTTTACCACCTTGCGCTTAGTTATAATTGAGATGATAGAACTATAGAATTCTGGTTAGTTACTTTACGAACTGGTATCGTATTGTTTTGAAGTGTTAATCTAAAGTTTAAAAGTCCTATTGCAAACTTTCAGTAAGTTTTGATTACTCCATGAAGTTTAATAGTTGGTATTAAAATCAAGAGTAACAATTCCAATGTTAGTATATAAGTATCATGTTTGTCTCCATGATTCTTGATATTCAAAGGATTGTCTTAATATCAAGGTTATCTAGGATCTGAAAGAATTGTTTCAGAAACCATGATGTGTGGAAGATATTGTGATATCTGAAACGAAGTTTTGGTTACAACATGATAGAGTATAATATGGCAAAGTTCATGTTCTCATATTTTGATGAGAATTTGCAAAAGGTTGGAGACACTTGTTGTCCTAATCCTCCAAAAGGTTTTGGATAGCAACATTATACTCATAATTCATCATTATAAGCTAAAAGTAGCTTGATCATGGACGATTCCATGATAAGGGTGAATATTTGATGTAGGTAAAATGTTTACTACACCAAGAGATTACTAAAGAAAGGAATTTGAAAGAACACCAAACATTTGATGATGGTGATCTACTTCAAAGTGCAAGACCAAAGACATTGGTATTTAACTATACACGCTTTGGACTATATGTCATATGTATGACTCCACTATTGATGTTGATAGATTCTTTCAAACAGAAAAGGAAATACTGAAAGAGAATCTCATAAATATATGGCAGAAAGGAAAAGACTAGAATTGTTCAGTTTAAGTATATAGATGATATACATGTTATGGCTATATTCTTTGCTTATTAAACAATGTGGTTCTTAAGTATTTAATACTGAATTTGTTGGTGTGAATCGTCATACGAAACAACAGAATTCATGAACTACAATGGCCTAAGTAATTAGCAAAAGAATATGTGATGATGTTCATCGAGAACAAATAAAGGGTTATTGTGTTGCTCGTTAAACATCAAAGCTTGCCTTCAAGATTTGTTTTATCAGGTATTATGAGAATAAAAGGGTTGTTCAAATAATTGCCGTAATCCATAAAAGATGGATGATTCACAAATCTCATTGGAGAAATCACATCCATAAAACTAGTGCTAAAAATGTCGAAAGACAAATTGATTGAAAGATCACTTAGGAAGTGACATCGCCGTTTAAATTATATTGGAAAGAAAACATGAAGAAAATCCATATGGATGGAATTTTGGAGTCTATTTGATTTTGATCAAATGACGCTTATGAAACTTTCCTATAGATAATTAAAACTTCGTTCATAGGCCAAAAGGGAACGAATGACTAGTTTATTGGAACTTGTACATATTGTTGTACGAAATCCATTATGTGTAGTCAAGAGCGATGGATTTCAACTTCATATGCTTTCTCCAGAAATTTGAGTGAATATATGAATATTTACTTAATAAGGATGAAGTGTGAAATATTTGAAAAGTTCAAGGATTTTCAAGATGAAGTGCAAAATCATTGTAACAAGAATATAAATAGTTTATGATAAGATCATAAAGGAAGACATTTGAGTTACAAGTTTAGCATAATACCTAAGATTTAAGGAATCGTTCCTTGGATTTGCATTTCCCGAAACACCATAAGAGTATGGAGCGTTCGAGATATGTAATTAAACCTTGTTTGGCATGGTAAGATCAAAGGTATAATTCATAAAACTGCCATTGTATTTTAAAGATTAAAAGCTTTAGAGATTACCGTTTTTCCACTGAAAAGAGCTCCATCATAATCCGCTGAAATGACACCATATAAAGTTATGGTTTGGGATAAAACCCAAGTAGTCCTTTCTTAAACATTGGTATGCTATACATAAGAAAGATGTTTGCAACCAAAGTCGGATGAACCTGTCTTTGTATTACTGTTAAGTATTCCTCCATAAACACCAGAGACAAAAGTGTTTGTCGCTTAGAACGTCAAGTTTCTTTGAGAAGGAATTTTTTCGTGAAAAGTTAAGTGGGAGGATAATAGAACTTTGATAAGGTTAAAAGAACCTTAGCTATATGTGCAGAGTTGCGCAGCGCCGAAAAGTGTTTCGGAGGCAGCAACAATGCTCATGGCTCACGTGCCTCAAAGGTTGTGGTCACGGAGATCTAAGTTCCTATTGAAACAAGTAGATCGGGTAAACAATCAAATACCAAGATTTGAGGGTTGAATCATTATTTGAGAATAATGAACCGACTACATGCAAAGAAGCGATGATGGGCCCTGACTCCGTCAAATGGCTTGAAGCCATAAAATCCGTGATAGTTCCATACACGAGAAATCAAGTTTTGAACTTGAAGGACCCTCGAGAAAGGTGTAAGACCTTACAGTCGTGTTTGGATCTATAAAGAAATAGACATGGATGTTTCACATCTATGAAATAGTCGACATGTTGGGAAAGAGTTCACAACAATGTTCAAAGGTTGACTATGACAAGATTTTATCTTTCATAGTGATATTTAGTCTAGACGGATTAATGTAGCAACCACTACATATAATTTTGTTATATGGTAGTTGAATAAACAAAAAAAGTTCTTCTAATAGAATCGTTACCTAGGACATGTGCATAAAACGGTCCATAGGGTTTTGTTAATTCAAAAGGATGCTAAAAGTATATGCAAACTTCAATGGTTAAAGTGAGCATAGCGGAGTTGGAATCTTCACTATGATGAAACTGTTAAAAGAGTTTAAATTCATCAGAGATAATGAAGATGCTTGCCTTTGCAAGAAATTAAGTGGGAGCGCTAAGACATGTTTCTAATACATTATGTGGAAGACATATTGTTGATTGGAAATAATGTATCTTTTATTAACACATATTAAGAATTTCATCTCGATGAAAGACTTAGGCAAAACCTAAATATTTGGCATCAATAGATGCTAATATGGTTGTGCCAGAAGTACATAGACGAGATATTGAATGAGTTCAATATAGAAACTACAAGGAAGGTTCTTGTCGCACAGAAAGGATTGAATGAGTTCAATATTGATGATATATTCAAGTGTATTGACATTTGGTAAAGTGAAACAAATAATCAAGTATAGATTGATACTTGATGTATGAAATCACAAAGAATATTTATATCAATCATACTGTGATATGTACTACTCCAGATATGTCCTATGCTCTAAATGTTGTGAGCATATACCAGAATGATTCGTAAGATAATCATTGGACAATAGTAAGGATATTCTTATGATCTTTTGGAAGAACTAAGAGTATAATATTTGTAGAAGTGACAAATAGATGGTTAGTTCATTGTAAAAGTACTACATTGATACTAGTTTTGTCACAAAGTACAAATTAAGCTTATCTCAATCTAAACTAAGGGTGGCACAATATAATGGAAAGTGAGTTCCATAATGGATTTGGATGAGTTCCAAAGTTAAGACATTGTGACAGATACTACAACAAAAGGCTAAGTATATGACTGCTATTTTAGCAGCAAAAGAGGGCATTTGTGTCAAGTAGTTTGTTATCAAACTAGGTGTAGTTCACAGTGGGATAATACTATGAAGATATATTGTGCGACAATATTATCAACATGTTTTAACCCTAAAGAGCTAAAGGTCACACCGAAAGACCAAATTTGTATAAAGCCATCTCACTAGAGAATGAGTGATGCGTAGAGACGCAAAGACATGCAATTACACACGGACCTGGAAGTGTCAGATCCGGAGATCAGTTGACCACTAGCAATCGTGTACATACAACACCGGAAAGCCATAGGTGTTGAATACACAAAGGTTTGAAACTAGATTATTGACTCTAGTGCAAGTGGGAGACTGTTGGAGATATGCCCAAGAGGCAATAATAAAGTGATTATTATCATATCTTCACACTTATGATAAATGTTTACATACCATGCTATAATTGTATTAACCGGAAACATTAATACTTGTGTGATTTGTAAACTAAAATAAGAGTCCCTAGTAAAGCCTCTTGTTAAACTAGCTTGTTGGTTGATATATGATCATGGTTTCCTGATCATGAACATAGAGATGTTATTAACAACAGGGTCATATCATTAGGAGAATGATGTGGTGGACATACTCCTATAGATAAGCGTAGCATAAAGATCAAGTCATTTAAATAGTTCAATTGCTATATGCTTTCTGATACATAGTAACCTAATTCCTTCGACCATGAGATCATGCATATCACCTTTACCGGATGGATGCTTTGATGACATCAAACACCACACCGTAACTGGGTGGCTATAAAGGTGGCATTGAGTGTTCGGAAAGTATTGGTTGAAACACATGGATCAAGAGTGGGATTTGTCCATCCATATGACGGATAGATATTCTCTGGGCCCTCTCGGTGAAATGTCATCCAATTGGCTTGCAAGCATGTGACTGGCTCACAAGGGATCACATATCACGGGAACGAGAAAAGAGTACTTATCAGTAACGAGGTTGAACTAGGTATGCAGAGATACCGACGATCATAACCTCGGATAAGTAACATATCGTGAGACAAAGGGAAATTGGTATCGTATGTAAGTGGTTCATTCGATCGCAAAGTAATCGTAGAAATATGTGGGAGCCATATGAATTTCCAGATTCCTCTATTGGTTATTGTTCGGAGAAGTGTCTCGATCATGTCCGCATAATTCACGAACCGTAGGGAGACACACTTAAGGATTCGACGTTGTTTTGAGTAGTTATGGTATTATGAGAAAGAGACCGAATGTTGTTCGGAGTCTCGGATGGGATCCGGGATATCACGAGGTGATCCGGAATGGTCCGGAGAATAAGATTCATATAAGGAAAGTCCCGTTTCGGAGTTCGGGAATGATTCCGGTGTTTTCATCGGGAATGTTCTAGAAGGTTCCGGATTGTCCGGCACTCTGGGGGGGGGGGAGGGTACATGAGTGTGTCATTGAATGATTGCATCATGTACTAAGTTTTCTTGCTGTTCCAAAAACATGAAAGTCAAATTGCCAGTTTGAAAGTCAAACGGCTAAAACAGGAAACTGTGGGAAACATGAAACTGTGGGAAACAAGCAAGAGGAGTTGGAACCAACTTGGAGGAGGAGTCCAACTCCTCCAGGCCGGCGCCCAGCCCTAGGCCGAGTTGGGGAGGGACTCCCTCCCCTGGAGCGCCAAGGCCCCTCCACCTATAAAAGGAGGGGCAGGGCCTCCTCCTTGAGACACACAAGTTTCTACCTCTAATCTCCGGTTTAGAGCCGTTTGGTTTAGAGCTTCTAATTGCTTTAGCCTGCGGTTTAGAGCCTTCTAATTGGTGTGTCTAATCTCTAGACCACTAGTAGCTCTCTCTCATAATCCACCATACTCGCTCCGGCTTAAGGCGAAGCCCTGCGGGATCTCCCCTCTACTTCCGGTACCACGCCGTTGTGCTGCCGGAATCACGAGGAGAGTGCTACAACCTCCGCTGCCTGCTGGAACAAGGGAGAGGAAGGTCTTCGTCGAGTACCGAACGTGTGACCGACTGCGGAAGCGCTGCCGGAACGCAGCGCCGGAAGGATCGTCTACGCGATCTTGAGATCGGAAAGAGTACGACTACATCACCCACGAGAATCTGCTCTCGTTAACCGCTTTGGAATCTTCGAGGGTAAGTTATTCCATCGACTCGTTGCTACAATCTAGTAGATAGATCTTGGCTTGTTTGTTTGTATGCGATAGAAAATTTTTGTTTTCCATGCTACGAACCCCTACATATCCTACATCCCCGAGAATGTTTTAGCCCTATTGAGTTCAACCACGCTTTCAAACAATCTTTTTACTTACTTTCTTTTAATTATTTTAATTACTTTTCTGCACACAACCAAAAACCTTTCAAACACCATTTACTTGAGATCAAAGGCAACTTACAAATATCCTTTGGTAGATAGCGACGAGGGGCATTAAGACCTTTACCAATAGCTCTTTGTGGGTTCGATAACTTTACTTCGAAACTTGCTACAATTGATATGTGCACTTGCAGTCATCAAGCTATTTTCTAGCGTCGTTGCCGGGGAGCTAAGCGCTTTTGGTCTTTGTTCTTAGTTGCTTATTTTACTACTTGTTTTACTAAAGTTGCTTACTAGTTTCAGGTAAGCACCATGACTACACTCGGACTGATGAATCAGCTCGATGCTACTAAATACCTTGGGAAGTTCAATAGAGGACTTGTTAAGGAATTTCCGAGTGGGAGCGAACTAGAATACGAGGTCAATCCTCGCTTTATCGCTATTATTAAAGAAAAAAATTGCAGGAGATGATCCATATGAGAATCCTTACACTCATTTAATACATTTTACCGAGCTATGTTAGACTCTTAAATTGAGAGGCTATTATGATAATGAATTGAAACTTAAAACTAGTCCCACCCCAAACCCTAAACCTAAACTACCCAATACCCCACCTTCCTCACAATCACCGCCGCGTGCGACGCACGCCACGCGGTGCGCGCGTGATCCGTACCTGCCCCGCGTGTACTGCTACTGCCTTACACCCCTTCCCACATGCGCGCATGGCACCCATCACGACCGCATCTCTCCACTCACTCCTACTGACCTCACCCGCTACGCTACACGTGACTGGACGTCACAACCCAGCAACTGACTCGATTGCGAGCCACCAACTCCCTCGACCCCACCCGAGCCTGGCCTCACCATCGCGACGCGCCCCACCCTGCGGACCGTGTCTCTTCCCCTGTCCTTGATTCCCTCGCGAGCATCTTGCCCGACAACCCACACCGACATCGTTGCGCGTCGCCGCCCTCTACCGCTCGCGTCACCTTGCTGCCCCGCCGCCGCGTGAGTTGCCGTCGCTAGCACCTCCCAGGGCCGCAAGCTCCCGCGCCCGGGCCACCTCTCCGTTTTCCCCTTCGCCAATCGCTTGGCGCCGCCGACCTCGGCAACCCGTCCATGCGAGCCGCCACCTCGCTGCTCGTCCTCAACCGTGGTCGTCCCGTGAGCCTCTGCCGCCGCCGGATGAACTCACCCTCGCTTCCAGCGTCTACACGCGTCGCCTGGCCCCTGACCCCGCCGCAGTGAGGCAAGCGCCGCCCTACTCATCGCCCTCCCGCGGGTGTCGCTCGCTGCACCTCGCCCACCTTGGCCACCTCGGCCTACCCCGAGCTAGCCATGGATGTCGCGACCTTCCCTGCCCTCTGGCCTTCCGCCCCGCCACCAGTGACTCACCCCAACCGTGCCCTTCCACCTGCAAAACTCCTCCAGTCGTCGACCTTGTCTCCGCCATATGCCTAACTGACGCCTTCCTCTGCTTCAGTGCCTTGCCGGCCTCAGGTTCCTTGACGACCACGTGTGCGCGTATCCCGCGCTCGCAGGTGCGAGGTTCCCTACCATGTATCTGTCTACTGACCCGGCAAACCCCTGTTTTTCCGTGTGCTAGTTTCAGTTGGGGACATCCAGTGCTTTGACGCCTTCCTTTCTGATCTGGTGATTCAGTGGCTCTTTTGACTTGGATTCCTAGCGGTGGCTTGCAGACACTGAGATGTTGTGTTACGATGAAGTATATGTGGTGAATGTTAAAACCCCGAGTTCTCCGTCGTGGATTTCGGAGCCCTAAACCCGAAGGTCATCGACATGGAATGTCGAGGACTCTTACACGGACCATATGGTGCTACACCCCAAGGCTTCCGGCGTGGAAACACAAGCCCTCCTTTAGGGATCCGATGGCCAAGACCCCGAAGACCCCGTTCCTAGAGTCCTAAGTCCGATCTTAGCGAACCCGTACCCTTTAGACCATCAATATATTTTTTCATGGAACCGAAGACCTGACCCCGTCGAACACCCTCGGAACCAAGATCCCCGATACACCATGTGTGACCCCTTTGTCTGAGACCCCTGTTTTTATAAATGACATATACTTGTGCATATAAATTGTTCATTCTCGCATACATATTATTTTGTTGGGGGGTATTTTGTCGACTCACCTAATAGTTAAATATGCACTAGTAGAAAAAGGCTTATCCACAGGGCCCATACCCGTGGCACACGTAGGAAGGGTGCCCCACTGGTACTTATCCGTGGTGCACGAGGTGGTCAGTGCGCCACTGACCTGCACTAACTGTGGCGCACGACAAGATCAATGCGCCATGATGACCCACAAGTATAGTGGGTGTATCGCAGTACTTTCGATAAATAGGAGTGTCGATCCCAACGAGCAGCAGAAGGTGTTGACTAGTGGTATGGAGCAGGAAATCTCTCTAAATACTTAGCAAGCGGATTTTTAGGGGTTTTCTGATAAAGCAACAAAACAAAGTGTAAGTAATAAAGACAACGAACAACTGCAGCAAGTGGCCCAATCCTTTCTTAGCAAAGGAAAAGCCGGTGGAAATACTTATAAGGACCAAACGTTCTCGAGGACACATGGGAATTCTATCAAGTGCATTCGCTTCAAATAGCTAAGTACTCTTCTT
The DNA here is from genome assembly GCA_916181665.1 of Avena sativa. Lineage (NCBI taxonomy): Eukaryota > Viridiplantae > Streptophyta > Magnoliopsida > Poales > Poaceae > Avena > Avena sativa. Next base: position 32,901,828 of record OV702284.1, read on the forward strand.
TGGTGTTGTAAATGTTGTGTGGGTGAACCTGTGCTAATGTACCGACCTTACTTGGACTAATACATACTTGTGATTAAACCCCCTGCAAGCATCCGCAACTACAGGAAAGTAAATAAGATATAAACCTAACCACAGCCTTAAACTCTGAGATCCTACACTCCCTTGTGCAAAGGTGTCCTAACGGGGGTTCGAGTTTCTGTCACTCTGGCAACCTCAGAATTAGTATCCAAATACACAATTCATTCCTCTAGGCCCATAAATGGTGAAGTATCATGTAGTCGACGTTCACATGACACCACTAGAAGAATAGCACCACAACTTAAATACTAAATCATTGAATAATAACTCAAAACAAATCCACTAATAACAACATGACTTCTCCCATGTCCTCAAGAACTAGACGAACTACTCACAAGACATCATATGGATCAAAATCAAAGATGATATGGTGATGGATAACAATCTGAACATAAACAATAATCCAATGGTTCCACTCACAAGCATCAACTAAAATAGTAATCAACACCAGCAAAGTTTCCCCTAAGAACTAAAGCAATATCCAACACAATTGTTACAGCGGGATGGAGTGATGATGATGGTGCTGGTGGAGATGATGGTGTGGATGATGATGATGATCCCGATGAAGCCTAGCTTGACGATGGTGTTGATGGCGATGATCTCCCCTCTCCGGGAAGGAATTTCCCTAGCAGAAATCTGTCTACCGGAGAGATCTTTCTCTCTCGGTGTTTTCCACCCCGCAGAGGCGGCGAAAATCTTTTTGTGGTCGCTCCCCTGGTATTAGGGTTCCGTGAGGAAGATATAGGCAAGAGGGCGGAGTCGGAAGCCGGCCAGGTGGGCCACACCTGCCCTAGGCGCGGCCCAAGGGGGACCCGTGCCTAGGGGGTGGGGCCCCTATGGCCTAGCTACGCCTCCCCTTCTGGCTTCCTCCGTCTTTTGGAAAATATATTTTTCTAATATTTTTCTCGTATTTTTCTGATCTTCGCGAAATTGCATCAAAACACCTCCTTTTCCATCAGAATCTTGACTCCGGCAGTCCATCCTCCAAGAATCATCCAACATGCAAAAACAGTGGAAAATACATAAGTAATACCTCATAATAAGACATATATCAATGAATAGAGGCAAATTATGATATAGAATGGTGATGCAAATTGGACGTATCAACTCCCCCCAAGCTTAGACGTTCGCTTGTCCCCAAGCGAAAACTGAGCTCAGTAAACATGTCCACAGGTTTATGGAGTGAAGTGTCGATAAAATAATACAGACAAGAAGCATCACACTTACCATTACACAACTCATAGAAGAAAGCAACTCACCATTATATAACTTAGCTTGCAACAAGTACAGGAGTCACAATAGAGATGCATAAAGATAAATCATAATTGGAATTGGCAAACTCTTGTTCTTGGTCAGAGAACAACTTGCAAATAGTTTCACAAAAACTTTTGAAGAAGTTTTATAACAGGAGCACTCTTTGCTAAAAAAGGGTTTTCACAATGAAGGCTTTCAAAGTAATACTCAATAGATAAGAGTTTTGTGCAAACAAGGAAGATAAATAACATGATTGAGTAAATCACCATATGAATGCTTGCAACACAACAACTCAAATTCTTGCTGGAGACAGAGAGGAAGTAGGTTCACTGGCTCAACTTGGAAATAAAAGAAAGGTCCCTTCATAGAGGGAAGCATGGATAAATATATCCCAAAAGATTATGGTACTTACTAGCTTTGATCCCTCATTTCCCCTATCATAGGCATCTTGAGATGATTAAGGTCAAAGTGCACAAAGACAGAGTATATGCTTGACGAAATATAAGTTGGCAATCACATGTCCCTTGAGTACGAGGGCCACTCCTCATGCTACTCAACTTTGGTTACCTGTAAGTTGTTGACATTGTAAGTATATGCGTGTCATAGAGAACCGCCAACGGGGTACCCCTTGCACATGGTACAGGAGCTATCCCATAACCAAAATGACAAGGCAAGCAGACAATGAGCATCTCAGCGATATTTTTATTTACTATGTGCATAGCTTTTTATTGAGGATGCTTCACAGAATGCTCACTATGGTGATGCTGCAAGTTTCCACCATGATTAGGCATGGCTAGGCTAGCGGTCCAGGCGTTTCTCTAACACACATACATCACTCCATGGACTCACAAGTTCCCTCTTTATTTCACACCGACGACATCCGCAAACAAAAGAGCATGATATCAATTGTGTACAACGTACAAGTGCAATGTTGAAAGCGTTCCCCGTGACAACACGGTTCTGCTAATTCCAACGTATAGATGCAAGCATATACAACTTCGATGACACAATGGTTCAAGTCTATTAGGGGCAAGGAAATAAGGTGTGCCATCAAGTTCGTGAGAGCTTTACTAACTAGTTTTCACATAACAAAATACTTTTTAATTCAAAAGATAGATGAAACTTGAGAATTTGCTTGGAATAGAAATTGCTAATAGGTAGATATGGTGGACACAGATGGCACAGGTTTTGGTTCAAAGGGATTGGAAACATGAGAAGTACGCCTTCTCAAAAACAGGTCTTTGGCTAGCAAGGCTGGGAAGCAAGCAAAAGAGTTGAAAGAAACAAGAAAACCTACAAGTGATAAAGCCAAACATGCAATCTTCCTTGAAGACACAAAAGATCTTAAATAAAGAATACTAAGCTTATGAGCCAACAAGAAAGAAAATAAATTATACAAAATACCTGTAAGCTTTTTCTCTTTTCCTCTCAAACCTCAAAAAGTGTTGGTACTGACTAGAACTTGGTTTGCCAAAACCAATTTAGATTTACTTGATGCTCCCAAAGTGATGCCAATACTGAACAACAAGATCCATCATATAATAGAGATTGCAAACTAAAATAAGATGTGCAAAAAGAAAAAGATGAAGCTTCTCATTAATATTCCATAAAGGCACTCACACCAAGGGATACATAGATAATCAACTAAAGGAGAGATACTTCCACATGCAAACCAAACTATAAAATAACCTCTCTACCAAAGATATGAATCCACTAAACAGGTAAAAGATAAAATATATGGTGATACCGTGGCACTCCCCCAAGCTTGGAACAAGCCAAGGGAATGCCAAACCTGATGACGAATTACTCCTTCGGTGGTGGTGTGATGGTGCTCGACATGGCACTTCGTTGGTAACCCAAAGCGCAGGGTGTGAAGAGCACAACAGCAAGTTTTCCCTCAGTTGAGACAGAGGTTATCGAATTAGAAGGAGCAAAGAAACGTCACACATGTGTTGTAAGCAACGCGGAGACCTGCACAACACAAACTCAAGACTTTGTCCGAACGAATCGGTGAGGTTGTCAAGCTCACCGGTTTGCTGTAACAAAGGATTAAACGTATGGTGTGGAAGGTAATGGTGGTTTGCAGGAAGTAAACAAGTAACAGTGGAAGATGTATCAATGGTAAAGATTGGACTGGGGTCCATAGTTCACTAGAGGTGCTCTCCTTAGATAAACAACATGGCATGAAGGGTAAACAAATTACAGCAGTGCAATTGATAGGAACTGGGCAAGGCATAACAATGCAATTACTAGTCAGAAAGATCCTATGAGGTTGATTGGGCAATACAACAAGATACACAGACCTCCATCCAACTGCATCTATGACTAGAAGTCCACCTTCAGGTTATCATCCGAACCCCCTCTAGTATTAAGTTGCAAGCAACATACAACTGCTTTAAGCAAAGTGTGTAAGGTAAACAGTCCACATGTTCCATGAACAAGAGACCGTTGTTTTCTCCCTAGTAGCAACATCACATCTACAACCGAAGAGATTATTGTCACTTCCCTTGGAAACTAGAGGCATGAACCCACTATCGAGCATAAATACCCCCTCTTGGAGTCACTAGCAACAACTTGGCCAAGATAACCACTAGCAACGGAGAGCATGCAAGATCACAAACAACACAGACATGATAGAATCATAAATACAAAACCCATTAGTCAAACCAACATAATAATCTCAATATCCACAACATGCATGATTACAAATAGATTAGATCTTGATCATAAACGGAGCTCACAAGATCTATACATGAAAGCACAAAGGAGGAGATACAACCATCTAGCTACTACATGGACCCATAGTCCAAGGTGGAACTACTCACGCATCATACCAGAGAGAAGGCCTCCAGGATGATCTCCCCTCCGGCAGGGTGCCGAGAAGAACTTAGATCCCCCCGATCTAGGGACGATGGTGGTGGCGGCTACAGACGGTTTCATGGATTTCTGATCGGGTCCTCAGGGTTTATGCATCGGGGGCTTTTTATAGGCGAAGGGAGAGACCGAGGCGGCCACCAGGGCTGGCAAACCCTAGCTAGGCGTGGGCTAGGGCCCACCCGCACCTAGGGTAGGTCTGGACCCCCTGGCTAGCCCCTCCGGCTTTCCTATGAAATTCTTGTTCCCCATGGAAAGTAATTGACTTTGTCCTTTGTCCCGTCCAATTCCGAGAATATTACTTTACTAACTTTTCTGAAACCAAAAACAGCAGAAAACAGGCGTCTGGAACTGTTGCAACTTGTTAGTAGGTTAGTACCAGAAAACATGTAAAAAGCACCTCAAAGTGTGGACAAGTAAAGCAAAGTAGATACTAAACAAGCATGGAACATAAAAAATTATAGATACGTTTCCAATGTATCAACATCCCCAAGCTTAACTCCTGCTCGTCCTCGAGTAGGTAAGTGATAAACAGAATAATTTTTGAGGAGACATGCACCCTCACAATAAAGATCCAACCATTTGCAAGCATTGAAAGCTGGGATCAAAGAACTCTAAACATGTGCATGAAATATGGAGTTCTAATAATAGGACATAGTAACTATGCATGCAATATGACAAGCTACAAACAAATATCATGAATAACATGCATTGAAAAACATTTGTTTGTTTCACATACAGAAAACATAGCATAGTGGCAATCAGCTTGTCCCTCAAAGAGTGGCAATACAATGCATAGGACACCTGCAAAGTTCACAAGGGTGACTAGAAACAAGTAGCACAAGAACAAGTAATAACACAAATATGCATCAATTAATAAGCTTTGGAACACTACACACATAATGACAACTATGCTCTCTTAATGGTGCCTAAAAGTAGAAGGTTGAGACTCAATAGTGGTGGAAGAAAGGCCTTTTTTTTGTAAAGGAAGCAAGTATTGCAATTTTCAAAGAGAGCTTCCAAAAATTATGGTACTTGTTAGCTTTCAGCCCTCATTGCCCCTATCATAAGCATCTTTAAGTGGTTAAGGTTAAAGTTGCAAAGCTGGAGTATATGCTTGACAAAGTATAAGTTGGCAATCTCAAGTCCCTTGAATACGAGGGACACACCTGATGCATACTCAACTTTGGGTCCAGGTAAGTTCTTGTCATTGTAAGTATTTGCATATCATTGAGAAACCGCCAGCGGGGTACCCCTTACACATGGTACATGAGCTTTCCCATAACCAAAATGATAAGGCAAGCAGACAATGAGCATCTCAGCAATCTTTTTATTTACCATATGCATAGCTTTTTATTGAGGATGCTTCATAGATAGCTCATTATGGTGATACTGCAAGTTTCCACCATGATTATGCATGGCTTAGGCTAGCGGCCTAGGCGTTTCTCTAACACAGGATACAAACTCCATGGACTTACAAGTTCCCTCTTTATTTCACACCGGTGACATCCATAGACAAAAGAACATGATATCAACTGAGTACAACAAGGTACAAGTGCAATGTTGAAAACGTTCCCCGTGACAGCACGGTTCTGCTAATTCCAACTTATAAGTGCAAGCATATACAACAAAGTTGTCACAATGGTTCAAGTTTATTAGGGGCAAAGAATAAAGTGTGCCACCAATTTCGTGAGGGCTTTAATCACTAAGTTTTCACATAACAAAATAGTTTTTAATTGGAAGATAGTTGAAAACAAGAATATACTTGGAATGGTGTAACACACCATGCATAGGAGTTTATAGTGGACACTTTGGAAAAACATGGTTTCTTGGGAGTTGGAGGCATGAGTAGAACTTACTCATACAAGTGGAGGCTAGCAAAATACTGGGAGCAACCAACTAAGAGAGCAATAATGGCCATAATCATGCAGTGCAACAAAGCATACTAATCAAAGCAAAGAGTGGTACTACAAGTCAAGGACTAAATGATCTTAGAGGCTAATGGTGACTTGTGAGAGTCATAACATGGTGTAAGCATGTGCCAAGTCAACCCAAGCAAAACATCAAAGGAGAATACCATAATACTATGCCTTTGCATGCTAAAACAACGCATAATTTCTTCAAGGCACACTAAGCAATCCCAATTGTTTGGGAAAAAGACATGCTACAGCAATAATAACTAAGCATAATGCTAAAACAACACCTAGCATGTCATTCTAAAGTCTAAGTCACAGTCAATGCAAGCTCCTCTTGCACTTACAAGCAAGAACTTACTACTCCTTTCCAACAGCAAGCAACTTATTTGCAAAACAACACAGCGAGAACGGGGGTCCAAACTACTTTATTCAAGCAAACTAAACAACCTAAGCAAAGCAAACGAAAACTAAGACGCTCCAAGAACAACACAACTGTGCATGAAACAATAAAAACGAAGTGTCTAGACAGACCTGAGCTTTTTATTGATGAAGAAGGGGATGCCTTGGGCATCCCCAATCTTTGACGCTTGTACCTCTTGGATATTTCTTGGGGTGACACCATGGTGGCATACCCAAGCTTGAGCTTTTGTCCATTCTTCATATCATTGCATCATTCTCTCTCTACACCTGAAATTTTTCCTTCATACAAAACTTCACACAATCTTCATTAGCAACATTAGTTTATTCAAAAGATATTTGACCATTGGAAAAGCTTTGGAACAGCAAGGTTTTTACTAAAAACACAAGATACTGTATTAACTCCTTCAAAAAGATCAATTTACCTGAAGAGAACTCAAAAAGGAATCAATAAGAAGCAAATGCAAATAATGGCAGAAATCTGTCAAAACAGACCAGCAGGTATAAACCAATTTTTTAGAACATCTTATGTTGCTCAAATCAAAAAGTGTTGAACTAACGAACGTTAGATAACATACTGGGGGATTTATTCGTAAATTTTGAGATCAATCAGAGTTACAGAGACTCCTCACGAATTTTTATGGTGGAGGACAGAAATCTGTTTCGGGACAACAACTCCTCAAATCTTACTTCCCTCTCATTAGAGGTCATTCTTGGCACAAAAAGCAAACAAAAAGGATAAGGAGAGGTTATTACTGAATTAATAACTTCCAAGACTCAAGGAAACTCTTGGGTTATCTCCCAACAATTACTTTTCTTTAACGCCTTTAAGTTAGGCACAAGAAGCAAGAAGAATCAAGTATTTTCAAATAAAGAAGCATTAACATCAAACCTTGCTTTCAAAGGAGGAGCAAAAAGCAACTTGTCTCTCCTAATAGGGAAGTGTTCAATACCTTTCTTCAATGGAAATTGATATTTAATGGTGCCTTCTTTCATATCAATGATGGCACCAACTGTTCTAAGAAAAGGTCTTCCCATAGTAATAGGACAAGAAGCATTGTATTCATCATCCAAAACATAGAAATCCACAGGGACATAAGCATTATTAACCATGATGAGAACATCATTTATACTCCCCATGAGTTTCTTCTTAGCATTATCATTGAGTGGTACATCTAAATAACAATCTTCTAATGGTGGCAAATCAAGCATTTCATAAATCTTCCTAGGCATAATAGAGACACTAGAACCAAGATCACATGAAGCTTTGAGATCAAAGTCATTCACTTGCATATTAATAATGGGTTCCCAACTATCTTCTACTTTCCTAGGAATAGAAGCTTTGTGTTTTAGCTTCTCTTTCTTAATCTTAACAAGAGCATCTGTAATGTGTTTGGTGAAAGCAACATGCATATCACTAGCATCAGGACTTCTAGCAAGCTTTTGCAAGAACATAATCACTTCAGAAATATTGCAACCATCAATATCAAAGTCATACTTGACATCACTAGTAGTAGGCTCAACAGGCTTAGGCATAGTAGGAGTAGGAATAGGTACTATTTTTGGTTTAGTGGTGATAGTGCACACACTATTGTTTCTATCAATTTCAGCTTCCCTTTCCCACTTAGCATGGAGTTGAGCTAGCGGCCTAACATTTTAGCAGCCATTTTAGCAAAGGTGTTTTCCATAGCTTCAGGTTTAGCAGCCATTTTATTAATCAAAGAGGACCGAGCTTCAGACAAAGAGGATATATTTTTCTCAACAGTTAAAAGCTTTTCCTCTATAGTCTTATTGAAAGTGGTTTGTTCACTAATAAAGTCCTTGAGAGCATGACTTCAAGTTCAGAGGGGAACTTCTAGCATTATTGTAAGAGTTTCCATAGGAGTTGCCATTATTAAGAGGATAAGGCTTATAGTTGTTACCACCAAAATTACTCCTATAAGCATTGTTGTTGAAATTGTTGTTTGTAATGAAGTTCACATCAACTTGCTCTTCTTGAGCAACCAAGGAGGCTAAGGGAACACTATTAGGATCTAAAGAGCTTCCCCATTAACAATCATAGCCATAATAACATCAATCTTTTCACTCAAAGAGGAAGTTTCCTCAACAGAATTTACCTTCTTACCATGTGGAGATCTCTCAACATGCCATTCAGAGTAGTTAACCATCATATTATCAAGGAGCCTTGTTGCAGCACCCAAAGTGAGGCCCATAAAGGTTCCTCCAGCAGCTGAATCCAACAGGTTTCTTGAGGAGAAATTAAAACCTGCATAAAAAGTCTGGATAATTATCCAAGCAGTGAGTCCATGAGTAGGGAAATTCTTAACCAAAGATTTCATTCTTTCCCAAGCTGGAGCAACATGTTCACTATCAAGTTGTTTAAATTTCATAATGTCACTTCTCATAGATATAATCTTAGCAGGAGGATAGTACTTTCCAATAAAAGCATCTTTACACTTAGTCCAAGAATCAATACTATTTTTAGGCAAAGAAAGCAACCATTCTTTAGCTTTTCCCCTCAAGGAGAAAGGAAAAAGCTTGAGCTTAATAATATCTCCATCTACATCCATATACTTTTGCATCTCACAAAGTTCAACAAAGCTATTAAGATGGGCAGCAGGATCATCAGAACCAACACCAGAAAATTGCTCTCTCATCACAAGATTCAACAAAGCAGGCTTAATTTCATAAAAGCTAGCATCAGGAGCAGGTGGAGCAATAGGAGTGCTAAGGAAATCATTGTTGTTGGTGCTAGTGAAGTCACACAACTTGGTGTTCTCAGCGGAATTCATTTTGGAACCTGGGGTGGGTTTGGCCACCCCGGCCTCTGGTTCCTCCTCTGTTCCGTCTTGTAACTTCCCTTATGTATTAAAAACATCAAAAATATAAAAATATTGGGGTTTCACGAACCTTCTGTTTTCACCACTTTTACCTATTCAAAGACGAACTCTGCAGACTCTTTTTCTCCTTCTCTTGGAATTTCCTTTCCTACAAGGTCTCACACAAACCTCAATGGCAACATTAGTGTAAGCAAAAACAATTAACCTTTAGGTGCACACTTCAATTGAAATCCATCAAAACAAAGGCTTCTATAAGAGGCAAATGCAAATGATAGCAGAAATTTGTCAAAACAGACCAGCAGGTAAAGATAGATTTTTTCGAAAACCTTTTGTTCCTCAAATAAAAAAGTACAAAACTAATGAAATTTGGGTAACAACTTGGAGAACAATCTTAGAAAAATACAGCTCCATCCGACGTACTGGGCTCCCTCACAAATTTTTACAATGAAGCACAAAAATCTGTCCCATGACAGCCACTTTTCACAACTCCTCTATTTCTCAAAAGTATTTGAACTTGACACAAAAACCAAAACAAAAAGGATAAGGAGCGGTTATTACAGAGGTAATAACTTCCAAGACTCAACCAAACTCTTGGGTTATCTCCCAACAAGTACTTTTCTTTAATGCCTTTAAGTTAGGCTTGAAAGTTTCAAGGATGCTCACAAAAGAGATATATATTTAAAGTGAAAGAGAGCATCAAGAAGCAAATAACTAACACATTTGAGTCTAACCCACTTCCTATGCATGGGGGTATCATGAGAAAACAAGTTGTTGAAACAAAAAGCCACTATCAAAGGAAGACAAAACAAATTCAACTTCAAAGCTTTCAACATAAAACGGGGAAACTTAACATTATTGATATGCATAAAACCACGTTTCCCTCTCTCATAATAACTTTCAATAGCACTTTGAATAACATTGACAATATAACTGTCACTGTCAACAACTTTATCATCAGAATGAGCATACTTACAATAACCAAAAAGAGGTCCAAGGTCATAAACTGGATCAATAGAAGCAAGTTGTTCCATCCTGAAATCTTCATTAGGCAAGCTATTTTCACAAGGAGCTTTAGAAAATTTAGAAAAGTTAAACTCATAAGAATCTCCATCAAATTTATTTAAAACTTTCTCCTTCTTAAAATCTATAATAGCTCCACAAGGTCTACCAAAAATGATAGGGCAAGTTTTACTAGCTGCTGAATTAAGTACTAGAAAATCAGCAGGATACTTAATCTTACCACAAAGAACCTCCACGTCTCTTACAATACCAATAGGGAAGATGGTTTCCTTATTAGCAAGGTGAATAACCACATCAATGTCCTCAAGCTCACAAGGGACAATTTCATGCATAATTTCCCTATAAAGCTCATAAGGAATAACACTAGAACTAGCACCAATATCACATTAACCATAGTAGCAACGATCACCATTTTTAATAGAAAGCACAGGAACACTAGCTTTACTAGGATGAGAGATAATATTAGCAGCGTCTTCACAGAATAAAATATGCTCATCCTCTATATTTCTAGTGACAGTGTCGTGGTGGTGGCACGGCAGATGCCATGGGTAGGCTAAAGTATGGGTCCAATGGATGCTAGTGGGATCTAGGGAGGGAAGATGTAGTGATTTCTACACACAATTGACTAGAACTTGGATCTTTATTTCTCCTCGATTGAGTTACAAGTGCTCCTAGAGCTGTATCAATGAGAGGAGGAAGAAAGCTACAATGCAAGCCCTATGGCCTCAAATGAATCGATCCCTGCTCCAGGAGCCCGTGCCCCTCCTTATAAAGGGTCCCTTGGTTCCTCCTAGGGCTAACGTGGCAAGCATATTCTTGTAATATGCTTGTCCCAAAGTGGTAACTCGACGGACTCCTTTCCGTGTTCCCCTTCTATCGGTGGCAAAGACCCAGTGACCCCCACATGTGAGCCTCGGGCTTCCCCACTGTCACCTCTGTGACACTGGTATGCCCCTCTGCGGCTCTGCTCTTTGTCCTTAGTGCTTGGCCCTATGTAGGTTCCTCCTAGCCAGTAACTAGGGTTTGACTCTGGATCCTTCTCCTTCTCCTGCAAGTTTCCCGTTACTCGGCCTCGTCTCGCACAACTCGGCTCGGCCTTTACCTGCATACAAACTGATCAGTCCTACTCGTCCGACTCAGTTCATACGTCGGCCGAGTAAGGTGTTAATCACTCGATTCTTGGCATGCCATGGCTCATTCGGCCGAGTCTTGCATGACTCAGCCGACTTAGCTTATAATTCGGCCTATGGTAAGAAAGGTTAATTCCTTCTTTCCGCTATCTTGACCCTACTTGGGGTCATCCCCCCAACATTAGTCCCCGAAGCTGGTGCGGTCCTGCTAGAAACCTCGGCCAGGCCACATCAGTTTCCAGACATTAATTCCTTCTCATTTCTTATCCAAGGTATTTCTTAGCCGACGCTCTTTTTCAGCTATCCTCCTTCTCTTTATCTTCCCCTACCGAGGTATAACTGTGTTCCGAACTATTCTCTATTTTCCGAGGTATCTACTTGGCTTCTTGAGTAAACTTCATCCTACGTGTACCAGCTATCGCTGCTACGTGGTTTTTTGTTACACTACAATGTTTGCTGACATGCTACAATGATTAGTGCACCCATCGCGTCGACACAGTGACACTTCGATTAACTCAACGGTTAGATGGCCTGATCTCCTCTCGCACCGTGTGGCCCTCGCTGTGGATCACTCTCTGTCCGCGGTTGCGTGATACACGTGATTATGCGGTTCCTGCGGCACAACCACGATCCCACTACTGCTTACCGCACGCGGTTATAAGGAGTGGAGTGGGGGTGGGTCGATTCACTTTTCCCCTCCCCACTCCCTTCGTCTTCCTCCTCGTGCCACCGCCACCGTTCGTGCTCCAGTAACTGTGCCACCGCAGTTTCTTCTTGACGGACCCACTGCAGATTTCTGGCTCCCGCGACCTCGCCGCTGCGCCCCTGCTCTCGTGTTTTCGCCGGTGAGCTTCTCTACAGCGCCGCCGCTAGGTTTCCGCATTAGGGGTTCTTCCAGTTTTCTTCGATTTCCTGCGGTGGTTCTTTCTCTGTTCTGCCGTTGCGACGGGGCCCTGCACTTCTAGGCCTCTCCCCTCCGCCAGTTATTCTTCGGTTGATTCATCCGACGAGCCCATGTCTAGCTCTGCCAGCGGCGCTCTCGTCAGGGAATAAGACCTTGCGGCGGGTCTAGAATGGGGTTCCTGGCAAGGTTCCACGGTTACTCGTCGGGAGGTCGAATGGCTGATCAAGACTCGCTGAATCCCTGCCGAGGTAAGTTGTCGCTTACCCGGCAAAGAATCCTCCCCCGTACTTGATGAGGGCGAGTTCGTAGTTTTTATGTCCCACTTTGCTCGTGGATTCGGCCTCCCTCTTAGTGATTTCCCTAGGATTTTCTTAGATTACTTCGGCCTTAAGCCGCATCACCTGCCGGCTAATGTCGTAGCTTCTCTGTCGGCCTTTATCTCGGCTTTAGAGGGGTACTTCGGCCTTTGGCCTTCTGTAGACATATGGTCTAAATTCTTTCAGATCCGATCTAACGTGGTGCCGGATAAATCTCTCCATCCCTCTGAGAAATCTCTCACCCAATGCGGGGCCGCCTCCATTACACCTCGGAAAAACTCCTTGTTCCCCCGTGTTGCGGGCCTCGAGTCTTGTAAAAAGTGGCATAGATCATTTTTCTATGTCAAGAACACCAGGAAGGAAGATAAGATTCGGCTCCCCGCTTTCTATATCGGTCCTCCTTCAAAGAAGAACTGGCTCTATAATCCGAGGAAGACTCATGCCCTTGCCGAGGCATTCGAGCTCCGACTTAAGGAATTGACTCGTGCCGGGCTCCGGGGTGAAGACTTGATGACTGTGTTTGTTAGCAGCCGAATCTGCCCTTTCCAGCTTCGCTCCCACAAGCTCTGCTACATGAGTGGTCCTTTGGATCCCAACCGAGTTTCTACGGTTGAGCTTGACGATTATCAGATTTATAAACGTGTCCGGGCTATTTTCAAGACTGAGATGCCCGAGGAATTGACGTGGGGAATGAGGCCATTTTCTCACGGGAATCCTCCTCCTTAGGTAAATTAAACATAGGTGTTTTCTTCTGAGTTATTCTTCCATTATTTTTTCACTGACTCTCATCCGCTTTTCTCGCAGAGGTTTGCGGAGCAGACCACAGAAGACACTGAGGTTTTGGATCTTCCTTGGACCGCTGACCGCAATACCCCGTACAACGGAGAACCTGATCGGGAGGAGTTCATTCCTAAGCCGGAAGCTGCTCCTGTTTGCGCCCGGAGCAAGACCTCGGCCCGAGCTGATGAAGGTGATTCGGACGACGTCCAAATTCTCTAGGTAGTTGCCGCGGTGCCTATCTCTTACGCATTTCCAACTCCTTCTTTCCCAGCTAATCAAGCTGGCCAGGTGCACGACGTTGAGCCTCTTGCTTCCAACGCTCCTGTTGCTTCGAAGAGGCGCACCGCTTCGACGGATCCTTCTGGTGCTGTCCCAAAGAAGCGAATCAAGAAATCTTCTCATCACATTCCGAGGCATAAGACCATGCCTAGGGTTACTGGGTAAGTTTCCCTTTACATTTTCATTTGTATTTCTTGTTTCTCTCTTTCTATTTCTGAATTAACTTCTACTTTCTTGCAGAGCTCCACTCTCCGCAAAGCCAAGCGGTCCGAGTATGACATCTCATACTACTCGGCTGCCTTCTCCCCCACCTCCGGAGGATGTTCGGGTTCCGATCTCTCCTCGTGTTGATTCTCCTTCAGCGCCGACTAATGCATCTCCTCATCGATATGAGCCCATTGCTCCCCCCGTTGTCTCCGATGATGTCCCAATGCCGGATCACCCGGCCGACTCTGCTATCCCCCTCAAGACTCCCGAGGTTTTCTCCAATGATCCTTCGACCACCGCCGTTCCAGCTCCTGCTCCAATCTCTACCGAGGGTACCACTAACTTGGCCCCTTTGGAGACTGTTGTTCCTCCTGCCGCCAAGGATGTGGCCCCTAGTGCTGAAGTTGTTGCCCCTGCCGAAGTTTCTACTAAGAGTAAGAAAGTTGTTTTTGCTAAATCCTTGCCATCTCAGAAGGGACCAACAAGCTCTTCTCAGCCCAGCATTGCTGATATACTTCATAAGGGAGCTTCTACCGCTAAACCTGGTACCGCCCTCGCTGTCGACTCACGACTTATCCTTCATAAGAGTCCGGCGGCAACAGAGGTTACGCAACAGGCCCGAGGTAAAGTGTTGACACCCACTAAGAGCGGGAATAGCCTCGTCTCGCTGGTGGAGTATGCCAATAACTGGAATGCCGCCGATCAACTTGAAGGCAATCCGAGTAGCCAACCGTTCCAGCTTTCCGACATCAGCAGTTGCTTGCATATGGCTGCTAAGATTGCCCTTGAGAGTGATAAGATGAACGAGGTAAGCGCCTCCATTGATACTTCGTCTATTATTCATATGATACTATATACACACTAGTCCCCAAAGCTTGCAACCAGATGATTTGTTATTCGTTTGGAAGCTTTAACTTGTTTCAAATATACTACTTGCCGAGTCAAATTTCTTCATGATTCGGATCAACCGTGGTTTTGAATACTCCGTCATCGAGATTCGAGTCAAGTTTTACTTGATTCAGGCCTGTATTGTTTTAAATATCTAGCCCATCTAGATCCGAGTCAAGTTTTACTTGAGTTGGATCTGTTTGCTTTTGAATATACAGCCATCTAGATCCGAGTCAAGTTTTACTTAACTTGGATCTGTGTTACTTTTGAACATCTAGCCATCTTGTCGTGGGAATGACCACGGCAGATGCTGCAATCGGCAGCGAGTAGTAGAACATAGGGCAAGGGCGGCCAGCCATCTGCGGTGCGAGATGAGGGCGGAGACACAGGGTTTTACCCAGGTTCGGCCCCCGGGAGGTTAAAGACCTACTCCTGCTAGATTGTATTATGATGGACGTACAATGGGGCGAGCTCGACGGCTAGGCGGCGAGTCGCTTGGGTGGATGATGGAACGTGTCCTCTACACGCCCTCTAGGGAGGTTTATATAGACTCCCCCTAGGGTTTACATATCTCAACCGAATCAGTTAAGGTTTCGGCAATCGTTTAAACTAATACGACTGGGCCTATCTACTCTCCTGGGCCTTCGGCTTCCAGTCGCTTGAATCTACGCCAGTACTTGATCCAGTCGCCGTCCTGCAGGCCCACTCGCCAGTTCCTAGGCCGGTCGGAAACGTCCTGCTGGGTATACCCCGGTAGGCATATCCCCATCAGTAGTCCCCGAGGCCGTCGTTGATTGGTCGCAGGTGTTTGTTGGCAGTCAGAGTGTACGGGTCCAATGCGGACGCCCAGTCAAATTGGCGGCAGACTCCTGAATAAAGGAAAAAACCAGTTATTCTAGTCGCAATGATAGCGGTCAATCGGGTCGCAGCTCGGAGAACGGGTCGGCGAAATGTTCAGTCACTGTTGTAGTGATCGGGTCGACGAGTCGAATGGACGAAGTTGGACCGTCAGATGCAGTCAAAACTAGCCATTGGGGTAATCCAACGATAACTTTGGCGTAATCACCGCGTAGTAACGGCTCCCAAAATTGGCGGGTAGCAACCGCTATATAAGGGAAATGGAAGGCGATCGGTGAACCACTCCTCCGTCATTTCCTCCACTTTCGCCCATCTCCGTCTTCCTCCGCCCCGCGATCCGACCGATCCGAAAACCTTCGACCTCCGCGAATCTTTCTGCCAATGGCCCCCTCCACCGAACCATGGGGCAGGTCCAAGTGCACCAGAGCGCTACTGGCATCCTTCGAGGAAGCCGGGATCCTGCGTGCCGGCAGGTGGCGCATCCCCGCGGCCGGAGAGGTGACTCCGGACCCGCGCGAGGGAGAATTTATTTGCTTCACCAGCCACCTTGAGCGGGGGCTGGGGTTTCCCACATCTCTCTTCTTCCGGCGCTTCTGTGCCTTCTACGGGATCCAGCCGTCGGACATGGGCCCGCACAACATCAAGCAGCTCGCCATTTTCGTGGCGTTCTGCGAGTGCTACCTGGGCTGCAGGCCCTACTTCCCCCTATGGCAAGATCTGTTCCACGGTAGGATCAGTTGCGAAGAATCAGGCGGCCCGATGCTTGCTGCGGGTGGCCCGACGTTTCAGTTGAAGTCGAAGGCCTCCTTCTTCGACCTGATGCTACCTGCCAAGACAGCGAGCGAGTGGAAAAAGTCCTGGTTTTACGTCACCGAGGCGACTCTAGACGACGAGGTGGCGATCCCAAGATACTCCGCCGACCGACCCGAACCGCGCCGACTCCAAGTCGGCAAGCTCCCAGTAGACCAGCGGATGGTCGTGGACGAGATGCTTCAAACCATCCGCGGCCTGAAGAAGAAGGGTCTTCAAACCATCAACTTGTACAACTGTTGGCTCGGGCGGCGACTCGTTCCCCTGGCCCGCCGTGACCATTACATGTACGAGTACACGGGCAGGGAGGACTCGACGAAATCCTGCCTCGCCGAGTGGAAACTCGAAGACTATACCCTAGCGCTGAAGAAGATCACCCAGGCGGCATACTTGGACGCGAAGGCTGGGGTCGCCCCCTACACCGCGAAGCATCCAGCTCCGACGGTAAGTCGCTCTTTTCACTATCATTCGCAGTCGCAGTTGATGCTCTCGCGGTTATACTGATATTGTCCCGTGCCTGCTGCAGCTATTCCAGGTAGTGGAAGGGTGGCTCCCACCCGCGGACGACGAGAACTCGAGCTCGTCCGTCCAGGACGGGGACGAGTCACCTCCTGCCAAGGGCGGCGTCGGTAGCGACGCGAGTGATGATGACGACGACGATGACAAGCCCAGGGAAGACGCCGCCCCGATGGTCCGCAAAACTCGCGGGCAACATCAGCGCGAGCTCGAGGCGAGTAGAAGCCTCGAACGTCATGACGATGACGACGACGAGCTTCCCGAGCACACCTCACGTCGTGAGGCTACACCATTGAAAAAGAAGAAGAAGAAGGAAGTGAAGGCCCCACCAAAGAGGAAGACGAAGCCGGCGAAACAGGCATCTCCGCCTCGCTCGACGAGTAGTTCCGACGCCACCAGCTTGGCCAAGGATGAAGTGCCGCAGACGACAGCAGCACCGGATGCCACTGCCGCCCTGAGTGAGGTACCTCTGGCCTCGCTTCCCCCCCTATTCGCCCCAGTCTCTGGGTTGGGGGTTGCTCCAGCCGCAGCAGCTTCGCCTCCCAGGAGAGCTCCTGCCGAAGTCGTTTC
Organism: Avena sativa; assembly: GCA_916181665.1. Taxonomy (NCBI): domain Eukaryota; kingdom Viridiplantae; phylum Streptophyta; class Magnoliopsida; order Poales; family Poaceae; genus Avena; species Avena sativa. The sequence continues at coordinate 32,919,486 of OV702284.1, forward strand.
GGAGGCTCCTGTCGCGGCCTCGTCGTCGAAGAGGCCTTCCGTGTCTTGGGAACATGATGTTTTGGAGATGGGCCTCAGTCGGAAACTGGGCCCCGAACTGGAGAAGCCGGCCAGCATCTGCACGGGGCTGCGGTTCATACCAGTCGCCAAGTAAGTTTTGTTCAACTGCTTTGCCTTTCGTTGTAATCGGACCATTTTGCTCATATAATCAACTCGCAGGACTGGAGTTAAAAAGATAGGCCACCCGTCCGTGACCAAGGTGCCACCAGTCGTCGCTGAGGAGGACCCCTCACGAAAGAGGAAAGCTGATGAGGTCGCTGCCCCCACTGACAGTGCCAAGAAGGCCAAGGGCGATGATGTTGTCACGGTGTCTGACGACACAACGGTTGCTCCGAGTGGTCCTCCGACTGCGACGGAGGCAGCCTTGAAGACCAAGGAGGATGCTTCTCTTGGTGCTGGAGCGTCCACCGCGACCTTCCCCCGCTTCATGGCCAAAGCGGCTACAACGAGTGGTACAACACCATCGAGCCGCGCACCTGGGGTCGCCAAAACGGAGGTCGAACAGCGTCGCGGGCACACTCCGGCTCTTCTCGCATCTGTGGACGTGCTGCAGCTCCATGGCATGCTAGGCGCAGCCATCCAGGTATGTCCAGTCCCCGAGGATCGGGCCACTGAATTTCAGTGGTCAGATTCTTTTTATTGTTTGTGTTTTTTTGTAGCACCCAGTCCCCGAGTGCCTAGTCGCTGAATTTCGGCGGGTGGGCACTTAGGATTTTTTGATCTCCAGTCCCCGAGTGTCCAGTCGCTGAATTTCAGCGGGTGGGCACTTAGGATTTTTGATCTCCAGTCCCCGAGTGTCCAGTCGCTGAATTTCAGCGAGTGGGCACTTAGGATTCCGTTGTTTGTTTAACTGTTTGACTTGTGCACAGGGCTTGCAGCATGAATCAGCCGACCGGCTTGCTGCGAAGTGTCGTGCGGAGAAGGAGCTTATTGCCGTCCAAGAGACCAACAAGGGACTCCAGGAAATCGCTGCCAAGGCAGAGGAGGTCCGCCAGGGCCTTGTCTCGGCGAGTGAACTGTCGGCGGCTCAGTCTGCCTTGAGTACGGCTGAGCAGCGGATCGCTGATCTTGAGCGCGAGCTGAAGGAAGCGAAGGTGGAGGCGAGTTCAGCGGATGGGCGAGCCAAAGCTGCTGTTACGGCTGCCGCTGAAGAGCGGAAGGTCTCTGACGCCCTCGTTGCTGGGCTACAAGATGACTTTTATTGGTAAGCTTTCCTGCCTCTGCCTGTAGTAGCTATGTTATGGAATCGTCGTTGTATTTACTGCCGGCCCCTGTCCACAGATCGGATTATCGACAGCTCGGAGGAGGCGCAAACGTGTGACGCGTGACAGTGCGTGGCCACTCTGGTCGACTCGGCCATGTTGTCTGCGGCTTGCATTCGAGCTTATCTTCAAGAGATGTTGCCCACGGAAGTGATTCCCAGCGATCTCGTCGAAGTTTGGCGGTATCTGGAGAAGGCGCCGTCAGTCGTCGAGTTCATGACGCGGTCGGCGTTCCGGCGCGGGGCGGCAACAACGCTTAGCCTTGGGCTTGCCCACTTCCCGGAGGACTTCGACCTTGACGACGTGACGAGTGGCTACCCCTCGTCGACGGGCTCGGTGGAGATTGCCGAGGTGCTGAAGCTGATGGACCGGGCCGCGGTATACTCCGATCACGTCTAGGCGATGGGCGACCTTCTCCCTTATCAGGAGACGACTGTCACGCCCAACGATCCCGAGCCACCGCACCGGGACTTCAAGGTCGAGCAGCCCTTCCGTGCGGCGATGGCGGGTGAGTTGACGACGTACCCGTCGAACCCGTACACTCCCTTCATTCGCAACCGCAAGGGTGGCGGCGAGTCGACGTCGAAGCCTGCGGAATAGAAACATTGTGCCCTAGGGCGTTAGTAGTAATTTGGCCATTGGGATCAACTTGTATTTTGTAACAACTTTGTTATGCTGTAATGGAATTTCGCATTATTTTGTGAGTTGTCTTGCAATTTTGATTGATGATTGGACGAGTCCCCGAGCGCGTCCGCCCTTTTTATGGGGTTTACCTCGTTTGTTATGTGTTTGTGGTTTTGAACGTTTTGTCATTTGTTTTGTTATTGAGGTCGACTCGCCCGAGCTTGGAAAGCCAGTCGCAGGGTGACTCCCATGAGTGCTCTTTACTTGACCGTTTTCCCTTGCGCGAATGAGGTCGGGTAGCCGAGTCCCCGAGCGTGGTACTTGGTGGTTCTAGTCGCGGCTCTAGGGTGGGTGAGGACCGGGCGCATTAGAGTGAGCGCATCACTCCTGCCTGGCCCGTCGGGTCAGTCGCGTGGCGAGTCCTGGGCACGCTCTCGTACTTGGCGTTTTTCCCTAGTCGCTCGTGCTTAACTGGTCATCAGTCCCCGAGCGTGGTACTTGGCCGTTCGAGTCGCTGTGTCGAGGGTGCAGAGGATCACGGTCGCTGTGAGGAGCGAAGGCAGTTGTCTTGGCTCGTTAAGCCAGTCGAGCTAGGCGACTCCAATGGGGCTCCGGGTAGGCGTTTCTCGTGGACGTTGCGAGTCCTGGGGTAACCCAGTGCCCTCGTAGCGCACTACTTGGCCGTGCCGGTCGCTGTGCCAGAGGTTGACTTCTGCAGTTAGCTTGACGCTGTTATTACGAGTGCGAGTGGCACAAGACACGGAGAGTAGACGCAATTTGCGGTAACCGATATATTTTATTTCTTATCTAGTGGAGGGTACATGTATGGAGTTCTAGGAGTAGAACTTCCGTAGGAGGTTTACATTCCACGGTCGCTTAACGTCGAGTTTCCTGTCTCCACGGACGTCGGTGAGGTAGTAGGCGTCGTTGCCGAGTACTCGCCCGATGGCGAATGGTCCCTCCCACGGGGGGGAGAGCTTGTGCATGCCCTTCTTGTCCTGGATGAGGCGTAGCACCAGGTTGTCTTCCTGGAAGGTGCGAGTCCTCACCCGCCGGCTATGGTAGCGGCGGAGTCCTTGCTGGTAGATGGCAGTGCGGGAGCGAGCTAGGTCGCGTGCCTCGTCGAGTTGATCGACTCCATCCTGGCGTGCGAGTTCATTCGCAGCCTCCGTGTAGTGGACGACCCTTGGCGAGTCGTGCTCTAGGTCGGTGGGAATGACTGCCTCGGCGCCATACACCATGAAGAAGGGGGTGAACCCTGTCGACCTGTTGACCGAGGTGCGGATACCCCAGATGACGGAGGGTAGCTCCTCGACCCAGCACCCGACGGTGCACTCGAGTGGTACTTCGAGCCGTGGCTTCAGGCCGTGGAGGATGCTCTGGTTGGCCCGTTCCGCCTGGCCGTTGGACTCCGGGTGGGCGACTGAGGCAAGGTCGAGTCGGATGTGATGTTCCTCGTAGAACTCGGCCATGGCTCCTTTGGCGAAGTTGGTGCCGTTGTCCGTGATGATGCTGTTTGGGAACCCGTAGCGATATATGAGCTCGCGTAGGAACTTGGTGGCGGTCTTCCCGTCGCATTTCCGGACTGGCTTGGCCTCCACCCACTTTGTGAATTTTTCGACCGCGACCAGGAGGTGGGTGAAGCCGGAGGGGGCCTTTTTGAAAGGGCCTACCATGTCCATACCCCACACGGCGAACGACCAGGTGATGGGGATTGTCTTGAGCGCTAAGCTTGGCACGTGTGTCTGGTTGGCGTACTTCTGGCACCCGGCGCACCGCTGGACAATGTCGACGGCGTCTGCGTGTGCGGTGGGCCAGTAGAAGCCGTGCCGCATAGCCTTTGCGACCAGAGAGCGGGCGCCGGCGTGGTGGCCGCAGTCGCCGGAGTGGATGTCGTGGAGGACTTTGCGTCCTTCAGCGGGTTGGACGCAACGTTGGAACACGTCGGTCACGCTGCGCTTGTGGAGCTCGCCGTCGATGATGACGAAGGATTTGCAGCGTCGCGCTATCATCCGGGCGTCTGTTTCGTTAGCTGGCAAGGTGCCTCCCTCCAGGTAGGTGATGTACGGTGTAGTCCAGTCGTCTGGCTCGGCGATGAGTGCAACCAGGGCTGCCTCTGGTTGCAGCTGGACTCCGATGTCGATCTCCCTTGGGGGAGGGACGGACGGCTTGGTGATTGTGTCGAGGAAGACGCTGGCGGGTGGTGCGAGTCGAGCCAAGCCGATACGAGAGAGTGCGTCGACCTCATCGTTTTTCCGCCTGTCGATCCACTCGACGGAATAGCCTGCGAAGTGTCCGCCCAGCTTGTCCACTGCTTGGCGGTATGCCGCCATGGTGGGGAGACGGCGTCGTAGGTACCAGCGACCTGCCCAGCGACGAGGTCGGAGTCTCCGTAGCAACGTAGGAGGTTGACATTCATCTCCTTGGCGGCTCACATGCCATGGAGTAGTGCCTCGTACTCGGCCATGTTGTTGGTGCAGGGGGTGAAGTAGAGGCAGAGGACGTAGCGGAGCTTGTCGCCCTTCGGGGAAGTCAGCACGATCCCTGCTCCTGCGCCATCTGCATTCTTGGAGCCGTCGAAGTGCAGGCTCCAATAGTGGAGGTACGGCAGCTTTTCCGGCTGCTGGGCCTCTTCCCAGTCAGCGATGAAGTCCGCGAGAGCCTGCGACTTGATCGCTTTGCGTGGCTCATACTTGATGTTGTGGATGCCGATTTCGACGGCCCACTTGGAGAATCGCCCGGTCGCCTCACGGTTGCGGATGATGTCCTGCAACGGTGCTGAGGAGACGACCGTGATCGGGTGCTCCTGGAAGTAGTGCGGCAGTCGCCGCTGTGCTCTGAAGACCGCGTATACCAGTTTCTGGTATTGCAGGTATCGCTGGCACGACTCAGTGAGGACCTCGCTGATATAGTACACCGGTCGCTGTACTGGGCGCTCCTTTCCTTCCTCTGGCCGCTCGACGACCATGACGACGCTGACGACGCGCTCGGAAGCCGCGACGTAGACCAGCATGGGTTCTTTGTCGACGGGGGTGGCGAGTAGCGGTGCTGCGAGTAGCACTTTCTTGAGGTCGCGGAGCGCGTCGTCCGCCTCCTTGTCCCACTAGAAGGTGGGGTTCTTGCGCATCAGGCGGTATAGGGGCATCGCCTTTTCGCCCAATCGGGTGATGAAGCGACTGAGAGCCACGACTCGCCCGACCAGCTTCTAGACGTCGCACAGGCACTCGGGTTTGCCGAGTCGAGCGATCGTGTCGATCTTGGTGGGGTTCGCCTCGATCCCGCTCTTGGAGACGACGTATCCCAGTAGTTGCCCTGCTGGTACACCGAAGGTGCATTTTCCTGGGTTTAGCTTTATCTTGTATTTTCGCAGGCTGGCGAATGTTTCCGCCAGGTCGGCGAGTAGGTCGTTCTGGCGAGCGGACTTCACTACCACGTCATCGATGTAGACGTGGATATTGCGGCCAATTTGGCTCGCAAGGCATTCCTGCATGCACCGCTGGTAGGTCGCCCCGGCGTTCTTGAGGCCGAAGGTCATGGCGGTGTAGCAGAAGGATCCGAATGACGTGATGAACGCCGTCTTTTCCTCGTCCTCGACAGCCATTTTGATCTGGTTGTACCCATAGTAGGCGTCGAGGAAACATAGTGACTCCAAGCCCGCGGTGGAATCGATTATTTGGTCGATCCGCGGGAGGACGAATTGCTCCTTCGGGCAGGCGCTGTGTAGGTTTGTGTAGTTGATACACATCCTCCAGGTCCTATTTTTCTTCTTGACCAGGACTGGGTTTGCCAGCCACCCTGAGTATTTGATTGGCCGGATGAAGCCTGCAGCGAGTAGATGCTGCACCTCCTCGGCGATGGCTCGGTGGCGCTCTTTATTGAAGGGCCGCAGCGACTGCTTGACATGTCACACTTTGGGGTCGGCGTTGAGTTTATGCTCAGCAAGTTCCCTTGGGACACCGGGCATGTCAGAGGAATTCCATGCAAAGATGTCCCTGTTCTCACGGAGGAACTCGATGAGCGCGCCTTCCTATGCTGGGCTCATGCCCGTCCCGATCATCACCGTTTGGCTGGAGTCGCCTGGGACTAGCTCGACGGTGCGGGTGTGCGTCGTTGCCTCAAAGGCTGAGGTGTTGCCGCCTTCCGAGTTGGGCTTCTTGAGTATAGTGGGGTCGTCGTTGTTGACCCTGCTCGCATACTTGGCGAGCTCGTCGGCGTGGTTGGCCTCAGCCGCGATGACGGCGTCGGCGAGTTTGGCTCCTTTGGCCTCGCACTCGGCGGCCATGTCGGGGTCGCCGTGTATGGTGATGACGCCACGCGGTCCGGGGAGCTTCATCGCGTTGTACGCGTAGTGGGGCGCCGCCATTAACTTGGCGAACGCCTGGCGCCCCAGGACGCAATGATAGGGGCTGTCGAAGGGCACCAGCTCGAAGACGATCCGCTTGGTACGGAAGTTTGCTGGTGTGCCGAAGGTGACTGGAAGCGTTACCTTGACGATCGGGTACGCCTTCTGACCGGGGACGATGCCGTGGAATGTGGTGTAGGTCGTCTCGACCATCGACTGCGGGAGCCGCAGTCGCCTGAATGTGTCCAGGTACAGGATGTTGATGGAGCTGCCGCCGTCCATCAATGTCTTGGGGAGCCAGTAGTCTCCACCTTGGGCTTGACCACCAGGGCGACTCGGCCTGGGTACTCGATGCGTGGCGAGTGGTCCTGGCGGCTCTAGGTGATGGGTTGCTCCGACCAGTTGAGGAACTGGGGAACGTCCACCTGGGCCACCGCGTTAACGGCGACGGCGCGGGTGATGACCTTCTTCTCGCGCTTCGTGTTGAAGCCTATGAAGGTGTGGAGCGAGCCGGCCACACTGCCGAATTTTCTGCCGTTTGGCGGGTTGTTGTCGGGGTCCTCCCGCGCTCGCCGTGCCTTCTCGATCTCCTTGAGAGAGTGGCAGTCGGCGGTCGTGTGCGTGGCGGGCTTCCCTTCCCTGCTATGAAACGCACAAGGTTGGTTAAGGAGGGCCGCGGGGTCGAACCTTGGTTTCGCCTTGTAGTTGCCGCCGTCGCGGCGTTGCCCTCCGTCGCGGCGTTGCCCTCCGTCGCGGCGAAAGCTCTTGGGCTCGCGCTGCGCGTGCTCAGCGTTGGCGACAAAGTCGACTCGCCCGTCACTGCGGCGCTTGCCGGTGAGGTGAGTGTTGCTGTAGCGTAGGTCGGACCGTCGTCCGTTGTCATTGCCGTTCGTGCGGCGTTGACCTCCCGACTCATCATCGGTTTCCTGGTTTGGGTCTTCCTCCGCGTATCTTTTGGCGATCTCAAGGAGGTCCGGTATGTTGTCGAGTGTGCGGTATGCTCGTTTGAGCTTGGCGACCAAGGGCTCATAGCGGCACGAGGTCTTGAAGCAGTGGATCGTGGTGTCCGGGTGGATGCCGACCGCGTTGTACCATAGTTCTTGCCACCGTTGGACCCAGCTGCAGGTCGACTCGCGGGGTCCCTGGACGCATCGTTCCAGGTCCTCGATGGTGGTGGCGTGGGTGTAGGAACCCTCGAAGTGCCTGACGAAGGCGTCGCGCATCTCTTCCCAGGAGTCGATGCTATCCGGGGGGAGAGTGTTGATCCATTGCCTGCATGCTCCCTCCATCATCAGGGGGAGGTAGCGGGCGGCTAGCAGGTCGGTGTGTCCAGCGATCCCCATCGCCATGAGGTAGGTATCCAGCCACATGGAGGGGTCGTACGAAGGGCCGTACTTCTCTATTTCCTTCGGCGCTTTGAAGTTCGCCGGGTATTTTTCGCCTCGGATCATCGGTCCGAAGAATCGGGGCCCGAGTCGGCTTAGCGACCCCATCGGATCGCCGTCGTGGCGATTGGTTAGGGTGTGTCGCAGGTCGTCGGGCTGGCGTGCGCGCCAGCTTTGGTTGTTGATGATGTGGGTGCGGGTGTCGACGGGCTGACCGTTGGCGGCGATGAAGTTGGTCGCTGGCCTGGGGTCGTTGGTGGAGAGTGCCGCATTCGCGGGTTGGTGTTGGAGCTGCAGTGGTTCGGGTGGCAGGCAGTTGAGGGTGTTTGCCGCCAATGGACGGCCGCTTGAGGCTGCTCTGCTGCCTGATGAACGCGAGTACATCCAGCCCTGTGAGTCGACGCCTGCGTTTTGTTGCTCGACCGCCTTTGCGAGCAGGGCCTTGACGTACTGGATCTGTAGGGCGCCGTCACCGGTGGCCATGATGTTGTCGGCCGCTGCTCGGCCCGCCACGAGGTTGTCCATCGGGGTGGATAACAGTGGTAGGCCGTTCGCGTCTCGCTCCCGTGAGGAGACCACGATCCGCGGCTGGTCCCTGGGGGGTGCGCGGTTGGGTGGAGGTGGGGCGCCATTCGCCGTCGACCCTGGTCGGGGCCAGGCGCTTCCTCCGGGTGGCGCGTTCTCGCAAATCGCGCGCTCGGCCACGCGGGCCGGGTCATTATCGTCGTCGAAGTTCAGGGCGCGCCCCTGGACGGTGGGGTTCAAGCGCGGCCTGATTCGCTGCTGGTGGTAATGTGACAGCTCCTGCGCCGTCACCTGCTCGAGGCGAAATTTTTCGCGCTCGGCTTGATCCTTGCGGACTGCTTCCGCCAGCTTCAAGCGGAGTTCCTTGACCTCCGTTACCGTGGCGTTGGGAGGGATCAGGGTGGAGAAGGGATCCTCCGACGGGTCGGTGCCAGTGGCCATGTAGGTCGCGGCGTGGCGACCGGTCCCGTCGCGGAGATCGGCTGAGTTTTCCGATCCGGAGTCGAAGTCGAAGATCCCAAGGATGGAGGGATCCTCGAAGTCTCCTACGTTGGAGACCTGGGTGATGGAGCCCGCGGGCGAAGCCGCGATGATGGATCCGGCGAGTGATGCCGGGGTCGCCGAATCAGCATCGTCGTTGAGGGCCGCGTCTTCCGCGGCTGCGGTGGTTTCAGCCACGTCGCTGTGGGCCGAGTTGTACTCGGAGGCGAGGCGGTGGATCGTGCGGACCTGGCTCTCGGAGAGCCGGTCGTGTGGTGGCGACTCGCGGATGCGAGCCGAGTCCTCCGAGACGATGACATCGCTGAGGCCGATGAAGAGGCTGATCGTGCCGACTGGCAAGATCATGCTATGCGTGACGGGTCGCGCCGCCGGGACGTAGCTGCTAGGCAAGATCTGGAGCATCTCGCCGATCGCTATCATGCGGCCGGTGGCGACCGACTCGTTGATGGGCAGATTGGATCTCGCCGCAGAACACCGGCCAGACCGGCCAGGCCCCACGGTGGGCGCCACTGTCGTGGGAATGACCACGGCAGATGCTGCAATCGGCAGCGAGTAGTAGAACATAGGGCAAGGGCGGCCAGCCATCTGCGGTGCGAGATGAGGGCGGAGACACAGGGTTTTACCCAGGTTCGGCCCCCGGGAGGTTAAAGACCTACTCCTGCTAGATTGTATTATGATGTAAGTACAATGGGGCGAGCTCGACGGCTAGGCGCCGAGTCGCTTGGGTGGATGATGGAACGTGTCCTCTACACGCCCTCTAGGGAGGTTTATATAGACTCACCCCCCTAGGGTTTACATATCTCAACCGAACTAGTTAAGGTTTCGGCAATCGTTTAACCTAATCCGACTGGGCCTATCTACTCTCCTGGGCCTTCGGCTTCCAGTCGCTTGAATCTACGCCAGGCCTTGATCCAGTCGCCGTCCTGCAGGCCCACTCGCCAGTTTCTGGGCCGGTCGGAAACGTCCTGCTGGGTATACCCCGGTAGGCATATCCCCATGACATCTAGATCCGAGTCAAGTTTTACTTGATTCAGACCTGTGTTACTTTTGAACATCTAGCCATCTAGATCCAAGTCAAATTTTACTTGATTTAGATCTGTTTTACTTTTGAACATCTAGCCATCTAGATCCGGGTCAAATTTTACTTGATTCGGATATGTGTTACTTTTGAACATCTAGCCATCTAGATCCGAGTCAAATTTTACTTGATTCGGATATGTTTTACTTTGTGTAACTTGTTTTTATCTTCAGGTTGCTCATGATCGGCGGACAGCCGAATTTGAAAGGTTGCTCTTTGCGCACAAGAAACTTCAAGATAAATTTGAGCAAATTGTCCCTGTTGTGAAGAAAACTGGTAAACTATTTGGTTCTTTTAGTTTATTATACCCTTGTAAGAAAAATTTAGTTTCTCTACCAACTTCTACCTTGATGTTATGCAGCTAGTGTCAACAATCTGAATACCCGTCTTACCAAAAAAGTTGGCGCTCTTGAAGGTTAGTTACTCCTTTTTCCTTTTAATTTGTCTACTTTTTGTTTGAGGTAAATCTTGGGTATCTTACGACCTCCCGGCTTTGGTATAGCCGAGTTATAAACACTTTCAGCATCGCATCAAGAATTCATATCTATGCCTGATATGATGCTGCATTTTTTAGAACAAGCTGCCGCTCACTCGGCACAACTTAAGGAATAGGATGACAAGATAACCCGGTTACGCGCCAAGGTTGAATCTCTTAAGCTCTCCCAGAAGTCTGAGTTAGAGAAGGTTGATCAGGAGTTCTCTGAGGAAAAGAACCGACTAAGTCTGCAGCTTCAGAAGGACAAGGAACTTCTTGATGCTGCCGAACTAAAGAACCAGGCGATGAGCGAAGAAATCACTCGGTTTGAGAAGAGTAGGGCCGACTAGTCCCGGGACCTCCAGAAAATGCTGAGTTACATCCATCGTAAGTTTCTGTCTCTCGTCGAGTTATTCTTTTCCTTTGCTTATCTTAACTTATCTGACATCCTTTCGTGTAGATCATTTTCCAGAAGCTAGACCTGTGAGCTCCAAGGCTGTGATTTCTGCTCGCGAGCACCGAGGTGTTCCCGTTGCTCTGAATCAAGAATATTCCATGGAAGATTTCTTGATTGCCGTTGCCGCTGCTATTGGGCCAATGAAAGTTATGGGAAAAGATCTGGTGCAAGCAGCTATTTGAGCCTACCATGTTCTCTGGCCGAATGAGCTGGATATTAACGAAGTAGAAGTGCTTGTGGCGAGGTTGATGGAATCTCAGACTCAACTTAATCTTTGGAGGGAATCTGCTGGACGGGCTGGTGCTGATATGGCGCTTACAGCTGTTTTGTCATGGTACGAGGATCTCTCCCTCGATATTCTGATGAACTTGCGCACTGGTTCTCCTTGGATTGAGAATCCGGATTTCTTTGCTCGTCGCCAAGCCCGTGCCTTCCAGCTTATCGAGTATGCCAATGTGCATCATTGGATCGAGGGGCCGAGTTTTCTTCCTAACCCGGCCAAAGACGATGTTGAGGCTGAAGATGAATCTGGTGGTGATTCTGCTAATCAGGAAGGATCGAAGGAAGATTCCGACAATGACGGTGATTCCAACGATAGCTCATATGTGGATGGCGAGGCTCGAACCTCCTCCAAAGGAATCGAAGCTTCTCGAGCCCAAAGTGACGTTTCCCAACTGAAACTTTTGGTTTTGCAATTTCCTCTGAAAGACTATGAGTCCTAAGCCCATATATCTTTTAAAGATGGACTTATTACCTTTTCCGAGTTATCTGTTGGTAAAACGATATAAATAAGGTACTTTCCTCATTATATCTTGAATCGCTGATGTTATGATTCAAGGGACTATGATAGTATGAATTGTTGGCCGTTTCCTCCGTGTTGTTTCTTTGGTTGCCAAAGCCATTTTATATCGCATTTGTGATTGATGTTAAATTGTTCGGGGCAGTCCCCGAGTTATTGCTTGAGTCACCAAATTTTCATACGTATGCAAAAAATGACAAGTATTATGAGGCAGTCCCCGAATCACTACTCGGGTTGCCGAAGTTTCATACATAGTTAAAAATGACGAATATCATGGGGCAGTCCCCGAGTCACTGCTCGGGTTGCCGAAGTTTCACACATAATCAAAAATGATGAATAACATGGGGCAGTCCCCGAGTCACTGCTCGGGTTGCCGAAGTTTCTCACATGATTTAAAAACGACGAATAACATGGGGCAGTCCCCGAGTTACTGTTGATACATGTCTGATACATCAATTTAGTACATCATGTCACTAGATGCGATACAAGTCTTCTAAGTGTAAAATGGACGAAGTAAGGCCACGTTCCATGGTCTTTTTGATTCATCTCCGGACTTGCTTTCCTTGTTCTTTTCTGGTGCCTGAGCGTCGATCAAGTAGTATGCATTGTTGTGTAATGCTTTACTCATGATAAATGGGCCTTCCCATGGGGGTGAGAGCTTATGCATGCCTGCTGTGTGTTGTACTAGCCGAAGAACTAGATCTCCTTCTTTAAAAACTCTTGGACTAACCTTCTTACTATGATATCGTCTGAGCTCCTGTTGATAAATAGCTGACCTTGAGAGTGCCAATTCTCTTGACTTCGGCACTTGTGTATTGGGCCACTCTTGGCGAGTCATGCATTATGTCAGCTGGAAGTACAGCTTCTGCCCCATATACGAGAAAGAACGAGGTATACCCCGTCGATCTATTTGGGGTGGTCCTGAGGCTCCACAGCACTGCTGGAAGTTCCTCAATCCAGCATTCTGCCGACCTCTGGAGCGGTTCAGTTAGCCGAGGTTTTATCCCTGATAATACCAGTCCATTTGATCTTTCTACTTGCCCATTCGATGCTGGGTGAGCCACCAAGGCAACATCGAGTCTTATGTGTTTCTCTTGGCAGAATCTAGCAAAGGCTCCTTCAGCGAAGTTTGTGCCATTATCCGTGATGATACTGTGTGGGTATCCATATCTCAAGATAATATCTTTGAGGAATTTCACCGCTGTGGGCCCGTCACATTTTCTTATTGGCTTTACTTCTATCCACTTTGTGAATTTGTCCACCATGACCAGAATGTGAGTCATCCCGCCGCGAGCCAGCTTAAATGGACCTACCATATCCAAACACCACACAGAAAACGACCAAGTGATTGGTATTGTTTTTAACTCGGATGAAGGCAGGTGTATCTTGCTGGCATATCTCTGGCAACCATTACATTTTGTCACCAATTCCTTTGCTTCCTTCAGCGCAGTTGGCCAATAAAATCCATGCCTAAATTCTTTGGCCACTAGGGCTCTGGACGAGGCGTGATGCCCACATTCTCCTTGATGTATATACAAGAGGATTTCCTGCCCTTATGCCAAGTCAACGCATCGTTGTAGTACATTCGTCACACTTCTCCTATAAAGCTCATTATTTATGATTGTGTAGGCTTTTGCTCTTCTCACTATCTGTCTGGCCATAACCTCATCGTTCGGCAAGATCTCTTCTTTGAGGAATGAGAATATGGGTTGTGACCATGTTGGTGCGACTTTTTCTGGGAAAATTATGTTGTCAATTTCCATTACTTCCACCAACATAATATCTGTGGGCTTTTCCCGATCCAACCGTTGGTCGGCCGAATTAACCCCCGAGTAATTCAGATCATGCTCTTTGTCAATTTCCATTGGGACACACCCTTCTATCTGTTCTAGCGAAGGCGTTATTGACGGTTTTCTTAGGTGTTCCAGAGCTATACCAGGGGGAATTGATTTCTGGTCGACCCTAGCTTCGATAGTGTGTCTGCAGCATCATTTTTTGCCTGAGGTACGTGATGGAATTCTCACCCATCAAAATAGCCACTGATTTTCTGCACATGAAACCTATATAGGGCCATATTCGCATCTAGTGCATCCCAATTCCCCGATTCTTGTTGTACTACGAGGTCTGAATCCCCGTAACACAAAATCCGACGTATGCCGATCTCTTTTGCCATTTTTAGGCCATGAACGAGCGCTTCATATTCAGCTACATTGTTTGATGTAGAGAAATGTATTTGCAACACATATTTCAGCTGATCTATTTTTAGTGAAGTTAGCACTATTCCTGCTCCTAGTCCATTTCTTAACTTGGACCCGTCAAAGTGCATTATCCAATAGTTCGGATCTGGCAATGGGGGCTCATATTGTACTTCAGTCCAGTCTACGAAGAAGTCATCTACTGCCTGAGATTTAATTGCATCTCGCCTATCGAACTGCGGAGCATAAGGTGATAACTCAATTGCCCATTTTGCTATTTGGCGACTCGCATCTTTGTTGCTTAGTATCTCGGCTATGGGCGCCTCACAAATCACCTTTATTGGGTGTTCTTCGAAATAATATTTGAGTTTCTTGGCCGAGATGTACACTCCATAAGCCATTTTCTGGTAGTGTGGGTAGTTCTGCTTGGAGGCCGATAATACCTCACTTAGGTAATATAACGGCTTTGTACCGACTTACCATCTTCATATCGTTCCACAACAACTACCGCACTTATGACTCTGTTTGTGGCTGCCACATAGAGTAACATAGGCTCTTTTGACATTGGAGAAGCCAAGATTGGTGCCGTGACCAACATTTGTTTTAACTCATGAAAGGCACTGTTGGCCTGAGGTGTCCAGGTGAACTTGTCGGATTTTTTCATCAATTGATACAAAGGTAATGCTTTTTCACCTAGCCGACTTATGAACCGACTCAAGGAGGCAAGGCACCCTATAAACTTTTGTACATCATTTAGGCATTTTGGCAGTTCCATTATTTCCACTGCTCTGATCTTAGTCAGATTCACCTCTATACCTCGGCTAGATACGAGGAAACCGAGTAATTTTCCATCCGGCACACCAAAGGTACATTTTTCCGGGTTAAGTTTCATTCGGAATCTTCTCAGGTTCGCGAATGTCTGCCGAATATCTTCTAGGAGTGTGTTTCTCTCTTTTATTTTTTATAACCACATCATCAACCTATACTTGTACATTTTTCCCAATTTGGTCATGCAAACATTTTTGCATGCATATGTGGTATGTGGCTCCTGCATTACGCAGGCCGAACGACATGGTGCGATAACAATAAGCCCCATACGAGGTGATAAACACGGTCTTTATTTGATCAGCCGGGTTTAACGGTATCTGGTGAAAACCAGAATATGCATCTACAAATGACAGCAGCTCACAGCCTGCGGTCGAATCAATGACTTGGTCTATCCTAGGTAAAGGAAAAGGATCTTTGGGACACGTCTTATTAAGGTTCGTGTAATCGATGCACATTCGCCATACGTCGACTACATTTGGGTCATCCTTTTTCTTTTCTAACAACACCGGATTTGACAGCCAATCTGGATGAAGCACTTCCATGATAAACCCGGCTGCAAGGAGCCGAGCTATCTCATCCCCTATTATCTTTCTCCTGTCTTCGATGAAGCGGCGGAGAGGTTGCTTCACCGGCCTTGCTCCTGGACTTACATGCAAAGAGTGCTCAGCCAACTCCCTCGGTACACCTTGCAGGTCCTGAGTTGACCGCGCAAAGATATCCCGATTCTCACGGAGGAAGTTGGTGAGCTTGCTTTCCTATTTGCCATCTAGGCCAGCACCGATCGTGATGGTTCGCTCTGGGAATTGATCATCGATCTGGATCTTTTTCGTCTCCTTAGTCGGCTGGAAAGATACAATTCCATGCGGATTGGCTAGTGCCGGCATATTATGCTGTGCCGACTGAGCCAGAGCTTCTACCTCCTGAATTCTTCTTTTCTCCCTTGCAATTACCAATGATTCGGCCAGATTTGACCCAGCTGAAGCACATTCCATTGATTTTCTATAATCTCCAACCACTGTTATTACCCCCTGAGGTCCTGGAATCTTCATTTTCAAGTAACTAATGTGCCAGCTGCTCATAAATTTAGCCAATGCTGGTCGTCCGAGTAAAGCATGATAGCAACTTTCCAAATCCACCACTTTGAACTGCATATTCTCCGCTATACAATTCTCTCTTGTGCCAAATAATACGTCTACTCGGACTTTCCCCATGGGTTCGCATGAGAGCCCCGAGACTATCCCATGGAAAGTGGTCCTTGTTGGCTCCAGCATATTCGGCGTTATTCCGAGTTTGTGCATTGTGTCTTTGTACATGATGTTGATGTTGCTCCCATTATCTATGAGCACCTTTGAGAACTTCACGTTTATGCTCGGCCCGACAAACGTCGGGTCCAGTACTAAGGAATATGATCCTGGATTCAACATTATCTTTGGATGATCCCTTATGCTCCAGGTTATCTCTTGATCGGACCACGACACATATCTCGGCACTGCCGGCATAACTACATTCACTTCCATATGCTGGCGCTGTACGCTCTGTTTGTCTTGTTGTTCTGTTGTGAACACATAGTAGGAGTGATGATGCTCCCTGTAGTCATTGCGTCCATTGTTCCCGAAGTTTCCCCTTCCATATTGGTTCTGATTTGTCACTTGGTGCACTGAATCCCTCCGATCCGAGTTCTCATACCTCGGAGGAGGTGGTGGTAACATTAGCTGTTGTGCATTCCCCCCAGTTAACTGTGCCTGCTTCTGGTGATGCGCTGGATGCGGTGGTGCTTGCATGGCCGCCGGGTTTCCAATTGCACTTTTCATCCAGGCGCATTGGCGAGTTGTGTGATTGGCTGGCTTGGCTGGGTTTGGCGTGTGGAATTTACACGGCTGATCTAGCATGGATTCAAACGTGTACTTCGGCCTTTCTTGCCATTGTTTCTTCTGTTCGGGTGTCCACTGCTTCTTCCCCTCGTTCCTCGGCGTCCACTACTGAGGACCATTCTTCTGCCGTTGACTGTTCTCATGACTCGGCTGATCCTGCACAACCGCTGCCACTTGATTAGAACTATATCTGTAATCTGGCCTCTCATCCCTTCTTCTTCCTCTGTAATCATTGCATCGCGATGATCCGGCACCATCCCGAGCATAATGATCGTGTTGCTCGTGATGTTCTGCCGACATTAGCTCTGGTTGAGTCGGATCACCCAAGGCGTATGAATCAGCTACTCTGATTGTTTCCGCCAATGTGATTGGCATATCTCTCTACAACCTCTACCACAATACACTTTCATATCTGCACCCCTGAGCGAACTAGACAATTGCTTGAGATTCGATAACCCCCTCGCATGAGTTTCTGAGGTTACACCACCGAGTCAGGAATTCTCTATCTGTTTCATTCGGCTTCTGCTTGCACATAGCGAGCTGTTGTGGCCTGTTTGGCCTCTTATATGTGCTGGTGAAGTTACTGACAAACATTTCCTCGAAATCTAGCCAACAGTTGATACTTCTTGTTGGAAAATTATTCAGCCAGACTCTGGCCGGTCCTTCCAACATCTGTGGCACGTATCTTACAACCCATCTTAAGTTTCCTCCTGCTATTTTTACGGCCGTGGCATAATCAATTAGCCAATCTTGCGGCTTCGTGCTCCCATTGTACATTTTCATGACCCTCGATAGCTGAAAGTTCGGCACGGGCGGTTCGCCCATAATGCGAGGTCTGAAACAAGCCGGGCCGGGCGGACCCTGTTCTTCCAACAGTTCGGACCGGTACAGCCTGTCCAGTTTTAATCTTGCGTGAGTCGATGGCAAGTTTCTATATATATCTCTCTCTTGCATCCCACAGTGCCTTTGCCCACCATGCTCTGCATACTCCATCTCCGAGTAACCATCATTGTATCTGTCATTTGCCTAGTTATGCGGAGCTGGTCTTGCTTCTCGTTCTTGCCGAGGTTCATGCCTCGGCTAATGATGCTGCGAAGGGTATCTCCTTCCTTCCGCCGGTTTATTGTTCTCATGGTTTCCCCTTCTGAGGTTTTCGTGCTCTCTGTTTGCACGACCGGGGTTTCTATCACCGCTATTACCTCAGCTTCCATTGCCTCTATTCTCATTGATCTTCCCGGCCATCGCCGGGTCATATGGAACAATTTGCTTGTTTCTCTTTCCCGAAGTTACTACCCTGTCTTTCCGCGCATTGTTTCCGGGTGAGGATGCCGCTGCCACAGATAATGCGGGGGCAGCTCCTGCCGAATGAACCATGCGGGAAGCTCCTGGTTTTGCCGGGTTAGCCCTGAGCATTTCCTTATGCTGCTGGTTCGCAATGCGTACCAGCTCATTCACTCTTTCTTGTTGCTTTTTCCGGTCTTCCCTGCTTAACCCCTCCAATTCCAGGGCTGCTGCATTTGCCGCCCTGAGCTTCTTTGCCGGGGTACTATACCTCGGCAAACCTGGATCAACCGAATCATCTGGTCAAGCTTCATGCTCTTTGTTAATATCATTCATGAGGTTATTTCCTCTCAATCTCAGATCATCTACTCGGTCTATGGCCGTGTCTAGCTTGTTTGCTCTAGCATATTCTCGCAATGTCCTGTTAAAGGACTCCTGCAAAGCCGACACCTTTTTTTGCCTCCTCTAACACTTTTAGTCTAGTTTCTTCTAACTCCGCCTGTGCGTTTGCCGGATCAAATATCAGCGCTACAGGGGTAGTCAAGTTATCTATAGTTGCCTGGAGGATATTCTCTGGACTCTCCAGTGGTGGCCACCTTACCCTCGCTGCTTTTGGAGTTACCTCCTGCTCCTTGGCAGCCATGGTCACCTGTGGATCTGCAGCGGCTGGCCTTGGAGCTGCTTGCTTCGTCGTTACCTGTCCTCCTACCTCCGGGTCCTTGCTTGCTCCTGCGCCTGCTCCTGCCGCTGGTGCTGGCGCCGTCATCATCACCTCGACGCTGCCTGCGGGACGAACGCCACGCTGACCGCTGGCAGCGCCGAGGGGAGGTTCTCCTACATGGATGACTCAGCTCGGGTAGACACATGAGGTGTCTATGTCGACGTAGATCTTGTGTGCACCCAGGTTGACGAAGATGCTGTTGCGCGGGGGCGCTTTGCTCCTGAAACTGCCAACATTGTCACCGACGTAGTCCCAGATATCAAATCTCTCGACTAGGACAGAAACAACCCACTCGCCGGTGTGGATGAAGTTTCCCATCCGGATCTTGACTCTAGCTAGCACCGATGTTGGCCCCACGGTGGGCGCCAACTGTCGTGGTGGTGGCACGGCAGATGCCATGGGTAGGCTAAAGTATGGGGCCAATGGATGCTAGTGGGATTATGGGAGGGAAGATGTAGTGATTTCTACACACAACTGACTAGAACTTGGATCTTTATTTCTACTCGATTGAGTTACAAGTGCTCCTAGAGCTGTATCAATGAGAGGAGGAAGAAAGCTACAATGCAAGCCCTATGGCCTCAAATGAATCGATACCTCCTCCAGGAGCCCGTGCCCCTCCTTATAAAGGGTACCTTGGTTCCTCCTAGGGCTGACGTAGCAAGCATATTCTTGGAATATGCTTGTCCCAAAGTGGTAACTCGGCGGACTCCTTTCCGTGTTCCCTTCTATCGGTAGCAAAGACCCAGTGACCCCCACATGTGAGCCTCGGGCTTCCCCACTATCACCTCCATGACGCTGGTCTGCCCCTCTGTGGCTCTGCTCTTTGTCCTTAGTGCTTGGCCCTGTGTAGATTCCTCCTAGCCAGTAACTAGGGTTTGACTCTGGATCCTTCTCCTTCTCCTGTAAGTTTCCCGTTACTCGGCCTCGTCTCGCACAACTCGGCTCAGCCTTTACCTGCATACGAACTGATCAGTCCTACTTGGCCGACTCAGTTCATACATCGGCCGAGTAAGGTGTTAATCACTCGATTCTTGGCATGCCATGGCTCATTCGGCCGAGTCTTGCATGACTCGGCCGACTTGGCTTATAATTAGGCCTATGGTAAGAAAGGTTCATTCCATCTTTCCGCTATCTTGACCCTACCTAGGGTCATCCCCCCAACAGACAGGGTCTTTCATAATAGCTACCACAGGTTCAGTATTCAATTGCTCATCAGGCTCCACAGTTTTCTTAGTACCTTTATTATCTGCACTAATCATCATAGAATACTCCTTTACCTTAGCTAGGAAAGGTATTTTCTCAACATAAGGTTCGTGCACAATATGATTAGTAGTACAAACTTTAGCACTTCTAACAGGAACATGATTAACAACATCTTTATAAGGTTCATGGTACTTGTTCCACTTCTTTTTGGGAATTTCTTTGTAATAGGCAAAGGCCTTAAAACAGTTGGCAATACTTTGGTAATTAATACCAAACTCATTGCTAATGTCACGGAAGTCATAAGTTCCCATAAAAGATTTAATGCATTCATAATCATAGTTTATACCTGACTTCCTTCCTTTGTCATTCTCCCAAGCTTAAGTGTTCTCTTGAATACGGTCTAGTAGACCCCATTTAGCTTCTTCCTTCATACGTGTGAATGATCCATCACAAGAAGCATCTAGTAAATCTTTATCATGAAGATAAAACCTAGCATAAAATTATTGATAATAATATTGTTAGGGAGTTCATGAATAGGACATTTAAGCATTAGTAACTTCAATCTCCCCCAAACTTGAGCTGTACTCTCTCCATCACGAGGCCAAAAGTTATATATCAGATTTCTATCCTTATAAATTTCACTGGGAGGATAGAATTTATAATAAAAGAGAGATGCCATTTCCTCCCATTCCATGGATTGTCCATTCTTCATCAACTTATACCATTCTTCAGCTCTCCCTTTCAAGGATATAGAGAGTAACTTCTTCTTCACCTATTCAGTTGTGATACCCGCACACTTAAACAACCTACATAATTCATGGATAAAAAGCAAATGATCACCATGATGGACAGTTCCATCCCCAAAATAATAATTATCCATAACATGATCAACAATACTTGTAGGTATCTTAAAAGGATCTATCTCAACAGATGGTGGTTCATCTACTACCCTAACAGTGGTAGTAGTTTTCCCAAACAGAAAACCAAGTGGGTTATCCATATTGGAAATAGAGTAACAAGCAGTAACAAAATGAAATACTCATAGTAGAAGTTTCCTTTACCAGTTCCACTCTTCAATAGCGCTTCACTCCCTGGCAACCGTGCCAAAAAATAGTCTTGATGACCCACAAGTAAAGGGGTGCATCACAGTACTTTTGATAAATAGGAGTGTCGATCCCAACGAGGAGCAGAAGGTGTTGACTAGGGGTATGGAGAAGGAAATCTCTGTAAATACTTAGCAAATGGATTTTTAGGGGTTTTCTGATAAAGCAAAAAAACAAAGTGCAAGTAATAAAGAAAACGAACAACTGTAGAAAGTGGCCCAATCCTTTCTTAGCAAAGGACAAGCCGGTGGAAATACTTATAAGGACCAAACGTTCTCGAGGACACATGGGAATTCTGTCAAGTGCTTTCGCTTCAAATAGCTAAGTACTCTTCTTTGGTGTTGTAAGTGTTATGTGGGTGAACCTGTGCTAATGTACCGACCTTACTTGGACTAATACATTCTTGTGATTAAACCCCCTGCAAGCATCCGCAACTATAGGAAAGTAATTAAGATATAAACCCAACCACAACCTTAAACTCTGAGATCCTACACTCCCTTGTGCAAAGGTGTCCTAATGGGGGTTTAGGTTTCTGTCACTCCGGCAACCCCACAATTAGTAGCCAAATACACAATGCATTCCCCTAGGCCCATAAATGGTTAAGTATCATGTACTCGACGTTCACATGACACCACTAGAAGAATAGCACCACAACTTAAATACTAAGCCATTGAATAATAACTCAAAACAAATCCACTACTAATAACATGACTTCTCCCATGTCCTCAAGAACTAGACGAACTACTCACA
This sequence comes from Avena sativa, assembly GCA_916181665.1. Lineage (NCBI taxonomy): Eukaryota > Viridiplantae > Streptophyta > Magnoliopsida > Poales > Poaceae > Avena > Avena sativa. The sequence goes on from OV702284.1 coordinate 32,940,946, forward strand.
AGACATCATATGGATCAATATCAAAGATGATGTGGTGATGGATAACAATCTGAACATAAACAATGATCCAATGGTTCCACTCACAAGCAGCAACTACAATAGTAATCAACACCGAGAAAGTTTCCCCTAAGAACTAAAGCAATATCCAACACAATTGTTACAGCGGGATGGAGTGATCATGATGGTGCTGGTGGAGATGATGGTGTGGATGATGATGATGATCCTGATGAATCCTAGCTTGACGATGGTGTTGATGGAGACAATCTCCCCTCTCTGGGAAGGAATTTCCCCGGCAAAAATCTGTTTTTCGGAGAGATCTTTCTTCTCGGTGTTTTCCGCCCCGCAGAGGCGGCGGAAATCTTTCTGTGGTTGCTCCCCTGGTATTAGGGTTCCGTGAGGAAGATATAGGCGAGAGGGCAGACTCAGAAGCCGGCCAGGTGGGCCACACCTGTCCTAGGCGCGACCCAGGTGAAAGAACATTTTATAATCCCTAGTGTTTGTAGGGTTTCGTAGCATGGAAAACAAAAATTTTCTACCGCATACAAACAAACAAGCCAAGATCTATCTACTAGATTGTAGCAACGAGTCGATGGAATAACTCACCCTCGAAGATTCCAAAGGGTTTAACGAGAGCGGATTCTCGTGGGTGATGTAGTCGTACTCTTCCCGATCTCAAGATCGCGTAGACGATCCTTCCGGCGCTGCGTTCCGGCAGCGCTCCTGCAGTCGGTCACACGTTCGGTACTCGATGAAGACCTTCCTCTCCCTTGTTACAGCAGGCAGCAGAGGTTGTAGCACTCTCCTCGCGATTCCGGCAGCACAACGGCGTGGTACCGGAAGTAGAGGGGAGATCTCGCAGGGCTTCGCCTTAAGCCGGAGCGAGTATGGTGGAGTATGAGAGAGTCCCTCGACGATCTAGGGTTTAGACACGTCGAGGAGGGGGCTAGGCCGGCGGCTAGGGTTTGACCTAGGCGGCGGCGGCGAGTGCCCTAGGGCCGGCGGCGGCTATGGAGGGCGGCGGCGGCTTGGGGCTAGGGTTTGGAGGCGGGGATCTTGTGTACTAGGAGGGGCAGCCCTGCCCCTCCTTTTATAGGTGGAGGGGTCGGCCAAGGGGAGGGGAGTCCCCCCCCAACTCGGCTTGGTGGTGCGCCGGCGGTGGGAGGAGGAACTCCTCCCCCAAGTCGGTTTCCACCTCTCTCTCCACTTCCCAAAAATAGCCGTTTGACTTTCAAACTTGGCGTTTGACTTTTCAAACAAGGATTTGATTAAATCCTCTATTTTGTTCAGAGATGACACTTAGTACATGATGCAATCATACCAACTTGATATAACACATTCATGTACCCTTCCCCTCCGGAGTGTCGGACATTCCGGAACTTTCTAGAACATTCCCGATGAAAACACGGAACCATTCTCCAACTCTGAAACAAGACTTTCCTTATATGAATCTTATTCTCCGGACCATTCCGGATCTCCTCGTGATATCCCGAATCCCATTCGAGACTCCGAACAACATTCGGTCTCTTTCTCATCATTCCATAACTACTCAAACAACGTCGAATCCTTAAGGTGTGTCTCCCTACGGTTCGTGAATTACGCGGACATGATCGAGACACTTCTCCGATCAATAACCAATAGAGGAATCTGGAAATTCATATGGCTCCCACATATTTCTACGATTACTTTGTGATCGAATGAACCACTTACATACGATACCAATTTCCCTTTGTCTCACGATAGTCAACTTATCCGAGGTTATGATCGTCGGTCTCTGCATACCTAGTTCAACCTCGTTACCGATAAGTACTCTTTTCTCGTTCCCGTGATATGTGATCCCTTGTGATCCAGTCACATGCTTGCAAGATAATTGGATGACATTTCACCGAGAGGGCCCAGAGTATATCTATCCGTCATATGGATGGACAAATCCCACTCTTGATCCATGTGTCTCAACCAATACTTTCCGAACACTCAATGCCACCTTTATAGCCACCCAGTTACGGTGTGGTGTTTGATGTCATCAAAGCATCCATCCGGTAAAGGTGATATGCATGATCTCATGGTCGAAGGAATTAGGTTACTATGTATCAGAAAGCATATAGCAATTGAACTATTGAAATGACTTGATCTTTATGCTATGCTTATCTATAGGAGTATGTCCACCATATCATTCTCCTAACGATATGATCTTGTTGTTAATAACATCTCAATGTTCATGATAGGGAAACCACAATCATTTATTAACCAACAAGCTAATATTATGAAGAGGCTTTACTAGGGACTTCAATTTAAGTTTACAAATCACACAAGTATTAATGTTCCCTTGTTAATACTATTATAGCATGAATGTAAACATTTATCATAAACACAAAGATATAATAATAACTACATTTATTATTGCCTCTAGGGCATATCTCCAACAGTCTCCCACTTGCACTAGAGTCATCTAATCTAGATTACATGGTAATATACCGAACACCCATGGCAGTTTGGTGCTGGTCATGTTTTGCCCTCGGGAGAGGTTTAGTCAACGGATCCGCCACATTCAGATCTGTGTGTACTTTGCAAATCTTTATGTCCCCATCTTGGACATGTTCTCGAATAGCGTGAAAACGTAGCTTGATGTGCTTCAGCTTCTTGTGTGACCTTGGTTCTTGCGCATTGGCTATGGCGCCCATGTTATCACAGTAGATAGACATTGGGTCCAGCGCACTAGGAACCACACCCAGCTCTGTAATGAACTCTTTCATCCATATCGCTTCTTGTGAAGCCTCCGAAGCAGCCATGTATTTCGATTCAGTTGAAGATCTCGCCACAACGCTTTGCTTTGCACTCCTCCAGCTAACTGCCGCACCATTCAAAATAAATACGTATCCAGATTGTGATTTAGAATCATCCGGATCGGTGTTCCAACTAGCATCGGTGTAACCATTAACAACGAGTTGTTCATCACCTCCATAAGAAAGAACCATATCCTTAGTTCTTCTCAAGTACTTAAGGATGTTTTTGACCGCTGTCCAATGATCCACTCCTGGATCACTTTGATATCTGCTAGTTAAACTAACAGCATATGCAATGTCGGGTCTAGTACATAACATGGCATACATTAGAGATCCTATGGCTGAGGCATAGAGAGTCTTACTCATCCTTTCTCTATCTTCTGCCGATGTCGGACTTTGAGTTTTACTCAAGGTTGTATTGGGCAACATGGGCAAGAACCCTTTCTTGCTATATTCCATTCCAAACCTCTTTAGAACCTTGTCCAAATATGTACTTTGTGACAATGATATTAGGCGTCTCGATCTATCTCTATAAATCTTTATGCCTAATATGTAAGCTGCTTCGCCAAGATCTTTCATTGAAAAACTATTATTCAAATATTCCTTGACACTATTAAGAAGGTCTACATCATTCCCAATCAACAATATGTCATCTACATATAGTATTAAGAATGCTACAGAGCTCCCACTCACTTTCTTGTAAATACAAGCTTCTCCATAAGTTTGTATAAAACCAAAACTTTTGATCACCTTATCAAAACGTTGATTCCAACTTCGGGATGCTTGCTTCAATCCATAGATGGATCGTCGAAGTTTACATACCTTGTTAGCATCTTTAGGATCGACAAAACCTTTGGGTTGCATCATATACAATTCTTCATCAATGTCTCCATTGAGGAATGTTGTTTTGACATCCATCTGCCATATCTCATAATCATAATATGCAGCGATTGCTAACATAATCCTCACAGAAATTAGCTTCGCTACTGGTGAGAAAGTCTCATCGTAGTTAACTCCTTGAATTTGTCGAAACCCCTTTGCGACAAGTCGAGCTTTATAGACAGTAACATTACCATCAGCATCTGTTTTCTTCTTGAAAATCCATTTGTTCTCGACAGCCTTCCGGCCATCCGGTAAGTCCACCAAAGTCCATACTTGGTTTTCGTACATGGATCCAATCTCGGATTTCATGGCTTCTTGCCATTTATTGGAATCTGGGCTCATCATCGCTTCCTCATATGTCTCAGGGTCATCGGTGTTGTCCACCAACATGACATTCATAACGGGATCATACCAATCTGGAGTGGTAGGAGTTCTCGTTGACCTGCGAGGCTCAGTAGCAACTACAACCGAAGTTTCATGATCATCATCATTAGCTTCCTCTCTTATTGGTGTAGGCACCACAGGAACTTCTTCTGGTGCTGCGGTACTCGCAATTTCGAGAGAAGGTTCGACAACCTCGTCGAGTTCTACTTTCCTTCCAGTCACTTCTTTCGAGAGAAATTCCTTCTCTAGAAAGGATCCATTCTTGGCAACGAAGATTTTGCCTTCGGATCTGTGATAGAAGGTATACCCAATAGTTTCCTTCGGGTATCCTATGAAGACGCATTTTTCCGCTTTGGGTTCAAGCTTGTCCGGCTGTAACTTCTTTACATAGGCTTCGCAACCCCAAACTTTAAGGAACGACAATTTAGGTTTCTTCCCAAACCATAATTCATACGGTGTCGTTTCAACGGATTTAGATGGTGCCCTATTTAAAGTGAATGCGGCTGTTTCTAATGCATAACCCCAAAATGATAGCGGTAAACCTGTAAGTGACATCATAGAACGAACCATATCTAAGAGAGTTCGATTACGACGTTCGGACACACCATTACGCTGTGGTGTTCCCGACGGTGTCAATTGTGAAAGTATTCCGCATTTCTTCAAATGCTCGCCAAACTCGTAACTTAGATATTCACCTCCACGATCAGAACGTAGAAATTTAATCTTCTTGTTACGTTGATTCTCTACCTCACTTTGAAATTCCTTAAACTTCTCGAAAGTTTCAGACTTATGTTTCATGAAATAGATATACCCATATCTACTCAAGTCATCCGTGAAGGTAAGAACATAACGATAACCACCGCGCGATGCTACACTCATTGGACCACACACATCGGTATGTATGATTTCCAATAAATCCGTAGCTCGCTCCATCATACCAGAAAATGGAGTCTTAGTCATTTTACCCATCAGACATGCTTCGCATCTATCAAGTGATTCGAGAAGTCCATCGGAATGGAGTTTCTTCATACGCTTCACTCCAATGTGACCAAGACGACAGTGCCACATATAGGTCGAGTTATCGCTCGATTTCAAACGTTTAGCCTCAATGTTGTTGATATGTGTATTTCCACTATCGAGATTCAATAAGAATAGACCATCTATCAAAGGTGCATGTGCATAAAACATATTACTCATATAAATCGAACAACCATTATTCTCGGACTTAAACAAGTAACCGTCTCGCAATAAACAAGATCCCGATATAATGTTCATGCTCAACGCAGGCACCAAATAACAATTATTTAAGTATAAAACTAATCCCGATGGTAGATGAAGGGGTAGCGTGCCGAACGCGATCACATCAACCTTTGATCCGTTTCCCACGCGCATCGTCACCTCGTTCTTCGCTAGCTTCCGTTTATTCTGCAGCACCTGATTCGAGTTACAAATATGAGCAACCGAACCAGTATCAAATACCCAGGCACTACTACGAGTACTAGTGAGATACACATCAATAACATGTATATCGGATATACCTTTCTTCTTGATGTTGCCGTTCTTCAAATCCGCCAAGTAATTTGGGCAATTACGCTTCCAGTGACCTTCTCCCTTGCAGTAAAAGCACTCAGTATCAGGCTTGGGTCCAGCCTTGGTCTTCTTCGTCGGCGCGGTAACTTTCTTACCACCCTTCTTGAAGTGTCCCTTTTGCTTAGACTTGCCTTTCTTGAATTTGGTGGTCTTATTGACCATCAACACTTGGTGCTCTTTCTTGATCTCCACTTCTGCAGATTTCAACATAGCAAACAGTTCTGGCAACTGGTTGTTCATGTTTTGCATGTTGTAGTTCATCACAAAGTTCTTGTAACTTGGTGGTAGTGATTGGAGGACGCGGTAAATCCCCAAAGCATTAGGAATCACTATACCCAAGCTTTGAAGTTTGCTTGCGTGCCCAGACATCTTAAGCACATGCTCACTGACGGAGCTGCCCTCTTCCATCTTGCAGTAAAAGAACTTTTCAGAAGCCTCATAGCTCTCAATTGCCGCGTGAGTCTCAAAGATCAATTTGAGTTCACGGACAATATCATGTGGGTCTGAATTCTCAAACCTTTTCTGAAGCTCCGATTCTAAACCATACAAGATAGCACACTGAACTGTGGAGTACTGAGTCTTCCGAGCGAGGTAAACGTTCTTTACTTCGTCGGTAGCATCAGCTGCAGGCGGGTCACCCAGCAGTGCATCCAGCACATAGGTCAAATTACCAGCTGTGAGGACAATCCTCAAACTGCGGAACCAATCCGCGAAGTTGCTTCCATTGTTTTTCAACTTTTCTTTCTCTAGGAACGCATTAAAATTGATGGTAGGGGCTGCCATTGATCTACAACATATTCGCAATAGTTTAGACTAAGTTTATGACAAATTGAGTTCAAATTAATAACAAAATTAATCTAGGTGAACTCCCACTCAAAACAACATCCCTCACATTGTTTTAGTGATCACACGAACCAAATCCACCACATCAACACCGATCATCAGGAGAGTTGATATAGTGTAACATCCCTAAAATCATGATTTCAAAGATTGCATATCATTCATGCATGCATATAGAATTGAGATCAATTTCAAAACTCATTTTAGAAAACAGAAGCACATAGTGCTATCATTTTATGTGAGAAAACTTATATCAAATGGTCATCCCCATTTGAGAGTTTGAATGTTTTAAACCTAGATTGTTTATCCCCCTTGTTGAATGGATTGAGTGTGGAATTTGAACCAAACTTTACAAAATGGAAATGGTTTCAAAAACCATTTTTCAAACATTTGCAAATCAAGTGCAAAGTCCCTGTTATTTTGTTTCTCCAAAAATGACCAAGCCTTTTCAAAGTGACCCCATGGTTTTATACCTAGAATTGAGACTGTTGCACACTGCAAAAATCCCAAATAGATTTGAATTCAAATGGAGTTTGAATTCATTTGAAAACCATTCCTGAAATTCATTCTGGAAAAAGAAAAAGATTAAAGAAAAGAAAAGGGCCAGGCGCTCCTAATCTAGCCCAACAACACAACCGGCCCAGTTAGCCCACCTGGCCTCCCTCTCTCTCACTCGCACGCACAGACGCACCCACACAGGCACTGACACTCGGACCCCACCCCCTCTCCGTCTCACTCGCTGACTGGTGGACCTCGACAGCTCACCCTCGTCTTCCCCAAATCGTGCCCGACCACGTCGCCGGCCGTTTCCTCCGCCCATCACTGCCGCGTTGATTCCTCGCTTAATTGCCCTTGATTCCGCGCTTAATCGCCGCTCCCCTCTCGCCTACATAACCCCCTCTGCACCGCGGTCATTTCCCCTCACTCAGCGCCTCCACATCGCCACCAGGCTGCCCACAATCGCACTTGCGTCGCCGCAGACAGACGCGCTCCGGCAACGAATCATGGTAAGCTCAGACCGCCCCGTTGTCTCTCGTTCAAACCACTGCAACCAGCATGATCTTGTGCATCTGCTAACACCTCTGGTTTGCTTGCTCGTGACCCAAGTCATTGCATACATCAAATATAATCACAATCATGGCCATATCACATCACAGCACACCCCTGCAAAACAAAGTTAGACGCCTCTATGTTATTTGCATGTTTTACGTGGTTTGGGGCTTTCAATAAGTGTCGTTCTAACTTACGAACAAGAACCACAACATTGATACTAGTATTGTTAATCACCCGTTGTAAATTGGATCTTAACTATGCTAGGAGAAACAGGCACCCGCAAAGCCACTTATGCAATACAAGTTGCATGTCAAGCGTGGAGCAAGTCTCATGAACGATGTCATGTAAGGTTAGCCCGGGCCGCTTCATCCCAACATCCCGCAAGATGCAAAGTACACAAGAAGCAATCGACAATAAAAGCATCAACGCCCACAATGACCATTGTGTTCTACTCGTGCAATAGATCTACATATAGACACGGCTCTGATACCACTGTAGGGTTTCGTAGCATGGAAAACAAAAATTTTCTACCGCATACAAACAAACAAGCCAAGATCTATCTACTAGATTGTAGCAACGAGTCGATGGAATAACTCACCCTCAAAGATTCCAAAGTGTTTAACGAGAGCGGATTCTCGTGGGTGATGTAGTCGTACTCTTCCCGATCTCAAGATCGCGTAGACGATCCTTCCGGCGCTGCGTTCCGGCAGCGCTCCCGCAGTCGGTCACACGTTCGGTACTCGACGAAGACCTTCCTCTCCCTTGTTCCAGCAGGCAGCGGAGGTTGTAGCATTCTCCTCGCGATTCTGGCAGCACAACGGCGTGGTACCGGAAGTAGAGGGGAGATCCCGCAGGGCTTCGCCTTAAGCCAGAGCGAGTATGGTGGAGTATGAGAGAGTCCCTCGACGATCTAGGGTTTAGACACGCCGAGGAGGGGGCTAGGATGACGGCTAGGGTTTGACCTAGGCGGCGGCGGCGAGTGCCCTAGGGCCGGCGGCGGCTATGGAGGGCGGCGGCGGCTTGGGGCTAGGGTTTGGAGGCGGGAATCTTGTGTACTAGGAGGGGCAGCCCTGCCCCTCCTTTTATAGGTGGAGGGGCCGGCCAAGGGGAGGGGAGTCCCTCCCCAACTCGGCTTGGTGGTGCGCCGGCGATGGGAGGAGGAACTCCTCCCCCAAGTCGGTTTCCACCTCTCTCTCCACTTCCCAAAAATAGTCGTTTGACTTTCAAACTTGGCGTTTGACTTTTCAAACAAGGATTTGATTAAATCCTCTATTTTGTTCAGCGATGACAATTAGTACATGATGGAATCATACCAACTTGATATAACACATTCATGTACCCTTCCCCTCCGGAGTGCCGGACATTCCGGAACTTTCTAGAACATTCCCGATGAAAACACCGGAACCATTCTCCAACTCCGAAACAAGACTTTCCTTATATGAATCTTATTCTCCGGACCATTCCGGATCTCCTCGTGATATCCCGAATCCCATTCGAGACTCCGAACAACATTCGGTCTCTTTCTCATCATTCCATAACTACTCAAACAACGTCGAATCCTTAAGTGTGTCTCCCTACGGTTCGTGAATTACGCGGACATGATCGAGACACTTCTCCGATCAATAACCAATAGAGGAATCTGGAAATTCATATGGCTCCCACATATTTCTATGATTACTTTGCGATCGAATGAACCACTTACATACGATACCAATTTCCCTTTGTCTCACGATAGTCAACTTATCCGAGGTTATGATCGTCGGTATCTCTGCATACCTAGTTCAACCTCGTTACCGATAAGTACTCTTTTCTCGTTCCCGTGATATGTGATCCCTTGTGAGCCAGTCACATGCTTGCAAGCTAATTGGATGACATTTCACCGAGAGGGCCCAGAGTATATCTATCCGTCATATGGATGGACAAATCCCACTCTTGATCCATGTGTCTCAACCAATACTTTCCGAACACTCAATGCCACCTTTATAGCCACCCAGTTACGGTGTGGTGTTTGATGTCATCAAAGCATCCATCCGGTAAAGGTGATATGCATGATCTCATGGTCGAAGGAATTAGGTTACTATGTATCAGAAAGCATATAGCAATTGAACTATTGAAATGACTTGATCTTTATGCTACGCTTATCTATAGGAGTATGTCCACCATATCATTCTCCTAACGATATGATCTTGTTGTTAATAACATCTCAATGTTCATGATAGGGAAACCACAATCATTTATTAACCAACAAGCTAATATTATGAAGAGGCTTTACTAGGGACTTCAATTTAAGTTTACATATCACACAAGTATTAATGTTCCCTTGTTAATACTATTATAGCATGAATATAAACATTTATCATAAACACAAAGATATAATAATAACTACATTTATTATTGCCTCTAGGGCATATCTCCTATAGTGTTTTGTGTGTTAGATAACAATATCAAGGATTATTTAATGGGTGTTGAAGTTTTGCAGCTACCTATGAGAAAAAGGGAAAGGATTCTGTTTTTGGGGGGCGGATAATCCGCCCCCACCAGGGGCGGATAATCCTCCCCTCCCTCTTCCCAAGTAGGCGCAAGCCCCAGAAGGGGGGCGGAATTTTGGCCGGATTTTCCGGCCCCGCCGGATAATCCGCCCCTCAGGGGGGCCGGATAGTCCGCCCCCCTGCTCATCGCCATGGCGCAAACCCCAGAGAGAGGGCGGAGTATTGGCCGGACTTTCCGGCCTAGCCGGATAATCCGCCCCTCAGGGGGGCCGGATTATCCGCCCCCCAAGATCTTCACCAAGTTCTGCAGGCGCCAGCCCCAGAGAGGGGGCGGAGTTTCCCCCGGAGAATCCGCCCTTGGGGCGGAGTTTTCCCTGGGGGCGGATAATCCGCCCCAAGTGGGGGCGGATAATCCGCCCCCAAAGTTGTGCAACGGCCAGATCTGGGGAGGGGGTATTTAAGCCAGCGTTCCCCTCCTGCCAGAACTCTTGATTCATATCGAAAAACACCAGATCAGATCTGAAAGCTTCATCCAAGAGTGCTCCACCTAGATCTACCCAAAGGCCCCATCCCTTGGGGAATCGAAGGAGGAGAACTCGATCTTCATCATCAGCAATCAAGCGCTTCATCTCCTCTCCATTCATTTGGAGAACCCCCGATCTAGTATTTCTTGCAAATACCTAGATCCTTGTTTTTGTTTATATTGATAAACCTTGTTCTTGTGGCAGCTTGTTGTCATCTCGGGAGCCCCCAATTCGGTTGTGGGTGTGTGCCCCGATAGTGTTGTAAAAGGCACCGGTTCCCGCCTCGAAGGGATCCAATAGTGGAGAAGGTGGATCAGGCCTCTTGTGGCGAGATCCATCCGAGAATAGGGTGAGGCCTATTGTGGCGTGGTGGTCTTAGAACCGCCCACCCCTCCAACGCAGACGTACTTCCCTTAACAGGGAAGGAACTGCGGTAAAACAAATCCCTGTGTCTCCGCGTGCTCTACTACGGTTTCCTCGCTCCTCTTTTACGTGCTTAGTAGTTAGGGTTACATATAGGGAAATTCTCGTAGTTGCATATCTAGAGAATTTACTTTGTGTCAAGCCTAAAATTGAAAAAGTATTAAAAATTGGTTAGCACCTATTCACCCCCCCTCTAGGTGCCCATACGATCCATTTCAATTGGTATCAGAGCCTCGGCTCTTATTTCTGGCTTAACCGCCTAAGAGAAGTATGGGTTCCAAGGTAGATGGGAGTGATGCTCCGGAGGTAGTCACCATGAACGATCTCAAGACGTTGGAAACAACCTTGGTGAGTTCAATGGAGGCTAAGATGGAAGAGATGCGTCAATTGATAATGCATCTCTCCACATCCGTAGCATCACCTCCATCTAACTCTGAGGATACCACTCCGCAATCCAAGGAAATGGGTAAAACTGTTTCCAAAGATAACGAAGTGGCTGGTGATGATACTAGCAAGAGCTCCTCCTCGAAAAAGGATAGCGGTAAGGATGGATACAATGAGGTTTCTCATGTGTATTCCCCTGATCCGCCTATCCCTCACCCACATATACATAATAGGGGTGATCCACCCAAACTTTCTGCATCTACTTACTCTCAATGGCAATTTTTGATGAAACATCATGTGTGCAGTTCCTCCATATAGTTGTGGAATATCATCGAAAATGGTCTTCATGTTGGAAACCCCAACAATCTCACAAGAAGAGAAGTGGTCGATAGCCAACTCAACGCTACAGCTCTACACATGATACAGCTTGGTGTGGGTGACAAAGACATGCCACACATTCAGCATCTTAGCACAGCTAAAGAAGCTTGGGATGCCCTCACCGAGCTCTTCATCGGAAATGAAAGTATGAGAAGGAATAGATATGATGCCTTGAGCAATGAAGCTGAAGGATTCTATATGCTGGATGGAGAAGACCACGAGGACATGTATAGGAGGCTCAAGGCAATAGCCACAACCTTCAGAAACCACGGTGCAGCTCATGTTGATGATGCTTGGATCAAGCGCAAGTATGTCAGTGCTCTTATGCCATTTGAGCCCACAGATTTGAAAAGTCCCCAAGGTAGGCATAACTATCACCTCATGTCATCCAATGAGGTAATGCAAGAAATGGCCGCTTTCAAAGTGGCTGCCAAGAATGCCGAAGATGCTCGTGCTCGAGCTATGGGGATGCAAAAGGGGGTCAACATGGCCTTGAAGACTAGTGTGATTGATCATGATGAATATGCGGTAGAAGGTCTGGACTGTCCCGAGGATATAAAAAGGATCCACGGACAATACTTGGCTCTTTATGCAAGAAACTTTTGGAAAGATCCAGTCAAGGCTAAAGCTGAACTAGATCGCAAGAGTGGAGCCTATGGAAGAAAAGAAAATGGTCCCAAGCTGAGAACATGCTTCAATTGTGGTGACCGGCTGCACTTCGTAGCCGAGTGTCCTTATCAAAGTAGAGAGGATAATGGAGGAAGACTCATTTTCAAGGACAAATCAAAAGCTCCACGTAAGAAACAGTTTGTAAAGAAGAATGCTCCTTTCAAGAAGCAACCAAAGATTGTTCTAGTGGCTCAAGAAGAATATTCATCGGGGAGTGAAGATGAGGACGAGGACGATAGCTCTCAAGTGGTGGCTGCTATAGCCACCACATCTACATCAACATCTCTCTTCGACTCTCCGAACGAAAACATCACTAACAAGAATGCTACTTGCCTCATGGCAAGAAGCTCCGAGGTAACTTCTTCTAACTCTTCTTTTCCCAAGGCTATGATAGACATGGATGATCATACTAGTCTTAAGGTTAAAGAAGAGATTATTGCTTTGGATTATTTCTACACTAACTTGCAAGGTGAGCACAAAGTTCGTTTTGAAGCTCTTATGGATCAGCTGGCCCAAAACGAAGCACTCCTCGAAGAAAAGGGCAGAATTGAAAGGGAGGATGCAATGGAAATTGCATCCCTAAAAAATGCTCTTGAAGAAGAAAAATAAGCTCGGGTCTCTCTTGAAGAGAGGCTTGAGTCTATGGAAGAGTCACATGAAGAAACTGTGACTAAACTTGTTAAGGAACGCGACAATGCTGTCACCAAAGCAAAGAAGTTAAAGAAGGAAAGGATTGACTTTGGGGATGCTCATGATAGACTCTCCGAGGAATTGGAGAAACTTGACAATGCTCGCAAGGCGTTGAAAAACGAGTTCTCTATTCTCAATGAGTCACATGATCAGCTTCAAAGTTGATTGGCCGAATATGATACTCCTAGCTCGTCCAACTCAACATATAGTAACAAGAAAAATGCTAGTGTGGAAAAAGATGTGATCAAGGACATCACTACCAAGTACAAAGGTGTGCTTGATGAAGTCCTTGGCAAGCAAAGGTCAAATCATGGTAAAGAGGGACTTGGGTATGTCACCAAGTCCAAGAAGAATAAAACCAAGAAGAACAAGACCAAGAATGTGCAATTAAAGACAAGCACCGCTGAGAAGAATGTCACAAAAGACAAGACTAATAATATTGGTTTTGCAAGGTCTCACAATCCGAATTATGAACTCTTTTGTGATGACTATGGCGATGTTTATGCTTATTATGTTGGGCCTTTTGATGAATATATTGCTTGGTCTATTTGGGTCCCAAAGACCCTTGTTACTAACATGAAAGGACCCATTGAAAAATGGGTACCTAAAACCAAGAAGTAATTTTCTTGCAGGGTTATGCTTCCGGTGGGTCAAAATGGGTGCTGGATAGTGGCTGCACTAGTCATATGACCGGAAGCAAGGAGATCATCACGGAGATGCGTCCAAATCATGATAATATCACAGTCTCCTATGGTGATAAGTCTAAATCTCAGGTATTGGGTCTTGGCAAGGTTGTGGTTGCCCACGATATCTCTCTCGTGGACGTCATGCTTGTTGAGACCCTCGGTTACAACCTTCTTTCTGTACGTGCCCTTGGCAAGATGGGTTTTGCTGTTTTTATCGATGATGATTTGGTGGTACTCTTGTGGAGAAAGTCTCTAAAGGTCGCTTTCATTGGATACGTCGAAAATGATCTGTATGTGGTGGACTTCTCGGGGAAAACCACTTTGGGTCCGATGTGTCTATTCGGAAAGGCCGATGTGGGCTGGCTATGGCATCGCCGTTTAGCCCATGTCAACCTGAGAACTTTGCAAAGTCTCCAGAAGGGTGGCCACATCCTTGGACTAAAAGACAATGTCTCTTTTGCCAAAGATCGTGTTTGCAGGGCTTGTGTAGAAGGAAAAATGCATGACTCTACCCACAAGAGGAAGACTATTGTGTCATCAAAGAGGATCTTGGAATTACTTCATGTGGATTTATTTGGTCCTCCTTCTCATGCAAGTCTTGGTGGGAAGAAATATTGCTTGGTCATTGTCGATGATTACTCAAGATATACATGGGTCTATTTCTTCAAGCTGAAAAGTGAGACTCAACAAACTGTCATCGACTTTGCCAATGAAGTTCAACGTCAACACAATGTTCCTATCTTGGCAATTAGAAGTGACAACGGCTCCGAATTCAAGAACTACACTTTAAATTAGTTTCTTAGCGAAGAGGGTATTAGACATCAATATTCCGCTGCGTACACCCCTCAACAAAATGGTGTAGCCGAGAGGAAGAACTGGACTTTGATGGATATGGCAAGATCTATGCTAGCTGAATTCAAGTCTCCTTATAATTTTTGGGCTAAAGCCATATCCACTGCTTGTCACTCATCTAACCGGCTCTACCTTCGAAAGATTTTGGACAAGACTCCATATGAAATACTTACCGGTAACAAGCCCAACATCTCATACTTCAGGGTATTCGGGTGTAAGTGTTTCTTTCTTATTAAAGGTGTCCGTTTGTCAAAATTTGAGTCCAAGGCTTTAGAAGGTATTTTTGTTGGTTACGGTGCCGAATCCCACACTTATAGAGTCTACAATAAGCTCACTGGGATTGTTGTAGAATCTTGTAGTGTGGAGTTCGATGAAAATAACGGCTCCTTTGTAGGGCAAGTTGATGTTTGTGATGCAGATGTTGAAATACCCCAAGATGCCATAAGAAGAATGGGCGTGGGATTTTTCCGCCTCATTGAGGAACCCCTTGTGGCGGATAGGGAAGGACAATGCTCCACACATGTGGAGCCCTCATCTACACAAAATCAACAAGCTCCTATTGTTGGAGAAAATCCTGCACCAACACCACAATCTGCTGAAGATCATCTGTCCCCTGGACAAGTTGGTAGTCCCAGGCCGGACTATCCGCCCCTCCAAGGGGCGGACAATCCGCCCCTGGCACTCCAACTCATTCCAGAGGATCCGAAGGAGAAGTCAACAACTCTAAAGCTCCCAGGCCGGATTCTCCGGCCCCTGAGGGCGGATTATCCGGCCCTGGGTCTCCAACTCCTGTCAGGCACTCTCAGGAAGATGGCTCTGGTTCTTGACCTCCCAGGCCGGATAGTCCGACCCCTCCAAGGGGCGGATTATCCGGGCCTGAAGAAAATGGTCAGCAACAATCTTCTGGCATTAACGGAGACCAATATCAAGGGCAGGGCAGTAATCAAGACAAGGATACAAATATTGAATCAACTCCTTCTAGAAACATTACGGACATTGAGGCTCGTCGCAAGGCTCGTGCTGATCGGAACCTTGAACTAAGAGGTCACACTCTTGACAAGGTTGTTGGTGATCTACGACGAAGGGTATCCACTAGAAGAGAACTTGCAAGCTTCTGTGATCATCAAGCTCACATTTCGATGGTTGAACCGAAGAAGGTTTTTGATGCTCTTGAAGACCCCGATTGGGTTGTTGCAATGCATGAAGAATTAAATAACTTCGAACGCAACAAAGTTTGGAAGCTCGTAGAAAAACCAAAGGATTGCCGCAATGTTATCGGCACCAAGTGGATCTTCAAGAACAAACAGGATGAAAATGGCATTGTTGTGAGGAATAAAGCACGTCTCGTGGCTCAAGGATTCTCTCAAGTGGAAGGAATTGATTTTGGCAAGACCTACTCTCCTGTGGCTCGTCTTGAGTCCATCTGTATCCTTCTTGCATATGCGGCCCATCATAATTTTAAATTACAACAAATGGATGTTAAGAGCGCTTTCCTTAATGGTCCTCTACATGAGTTAGTATACGTCAAGCAGCCCTCGGGGTTTGAGGACCCCAAATTACCGAACCATGTCTACAAACTCGATAAGGCGCTCTATGGCCTTAAACAAGCCCCACGCGCGTGGTATGAGCACCTTAAAGAGCTTTTGCTAGACCGTGGTTTCGAAGTTGGGCAAATCGATCCCACTCTTTTTACTAAGAAGGTTAATGGGGAGCTTTTTGTATGCCAACTTTATGTAGATGACATTATTTTTGGCTCTACTAACCAAGCTTTTAACGATGAATTTTCAAAGCTTATGACTAACAGGTTTGAGATGTCCATGTTGGGTGAGCTGAGGTTCTTTCTTGGATTTGAGATCAAACAACTTAGAGAGGGAACCTTTATTAATCAAGCTAAGTACATCCAAGACATGCTCAAAAGGTTCAAGATGACGGATCTCAATGGCATTGCTACCCCAATGCAAACAAAGTGTCATCTTGAGCTCAATCCCAAGGGTAAAGACGTGGATCAAAAGGTATACCGATCCATGATCGGCTCTCTCCTTTACCTTTGCGCATCTAGGCCCGATATCGTGTTAAGTGTAGGAGTGTGTGAAAGGTACCAAGCCGCTCCTAAAGAAAGCCACTTAGTGGCAGTCAAGCGAATCTTCCGATATTTGGTTCATTCCCCAAATTTTGGGTTATGGTATTCCAAGGGTTCAAGTTTCTCTCTATGTGGTTACACTAATTCAGATTGGGCTGGTGACAAAGATGATAGGAAATCAACCTATGGTGCATGTCAATTCTTGGGCAGGTCTCTAGTGTGTTGGTCATCAAAGAAACAGAATTGTATTTCACTCTCAACCGCCGAAGCTGAATATGTTGTTGCTGCAAGTTCTTGTACAAAATTGTTATGGATGAGGCAAACTTTAAAGGAATATGGTGTCAATTGTGACAAAGTGCCTCTATTATGCGACAATGAAAGTGCTATCAAAATTGCTTACAATCCCGTGCAGCATACAAGAACAAAACATATAGAGATTCGCAACCACTTTATTCGGGATCATGTTGCTCGTGGAGATATTGCTCTATCCTTTGTGAGCACGAAGAACCAACTTGCTGATATTTTCATGAAGCCCCTTGATGAAGCAAGATTTTGTTTTTTGAGGAATGAGCTAAATATCATAGATTCAAGGAGCTTGGCTTGACTACCCTTGCACACTCACTTGCTCTTATTCATGTATTTGGTTTAGATGCGGGCATAGACATAGGGGGAGTGTGGTCCTAATTGATTGGGCCAACCCTCCCCCCATAATGCCGAAAGCAAGTAAAATCATTTCCCTTAATATCATTTTGTGATATGTGGGTCATCGATGAGCATTGGTTTTGAACTCAAGATACATCTTCGCGGTGTCATGCCATGTGCTCCAACATGGTGGCTTCGGCCACCACGCTCTTCCTTGAGAAGAGTTGGTTTTTCATGGGTCTAGTTGGATTTTCTTGCATATCTCATGTTCTTTTGGAAAACACACTCAAATTTGGCTTTTGATTGATTTGATTCTTGCAAATTTGGGTGTGTAGTACCATCTCAGTTTGATGCTCTCAACCCAAGCCTTTCTCACCCCCCTTGAGCCATCTATTATTGCACACAAGTCCTCTAAAACACCATCGAGAGGTTTGCTAGGTTGCTTTGGCCTGATTCTGCATTTTCCAGATTTTCTGGTGGGGGGGGGGATTATCCGCCTTAAGTGGGGGGCGGATTATCCGCCCCGGGCGAAATCAGCCCATTATAGGCTGGGTCGGGGAGGGCAGGCTCAAACAGAGCAGCCAGTCCTCCCCCAACCCTACCTCTGCCCCCCAGCCGCCGCCGGAGCATCCGCCTCTCCCAGAGTCGATTCAACCACCGGATTCTCCGGGCTCTCCCGGATCTTCTTCACCTCGCCTTCGGGTATCTTATCCTCCGCGATTTTCCTCCAATATGTGAGGGTAACTCCCTCATCTCTCTCCTTTTGTATGGGATGTATTTTATTTGGTGGAAATCTCGTTGTAGAAGGTTCTTGGTGTTGTTCCTTACATGCTAGAATCAGTAGACTTGCAACCCTAGTACTCGATCTGTTTTGCCATGGTAGATCTGAGCCAATCCAGAAATTTTCTGCGGGGGGAGGATTATCCGCCCCTGCCAGGGCCGGATAATCCGGCCTGGAGAGTAAAATCTGGTCTGTTTTGGTTCTGCCTCTGCACATGCACATCTTTGGTTATGGGGTTGCATTGCTACTCTTTCTCCGTGTTTTTCTCCTGGACTTGTGTGTATGCTTATCTCCATGCTATCCCTCTAATGCTTTTCACAGGTGGTTCCAAGCCGACCAAGACCTTTGTCTGTCGTCCCCGTGCCCGTTATCTCAAGCCTACTGCAGACGGGAAGTTCATTGACGAGACCGAGGTCAGCAGAGCAGCAAGAGAGGCTGAACGGATGGCAGAGGCAAGTAAGAAAACTAAGAGGACCGCATCTCGCAAGGGCAAACAGTCTCGGCCCAATTACAAGGCTATGGACAGTCTTTAGTATGCCACCATTCATCAGACTGATTATTATGATGAGGCTGACAGTGATGGTCCCCCCGAGGATGAAATGTTTTGGAATGCCCACTTTCGGTCTATTCATGATGATGTCTATGCTACTCTCAAGATTCGCCCCATGCGTCCCATCAATTTGACTGAGGCTCAATCCAAGACAAGGATCATTGAGGCCCTAGATGTGACCAACAAGATGGGGCTACACCACCTCATGACTATCCAATGCAACTATGATTCCTCTGTGGTGCGGCAGTTCTTCTCAACTCTGGTGATTTGCGGTGATGAGCGCCGCACTATGAAGTGGATGACAGGGACCACCATGATTCAGTCGAACTTTCGCACCTTTGGGCAGGTTCTTGGTTATGCATTCCATGGCCGTGACACTCCATCGGGCCACCGTATCATTTCTCCTCTGAAGCCATCCAAGGATACTGCACTTGCTCCTTGCCTTTCCTATGATGGGGTTGCTGGTACTTTTGCTGGTCTTTCTCCCTTGTATGCAGCCCTTGTTGGCATATTTAGGGACTGCATCGCTCCTAGTGGTGGCAACAATGACAGGATCCGTGGCCACCTGGTTCCACTTCTTGCTTTTGCTCACGAGTGTGCCACTAACTCTGGATCAGCCACAAGTTACAAACTGGATGTCATGGACTATATTTATCATGAGATGACGGATGCTATGATCAACAGGCTCTCTATTAATTATGCTCCGTTCATAATGATGCTCGTCAAGCATATGTTGCAACATGAGGATTTTGGCACTGCTCTGGATGGAATTCACAAGCCCAAGAAAATCTACAACAAGGCTCAGAAGACCCTTCACCCTTCCACTGCCCCGGAGTCCTTCATGCGTGATGCTCGGGCTAGTGGTCGTCGTTCCACGGTGTCCCCAATGGCACGCGAGGTTGTAACACCCTCAGAATCGACCCTATGCAAGTTTTAGCGAAATCCGCCAAACCTGCATAGAAACAATTCAAAGGTGCCCACCAGGCACTTTCGTGCGGGTGGAAAACGAAGTAATAACATTACTCAACAGTCCTCGATGGGACCCACAGAACAGATATATATACAACAGCGACTCAACGAGTCAAGAATACAGATATAATTTACAAAGATCCAAATCACCTTGAAAATGACACAGCGTCCGTCTACGGACAAGATGCAAATGGGGCTAAGAGCCCTGAAGAATAACCAATGGCGTCCATAACCCTGCCCAGGCCAAGCCGGAAGGGTAACCCTGCTAACGACGTCGATCTCAAAACCTGCTTAAACAAAAGGGGTGCCGACAAAGGGCAAAGGAAAAAGAGGAGCGTCAGTACTGAGGCCAGTACACGGCGAGACTAGAATTCGGCGGTCCTCGCCTACATAGGTATGGTGGACTGAGCGGCAGCGGCAGCATGCGCTAACAACCTATAGAGACTCGATACAACTAGCGGTTATCAGAGAGGGGTAAGAAGGACCTATCCGGAACCAACCTGACCCTAACGCCAAACAAACCCATCCTGGTATTTCCCCCTCGAGGCCAAACGAGGAAGTCAACCGAGGAACTCACACGGTTGGCAGTTTTATTTATTCAGTTATCGTTGCAGCAATTACTAGTCAGGTATAGATAATCATCCTGATAAAATAAGCAGTGGGCACTTTTAGTTAACCATTCCGTGATAGTGGCAACACTTACTAGTCAGATTCATTTAGCATGAGACAACCCAAAATCCAGCAGTTGTTGGCACTTTTATTTAGCCATTCCGTTGTAGTTGTCATACTTACTAGTCAGGTACAATGGTCGCAAGCGACACTCCAATCAAGCAATTGTGGGCAGTATTAATTAGCCATTCCATTATAGTGAAGCTGATTACTAGTCATTATAAAGTCAAATTTATAGCAATAAACTTTAGTTATGCTTGTCTATGGTCGAGATACGGTGCTCCAAGTCGTCCATAACCGCGGACACGGCTTTCAGAAAGTTTTACCCGGCCGGGGTGCACCAATAGCAACACACACTCGATCAACCTCGGAAAAACCAAAACAAAACCCAACGAGGCTTTCACGACAAAGCAATCACAGGATTCAGAAATATTTCAGGGGGCCACCCCTTGGAGTCTTACCCGCAACGAAGTAAGCTAGCTTCGAGACGGACCCGAGGTTTGTGGGGCCGGCTGTAAGCGACTGGGAACCCGAAAACTCGGGGTGTCGATACCGCGAAAACGGGTCACAATTCCTAAACAGTACAGGTGCTATCTGTCGCACAATCGTAAATAAAGCAGTAGCATGGCATAAGTACAGGATCGTAAATAAAACCTCAAACTAGTTTGTGGCCCCAAGAAATAAGACTGAATCAAGCTCTGGCTCAGGGGGGTCCCATATACCTCCCGGATGTGGATAGCGCGATAAATCAAGGAACAGGTATCAAGTACTCGGGGTCCTACGGGACACAAGTGGGCGTTCGGAAACCAAATATTATCTATCACCCACCGATGCCTCTGCTTATTTCAATTTTAGTTGTTAAACAGGATTTAAAGTGAACAATAAGTAAAACTATGATCATCTCCAACATCAACATGCGGCAATACATCAACAACTGAGGCACTTGACGACACGCAACAGCACTTGAGCAAGCGACTACGACGCGCAAGTCCAACTATCTACCAAACAATAGGTAATAGGATGTGTCCGAGGCAATATAGGGCTGCAAAGGGATATCACGGGTACGGAAAACTAGAGCATCGCAACACAGATAGCAATAGATCAACAGGAGGGAAGTAAATACTATAAACGTAAGATAGGTAGAAAGGGGGAGATGCTCGCCTGAAAACATTGCCGAAGGTTCCACTGAAGATCGAGGCGAAGCTCACATCAACTCAACGGCCTTATCCGCGAAGAAGCAAAACACTAGAAGAAACACCGGATGCAATATTTAATACAACGGCAGAAGATCGGCATGATGCCTGTATGATGCATGGCATGGCAAAGGTGCGATGCAATTAGGTCATATTAAGTGGAACCGGGGTCCCGACAATTAAATATATGGTTCTAGTTGTTTAGATACCCCGCATTTTAAATGTTGTTTGGCAATGCAACAGATGGAACCGGTGCGCTACACATGTTTAAATGAGGCCAATATAGGGCTAGATTTGCCCGCATATGGGCCCCATATTTAATTATTAGGTGAATCGACATAAGGCCCCCAAACCACATGAATGTATGCATGCGAGACAAATATTATGCGACAAGTTGTATTATGTTGTAAAATAGGGTTTCGGAAAGAGGTTCACACATTAGGGGTATCGACGAACTTGAGGTTCCGGGGTTCGGGGTCGGTCTCAGGGTCCAGGGTTCGACGGAACGGTCTCGGCGGAACGTTCTCGGATAACTGAGGTAGGTCTTGTCGCATCCGGGTTCTTGGCGGTCTCGGCGTCCGGAAAGGGGTACTTGGTTCGGTGTTGGGGCGCATCGGGTGCTTCCGGGTCGGTGTCGTTCTTGTCGTCGTGTCGATCTTGTCGAGTCCCACAGGGTCGATCTTGTCGTTGCGAGGGTCTTGTCGGGCCCGCGCCATCGAGTCGGTCTTGGCGTCCGGGGGTGAAGAACTCGTCGCGTCTGTGGTCTCCGGGTCGAAGAACTTGGCTCGCCAGGGTTCGGTCTTCCGACTCCGGGAAGAAGGCCTTTGGTTCCTCAGGTCCGTGAAGGAGTACTTGGCGTTCCGAAGAAGAGGGCTTGTGGTATGCATGAAGAAGATCTTGGAAACAGGCATCGCCATCTTCAAGTGTCGTGTAGATGATCTAAGCACCTCGGGTTCGTTTGGTCGGTGGCGAACTTGGCTGATGTATCATACTCGAGTCGCAACATCATCGCCACCACCATCATTGGTCACGGGTACCTTGTTTGCCGAGGAGGCTCTGGTGACACCTCTCTACATCGCAGTATTGGGCTATCTCCAAAGTAGCACCACTACAAAAGAACTGGGGACACGCGGGCCGCGGAACTGGGCAGCTCGCCGACGTGTGCAGGGCCAGAGGGCGACGGCGAGGCCACCGACGGCGGTGCAGGCTTGCTGGAGACGGGGAGGTCGGCAGACGGCCGAGGTCGGGCGGAACCGCACACGGCAGGCGGCGCCGGGTCGGGGGGGCCGGTGGTCGGGCGGTGAGCCGGAGGAGAGGTAGGCCCGAGGCGGCGCCGGAGGAACGGAGGTCGCCGGGGCAGAGGACGAGGCGGGGCCGACGCGGCGGCGCCGGTGAGGCAGAGCGGCGGGGCGTGCTCGGGGCCGGGCATGGCAGCGGCGGCGGCGAGCAGGGTCCTGCGGCGGCGCGCGCTGGCGGAGGCGAAAGGAGGCGGTTGAGGACGCGGTCGGCGGGCGGCCTGGCGGGGCGGAGCGGCGCTGTGGGGCGCGCGCGGCGGCGCCAGGGGGAAGGGGCGCGGCCGGAGATGGTGGGGAGCGGCGGCGGCGCGAGGTGGGGCGGGGAGGCTCGGTCGTCTGCGCGGGGGAGAGGGCGAGCCGGGGCGGAGGACGAGGCGGGGCCGACGCGGCGGCGCCGGTGAGGCAGAGCGGCGGGGCGTGCTCGGGGCCGGGCATGGCAGCGGCGGCGGCGAGCAGGGTCCTGCGGCGGCGCGCGCTGGCGGAGGCGAAAGGAGGCGGTTGAGGACGCGGTCGGCGGGCGGCCTGGCGGGGCGGAGCGGCGCTGTGGGGCGCGCGCGGCGGCGCCAGGGGGAAGGGGCGCGGCCGGAGATGGTGGGGAGCGGCGGCGGCGGCGCGAGGTGGGGCGGGGAGGCTCGGTCGTCTGCGCGGGGGAGAGGGCGAGGGGAAGGAGCACAGCGAGGTAGGAGACGCGAGGTGGGGGGGCAGGTGGCGTGGGGATCGGGGCGGGACAGGCGGTGGGTCCCAGGGCGTGGGGTCCACGCGGGGACGGTTCCAGGTGGGGATCAGGTGTGGGCTGTGTGGTGTTGTGTGAGCGCGTGGGTGAGAGGGTGTGTGGCCGGCTGATGGGGAAGGAGAGAGAGAGGGAAAAGAAGAGGGAGTGATGTGGCATTGCCTGGTTGGTTGGGGAATAGGGAGAGGGTGAGGTGGCGTATGGCGATTGGCCAGGGTGAGGTGGCCGGTGGTTGAGGGTATATTATCTGGTGGCTGAAGGATTTTCAGGTGGACCGATTTGAAAGATGGGGGTGGTCGTTCGGGTCGATACGGCCCGTTCGACTGCCCCTACTAAAACAATTAAATGTTTTATTTAATTTAATCGCACCGTTTGCAAACCAATAATAGACAACAAAATATTCCGGCGACCCGGGTTTGAATTTGAAAACAAGACGGGGCGTTTTAGAAAACGAAAACATGCTTGTGGAATTAGTTTTTATGCAAACAATGCATGATGATGACGATGCAATGCACAAATTCAACGCGATTTTCTAGTAGTGGTTTTGCGGGATGCCACAATTCGACACCACTAACAAGGGATCTCGCCCTCGAGATCCGCCTCATGGTACCGGAAGGAGGGTCGGCGATCTGCATCTTCTCGCTTCGTGTAGATCCTCGCGACACCACTAACAAGAGTTCATCCTCCATCTTGAAATTGGCGACACCACCAACAAAGGTTCGTTGTTCCTGAACGACGAGAGAACACTCCGGAGAACAAAGGACGAAGGTAGAGGTATCAAACGATAAGGCCACCTCTAACTTCCATTAGAAGAGGAAAAGTTACATTGATCCACCAGTTCGATGTACAGAGCGAACAGTAAGAGTCGGGTAGGGTGATCAGTCCATCCCGTACCCAAACTATCAACTCTATTCATGAGTAGGAGAATCAGGCAACTCCACTCTCGAGATTTAGACTGAAGATCTTCATAGGCGGTATCCGGAACAAAGGGATGATGCCAGCAAATATCGTATGAAAGACACAATGATTAAGTTCCGCGATGGTTCCATTGGCATGAACAACACATGCTCAAGGTATACTCCAACTTCACCAATGCTCGTCCTTCTCATATGTTTTTCAACGACACTGATACCCAGCAAGGAACACATATGGATAAAGAGCTCAAGAACAAGAGATTGGATGAAGGGTACAACAGACAAGTTGCAGATTGATGATCGTAGCACCTCCGTTACAAAAGGGAGAAAGCGAAACCCTGAAGGTACGACGGAAACCCAACCACGAGAAATCCTGGACTCGAAGAAAGAGATGAGAGCGGATTCAAAACGCGTAGAGGTAAGAGGAGAATAGCAGAGGGGTAAGAAGTAAAATCAGACCTAATCAGAACTATCCAACCGATTTTGAAAAATAGTTTTTAACACTCTACTTCGGCCGTTAGCTAGGTTATCCTACAGGCTGGACTTGTGGGGTATCGCAACTGCTGAGCTCTGATACCACTCTGTAACACCCTCAGAATCGACCCTATGCAAGTTTTAGCGAAATCCGCCAAACCTGCATAGAAACGATTCAAAGGTGCCCACCAGGCACTTTCGTGCGGGTGGAAAACGAAGTAATAACATTACTCAACAGTCCTCGATGGGACCCACAGAACAGATATATATACAACAGCGACTCAACGAGTCAAGAATACAGATATAATTTACAAAGATCCAAATCACCTTGAAAATGACACAGCGTCCGTCTACGGACAAGATGCAAATGGGGCTAAGAGCCCTGAAGAATAACCAATGGCGTCCATAACCCTGCCCAGGCCAAGCCGGAAGGGTAACCCTGCTAACGACGTCGATCTCAAAACCTGCTTAAACAAAAGGGGTGCCGACAAAGGGCAAAGGAAAAAGAGGAGCGTCAGTACTGAGGCCAGTACACGGCGAGACTAGAATTCGGCGGTCCTCGCCTACATAGGTATGGTGGACTGAGCGGCAGCGGCAGCATGCGCTAACAACCTATAGAGACTCGATACAACTAGCGGTTATCAGAGAGGGGTAAGAAGGACCTATCCGGAACCAACCTGACCCTAACGCCAAACAAACCCATCCTGGTATTTCCCCCTCGAGGCCAAACGAGGAAGTCAACCGAGGAACTCACACGGTTGGCAGTTTTATTTATTCAGTTATCATTGCAGCAATTACTAGTCAGGTATAGATAATCATCCTGATAAAATAAGCAGTGGGCACTTTTAGTTAACCATTCCGTGATAGTGGCAACACTTACTAGTCAGATTCATTTAGCATGAGACAACCCAAAACCCAGCAGTTGTTGGCACTTTTATTTAGCCATTCCGTTGTAGTTGTCATACTTACTAGTCAGGTACAATGGTCGCAAGCGACACTCCAATCAAGCAATTGTGGGCAGTATTAATTAGCCATTCCATTATAGTGAAGCTGATTACTAGTCATTATAAAGTCAAATTTATAGCAATAAACTTTAGTTATGCTTGTCTATGGTCGAGATACGGTGCTCCAAGTCGTCCATAACCGCGGACACGGCTTTCAGAAAGTTTTACCCGGCCGGGGTGCACCAATAGCAACACACACTCGATCAACCTCGGAAAAACCAAAACAAAACCCAACGAGGCTTTCACGACAAAGCAATCACAGGATTCAGAAATATTTCAGGGGGCCACCCCTTGGAGTCTTACCCGCAACGAAGTAAGCTAGCTTCGAGACGGACCCGAGGTTTGTGGGGCCGGCTGTAAGCGACTGGGAACCCGAAAACTCGGGGTGTCGATACCGCGAAAACGGGTCACAATTCCTAAACAGTACAGGTGCTATCTGTCGCACAATCGTAAATAAAGCAGTAGCATGGCATAAGTACAGGATCGTAAATAAAACCTCAAACTAGTTTGTGGCCCCAAGAAATAAGACTGAATCAAGCTCTGGCTCAGGGGGGTCCCATATACCTCCCGAATGTGGATAGCGCGATAAATCAAGGAACAGGTATCAAGTACTCGGGGTCCTACGGGACACAAGTGGGCGTTCGGAAACCAAATATTATCTATCACCCACCGATGCCTCTGCTTATTTCAATTTTAGTTGTTAAACAGGATTTAAAGTGAACAATAAGTAAAACTATGATCATCTCCAACATCAACATGCGGCAATACATCAACAACTGAGGCACTTGACGACACGCAACAGCACTTGAGCAAGCGACTACGACGCGCAAGTCCAACTATCTACCAAACAATAGGTAATAGGATGTGTCCGAGGCAATATAGGGCTGCAAAGGGATATCACGGGTACGGAAAACTAGAGCATCGCAACACAGATAGCAATAGATCAACAGGAGGGAAGTAAATACTATAAACGTAAGATAGGTAGAAAGGGGGAGATGCTCGCCTGAAAACATTGCCGAAGGTTCCACTGAAGATCGAGGCGAAGCTCACATCAACTCAACGGCCTTATCCACGAAGAAGCAAAACACTAGAAGAAACACCGGATGCAATATTTAATACAACGGCAGAAGATCGGCATGATGCCTGTATGATGCATGGCATGGCAAAGGTGCGATGCAATTAGGTCATATTAAGTGGAACCGGGGTCCCGACAATTAAATATATGGTTCTAGTTGTTTAGATACCCCGCATTTTAAATGTTGTTTGGCAATGCAACAGATGGAACCGGTGCGCTACACATGTTTAAATGAGGCCAATATAGGGCTAGATTTGCCCGCATATGGGCCCCATATTTAATTATTAGGTGAATCGACATAAGGCCCCCAAACCACATGAATGTATGCATGCGAGACAAATATTATGCGACAAGTTGTATTATGTTGTAAAATAGGGTTTTGGAAAGAGGTTCACACATTAGGGGTATCGACGAACTTGAGGTTCCGGGGTTCGGGGTCGGTCTCAGGGTCCAGGGTTCGACGGAACGGTCTCGGCGGAACGTTCTCGGATAACTGAGGTAGGTCTTGTCGCATCCGGGTTCTTGGCGGTCTCGGCGTCCGGAAAGGGGTACTTGGTTCGGTGTTGGGGCGCATCGGGTGCTTCCGGGTCGGTGTCGTTCTTGTCGTCGTGTCGATCTTGTCGAGTCCCACAGGGTCGATCTTGTCGTTGCGAGGGTCTTGTCGGGCCCGCGCCATCGAGTCGGTCTTGGCGTCCGGGGGTGAAGAACTCGTCGCGTCTGTGGTCTCCGGGTCGAAGAACTTGGCTCGCCAGGGTTCGGTCTTCCGACTCCGGGAAGAAGGCCTTTGGTTCCTCAGGTCCGTGAAGGAGTACTTGGCGTTCCGAAGAAGAGGGCTTGTGGTATGCATGAAGAAGATCTTGGAAACAGGCATCGCCATCTTCAAGTGTCGTGTAGATGATCTAAGCACCTCGGGTTCGTTTGGTCGGTGGCGAACTTGGCTGATGTATCATACTCGAGTCGCAACATCATCGCCACCACCATCATTGGTCACGGGTACCTTGTTTGCCGAGGAGGCTCTGGTGACACCTCTCTACATCGCAGTATTGGGCTATCTCCAAAGTAGCACCACTACAAAAGAACTGGGGACACGCGGGCCGCGGAACTGGGCAGCTCGCCGACGTGTGCAGGGCCAGAGGGCGACGGCGAGGCCACCGACGGCGGTGCAGGCTTGCTGGAGACGGGGAGGTCGGCAGACGGCCGAGGTCGGGCGGAACCGCACACGGCAGGCGGCGCCGGGTCGGGGGGGCCGGTGGTCGGGCGGTGAGCCGGAGGAGAGGTAGGCCCGAGGCGGCGCCGGAGGAACGGAGGTCGCCGGGGCAGAGGACGAGGCGGGGCCGACGCGGCGGCGCCGGTGAGGCAGAGCGGCGGGGCGTGCTCGGGGCCGGGCATGGCAGCGGCGGCGGCGAGCAGGGTCCTGCGGCGGCGCGCGCTGGCGGAGGCGAAAGGAGGCGGTTGAGGACGCGGTCGGCGGGCGGCCTGGCGGGGCGGAGCGGCGCTGTGGGGCGCGCGCGGCGGCGCCAGGGGGAAGGGGCGCGGCCGGAGATGGTGGGGAGCGGCGGCGGCGGCGCGAGGTGGGGCGGGGAGGCTCGGTCGTCTGCGCGGGGGAGAGGGCGAGCCGGGGCGGAGGACGAGGCGGGGCCGACGCGGCGGCGCCGGTGAGGCAGAGCGGCGGGGCGTGCTCGGGGCCGGGCATGGCAGCGGCGGCGGCGAGCAGGGTCCTGCGGCGGCGCGCGCTGGCGGAGGCGAAAGGAGGCGGTTGAGGACGCGGTCGGCGGGCGGCCTGGCGGGGCGGAGCGGCGCTGTGGGGCGCGCGCGGCGGCGCCAGGGGGAAGGGGCGCGGCCGGAGATGGTGGGGAGCGACGGCGGCGGCGCGAGGTGGGGCGGGGAGGCTCGGTCGTCTGCGCGGGGGAGAGGGCGAGGGGAAGGAGCACAGCGAGGTAGGAGACGCGAGGTGGGGGGGCAGGTGGCGTGGGGATCGGGGCGGGACAGGCGGTGGGTCCCAGGGCGTGGGGTCCACGCGGGGACGGTTCCAGGTGGGGATCAGGTGTGGGCTGTGTGGTGTTGTGTGAGCGCGTGGGTGAGAGGGTGTGTGGCCGGCTGATGGGGAAGGAGAGAGAGAGGGAAAAGAAGAGGGAGTGATGTGGCATTGCCTGGTTGGTTGGGGAATAGGGAGAGGGTGAGGTGGCGTATGGCGATTGGCCAGGGTGAGGTGGCCGGTGGTTGAGGGTATATTATCTGGTGGCTGAAGGATTTTCAGGTGGACCGATTTGAAAGATGGGGGTGGTCGTTCGGGTCGATACGGCCCGTTCGACTGCCCCTACTAAAACAATTAAATGTTTTATTTAATTTAATCGCACCGTTTGCAAACCAATAATAGACAACAAAATATTCCGGCGACCCGGGTTTGAATTTGAAAACAAGACGGGGCGTTTTAGAAAACGAAAACATGCTTGTGGAATTAGTTTTTATGCAAACAATGCATGATGATGACGATGCAATGCACAAATTCAACGCGATTTTCTAGTAGTGGTTTTGCGGGATGCCACAGAGGTTAAGCAGATTACTTGGTTCCAGCGGAACATTCTTTGCATGGGCATTGACACTCACAAGGGCCAATATGAGGCGTACCGCAGGGATCATGAGAGGGATCACACGCAGCAGCTTATTCTCCACCATGTCTCAGGTGCCACTGGCCATCCACCTCCTCCCACTGCTCCGGATCCGTATGCTCAGTGGAACACCTTAGGGATCAACTATGGCGAGCTCGAGAGTTGCCTCTTTCCTCCTCCACCGAGGGCACCTACTCCTCCAGCTGATGACGATGATGATGAGTATGATGAAGAAGAAGGGGACGGGAATGACAACGACGAGGATGAGGAGGAGTGATCTCCAGGGGCGTTAGCATCGCTCTTCCTTTTTGGCGTTTCGATGCCAAAGGGGGAGAAGTAGTTCTATTAGGTCTCGTGGATTTGCAAGGGTCGGGCACAAGCATTTCTCTTTTAGTCGTTTTTATTTGCCTGCTTGTGCCTTTTTCTAGCGTGAACTCATTTGCTATTTGTGTTTGTTTATGTAAGACTATGTTTGGTACTATGTTTGGTATTCATGGAATTCTGGATTTATCTATTATGGACCTCATGGAATTTTGGAATTATGGAGCATATTTGATGGCATATGGATTCATGGGATTATCTATGTATGCTTTGGCTATATTCTCATCCCAGTGGTATGACCTTATTTCCCAAACCACCTTGTTTCAATTATCTTGGTTATGGAAGTAGTGTTCTCCCTAGTGTGTGTATTTGTATTCAAATGCAAATCTTAAATATGCACACATCTAGGGGGAGCGTCTTTCATTATTTAAGATGGCATTTGCCGGTTTTATTGCAAATCCTAATATTGTCATCTAACACCAAAAAGGGGGAGATTGAAAGAACATTTTATAATCCCTAGTGTTTTGTGTGTTAGATAACAATATCAAGGATTATTTAATGTGTGTTGAAGTGTTGCAGCTACCTATGAGAAAAAGGGAAAGGATTCTGTTTTTGGGGGGCGGATAATCCGCCCCCACCAGGGGCAGATAATCCGCCCCTCCCTCTTCCCAAGTAGGCGCAAGCCCCAGAAGGGGGGCGGAATTTTGGCCGGATTTTCTGGCCCCGCCGGATAATCCGCCCCTCAGGGGGGCCGGATAGTCCGCCCCCTGCTCATCGCCAAGGCGCAAGCCCCAGAGAGGGGGCGGAGTATTGGCCGGACTTTCCGGCCTAGCCGGATAATCCGCCCCTCAGGGGGGCCGGATTATCCGCCCCCCCAAGATCTTCACCAAGTTCTACAGGCGCCAGCCCCAGAGAGGGGGCAGAGTTTCCCCCGGAGAATCCGCCCATGGGGCGGAGTTTTCCCTGGGGGCGGATAATCCGCCCCCAAAGTTGTGCAACAGCCAGATCTGGGGAGGGGGTATTTAAGCCAGCCTTCCCCCTCCTGCCAGAACTCTTGATTCATCTCGAAAAAGACCAGATCAGATCTGAAAGCTTCATCCAAGAGTGCTCCACCTAGATCCACCCAAAGGCCCCATCCCTTGGGGAATTGAAGGAGGAGAACTCGATCTTCATCATCAGCAATCAAGCGCTTCATCTCCTCTCCATTCATTTGGAGAACCCCCGATCTAGTATTTCTTGCAAATACCTAGATCCTTGTTTTTGTTTAAATTGATAAACCTTGTTCTTGTGGCAGCTTGTTGTCATCTTGGGATCCCCCAATTCGGTTGTGGGTGTATGCCCCGATAGTGTTGTAAAAGGCACGAGTTCCCGCCTCGAAGGGATCCAATAGTGGAGAAGGTGGATCAGGCCTCTTGTGGCGAGATCCATCGGAGAATAGGGTGAGGCCTATTGTGGCGTTGTGGTCTTAGAACCACCCACCCCTCCAACGCATATGTACTTCTGAAAGGATACAAATGTCGCCTAGAGGGGGGGTGAATAGGCGATTAAAACTTTTCCTAGAGTGGCTCAACAAAGGCGGAATAAAACTAGTGTTTACTTTGTTAAGCACAACCTAGAACAACTAAGGTTCACCTATGTGCACCAACAACTTATGCTAAGCAATACAAGCAACAATGTGTAGCAAGATATAGATTACTTTAAGCACGAAGGCTATCACAATGTAAATTGCATAAGTAAAGAGCTCGGGTATAGAGATAACCGAGGCACGCGGGGACACCGATATTTTACCGAGTTCCTCCCAACATGGAGTACGTCTCGTTTGGAGAGGGGGTGGTATAAAACCACCAACGCCACAAAAGGCCTCCCTTATTCTCCGGTGAATCTCACCCCAATGGGATCGATCCACGCTTCCACTATTGGTGCACTTGTCGGTGGCAACCGGAACCTCTCACAAGGTTGGGGCACTTCTCCACAACTTAATTGGAGGCTCCCAACAAACGCCACAAAAGGCTACAATGCCACCAAGGCCACAAACCGTCTAGGCTTCCAAGAACCCAAGAGGGACAAGCTCCAATGAGCAACTCAAACCAAATCCTCCGAGCAGAACTCAAACCGATGCACCGAATGCAAATGGCAAGAACACCACAAAGGTGTTCAAATCCTTCTCTCCCAAATTCCACCAAAGCTACAAAAGCTTATGGGGGAATAAGAGAGGAAGAACAATGGAGGAAATCCACAAAAGACTCCAAGATCTAGATCCCAATATGTTCCCCTCACTTAGAGGAGAGATTGATTGGTGGGATTGTAGATCTAGATCTCCTCTTTCCAATCCCTCAAGAATATGCAAGAATCATCGGAGGGATTGAGAGAAAGCAAGCTCAAGAAGGTCAACAATGGGGGGGGGGACTTGCAAGAAGGGTTGAGGAACCATTGGGGAAGAAGCCCCCTTATATAGGTCCCTCCAAAATCCAACCGTTGCAGCCCAAAAACGCGATTCCCGGTACTACCGGACTTTATCCCGGTACTACCGGACTTTCCCGGCACTACCGGACATTTCCTGGGGTTCCTAGGGCTCCAAACGCATTTTTCTCTGCGCTCCCCAGTACCAAAATGTGGTACTACCGGACCCAAAGGTGTGCATTCGCACATATCCAATGATGTATATTTGGGAGGAAGTAGAACTATATTGAGGACCCAAAGATTGCCAAAAGAAATAAAAAGAAGGGGCATCAACAAATGATGCAAGCAATTACAAGGTCCGACAAACCAATTGAAAAACAACAAATGAGTCCAAATGGAAATAACAAGATATTATGATATGAGCAAAAGAGTGTTTTAAATAACAAATAGATAAGCTCCCCAAGATTTGTGCATGATTTAAAATAAATGCATTGGAATACATAATGCACAAATATGGAATCCTTACTCCCCCATAAGTATTTATAACACAACAAATGAAAGATCAAATAAATGCTTAGATAAAATAGACAAGCTCCCCAAGATTTGTGCATACTTTAAAATCAGTGTATTTCAATACAAAAATGAACAAATATGGAATCCTCACTCCTCCATAAACATTTAAGGCACAATAAATGAGACAGAAGACAAATGAGCATTATTAAATGAATTAGATGAGCTCCCCAAAGATAATGCACCAATTATGATAATTGCATTTGGGAACAAGGTGCATAATCATGGAATCCTCACCCATCCAAATTCATTTAAAAATACAAGTCATGAGAGAACAAATATGAGTGACCGAAGATGCAAACAAGAGAAACGATCACTCATAGGCAAATAAATTTGGAATCCACCAAAGAATAAAAAGGAATAATAGGTGGTATCCAAGGAATAAAATCTTAACTAAAATTATCTTCTCATATGTGTATATGTTTCTAAGTGGATAATATCACAATGACATATGTCCATAAAGAAACAAGCACACACAAGGAAGATATACAATAAATCACATGAAAGCAAAAACTAAGTCACAACATATACCAATAAGATTTTTGCTTCAAAGCATTGCCAAAGGCTCACATATATCTTATTGTACATCGATGAGCTTCAACAACCAACACACCCCATACATTACAACTATCACCAAGGGAAAAGAATAAAGTTGGAATATATGGAGAAAGGCAACAAGTATCACAAGGAGAAATCAACTAGCAAAATTTCACTATTGCACATGAGAGAAGTTGAGGAAAAGATAGGCAATAAAATTGCTAGATTGACATATTTGGGATTGGTGGATCATATGCATGATTTTGTATATTACCAATTATATGCACTCATCTCAACTTATGCACATTTACAATAGAGAATTATTTTAATACCATGGCTAGAAATACAACAATAAATACAATAACAAGAATTCATGCCCAGATGTAACCTACAAAAGGTTGGAAGTAAGATAAATATGCATGAGAAAGAGATGCTTGTTACCGAGATATAATTGGTAGGATGTAGAGGATAGGAATTCGTTGATCATCCTACAGCTTGCCTCAAATTTTCTTGTAAGCACTACTTCTTCAAAATTGAGAGACAAGCATCCAATATATCTCCAATGTACCTAAAACACAATTAAGTACAAAATGGTCCCCAAACTTATTGGGTCCAATGTAGTTAGTGCAACTACAATACATAGGAGAGACTCCACATAAATATGTGCATATTGATATGAAATTGAATTTCATGCACAACTTAGCCGATGGGATTTGGTGGAGTTTTCCCTATACATTGGATCAAAGAAAGCAAACATGCCATAATATAAACATGTAGTAAATATGCCTGCACGAGGCTTTCAAGAACCAAAAAGGAGATACAATTTGAACAAAAGCACCAAGTAAACCGAGATGTCACACACAAGAGTGACACATGACAAATGGTGTCCAAATTGTATCAAAGAACCAATTCAACACATGAAAGATTCACAAGTTCAACAAATAAACTAGGCAAAATCCAAAGAGCAAAAGATATATAAGAATACAAATGCTCAAGGATTTATCTCATTCTAAAAATAGACAAAACATGAAACAAGGAATGAGACAAAACCAACTCCCAAAAAGAGCAAGGTTCCAACAAGAAACCAAACTCCCCAAACTTTTCATGATGGCAGAAAATACCAAAACGAAAAGATTGAGCTTCCAAGCATATAAAACATGATATGTAACAAAACAAGAAGCATAAAAGGATTGTTCTAGATAATATAGGAGAGCTCACCCATAAGTAGTACATTATATATAATTTTCTTTCAAATGCAAAATGTACACAAATGAGATCATCACTACTACCTGTATTGAATAAAACACAAGAGGATATCAATAAAATAAGAAGATTCATAAGAGGCAAGGAAGGCATGGGAGCACACGAAACATTTACTTGGCCATATATAGGACAAGATTAAGCAAGGGCCAACGTGAATATGATCAATAAATTCTACCATAAATTGAGTATTCATTGTTCAAGGACAAAAAATATTGGGTATACTTTTCCCAAGGTAGCTAGCATGGATATCCAAGATCATAGTCACAATAAGAAGCATATAACAAAATATAAGAATTAAGCATGATACTTTAAACATGATTCTTGGTAGCCTCCAATAGTCACACAATCACTAGTGATTAGAGTAACTTGAAGCAAATGGTTCCAATGCGGATATATATATCTAAATATGAGGAAGCACATACCAAGAAACACTCTCATATACAAGATCCACAATATGACCAATAAAGGCATTCAAGCACATTGGAACTTGTATGAGCAAATGTGTCACATAGGCGCTAGATAATTATCAATATCAATTCTAAGTAACACAACCTCGAATATTCACATTTTCTAGGATTGTAATATGCACTAAGCATATGACTCCCCCATAATGTGATACTAGCATAAAACCATCACGAGGCAAAAGGATACAAATAGAGATAATTAATGGACATTATAGAACTTAAATTTCTTATGAGAATTATACCACATTGAGACTAGACAATAATCCAATATAAATACTAGGTGGTATTCCTCATGTACACACAATTTTAGGATTGTGGAATGCCCAAGCATAACACTCCCCCAAAATGGGATAATCCATTAATCTCTCATAAGAGCCAAATAAGATACCAAATATGACCAAGTAAGGCTCAAACACAAGAAACACACATACATGGTGTGCCACCTAATTATACACAAATATGCTTGATACATCAAGATAATTAAGTGGAAAACACAACATGTACAAAAGCATGGAAGATACAAAACCAACACATGCACAAGGGGACGAGTAACTTTCAATGTAATGAGTTAAGCATATGTTACCGCAAAGAGGAACATTGGATATATAATAGAATCATGATAATCCAAATGGCTTGGCTTGACAATAATAATTGATGAAGATCCCTCAATTCTTCATAATGTAGCCAAGGCTCCAATGCCCTACAACAATACCTATTGATCAAGTTTTGGCTTGTTGGTCCCCAACCAAGTTGGGTCCTAAGAGGTTAGTCACAATAGGCTTGGCAACCCAAATGGTTCTTTTCTTGACACCACTTTGAGCACCAACAAATTTGGCAAACACATTGCCAAACTCATACTTACAAAGAGAATAAGCATCATCAATAATGATAGGGTTAGATGAGGAGATACCGATAGTGCATGATGAAGAAATATGCCCCTTCTCACAGCATATGTAGCAAGTTCTACTCTTGCCATCTTTCTTCTTAGGTGAAGCCACAACTCGAGGAAGAGCTCGAGTATTCCTCTTAGGAAGAGGCCCATTAATGACTTGAAGTGGAGCTTGAGGCTGCTTCCCTTGTTGCTTCACACTAAGAGGCTTTTTCTTCAATGGGCAAGATCTAACATGGTTCCCTTCTTCCTTGCACTTGAAGCAAACAATATTGGCTGGATTCTTGACTTGATCTTGGCCACTCTTCTTGTTGTCCTTGTGCTTCAACTTTATAGTGTACTTGTTCTTGACATTGGAGTTGAATCCAAGCCCACTCTTGTCATTGGGGGATTTTTGCACACTCAAGATTTTGTTGAGTGCGACCTTCCCTTGATGACCCTTTTTCAAGTCATTCTTCAAATAAGTGACTTGAGCCTTGAGCTCTTTGATTTACTATACATGGTTAGTTTCAACAAAAGTACTAGAGGAAGCAGATGCTACATTGTTAGAGCAACAAGGCAAGGAATGTAATTCATCACGAGATATAACATGTTTATGAGGGGATGAATTACAAGGACTAGCACATGGCAATATAACATTTGGATTAGATATAGTGCTAATGTCCACATGAGGCCCACTAGATGTTACCTTTGACATGATGGCCTCATGAGCCAACTTTAGCCTACCATGGGAGACTAGGAGATCCTCATGCGAGCTTGAGAGCTTACCATGGCTTTCTTCTAACTTCCCATAGTTGATAGTTAGCAAAGCAAGTTGAGCCTTTAGCTCAACATTCTCCTTTAAAATAGATGCTTCACAATACATAGAGTTAGTAGCACAAGCATCATCATTATTAGCAAGAGGTGAGGGAAACTTGGCAATCTCTTTAGAATATGAAGCTTTAAGTTGCTCATGTGACTCGGTGAGTTTTATGAGCTCACCCTTTATGAACCTAGAGCCATTTTTGAGGTGCTCAAAATCCTCAAGGAGTTTAGCATAAGCACCTTCAAGTTCATCATTTTTAATCTTGAAGGAGTTTGCCACCGCAAGTTCTCTATCATGGTATTCCTTTACTCTAGATAATTCTAGAGTAAAAGTCTCCTCAAGAGATTCTTTGGTGGTTTGTTCTTCTTCAAGGGAGTCCTTTAGTTGTGCAACTTCATTAGCATACTCACGCTCAAGTGCAAAATTTTCATCAATTAAGTTTTCTTGCTCCTCAATAAGATCATTGCCTTCTATGGCACAATTCAAGATTTCAAGAAAGTTGGAGGAAGCAATTATATTTTTGAAGAGAGCGCTATAGACAACCTCACCCATTTTCTTAATAGAGGTAATATCATACTTACCTCTATAATCATCATTATCATTTTCAACCTCATCATCATCATCATGAGATACAATGGGATTTAAAGAGGTTACCTTTGTTCCCTTAGCCATAAGGCATATGTGAGAACCAGAGGAAGGTGATGATGAGATTTCACTTGTAGCTCTCTTCAAGACCTTGTCTTGGCCCATAAAATCTTCATTTTCCTCTACATGGTTAGCAACACAAGCACTAGAGGAAATAGAAGCATGTTTATCATGGCAACAAGACAACATGAGCATATCATCATGAGATTTATTCAAGTCATTTATACATGATATGCAAGGACTATTAACACAAGCATGTGAGGAATTTTGAGTGCTAGAAGTGTTAAGGTCCAAAGATAGATCATTGCAACTAGATAGATACGAGGGATTACAAATAGTGAACACACTATCCATATTGCAACTTCTATCACCACTCACCATATCATTACCTTGTGAAAAGTCACATGTTGGTGAAGTGGTAGAGGATGAGAACTCATCTCGACCGGAAGTGGAAGCAACACAATCATCCTCAATAATGTTGGACACAACATATTTATCTTGAAGTTTTGTCCATAACTCATGAGCGCTCCAAAAAGGAATGATTGAAGATGTAACTACATAGGTCAAAGCATTAACAAGCACATTAGAAGCTTGAGCATCGAGATATAAGTTTTTCTCATCCTCACTAGATAGATTTTTGAAATCCATTGGAGGAGAAAAACCTATATCTACAATACGCTCCAAATTTGGGTCCATGTCCCGAAAATGAATGAGCATGCGATTTTTCCATATATCATAATTTGTGCCATCGAATGTGAACA
This sequence comes from Avena sativa, assembly GCA_916181665.1. Taxonomy (NCBI): domain Eukaryota; kingdom Viridiplantae; phylum Streptophyta; class Magnoliopsida; order Poales; family Poaceae; genus Avena; species Avena sativa. Next base: position 32,979,210 of record OV702284.1, read on the forward strand.
TGTTATTGTGCACTAATCCTCTAGCCGACATCTTTACTCTCAAGGCGGTGAAGCCAAAAATGAGAGACCGGGCTCTGATACCAATTGAAAGGATACAGATGTCGCCTAGAGGGGGGGGGGCGTGAATAGGCGATTAAAACTTTTCCTAGAGTGGCTCAACAAAGGCGGAATAAAACTAGTGTTTACTTTGTTAAGCACAACCTAGAACAACTAAGGTTCACCTATGTGCACCAACAACTTATGCTAAGCAATACAAGCAACAATGTGATAGCAAGATATATATTACTTCAAGCACGAAGGCTATCACAATGTAAAGTGCATAAGTAAAGATCTCGGGTATAGAGATAACCGAGGCACGCGGGGACACGATATTTTACCGAGTTCCTCCCAACATGGAGTACGTATCGTTTGGAGAGGGGGTGGTATCAAACCACCAATGCCACAAAAGGCCTCCCTTATTCTCCGATGAATCTCACCCCAATGGGATCGATCCACGCTTCCACTATCGTTGCACTTGTCGGTGGCAACCGGAACCTCTCACAAGGTTGGGGCACTTCTCCACAACTTAATTGGAGGCTCCCAACAAACGCCACAAAAGGCCACAATTCCACCAAGGCTACAAACCGTCTAGGGTTCCAAGAACCCAAGAGGGACAAGCTCCAATGAGCAACTCAAACCAAATCCTCCGAGGAGAACTCAAACCGATGCACCGAATGCAAATGGCAAGAACACCACAAAGGTGTTCAAATCCTTCTCTCCCAAATTCCACCAAAGCTACAAAAGCTTATGGGGGAATAAGAGAGGAAGAACAATGGAGGAAATCCACAAAAGACTCCAAGATCTAGATCCCAATATGTTCCCCTCACTTAGAGGAGAGATTGATTGGTGGGATTGTAGATCTAGATCTCCTCTTTCCAATCCCTCAAGAATATGCGAGAATCATCGGAGGGATTGAGAGAAAGCAAGCTCAAGAAGGTCAACAATGGGGGGGAAAACTTGCAAGAAGGGTTGATAAACCATTGGGGAAGAAGGCCCCTTATATAGGTCCCTCCAAAATCCAACCGTTGCAGCCCAAAAACGCGATTCCCGGTACTACCGGACTTTATCCCGGTACTACCGGACTTTCCCGGCACTACCGGACTTTCCCGGCACTACCGGACATTTCCTGGGGTTCCTGGGGCTCCAAACGCATTTTTTCTCTGTGCTCCCCGGTACCAAAATGCGGTACTACCGGACCCCGGTACTACCGGACCCCGGTACTAGCGGATCCTGGTCCGGTACTACCGGTCATCGCAGAACGAAAACAACCCTAACTTTTGCATTCGAACTCCGATTTCGATGATCTTGGGCTCGTTTCGAAGAGGACAACAACCTCTACAAGATCATGCAAAGAAACATCATAGTCCAGCAAGGGAGGATAGATCCAAATTACGAAGTCAAAAACCTTCTGCCGCGCTAGGTACTAAAATGCGGTACTACCGCTTTTTGGTACCTAGCCCGGCAGTGGCTTTTGAAAACTTGTCAAAAACCTTCTACCGTGCTAGGTACTAAAATGCGGTACTACCGCATTTTGGCACCTAGGAGGGAAGTGGTATTTGGCAACTTGCCAAAACCTACTGCCGCGCTTGGTACTAAAATGCGGTACTACCGCATTTTGGTACCTAGGAAAATTCAAACCTCTATAACTTTTGATTGGTAACTCCGATCGACCCGATTCCAATTGCGTTGGAAAAAGGACGACATGGGCCACCCTATGAAAGGTGAAAATATTGGTTATCACCAAGTGAGAATGTATCATGTATAATAATGTGAGATACCTCACTTGGTGAGAAACCGAAAAGCCGCCAAGATCAAAATCGCAACAAGATACAAACGGAAGATCCGATTTTGATGAACAAGAGCTTGTTATGGAGATTACCACAAGCTCTATATCCTCACATGGATAAGACCAAATAAGAACCAAATATGATGATGCAAATATGCAAAGGTTTGAGCTCTCTCCGAACGATGTGATCGAGTTACTCATTCGAGAGCCCCTCTTGATAGTATGGTTATCTATCCTAAACCCGGTCTTCCACTAACAATATGAGACCGGAAAAATGGAAAACCTATCAAGATTATACCTTTTCCTTGAGCATTCCACTTGAGCTCGATGTAGACGATCTTGCCCTTCTCAAGATGGAACGCCTTTCTTGATTCCTCATCATCGATCCATGATCACCGAGGATGGCAAGCATCAACCATGAGATCTTCTATAGATGGCGCATTTTGAGCTTGCACATCACATCTTCTTCTCATTTCATCGACCTTGAAGCCAACACATGCTCCAAGCGATGCCAATGGACAATTCCTACAAGTATAACTTAATACACACATTAGTCCATAAAGATTGTCATTAATTACCAAAACCACACATGGGGGCCCTCATGTTCTTTCAACTTCCCTTAACAAGGAAGGAACTGCGGTAAAACAAATCCCTGTGTCTCCGCGTGCTCCACTACGGTTTCCTCGCTCCTCTTTTACGTGCTTAGTAGTTAGGGTTACATATAGGGAAATTCTCGTAGTTGCATATCTAGAGAATTTACTTTGTGTCAAGCCTAAAATTGAAAAAGTATTAAAAATTGGTTAGCACCTATTCACCCCCCTCTAGGTGCCCATACGATCCATTTCACTAGGGGGGACCCGCGCCTAGGGGTGTGTGGGCCTCCTGTGGCCCAGCTACGCCTCCCCTTCTGGCTTCCTCCATCTTCTGGGAAAATATAATTTTCTAATATTTTTCTGGTATTTTTCTAATCTTCACGAAATTACATCAAAACACCTCCTTTTTCATCAGAATCCTGACTCCGGCAATCCATCCTCCAAGAATCATCCAACATGCAAAAACTGTTGAAAAGACATAAGTAATACCTCATAATAAGACATATATCAATGAATAGAGGCAAAATATGATATAGAATGGTGATGTAAATTGTACGTATCAACCACGCATAATTGGGCCCCACAACATGGTGGTCAACCCCATCCATTGCATGTATGTCTGTAGTGCACGGAATATGTGTGAGCCACTGAGTTTGGGCACTTAGCCGAAATAACACGCGCCCTCCCCTCTTGCTTACTCTCTCTCTCGTTCCATTACTTTCCTCTCTTCCCCTTACCCTAGAACTCCGCTGCCTCCTCCTCCCTCCCATCTCCATCCCCCAGATCCATCCCACTAACCCCTCCTCCCCTAGCCAGCCATGGCGCCGAGGTCCGCGGGTGCTCCTGCAACATCTTCTCCACGCATGAAAATGCTGCTGCCGCCATTTCGCGGGACTTGGCCGCCATCTTCGCCTGGAAGGGAGAGACGCTCGAGGAGTACTAGTGGTGCACCGAGCGCTGCCTCGACTGGGGTGAGGGCGGAGGGCCTGACCTCATCGTCGACGACCACCGGCGTCAAGAGGCTCTACCAGATGTAGGAGTTCGACGCACTCCTCTTTCCTACCATCAACGTCAATGACTCCTTCACCAAGATCAAGGTATATCTACTACTATAGCCCTTGTTGATTTTTTCCCATTTTTAGTTCAGATCTTCCAGATGTCATGTTCTATTTGTTGTATTAGATATGCTTAGATGCGAATATTTCTAGTTTGAGATCTGCTAGATGCAGCATGTTCTTAGCTAGATAAGATGTCCTGTTCACGATTGATGATACTTGTACATCATACATGAAGCACATAATTACTTCACCTAAAAGTCAGTTTCTACCCTTTAGTACTTGTACTATTCATTTGCTTCTTCATGGCGTATAATTGTTAGATCCATATATTAGATATGAATAGAATACAACAGGCATAACCATTTCTAGTGGCTGATCGCAATCATCTTTTTTGCTATGTAGTTTAGGTGAGACGTGTGGTTAGTCTATGTAGCAGCTCTGAATTCTGTTACTTGGTACTCATTTGAACTGAATTATGATTTATTCTAAGTATAGTTTCTTGTTTAATTGTCTCTTCTAGTCTGGTAGTCATCACATACTAAGAATTCAGGATAGAAAAGTATGGTCTTGCCCAAAATAAAATTTGCAAGAAATTTATCTAAAGCCAAAGCCACACCACCACCAACCCTCAACCCTCTCTTGCTAACCTAAACCACCTTGCTAAGCCATGTGCCCTGTTTGGTAGCTTTTCAAAAGTAAAATGGATGACATGAATAAAATGCCAAGTCAAATTAAAATGGCCACATACATATTCTGAAACACAATCAAAGATTATTTGGAACCAAACACATACACATCATCCTGCACTGTTCAAAAAATAGGCCGAATCAACGATTAATAGGCCGATTAATCGCTACTAGGGACCTGACCGTGTTGATTACCACTAATCGTTTGTGTTAATCTTTTAGCCCGATTAATAGCTCTGACACTCCGATTACTAGGTATGTTCCCGATTAACTACTCCACTTGGTATAAAAAGTTGCAAAATTATCAACACATATCGCCCATCCATCCACTAGCCCGCCCCAATGAAGTAGTTTTTTCAAAGCTCCCGCTCGATCCTTGCCTCCGGGAGATCGATTTCTGCCATAACTAGCCAGTTCCTTGTCGTTGTTCACTAGTTCCTCGTAGTTGATGATCAGACCTCAGATACAAGAGCTCGAGCGCCTTGAGGATCTCATCCGGGAGCTCGAGGCTGCCTTTAATAAGGTAGGTGATTGAGGTGCAAGAGGAGTCATATGTGTTTTAGGTGCTATTTTTTATAGGTTGCGCCAATTAATAGCCGACCGATTAAATTAGTTAATCGTCCGAATTCCAATTAGTCGCTACTCCCAAGACAACCAAGCAGTTAACGATTACCGATTTCCTTACCATTGGCTGCTACAAGCACATATAAGTAGTACAACAGCTCTAGTAATTGTATTTTATTCATAGAACAAACTGCCCTTCTATCTTCTTCTATCTGCTGATCCCTGCTTCTCCAAACTTCACCTTCTTCTTCAGCATCATGATCCTATCTTTGCAATACTCAATGCCTTTGTTAATCAATAACAATGCAGTAGCTGCTTTGAGCTCAAGGAGCAACCTTGATGGAACTACTTCAGGCAAAGGAGTTCTTCTTTTGAAAAAACCTTGGCAAATGGCTTCATGCTCCACTATTGTTGGATCATCTAGCCCTATCGTCACCCAACTTCTCAAGTGACTTTGCAGACTTCCTCTCCTCCTTCTCTACATTGCTTCTCCTCCTTCAGTAAAACTTGGTCCCCATGGCTGGAAATGAAATGTCGATGCAGAGTGTGTGTTGGATTTTATTGACATACAAGAGCACCTATGGACAAGATCATGCACACACAAGTAGAATAGGGCACAGTTCAAAGATGCTCACTAGCTAATGCAAACAAAATGGCAATTGTGCCTTTATTCCATTTTGAGGCATCTATCAGTCATATATCACTTCACCATGTATGTGATTTGGAATATAGAGACTCCTGCTGCTGCTTTAGGAATAATGTTGCTTCTTTAAGAATATTCTACATGTTAGGAACAGTGGCGAACCTAGGATTTTACCGATGGGTATGCCCATAAAAAATTTAATGGAAATTTTGATAAAATATATTACTAAATAACTGAACAATTTGCATTGTAAACCAGAAAAGAAATAACAAATAATAGCTAATTTAAAGATTAACTTAGAATGTTGCACAAATTACCCCATAAATACTTCAAAGACAACTAATAGTCTAAAATATGCATAAAGAAACTTACAATACTATTTCTTTGATTTGACTGGCCTACGGTTTCTTAAGGTCATGAAACTCTTGATTATATCATCCTCATCCACTTCAAAGAAAATATCCCGCTCTATGTATGTGACGAGACAATCATCCAAGAGACTATCACCCATCTTATTTCTTAACTTTGCTTTCACTAAAGTCATTGCAGAAAACACCCTTTCAACACTTGCCGTCGCCACCGGTAGAACCAATACTAATTTCAGAAGCAAGTAAACCATATCATACACTCGATGTCTCTTTGTCCCAACAATCTTAAATGAGAGGTCAAAAAGACTCTCTATGTCTTGGAAGCTATCATCTCATCTCATGTCAGCAATATAATTATCAAGCTGCATTTCAAGCTTTAGTAAATAATTTTCCGGAATATCATTAGGATAGAATTGAGCTAGTCTGCGTATCTTCTGTGCATCAAAAGAAGCAAATGAATTTGAAGGATTTAATGCCGACATACAAGAGAGTAACTCCATATTTACCTCATCAAACCGATTATCAAGCTCTTGACTAATTTGATCTATGACACCAATATATACTTCTCTTCTAAAGTGGTCATCATTTGTTTGATTTCGAGCACGATCATACCTTGTTGATTTTCCATAAGGCACATAATTACCATCCATAGAAGGAACATCAACACCATGTTCAACACAAAACAAAGTGACCCTCTCAAGAAACTGAACCCAACCATTAGACCTCATTTGTTGTATTTTGTCCTTTGACCCATTAACAAGTGATATTGCATTAAGAATATCTTGTTCCCTTCTTTGCAAACACTGATATAATTCATTTGTATATCCAAGACTAACAACCATCAAGTGTGCAAAGAAAAAAAAACTCAAAGGACTCAAATGCTCCAAGTACATAATGTATTCTTGTACAATCATCCTTAAATGAGGTATCATCTCCAAGATCATGAGCATGTCATGAATCGTGGAAAACATAACAACGATGTTGTATATAGTTCTAGAATGAGATCCCCAACGAGTGTCACCTGGCCTAGGCAAACACATCTCTTGATTTAATCCACTCCCAGTTTCAAGTTCACCATAATCAAGTGCTTTCTTGATACTCTCAAGCCTAGCATTCGAAGCATGTCATGACGCTTACAAGAAACACCAACAATATTCAGCAAGAGAGACACTTGATCAAAAAAGCTCACACAATCAGCATTTTCCTTAGCAACAACAATAAGAACTAGCTGGAGTTGATGTGCAAAACAATGTATATAATAAGCAGAAGGTGACTCTTGCATGATCAATGTTTTTAGTCCTTTAATATCTCCTTTCATGTTGCTAGCCCCATCATAACCTTGACCACGAATTTGAGCCATAGTCAAGCCATGACTAGCAAGTAAAACTTCAATTGCATTCTTAAGTGATAAAGAGGTAGTGTCACCTACATGAACAACTCCAATGAAGTACTCACATGGTCTTCCTAATTGACTGACATAGCGCAAACAAAGATCAAGTTGTTCTTTATTTGATATATCACTAGACTCATCAGCCAAAATTGCATAGGGCTCATCACCAAGTTCTTCAATAATTTTCTTTCTAGTTTCTATAGCACACCATTCAATAATATCCTTTTGTATCTTTGGGCTAGTTAATATGCAATTACCTGGAGCATTGTTCAAAACATAATTATGCACTTCTTCACTGTTTTCTGTAAGAAACTCCAAAAGCTCAAGAAAGTTCCCTCTGTTGCTAGACTCTTTACTTTCATAATGTCCACGGAATGCCAATCCTTGGTGCAAAAAAACTTGATACATCTAAGTGAATAAGTCAATCTTATCTTATATAGACGAAGATCCTCATCAGTCCACTTCTCAATGTGATAATCAATTGTTACCTTGGGATTCCTGAAGCCAATGTATCTCTCTTGAGCCGCATTATGTGCCTTAGAACCCATATGTTTGAAAAGTGCTTTCTCTCCTATATTCCAGTTTCTCTAGCCATCAACTGTAAATGTATCTGAGCTAGTACCCTTCTTGAACAAGTAACATATAAAGCAAAACACAGAATTCTTCTTGATACTATATTCAAGCCATTCATGACTATGCATCCATACAAAATTGAATTGACGATCTTTTCTAGAAATCTTTCTTTTTGGAAAAACATGTATATAAGGTTTGAATGGACCGTTCATTACATATACCTTCCAAACTAAATCTTGATAATTAACAGAATAACTTTGAATGGGTTTCCTTTCACCTAGATCACGTGGAAGGTTGTTGATGTCATAAACCAACTGTGGCGGTGGCGATGGCGACGGCGGTGGTGGCGGTGATGGTGGCATATCATTCACAACTTCTTCAACTACATTCTCTTGCTCTTGAGTTTCCTCTTCTGCCACAATTTCATATTGAGAAGGTTTTGAAGCAACAGTGGCCTTCTTTGCCACGTGTTTTTGAAAAAGGGATGAAATGTCTCCACCTCTCTTCTTCATAGCTGAATAATTAAATAAAAAGACAATTATAGATCATTAGCTTTGCTCGGATGTGCCTTTTAAATTAAATAAATCATTGATGAAATTTAATCTATAAGCCACGGACTTTTCCGTTACAGACAATGTACACGTGAATCTATAAGCTACCGATCATTAGCTTTGATCGGATGCATCTACAATTATCCTAATTTTCTAGGCTCAAGACGATCTTTGAAGTAGAAAATACCAAGACACGGACTGATGTCATACCTCGCTGCGTTCCGTCGAGCGGCGTGCTGGTCTTCGGAAACCTCACGGCGTGATGAGCGGCGTCCCGGTCTTCAGAAACCTCACGTCGTGTGTAAGAGTCCAGTACTGCTACTGCTCAATTAACATCCAGTTTAGATTAGAAGCTAGAATTTCAGGAGAACAATGGGAGAAGAAGATGGGATCTAGGAGGAAGAAGGAGAACCAAGCCACACACGTGACACAGGCCAAGCCAGGCCTCGGCCGAAGCCGCTTTCCAGTCCGTTCCGTTCCAAGCCGCCGTCTCGTGTAGGAGTCCTCCTGGTATATATGCTTCTCTGAACCCCATTGTCTGGCTGCCGAGCAGGCTATGGCCCAAGAGTAGCGGCCCACCGACCAGCCCAGTAGGTAGGTCGCTGACAATCCCCCTTCCTTAAAATTCGGCTTGCTCTCAAGCCGAAGTCATGTATATCCACCAGGGTCCCATGTCAGGTGCAAGAACGACAATTGAGTGCTTTTCCAGTTGATACCAGTGGCTGTATCAGGATGATCAGGGTATGAACCACCCGGATCCCATGAGATGAGTACTTGTATAGGATATGTCAAGATGCCATCCTTGGAACTCGAAATTTCCAACAACATCAGCTTAGAGCCGCAGTGCATAATACTGGTAGCAGGAATATAGAGAACCCAAGCTTCTGACTGATGACTGTTGAACAATAGAATTGCCATTGCAAAATAATTCCCAAGCTCCAAAACTTGTAGTGGTTGACTGAACATACCAGAATTGTAATTGATCCCTGGCACACTGTCAATAGTACTAGTTACATCCCAGCTGAACAAGAGTGCAAAGTTCAATTTCCAATGACCCCTAGCTGAACAAGAATCCCATGGAATGTGCCATTCAAAGAGTTGAAAGTGAAAATATGTTACATAGTCCGTTATGAACTGGTCGCAGCTGGAGTATAGTCCCAGTAACAAATATAGACGTCGTCCTGTCAACTTCCTCTCAAAACCAAACCAACCATATGATTTACTACCATGAATAGCAGACACACCAAACTGATTCAACTCCAAGTAAATGTTGGTGATGTGCATTGGTGTAATGGTTGGTGCAGGAAGTGACATGGGGGGTTTTGGCTCATCAACTGAATTCCCCTTACTCAGATACCTCAACCAACTAGCATTGCAAAGGAAAATGACACTGACTCTACCAGTAGAGTTTGGAAGATTACCCATTGGTAGGTTTGTGCACATACGAATAGGAGGGGGCCATGGAAGCTTAATCTTCACCACTTTAATCCTTCCCCCAAACTTCGGTTTCCCGTGAACTTGCCAAAGCATTTTCATCCTCATAAGCTGCATTTTTCCAAGCAAAGTTCCAGTAGTAATGAGCTCCTGATTTTGAGCTCCAGGAGTGGGCCAAATGTGTTTCAGGTAAGTGTCAATAGTGAGGCATCCAAATACGACATCAAGTGGACAATCAGGTCCAAACTCTATGCACGAGTGGTACCATGGAGCTTCCTGATTTTGAGCATGCATGTGGAGTGCTCCTCCAAAATTTACCCGAGATAGCACCAGCCGCACAACAAAATCTGGTAATGTAACTGAAACTCTATCCACCAAGGCATCATCTGGAATACTGGAACATCTGATACGAACCGTACACTCTGATGCAAAGTCATGCTCAATATTAGCATCAATTATCATGTAACCAATAGTTGGCTGAGCTTTGTGATCCCAATCAATTGCAGAAATATGAGAACACAATCTGACATCACAAAACTGTGTATCATCTCCAGAAGTGCTTCGTCCCATAAGATTTCTCATAAACCTTGAAATTTTCTCACGAACAGGTGCATACCATAATGGAGTACCAAATTGGTTGTAGTCAAAAGATGGCCACGACACTGGTCGCGGCTCTAGTCCAGCCGATGTGGTCATCGTGAGGGGCGGCGAGGTCAGAACATCGTCGTTGCGGTGACAGGAGATGGAGTTGCACTTCTCGGTGTATTCTGTGAGTTTAGAAACATCGGCGCTGGTGGCCATGGACTGAGATGGTGCTGCCAACGGAGTGAGCACAAACAACAATACAGAGGCCTCTCGGCTTGGGCATTTCACCAAACAGGAGGTGGGAATCAAAGCACCTGGGTTGTCGACTACATCATGAACGACATTGGGATGGGTAGGGACCTAGAGCGCACTGGATATGTCACTCGTAGCGTCAACGTCGTGTGCCATGTCGCCCACCATAGGTGCAACGAGCGAAGTGGTTGTTGCAGACGAGATGAGCATGGACATTGATACAGTTGCTTCCTGGCTTGGGCACTTGGACGAACAGCTTGTGGAGACCTTAGTGGCTAGATCATGGGCGTTAATGTCCACTGCAATAGGGGCGACCTTGGAAATCGTAGGGTCCTGGAGCACGGTGGAGACCTCAGAAGCATCCGGGGTGGGTGGTGCTGAGGCTCCGATGGTGTAGTCGTAGATTCTCCGGGCCTCCGGGGAGATGCCATCCTTGGCGCTGCTGCTCGGGGCGTACAGGGACGCGGTGGAGGTCGGTATGGTCGTGGAGGCATTGCGAGTAAGGGAGTCCTCCTCTCCTGGGCGGGCGCGTGTGACGGCCAACGCGGAGATCGGTGATGAGGTCGAAGCAGTTGGCTCATGGAAGCTGTATGTGGCACCAATGAGGTAATCATACATACGCCGGGCTCCTGGAGAGAGGTCGTCCTTGGTGAGGTTGGGCGAAGCAGACGCATCAAGAGTGGCGGTCGACCTTGGGCATGGCCCATGGAAGCAGTGGCTGGAAGCGGCACCGCTCGGGGAGCTCAGGGGCGCGGTTGCCGGAGCCATCACCGCTGCTGCGGGAGCACGGTGGCGTAGAGGCGAGGTAGAGTTCGTCGAAGGAGAACTTGACGTGCTCTCCTTCCTATTCACCGTTGCGAGGTAAGCATCCCACTCCCGATCGCAGTCCTCTGGGTTAGCCATGGCAAAATCGCGGAGCGCCTTCATGAACGGGCTCCCCTCCATGGATTTTTGGTGGCGGTGGTGGTTGGGAAAAAATCGGGTGTGGAATTTTCGGGAGGGATCGATTGGCTCTGATACCAAGTGTAAGAGTCCAGTACTGCTACTGCTCAATTAACATCCAGTTCAGATTAGAAGCTCGAATTTCAGGAGAACAATGGGAGAAGAAGATGGGATCTAGGAGGAAGAAGGAGAACCAAGCCACACACGTGACACAGGCCAAGCCAGGCCTCGGCCGAAGCCGCTTTCCAGTCCGTTCCGTTCCAAGCTGCCGTCTCGTGTAGGAGTCCTCCTGGTATATATGCTTCTCTGAACCCCATTGTCTGGCTGCCGAGCAGGCTATGGTCTAAGAGTAGCGGCCCACCGACCAGCCCAGTAGGTAGGTCGCTGACAGCGTGTGGGGCTGCCGGTAGCCGGCGTCCAGATCGACGACCAATCCGATTCTGATCGGGTTTTGGTCTGCCTGTGTGAGCCCGTGGCGGAGTAGCGACGTAGTCAGAAGCACAACAATCGGCAAGGCAGTGGCGTCCACGGCTCCACGTATATAGGACATGAGATTGGAATTGTAGATCGGACGTGAGATTGGAACTGTAGATTGGTAGAGGAAAAGTTTCAGCTAACCATTTTTGGTTTCTTCTGATCGGCCGCACAAAACGTAACCGGCCGCACGTCTGTTTCAGCTAACCAGTTAGGCAACAAATCGATGAGCTGTTTTTTTCAACTGATATACGGTATAATATACGCTAAAGTTGTTCGGCCGCAGGGTATGGCATACCCTGTAGGTCCGCCGCTGGTTAGAAATATAGGGACTGTTGCTGTTTTTTTCTAAATCTTTGCTCATTTTTCTGACCATGCAAACATGTTTGTAGTATGGCTTGTCTATAGAGATGGCGAAGTGGTACGTGATATACACAGGGGTCGGGTTCCATGTTTGAAGAAGAACCGGATGAAGATCTTGATAGCTCTATTTGTAATGTGATGACCATAGTCTAGGGTGATATAGCTCTATCTATTTGTAATGTGATGATTGAATTTGGACTACCACTTTGTGTAATAATCCAACACTTGAATTCATATTGATGTATGGTGTATTGTTGTATGGTGTATGGTGTATTATTGTATCATGTATGGTTTATGGTATATTGATGTATGGTGTATTCATGTATGGTGTATAACTGTTATATAACTATTGTATTCTAGTTGCTGTATAGTAATTAGTGGCACACCTTATTTTTGTCCAGTGGCACACCTTGTCAGTGGCGCACCTCCCAAAGGCTGCCCCACTGATCTTATCTATGGCGCACGGACAAACGGTGCGCCATTAACACAAGGCGTATTCGTGGCGGCGTAATATCTGTGGCGCACGGTCGGTGCACCACTGACCTCTTATTTGGTGCGCCATTGATAGGTGTTTTTCCACTAGTGGTGGAGGCTATATGCGGGCTAATGTAGTCTTCTATTGTTGTAGGGTTCGCAACATGGAAAACAAAAAAAATCTAACACGGGAACACACAAAACCAAGATCTATTCTACGAGATCGGTGCAACGAGATTGTAGAGAACTAAACCTTGAAGATCCAAAGCGTTTAACGAGATTTGGATCTCCTGATTGATGTAGTCGATCACTTGCCGATCTCAAGATCACGTAGACGATCCTTCCCCATGTTCTGGCAGCGCTTCCGTAGTCGGTCACACGTACGGTAGTCGATGAAGACCTTCCTCTCCCTTGTTCCAGCAGGGCAACATAGGTTTTAGATCTCCTCGGAACCCAATAGCACGAAGATGTGGTGGTGGTGGAGGAGAAGGGATTACTGTAGGGCTTCGCCTAAGCCGGAGAAGTGTATGGAGGAGAGAGGGGAGGCGCCAGCGGCTAGGGTTTGGGGTGAGAGAGTAGGAGGCACACCCACCCCTCCTTATATGGGTGGAGGGGCGGCGGCCAAGGTTCCCAGCCCTGGCCGAGTCCACCCCCAACTCCTCATGGTCGGCGGCAAGGAGAGGGAAAGGGAAACCTTTTCCCTCAAGCTTTCCTTTCCTTCCTCCACTAGGATTTGACTATTCAAACTAGAGTTTGTATCTCTCTTCCTAATCTTGGCCGACCTGACCTAGGGCTTGATGCCGCCAGCCCCACTAGGGAATGGCGCATCCCAAGTGCCCCCCGCCGGGGTGGTGGACCTTCCAGAACCTTTAAAAAGCTTCCGGTCAAAACAACAAAAACATTTCCGAACCCCGGAATTTGATTTTCCTTATATGAATCTTATTCTTCGAACCATCCAGATTTCCTCGTGATGTCCTGGATCCGAGACTCTGAACAACATTCGGTATCCAACTCATATTCCATATCTACTAAACAACATCGAATCCTTAAGTGTGTCTCCCTACGGTTCGTGAACTATGCAGACATGATCGAGACACCTCTCCGATTAATAACCATTAGTGGGATCTGGAAATTCATAATGGATCCCACACATTTCTATGATGACTTCATGATCGAATGAACCATTTACATACAATAACGATTCCCATTGTATCGCGGTACTTTACTTTTCCGAGGTTTGATCGTCGGTATCTCTATACCTATTTCAACCTTGTTACCGATAAATACTCTTTACTCGTTCCGTGATATGACATCCCTTGTGACCTAGTAACATGTTTGCAATCCAATTGGATGACATTCCACCGAGAGGGCCTAGAGTATATCTATCCGTCATATGGATGGACAAATCCCACTCTTGATCCATATGCCTCAACACATACTTTCAGAATACCTAATGCCACCTTTATAACCACCCAGTTACAAAGTGGTGTTTGATGTCATCAAAGCATCCATTCGGTGATGGTGATTAACATGATCTCATGGTCAATGGATTAGGTTACTATGTATTTGAAAGTTTGTAGCAAATAAACTCTAAATGACTTGATCTTATGCTACGCTAACTATAGGAGTGTGTCCATCATATCATTCTCCTAATGACATGATCTTGTTATTAATAACATCTAATGTCCATGATCAGGAAACCATGATCATCTATTAATCAACAAGCTAGTTCAACAAGAGGCTTACTAGGGACTCTTTTATGTTTACAAAACACACAAGTATTAATGTTTCCCGTTAATACAATTATATCATGGGATGTAAACATTTATCATAAACACAAAGATATAATAATAACCATTTTATTATTGCCTCTTGGGCATATCTCCAATAGTCTCCCACTTGCACTAGAGTCAAAATAAATCTAGATTACATTGTGATGTACCTAACACCGATGGTGTTCTGGTGTTAGTCATGTTTTGCCCTAGGGAGAGGTTTACTCAATGGATCTGCCACATTCAGATATGTGTGTACTTTGCAAATCTTTATGTCACCATCTTGGACATGCTCGCGAATAGCATGAAACCATAGCTTGATATGCTTCATCTTCTTGTGTGACCTTGGCTCCTATGCATTGGTTATGACACCCATGTTGTCATAGTAGATGGCCATCGGGTCCAACACACTAAGAACCACACCAAGCTCCGTAATGAACTCCTTCATCCATATAGCCTTTTGTGAAGGCTCCGAAGCAGCTATGTATTCTGATTCAGTTGAAGATCTCGCCACAACACTTTTCTTAGCACTCATCCAGCTCATTGCTGCACCATTCAAAGTAAATACGTATCCAGATTGCGACTTTGAGTCATCCGAATTGGTGTTCCAACTAGCATCGGTGTAACCATTTACAACGAGCTCTTCTTCACCTCCATAAGAAAGAAACATTTCCTTAGTCCTTCTCAAGTACTTTAGGATATTATTGACCGCTATCCAATGATCTACTCATGGATCACTTTGATATCTACTAGTCAAACTAATAGCTTATGCAATATCTGGTCTTATACATAGCATGGCATACATGATAGAACCTATGGCTGAGGCATAGGGAGTTTTTCTCATCCTCTCTCTATCTTCTACCAAAGCTGGATTTTGAGTTTTACTCAAGGTCGTATTGAGCAACATGGGCAAGAACCCTTTCTTGCTTTCTTCCATTCCAAACTTCTTTAGAACCTTGTCCAAATATGTACTTTGTGAAAGCGCTATTAAGCGTCTTGATCTATCTCTATAAATCTTGATGCCTAAAATGTATGCAGCTTCGCCAAGATCCTTCATTGAAAAACTATTCAAATAGTCTTTGACACTTTTAAGAAGTTCTATATCATCCCCTGAAAGAGCATTTTCCTATCCCTCTGATTTTGATGTTTGATAACAACACACTTATCGGTTTAACTGTGTGTTAAGTTTATCACAGGTTTGATAAGTGGTGGCACAAATAATGGCATATCAATTTCCCTTGCAAAAACCTCTGTGTCAACCGGTAGTACCGGAACTATACCGGTACTACCGCTTGACACCGGTACTACCGGGTCCAGTACTGGTTGGCACTGACCAAAGCTGTTGAAGGTGTGTACTAGTCAGTACCCCCCGGTACCACGGAGCGGCACTACTGGTCCAACCGGTAGTACCGCTTGAGACGGTCGTACCGCTCGGCAGTACCGGGGCATACTGACTAGCACTCACTCCTCTCCGTTTTGGTCAGTACCAAGCGGTACTTGGGACCGGTACTACCTCTTGGGGGTAGTACCACAAGGGCGATACCGCCCAAAACTGAAGAATGCTGAAGATCTGGAGCACCTCCGGTACCTGGTCCGGTACTTGACCGGTAGTACCGCTCTACCGCTTGAGTACCGGTACTACCGGTACATTAAATACTCCAACGGCCATATTTCGTGGAGGGGTATAAATACCCCTCCACCTACCTTGGGACAAATTGCTCCGTTCATTAAAGTCAAAGACCAACATTGGAGTCCACTGGATCCACCCAAATCTTCAAGATCTCCTCATCCCACCACCCAAAGTCCTTGATCTTTGGGGAATCGAAGGAGGAGTCCCCGATCTACTACTTCACCAAAAGAGATCTTCATTTCCCCCTCATTCCATTGAGGTCCCCTTTGCTCTAGTGTTTTCTTGGAAACCC
Source organism: Avena sativa (assembly GCA_916181665.1). NCBI lineage: Eukaryota > Viridiplantae > Streptophyta > Magnoliopsida > Poales > Poaceae > Avena > Avena sativa. The sequence goes on from OV702284.1 coordinate 32,995,679, forward strand.
TAGTTCTTGTTTTGGTTCTTACAAGCTTGTCTTTGGTTGCTTTGACAGCTTGCTTGTATTTGGGAGCCTCCGATTAAGTTGTGGATGCGTGCCCCAAACTTGTAACGGTGCAGGCTTCCACCTTGAAGGTTGCCGATATAGTGGAAGGTGAATCGATCCCGTTGGGGTGAGATTCATCGGAGAACAAGGGAGGCCTCTTGTGGCGTTGGTGGTTTGAAACCACCCCCTCTCCAAACGTAGACGTACTTCCCCTCAAAAGGAAGGAACTACGGGAAACAAATCCTTGTGTCTCCGCGTCCACTTTTCGGTTACTTCTATCCTTTACCGCACCTTACTTACTTGTTACTACTTTTGTGTTGTGGTAGCCCTTGCTTAATTGTCATATAGGTAAATTCACCATAGTTGCATTATCTAGATAATTTACCTTATTGTCAAACCTTAATTTGAAAAAGAAGAAAATTTGAAGTAGAACCTATTCACCCCCATCTAGGTGCCCATACGATCCTTTCAATTGGTATCAGATCCTCGGCTCTTTAATTGGGCTTTACCGCCTAAGAGAATATGGGTAGCCGCGAAGGGGATGGTGATGGTGAGCCGACCACGGTGACCATGGAAGATCTCAAAAACTTGGAAACAAGATTGAGCTCTTCCTTGGTCAACGAAGTTAAGAAGATGCTTGAGCAACTTCTTAAAGACAAAGAAGGCTCACCACCCCCATCTCCTCAAGAGGATCAACCATCCATTTTACCTAAGGGGAATACGTCAGTATCCCCCGAGGGTGCATTGGTAGGGGGTAAACCAGACAACGCTAATTCCTCCACACACAATAATGGTGGGAAGGGTGAGCACCGTGACTCATGGTACTCTCCCGACCCTCCAATCCCTCACCCTCATGTATACAATAGAGGTGACCCACCTAAGCTTGAAGAATCCGCTACTTTTGCTCAATGGCAATCACTAATGAGAACTCATATGCGCAGCTCTTGCATTGAACTATGGAACATCATCGAGCATGGACTCTTTATTGGGGATCCAAACAACTTGACAAGAAGAGAGATTGTTAATAGTCAACTCAATGCCACTGCTCTGCATATGATTCAACAAGGTTTGGGGACAAAGGATTATCCACACATTGAGCACTTTAGCATTGCCAAGGAAGCTTGGGATGCTCTCACTGTGTTGTTTATTGGAAATGAGAGTATGAGGAGGAATCGATATGATGCTCTAAGCAATGAAGCCGAAGGCTTCTACATGAAAGAAGGTGAAGATCACGAAGACATGTACCGAAGGCTCAAGACCACCACCACTGCTTTTAGGAATGTGGGTGCCTCACATGTGGATGATGCATAGATAAAAATAAAATATGTGAGTGCACTCATGCCTTTTGAGCCCACCGACTTGAAGAGCCTACAAGGAAGACACAACTACCATCTCATGACCTCAAATGAAGTTATGCAAGAGATGGCTGCTTTCAAGGTTGCCGCCAAGAATGCCAAAGATGCCCGTGCTCGTGCCCTTGGTATGAGTAATGTTGTCAATGTTGCTTTGAAGGCCAAAGTTGTGGACCATGGGGATGAAGATGATAGTGATGAAGGGCTTTCCATGGACCATCCCGATGAAGTGAAGATTGCTCATGGTCAATATATGGCTTTATATGCAAAGAACTTTTGGAAGAACCCTGCCAAGGCCAAGATGGAAATGGAACGGAGAAGCAATCCAAATGGGAAAAGAGAGAATACCACAAGATTGAGAACTTGCTTCAATTGTGGTGACCGCTACCACTTTGTGGCTAGTTGCCCCTATGAGAATAGAGAAGATCATGGTGGAAAGCTTGTGTTGAAGAAGACTCTCAAGGTACCGTACAAGAAACCTTTCATCAAAAAGAATCCCATCAACAAGAATCCGGGAGAAATTGTCTTGATCACTCATGAAGAGTACTCCTCCGATAATGAAGATGATGAAGATGACGAAGAGGAAACTTCTCATGGTGTGGCTGCTCTTGCCACCACATCTACTCCGACATTCTCACTCTTCGATTCTCCAAATGAGAACTCCTCCACCAAGAATGCCACTTGCCTTATGGCAAGAGGAACGGAGGTATCTTCATCATCCCGCTCTACTCACTTAGATAATGATGAAATTGATGATGAGATGTCTCTTGATGTTAAAAAGGAATTAATTGCCTTTGATGAGTTTATGACTAACCTAGAAGGTGATGCTAAGCTACATTTTGGAAACATCTTAGATCAACTATCACATACTCAAGAGCTTCTAGATGTACGATGTAAACTTGGGAATGAACATATGATTGAGCTAGAGGCCCTAAACAATGCTCTAGAAGAATAACAAGAAACTAGGTCGTCACTTGAATTAAAACTTGAAGGGCTTGATGAGGCCAATGACATTATTGTTAACAAACTCATCAAAGAGCGTGATCATGCTATTGCTAAATATAAAAGAGCTAAAAAGGACAAGATTGAGTTTGGTGTGGTTCATGAAAAACTTGCCGAGGACTTTAGCTTGCTTAACAAGGCCCACAAGGCCTTGGAGAGTGAACTCTTGTCACTCACAAAGTCCCATGAAACGCTTCAAACTCAATTGGCCAATATTCCTTCACCTAGTAACTTCATTCCATCTAGTAGCACAACTATTCTTGAAGAGAATGCTAGGTTGAAGGGGGAGCTTGCTAAGGCCACATTTCCACAAGGCAACAAGTCTATTGATGATCTTTTGAGCAAGCAAAGGCATAGTGGTGATAAAGGGGGCATTGGTTTTGTCTCCAAGACAAAGAAGAAGAACAACAAGAAGATGAAGGACATGCCCGCACAAGAGACCAACAAGACCATTGTGGAGAGTAAGAACATAAATGGTAAAACTATGTCTCATGAAGATTTTGCGGGAAGTGCTAACCCTCACTATGTTCTAATGCGTGATTATTATGGTGATGTGTATGCACAATATGTTGGTCCTTATGATGGTTATATTGCTTGGTCTATTTGGGTTCCCAAGACCCTTGTTGCTAACAAAAGAGGACCCATTGAAAAATGGGTACCTAAAAACTAGCTTGATCTTTTGTAGACTTATGCTTCCGGAGGGTCAAAATGGGTGATCGATAGTGGTTGCACAAGTCATATGACCGGAAGCTCGTCTATTGTCAAGGACATGGTGTCAAATGAATATCAAATCACCATCACATATGCCGATAAGTCAAAGTCTAAGGTAATGGGTTTCGGTAAGGTAGTGGTGGCTCACAACATTACACTTGTGAACGTCATGCTTGTTGAAACCCTGGGATACAATTTACTTTCTGTCCGTGCTCTTGGAAAGATGGTCTTTGCCGTCTTTATTGATGATGATATTGTGGTCCTCATGTGGAGGAAGTCTCTCAAGGTCGCTTTCGTTGGGTACGTCGAAAATGGCTTGTATGTGGTGGACTTTTCGGGGCAAGCCACTGCAGGTCCGATGTGCTTATACGGAAAGGGCGATGTGGGTTGGCTATGGCACCGCCGACTAGCCCATGTCAATATGAGAACTTTGCAAAGTCTCCATAAAGAGGGCCATATTGTTGGACTAAAAGAAAATATTTCCTTTGCCAAAGATCGTGTTTGCAGGGCATGTGTTCTAGGGAAGATGCATGACGCTCCTCACAAGCCCACGAACCAAATCAAGTCTAACAAGATCTTGGAAATCCTCCATGTGGACCTATTTGGTCCTCCATCTCATGCAAGTCTTGGAGGGAAGAAATATTGTTTGGTTATTGTTGACGACTTTTCAAGATACTCTTGGGTTTATTTCTTCAAGTTGAAGAGTGAAACTCAAAGGACTTTTATCAACTTCATCAACTTGGTTCAACGGCAACACAATGTTCCCGTGTTTATTATAAGAAGTGACAATGGCACCGAGTTCAAGAACTACACCTTGAATGATTTTCTTAGTGATGAGGGGATTAAACATCAATATTACGCTGCATACACCCCTCAACAAAATGGTGTGGCCGAAAGGAAGAACCGGACTCTTATTGAGATGGCTAGGACCATGTTGGCGGAGTTTAAATCTCCATACAACTTCTGGGCTGAAGCCGTCTCCACCGCTTGCCATGCTTCAAACCGGCTCTACCTCCGCATGAAAATCAACAAGACTCCATATGAGATACTTACCGGTAACAAGCCCAACATATCTTATTTCCGGGTGTTCGGTTGTAAGTGTTTCTATCTCATCAAAGGTGTTCGTTTGTCTAAATTCGAGTCTAAAGCATTAGAGGGTATTTTTGTTGGCTATGGTCTCGAATCTCACACTTATAGAATCTATGACAAGCTCTCCGGAGCCGTCATAGAATCTTGTAGTGTGACCTTCGAAGAATATGATGGTCCCCAAGGGGGGCGTGTTGATGCTTGTGATGTAGATGATGAAATGCCTCAGGATGCCATAGGAAGAATGGGTATGGGTTATATCCGCCCCGTTGAGGAACCCCTTATGGCGGATCGAGAAGAACTATGCTCCACTCGAGTGGAGCCCTCATCTTCACAACCTCAACATGCTCCATCTACCGAAGAGGACATTGACTCAAGCCAAAGACAAGATGTGGACCCTCAACATAGTGATCAATGTGTGAACTCTAGTCAAAGGGAGCTTGGTCCATTCGATGGGTTGTCAAGTGGTGCCAAGTCAATTGTCAAGGAAGATCCATCCAAACTGTTTTGAGACGTGCTCAAATTGATGCTAGAAGAGCACTTGATCAAGACCAAGGTAAATCCTTGCCTCCCAATATATAGGATGACTCTAATGATGATCAAGGTCAAGTTGATGGTCAAGACGAGGATCAAAATGATGAAGAGGGTCCCCCAAGAAACAATGAAGAGAACCACGCTCGTCGCGAAGCTAGAAAGGAAATAATGTTGGAAATAAGAGGTCACACCCTCTAAAATGTTGTTGGAGATCTAAGGAAAGGAATTTCCACAAGAGCACAATTTAAGAGGTTCAGTGAACACCAAGCACACATCTCCATGATTGAACCAAAGAAAGTGTGGTAAGATCTTGAAGATTCGGATTGGTTAGAAGCTATGCACAAAGAGCTCAACAACTTTGAGAGAAACAAAGTGTGGAAGTTAGTTGAGAAGCCAAAGGATTGCCGCAATGTTATTGGAACAAAGTGGATATTCAAGAACAAGCAAGATGAGCATGTAATTATAGTAAGGAACAAAGCTAGATTGGTTACACAAGGATATTCTCAAATTGAAGGCATTGATTATGGAGACACTTATGCACCCGTGGCTCGCCTTGAGTCCATCTGTATCCTTCTTGCTTATGCGGCACATCATAACTTTAAGTGGCAACAAATGGATGTAGAAAGTGCATTCCTTTATGGTCCTTTAAATGAATTGGTATATGTCAAGCAACCCCCGGGATTTGAGGACCCCAACTTACCAAACCATGTCTACAAACTTGATAAGGCGCTCTATGGGCTCAAGCAAGCCCCACGCACGTGGTATGAGCACCTTAGAGAGTTATTGTTTGACCGTGGCTTTGAGGTTGGGAAAATTGATCCCACTCTTTTTACTAAGAGGGTCAACGGAGAGCTTTTTGTATGCCAAATATATGTTGATGATATTATCTTTGGCTCATCTAACAAAGCTTTTAATGATGAATTCTCAAAGCTTATGACTAGTAGGTTCCGGATGTCTTTGATGGGAGAATTGAAAGTATTCCTTGGCTTTGAGATCAAGCAAGTTAGAGGAGGAACATTCTTCAATCAAGCCAAGTATACTCAAGATATGCTCAAAAGATTCAAAATGCAAGATTTGAATGGAGCTCCAACTCCCATGGCTACAAAGACTCATCTAGAACAAAACCCAAATGGTAAAGATGTGGATCAAAAGGTATACCGGTCTATGATTGGTTCTTTGCTTTACCTTTGTGCATCTAGACCCGACATTGTGTTGAGTGTAGTTGTGTGTGCAAGATATCAAACGGCTCCTAAGGAAAGCCATTTAATGGCGGTCAAGAGAATCTTTCGATAATTAGTTCATACCCCATTTTATGGTCTTTGGTACCCTCAAGGCTCAACATTCGCTCTTTGTGGATACACGGATTCGGATTGGGCGGGAGACAAGGATGATAGAAAATCAACATCCGGGGCTTGCCAATTCCTTGGTAGGTCCTTGGTATGTTGGTCTTCTAAGAAGCAAAATTGTATATCTCTCTCCACCGCCGAAGCCGAGTATGTTGCTGCCGCTAGTGCTTGCACCCAATTGCTATGGATGAGGCAAACTTTAAAGGAATATGGTGTCCATTGTGACAAAGTGCCTCTTCTATGTGACAATGAAAGTGCCATCAAGATTGCATACAACCCAGTGGATCACACAAGGACAAATCATATTGAGATTAGACATCACTTCATTAGAGATCATGTTGCTAGAGGTGATATTGATCTATCCTATGTATCAACCAAAGATCAACTTGCCGATATCTTCATGAAGCCACTTGATGAAGCAAGGTTTTGCTACTTGAGGAATGAACTAAATATCGTAGATTCAAGGAGTTTGACTTGATCATCTTGCACTCTCACCTAATACTCGAAACATGTTTGGTTTAGGTGTAGGCATGGACATAGGGGGAGTGTGGTCCTAATTTATTGGACTATCCCTCCCCCCATTATGCACAAAGTAAACAAAATAATTCCTCTTAATATCATTTTGTGATATGTGAGCTCAATGATGAGTTCGGTAATGGACCCAAGATATATCTTTGTGGTGCCAAGCCGAGTATACTCAAATATGGTGGCCTAGGCCACCGCCCCCTCTCAATAGAGAGGTTGATGTGCTTACTCGTGTTTGTCACCTAGTTGAATTGGTTTTCACTCATGATTGTCATCTATTTGAATTGTCTTCATCGTTCTTAGTCTCATGCACTCTAGTTTGGTATTTATTTGTTTCTTCAATTTTTGGAGTGCATGTGCTTCTCAGCTCACTTATCTTAACCCAAGCCTCCGTACTCCCTCATGAAAACCCTCTCTCTATCCGCACAAGAATCATCCTTGATCCCTGGCTTTGGAATCAGATGGGACCGGTACTACCGGATGTGCGAGCGGTACTACCGGACCTGGGAAGTTCCCAGGTCGTCTCCTGGAAGAACTGCTCCAGGAACGGTACTACCGCCCACATGTCCGGTCCTACCGGTCACCGGTACTACCGGTGTGGAACCGGTACTACCGCTTACAAGCGGTAGTACCGCTCCAACAACCGGTACTACCGGTTGACGGTTTCCAGGTATATATTGGATGCGTGGGGAGAGGCACCCCTCAGCGCCTCATTATTCCCCACGCCCTCCACTCAAACCTGCGCCGCCACCGGAGCCCTGACGCGCCCTCCTCTCTCCGGATTCTCTTTGGATTCGGCCTCTTGGTGGGCTCCCACTCCTTTCCACCGCCATGGATCCCGGTACAACCGCCCTTTCTCTCTCCCCGTTTGATTTCCCCATTAGATCTAGGTTTTGGCTTAGATTTGTGGAGAAATTGACTATTTACAAGGTTGTACTGCCATATGATTCCTTGATACTGTAAGGTTCCCAACCTTTAATAAGGTAGAGATCCCTGTGATTGCAATGCTAGTCCCTGGATCAATAGCTAGCATCCACAGTTAAGATGTAATATCAAGAAACAAAGGTCATAATACAACTTTATAACCAGGAATAAAATAATATATTACATCTTACATCGCTCATTTGGCTATCTTATTACAATACAGCAGAATATAGCAATAGCATGGGGTCCTTCATCTTCAAAGTGCCATAGGCAGACATGTTGGTTGTAGACTTGTAATCCTAATCAACAAACTTTACTACCATCATACAAACCTGCAACATAACAAGTTACAGCCACCAGGGTCAATACATTTGAATTGTATTGGCAAGTGATACTATGGTAGTATAGTGGAGTATATCATCTATATGCATTTGGCTATGTGGAGCTTAGGCTTTCTTTGCTCAAATTAGATTTTCCTTATCATTTGAAAACACTAAGTTTTTGCTTGACAAAAATCTTTCCCAAGGCATCCCCCAATAGAAATTGGTGATCCTTTCAACCCTTGTTCAACCACAAGTTTTTAACTTAGAAATTTGGATGATGAGATTCTTGATACCTTCCATGTCTTGATGCTCAAATTGTCCTTTGCCAGGGACATGGCTAAGTACTTAGATTTTACACTCTGCAGAGGTGGTGCACTTTCCCCACAAGACTTGGTTTCACCAAGACAAGATCTTTCAGAAGCCTTCCCTTAGACCAGAATGGATGCGTTCCAACCTATCATCCCCTACCACCAACAGTCCATTTGGCTAAGTTCTTGCAACCTATATGATCCAGGCAGAGCCCATAATGCCAAGTGGCTGCACTTGAAGCTTCTCAACATTTGACATCTCAAATCTCTTTGTTCCTGGGTGGCATTCCACAAGTGTGATACACAAGGTTCACCAGTCCCCTGGCCTTGTGTAACCACTCAACAAAAACCATTCCTTCCATTCCACCTAGGTGATTCATTAACTTAGTTGTTTTATTAAACAAAACACAAGTCCTCAGACTTAGAAATTTTTCCATAGCATGAATATATATTCCACCCTTGTTTGCTACTAGCTAAGCTAAGAATGATAGTAGTAGGAATCTTAACTTAGGAAATTTCTACTAAGGTTACATCTACTAGGATTTCCCGTGGCATAGTTTATACTTAGCAAAAATTCCATGCACGTCCTACTTAGAAATATCACTAATGCATAGTGAAAATAATGGGACAAAAGTATGAAGCATCACTTGCCTTTTTGGTAGAGAGTATAGGTTCACTCCTTTATCTTGCAATATTCACTCACTTAAAATCACTACAATTCAATCAAGCAAACAATATTTGAATCTACCATTCAAGCAATTCATCACATAAAATGATAGAAACAAAACAATGCATGCAAGCATGCAAAAGATTGTTTTATTTGTAAAAGTGGTTTCTAATGGTTAATTAAACATTTGAAAACACCTAATGGTCATTTTATAAAGTAGCAAACTCATTTGCAAAAGGTTTTACTTCACTAACCATTTTTAAACCAAGTCATTATTTTATGTGGTTGAAAATGCCTTTAGCAAAGCAATAATTTTATAGGGTTTACCAAATACATTTTCAAATCATAAAACTTGGTGTTTGGGGTCAGAAAGTTTAAAACAAAACATTTCCCAAAGGTTTTCTTCCAAAACCATTTTTAATAAATAAACATTATTTTTATTTGACTAGAAATGGTTTAAATCCAAGATTCATTCTTTTGCTTCACCAAATTCATTTTTGAAACCACCAATTGATTTCTAGGGTCAATAGGTTCAAAACACACCATTTGCCAAAGGTTTTATTTCAAAAATCATTTTAGAACAATTTTTATATTCTAAACATGCATACATAAGTTTCTGCAAAAACAAACATTTTACCAGAAGCTTTTTACTAAATAAAGTGCATGGTTGGCTAGGGCTTGTCTTGCTGAATCCATTGATATAAAATTTGCAAAATTTGGACGTGTAGATTAAAAGTTATGAATTATTCAAATTGGAACATCAATTAGATAAGTTTCTGGTTTTTAAATCAAACAGAGGCCACGTGGCGTGATACTACTAGCTGGTACCGGTTCGCACGGATCGGCTCTGTGAGGCGTTGGATCTAATTTACATCACACGGCTCACAGCGTGCCTGCCAGAGATGGGCGGCGCTGGCGGCGGCAGGTGGCGGCGCGGGCTCTGGCTGCGGCGTCGCTGGTGATAGAGGACGCGAGGGAGGAAGGGAATTGGCTCACCAGGTTCGCCGTGGCGTGGGGAAGCTCAAGCTGCCTTCTGTTTGTCGAGGGGCACGCTGAAGTTGCAGGGATTTCTCGCCGGAGAGGTGTCTGGCGACGGGCACGCGTTGTCGTCGTTGAGGGCGACGCTACGGGACACGAGGGAGCAAACGGAAGACACAGTTAGATGCGCAAGGACGTGGCGATGATGCGTGCGTGAAGGAGAAAGAGAGGGGCGGTCTGGTTCTTACCCGAGGCTTCGCCGGAGATGAAACAGACGGTGGCGGCGGTGGTCGTTGTCATTGCCGAGGTTCTGGGGCGCGCGGGGGCGAGCTGGCGCTATGGGGAGGTTCGCCAGGATGTGGGGAGCACGTGAGCGAGGTCGAGGAGGCGAGGTGCGGTGGGGAATGGCCGGAATCGCCGTTGGAGTTCGTCGGAGGCTGCGGTAGTGCAATGTCGATTCGAGGCAGCCTGGTGGCGGAGGGGAAAGGGGGTATGAGGGGAAATGGAGAGGGGGAGGAGGCGGTTAAGACGGCCAGGTCAGGGGAGGAATTAACTCGCACGTTTATGCCAATTCATTCGCAATCAACGCCGGTAGAAATAGTAGAGGGCGAGGTCAGCGGCGGGTGAGGAAGAAGATGACCTGGCGTGGGGTCGCGTGGCAGTGAGATAGAGAGAGAATAGGTGGGGTCCTGTCGTCAGCGACCTAGCGGGTTTATAAGTGGGTGCGAATCGTTTTTCTGCGGGAGAGGAGGAGAGGTGGGCTGGACTGGGCTTAATTGGGCCTGTTGGCTGGGTCGACCTTGTTCACCCTTTTTTTTGTTCTGTTTGTTTTTCTTTTTCTCATTTGATTTTTCTGTTTTGATTTTGAATAAGCAATTCATATATTCATTTGAATTCAATCCTTTGCCAAAATTTGTGTAGGTTTAAATACTGATTATTTAAACATTCTGAAATCATTTTTAGAATAATTTATTTATTCTTTTTAAGGTCTCTTAATTATTCAAAAATAGGCTCTAGTTTTAATTAGATAAGATTTAAAAATATTTTTAAATCTCCATTTAAATTCTTAAACCTTCCAAATCTTTTCAGTAGTTTTTTATTTTATTATTATGGTGTCAAATAATTCATCTTGAATTATTTGGAAAGTATTTATTATGATTCATAAATCATTTGGGTATTTATTTTATTTGCAATGGAATTAAATATAGTTTTTAATTCCCTAAATTTTATTTGGAAGTTTTCTTTGATCTTATTATTTAAGTTAATTAAACAGATTTTAATCCACTTGGGTAAATTCCAAAATATTATTTTCCCATGATTTAGTCAATTATTTCTAATAGGGATTTTTATCTTTATTCCAATGAAATAGGATTTGGTCAAAGTCATTTTATTTTATTTGGAGTATTCTTTATCCCTTTATTTTATTTGGATTGGGATTATATTCATTCCATTTGCTTATGGATTAGTCCAAGATTTAGTTTGGTCTTTGAATATTCCTTATTTAATATTTCTTTCTTCATCTTATAAAATCCTTATCTTTTTATTTAGAGATCCCAACTTGGTGATTCCAATTTGTAAAATCTTGTTTAATATTTGTTTATCTTTTTAAATGTCTTTAGGATTATTTGCTCACCATTTGGTGTGGATTTGTAGATAGGTTCTTTATTAGCTTTGGAAATTTAATTTCCTTATCTTATTATATTCATAAGATTTTATTTATGGTTCCAATTTAAGTGAAACCAGTTTATATGGTTTTATAATATTTCCATTTGTCTTTCTTGATCATTTGTAAATGTTAGTTGCCAAATTTTTATATGGATAAAATCCATAGGCTTGGAGATAACTTGGAAATGATTTTTATTCCATTAGGGTTTTAGGATTTGGATTTATTTTCCAAGTGTTCAAATTTCCAGATACATTCATTGAGGAATGCATTTCTCTTGATTTGGATTTTTTTTGAATTCAAACTTTTACCAAAGTTTGTTCAAGATGGGATTTTTAAGTTTCCATTTAGAAACAAAAGTTTCTTTTCACCCTGATTTTCAACAATAATTTATTTTGTTTATTTATTTTTCACATTACAAGATTTGGAAAATCTTGGGATGTGACAGGCTACCACCCTTAAAATAAATATCGTCCCGAGATTTGGGGAGGATAGGGGTTACAAATTGGCTCAAAGCAACTAGGGTACTACCACCCTTAAAATTTTTCCAACTAGATTACATCTTGGTTTGCTTGGGATCTTGATGAAATCTCTCTAGACAAACATCTGCATAGTGTCCTTTGTTTCCACACTTGAAACATGTAACAAGGCTGAGATCCTTCATAGGCTTTATCTTGTGCTTCATCTTTTCTGGACAATTGCTTGCATAATGTCCTTGATTACCACAATTGTAACATGTGATAAGATTGAGTTCTTCATGTATCTTCTGTGGAGAAGTTGCTACATAATGGCCTAGCTCTTTGTAGTTGTTGCACCACACTTGGCTAATCTCCTTATACTTCTTCTTCTCTGGACATTCACTGGCATAGTGTCCCATGTCTTTGCAATGACCACATTGCACATGGCTTTTGTCCTTCTTTTTCTTGGGTTTCTCGAAAGCTATGAGTGCTTCTAGTTCTTGTTCTTCATATGTTATATCAAAGGTAGGAACAGTTCCTGGTCTCCTTGACCTTCTATTGCTCCTTGGATAATACATATGTCTCCTCTTTGGTCCTTTAAATTGGGTCATATTGCTGGGAGGTACAAGCTGAGATTTTCCTTTGTCTTCATCCTTCTTGGTAGACTTGGATCTCTCATGGTAATCTGCAATCAGTTGTTGCACTCCACCTTGTTTCCTTTGTTGAACTATGGAATAGATGGGGCATTGGATAGGGACATGATTATTTCCTTCGCATAAGTAACAAGTAGCTTGAGATGTGGGGCATTGGTCAATTGGATGTTTCTCTTCACAATTGGGGCATTGATCTTCATGCTCCTTGGAAGTGTGATCCTTGTCTCCACAAATATTGCAAGCTTGGGTTCCTCCTAGAATATCATCTTTGTCATCCTTGTTGTCACAAACTCCTTGGGAAGAGTTGTCTCCCATGTTGATCATTTGAGTAGCCATCCCTTGCAACAATTGGGGTTGAGTTTTCAAAACTTCTTGCATGGTTGGGTCTAACTCATTGATGTTGTCTAAAAATTGAGTTGTCATTTGGTTCAACTGGGTTTGTATTGCTAGCAGTTGATCTCTCATGTTGATCTCTTGGTTGTTGTTGTCACCATCCTTGATGTTGGAGTTCCTTGGAGTAGTCATCTATTTGGGTTGGATTGGGATTAGAATAGGCAAAATATTTCTAAGGGAATAATTCTATTCACACTCATCACATTTCACACAAACAATGTGCAAACAATCACAAACAAACATTCCACTCAAACAACAAGTCTCAAGCATATTTTTAGGCAACCAAAAATATTTTTGTTACTCCACATAGATTGGTGGGTTTGACTTAAACTAAATATGGTGGTCCATCTATATGGTTCACTTGAGATCATTCCTTCCTTCTTAGTTGATTCTTCATGAACAAAATCTTTGTATCCTTGGATGATTTCTTGAATCTTGGTCACAAAACTTCAAAGAGATGATGGTTCCTTCTAAGTTGTGTTTCCTTAGTCTTCAAGTCTTGAGAAACATTTCTTGTCTCAATTGTAGTCCTTAGTGATATCCAAGGTTGAAGTCCTTGGTGAAAATGTTGAAGATGTTGAAGTCATTAGAGTTGAATATGTTGAAGTCATTAGAGTTGATGAAGTCCTTGGCACATGATGAAGTCTTTGGTCATGGGAAAGGCTTTGTCCATCAAGTTTGAAATAGAAGAGATGTGGAGTCAAAACCAAAATGGTTGAGGAAAGAGTTTACAAGATTTTTGTAAATAAGTTTTGGAACAAATACAACTCCTATTTTTCTAAGGGGTTTTGTCCAATCCTAGGTTTACAAATCCTATAGGCAACATAATGCTCTGATACCATCTGTAAGGTTCCCAACCTTTAATAAGGTAGAGATCCCTGTGATTGCAATGCTAGTCCCTGGATCAATAGCTAGCATCCACAGTTAAGATGTAATATCAAGAAACAAAGGTCATAATACAACTTTATAACCAGGAATAAAATAATATATTACATCTTACATCGCTCATTTGGCTATCTTATTACAATGCAGCAGAATATAGCAATAGCATGGGGTCCTTCATCTTCAAAGTGCCACAGGCAGACATGTTGGTTGTAGACTTGTAATCCTAATCAACAAACTTTACTACCATCATACAAACCTGCAACATAACAAGTTACAGCCACCAGGGTCAATACATTTGAATTGTATTGGCAAGTGATACTATGGTAGTATAGTGGAGTCTATCATCTATATTCATTTGGCTATGTGGAGCTTAGGCTTGCTTTGCTCAAATTAGATTTTCCTTATCATTTGAAAACACTAAGTTTTTGCTTGACAAAAATCTTTCCCAAGGCATCCCCCAATAGAAATTGGTGATCCTTTCAACCCTTGTTCAACCACAAGTTTTTAACTTAGAAATTTGGATGATGAGATTCTTGATACCTTCCATGTCTTGATGCTCAAATTGTCCTTTGCCAGGGACATGGCTAAGTACTTAGATTTTACACTCTGCAGAGGTGGTGCACTTTCCCCACAAGACTTGGTTTCACCAAGACAAGATCTTTCAGAAGCCTTCCCTTAGACTAGAATGGACGCGTTCCAACCTATCATCCCCTACCACCAACTGTCCATTTGTCTAAGTTCTTGCAACCTATATGATCTAGGCAGAGCCCATAATGGCAAGTGGCTACACTTGAAGCTTCTCAACATTTGACATCTCAAATCTCTTTGTTCCTGGGTGGCATTCCACAAGTGTGATACACAAGGTTCACCAGTCCCCTGGCCTTGTGTAACCACTCAACACAAACCATTCCTTCCATTCCACCCAGGTGATTCATTAACTTAATTGTTTTATTAAACAAAACACAAGTCCTCAGACTTAGAAATTTTTCCATAGCATGAATATATATTCCATCCTTGTTTGCACTAGCTAAGCTAAGCATGATAGTAGTAGGAATCTTAACTTAGGAAATTTCTACTAAGGTTACATCTACTAGGATTTCCCATGGCATAGTTTATACTTAGCAAAAATTCCATGCACGTCCTACTTAGAAATATCACTAATGCATAGTGAAAATAATGGGACAAAAGTATGAAGCATCACTTGCCTTTTTGGTAGAGAGTATAGGTTCACTCCTTTATCTTGCAATATTCACTCACTTAAAATCACTACAATTCAATCAAGCAAACAATATTTGAATCTACCATTCAAGCAATTCATCACATAAAATGATAGAAACAAAACAATGCATGCAAGCATGCAAAAGATTGTTTTATTTGTAAAAGTGGTTTCTAATGGTTAATTAAACATTTGAAAACACCTAATGGTCATTTCAAAATGTAGCAAACTCATTTGCAAAAGGTTTTACTTCACTAACCATTTTTAAACCAAGTCATTATTTTATGTGGTTGAAAATGCCTTTAGCAAAGCAATAATTTTATAGGGTTTACCAAATACATTTTCAAATCATAAAACTTGGTGTTTGGGGTCAGAAAGTTTAAAACAAAACATTTCCCAAAGGTTTTCTTCCAAAACCATTTTTAATAAATAAACATTATTTTTATTTGACTAGAAATGGTTTAAATCCAAGATTCATTCTTTTGCTTCACCAAATTCATTTTTGAAACCACCAATTGATTTCTAGGGTCAATAGGTTCAAAACACACCATTTGCCAAAGGTTTTATTTCAAAAATCATTTTAGAACAATTTTTATATTCTAAACATGCATACATAAGTTTCTGCAAAAACAAACATTTTACCAGAAGCTTTTTACTAAATAAAGTGCATGGTTGGCTAGGGCTTGTCTTGCTGAATCCATTGATATAAAATTTGCAAAATTTGGACGTGTAGATTAAAAGTTATGAATTATTCAAATTGGAACATCAATTAGATAAGTTTCTGGTTTTTAAATCAAACAGAGGCCACGTGGCGTGATACTACTAGCTGGTACCGGTTCGCACGGATCGGCTCTGTGAGGCGTTGGATCTAATTTACATCACACGGCTCACAGCGTGCCTGCCAGAGATGGGCGGCGCTGGCGGCGGCAGGTGGCGGCGCGGGCTCTGGCTGCGGCGTCGCTGGTGATAGAGGACGCGAGGGAGGAAGGGAATTGGCTCACCAGGTTCGCCGTGGCGTGGGGAAGCTCAAGCTGCCTTCTGTTTGTCGAGGGGCACGCTGAAGTTGCAGGGATTTCTCGCCGGAGAGGTGTCTGGCGACGGGCACGCGTTGTCGTCGTTGAGGGCGACGCTACGGGACACGAGGGAGCAAACGGAAGACACAGTTAGATGCGCAAGGACGTGGCGATGATGCGTGCGTGAAGGAGAAAGAGAGGGGCGGTCTGGTTCTTACCCGAGGCTTCGCCGGAGATGAAACAGACGGTGGCGGCGGTGGTCGTTGTCATTGCCGAGGTTCTGGGGCGCGCGGGGGCGAGCTGGCGCTATGGGGAGGTTCGCCAGGATGTGGGGAGCACGTGAGCGAGGTCGAGGAGGCGAGGTGCGGTGGGGAATGGCCGGAATCGCCGTTGGAGTTCGTCGGAGGCTGCGGTAGTGCAATGTCGATTCGAGGCAGCCTGGTGGCGGAGGGGAAAGGGGGTATGAGGGGAAATGGAGAGGGGGAGGAGGCGGTTAAGACGGCCAGGTCAGGGGAGGAATTAACTCGCACGTTTATGCCAATTCATTCGCAATCAACGCCGGTAGAAATAGTAGAGGGCGAGGTCAGCGGCGGGTGAGGAAGAAGATGACCTGGCGTGGGGTCGCGTGGCAGTGAGATAGAGAGAGAATAGGTGGGGTCCTGTCGTCAGCGACCTAGCGGGTTTATAAGTGGGTGCGAATCGTTTTTCTGCGGGAGAGGAGGAGAGGTGGGCTGGACTGGGCTTAATTGGGCCTGTTGGCTGGGTCGACCTTGTTCACCCTTTTTTTTGTTCTGTTTGTTTTTCTTTTTCTCATTTGATTTTTCTGTTTTGATTTTGAATAAGCAATTCATATATTCATTTGAATTCAATCCTTTGCCAAAATTTGTGTAGGTTTAAATACTGATTATTTAAACATTCTGAAATCATTTTTAGAATAATTTATTTATTCTTTTTAAGGTCTCTTAATTATTCAAAAATAGGCTCTAGTTTTAATTAGATAAGATTTAAAAATATTTTTAAATCTCCATTTAAATTCTTAAACCTTCCAAATCTTTTCAGTAGTTTTTTATTTTATTATTATGGTGTCAAATAATTCATCTTGAATTATTTGGAAAGTATTTATTATGATTCATAAATCATTTGGGTATTTATTTTATTTGCAATGGAATTAAATATAGTTTTTAATTCCCTAAATTTTATTTGGAAGTTTTCTTTGATCTTATTATTTAAGTTAATTAAACAGATTTTAATCCACTTGGGTAAATTCCAAAATATTATTTTCCCATGATTTAGTCAATTATTTCTAATAGGGATTTTTATCTTTATTCCAATGAAATAGGATTTGGTCAAAGTCATTTTATTTTATTTGGAGTATTCTTTATCCCTTTATTTTATTTGGATTGGGATTATATTCATTCCATTTGCTTATGGATTAGTCCAAGATTTAGTTTGGTCTTTGAATATTCCTTATTTAATATTTCTTTCTTCATCTTATAAAATCCTTATCTTTTTATTTAGAGATCCAAACTTGGTGATTCCAATTTGTAAAATCTTGTTTAATATTTGTTTATCTTTTTAAATGTCTTTAGGATTATTTGCTCACCATTTGGTATGGATTTGTAGATAGGTTATTTATTAGCTTTGGAAATTTAATTTCCTTATCTTATTATATTCATATGATTTTATTTATGGTTCCAGTTTAAGTGAAACCAGTTTATATGGTTTTATAATATTTCCATTTGTCTTTCTTGATCATTTGTAAATGTTAGTTGACAAATTTTTATATGGATCAAATCCATAGGCTTGGAGATAACTTGGAAATGATTTTTATTCCATTAGGGTTTTAGGATTTGGATTTATTTTCCAAGTGTTCAAATTTCCAAATACATTCATTGAGGAATGCATTTCTCTTGATTTGGATTTTTGTTGAATTCAAACTTTTACCAAAGTTTGTTCAAGATGGGATTTTTAAGTTTCCATTTAGAAACAAAAGTTTCTTTTCACCCTGATTTTCAACAATAATTTATTTTGTTTATTTATTTTTCACATTACAAGATTTGGAATATCTTGGGATGTGACAGATACCGAGTAGAATCTTCGATTTTGCAGTTTTATGCCGTCATGTTGGGCCATTTCCATCAGATCTGACGCGTGTGTGCCGCTCAACCGGTAGTACCGGAACTTTTTCCGGTACTACCGCTTGCAAGCGGTACTACCGGTCGTCAGGTCCGGTAGTACCGGTCCACTCTGACCACATTTTTCTGCCCAAATTGTAGATTCTCTCGTTTGCTCTTTTTCGATTCTTGTGCCCATATCTCCTTGCTATCCTCCCTTGTGCTTTCACAGATGCAGGTGGTTCTCGGGGTGCACGCAAGCGCTCCAAGTCTGACCGTGAGATTGTTGAGGAAGAGACGAAGTCTGAGGAAGAGGTTATGCCACAGCCAAGACACCGTTCCAAGCTGCCTGCCACTCGAGGTGGCCGTGGGGGTCGTGAAGGGGTTACCAAGCGCTCAGCTGGGCGTGGCAGCGCCCCTCCCTCTCGCCCCCTTCCACTGGGCGTACCAAAAGTCTCAGCTCTGGGCCATCTGGGCCAAAGAAACTGTCAGATATCACTGAGTCAGAGTTTAGGGCTCTCCGGATTGAAAATGCATACTCCCGCAACCGGAGCGAAGCAATGGAAGACAGTCTCTTCTATGATGATTTCCAAGAGCGTGTTTATCATGAGGTTCTTTTGACCAACTTCTAGATGGTGGTGCCTCAGCAGTGGATTGACATGGGACACATTGACAAGAACCTTGACTACTTTGCTGAAGCTAAGGAAATCTGCTCTCACCTTGGCTTGTTCCCCATTATGGAGTTTTAGTATGACTATGATCCCCTCCTTATCTGCCAGTTTTATGCCACTGCACATTTTCACACTGGCCGCACTCGGAAGATTACCTGGATGACTCAAGGTGCTGTCAAGGAAGCTACACTTGCGGAGTTTGCTGCAATCTTGGGGTATGAAGATCACGGCCGAGACGTTCCTTGTGGTTTTCGCTGTCACATGCGGGAGCATCCCTCCAAAAAGGATGTTCTTACACCTTTGTATATTCGAGGCCATGGGGTTGCTGGCAAGATCAAGGATCTACTCCCCACATATGACATTCTCCATCGCATTTTCCGTGAGACCGTTGCTCCGCGTGCGGGCAACAAGGATGAGATACATGGGTTCTCCATTGACTTGCTGTTCAACACCTTCCTCAACCGAGAATCAGGCAATCCTCTTGATGTGACAGACTTCATATGGAATGAAATAGTTGCTGCTGCATACACTCGGAGGGTTCCACCATTTGCTCCTTATATTATAGCCCTCATTGTGTCAAAGTGCCCCGTCATTGCTAGGACTCTCTCCACTCGCTCTCTCATTGTGCACATGCCAAAGGCACTCAAGATCAAGAAACATGCTAAACCTCGCGTTGCGGCAGGTGAGGAGGATGAGGATGACTCTGAGGATGCTGATAGTGGTCATGACACTGATTATGTTGTCTCTCGTCGCAAGAATGCCAAGCCCTCTTGGGCCAAAAGGATGGAGGTCAAGCTCAAGAAGATCTTTTGCTTCCAGGTTGACAACCAGAAGTGCATGTATGAGGCGCATGTGTATGCAAAGAAAGCCTGTGCTCGGCAGAAGGAAATGATGTCTGCTCAAGGTTTGACCATCTCCGAGGGATCCGAGAACAACATCACTCCAGAAGATCAGTGGATTTCTCAGCACAGCCGTTGGGACGATGATGTCTCTTCCTCGCACCGCGCCCCACCCACTTACGAGGATGAGGAGGACCTTGAGGATGAGGAGGAGGAGGAGGATGATTGACCTTTGGGACGGTAGCTTTGAACTTGTCCCTTTTTGGCGTCTTGATGCCAAAGGGGGAGAAGTTGCACTTTAGGCACGGGTGTTGCATGGGAAGTCACAAGCTCGTTTTTCTCTTTGATCCTATTATTGCTTGTGAACTTCGATTTCCCTCTATTTATGTGTGAGACTATGTGTTTATGTCATGTGAGACTATGTGGTTGGATCCATCTTATGAGACTATGTGGTTTATTTCATTGGATCCATCTTGTGATGTTATGCGGTATCTATTGTCTATATATTCCTCATCACATGTTTTGTGCAAAGGTATGTTCAAATGCTAGTATCCATATTTGTGCACCCATGTTGGGTTTGTAAAATATAGGGGGAGGTTTGTTTCTACACATCTAGGGGGAGTCCCGTCTCTATTTTACAAATATCATATGCTTACTATTAAAATCATCTTGCACAAGTGTATTGTCATCAAACACCAAAAAGGGGGAGATTGAAAGAGCATTTTCCTATCCCTCGGATTTTGATGTTTGATAACAACACACTTATTGGTTTAACTGTGTGTTAAGTTTATCATAGGTTTGATAAGTGGTGGCACAAATAATGGCATATCAATTTCCCTTGCAAAAACATCTGTGTCAACCGGTAGTACCGGAACTATGACCGGTACTACCGCTTGACACCGGTACTACCGGGTCCAGTACCGGTTGGCACTGACCAAAGCTGTTGAAGGTGTGTACTAGTCATTACCCCCAGTACCACGGAGCGGCACTACCGGTCCAACCGGTAGTACCGCTTGGTACAAGCGGTACTACCGCTTGAGACGGTCGTACCGCTCGGCAGTACCGGGGCATACTGACTAGCACTCACTCCTCTCCGTTTTGGTCAGTACCAAGCGGTACTTGGGACCGGTACTACCGCTTGGGGGTAGTACCGCAAGGGCGATACCGCCCAAAACTGAAGAATGCTGAAGATCTGGAGCACCTCCGGTACCTGGTCCGGTACTTGACCGGTAGTACCGCTTGCAAGCGGTACTACCGCTTGAGTACCGGTACTACCGGTACATTAAATGCTCCAACGGCCATATTTCGTGGAGGGGTATAAATACCCCTCCACCTACCTTGGGACAAATTTCTCAGTTCATTAAAGTCAAAGACCACCATTGGAGTCCATTGGAGCCACCCAAATCTTCAAGATCTCCTCATCCCACCACCCAAAGTCCTTGATCTTTGGGGAATAGAAGGAGGAGTCCCCGATCTACTACTTCACCAAAAGAGATCTTCATTTCCCCCTCATTCCATTGAGGGCCCCTTTGCTCTAGTTTTTTCTTGGAAACCCTAGTTCTTGTTTTGGTTCTTACAAGCTTGTCTTTGGTTGCTTTGACAGCTTGCTTGTATTTGGGAGCCTCCGATTAAGTTGTGGATGCATGCCCCAAACTTGTAACGGTGCTGACTTCCACCTTGAAGGTTGCCGATATAGTGGAAGGTGAATCGATCCCGTTGGGGTGAGATTCATCGGAGAACAAGGGAGGCCTCTTGTGGCGTTGGTGGTTTGAAACCACCCCCTCTCCAAACGTAGACGTACTTCCCCTCAAAAGGAAGGAACTACGGGAAACAAATCCTTGTGTCTCCGCGTCCACTTTTCGGTTACTTCTATCCTTTACCGCACCTTACTTACTTGTTACTACTTTTGTGTTGCGGTAGCCCTTGCTTAATTGTCATATAGGTAAATTCACCATAGTTGCATTATCTAGAGAATTTACCTTATTGTCAAACCTTAATTTGAAAAAGAAGAAAATTTGAAGTAGCACCTATTCACCCCCCCTCTAGGTGCCCATACGATCCTTTCATCCCCAATCAACAATATTTCATCTACATATAGTACTAGGAATGCTACAGAGCTCCCACTCACTTTCTTGTAAATACAAGCTTCTCCATATGTTTGTATAAATCCAAAGCTTTTGATCACCTTATCAAAACGTTGATTCCAGCTCCGGGATGCTTGCTTCAATCCATAAATGGTCCATTGAAGTTTGCATACCTTGTTAGCATCTTTAGGATCGATAAAACCTTTGGGTTGTACCATATACAAATCTTCTTCAATGTCACCATTGAGGAACACCATTTTGATATCCATCTGACATATCTCAGAATCGTAATATGCAGTGATTGTAACAAAATCCTCACAGACTTGAGCTTCACTACCGGTGAGAAGGTCGCATGGTAGTCAACTCCTTCAATTTGTCGGAACCCTTTCGTGACAAGTCGACCTTTATAGATGGTTACATTACCATCAACATCTGTTTTCTTCTTGAAAATCCATTTGTTCTCGACAGCCTTGCGGCCATCCGGTAAGTCCACCAAAGTCCACACTTGGTTTTCGTACATGGATCCAATCTCAGATTTCATGGCTTCATGCCATTTGTTGGAATCTGGGCTCATCATTGCTTCCCCATACGTCGCATGGTCGTCAGTGTTGTCCACCAACATGACATAATAGGATCATACCAATCTGGAGTAGTACGAACTCTCGTCGACCTGCGAGATTCCGTAGTAACTTCATTCGAAGTTTTATGATCATTATCGTTAGCTTCCTCTCTTATTGGTGCAGGTGTCACAGGAACATCTTACGGCATTGCGCTACATTCAAAATCGAGAGAAGGTTCAACAACCTCGTCGAGTTCTACTTTCCTTCTAGTCACTTCTTTCGAGAGAAACTCCTTCTCAAGAAAGGATCCATTCTTGGCAACAAAAACTTTGTCTTCAGATCTATGATAGAAGGTAAACCCAATTTTTTCTTTAGGGTATCCTATGAAGACGCATTTTTCTGCTTTGGGTTCTAGCTTGTCAGGCTGTAACTTCTTTACATAAACATTGCAACCCCAAACTTTAAGAAACGACAACTTAGGTTTCTTCCCAAACCACAATTCATATGGTGTCGTTTCAACGGATTTAGATGGAGCCCTATTTAAAGTGAATGGGGATGTTTCTAATGCATGACCCCAAAATGATAACGGTAAATCTCTAAGAGACATCATAGAACGAACCATATCTAAGAGAGTTCGATTACGACGTTCAGACACACCATTACGCTGTGGTGTTCCCGGCGGTGTAAATTGTGAAAGTATTCCGCATTTCTTCAAATGCATGCCAAACTCATAACTTAGATACTCACCTCCACTATCAGATCACAGAAACTTGATCTTCTTGTTACGTTGATTTTCTACTTCACTTTGGAATTCCTTAAACTTGTCGAAAGTTTCAGACTTATGTTTCATAAAGTAGAGATACCCATATCTACTGAAGTCATCCATGAAAGTAAGAACATAACGATATCCACTGCGTGATGTCACACTCATTGGACCACACACATCGGTATGTGATGAGTGCATATTTGCATCATGTTTTTATATTATTATTTTGCACTGTAATGGTAGGATCTTGGTATTTTATGGCATTCTCACGCATCTTTTATGTCTATCGTTGGGCCACATAGAGATAAAACAAATCATTTTC
The DNA here is from genome assembly GCA_916181665.1 of Avena sativa. NCBI lineage: Eukaryota > Viridiplantae > Streptophyta > Magnoliopsida > Poales > Poaceae > Avena > Avena sativa. Next base: position 33,019,111 of record OV702284.1, read on the forward strand.
CCTCTAACGTGTGATCCCAAGATCTAGCTGAGGTAGCAGGCCACGAGGTTTACCACTAGATGCGCAGTTGCGGATTACTGACGAAGCACGTCTATGATGCAGTGCAGTCCCCACGATACGATCCGATCACGATCGTCCTGGTGCTGATCGTACAACACCTCTGCTGGTATCCACACGTACAGGGAGGAGCACCGACGGCAAACTGCTAGGTTTGTTACGACGGCAAGACTGTTGTGGAGGTAGGGTTTCCAACACATGGAATGACCTAACCGATCAACAATTAGCCCTTCTGGGTTACTGTGCTCCACTATATATAGGGAGTGAACATGGGCTCCACTCACGTGGCCCATTCACTAAAGCCCATATAATATTAGTCCATGTGAGTCTGACTCACTAACTCAGTCCAAATCTGGCTCGGGTCCAACCCAACCAGATTTCCGATTGAAATATAATCCGAATTTGCTCCCTCTCTTAAGTGTGTGACCCCGCGGGCTCATGGCTACTTGGACACGATTGGAGTCTGACTCTCAATCGATCAGTCGGTAGCGGCTCCTAGCAGAATTTGCCGACTCCCAAGTACCAATGAGTCATGACGACTTGCCTTTCCAATGCGACTTGCGTCCGAGTCCCTTTTGCCTCATGATATAACTTATCATACTATAGGCGAATATTTGTCATCCCTTAAATAGTCTGACTCTCTTATCGATCCGAGATAAGTGATTCATCCGACTAACTCTTAGTCGATTGCCTCGGTTAACACTTAACCGAGTCGTGCATGGCCATGCTTTCCGAATCATATCATCCGAGAGGGCCTAGAGAATATCTCTCCAAGTGGAGGGGAAAAATCCCATCTTAGTTATTCACATCACGCAGCTTGATTCTCAGTCGAGCCGAACTCTGCCTTTATAACTGCCCAGTTATGGATCAGCATTTGACAGAACCTAAGTCGGTGATCCTCAACTCGGACTATGCAATAACCTCAGGTCTAAGGATTACATTGATTGAGATATACAAATGACAACTTGTTCGTTGTACCTCAATATGGGTCAATCTGATTCGCTAAACTCTTTAGAAGAATCTGTGTAAGTCGGAATATCATCTCCATGCCCATGACAAGTGGAACCGAGTCATCTAGCCGACTTTCACATTGGTCTAAGTTGTGTGTCCAGCACAACCTCGATGACCAAGGATATTTAGTACAAGCAACATGAATGTATAGTTCCACAACCGAATCACATATTCAATGATACACATCAGATGCTTATACAAGGACAACTTAATAACTTTATGAATACAATGGGAAATATCATCATAAATGATTGCCTCTAGGGAATATTCCCAATAGTCTCCGACTTGCACTAGAGTCAATCTTCTGACATCACATGTCTAAGCATCTAATGCCCATGGATCTCAGGTGCCACTCATGCTTCGGCTGTGGTAACAGCTTTGTCAACGGATCCGCAACATTTGCATCCGTGTGCACCTTGCATAATTTGATATCACCCTAATCCACGAACTGGCGAATCAGGTGGTACCGCATGAGTATGTGCTTGTTCTTTTGGTGTTGTCTAGGTTCCTTGGCTTGTGCAATAGCACCATTGTTGTCACAATACGCATCTAACGGATTGGACGAGCCCTGAACCACACCAAGATCCATGAGGAAATTCCTCATCCAAACAACTTCCTTTGCTGCCTCTGAGGCGACAATATACTCAGCCTCTGTTGTATATGTAGACACAGTCTCTTGCTTGGAACTCTTCCAGCGCACAGCACCTCCATTTATAATAAACACGTATCCGGATTGTGAACGAGAATCATTAGAGTCGGTAAGATAACTCACATCCGTGTAACCCTTTACACTGAGTTCATCTTCACCACCATAAACCAAAAACATATCCTTAGTCCTTCTCAAGTAATTTAGGATATTTTTGGCCGCTGTCCAGTGGATTTCTCCAGGATCAGTCTGGTATCTGCTCACCACACTTAGAGCATATGAAACATCCGGCCTAGTACAAATCATGGCATACATGATGGATCCGACTGCAGAAGCATATGGAATCGCATTCATCCGATTTCGCTCATCAGTTGTCGAAGGACACTGAGTCTTGCTAAGTTTTACACCATGGGACATCGGTAAGAACCCCTTCTTAGACGATTCCATGTTGAAATTCTTCAACACTTTGTCCAAATAAGTACTCTGACTCAATCCAATGAGCCGTCTTGATCTATCTCTATAGATATGGATTCAGAGGATGTATGCTGCCTCACCCAAGTATTTCATTGAGAAACTCCTTTCCAATGATTCCTTGGTATCTTGCAACATCTGGACATCATTTCCAATTAATAATATGTCATCCACATATAAGATTAGAAAGTTTACTTTGCTCCCTCTAAACTTCTTGTATATACAAGAATCATGATCACTCTTGATGAAGCCAAATTATTTGACTACCTCATCAAAGCGAATATTCCAACTCCGAGATGCTTGCTTCAACCCATAAATGGATTTCTGAAGTTTGCACACTTTGTCAGCATTAGCCAGATCGACAAAACCCTCGGGTTGTATCATATACACGTCATCGGTTAAATTTCTGTTAAGGAAAGACATTTTGACATCCATCTGCCATATTTCATAGTCGAAATAGTCCGCTATAGCTAACATGATCCGAACTTATTTAAGCATTGCTACAGGCGAGAAAGTCTCGTCGTAATCAACTCCTTGAACTTGTTGGAACCCCTTTGCGACAAGACGTGCTTTATAGACAGAAACATTTCCATCCATATCAGTTTTCTTCTTAAAGACCCATTTGCACTCGACGGGTCTTGCACCATCTGGCAGATCAACCAAGTTCCAAACTTGATTTTCATCCATGTACTTTAACTCGGATCTCATGGCTCCAATCCATGACTCGGAATCAGATCCCACCATCGCTTCCGAATAATTTGCTGGCTCATCACTGTCTAACGGTAATACATCACGAACATTTCGCAATCTTGCCGATCTTCGTAGTACAGGTGCTACTGCCGGCTCAGCTACCACGACCGGCTCAACCTCCAAGGTTTTTACCGACTCGCTACTAGCCTGTTCCTCTCGAATTTCTTCGAGCTGCACCGTTCTCTCACTGACTCCCCGACTGAGAAACTCTTTCTCAAGGAAGACACCGTTCCGAGCGACAAACACTTTGCCCTCTTCTCGGTTGTAGAAGTAGTAACCCAAGGTTTCCCTCAGATAACCCACGAAAATACATTTATCCGACTTGGCCGTAAGCTTTTCTGACTGAAGTCGCTTGACAAATGCTTCACAACCCCAAATCTTAAGAAAAGACAAACTCGGATTTTTGCCTGTCCACATCTCATGCGATGTCTTCTCTACCGACTTTGATGGTACTCTGTTTAGTGTGAACGTCGCTGTTTCTAGACAATAACCCCAAAATGATAAAGGCAGATCTGTCCGACTCATCATTGATCGTACCATGTCTAACAAGGTCCGATTCCGCCTTTCCAAAATGCCATTCCTTTGCGGCGTTCCTGGCAGAGTAATTTGGGGAAGTATTCCACAACTTTTCAGATGGTCATCAAACTCATGGCTCATGTACTCGCCTCCTCGGTCTGACCGGAGAAACTTTATTTTCTTGCCGAGTTGATTCTATACTTCATTCTAGAATTCTTTGAACTTTTCAAAGGCTTCCGACTTATGTTTCATCAAGTAGACATATCCATACCTACTCAAATCATCAGTGAAGTTAATGAAGTACTCATAACCACCCCTGGCTATCGTGCTCATTGGTCCACATACATCACTATGTACTAGTCCCAACAAGTCGGACGCCCTCTCGCAACTCTTTTCAAAAGGTGTCTTGGTCATTTTGCCGAGTAGGCAAGATTCGCATGTTTCGAACGACTCCAAGTCGAATGAAGTTAGGAGTCCATCATCATGGAGCTTCTTCATGCGTTTCCAACTTGTATGACCAACCTACAGTGCCAAAAGTAAGTCATATTCAGATTATTTGGTTTCAAACTTTTAGCATTTATGTTATAAAACGACTCACCATCAAGATTCAAAATAAATAACCCGTTCTGGACGGGTGCAAAGCCGTGAAACATATCATTCAAATACAAATAAAAACCATTATTCTTGATATTCAACGCATAGCCTTGCCTCATCAAACATGAAGTAGAAATAATGTTTCGACTAAGCACTAGAACATAATAACAATTATTCAGTTCCATAATGAATCCGAAAGGTAAATGAAGCTGCATCGTGCCGACTTCCAACGCAGCAACTCTTTCTTTGTTGCCGACTCAAATATCAACCTCGCCTCTTGCTACGCTCGTAGTTCTTACCAGTCCCTGCAACAAGTTGCAGATGTGAATAACTGATCCGGTATCATATACCCAAGAACTATTAGGTGCATTAGCAAGATAGATGTCTATAACATTGCAAACAAGTTTACCTAAGTCGGAAGTAATACCTCCACTCCTGGCTTTATCAGCCAAATACTTGCTGCAGTTCCTCATCCAGTGGCCATCCGCCTTGTAGTAGAAGCAAGTGGATCCGGCTGAAGGAGATGGCTTAGTCCCTGAGGAAGCGCTTAGGACCTGGTCCTGAGCCTGCTTTCCTCCCGACTTAGCCTTCTTCTTAGTCCAAGAACTCTTCTTGAACTTAGACTTATTCTGCACCATCAACACTTGACTGGCGCCCTTCTTGAGATCCACCTCTACCTGCTTGAGCATCCCATGCAATTCAGTGAGCTTCTTATACATACCATGCATTTGGTAGTTTGAAATGAACTGCCCATATGCACTAGGAAGAGAGTTCAGAATTATATCCGTAGCGAACTCTTCGCTAATGGGGTAGCCAAGCATCTCTAGAGACTGCACGTAACCAACCATTTTGATCACATGCGGACTCAGTGGATCACCATCCTTGAGCTTGCAACTCAGCAAAGCCTAAGAGACTTGATACCTCTCAGTCTTCGCCTGAGCATGGAACATATTTTTGAGGCTTTCGATCATATCGTAGGCCACAACATTCTCGAACTGCTTTTGCAAGTCCGGTTCCATGTGAGCAAGCATAATACAGCTTATATCCATGGACTCATCCTTAGCCCGACGGTAGGCATTGGTGGCAATGACAGTCGCATTCATTCGGCTCATCTGAAAGTGGGTTTTCTAGGACATGGTCCTTGTTTTCTTGTTTGAGAACAATTCTCAGATTTTGATACCAGTTGGTAAAATTAGTGTCGTTCAGTTTATGTTTCTCAAGAATGGCTCTCAACACAAAACCGGATATCTGAGAGTGACTGCTACTTGGTGCCACGATCTACAATAGAAAATATGCAAAACACTTAAGACATGTATTCATAAAAGAGCAAGCATATTAAACACTTTAATATTTTATGATCCCACTAGAACCAACTGATGGCTAACGTGAAGCCTGTTGGGAACCCCAAGAGCAAGGTGTGAGGCAACACAGCAGCAAGTTTTCCCTCAGTAAGAAACCAAGGTTATCGAACCATTAGGAGGAAGGAAACGTCATACAAGTGTTGCAAGCAACGCGGAGACCTGCACAACACAAACTCAAGACTTTGCCCCAGCGAATCAGTGAGGTTGTCAAGCTCACCGGTTTGCTGTAACAAAGGATTAAATGTATGGTGTGGAAGGTAATGGTTTGTAGCAAATAAACAAGTAAAAGTGGAAGATGTATCAATGGTAAAGATTGGACCGGGGTGCATAGTTCACTAGAGGTTCTCTCCTTAGATAAACAACATGGCATGAAGGGTAAGCAAATTACAGCAGGGCAATTGATAGGAACTGAGCAAGGCATAACAATGCAATACCAGACAAAAAGATCTTATGAGATTCGATTGGGCAATACAACAATATACATAGACCGCCATCCAACTGCATCTATGACTAGAAGTCCACCTTCAGGTTATCATCCGAACCCCCTCCAGTATTAAGATGCAAGCAACAGACAACTGCTTTAAGCAAAGTATATAAGGTAAACAATCATCTTGTTCCATGAACAAGAGACCGTTGTTTTCTCCTTAGTAGCAACAACACATATACAACCGAAGAGATTTCTGTCACTTCCCTTGGAAACTAGAGGCATGAACCCACTATCGAGCATAAATACCCCCTCTTGGAGTCACTAGCAACTACTTGACCAAGATAGCTACTAACAACAGAGAGCATGCAAGATCACAAACAACACAGACATGATAGAATCATAAAGACAAAACCATTAATCAATCTGACATAGTAATCTCAATATCCATCGGATCTCCGCAAGCACAACATGCATGATTACAAATAGATTAGATCTTGATCATGAACGGAGCTCACAAGATCTATACATGAAAGCACAAAGGAGGAGATACAACCATCTAGCTACTACATGGACCCATAGTCCAAGGTGGAACTACTCACGCATCATACCGGAGAGAAGGCCTCTAGGATGATCTCCCCTCCGACAGGGTGCCGGGTAGAACTTTAGATCCCACCGATCTAGGGGCGATGGTGGCGGAGGCTATAGAAGGTTTCGTGGAATATTGATCGGGTACTTAGGGTTTCTGCATCGGGGGATTCTTATAGGCGAAGAGGCGAGGCCGGGAGGCGGCCAGGGCCCCACACCCTACCCAGGCGTGGGGCAGGTCCCACCCGCGCCTAGGGGCGTCTGGCCGCCCTGGTTCGCTTCTCCGTCTCATCTTCTGGATTCATGTCCCTCACGATAAAATATTGACTTTGGCTTTTGTCCCATCCAATTCCGAGAATATTGATTTTCTGCCTTTCTGGAACCAAAAACAAAAGAAAACAGGCAACTGACACTGTGGCAAATTATTAATAGGTTAGTTCCAGAAAATATATAAAATACCTCAAAGTGTAGACAAAGCAAAGCAAAGTAGATACTAAACAAGCATGGATCATCAAAAATTATAGATACGTTTCCGACGTATCAAGCATCCCCAAGCTTAACTCTTGCTCGTCCTCGAGTAGGTAAGTGATAAAAATAATAATTTTTGAGGTGACCTGCACCATCAAAACCAAGATCAAACCATTTGCAAGTATTGAAAGCTGGGATCAAAGAAGTCTAAACATGTGCATGAAAGATGGAGTTCTAACAATAGGAAAAAGTAACTATTCATGAAACATGACAGGCTACAGACAAAGATCATGAATAACATGCATTGAAAAACATTTGTTTGTTTCACATACAGAAAACATGGCATATTGGCAATCATCTTGTCCCTCATAGAGTAGCAAATAGATGCATAGGACACCTTCAAAGTTCACAAGGGTGACTAGAAACAGGTTGCACAATAACAAGTAATATCACAATATGCATCAATCAATAAGATTTGGGACAATACACACAAAATGACAACTATGCTCTCTTAATGGTGCCTAAAGGTAGAAGGTGGAGACTCAAATAATGGTGGAAGAAAGGCCCTTCACAAAGGGAAGCAGGGATTTCAAGTTTCAAAAAGAGCTTCCAAAAATTATGGTACTTGTTAGCTTTCAGTCTCGTTGCCCCTATCATAAGCATCTTGAAGTGATTAAGGTTAAAGTGAACAAATATGTAGTATATGCTTAACGAATTAAAAGTTGACAATCTCAAGTCCCTTGAATACGAGGGCCACACCTCATGCTACTCCCACCAACTTATGTGGTGTAACAAAAATATTTTGGTTGCCTAAAGTGTGCTTGAAACTTGTTGTTTGAATGGAATGATTGTTTGTGATTGCTTGCACATTGCTTGTGTGAATTGTGTTGTGTGTGATTAGAACTATTTCCTTAGAAATATCTTGCCTATTCTAATCCCAATCCAACCCAAACAGATGACTACTCCAAGGAACTCCAACATCAAGAATGGTGACAACAACAACAACCAAGAGATCAACATGAGGGAACTCATAGTAACCCAAACCTAGTTGAACCAAGTGACAGCTCCATTTTTAGCCAACACCAGTGAGGTATTTCCAACCATGCAAAGGGTTTTGGAAACCCAAACCCAATTGTTGCATAAGGTGACAAATCAAATGATCAACATGGGAGACAACTCTTCCCAAGGAGTTTGTGACAACAAGGATGTCAAGGATGATATTCTAGAAGGAACCCAAGCTTGCAATATTTGTGGAGACAAGGATCACACTTCCAAAGAGCATGAAGATCAATGCCCCAATTGTGAAGAGAAACATCCAAATAATCAATGCCTCACATCTCAAGCTACTTGTTTCCTATGTGATGGAAATAATCATGTCACTATCCAATGCCCCATCTATTCCATAGTTCAACAAAGGAAACAAGGTGGAGTGCAACAACTGATTGCAGACTACCATGAGAGAACAACTTCTACCAAGAAGGATGAAGACAAAGGAAAATCTCAGCTTGCACCTCCAAGCAATATGACTCAATTTGATGGACCAAAGAGGAGACATATGTATTATCCAAGGAAAAGGTCAAGGAGACCAGGAAACTTTCCTACCTTTGAGATAAGATATGAAGAGCATGAACTAGAAGCACTCCTAGCTTTGGAGAAACCCAAGAAGAAGAAGGACAAAAGCCAAGTGCAATGTTGCCATTGCAAAGAGATGGGACACTATGCCAATGAATGTCCAGAGAAGAAGAAAAAGTATAAGGAGATTATCCAAGTGTGGTGCAACAACTGCAAAGAGTTAGGCCATTATGTGGCAACTTGTCCACAGAAGATACGTGAAGAACTCAATCTTATCACATGTTACAATTGTGGTAACCAAGGACATTATGCAAGCAATTGTCCAGAAAAGATGAAGCACAAGATAAAGCCTATGAAGGATCTAAGCCTTGTCACATGTTTCAAGTGTGGAAACAAAGGACACTATGCAGATGTTTGCCCAGAGAGGTTTCAACAAGATCCCAAGCAAGCCAACAAGTAATCTAGTTAGAAAATTTTTAAGGGTGGTAGTACCCTAGTTGCTTTGAGCCAACTTGTAACCCCTATCTTTCCCAAATCTCGGGACGAGATTTATTTTAAGGGTGGTAGCCTATCACATCCCAAGATTTTCCAAATCTTGTAATGTGAAAAATAAATAAACATTTGTTGATTTCTAGGGTGAAAAGAAACTTTTATTTCTAAATGGAAACTTAAAAATCCCATCTTGAACAAACTTTAATTAAAGTTTGAGTCCAACAAAATCCAAATCAAGTGAAATGCATTCCTCAATGAATGTATCTTGAAATTGAAACACTTGGAGATTAAACCAAAACCCTAAAACCCTAATGGAAGAAAAACATTTCCAAGATATCTCTAAGACTATGGATTTGATCCATATAAGAATTTGTCAACATACATTTACAAATTATCAAGAAATAAAAATAGAAATATTATAAAAACCATAGAAATTGGTTTCACTTAATTTGGAGCCATGGATAAAATCTTATGAATTTAATAAGACAAGGAAAAGTAATTTCCAAAGCTAATAAAGCAGTTATCTAAAATCCATACCAAATGGTGAGGAAATAGTCCTAAAAATATTTAAAAGGATAAACAATTGTTAAAAGAGATTTTACAAACTGAAATCACCAAGTTTGGATCTATAAATAAAAAGATATGGATTTTATAAGATAAAGATAGAAATATTAAATGAGGAATATTAAAAGGCCAAATTAAATCTTGGCCAAATCCATAAGCAAATGGAATGAATATAATCCAAATCCAAATAAAATAAATGGATAAACAATTTTTTCCAAAATAAAAATAAAGTGGCATTAACCAAATTTCATTTCCATTTGAATAAAGACAAAATCCCTATTAGAAATGATTAATTAAATCATGGGAAATGATATTTGGAATTTACCCAAGTGGAATAAAAGTGGTTCAATTAACTTAAATAAGATCAAAGAAATATTCCAAATAAAATTTATGGAAACAAAACTATATTTAATTTCATTGGAATTAAAACAAATACCCAATTCAAATGATTTATAAATCATATTAAATATTTTCCAAATAATTCAAGGGGAATAATTTGATACCCTAATAAACAAATAAACCTACTGAAAAGGTTTTGTGAGAATTGAAATTAAATAATGGTTTAAAAATATATTTGATATTAATTGAATTTAAATGTATGGGCCTATTTTTAATAATTAAAAGACCTTAAAAGAATAAAAGAAATATTCTAATTTTGACTTTAAAATATATTATTAATCAGTATTTGAATCTACAAAAATTTTGGTTGAGGTTTTAAATCAAATTGATGTTTGAAATAATTAATCAAAATCAAAACAAAATATTAGAAATAGAAAAGGAAAAACATTCAGATAAAAAAATGAATCTAGCCAGCCCAGCCCACTAAGCCCAGTCTAGCCCATCTCCCTCTCCCGCGAGAAAAACGCTTCGTACTCGGAATTCTACCCGCAGAGGCAATGACTACTGGACCCGACCCCTACTCTCACTCATTCGCTGACGCCAGGCCCCACCGCCAGCTCCCTTCGTTCTCACCCGCGCGCTAACCTCGCCGGCGGTTTTTGCCCATTAACAGCTCGCTTGATTCCTCTTCAATCGCGCATTGATTCGGCCCCACGATCATGCGTACTAAAGTGCCTTCGACCCCTCTCCCTTTCCCCTCAAACCCCGCTGCCAGAGAGCCACCAGGCTGCCTCTAATTTGCTTTGCACTGCCGCTGTCTCCGACGTCTCCCGGCGATGATTCCGGCCACTCCCCGCCGCCCCTCGACTCCCCGACCACACGAACACATTCCCAGCCTCTGGCGCACACTCCAGTGCCGCCAGCTCGCTCTCGCTTGCCCTACAACCTCGACTGCGTCTTCGACGAAGCAGCGCCGCCGTCTGTCTTCTCGCCGGCGACCTCTCCCCGGTAAACCCGACCGCCCCTCTCACCCCCGTGGACACTCTCATACATGCCTTCCTCTTGAGAACCTAACCGTGCTGTCTGCTTGTTCTAGCGCGGCCTCTAGCTTCGCTCCGACGACGGACAGAGCCTCCAGACGCCGCCTGCAACTACGGCGAGGAATTCCAGTCGACTTTGTGCGCCCCTTCAGCAACGACAACCGCCTTGAGCATCACCACGACGCTGCGAACACTGTGAGCACACCCACTCTCCCCCTTCCTTCCTGGAATAGCCAGAACGCATCACCAGAGCACGCCGCCGCCAGCGCCGCCAACCTTTGGTCAAACGCGTAGCAGCCGTCCGATCCAGATCCGAGGCACGCGATAGATTCACTTAAAATGAAGGTGTATGCGATCTGTGCCGTGCGATCAAGTTAAATCCTGCGGTATGTATCAGTCGATCCACGCGAAACATTTTCAGCCAATCAGATTAGTCCATGTGGCCCAGAGTTTTTTTAAAAACAGGATTTGTTCTATTAGGTGTTCAATTTTGTAAAATTCATAACTTTCAAACCACACGTCCAAATTTTGCAAATTTTATATCGATGGAATCAGCAAGACAAGTACTCTCTGACCATGCACTTTGTTTAATAAAATGCTTCTGTTAAACTGGTTGTTTTTGCAGAAACTTGTGTAGGCATATTTGGAATATAAAGATTGTTCTAAAATGATTTTTTGAGATAAAACCTTTGGCAAATGGTTTGTTTTGAACCTAATGACCTTAGAAACCAACTCATGGATTTGAAAATGTATTTGGTAAAGATAAGGAGTAAATCTTTGATTTAAAGCAATTCTAGTCAAATAAAAGTAATGATTATTTATTAAAAAAATGCTTTTGGAGAAAAACCTTTGGGAAATGTTTTGATTTAGACTCTCTGACCCTAAACACAAGGTTTTATGATTTAAACATATATTTGATGAACCCTATAGATTGTTGCCTTATTAAAAGCATTTCTCAACCACATAAAATAATGCTTTGGTTTAAAAATGGTTTATATGTAAAATATTTTGCAAATAGTTTTGCCACTCTATAAAATGACCAATAAGTGTTTTAGAATGTTTATAACCTATTATAAACCACTTTTGTAAATAAAACAAAGTTTGGCATGCTTGCATGCATTGTTTTGTTTCTATTATTTTATGTGATGTTGCTTGAATAGTAGGTTGAAATATTGCTTGCTTGATTGAATTGTAGTGATTTGAAGAGTGTGAATATTGCAAAGATCAAGGAGTGAACTTATATTCTCTACCAAAAAGGCAAGTGACGCTTCATACTTTTTGTCCCATTATTTTCACTATGCATTAGTGATATTTCTAAGTAGGACTTGCATGGAATTTTGCTAAGTGTAAACTATGCCATGGGAAATCCTAGTAGATGAAACATTAGTAGAATTATCCTAAGTTAAGATTCCTACTACTATCATGCTTAGCTTAGCTAGTAGAAAACAAGGGTGGATTATATTCATGCTATGGAATATTTCTAAGTCAAGGACTTGTGTTTTGTTTAATAAAACAACTAAGTGAATGAATCACCTAGGTGGAATGGAAAGAATGGTTTGTGTTGAGTGGTTATGCAAGTCCAGTATGCTGGGGAAAACTTGGCAATCACCAAGTCCAGTATACTGGGGAAAACTTGGTATCTCACTTGTGGATGGCCACCTAGGAACAAAGAGATTTGAGATGTCAAATGTTGAGAAGCTTCAAGTGCAGCCACTTGGCATTATTGGCTCTGCCTGGATCATATAGGTTGCAATAACTTAGCCAAATGGACAGTTGGTGGTAGGGGAATGATAGGTTGGAACGCGTCCATTCTGGTCTAAGGGAAGGCTTCTGAAAGATCTTGTCTTGGTGAAACCAAGTCTTGTGGGGAAAGTGCACCACCTCTGCAGAGTGTAAAATCTAAGTACTTAGCCATGTCCCTGGTAAAGGACAATTTGAGCATCAACACATGGAAGATATCAAGAATCTCCTCATCCCAATTTCTAAGTTAAAACTTTGTGGTTGAACAAGGGTTGAAGGATCACCAATTTCTATTGGGAGATGCCTTGGGTGATTTTGAAAAACAAAAACTTAGTGTTTTTAAATGATAAGGAAAAATCTATTTTGAGGAAAGCAAGCCTAAGCTCCACTTAGCCAAATGCATATAGATGATAGACTCCACTATACTACCATAGTATCACTTGCCAATACAATTCAAATGTATTGACCCTTGTGGCTGTAACTTATTATGTTGCAGGTTTGTATGATGTTAGTGAGATGTGTTGATTAGGATTACAAGTCTACAACCAACATGTTTGCCTGTGGCACTTTGAAGATGAAGGACCCCATGCTATGGTATATTTCTGCTACATTGTAATGAGATAGCCAAATGAGCTATGTAAGATGTAATAAATTATTTTATTCCTGGTTATAAAGTTGTATTATGACCTTTGTTTCTTGATATTACATCTTAACCGTGGATGCTAGCTATTGATCCAAGGACTAGCATTGTAAACACAGGGATCTCTACCTTATTAAAGGTTGGGAACCTTACACTAGCGGCCCAGGCGTTTCTCTAACACAAAATACAAACTCCATGGACTTACAAGTTCCCTCTTTATTTAACACCGGTGACATCCATAGACAAAAGAGCATGATATCAACTGAGTACAAAGTACAAGTGCAGTGTTGAAAACGTTCCCCGTGACAACACGGTTCTGCTAATTCCAACATATAAGTGCAATCATATACAATATAAATGACACAGTGGTTCAAGTTTATTAGGGGCAAAGAATATAAAGTGTGCCATCAAGTTTGTGAGGGCTTTAATCACTAAGTTTTCACATAACAAAATAGTTTTTAATTGGAAGATAGCTAAAAACAAGAATATACTTGGAATGGTGTAACACACCATGCATAGGAGTTTATAGTGGACACTTTCGAAAAACTGGGTTTCTTGGGAGTTGTAAGCATGAGTAGAGATTACTCGTACAAGTGGAGGCTAGCAAAAGACTGGAAGCAACCAACTAAGAGAGCATAATGGCCATAATCATGCAGTGCAACAAAGCATTACTAATCAAAGCTTAGAGTGGTACTACAAGTCAAGGACTAAATGAGCATAGAGGCTATGGTGACTTGTCATAGTCATAACATGGTGTGAGCATGTGCCAAGTCAACCCAAACGAAGCATCAAAGGAGAAAACCACAATACTATGCTTTTGCATGCTAAAACAACGCATAATTTCTTCAAGGCACACTAAGAAATCCCAATTGTTTAAAACAAGACATGCTACAACAATAATCACTAAGCATAAGTTCAAAACAACACCTAGCATGTCATGCTAAAGTCTACATCACAGTCAATGCAAGCTCCTCTTGCACTTTCCAGCAAGAACTTACTACTCCTTTCCAACAGCAAGCAACTTATTTGCAAAACAACACATCGAGAATGGGGGTCCAAACTACTTTATTCAAGCAAACTGAACAACCTAAGAAAAGCAAATGAAACCTAAGATGCTCCAAGAACAACACAACAGTGCATGAAACAATAAAAACGAAGTGTCTAGATAGACCTGAACTTTTTATTGATGAAGAAGGGGATGCCTTGGGCATCCCCAAGCTTTGACGCTTGTACCTCTTGGATATTTCTTGGGGTGACACCGGGTTGGCATCCCCAAGCTTGAGCTTTTGTCCATTCTTCATCTCATTACATCATTCTCTCTCTACACCTGAAAATTTTCCTTCATACAAAACTTCACACAATCTTCATTAGCAACATTAGTGTATTCAAAAGATATTAGACCTCTAGCAAAGCTTTGGAACAGCAAGACTTTTCACTAAAAACACAAGATACTGCAGTAATTACTTCAAAAATCTCAATTCACCTAAAGAGAACTCAAAAGGAATCAATAAGAAGCAAATGCAAATAATGGCAAAAATTTGTCAAAACAGACCAGCAGGTAGAATCCGATTTTTTTGAATGCCTTCTGTTGATCAAATCAAAAAGTGTTGAACAAACTAAAGTTAGATAACATACTGAGGGATTTATTCATAAATTTCTAGCTCAATCCGAGTTACAGAGACTCCTCGCGATTTTTCTGGTGGAGGATAGAAATCTGTTTCGGGACAGCAACTCCCCAAATCTTACTTCCCTCTCATTAGAGGTCATTCTTGGCACAAAAAGCAAACAAAAAGGATAAGGAGAGGTCATTACTAAATTAATAAATTCATAGACTCAAGGAAACTCTTGGGTTATCTCCCAACAAGTAATTTTATTTAACGCCTTTAAGTTAGGCACAAGAAGCAAGAAGAATCAAGTATTTTCAAATGAGGAAGCATTAACATCAATACTTGCAAAGTCTTCAACTATGAAAGGTATCTCATCCTAATGGGTTTTTGAGGATCCCTTATCATCTATATTTGGTTTACTACTTTCATCAAAAAGATTTTCAGGAGCAATCCAATCAAAATTCTTTTCAAAGGCTTCATGCATCCCAACAAGCTTAAAGGGTATGGGTATCTTAAATTCTTCTCTAGGCTTAGTTTTATCAAAAATACCCACAACATCTACACTTGAGCCTAGCATATTGAAATGCTCAAAGACCTTTTTGGCTTCCCTAGCAACATCATGGAATTCTTTTAATAAAGTTTCAAGGATGAATTCTCTCTTTTCAGCATTCTTTTCTTCTTTTAGTTTTAGGAACAAGAATTGTATGAAGGGGTTAAGGCTAACAAACCTAGCCTCCAACATATGAACTAAAGAATCTGCAACAATCTCATAATTAGGAGCAAGTTCTGCTATAGATCTATCCTTAATATCCTCATGCTTGCTAACATGATTAAAGAATTCTTCAATATTATCTTTCCCAATTATGGAGCCACTACCTATTTCAAGATATTTCAGGGCGAACTTGGAGAACAAAATGGTGAGCTAGAGCAAGGTGGCAACTAGAGTAAGAACTAATTTTTTTCTGTTTTTGATAAGAAAAGGCAAACCAAACTAAACTAATTTTTTGGGTTTTTTTTAAAGAGGCAAACAAAACCAAGCAAAAGGAACAAAGAAAACTAAAAACAAAGTAAAGAGAAAGGAAGTGAAGGACTCCCCTAGTGAAGACGTCCTTAGCCTCCCCGGCAACGGCGCCAAAAAGAGCTTGATGGCTAACGTGAAGCATGTTGTGAACCCCAAGAGAAAGGTGTGGCAGCACAGCAACAAGTTTTCCCTCAGTAAGAAACCGAGGTTATCGAACAAGTAGGATGAAGGAAACATCACACAGGTGTTGCAAGCAACGCGGAGACCTGCACAACACAAACTCAAGACTTTGCCCCAATGAATCAGTGAGGTTGTCAAGCTCACCGGTTTGCTGTAACAAAGGATTAAACATATGGTGTGGAGGGTAATGGTTTGTAGCAAGTAGACAAGTAACAGTGGAACATGTATCAGTGGTAAAGATTGGACCGGGGTCCATTGTTCACTAGAGGTGCTCTCCTTAGATAAACAACATGGCATGAAGGGTAAAGAAATTACAGCAGGGCAATTGACAGGAACTGAGCAAGGCATAACAATGCAATACCAGACAAAAAGATCCTATGAGATTCGATTGGGTAATACAAAAATATACATAGACCGCCATCCAACTGCATCTATGACTAGAAGTCCACATTCAGGTTATCATCCGAACCCCCTTCAGTATTAAGTTGCAAGCAACAGACAACTGCTTTAAGCAAAGTGTGTAAGATAAACAATCCACTTGTTCCATGAACAAGAGACTGTTGTTTTCTCCCTAGTAGTAACAACACATCTACAACCAAAGAGATTTCTGTCACTTCCCTTGGAAACTAGAGGCATGAACCCACTATCGAGCATAAATACCCCCTTTTGGAGTCACTAGCAACTACTTGCCCAAGATAGCTACTAACAACGGAGAGCATGCAAGATCACAAACAACACAGACATGATAGAATCATAAAGACAAAACCATTAATAAATCTGACATAGTAATCTCAATATCCATCGGATCCCTACAAACACAACATGCATGATTACAAATAGATTAGATCTTGATCATGAACGGGGCTCACAAGATCTATACATGAAATCACAAAGGAGGAGATACAACCATCTAGCTACTACATGGACCCATAGTCCAAGGTGGAACTACTCACGCATCATACCGGAGAGAAGGCCTCCGGGATGATCCCCCCTCCGGCAGGGTGCCGGGAAGAACTTCAGATCCCCCCAATCTAGGGACGACGGTGGCGGCGGCTACAGAAGGTTTCGTGGAATAATGATAGGGTACTTAGGGTTTCTGCATCGGGGGATTCTTATAGGCGAAGAGGCGAGGCTGGGAGGCGGCCAGGGGCCCCACACCCTACCCAGGCGCGGGGCAGGCCCACTCGCGCCTAGGGGGGTCTGGACGCCCTGGTTCGCTTCTCCGTCTCATCTTCTGGATCCGTGTCCCTCACGGTAAAATATTGACTTAGGATTTTGTCCCGTCCAATTCCGAGAATATTGATTTTCTGCCTTTCTGGAACCAAAAACAGAAGAAAACAGGCAACTGACACTGTGGCAACTTGTTAATAGGTTAGTTCCAGAAAAGATATAAAAATACCTCAAAGTGTAGACAAAGAAAAGCAAAGTAGATACTAAACAAGCATGGAGCATCAAAAATTATAGATACACATCACATCCACATGGATTCTAACCATTGTTCCGACTCAATCAAACTCTTTGATCTTCGATCACCGCATCTGGATTTACGTGTCAAAGTCTACCCCGATGGAGGAAGCTGACCGATAGGGGTATGTCGTTCCATGACCTCAGCA
Organism: Avena sativa; assembly: GCA_916181665.1. Classification (NCBI taxonomy): domain Eukaryota; kingdom Viridiplantae; phylum Streptophyta; class Magnoliopsida; order Poales; family Poaceae; genus Avena; species Avena sativa. Next base: position 33,036,805 of record OV702284.1, read on the forward strand.
GCATGATCACGAAAATCAGATCTACCAATTCCCTGAGTACAATTGATCCAATCAACCCCGTACAAAACCGATCTATCTCATAGATCGACCACCAAAATAGCATAAAGATCTCATCTACAGCCAACCGCATATCACATATGCGAGATCTCGAGCCTAAAACTAGAAGCTATCGCTCTGATACCACTGTTGGGCCACGTAGAGATAAAACAAAACTTTTTCCCTCTAACGTGGTGATCCCGAGATCTAGCTGAGGTAGAAAGCCACGAGGTTTACCACTAGACGCGCAATTACGGATTACTGATGAAGCACGTCTGTTGATGTAGTGCAGTCCTCACGATCCGGTCCGATCCGATCCGATCATGATCTTCCTGGTGCTGATCATACAGCACCTCTGCTGGTATCCACACGTACAAGGAGGAGCACCAACGGCGAACTGCTAGGTTCTTTACGATGGCAGGACTGCTGTGGAGCTTAGGGTTTCCAACACATGGAATGACCTAACCGATCAACGATTAACCCTTCTAGGTTACTGTGCTCCACTATATATAGGGAGTGAACGTGGGCTCCACTCACGTGGCCCTTATAATATTAGTCCATGTGAGTATGACTCAGTACAAATCCGGCTCGGGTCCAACCCAACCAGATTTCCGATTCAGATCTAATCCGAATTTGCTCCCGCTCTTAAGTGTGTGACCCCGCTGGCTCATGGCTACTTGGACACGATTGGAGTGCGACTCTCAATCGATTAGTCGGTAGGAGCTCCTAGCAAAACTTGCCGACTCCCAAGTACCAATAAGTCATGAATACTTGCCTTTCCAATGCGACTTGCGTCCGAGTCCCTTTTGCCTCACGGTATACCTTGTCAGACTATAGGCGAATATTTGTCATCCCTTAAATAGTCCGACTCTCTTCTCGATCCGAGATAAGTGATTCATCCGACTAACTCTTAGTCGATCGCCTCGATTAACACTTAACCGAGTCGTGCATGGCCATGCTTTCTGAATCATATCATCCGAGAGGGCCTAGAGAATATCTCTCCAAGTGGAGGGGCAAAATCCCATCTTAGTTATTCACATCACGCAGCTTGATTCTTAGTCGACCCGAACTCTGCCTTTATAACTGCCCAGTTACGGATCAACGTTTGACAGAACCTAAGTCGGTGATCGTCAACTCAGACTATGCAATAACCTCAGGTCTAAGGATTACATTGATTGAGATATACAAATGACAACTTGTTCGCTGTACCTCAATATGGGTCAATCCGATTCGCTAAACTCTTTAGCTGAATTTGTGTAAGTCAGAATAGCATCTCCATGCCCATGATAAGTGGAACCGAGTCATCAAGCCGACTTTCACATTGGTATAAGTTGTGTGTCTAGCACAACCTCGATGACTAGGGATATTTAGTACAAACAACATAAATGTATAGTTCCACAAACGAATCACATATTCAATGATACACATCAGATGCTTATACAAGGACAACTTAATAACTTTATGAATACAATGGGAAATATCATCATACATGATTGCCTCTAGGGCATATTCCCAACATCTATTCTCACCAGGATCAAGACAGATGATGGATATGATGGACACAATTCTTGGACTAGTTGTATTGGAGCGAAAAAGGAGACAAAAACAGCGTAAACACTAATTTGGGAAATATTAACAACACTAGAAGAAAACTCGAGGCGATCGCAGGAAGCAGGGGATTTAACGACCAACTATACGGCGGGAATATTTTTCTGGCCATATAGTTCCCGCCGTATAGTTGTCGCTGCCACCACCTCTTCAAATATTTTCACCCCGTGCAATCAGACCAGGGAGACGACATACAAAATGACCAGAAATTGCAGAAACCTCACCTCCAGAAGTGATCTGGAGGGGGAACTCATCCACCGGGGATCCATATTCACCCTACGCAGATACGGGAGGCTAAGGCATCGATCCTCATCATCAACCGCTGCATCACCACCATCTCCATCCATCTCATCTACATCTTTTCTAGATTTTGTTGTAATTTCCATACTCGTTGTGGATTTATACAAGTACTATTCATCTATGATAGATTCCATTGTTTTTGCCATGATGTTTATTGCCTACATGTATGAGTATATCATTAGTTCTTGGGGAGATGGAGAAACCCTAGCATGAGACTGAAATAAGATAAAGTTTATTATGATATTCATCGTTGTGACCATGTGTTAGATTGTCTTCATCTTGATGTTGAGAGAAGTCGACCTCTCAATATTTGCCTCTTGTGGGGACTTGATGGAGGGAACTACTTGTTGGTAGACGGAGGTGTGCTAGCACGTACAATAACTATAAAGCTGTTAGCACCCCTTATGTATCAATTTGGAAACCGAGGAAACTCACGGAACATTGTCCATGCCACGGGATACATCCTATGGGATAAAATCCCTTAATAGCGCAGTAATTCGATTGATGTCGATTACTTGTCTACTATGGTTATGAGGATAACGTGAGAAGTGATTGCTGCCTATTCGTCCAACTATGGAGTTCCTCCCACACATACATAGTTGAGAATGTTCATGATAATAATCTTTACCTTAAACCCTTTATAATGCTAGAGGTGTATCCCTGAGAACACTTTTTCCCATTGCAGTTTCATATCTCTTTTACATACGAGATACTTACTTTCTATAGTCGGTTTTTTTTACTTTACTTATGGTTATCTTATACAAAAACCCAAAATACCTTTTTACACAAAACTCGCATTTTATCTTGTTACTTAGAACATTATTTAGCATTACTATTTCAGTATTTAGTTCAAGAATTATTAGACTTTAGAACTCCCGCTCCCTATGGGATCGATATCTTTATTTAAAAACTAGCTACAAACGATCCATGCACTTGCAGTCATCAAGCTATTTTCTAGCGCCGTTGCCGAGGAGCTAAGAGTTGTAGGTCTTTTAGTTTTTGCTTATTTATTTTAGTCTTGCTATTTTTTTTTGAGTTACAGGGTCCTACCAACATGATGAAGTTTGAGCATTTGACTAGTGCTAACCAACTTAGCCACTTTGGGAAGCCCTATGATATTAATAAAAGAGACAACTCCAACGAGAAGACAAGGGGGTTTGAAATAAATCCTCTACTACTTGGTATTTTACACAAGAAGCAATTTACTGGAGATGAAGAAAATCCTGATCCATATGAGCATATTTCATGCTTTAAGGATATATGTGGCACTTTCCAATTACCAGGGTATACTGAGACGTCAAAAATGTATCTATAATTTTTGATGTTTCATGCTTGTTTAGTATCTACTTTGCTTTGCTTTGTCTACACTTTGAAGTGTTTTGATATGTTTTTCTGGACTAACCTATTAACAAGATGTCATAGTGCCAGTTGCTTGTTTTCTTCTGTTTTTGGTTCCAGAAAAGGAAGAAAATCAATATTCTCGGAATTGGCCGGGACAAAAGCCAAAGTCAATATTTTACCATGGGGAACACGAAGCGAGAGTACGAGACGAAGAAGAGCCACCATGGTGCCACACCCCCTACCCGCGCGGCTGGGCCCAGGTTGCGCCTAGGGGGTGCGGCCACCCTGGCTGCCCCCATGCCTCGCCTCTTCGCCTATAAAGACTCCCCGATACAAAAACCCTAAGGACCCGATCAATATTCCACGAAACCATCTGTAGCCGTTGCCACAGTCGTCCCTAGATTGGGGGGATCTGAAGCTCTTCCCGGCATCCTGCCGGAGGGGATATCATCCCTCCGGAGGCCTTCTTCTTCATCATGCCAGCATCCGGTATGAAGTGTGAGTAGTTCCACCTTGGACTACGGGTCCATGTAGTAGCTAGATGGTTGTATCTCCTCCTTTGTGCTACCATGTTTAGATCTTGTGAGCTCCATTCATGATCAAGATCATCTATTTGTAATCATGCATGTTGTGTTTGCGGGGATCCGATGGATATTGAGATTACTATGTTAGATTGATTAATGGTTTTTTCTTATTGATTCTATCATGTATGTGTTGTTTGTGATCTTGCATGCTCTCCGTTTCTAGTAGATATCTTGGCCAAGTAGATGCTAGTGACTCCAAGAGGGGGTATTTATGCTCAATAGTGGGTTCATGCCTCTATTTAATCTAAGGCAAGTGATAGAAATCTCTAAGGTTATAGATGTGCTATTGCCACTAGGGAGAAAACAACAGTCTCTTGTTCATGGAACAAGTGGATTGTTTACCTTACACACTCTTTGCTTAAAGCAGTTATCCATTGCTTGCAAATTAATACTATAGGGGGTTCAGATGATAACCTGAAGGTGGATTACTAGTCATAGATGCAGTTGGATGGCGGTCTATGTATCTTGTTGTATTGCCCAATCAAATCTCATAGGATCATGAATGTCTAGTATTGCATTGTTATGCCTTGCTCAGTCCTGTCAATTGCCCTGTTGTAATTTGTTTACCCAGCATGCCATGTTTGTTTATCTTAAGGAGAACACCTCTAGTGAACTATGGACCCCAGTCCAATCTTTACCATTGATACATCTTCCACTGTTACTATTTACCTTTCTGCAAACCACTATTACCTTCCACACCATACAGTTAACCCGTTGTTTTCAGAAAACCGGTGATATTGACAACCTCAGTGTTCATTGGGGCAAAGTCTTGAGTTTGTGTTGTGTAGGTTTCCAAGTTGCTAGCAACACCTTTGAGTCGTTTCCTTCCACCTACTGGTTCGATAACTTTGGTTTATTACTGAGGAAAACTTGCTGTGCTCATCACACCTTCCTCTTGGGGTCTCCCAACGAAGCTTCCACGCACCATCAAGAATTTCTGGCGCCATTGCCGGGGAGGATAAGGACGTCTTCACAAGGGGAGTCCTTCACAACCTTTCTCTTTACTTTGTTTTTGTTTTTGTTTTTCTTAGTTACTTTTGCTTGGTTTTGTTTGCCTCTTTTTTATCACAAACTACAAAAAATTAGTTTTGTTTTGTTTGGTTTGCTTTCTCCTATCAAAAACACACAAAAATTAGTTCTTGCTCTAGTTGCTACCATGTCTGGTTTTGTTCCAATCCCTGTGTCACCTATGGAAAGGATCTTTACTTTCAAGCAATAAAGTGAAGAGAGTTTCAAAGAAGCTTGGTCTAGAATCTCTGATTTACAAAGGAAAACTGAGTCTTAGCTTGGTTATTAATAGTTTCTATAGTGGTCTTGCTCTTTGTTATAGATATGCTTTGGATGCTATAGCTTGGAAAGATATTTTTTGATGTATTGAGGATGAAGCTTTGGATGCCATAAAGAAGTTGATTATAATTTACAATAATCCTAGCAAATCTGTTTCTTCCTTTATAAACATTTATGCTAGGTTAAACACTCTTGAGACCAGTACAGTTGCTTTGAAAGATTTCTATAACATGCTTAGAGAGTACCATGATTATGTTCCAATAAATTCTGAGCCTTCAAAATGGTTTCCTACAATAAAAGTTTCTATAAATAGTGAAGCTTTTGATGCTCGTTGTGATATCATGTCTGAATTTTTCCTTATTCCTAAAGATATCTATGAGTCTTTGAATCATTGGGGACTTTCTGAAGGAGGAGAAGAAATATCTCTTACCAATAATGCAACTTTATTACCCATTGGAATAGCTAAAGGTGTGTTTACAAAAATCTCGGGGAAAGTGGTGTCTACTGATTATCATGTTATTGAATGTGTAGGAAAAGGAAAATTACACTTGGAAGATCTCTGCTGAAACACCTTGGAGCAATAATACATGTGGGAAAAGGCATTATGCATTTTTCTTCTCCAATATGCAATCATATATTCCCTAAAGAGAAGAATAGAGGTAAGAAAGGTAGGAGCAAGAGAGTTGGTGTTAATGCTTCTTCATGTGAAAATACTTGATTCTTTCCTCTTGTGCCTAACTTAAAGGCGTTAAAGAAAAGTACTTATTGGGAGATAAACCAAAAGTTTTCTTGAGTCTTGGAAGTTATTACTTCAGTAATGACCTCTCCTTATCCTTTTTATTTGCTTTTTGTGCCAAGAATAACCTCTAATGAGAGGAAAGTAAGATTTGGGGAGTTGCTGTCCCGAAACAGATTTTTGTGCTCCACCGTAAAAATTCAGGTATCATCTATGTAAGTCGGATTGAGCTGATATTTTCTGAATAAATCCCCCAGTATGTTAGCTAACTTTATTAGTTAAACACTTTTTGATTTGAGCAACAGAAGGTATTCGAAAAAATCGGTCTCTACCTGCTGGTCTGTTTTGACAGATTTCTGCCATTATTTGCATTTGCTTCTTATTGATTCCTTTTTGGGTTCTTTTTGGGAAATTCAGCTTTTTGAGGGAATTGCTACAGTAGATTGTGTTTTTAGTGAAAGTTTTACTGTTCTACAGCTAAACCCAAAGGTTTATTATATGTTGAATACACTAATGTTGCTAATGAAGATTATGTGAAGTTTTGTATGAAGGAAAATTTTCAGATGTAGAGAAAGAATGATGTAATGAGATGAAGAATGGACAAAATCTCAAGCTTGGGGATGCCACCCCTTGTCACCCCAAGAAATATTCAAGAGGTACAAGCTTCAAAGCTTGGGGATGCCCGAGGCATCCCCTTCATCAATAAAAATCTCAGGTCTTTCTAGACACTTCGTTTTTATTGTTTCATGCACAGTTGTGTTGTTCTTGGAGCGTCTTAGTTTTCGTTTGGTTTGCTTAGTTTTCTTGAATAAAGTAGTTTGGACCCCCATTCTCGCTGTGTTGTTTCGAATAAGTTGATTGGTGTTGAAGAGGAGTAGAAATTTCTTGCTTGAATAGTGCAAGAGGAGCTTGCTTTGACTGTGACTTAGACTTTATCATGTCATGCTAGGTGTTGTTTTGACCTTATGCTTAGTGATTATTGCTGTAGCATGACTTGTTCGAAACATTTGGGATTTCTTAATGTGCCTTGAAGGAATCATGCGTTCTCTTAGCATACAAAGGCATAGTATTGTGGTATTCTGTCACATCCCAAGATTTTCCAAATCTTGTAATGTGAAAAATAAATGAATAAAATAAAACTTTGTTGATTTTCAGGGTGAGAAGAAACTTTTGAATCCAATTTGAAACTTTCAAAACCTATTTGGATCAAATAGAATCCTAAAGGGATTTAAAAAGGATAAATAAACAATAAAGTTAAAAATATTTGGAACTACTATTTTTGGATCTTTTAATAAAAAGATTATGTTTTTTATAAAGAAAAGGTAGATTTATAAATAAAGATTATTTTATAAGCCAAATTAAAACTTGGACAAGCTTTTGAAATAAAATGTTTTGCTTTGATTAAAAGAGTAAAGGTTTATTTAAATAAAATAATGAGAGTTTGTTAACAAACCAATTTTTATTTAAGTAAAGGCTTTTCCCATTTTAAATAAACACTAAAACTTATTTGTTTATTTCAAATAAGTTTTCCAAGTATTTTATATTCTCAAATAAAACCTACTGAAGTGTTTTTGGTTTTATTTAAATTTCAAATAGAGTGTTAAAAATAAATAAATCAAACCCTATTTGATTTAATAACTAAGGTCCATTTTATTTAATTAATAAATGGATCCTAAAAAGATTAAAATTAATATTTTATTTTGGGACTTTAGTTTTGTGTTGTTAAACAGAACTAAAACTCAATACAAAGTGGGGTAGAAATTTGATTGATTTGAATGTTTGATTTGTTTGATTGATTTTCAAAATAGAAATAAAAAAATGGAAAAAGGAAAATGTATCTGAACAAAAAAAATAGGAAACGGACTCGACCCAACTAAGCCTGGCCCAACTAGGCCCAGCAGCCCATTTCCCTCTCTCCCCCGAAGCGTTTTCTTTCACTCACGATTTAACCCGCACAGACGCTGACCATTGGACCCCACCTGAAACGTCCCTCCCTCACTGACGTCGGGCCCTACAGCCAGATCATCGTCGTCTTCACCCCCCTATGAACTCGCCTCTGACTGTTTCCTCCGCGTCTTAATTCGAATCAATACGAGTTATTCTGCGAATTAAAATACCCCGCGATCATGCTCGATTAACCACCTCCCCCTCCCCTTCCTTTCCCCTCAGACACCGCTGAAGGAGATCCCCCAGGCTGTCTCCAATTTCTTCTGCACCGCCGCCTTCTCCGACGAGGTTCTTGACCAATTCCGGCAGCACCGCATCGCCCCTTACCTCCCCAAGCACATGGGCAAGTTCCCCAGACCCAGGCGCACCTCCCCGTAGCGCTAGCTCGCTAGCGCGCGCCCCTGAGCCTCGACAACGATGACGACCACCGTCGCCACCGTCTGCTTCCTCTCCGGCGACCCTCCCCGTAAGCATGCGTCCGCCCCTCTCCTTCCTGATGACACTCCTGCACTCACCGCACTCGCCCGCATCTAACCGTGCACTTATTTTGCTTCGGGACGATCTGCAGCCTCGCCCTCGACCATGACCGTGCCCAACCGACGCCAGCAAGAACTCCGGTGAGCAATAGCCGTGAACTTCGTGCGCCCCTTGACTCCTCGAGAACACCTTGAGCTTCCCCAGGCTTCTGCGAACACGGTGAGCATATTCCTTTCCTCCCTCGCTTCTTGTAGCGTCGACTCCGCTGCCGTCTGACCGCTCCGCCGCCAGTAGCCACCGCAGCGCTGCCCGTCTCTGGCAAGTGTGCTAGGTGCCGTGCGATTAGGATCCAGCGGCTAGGATAGAAGCTAGACGAAAGGGTAAGTAGCATCTGTGCGCCGTGCGATATGACTTAATCCAATGGCCTGTGTCGCTTGATCCACGTGAAACGTTTTCGACGAATCAGAATAGGACGCGTGTCCCAGTCTGTTTGATTTAAACAGAATTTGATCTATTAGTTTACCAATTTTGTAAATTGCATAACTTTAGTTCCACACGTCCAAATTTTGCAAATTTTATAATGGAATCAGTGGAACAAGCCCTAGCCAACCATGCCTTTTGTTTAGCAAAAAGCTTCTGTTAAAATGTTTGTTTTTGCAGAAACTTATGTATGCTTGTTTAGGTTATAAAAATTATTCTAAAATGATTTTGGGGATAAAATCTTTTGTAAATGGTTTGTTTTGAACCTACTGACCATAGGAATCACTTTGTGGTTTCAAAAATGTATTTGGAGAAACAAAAGAATGAATCTTTGATTTAAAACCAATTCTAGTCAAATAAAAATATGGTTTATTTATTAAAAATGGTTTTGGAAGAAAACCTTTGGGAAATGTTTTGTTTCAAACTCTCTGACCCCAAACACCAAGTTTTATGGTTTGAAAACATATTTTGTGAATCCTATAGATTAATGCCTTAGTAAAAACATTTCTACACCACATAAAATGATACCTTGTTTTGAAAATGGGTTTATGAAGTGAAATCTTTTGCAAATGACTTGGCCACTTTATAAAATGACTATTATGTGTTTTCAAATGTTTATGACCCATTAGGAACCACTTTTCCAAATAAAACAATCCTTGGCATGCTTGCATGCATTATCTTGTTTATATGATTTTATGTGATGAAATGCTTGAATGGTAGATTGAAATGTTGTTTGCTTGATTGAATTGTAGTGACCTGAAGTGTGTGAACATTGCAAAGATCAAGGAGTGAACTTATACTCTACCAAAAAGGCAAGTGATGCTTCATACTTTTGTCCCATTACTTTCACTATGCATTAGTGATTTTTCTAAGTAAAACTTGCATGGAATTTTTGCTAAGTATAAACCATGCTATGGGAAAACCTAGTAGATGAAACCTTAGTAGAAATTTTCCTAAGTTAAGATTCCTACTACTATCAAGCTTAGCTTAACTAATAGAAAACAAGGGTGGAATATACATTCATACTATGGAAAAATTTCTAAGTCTGAGGACTTGTGTTTTTGTTTAATAAAACAACTAAGTTAATGAATCACCTGGGTGGAATGGTAATTGCTTGGAGGTTTTTGGTTGAGTGGTTCACAAGGCCCATGTTTATGGTTTACCTTGTGTATCTCACTTGTGGATGGCCACCCAGGAACAAAGAGATTTGAGATGTCAAATGTTGAGAAGCTTCAAGTGCAACCACTTGGCATTATGGGCTCTGCCTGGATCATATAGGTTGCAAGAACTTAGCCATATGGACAGTTGGTGGTAGGGTTTGATAGGTTGGAGCGCGTCCATTTTGGTCTAAGGGAAGGCTTCTGAAAGATCTTGTCTTGGTGAAACCAAGTCTTGTGGGGAAAGTGCACAACCTCTGCAGAGTGTAAAATCTAAGTACTTAGCCATGTCCCTGGTAAAGGACAATTTGAGCATCAAGACATGGAAGCTATCAAGAATCTCATCATCCAAATTTCTAAGTTAAGAACTTGTGGTTGAACAAGGGTTAAAGGATCTTCAATCTTTGATTGGGAGATGCCTTGGGAAAGATTATTTTGTCAAGCAAAAACTTAGTGTTTTCAAATGATAAGGAAAATCTATTTTGAGCAATGCAAGCCTAAGCTCCACTTAGCCAAATGCATATAGATGATAGACTCCACTATACTACCATAGTATCACTTGCCAATACAATTCAAATGTATTGACCCTTGTGGCTGTAACTTGTTATGTTGCAGGTTTGTTTGATATTAGTGAAGTTTAATGATTAGGATTACAAGTCTACAACCAACATGTCTGCCTGTGGCACTTTGAAGATGAAGGACCCCATGCTTATAGACATTCTGCTGCAATGTAATGTAATAGCCTAATGAGCTATGTAAGATGTAATAAAATTATGTTATTCCTGGTTATAAAGTTGTATTATGACCTTTGTTTCTTGATATTACATCTTAACTGTGGATGCTAGCTATTGATCCAGGGACTAGCATTGTAAACACAGGGATCTCTACCTTATTAAAGGTTGGGAACCTTATAGATGGTATCAGAGCATTGAGTTGCCTGTAGGATTTGTAAACCTAGGATTGGACAAAAACCCTTAGAAAAATAGGAGTTGTATTCGTTCCAAACTTATTTACAAACAATCTTGTAAACTCTTTCCTCAACCATTTTGGTTTTGATTCTACATCTCTCCTACTTCAAACTTGATGGACAAAACCTACCCCATGGCCAAAGACTTCACCATGAGCAAGGACTTCATCAACTCTAATGACTTCAACTTCTTCAACTCTAATGACTTCAACATCTTCAGCATTTTCACCAAGGACTTTAACCTTGGATACCACTAAGGACTACAAGTGGGACAAGGAATCTTGCTCAAGATTTGGAGACTAAGGAAACACAACTTAGAAGGAGCCATCATCACCTTTGAAGTATTGTGACCAAGAGTTTTCCTAAGGAAACCATGATCTCATGCAAGAAGAATCAACCAAGAAAGATGGAAGGATTTCAAGTGAACCATATAGATGGACCACCATATTTAGTTTAAGACAAACCCACCAACTTATGTGGTGTAACAAAAAAATATTTTTGGTTGGCTAAAAATATGCTTGAAACTTGTTGGTTGAGTGGAATGATTGATTGTGAATGATTGCACATTGCTTGTGTGAATTGTGATGTGTGTGATTAGAATTATTCCCTTAGAAATATTTTGCCTATTCTAATCCCAATCCAACCCACACAGATGATTTCTCCAAGAAACTCCAACATCAAGGATGGTGACAACAACAACAACCAAGAGGACAACATGAGAGAACTCATAGTAACCCAAAACCAGTTGAACCAAGGGACAACTCAGCTTTTAGCCAACAACAATGGACTAGACCCAGCCATACAAAGGATTTTGAAACTTCAATCCCAATTGTTGCAAGGATTGGTTACTCAAATGATCAACATGGGAGAAAACTTTTCCCAAAGAGCTAATGACAACAAGGACGACAAAGATGTTATTTTAGAAGGAACAAAAGCTTGCAATATTTGTGGAGACAAGGATCATACATCCAAGGAGCATGAAGATCAATGCCCTAATTGTGAAGAAGAAAGTCATATCTCTAGTAACTGCCCTAAGAAGAGAGAAAGATTCCCCACCTTAGAGGTGAGATATGAAGAAAATGAACTAGAAGAACTCCTAGCTTTGGAGAGACCCAAAAAGAAGAAGAAGGACAAAAGCCAGGTACAATGTTACAATTGCAAAGAGATGGGACACTATGCCAATGAATGCCCAGAAAAGAAGAAGAGCCAACAAGACAAACAAAGCTAGTGAAACCCAAGATAAGGAAGGATATTAGCCAAGTGATGTGCAACCACTGCAAAGAGTTAGGACATTATGCAAGCAACTGTCCAGAAAAGATGAAGCACAAGATAAACCAGCCTATGAAGGATCTCAGCCTTGTCACATGTTTCAAGTGTGAAAACAAAGGACACTATGCAAACTTCTGTCCAGGAAAGTTACATCAAGATCCCAAGCAAACCAAGATGTAATTTAGTTGGAAATTTTTTAAGGGTGGTAGTGCCCTAGAAGCTTGGAACCAACTTGTAACCCTAGCCTTTCCAAATCTCGGGACGAGATTTATTTTAAGGGTGGTAGCCTGTCACATCCCAAGATTTTCCAAATCTTGTAATGTGAAAAATAAATGAATAAAATAAAACTTTGTTGATTTTCAGGGTGAGAAGAAACTTTTGAATCCAATTTGAAACTTTCAAAACCTATTTGGATCAAATAGAATCCTAAAGGGATTTAAAAAGGATAAATAAACAATAAAGTTAAAAATATTTGGAACTACTATTTTTGGATCTTTTAATAAAAAGATTTGGTTTTTTATAAAGAAAAGGTAGATTTATAAATAAAGATTATTTTATAAGCCAAATTAAAACTTGGCCAAGCTTTTGAAATAAAATGTTTTGCTTTGATTAAAAGAGTAAAGATTTATTTAAATAAAATAATGAGAGTTTGTTAATAAACCAATTTTTATTTAAGTAAAGGCTTTTCCCATTTTAAATAAACACTAAAACTTATTTGTTTATTTCAAATAAGTTTTCCAAGTATTTTATATTCTTAAATAAAACCTACTGAAGTGTTTTTGGTTTTATTTAAATTTCAAATAGAGTGTTAAAAATAAATAAATCAAACCCTATTTGATTTAATAACTAAGGTCCATTTTATTTAATTAATAAATGGATCCTAAAAAGATTAAAATTAATATTTTATTTTGGGACTTTAGTTTTGTGTTGTTAAACAGAACTAAAACACAATACAAAGTGGGGTAGAAATTTGATTGATTTGAATGTTTGATTGATTTTCAAAACAGAAATAAAAAAATGGAAAAAGGAAAATGTATCTGAATAAAAAAAATAGGAAACTGACTCGACCCAACTAAGCCTGGCCCAACTAGGCCTAGCAGCCCATTTCCCTCTCACCCCCGAAGCGTTTTCTTTCACTCACGATTTAACCCGCACAGACGCTGACCATTGGACCCCACCTGAAACGTCCCTTCCTCACTGACGTCGGGCCCCACAGCCAGATCATCGTCGTCTTCACCCCCCGATGAACTCGCCTCTGACTGTTTCCTCCACGTCTTAATTCGAATCAATACGAGTTATTATGCGAATTAAAATCCCCCGCGATCACGCTCGATTAACCACCTCCCCCTCCCCTGTAGGGTTTCGTAGCATGGAAAACAAAAAATTTCTACCGCATACAAACAAACAAGCCAAGATCTATCTACTAGATTGTAGCAACGAGTCGATGGAATAACTCACCCTCGAAGATTCCAAAGTGTTTAACGAGAGCGGATTCTCGTGGGTGATGTAGTCGTACTCTTCCCGATCTCAAGATCGCGTAGACGATCCTTCCGGCGCTGCGTTCCTGCAGCGCTCCCGCAGTCGGTCACACGTTCGGTACTCGACGAAGACCTTCCTCCCCCTTGTTCCAGCAGGCAGCGGAGGTTGTAGCACTCTCCTCGCGATTCCGGTAGCACAACGGCGTGGTACCGAAAGTAGAGGGGAGATCTCGCAGGGCTTCACCTTAAGCCGGAGCGAGTATGGTGGAGTATGAGAGAGTCCCTCGACGATCTAGGGTTTAGACACGCCGAGGAGGGGGCTAGGCCGGCGGCTAGGGTTTGACCTAGGCGGCGGCGACGAGTGCCCTAGGGCCGGCGGCGGCTATGGAGGGCGGCGACGGCTTGGGGCTAGGGTTTGGAGGCGGGGATCTTGTGTACTAGGAGGGGCAGCCCTGCCCCTCCTTTTATAGGTGGAGGGGCCGGCCAAGGGGAGGGGAGTCCCTCCCTAACTCGGCTTGGTGGTGCGCCGGCGGTGGGAGGAGGAACTCCTCCCCCAAGTCGGTTTCCACCTCTCTCTCCACTTCCCAAAAATAGTCGTTTGACTTTCAAACTTGGCGTTTGACTTTTCAAACAAGGATTTGATTAAATCCTCTATTTTGTTCAGCGATGACACTTAGTACATGATGCAATCATACCAACTTGATATAACACATTCATGTACCCTTCCCCTCCGGAGTGCCGGACATTCCGGAACTTTCTAGAACATTCCCGATGAAAACACCGGAACCATTCTCCAACTCCGAAACAAGACTTTCCTTATATGAATCTTATTCTCCGGACCATTCCGGATCTCCTCGTGATATCCCGAATCCCATTCGAGACTCCGAACAACATTCGGTCTCTTTCTCATCATTCCATAACTACTCAAACAACGTCGAATCCTTAAGTGTGTCTCCCTACGGTTCGTGAATTACGCGGACATGATCGAGACACTTCTCCGATCAATAACCAATAGAGGAATCTGGAAATTCATATGGCTCCCACATATTTCTACGATAACTTTGCGATCGAATGAACCACTTACATACGATACCAATTTCCCTTTGTCTCACGATAGTTAACTTATCCGAGGTTATGATCGTCGGTATCTCTGCATACCTAGTTCAACCTCGTTACCGATAAGTACTCTTTTCTCGTTCCCGTGATATGTGATCCCTTGTGAGCCAGTCACATGCTTGCAAGCTAATTGGATGACATTTCACCGAGAGGTCCCAGAGTATATCTATCCGTCATATGGATGGACAAATCCCACTCTTGATCCATGTGTCTCAACCAATACTTTCCGAACACTCAATGCCACCTTTATAGCCACCCAGTTACGGTGTGGTGTTTGATGTCATCAAAGCATCCATCCGGTCAAGGTGATATGCATGATCTCATGGTCGAAGGAATTAGGTTACTATGTATCAGAAAGCATATAGCAATTGAACTATTGAAATGACTTGATCTTTATGCTACGCTTATCTATAGGAGTATGTCCACCATATCATTCTCCTAACGATATGATCTTGTTGTTAATAACATCTCAATGTTCATGATAGGGAAACCACAATCATTTATTAACCAACAAGCTAGTATTATGAAGAGGCTTTACTAGGGACTTCAATTTAAGTTTACAAATCACACAAGTATTAATGTTCCCTTGTTAATACTATTATAGCATGAATGTAAACATTTATCATAAACACAAAGATATAATAATAACTACATTTATTATTGCCTCTAGGGCATATCTCCAACATTCTCCCACTTGCACTAGAGTCATCTAATCTAGATTACATGGTAATATACCGAACACCCATGGCAGTTTGGTGCTGGTCATGTTTTGCCCTCGGGAGAGGTTTAGTCAACGGATCCGCCACATTCAGATATGTGTGTACTTTGCAAATCTTTATGTCCCCATCTTGGACATGTTCTCGAATAGCGTGAAAATGTAGCTTGATGTGCTTCAGCTTCTTTGTGACCTTGGTTCTTGCGCATTGGCTATGGCACCCATGTTATCATAGTAGATAGACATTGGGTCCAGCGCACTAGGAACCACACCCAGCTCTGTAATGAACTCTTTTATCCATATCGCTTCTTGTGAAGCCTCCGAAGCAGCCATGTATTCCGATTCAGTTGAAGATCTCGCCACAACGCTTTGCTTTGCACTCCTCCAGCTAACTGCTGCACCATTCAAAATAAATACGTATCCAGATTGTGATTTAGAATCATCCGGATCGGTGTAACCATTAACAACGAGCTGTTCACCACCTCCATAAGAAAGAACCATATCCTTAGTTCTTCTCAAGTACTTAAGGATGTTTTTGACCGTTGTCCAATGATCCACTCCTGGATCACTTTGATATCTGCTAGTTAAACTAACAGCATATGCAATGTCGGGTCTAGTACATAGCATGGCATACATTAGAGATCCTATGGCTGAGGCATAGGGAGTCTTACTCATCCTTTCTCTATCTTCTGCCGATGTCGGACTTTGAGTTTTACTCAAGGTCGTATTGGGCAACATGGGCAAGAACCCTTTCTTGCTATCTTCCATTCGAAACCTCTTTAGAACCTTGTCCAATTATGTACTTTGTGACAAGGATATTAGGCGTCTCGATCTATCTCTATAAATCTTTATGCCTAATATGTAAGCTGCTTCGCCAAGATCTTTCATTGAAAAAATATTATTCAAATATTCCTTGACACTATTAAGAAGGTCTACATCATTCCCAATCAACAATATGTCATCTACATATAGTATTAAGAATGCTACAGAGCTCCCACTCACTTTCTTGTAAATACAAGCTTCTCCATAAGTTTGTATAAAACCAAAACTTTTGATCACCTTATCAAAACGTTGATTCCAACTTCGGGATGCTTGCTTCAATCCATAGATGGATCGTTGAAGTTTACATACCTTGTTAGCATCTTTAGGATCGACAAAACCTTTGGGTTGCATCATATACAACTCTTCATCAATGTCTCCATTGAGGAATGCTGTTTTGACATCCATCTGCCATATCTCATAATCATAATATGCAGCGATTGCTAACATAATCCTCACAGACTTTAGCTTCGCTACTGGTGAGAAAGTCTCATCGTAGTCAACTCCTTGAATTTGTCGAAACCCCTTTGCGACAAGTTGAGCTATATAGACAGTAACATTACCATCAACATCTGTTTTCTTCTTGAAAATCCATTTGTTCTCGACAGCCTTCCGGCCATCCGGTAAGTCCACCAAAGTCCATACTTGGTTTTCGTACATGGATCCAATCTCGGATTTCATGGCTTCTTGCCATTTATTGGAATCTGGGCTCATCATCGCTTCCTCATATGTCTCAGGGTCATCGGTGTTGTCCACCAACATGACACTCATAACGGCATCATACCAATCTGGAGTGGTACGAGTTCTCGTTGACCTGCGAGGGTCAGTAGCAACTACAACCGAAGTTTCATGATCATCATCATTAGCTTCCTCTCTTATTGGTGTAGGAACCACAGGAACTTCTTCCGGTGCTGCACTACTCGCAATTTCGAGAGAAGGTTCGAAAATCTCGTCGAGTTCTACTTTCCTTCCAGTCACTTCTTTCGAGAGAAATTCCTTCTCTAGAAAGGATCCATTCTTGGCAACGAAGATTTTGCCTTCGGATCTGTGATAGAAGGTATACCCAATAGTTTCCTTCGGGTATCCTATGAAGACGCATTTTTCCGCTTTGGGTTCAAGCTTGTCCGGCTGTAACTTCTTTACATAGGCTTCGCAACCCCAAACTTTAAGGAACGAAAATTTAGGTTTCTTCCCAAACCATAATTCATACGGTGTCATTTCAACGGATTTAGATGGTGCCCTATTTAAAGTGAAAGCGGTTGTTTCTAATGCATAACCCCCAAATGATAGCGGTAAATCTGTAAGTGACATCATAGAACGAACCATATCTAAGAGAGTTCGATTACGACGTTCGGACACACCATTACGCTGTGGTGTTCCCGGCGGTGTCAATTGTGAAAGTATTCCGCATTTCTTCAAATGCTCGCCAAACTCATAACTTAGATATTCACCTCCACGATCAGAACGTAGAAATTTAATCTTCTTGTTACGTTGATTCTCTACCTCACTTTGAAATTCCTTAAACTTCTCGAAAGTTTCGGACTTATGTTTCATGAAATAGATATACCCATATCTAATCAAGTCATCCGTGAAGGTAAGAACATAACGATAACCACCGCGTGATGCTACACTCATTGGACCACACACATCGGTATGTATGATTTCCAATAAATCCGTAGCTCGCTCCATCATACCAGAAAATGGAGTCTTAGTCATTTTACCCATCAGACATGCTTCGCATCTATCAAGTGATTCGAGAAGTCCATCGGAATGGAGTTTCTTCATACGCTTCACTCCAATGTGACCAAGACGACAGTGCCACATATAGGTCGAGTTATCGCTCGATTTCAAACGTTTAGCCTCAATGTTGTTGATATGTGTATTTCCACGATCGAGATTCAATAAGAATAGACCATCTATCAAAGGTGCATGTGCATGAAACATATTACTCATATAAATCGAACAACCATTATTCTCGGACTTAAACAAGTAACCGTCTCGCAATAAACAAGATCCCGATATAATGTTCATGCTCAACGCAGGCACCAAATAACAATTATTTAAGTATAAAACTAATCCCGATGGTAGATGAAGGGGTAGCGTGCCGACCGCGATCACATCAACCTTTGATCCGTTTCCCACGCGCATCGTCACCTCGTTCTTCGCTAGCTTCCGTTTATTCTGCAACACCTGATTCGAGTTACAAATATGAGCAACCGAACCAGTATCAAATACCTAGGCACTACTACGAGTACTAGTGAGATACACATCAATAACATGTATATCGGATATACCTTTCTTCTTGATGTTGCCCTTCTTCAAATCCGCCAAGTACTTTGGGCAATTCCGCTTCCATTGACCTTCTCCCTTGCAGTAAAAGCACTCAGTATCAGGCTTGGGTCCAGCCTTGGTCTTCTTCGTCGGCGCGGTAACTTTCTTACCACCCTTCTTGAAGTGTCCCTTTTGCTTAGACTTGCCTTTATTGAATTTGGTGGTCTTATTGACCATCAACACTTGGTGCTCTTTCTTGATCTCCACTTCTGCAGATTTCAACATAGCAAACAGTTCTGGCAACTGCTTGTTCATGTTTTGCATGTTGTAGTTCATCTGTAGGGGTCCCAACCTTTAATAAGATTGATCCCTCCTGTGTTTACAATGCTAGTCCCTGGATCAATAGCTAGCATCCACAGTTAAGATGTAATATCAAGAAACAAAGGTCATAATATAACTTTATAACCAGGAATAACATAAGTTTATTACATCAAAACATAGCTCATATGGCTATTACATTACATTGCAGCGGAATAACTATAGTCATGGGGTCCTTTGTCTTCAAAGTGCCACAGGCAGATGTTGGTTGTAGACTTTGTAATCCTAAACAATCAATCTTCACTAAAACAATCAAACCTGCAACATACAAGTTACAGCCACAAAGGGTCAATACATTTGAATTGTATTGGCAAGTGATACTATATTTGTATAGTGGAGTCTATCATCTATATGCATTTGGCTAAGTGGGGTTGAGGCTTGCATTGCTCAAAATAGATTTTTCTTATCATTTGGAAAATACTAAGTTTTTGCTTGACAAAATCATTTTTCTCAATCAAAGATTTCAAGATCCTTGTACCAAGCCATCTCTCCATCAATGATTGAAGAATTCAAACAACCCTTGTTCAAACCACAAGATTTTAATTTAGAAATTGGAGTGATGAGATTCTTGATTGCTTCCATGTCTTGATGCTCAAATTGTCCTTTACCAGGGACATGGCTAAGTACTTAGGTTTTACACTCTGCAGAGGTGGTGCACTTTCCCCACAAGACTTGGTTTCCCAAGACAAGATCTTTCAGAAGCTTTCCCTTAGACCAATATGGACGCGTTCCATCCTATCAAACACTACCACCCACTGTCCATATGGCTAAGTTCTTGCAACCTATATGATCATGGCAGAGCCCATATTTCCAAGTGGTTGCACTTGAAGCTTCTCAACATTTGACATCTCAAATCCCTTTGTTTCCTGGGTGGCCATCCACAAGTGAGATACACAATCCAAGTCCATGGCCTTGTGAACCACTCAACCATTCTCCACCAAGCTATCCCATTCCACCCAGGTGATTCATTAACTTAGTGGTTTTATTAGACAAAATCACAAGTCCTCAGACTTAGAATATTTTTCCATAGTGTGAATATATATTCCACCCATGTTTTCTATTAGCTAGGCTAAGCTTGGTGGTAGTAGGAATCTTAACTTAGGAAAATCCTACTAAGGATTCATCTACTAGGTTTCCTATAGCAAGGTTTATACTTAGCAAAATCCATGCAAGTTTTACTTAGCAAAATCACTAATGCATAGTGAAAGTAATGGGACAAAAAGTATGAAGCATCACTTGCCTTTTTGGTAGAGTATAGGTTCACTTCTTGATCTTTGCAACAATCACACTCTTCAAGTCTCTACAAATCAATCAAGCAAGGCACAAACTCAATCTACCAATCAAGCAAAACAACACACATAAATAACAAAGTCAAAGAAATGCATGCAAGCATGCCAAGCTTTGTTTTGTTTGAAAAAGTGGTTCCTAGTAGGTCATAGTTATTTGGGTGCATCTAATGGTCATTTCCTAAAGTGGCCAAGTCATTTGCAAAAGGTTTCACTTTAAAACTATTTTCAAAACAAAGTGTTATTTTATGTGGTGTAGAAATATTTTTATTAAGGCATTAGCCTATAGGGTTCACCAAATGAGTTGCTATTGCAAAACTTGGTGTTTTTTGGTCAGTAGGTTTGGTCCAAAACATTTCGTTGAAGTTTTCTTTTCATAAACATTTTTATAATAAAAACTATTCCTTTTATTTGGCTAGAATATGACTAAGTCAAGTAATCCAACCTAAATCTTACAAAAATCATTTTTAATACCAAAGATTGGTTCCTAGGGTCAGTAAGGTCACAACAAATCAATTGGCAAAGGTTTGAATCCAAAAATCATTTTTAAACAATTTTTATATTCTAAACAAGTACACAAATGTTTCTGTAAATTCAAACAAGCTAACAGATACTATTTGTCAAACTAAGGGCATGGTTGGTTAGGGCTTGTTCTCCTGAATCCATTGATATAAAATTTGTCAAATTTGGACGTGTGGTTCAAAAGTTATAAGGGTTTGAAAATGGCATTTAAATCTGTTTTCAAAAATCTGTTTTAAAACATCTCTGGCCACGTGACTGTATCTTATTGGCTCATAACGGTTCGGTAGGATCGCGTGATGTGGACCGCAGGATTTAAGTGGGATTGTGCGGTGCAGATCAAACGTAACGGTTCAGTTTAAGTGATCTATCGTGTGCATAGGATCATGATCTAACGGCTCACATCGTATCAGCCAGGAACTGGCGGCGCTGCGGTGGCTACCGGCGGCGGAGCGGTCGGTCGATGACGGTTCCGGCGATACAGGAAGCGAGAGAGAGAAAGGGCATGCTCACCGGGCTCAGGGGGTCACGGCGATGCTCGAGGAGGTGTTGGTCGGACGAGGGGCGCTAGGGGGCAGCTGCGATTGCTCGCCGGAGTAGAGGACGGCGTCGGGCGCGTCGGGTGGTCGTCGTGGACGTCGCTATGGATCACCCCAAGACAAGGCGAAGACGTGGTTAGACGCGCAAGATCGAGACAGAGTCGTGTGCGAGAACTAGAAGAAGAGGGGCGACCTGGAATTACCGGAGGAGCTCGTCGGAGAATGGCAGACGCGGCGGCGTTCGAAAGCTTGATGTAGTCGACGCTATGGGGCACCCGCGGTTGAGAGGAGGATGCTGGGAGATGCGTCTGGTTGTGGGGGAGCTGTGAGCTTGGTCAATGAAGCAAGGGGAGGTCTGGTTTCGCCGGAATCGTCACCGGAGCATCATCGGAGACAGGGCAGTCGAGGAGAAATTGGGATGGACTAGAGGCGTGCTCGGGGAAGGAAACAGAGGGGAACGAGAGAGGAGTCACTGGCGTTTAAGCGTGTGTGGTCAGGGGGCGTTAATCGCACGACATTGAAGCGAATTGACGAGGAAATCAATCGGCAGTAACAGCCAGGGCGACGAGGTCGTGTTGAAGACGATGAATAGGAGGGGGTGGGGTCGGCTTGTCAGCGTTTGAGTGAGGGGGAGAAGAGGGTCCACATGTCGGTTGCTTTGCGGGTTAGGGAGTTGGTTCGAATCGTTTTCTGCGGAGAGAACTGGGCTGTGGGACTGTCGGGCTGGGCCTTGTTGGGCTGCCTGGGTTGGGTCTGTTTTCTTATTTTTTTTTCTATCTGATTCCTTTTTCTTTTTCTAATTCTATTTTCCTGTTTTGAAATTCAAACAATTAATCAAGCAATCAAACAACACTCAAATCAAATCAAACAAACAACAAACTTTTCATTTGAATTTGGTTCTGTTTATCAACATAATCCAAATCCAAAATAAAACAATATTTTTAAATCTTTTTAGGTTCCATTTATTAGTTTAAATAAAATGGACCATGGTTTATTAATAAAATAGGGTTTGTTTTATTTAATAAAATCTTCATTTAAAATCCAAAATGTTTTCAAAACCCAAACAGTAGGTTTTATTTGGAAATAAAGAATATTTGGAAAACTTGTTTAAAATAAAATAATCCTTTTACTTTAGGGTCCATTAATAATTAAATAAAATGGAACTTAGTTATTAAATCAAAATAGGGCTTGATTTTATTAATAAAGTCTTTATTTGAAACCTAAATATTTTCAAAACCAAATCAATAGGTTTAATTTGGGAAGTATATAATATTTGGAAATTTGTTTTAAAACAAACTAACCTTTTATTTTAGTGTCCATTATTATTTATTATAATAGACTTCCATTATTAAATCAAATAGGGTTTGTTCTATTTGAGATGTTTATTTTGAAATCTAAAATAAAGCTAAAACACTTTAGTAGGTTGTATTTAAGAAAATAAAATACTTGGAAAACTTATTTAAAATAGTTTAATAAGTTTGATATTTTAATTAAAATGATAAAACCTTTTATTTTCATTCAAAACAAAATGTTTAATTCAAAGGTTTGGCCAAGGTTTTAATTTGGTTCTGTAAAATAATCTTTATTTATAAATCCATCTTTTCTTTTGAATACCAAATCTTTTATTAAGAGATCCAAAATAGTATTTTAAATATTTTTATTTTCCTTTAATAAAAGTTTATCTTTTTAAATCTCTTTAGGATTTATTTGATTCAAATGGGTTTGAAGTTCCAATTGAGTTCAAAAAGTTTCTTCTGGCTCTGAAAATCAAACAAAGTTTTATTTTATTAATTTATTTTCACATTACAAGATTTAGAAAATCTTGGGATGTGACAGGCTACCACCCTTAAAATAAATCTCGTCCCGAGATTTGGGGAGGCTAGGGTTACAAGCAAGTTCAAACAACTAGGGTTCTACCACCCTTAAAAATTTTCAAACAAAAATTACATACTGTCCTTCTTGGGATCTTGGAAAACTTCTCTAAACAAACTTTTGCATTGAGTCCTTTGTTCCCATACTTGACTCATGGGCCAAGGTTGAGTTCCTTCATAGACTTGTTTAACTTGTTCTCTATCCTTTCTGGACACTTGTTTGCATAGTGGCCTAGTTCCTTGCATTTGAAACATGTGACAAGGCTGATATCCCTCATAGGCTTGTTTATCTTATACTTCATCTTTTCTGGACAGTAGTTTGCATAATGTCCTAACTCTTTGCAGTATTTGCACATCACTTGGCTAACATCTTTCTTTTTCTTTGGTTTCACTAGCTTTTGTTTGTCTTCTTGTCTCTTCTCCTTTTCTGGGCATTCACTGGCATAGTGTCCCATCTCTTTGCAATTGTAACACTACAACTGGCTTATGTCCTTCTTCTTCTTTTTGGGTCTCTCCAAAGCTAGGAATTCTTCTAGTTCATGTTCTTCATAGGTGGGAGATCTTTCTCTCTTCTTGGGGCATTGATCTTCGTGTTCCTTGGATGCATGATCCTTGTCTCTAAAAATATTGTTGGCTTGGGTTCCTTCTAGAATAACATCATTGTCATCCTTGTTGTCATTAGCTCTTTGGAAAAAGTTTTCTCTCATGTTGATCATTTGAGTAACCATTCCTTGCAACAATTGGGTTTGTAGTTTCAAAATCCTTTGTATGGTTGGGTCTAGTCCATTGTTGTTGGCTAAAAGCTGAGTTGTCTCTTGGCTCAACTGGTTTTGGGTTGCTATAAGTTCTCTCATGTTGTCCTCTTGGTTGTTGTTGGTGTCATCAACCTTGGAGTCCTTTGGAGTAGTCATCTGTTTGGGTTGAAGGGAGATTTAGAATAAGCAAGATATTTCTAAGGAATTATTCCTAATCACACACATCACAATTCACACAAACAATATGCATGCAATCACAAAACAAACATTTCACTCAAACAAGGTTCAAGCACATACTTTAGTCAACAAAATACTTTTGTTACACCACACAAGTTGGTGGTTTTGACTTAACTAAAATATGGTGGTCCATCTATATGGTTTACTTGTGATTTCTCCTTCCTTTATGATTCTTCTTGTATGAGATCATGGTTCCTTGAGATAAGCTCTTGGTCACAATACTTCAAAGTTGTTGATGGCTTCTTCTTATTTTGCATTCCCTCAGTCTCTAAATCTTAAGCAAGATATCCTTGTTTCACTTGTGGTCCTTAGTAGTTTCCCAAGTTGGAAGTCCTTGGTGAATATGCTGAAGATGTTGAAGTCATTAGAGTTTGAAGAAGTTGAAGTCATTAGAGTTGAAAATGTTGATGAAGTCCTTTGCACATGGTGTAGTCTTTGGTCATGGGGTAGGCTTTTCCATTAAGTTGAAAATAGAAGAGAAGTAGAGTTGAAACAAAATGGTTGAGGAAAGAGTTTACAAGTGTTTTTGTAAATAAGTTTTTGGAACAAATACACTCCTATTTTTCTAAGGGGTTTTGTCCAATCCTAGGTTTACAAATCCTACAGGCAACACAATGCTCTGATACCATCTGTAGGGGTCCCAACCTTTAATAAGATTGATCCCTCCTGTGTTTACAATGCTAGTCCCTGGATCAATAGCTAGCATCCACAGTTAAGATGTAATATCAAGAAACAAAGGTCATAATATAACTTTATAACCAGGAATAACATAAGTTTATTACATCAAAACATAGCTCATATGGCTATTACATTACATTGCAGCGGAATAACTATAGTCATGGGGTCCTTTGTCTTCAAAGTGCCACAGGCAGATGTTGGTTGTAGACTTTGTAATCCTAAACAATCAATCTTCACTAAAACAATCAAACCTGCAACATACAAGTTACAGCCACAAAGGGTCAATACATTTGAATTGTATTGGCAAGTGATACTATATTTGTATAGTGGAGTCTATCATCTATATGCATTTGGCTAAGTGGGGTTGAGGCTTGCATTGCTCAAAATAGATTTTTCTTATCATTTGGAAAATACTAAGTTTTTGCTTGACAAAATCATTTTTCTCAATCAAAGATTTCAAGATCCTTGTACCAAGCCATCTCTCCATCAATGATTGAAGAATTCAAACAACCCTTGTTCAAACCACAAGATTTTAATTTAGAAATTGGAGTGATGAGATTCTTGATTGCTTCCATGTCTTGATGCTCAAATTGTCCTTTACCAGGGACATGGCTAAGTACTTAGGTTTTACACTCTGCAGAGGTGGTGCACTTTCCCCACAAGACTTGGTTTCCCAAGACAAGATCTTTCAGAAGCTTTCCCTTAGACCAATATGGACGCGTTCCATCCTATCAAACACTACCACCCACTGTCCATATGGCTAAGTTCTTGCAACCTATATGATCATGGCAGAGCCCATATTTCCAAGTGGTTGCACTTGAAGCTTCTCAACATTTGACATCTCAAATCCCTTTGTTTCCTGGGTGGCCATCCACAAGTGAGATACACAATCCAAGTCCATGGCCTTGTGAACCACTCAACCATTCTCCACCAAGCTATCCCATTCCACCCAGGTGATTCATTAACTTAGTGGTTTTATTAGACAAAATCACAAGTCCTCAGACTTAGAATATTTTTCCATAGTGTGAATATATATTCCACCCATGTTTTCTATTAGCTAGGCTAAGCTTGGTGGTAGTAGGAATCTTAACTTAGGAAAATCCTACTAAGGATTCATCTACTAGGTTTCCTATAGCAAGGTTTATACTTAGCAAAATCCATGCAAGTTTTACTTAGCAAAATCACTAATGCATAGTGAAAGTAATGGGACAAAAAGTATGAAGCATCACTTGCCTTTTTGGTAGAGTATAGGTTCACTTCTTGATCTTTGCAACAATCACACTCTTCAAGTCTCTACAAATCAATCAAGCAAGGCACAAACTCAATCTACCAATCAAGCAAAACAACACACATAAATAACAAAGTCAAAGAAATGCATGCAAGCATGCCAAGCTTTGTTTTGTTTGAAAAAGTGGTTCCTAGTAGGTCATAGTTATTTGGGTGCATCTAATGGTCATTTCCTAAAGTGGCCAAGTCATTTGCAAAAGGTTTCACTTTAAAACTATTTTCAAAACAAAGTGTTATTTTATGTGGTGTAGAAATATTTTTATTAAGGCATTAGCCTATAGGGTTCACCAAATGAGTTGCTATTGCAAAACTTGGTATTTTTTGGTCAGTAGGTTTGGTCCAAAACATTTCCTTGAAGTTTTCTTTTCATAAACATTTTTATAATAAAAACTATTCCTTTTATTTGGCTAGAATATGACTAAGTCAAGTAATCCAACCTAAATCTTACAAAAATCATTTTTAATACCAAATATTGGTTCCTAGGGTCAGTAAGGTCACAACAAATCAATTGGCAAAGGTTTGAATCCAAAAATCATTTTTAAACAATTTTTATATTCTAAACAAGTAAACAAATGTTTCTGTAAATTCAAACAAGCTAACAGATACTATTTGTCAAACTAAGGGCATGGTTGGTTAGGGCTTGTTCTCCTGAATCCATTGATATAAAATTTGTCAAATTTGGACGTGTGGTTCAAAAGTTATAAGGGTTTGAAAATGGCATTTAAATCTGTTTTCAAAAATCTGTTTTAAAACATCTCTGGCCACGTGTCTGTATCTTATTGGCTCATAACGGTTCGGTAGGATCGCGTGATGTGGACCGCAGGATTTAAGTGGGATTGTGCGGTGCAGATCAAACGTAACGGTTCAGTTTAAGTGATCTATCGTGTGCATAGGATCGTGATCTAACGGCTCACATCGTATCAGCCAGGAACTGGCGGCGCTGCGGTGGCTACCGGCGGCGGAGCGGTCGGTCGATGACGGTTCCGGCGATACAGGAAGCGAGAGAGAGAAAGGGCATGCTCACCGGGCTCAGGGGGTCACGGCGATGCTCGAGGAGGTGTTGGTCGGACGAGGGGCGCTAGGGGGCAGCTGCGATTGCTCGCCGGAGTAGAGGACGGCGTCGGGCGCGTCGGGTGGTCGTCGTGGACGTCGCTATGGATCACCCCAAGACAAGGCGAAGACGTGGTTAGACGCGCAAGATCGAGACAGAGTCGTGTGCGAGAACTAGAAGAAGAGGGGCGACCTGGAATTACCGGAGGAGCTCGTCGGAGAATGGCAGATGCGGCGGCGTTCGAAAGCTTGATGTAGCCGACGCTATGGGGCGCCCGCGGTTGAGAGGAGGATGCTGGGAGATGCGTCTGGTTGTGGGGGAGCTGTGAGCTTGGTCAATGAAGCAAGGGGAGGTCTGGTTTCGCCGGAATCGTCACCGGAGCATCATCGGAGACAGGGCAGTCGAGGAGAAATTGGGATGGACTGGAGGCGTGCTCGGGGAAGGAAACAGAGGGGAACGAGAGAGGAGTCACTGGCGTTTAAGCGTGTGTGGTCAGGGGGCGTTAATCGCACGGCATTGAAGCGAATTGACGAGGCAATCAATCGGCAGTAACAGCCAGGGCGACGAGGTCGTGTTGAAGACGATGAATAGGAGGGGGTGGGGTCGGCTTGTCAGCGTTTGAGTGAGGGGGAGAAGAGGGTCCACATGTCGGTTGCTTTGCGGGTTAGGGAGTTCGTTCGAATCGTTTTCTGCGGAGAGAACTGGGCTGTGGGACTGTCGGGCTGGGCCTTGTTGGGCTGCCTGGGTTGGGTCTGTTTTCTTTTTTTTTTCTGTCTGATTCCTTTTTCTTTTTCTAATTCTATTTTCCTGTTTTGAAATTCAAACAATTAATCAAGCAATCAAACAACACTCAAATCAAATCAAACAAACAACAAACTTTTCATTTGAATTTGGTTCTGTTTATCAACATAATCCAAATCCAAAATAAAACAATATTTTTAAATCTTTTTAGGTTCCATTTATTAGTTTAAATAAAATGGACCATGGTTTATTAAGAAAATAGGGTTTGTTTTATTTAATAAAATCTTCATTTAAAATCCAAAATGTTTTCAAAACCCAAACAGTAGGTTTTATTTGGAAATAAAGAATATTTGGAAAACTTGTTTAAAATAAAATAATCCTTTTACTTTAGGGTCCATTAATAATTAAATAAAATGGAACTTAGTTATTAAATCAAAATAGGGCTTGATTTTATTAATAAAGTCTTTATTTGAAACCTAAATATTTTCAAAACCAAATCAATAGGTTTAATTTGGGAAGTATATAATATTTGGAAATTTGTTTTAAAACAAACTAACCTTTTATTTTAGTGTCCATTATTATTTATTATAATAGACTTCCATTATTAAATCAAATAGGGTTTGTTCTATTTGAGATGTTTATTTTGAAATCTAAAATAAAGCTAAAACACTTTAGTAGGTTGTATTTAAGAAAATAATATACTTGGAAAACTTATTTAAAATAGTTTAATAAGTTTGATATTTTAATTAAAATGATAAAATCTTTTATTTTCATTCAAAACAAAATGTTTAATTCAAAGGTTTGGCCAAGGTTTTAATTTGGTTCTGTAAAATAATCTTTATTTATAAATCCATCTTTTCTTTTGAATACCAAATCTTTTATTAAGAGATCCAAAATAGTATTTTAAATATTTTTATTTTCCTTTAATAAAAGTTTATCTTTTTAAATCTCTTTAGGATTTATTTGATTCAAATGGGTTTGAAGTTCCAATTGAGTTCAAAACGTTTCTTCTGGCTCTGAAAATCAAACAAAGTTTTATTTTATTAATTTATTTTCACATTACAAGATTTAGAAAATCTTGGGATGTGACATCATCACAAAGTTCTTGTAACTTGGTGGTAGTGATTGGAGGACGCGGTAAATCCCCAAAGCATTAGGAATCACTATACCCAAGCTTTGAAGTTTGCTTGCGTGCCCAGACATCTTAAGCACATGCTCACTGACGGAGCTGCCCTCTTCCATCTTGCAGTTAAAGAACTTTTCAGAAGCCTCATAGCTCTCAATTGCCGCGTGAGTCTCAAAGATCAATTTGAGTTCACGGACAATATCATGTGGGTCTGAATTCTCAAACCTTTTCTGAAGCTCCGATTCTAAACCATACAAGATAGCACACTGAACTGTGGAGTACTGAGTCTTCCGAGCAAGGTAAACATTCTTTACTTCGTCGGTAGCATCAGCTGCAGGCGGGTCACCCAGCGGTGCATCCAGCACATAGGTCAAATTAACAGCTGTGAGGACAATCCTCAAACTACGGAACCAATCCGCGAAGTTGCTTCCATTGTTTTTCAACTTTTCTTTCTCTAGGAACGCATTAAAATTGATGGTAGGGGTTTCCATTGATCTACAACATATTTGTAATAGTTTAGACTAAGTTTATGACAAATTGAGTTCAAATTAATAATAAAATTAATCTAGGTGAACTCCCACTCAAAACAACATCCCTCACATTGTTTTAGTGATCACACGAACCAAATCCACCACATCAACACCGATCATCACGAGAGTTGATATAGTGTAACATCCCTAAAATCATGATTTCAAAGATTGCATATCATTCATGCATGCATATAGAATTGAGATCAATTTCAAAACTCATTTCAGAAAACAGAAGCACATAGTGCTATCATTTTATGTGAGCAAACTTATATCAAATGGCCATCCCCATTTGAGAGTTTGAATGTTTTAAACCTAGATTGTTTATCCCCCTTGTTGAATGGATTGAGTGTGGAATTTGAACCAAACTTTACAAAATGGAAATGGTTTCAAAAACCATTTTTCAAACATTTGCAAATCAAGTGCAAAGTCCCTGTTATTTTGTTTCTCCAAAAATGACCAAGCCTTTTCAAAGTGACCCCATGGTTTTATACCTAGAATTGAGACTGTTGCACATTGCAAAAATCCCAAATAGATTTGAATTCAAATGGAGTTTGAATTCATTTGAAAACCATTCCTGAAATTCATTCTGGAAAAAGAAAAAGATTAAAGAAAAGAAAAGGGCCAGGCGCTCCTAATCTAGCCCAACAGCACAACCGGCCCAGTTAGCCCACCTGGCCTCCCTCTCTCTCACTCGCACGCACAGACGCACCCACACAGGCACTGACACTCGGACCCCACCCCCTCTCCGTCTCACTCGCTGACTGGTGGACCTCGACAGCTCACCCTCGTCTTCCCCAAATCGTGCCCGACCACGTCGCCGGCCGTTTCCTCCGCCCATCACTGCCGCGTTGATTCCTCGCTTAATTGCCCTTGATTCCGCGCTTTATCGCCGCTCCCCTCTCGCCTACATAACCCCCTCTGCACCGCGGTCATTTCCCCTCACTCAGCGCCTCCACATCGCCACCAGGCTGCCCACAATCGCACTTGCGCCGCCGCAGACAGACGCGCTCCGGCAACGAATCACGGTAAGCTCAGACCGCCCCGTTGTCTCTCGTTCAAACCACTGCAACCAGCATGATCTTGTGCATCTGCTAACGCCTCTGGTTTGCTTGCTCGTGACCCAGGTCATCATTTCCGTTCACGCCCGCAACCACCAGCGCCGCCGCTCGACTCCGGCGAGCAATAGCGGTAAGAACTGAGCGCCCTTTGCCTCCCCTTTGTTACCAACTTGTTCGCTAGTCACTTGCGCATCTTCTAAACCCTCTGCCTTGTGCTAGGACGACACGGAGCCTCGACAGCGACCTCGAGAGCAAGCGACAGACGCTGCCCGCAACTTCGATGAGCCCCAGCGACCGTGCCCGTGCGCCCCTTGTCAAGCCGCTGCCAAGTTGAGCTTCTCCTCGACACTGCGAACCTGGTGAGCATCCTCCTGCCTCTCCGGACGACCTGTAGTGCCACGCCGCCATAGAAAGAGGTCGCCGCCTCCAGTAGCCGCCGCCAGCGCCGCCCCGCTTTGGTCGTTTGATCCAGAGCCGTCAGATCTGGATCCAGCGTATAGGATTAGATCACTTAACGAATCGTTATGGGTAGATCTGAGCCGTGTGTTTTAAGTAGATCCAACGGCGCGGGAGGGTGATCCTGAGCGAAACGGTATCAACCAATAGAATTAAGACGCGTGGCTAGGGTTTGAGTTTAAAACAGAATTTAAAACAGATTTGGATTCAAATTTGATTAGGCTATAACTTTTGATTCCCACGTTAGATTTTTGCAAATTTTATACCGTTGGAATCAGGGAGACAAGCCCTTTCTGTTTATGCAATGTGTTTAAAGTTTAGGTTCTGTTAAAATGGTTTCTTTTGCAGAAACTTGTTTAGGACTATTTTGAGTATAGAATTTATTTAGAGAATAGTTTTGGTGTAAAATAAACTTGATTTAGCAAGTTTTTAACTTGGTATTGATTCAGTACTATGCACTTGCTTGGTGGAGTTTTAAAAATCATCACTTAGCACTATGCATGCATGCATATATTTATGTTTGTATATGAATTGTGTGTAATTTTGTGCTACCATTTTGTGTAGATTTTGGTGCTAGTGATTGTGATTGTGAAGAGTGCTACTCTCCCCATTACAAAGGCAAGTGGTACTTCATGAATATTTCCATCCCTATATTTCATACAAGCATTAGAAATATTTTGCTAAGTCTTGCATGTGATACTATTTTTGCCAAATGCCATGTTGGGAAATCCTAAGTAGATATAGAATTTCTAGGAAATTCCTAAGTTAAGTTACTATGCCATGCTTAGCCTAGCTAGTAGCAAACAAGGGTTGGTAATGTATATACATGCTTTGATGAAAATATTTCTAAGTCTTTTGACTTATGTTTTTCTTAATAAAGCAACTAAGTCAATGAATCACCTGGGTGGAATGGGTCTTGAATGGTGGTTTTTGGTTGAGTGGTTACACAAGGCCCATGGACATGGTTTACCTTGTGTATCTCACTTGTGGTATGCCACCCAGGAACAAAGGGATTTTAGAGGCCAAGTGTTGAGAAGCTTATAGTGCAGCCACTTGGCAATATGGGCTCTGCCTGGATCACATAAGTTGTTAGAACTTAGCCATTTGGACAGTTGGTGGTAGTGGGAATGATAGGTTGGAGCGCGTCCATTTGGTCTAAGGAAAGGCTTCTGAAAGGTCCTGTCTTGGGAAACCAAGTCTGGTGGGGAAAGTGCACAATCTCTACAGATGGAAAAATCTAAGTACTTAGCCAAGTCCATGGCAATGGACAACTTGAGCATCAAGACATGGAAGCTATCAAGAATCTCATCACTCCAACTTCTAAGTAAAAACTTGTGGGTGAACAAGGGTGAAGGACCCCAATGTCTATTGGTGGTTTCTTGGGAAAAGTTTTTGACAAAGAAAAACTTAGTGATTTCAACTAATAGGAAAAACCTATTTTGGGCAAAGCAAGCCAAGCTACACTTAGCCAAAATGCATATAGTAATATAGTTCACTTAAAAATTTACTAAGGTATCACTTGCCAATACTATTCAAGTATTGACCCACTATGGCTGTAACTTGTGATGTTGCAGGTTACTCCGATGATGATTAGGTGTCATGAGTCTACACTCAACATGCTTGCCTGTGGCACATGAAGATGAAGACTTATGTTTATTTACTTATTCCAAACTCTTGTATTAGGCATGTGGCCTTGAGTTGTAAAAGACTATGTTTTATCTCTGGAATGGATGTAATAAATGACCTTTGTATATGTGTACTTCATCTTAAACTGTGGATGCTAGCAATGATCCAGGGACTAGCATTGCAATCACAGGGATCCTTTTCCTTTACAAAGGAGGGATCTTACAGATGGTATCAGAGCACTGTGTTGCCTGTAGGATTATGACCCTAGGATTGGAAACCACTAAGGAAAATTTTCAACTACTTCTACACTTGTCTATTCTTCTCGTAAACTTTTCTAATCTTCTCTTTCTCATCTCTATTTGTAGATGAAATCCATCAACGAAGCCTTAAAGAAAGGACCACTCATGACCATGACCTTGGAGTGTGAGACTGAGTTTCCCAAAATTCTCAAGGACCTCATGGTGGCAATGGAAATACATGGTGCAGCTATGTACAAAGGCTTTCCAGTGATGGATGAAGGAGTTGAGTACTGGTGGGTGCAACTTCACTTGTATAAGAACAAGGAAGACAACCACAAAGAAAAAGGATTCTGCATGTACACCAACACAGTGGTGCACACCACATTCTTTGAGTCAGCAAGAGAAGCAGCTTGGAGGACTATCAAAGAACTTAGTGCTAGAGTCAAGTGCAGAATGCTCAACCTCCAAAAAGACTTGATAAAAGAGAAGGAACTTAGCCAAGAATTGGAAGCCACCAACCAAACCTTAAGAGGAGATATTATAGACTTAGTGATGGAATCATGTGAGCAAGATAGGCTGATTGCTTCTAGGAACATTGTGTTAGCCAACAGATCCAGTGAGATAGGATTGTAAACGTACTTCGTTAGTTGGACCACCACCTATCACCTTATTTTCCAAAATGATACCTTAAATAAGATTAGACCTTGGTTGATGTAATGGATTCATGTATGCATGACTTGTGTGATTTTGTTTTCCAAGGATATGTATGTGATGTTTGTCTTTGTTTTATCTTAAATTGTGTTGTTCTAACTTTTCTATCTTATAAATAGATGCCTATTACCATCAGCACTGTTGAGGAGTTCTAGGTTACCCGTTTTGGTCCTCGTATCGTTGAACTTACCACCTTGCTCAATCTCCCTCTTCCCACCATCATGGTGCATCCACTCACCAAGTTCGAGAGGAAGGACCTCTGGGGCTTCAAGGTGAACCAGCCCGGACGCCAGACAGAGCCTACTACGGAGGCCATCGTCTTCAAGCTTATGCACGATGACAGGGAGAGAGGCATGGAGGTAGTTATGCAGGACCTGATAGGACGTCTGCTAGGTCGACACTCCCGACAGGTTAGAGGCACCCACTTCCATGTCTTCGGAAGACGTGATGAGGATGGAGAGTCCATCGACTTCGAGGACGACTCGAGGGACGCCGCAGAGCCGATACGTCTGTACCTCCAGGACTTAGAGTCTCTCATTAGGCACGTGGACATGGAAAGGACCAATGTCATGCTCAGTAATGACGAGCTCCAGGTGCAGCTTCGCGAGAAGGACAAGCTTTTCGCACAACAGGACGAGATAGTCAAGGAAATGGAAGCGAAGTTCGAGACCCAGGACAGGAAGTTCAAGAGTCAGGAAAAGCGTGTCCAGGATAGGAACAAGAAGATCCGGGACATGACTGAAGAACTGCAGTCCAAGGACTTCGAGCTAGAGCAGCAGCAGACGGTGATAGAGAGGCTTCGTTCCCAGAAGAGGGCTCTCAAGGCCAAGATTGAGTCCTTGACCACTACTATTGAGGAGAACAAGGCCGCGATGGAGAACGCATGTCTTACCTTTGTCGAGGAGGATATTGATGCTGATGAGTAGACTTGACTACTCGTTTATCTTTTATTATCATACTTGTTATTTGAGAACTTGTTATTGGACCATCCGACATGTGGATGGCTTGCTACTTGTGTGTTTTACTTTGTGAACTTGTTATCTTGTTGTTGAACTTTTATCTTGTGTTGCATGCTATGTGTTTGCTTATGTGATGTAATGTGCATGAAAACATCTATGGGTATCTCATTCTTATCTCTATTTGAACAAACCACAGATGCCTCCCCGTCGTGCAAACCCTAACCCCAACAACAACAACAACATCACTCCAGAAATGCAGGAAATGATGACTGCTCAAACACAGCTTATGCAGATGATGACAACATTCATCTAGAACCAAAACAATAACAACAACAACCCCAATAACAACAACAACAACCCTCCGGGCTTTGATATGCTCACCAGATTCTTGAGATTGAGGCCAGCTAAGTTCTCAGGGACGACTGATCCCATGGTGGCCAATGATTGGCTACGTTCTGTAAACAAGGACCTGGTAACCGTGGGCTGCACGGATGCTGAAAAAGTCAGATTTGCAGCACATCTGCTGGAAGGGCCAGCCGCCACTTGGTGGGACAACTTTCAGATCACCACTCCTATAGATGAGGTGACTTGGGCTATCTTTGAAGATGGCTTTTGCACTGCTCATATCTCATCAGGAATAATGAGCCTGAAAAAGAAAGAGTTCCACAATCTGAAGCAGCGCCACCGCAGCGTGGCTGAATACATTGAAGAGTTCAACAATCTGGCGCGTTATGCACCGGATGAGGTTGACACAGATGCCAAGAGAAAGGAAAAATTTCTGGAAGGCTTGAATGATGAGCTGAATCTGCAACTGGCTGTGGCATATGTTCCCACTTATCAGTCGCTCTGTGACAAAGCTGCAATATTGGAGAATAAGATGAAGCAAGTCGAGAGTAGAAAGAGAAAGCACTCCGACAAGCACAGCTCGGGATCGTCTCACAAACGATCTCACTATGATGACAGCGGAAGCTCAGGATCCCACAAGCATGGGAAATTCAACAAGCACCACAACCACAACCGTCATGATAACAAGCATCATCGCAGTCATGACAATGACAAGTACAAGAACCACAAGAGTGGACATAAGAGTCACCACAGTGGTAATGGAGGTGGAAGTGGAAGTCAGCCTGCTAAGAGAGACATCAGTCAGGTTGAATGCTTCAAATGCAAGAAGATGGGACACTATGCAAATGAGTGCCCCGAAAAGAAAGTTGAAGGACCTGTCAAGCCCAATCCTTTCCAGAAAGGTCAGGTGAACCACATCAGTGTGGAGGAGGTCTATGAGGAGCCTGATGCTGTTGCTGGTAAGTTCAGACTCAATTCTATTCCAGCATTTGTTCTTTTCGATACTGGAGCATCGCATTCATTCATATCAAAAGCATTTGTTGATAGAAATGGGTTTCCAACTAAAAACATTGGGTGTCCAATAAAAGTTAGTTCTCCGGGTGGAGAAATGATAGTAAGTCTTGGATGCCGGGATCTAGTAATAGAGTTTGGAAAACATAAGTTTCCAGTGAGTCTGATAATCCTAGATTCCCAAGGACTGGACGTAATATTGGGAATGGATTGGATGGCTAAGTATGAAGGAGTACTAGATTGTGCTAATCGTACTGTTGCACTCACAACCCCGGAAAGAAAAAGAATTAAATTCAAGTCCAACTTTGAATCCAAAGGAAGTAAGCTAAATTCTCTTAAGGGGGTTAGCATGGACAGTGTGCCAATTGTAAGTGAGTATCCGGATGTGTTTCCGGAAGAATTGTCGGGAATGCCACCAGATAGAGATGTGGAATTTCTGATAGATTTGGTGCCAGGTTCTGGACCAATAGCAAAGAGACCATATAAAATGTCAGTTGATGAACTGAAAGAACTCAAGAAGAAACTAGGAGAACAGTTGCAGAAAGGATTTATTCAACCCAGTTCTTCATCTTGGGGAGCCCCAGTTTTGTTCGTAGAGAAGAAAGATAGAAGTCAAAGGTTATGCATAGATTACCGTTCACTCAACGAGGTAACTATCAAGAACAAATATCCTTTGCCTAGAATCAATGACTTATTTGATCACCTAGAAGGAGCATGTGTGTTCTCAAAGATTGATCTAAGGTTAGGCTATTTCCAACTCAAGATAAGAGAACAAGACATACCTAAAACAGCATTCACCACCAGGTATGGATTGTATGAGTATACCGTAATGCCTTTTGGTTTGACCAATGCTCCAGCATACTTCATGAATATGATGAACAAGGTGTTCATGGAATTTCTTGACAAGTTTGTTGTCGTTTTCATTGACGACATCTTAGTCTACTCCAAGAGCAAAGAAGAGCATGAAGGACACTTGCGTTTGATACTTGAGAAGTTAAGAGAGCATAAACTTTATGCCAAATTCAGCAAGTGTGAGTTCTGGTTAGAGGAAGTTGGTTTTCTTGGTCATGTTATGACAAAGGATGGTGTAGCAGTTGATCCTGCTAAAGTTTCAGCTGTGACTGAATGGGAATCACCCAAGTCCGTGAAAGAAGTTCGTAGTTTCCTTGGCTTAGCAGGTTACTACAGAAGGTTTATTGAGAATTTCTCTAAGGTAGCAAAGCCCATGACTAAATTGTTAAAGAAAGACAAGAAGTTTGCTTGGTCTGAAGGTTGTGAAGTCAGCTTTCAGGAATTGAAGAAGAGACTTGTGACAGCACCAGTCTTGTGTCTGCCAGACTTGGGAAAGGATTTCCAAGTATATTGTGATGCATCTCATCAAGGTTTGGGTGCAGTACTTATGCAAGACGGTAAAGTTGTAGCTTATGCCTCGAGACAACTCAAAACCCATGAAGTGAACTATCCTACTCATGATTTAGAGTTGGCCTCTGTCGTCCATGCACTCAAAACATGGAGACACTACCTTTTGGGAAAGCGTTGTGAAGTGTTCACTGATCACAAGAGTTTGAAGTATATCTTCACCCAGAAGGAAATTAATATGAGACAAAGAAGGTGGCTAGAACTTATCAAAGACTATGACTTAAGTTTGCAATACCACCCCGGTAAAGCAAATGTTGTAGCAGATGCTCTAAGTCGTAAGGTATTTGTGAATGGCCTTACCAAAGGAGAATTGCCAGATGATTTGTGTACCAAATTCAGAAAACTCGGATTGGAGATTGTGCCCGAGGGACATCTCATGTTTTTGGATGTTCAACCCACTTTGTTGGACAAGATCCGAGAAGCTCAGAAGACTGATAAGGAAATTGAAGAGATTAAGGAAAAGATTAGCCAAGGGAAAGCTAAAAGTTTCCATGAAGACGAACAAGGTACTTTATGGCATGGGAAACGTATCTGTGTTCCATAAGATCCGGAGTTGCAGAAACTGATTTTGCAGGAAGCACACAACTCTCCGTATTCTATTCAACCGGGTAACACCAAAATGTACATGGACATGAAAGAAAGATTTTGGTGGAACAATCTCAAGAGGGACATCGCCTAACATATTGCTTTGTGTGATGTGTGTAGTAGAGTGAAAGCGGAGCATCAGAAACCAGCAGGTTTGCTTCAACCACTACCTATTCCTGATTGGAAGTGGGACAAAATTGGTATGGATTTCATTACCGGATTACCAAGGACCAGGTCAGGATATGATTCTATATGGGCAGTAGTAGATCGCCTAACTAAAGTGGCTCATTTCATACCCGTGAAGACAACTTATACAAGTGCTAAGTTAGCCAAAATCTACATGAGTAGAATTGTATGTCTACATGGAGTGCCCAAGAGTATTGTGTCTGATAGGGGAACTCAATTCACTTCCCATTTTTGGAGACAGCTACATGAGTCATTGGGAACGAGGTTGGAATTCAGTATCGCTTTCCATCCTCAAACAGATGGACAAACAGAAAGAACAAATCAAATCCTTGAAGACATGTTGAGAGCATGTGCCTTAGACTATGGAGCCAGTTGGGATGAAAGTCTGCCTTACGCAGAAGTTTCTTATAACAATAGCTATCAAGCCAGCATTGAGATGGCACCGTTTGAGTTTCACTACGGAAGAAAGTGTACCACCCCATTGTTATGGAATGGTGTGGGAGAAAGAAGTTTATTCGGGCCAGATCTTATCAAAGAAGCCGAAGAGAAGGTCAAATTGGTTAAGGACAGGTTGAAAATAGCACAGTCCCGACAGAAAAGCTATGAGGATCCTAAGCGTAGAGAAGTCACCTACAAAGTGGGTGATAGAGCCTATCTTAGAGTGTCACCACTTCGTGGAGTGAAAAGATTCGGAGTAGAAGTAAAATTGGCACCAAGATATGTTGGGCCATTCAAGAACTTGAGTCGCAAAGGAGAAGTTGCCTATGAAATTGAATTGCCAGAATCTCTATCAGCTGTCCATAATGTGTTTCATGTGAGTCAGCATAAGAAATTTCACCCAGAAATGGAGGAAACATCTTTGAAGGATACTATACCTTTTGAGGAAGTTCAAATAGAAAGTGATCTCACTTATGAAGAGAAACCTATCAAAATTCTTGAGACTGCATAAAGAGTCACAAGGACAAAGACTATCAAGTTTTGCAAAGTGCAGTGGAATCATCATTCCGAAGAGGAAGCAACATGGGAAAGAGAAGATGATCTTCGGAAGGACCACCCTCACCTATTTGCTAGCCAATCCGAATCTCAAGGGCGAGTTCACCTTAAGGGGGTTAGATTTGTAACATCCCTAAAATCATGATTTCAAAGATTGCATATCATTCATGCATGCATATAGAATTGAGATTAATTTCAAAACTCATTTCAGAAAACAGAAGCACATAGTGCTATCATTTTATGTGAGCAAACTTATATCAAATGGCCATCCCCATTTGAGAGTTTGAATGTTTTAAACCTAGATTGTTTATCCCCCTTGTTGAATGGATTGAGTGTGGAATTTGAACCAAACTTTACAAAATGGAAATGGTTTCAAAAACCATTTTTCAAACATTTGCAAATCAAGTGCAAAGTCCCTGTTATTTTGTTTCTTCAAAAATGACCAAGCCTTTTCAAAGTGACCCCATGGTTTTATACCTAGAATTGAGACTGTTGCACACTGCAAAAATCCCAAATAGATTTGAATTCAAATGGAGTTTGAATTCATTTGAAAACCATTCCTGAAATTCATTCTGGAAAAAGATTAAAGAAAAGAAAAGGGCCAGGCGCTCCTAATCTAGCCCAACAGCACAACCGGCCCAGTTAGCCCACCCGGCCTCCCTCTCTCTCACTCGCACGCACAGACGCACCCACACAGGCACTGACACTCGGACCCCACCCCCGCTCCGTCTCACTCGCTGACTGGTGGACCTCGACAGCTCACCCTCGTCTTCCCCAAATCGCGCCCGACCACTTCGCCGGCCGTTTCCTCCGCCCATCACTGCCGCGTTGATTCCTCGCTTAATTGCCCTTGATTCCGCGCTTAATCACCGCTCCCCTCTCGCCTACATAACCCCCTCTGCACCGCGGTCATTTCCCCTCACTCAGCGCCTCCACATCGCCACCAGGCTGCCCACAATCGCACTTGCGCCGCCGCAGACAGACGCGCTCCGGCGACGAATCACGGTAAGCTCAGACCGCCCCGTTGTCTCTCGTTCAAACCACTTCAACCAGCATGATCTTGTGCATCTGCTAACGCCTCTGGTTTTCTTGCTCGTGACCCAGGTCATCGTTTCCGTTCACGCCCGCAACCACCAAAGCCGCCTCTCGACTCCGGCGAGCAATAGCGGTAAGAACTAAGCGCCCTTTGCCTCCCCTTTGTTACCAACTTGTTCGCTAGTCACTTGCGCATCTTCTAAACCCTCTGCCTTGTGCTAGGACGACACGGAGCCTCGACAGCGACCTCGACAGCAAGCGACAGACGCCGCCCGCAACTCCGACGAGCCCCAGCGACCGTGCCCGTGCGCCCCTCGTCAAGCCGCTGCCAAGTTGAGCTTCTCCTCGATGCTGCGAACCTGGTGAGCATCCTCCTGCCTCTCCGGATGACCTGTAGCGCCGCGCCGCTGCAGACAGAGCTCGCCGCCGCCAGTAGCCGCCGCCAGCGCCGCCCCGCTTTGGTCGTTTGATCCAGAGCCGTCAGATCTGGATCCAGCGTATAGGATTAGATCACTTAACGAATCGTTATGGGTAGATCTGAGCCATGTGTTTTAAGTAGATCCGACGGCGCGGGAGGGTGATCCTGAGAGAAACGGTATCAACCAATAGAATTAAGATGCGTGGCTAGGGTTTGAGTTTAAAATAGAAATTAAAACAGATTCGGATTCAAATTTGATTAGGCTATAACTTTTGATTCCCACGTTAGATTTTTGCAAATTTTATACCGTTGGAATCAGGGAGACAAGCCCTTTCTGTTTATGCAATGTGTTTAAAGTTTAGGTTCTGTTAAAATGGTTTCTTTTGCAGAAACTTGTTTAGGACTATTTTGAGTATAGAATTTATTTAGAGAATAGTTTTGGTGTAAAATAAACTTGATTTAGCAAGTTTTTAACTTGGTATTGATTCAGTACTATGCACTTGCTTGGTGGAGTTTTAAAAATCATCACTTAGCATTATGCATGCATGCATATATTTATGTTTGTATATGAATTGTATGTAATTTTGTGCTACCATTTTGTGTAGATTTTGGTGCTAGTGATTGTGATTGTGAAGAGTGCTACTCTCCCCATTACCAAGGGAAGTGGTACTTCATGAATATTTCCATCCCTATATTTCATACAAGCATTAGAAATATTTTGCTAAGTCTTGCATGTGATACTATTTTTGCCAAATGCCATGTTGGGAAATCCTAAGTAGATATAGAATTTCTAGGAAATTCCTAAGTTAAGTTACTATGCCATGCTTAGCCTAGCTAGTAGCAAACAAGGGTTGGTAATGTATATACATGGTATGATGAAAATATTTCTAAGTCTTTTGACTTATGTTTTTCTTAATAAAACAACTAAGTCAATGAATCACCTGGGTGGAATGGGTCTTGAATGGTGGTTTTTGGTTGAGTGGTTACACAAGGCCCATGGACATGGTTTACCTTGTGTATCTCACTTGTGGTATGCCACCCAGGAACAAAGGGATTTTAGAGGCCAAGTGTTGAGAAGCTTATAGTGCAGCCACTTGGCAATATGGGCTCTGCCTGGATCACATAAGTTGTTAGAACTTAGCCATTTGGACAGTTGGTGGTAGTGGGAATGATAGGTTGGAGCGCGTCCATTTGGTCTAAGGAAAGGCTTCTGAAAGGTCCTGTCTTGGGAAACTAAGTCTGGTGGGGAAAGTGCACAATCTCTGCAGATGGAAAAATCTAAGTACTTAGCCAAGTCCATGGCAATGGACAACTTGAGCATCAAGACATGGAAGCTATCAAGAATCTCATCACTCCAACTTCTAAGTAAAAACTTGTGGGTGAACAAGGGTGAAGGACCCCAATGTCTATTGGTGGTTTCTTGGGAAAAGTTTTTGACAAAGAAAAACTTAGTGATTTCAACTAATAGGAAAAACCTATTTTGGGCAAAGCAAGCCAAGCTACACTTAGCCAAAATGCATATAGTAATATAGTCCACTTAAAAATTTACTAAGGTATCACTTGCCAATACTATTCCAAAGTATTGACCCACTGTGGCTGTAACTTGTGATGTTGCAGGTTACTCCGATGATGATTAGGTGTCATGAGTCTACACTCAACATGCTTGCCTGTGGCACATGAAGATTAAGACTTATGTTTATTTACTTATTCCAAACTCTTGTATTAGGCCTGTGGCCTTGAGTTGTAAAAGGCTATGTTTTATCTCTGGAATGGATGTAATAAATGACCTTTGTATCTGTGTACTTCATCTTAAACTGTGGATGCTAGCAATGATCCAGGGACTAGCATTGCAATCACAGGGATCCTTTTCCTTTACAAAGGAGGGATCTTACATATAGTTTCAATGGCGAACAATCGACATGTTCATCATATCTACTATATGATTCATGCTTTACCTTTCGGTGATCCGTGTTTCGAGACCATGTCTGTACATGCTAGGCTCGTCAAGATCAAACCTTAGTTTCCGCATGAGCAAATGGCTTG
Organism: Avena sativa; assembly: GCA_916181665.1. Lineage (NCBI taxonomy): Eukaryota > Viridiplantae > Streptophyta > Magnoliopsida > Poales > Poaceae > Avena > Avena sativa. Next base: position 33,079,475 of record OV702284.1, read on the forward strand.
CTCACGTTGTATACACTTGCGGAATCTAACACACACGATCATCACGTGGTGCTTCGAAACAACAAGCTTTAGCAACGGTGCTAACTAAGGGTGAACACTTTATGACTTGAAATTCATGTGCATGAGGGATCATCTTATAATGCTACCGTCGTTAACTAAGCAATACAAGATGCATAAAGGATTAACATCACATGCAATTCATAATATGTGATATGATATGGCCTTTCTTCTTTGTGCTTCCGATCTCCATCTTCAAGCACGAACATTATCTCCATCATCACCGGCATTGCATCAAGGTCAATGACGCTTCTCCATGGTTGTCGTCCACCGGCTTCAACTATTACAACTACTTTGAATAGACACTCGGGTCTTAACATAAATTAAAGACAACCATATGGCTCCTGCCAGTTGCCAACTTATAATAAGGATCATTGCATACATCAAATATAATCACAATCATGGCCATATCACATCACAGCACACCCCTGCAAAACAAAGTTAGACGCCTCTACTTTCTTTGCATGTTTTACGTGGTTTGGGGCTTTCAATAAGTGTCGTTCTAACTTATGAACAAGAACCACAACATTGATACTAGTATTTTTAATCACCCGTTGTAAATTGGATCTTAACTATGCTAGGAGAAACAGGCACCCACAAAGCCACTTATGCAATACAAGTTGCATCTCAAGCGTGGAGCAAGTCTCATGAACGATGTCATGTAAGGTTAGCCCCGGCCGCTTCATCCCAACATCCCGCAAGATGCAAAGTACACAAGAAGCAATCGACAATAAAAGCATCAACGCCCACAATGACCATTGTGTTCTACTCGTGCAACAGATATACATATAGACACGGCTCTGATACCACTGTAGGGTTTCGTAGCATGGAAAACAAAAAATTTCTACCGCATACAAACAAACAAGCCAAGATCTATCTACTAGATTGTAGAAACGAGTCGATGGAATAACTCACCCTCGAAGATTCCAAAGTGTTTAACGAGAGCGGATTCTCATGGGTGATGTAGTCGTACTCTTCCCGATCTCAAGATCGTGTAGACGATCCTTCCGGCGCTGCATTCCGACAGCGCTCCCGCAGTCGGTCACACGTTCGGTACTCGACGAAGACCTTCCTCCCCCTTGTTCCAGCAGGCAGCGGAGGTTGTAGCACTCTCCTCGCGATTCCGGTAGCACAACGGCGTGGTACCGGAAGTAGAGGGGAGATCTCGCAGGGCTTCGCCTTAAGCCGGAGCGAGTATGGTGGAGTATGAGAGAGTCCCTCGACGATCTAGGGTTTAGACACGCCGAGGAGGGGGCTAGGCCGGAGGCTAGGGTTTGACCTAGGCGGCGGCGGCGAGTGCCCTAGGGTCAGTGGCGGCTATGGAGGGCGGCGGCGGCTTGGGGCTAGGGTTTGGAGGCGGGGATCTTGTGTACTAGGAGGGGCAGCCCTGCCCCTCCTTTTATAGGTGGAGGGGCCGACCAAGGGGAGGGGAGTCCCTCCCCAACTCGGCTTGGTGGTGCGCCGGCGGTGGAAGGAGGAACTCCTCCCCCAAGTCGGTTTCCACCTCTCTCTCCACTTCCCAAAAATAGTCGTTTGACTTTCAAACTTGGCGTTTGACTTTTCAAACAAGGATTTGATTAAATCCTCTATTTTGTTCAGCGATGACACTTAGTACATGATGCAGTCATACCAACTTGATATAACACATTCATGTACCCTTCCCCTCCGGAGTGCCGGACATTCCAGAACTTTCTAGAACATTCCCGATGAAAACACCGGAACCATTCTCCAACTCCGAAACAAGACTTTCCTTATATGAATCTTATTCTCCGGACCATTCCGGATCTCCTCGTGATATCCCGAATCCCATTCGAGACTCCGAACAACATTCGGTCTCTTTCTCATCATTCCATAACTACTCAAACAACGTCGGATCCTTAAGTGTGTCTCCCTACGGTTCGTGAATTATGCGGACATGATCGAGACACTTCTCCGATCAATAACCAATAGAGGAATCTGGAAATTCATATGGCTCCCACATATTTCTAGGATTACTTTGCGATCGAATGAACCACTTACATACGATACCAATTTCCCTTTGTCTCACGATAGTCAACTTATCTGAGGTTATGATCGTCAGTATCTCTGCAGACCTAGTTCAACCTCCTTACCGATAAGTACTCTTTTCTCGTTCCCGTGATATGTGATCCCTTGTGAGCCAGTCACATGCTTGCAAGCTAATTGGATGACATTTCACCGAGAGGGCCCAGAGTATATCTATCCGTCATATGGATGGACAAATCCCACTCTTGATCCATGTGTCTCAACCAATACTTTCCGAACACTCAATGCCACCTTTATAGCCACCCAGTTACGGTGTGGGGTTTGATGTCATCAAAGCATCCATCCGGTAAAGGTGATATGCATGATCTCATGGTCGAAGGAATTACGTTACTATGTATCAGAAAGCATATAGCAATCGAACTATTGAAATGACTTGATCTTTATGCTACGCTTATCTATAGGAGTATGTCCACCATATCATTCTCCTAACGATATGATCTTGTTGTTAATAACATCTCAATGTTCATGATAGGGAAACCACAATCATTTATTAACCAACAAGCTAGTATTATGAAGAGGCTTTACTAGGGACTTCAATTTAAGTTTACAAATCACACAAGTATTAATGTTCCCTTGTTAATACTATTATAGCATGAATGTAAACATTTATCATAAACACAAAGATATAATAATAACTACATTTATTATTGCCTCTAGGGCATATATCCAACATCCCCTTCATTTCCCCTCAGACACCGTTGCAGGAGAGCCCCCAGGCTATCTCCAATTTCTTCTACACCGCCGTCTTCTCCGACGAGGTTCTTGACCAATTCCGGCAGCACCGCATCGCCCCTTACCTCCCCAAGCACACGGGAAAGTTCCCCAGACCCAGGCGCACCTCCCCATAGCGCCAGCTCGCTCGCGCGCGCCCCTGAGCCTCGACAACGACGACGACCACCGTCGCCACCGTCTGCTTCCTCTCCGGCGACCCTCCCCGTAAGCATGCGTCCGCCCCTCTCCTTCCCGATGACACTCCTGCACTCACCGCACTCGCCCGCATCTAAACGTGCACTTATTTTGCTTCGGGACGATCTGCAGCCTCGCCCTCGACCACGACCGTGCGCAACCGACGCCAGCAAGAACTCCGGTGAGCAATAGCCGTGAACTTCGTGCGCCCCTTGACTCCTCGAGAACACCTTGAGCTTCCCCAGGCTTCTGCGAACACGGTGAGCATATTCCTTTCCTCCCTCGCTTCTTGTAGAGTCGACTCCGCCGCCGTCTGACCGCTCCGCCGCCAGTAGCCACCGCAGCGCCGCCCGTCTCTGGCAAGTGTGCTAGGTGCCATGCGATTAGGATCCAACGGCTAGGATAGAAGCTAGAAGAAAGGGTAAGTAGCATCTGCGCGCCGTGCGATATGACTTAATCCAACGGCCTGCGTCGCTTGATCCACGCGAAACGTTTTCGACGAATCAGAATAGGACGCGTGTCCCAGTCTGTTTGATTTAAACAGAATTTGATCTATTAGTTTACCAATTTTGTAAATTGCATAACTTTAGTTCCACACGTCCAAATTTTGCAAATTTTATATCAATGGAATCAGTGGAACAAGCCCTAGCCAACCATGCCTTTTGTTTAGCTAAAAGCTTCTGTTAAAATGTTTGTTTTTGCAGAAACTTATGTATGCTTGTTTAGGTTATAAAAATTATTCTAAAATGATTTTGGGGATAAAATCTTTTGTAAATGGTTTGTTTTGAACCTACTGACCATAGGAACCACTTTGTGGTTTCAAAAATGTATTTGGAGAAACAAAAGAATGAATCTTTGATTTAAAACCAATTCTAGTCAAATAAAAATATGGTTTATTTATTAAAAATGGTTTTGGAAGAAAACCTTTGGGAAATGTTTGTTTCAAACTCTCTGACCCCAAACACCAAGTTTTATGGTTTGAAAACATATTTTGTGAATCCTATAGATTAATGCCTTAGTAAAAACATTTCTACACCACATAAAATGATACCTTGTTTTGAAAATGGGTTTATGAAGTGAAATCTTTTGGAAATGACTTTGCCACTTTATAAAATGACCATTAGGTGTTTTCAAATGTTTATGACCCATTAGGAACAACTTTTTCAAATAAAACAATCCTTGGCATGCTTGCATGCATTATCTTGTTTATATGATTTTATGTGATGAAATGCTTGAATGGTAGATTGAAATGTTGTTTGCCTTATTTAATTGTAGTGACTTGAAGTGTGTGAACATTGCAAAGATCAAGGAGTGAACTTATACTCTACCAAAAAGGCAAGTGATGCTTCATACTTTTGTCCCATTACTTTCACTATGCATTAGTGATTTTTCTAAGTAAAACTTGCATGGAATTTTTGCTAAGTATAAAGCATGCTATGGGAAAACCTAGTAGATGAAACCTTAGAAGAAATTTTCCTAAGTTAAGATTCCTACTACTATGAAGCTTAGCTTAGCTAATAGAAAACAAGGGTGGAATATACATTCATACTATGGAAAAATTTCTAAGTCTGAGGACTTGTGTTTTTGTTTAATAAAACAACTAAGTTAATGAATCACCTGGGTGGAATGGTAATTGCTTGGAGGTTTTCGGTTGAGTGGTTCACAAGGCCCATGTTTATGGTTTACCTTGTGTATCTCACTTGTGGATGGCCACCCATGAACAAAGAGATTTGAGATGTCAAATGTTGAGAAGCTTCAAGTGCAGCCACTTGGCATTATGGGCTCTGCCTGGATCATATAGGTTGCAAGAACTTAGCCATATGGACAGTTGGTGGTAGGGTTTGATAGGTTAGAGCGCGTCCATTTTGGTCTAAGGGAAGGCTTCTGAAAGATCTTGTCTTGGTGAAACCAAGTCTTGTGGGGAAAGTGCACAGCCTCTACAGAGTGTAAAATTAAGTACTTAGCCATGTCCCTGGTAAAGGACAATTTGAGCATCAAGACATGGAAGCTATCAAGAATCTCATCATCCAAATTTCTAAGTTAAAAACTTGTGGTTGAACAAGGGTTAAAGGATCTTCAATCTTTGATTGGGAGATGCCTTGGGAAAGATTATTTTGTCAAGCAAAAACTTAGTGTTTTCAAATGATAAGGAAAATCTATTTTGAGTAATGCAAGCCTAAGATCCACTTAGACAAATGCATATAGATGATAGACTCCACTATACTACCATAGTATCACTTGCCAATACAATTCAAATGTATTGACCCTTGTGGCTGTAACTTGTTATGTTGCAGGTTTGTTTGATATTAGTGAAGTTTAATGATTAGGATTACAAGTCTACAACCAACATGTCTGCCTGTGGCACTTTGAAGATGAAGGACCCCATGCTTATAGACATTCTGCTGCAATGTAATGTAATAGCCTAATGAGCTATGTAAGATGTAATAAAATTATGTTATTCCTGGTTATAAAGTTGTATTATGACCTTTGTTTCTTGATATTACATCTTAACTGTGGATGCTAGCTATTGATCCAGGGACTAGCATTGTAAACACAGGGATCTCTACCTTATTAAAGATTGGGAACCTTATATATTCTCCTTTGATGCTTTGTTTGGGTTGACTGGCACATGCTCACACCATGTTATGACTATGAACAAGTCACCATAGCCTCTATGATCATTTAGTCCTTGACTTGTAGTACCATTTTATGCTTTTATTAGTAATGTTTTGTCGCTCTACATGATTATGGCCATTATTGCTCTCTTAGTTGGTCGCTCCCAGTCTTTTGTTAGCATCCACTTGTATGAACCGTGATGTCATGGGGAACGCTTTCAACATTGCACTTGTACTTTGTACACAGTTGATATCATGCTCTTTTGTTTATGGATGTCGTCGGTGTGAAATGAAAGGGGAGCTTGTAAGTCCATGGTGTTATGTATGTGTGTTATAGAAAAGCCTGGGCCGCTAGCCTAAGCCATGCCTAATCATGGTGGAAACTTGAAGCATCTCCATAATGACATCTATGAAGCTTTCTTCTTATAAAAAGAGACATATTGAAAAGAGGAAAGAGATAAAAAAGCACCATATTCCCATGGTAAATAAGAAGATTGCTGAGATGCTCACTGTATGCTTGCCTTGTCATTTTGATTATGGGATAGCTCCTGTATCATGTGCAAGGGGTACCCCATTGGTGGTTCTCTATGATACACATGTACTTACTATGACAAGAACTTGAAAGTAACTAAAGTTGAGTAGCATGAGGAGCGGCCCTCATATTTTGCCAACTTATACTTTGTCAAGCATATACTCCATAGTTTGTTCACTTTAACCTTAATCAGTTCAAGATGCTTATGATAGGGGCAATTAGAGCTGAAAGCTAACAAGTACCATAATTTTTGGAAGCTCTTTATGAAACTTGAAATCCCTGCTTCCCTTAGGCACCTTCTATACTTAGGCACCAGTTAAGAGAGCATAGTTGCCATTCTTAGTTCTATGTGCATTGTCCCAAAACTTATTGATTGATGCATATTGTTGATATTGTTTGTTCTTGTGCTATTTGTATCTAGTCACTCTTATGAACTTTGAAGGTGTGCTATGCATCTATTTGCTACTCAATGAGGGACAAGCTAAATGCCACTATGTTGCATTTTCTGTATGTGAAACAAACAAACATTTTTCAATGCATGTTATTCATGATCTTTGTTTGTAACCTTTCATGTTGCATGCATAGTTACTTTGTCTTATTGTTAGAACTTCTTCTTTCAGGCTCATGTTTAGAGTTCTTTGATCCCAGCTTTCATTGCTTGCAAATGGTTTGATCTTTATTTTGATGGTGCATGTCACCTCAAAAATTATTCTTTTTTATCATTTACCTACTCGAGGATGAGCAGGAGTTAAGCGTGGGGATGCTTGATACATCGGAAACGTATCTATAATTTTTGATGTTCCATGCTTGTTTAGTATCTACTTTGCTTTGCTTTGTCTACACTTTGAGGTGTTTTTATATGTTTTTCTGGACTAACCTATTTACAAGATGCAACAGTGACAGTTGTCTGTTTTCTTCTGTTTTTGGTTCAAGAAAAGGCAGAAAATCAATATTCTCGGAATTGGACGGGACAAAAGCCAAATTCAATATTTTACCGTGGGGAACACGAAGCCAGAGTACGAGATGGAGAAGAGCCACCAGGGGGCCACACCCCCTGGCCGCGCGACTGGGCCTAGCCCGCACCTAGGGGGTGCGGCCGCCTTGGCTGCCCCCTGCCTCGCCTCTTCGCCTATAAAGACCGCCCGATACAGAAACCCTAAGGACCTGATCAATATTCCACGAAACCGTCTGTAGCCTCCACCACCGTCTTCCCTAGATTGGGGGGATCTGAAGCTCTTCACGGCACCCTGCCGGAGGGGAGATCATCCCTCCGGAGGCCTTCTTCTTCATCATGCCAGCCTCCGATATGAAGTGTGAGTAGTTACACCTTGGACTACGGGTCCATGTAGTAGCTAGATGGTTGTATCTCCTCCTTTGTGCTACCATGTTTAGATCTTGTGATCTCCGTTCATGATCAAGATCATCTATTTGTAATCATGCATGTTGTGTTTGTAGGGATCCGATGGATATTGAGATTACTATGTCAGATTGATTAATGGTTTTGTCTTATTGATTCTATCATGTCTGTGTTGTTTTTGATCTTGCATGCTCTCTGTTTCTAGTAGATATCTTGGCCAAGTAGATGCTAGTGACTCCAAGAGGGGGTATTTATGCTCGATAGTGGGTTCATGCCTCTGTTTAATCTAAGGGAAGTGACAGAAATCTCTAAGGTTGTAGATGTGCTATTACCATTAGGGAGAAAACAACGGCTTATTCATGAAACAAGTGGATTGTTTACCTTACACACTTTGCTTAAAGCAGTTATCCGTTGCTTGCAACTTAATACCGTAGGGGGTTAGAATGATAACCTTAAGGTGGATTACTAGTCATAGATGCAGTTGGATGGCGGTCTATGTATCTTGTTGTATTGTCCAATCAAATCTCATAGGATCATGAATATCTAGTATTACATTGTTATGCCTTGCTCAGTCCTGTCAATTGCCCTGCTATAATTTATTAACCCAACATGCCATGTTTGTTTATCTTAAGGAGAACACCTCTAGTGAACTATGGACCCCGGTCCAATATTTACCATTGATACATCTTCCACTGTTATTGTTTACCTTTCTGCAAACCACTATTACCTTCCACACCATATAGTTAACCCTTTGTTTTCAGCAAACCAATGAGATTGACAACCTCAGTGTTCGTTGGGGCAAAGTCTTGAGTTTGTGTTGTGTAGGTTTCCAAGTTGCTAGCAACACCTTTGAGTCGTTTCCTTCCTCCTACTGTTTCGATAACCTTGGTTTCTTACTGAGGGAAAACTTTCTGCTGTGCTCATCACACCTTCCTCTTAGGGTCTCCCAACGAAGCTTCCACGCACCATCATAAAGTGCTAATGAGGTAAGGCTAAAACTCGTTAGTCAGACTTTGACTAGCACAACTCTCTCATGGTATAGATCTTTACCCCAGAAGCCACTACTTCCTGGGATATTTTAGCTTGTGAGTTTCTAGCTAAGTATTATCCTTTATCAAAATCTTTTGGAATCAGGCGTCTTATAATGACTTGGAGGAACCGTCCTAATGAAGGACTAGTAAGAGATTATATAAGATTTAATGATTTACTTAATCAATGTCCTCATCATGCTTTGCCTGAATGGTATTTATTGCATATCTTTTATGGCAGGTTAATTGAACCTAATAAATTGGAACTAGACTCTTGCGCGAGAGGAGCTTTTATGAATCTTCCCATAACTAAAGCTTGGGGTTTAGTTAATAGAATTCGTGATCATAGAGTTTCTTGGAATTTTGGTCTAGGAAACGAAGGAGGCATAGAAATAGATTATGATTGTATTCGTGACTATGATAAAAAGGGAAATGTTAATGAATTATCTAAAGAACTTTATTTGGATTCAGATCTTGTGTTGCTTGTTGTTAAAGCTTTTATAGAACATACCAAATCTCCAAAAGAGGGTTGGGTCAAGTATGATCCACCACCCGAACCTGAGAAGAAAAGAGAAGTTAAAGCAACACTGGCCTCCCTAGAACCAATGTATGAGATACCTTTCCCTAACACTGTGCAAAAACATATTTTGGAATATGAACAGGTTAAAGCAGTACAGCCGAAGAAAGAAGAGGAAAGTGTGCCAGAAGTTGAAGAACATTTGGATGAAACCAAAGATGAAGAGGTAACCAAGGAAGCAATTATGGATATGTATGCACATTGCAATATAGTTGAACTTGATAAAGAGACTTCTGTACTAGTTGAAGGTAAAATTAAGGTAAAAGATGTGGGTAAGCCTATTATTCCCTGCATATTTAAAGAAACCTCACATTATGGTTTATGTGATCTTGGCACCGCAGTTAATGTTATAACTTATGATTTGTTTTTAGAAATAAAAGAAGAGATAATACCGTCTACAATAGAGAATACTGATATGACAATCATGTTAGCCAATAAATCTCTTAGAATTCCAATGGGAGTTGTTGAAGATACAACTATCACAATTGGCAATGAAAATTTTCCTACCGATTTTGTAGTTGTTGATATGCCAGTTGACACTCTTTAACCAATTATATTTGGAAGAAACTTTTTGAATGATTTAGGTGCCAAAGTTGATTTCAAAAAGTAGATTGTGTCTCTTAAGCTTGGGGAAGCAGAAAAAAATTCCACTTTTCCAAATTTAAAGACAGACCTCTACAAATACAAGAAGAAGAGAAAGGAAAAAACTATTGAGGACATGGTAGCTCTATTCTTTAGTAATCAAGTAGAAGAAGCAAATCAAGACTCAAATTATGAAGAACTGATTATGGAGGATAATTCCCTAGAAGAATTAGAAAGTGAATTCGATTTGCTTCCCATTTTAGGGCCTCCAACTGATGAGGCTTTTGAAGAGCTAGAAAAGATAGGGGATTAGGAATTACCGCCCCCAGATTTTAAGACTTTACCAGATAATCTTAAATATAGATTTTTGGACAATACAAATAAATTCCCTATTATTATTAGTGCTAAACTTTCAGGGGATGAAGAAGACGAACTCATGGAAGTACTTAAGGAGCATCACAAGGCCTTTGAGTACTCAATGGATGATTTGAAGGGCATTAGTCCCATGATAGACGTCCATCGAATATTCATGGAGGAAGGTGCTAAACCAGTTGCATAATTTAATAGACGGCTGAAGCCCGAAATGAAGGAAGTGGGAAGAAAAGAAATAGTACGCCTACTAGATGCAGGTATAATCTATCCTGTAAAGAAAGTGAATGGGTAAGTCATGTTCATTGTGTTCCTAAGAAGGGCGGTTTTACTATTGTTCCTGATGAAAGCAATGAATTGATACCACTAGAACTATTATTGGAAATAGGATGTGTATAGATTTCAAGAAACTGAATAAAGAAACTAGGAAATATCACTATCCTTTACCGTTCATAGACCAAACTTTAGAGAGGTTAGCAAACCACACTCATTTTTGCTACTTGGACGGATACTCTGGTTTTTCCCAAATAGATGTTCATCATGATGACCAACTTAAAACAACTTTCATTAGTCATTATGGTTTACATGCTTACCGACGCATGCCTTTTGGTTTATGTAATGCTCTAGCTACTTTTCAAAGATGGATGACTTCTATTTTTGCAGATTTTATAGAATTGATAATGGAAGTATTTATGGATGACTTCTCTGTCTATGGAACTTTATTTACTAGTTGCTTGGATAATCTCAAAAGGGTTTTACAGCATTGCAAGGAAACCAATCTTGTTCTAAACTGGGAGAAGTGCCATTTCATGGTAAAATAAGGTATATTCCTTGGACATAAGGTATCAGGTAAGGGTATTGAAGTAGACAGAGCTAAGGTCGAAACAATAGAGAGAATGCCACAACCTAAGGATATAAAAGGTATAAGAAGTTTTCTTTGTCATGTGGGTTTTTATAGAAGGTTCATTAGGAATTTCTCTGGAATTTCTAAACCTTTAACTAACCTTTTGCAAAAGGGAGTAAGATTTAATTTTGATGATAAATGCCTTATTGACTTTGATAAACTTAAATATGCTTTATCCCATGCTCCTATCATTAAACCACCTATATGGGATATGACTTTTGATTTAATATGTGAAGGTAGTGAAGATGCTGTAGGAGTAACTCTGGGACAACATATAGGTCGTAGATTTAATATTATACATCATGCTAGTAAAAATCTTAATAGTGCTCAAAACAATTATCCTAAAGAAGAAAGAGAACTTTTTGCTGTATTTTTCTCTTGCGATAAATTTCGTTCTTATATAGTTGATACAAAAGTAAGAGTTAATACGGATCGCGATGGTTTAAAAGAACTCCTTGAGAGGAAAAATCATAAGACAAGACTGGTCCGTTGGATCCTTTTACTTCAAGAATTTGAGTTGCAGATTATGCAGAGGCAAGAAATAAATATATTGGATGCATTATCCATATTTGCCCAGCAGGGCACCAATATTATTGAGAGGAACTTTAGTCTTGATGATTTTCGTTTATAAGAATAATTACATGAGCTAAGGTCAATTCCTCCAAAAGATAAGAAGTCCTTGTTGTTGGAGGAGCTTGTCACCCACGACTAAATAAAGGTAAGTACAAGGTAAGTTTTCATTCTCTAAATAAGTGATTTTTTTCACAATTTATACTCCTAAATTTTTTACCTTTTAATTCCTCATGTTTTTCTGAAGTTTCTGAGGGTTTTACCAACTATACGACCGCAACTATATGGCCGGAGAAAATCCTCCTGTCATATAGTTGGTCGTTAAGTTAATGGTAGTTCCCTCACGAAATTTTTTGATGTTTGGAAACTATACGACCACAACTATACGGCCGGAAAATTTGCTCCCGCCGTATAGCTGGTCGTTAAACTTTCTGGCATCTCCGTTCTTTTTCGTTTTATTCATCTAAAAAACTGTGTCGGTTCCAAGTCAGTAACCTAACCGACCTGGACTCGAGATATTTTGGAAATATCTGCCTGAAAACAACTATACGACCGGAACTATACGGGTCGCGCCTTATAAAATACGTGATTTCTTTCCCTATCTCATTAAGATTCTTCTTTTGGGCGTAACTTTGGTGTTTCTCGCGAGTTTTACCGACCTCTGACCCTCCTTATAAAATTCCATTGTGTTTCTCCCTAATCATAATCACCAGGAACCAATCTACCTCTTGTTCATACGTGAGGATTGATGGCTGTGAAATATAGCCATCCACATCCACATTTAAACTATATATTATTCATACTTTTGATGAAATATCTCTCTAAATCCTGCCACTAGTGCCTAATGATCAAAGGGTTATGCAATCCTGTCTTTCCACTTTTTCCTGTGAAGGAAATGACGTTTGATGATGGGAATCACAACATTAAAGTCAAAGATACGAGATTTCCAACAACTTAAAGAAACCAGGGGTCGTGAAGAGGAACCAGTACCTTTAACGACTAAGTATACGGCAGGAATAAAATTATGTCTGTATAGTTCTGGCCTTATAGTTTCCACCGACAACGCTAGGTCAAATAGAACAACTTTCATGGAGGGGCCCCTATATAAAGAAACCTCTCGTGACGAGAAACGAGAGCCAGAGTCGAGAACCTAAGATAAGAGAAAATCCGCCGGAGGAATAGATCTAGATCCAATCTCAAAACCCTTCTCCACCACCATAGCCATAGTCCACCACTTGTAATAGTAGATCTCATATCCAATTGGCGGCATTGTAAGACTATTACTATCTATCTCATGATTTCCATTACAATGTTTATGATTGTTGATCTCATCTCTATGTGTGAGTAATTCTCCTTGGGCTAAGGGCTTCGGCCTAGCCATGTAGTTTGTGCATATTATTTATCACAGATGGGATCATGTATTAGTTTGTATGACATGATGATTATTGTATCCTATCTTGCCTTAATCTAAGGACTTGTTAGGTACCCAAGACCCCGAGGATTGATCCAGGTATAGGGAGTATGAGTAATGACTAATATGCAGGATATGAACCCAGTGACAGAAAGGGTAGTACGGCTGTATGTGAGGGATTTACTTGGGATTAACGGTGATTTCACTACGCATATCATTAGTTCTCTTTCTTCTATGGATGATACTAATAGGCTATGGTAATAAGCGGTTCCGGAGGCAATAGCAGTTATGGATGCACTGGCCACACATAATTATCTTGCTCTAACGATTACATGCATACTTTATTATTATTATCTTTTATTCCCATCAGATGTTTTGCATAGCTATAGGTAAAACCGAACGTCCCAGACCCTCTATATCCATCATCGACAACAACAAAAGATCGCAAACTCTTGGTCCGGTAAAACACAAAAAGAATTCTAAAACTCCCGAAGGTCCATTAACGTAACTTCACCATGCTTTCTGCTTCCGGAGGATTCGTTAACCTAGGTCTACTAGGGAAAAATAGCTGTACTACATCCGTAATCTAGATCGAAGGTATCAACCCTTTTTTCTGGCGCCGTTGTCGGGGAAGCAATAGCTACCCTAGTAAGGTTATTAGGAAACTTGCTAGTTTTAATTCTTGTTTTTAATTTTGTTAGTTTTCTTTTAGTCTTTATTTGAAAAACCCAAAAAAATAGTTAGTCTTTAAATTCTTGTTTTTATTATTAGAAGTTTTTGTTAAGAAAACCCAAAAACATAAGTACTATGGGTGAAAAGAAACTTGGGGAGTTTGCAACTCCCAACAATGATTATTTGCGTACTTCTATTACCCAGCCAGCAATTACTGCTGAGAACTTTGAAATTAAGCCCCACTATTTAAGTTTGGTTCAACATAATCCGTTTGGAGGTTCTGCTACTGAGGACCAGGTATGAACTTGAACACTTTCACTGAAATATGTGATATGATGCGCATTAAAGATGTTGACCCTGATATGGTCAAGCTGCGCTCATTTCCTCTCTCTCTTAGAGGAAGAGCAAAAGAATGGTTGCTATATTTGCCTATAAATACTATTGCATCATGGGGGAATGTACTTCTTTGTTCATGACTAAATTTTTCCCACCTGCAAAGACTATGCAACTAAGATCATTATTTTGCATTGTAGTTGTAGGATCTTGGTATTTTACGGCGTTCGCATGCACCTTTTATGTTTATTTTCACTAGGATCAAGACAGATGATGGATCCGATGGACACAATTCTTGGACCAGTTAGATTGGAGTGAAAAGGAGCCAAAAACAACTTATATCCCTTATTTGGGAAATATCAATAATACCAGAAGAAACCCCAAAGTGATTGGAGGATACAGAAGAGTTGACGACCAACTATACGGCAGGAAAAGTTTTTCGGCCGTATAGTTCCCGCCGTATAGTTGACGCCGACACCGCCTCCTCAAATAGTTTCACCCCGTGCAACTGGATCGGCGAGATGACATACAGATGTAGAGGTCTCATCCTAATAAGGTAGATTCCTCCTGTGTTTTACAATGCTAGTCCCTGGATCAATAGCTAGCATCCACAGTTAAGATGTAATATCAAGAAACAGAGGTCATAATATAACTTTATAACCAGGAATAACATAATATTATTACATCTTACATAGCTCATTTGGCTATTATATTACATTGCAGCGGAATAACTATAAGCATGGGTCCTTCATCTTCAAAGTGCCACAGGCAGATGTTGGTTGTAGACTTTGTAATCCTAATCAATCAATCTTCACTAAAAACAATCAAACCTGCAACATACAAGTTACAGCCACAAGGGTCAATACATTTGAATTGTATTGGCAAGTGATACTATGGTAGTATAGTGGAGTCTATCATCTATATGCATTTGGCTAAGTGGAGTTGAGGCTTGCATTGCTCAAAATAGATTTTTCTTATCATTTTGAAAATACTAAGTTTTTGCTTGACAAAATCATTTTTCTCAATCAAAGATTTCAAGATCCTTGTACCAAGCCATCTCTCCATTAATGATTGAAGAATTCAAACAACCCTTGTTCAAACCACAAGATTTTAATTTAGAAATTGGAATGATGAGATTCTTGATTGCTTCCATGTCTTGATGCTCAAATTTTCCTTTACCAGGGACATGGCTAAGTACTTAGATTTTACACTCTGCAGAGGTGGTGCACTTTCCCCACAAGACTTGGTTTCCCAAGACAAGATCTTTCAGAAGCCTTCCCTTAGACCAAAATGGACGCGCTCCAACCTATCAAACACTACCACCCACTGTCCATATGGCTAAGTTCTTGCAACCTATATGATCATGGCAGAGCCCATATTGCCAAGTGGTTGCACTTGAAGCTTCTCAACATTTGACATCTCAAATCCCTTTGTTTCCTGGGTGGCCATCCACAAGTGAGATACACAAGGTTCACCAGTCCCCTGGCCTTGTGTAACCACTCAACATATCCCAATCCTTCCATTCCACCCAGGTGATTCATTAACTTAGTTGTTTTATTAAACAAAACATAAGTCCTCAGACTTAGAAATTTTCCATAGCATGATTATATGTTCCACCCTTGTTTTCTACTAGCTAGGCTAAGCTTGATAGTATTAGGAATCTTAACTTAGGAAAATCCTACTAAGGATTCATCTACTAGGTTTTACTATAGCAAGGTCTATACTTAGCAAAATCCATGCAAGTTTTACTTAGCAAAATCACTAATGCATAGAGATAGTAATAGGATAGAAAGTATGAAGCATCACTTGCCTTTTTGGTAGGGAATGGTGGTTCACTCCTTTATCTTTCTAGTCTCACACTTCACTACAAATCAATCAAGCAAACACAAATTCAATTCACATTCCAAACCAAAGTCAAACAAACAATTCTTCACACACACAAAGTAATGGAATCTAAGTCATGCATGGGAGCATGCACAAGATAGTTTTATTTTGCAAATAGGGTCTCTATGGAGTTTCTAAACTTTGTAAGATCCAAATTGGTCATTTACCAAAGTGGCAAAGTCATTAGCAAATGGGTTTTATTCAAAACCACTTTTAAATCCATTCATCATTTCATGTGGTGAAAAATGTTTTTATCAAGGCAAAACTCTTAAGTTGTTCACCAAATGAGTTGCTAATTTGCAAAACTTGGTGTTTTAGGTCAGTAGGTTTTGTCCAAAACATTTCCTTAAAGTTTTCTTTTCATAAACATTTTTATAACAAAAACCATTCTTTTTATTTGGCTAGAAAATGACTAAGTCAAGTAATCCAACATAAATCTTACAAAAATCATTTTTAATACCAAGGGTTGGTTCCTAGGGTCAGTAAGGTCACAACAAACCATTTTGCAAAGGTTTTAATCCAAAAATCATTTTTAAACAATTTTTATACTCTAAACAAGCTCACAAAAGTTTCTGCAAATTCAAACAAGATAACAGATACTATTTGCTAAACTAAGGGCATGGTTGGTTAGGTCTTGCTTTCCTGAATCCAACGACATAAAATTTGAAATTTTTGGACGTGTAGATATCAAGTTATAAGGGTTTGAAGTTTGCAAATAAATGATATTCAAATCTGTTTCTAAACCTAATAGATGACACGCGGCGTGTTGCTATTCGCGGGTACCGCTTCGCGTGGATCGCAGCTGTGGGGTGTTGGATCTGATCGATCGCACGGTCTTGGACGCGTACCCCTTCGACGATAAGTGAACTAATCGTGGGCGCTAGATCTAGATCGAATGGTGCTGGCGAGTTTGACCATATGCGGGCGGCGCTGACGGCGGCTAGCGGCGGCGCACGGCCAGGCGGTGGTGCTACGGTGGTTTGAGGAAGCGAGAGAGGAGGAGAAGAAGCTCACCGGGTTCAGGAGGTCATGGTGATGCTCGAGGAGGTGTTGGTCGGGCGAGGGGCGCTCTGGTCTTGGCAGGATTGCTCGCCGGAGTGGAGGACGGCGTCGGGTGCCTCAGGTGGTCATCGTGGATGGCGCTGTGGATCACCCCAAGGCGAAACATCGACGCGGTTAGATGCAGAAGGATGTGGCAAGTATGGGAGTGTGAACGAGGAGACGCGGGGCGGTCTGGTTTACCTGGGGGTCGTCGTCGGAGAAGAAACAGGCGGCGGCGCTGTCAGAGCTAGTCCAAGCCAAAGCTCTAGGGCGCCCGCGGTCGAGTGAAGGACACGGGGAGAAGCGTCTGGGAGTGGGGAACTTGCTCGTGTGCTCAGTGTGTCATGGGGTGGTCAGGTTTGGACGGAATCGACAATGGACCTCGTTGGAGACAGGGGCAGTCGAGGAGAAATTGTGGCTTCCTGGAGGCGTGCTTGGGGGAGGAAACAGAGGGGAAACGGAGAGGAGTGACTGGCGTTTAAAGGTGCATGATCACTGCGAGTAAAGCTGGTCGCGTTAAGGCGTAATCAAGCCGCGAAATCAAGTCTGCAACGGCGACGAGAGAGGAGGAACAGGTCATGGGGTGGGGAAGAAGGGGACGTGGCGGTGGGGTCCTCTGGTCAGTGAGAAAGGGAGAAGGAGAGGGGTCCACATGTCATCGTCTGCGCGGGTCAGATAGTTGGTTCGAGTCGTTTTCTGCGGGGAGGAGAGAACTGGGCTAAGTGGCTGTTGGGCTGGCTCAGTTGGGTCTGTCCTTTTCCATATTTTTTTCTGCCTGGTTGTTTTATTCTTTTCTATTTCTATTTTCTGATTTGATGTTCAAACAAATGATTCAATCAACAATGCAAACCATTCAAACAATTCAAACTTGTAATGAGTTTTTGGTTATGTTTAGTAGCATAAACCAACTTCCAAAATAAAATAATATTTTAAATCTTTTTAGGTTCCATTTATTAATTAAATAAAATGGACCATGGTTTATTAATAAAATAGGGTTTGGTTTATTTAATAAAATCTCCATTTTAAATCCAAATATTTTCAAAACCAAATCAGTAGGTTTTATTTGGAAATAAGGAATACTTGGAAACTTGTTTAAAATAAAATAATCTTTTATTTTAGGGTCCATTAATAATTAAATAAAATATACTTTCATTATTAATTCATATAGGATGTGTTTTATTGAGAGATTTATTTTAAAACCTGAAATAAAGCCAAAACACTTTAGTAGGTTTTATTTGTGAATATCAAATATTTGGAAAATCTTATTTTAAATAATTTAATAAGTTTTGATGTTTCAATTAAATTGATAAAACCTTTTATTTAAATAAAGTTGGATATTAAATCCTTATTAATTTATTTAATTAAATCTTTGCTAATTTTATTTAAAATAAAATGTTTTAATTCAAAAGCCTGGCCAAGGTTTTAATTTGGCTTTATAAAATATTTATAAACTTCTATTTCATTTGAAAACAAATATTTTTCATTTAAGAGTTTCAAAATAGTATTTCCAAATGTTTTAATGTTTATCTTTTTAAATCTCTTTAGGTTTTATTTAATTCAATTGAATTCAAAAGTTTCTTCTGGCCCTGAAAATCAAACAAAGTTTTATTTTATTCATTTATTTTCTCAGTACAAGATTTGGAAAATCTTGGGTTGTGACAAAAGAACACCCTGAAATCACCGAAAACCTCACCTCCGGAAGGGATCTAGAGGGGGAACTTGCCCAAGGGATCCATCTTTATCCTAAGCAGATCTGGGAGGCCAAGGCATCGATCTTCATCTTCATCAACCGCTGCATATCCATCACCACCATCATCTCCATCCATCCCATCTAGATATTGTTGTAATTCTTACACTAGTTGTGGATTTATATAAGTACTATTCATCGATAATGGTTTCCATTACCATTGTCATGATGATGTTTGCCTCCATGTCTGAGTAGATCATTAGTTCTTGGGGAGATAGAGAAACCCTAGTATATGATTGAGATTAAATAGGGATTATTATGTTATAAATCATTATATGTATGTGTTAATTGTCTTCATCTTGATGTTGGGAGTTGTGCACCTCCTTAACATTTGCCTCTTACGGGGACTTAATGGAGGGGATTACCTGTTGGTAGACGGAGGGATGGTAGCACTTACTGTGACTATAAATTCGTTGTCATCCTTTACGTACTAACTTGGGGAAGAAAGGATAACTCATTAAGCCATGTCCATGCCGTGGGAGAAATCCCTTAATAGCGGGATAATATGATCGATGTCGTTTATCTGTCAGCTGTGGTTATGAAGGATGGTGTGAGCAGTGGTTGCTGCCTAATCATCCAGATATGGAGCTCCTCCCACATACATGGATATCATGAGAATATTCGTTATAATAATCTTGATCCCTTAGTCTAAAATGCTAGCGGTGTATCCACCACTCTCTGGGAACGTCTTTCCCCTATTGCAGTTTCAATCTTTTTACACACGCGATTACTACTTTTTGCATTAAGTTTTACTTCATGTTACTTTACTGTTTCACTCAACAAAAACCCAAAAACAATTCTACTTTTCTTGAATCTTAGAATTAATCCTTAAGTACTGCGTTTAGTTTTAATTAAAAGCATTTTAGTCTTTCGCCTACTGCTCCATGTGGGATCGATATCGTTATTTCAAAACTAGCTACAAATGATCTGTGCAGTTGCAGTCATCAAGCTATTTTCTGACGCCGTTGCCGGGGATCTTAGTGCTATAAGTCACTTTAATTTTAGTTATTCACTTTTGTTGTACTAATTTTTTATTTGAGTTGCAAGACCATAACAATGGATAACACTCAGCATTTAATGCAGCTTGAGGCAGTAAGTAATATGGGTTCGCCCATGGATGCTTTTATAACTGTCAATAGAACCATAAACCCCAACGGTATTGAGATCCATCCCTTATTATTTGAGTTACTTAACTCTAAGAAGTTTTCAGGGACGAATGAAGAGAGTCCATATGGACACTTACAATTGTTTGAAGATTTTTTTGGTTCCTTCATATTTGATGATTGTGACCTTGATAAGGTTAAAATCCAGTTGTTTTGACAAAATCTCTCTAATAATGTTTGCAACTGGTATAGATCCTTTTATGCAGAAGCACCAAGGACGTGGACGGATTTGACAACCAATTTCCTGTCAAAATCAGAATGCAAAGCTCACAGGATGAGAGGTATTATTATTAGTTTCAAAAATAATCCTAATGATAGTCTATATGAAGGTTATCTAAGGTATTTAAGCTATCTCGACAATTGACCCCATCACCGTTTGCCTGATTGGTTAATCACTCATACTTTCTATGGAGGGCTTAATAATAAAAATAGAACGATCCTTGATACTGCTTCTAATGGTAGTTTCCTGTCTTATACCTATGATGAAGCTTGGAAATTAATAATTAAAATGAAAGAGACAACAGAAAGTCTTAAAAGTGAGGAGAGCAATATGAATAGTTCTTCTGAATATGCTTGTGTTAACGACTTTATTGCAGATGAAAGGACTTGTGCGATGATTAAAACCCTTGGTATTGATTGTTATTCGGTAAAGAAAATTATTGAGAATTATGCAGGGCATATACAGGTACCTACAGGATGGGAACCTCACAAACCCCTCGAAGAAAAGAAGCAAGCAAGAGAGGACGCATCATTGGTAGAATTTTACTCCGAACCTATTCAAGAGAATATTAAGAAAAAGTGCAGGGAGGAAGAACGTATAAGGAGATGATCAAAGAAATCAGAAAAGAACCCCGAAGCTACCAATGCAAATATTCTTATATTTAAGGATCTTATGGAGGCAAGAATCATGGAAAATGAAGTAGTTATGCTAGACTCTGAAACTTCAAACTTTATTACAGGTAAGATACAAGGTAAAGAAACTTCTAATCCTATGACTCCTATATACTATGGAGAAACTTCCTTATACGGAATTTGTGAGCCGATTTTGTAACATCCCAAACTTTCATTAAACCAAAACTTCATCATTGCATTCATATCATCATGGTGATACGTCGGAAATGTATCTATAATTTTTGATGTTCCATGCTTGTTTAGTATCTACTTTGCTTTGCTTTGTCTACACTTTGAGGTGTTTTTATATGTTTTCTGGTACTAACTTATTAACAAGATGCCACTGTGCCAGTTGCTTGTTTTCTTCTGTTTTTGGTTCCAGGAAGGCAGAAAATCAATATTCTCGGAATTGGACGGGACAAAAGACAAAGTCAATATTTTACCGTGGGGAACACGAAGCCTGAATACGAGACGGAGGAGAGTCACCAGGGGGCCACACCCCCTGGCCGCGCGGTTGAGCCCACCCCGCGCCTGGGGTGTGTACAGCCGCCTTCACGACCCCCCTGCCTCGCCTCTTCGCCTATAAATACCACCCGATGCCTAAACCCTAAGGACCCGATCAATATTCCATGAAACCGTCTGTACCGCCGCCACCAGGTAATGTCCGTGGAAACCACGAATAAATAGCTGCTCATCCATCTCCTCCTTGGAGCGCGACCAAGGTCCCTGGCAAATACTGAACAAAGTGGTTTGGGGCAGAGGAATCTCTCTCTCTTTCCCGTTAGTAAACATCATCCTCTAAACCAATCTCTCAAGGGTAGATCCAGCAGTGACAAAGTGATGTTCTTTCATGGCAGCTAAATCAAGCCTCTGAGGAGCCAAAATTGTATCATTTGGATCAACAGAAAGGTCTAAAGAAGCAACAACACGTGCAACAATAATACCCCCATTAATGGGTCACTTAGCAGCTAAGTGACGAGCAATGAGAGAACCAAGACTGTACCTGGTTTCATTGTTGAGTGCAGCAGCTAGGAAAGCCAAATGATAGTTGGAAATATTTCTAGCGTTCTCCCTACCAAGAATACTAGTGGCAAGATAATAAGCAAAATATCTCATAGCTGGGAGTTGAATATTTCTTATCTTTCCACGTTGGGCTCTGCGGTCATCATCATTGGTTATCCCGCGGTAGAGCTCCAACAAATCAGCGGGTTGAGCTGAAATCTTCTTCACCGTCCCAGTCGTGCCAATACCCAAGATTTCACAAAATTTCTTCAATTTCATGGTGAAGGGCCTATTATAGATTTTGAATGACACCTCTGACTTGAAAGGGTTATTGGTAAAAGAGAAACTCTCCACAAAAGTTTTAGTGATCATAGAATATTGCTCACTCTCATCCTGCATATAACTAGTTAGTCCAACCCTCCAAACCAAGGTTAGGAAATCATTGAGAATCCCTGCAGCCTGCAATAAGGTAGGACAAGGGAAGGTAGAAGGGTGTGCATCCCCCTCATCTCCCTCCTTTCCAAAACACGATATAATGAGATCCTCATTGTATGATGGCCTATCTCGGGAGGATGATCTTGAAGGCCTTGTCCTCCTTGGTGCATCACTCTCAAACACTTCTCCAAAGGTGTGGTTGTCCATGACCTTTTTTCTGAAATTTTTAGACAAACATCAAACCAAGTGATTTCCAAGTTGATAAATAATGAGGAACTACTATAGAACTTGCTAGAGGGCTAAACATGTATCAAAATGAAATGTATAAGCATAGAACAAGCATGCAAGGTCACACAACCTATCACCTATAGTAGGAAAATACTCAAGATATAATCTACTAATCAAAATCTAATTGGACAAGCGGAGGAGGCACATACCAAGGAGCAATCCCTCCAAAAAATCAGCAGCAAAGATGGGCTGAGCAAGGAGATCGAAAATCGGGAGCAAGAACAGCAGGAACTCGAGATTGAGAAAGTTTTCCGGTGTTTTTCGAGAGAGAGAGAAAGAAGTGGCTAGAAGGAGACACATTGGAGGGACACAGGTGGGCCCCACCCAGGCCAGGCGCGCCCTGGGGGCTGGCCGCGCCACCAGGGGGTGTGCTGTCCTGGTGGGTCTCCCTGGGCCACTCCTGGTGTCCCTCTGCCCCTTTTTCGAGGAAAATTTTAATATGAATTTTCTGGGATTTTTCCGAAAACTTTATTTTTGGCCAATTTTCAGGGTATGAAAATTGATTTTCTCGTAGAAAAGATTTTTTAGAAGTAGCAAAAGCAAACAAAAACCAAAGCTACAGAAGTTCTAAGACACTCTAACAAGCAAACAACTAGCAAAACTAAAGCTAACAAGAGAAAGAGCAAATACTAGGAAAGAGAAAAATAAAAGTGAGCAAGTATAACCACTATGAAAGCATTGTTTTGTTCATTAAAATCCATTTGTTAACAAGGTTGATCAAGTCTTGTTACCAAAAAAATCTTATATTAAGAAAAAATTTGCGTTCCACAAAGTGATTATGTTACCTCAAACTTGATAGCAATGGTCCCAATCATAATAGTTTCAAAACTTCCTTGTAGAATGGGACAATATATTTCTCCAACTTTAATGCTCTCAATATTTTCAATGGAATTCATGCAATAGCTTTTATCAACCTTCTTGGGGAAATAGATAGTATGCTCTTTGTCATTAATATTAAATGTTACTTTTTCCTTGATTACAATTGATGACAGCACCTGCAGTATTACGAAAAGGTCTCCTAAGAATAATAGACATATTATCATCTTCAGGCATCTCAAGCACAACAAAATCAGTTAAAACCAAGCAATTATGATCCACTTGAACAGGAACATCCTCACATATACCAACAGGAATAGTAGTTGACTTATCAGCCATTTGCAAAGATATATCAGTTGGTACCGAATTTTCTAGCTGGAGTCTCTTATAGAGAGAAAATGGCATAACACTAACTCCAGCTCCCAAATCACATAAAGCAGATCTAACATAATTATTCTTAATAGAGCAAGGAATAGTTGGTATACCTGGATCACCAAGTTTCTTTAGAACCTTACCATTGAAGGAATAATTAGCAATCAAAGTAGAAATTTCCTCATTAGGAATCTTCCTTTTATTACAGACAATATCCTTCATATACTTTGAATAAGGAGGCAACTTAATAGCATCAGTCAAAGGAATTTGCAAAAATAAAGGTTTCATCCACTCACAAAACTTGTTGTAGTATTCTTCCTCCTTTGACTTTTGTTTCTTATTTTGGAAAGGCATAGGTTTCTACACCCAAGGTTCTCTCTCGCTACCATGTTTATTAGCAATAAAATCTTCCTTGGTGTACCTAGTGTTCTTAGTGTGCTTCTTAGGTTCTTCCTCAACTTCCTCCTTGTCAGGAGCATCATTTTTATCACCACTTTTAGTTTCAGCATCAGAGACTAATATACTATTAGATCTATAGCAGGTTCAGAGGGTTCCTCAACTATTTTGTGTTTCTTTTTATTTCTCTTATGAGGACTACCACTACTTTCACCTTGTTGAGAATCCTGCTCAATTCTTTTAGGGTGTCCTTTAGGATATAAAGGATCTTGAGTAGCTATACCACTCCTAGTTCTAATTCCATAAGCATGTTTATCTCCTGAGGCATTAACTAGCATATCCTTATGTACCTTATCAAGTTGATCAATTTGAGTTTGAACTATTTGAAAGTGTTTACAAAGAATTTTAACATCATTAGCAGTTATTTCCACAATATCTTTCAACTCATTAATATCTCTAGAGTTTTCCAATAAATGATTTTGAACTTGTTTATTAAAATTACCTTGTTTAACAATAAATGTATCAAGTTCATCTAAGCATTGATCAGGAGGCTTACCATAGGGAATATCACCTTCATTAAAGTGGACATAGTGCGCCTCAATAGTAGATGAGTGGGGAATTGGCTTACATAATTCTTCTATAGGAGGTAGATTCTTCACATCTTCAGCTATAATACCTTTCTCCTAAAGACATTTCTTAGCTTCTTTCATCACTTCATCATTTAATGCAATCACTCCTCTCTTCTTTGGTGTTGGTGTTGGAACTGGTTCAGGCACAACTGGTTCATGAGTAATAGGCTCAGGTGTATTTAGCTCAGTTGAAGTCCAATCATCATAATTTTTTCTTATTTTAGCCATTAATTCTTCAGCATCTGTAGGAGTTATATTTCTGAAAACACAATCAGCAAAGCTATCTAGGTATGTCCAAGAATCATTAGTTAGTCCATTATAATAAATATCAAGAAGCTCATTTTTAGGAAATGGACATCCAGGATGTGCATGAATCAAGGCACAGAACCTTGTCCATGACTCAGGCAATTTCTCTTCTTCTCCCTATTTAAAATCAAAAAGTCTCTGCAAAGCAGCATGTCTAGCACTGGGAGGAAAATATTTCTGGAAGAAAGAAGCAGTCAAGCAATCAGGTCTATCAATGGAACTAGGAGGTAATCTATTAAACCAAGCCCTAGCTTCTCCTTTTAGTGAAAACGGGAAGATCTTAGTAACAAAGTACTTACGCATCTTAAAATCATCAGAGAATAAGTCACTCACAGTGGAAAGCTCATTCATATGTGCCACAGCACTCTCACTCTTAGTCCCACAAAAGGTTCTTTCTCAACAATGTCTATATAGGATAAATCAAGAGAGAAATCATAATCTTTATCTTTAATATCTATGGGAGAAGTGGCAAACTTAGCATCAGAAGACAGTTTAGTAATAATGGTACGTCTCTCAAGGAGACTCCTAATAGCACTAGCACCATGTGTGTTTTGGTACTCTTCAATAAAACATCAGTCATTGCAATGTAACCATCACTAATATCATATCTCTCTCTAGACTCAGGAGAGCTAACAGGTGTAACAGTGTCTTCACTAGGAGTTTTAGTGTTTCCCAAGATAGTTTTAGCAATAGTAGCATCTAGGAAAGGACCTAATGAACCACTCGCATCAAGCATAGTAGAAGTAACATCATGAGTATCGGAAGCTGTTTCAGATTCAATAGTAGTAGCAGTGTGTGTAGCATGTGTATGTTGTGGTGGTGTAACAACCTTACTTATAACGGACAGTGAATCAAGAGCAACATAGGTGTTTAGGACTGTACCTCTTCTTGTAGTGGATGGTAAAATAGGAAACTTTCCATCACGAGACTTCCCCATGATGAAAGGAATAGCAGTGAACAATAATAGATCCAAGTGAAACAACAAATAAAGCTATGCTCCCCGGCAACGAGGCCAGAAAATAGTCTTGATGACCCGCAAGTATAGGGGATCGCAACAGTCTTCGAGGGTAGTATTACCCAATTTATTGATTCGACACAAGGGGAGACAAAGAATAATTATAAGCCTTAACAACTAAGTAGTCAATTCAGCTGCACCTGGAAATAGTTCTTGCTCATAGAAGTTTATCAGTAGAAACAGTTTGTAGTAGCAATGGCAAAGCAACAGCAGCAGTAGAACAAGAGCAATAGTAATAGTAGTAGCAAACAGTAGGATATGAGTGCGGTAGGCATAAGGATGGATGGACGGGTCTTGCATCGACAAGTCTAAACATGTAACTTCAAGATCTAGGGCAATTGCAGATAAATAAGATAAAGCATCCAAGTACTAAACAATCATAGGCATGTGCTCCATATATAGTCATGCGTGATCGCAGTGAGAACTTGCACAACATCTTTTGTCCTGCCAGCCCGTTGCAGCGGGGCCTCAAGGGAACTACTGGCAATTAAGGTGATCCTTTTAATAGAGCACCGAAGCAAAGCATTAACACCCGTGAACACATGTGATCCTCACATCACATCCATCCCCTCAGGTTATCCCAATTTCTGTCACTTCAGAGCCTTTGGATCCGGACAATGATATGTGTACACAACTTGCAGATAAGATCACAAACAATACTATCATAATGAATCAATAATAAGTTCAGATCTGAGATCATGGCACTAGGGCCCTAGTGACAAGCATTAAGCACAACAAGTTGCAACAAAGTCAAATATCACTAATAGAGATACTAGGCACCATACGCTAACAATCTTATTCGATTACATGATAGAACTCATCCAATCCCTACCATCCCCATAGCCTACAGCGGGGGATTACTCACTCATGGATGAGGGAAACATGGATGGTTGACAGAGAGGCGTTGTTGATGATGATGGCGATGATCCTCTCCAAATTCCCTGTCCCGACAGGGTGCGAGAACGGAGTTTCTGGTTCCGAATCACGGTTTCTAGTGGTGGCAGCGCAGCAGAACTCTTTCTGGAAAACATCGAACCCTCCTAAGTTTTTAGGTCAAGAGGCAACTTACAGGAGAAGAGGGAGGCCGAGGGGGGTACCTGAGGCGTCCACACCCCCTCCAGGCGCGGCCAGGCCTGGCCCGGGCGGCTGGGGGTGTGGGCCCCTCAGGCCTCCACTCCGTCTAGTATTCTGGCTCCCTGAGTCTTATGGTGAAATAGGATTTTTGGCATATTTTCCGGGATTTTTCCTGATAGTTCATTTTCTGCACAAAAACTAGAAACCAAGGTAATTCTGTTGAAAATAGCATCAGTCTGTGTTAGTTGTATCCAAATCACACAAGTTTAGAGGAGAAACAATAGCAAAAGTGTTCGGGAAAGTAGATACATTTTGGACGTATCACTTCCACAATGCAAACCATCCTATATGATAACTCCTATATTCATGATATGACTCTACTAAAAAGGTAAAAATGTGAAAGATAATAATGTGATACCGTGACACTCCCTCAAGCTTGGAACAAACCAAAGGGATGCCAAAACCTGATGACAAATTACTCCTTCGATGGTGGTGGTGTTCCCATGATCGGAGTGAGGAGATCCTCCAACATCTTGCGAAGCCTGTTATTCTCCTCTTGAAGTATATCCACCTTTCTGCTCAGGACTCGGTACTTATCACAAAACTCATAAGTGGCTCGAAGGGCTTCCACTGCCACATGGCATGAACCGAGATCTAGAACTGAGGTCATCATCCCCTGCATACTATGAGAAAAAGCACGTCCAGTGTTAATTGCCCTACGAGAGTAGGGTTTCTTGCCCTTGATCCTACAGCAATCTGTCCTTCCATGCCTGCTGACATGTTCTTTGCTTCCTCCTTGACGCTCCGATCCATGTCTTCGCGCCTAGCTATGATCCTTTCTTGCTCCGCCCATCCAATGAAAGTTCCTTGCTCAAGATCGCGGATGATCTTGCGCTGGCATCGCAGCCCATAGTCCTCCGAGAATGAACCCTGGAACGACATATGAACAGAACAAATCGAAGCAAAAAACACAACGAGAACACGATGTACGGACCTCGGGGGTCCGGGTGATTATATATTACGAAGTTTTACGACATAAGGAAGGTACTGGACAAAAACGGGACGGAGTCGGGCTCCAGGGTGGTCACACCCCCTGGTGGCGTGGTCAGGTGGGACCCGCGCCACTAGGTGGTGTGGGCCACCCGGGCTCCATTTCCTTCCCTATTTCGACTCGTTATCTTCCATATAGAATAAAAACTACAAAAATATAAGTTGACAAGGTTGTCACGAACCTCTTCTTACCAAAACTGTTACCTATTCGAAAACGGACTCTTCAGATTCCATCTCTCCAACACTAGAAAGTTCCTTTCATACAAAGCTTCACACAATCTTCATTAGCAACATTAGTGTATGCAAAGACAAAGAACCTTTAGGTTTAATTTCAACTGAAGTCCATCAAAACATAAGCTACTGTAGCAACTCCTTTCAAAAGACCAAAAAGAATCTAAAAGGAAATCGATTTAAGAGGCAAATGCAAATAATGGAAGAAATCTATCAAAATAGAATTAGCAGATAAATATGGATTTTTTTAGAAAATCTTCTGTTGCTCAAATCAAAAAGTGCAAAAGTAACGAAAGTTATATAATAACATGGAGCACAAGTACAAAAAATTACAGCTCCATGCGATGTACTGCGATTTTTCACGATTTTTTACAGTGAAGCATAAATATCTGTTCCGGGACAGCAACTTCTCACAACTCACCTACTTCTCAAAAGAGGAAAATCTTGACACAAAAACCAAACAAAAAGGATAAGGATAGGTTATTACAGAGGTAATAACTTCCAAGACTCAAAGAAACAAAAACCGAAAGCAAACTAAAATGGGTTCTCTCCCAAAAGCTCTTTATTTATAGCCATTAAGATGGACATGATAATTTCAATGATGCTCTCATAGAAGATATGAATTTGAAATAAAATAGAGCATCAAGAAGAAAATATCCAACACATTTAAGTCTAACCCACTTCCTATGCCAAGGAATTTTGTAAGAAAACAAATTATTAAAACAAGAGGCTACCAGCATAGGAAGACAAAACAAGTGCAACTTCAAAACTTTCAACATAAAGCGGGGAAACTTAATATTATTGAGATGCATAAAACCATGTTTCTCTCTCTCATAATAAATTTCAGTAGCACTATGAATAAACTTAACAATTTAACTGTCATGAGAAACATTCTTATCATTAGAATGAGCATACTTAAAATCATCAAACAGAGGTTTAAGGTCAAAAACTGGATCGAGTTGTTTAACTCTAAAATCCTCATTAGGAAATTCATTTTCATAAGGAGTTTTAGCAAACCTGGAAAAATTAAACTCATAAGATTCTCCATCAAACTTAGTTAAAATTTTCTCCTTCTTGCAATCTATAATGGCTCCACAAGTGTTCAAGAAAGGTCTACCAAAATGATAGGACAAGTTTTACTAGTTGTTGAACCAAGTAATAGAAAATCAGCAGGATATTTTATCTTACCACAAAGAACTTCCACATCTCTCACTATACCAATTGGACAAATGGTTTCTTTATTAGCAAGGTGAATAACCACATCAATGTCCACAAGTTCACAAGGACCAATTTCATTCATAATTTGTTTGTAACGCTCATAAGGATAGCACTATAACTTGCACCAATATCACATAAACAATAGTAGCAATGATCACCAATTCTAATAGAAATCACAGGGACACTAGCTCTCCTAGTTTTACTAGGATGTGAGACAATATTAGAGGCATATTCACAAAATATAATGTGCCCATCTTCTACATTTTTAGTGACAAGGTCTTTAACAATGGATACTATAGGTTCATTATTTATTTGTTCATCAGGTTCTACAGCTTTGTTTGTACTTTTGCTAACCACATTAGCTATAATAGAATGTTCCTTTACCTTAGAAGGAAAAGTTACTTTCTCAATATAAGGTTCAGGCAAAATATGATCAACAGTACAAACTTTAGTGTTTCTAGCAGGAACATGATTAAGAATATCTTTATAAGGTGCATGGTACTTGTTGCGCTCCTTTTTGGGAATTTCAATATAAGAGGCAAAGGCCTTAAAACAATTGGCAATACTTTGAGAATCAAGACCATACTTAGTACTAATATTATGAAAGTCATCAGTTCCCATAAAATATTTAATGCATTCATAATCATAATTTATACCTGACTTTTTTCCTTTGTCATTCTCCCATGCTTCAATATTTTATTGAATACGGTCTAGAAGATCCCATTTAGCTTCTTCTTTCATACATGTGAATGATCCAGCACAAGAAGCATCTAATAAATCTTTATCATGAAGAGAAAGCCTTGCATAAAATTATTAATAATAATATTATTAGGGAGCTCATGAATAGTACATTTAAGCATTAGTAACTTCAATCTCCCCCAAGCTTGGGTTGTACTCTCTCCATCACGAGGCCAAAAGTTATATATTTGATTCCGGTCTTTATGAATCTCACTAGGAGGATAGAATTTAGAATAAAAGAGAGGTATAATTTCCTCCCATTCCATAGATTGTCCATTCTTCAGCATCTTGTACCATTCTTCAGCTCTTCCTTTCAATGATATATAGAGTAACTTTTTCTTAACTTATTTCGTTGTGATACCTGCACACTTAAACAACCCACATAATTCATGGATAAAAAGCAAGTGATCGATACGTTGGAAACGTATCTATAATTTTTGATGCTCCATGCTTGTTTTGTATCTACTTTGCTTTGCTTGTCTACACTTTGAAGTGCTTTTTACATATTTTCTGGTACTAACCTATTAACGAGTTGCCACAGTGCTAGTTGCCTGTTTTCTGCTGTTTTTGGTTTTAGAAAAGTTAGTAAAGAAATATCCTTGGAATTGGACGGGACAAATGTCAAAGTCAATTACTTTCCGTGGGGAACAAGAAGTTCAGAGGGGAGACGGAGAAGCGGGCTAGGGCAGCCATACCCCCTAGGCGCGGCCAAGGGTGGGCCCGCGCCTGGGAGGGGTGTGGCCCCTCTGGCCGCCTCCTCGGCCCCCCCTTCGCCTATAAGAAGCCCCCGATGCAGAAACCCTAAGCACCCGATCAAATCTACACGAAACCGTCTATAGCCTCCACCACCATCGTCCCTAGATCGGGAGGGATCTGAAGTTCTTCCCCGCACCCTGCCGGAGGGGAGATCAT
Organism: Avena sativa; assembly: GCA_916181665.1. Taxonomy (NCBI): domain Eukaryota; kingdom Viridiplantae; phylum Streptophyta; class Magnoliopsida; order Poales; family Poaceae; genus Avena; species Avena sativa. The sequence continues at coordinate 33,110,660 of OV702284.1, forward strand.
CCCGGAGGCCTTCTCTCCAGTATGATGCGTGAGTAGTTCCACCTTGGAATATGGGTCCATGTAGTAGCTAGATGGTTGTATCTCCTCCTTTGTGCTTTCATGTATAGATCTTGTGAGCTCCGTTCATGATCAAGATCTAATCTATTTGTAATCATGCATGTTGTTTTTGCGGGGATCCGATGGATATTGAGATTATTATGTTGGTTTGATTCTATCATGTCTATGTTGTTTGTGATCTTGCATGATCTCCATTGTTAGTAGCTATCTTGGCCAAGTAGTTGCTAGTGACTCCAAGAGGGGGTATTTATGCTCGATAGTGGGTTCATGCCTCTAGTTTCCAACGGAAGTGACAGAAATCTCTTCGGTTGTAGATGTGCTAGAGAGAGAATGATATTGCTAGGGAAGCCAAAAAGGTCTTTGAGCGTTTCAATATGCTATGCTCAAGTGTAGATGTTGTGGGTATTTCTGACGAAACGAAGCGTAGAGAAGAATTTAAGATATTCATACCCTTTAAGCTTGTTGGAATGCATGAAGCCTTTGAAAAGAATTTTGATTTGATTGCTCCAGAAAATATTTTTGATGAAAGTAGTAGACCAAAGAGAGATGATAAGGGATCCTACAAAACCCATTTGGATGAGATACCTTTCATAGTTGAAGATTTTGCAAGAATGGATGTTAATGCTTCTTCATTTGAAAATACTTGATTCTTCTTGCTTCTTGTGCCTAACTTAAAGGCGTTAAAGAAAAGTACTTGTTGGGAGATAACCCAAGAGTTTCCTTGAGTCTTGGAAGTTATTACTTCAGTAATAACCTCTCCTTATCCTTTTTGTTTGCTTTTTGTGCCAAGAATGACCTCTAATGAGAGGGAAGTAAGATTTGGGGAGTTGCTGTCCCAAACCAGATTTCTGTCCACCAGAAACACTCGTGAGGAGTCTCTATAACTCGGATTGATCTAAACATTTACGAATAAATCCCCCAGTAAGTTAGCTAACTTTATTTAGTTCAACACTTTTTGATTTGAGCAACAAAAGATGTTCAAAAAATCGATTTCTACCTGCTGGTCTATTTTGACAGATTTCTGCCATTATTTGCATTTGCTTCTTATTGTTTCCTTTTGTGGGTTCTTTTTGGGAAATTGAGATTTTTGAAGGAGTTAATATAGTATATTGTGTTTTCAGTGAAAAGCCTTGATGTTCCAAAGCTTTGCCGAGGTCTAATATCTTTTGAATACACTAATGTTGCTAATGAAGATTGTGTGAAGTTTTGTATGAAGAAAATATTTCAGGTGTAGAGAGAGAATGATGCAATGAGATGAAGAATGGACAAAAGCTCAAGCTTGGGGATGCCACCCCTCTGTCACCCCAAGAAATATCCAAGAGGTACAAGCGTCAAAGCTTGGGGATGCCCAAGGCATCCCCTTCTTCATCAATAAAAAGCTCAGGTCTATCTAGACACTTCGTTTTTATTGTTTCATGCACAGTTGTGTTGTTCTTGGAGCGTCTTAGTTTTCATTTGCTTTGCTTAGTTTGTTTAGTTTTCTTGAGTAGTTTGGACCCCCGTTCTCGCTGTGTAGTTTTGCAAATAAGTTGCTTGGTGTTGGAAAGGAGTAGTAATTTCTTGCTTGTAAGTGCAAGAGGAGCTTGCATTGACTGTGACTTAGACTTTAGCATGACATGCTAGGTATAGTTTTGGCATTATGCTTAGTGATTATTGATGTAGCATGTCTTGTTCCAAACAATTGGGATTGCTTAGTGTGCCTTGAAGAAATTATGTGTTGTTTTAGCATGCAAAAGCATAGTATTGTGGTATTCACCTTTGATGCTTTGCTTGGGTTGACTTGGCACATGATCACACCATGTTATGACTATGACAAGTCACCATAGCCTCTATGATCATTTAGTCCTTGACTTGTAGTACCACTCTATGCTTTGATTAGTAATGCTTTGTTGCACTACATGATTATGGCTATTATTGCTCTCTTAGTTGGTTGCTCCCAGTCTTTTGCTAGCCTCCACTTGTATGAGTAATCTCTACTCATGCTTCCAACTCCCAATAAACCAAGTTATTCCAAAGTGTCCACTATAAACTCCTATGCATGGTGTGTTACACCATTCCAAGTATATTCTTCTTTTCATCTATCTTCCAATTAAAAACTATTTTGTTATGTGAAAACTTAGTGATTAAAGCCCTCACGAACTTGATGGCACACTTTATATTCTTTGCCCCTAATAAACTTGAACCATTGTGACATATATGGTTTATATGCTTGCACTTATACATTGGAATTAACAGAACCGTGTTGTCACGGGGAACGTTTTCAACATTGCACTTGTACTTTGTACTCAGTTGATATCATGCTCTTTTGTCTATGGATATCACCGGTGTGAAATAAAGAGGGAACTTGTAAGTCCATGAAGTTTGTATCCTGTGTTAGAGAAACGCCTGGGCCGCTAGCCTAAGCCATGCCTAATCTTGGTGGAAACTTGCAGCATCACCATAGTGAGCTATCTATGAAGCATCCTCAATAAAAAGCTATGCATATAGTAAATAAAAAGATCGCTGAGAGATGCTCATTGTCTGCTTGCCTTGTCATTTTGGTTATGGGAAAGCTCCTGTACCATGTGCAAGGGGTACCCCGTTGGCGATTCTCAATTATATGCAAATACTTACAATGACAAGAGCTTACCTGTGACTGAAGTTGAGTATGCATGAGGTGTGGCCCTCGTATTCAAGGGACTTGAGATTGCCAACTTATACTTTGTCAAGCATATACTCCATGTTTGTCACTTTAACCTTAATCACTTCAAGATTCTTATGATAGGGGCAATGAGGGCAAAAAGCTAACAAGTACCATACTTTTTGGAAGCTCTTTTTGAAACTTGAAATCCCTGCTTCCTTTACAAAAAGGCCTTTCTTCCACCACTATTGAGTCTCCACCTTCTACCTTTAGGCACCATTAAGAGAGCATAGTTGTCATTCTGTGTGCAGTGTTCCAAAGCTTATTGCTTGATGCATATTGTGATATTACTTGTTCTTGTGCTATTTGTTTCTAGTCACCCTTGTGAACTTTGAAGGTGTCCTATGCATCTATATTGCTACTCTATGAGGGACAAGTTGATTACCACTATGCTATGTTTTCTGCATTTGAAACAAACAAACGTTTTTCAATGCATCTTATTCATGATCTTTGTTTGTAGCCTTTCATGTTGCATGCATAGTTACTATGTCCTATTGTTAGAACTCCATCTTTCATGCACATGTTTAGAGTTCTTTGATCCTAGCTTTCAATTCTTGCAAATGGTTGGATATTTATTGTGAGGGTGCATGTCACCTCAAAAATTATTCTTTTATCAATTACCTACTCGAGGACGAGCAGGAGTTAAGCTTGGGGATGCTTGATACGTCGGAAACGTATCTATAATTTTTTATGCTCCATGCTTGTTTAGTATCTACTTTGCTTTGCTTGTCTACACTTTGAGGTGATTTTTACATGTTTTCTGGTACTAACCTATTAACGAGTTGCCACAGTGCGAGTTGTCTGTTTTCTGCTGTTTTTGGTTTCAGAAAAGTTAGTAAAGAAATATTCTCGGAATTAGACGGGACAAACGTCAAAGTCAATTACTTTCCGTGGGGAACAAGAAGTCCAGAGGGGAGACGGAGAAGCAGGCCAGGGCATCCAAACCCCCCCTTAGGCGCAACCAGAGGTGGGCCCGCGCCTGGGAGGGGTGTGGCCCCTCTGGCCGCCTCCTCAGCCTCCCCCTTCGCCTATAAGAAGCCCCCGATGGAGAAACCCTAAGCACCAGATCAAATCTCCAAGAAATCATCTGTAGCCGCCGCCACCATCGTCCCTAGATCGGGGGGATCTGAAGTTCTTGTCGGCACCCTGCCAAAGGGGAGATCATCCCGGAAGCCTTCTCTCCGGTATGATGCATGAGTAGTTCCACCTTGGACTATGGGTCCATGTAGTATCTAGATGGTTGTATCTCCTCCTTTGTGCTTTCATGTATAGATCTTGTGAGCTCCGTTCATGATAAAGATCTAATCTATTTGTAATCATGCATGTTGTGTTTGTGGGGATCCGATGGATATTGATATTATTATGTTGGTTTGATTAATGGTTTTGTCTTTATGATTCTATCATGTCTGTGTTGTTTGTGATCTTGCATTCTATCCATTGTTAGTAGCTATCTTGGCCAAGTAGTTTCTAGTGACTCCAAGAGTGGGCATTTATGCTCGATAGTGGGTTCATGCCTCTAGTTTCCAAGGGAAGTGACAAAAATCTCTTTGGTTGTAGATGTGCTGTTGCTACTAGGGAGAAAACAACGGTCTCTTGTTCATGCAACATGTGGACTGTTTACCTTACACACTTTGCTTAAAGCAGTTGTCTGTTGCTTGCAACTTAATACTGGAGGGGGTTCGGATGATAACCTGAAGGTGGACTTCTGGTCATAGATGAAGTTGGATGGCGGTCTATGTATATTGTTGTATTGCCCAATCGAATCTCATAGGATCTTTCACTAGTAATTGCATTGTTATGCCTTGCTCATTTCCTGTCAATTGCCCTGCTGTAATTTATTTACCCTTCATGCCATGTTGTTTATCTAAGGAGAGCACCTCTAGTGAACTATGGACCTGGTCCAATCTTTACCATTGAGACATCTTCCACTGTTACTTGTTTACTTGCTGCAAACCATTATCTTCCACACCATACGTTTAATCCTTTGTTACAGCAAACCAGTGAGCTTGACAACCTCAGTGATTCGTTGGGACAAAATCTTGAGTTTGTGTTGTGTAGATTTCCACGTTTCTTGCAACACCTTTGAGACGTTTCATTCCTCCTTCGGGTTCGATAACCTCGGTCTCTACTGAGGGAAACTTGTTGCTGTGCTCATCACACCTTGCTCTTGGGGTTCCAACGAAGTGCCCCACGTCAACACTAGGTGCAAGCATCAGTGATCACCAGGATGGACAGTTCCATCCCCAAAATAATAGTTATCCATAACACGATCAACAATTTTTGTAGGTATTTTAAAAGGATCTACCTCAGCAGGTGGTGGTTCATCTACTACCCTAGCAGTGGTAGTAGCTTTCCCAAATAGGAAACCAAGTGGGTTATCCATATTATAAACAAAGTAGCAAACAGAAATAAAAGCAATACTCATAGTAGAAATTTCCTTTACCAGTTCCACTCTTCAATAGCGCTTCACTCCTTGGCAACGGCGCCAGAAAATAGTCTTGATTACCCACAAGTATAGGGGGTGTATCATAGTACTTTCGATAAATGGTAGTGTCGATCCCAACGAGGTGCAGAAGGTGTTTACTAGTGGTTTGGATCAGGAATTCTCTATAAATACTTAGCAAATGGATTTTTAGGGTTTTTTGATAATGCAAAGAAATAAAGTGCAAGTAAATAAAGACAATAATAGTAATTGCAGCAAGTGGTCCAATCCTTTCTTTAGCAAAGGACAATCCAGTTGTATTACTTATGAGGACTAAGTGTTCTCGAGGACACATGGGAATACTGTCAAGTGCTTTCGCTTCATATAGTTGATTAATCTTCTTTGGTTAGATAAGTGTTGTGTGGGTGAGCCTGTGCTAATGTACCGACCTTACTTGGACTAATACATACTTGTGATTATACCCCTTGCAAGCATCCACAACTACAAAAAATTAATTAAGATAAAAACCTGACCACAACATTAAACTCTGAGATCCTACACTCCCTTGTGCAAAGGTTTCCTAACAGGGGTTCGGGTTTCTGTCACTTCGGAAACCCCAAAATTAGTAGCCAAATACACAATGCATTCCCCTAGGCCCATAAATGGTGAAGTATCATGTAGTCGATGTTCACATGGCACCACTAGAAGAATAGCACTACTAACAACATGATGAAAGTGCAAAGGACGTCGCCAAGAGGGCTGAATAAGATTTTTAAAAATATTACGGTTTAGTCTCAAATAAATGCGGAATAAAGCTAACGTTTAATTTATTGAGCACAAAACCTAACTATTAGGTTCACCTAAGTGCACCAACAACCTATGCTAAGCAATGCAAGCAACAAGGTGATAGCAAGATAAATACTTCAAGCATGATGGCTATCACAAAGTAAAGTGCATAAGTAAAGGGTTCAGTTGAGAGATAACCGACGGACGCAGAGACGAAGTTTTTTTTTCCCGAAGTTCACTTCCAAAGAAGCTACGTCTATGTTGGAGAGGTGCGATGGAGCAATGCGCTCCGAACACCACAAATGGCTCACCTTGAGGTGTGGTGGCTCGATGCTCACTCAACGCCACACAAGGCCTCACAATGGATGCGGAAGCACACAACTCACCAATGCCACAAAAGGCTCACCCTATTCTCCCGAGTGCGCACCACAAAAGGCGGGCACTCGCTCCACTATGGGACTCTTGAGGGTGGTCACCGAACCCATACAAGATTGGGGCTATCTCCACAACTCAATTGGAGGCTCCCAACAACAAAGCCACAAAAGGCTACAACGCCACAAAAGGCTACAACGCCACAAAAGGCCAACAAAGCCACAAAAGGCTACAATACCACAAAAGGTCAACAACCCAACCACATAACCGTCTAGGGTTCCAAGAACCAAAGAGAAACAAGCCCACAAGCTTGAACTCATCGAATATCCGAGGAGAACTCAAACCTATGCACCAAATGCAAGGGCAAGTCCTTCTCTCGCAAATTCCAACAAAGATACAAAAGCTATTGGGGGAATAAGGGAGGAAGAACACAAGAGGAGAACACAAAACTCTCCAAGATCTAGATCCCAATGATTCCTTCACAAAGAAGGGATTTGACTTGGGGGATTGTAGATCTAGATCTCCTCTCACTTTTCCCTCAAAAAGATGTAAGAATCATGGGAGGGGGAGGGAACAATGGTGGACAAAAACAAGCTCAAAAGATGGGGAACCATTGGGGAAGAAGCCCCCCTTAAATAGGACAAGAAAAAACTGACTATTTTAGCCAGATTCGCGTACCACCGGAACTTCCGGAAAACAGAAACACAAGTTACTGAATCTGACCGGAACTTGGGTCAGAACTTGGGCCGGAACTTCCGCTCAGGCAAATATGCAGGATAGCATTGCACGAAAACTTCAATAACTTTTGATTCTAGACTTTGTTTTTGATGATCTTGGGCTCGTTTTGAAGAGAAAGAAAAGTTGTACAAGATTATGCAAAGAAACATCATAGTCCAATATGGAAGGATAAAACCAAATTTAGAAAGGTATGACCTCTGTAGAAGCGATGAACCGGTAAAACCTCCAAAACCCAAAACATAAGAAGTTGAGCTTGGAAACTCCGATTGGGATGAAACCAATTTTGTTGGGAATATAAAACCAAGTAGAACCCAACAAAATTTTAAATATTGGATACCACCAAGGGAGAAAATATCAAGTATATATATGTGAGATATCTCCTAAGGTGTGGAGCCAGAAAAACCAGCATGATCAAGAATGCAATAAGATATGCATGGAAAAACCTTATTTGATGAACTAGAGATTGTTATGATGATAACCACAATCTCTAGATCCTCTCATGGAGAAGAACCAAATAACAACCAAGAAATATGATGCTATGAATGCAAAGGTTTGAGCTCTCTCCGAACGATGCGATCGAGACACCCGCTTGAGAGCCTCTCTTGATAGTACGACTATCTATCCTAAACCCGGTCTCCCAACAACACGAGACCGGCAAAAGAGAAGCCCTATCAAGATAATAACTTTGCCTTGAGAAATCCACTTGAACTTGATGTAGATCGTCTTGTTCTTCTCAAGTGGGAACACCTTTGTTGATTGCTCTTGCTTGATGAAGATGAGGACTTGCAAATTTCTCCCCCATACTCCATGGGGAAACTTCTTCTTTGAACTTGTCTTCATCACTCCATGATCACGAGGATGGCAAGCTTCAAGCATGAGGTCTTCCAAAGATGGCGCATATTGAGCTTTCCCTTCTTCATCCCTTCTTGAAGTTGATCCATCTTGATGCAACTCTTTGCACTTGTCTTGATCAACCTTCACGCTCCCTCTTTCTTCACGATTCCAATGGCACAAAGCCCTTGGACATTTCTTCATCTTTTAACCTTGAGACCAACACATGGCCCAAGCGATGCCAATGGACAAACCTACAAGTGAAACTAAATTTACACATTAGTCCATAGAGATTGTCATTAATTACCAAAACCACACATGGGGGCATACATGCCCTTTCAGATGGCTTATCCCATGTCCTCAAGAACTAAATGAACTACTCACGAGAAATCATATGAATCAAGATCAGAGATGATATAATGATGAATAACAATCTGAACATATACAATAATTCAATGGTTCCACTTAATAGCATCAACTACAAAAGTAATCAACACCGGGAAATTTTCCCCTAAGAACTATGCAGGATTCAACCCAATTGTTGCAGCGGGATGGAGTGGTGGTGATGGTGCTGGTGGAGATGGTGGTGAGGATGATGATGATGTCGATGAAGTCTAGCTTGATGACGGTGTTGATGGCGATGATCTCCCCTCTCCGGGAAGGAATTTCCCTGGCAGAAATCTGCCTGCCAGAGAGTTCTTTCTCTCTTTGTAGTTTCTGTCCCACAGAGGCGGCGGAATCTTTCTGTGATCGTCCTCCCCAGTATTAGGGTTTTGAGGAGGAGATATAGGCAAAATGGCAAAGACGGAGGTGGACTAGGGTGGCCACACCACCTGGTGGCACGGCCCAGGGGGCCCACGCCAGGGGGTGGTGTGGGCCCCTGTGGCCCAACTCCGCCTCCCCTTCTGGTTTCCTTCGTCTTCTGGAAAAATAGGATTTTTCATGTATTTTCTGGAATTTTCTGATCTTCGCGAATATTGCATCTGGACACCGCTTTTCCATCAGAATCCTGACTCGGACAGTTCATCCTCCAAAAGTCATCCAACATGCAAAAATAGATGAAATAACATAAGTATCATCTCTTAATATAATGAATAACAGTAAATTATGATATATAATAGTGATGCAAAATTGACATATCATAAGCCCCTGAGTCGCCTCGCGCGAGTCTCTTTTTCAGTTTATTATTTATCGTTCCTAATATACAAGAAGTTCATGCACAAGCAGTTAAACACTTCTTTGGAATTAGTTTTTTTACTTTTATACATAATCTTGACAAGATGATATACTTACATGGGATCGATAAAGCACAAGCCAGTTTCATGCATGATAATATGATAAACTTGTTTCAATTTTTTTTCTTATCCCAACACAATTTTGTGCATGCAATTTTTCAGCTGCTTGATGGAACGAACATGCTATGCTCTATGAAAACAACAGATATTCTGTTAACACAAGGTGCTTATTCCTTACATTTTTTGTATTTGAAATCTATGATATTAAATGGGGCCCTATGGATTTCATACATTTTTTAGACTACCTATACATATTGTAAGTTCTTCCTTTTACATCTTGAGTATTGAAAGTAAAACTTGATTCTGTTTTTTGTGGTTGCGAAAATTACCTTCAATGTTTCAAGTGTTGATTTACATCCAAAATTTCTATACTTCTAAAATAAATAGTCGGGCGCCGCAAAGCGCGCTATCATGGTCTAGTGGTAGAGTAAAAATGAACATGCATGTTGGTTATGTGTTCGTCGATGAAGACCATGTCCTTGTCAACCTCCACGACATAGTACTCGACATCGAGGGTTTGCACGCCCTGAACCCTAGCGGTTTCGACCTCGCCCATAAATAGAAGGCCTCTGTCCATGCCTTCGATCCCACTTCCACCACTCGATCCTCCGCCTTCCTCCATCGCGCGGGCGGCATGGGATAGCAGCAACGTCGCCGCCAACGCCATCAGATCCGATACCCTTTGAAACGGTACAACTTGGGGCGCCATGGAAATATCCTTACGGAGGAGAGGGAGAGGGACAGGGATTGCGCGAGTAGGATATCTGCCATGTGTGGTGTGATGTATAGGAGGACTGAGAGGCGGCGGCATTGAATATCGCACAAGAGTCGAGGGACGGAGGAGAACGGCCGCCGCGGGTGCAGGAGTCGAGGGGAAGTCGGGCGAGCAGGGGTAAAAGAGGGAATATTGCGATTTGGTAACCTCTACTCCTTAAGCCTTGAGTGAAATTAGGAAACAAATCTACACCCTATGCCTTGATATGGAGGGAGTAATAGTTTTGGTGAGGTGGAGGAAAAAAGATAGAAGATAATATAAGTCGACTATAATTCAAGAGCTAGATCTAGCACGTGTTTATAGATATTTTGTGAGAATAAAATATGGATCAAGTTAAGTAGTAAACTTTTATAGCTAACTATTGACTGACAATAGATGACATGAAATTTTCTTGCCTAACGAGCTCTAAAATGTCAAAGACGCACGTGGTAACTTGACACGACATTATAGCCTTTAAAGAGGTTTGAGATGTCGTTGGTTGGGTAATACGAAAGTAATACTCCATTCGTCTTGGTTTATAAGACTTAAATATATTCTTAGATTGACAAATTAACCAACTTAGCATGAGATATATATGATAAAAACTATATTATTAGAAACTTCAAATGTTATATTTTCTAATGGTATAATTTTCGGAAATTCTATTCTCAGATTGACCTGAGATCTGCAAAACTAGGCGGATGAGCTGCATGCGGGTGTATACATGTCTAGACTGGTGTAGTGAACACAAAAGGACAAAAGTTAAGCACATGCATGCCCGACATACGCGAGTGGAGTAAGTGGGCTATCTGAACATACATGCGCTAAAAAAGAGGGCCAATAAAGGATCAAACCGAAAATTTAAAATGTTTTGTAGATTAAACCATTCGTCCAATTTAGGAACTGTTTTCGCAGTTGGGCTAGTCACGATGAGATATTTGAAACTAGATCCCATGTTGATATATTTCGATAAAGAAATTAGACCAGAAAGTAATCTATCCTTAACATGCGAGTTATCCATGTGATAGACATATAAGTTACCCACCATATAAACAGGTTGGTTAGAGACTTTATCACATTTCTCATGTGGGTAACTTTTGTATTTTTTCTACTAAGTTAGTTAGGACGTGGTACACATCGACAGCGACGAAGTCTCGGTACCTAACATCTTTGGAGACTTCATCATCCGTACGCCGAGCCACTTTACTAGTGGTTGCGCTTTACGTTTGTTCACTATGACTTAGGGTGATGGGTGAGTGGGGCATAAGATCTCATTTATTATATCGTATGCAAAATAAGCTTAGATTTAATTCCTTTAAAAAAATTATGCTTGATGTTTGGAGCGGTACGAGGTTGAGTCATCCGTACATCGTGAGAGCGATGATGGGCGACGAAGCCGAGCCATTAGAATAACGTTTATATACTATCCGTGAATAAATTTACATGTTATTGGTGGGTAGCTTACATGCTTGTAACTACCTCGGTGAATTACGCTCCTAGATACAAGCCTGGATGAGCGGTAGTGGTTGAAATAGTACGGTGGGGCCCAAAAGCCACTCACGGGTAGACCTTTCGGCCGTCCCAACCACTTCCAACTCAGCGGGACCTGTACGGGCGGCGTAATCGGCAGGCGAAGGGATCAACTACATACACAAGTGGGTATGTATGCAAGCCACCATACAAGAGTACATCAGAGCCATACCATCTAGAAAGAAGGGAAATATAGCAACGCCATACGGCAAGATTCATATGACCTAGATAGGTATAATATTTTAGGATAATTCCTCATACAACACACATCAGAGTATCAAGCGGAAGCGGCAAAACATAGTCCGAGTACGGATAAGAAGCAAATCGGCATAAGATGCCATAGAACTAAGCACATCCCGCCCACAGATCTCACGGATCCCCGTTCCCGGAATCTCTACACCAAACGATCGTTGCCCACATCATCAGCCTCTTCCACCCAGTATCCGTCCTGCGAGGGTACCTGTTCATCTGAACCAATAATTTACCGTGTGAGACCCTAAGGGTACTCAGCAAGTCTTTATGCCTCTAAAGGGGACACAACCTGGGGTGACGCAATTGCAGCAAAAGATAAACCCTATCAGTTCTATAGAAAAACGCTAACCATCCGCCTAACCAATGATAGACGGATGTCCGTGAATTAAGGACAACAGTTATAACAGTAATTCCATCCGATCCATCCTCCTCCTCGCTTACCAACGAGGAAGCGGACGAACAACCCCCCATCCGTTGGCAATTTTATTAACCATTCCATGAGTGTTGTACTATTTACTAGTCAAATTACTTAGTCAGATTAAAGCAGTACTTTAGTTATGCTTGTCTATGATCGAGAAACTGTGCTCCAAGTCGTCCATAACCGCGGACACGGCTTTCAGAAAGTTTTACCCTGCAGGGGTGCACAAATAGCAACACACACTCGATCAACCTCGGAAAAACCAAATCAAAACCCAACGAGGCCTTCACGACAAAGCAATCACAGGATTCAGAAATATTTCAGGGGGCCACCCCATTGAGTAGACCCGCAACGAAGCTAGCTGACTCCGAGACGGACTCAAGGTTTGCGCCAGAGGCTGTAAACGACTGGGAACCCAAAACTGGGATTGTCGATACCGCGAAAACACTCCGCTTACCTAAACAGTACAGTGTGCTCCTCGCACAATCTTAATAAAACAGTAAAGCATGGCATAAGTACAGGATAGTAACAAAACCTCAAACTAGTTTGTGGCCCCAAGAAATAAGACGGGATCAAGCTTTGGCTCAGGGGGGTCCCATATACCTCCCGGATGTGGATAGCGCGATAAATCAAGGAACAGGTATCAAGTACTCGGGGTCCTACGGGACACAAGTGAGCAGGAAAAACCAAATAGCAGATGTTGCTCACCGGTGCCACTTTCATTAGTTATCCCATTACTACTCAGGTTAAGTTGTTTAGGTACCTCGTTATCCATCAGACACTCACAAACCCTACACATGCTGTTCTACGACTCGCATGGCTCAAACAACTCCTGTAGTAATGGCTCATGGGATGGAGGTATAGGCTTGGAGGGGTTTAAAAGTAAAGGCTATGCAATACTTGGGATTCAGTTTAATGCAATCGCGACTCAATGATGCAAGAATAAGATAGAGGCAATAGGTACTGTATGTATGCAAGCATGTGGTAGTGCTTGCCTGGCAACTCAGTCGAAGCGAGAGACGGATCTGGGTAGTGCTCCTGGTTCTCTTGATATATCCCCTGCTCAGAGTCTATTCGAAGAAGAACCAAACAAACAAGGGCCAACATAAATAAGGTGCACAAGCATATGAATAAGATGCGACAAGCAAACAATCATGCCATGATGAATGATGCACAATTTACATGGCAATAAAGTAACATGGCATGGGTGAGGTGTAGGATACAAAGAATAAGCATTTTATGGGGTTTTGGTCCCATTTTATTGTCATAATAGTTGCTGTATACTTTATATTTATATGATGCATGCTGCAATTGAAGTCATGGATAGCATAAACAGAAAGGTCTCGTCGAGCTGATCATTTTAGACATATCATTTGTTAAATTCGGAGTTATAAATCAAAAGTTATTAATTATTTAAGTTCTAGTGGCATTTGCGGTAATTAAATCAACTTGGAATTTAAAATGTTCAAAAGGTAATTTAAAAAGCATATTTGAAATCCTCACATTTTTCTGATCTCAAAACATATATTATTTGCATTATTTGGATTAATATTAGAAAAGCTATTTGAAAACAGAATTTAAATTGAATTTGGAATTAATTTGAAAAATATTTGAATTCAAACAGATAGACTGAACTACTTTTTATACCCAGCCTAATATACTCACAGACGCCTACAGGTGGGGTCAGGGACTCGCGGTCCCACGCGCCAGCGGCTGAGAGGGAGGGGGACCACGGGTTGATTCACAGAATCCCCGGGAGCCTTTTTGAAAAAGCGCCAAAGACACCGACAGTGGGCCTGGCTGGTCCGCGGGTTGACACGACAAAACGTGAGGGGTGTAGGTGCAAAACGACCACGCGCGCACTGTGGATCTTCTCGCGCGTGCCTCTGACGCGCGCGGCGCGCGGTGTGGCGAGGCTGGGACTCGAACGCGCGACGCGGGCTGGCGCGCAGAGGTCTGAGCCACTGCGGTGGCTGCGGGTTGCTGACAGGGGAAAGGGCGCGTGCTAGATAGGGCTATGCGGCGCGTGCTAGCGGCAGATGTCGACGAGCTCTGGCGCGCGGAGGCCGCTCGACAAAAAGGTCGTCGCGTCCAGGAAGCGACTAAGGACGGGAGGATGTCTGGGAGGCTAGGAGCTCACCGCAGGCTCGGTGGCATGCTTGGATCGGTTCGGGGCACGGCGGATCGACGACGGGGCTGGCGCCGGGTAGCTAGGGTTGCGCGTCGGCTCGCGTCGGTGTTCAGCGTGCCCGGGCCTTCTCCTCCGAGTTGGTGAGTACCGGGGTGATACAGGGGTCCTGCGGAGCTTGCTCGACAACCTCAACAACGCGCCCGCCTCCTGGATCTATGGTGACGCGAGAGGACCGACGGTGGTGGCCGGCGTCAGCAGCTGGCGGCGGTGGAAGAAAGGGAGGAGAGGGGAGGCGAGGCAGGGCCTCTGGGCGGATCTGGGGAGGCTAGAGGGGCGAGGGAGAGGATAAGAACGAGAGGGGGCAGGTGGGGGCTTGCGTGGGGGAGGGGTAGATGGTAAAGGTGGCTTCGGTGCCACCTTGTCCTCTCCTCCACGTGATCGGCGAGGCAGGCGAGGGAGAGGGAGGCCGCCAGGTAGGGACAGAGAGGAGGGGGCTCGGTTGGGACCTGCGTGGCAGAGAGGAGAGCAAGAAAGGTAAGGGGAGGCTCGGGTGGCTAGGGTTGGATAGGAGGGGTAGCTTCGGCATGGAGGTGGTGGCTAGGTAGGGCCCTCATGGCAGGTAGAGAGAGGGGGCCGAGAGAGAGGGAGGTAGGGCATGGTTAGGGTCGGGCTAGAGCTAGGGTTCTTGTTGTGGTAGCTAGGCCTAGAGAGAGGGGAGAGAGGTTTGGAAGGGAAAGATGGCCTCGGGTAGGTAGATAGAAAGGAGAGAGGGTCATCAGGGTTTGGATTAGATGTAGATTAGGGTTTTAGCTAGGGTAGGGTATAGGGTATGGGGGTAGGGGTTAGGGAGAGCTAGATTAGAGGATTAGAGAGAGAGAAGGAGAGAGAGAGAGGTGGTGAACTAGGTTTTCCATAGGGGATAGGGAGGTAGATGGTGTGATGAAGGATTCTACAAGGCAAAACAAGATTAAGCAAAGGAGAGATGATCCATGCAAGCAAAGCCAAAAGAAAACATTCCAATGTCAAGGAAAAAGGTGGCACTTGCATGGCCCATGCAAACAATAATTGCCATGAAGCTATATTGTGAAAACAACACAAAATCATGTGGCATTATTCCTTGCATTCCCAAAAGGTGGGCAAGGGCCAAGCATAAAATTATGGGTGGAATCCAACCAACCAACATGAGCTAGAGGTAAACTCAAATAAAATGCCAAGCTCATATTAATTGGATGGTGGAATTATAAGGTGGTGAAAGAAAGGTGGTGGAGTTATTAAGAGATATGCCCCCAAATCAACTTGGGCATTTAACAATTTATCAAGAACCAAATACAATATCAAGGGGCAACTACAATTAATAATGCACATGAGATAAGAACCAAACAAGAAGGGGTTTTATATGATGCTCAAATGCAAGGTGGCATGATGATATGAGCATGATATGATGATGATGCAACAATTATATATTGGAAGTGGCCCTTTTTATTACTAGAACAAGTAGCATTACAGGTGTTAGACAACTGGGATGCTACAACTCTCCCCCACTAAACAGGAATCTCGCCCCGAGATTCTAGGAAGAAGAAGACTCAAAGAGGGTAGGATAGTTGGCACGGAGTTCATCTTCACGCTCCCATGTGGCTTCATCAACAGAATGGTGTGACCACTGCACCTTGCAGAACTTGATGGACTTGTTGCGAGTCCTTCTTTCTGCGGTCTCAAGGATTTTGGTGGGGAGTTCTTGATAAGACAGGTCTTCTTGGAGATCGATTAGCTCATGATCCACGGTCCTGCCGGGATCTTTGAAGCACTTCTTGAGCTGAGAGATGTGGAAAACATCATGAACCTTGAGTTTTTCCGGGAGCTCCAGTGCATAAGCAACTTCTCCTCTTCTACCACGAATCTTGAAAGGACCGATGTATCTAGGAGCCAGCTTTCCTTTGATGCCAAAACGGTGTGTGCCTTTCATGGGAGTGACACGAAGGTACACGAGATCACCAGGGGTATACACCATGTCCGTGTGCTTCCTGTCATAGTTGCTCTTCTGACGACTTTGAGCAATCTTCAGGTTCTCAAGAATGATATGCACCTTCTCCTCTGCTTGAGTTACGATATCAGGGCCAAACCAGATTCTTTCTCCTGCACCTGACCAACCAATCGGAGTTCTGCACTTGCGACCATAGAGAGCCTCAAATGGTGCCATCTTCAGACTCTTCTGGAAGCTGTTGTTGTAGGAGAATTCAGCATATGGCAGACATTCCTCCCACTTCATGCCAAAAGAGATGACGCATGCCCGAAGCATATCCTCCAGAATCTGATTGATCCTTTCAACTTGTCCTTGCGACTGAGGGTGGTAAGCAGTGCTGAAGTTCAACTTTGTTCCCAAAGCATTTTGGAAACTCTCCCAGAACTTGGAAGTGAAGATGCTTCCACGGTCTGAACTGATCTCAAGCGGAACCCCATACAGAGAGACAATTCTGTTGATATAGAGCTCAGCCAACTGAATTCCAGAAATTGTTTCCTTGACGGGGAAGAAATGAGCCACTTTAGAAAGCCTGTCGATGACAACAAAGATTGCATTGTTGCCCTTCTGCGACCTTGGAAAGCCAGTGATGAAGTCCATCTCTACTTTCTCCCATTTCCATTCTAGAGGTTTCAATGGCTGTAGAAGACCAAAAGGTTTCTGATGGACAGCTTTCACTCTGCGGCAAACATCACACTCCGAGACGTACTTGGCACAATATCGTTTCAAACCAGGCCACCAATACTGTGTTTTCAAGTCCATGTACATCTTTGTGCTGCCAGGGTGGATAGAAAGAACCGAATCATGCGCCTCCTTGAGAACTTGGTCTCTCAAACCCGGGTAGTTTGGAACAAACATCCGGTGGTCGAAGAAAAGCGTGCCTTGATCATCGACGTGGAAGGACTCATACTTCGGAAGCTCAAGTTTAGCGATGATGTTTCTGGTATGCGGATCACCCAGCTGACGAGAGCGAATCTTTTCTTCCAAGAGAGGAGTAGCCAGGAGGTTCAGGAGATGCCCTTGTTCCACAACTTCCAGGTTGAGCTGACGGAATTCCTTGCACAAAAGAGGTTGCTGTTCTTCCATCATGAGGTTGTTGACATAAGCTTTACGGCTGAGAGCATCTGCCATGACATTAGCTTTGCCCGGTGTGTAGTTGATGGTCACATCAAAGTCATTGATTGCTTCAATCCATATCCTCTGCCGAAGGTTGAGATCAGGCTGAGTGAAGATATACTTCAAACTTTTGTGGTCAGAAAAGATCTCACAACGGTTGCCAAGCAAGTAGTGCCTCCATAGCTTCAAAGCAAAGACAACTGCTGCTAGCTCGAGGTCATGTGTGGGATAGTTGATCTCATGCGTCTTCAACTGTCGAGAGGCATAAGCAACCACTTGTTTTTCTTGCATAAGGACCGCACCCAATCCTTGCAAAGAGGCGTCGCAGAATATCTGGAAAGGCTTAGATGTATCCGGAGGAACCAAGACTGGTGTGGAAGTGAGCTTCTCTTTGAGTGTTTCAAAGCTTGCTTGACATGCAGGAGTCCACATATATTTCTTGCCTTTCTTGAGGAGATCGGTAAGAGGCTTCGCTATCTTCGAGAAGTTCTGAACGAAGCGACGGCAATAACTAGCCAAACCGAGGAAACTCCGCACTTCTTTGACATTAACAGGAGGAAGCCATTCAACAATTGTCTTCACAGTTTCCGGGTTGACTGCAATGCCCTTGGCAGAGATAACATGACCAAGATAGGTTACTTCATGCAGCCAAAACTCACACTTTGAGAACTTTGCATACAAGCGGTTCTCGCGAAGCTTGTTTAGGACACACCGCAGGTGTTCTTCATGCTCTTCCTTGGACTTAGAATAGACCAGAATGTCATCCAGATAGACCACAACGAACTTATCCAGGTACTCCATGAAGACCGAGTTCATAAGCCTCGAGAAGGTAGCCGGTGCGTTGGTGAGACCGAAAGACATCACCCTGTACTCATACAGGCCATAGCGGGTGGTGAAAGCTGTTTTAGGCACATCTTCCTTGCGAATCTTGATTTGGTGATAACCACTTCTCAAGTCCAGCTTAGAGAATACCACAGCTCCAGCTAGCTGGTCAAAGAGATCATTAATCCGCGGAAGGGGATATTTGTTCTTGATGGTTTTAGCATTGAGAGCCCGATAGTCAACACAAAGTCTATCAGTTCTGTCACGCTTCTTCACAAAGATTGTTGGGCTACCCCAAGAAGAAGTACTGTGTTGAATGAAACCCAACTTCTCTTGTTCATCAAGTTGTCGCTTGAGTTCAGCCAACTCAGAAGGACCCATTTTATAAGGCCGCTTGGAGATAGGAGCCGTTCCAGGTTCAAGCTCAATTACGAACTCAACCTCACGATCCGGAGGCATACCCGACAACTCTTCAGGAAAAACATCCGGAAACTCACAGACCCTAGGACTCTCTGAATAGCTTCCATAGCATCATCATTCAGAGCCGCTAAGGAGAAAAGCTGGACAGCAGGAGTCAGACTTGGATAAAAGACTATATGGCCTTCAGGAATCTTCAGAGAAACTGAGCGTTCAGCACAATCAATCACAGCTGCATTTGTCGTCAACCAATCCATGCCCAAGATGACATCAATGTCAGAATTGCCCAGAACAATTAAGGAAGCCGAGAACAAAGAGCCACCAATCTCAATTTGATTGCCATGACTGATCTTAGAAGCTGCCATATTTGCTCCAGGAGAAAGGACCATTAACCGCTTGAGGAGAGGAACCAATGTTAACCCATTCTCATAAGCAAACTTGATGGAAACAAAAGAATGCGATGCACCAGAATCGAACAAAACTCGTGCAGGGACTGAGTTAACGGATAGCGTACCCATCACCACTCCAGGTGCATGCTCAGCTTGAGCGGCGTTGACACAATTGGCACGAGCAACCGTAGACCCGGGCTTGGTGTTGATGTTGAGAGCCCGAGGTGGTGGTGCACGAACCGTAGGAGTGCTTGCTGCAGATCTTGGCGGGGGTTGAGGGAGAGCTTTGTTCTTCAACGGACAGTTCCAGCTCAGATGTCCAGGATCTCCACACGTGTAACAAGCACCAGGTGGACGTGGAGCAACGTAGCCAGGGACTCCGCCAGGCGCTCTAGGGTAGTTGTTGGTGTAGCCCCTGGGAGCAGCAGTGATGGAGTTTAGTGGCCTCGACGTGTAGCTTGAAGGTCTTGGTGAAGCCGGGAGCGACGGTGGGGTGTTAGGAACCCAGACACGCCGCTTAGAAGGAGCTGCCATAACCGAAGAGCTTGATGCATCCCTGTTGTGTTTCTTGGACTCCTCGAACACTTGCCTGCTTGCCTCCTCTTGCAAAGCTGTGTGTTGTAGTTCCAGGAAATATGCCGGCCTTGCATGTGTGATTGCATACTTGATCGATGCATTGAGCCCTTGCCTGAACCTCTTCTGCTTCTTCTTGTCATCAGATACCTCATCACCACCATAACGAGAAAGATTCATGAAGTTCCTGATGTAGGTGTTGACGTTATCATTTCCTTGCTTCAGGTTGAGAAACGCTTCCTTCATCCTTTCCATGACAATCTCTGACAGGAATTGCTCTTTGAACGCTCCAGAGAACTGTCCCCAGGTAGGCTGAAAACCAGTGCAGCTTGCCTTCAAGTAATTCTCCCACCAGAGAGCTGCATCTCCCTTTAGAAGGTGAGTAGCACACTTTACCCACTCCTGCTCAGGAACATCAGCAGTCTCAAGAAGCCTTGACGTCTCACGTAACCAATCATCCGCATCCAGTGGGCTATCAGACACATCAAACTGACGAGGGTTGAATTTCAGGAAGCTCTTGATGTCTCCTCGCTTGGGAGGTGGAGGGAGCGGAGCAAACTCATTTCTTCTGACACTTTCTTCCAAGCGCTGCTGGTTCTGCTGCATCGCTGCCAAGGCATTAGCTATGTTTGACAATGCGGCCCCCAACTCTGGTGGTATGTCCTCATCTGAACGGCGTGGTGGAGCCATCCTGAGATTGATATAAACACAAGTCAGTACTATAATGGAGAATAATAATAATCCAAAATAGTACCAAGATGGAATTAACCAAGATTAAAGGATACAATTTACTGAGATGATATTAAAATATCAACAAAGTTCAAAGCACCTAGAAGATATTAAGCATATCGCACACGACTGAAAAGGAGTGTGGTACACAAATATATCAAAGAAAAATTTTCCACAAATTTCGGCATTAAAATACCAATAGATGCGCAAAATTACTTAACGAATCAAGATTAGTGACTCTACCGATTCAATATACAAAAGCGAATGATAAAAGTAGTGGTATGGTCGCGACTCCATCCCGCACTCAAATCATTACTCCGCACATGAACAAGTGGAACACATATCCTAACCCCTTCTTCTCACGTTGAACCTAAAGATTGGTAACTACGGAAACGAACACCCCAAACACGATAACGTCGGATACAAAGAGTAAGACAGATTGCGTCGGTTTGCAAAAGCCTGTCGGTATGGAATGTACCAACAGTTGATAACCCAAGGCTGATTAGATAACAACTTGGATGCAACAGATAGACAAGGGATTTCACACACACTCACACACACACACAACCTATGGTACTACGGAAACCCGGAACACGTGAATCCTAGTTTGAATTTTAAGAAGAGGATTGAAAACGTTACACTTCCTTACCAGAAAAGGGTGGGTGGGAGGGTAAGAAGAAAAGTGGAAGCAGTCCTACTCTCACGTTTTGTTTTTCCCTAGTATACATAACTATCAAAATATTTGCTAGACTGACAACGACCGTTTGGCTGAGACCCTGAAGGTCGGGATGGCTCTGATACCAATTGTAACTACCTCGGTGAATTACGCTCCTAGATACAAGCCTGGATGAGCGGTAGTGGTTGAAATAGTACGGTGGGGCCCAAAAGCCACTCACGGGTAGACCTTTCGGCCGTCCCAACCACTTCCAACTCAGCGGGACCTGTACGGGCGGCGTAATCGGCAGGCGAAGGGATCAACTACATACACAAGTGGGTATGTATGCAAGCCACCATACAAGAGTACATCAAAGCCATACCATCTAGAAAGAAAGGAAATATAGCAACGCCATACGGCAAGATTCAAATGACCTAGATAGGTATAATATTTTAGGATAATTCCTCATACAACACACATCAGAGTATCAAGCGGAAGCGGCAAAACATAGTCCGAGTACGGATAAGAAGCAAAACGGCATAAGATGCCATAGAACTAAGCACATCCCGCCCACAGATCTCACGGATCCCCGTTCCCGGAATCTCTACACCAAACGATCGTTGCCCACATCATCAGCCTCTTCCACCCAGTATCCGTCCTGCGAGGGTACCTGTTCATCTGAACCAATAATTTACCGTGTGAGACCCTAAGGGTACTCAGCAAGTCTTTATGCCTCTAAAGGGGACACAACCTGGGGTGACGCAATTGCAGCAAAAGATAAACCCTATCAGTTCTATAGAAAAACGCTAACCATCCGCCTAACCAATGATAGACGGATGTCCGTGAATTAAGGACAACAGTTATAACAGTAATTCCATCCGATCCATCCTCCTCCTCGCTTACCAACGAGGAAGCGGACGAATAACCCCCCATCCGTTGGCAATTTTATTAACCATTCCATGAGTGTTGTACTATTTACTAGTCAAATTACTTAGTCAGATTAAAGCAGTACTTTAGTTATGCTTGTCTATGATCGAGAAACTGTGCTCCAAGTCGTCCATAACCGCGGACACGGCTTTCAGAAAGTTTTACCCTGCAGGGGTGCACAAATAGCAACACACACTCGATCAACCTCGGAAAAACCAAATCAAAACCCAACGAGGCCTTCACGACAAATCAATCACAGGATTCAGAAATATTTCAGGGGGCCACCCCATTGAGTAGACCCGCAACGAAGCTAGCTGACTCCGAGACGGACTCAAGGTTTGCGCCAGAGGCTGTAAACAACTGGGAACCCAAAACTGGGATTGTCGATACCGCGAAAACACTCCGCTTACCTAAACAGTACAGTGTGCTCCTCGCACAATCTTAATAAAACAGTAAAGCATGGCATAAGTACAGGATAGTAACAAAACCTCAAACTAGTTTGTGGCCCCAAGAAATAAGACGGGATCAAGCTTTGGCTCAGGGGGATCCCATATACCTCCCGGATGTTTATAGCGCGATAAATCAAGGAACAGGTATCAAGTACTCGGGGTCCTACGGGACACAAGTGAGCAGGAAAAACCAAATAGCAGATGTTGCTCACCGGTGCCACTTTCATTAGTTATCCCATTACTACTCAGGTTAAGTTGTTTAGGTACCTCGTTATCCATCAGACACTCACAAACCCTACACATGCTGTTCTACGACTCGCATGGCTCAAACAACTCCTGTAGTAATGGCTCATGGGATGGAGGTACAGGCTTGGA
Organism: Avena sativa; assembly: GCA_916181665.1. Lineage (NCBI taxonomy): Eukaryota > Viridiplantae > Streptophyta > Magnoliopsida > Poales > Poaceae > Avena > Avena sativa. The sequence continues at coordinate 33,133,395 of OV702284.1, forward strand.
GGGGTTTAAAAGTAAAGGCTATGCAATACTTGGGATTCAGTTTAATGCAATCGCGACTCAATGATGCAAGAATAAGATAGAGGCAATAGGTACTGTATGTATGCAAGCATGTGGTAGTGCTTGCCTGGCAACTCAGTCGAAGCGAGAGACGGATCTGGGTAGTGCTCCTGGTTCTCTTGATATATCCCCTGCTCAGAGTCTATTCGAAGAAGAACCAAACAAACAAGGGCCAACATAAATAAGGTGCACAAGCATATGAATAAGATGCGACCAGCAAACAATCATGCCATGATGAATGATGCACAATTTACATGGCAATAAAGTAACATGGCATGGGTGAGGTGTAGGATACAAAGAATAAGCATTTTATGGGGTTTTGGTCCCATTTTATTGTCATAATAGTTGCTGTATACTTTATATTTATATGATGCATGCTGCAATTGAAGTCATGGATAGCATAAACAGAAAGGTCTCGTCGAGCTGATCATTTTAGACATATCATTTGTTAAATTCGGAGTTATAAATCAAAAGTTATTAATTATTTAAGTTCTAGTGGCATTTGCGGTAATTAAATCAACTTGGAATTTAAAATGTTCAAAAGGTAATTTAAAAAGCATATTTGAAATCCTCACATTTTTCTGATCTCAAAACATATATCATTTGCATTATTTGGATTAATATTAGAAAAGCTATTTGAAAACAGAATTTAAATTGAATTTGGAATTAATTTGAAAAATATTTGAATTCAAACAGATAGACTGAACTACTTTTTATACCCAGCCTAATATACTCACAGACGCCTACAGGTGGGGTCAGGGACTCGCGGTCCCACGCGCCAGCGGCTGAGAGGGAGGGGGACCGCGGGTTGATTCACAGAATCCCCGGGAGCCTTTTTGAAAAAGCGCCAAAGACACCGACAGTGGGCCTGGCTGGTCCGCGGGTTGACACGACAAAACGTGAGGGGTGTAGGTGCAAAACGACCACGCGCGCACTGTGGATCTTCTCGCGCGTGCCTCTGACGCGCGCGACGCGCGGTGTGGCGAGGCTGGGACTCGAACGCGCGACGCGGGCTGGCGCGCAGAGGTCTGAGCCACTGCGGTGGCTGCGGGTTGCTGACAGGGGAAAGGGCGCGTGCTAGATAGGGCTATGCGGCGCGTGCTAGCGGCAGATGTCGACGAGCTCTGGCGCGCGGAGGCCGCTCGACAAAAAGGTCGTCGCGTCCAGGAAGCGACTAAGGACGGGAGGATGTCTGGGAGGCTAGGAGCTCACCGCAGGCTCGGTGGCGTGCTTGGATCGGTTCGGGGCGCGGCGGATCGACGACGGGGCTGGCGCCGGGTAGCTAGGGTTGCGCGTCGGCTCGCGTCGGTGTTCAGCGTGCCCGGGCCTTCTCCTCCGAGTTGGTGAGTACCGGGGTGATACAGGGGTCCTGCGGAGCTTGCTCGACAACCTCAACAACGCGCCCGCCTCCTGGATCTATGGTGACGCGAGAGGACCGACGGTGGTGGCCGGCGTCAGCAGCTGGCGGCGGTGGAAGAAAGGGAGGAGAGGGGAGGCGAGGCAGGGCCTCTGGGCGGATCTGGGGAGGCTAGAGGGGCGAGGGAGAGGATAAGAACGAGAGGGGGCAGGTGGGGGCTTGCGTGGGGGAGGGGTAGATGGTAAAGGTGGCTTCGGTGCCACCTTGTCCTCTCCTCCACGTGATCGGCGAGGCAGGCGAGGGAGAGGGAGGCCGCCAGGTAGGGACAGAGAGGAGGGGGCTCGGTTGGGACCTGCGTGGCAGAGAGGAGAGCAAGAAAGGTAAGGGGAGGCTCGGGTGGCTAGGGTTGGATAGGAGGGGTAGCTTCGGCATGGAGGTGGTGGCTAGGTAGGGCCCTCATGGCAGGTAGAGAGAGGGGGCCGAGAGAGAGGGAGGTAGGGCATGGTTAGGGTCGGGCTAGAGCTAGGGTTCTTGTTGTGGTAGCTAGGCCTAGAGAGAGGGGAGAGAGGTTTGGAAGGGAAAGATGGCCTCGGGTAGGTAGATAGAAAGGAGAGAGGGTCATCAGGGTTTGGATTAGATGTAGATTAGGGTTTTAGCTAGGGTAGGGTATAGGGTATGGGGGTAGGGGTTAGGGAGAGCTAGATTAGAGGATTAGAGAGAGAGAAGGAGAGAGAGAGGTGGTGAACTAGGTTTTCCATAGGGGATAGGGAGGTAGATGGTGTGATGAAGGATTCTACAAGGCAAAACAAGATTAAGCAAAGGAGAGATGATCCATGCAAGCAAAGCCAAAAGAAAACATTCCAATGTCAAGGAAAAAGGTGGCACTTGCATGGCCCATGCAAACAATAATTGCCATGAAGCTATATTGTGAAAACAACACAAAATCATGTGGCATTATTCCTTGCATTCCCAAAAGGTGGGCAAGGGCCAAGCATAAGATTATGGGTGGAATCCAACCAACCAACATGAGCTAGAGGTAAACTCAAATAAAATGCCAAGCTCATATTAATTGGATGGTGGAATTATAAGGTGGTGAAAGAAAGGTGGTGGAGTTATTAAGAGATATGCCCCCAAATCAACTTGGGCATTTAACAATTTATCAAGAACCAAATACAATATCAAGGGGCAACTATAATTAATAATGCACATGAGATAAGAACCAAACAAGAAGGGGTTTTATATGATGCTCAAATGCAAGGTGGCATGATGATATGAGCATGATATGATGATGATGCAACAATTATATATTGGAAGTGGCCCTTTTTATTACTAGAACAAGTAGCATTACAGGTGTTAGACAACTGGGATGCTACAACTCTAAAGATTGGAGAGCTCTCATGTTACTAGTGGATAACTTTTGGGTAAAATAATTTATTAGAACATATCAACATGGAATCTACTACTTATGAAGATCTTCACACTCATTCCCTCTGGTGTTGTCATGACTTCTCTCGCATGGCTTGTCTGGACGAAGACTATGAAAACCCGCCAGGACTTGCAATCGATAGAACACCTGCCGGGTAGCAACATCCAATTTTTTGGGATTTCTCATTTAGTGTGGATGATATCAAAAGTTTTGTCAATATATGTGTAAAGGTCTCCACCCAAACTGTTTATAGACTGGGTAACTTATGCGTTACAAGGTGAGTAATTTACACGATGTGACATGGATAACTCTCATGTTAGGGGTGGGTAACTTTTAGGTCTAAAACGAAATTCATGAAAACATATCAACATGGGATCTAGTTTCTAAGATTTTGACACGACTAGTCTAACAGTGAAAACAGATTCGAAACCGGATAAACAGTTTCACCTATAAGACATTTTGAATTTTCAAATTTTATATTAAATCTCACATACATAATTATTTTTGTCCTTTTATGTTTACGGACTAAACCATTCTTAACTTAGTCTATTTAGACACTAAATCAATGATTAATTAACAGAAAAATTTTACATGATTGCCCCTCGTCGAAACAGTCCTTGTCGGATCTGCAGGATTTTGCAATTTGTTGACCGGGCGCTAAGTAGTGCGGTCCATAATTTTTATATTATATAATTCATATTATATAGCTCACGCAGATGATCTAGGTATACATGCAAGTCTTATAAACTGGGATAGAGGGAAATTTAAATAAAAAGTAACCCTTCCCGCGAACAAATTTACAGCCGGTAACCCTTTTTTGCAACTCCCGCCCGTGCAGCACCACACACTAGGCTGTAGCTCCGGCTTGCATGGTGCCGCACACCTGCCACGCTGGATTCGCCGGGCCCGGCACAGCTGCCCTGCCATGCTGGCACGCATGTGCAGCGCCAGATATCACGACGCTGCAAGCACAAACGTCGTGCCACCCTAGATGACGCCGCACTCCATGCCATGCTAGCGCCACGAGACCAGGCAGCGTAAGTATCGCACGCCTGCAGCACTTGAACCGCGCAGCGCCTCCCCCAGCCCGACCCTTGCCCTAGCATTCTTCCTCTTCTCTTACTCAACCGGCGGCGGCGGCTCCACTCTCTTCCCTCCTCCAATCTTCACCAAGAGGCCGCAAATCTCAAGTAAAAGAAGGGGTTTTCTGCACCAAACGCTTCTCCAAGGTACTCTCCTCCACTTCTCTCCATTTCATCCGAAAATTTCAAGTTATTTGTCTCTAGTTTGGAAAATTCGGCCAAATATCAAATCCCTTGGATATGTAAATTTGTATAGAACAATGGGTTATTTGGTTGATACATAGAGTTAGAATTTTTAAAGTAAACCTTCATGTGTATAGGTAAGATTGTTAGGGTTATGGTAAGTTTATGGTTGTGTGAGCATGTTGTTAGTATAAATTTCGGCATAGATACTTATTCAATTCATCTACTGTTGTGTTTTTATACTTATTATAGGGATGGATAGAATTTTCCATGTTCATCATATGGACAAGGAAGCTTTCTTGAGAGGCAATATTGAGCCAGACCCAGATGAGATTGATTTGGTGTTTGATCGTAGTCCAAACTATGCCGAGGTGTTGCAACAAGTTCGGGTAGATTTGAATTGGATGGATCCTAGTGATGTTGTTGAGTTGGAGGGTAGATACAATGTAGGATTTGGGATGCACAACCGTTGGAAGACAATGTGTATCAGCTCGGAGCAACATTGGTTTGCATACAAGGAAGTGGTGGCCGAATCACAAGACAAAGCTCTTGAGTTATTTGCCACGAAAAAGGTTGATGTTAATTTGCAAAGGAGTATCATACTGGTTGCCTCCTGATGGCTATGAAATACCACCTCTTTTAGCCATATAAAATGTGCCATTTATCTCTCATATCATGTTTCTTATAGCTACAGTTATGCCATATATGCATGACTTCTAGTTCTCATTCATTTTCATATGATCTTTGCACATTTAGTAGTTTAGGTAGAATTTTATCACTTTTCTTGTCCATGACATGTGTGTAGGTGTTTATGATGATTATGCATAAAACAAAGGCAAAAGGAACAAAGAGAGCATAGTATGGAGGAGCTGTAGGGACCAGACTTAGCCATTTGAGAGGTTGAAAACGTGATTTTTTCCAAATTCTCAAAATAAATATCCAAGACAGTGGGGTTGTAGACCTCGAAGAGAAGAATCCAACGAGCCCAAGAACACCCAAAACAGAGTTCGTATGATGAAATGACGACCAAACTACGAAAGGGTATAGAAGGTTTGACGACCAACTATACGACGGGAGCAATAATTCTGGCCGTATAGCTCCCGCTGTATAGTTGCCAAAAAAAAGGTCGCAAACGACAGGATTTCACCCTAGAAAAGCTCCAGAACCTTCCCAAAGTCATATGACGGTATTGGAGGAACCCTAGGGCACCCCCAAGGCCTATATAAAGGAGGGAGGAGTCAAGAAACAAGGACACAACAACATTGCCCTCCAGGGGCGGAGCTCTGCCGCCGCTGCCACCCATCCAATCTCCATAGCGGCGGAGCTCTACCTCAACCACACCTTCGAGATCTAGATCTCCCTCAACACCGTCACCATCAAGGCATCCAAGCAAGAAGAAGAGGAGAAGGAAGACATCACCATCACCACCATCACGCATCGATCTCCATCATCATCTCCATCTCCCTCTCTCTCTTGTGTTTGGTAATTGTAAGATTGAACACAGTTGTGACATCATTTTATATTTATATGTTTTATCGTTCATCCATGTGTGAGTGATTGATTCAATTCTAGGTTGAGGTATGATCTAGTGCGCTAAGTTAAAATTTATTGTGATCTAAGATGAGTTTATGTGATCCTTTGGTCTGGACGTGCCTTTTGCCTTATAGATCACACATATATTTGCCCATCTAGTACTAGTGAGACCGAAGCCTAGAAGCCCTATCTCATTCTATTCAATCATATAACTACAATCTCTTTAATTCAGTTCATATTCTTATTACTTTCTGTCTTAGTTTATTTTGTTCTTGTTAAAAGTTCTTTGTTATTAGATACTTTAAACCTCTCTCGATTATTGTTGTTCTAGTAACTTATAGAATAGGCTATTTCCAAACCACGGTTTGGGTGCGAAACATGGCCGCATTGACAACGTGGCTATGGGGTCATGTTGTTTCCGTTAGTCGATCTCCCATCGGGACAAACTCTTAAATATTTTCTGCTACAAGTACTACAATAACCCTGTTGTTGGTGCAGGAATCAAGTCATCAAATTGGCGATGTTTCCAGGGAGCTAAGTGTCTGGTTATTACCTTCCTACTCGCACATAGTTTATTTATGTTTGTTGCTATTTATCTTACTTGTTTTGATTATTTGAAAAGAACAAAAAATTAGTTTACCTTTTGTTAGTAGTTTTGTTATTTGTTTTATTTATAGAAAATTCAAAAACATAGGAACTATGGAAAGTAAAAGTCTTGTGGATTATGCTTCTCCGAGTGTTGATCATTTACATGCTCCTATTGTTCAGCCCGCTATTGATGTGGATGGATATGAGATTAATCCTATGTGGATAAATATGATCATGGAAATAGCTTTTGTAGGAGATCCGGACAATGATCCATATTAGCATATTGAAAAATTTACTTCATTGTGTTCTACGGTGAAGGCAAATGGATGGACAAATATAAGCTAAAGTTATATCTGTTTCGGTTCTCACTGAAGCTAAAGATTGGCTAAAATCGCATCCCGCAGGACACTTCAATTCATGGAAAGATATTTCCGAATATTTTCTCGGTAAGTATTTCTCACAAAAGCAAACTTATGAGCGTAGTCTTCATATCCCGAATTTCAAGCAAAGCAACAATGATGATTTAATACAAGCTTATAGTATGTTTTCAGAATTGATGCATGATTGTCCACATCATAATTTACCTAATTGGTTATTGTTGAATCACTTTTATGTAGGCTTAAATCACTCTTCTAAAGGTAAGCTAGACATGATGTGTGATGGTGCATTCCTTGGAAAAACTTTGGAAGAAGCTTGGCAACTCTTAAGAGATATACATAATAATTTTCATCAATGGCAATGTGAAATTGTGCATGAATAAAAACCTCTCTCTACTGATCTAGAGAACTTGGTCAATGAGTTTCTTAAAGAGGAAAATAAAATAGGAAAATTCCTTATGATGATACCTTATTTAGAGATGTTCTTTCTAAAGCAATGCCTTTCATAGCTGATTATTTTAATCATATTATAACTGCTTCTACTAATGATGGAGAACAACCCTCTATTGTTACTCCCATATATTCCACTTGTTGCATCATTGAAACGGGAAATAAAGGGAAATCCAGGAAGCCTAAAAACAGGAAAAGTAAAAATAAGAAGCCTCGTGTTGAATATCCCGCATATCTGACACCTGCAGATGAAGTGAAACAGAATTATGAAGAGTATCGGAGAAATCAAAGACGCATCAAGGAGAAATAAGAAAAAGAAATCAAGGAATGGAATAAATTGAAAGCAGCTCTCAAACCTTATCCCCCACCTATTCCTGATCTTTATTATTCTTCTGACTCTAGTGATGATGAAGACTTAAATTATTCTACAATCCTTGATATTTTCCCTGAAGAAGTTTTCGATGATTCTAGTAGTGTTTGTTTAAATACTCTTTTCTGTAATCAATTATGGTTAGCCAAATACGGAATCATGTGTGCCTCCCATACCTGTTTGCTATAACTTTTGTTTTACTAATGAGGTGCAGGAAATTCCGGTGGCAAAGACCAAGCTACTGGATCCAAAAGGACATTATGAGTTGTACCCTCAAGATAGTAATCAAGGTAAAGATTCAAAGTTTGATAATAAATCTTTAACACCCTCTATGCAGGAGGGAAGGAATACATATTACCGCGCTTGGTGAATCCATCCTCACATGGCAATGAGAACACTTACAAGATAACCGATGCACCGCTTGTTGTTGTCACCATCCTTGATGTTGGAGTTGTGGTCTCTTGGAGAAGTTGTCTGATTGGGTTGGGTTGGGATTTGGAATAGACAAAAGATTTCTAGGGAAAGAATTCTACTCATACACAACAAGTCACACAAGGCAATAAGCAAGCAATATCAATCATACATTCTACTCAAACAACAACATTAAAGCACATCCTTAGGCAAACAAAATATTATTTTCATACCACATAGGTTGGTATGGTCAATAAATGATCAGCAAATTGATTTTTAAATGAAACACTAGTATGGTGGTCCCGCTATAGGGTATCACTTGAGATAATTCAATCCTTCTTCTTAGCTATTACATCAGGAACAATATCATGGTATCCTTGGAAGAAATTATTGCATCTTGATCACAAAGCTCAAAGGTGATAATGGTTCCTCCTAAGTTGTGTTTCCTTAGTATCCAAGTCTTGAGTATTATTCTTATCTCACTTGAAGTACTTAGTGATGTCCAAGTTGAAGACCTTGGTGAAACTAAAGCTGAAGTCCTTTGAGATGTTTAATCTGAAGTCATTTGTGATGTTGACGTCCTTCCTCATGTTGAAGTCTTTGTCCATCTAGTTGAAAAGGGAGAGATGTAGAATCAATACAAAATGTTGAGGACAGAGTCTACAAGATTGTTTGTAAATAGGTTAGAACAGATACAACTCCTATTTCTAAGGGGTTTTGTCCAATCCTAGGGTTACAATTCTACAGGCAACACGGTGCTCTGATACCATCTGTAAAGGGAAGAACCCAATAATGTACAAGTCCCTGATGAGAGACCCACCTTTGCTAGGTGGAAATGTAATTTTGTACATGATATTACTCTTCTAGAACATAGAATTAAGAAAAAACAAAGAGAGAGCTTGAAGGTCTGGATAGCTAATCTGCCTTCATAAAGTGTGTATTTCTGTAATAGGTGAGTGAGGTGAGTGGTTTTTTCATGTATAGTAGGTGTACATTTGTTTTTAATTTTATTCTAATAAAAAAATTTTGTGGGGATTTTGCCTCACAGTCCAGGGTCAAAAAAAGGTACAAGTCCCTGTGTTTACAGTGCTAGTCCCTAGATCGAATAGCTAGCACCCACAGTTTAAGATGTAATATCAAGAAAAAATGGTCATATTACAACTCATAACCAGGAATTAAATAGTTCATTACAACTCACATAGCTCATATGGCTATCTTATTACTTGAGAGACTTGTAATCCCTACTCAACAAACTTCACTAACATCAAACAAACCCGCAACGTGATAAGTTATAGCCACAAGGGTCAATACATTTGAATTGTATTGGCAAGTGATATCATATTGATATGGAGAATCTAACATCTACATGAATATATGGCTAAGTGGGGTTTTGACTGGCCTTTGTATAAAATAGTTTTTTCCTATCCTTTGTAAAATATTTTTTCTCTTTTTAAAAACACTTCATAAAACATGGCACACTCGATACACACCAGGTGCTACCCTTGTTCGCCCAACAAGTTTTAACGTAGAGAAATTAAAATGATGAGATTCTTGAACTGCTTCACTGTCTTGATGCTCTAAATTGTCCATAACCGGGGACACGGCTAAGTACTTAGTTTTTTACCCTCTCGAGAGGTGGTGCACTTTCCCCACAAGACTGGACATGCATCGAGACGAGACTTTTCAGAAGCAATCCCTCAGACCTCCATGGAAGCGTTCCATCCTATCATCACTACCACCTTCTGTCCATCTGGCTGAGTTATTGCAACTTAGTTGGTCAAGGCAGAGCCCATATGCCACGTGGCTGCACAGGAAGCTTCAGTGACAAGAATGTCTTCAATCTCTTTGTTCCTGGGTGGCCATCCACAAGTGTGATACTGATACGTTGGAAATGTGTCTATAATTTTTGATGCTCCATGCTTGTTTAGTATCTAATTTTCTTTACTTGTCCACACTTTGAGGTGCTTTTTACATGTTTTCTGGAACTAACCTATTAACAAGTTGCAACAGTGCCAGATGCCTGTTTTCTGCTATTTTTGGTTTTGTAAAAGTTAGTAAAGAAGTATTCTCGGAATTGGACGGGACAAAGGACAAAGTCAATAACTTTCCGTGGGGAACAAGAAGTCCAGAGGGGAGCCCGGAAGGCCAGCCAGGGGGGCCAGATCCACCCTAGGCGTGGGTAGGCCCAGCCCCGCGCCTGGCTAGGGTTTGGGCACCCTGGCCGCCTCCCGGTCTCACCCCTTCGCCTATAAGAAGCCCCCGATACAGAAACCCTGAGTACCCGATCAGAAATCCACGAAACCGTCTGTAGCCGCCGCCACCATCGTCCCTAGATCGGGGGGATCTGAAGTTCTTCCCGGCACCTTGCCGGAGGGGAGATCATCCCGGAGGCCTTCTCTCCGGTATGATTCGTGAGTAGTTCCACTTGGACTATGGGTCCATGTAGTAGCTAGATGGTTGTATCTCCTCCTTTGTGCTTTCATGTATAGATCTTGTGAGCTCCATTCATGATCAAGATCTAATCTATTTGTAATCATGCATGTTGTGTTTGCGGGGATCCGATGGATATTGAGATTATTATGTTGGTTTGATTAATGGTTTTGTCTTTATGATTCTATCATGTTTGTGTTGTTTGTGATCTTGCATGCTCTCCGTTGCTAGTGGTTATCTTGGCCAAGTAGTTGCTAGTGACTCCAAGAGGGAGTATTTATGCTCGATAGTGGGTTCATGCCTCTAGTTTCCAAGGTAAGTGACAATAATCTCTTCGGTTGTAGATGTTTTGTTGCTACTAGGGAGAAACCAACGGTCTCTTGTTCATGGAACATGTGGAATTTTTACCTTACCCACTTTGCTTAAAGCAGTTGTCTGTTGCTTGCAACTTAATACTCGAGGGGGTTCGGATGATAACCTGAAGGTGGACTTCTAGTCATAGATTTAGTTGGATGAGGTCTATGTATATTGTTGTATTGCCCAATAAACCTCATAGGATCTTTCTGGCTAGTAATTGCATTGTTATGCCTTGCTCAGTTCCTATCAATTGCCTCGCTATAATTTGTTTACCCTTCGTGCCATGTTGTTTATCTAAGGAGAGCACCTCTAGTGAACTATGGAACCCGGTCCAATCTTTACCATTGATACATCTTCCACTGTAACTTGTTTACTTGCTGCAAACCATTACCTTCCACACCATATGTTTAATCCTTTGTTATGGCAAACTGGTGAGCTTGACAACCTCACTGATTCGTTGGGGCAAAGTCTTGAGTTTGTGTTGTGCAGGTCTCCACGTTGCTTCCAACACATGTGTGACGTTTCCTTCCTCCTTCTGGTTCGATAACCTCGGTATCAACTGAGGTATGACTTGCTGCTTGCTGCATCACACCTTTCTTGGGGTTCCCAACAAAGTGCTCTACACAGGCGCATCAACAAGTTTTCTGGCGCTGCTGACGGAGGAATCTACTTCAACCTCTTCCTCCCGTCAACTCAGCACTGCATCAGATACACAGGGTAAACCATAGACATGGGCCCTGTGTAACCACTCAACACAAACCATACATCCCATTCCACCCAGATGTTTCATTAACAAGTTGTTTTCTTAGTCAAAAACACATAGGCATAACCTTTCCATAATATCATAACATGAATTTCCACCCTTGAATTCTAATATCTAGGCTAAGCCCATATCATGTCTCTTAACTTAGGAAAATTAATACCAAGGTATATTCTATAGGATCTACCATAGCATAGCATAGAATTATAAAAAATAGTCCTATCATGCAGACTACAAAAATATCACTAATGCAATATTGAAAAGATAGGACTTTTGATGACCAAAGTATCACTTTCCTTTTTTAGTAGAGAATCTAGGTACTCTCCTTGATCTTCCAAATTTCACACTCCTCAAAGTTCACTACATCATAATCCAGCAAAGCACACACTTAAAACTACCACACAAAATAACAAATCAAAACAAGAAAACAAAGAAATGCATGCAAGCATGCAATAGGTTATTTTATTGAAAAAGTTGTTCCTAACAAGGTTCTAAACATTAAAAACACCTACTCTTCTTTTTATAAAAGTGGAATTTCAATTGGAACCAAGTTAGTGTAATTTGGTTATTTAAATCATTTTTGTTTTACTAGAAATGCTTTCATTCAAAGGAATAATTTCTATTTTCATCAAAATATATTTTTAATTTCTAATGTTAGTGATTATGGTCAGGGGTTTCAAAACAAAACCATTGCAAAAGGATTCATTCAAAAATAATTTTTAGAACAATTTTTATACTCAAAATAGTCCTAAACAAGTCTCTTCCTAAAACTCAAATTTTTCAGCAAAAAATGACCAAAGTAAGGTCATATAATTAAAGTACACATTTTTCTGAATCCATAGACACCTAATTTTTATTTGTCTGAGTTGTAGATCAAAAGTTATGAATTTTACAAGTTTAAACATCTAATAGATCTATTCTGGTTTTTAAATCAAAAGCATGGCCACGTGGTGTGTTCTGATTGGCTGGTACCGCTTCAGCGCGATCACGCATCGCGGGCCGTTGGATCTAACTGAAAACACTCGGCATAGATCTGTCAATACCCCTTCATTGTCTAATCTAATCCTAACCTTTAGATCAATATCCTGCGGACCAGAGCATGTGGCCAAGAACTGGCGGCGCTGCTAGCGAGCTACAGCGGTAGCGCGTCGGACAACGGTAGTCTGGTGGCACTAGGGGGTAAATGGAGGGGCACTGGGGCGTTACCAAGTCATGGGGTCGAGGTGGTCACTGTTGATGAAGGGGCGCACGGAATCGCTGGCAATTGCTCATCGGAGTTTCGTCCGCCGTCGGGCGCTTGCAGATAGTGATATAGGCGAGATCCTGGAACTCAAGCAAGCAAGGAAAAGCATCAGGGAAGTGCGCACGAGTACAATGGTCACGTCAGAGCAAACCAGAGGCGAGGGGGTGGTCGAGGTTCACCGGATTTCGTCGCTGGAGTCGAGGCAGTCGTCGGTTGCTTGCAGGTGAAAATGGATTCGAGATTCTAGGGCACAAAAAAGCAAACGGGGAGCGTCAGTGCATGTGCTAGAAGATAGCGAGCAAGACGTGCAACCAGGGGGCAAGGGAAGGTCAGGGTTCACTGGAATTCTTGCCGGAGTGCGTCGGTGCTACGGCGGCGTGAGTTCAATTCAGGGCAGCCTGGGGGCTCTCTGATGTGGGGAAGTAAGGGGAAATGGAGAGAAGGGAGAGGGGAATAAGAAGGCAAGGTCAGGAGGAAATTACTCGTGCAGTTAAGCGTATTTACGCATATCAATTCGACCAGAAACGGCGAGGAGGGGAACGCGGGCTCAATCACTGGCTTGAAGACGAAGGCGACGTGGCAGTGGGGTCAGCGCATCAGCGAGGGGGTGTGGAGAGGGCGCGGTAAGAAAAGAACCTGCAGGGGGTAGGGGGAGCCGGGTGGGCTTAGTGGGTTGGGCTGCATTGGGCAGGGTTTTCTCTCTTTTTTTCTTCTTACATTTTTCCTTTTTCTATTTCTATTTTCTGTCATTATTCAATTCAAATGATTTAAACCTCCTTTTCATTTCAAAAATTCACCAAATATTTTCAGTAGGTTTTATACCATTTATAATTGTATTATTTAGTCCAATTCAAAAATATTTTTATCAATTATCATTTATTTAAAATTAAGTGATGCATATTGGTATTTATTTAAATAAAATTTGAATATGGTTCACAAGCCCATAAAAATTTATTTAAATAAACTTTTATCCTTTCATATTAGTTAATAAACTTTTATTCCATTTACTCATGGATTTTAGCCATGGTTTTTAAATTTTCTTTGCAACAATTCTTATTTATTTATTTGTCTTATAAAATTCATATCTTTTTATTTATAGATCCAAAAATGGTGATTCCAATTTGTATAATTTTATTTACTAATTATTTATCTTTTTTATCCTTTAGAATTACTTTGTTCACAATTTGGCAATGATTTTAGTTATGGGCTTTATTAGCCTTGGAATACTATCTTATAAAAATCATCAGTTTTTATCCATGGCTCCAAATGGAGTGAAACCAATTCCCATGGTTTTGTAATATTTTTGTTTACCATTATTGTTTATTTAGGAATGTTTGTTGCTATATTTTTTATGGAACAAAGCCATAGTCTTGGAGTGATCTTGATGATGATTTCTTTTATTAAGGTTTAGGTTTTTGGTTTAACTTTTCCAAGTGCTAAAAATCAAGATACATTCCATGCATTGATGCATTTGATCTTTTGAATATTTTTTTGTTGCTTTTTCATTCAAATTTTGATCAAATAAGGTTTTTGATGTTTCCAATTAGAGGCAAAAATTTCTTTTCCCTCTAAATTTCATCATCTAATACTTTTGTTTGTTTAATTTCACATTTCAAAATTTGGAAAATTTTGGGATGTGATAGACTACCACCCTTAAAAGGAATCTCGTCCCGAGATATGGGAAGGCAAGAAACAACAAGTTGGTTTCATGACATCTAGGGTACTACCACCCTTAAAAGGATTTTAACTAGATTGCGTCTTGGCTTACTTGGTATCTTGATGTAACTTCTCTAGACAGTTGTTTGCATAGTGCCCTTTATTACCACATTTGAAACATGTGACAAGATTGAGATCCTTTCCAAGTTTGCTTCTCTTGTTCTTATCCTTTTCTGGACAATTTTATGCATAATGGCCTAGCTCTTTGCATTTGTGGCACATCACCTGGCTAATATCCCTCTTTATCTTTGGTATCACTATCTCTTGTTCGTTTCCTTGGCCCTTCTTCTTTTTTGGGCATTCATTAGCATAGTGTCCCATCTTCTTGCAATTGTAACATTGCATCTGGCTAATGTCTCTCTTGCTGGGGTTGGGGCGATTCTTCTTGTTATTGGGTTTCTCCAAGACTAGGAGGTATCTTAGTTCATGTTCTTCATAATTCACTACAAATGTAGGAAAACTTCCTCGGTTCTTAGAACGGTTCCTAGGATAATGTCCATGTTTCCTATTTTGCTCACAAAAGTTGGTTACATTGTATGGAGGTGCATACTGAGATTTTATTTTGTCTTCATTATTCTTGGTTGAAGTTGTACCTTCATGGGTGTTTCCAAAGACTTGATGTGTTAAATCTTTAGCTTGATGTTTCATCTGTTGAACTATAGGATAGATGTGGCATTGGACAGGGACATGATCATTTCCTTCACACAAGAAACAAGTAACTTGAGATGTGGGGCATTGTCTAGCTGGATGGTTCTCTTCACAATTTGGGCACTCATCGATATGATCTTTATAAGTGTGTCCTATGTCGCCACAGATTTTGCAGGCTTGTGTTATTTCCACCATATCATCCTTGAAATCATGGTTATCACAATTCCTTTGGGAAGGGTTGCTTCACATGTTGATCATCTAATTGGTCATCCTTTGCAACGATTGGGATTGGGATTCCAAGAACTTTAGCATGGTTGGGTCTAACTCAGTGTTGTTGTGGTTGTTGGCTAAAAAATAGGTTGTCACTTGATTCAACTTAGTTTGGGTTGCTAGCAATTGTACTGTCATGTGCATCTCGAGGTTGTTGTTGTCACCATCCTTGATGTTGGAGTTGTGGTCTCTTGGAGAAGTCGTCTACTTGGGTTGGGTTGGGATTTAGAACATACAAAAGATTTATAGGTAAAGAATTCTACTCATAAACAACAAGTCACACAAGGCAATAGGCAAGCAATATCAATCATACATTCCACTCCAACAACAAGATTCAAGCATACCTTAGGCAAACAAAATATTATTTTCATACCACATAGGTTGGTATGATCAATAAATGATCAGCAAATTGATTTTTAAACGAAAGACTAGTATGGTGGTCCAACTATAGGGTATCACTTGAGATCATTCAATCCTTGTTCTTAGCTATTACATCAGGAACAATATCATGGTATCCTTGGAAGAAATTATTGCATCTTGATCACAAAGCTCAAAGGTGATAATGGTTCCTCCTAAGTTGTGTTTCCTTAGTCTCCAAGTCTTGAGTATTATTCTTATCTCACTTGAAGTACTTAGTGATGTCCAAGTTGAAGTCCTTGGTGAAACTAAAGCTGAAGTCCTTTGAGATGTTTAATCTGAAGTCATTTGTGATGTTGACGTCCTTCCTCATGTTGAAGTCTTTGTCCATCTAGTTGAAAAGGGAGAGATGTAGAATCAAAACAAAATGTTGAGGAAAGAGTCTACAAGATTGTTTGTAAATAAGTTAGAACAGATACAACTCCTATTTCTAAGGGGTTTTGTTCAATACTAGGGTTACAATCCTACAGGCAAAACGGTGCTCCGATACCATCTTTAAAGGGCAGAACCCAATAAGGTACAAGTCCCTGATGAGAGACCCACCTTTGCTAGGTGGAAATGTAATTTTGTACATGATATTACTCTTCTAGAACATAGAATTAAGAAAAAACAAAGAGAGAGCTTGAAGGTCTGGATAGCTAATCTGCCTTCATAAAGTGTGTATTTCTGTAATATGTGATTGAGGTGAGTGTTTTTTTCATGCATAGTAGGTCTACAGTTGTTTTAAATTTTATTATAAAAAAAATTCTATGGGGCTTTTGCCTCACAGTCCAGGGTCAAAAAAAGATACAAGTCCCTGTGTTTACAGTGCTAGTCCCTAGATCGAATAGCTAGCACCCACAGTTTAAGATGTAATATCAAGAAACAATGGTCATATTACAACTCATAACCAGGAATAAAATGGTTCATTACAACTCACATAGATCATATGGCTATCTTATTACAGAGCAGCAGATATAACTATAAGGCATGGAGTCCTTCATCTTCATATGCCACAGGCAATCATGTTGGTTCTCGACTTGTAATCCCTACTCAACAAAATTCACTAACATGAAACAAACCTACAGCGTGATAAGTTACAGCCACAAGGGTCAATACATTTGAATTGTATTGGCAAGTGATATCATATTGATATGGAGAATCTAACATCTACATGAATATATTGCTAAGTGGAGTTTTGGCTGGCCTTTTCATAAAATAGGTTTTTCCTATCCTTTGTAAAAATAGTGTTTCTCCTTTTCAAAACACTTCATCAAACATGGCACACTGGATACACACCAGGTGCTACCCTTGTTCGCCCAACAATTTTTAACTTAGAGAAATTAGAATGATGAGATTCTTGAACTGCTTCACTGTCCTGATGCTCTAAATTGTCCATAACCGGGGATACGACTAAGTACTTAGTATTTTTACCCTCTCGAGAGGAGGTGCACTTTCCCCACAAGACTCGACATGCATCGAGACGAGACTTTTCAGAAGCAATCCCTCAGACCACCATGGATGTTGGGGATATGCTATATGGGTATCCTCATAGCATGTCACTTATCCGGATAACCCAGGTGGCCCATAGTCGGTAGCATGGCCTATGGTCTGCTGGGCGGCCTAGTTAGATGGATCCAGAAGGGAGGCCCATGCCGGATAAAGGAAGTCTACGGTGGAGTCACCAGCGTACTCGGAGCCTTGGAGTGCAAGATACACAAGACTAGTAATAGACGGTGTAGGACTCTGTAACCTGTCCGGCTAGGACTTTTCCCTGTGACCCTAGGACCTAGCGACTATATAAGTAGGGCCTATGGGAGCCTTTAGGACACAACTTCAGACAACCTCGCACAGCGAACCTATCTCTGTAACTCGGCGTATTGCCCTTATAGTGATTTATAGCAGGAGTAGGATTCCGCCACCGTTGTGGGATCTGAACCTGGGTAAGCTGTGTTACCTCGTACCCGTCAACCGTCCGCCTTATCCCACGTCTCTAAACACGCACTGTGAGGACCCCTCCATGTCATACTCATCGGCAATACCACGATAGTTTACGCCCACCGTGGGGCAAGAGGCGCTTCAGGCTCTTCAGCGGGCGAGGACCAAGATCTTCGCGGGAATCGGCGAAACCGTAGCCATCGGCCATGTTCTCTTCTCCGGCAATGTTCCGATCGTCCCTCCTGACGAGTTCTGGATCCCGGCAAAGACAAACCCTACGCGGTGTTCAATCGTTCCTATCAGAGACATCCACCTCTTCATCGGCGAAACCGACTCGAGCACTAGTTCCCTGGGAGTCGGAGGAGCATCAAGACCCGCACGGACCGCCTACGGGCAGGATACGTTCCCGGAAGGATCGATGTCAGATCTCCCTTCGGAGTTTGCCGGCAAAGATCGGAAAGCATCAAGGCCCGCACGGACCGCCTATGGGCAGGATACGTTCGCGGAAGGATCGATGTCGGATCTCTCCTCGAAGTTTGCCGGCAAAGATCGGAAAAATTCAAGGCCCACCCAAACCGCCCGTGTGCAGGACATAAAGGTGGAAGATCACTGCAAATCCGCCGGCTTCGCCCGTGCGTCTGGACAGCAGAGATCCAAGTTCATCGGCATGGTTACCATCTTCGATCTAGCGCGCTGTGTTCAGAGAGAAGGCGAAAACCCCCGCGATTACCTGGCCAGGTGGCTCCGTATACGAGCCGATCTAGCCCACTACTTCGATGATAATGCTTTGTATCACTTCGTGGAAGGACTGGACCGTGGAACGCTTCTCCGACATTCTTTAAGATGGCAGCAGGAAACAGGACGCCTTACCCTCGAAGAGATGGTGAGCACCATCAAAAACTACGCGGAAGATGACGCGGCAGCCCAGATGGAGCTTGTGCTCAGAGACGGAGAACCTCCGATTCAGCAACCGCCGCCATCACCTCCCGCCGCCATCGTCGCAGCAGCACCACCACCTCCAGTCATCGTCAAGGCCGTTGCACCTCCACCACCCGTCATCGAGGAAGTCGTGGCACCCTTCGACTCTGTCATTGACGCTCTTTATGCTGATTTCAGTGCAGATTCAGAGGAGATAGACTTCAGTCCAGAAGAGCTAGACTCCGCTATGCAGGAGATGGAGGAGGAGTACTCGCGCGATGAGCAAGCCAAAAATGTCGTCACGTCTCGAGGGGTGTTTGTAACCATTGGGACAGCGATGGATGAAGATCAACTCAGACGAGCTCCACCTACGGCACTAGAAAAGGGGAAGGGGCCACTTATTGCTGCCGACGATGATCGCGCAAAAGTCATGCCTCCTCCGCCTAACCCAGTGCAGCAGCCGTAGGAACTCGGCACCGGCCCAAGCAACAACAACACCGCAAACTTGCCGCCTCTAGCATCTACATCTGCAGCAGCCCAAGTTACTCTAGCTGATAGAGTGATGTACGGCAATCTCCTCGTCGAGCCACTGACCGTTGTTCATATCCGGAACGTGACCCAGCTTGACGAGAAGCGCCAGCAGCTGCTGGAGGAAGCGCAGGCCATCGCGGAGCAAGGAGCTAAGCTAGATCGAGATCTGGTCAACACGCAGAAGTACATAGAGAAAGCTAGAGCAATGGAGGCTGAGTACAAGACTTTACTACAGCAGCAGAAGGCTAAGAAAGCTCCGGCTCGCGTCATCAACGATCCTGGTGTATGGCGCAACCTAGGATGGGCCCCCTCGAAGACGGCACAGGCCAAGCCATACATTGACAGTGAAGGCAAGAAGGTGATGCCCACCCCACTCCTTAACCTCGCCGTCGCCAAGACCCTTCTGGAGCAGGATAGATCGCCAGAGGCAGTAGAACAGGTCTATGACCTAGTGGCCAAGGCGGTAAAGCAGCAGGAAAAGGCCACCTCTCAGAGGCTTGAGTCTGACCCAGCGCTCTGCCGATCTAGCCAGTACAAACCGCCAAGGGACAGATCTCCTCAGGATGTCGGGTCTCGGACGGGTTCGTCAGAACGAAGACGGAGGGATGCGCGCAACAGGAAGGATGTTATCAACATATCCTCCGACCACGGAGAAAAGGCCCGACCTCGTCGCCCATCGCCACTGCCCCGATCCCCCCGACATCGCGAAGATTACAAGACTCACCATCGTGCGGATATGCTCCCACCAAAGCAGTGCGGCATCATCATCCGCGATAACACGGAGCAGACCCGTCATGATGGAGAACGCAACCAAGGACACAAGAGCAGGTCACGCCATGACCCTCCGCGTCCGACAAGCAACCGTGACAGGCGTGAGGCATCGCAGGAGGGTAACAGCAAGAAGGCTAACCCATCACCACCTCTGCCTCCATCACCGCCAAGTAGTCACCATGCCGGAGGAGGCCCGCATCGTTCACGCAGCCCATCCCCTGTTGACAAGAAGAAGAACCCGCAGCCATACGACGCACGATCGCGGATCGATAAGATCCACGAGGCCCGGGAAGGACCATATATGGGACCACGTTGATTTGGACCTGCAATATGGTCCGCAACTTACCCCAAAGGTTTCCGGATTGACAAGACCATCAAGCCCTCTTAAGGCACCGCCAAGCCAGCCACATGGTTGCAGGACTACGGCAACGCGGTGGAGATTGCCGGAGGCAACCCCAACGTCGTCGTCAAGTACCTCCCATTAATGTTGGCGGGCACAGCCCGTCAATGGATCGACGACTTGCCGGAGAAATCCATCTACAACTGGATGGACATGCAAGAAGCATTCACCAAGAACTTTGAGGGTACATACAAGCGTCCCTGCACTATGGGCGATCTACAGCAGTGCGTACAAGAGAAAGACGAGACATCTTGCGCCTACCTCTCTCGCTGGCTGGACATGAAGAATTCCTGTGCAGGAGTACACGCTCAGACCGCCATGGCCGCCTTCATCGACAGGTTGGAAAGAGGCACATTGCTTCGACATAAGCTAAAGCGCTTGCAGGACAATCACCAGCTTGAACTTGAATCAGATGATTCAGTTGGCTAGTGAGTTCGCAGCTGCCCGACGATGCTCGCGGCTCATTTCCGGCAACAGCCGTTCCTACTCAAGCTCCGAGGAACAACAGTACAAAGCGGAAAACCGCTCCAGAAGAAAAGCAATCTACCGACATGGTCGCCATGACTTTTGCAGGACGAGGTGATGGCGGACAACGTGGCCGAGGAAGGGGAGCTAGCCATGGGAAGCAGCGAGGCAGTGAAACAACCTCGGCGCTGCTCCGCGTTCCCCAAACCTACGAGGAGTACCGCGATATGCTATGCCTCGTACACCTCGACGCCAACGGCAAGGCCACCCATACCAATCGACACTGCAAGTTTGTCAACAACCTCAAGGAAGACCCGGAGTGCGGCTACAAGCAAAGTCGGAAGAACAGACTTCGAGGCAAGGGCAAGGGGAAGAAGGAGGAGGAGTCCAAGGATTCGAGTGACATGGACGAAGACGTTGACCCCAAGCACGCCGCCAAGAGCGACAACAAGGGCAAGAACCCCTTCGCAAAGAAGGCTCCAGTCTACCACACTTTCCTTGGCACCCCCACCGTCCGACAACAGAAGACCTCTCTGAGGATCCTGATGGCCACTCTCCCCCAATTCCCCAGTATCTGCGCTGGTCGGAGGTTCCAATAACTTGGGACAGGACGGACCACCCAGACCTCGTACCAACGGAGAACCAGTACGCCATGGTCATCAACCCCTTGATTGACGGCGTGGATTTCACCAAGTGTATGGTGGATAGTGGAAGCAGCATCAACATCATGTACCTGGATACACTGTAGAAGATGAACTTGACGGAGGCAAACCTAAGGCGGACCAACACCATCTTCCACGGCGTAGTTCCTGGTCGGGAGGCTCGGTCCCTTGGGTGTATTACACTTCAGGTTGCCTTTGGCGACGTTAAAAATTACCACCAAGAGCGCATGACCTTCGAGAGTGGTCCCCTTCAAGAGCGTGTACCACGTCATATTCGGCCGCGACATATTCCATACGTTCATGGCCAAGCCATGCTTCGTCTACAACAAACTCAAGATACCCGGACTAAACGGTGTCATCACCATATCCGGAAGCTTTACCAAGGCAAGGGACTACGAGATCAATGAAGCAGCCGTTGCAGAAGCTGTCCTCTACAGCGAAGAATTCAAAGAGATCCAGATCAAGGTCAATGACTCAGAGATGCTCGCGTTGAAGAAGCAGATCTCCAACTCCGCTCCTGCGTTTAAGGCCGCCATCGAGACCAAGCCGGTGGAACTTGTGGTAGGTGATGCCTCCAAGGTCACCGCAATTGGGACGAATCTGGATCCCAAATAGGAAAGCGCGCTCGTCGAGTTCCTCCGTGAGAATAGGGACATCTTTGCCTGGCAACCTGCCGACATGAAAGGTGTACCTAGGGAACTTGCCGAGCACAGCTTAACCATTGATCCAAAATTTAAACCAGTGAAACAACCTCTACGACGCTTTGGAGATGAGAAGAGACGCGCCATTGGCAAAGAGATAGCTAGGTTACTTAAGGCTATATTTATCCGATAAGTCCTTCACACCCAATGGGTGGCCAATCCTGTACTTGTCCCCAAAAAGGGAACCAATGAATTAAGAATGTGCGTTGATTACACCGGCTTGAACAAAGCATGTCCCAATGATCTGTTTGCTTTGCCTCGCATTGACCAAGTCATTGACTCGACGGCTGGCTCGGAGATTTTGTGTTTTCTCGATGCATACTCAGGATACCACCAGATCAAGATGAGGAAGTCGGACCAATTGGACACTTCGTTCACTACCCCATACGTCACGTTTTGCCATGTCATGATGCCCTTTGGGCTGAAAAACGCAGGTGCTACGTACCAGCGGACAATGCAACATTGCCTCCATGACCAAATTGGTCGGAACGTTCATGCTTACGTGGACGATATCGCGGTGATGTCTAAAAAGTCCAATGACTTCATCTCCTACTTAAAAGAAACCTTTGATAATCTCCGGAAATACAACATGATGCTTAACCCTAAGAAGTGCGTCTTCGGGGTTCCAGCCGGCAAATTGTTGGGTTTCATCGTTTCCCAGCGTGGAATCGAGGTCAACCCGAAGAAAATCAAGGCCATCTTAAACATAAATCGTCCGACATGCCTAAAGGACATTCAACGACTAATAGGTTGTGTTGCAGCAGTTAGTCGGTTCGTCAGCCGACTTGGAGAGAAGGCTCTGCCGCTGTACAAGGTGCTGAAGAAGGCGAACAAATTCACGTGGACGGACGAAGCAGATGCAACATTGAAGCAGCTCAAGGAGATTCTTTCCTCAGCGCTCATCCTTGCAGCACCCGAGCTTGGGGAGCCGCTGTTAATTTACATGGCGGCAACCAACCGGGTTATCAGCATCATCGTTGTGGTAGAGCGGAAGGAACTAGTCTATGAGCACGGAGTTCAACGACCAATTTACTATGTGAGCGAGGTCTTGACGGAGTCCAAGCATGTAGGGGTCCCAACCTTAGATAAGATTGATCCCTCCTATGTTTTACAATGCTAGTCCCTGGATCAATAGCTAGCATCCACAGTTAAGATGTAATATCAAGAAACAAAAGGTCATAATATAACTTTATAACCAGGAATAACATAATTTTATTACATCTCTCATAGCTCATATGGCTATTACATTACATTGCAGCGGAATAAATATAGTCATGGGTCCTTCATCTTCAAAGTGCCACAGGCAGATGTTGGTTGTAGACTTTGTAATCCTAATCAATCAATCTTCACTAAAATCAATCAAACCTGCAACATACAAGTTACAGCCACAAAGGGTCAATACATTTGAATTGTATTGGCAAGTGATACTATATTTGTATAGTGGAGTCTATCTTCTATATGCATTTGGCTAAGTGGAGTTGAGGCTTGCATTGCTCAAAAAAAAATTCCTTAACATTTGAAAATACTAAGTTTTTGCTTGACAAAATCATTTTCTCAATCAAAGATTTCAAGATCCTTGTACCAAGCCATCTTTCCATCAATGATTGAAGAATTCAAACAATCCCTTGTTCAAACCACAAGTTTTCATTTAGAAATTTGAATGATGAGATTCTTGATTGCTTCCATGTCTTGATGCTCAAATTGTCCTTTACCAGGGACATGGCTAAGTACTTAGATTTTACACTCTGCAGAGGTGGTGCACTTTCCCCACAAGACTTGGTTTCCCAAGACAAAATCTTTCAGAAGCCTTCCCTTAGACCAAAATGGACGCGTTCCAACCTATCAAACACTACCACCAACTGTCCATATGGCTAAGTTCTTGCAACCTATATGATCATGGCAGAGCCCATATTGCCAAGTGGTTGCACTTGAAGCTTCTCAACATTTGACATCTCAAATCTCTTTGTTTCCTGGGTGGCCATCCACAAGTGAGATACACAATCCAAGTCCATGGCATTGTGAACCACTCAACCATTCTCCACCAAGCTATTCCATTCCACCCAGGTGATTCATTAACTTAGTTGTTTTATTAAACAAAATCACAAGTCCTTAGACTTAGAATATTTTTCCATAGTGTGAATATATATTCCACCCATGTTTTCTATTAGCTAGGCTAAGCTTGATAGCAGTAGGAATATTAACTTAGGAAAATCCTACTAAGGATTCATCTACTAGGTTCTATCATAGCAAGGTCTATACTTAGCAAAATCCATGCAAGTTTTACTTAGCAAAATCACTAATGCATAGTGAAAGTAATAGGATAGAAAGTATGAAGCATCACTTGCCTTTTTGGTAGAGTATAGGTTCACTTCTTGATCTTTGCAACAATCACACTCTTCAAGTCACTACAAATCAATCAAGCAAGGCACAAACTCAATCTACCAATCAAGCAAAACAACACACATAAATAACAAAGTCAAAGAAATGCATGCAAGCATGCCAAACTTTGTTTTGTTTGACAAAGTGGTTCCTAGTGGGTCATAGTCATTTGGGTACATCTAATGGTCATTTCCTAAAGTGGCCAAGTCATTTGCAAAAGGTTTCACTTTAAAAACTATTTTCAAAACAAAGTGTTATTTTATGTGGTGTAGAAATATTTTTATTAAGGCATTAGCCTATAGGGTTCACCAAATGAGTTGCTATTGCAAAACTTGGTGTTTTTGGTCAGTAGGTTTGGTCCAAAACATTTCCTTGAAGTTTTCTTTTAATAAACATTTTTATAATAAAAACTATTCCTTTTATTTGGCTAGAATATGACTAAGTCAAGTAATCCAACCTAAATCTTACAAAAATCATTTTTAATACCAAAGATTGGTTCCTAGGGTCAGTAAGGTCACAACAAACCAATTGGCAAAGGTTTGAATCCAAAAATCATTTTTAAACAATTTTTATACTCTAAACAAGCTCATACAAGTTTCTGCAAATTCAAACAAGCTAACAGATACTATTTGCTAAACTAAGGACATGGTTGGCTAGGGCTTGTTCTCCTGATTTCATTGATATAAAATTTGCCAAATTTGGACGTGTGGATCAAAAGTTATAGGGTTTTCAAATTGCTACTTAAATCTGGTTTCAAATTTCTGTTTTAATCAGAACAGGGACACGCGTCGAGATTCTATTGGACGGTACCGGTTCGCTGCGGATCACGCTCTGGTGCGTTGGATTAAGTCTAATCGTGCGGCTCTGGAGGCGTACCTCTTCGGCGTTAAATGATTCTATCGTGCCCGCCCGATCCAGATCGAACGGCTCCTATCTAATGGCCATGAACTGGCGGCGCGAGGTCATCGGCGAGCGGCGGAGCGACCAGTTGGCGGCGGCGCTGGCGAGGCAGGAAGCAAGAGAGGGTAAGAAGATGCTCACCAGGCTCAGAAGAACTCGGCGAAGCTCAAGGTGCTCGCGGTTGGTCAAGGGGCGTACTAGGGTTGCAGTAATTCCTCGCCGGAGTTGCGAACGGCGTCAGGTGGTCCTGGTTGCGGTCGGGGCGACGCTGTCGATCATGAGAAGCCAAACGGAGGGCACTATTAGGTGCGCAAGTCCAAGGTGAAGCTTCTAGCATGATCGAGAAGCAAAGGGGCGGCCGGTCTCTACCTGGGGTTGTCGTCGGAGATGAAACAGGCGGCGGCGCTGTCAGAGCTAGTCCAAGCCCAAGCTCTGGGGCGCCCGCGGTCGAGTGATTGACACAGAAGGATGCGCCAGTGTATGGTGAGCGTGCTCGTGTGCTCAGGGAGGTGGAAGGGAGCGTGTGCTGGCCGGAATTGGCGAGAGGGGTCGTCGGAGGCAGAGGGAGCTCTGGGTCGAATTGTGGCAGCCTCGGGGCGGAGAAGGAGTGGTGACAGAGGGGAATGGAGGAGAGGGCGTGGGCGATTAAGACAGCATGACTGCAGCGAGGGATTAATGCTGCAATAAGGCGCATTCAATCGAGGAAGCAACGGCAGCAACGGTGGCGAGGGAAGGAAGAAACAGTCGCGGGGTGGGGAAGAAGGGGGCGAGGTGTGGGGTCCTCTGGCAGTGAGAGAAAGGGAGTGGAGGTGGGGGCCAGTAGTCAGTCTCTCGGTGGGTAAGTTGCTGGGTGAAAGAAAACGATTCGGGCTGGAGAGGAGGTGGGCTGCGAGTTGGGCTGTTGGGCCAGATTGTTGGGCTGGTCTGTTTCCTCTATTTTTTTCTGTCTATTTGTTTTATTCTTTTCTAATTCTATTTTCCTGTTTTGAAATTCAAACAACCAAACACAGTCAAAATGATTCAAACAATCATCAAGCTTTTCAAATATGAATTTGGTTCTGCTTAACATCATAATTCACATTCTAAAATAAAATATTATTTTAAATCTTTTTAGGTTCCCTTTATTAATTAAATAAATGGATCAATAGTTATTTAATAAAATAGGGTTTGTTTTATTTAATAAAATCTTCATTTAAAATCCAAAATGCTTTCAAAACCCAAACAGTAGGTTTTATTTGGAAATAAAGATTATTTGGAAAACTTGTTTAAAATAAAATAATCCTTTTACTTTAGGGTCCATTAATAATTAAATAAAATGGAACTTAGTTATTAAATCAAAATAGGGTTTGATTTTATTAATAAAATCTTTATTTGAAACCTAAATATTTTCAAAACCAAATCAATAGGTTTTATTTGGAAATATTAAATACTTGGAAACTTGTTTTAAAACAAAATAACATTTTATTTTAGAGTCCATTATTAATTAAATATAATAGACTTTCATTATTAAATCAACTAGGGATTGTTTTATTGAGAATATTTATTTTAAAATCTAAAATAAAACCAAAGCACTTAAGTAGGTTTTATTAGAGAAAATAAAATACTTGGAAAACTTATTTAAAATAATTTAATAAGTTTGATATTTTAATTAAAATGATAAAACCTTTTATTTAAATAAAGTTGGATATCAAATCCTTATTAATTTATTTAAATAAAACCTTTGTTATTTTCATTCAAAACAAAATGTTTAATTCAAAGGCTTGGCCAAGGTTTAATTTGGCTCTGTAAAATAATCTTTATCTATAAAACTTTTATTTCAATTGAAAACCAAATCCTTTTATTTTAATGATCAAAAATAGTATTTCCAGAATATTTTGTTTTCCTTTATTTAAAATGTTTATCTTTTTTTAAATCCCTTTAGGATTTTATTAAATTCAAATGGGTTTGAAGTTCCAATTGCATTCAAAAAGTTTCTTCTGGCTCTGAAAATCAAACAAAGTTTTATTTTATTAATTTATTTTCACATTACAAGACTTGGAAAATCTTGGGATGTGACAGGCTACCACCCTTAAAATAAATCTCGTCCCGAGATTTGGGGAGGCTAGGGTTACAAGCAAGTTCAAAACAACTAGGGTACTACCACCCTTAAAAAATTTCAAACAAAAATTACATATTGGCCTTCTTGGGATCCTGGGAAATTTCTTTAATCAATATTTGCATGGTGTCTTTGGTTTCTATACTTGACTCATGGGCCAAGGTTGAGATCCTTCATAGACTGATTTAACTTGTTCTTCATCTTTTCTGGACAATTGTTTGCATAGTGGCCTAGTTCCTTGCATTTGAAACACATCACTTGGCTGATATCTTTCTTTTCCTTTGGTATCATTGCCTTTTGCTTGTTTCTTTGATTCTTCTTTTTCTCTGGGCATTCATTGGCATAGTGTCCCATCTCTTTGCAATTGTAGCATTGCAACTGGCTTATGTCCTTCTTCTTCTTTTTTGGTCTCTCCAAAGCTAGGAGTTCTTCTAGTTCATGTTCTTCATAGGTGGGAGATCTTTCTCTCTTCTTGAGGCATTGATCTACATGTTCCTTGGATGCATGGTCCTTGTATCCATAAATATTGCTAGCTTGGGTTCCTTCTAGATTAGCATCTTTGTCACCCTTGTTGTCATTAGCTCTTTGGGTAAAGTTTTCTCTCATGTTGATCATTTGAGTAACCAATCCTTGCAACAATTGGGATTGAAGTTTCAAAATCCTTTGTATGGCTGGGTCTAGTCCATTGTTGTTGGCTAAAAGCTGAGTTGTCATTTGGCTCAACTGGGTTTGAGTTGCTATGAGTTCTCTCATGTTGTCCTCTTGGTTGTTGTTGGTGTCATCAACCTTGATGTTGGAGTTTCTTGTAGTAGTCATCTGTTTGGGTTTGGTAGGAGATTAGAATAGGCAAGATATTTCTAAGGAATTATTTCTAATCACACACATCACAATTCACACAAACAATGTGCATGCAATCACAAACAATCATTTCACTCAAACAACAAAGTTCAAGCACATACTTAGGCAACAAAATATTTTTGTTACACCACACAAGTTGGTGTGTTTGACTTAACTATAAATGGTGGTCCATCTACATGATTTACTTGTGATCTTTCCTTCCTTCATGATTCTTCTTACTTGAGATCTTGGTTTCCTTGAGAAAACTCTTGGTCACATTACTTCAAAGTTGTTGATGGTTCTTTCTTATTTTGCATTCCCTCAGTCTCTAAATCTTGAGCAAGATTTCTTTGTCTCACTTGTAGTCCTTAGTGGTTTCCAAGTTGGAAGTCCTTGGTGAACATGCTGAAGATGTTGAAGTCATTAGAGCTGAAGATGTTGAAGTCATTAGAGTTGAAGAAGTTTGAAGAAGTCTTTTGCACATGGTGTAGTCTTTGGCCATGGGTAGGTTTTTCTATCAAGTTGAAGTAGAAGAGATGTAGAGTTAAACCAAAAATGGTTGAGGAAAGAGTTTACAAGTGTTTTTGTAAATAAGTTTTTGGAACAAAATACAACTCCTATGTTTCTAAGGGTTTTTGTCCAATCCTAGGGTTTACAAATCCTACAGGCAACACAATGCTCTGATACCATCTGTAGGGGTCCCAACCTTAGATAAGATTGATCCCTCCTGTGTTTTAAAATGCTAGTCCCTGGATCAATAGCTAGCATCCACAGTTAAGATGTAATATCAAGAAACAAAGGTCATAATATAACTTTATAACCAGGAATAACATAATTTTATTACATCTCTCATAGCTCATATGGCTATTACATTACATTGCAGCGGAATAAATATAGTCATGGGTCCTTCATCTTCAAAGTGCCACAGGCAGATGTTGGTTGTAGACTTTGTAATCCTAATCAATCAATCTTCACTAAAATCAATCAAACCTGCAACATACAAGTTACAGCCACAAAGGGTCAATACATTTGAATTGTATTGGCAAGTGATACTATATTTGTATAGTGGAGTCTATCTTCTATATGCATTTGGCTAAGTGGAGTTGAGGCTTGCATTGCTCAAAAAAAAATTCCTTAACATTTGAAAATACTAAGTTTTTGCTTGACAAAATCATTTTCTCAATCAAAGATTTCAAGATCCTTGTACCAAGCCATCTTTCCATAAATGATTGAAGAATTCAAACAATCCCTTGTTCAAACCACAAGTTTTAATTTAGAAATTTGAATGATGAGATTCTTGATTGCTTCCATGTCTTGATGCTCAAATTGTCCTTTACCAGGGACATGGCTAAGTACTTAGATTTTACACTCTGCAGAGGTGGTGCACTTTCCCCACAAGACTTGGTTTCCCAAGACAAAATCTTTCAGAAGCCTTCCCTTAGACCAAAATGGACGCGTTCCAACCTATCAAACACTACCACCAACTATCCATATGGCTAAGTTCTTGCAACCTATATGATCATGGCAGAGCCCATATTGCCAAGTGGTTGCACTTGAAGCTTCTCAACATTTGACATCTCAGATCTCTTTGTTTCCTGGGTGGCCATCCACAAGTGAGATACACAATCCAAGTCCATGGCATTGTGAACCACTCAACCATTCTCCACCAAGCTATTCCATTCCACCCAGGTGATTCATTAACTTAGTTGTTTTATTAAACAAAATCACAAGTCCTTAGACTTAGAATATTTTTCCATAGTGTGAATATATATTCCACCCATGTTTTCTATTAGCTAGGCTAAGCTTGATAGTAGTAGGAATATTAACTTAGGAAAATCCTACTAAGGATTCATCTACTAGGTTCTATCATAGCAAGGTCTATACTTAGCAAAATCCATGCAAGTTTTACTTAGCAAAATCACTAATGCATAGTGAAAGTAATAGGATAGAAAGTATGAAGCATCACTTGCCTTTTTGGTAGAGTATAGGTTCACTTCTTGATCTTTGCAACAATCACACTCTTCAAGTCACTACAAATCAATCAAGCAAGGCACAAACTCAATCTACCAATCAAGCAAAACAACACACATAAATAACAAAGTCAAAGAAATGCATGCAAGCATGCCAAACTTTGTTTTGTTTGACAAAGTGGTTCCTAGTGGGTCATAGTCATTTGGGTACATCTAATGGTCATTTCCTAAAGTGGCCAAGTCATTTGCAAAAGGTTTCACTTTAAAAACTATTTTCAAAACAAAGTGTTATTTTATGTGGTGTAGAAATATTTTTATTAAGGCATTAGCCTATAGGGTTCACCAAATGAGTTGCTATTGCAAAACTTGGTGTTTTTGGTCAGTAGGTTTGGTCCAAAACATTTCCTTGAAGTTTTCTTTTAATAAAAATTTTTATAATAAAAACTATTCCTTTTATTTGGCTAGAATATGACTAAGTCAAGTAATCCAACCTAAATCTTACAAAAATCATTTTTAATACCAAAGATTGGTTCCTAGGGTCAGTAAGGTCACAACAAACCAATTGGCAAAGGTTTGAATCCAAAAATCATTTTTAAACAATTTTTATACTCTAAACAAGCTCATACAAGTTTCTGCAAATTCAAACAAGCTAACAGATACTATTTGATAAACTAAGGACATGGTTGGCTAGGGCTTGTTCTCCTGATTTCATTGATATAAAATTTTCCAAATTTGGACGTGTGGATCAAAAGTTATAGGGTTTTCAAATTGCTACTTAAATCTGGTTTCAAATTTCTGTTTTAATCAGAACAGGGACACGCGTCGAGATTCTATTGGACGGTACCGGTTCGCTGCGGATCACGCTCTGGTGCGTTGGATTAAGTCTAATCGTGCGGCTCTGGAGGCGTACCTCTTCGGCGTTAAATGATTCTATCGTGCCCGCCCGATCCAGATCGAACGGCTCCTATCTAATGGCCATGAACTGGCGGCGCGAGGTCATCGGCGAGCGGCGGAGCGACCAGTTGGCGGCGGCGCTGGCGAGGCAGGAAGCAAGAGAGGGTAAGAAGATGCTCACCAGGCTCAGAAGAACTCGGCGAAGCTCAAGGTGCTCGCGGTTGGTCAAGGGGCGTACTAGGGTTGCAGTAATTCCTCGCCGGAGTTGTGAACGGCGTCAGGTGGTCCTGGTTGCGGTCGGGGCGACGCTGTCGATCATGAGAAGCCAAACGGAGGGCACTATTAGGTGCGCAAGTCCAAGGTGAAGCTTCTAGCATGATCGAGAAGCAAAGGGGCGGCCGGTCTCTACCTGGGGTTGTCGTCGGAGATGAAACAGGCGGCGGCGCTGTCAGAGCTAGTCCAAGCCCAAGCTCTGGGGCGCCCGCGGTCGCGTGATTGACACAGAAGGATGCGCCAGTGTATGGTGAGCGTGCTCGTGTGCTCAGGGAGGTGGAAGGGAGCGTGTGCTGGCCGGAATTGGCGAGAGGGGTCGTCGGAGGCAGAGGGAGCTCTGGGTCGAATTGTGGCAGCCTCGGGGCGGAGAAGGAGTGGTGACAGAGGGGAATGGAGGAGAGGGCGTGGGCGATTAAGACAGCATGACTGCAGCGAGGGATTAATGCTGCAATAAGGCGCATTCAATCGAGGAAGCAACGGCAGCAACGGTGGCGAGGGAAGGAAGAAACAGTCGCGGGGTGGGGAAGAAGGGGGCGAGGTGTGGGGTCCTCTGGCAGTGAGAGAAAGGGAGTGGAGGTGGGGGCCAGTAGTCAGTCTCTCGGTGGGTAAGTTG
Source organism: Avena sativa (assembly GCA_916181665.1). Taxonomy (NCBI): domain Eukaryota; kingdom Viridiplantae; phylum Streptophyta; class Magnoliopsida; order Poales; family Poaceae; genus Avena; species Avena sativa. Next base: position 33,165,396 of record OV702284.1, read on the forward strand.
CTGGGTGAAAGAAAACGATTCGGGTTGGAGAGGAGGTGGGCTGCGAGTTGGGCTGTTGGGCCAGATTGTTGGGCTGGTCTGTTTCCTCTATTTTTTTCTGTCTATTTGTTTTATTCTTTTCTAATTCTATTTTCCTGTTTTGAAATTCAAACAACCAAACACAGTCAAAATGATTCAAACAATCATCAAGCTTTTCAAATATGAATTTGGTTCTGCTTAACATCATAATTCACATTCTAAAATAAAATATTATTTTAAATCTTTTTAGGTTCCCTTTATTAATTAAATAAATGGATCAATAGTTATTTAATAAAATAGGGTTTGTTTTATTTAATAAAATCTTCATTTAAAATCCAAAATGCTTTCAAAACCCAAACAGTAGGTTTTATTTGGAAATAAAGATTATTTGGAAAACTTGTTTAAAATAAAATAATCCTTTTACTTTAGGGTCCATTAATAATTAAATAAAATGGAACTTAGTTATTAAGTCAAAATAGGGTTTGATTTTATTAATAAAATCTTTATTTGAAACCTAAATATTTTCAAAACCAAATCAATAGGTTTTATTTGGAAATATTAAATACTTGGAAACTTGTTTTAAAACAAAATAACATTTTATTTTAGAGTCCATTATTAATTAAATATAATAGACTTTCATTATTAAATCAACTAGGGATTGTTTTATTGAGAATATTTATTTTAAAATCTAAAATAAAACCAAAGCACTTAAGTAGGTTTTATTAGAGAAAATAAAATACTTGGAAAACTTATTTAAAATAATTTAATAAGTTTGATATTTTAATTAAAATGATAAAACCTTTTATTTAAATAAAGTTGGATATCAAATCCTTATTAATTTATTTAAATAAAACCTTTGTTATTTTCATTCAAAACAAAATGTTTAATTCAAAGGCTTGGCCAAGGTTTAATTTGGCTCTGTAAAATAATCTTTATCTATAAAACTTTTATTTCAATTGAAAACCAAATCCTTTTATTTTAATGATCAAAAATAGTATTTCCAGAATATTTTGTTTTCCTTTATTTAAAATGTTTATCTTTTTTTAAATCCCTTTAGGATTTTATTAAATTCAAATGGGTTTGAAGTTCCAATTGCATTCAAAAAGTTTCTTCTGGCTCTGAAAATCAAACAAAGTTTTATTTTATTAATTTATTTTCACATTACAAGACTTGGAAAATCTTGGGATGTGACAAAGCAGCATTACCCGCACTACCAAAATATAGCTTATGGAGTATTCCTTGCTTCTCGGAAGCTGAGGCATTACTTTCAGGAGCACCCAATCACAGTGGTGAGCAAGACTCCACTGTCTGACATTATCAATAACAGCGACGGTACAGGAAGGGTCGCGAAATGGGGCATTGAACTCGCCGCCTTCGAGATCACCTACAAGAGACACGATGCTATCAAGTCACAAGCCTTGGTGGATTTTGTTGCAGATTGGACGGAGATGCCAGATGCTACTCCGTTGCTAGAGCCAGAGTACTGGGTGATGCACTTTGACGGATCAAAGCTGCTCATCGGCTCGGGGGCTGGTGTATTGCTACAGTCACCAGCAAGAGACAAGCTACACTACATTCTGCAGATCCACTTCGAGGCTACAAACAACATGGCAGAGTATGAAGCACTCATTCACGGACTGCGTGTAGCCAAGGATATTGGCATCAAGCGCATAGTTTGTTGTGGATATTCCGACTTGGTTGCCCAGCAGGTGGCTGGCAGCTGGAATGCGCGGAACCCTATGATGGCGGCATATCGAGACGAAGTGGACGAGATAGGCAAGAGCTTCTTAGGCTATGAAGTCAAGTATGTACCTAGGGAACAAAACGAGGCGGCTGATCTGCTGTCTAAGCTTGGATCAGGGCGCAAGCAAATTGTGCTAGGATTTTTCCTAGAGCACCTGTGCACACCATCTGTGAAAGGGGCCGACATCGATAACCCGGATAGAGCTGACTCTTTCGTCAACATTGTGACTAAGGTCCCTCCGGCTTGGACAAAACCGTTCATGGAGTATCTCGAACACGGAACTTTGCTCAACGACGAAGTCAAAAGACGGCAAATAGTACGACGATCAAAGGGTTATACCATAATCAATGGGCAACTCTACAAAAGGAGCACTATTGGTGTATACCTGAAGTGTGTTTCCTAGCTAGAAGGTATGGAAATCCTACGCAAAATCCATCTCGGAGATTGCAGGAATCTTGTTGCTCCCCGATCGTTGGTTGCGAAAGCTTCCGGCAAGGATTCTACTGGCTGACCGCGAAGGCGGACGCTGACAAGCTGGTTGAGACATGCATGGGATGCCAGTATTATGCCCGACAACCACATGTTCCTGCTAAAGAATTGCGAACAATACCAATAACTTGGCCGTTTGCAGTCTGGGGGCTAGACATGGTGGGACCGTTACAGACGGCACCCTGTGGGTTTATGCATCTGCTTGTCGCAGTTGATAAATTCACTAAATGGATAGAAGCTAAACCCATTAGAAAGCTTGATGGGGCAACTGCCCTCAGGTTTGTCCGGGATCTAGTGGTGAGATTTGGTCTCCCGCATAGCATTATCACCGACAACGGAAGCAATTTTTCACTCGGAGAAGTGGAGGCATATTGTTGGGATAAAGGCATCTGACTTGACCTTGCATCTGTGGCACACCCACAATCCAATGGTCAGGTTGAGTGAGCCAACGGATTAATTCTGCAGGGAATCAAGCCACGTCTTGAGGCACCGCTACATAGAGCATCTGGAGCCTAGGCGGAAGAATTGCCATCTGTGCTGTGGATTTTATGAACTGAACCCAACAGATCCACCGGCTACACCCCTTACTTGATGGTATATGGAGCAGAAGCCATCCTGCCTTCCGACATACTTCACGATGCACCAAGAGTTGCCTCCTACGACGAAGATGACGCTGAAGAATCTAGACGCCTAGATGTGGACCTTCTCGAGGAGGAGCGCATTTTGGCATGCCAAAGATCCACCATCTACCAGCAGAAGCTGCGCAGCTACCATAGTCGCCGCGTTCGGCATCGCTCATTTAAAGAGGGGGATTTGGTGCTCCGACTTAAGCAGAAGAAGTCACACAAATTATCCCCACCATGGGAAGGACCGTTCATCATAAGCAAGGCGCTACTCAATGGGTCTTACTACCTTGTTGACAATCGTGAGCTAAAGGATAGACCCAACGAGGATCATAAGCGTAAGCGACATGACCCGGATGATGACTACCCGGAGCTTGATCGGCCATGGAACATAGCACAGCTACGTCCTTTCTACACTTAGCATTTTTTATCTAATTGTGTACCTCTTATATGATTAATGAAATAAAGCTCTCTGGTTCACTCATATTTCTGATTCTTTTACCTCCTTTAGTGTTCATTTTTGGATCATGTAAAACCTTTATGCACAAGCTTTGCGTTTGCACTTGAAAATTCCGCCTATGGGCGTTAGCTTAAGTTTTCTGGTCTACACGTTCTTTGTTGTTTTTATGTGGATTCTGGAGTAGTGACTTTTGGCACTTATTGTCGGCGATTTTGTGCTTAGGTTATTGACGGTGCCATTGGGCATCATCACCTAAGCGCATGGTTCCGACAACGAGTCTTCCGACTCACGAAAAGTCAAGCATAAGAACCAAAGTAATGGATAAGCCAACACTTGCTTAAAAAATATATATACATGCTGGCAACTAGTTCTAAAGAAGCAGGAAATAAACAACCATTGTTTTCCGCCTTAAGTTACATCAACAAGTTTTTTCTGCATACAACCAAAGGTGAAACAAATATTACAAAGTTGTTTTTCACTCCTTTGGCGCAGGAGACTTGGAGGCAGCATCGTCACCAGCCGGAGAATCACCCTCAACGTCGGCCCTGTGGTGGGACTCGGAGGAATCTTGGTTGCCGCTGTCGATGATGTTCATGGGCACGAAGACGTCGATGTCCACCAACTCGGCAACTCTGGTGTCATAACTCACGAGTGACGACAAGATGGCTTCATGATCAATCTCTTTGCCGTCATCATCGACGTCGGGGATACCATAGGTCACCGTGTCGATGTCGGAACTCTCATAGTGCGCCTTCACCATTGACAGTGCCATCCTTGTGCCAGCCCATGCACATGAAGCTTTCCAGCTTGTGATACGCTCGGGGGCTCGGAGAATCTCCGAGTATTTCGCCACGGAGTCCGATGCCTTGATGTTTATCTGGAGGGCTTGGAAATCTCCTTGGCTTGGGTGATGGCGGTGTTGATGAAGTTGCTGGCAAGAACCATGCATTCCTTGGCCGGAGGAGGTGATCGGGTTAAACCCATTGGAGCTGAAAATTCCGACAAGGAGCGCATGAGTTCAACAATACAAAGTATCCAGACTACAGAAATCCAAGGCGGAGAAAACATACTGAAGATGCTGGCCTCAGCTTGCTAGAGGGTGTCCGCCAAGGATTGTTTCTCTTGTTTGAGGAGCTTGTACGCCTCGCCATGGAGGTGATTCTGCTCATCGACAGCTCGCTTCTGATCTTTTAAGATCGTGATCTCCTCCTTCAAGTGGTTCATTTCCTCAGTGGCGGAATCCTGCAAGGCTTTCATCGATTCCTCATGCATCTTCAGCATGTCCTTCCTCTCCTGCTTAAGAATTTTGTTCTCGCCATCCAGCTCTTGAATGTGCTTGGATTGCTCGACAATATTCTTGGCCTTGGTGATGGTTTCTGCATGTCGGAGAAATAAAAGTACACAGTGAATACTCGGAGAATGTGGGCACAAAACCAAGTCGGAATGCGCATTAGAAAACAGACGCTTGATCTTGGTGATCTGTTCCTTCAAGAAGGCAGTTTTACCCTTTTCAGCTTCTAGATCTGCACGCATCTTCTGGTACTTGTCATTTGCCATGCCCCTCCGAGCATTCTCGTTCTGTGGAACAAAGGACAAAGTTAACCGTTGTTTAGTCTGCTTGGGGCATCTAGTCGGAAATTTTCCACCTATACGCTCGGGGGCTATAGCGAGAATTTTTGACTTAACAATATGCTTAGCTTTTCTTTAAGCATCTAGTCGGAACTAATCCAGTTACAACTAGAAGCTTGGGGGCTACAGTGTAAAGTTTTTAACTCGGATATCTACTTAGCTTTTCTTTAAGCATCTATTCGGAACTAATTCAGTTACAACTAGAGGCTTGGGGGCTACATTATTGAAATTTATAAACATTGCGTATGCTACTCTTAAAGCATCTAGTCGGAATAGTTCTTTCCATCTAAATGCTTGAGGGCTACAGTGAGAGGTTTTCTAACTTAGTCACTCTTAGAGCATATAGATGCAAAACCTATGGTTTTCCGTTTACATCCTCGGGGGCTACAGTGGGATACTCATATGAAATGCAAAAGGCAAAGAAAACTTACAAGTGCGATGATCTTGAGGTTCATAGCACTCTCGGCCAGTAGCTTGGCAAAGGATTCACTATTTCCTTGCAAGATTTCTGCTTGCCGACGGAGCTCCTCTATAACGCACGTCGAAGATGTTGGCGCCGCACCAGGAACCAAAGCAGTGCTACCCGGTGTAAGTACCGGATAGACTATCTTCGGATAGACTATGGTTTTCTGGGATGTGGGGGCGCTGCCAACGGCAGAAATACCAGCTTCCACCACCGCCTTGCCGCCACCGATGGCATCCTTAGCCGGAGCTTCAGCCATTTGTTGAGTGGTTCTCTCCTGCGTTGCCTAATCGCCGACAACAGCGAGTTCTGTAGAGGCGCCAGAGTCCACTTCCATGACGGAAGGGCCTGATGCCTCCTTAGCTTGTGAGATTGTCGGGGCAGACGAGGGCTTGACGGCAGGAGTAGTAGGGGCGATGGCAGGGGAGGCATCACGATGCAGCCTGTCTTTGATATTTAGAGAAGCCCCCAAAGTTTTGGAGGTCTTCTTGAGGCTGGTCGTGGCTTTCTTCCTGAAATGTGCAAAATGCATAAGTACAGGAGCAAGACAGATAAATAGACAATGTCAGAGAATGAGAAGCTTACACTAGTGGGGGTGCTTTGGCAAAGGGGATCCCGGTGGTTATTCTCTTTTCCGCCTCCAGGGCGGCGGTAGTCTTTTTGGAGGCTCCACCCTTCGTCTTCTTCTTCTTGCCTCCGTCGGCAGCGTCAGAGGTGGAGCTCTTCCGCTTCCGCGCCAACGGAGCTTCGTCGTCGGACAGGACCGTGACTTCCTTCATCTTTTGGTCATATATTTGAGGAGCCATGCTCATCTCGTCTATGTCGCCAAGCTATTAAGTAAGAAATCACCGTGTTAGATAAGATGATATTTGCAAGACGGAAGAACTAGAGTATATGTCGTACACGGAAAATAAAAACCTACCTTTGGGCACTTGCCATCTACGAACATGTCGTAGGTGATGGTGAAGCCACGCTTCTTGTCCTTAACCTTGACGATGTCCTTAAGGCGGAGCTTGACGGAGTCGCTTGAGAAGTTGTCCACGGAGATGCGGAGACTATCCCTTCTGTCGCTGGTATACTCGTGCATGAGCTTCACGCAGTGCTGCAGAGGTTGGATTCGCCTGATGAACAAGCACATGGCTAGGTCCAAGCCGGTCAAACCCGTCTCTACAAACCACTCTATCCGCCTTATGGCGCGAGAGGCTTCAATGTCAAAGGGAAGGGAGGCCTGGGATCTCCATGACGAGGCTTCAGCGGTGGCTCCATCAACGAAGTCCGGGTACGTGACTTGTCGGCTAGACAGCGGGATGTCTGGGCCATAGAAGTACGTCTGTTGCCAATTTTTGCAGGACTCGTGGCCGACGATGTCGGGGAACCGCCGGCCAGGTCAAATCTTGAAGCTTATGGTGCCATAGTTCCTAAGCTCTTCCTTGCTATGTCCGGCTTCACGTTTGACGGTGAAGAAGTACACAAGAAGGTCTAACCTAGGCTTTATCCTTAAGTATCCCTCGCAAAGTTCCGCGTAGTTGCTAAGAACTAAGATACTATTGGGGGAAAGGTTCTGGGGCTGGACTCTGTAGTGATTCAAGACGGAGAGGAAGAAATTGGAGATGGGAAAGGAGACGCCGCATAACAATTGGGCTTTGAGGTACACCTTTTCTCCGGCTTGGGGAGAAGGTATCACCTCGTCGGTCGGCGTCGCCCGCCAGGCGAGCCCCTCCGTCGCAGGGAGGTAACCTTCAGCGGTCATTTCTTGGATATCACGGTCGGTGATATCTGAGCCGCGCCAGTCACCCTTGTGCGAGTCTGGCTCCTCCTCCAACGGCTCTAGTGCCGCCAGATTAAGGTCACCGTCGGTGGACTCGATAACCGCCGATGCGGGGATGACTAGGCCCTCTGGAGGCACGACAATGGAGCTCGCCGGCTTCACCACGGCTTCGCTCGACGCTGCCATGGAGGGAGAGGTGTGGCTACTGGCCATGGAGTGAGGATGGATGTGACTGGTGCAGATTGGAAGCTAGGGTTTTCTCGCGAGTTGGAAGCGGAGATCTCGAAGGGGCGCGCGCTGGAGGAAGAAGATGATGCGAGGAGAATGAGGTAAAAGTGGAAATTTCCCCACGGTTACTATTTATCATCCTCAGCGTCAAGATTCGTGCAGCTTGATCGGACGGTTGCCGCATAGACGACGTGTTCGCGAACGTGTGCGGAAATTTCGCCACGTCTCCAACCGTCGCCGCCAACGGTTCGTATCGCTCGCGCGGGAAAATCGGATATGATTGCGTTCTCTACATGTGTGAGTTATGAGGCGTGTCTGACATAGGCCTACGTTGTCCTAGCTGACATCAGATGAGCCGTCACATCGAAGATTCCGACATAGACGGATTCAATCCGACTACGGAAGAGTACAATGGAAGATTCAGCATTTTTCCGGCTTACAAGTTGAAGACGCAGAAAGCTTTGCAGGGTTCTTTGGGAGGACTAAAAGATATTGCTTGAAGATTTGCCGATATCCAACTAGACGGAGAATTCATCTGAAGAGGCAAGACGACGCAAGATCTCGGAGTTCTCCGGGGGCTACTGTTGGGGATATGCTATATGGGTATCCTCATAGCATGTCACTTATCCGGATAACCCAGGTGGCCCATAGTCGGTAGCATGGCCTATGGCCTGCTGGGTGGCCCAGTTAGATGGATCCAGAAGGGAGGCCCATGCCGGATGAAGGAAGGCTACGGTGGAGTCACCAGCGTACCCGGAGCCTTGGAGTGCAAGATACACAAGACTAGTAATAGACGGTGTAGGACTCTGTAACCTGTCCGGCTAGGACTTTTCCCTGTAACCCTAGGACCTGGCGACTATATAAGTCGGGCCTATGGGAGCCTTTAGGACAAACTTCAGACAACCACGCAGAGCGAACCTATCTCTGTAATTCGGCGTATATCCCTTATAGTGATTTATAGCAGGAGTAGGATTCCGCCACCATTGTGGGATCTGAACCTGGGTAAGCTGTGTTACCTCGTACCCGTCAACCGTCCACCTTACCCCACGTCTCTAAATGAGGACCCCTCCATGGCGTACTCATCGGAAATACCACGACAATGGAAGCGTTCCATCCTATCATCACTACCACCTTCTGTCCATCTGGCTGATTTCTTGCAACTTAGTTGGTCAAGGCAGAGCCCATATGCCATGTGGCTGCACTAGAAGCTTTTTCGATAAGAATGTCTCCAATCTCTTTGTTCCTGGGTGGCCATCCACAAGTGTGATACACAGGGTAAACCATAGACATGGGCCCTGTGTAACTACTCAACACAAACCATACATCCCATTCCACCCAGGTGTTTCATTAACAAGTTGTTTTCTTAGTCAAAAACACATAGGCATAACCTTTACATAATATCATAACCTGAATTTCCACCCTTGAATTCTAATAGCTAGGCTAAGCATACTAGCATAACATGCCTCTTAACTTAGGAAAATTTCTACCAAGGTATATTCTATAGGATCTACCATAGCATAGCATAGAACTATACAAAATAGTCCTATCATGCATACTACAAAAATATCACTAATGCAATATTAAAAGATAGGACTTTTGATGACCAAAGTATCACTTGCCTTTTTTAGTAGAGAATCTAGGTACTCTCCTTGATCTTGCAAATGTCACACTCCTCAAAGTTCACTACATCACAATCCAGCAAAGCACACACTTAAAACTACCACACAAAATAACAAATCAAAATAAGAAAACAAAGAAACGCATGCAAGCATGCAAAAGGTTATTTTATTGAAAAAGTTGTTCCTACCTAGGTTCTAAACATTATAAACACCTGCTCGTATTTTTATAAAAGTGGAATTTGAATTGGAACCAAGTTAGTGTAATTTGGTTATTTAAATCATTTTTGTTTTACTAGAAATGCTTTCATTCAGAGGAATAATTTCTAGTTTCATCAAAATATATTTTTAATTTCTAATGTTAGTGATTATGGTTAGGGGGTTCAAAACAAAACCATTTGCAAAAGGATTCATTCAAAAATAATTTTTGGAACAATTTTTATACTCAAAATAGTCCTAAACAAGTCTCTGCCTAAAACTCAATTTTTCAGAAGAAAATGACCAAATTAAAGTCATATAATTAAAGTACACATTTTTTTGAATCCATAGACACCTAATTTGTATTTTTCTAATTTGTAGATCAAAAGTTATGAATTTTACAAGTTTAAACATCTAATAGATCTATTCTGGTTTTTAAATCAAAAGCCTGGCCATGTGGTGTGTTCTGATTGGCTGGTACCGCTTCGGCAAGATCACGCATCGCGGGCCGTTCGATCTAACTGAAAACGCTTGGCTCAGATCTATCAATACCCATTCGCTGTCTAATCTAATCCTAACCTTTAGATCAAGATCCTGCGGACCAGAGTGTGTGGCCAAGAACTGGCGGCGCTGCTGGCGAGCTGCGGCGATGGAGTGTCGGGCGACGACGGTCTGGTGGCACTAGGGGGTAAAGGGAGGGGCACTGGGGCGTTACCGAGTAGTGGGGTCGAGGTGGTCGCGCTGGTGGTCACCGTTGACGAAGGGGCGCACGGAATCGCTGGCAATTCCTCATTGGAGTTTCGTCCACCGTCGGGCGCTTGCAGATAGTGACAGAGGCGAGCTCCTAGAACGCAAGCAAGGAAAAGCCTCAGGGAAGTGCGCACGAGTACAATGGTCACGTCAGAGCAAACCAGAGGCGAGGGGGTGGTCGAGGTTCACCGGATTTCATCACGAGAAACGAGGAAGTCGTCGGTTGCTTGCAGGTGAAGATGGAGTCGAGCTTCTAGGGCACGAGAAATCAAACATGGAGCGTTAGTGAATGCGCCAGAAGAAAGCGAGCAAGACGGTGCAACCAGGGGCGAGGGGAGGTCAGGGTTCACCGAAATTCTTGCCGGAGGGCGTCGGTGCTGCGGTGGCGTGAGTTCAATTCACTGTTTCCAATTAGAGGCAAAAGTTTCTTTTCCCTCTAAATTTCATCATCTAATACTTTTGTTTGTTTATTTTTCACATTTCAAAATTTGGAAAATTTTGGGATGTGACACTAACCTATTGACAAGATTCCGTAGTGCTAGTTGCCTATTTTTTGTTGTTTTTGGTTTCAGAAAATCTAGAAAGGAAATATTCTCGGAATTGGACGGGACAAAATCCAAAGTCAATATTTTACCGGAGAGAACATAGAGTCTGAAGGGAGCCGAAGGGGGGCCACGTGGTGGCCACACCCTGGGGCCACACGGCCCGGGGGCGCCGCTACTAGGTGTTGGCCCCTTGGGCTCCCACCGGACTTTCCCTTTTGCCTATAAAAGCACCCCGATGCAGAAACCCTAAGCACCCGATCAAATCTCCATGAAACAGTCTGTAGCCTCCGCCACCATCGTCCCTAGATCAGGGGGTCTGAAGCTCTTCCTGGCACCCTACCGGAGGGGACAGATCATCCCAGAGGCCTTCTTCATCACCATGCCAGCCTCCGATGTGATGCGTGAGTAATTCACCCTTGGACTATGGGTCCAACAGTAGCTAGATGGTTGTTTCTCCTCCTTTGTGCTATCATGTTTAGATCTTGTGAGCTCCGTTCATGATCAAGATCATCTATTTGTAATCATACATGTTGTGTTTGCGGGGATCTGGTGGATATTGAGATACTATGTCAGATTGATTATTGATTCTATCATGTTTGTGTTATTTGTGATCTTGCATGCTCTCTGTTGTTAGTATCTATCTTGGCCAAGTAGATGCCTGTAACTCCAAGAGGGAGTATTTATGCTCGATAGTAGGTCCATGCCTCTAGTAATCTGGGGAAGTGACAGAAATCTCTAAGGTTGTAAATGTGTTGTTGCTACTAGGGGAAAACAACAGTGCTTTGTTCATGGAACAATTGTATTGTTTACTTTACACACATTGCTTAATGAAATTATCTGTTGCTTGCAACTTAATACTGGAAGGGGTTCGGATGATAACCTGAAGGTGGATTATTATTCATAGATGCAATTGGATTACGGTCTATGTATTATGTTGTAATGCCCAATCAAATCTCATAGGACTCAAGATGTCTAGTATATGCATTGTTATGTTTTCTCAATCTGTCAATTGCCCCGCTGTAATTTTTTCACCCAGCATGCTATCTATCTTAAGGAGATCACCTCTAGTGAACTATGGACCCCGGTCCATTCCTTTATCATTGATACATCATCTACTGTTATCGTTTACTCTCTACAAGCAACTACTATCTTCCACACTAATCCTTTGTTTTCAGGAAACCAGTGATATTGGCAACCTCACTATAAGTTGGGGCAAACTTTTGAGTTTGTGTTGTGCAGGTTCCAAGTTGTTAGCAACACCTTGGAGTTGTTTCCTTACTCCTATTGGTTCAATAACCTTGGTTTCATAACTTGGGGAAAACTTACTGTTGTGCTCATCACACCTTCCTCTTGGGGTTTCCCAACGAGGCTCTATAGTGAACTGAGCCCATCAAGACTTTTTCTGGCGCCGTTGCCGGGGAGGTAAGGACAGCTTCAATCTCTTCCTCCTCGTCAGTCACCTTTCAGGGAGAAAGAAGATTCCCGCAAGGGGAGTATCTCACAACCATTCTCTTTACTTTGTTTTTGTTTTGCTTAGTTTCTTTTGCTTTGTTTTGCTTGTTTCTTTCTTTCAAAAATACAAAAAAAATAGTTTCATTTGGTTTGCTTTTTCTTATCAAAAACACAAAAAATAGCTCCTACTTTAGTTTCTACTGCGGTTGGCTTGCCTCACTTTTGCAAAAATGAACACTCCTGAGAACACCAAGTTGTGTGACTTCACTAGCACAAACAACAATGATTTCCTTTGCACACCTATTGCTCCACCTGCTCCTGATGCTACTTTTTATGAAATTAAACCTGCTTTCTTGAATCTTGTTATGAAGGAGCAATTTTCTGGTGCTAGTTCTGATGCTGCTGCTGCTCACCTTAATAATTTTGTTGAACTTTGTGAGATGCAAAAATATAAGGATGTGGATGGAGATATTATTAAGCTTAAATTGTTTCCTTTCTCTTTGAGAGGAAAAGCTGAAGAATGGTTGCTATCCTTGCCTAGAAATAGTATTGATTCTTGGATAAAATGCAAAGATGCTTTTATTGGAAAATACTATCCTCTTGCTAAGATTATATCTATGAGAAGTGAAATAATGAAATTTAAACAACTTGATAATGAACATGTTGCTCAAGATTGGGAAAGAATGAAATCTTTGGTAAAGAATTGTCCCACTCATGGACTGGTTGCTTGGATGATTATCCAAAAAAAATATGCAGGAATAAATATTTCTTCAAGAAATCTGTTGGATTTTGCTGCTGGAGGTACCTTTATGACCATTACTTTGGGTGCTGCAACAAAGCTCCTTGATAATATGATGGTTAATTATTCTGAATTGCACACTGAGAGAGCTCCACAAGGTAAGAAGGTAAATTATGTTGAAGAAACATCCCCCTTGAGTGATAAAATTGATGTCATTATGTCTATGCTTGTTAATGGAAAAGCTCATATTGATCCAAATAATGTTCCTTTAGCCTCTTTGGTTGCTCAAGAAGAGCAAGTTGATGTGAACTTCATTATAAATAACAATTTCAGCAACAATGCCTATAGGAATAATTTTGGTAATAATAATTATAGGCCTTATCCTCCCAATAATGGTAATGCTTATGGAAATTCCTATAACAACAATAGAAGTGCACCCTCTGAACTTGAAGTCATGCTTAAAGACTTTATTAGTAAACAAACTAATTTCAACAAGAATGTGGAGGAGAAGCTTTTGAGTGTTGAAAAAAAATCATCTTCGTCTGAAGCACAATCCTCTTTGATTAATAAAATGGCTTCTAAAGTTGAAACCATGGAAAGTACCTTTGCTGCTACTCATGCCATACAAGTTAGAATTGATGAAAATGTTAGACTGTTAGCTAAACTGCATGCTAAGTGGTAAAGAGAAGATGAAATTGCTAGAAATAATAGTATTTGTACTATTACCACCACCAATGTTGATGCTAGCAAACCACAAGAAGTCCCCATTCCTTTTACAATAATGCCTAAGCCCAATAAGAATGCTGAAATTTTTTGAACTATGGGAAACAATAACTCTACTACCTGAGATGCTAAGTTTGATTTTGATCTTGATGGTTGCAATATTTCTGAAGTGATTATGTTCCTACAAAAGCTTGCTAGAAGTCCTAATGCTAGTGCTATGAACATGGCTTTTACAAAACACATTACAGATGCTCTCATTAAAATTAAGGAAGAAAATTTGAAACATAAAGCTTCTATTCCTAGGAAATTAGAAGATGGTTGGGAACCCATCATTAATATGAAAGTGAATGATTTTGATCCCAAATCTTTATGTGACCTTGGTTTAGTATCTACTTTGCTTTACTTGTCCATGCTTTGAGGTGCTTTTTACATGTTTTCTGGTACGAACCTATTAACAAGTTGCAACAGTGCTAGATGACTGTTTTCTGCTGTTTTTGGTTTCAGAAAAGTTAGTGAAGAAATATTCTCGGAATTGGACGGGACAAACGTCAAAGTCAATTACTTTCCGTGGGGAACAAGAAGTCCAGAGGGGAGCCGGAGGGGCCAGACAGGTGGTCCAGACCCACCCCAGGCACGGGTGGGCCCTGCCCCACGCCTGGCTAGAGTTTGGCCACCCTGGCCGTCGCCTCGGCGTCTCCCTTCGCCTATAAGAAGCCCCCGATGCGGAAACCCGGAGTACCCGATCAAATATCCACGAAACTGTCTGTAGCCGCCGCCACCATCATCCCTAGATCGGGGGGATCTGAAGTTCTTCCCGGCACCCTGCCGGAGGGGAGATCATCCCGGAGGCCTTCTCTCCGGTATGATGCGTGAGTAGTTCCACCTTGGACTATGGGTCCATGTAGTAGCTAGATGATTGTATCTCCTCTTTTGTGCTTTCATGTATAGATCTTGTGAGCTCTGTTCATGATCAAGATCTAATCTATTTGTAGTCATGCATGTTGTGTTTGCGGGGATCCAATGGATATTGAGATTATTATGTTGGTTTGATTAATGGTTTTTTCTTTATGATTCTATCACGTATGTGTTCTTTGTGATCTTGCATGCTCTCTGTTGTTAGTAGCTATCTTGGCCAAGTAGTTGCTAGTGACTCCAAGTGGGGGTATTTATGCTTGATAGTGGGTTCATGCCTCTAGTTTCCAAGGGAAGTGACAGAAATCTCTTCGATTGTAGATGTGGTGTTGTCACTAGGGAGAAAACAACGGTCTCTTGTTCATGGAACATGTGGACTATTTACCTTACACACTTTGCTTAAAGCAGTTGTCTATTGCTTGCAACTTAATACTGGAGGGGTTCAGATGATAACCTGATGGTGGACTTCTAGTCATAGATGCAGTTGGATGGCGGTCTATGTATCTTGTTGTATTTCCCAATCAAATCTCATAGGATCTTTCTCACTAGTAATTGCATTGTTATGCCTTTCTCAGTTCCTGTCAATTGCACTGCTGTAATTTGTTTACCCTTCATGCCATGTTGTTTATCTAAGGAAAGCACCTCTAGTGAACTATGGATCCCGGTCCAATATTTACCATTGATTCATCTTCCACTGTTACATGTTTACTTGCTGCAAACCATTACCTTCCACACCATACGTTTAATCCTTTGTTACAGCAAATCAGTGAGCTTGACAACCTCACTGATTCGTTGGGGCAAAGTCATTAGTTTGTGTTGTGCAGGTCTCCGCGTTGCTTGCAACACCTGTGTGATGTTTCCTTCCTCCTACTGGTTCGATAACCTCGGTTTCTTACTGAGGGAAAACTTGCTGATGTGCTCTTCATACCTTGCACTTGGGGTTTCCAACGAAGTGGTCCTACACCAACTCAGCACTGCATCAAGCTTTTCTGGCGCTGTTGTCGGGGAGGCTAAGGACGTCTTCACTAGGGGAGTCCTTCACTTCCTTTCTTTTTACTTTGTTTTTAGTTTGCTTTGTTTCTTTTGTTTGCCTCTTTCCAAAAAAAACCCAAAAAAATAGTCTAGTTTGGTTTGCTTTCTTTATTCAAAAACACAAAAAAAAATAGTTCCTGCTCTAGTTGCCACCTTGCTCTAGCTCACCATGTTGCTCCCCAAGTTCGCCCTAAAAGATCTTGCAATAGGTAGTGGATCCATAATTGGGAAAGATAATATTGAAGAATTCTTTAATTATGTTAGCAAGCATGAGGATATTGAGGATAAATCTATAGCAGAGCTTGCTCGTAATTATGAGATTGCTGCAGCTTCTTTAGTTCATATGTTGGAGGGTAGGTTTGTTATCCTTAACCCCTTCATACAATTCTTGTTCCTAAAACTAAAAGAAGAAAAGAATGCTGAAAAGAGGTAATTCATCCTTGAAACTTTATCAAAAGAATTCCATGATATTGCTAGGGAAGCCAAAAAGGTCTTTGAGCGTTTCAATATGCTAGGCTCAAGTGTAGATGTTGTGGGTATTTCTGACAAAATGAAGCCTAGAGAAGAATTTAAGATATTCATACCCTTTAAGCTTGTTGGAATGCATGAAGCCTTTGAAAAGAATTTTGATTGGATTGCTCCTGAAAATCTTTTTGATGAAAGTAGTAGACCAAAGAGAGATGATAAGGGATCCTACAAAACCCATTTGGATGACTGTAACATCCCAAAATTTTCCACTTTGGAATGTTAAAATAAAATAAATAATTGAATGCATTGTTTGTCTTGCTTGGAAATTCTCAAGGAAAAGAAACTTTTGATGATGTATTTTGAATTTTCTCAACCTTGATTTAAAATATTTCCATATGAGTGGATTAACATGATTACCCAAAACTATAATCTTCATTTAGGAAACTTCGTACAAATCCAACTCGTTTGCATTTGATTTGTTTCCAATCATTTGACTTGAGTGACATTTAAAATATTTGTCCAAACCAACTAGAGAGGGAACTAATATGACATTTACAAAATATATAGAAGGTTTGGAAAATATTTCATTTGGATGTTATATGACTTTATTGCAATTTAAATTTTTGATATATCTTATCTCAGTTCCAAACGAAAGAAAAATAAAATGAGAAGAGGATAAAATGACATCCTCCAATATTGTGTTGGAAATGATTTAAATATATCACCTACATGTTTGTTTTATATATAATGAAACTAAATTGGGTGGAAGTTATATCTCCCATGGATTATATAAGTATTTTGTTTTATTAGAAATTTTAGAGAAGATATGGCAATTATATACACTATAATACCTTTCTTCGTAGTGGATATAAAAGGAGAAGCCATATAAAAATTCATAAAAATGTAATAGGCCAATGCCTCTCACCTTCATGGACCCATGGTCATTTCTCTCTATATATTTTTTTCACTCCTTTTATTTCCTGGGCTGAATGTCTGGGCCCAACTGAAGGACATGACCGAGTCAATATTTGGTTGTTCATCTTCTTCCGGAAGCACCTACAAAACTGCAGTTACAGTATCTATGGCACTCATCTTTTCCCCTCTAAAATTAGAACATTAGGGAACTCGAAACTGATTACTATAAAAACGGAATTGATTCCTCACTCAACCATGGCTCCATTCTGGGAATTAAAACCAAACTTCATTGCACCTTAAATCGACATAAATCGGAACCAAAATGACCGTGAAATCCCCTTTTATCACCCCATCGCCTGATCATTCGCCTCCCTGTTTATACAACGCCAGAATTTTCTCTCCGTCCCGTCCCCAAACGGTTCCCAAGCTCTACACCTCCTCCAACCGGAGTTCCTAGTTCAAGTTCCGCCAGGCGCCACGACGTCATCGTCAATTTCCACCGGTATAGTGGAACAGGCCCCTATTCTTCTTCTATTCCTCTTGACTTGTATGTGCGCACCTCCATGCACCTCTAATTGTTTGATATCTACAGCATGCGATCTTCCACGACGACTCCCAAACACCACCACCGCCCCAACTAGCTTCAGACGATTTGCTACAGCAAGTGGGCGAGATTAACAACGTCGAGGCCTCCATCGTATTCACCACCGAACCTAGAATGGTTGGTATATAGTAAGGTTGATAGCTGAACCAAACCGGTGTGCTACTGCATCTGCACTTAATCCTACACTCTCAAGTAGCTGATGACGGTGTACTCAATTTTGAGTCGTATAACCATATGGGAGATATCAGACATATTATCTATATAATAATTTTGTTTTAAAAAAAGCTACATACTGTATAATTTACCTAATACGACATGAATCATTAAGACTTACCAAGATGTTCTGAATCATGTTCGCTGGCATGGCCATCGTCTCCTAGTACTAGTTTGATCTTTCGTACATGGTGGTACATTTGAGCTGAGCCAAACTAGCAAGCGACCCTAGTATTTAGATCAAGCAGTCCCTGTTTATTGAGTTATTGAATCGGTATGGGCGAATCAGAACTCACCACGTGGCCCAGAGTTTGTTTTAAAAGCAGAATTTGATCTATTAGATGATCAAACTTATAAATTGCATAATTTTTAATCCACACGTCCAAATTTTATAAATTTTATATCAATGGAATCAGCAGAACAAGTACTTTCCAACCATGTGCTTTGTTTAGTAAATTGCTTCTGTTAAATTGTTTGTTTTTACAGAAACATGTGTAGGCACAATTTGGATATAAAATTTATTCTAGAAATATTTTTATGGTAAAATATTTGGCAATTGGATTTTTTTGAACCTATTGACCATATAAAACGACTTGTGGAGTTAAAAGTGTATTTTGTGAAGTTAAATAATAAATCTTTGATTTAGAACTTTTCTAGTCAAATAAAAATATGGTTTATATGTTAAGAAAATGCTTTTGTAGAAAAATCTTTGGGAAATGATTTGAATTAAACTCTCTGACCCTAAACACAAAGTTTTATGATTTAAAAATATTTTTGGTGAACCCTATAAAAATTATTACTTTTCTAAAGGCATTTCCAACAACATAAAATATTGTTTTGGTATAAAAATAGTTTATAGGTAAAACCTTTTGCAAATGATTTTAATATTAAACACTTGACCACAAAACACTAACATTTGTGTTAAAAATATATTTAGTAAACACTATAAATATTCCTTGGATTTAAATCCTTTCTAGCAAAACAAAAATGATTTAAAGTGGTCATTTTTCACTAACTTAATATCAACTGGTTATACCACTTTTGTAAATGACCAATAAGTGTTTTAAAATGTTTATAACCTATTAGAAACCACTTTTCCAAAATAAAACAATCTTTGGCATGCTTGCAGGCATAGCTTTGTTTTATTATTCTATGTGATGATTGCTTGAATGGTAGATTGAATATTTGCTTGCTCGATTGAATTGTAGTGGAATTTGAAGAGTGTGACTATTACAAGATCAAGGAGTGAACTTATAAATCTCTACCAAAAGGGCAAGTGATGCTTCATACTTTTGTCCCATTATTTTCACTATGCATTAGTGATATTTATAAGTAGGACTTGCATGGAATTTTTGCTAAGTATAAACTATGCCATGGGAAATCCTAGTAGATGAAACCTTAGTAGAATTTTCCTAAGTTAAGATTCCTACTACTATCATGCTTATCTTAGCTAGTAGAAAACAAGGGTGGATTATATTCATGCTATGGAATAGTTCTAAGTCGAAGACTTGTGTTTTGCTTAATAAAACAACTAAGTGAATGAATCACCTAGGTGGAAAGGGACTTCCTTGGTGGTTTTTGGTGGAGTGGTTACACAAGGCCCATTTTTATGGTTTACCTTGTGTATCTCACTTGTGGAATGCCACCCGGGAACAAAGAGATTTGAGATGTCAAATATTGAGAAGCTTCAAGTGCAGCCACATGGCATTATGGGCTCTGCCTGGATCATATAGGTTGCAATAACTTATCCAAATGGACAGTTGGTGGTAGGGATTGATAGGTTGGAGCGCGTCCATTCTGGTCTAAGGGAAGGCTTCTGAAAGATCTTGTCTTGGTGAAACCAAGTCTTGTGGGCAAAGTGCACCACCTATGTAGAGTGTAAAATCTAAGTACTTAGCCATATCCCTGGCAAAGGACAATTTGAGCATCAAGACATGGAAGCTATCAAGAATCTCCTCATCCCAATTTTCTAAGTTAAACCTTGTGGTTGAACAAGGGTGAAGGTTCACCAATTTCTATTGGTGGTTCCTTGGGTGTTTTTGATAAGAAAAAACTTAGTGTTTTCAAATGATAAGGAAAATATATTTTGAGCAAAGCAAGCCTAAGCTCCACTTAGCCAAATGCATATAGATGATAGACTCCACTATACTACCATAGTATCACTTATCAATACAATTCAAATGTATTGACCCTTGCGGTTGTAACTTATTAGGTTGCAGGTTCGTTTGATATTAGTGAAGTGTGATGATTAGGATTACAAGTCTACAACCAACATGATTGCCTATGGCACTTTGAAGATGAAGGACTCCATGCTATAGATATTTCTGCTGCATTGTAATGAGATAGCAAAATGACCTTTGTTTCTAGATATTACATCTTAACTGTGGATGCTAGCTATTGATCCAGGGACTAGCATTGTAAACACAGGGATATCTACCTTATTAAAGGTTGGGACCTCTACAGATGGTATCAGAGCACTGTGTTGCTTGTAGGATTGTAACCCTAGGATTGGACAAAACCCCTTAGAAAAATAGGAGTTGTATTTGTTCAAAACTTATTTACAAACAGTCTTGTAAACTCTTTCCTCAACCTTTTTGGTTTTAATTCTACATCTCTTCCTTTTCAAACTTAATGGACAAGGACCTCACCCATGAGCAAAGACCTCAACATGAGCAAAGGACTTCAACTTCATCAACTCAAATGACTTCAACTTCAACATCATCAAGGACTTCAACTTTATTTTTCACCAAGGACTTCAACTTGGATATCATCAAGGACTACAAGTGAGACCAGAAATATTACTCAAGATTTGAAGACTAAGGAAACACAACTTAGAAGGAACCATCAACACCTTTGAAGTTGTGACCAAGACACAAAATTTTCCCAAGGAAACCATGATCTTGTTCAAGAAGACACAACTAAGTAGAATGGAATGATCTCAAGTGAACCATATAGTTGGACCACCATATTTAGTTTAAATCAAGCCACCCACTTGTGTGGTGTAGAAAAAATATTTTTTTGCCTAAAAATGTGCTTGAAACTTGTTGTTTGAGTGGAATGTTTGTTTGTGATTGCTTGCACATTGCTTGTGTAAATTGTGATGTGTGTGATTAGATTTCTTTCTTAGGAATCTTTTGCCTATTCCAATCCCAGTCCAACCCAAACAGATGACTTCCCCAAGAGACTCCAACATCAAGAATGGTAACAACAACAACCAAGAGATGCTCATGAGAGAACAGCTACTAGTAAACCAAACCCATTTGAATCAGATGACAATTCAGTTTTTAGCCAACAACAATGAGTTAGACCCAACCTTGCAAAAGTTTTTGGAAAATCAATCTCAATTTTTGCAAGGGATGACCACTCACATGATCAACATGGGAGACAACCTTTCCCAAGGAGTTTGTGACAACAATGAAGTCAAGGATGATATTAAAGAAGGAACTCAAGCTTGCAATATTTCTGGAGACATGAACCACACTTCCAAATAGCATGAAGATCAATGCCCTAATTGTGAAGAGAAACATCCAACTAATCAATGCCCCACATCTCAAGCTACATGCTTCCTATGTGAAGGAAATAATAATGTCCCTATCCAATGCCCCATCTATTCCATGGTTTAACAAAGGAAACAAGGTGGAGTGCATCAAGAGTTTGTGAACCCCCATGAGGAAACAACTTCTACCAAGAAGGATGAAGACAAAGGAAAATCTCATCTTGCACCTCCATGCACTATGACCCACATTGATGGACAGAAGAAGAAACATATGTATTATCCAAGGAAACGATTAAGGAAACCAGGAGACTTTCCCACCTTTGAGGTGAGATATGAAGAGCATGAACTAGAAGAACTCCTAGCTTTGGAGAACCCAAGAAGAAGAAGAACCAAGGAAACAAACAAGAAGCAATGATCCCAAAGAAGAAATATAAGGAAATTAGCCAAGTGTGGTGCAACAACTGCAAAGATCTAGGCCATTATGTATCAACTTGTCCATAGAAGATACGTGAAGAACTCAACCTTGTCACATGTTACAATTGTGGTGATCAAGGACATTATGAAAGCAATTGTCCAGAAAAGATGAAGTACAAGACAAACAAGCCTATAAAGGATCTCAGCGTTGTCACATGTTTCAAGTGTGGAAATAAAGGACACTATGCAGATGTCTGCCTAGAGAAGTTTCATCAGGATTCCAAGCAAGCCAATATGTAATCTAGTTGAAAATATTTTTAAGGGTGGTAGTACCCTAGTTGTTTTGAGCCAACTTGTAACCCCTAGCCTTCCCAAATCTCGGGACGAGATTTCTTTTAAGGGTTGTAGCCTGTAACATCCCAAAGTTTTCCAAACTTTGGAATGTTAAAATAAAATAAATAATTGAATGCATTGTTTGTCTTGCTTGGAAATTCTCAAGGAAAAGAAACTTTTGATGATGTATTTTGAATTTTCTCAACCTTGATTTAAAATATTTCCATATGAGTGGATTAACATGATTACCCAAAACTATAATCTTCATTTAGGAAACTTCATACAAATCCAACTAGTTTGCATTTGATTTGTTTCCAATCATTTGACTTGAGTGACATTTAAAATATTTGTCCAAACCAACTAGAGAGGGAAATAATATGACATTTACAAAATATATAGAAGGTTCGGAAAATATTTCATTTGGATGTTATATGACTTTATTGCAATTTAAATTTTTGATATATCTTATATCAGTTCCAAAAGAAAGCAAAATAAAATGAGAAGAGGATAACATGACATCCTCAAATATTGTGTTGGAAATGATTTAAATATATCACCTACATGTTTGTTTTATAGATAATGAAACTGAATTGGGTGGAATTTATATCTCCCATGGATTATATAAGTATTTTGTCTTATTAGAAATTTTAGAGAAGATATGGCAATTATATACACTATAATACCTTTCTTCGTAGTGGATATAAAAGGAGAAGCCATTTATAAATTCATAAAAATGTAATAGGCCAATGCCTCTCACGTTCATGGACCCATGGTCATTTCTCTCTCTATATTTTTTTTCACTCATTTTATTTCCTGGGCTGAATGTTTGGGCCCAACTGAAGGACATGACCGAGTCAAGATTTGGTTGTTCATCTTCTTCCGGAAGCACCTACAAAACTGCAGTTATCTATGGCACTCATCTTTTCCCCTCTAAAATTAAAACATTAGGGAACTCGAAACTGATTACTATAAAAACGGAATTGATTCCTCACTCAACCATGGTTCCATTCTGGGCATTAAAACCAAACTTCATTGCACCTTAAATCGACATAAATCAGGACCAAAATGACCGTGAACTTCCCTTTTATCACCCCGTCACCTAATCATTCGCCTCCTTGTTTATACAACACCAGAATTTTCTCTACGTCCCGTCCCCAAACGGTGCCCAAGCTCTGCACCTCCTCCAACCGGAGTTCCTAGTTCAAGTTCCGCCAGGCGCCGCAACGTCATCGTCAATTTCCACCTGTATAGTGGGACAGGCCCCTATTCTTCTTCTATTCCTCTTGACTTGTACGTGCGCACCTCCATGCACCTCTAATTGTTTGATATCTGCAGCATGCGATCTTCCACGACGACTCCCAAACACCACCACCGCCCCAACTAGCTTCAGCCAATTTGCTGCAGCAAGTGGGCGAGATTAACAACGTCGAGGCCTCCATCGTATTCACCACCGGACCTAGAATGCTGGTCAATTTTTTTCAAGCCCAGCAACCACCACAGCACCGTCCCCGACATCACCGTCTACCAGCTGCGCCATCGACGGTAATACCTTGCTCTTGTTCGATCTTGGTAGACAGTTAGGTTCATAGCTGAACCAAACCGGTGTGCTACTGCATCTGCACTTAGTCCTACACTCTCAAGTAGCTAATGACGGTGTACTCAATTTTGAGGCTTAAAAACATATGGGAGATATCAGACAAATTATCTATATAATAATTTTGTTTTTATAAAAAGCTACATACTGTATAATTTACCTAATACGACATGAATCATTAAGACTTACCAAGATGTTATCTGAATCATGTTCGCTAGCATGGCCATCATCTCCTAGTACTAGTTTGATCTCTCGTACATGGTGGTAAATTTGAGCTGAGCCAAACCAGCAAGCGACCCTAGTATTTAGATCAAGCAGTCCCTGTTTATTAAGTTATCGAATCGGTATGGGCGAATCAGAACTCACCACGTGGCCGAGAGTTTGTTTTAAAAGCATAATTTGATCTATTAGATGATCAAACTTGTAAATTGCATAACTTTTAATCCATACGTAAAAAATTATAAATTTTATATCAATGGAATCAGCAGAACAAGTACTTTCCAACCATGTGCTTTGTTTAGTAAATTGTTTCTATTAAATTGTTTGTTTTTACAGAAACATGTGTAGGCACAATTTGGATATAAAATTTATTCTAGAAATATTTTTATGGTAAATCTTTGGCAATTGGATTTTTTTGAACCTACTAAACATATAAAACAACTTGTGGAGTTAAAAGTGTATTTTGTGAAGTTAAATAATAAATCTTTGATTTAGAACTTTTCTAGTCAAATAAAATATGGTTTATATGTTAAGAAAATGCTATTGGAGAAAAACCTTTGGGAAATGATTTGAATTAAACTCTCTGACCCTAAAAACAAAGTTTTATGATTTAAAAATATATTTGGTGAACCCTATAAAAATTATTACTTTGCTAAAGGCATTTCCAACAACATAAAATATTGTTTTGGTATAAAAATAGTTTATAGGTAAAACCTTTTGCAAATGATTTTAATATTGAACACTTGAACACAAAACACTAACATTTGTGTTAAAACTATATTTGGTAAACACTATAAATATTCCTTGGATTTAAATCCTTTCTAGCAAAACAAAAATGATTTAAAGTGGCCATTTTTCACTAACTTAATATCAAATGGTTATACCACTTTTGTAAATGACCAATAAGTGTTTTAAAATGTTTATAACCTATTAGAAACCACTTTTCTAAAATAAAAAAATCTTCGGCATGCTTGCAGGCATAGCTTTGTTTTATTGATCTATGTGATGATTGCTTGAATGGTAGATTGAATATTTGCTTGCTCGATTGAATTATAGTGGAATTTGAAGATTGTGACTATTACAAGATCAAGGAGTGAACTTATAAATCTCTACCAAAAGGTCAAGTGATGCTTCATACTTTTGTCCCATTATTTTCACTATGCATTAGTGATATTTCTAAGTAGGACTTGCATGGAATTTTTGCTAAGTATAAACTATGCCATGGGAAATCCTAGTAGATGAAACCTTAGTAGAATTTTCCTAATTTAAGATTCCTACAACTATCATTCTTAGCTTAGCTAGTAGAAAACAAGGGTGGATTATATTCATGCTATGGAATATTTCTAAGTCAAGGACTTGTGTTTTGCTTAATAAAACAACTAAGTGAATGAATCACCTGGGTGGAAATGGACTTGCTTGGTGGTTTTTGGTGGAGTGGTTACACAAGGCCCATTTCTATGGTTTACCTTGTGTATCTCACTTGTTGAATGCCACCCAGGAACAAAGAGATTTGAGATGTCAAATGTTGAGAAGCTTCAAGTGCAGCCACATGGCATTATGGGCTCTTCCTAGATCATATAGGTTGCAATAACTTAGCCAAATGGACAGTTGGTGGTAGGGGATTGATAGGTTGGAGCGCGTCCATTCTGGTCTAAGGGAAGGCTTCTGAAAGATCTTGTCTTGGTGAAACCAAGTCTTGTGGGGAAAGTGCACCACCTCTGCAGAGTGTAAAATCTAAGTACTTAGCCATGTCCCTGGCAAAGGACAATTTTAGCATCAAGACATGGAAGCTATCAAGAATCTCCTCATCCCAATTTTCTAAGTTAAAACTTGTGGTTGAACAAGGGTGAAGGTTCACCAATTTCTATTGGTGGTTCCTTGGGTGTTTTTGACAAGCAAAAACTTAGTGTTTTCAAATGATAAGGAAAATCTATTTTGAGCAAAGCAAGCCTTAGCTCCACTTAGCCAAATGCATATAGATGATAGACTCCACTATACTACCATAGTATCACTTGCCAATACAATTCAAATGTATTGACCCTTGCGGTTGTAACTTATTATGTTGCAGGTTTGTTTGATATTAGTGAAGTGTGATGATTAGGATTACAAGTCTACAACCAACATGATTGCCTGTGGCACTTTGAAGATGAAGGACTCCATTCTATAGATATTTCTGCTGCATTGGAATGAGATAGCAAAATGAGCTATGTAAGATGTAATGAATTATTTTATTCCTGGTTATAAAGTTGTATTATGACCTTTGTTTCTAGAAATTATATCTTAACTGTGGATGCTATCTATTGATCCAGGGACTAGCATTGTAAACATAGGGATCTCTATCTTATTAAAGGTTGGGACCTCTACAATGAGATACCTTTCATAGTTGAAGATTTTGCAAGTATGGATGTTAATGCTTCTTCATTTGAAAATACTTGATTCTTCTTGCTTCTTGTGCCTAACTTAAAGGCGTTAAAGAAAAATACTTGTTGGAAGATAACCAGAGAGTTTCCTTGATTCTTGGAAGTTATTACTTCAGTAATGACCTCTTATTATCCTTTTTGTTTGCTTTTTGTGCCAAGAATGACCACTAATGAGAGGGAAGTAAGATATGGGGAGTTGTTGTCCCGAAACAGATTTCTGTCCTCCACCAAAAACATTCATGAGGAGGATATATAACTCGGATTGAGCTCAAATTTACGAATAAATCCCCCAGTATATTAGCTAACTTTCGTTAGTTCAACACTTTTTTATTTGAGCAACTGAAGATGTTCGAGAAAATCGGTTTCTACCTGCTGGTCTGTTTTGACAGATTTCTGCCATCATTTGCATTTGCTTCTTATTGATTCCTTTTTGAGTTCTCTTTAGATGAATTGAGATTTTTCAAGGAGTTACTACAGTAGCTTGTGTTTTTATTGAAAAGCCTTTCTGTTCCAAAGCTTTGCTAGAGGTCTAATATCTTTTGAATACACTAATATTGCTAATAAAGATTGTGTGAAGTTTTGTATGAAGGAAAATTTTCAGGTGTAAAGAGAGAATGATGCAATGAGATGAAGAATGGACAAAAGCTCAAGCTTGGGGATGCCACCATGGTGTCACCCCAAGAAATATCCAAGAGGTACGAGCGTCAAATCTTGGGGATGCCCAAGGCATCCCCTTCTTCATCAATAAAAAGCGCAGGTCTATCTAGACACTTCGTTTTTATTGTTTCATGCACAGTTGTCTTGTTCTTGGAGCGTCTTAGTTTTCATTTGCTTTTCTTAGTTTGTTTAGTTTTCTTGAGTAGTTTGGACCCCCGTTCTCACTGTGTTGTTTTGCAAATAAGTTGCTTGGTGTTGGAAAGGGGTAGTAAGTTCTTGCTTGAAGTGCAAGAGGAGCTTGCATTGACTATGACTTAGACTTTAGCATGACATGCTAGGTGTTGTTTTGGCAGTATGCTTAGTGGTTATTGTTGTAGCATGTCTTGTTCCAAACAATTGGATTTCTTAGTGTGCCTTGAATAAATTATGCGTTCTTTTAGCATGCAAAAGCATTGTATTGTGGTATTCTCCTTTGATGCTTTGCTTGGTTTGACTTGGCACATGCTCACACCATGTTATGACTATGACAAGTCACCATTAGCCTCTATGATCATTTAGTCCTTGACTTGTAGTACCACTCTTTGCTTTGATTAGTATGCTTTGTTGCACTGCATGATTATGGCCATTACTGCTCTCTTAGTTGGTTGCTCCCAGTCTTTTGCTAGCCTCCACTTGTATGAGTAATCTCTACTCGTTCCTCCAACTCCCAAGAAACCAAGTTATTTCAAAGTGTCCACTATAAACTCCTATGCATGGTGTGTTACACCATTCCAAGTATATTGTTGTTTTCAGCTACCTTCCAATTGAAAACTATTTTGTTATGTGAAAACTTAGTGATTAAATCCCTCACGAACTTGATGGCACACTTTATTCTTTGCCCCTAAAAAACTTGAACCATTGTGACAACTTTGTTGTATATGCTTGCACTTATAAGTTGGAATTAGTAGAACCGTGCTGTCACGGGGAACGTTTTCAACATTGCACTTGTACTTTGTACTCAGTTGATATCTGTAGAGGTCCCAACCTGATAAGGTAGAGATCCATGTGTTTACAATGCTAGTCCCTGGATCAATAGCTAGCATCCACAGTTTAATATGTACTATCAAGAAACAAAGGTCATAGTACAACTTTATAACCAGGAATAAAATAATTCATTACATCTTACATAGCTCATTTGGCTATCTCATTACAATGCAGCAGAATATAACAATAGCATGGGGTCCTTCATCTTCAATGTTCCACAGGCAAACATGTTGGTTGTAGACTTGTAATCCTAATTCAACATACTTCACTAATATTAAACAAACCTACAACATAACAAGTTATAGCCAC
Organism: Avena sativa; assembly: GCA_916181665.1. Classification (NCBI taxonomy): domain Eukaryota; kingdom Viridiplantae; phylum Streptophyta; class Magnoliopsida; order Poales; family Poaceae; genus Avena; species Avena sativa. The sequence goes on from OV702284.1 coordinate 33,193,450, forward strand.
AAGGGTCAATACATTTTAATTGTATTGGCAAGTGATACTATGGTAGCGTAGTGGAGTCTATCATCTATATGCATTTGGCTAAGTGGAGCTTAGGCTTGCTTTGCTCAAAATATATTTTCCTTATCCTTTGAAAACACTAAGTTTTTGCTTGACAAAAATCACCCAAGGCATCTCCCAATAGAAATTGGTGATCCTTTAACCATTGTTCAACCACAAAGTTTTAACTTAGAAATTTGGATGAGGAGATTCTTGATATCTTCCATGTCTTGATGCTCAAATTGTCCTTTGCTAGGGACATGGCTAAGTAATTAGATTTTACACTCTGCAGAGGTGGTGAACTTTCCCCACAAGACTTGGTTTCACCAAGACAAGATCTTTCAGAAGCTTTCCCTTAGACCAGAATGGACGCGCTCCAACCTATCAAACCCCTACCACCAATTGTCCATTTGGCTAAGTTATTGCAACCTATATGATCCAGGAAGAGCCCATAATGCCAAGTGGCTGCACTTGAAGCTTCTCAACATTTCACATCTCAAATCTCTTTGTTCCTGGGTGTCCATCCACAAGTGAGATACACAAGGTAAACCATAGAAATGGGCCTTGTGAACCACTCAACACAAACCATTCCTTCCATTCCACCCAGGTGATTCATTCACTTAGTTGTTTTTATTAAACAAAACACAAGTCCTTGACTTAGAAATATTCCATAGTATGAATGTAATCCACCCTTGTTTTCTATTAGCTAAGCTAAGCATGATAGTAGTAGGAATCTTAACTTAGGAGAATTCTACTAATGTTTCATCTACTAGGATTTCCCATGGCATAGTTTACACTTAGCAAAAATTCCATGCAAGTCCTACTTAGAAATATCACTAATGCATAGTGAAAATAATGGGACAAAAGTATGAAGCATCACTTGCCTTTTTGGTAGAGAATATAAGTTCACTCCTTGATCTTTGCAATATTCACACTCTTCAAATCACTACAATTCAATCCAGCAAGCAATATTTCAATCTACCATTCAAGCAACACATCACATAAAATGATAGAAACAAAACAATGCATGCAAGCATGCTAAATATTGTTTTATTTGTAAAAGTGGTTTCTAATAGGTTATAAACATTCTAAAACACTTATTAGTCATTTTATAAAGTGGCAAAATTATTTGCAAAAGATTCTACCTATAAACCATTTTTAAACCAAAGCATTATTTTATGTGGTGGAGAAATGCTTTTAATAAGGCAACAATCTATAGGGTTCACAAAATATGTTTTAAAATCATAAAACCTTGTGTTTAGGGTCAGAGAGTTTAAATCAAAACATTTCCCAAAGGTTTTCTCCAAAAAGCATTTTTAACAAATAAACAATATTTTTATTTGACCAGAAATGGTTTAAATCAAAGATTTATTCCTTTGCTTCACCAAATACATTTTCAAATCCATGAGTTGGTTTCTAAGGTCAGTAGGTTCAAAACAATCCATTTGCCAAAGGTTTTATCTCAAAATTCATTTTAGAACAAATTTTAAATTCTAAACATGCATACACAAGTTTCTGCAAAAACAATCAATTTAATAGAAGAAATTCACTAAACAAAGTGCATGGTCAGAAAGTACTTGTCTTGCTAATTCCATTGATATAAAATTTGCAAAATTTGGACGTGTGGTTTGAAAGTTATGAAATTTTCAAATTGGAACATCAAATAGATCATTTCTGGTTTTATTCAAACAGACAGGGCCACGTGGCGTGTTGCTATTCGTCTGTACCGCTTCGTGCGGATCGTGCAACGAGAGGCGTTAGATCTAAACAGATCGTGCGGCACAGGAGCAAGTGTACCCCTTCGTTTAGTCAATCTATCATGGCGCTTGGATCTGAATCCCACGGTGCTCAGCACGCTAGCCATCGAGTGGCGGCGCTGGCGGCGGCAGGTGGCGGCGCGCGGTCAGACGGTGGCGGTGTCGAAGTTACAGGAAGCGAGAGAGCGAAGGGAGATGCTCACCGAGTTCACCGTGGCGTGGGGATGCTCAAGGTAGTGGTAGCTCGTCGAGGGGCGCACGGTGGTGACGTGGATTGCTCACCGGAGGTCTGCCTGGCGTCGGGTTTGTCTGTTCGTCGTCGGAGGCAAGTCTACGGTTCACACCAAACCAAACAAGCAACGCCATTAGGTTCGCGAGAGAAAGGCGAATATGGGAGTATCATCCAGAGGGAATGGGGTGGCCAAGAATTACCAGGGGGTTTCGCCGGAGAGGTAGCAGACGACGGCGTGCAGAGGTCGTCCTTGCCGACGCTCTGGGCAAGGAACAGATGATATACGAGTAGGTGCGCAAGGTTTTGGTGAGTAAGATAGTGTGAATCAGGGACGGTGGGGTGGGACGTGTTCGTCGGAATTTGTCGGCGAGCTCGCCGGAGGAAGTGGGGGTTCGGAGATGATTCTGAGCAGCCTGGTGGCTCTCGAGGCGTGATGTTTGGGGGGAAGGAAGAGGGGAAACGGGCGCTTAAGTGAGTGTGGTCAGGGGGCGAGAATCACGCGACATTGATTTGAATTTACCACGCGAATCAAGAGGCAGAAACGGGAGAGAGAGAGAGGGAGGAAGAACTGGTCGCGCGGTTGAAGACGGTGACGTGGCTGTGGGGCCTGTTTGACAGCGAGTGAGAGAGAGGAGGAGTGGGGCCTGCTAGTCAGTGTCTGCGTGGGTTCCTTCTGCGGTGAAAAATGGTTCGCTTGGGGTGAGAGGGAGAGGTGGGCTACTGGCTTAGTGGGCTGGTTGGGCTGCTCCTTTTCTTTTTTTTTGTTCTGATTGTTTTTCCTTTTCTATTTCTAATTTCTGTTTTGATTTTGTTTAGTTATTTCAAACATCAATTTGATTTCAAACCTCAACCAAAATTTGTGTAGATTCAAATACTGATTAATAACACATTCCAAAGTCAAATTTAGAATAATATAATTATTCTTTTTAGGGTCTTTTAATTATTTAAAAATAGGCTCTAGTATTAATTAAATAGGATTTAATAATATTTTTCAATCTCCATTTGAATTCAAATCTCCACCAAACTTTGGGTGAATTTTAATTCTGTTTATCAACATATTTCAAAGTCCAAAATAGAACAATTATTTTTAGGGTTTATTATTTATTTAAAAAGAATAATTAAATAGACTTTAGTCTTTAATTCAAAATAGGATTCAAATATGTTTAAAAACTCTATTTGACTTTCTAAATTTTTCCAAAACCTTTTTCAGTAGGTTTTAATTGAAATTATAAAACACTTTGGAATTTTATTTAAAACTCGTTAATAAGTTTTTAATGTTTATTTTAAAATGGAAAAAGCCTTTACTCAAATATAATTGGGTATAATAAATCCCTATTATTTTATTCAAATAATCCTTTACTCTTTTTATCAAATAGAAATATTTTATTTCATTTGTTTAGCCAAGATTTAATTTGACCCTTTAAAATAGTCCTTATTTATATTTCTACCTTTGCTTTTGAAAACCATATCTTTTTATTAAAAGATCCAAAAATAGTGACTCCAACTATTATAACTTTATTTATTATTTGTTTATCTTTTTAAATCTCTTTAGGATTTTTATTTGATCAAAATAGGTTTTGATGTTTCCAATTGGAATCAAAAGTTTCTTCTCACCCTAAATTTCAACAATTATTTATTTTGTTTATTTATTTTTCACATTACAAGATTTGGAAAATCTTGGGATGTGACAGGATAGAGTGGTATCTCGCTTGCCTTTGTTTGTAAAGCACAATATAAATGCCAAGGCACCTCTGAAGTTCAAGTGAAGACTAGAAGTAAAGATATCAGAGATACAAGCATCAAACTCATGACATAATTAACCCAATTTTGGAACAAACACAAGAATGGCAACTATGCTCTCAAGAAGGTGGTCATAGAATAAGTGGTGACTCAATAGGGGAGTGAAAATGGTTTTGAAAAGTTTGAAAGGCTTCCTAATGCTGAAAGGAAGGTGCTCATTAGCTTTGAGCTCTCATTGCCCCTATCATAGGCATCTTCATTTGGTTAAGGTAAAAGTGAGGTCCAATCTGAGTTATATGCTTGACAGACCATGATGGGGATATGCCTACCGGGGTATACCCAGCAGGACGTTTCCGACTTGCCCAGGAACTGGCGAGTGGGCCTGCAAGACGGCGACTGGATCAAGGCCTGGCGCGGATCCAAGCGACTGGAAGCTGAAGGCCCAGGAGAGTAGATAGGCCCAGTCGGACTAGGTTAAACGAGTACCGAAACCTTAACTGATTCGGTTGAGATATGTAAACCCTAGGGGAGGGTGAGTCTATATAAACCTCCCTACAGGGCGTGTAAACGTACGTTCCATCATCCACCCAAGCGACTCGCCGCCTAGCCGTCGAGCTCGTCCCATTGTACCTCCATCATAATACAATCTAGCAGGAGTAGGTCTTTACCCTCTGGGGGCCGAACCTGGGTAAAACCCTGTGTCTCCGCCCTCATCTTGCACCGCAGATGGCTGGCCGCCCTTGCCCTTCGTTCTACTACTCGCTGCCGATTGCAGCATCTGCCGTGGTCATTCCCACGACAGTGGCGCCCACCGTGGGGCCTGGCCGGTCTGGCCGGTGTTCTGCGGCGAGATCCAATCTGCCCATCAACGAGTCGGTCGCCACCGGCCGCATGATAGCGATCGGCGAGATGCTCCAGATCTTGCCGAGCAGCTACGTCCCGGCGGCGCGACCCGTCACGCACAGCATGATCTTTCCAGTCGGCACGATCAGCCTCTTCGTCGGCCTCACCGACGTCATCGTCTCGGAGGACTCGGCTCGCATCCGCGAGTCGCCGCCACGTGACCGGCTCTCCGAGAGACAGGTCCGCACGATCCATCGCCTTGCCTCCGAGTACAACTCGGCCCACAACAACGTGGCCGAAAACTCCGCGGCCGCGGAAGACGCGACCCTCAACGACGACGCCGACTCGGCGACCCCGGCGTCACTCGCCGGATCCATCACCGCGGCTTCGCCCGCAGGCTCCATCACCCAGGTCTCCAACGTGGGAGACTTCGAGGATCCCTCCACCCTTGGAATCTTCGACTTCGACTCCGGATCGGAAAACTCCGCCGATCTCCATGACGGGACCGGTCTCCACGCCACGACCTATATGGCGACTGGCACCGATCCGCCGGAGGATCCCTTCTCCACCCTGATCCCTCCCAATGCAACGGCAACGGAGGTCGAGGAACTCCGCCTGAAGTTGGCGGAAGCAGTCCGCAAAGAGCAAGACGAGCGCGAAAAAATTCGCCTCGAGCAGGAGACAGTGCAGGAGCTGTCGCGCTACCACCAGCAACAAATCAGGTCGCGCCTGAACCCCACTGTCCAGGGGCGCGCCCTGAACTTCGACGACGAGAATGACCCGGCCCGCGTGGCCGAGCGCGCGATCTGCGAGAACGCGCCACCAGGAGGAAGCGCCCGGCACCCAGCAGGGTCGACGGCGATGGGCGCCCCACCTCCACCCAACCGCGCACCCCCTAGGGACCAGCCGCGGATAGTGGTCTCCTCACGGGAGCGAGACGCGAACGGCCTACCACTGTTCTCCACCCCGATGGACAACCTCGTGGCAGGTCGAGCAGCGGCCGACAACATCACGGCCACCGGCGGCGGCGCCCTACAGATCCAGTACATCAGGGCCCTGCTCGCAAAGGCGGTCGAGCAACAAAACGCAGGCGCCGACTCACAGGGTCGGATGTACTCGCATTCTTCGGGCAGCAGAGCGGCCTCAAGCGGCCGTCCATTGGCGGCAAACACCCTTAACTGCCCGCCACCCGAACCACTGTAGCTCCAACACCGACCCACGAACGCGGCACTCTCCACCAACGACCCCAGGCCAGCGACCAACTTCGTCGCCGCCAACAGTCAACCCGTCGACGCCCGCACCCACATCATCAACAACCAAAGCTGGCGCACATGCCAGCCCGACGACCTGCGACACACCCTAACCAATCGCCGCGACGGCGAGCCGATGGGGTCGCTAAGCCGACTCGGGCCCAAGTGCTTCGGATCGATGATCCGAGGCGAAAAATACACGGCGAACTTCAAAGCGCCGAAGGAAATAGTGAAGTACGACCCTTCGTACGACCCCTCCGTGTGGTTGGACACCTACCTCATGGCAATGGGGATCGCTGGCCACACCGACCTGCTAGCCGCCCGCTACCTCCCCCTGATGATGGAGGGAACGTGCAGGCAGTGGATCAACACCCTTCCCCATGATAGCATCGACTCCTGGGAAGAGATGCGAGATGCCTTCGTCAGGCACTTCGAGTGCTCCTACACCCGCGACACCACCATCGAGGACCTGGAACGATGCGTCCAGGGACCCCGCGAGTCGACCCGCAGCTGGGTCCAGCGGTGGCAAGAACTATGGTACAACGCGGTTGGCATCCACCCGGACACCACGATCCACTGCTTCAAAACCTCGTGCCGCTACGATCCCCTGGTCGCCAAGCTCAAACGACATTCCCGCACACTCGACAACATACCGGACCTCCTTGAGATCGCCAAAAGATACACGGAGGAAGACCCAAACCAGGAAACCGACGACGAGTCGGGAGGCCAACGCCACACGAGCGGCAACGACAACGGACGACGGTCCGACCTACGCTACAGCAACACTCGCCTCACCGGCAAACACTGCAGTGACGGGCGAGTCGACTTCGTCGCCAACGCCGGGCACGCGCAGCGCGAGCCCAAGAGCTTCCGTCGCGACGGAGGGCAACGCCGCGATGGCGGCAACTACAAGGCGAAACCAAGGTTCGACCCCGCGGCCCTCCTTAACCAGCCTTGTGCGTTTCACAGCAGGGAAGGGAAGCCCGCCACGCACACGACCTCCGACTGCCACTCTCTCAAGGAGATCGAGAAGGCATGGCGAGCACGGGTGGACCCCGACAACAACCTGCCAAATGGCGGAAAATTCGGCAGTGTGGCCGGCTCGCTCCACACCTTCACAGGCTCCAACACGAAGCGCGAGAAGAAGGTCATCGCCTGCGCCGTTGCCGTCAACATGGTGGCCCAGGTGGACGATCCCCAGTTCCTCAACTGGTCGGAGCAGCCCATCACCTGGAGCCGCCAGGACCACTCGCCACGCATCGAGTACCCAGGCCGAGTCGCCCTAGTGGTAAATCCCAAGGTGGGAGACTACTGGCTCCCCAAGACATTGATGGACGGCGGCAGCTCCATCAACATCCTATACCTGGACACCTTCAGGCGACTGCGGCTCCCGCAGTCGATGGTCGAGATGACCTACACCACGTTCCATGGCATCGTCCCTGGTCGGAAGGCGTACCCGATCGGCAAGGTCACGCTGCCAGTCACCTTCGGCACACCAGCAAACTTCCGCACCGAGCGGATCGTCTTCGAGCTGGTACCCTTCGACAGCCCCTACCACTGCGTCCTGGGGCGCCAGGCGTTCGCCAAGTTCATGGCAGCGCCCCACTACGCATACAACGCGATGAAGCTCCCCGGGCCGCGCGGCGTCATCACCATCAACAGCGACCCCGACATGGCCGCCGAGTGCGAGGCCAAAGGAGCCGAACTCGCCGACGCCGTCAACGCGGCAGAGGCCAACCACGCCGACGATCTCGCCAAGTACGCGAGCGGGGTCAACAACGACGACCCTACCATACTCAAAAAGCCCAATTCGGAGGGCGCCAACACCTCAGCCTTCGAGGCAACGACGCACACCCGCACCGTCGAGCTGGTCCCAGGCGACTCCAGCCAGACGGTGACGATCGGGACGGGCATGAGCCCAGCCTAGGAAGGCGTGCTCATCGAGTTCCTCCGTGAGAACAGGGACATCTTCGCATGGAAGCCCTCTGACATGCCTGGTGTCCCTAGGGAACTCGCTGAGCACAAACTAAACGCCGACCCCAAAGTGCGACCCGTCAAGCAGTCGCTGCGGCCCTTCAATGAAGAGCGTCGCCGAGCCATCGCCGAGGAGGTGCAGCGCCTACTCGCTGCAGGCTTCATCCGACCAATCAAATACTCCAAGTGGCTGGCCAACCCAGTCCTGGTCGAGAAGAAAAATGGGACCTGGAGGATGTGTATCGACTACACAAACTTAAACAGCGCCTGCCCGAAGGAGCAATTCGTCCTCCCGTGGATCGACCAAATAATCGACTCCACCGCAGGCTCGGAGTCGCTGTGTTTCCTCGACGCCTACTCTGGGTACAACCAGATCAAGATGGTTGTTGAGGACGAGGAGAAGACGGCATTCATCACGCCATTCGGAGCCTTCTGCTACACTGCCATGACCTTCGGCCTCAAGAACGCCGGGGCAACTTACCAGCGGTGCATGCAGGAATGTCTTGCGAGCCAAATTGACCGCAATATCCACGTCTACATCGACGACGTGGTAGTGAAGTCCGCTCGCCAGGGCGATCTACTCGCCGACCTGGCGGAAACATTCGCCAACCTGCGGAAATACAAGATAAAGCTCAACCCAGGCAAATGCACCTTCGGTGTACCAGCAGGGCAACTACTGGGGTACGTCATCTCCAAGCGCGGGATCGAGGCGAATCCCACCAAGATCGACATGATCGCTCGACTCGGCAAACCCGAGTGCCTACGCGACGTCCAAAAACTGGCCGGGCGAGTCGCGGCTCTTAGTCGCTTCATCCCCCGATTGGGCGAAAAGGCCCTATACCGCCTGATGCGAAAGAACCCCACCTTCCAGTGGGACAAGGAGGCGGATGACGCACTCCGCGACCTCAAGAAGGTGCTACTCGCAGCATCGCTACTCTCCGCCCCGTCGACAAAGAACCCATGCAGGTCTACGGCGCGGCTTCCGAGCGCGTCGTCAGCGCCGTCATGGTTGTCGAGCGGCCGGAGGAAGGAAAGGAGTGCCCGGTACAACGACCGGTGTACTATATCAGCGAGGTCCTCACCGAGTCACGCCAGCGGTACCCGCAATACCAGAAACTGGTATACGCAGTCTTCAGAGCACAGCGGCGACTGCCGCACTACTTCCAGGAGCACCCGATCATGGTCGTCTCCTCAGCACCGTTGTAGGACATCATCCGCAACTGTGAGGCGACCGGGCGAGTCGCCAAGTGGGCCGTCGAAATTGGCGTCCACAACATCAAGTACGAGCCACGAAAATCGATCAAGTCGCAGGCTCTCGCGGACTTCATCGCCGACTGGGAAGAGGCCCAGCTGCCGGAAAAGCTTCCATACCTCCACTACTGGAGCCTGCACTTCGGCGGCTCCAAGAACGCGGACGGCGCAGGAGCAGGGATCGTGTTGACTTCACCGAAGGGCGACAAGCTCCGCTACGTCCTCTGCCTCGACTTCACCCCCTACACCAACAACATGGCCGAGTACGATGCACTACTCCACGGCATGCGAGCTGCCAAGGAGATGAACGTCAACCGCCTACGTTGCTACGGAGACTCCGACCTCGTCGTTGGGCAAGTCGCTGGCACTTGCAACGCTGTCTCTCCCACCATGGCGGCATACCGCCAGGCAGTAGACAAGCTGGGTGGACACTTCGCAGGCTACTCCGTCGAATGGATCGACAGGCGGAAGAACGAGGAGGCCGACGCACTCTCTCGCATTGGGTCGGCTCGACTCGCACCACACGCCGGCGTCTTCCTCGACACGATCACCAAGCCGTCAGTCTCTCCCCCAAGGGAGATCGACATCGGAGTCCCGCTGCAACCAGAGGCAGCCCTGTTCGCACTCATCGCCGAGCCAGACGACTGGACCAAGCCGTACATCGCCTACCTGGAGGCTGGCACCTTGCCGGCAGACGAGACAGACGCCCGGATGGTTGCAAGTCGATGCAAATCCTTCACCATCATCGACGGCGAGCTCCACAAGCGCAGCGTGACCGGCGTGTTCCAACGCTGCGTCCAACCCGCCGAAGGACGCAAGATCCTCCACGACATCCACTCCGGCGACTGCGGCCACCACGCCGGAGCCCGCTCTCTTGTCGCAAAGGCTATGCGGCACGGCTTCTACTGGCCCACCGCACACGCCGACGCCGTCGACATTGTCCAGCGGTGTGCCGGGTGCCAGAAGTACGCCAACCAGACACACGTGCCGATCTCAGCGCTCAAGACAATCCCCATCACCTGGCCATTCGCCGTGTGGGGCCTGGACATGGTAGGCCCTTTCAAAAAGGCCCCCTCCGGCTTCACCCACCTCCTAGTCGCGGTCGACAAATACACAAAGTGGGTGGAGGACAAGCCAGTCCGGAAATGCGACGGGAAGACCGCCACCAAATTCCTACGCGAGCTCATATATCGCTACGGGTTCCCAAACAGCATCATCATGGACAACGGCACCAACTTCGCTAAAGGAGCCATGGCCGAGTTCTGCGAGGAACATCACATCCGGCTCGACCTCGCGTTAGTCGCCCACCCGGAGTCCAACGGCCAGGCGGAACGGGCCAACCAGAGCATCCTCCACGGCCTGAAGCCGCGGCTCCAAGTACCACTCGAGCGCACCGCCGGGTGCTGGGTCGAGGATCTACCCTCCGTCATCTGGGGTATCCGCACCTCGGTCAACAGGTCGACAGGGTTCACCCCCTTCTTTATGGTGTACGGCGCCGAGGCAGTCATGCCCACCGACCTCGAGCACGACTCGCCAAGGGTCGTCCACTACACGGAGGCGGCGAACGAACTCGCACGTCAGGACGGAGTCGATCAACTCGACGAGGCACACGACCTAGCTCGCTCTCGCACTGCCATCTACCAGCAAGGACTCCGCCGCTACCATAGCCGGCGGGTGAAAACTCGCACCTTCCAGGAAGGCGACCTGGTGCTACGCCTCATCCAGGACAATAAGGGCATGCACAAGCTCTCCCCCCCATGGGAGGGACCATTCGCCATAGGACGAGTACTCGGCAACGACGCCTACTACCTCACCGACGTCCGCAGAGACGAAAAACTCAACGTCAAGCGGCCATGGAATGTAAACCTCCTACGGAAGTTCTACTCCTAGAACTCCACATATGTATCCTCCAGTCGCTATGAAATAAAACATATTGGTTACCACAAATTGTGTCTACTCTCCGTGTCTTGTGCCACTCGCACTCGTAATAACAGCACCAAGCTAACCGCAGGAGTCAACCTCTGGTACAGCGATCGGCACGGCCAAGTAGTGCGCTACGAGGGCACTGGGTTACCCCAGGTCTCGTAACGTCCACGAAAAACGCCTACCCGGAGCCCCATTGGAGTCGCCTAGCTCGACTGGCTTAACGAGCCAAGACAACTGCCTTCGCTCCTCACAGCGACCATGATCCTCCGCATCCTCGACATGGCGACTCGAACGGCCAAGTACCACGCTCGGGGACTGACGACCAGTTCAGCACGAGCGACTAGGGAAAACGCCAAGTATGAGAGCATGCCCAGGACTCACCATGCAACTAACCCAACGGGCCATGCAGGAGTGATGCGCTTACTCTGACGCGCCCAGTCCTCACCCACCCTAGAGTCGCGCCTAGAACAACCAAGTACCACACTCGGGGACTCGGCTACCCGACCTCGTTCGCGCAAGGGAAAACGGTGAAGTACAGAGCGCTCATGGGAGTCGCCTTGCGACTGGCTTTCCAAGCTCGGGCGAGCCGATCTCGATAACAAAACGTTCAAAACCACAAACACATAACAAACGAGGTAAACCCCATAAAAAGGGCGGACGCGCTCGGGGACTCGTTCAACCCTTAATCACAAACACACGACAATTCACAAAATAATGTGATATCCCATTATAGCAAATCATAGTTGTTACAAAGTACAAATCGCGCCCAACGGCCCAACTGCTACTAACGCCCCAGGGCACAATGTCTTATTCCGCAGGCTTCGATGTCGACTCGCCGCCACCCTTGCGGTTGCGAATGAAGGGAGTGAACGGGTTCGACGGGTACGTCGTCAGCTCACCCGCCATCGCCGCACGGAAGGGCTGCTCGATCTTGAAGTCCCGGTGCTGCGGCTCGGGGTTGTTGGGTGCGACAATCGTCTCCTGATAAGGAAGGAGGTCGCCCATCGCCCAGACGCGATCGGAGTATACCGCGGCGCGGTCCGTCAGCTTCAGCACCTCGGCGATCTCCACCGAACCAGTCGACGATGGGTAGCCACTCATCACGTCATCCAGATCGAAATTTTCTAGGAAGTGGGCGAGCCCAAGGCTGAGCGCCGTCGCCGCCCCGCGCCGGAACGCCGACCGCGTCATGAACTCGACGACTGATGGCGCCTTCTCCAAGTACCGCCACACCTCAACGAGGTCGCTAGGAATCACTTCCGTGGGCGACATCTCCTGAAAATACGCCCGAATACAGGTCACGGACAACATGGCCGAGTTGACCAGAGTGGCCACAGACTGCCGCGCGTCGAACGACTGCGCCTCTTCTGTGTTGTCGATGATCCGACCTGCGGACAGAGGGGGGTAGTGAGTACATCAAAGATCACACACTGAAAATATTACAGGCAGAGGCAGGCACACTTACCAATCAACGGACGGGAGAGATCCGTGATGAAGCTTTGAAGAGAGGAGTAGTCGTCTTGAAGCCTAGCAACAAGGGCGTCAGAGACCTTACGCTCCTCAATGGCGGCCGTAACAGCAGCCTTGGCTCGCCCATCCGCTGAGCTCGCCTCCTCCCTCGCGTCCTTAACCTCGCGCTCAAGGTCGGCAATCCGCTTCTCAGCCAAACTCAACGCAGATTGAGCCGCCGTCAGCTCACTCGCCGGGACAAGGCCCTAGCGAACCTCCTCTGCCTTCGCAGCAATCGCCTGGAGTCCCTTGTTAGCCTCTTGGACGGCGACAGGTTCCTTCTCCGCGCGACACTTTGCAGCAAGTCGGTCGGCTGATTCACGCTGCAAACCCTGTACAAAATTCAAACAGTCAACAAAAACGGAATCCTAAGTGCCCACCCGCTGCAATCCAGCGACTGGACACTCGGGGACTAGAGATCAAAAATCCTAAGTTCCCACCTGCTGAATTTCAGCGACTGGACACTCGGGGACTGGAGATCAAAAACCCTAAGCGCCCACCCGCTGAAATTCAGCGAATGCGCACTCGGGAACTAGGCGCGAGAAATAAAAGCAAAACACCAAAAGAATCTGACCACTGCAATTCAGTGGCCCGATCCTCGGGGACTGGACATACCTGGATGGCTGCGCCAAGCATGCCATGAAGTTGTAGTGCATCCCAGGATGCGAGAAGAGCCGGAGTGTGCCCGCGACGCTGCTCGCACTACTAGGAAAACGGCCTTTAGTGGCGCACCTGAAAACATCATCTGTGGCGCACTTGCAGTGCGCCACGTGCCTTGCGCTACGGCTATCTCTCAGCCGTGGCGCACTGGCAGTGCACGACGGTTGTGTAGAGACAGGTGTAGCACACCTGCTAGTGCGCCACAGATGTTTGGGCAGGTGCGCTACCCCTAGGATCTTCTATGGCGCACTAACTAGTGCGCCACTAAGATTCTATAGTGCGCTTTAGGTGTAGTGCGCCACAGAAGGTAGACCATGTGCGCCACAGATGTATTTTTTGTTTTTTTTTAATTTCCGAGCCAGATTATATACAATACAGATTATATACAATATTACAGCAGATATACACACACAGATACAAGATATACAATTATATATATAAATACACAATATGAAAAACAAGATTGAAACAAATACATATAGATAAGTCTCATACATGAATACATAGTATAAGTTACATTGTTTCGAAAAAGTTACAAAGTAGTAGTTGGTGACATGCGAATACATGTGTCGATCGAACAAGTTAGAGCTCGGAAGCTAACCTAGACATCTAAACTAGCTAGACACAAACGCGGGATAAATAACCAAAGAAGATAAGCATGATCACCGCCGCGACAAAGGTGTAGGTCTTCATCCGGTTCCTTGTCCTAACTCCCGCTAGATAGCGCGTGTATCTAGCTTCCGCCTCCGCCATAGTGTTGTACCCTTTGTAGCTATTGCAGCTGAAACGGTGCACCTGTCTCTGGCAGTCTTCCCAATCATCGTAGACTCCGGGAACCCGTCCCTTGTACACGACGTACCACGTCATCTATAAGTTGACAATAATAATTAACCGGTGATTGAAAAAAACATATATAATTAAAGTCGCATATGAAGATACACTTATAGAAAGTACTCCTAAATCAAAAAGACCAAACTCAAAAAGCATGCCTCATATATAACTAGGTTGTTCGACACAGGAATATGCTACGATGGAACTGTTCGCCAAGTAGGATGCACAACACCTGGACCTGTGCATAGCACAAGGCGAACAATCCCATCGCAGCACATTCACATATAGTGTGCCACGACATTTCAATCATCGGCATTATTCTCGAAAAAGACCAAAGTAACTCAAAAAGCATGCCTCATATATATACATAGGTCGTTGGACACAGGAATATGCTACGATGGAACCGTACGCCAAGTAGGATGCACAACACCTGGACTTGTGCATAGCAAAAGGCGTACAATCCCATCGTAGCACATTCACATATATAGTGTGCCACGACATTTCAATCATCGGCATTATTCTCGAAAAAGACCAAAGTAGCTAGAAAAGAATGCCTCATATATAACTAGCTAGGTCGTTGGACACAGGAATATGCTATGACGAAACGGTTAGCCAAGTAGGATGCACAATTCCTGGACTTGTGCATATCACAAGGCTAACTATCCCATCGTAGCACATTCACATATATAGTGTGCCACGACATTTCAATCATCGGCACTATTCTTGAAAAAAGAGTAAGGAAAAAAAGAAGGACAAAAGTGAGCAAAGGACCAAAGAGTAAGCAAAAAAACCAAGCATTGATTGATATATAATAATAAGCAAAATAAGTAAGCGATGATTCATAAACCTAATAAGATAAGTACACTTGTCCACACACACACACAAAGGTCATCTATAGTTTGTAACTACAACTAGGCCAACATCAAGCCTTCTGGCTCGGCTTAGGGAACGGGAGGTGACTCGCCCCCGTCCTGGACGGACGGGCTCGAGTTCTCGTCATCCGCGGGCGGAATGCACCCTTCCACCAGTTGAAATAACTGCAATAGGCATGAGACAATATCAGTATAACCGCGACAGCATCAACTGCAATTGCGAATGATAGAAAAATGACTTACCGTCGGGGCTGGATGCTTCGCGGTGTAGGGGGCGACCCCAGCCTTCGCGTCCAGGTATGCCGCCTAGGTGATCTTCTTCAACGCCGGGAGGTAGTCCTCGAGTTTCCACTCGGTGAGGCAGGATTTCGCCGAATCATCCCGGCCCGTGTACTCGTACATATAATGGTCACGGCGGGCCAGGGGAACGAGTCGCCGCCCGAGCCAGCAGTTTTACAAGTTGATGGTCTGAAGACCCTTCTTCTTCAGGCCGCGGATGGTTTGAAGCATCTCATCCACGACCATCCGCTGGTCTGTTGGAAGCTTGCCGACTTGAAGCCAGCGCGGTTCGGGCCGGTCGGTGGAGTATCTTGGAATCGCCACCTCGCCATCTGGAGTCGCCTCGGTGACGTAAAACCAAGACTTCTTCCACTCGCTCGCCGCCTTGGCAGGTAGCATCAGTCAAAAAAGGAGGCCTTCGACTTCAATTGAAATGTCAGGCCACCTGCAGCGAGCATTGGGCCGCCTGCTTCTTCGCGGCTAATCCTCCCGTGGAACAGATCTTGCCACAGGGGGAAGTAGGGCTTGCAGCCCGGGTAGCACTCGCAGAACGCCACGAAAATGGCGAGCTGCTCGATGCTGTGCGGGCCCAGGTCCGATGGCTGGATCCCGTAGAAGGCGCAGAAGCGCCAGAAGAAGAGAGATGTGGGGAATCCCAGCCCCCATTCCAGGTGGCTGGTGAAGAAGACGAATTCTCCCTCGCACGGGTCTGGAGTCACCTCTCCGGCCGCGGGGATGCGCCACCTGCCGGCACGCAGGATCTCGGCCTCCTCGAAAGACGCCAGTAGCGCTCTCATACACTTGGACCTGCCCCATGGTTCGGTGGAGGGGACCATTGGCGGAAAGGTTTGTGGAGGCCGGAGGATTTTGGATCGGCTGGATCGCGATGCAGAGGAAAACGGAGGTGCGCGCAGTCGGAGGAAATGACGAGGTGGTTCTCCGATCGCCTACCATTCCCTTTATATAGCGGTTGTTACCCGCCAAATCAGGGAGCCGTTACTACGCGGTGATTACGCCAAAAGTTACCGTTGGATTACTCCAACGGCTAGTTTTGACTGCGTTTGACGGTCCAACTTCAGCCACTCGGCTCGCCGACCCGACCACTACAACAGTGACTAAATATTTCGCTGACCCGTTCGCCAAGCTGCGACCAGAATGACTAGTTTTTTCCTTTATTCAGGAGCCCGCCACCGATTCGACTGGATGTCCGCGTTGGACCCGTATGCTCCGACTGCCAGCAACCACCTGCGCCCAATCGACGACGGCCTCGGGGACTACTGATGGGGATATGCCTACCGGGGTATACCCAGCAGGACGTTTCCGACTGGCCCAGGAACTGGCGAGTGGGCCTGCAAGACGGCGACTGGATCAAGGCCTGGCGCGGATCCAAGCGACTGGAAGATGAAGGCCCAGGAGAGTAGATAGGCCCAGTCGGACTAGGTTAAACGAGTACCGAAACCTTAACTAATTCGGTTGAGATATGTAAACCCTAGGGGAGGGTGAGTCTATATAAACCTCCCTATAGGGCGTGTAAACGTACGTTCCATCATCCACCCAAGCGACTCGCCGCCTAGCCGTCGAGCTCGTCCCATTGTACCTCCATCATAATACAATCTAGCAGGAGTAGGTCTTTACCCTCCGGGGGGCCGAACCTGGGTAAAACCCTGTGTCTCCGCCCTCATCTCGCACCGCAGATGGCTGGTCGCCCTTGCCCTTCGTTCTACTACTCGCTGCCGATTGCAGCATCTGCCGTGGTCATTCCCACGACAGACCATAAACTGAAAATCCCAAGTCCCTTGAGTACGAGGGCCGCTCCGCATGCTACTCAACTTTGGTTACCTGCAAGTTCTTGTCATTGTTCATACATGCATATCATAGAGAACCGCCAATAGGGTACCCCTTGCACATGATACAGGAGCTATCCCGTGATCAAAATGACAAGGCAAGCAGACAATGAGCATCTCAGCGATCTTTTTATTTACTATATGCATAGCTTTTTATTGAGGATGCTTCACATAATGCTCATTATGGTGATGCTGCAAGTTTCCACCATGATTAGGCATGGCTTAGGCTAGTGGCTCAGGCGTTTTTCTAACACAATGTATAGACTCCATGAACTCACAAGCTACCCTTTTATTTCACATCGTCGACATCCGTAAACAAAAGAGCAAAGTATCAACTGGATAGGATATCCAAAAAGTGTTGAAAGTGTTCCCCATGGCAGCACGGTTCTGCTGACTCCCGGCATATAATTTGCAAGCATATAACTTTCATGGATAAGTCACAATGGTTCAGGATTATTAAGTGTAAGGAATAAAGTGTTCCATCAAGTTCGTGAGAGCTTTACTAACTAACTTTCTCAAAACAGACAAACATTTTATTTGGAAGAAAACAAGGTATATTGAATATGCACTAAAATAGAAAATGATGCTAATAGGTAGGTATGGTGGACACAGTTGGCAATATTGGTTTTGGGGAGTTGGAAACACAGGTAGAGCTCATACTCAGTGCAAGCGAAGGCTAGCAATAGAGAGGGAGCGACAAACGAGAGAGAAATAATTGTCATAATCATGCTTGCATTAAAACAGAACTAACTATGGCATGAAAGTGATACTAGAACTTTGAGGCAAATTAAATCATCGAGGCTTATTAACTATTGATTAGTCATATGCATGCGTGAGCATGTGCCAAGTCGATTCACATGAATAGTCAGAGGAGGATACCACAATATCATACCAAAATATGAATAAAACAATGCAAGCAAACATTCATATGACATGCTACAAACTATTAGCAAGCTGGAGCTAATCATAGACAAGCAAGAACTACTAAGCATCCATCGGTAACATACACCTTACAATGAACAGACTAAGCATGCTCGCAGTGATGAGTATATGTACAAAAATGAAAAAATAGAGTTCGTTACCAGCCTCTTACCATTCCTCAAGTTGTCTTAATCTTCATTATTGCCCTTCACTTGTGTGACTTGAATAATAACATGAAACCAAAATCCATTGAGGACAGCTGAACCCTTCAAAGAACTCACAAAACTAAAGAAGAAGAACAAATATTTTTGGTGCTTTCGAAAAAATTTAAAACAATCAAACAAAGCAAAAAACAAACAAAGCAAAAGAAAACCAAAAACAAAAACTAAGACGCTCCAAGAACAACACAACTGTGCATGAAACAATAAAAATGAAGTGTCTAGAAAGACCTAAGATTTTTATTGATGAAGAAGGGGATACCTTGGGCACCCCCAAGCTTTGACGCGTGTACCTCTTGAATATTTCTTGGGGTGACACGAGGTTGCTCCCCCCAAGATTGATCTTTTGTCCATTCTTCATCTCATTACATCATCCTCTCTCTACACCTGAAATTTTTCCTTCATACAAACCTTCACACAATCTTCATTAGCAACATTAGTTTATTCAAAAGATATTAGACCTTAGGCAAAGCTTTGGAACATCAAAACTTTTCACTAAAAACACAAGCTACTATAGTAACTCCTTCAAAAAGCTCAAATACCCAAAAGATAACTAAAAAGGAATCAATAACAAGCAAATGCGAATGATGGCAGAAATATGTGAAAACAGACCAGTAGGTAGAAACCGATTTTTTCGAACATCTTCTGTTGCTCAAATCAAAACATATTGAACTGACAAAAGTTAGCTAACGTACTAGGGTATTTATTAGTAAATTTTCAGCTCAATCTGAATTACAGAGACTCCTCACAAAAAATTTTGGTGGAGGAGAGAAATCTGTTTCGGGATAGCAACTCCCCAAATCTTACTTCCCTCTCATTAGAGGTCATTCTTGGCACAAAAAGCAAAAAAAAAGGATAAAGAGAGTTCATTAATGAAGTAATAACTTCCAAGACTCAAGGAAACTCTTGGGTTATCTCCCAACAAGTACTTTTCTTTAACGCCTTTAAGTTAGGCATGGCGAAGAGCAAGGTATGGAAAGGAGAAAAATAAAAGTGAGCAAGTATAACCATTGTGAAAGCATTGTTTTGTTCATTAAAATCCCTTTGTTAACAAGCTTGATCAAGTATTGTTACCAAAACAATCTTATATGAAACAGAACTTTGCATTGCACTAAATGATTATGTTACCTCAATCTTGATAGCAATAATAGTTTCAAAATTTTCTTGTGGAATGGGACAATATATTTCTCCAACCTTGATGCTCTCAATATTTTCAATTGAATTCAGACAATATCTCTTAACAACCTTCTTGGGGAAATAAACAGTATGCTCTTTGTCATCAATATTGAATGTTACTTTTCCTTGATTACAATTAATGACATCACCTGCTATATTAAGAAAAGGTCTCCCAAGAATAATAGACATATTATCATCTTCGGGCATTTCAAGCACAACAAAATCAGTCAAAACCAAGCAATTATGAGCCAGTTGAACAGGAACATCCTCACATATACCAACATGAATAGTAGTTGACATATCAGCCATTTGCAAAGATATATCAGTTGGTATTAACTTTTCTAGCTGGAGTCTCTTGTAGAGAGAAAAAGGCATAACACTAACTCCAGCTCCCAAATCACATAAAGCAGTTCTAACATAATTATTCTTAATAGAGCAAGGAATAGTTGGTATACCTGGATCACCAAGTTTCTTTGGAACCTTACCATTGAAGGAGTAATTAGCAAGCGGAGTAGAAATATCCTCATTAGGAATCTTCCTTTTATTAGAGACAATATCCTTCATATACTTTGAATAAGGAGGCAATTTAATAGCATCAGTTAAAGGAATTTGCAAAAATAAAGCTTTCATCCACTCACAAAACTTGTTGTAGTGTTCTTCCTCCTTTGACTTGTGTTTCTTACCTGGAGAAGGCATAGGTTTCTGCACCCAAGGTTCTCTCTCTTTACCATGTTTATTAGCAATAAAATCTTCCTTTGTGTACCTAGTGTTCTTAGTGTGCTTCTCAGGTTCTTCCTCAACTTCCTCCTTATCAGGAGCATCATTTTATCATTACCACTCTCAGTTTTAGCATCAGAGACAGATATACTATTAGGATCTACAACAGGTTCAAGGGGTTCCTCAACTATTTTGTGTTTCTTTTTCTTTCTCTTACGAGGACTACCACTACTCTCACCTTGTTGAGAATCCTGCTCAATTCTTTTAGGGTGTCCTTCAGGATATAAAGGATCTTGAGTAGCTACACCACTCCTAGCTCTAATTCCATAAGCATGTTTATCTCCTGAGGCATTAACTAGCATATCCTTTTGTACCTTAGAAAGTTGATCAAGTTGGGTTTGAACCATTTGAAAGTGTTTACAGAGGATTTTAATATCATTATAATTTCTTTCCACAATATGTTTCAACTCATGGATAGCTCTAGAGTTTTCCAAGAAATGATTCTGAACTTGTTTATTAAAATTACCTTGTTTAACAATAAAAATGTCAAGTTCCTCTAAACATTGATCAGGAGACTTACCATAAGGAATATCTCCTTCATCAAAGTGTTGGAGAGAGTGTACCTCAATAGTGGATGAGTGGGGAATTGGCTTACATAATTCTTCTATAGGAGGTAGATTCTTCACATCTTCAGCTCTAATACGTTTCTCCTTTAGACACTTCTTAGCTTCCTTCATCACTTCATCATTTAATGCAATAACTCCCCTCTTCTTTGGTGTTGGTGTTGGAACTGGTTCAGGCATAACTGGTTCACGTGTAATAGGCTCGGGTGTATTTAGCTCAGTGAAGTCCAATCATCATAATTCTTACTTATCTTAGCCATTAATTCTTCAGCATCTATAGGAGTTCTTTTCCTAAAAACACAATCAGCAAAGCTATCTAGGTATGTCATAGAATCATCAGTTAGTCCATTATAATAAATATCAAGAAGCTCATTTTTAGGCAATGGACATCCAGGATGTGCATGAATGAAGGCACAGAACCTTGTCCATGACTCAGGCAATTTCTCTTCTTCTCCCTGTTTAAAATCAAAAAGTCTCTGCAAAGCAGCATGTCTAGAACTGGGAGGAAAGTATTTCTGGAAGAAAGAAGCAATCATGGCAATCAATGGAACTAGGAGGTAATCTATTAAACCAAGCCCTAGCTTCTCCTTTTAGTGAAAAAGGGAAAATCTTAGTAACAAAGTACTTGCGCATCTTAAAATCATCAGAGAACAAAGCACTCATAGTAGAAAGCTCATTTATATGATCCACAACACTCTCATTTTCAGTCTCATGGAAAGGTTCTTTCTCAACAATATCTAAATAGGACAAATCAAGAGAGAAATCATAATCTTCATCTTTAATATCAATGGGAGAGGTGGCAAACTTAGGATCAGAGGACAGTTTAGGCATAATAGTACGTCTAGCACGGAGAATCTTAATAGCACTAGTACCATGTGTGTTTCGGCACTCTTCAACAAATTCATCAGTGAACTCAATGTAACCATCATTAATATCATAACTCTTGCTAGACTCAGGTGAGCTAACAGGTGTAATAGTGTCTTCACTAGGAGTTTCGGTATTTCCTAGACTAGCCATAGTAGCATCTAGGAAAGGACCTAATGAACCACTAGCATCAAGAACAGTAGAAGTAACATCATGAGCATCAAAAGCAGTTTCAGACTCCATAGTAGTAGAAGTGTTGATGGCGATATGCCTACCGGGGTATGCCCAGTAGGACGTTTCCTATTGGCCCAAGCCGCCAGCGAGTGGACCTGCAGGACGGCGACTGGATCGAGACTTGGCGAGGACTCAGGCGAATGGAAGCTGGAGGCATAGAAGCGTAGCTAGGCCCAGTCAGACTAGGTCTAAGACCCTCTGAATCCTTAACTAATTCGGTTGTAATCTGTAAACCCTAGCGAGGTGAGCCTATATAAACCTCCCTAGGGTACGCATAGAGGATACGTTCCATCATACACCCAAGTGACTCGCCGCCTAGTCGTCGAGCTCGCCCCTTGTACTCTCTCCATAATACAATCTAGCAGGAGTAGGTCTTTACCCTCCGGGGGGCCGAACCTGGGTAAAACCTTGTGTCTCTGCCCTCATCTCGCACCGTAGATGGCTGGCCGCGCTTGCCCCATGTTCTACTACTCGCTGTTGATTGCAGCAACTGTCGTGGTCATTCCCACGACAGTGGCGCCCACCGTGGGGCCTGGCCGGTCAGGCCGGTGTTCTGCAGCAAGATCCAATCTGCCCATCAACGAGTCGATCGCCACCGGCCGCATGATCGCGATCGGCGAGATGCTCCAGATCTTGCTAAGCAGCTACGTCCCGGCGGCGCGACCTGTCACGCACAGCATGATTTTGCCTGTCGGCACGATCAGCCTCTTCGTCGGCCTCACAAACGTCATCGTTTCGGAAGACTCGGCTCGCATCCGCGAGTCACCGCCGCGCGATCGGCTCTCTGAGAGCCAGGTCCGCATGATCCACCGCCTCGCCTCCGAGTACGACTCGGCCCATAGCAACGTGGCTGAAACCACCGCGGCCACGGACGATGCGGCCCTCAACGACGACGTCGATTCAGTGACCCCGGCGTCGGCCGCCGGATCCATCGCCGCTGCATCGCACGCGGGCTCCATCACCCAGGTCTCCAACATCGGAGACTTCGAGGACCCCTCCATCCTTGGTATCTTCGACTTCGACTCCGGGTCGGAGAACTCCGCCGACCTCCACGACTTAACCGGTCGACGTACATGGCTACTGGCGCCGACCCCCCGGAAGACCCCTTCTCCACGCTGATCCCACCAAACGCGACGGCAATGGAGGTCGAGGAACTCCGCCTACAGCTGGCGGAGGCGGTCCGCAAGGAACAAGCCGAGCGCGAAAAATTTCGCCTCGAGCAGGTGACAGCGCAGGAACTTTCGCGCTATCACCAACTCCGAATCAGGTCGCACCTGAACCCTGCCATTCAGGGGCGCGCCCTGAACTTCGACGATGACAACAACCCGGCTCGCGCGGCCGAGCGTGCGATCTGCGAAAACGCGCCGCCAGGAGGGAGCACCCGACCCCCAACAGGCGCGACGGCCAACGGCGCCCCACCACCACCCAACCGCGCGCCCCCCAAGGACCAACCAAGGATCGTAGTCTCCTCACGAGAGCGAGATGCGAACGGCCTCCCTCTATTCCACCCCAATGGATAATGTCGTCACGAGCCGAGCAGCAGTCAACAACATCCAAGTCACCGGGGAAGGCGCCCTGCAGATCCAGTACGCCAAGGCTCTGCTCGCCAAAGCAGTCGAGCAACAAAACATGGGCGCCGACTCATAGGGTCGGATGTACTCGCGTGCATCAGGCAGCAGAGTGGCCTCGAGAGGCCACCCAATGGCGGCGAATACCCTCAACTGCCCACCACCCGAGCCCCTGCAGCTCCAACACCGACCCGCGAACGTGGCACTCTCCACCAACGACCCACGGCCGGCAAACAACTTCGCCAACGGGCAGCCAGTCGACGCGCGCACCCACATCATCAACAACCAGAGCTGGCGCGCATGCCAGCCCGACGACCTGAGGCATACCCTCACCAACCGCCGCGACGGC
Source organism: Avena sativa (assembly GCA_916181665.1). Lineage (NCBI taxonomy): Eukaryota > Viridiplantae > Streptophyta > Magnoliopsida > Poales > Poaceae > Avena > Avena sativa. The sequence continues at coordinate 33,217,124 of OV702284.1, forward strand.
GAACCAAGGGGATCGCTGAGCCGAGTCGGACCATAGTGCTTCGGACCGATGATCCGAGGAGAAAGATACCCAGCGAACTTCAAAGCACCGAAGGAAATCAAGAAGTACGACCCCTCGTACGATCCGTCCGTGTGGCTGGACACTTACCTCATGGCAATGGGGATTGCCAGCCACACCGATCTACTTGCTGCCCGCTACCTTCCCTTGATGATGGAGGGAGCCTGCAGGCAGTGGATTAACACCCTCCCCGCGGATAGCATCGACTCCTGGGAGGAAATGCGCGACGCCTTTGTCAGACACTCCGAGGGTTCCTACACCCGTGCCACCACCATCAAGGACCTGGAGCGATGCGTCCAGGGACCCCGCGAGTCGACCCACAGTTGGGTCCAACGGTGGCAAGACCTGTGGTATAACACGACCGGAATCCACCCGGACACCGCGATCCACTGCTTCAATACCTCATGCCACTACGAGCCCCTGGTCGCCAAGCTCAAGTGAGTGTATAGAACACTCGACAACATACCGGACCTCCCGGAGATCGCAAAGCGGTACGCGGAGGAGGACCCAAACCAAGAAACCGACGACGAGTCGGGAGGACATCGCAGCACGAGCGGCCATGATAACGGGAGGCGACCCGAACTATGCTACAGCAACACTCGCCTCACCGGCAAATGTCGCGGTGACGGGCGATTAGACTTTGTCGCCAACGCCGGATACGCGCCGCGTGAACCCAAGAGCTTCCGCCGCGACGGAGGCCAGCGCCGCAACGGTGGCAACTACAAGGCGAAGCCGAGGTTCGATCCCACGGCTCTCCTCTACCAACCCTGTGTGTTTCATAGCAGGGAAGGGAAGCCCGCCACGCACACGACCGCCGACTGCCACTCTCTCAAGGAGATCGAGAAGGCACGGTGCATGCGGGAAGACCCCGACAACAACCCGCCAAACGGCGGAAAGTTCGGCAGCGTCGCCGGCTCGCTCCACACCTTCACAGGCTTCAACACAAAGCGCGAGAAGAAGGTCATCGCCCGCGCCGTCAACGCAGTGTCCCAGATAGACATCACCTAGTTCCTCAACTGGTCTGACCAACCAATCACCTGGAGCCGCGAGGATCACTCGCCACGGATCGAATATCCGGGCCGAGTCACCTTAGTGGTCAAGCCCAAGGTGGGGGACTACTGGCTCCCCAAAATGCTGATGGACGGCGGTAGCTCCATCAACATCCTGTACCGTGACACGTTCAGGCGATTGCGGCTCCCACAGTCGATGATCGAGACGACCTACACCACCTTCCACGGCATCGTCCCCGGTCATAAGGCATACCCGATCGGCAAGGTGACGCTGCCAGCCACCTTCGGCACACCAGCAAACTTCCGCACCGAGCGGATCATCTTCAAGCTGGTGTCGTTCAACAGTCCCTACCACTGCGTCCTGGGGCGTCAGGCGTTTGCCAAATTCATGGCAGCGCCCCACTACGCGTACAACGCGATGAAGCTACTTGGGCCATGTGGCATCATCACTGTCCATGGCGACAGAATGCGAGGCCAAAGGCGCCAAACTCGCTAACGCCGTCATCGCGGCAGAGGCCAACCATGCCGAGGAGCTCACCAAGTACGCGAGCGGGGTCAACAACGACGACCCCACAATACTCAAGAAGCCCAATTCGGAGGGTGGCAACTCCACTGCCTTCGAGGCAACAATACACACCCGCACCGTCGAGCTGGTCCCAGGAGACCCGAGGGAACTCGCTGAGCACAAACTCAATGCCAACCCCAAAGTGCGACCTGTCAAGCAGTCGTTGTGGCCCTTCAATGAAGAGCGCCGCCGAGCCATCGCCGAGGAGGTGCAGCGTCTACTCGCTGCAGGCTTCATTCGGCCAATCAAATACTCCAAGTGGCTGGCCAACCCAGTCCTGGTCGAGAAGAAAAATGGGACCTGTATAATGTGTATCGATTACACAAACTTAAACAGCGCCTGCCCGAAGGAGCAATTCGTCCTCCCGCGGATCGACCAAATCATCGATTCAACTGCGGGCTCGGAGTCGCTATGCTTCCTCGACGCCTACTCTGGGTACAACCAGATCAAAATGGCAGTTGAGGACAAAGAGAAGACGGCGTTCATCACGCCATTCGGAGCCTTCTGCTACACTGCCATGACCTTCGGCCTCAAAAACGCTGGGGCGACCTACCAGAGGTGCATGTAGGAGTGCCTTGCGAGCCAAATTGGCCGCAACATCCACGTCTACATCGACGACGTGGTGGTGAAATCCACTCTCCAGGGCGATCTACTCGCCGACCTGGCGGAAACCTTCGCCAACCTGTGAAGGTACAAGATAAAGCTAAACCCAGGAAAGTGCACCTTCGGTGTACTCACTGGACAGCTACTGGGATACGTCGTCTCCAAGTGCGGGATCGAGGCAAACCCCGCCAAGATCAACACGATCGCCCGACTCGGCAGACCCGAGTGCCTGCGCGACGTCCAGAAGCTGGCAGGGCGAGTCGCGGCTCTCATTCGCTTCATCCCCCGGCTAGGCGAGAAGGCGATGCCTCTCTATCGCCTAATGCGCAAGAACCCCACCTTCCAGTGGGACAAGGAGGCAGACGACACGCTCCACGCTCTCAAGGAGGTGCTGCTCGCAGCACCTACTCGCCGCCCCCGTTGACAAGCAGCCCATGATGGTCTACGTCGCGGCTTCCGAGCGTGTCGTCAGTGCCGTCATGGTCGTCGAACGGCCAGAGGAAGGGAAGGAACGCCCGGTGTAGCGACCCGTATACTACATCAGCGAAGTCCTTACCGAGTCACGCCAGCGCTACCCGCAGTACCAGAAATTGGTATACGCGGTCTTCAGAGCGCATCGGCGACTGCTGCACTACTTCCAGGAGCACCCAATAATGGTCGTCTCCTCAGCACCATTGCAGGACATCATCCGCAGCCGCGAGGCGACCGGGCGAGTCGCCAAGTGGGCCGTCGAGATTGGCGTCCACAATATCAAGTATGAGCCGCGGAAGGCGATCAAGTCGCAGGCCCTCGCAGATTTCCTTGCTGACTCGGAGGAGGCCCAGCAGCCAGAGAAGCTGCCATACCTCCATTACGGGAGCCTACACTTCGACGGCTCCAATAACGCAGACGGTGCAGGAGCGGGGATCGTGCTAACATCTCCGAAGGGCGACAAGCTCCGCTACATCCTCTACCTCGACTTCACCCCCTGCACCAACAACATGGCCGAATACGAGGCGCTACTCCACAGCATGCGAGCAGCCAAGGAGATGAACAGCAATCGCCTGCGCTGCTACGGATACTCCAACCTTGTCGTCACGCAAGTCGCCAGCACCTGCGACGCCGTCTCCCCCACCATGGCGGCATACCGCCAAGCAGTGGACCAGCTGGGAGGACACTTCGCAAGCTACTCCGTCGAGTGGATCGACAGGCGGAAGAATGAGGAGGCCGACGCACTCTCTCGCATCGGCTCGGCTCGACTCGCACCACCTGCCGGCGTCTTCCTCGACACTATCACCAAGCCCTCTATCTCTCCCCAAGGGAGATCGACATCGGAATCCCGCTGCAACCAGAAGCGGCCCTGGTCGCACCAATCGCCGAGCCAAGCGACTGGACCGCGCCATACGTTGATTACCTTGAGGGAGGCACCCTACCCGCAGACGAAACGGAGGCCCGGATGATAGCATGCCGGTGCAAATCCTTCGTCATCATCAACGGCGAGCTCCACAAGCGCAGCATGACCGGCGTGTTCCAACGATGCGTCCAACCCGCTGAAGGACGCAAAATCCTCCAAGACATCCACTCCAGCGATAGGGGCCACCATGCCGGCGCCCACTTTCTGGTCGCAAAGGCCATGCGACACAGCTTCTACTGGCTCATCGCACACGCAGACGCTGTCGACATTGTCCAGCGGTGCGTCGGATGCAAGAAATACGCCAACCAGACTCACGTACCGAGCTCGGCGCTCAAGACAATCCTCATCACCTGGATATTCGCCGTGTGGGGCATGGACATGGTAGGCCCCTTCAAGAAGGCCCCCTCTGGCTTCACCCACCTGCTAGTCGTAGTCGATTAATTCACAAAATGGGTGGAGGCCAAGCCAGTCCACAAGTGCGACGGGAAGACCGCTACAAAGTTCCTATGCGAGCTCATCTATCGCTACGGGTTCCCAAACAGCATCATCATGGACAACGGCACCAACTTCGCCAAGGGAGCCATGGCCGAGTTTTGCGAGGAGCACAATATCCGACTCGACCTCGCCTCAGTCGCTCACCCGGAGTCCAATGGCCAGGAGGAACGCGCCAACCAGAGCATCCTCCATGGCTTGAAGCCATGGCTACAAGTCCCACTTGAGCGTACCGCCGGGTGTTGGGTCGAAGAACTCCCCTCTGTCATGTGGGGCATCCGCACCTCCGTCAACAGGTCGACAGGGTTCACCCCCTTCTTCATGGTGTATGGGGCCGAGGCAGTCATGCCAACCGACCTCGAGCGCGATTCACCTAGGGTGGTCAACTACACGGAGGCCGACAACAAGCTCGCACGCCAAGACGGAGTCGACTAGCTCGACGAAGCACGCAACCTAGCTCGCTCTCGCACCGCCAACGAGTACAGACTCGCACTTTCCAGGAAGGCGACCTGGTACTGCGCCTAATCTAGGACAAGAAAGGCATGCACAAGCTCTCACCCCCTTGGGAGGGACCATTCGCCATCGGGCGAGTCCTGGGCAATGACGCCTACTACCTCACCGACGTCCAAGGCGACGGAAAACTCGACGCCAAGCGTCCATGGAATGTAAACCTCCGACGGAAGTTCTACTCTTAGAACTCCATACATGTACCCCCTACCCGCTATGAAATAAAATAGATTGGTTACCGCAAATTGCATCTACTCTTCGTGCCTTGTGCCACTCGCACTCGTAATAATAGCGTTACGCTATTCGCAGAAGTCAACCTTTGGTAACGCGACCGGCATGGCCAAGTAGTGCGGTACGAGGGCACTGGAAAAATTCAGGTCTCGTACCGTCCACGAAAAAAGCTAACCCGGAGCCCCATTGGAGTCGCCTAGCTCGATTGGCTCCCCGAGCCAAGACAATTGCTCTCGCTTCCCACAGCAACCCAGTCCTCTGCATCCTCGGTGCAGCGACTCAAACGGAAAAGTACCACGCTCGGGGACTGACACCAGACCAAAGACGAGCGGCTAGGGAAAACGCCAAGTATGGGAGCGCGCCCAGGACTCGCCATGCGACTTATCTTACGGATCAGGCAGGAGTGACGCGCCTAACATAACGCGCTCAGTCCTCACCTACCTTGGGCTTGCGACTAGAACAGCCAAGTACCACGCTCCGGGACTCGGCGACCCGACCCCGTTCGTGCCCGGGAAAACGGCCAAGTAAAGAGCACCCCTGGGAGTCGCCATGCGACTGGCTTTCTGAGCCATGGCAAGTCGACCCTAACTCACTAACAGTTCACACAACATATAAAAACGAGGTAAACCCCATAAAAAGGGCGGACGCGCTTGGGGACTCGCACAACCAACATTCAAATCACAAAACGACTGACAAAATAAAACGAGCATTCCTTAATAGCAGCAGATTTGTTTCGCATACAAGGAGAGTTACATGGTTATCCTATACTAATGTTGAATGGCAAAACATTCTATTCCGCAGGCTTTGATGAAAACGTGCCACCATCCCTGTGTCTGCGGATAAAAGGCACATAAGGATTCGACGGGTACGTCGTCAGCTCGCCCGCCATCGCCGCACGGAATGGTTGCTCCACCTTGAAGTCATGGTGCTTCGGCTCAGGGTCATTAGGGGCGAAGATCGTTTCCTGGTAGGGAATGAGGTCGCCCATCGCCCAAACGCGGTCGGAGTACACCGCGGCTCGATCCGTCAGCTTCAAAACCTCAGCAATCTCCACCGAGCCGGTCGACGAGGGGTAACCGCTCGTGACGTCGTCGAGGTCGAAATCGTCCGGGAAGTGTGTGAGCCCAAGGCAGAGCGCCGTCGCCGCTCCACGACGGAAGGCCGACCGCGTCATGAATTCCACGACCGACGGGGCCTTCTCCAGGTAGCGCCATACCTCAACGAGGTCGCTGGGAATCACCTCTATGCGCGAGATCTCCTGAAGGTATGCCCGGAGGCAAGTCGCCGACAGCGTAGGTGAGTCAACCAAGGTGGTCACACACTGTCGCGCATCGTACGATTGCGCCTCTTCCGCATTATCAATGATCCGGCCTACAGCACACAAATAAACAATAAGCAAAACACCAAAAACCGCAACGCGGTACACGCAATCAGAAGTCGGCTGAAGGAAATCTTACCAATCAGCGGGCAGCAGAGGTCCGTGATGAAACTTTGAAGAGAAGAGAAATCATTTTGCAACCCGGCAACGAGCGCATCAGACACCTTCCGTTCTTCAGCGGCAGACGTGACAGCGGCCTTGGCTTGTCCATCCGCCGAACTCGCTTCTGCCTTCGCCTATTTGAGCTCACGCTCCATATCGGCGATTCGCTTCTCCGCCACGCTCAAAGCGGACTGAACCTCCGTCAAATCACCCACCGGGACAAGGCCTTGGCGAGCTTCCTTCACCTCAGCCGCACTACTCTCTGCTTCAAAAACAAAATGGTCAACACCGCAAAAAATAAGCGACAAGCGCCAAACAAGGTAAATACTCACCCGCGGCCGCTCGGAGCTCCTCGTTCGTCTCCTGGACAGCGTCCGATTCGCGTTGCAGGCCCTGGGCAACAATCACAGCGTCAGCAACCAAAGCTTCCTAAGTGCCCAGCCGCTGAAATTCAACGACTAGGTACTCGGGGACTGGATGACAAACTTCCTAAGTGCCCAGCCGCTGAAATCCAGCGACTAGGCACTCGGGGACTGGATGACAAAATTCCTAAGTACCTAGCCGCTGAAATTCAGCGACTAGGCACTCGGGGACTGGATAACGCAAAAAATAAAGAATCCGACCACTGAAATTCAGTGCCTAGATCCTCGGGGACTGGACATACCTGGATGGCGGCACCTAGCATGCCATGAAGCTCCATCGCGTCCACCGACGCAAGCACAAGCGGAGTATGGCCGCGACGATGCTCAACCTCCATGCCGGAGGCACCAGGGAGCTGGCTCGATGGCACCAAGACACTCGCCGCGGTGGCCTTCGCCATAAAGCGAGGGAACATTGCCACCGCGACCCCCATGCTACTCGAGTGCAGGTCGGTCGCCTCGGTCGAACCCACGGGCACCGTATGCTGCGACCCCGCATCCTCCTTGGCCTTCAGAGCTACATCCGCTGCGGTTGGAGGTTCGCTCGGGGCAGTCGCCGGCTCATCAGAAATCGTGACGACGTCATCGCCCTTTTTTCTTTTAGCGTCTTCAGCGGGAGCAGCGATTTCGTCGCCCTTCCTCTTCTTCGAGGGGTCAGCTGGCGCATCCGTGGTGACTGGTGGAACCTTAGCCACTGAAGGGTGATGGATCTTCTTAATCCCAGTCCTGCTGAAAGAACATGTTGGGCTCCCATGTGTGGTTTTGGTAATTGATGACAATCTTTATGGACTAATGTGTGTATTAAGTTATACTTGTAGGAATTGTCCATTTGCATCGCTTGGAACTTGTGTCGGCTTCAAGGTCGATGAAATGAGAAGAAGATATGTTGTTCAAGCTCAAAATACGCCATCTATAGAAGATCTCATGTTTGATGCTTGCCATCCTCGGTGATCATGGATCGATGATGCGGAATTAAGAAAGGCGTTCCATCTTGAGAAGGGAAAGATCGTCTACATCGAGCTCAAGTGGAATGCTCAAGGCAAAGGTATAATCTTGATAGGTTTTCCCTTTTGCCGGTCTCATGTTGTGTCTGGGAGACCGGGTTTAGGATAGATAATCGTACTATCAAGAGGGGATCTCGAATGAGTATTTCGGTCACATCGTTCGGAGAGAGCTCAAACCTTTGCATACTTGCATCATTGTATTTGGTTGTTATTTGATCTTATTCATGTGAGGATATAGAGCTTGTGTTAATCTCCATAACAAGTTCTTGTTCATCAAAATCAGATCTTCCGTTTGTATCTTGTTGCGATTTTGATTTATGCGGCTTTTCGGTTTCTCACCAAGTGAGGTATCTCACATTATTCTACTTGATACATTCTCACTTGGTGATAACCAATATTTTCGATGGGAGGAGCCATCGGCTGGAGGATTGTGGGAATCAGATCACTCTGAATCGTTCTGGTCGCTGCGCGGAATGGGGAAACGAGGATGCGCGAGATCGGAGGAAGTGAGGGAAGCGTTTTCCCCTTCACCCTTCACTCTCCTTATAAAGCGGTTGTTACCCGCCATTTTTGGGAGCCGTTACTACGCGGTAATTACGCCATATTACCGTTGGATTACCCAACGGCTAGTTTGACCAAAGTTGACGGTCCAACTTATTCTACTCGACTCGCTGCCTCCAGCGACTCGACGATTCACCGACCCGATCACTATGACAGTGACTAATTACTCACCGACCCGCTCGCCAAGCTACGATATGATTGGTCGCCGTTATTGCGACTAAAATGACTAGTTCTTTCCTTTGTTCAGGAGTCCGCCGCCAATTCGACTAGGTGTCCGCATTGGACCCGCATACTCCGACTGCCAGCAAACGTCTGCGACGAATCAACGACGGCCTCGGGGACTACTGATGGGGATATGCCTACCGGGGTATGCCTAGCAGGACGTTTCCTATTGGCCCAAGCCGCCAGCGAGTGGGCCTGCAGGACGGCGACTGGATCGAGACTTGACGAGGACTCAGGCGACTAGAAGCTGGAGGCCCAAAAGCGTAGCTAGGCCCAGTCGGACTAGGTCTAAGACCCTCTGAATCCTTAACTAATTCGGTTGTAATCTGTAAACCCTAGCGAGGTGAGCCTATATAAACCTCCCTAGGGTACGCATAGAGGATACGTTCCATCATACACCCAAGCGACTCGCCGCCTAGTCGTCGAGCTCACCGCTTGTACTCTCTCCATAATACAATCTAGCAGGAGTAGGTCTTTACCCTCTGGGGGCCGAACCTGGGTAAAACCTTGTGTCTCCGCCCTCATCTCGCACAGTAGATGGCTGGCCGCCCTTGCCCCATGTTCTACTACTCGTTGCCGATTGCAGCAACTGTCGTGGGCATTCCCACGACAAGTGTGTATATCCCATGTCGTCCTCTTTCTAACGCAATTGGAATCGGGTCAATCGGAGCTACCAATCAAATGTTACACTCGTTTGAATATTTGTCGGTCTTATTTAAAAAGAAAAAGAAAAAAACTGTTTTCTAGGCCGAGCGGTAGTACCGCTCGGGCGGGCCGGTACTACCGCCCGCATCAGAGCACCACGGACTATCTACTGCCTAGCCCGGTACCTTTTTCAGGTAGTACCGGCCGGCCCGGTAGTACCGCCCGGGTGGGCCGGTACTACCGGCCGGCCCTGGAAAGTTTTGCCGAGCTAGCCTTTGCACTACCGCTCGCCCCAGCTGGGCCCAGCCTAGGTCGCTCGCGCGTGTGCTCCTCTTGCCCCGCCCGCTTCCGCGCATCCTTGGTGCGGATCAGGAATTACTTCTCTGGCCGCGGGAATGCGCCATCTCCCAGCGCGAAGGATCCCCGCCTCCTCGAATGATTTTAGCAGTGCCTTCGTGCACTTGGATCTGCCCCATGGTTAGGTGCGAGGAGCCATCGGCTGGAGGATCGTGGGAATCGGATCGCTCTGAATCGTTCTGGTCGCTGCGCAGAATGGGGAAACAAGGATGCGCGAGATCGGAGGAAGTGAGGGAAGCATCTTCCCCTTCACCCTTCACTCTCCTTATAAAGCGGTTGTTACCCGCCATTTTCGGGAGCCGTTACTACGCGGTAATTACGCCAATATTACTGTTGGATTACCCAACGGCTAGTTTGACCAAAGCTGACGGTCCAACTTCTTCTACTCGACTCGCTGCCTCCAGCGACTCGACGATTCACCGACCCGATCACTATGACAGTGACTAATTACTCACCAACCCGCTCGCCAAGCTGCGATATGATTGGTCGTCATTATTGCGACTAAAATGACTAGTTCTTTCCTTTGTTCAGGACTCTGCCGCCAATTCGACTAGGTGTCCGCATTGGACCCGCATACTCCGACTGCCAGCAAACGCCTGCGACGAATCAATGACGGCCTCGGGGACTACTGATGGGGATATGCCTACCGGGGTATGCCCAGCAGGACGTTTCCTATTGGCCCAAGCCGCCAGCGAGTGGGCCTGCAGGACGGCGACTGGATCGAGACTTGGTGAGGACTCAGGCGACTGGAAGCTAGAGGCCCAGAAGCGTAGCTAGGCCCAGTCGGACTAGGTCTAAGACCCTCCGAATCCTTAACTAATTTGGTCGTAATCTGTAAACCCTAGCGAGGTGAGCCTATATAAACCTCCCTAGGGTACGCATAGAGCATACGTTCCATCATACACCCAAGCGACTCGCCGCCTAGTCGTCGAGCTCGCCCCTTGTACTCTCTCCATAATACAATCTAGCAGGAGTAGGTCTTTACCCTCCGGGGGCGAACCTGGGTAAAACCTTGTGTCTCCGCCCTCATCTCGCACCGCAGATGGCTGGCCGCCCTTGCCCCATGTTCTACTACTCGCTGCCTATTGCAACAACTGTCGTGGTCATCCCCATGACAAGTGTGTGTATCCCATGTCGTCCTCTTTCTAACGCAATTGGAATCGGGTCAATCGGAGCTACCAATCAAAAGTTACACTCGTTTGAATATTTGCCGGTCTTATTTAAAAAGAAAAAGAAAAAACCTGTTTTTTGGGCCGAGCGGTAGTACCGCCTGGGCGGGCCGGTACTATCGCCCGCATCTGAGCGCCACGAACTATCTACTGCCTAGCCTGGTACCTTTTTCAGGTAGTACCGGCCGGGCCAGTAGTAGCGTCCGGGTGGGCCGGTACTACCGGTCGGCCCTGGAAAGTTTTGTCCAGCTAGCCTCTGCACTACCGCTCGCCCCAGCTGGGCCCAGCCTAGGTCGCTCGCGCGCGTGCTCCTCTCGCCCCGCCCGCTGCCGCGCATCCTTTGTGCGAATTCGGAATTACTTCTCCGGCCGCAGGGATGCGCCATCTCCTGGCGCGGAGGATCCCTGCCTCCTCGAATGATTTTAGCAGTGCCTTCGTGCACTTGGATCTACCCCATGGTTCGGTGGGAGGAGCCATCGGCTGGAGGATCGTGGGAATCGTATCGCTCTGAATCATTCAGGTCACTGCGCAGAATGGGGAAACGACGATGCGCGACTTCGGAGGAAGTGAGGGAAGCGTTTTCCCCTTCACCCTTCACTCTCCTTATATAGCGGTTGTTACCCTTCATTTTCGAGAGCCGTTACTACGCGGTAATTACACCAATATTAACATTGGATTACCCAACGGCTAGTTTGAACAAAGCTGACGGTCCAACTTCGTCTACTCGGCTCGCTGCCTCCAGCGACTCGACGATTCGCCGACCCGATCACTATGACAGTGACTAATTACTCACCGACCCGCTCGCCAAGCTGTGATATGATTGGTCGCCGTTATTGCGACTAAAATGACTATTTCTTTCCTTTGTTCAGGAGTCCGCCGCCGATTCGACTAGGTGTCCGCATTGGACCCGCATACTCCGACTGCCAGCAAATGCCTGCGAGGAATCAACGACGGCCTCGGGGACTACTGATGGGGATATGCCTACCGGGGTATGCCCAGCAGGACGTTTCCTATTAGCCCAAGACGCCAGCGAGTGGGCCTGCAGGACGGCGACTGGATCGAGACTTGGCGAGGACTCAGGCGACTAGAAGCTGGAGGCCCAGAAGCCTAGCTAGGCCCAGTAGGACTAGGTCTAAGACCCTCCGAATCCTTAACTAATTCGGTTGTAATCTGTAAACCCTAGCGAGGTGAGCCTATATAAACCTCCCTAGGGTACGCATAGAGGATACGTTCCATCATACACCCAAGCGACTCGCCGCCTAGTCGTTGAGCTCGCCCCTTGTACTATCTCCATAATACAATCTAGCAGGAGTAGGTCTTTACCCTCCGGGAGCGAACCTGGGTAAAACCTTGTGTCTCCGCCCTCATCTTGCACCGCAGATGGTTGGCCGCCCTTGCCCCATGTTCTACTACTCACTGCCGATTGGAGCAACTGCCGTGGTCATTTCCACGACAAGTGTGTGTAGCCCATGTCTTCCTCTTTCTAACGCAATTGGAATCGAGTCAATTGGAGCTACTGATCAAAAGTTACGCTCGTTTGAATATTTGTCGGTCTTATTTAAAAAGAAAAAGAAAAAATCCTGTTTTCTGGGCCGAGCGGTAGTACCGCCCGGGCGGGCCGGTACTACCGCCCGCATTTGAGTGCCACGGACTATCTACTGCCTAGCCCGGTACCTTTTCAGGTAGTACCGGCCGGCCCGGTAGTACCACCCAGGTGGGCCGGTACTACCGGCTGGCCCTGGAATGTTTTGCCCAGCTAGCCTCTGCACTACCGCTTGCCCCAGTTGGGCCCAGCCTAGGTCGCTCGCGCGCGTGCTCCTCTCGCCCCGCCCGCTGTCGCGCATCCTTCGCGCAGATCTGGAATTACTTCTCCGGCCCCGGGGATGCGCCATCTCCCAGTGCGGAGGATCCCAGCCTCCTCGAATGATTTTAGCAGTGCCTTCGTGCACTTGGATCTGCCCCATGGTTCGATGGGAGGAGCCATCGGCTGGAGGATCATGGGAATCGGATCGCTCTGAATCGTTCTGGTCGCTGCGCGGAATGGGGAAACGAGGATGCGCGAGATCGGAGGAAGTGAGGGAAGCATTTTCCCCTTCACCCTTCACTCTCCTTATATAGCGGTTGTTACCCGCCATTTTCAGGAGCCGTTACTACGCTGTAATTACGCCAATATTACTGTTGGATTACCCAACGGCTAGTTTGACCAAAGCTGACGGTCCAACTTCGTCTACTCGGTGCCTCCAGCGACTCGACGATTCGCCGACCAGATCACTATGACAGTGAATAATTACTCACCGACCCGCTCGCCAAGCTGCGATATGATTGGTCACCGTTATTGCGACTAAAAGGATTAGCTCTTTCCTTTGTTCAGGAGTCCGCCGCCGATTCGACTAGGTGTCCGCATTGGACCCGCATACTCCGACTGCCAGCAAATGCCTACGACGAATCAATGACGGCCTCGGGGACTACTCATGGGGATATGCCTACCGGGGTATGCCCAGCAGGACGTTTCCTATTGTCCCAAGCCGCCAGCGAGTGGGCCTGCAGGACGATGGCTGGATCGAGACCTGGCAAAGACTCAGGCGACTGGAAGCTGGAGGCCCAGAAGCGTAGCTAGGCCTAGTCGGACTAGGTCTAAGACCCTCCAAATCCTTAACTAATTCGGTTGTAATCTGTAAACCCTAGCGAGGTGAGCCTATATAAACCTCCCTAGAGTACGCATAGAGGATACGTTCCATCATACACCCAAGCGACTCGCCGCCTAGTCGTCGATCTCGCCCCTTGTACTCTCTCCATAATACAATCTAGCAGGAGTAGGTCTTTACCCTTCGGGGGGCCGAACCTGGGTAAAACCTTGTGTCTCCGCCCTCATCATGCATCGCAGATGGCTGGCCGCCCTTGCCCCATGTTCTACTACTCGCTGCCGATTGCAGCAACTGCCGTGGTCATTCCCATGACAAGTGTGTGTAGCCCATGTCCTCTTCTTTCTAACGCAATTGGAATCGGGTCAATCGGAGCTACCAATCAAAAGTTACACTCGTTTGAATATTTTCCAGTCTTATTTAAAAAGAAAAAGAAAAAAACCTGTTTTCGGGCTGAGCGGTAGTACCGCCTGGGCGGGCCGGTACTAACCGCCCGCATCTGAGCACCACGGACTATCTACTGCCTAGCCCGGTACCTTTTTCAGTTAGTACCGGCCAGGCCGGTAGTACCGCCCGGGTGGGCCGGTACTACCGTCCGGCCCTGGAAAGTTTTGCCCAGCTAGCCTCTGGACTACCGCTCGTCCCAGCTGGGCCTAGCATAGGTCGCTCGCGCGCGTGCTCCTCTCGCCCCGCACGCTACCGCGCATCAGGCTGCTGCGCATCCTTCACGCGGATCCAGAATTAGTTCTCCGGCCGCGGGGATGCGCCATCTCCTGGCACGGAGGATCCCCGCCTCCTCGAATGATTTTAGCAGTGCCTTCGTGCACTTGGATCTACCCCATGGTTCAGTGGGAGGAGCCATCGGCTGGAGGATCGGGGAATCGAATCGCTCTGAATCGTTCCGGTCACTGCACGAAATGGGGAAACGAGGATGCGCGAGATCGGAGGAAGTGAGGGAAGTGTTTTCCCCTTCACCCTTCACTCCTTATATAGCGGTTGTTACCCGCCATTTTCGGGAGCCGTTACTACGCGGTAATTACACCAATATTACCGTTGGATTACCCAACGGCTAGTTTGACCAAAGCTGACTGCACAACTTCGTCTACTCGACTCGCTGCCTCCAGCGACTCAACGATTCGCCGACCCGATCACTATGACAGTGACTAATTACTCACCGACCCGCTCGCCAAGCTGCGATATGATTGGTCGCCGTTATTGCGACTAAAATGACTAGTTCTTTCCTTTGTTTAGGAGTCCCCCACCGATTCGACTAGGTGTCCGCATTGGACCCGCATACTCCGACTACCAGCAAATGCCTGCGACGAATCAACGACGGCCTCGGGGACTACTGATGGGGATATGCCTACCGGGGTATGCCCAGCAGGATGTTTCCTATTGGCCCAAGCCGCCAGCGAGTGGGCCTGCAGGACGGTGACTGGATCGAGACTTGGCAAGGACTTAGGCGACTGGAAGCTGGAGGCCCAGAAGCGTAACTAGGCCCAGTCGGACTAGGTTTAAGACCCTCTGAATCCTTAACAAATTCGGTTGTATTCTATAAACCCTAGCGAGGTGAGCCTATCTAAACCTCCCTAGGGTACGCATAGAGGATACGTTCCATCATACACCCAAGCGACTCGCCGCCTAGTCGTCGAGCTCGCCCCTTGTACTCTCTCCATAATACAATCTAGCAGGAGTAGGTATTTACCCTCCGGGGGGCCAAACCTGGGTAAAACCTTGTGTCTCCGCCCTCATCTCGCACCGCAGATGGCTGGCCGCCCTTGCCCCATGTTCTACTACTCGATGCAGATGGCAGCAACTGCCGTGGTCATTCCGACGACAAGTGTGTGTATCCCATGTCATCCTCTTTCTAACGCAATTGGAATCGGGTCAATCGGAGCTACCAATCAAAAGTTACACTCGTTTGAATATTTGCATGTCTTATTTAAAAAGAAAAAGAAAAAACCTGTTTTCCGGGCCGAGCGGTAGTACCGCCCGGGCGGGCCGGTACTACCGCCCGCATCTGAGCGCCACGGACTATCTACTGCCTAGCCCGGTACCTTTTTCAGGTAGTACCGGTCGGCCCGGTAGTACCGCCCGGGTGGGCCGGTACTACCGGTCGGCCCTAGAAAGTTTTGCCCAGCTAGCCTCTGCACACTACCACTCGCCCCAGTTGGGCCCAGCCTAGGTCACTCGCGTGCGTGCTCCTCTCGCCCCGCACGCTGCCGCGCATCCTTCGCGCGGATCCAGAATTAGTTCTCCGGCCACGGGGATGCGCCATCTCCCGGCGCGGAGGATCCCCGCCTCCTCGAATGATTTTAGCAGTGCCTTCGTTCACTTGGATCTGCCCCATGGTTTGGTGGGAGGAGCCATCGACTGGAGGATCGTGGGAATCGTATCGCTCTGAATCGATCTGGTCGCTGCGCGGAATGGGGAAACGAGGATGCGCGAGATCGGAGGAAGTGAGGGAAGCATTTTCCCCTTCACCCTTCACTATCCTTCTATAGCGGTATTTACCCGCCATTTTCGGGAGCCATTACTACGCGGTAATTATACCAATATTGCCGTTGGATTACCCAACGGCTAGTTTGACCAAAGCTGACGGTCCAACTTCGTCTACTCGACTCGCTGCCTCCAGCGACTCGACGATTCGCCGACCCGATCACTATGGTAGTGACTAATTACTCACCGACCCGCTCGCCAAGCTGTGATATGATTGGTCGTCGTTATTGCGACTAAAATGACTAGTTCTTTCCTTTGTCCAGGAGTCCGCCGCCGATTCGACTAGGTGTCCGCATTGGACCCGCATACTCCGACTGCCATCAAATGCATGAGACGAATAAACGACGGCCTCGGGGACTACTGATCGGGATATGCCTACCGGGGTATGCCCAGCAGGACGTTTCCTATTGGCCCAAGCCGCCAGCGAGTGGGCCTGCAGGACGGCGACTGGATCGAGACTTGGCGAGGACTCAGGCGACTGGAAGCTGGAGGCCTAGAAGCGTAGCTAGGCCCAGTCGGACTAGGTCTAAGACCCTCCGAATCCTTAACTAATTCGGTTGTAATGTGTAAACCCTAGCGAGGTGAGCCTATATAAACCTCCCTAGGGTACGCATAGAGGATACGTTCCATCATACACCCAAGCGACTCGCCGCCTAGTCGTCGAGCTCACCCCTTGTACTCTCTCCATAATACGATCTAGCAGGAGTAGGTCTTTACCCTCCGGGGGGCGAACCTGGGTAAAACCTTGTGTCTCCGCCCTCATCTCGCACCGCAGATGGCTGGCCGCCCTTGCCCTATGTTCTACTAATTGCTGCCGATTGCAGCAACTGCCGTGGTCATTCCCACTACAAGTGTGTGTAGCCCATGTCGTCCTCTTTCTAACGTAATTGGAATCGGGTCAATCGGAGCTACCAATCAAAAGTTACACTCGTTTGAATATTTGTCGGTCTTATTTAAAAAGAAAAAGGAAAAAACCTGTTTTCTGGGCCGAGCGGTACTACCGGCCGGCCCTGGAAAGTTTTGCCCAGCTAGCCTCTGCACTACCGCTTGCCCCAGCTGAGCCCAGCCTAGGTTGCTTGTGCGCGTGCTCCTCTCGCCCCGCCTGCTGCCACGCATCCCGCTGCCGCGCATCCTTCGCGTAGATCCGGAATTACTTCTCTGGCCGCGGGGATGCGCCATCTCTCGGCGTGGAGGATCCCTGCCTCCTCGAATGATTTTAGTAGTGCCTTCATGCACTTGGATCTGCCCCATGGTTCGGTGGGAGGAGCCATTGGCTGGAGGATCGTGGGAATCGGATCGCTCTGAATCGTTCTGGTCGCTGCGCGGAATGGGGAAACGAGGATGCGTGAGATCGGAGGAAGTGAGGGAAGCGTTTTCCCCTTCACCCTTCACTCTCCTTATATAGCGGTTGTTACCCGCCATTTTTGGGAGCCGTTACTACGCGGTAATTGCGCCAATATTACCATTGGATTACCCAACGGCTAGTTTGACCAAAGCTGACGGTCCAACTTCGTCTACTCGACTCGCTGCCTCTAGCGACTCGACGATTTGCCGACCCGATCACTATGACAGTGACTAATTACTCACTGACCCACTCGCCAAGCTGCGATATGATTGGTCGCCGTTATTGCGACTAAAATGACTAGTTCTTTCCTTTGTTCAGGAGTCTGCCACCGATTCGACTAGGTGTCTGCATTGGACCCGCATACTCCGACTGCCAGCAAACGCTTGTGACGAATCAACGACGGCTTCGGGGACTACTGATGGGGATATGCCTACCGGGGTATGCCCAGCAGGACATTTCCTATTAGCCCAAGCCGCCAGCGAGTGGGCCTGCAGGATGGCGACTGGATCGAGACTTGACGAGGACTCAGGTGACTGGAAGCTGGAGTCCCAGAAGCATAGCTAGGCCCAGTCGGACTAGGTCTAAGACCCTCTGAATCCTTAACTAATTCGGTTATAATCTGTAAACCCTAGCGAGGTGAGCCTATATAAACCTCCCTAGGGTACGCATAGAGGATACGTTCCATCATACACCGAAGCGACTGGCCGCCTAGTCATCGAGCTCGCCCCTTGTATTCTCTCCACAATACAATCTAGCAGGAGTAGGTCTTTACCCACTAGGGAGGCGAACCTGGGTAAAACCTTGTGTCTCCGCCCTCATCTCGCACCGCAGATGGCTGGCCGCCCTTGCCCCATGTTCTACTACTTGATGCCGATTGTAGCAACTACCGTGGTCATTCCCACGACAAGTGTGTGTAGCCCATGACGTCCTCTTTCTAACACAATTGGAATCGGGTCAATCGGAGCTACCAATCAAAAGTTACACTCGTTTGAATATTTGCCGGTCTTATTTAAAAAGAAAAAGAAAAAAACCTGTTTTCTGGGCCGAGCGGTAGTACCGCCCGGGCGGGCCGGTACTACCGCCCGCATCTGAGCGCCACGGACTATCTACTGCCTAGCCCCGTACCTTTTTCAGGTAGTACCGGTCGGCCCGGTAGTACCGCCCGGGTGGTCCGGTACTACCGGCCGGCCCTGGAAAGTTTTGCCCACCTAGCCTCTGGACTACCGCTCGCCACAGCTGGGCCCAGCCTAGGTCGCTCGCGCGCGTGCTCCTCTCGCCCCGCCCGCTGCCGCGCACCCCGCTGCCGCCGCATGCGCACATCGCTGGCGTTGACCCGCTCTGGCCCCGCGTGCGCGCGCGCCCTTCGCTCGCTCCTGGCCGCTGTCCCGCATGCGCGCGTTGACCGCTGGCTGCCTTCGCTCGCGCGCGCGTTCGTCGCATGCTGCCAGCCCCGCTGTGGCCCCGCTCGCTCCCGTCGGCGCGTGATCTGCATGTTGCGTGCTCTGCCTGCTGCCTTGCGCGCGCATGCTGCTGCGCGCATGCTCTACTGACCCGGTGCGGGCTCTTCTGCCGCTGCGCTGCTGCTGCTGCTTGGCCCCATCGGCCCTGCTGCTGCTTCGTTTTTTCCTGGCACATACGGTAGTACCGGTCGCATCCGGTACCAATCTGGTACTACCGGACCGTTCAGAAAAATGCCCCATACAGCTAGATTTTTGGGGCCCCTATTTAAGGCTATGCCCGTTTTCAGTTTAGATTGCTTCTTCCTCATCTATTAGGCTAAGCTTTGTCCACACTTGCTCTATATCTTGAAGCTTGCCTAATCTTTTCCCTCCGATGATTTTTCCCATATTTGAGTGGACGAGAGAGGAGATCTAGATCCATGTTTTGACCTAACCAATTCATCTCTTTGTGAGCGCATCTTTGGGGATCTAGATTTTGGGGGATTTTGTGTCTCTCTTTGATTCCTCCTCTCTTGTTCCCCCAATAGCTTTAGTAGCTTTGTTGGAACTTGAGAGTGATGGATTTGAGCACCTTTGTGGTGTTCTTGCCATTTGCATTTGGTGCGTAGGTTTGAGTTCTCCTCGGAGGATTCGGTTTGTGTTACTCTTTGGAGCTTCTCCCTCTTGGGTTCTTGGAACCCTAGACGGTTTTGTGGCCTTGGTGGCATTGTGGCCTTGGTGGCATTTGTTGACGCCTTTTGTGGCGTTTGTTGGGAGCCTCCAATTAAGTTGTGGAGAAGTGCCCCAACCTTGTGAGAGGTTCCGGTTGCCACCGACTAGTGCACCGATAGTGGAAGCGTGGATCGATGCCATTGGGGTGAGATTCACCGGAGAATAAGGGAGGCCTTTTGTGGCGTTGGTGGTTTGATACCACCCCCTCTCCAAACGAGACGTATTCCATGTTGGGAGGAACTCGGTAAAATATCGGTGTCCCCGCGTGCCTCGGTTATCTCTATACCCGAGCTCTTTACTTATGCACTTTGCATTGTGATAGCCTTCGTGCTTGAAGTACTATATATCTTGCTATCACTTTGTTGCTTGTATTGCTTAGCATAAGTTGTTGGTGCACATAGGTGAACCTTAGTTGTTCTAGGTTATGCTTAACAAAGTAAACACTAGTTTTATTCCACCTTTGTTGAGCCACTCTAGGAAAAAATTTAATCGCCTATTCACCCCCCCTCTAGGCAACATCCGTATCCTTTCACCTGCGAAACAACTCTGTCAACAAAAATCTCTGATCAAAACACAAAGCAAGATGGATAAAGGTCAAGGAAAACTCACTTGGCGACCGGAAGAAATCGCAAGCCGGTGCGGATGCTGGCAGGCTTCTCCAGTTTTGGCCCCAGTTTCCGACTGAGACCCGTATCGAATACGTTGTGTGCCCAAGACACGGATGGCTTCTTCGAAGACGAAGCCGCGGCGGGAGCCTCTGTGGCAATTGTTGCGGGTTCCCCCCTCGGTGGCGAGGCCCCTGCGGCTGGAGCGGCCGCTAAACCGGCGACTGGGGCGAATGGCGGTGGCAACGACGCCAGCGGCGCCTCGACCACTATGGCGGCGGCGCCAGTCGCCGCGGTCGCGTGCGTCACTGTCTCCTCGGCCAAGCTGGTAGCGTTGGAGCTACTCGCGGACCGAGGCGGAGACGCCGGCTTGGTTGGCTTCACCTTCTTCTTTGGCGGCGCCTTCTTCTTCTTCGATGGTGTAGCCTCACGATGTGAGGTATGCTCAGGGATCTCGTCGTCGTCATGGGCCTCGAGGCTCTTGCTGGCCTCGAGTTCACGCTGGTGCTGCCCACGAGTCTTGCGGACCGTGGGGGCAGCAACCTCCACGGGGTCGTCGTCATCATCGTCGCCATCACCACCCCCGTCACGTTCGACGTCGCCCTCGTCGGGCAATGACTCGTTCCTGTCCTAGGCGGACGAGCTCGAGTTCTCATCGTCTGCGGGCGGAAGCCACCCTTCCACCACTTGAAACAACTGCATCAATCAAACGACATTACCACAACCGCAAATGCACGAACTGCGACTGCGAGTGCAAAGGGAATAACAGCTTACCTTGGAGCTGGGCGCCTTGCGGTGTAAGGCACAACCTCGGCCTTCGCATCAAGATACACCGCCTGGGTGATCTTTTTCAGGGCCCGGGTGTAGTCGTTGAGTCTCCACTCAACGAGGCAGGACTTCGCCCGGTCGTCCTTGCCCGTATACTCGTACATGTAGTGGGAGCGGCTGGCCAGGGGCACGAGCCATCGCCCGAGCCAGCAGTTGTAGAGGTTGATGGTTTGAAGGCCTTTCGTCTTAAAATTGCGGATGGTCTGCAGCATCTCGTCGACGACCATCCGCTGCTCCAGCGGGAGTTTGATAACTTGGAGCCGACGCAGCTCAGGTCGGTCGGCGGAGTACCTTGGAAGCGCCACTTCATCGCTTGGAGTCGACTCGGTAACGTAGAACCAGTTCTTCTTCCACTCGTTCGCTGCTTTGGCGGGCAGCATCAGATTGAAGAACGACGCCTTCGACTTCAGCTGGAAGGTCAAGCCGCCCGCTGCTAGCATTGGGCCGCATGTCTCTTCGCGGCTGATTCTCCTGTGGAATAGATCTTGCCACAGGGGGAAGTAGGGCCTGCAGCCCAGGTAGAACTCGCAGAATGCCACGAAAATGGTGAGCTGCTCGATGCTATGCGGACCCAGATCTGACGGCTGGATATCGTAATAGGCGCAGAAACACCGGAAGAAGAGGGAGGTTGGGAAGCCGAGCCCCCGCTCCAGGTGACTAGTGAAGCAGATGAATTCCCCTTCGCGCGGATCCGGAATTACTTCTCCGGCTGCAGGGATGCGCCATCTCCCGGCGTGGAGGATCCCCACCTCCTCGAATGATTTTAGCAGTGCCTTCGTGCACTTGGATCTACCCCATGGTTCGGTGGGAGGAGCCATCGGCTGGAGGATCATGGGAATCGGATCACTCTGAATCATTCTAGTCGCTGCGCGGAATGGGGAAACGAGGATGCGCGAGATCGGAGGAAGTTAGGGAAGCGTTTTCTCCTTCACCCTTCACTCTCCTTATATAGAGGTTGTTACCCGCCATTTTAGGGAGCCGTTACTACGCGGTAATTATGCCAATATTACCATTGGATTTCCCAACGGCTAGTTTGACCAAAGCTAACGGTCCAACTTCGTCTACTCGACTCGCTGCCTCTAGCAACTCGACGATTCACCGACCCGATCACTATGACAGTGACTAATTACTCACCGACCCGCTCGCCAAGCTGCGATATGATTGGTCGCCGTTATTGCGACTAAAATGACTAGTTCTTTCCTTTGTTCGGGAGTCCGCCGCCAATTCGACTAGGTGTCTGCATTGGACCCGCATACTCCGACTGCCATCAAATGCCTGCGACGAATCAACGACGGCCTCGGGGAATACTGATGGGATATGCCTACCGGGGTATGCCCAGCAGGACGTTTCCTATTGGCCCAAGCCGCCAGCG
Organism: Avena sativa; assembly: GCA_916181665.1. Taxonomy (NCBI): domain Eukaryota; kingdom Viridiplantae; phylum Streptophyta; class Magnoliopsida; order Poales; family Poaceae; genus Avena; species Avena sativa. The sequence continues at coordinate 33,239,301 of OV702284.1, forward strand.
AGTGGGCTTGCATGACGGCGACTGGATCGATACTTGGCGAGGACTCAGGCGACTGGAAGATGGAGGCCCAGAAGCATAGCTAGGCCTAGTCGGACTAGGTCTAAGACCCTCCGAATCCTTAACTAATTCGGTTGTAATCTGTAAACCCTAGCGAGGTGAGCCTATATAAACCTCCCTAGGTTACGCATAGAGGATACGTTCCATCATACACCCAAGCGACTCGCCGCCTAGTCGTCGAGCTCGCCCCTTGTACTCTCTCCATAATATAATCTAGCAGGAGTAGGTCTTTACCCTATGGGGGGCGAACCTGGGTAAAACCTTGTGTCTCCGCCCTCATCTCGCACCGCAGATGGCTGGCTCCCTTGCCCCATGTTCTACTACTCGTTGCCGATTGCAGCAACTTCCCTGGTCATTCCCACGACAAGTGTGTGTATCATGAGTATGTGGTGGTGGTGTGACAAGCTTACTTATAACAGATGGTGAATCAAGAGCAACAGAGGTGTTTAGGATTGTACCACTTCTTGTAGTAGATGGTAAAATAGGGAACTTTCCATCACGATACTTCCCCATGATGAAAGGAGTAGCAGTGAACAATATTAGATCCAAGTGAACTTACAAATAAAGCTATGCTCCCCGGCAACGGCGCCAGAAAATAGTCTTGATGACCCACAAGTGTAGGGGATCGCAACAGTCTTCGCGGGTAGTATTACCCAATTTACTGATTCGACACCAGGGGAGCCAAAGAATACTTGCAAGCCTTCACAACTGAGTTGTCAATTCAGCTGCACCTGGAAATAGTTCTTGCTCACAGAAGTTTATCAGTAGCAACAGTTTGTAGTAGCAACATGAGCAGTAAAACAGGAGCAATAGTAACAGTAACGGTAATAGTAGGATTCGAGTTCGGTAGGCATAAGGATGGATGGACGGGCGTTGCATGGACAAGTCTAAACATGTAACTTCAAGATCTAGGGAATTACAGATAAATAATAACAAGCATCCAAGTACTAAACAATCCTAGGCATGTGCTCCAAATATAGTCATACGTGCTCGCAATGAGAACTTGCACAACATATTCTGTCCAGCCAGCCTGTGGCAGCGGGGCCTCTAAGGAACTACTGGCAATTAAGGTGTTCCTTTTAATAGAGCACCAGAGCAAAGCATTAACACTCCATGAACACATGTGATCCTCACACCACATCCATCCCCTCCAGTTGTCCCAATTATTGTCACTTTGGGGCCTTTGGATCCAGACATTGATATGCGTACACAACTTGCAGATAATATCACAAACAATACTATCATAATGATACAATAATAAGTTCAAATCTGAGATCATGTCACTCGGGCCCTAGTGACAAGCATTAAGCACAACAAGTTGCAACAAAGTCAAATAACACTAATAGAGATACTAGGCACTATGCCCTAACAGATCTTATTCGATTACATGATAGAACTCATCCAATACCTACCATCCCCAAGCCTATAGTGGGGGATTACTCAATCATGGATGAGGGACACATCGATGGTTGATGGAGAGGAGTTGGCGATGACGATGGCGATGATCCTCTCCAAATTCCCTGTCCCGGCAGGGTGCCAAAAAGATTTTCTGGATCCTAATATTGGTTTCTAGTGGCGGCGTAGCGGAAATCTTTCTGGAAAACTATCGACCCCCCCTCGGTTTTTAGGTCGAGAGGCAACTTATAGGCGCAGAGGGAGGCCGAGGGGGTGCCTGGGGTGGCTGCACCCCCTAGGCGCGACCAGAGGTGGGCCCGCGCCTAGCGGGGGTGTGGGCCCCCCAGGCCCCTTCTCCGTCTCGTCTTCTAGCTCCGTGGGTCTTCTGCTGAAATATAATTTTTGGTATATTTTCCGGGATTTTTTTGTTAGTTGATTTTCTCTACAAAAACAAGACACCAAGGTAATTCTGCTGAAAACAGCGCCAGTCCGTGTTAGTTGTATCCAAATCACACAAGTTTAGAGGAGAAACAATAGTGAAAGTGTTCGGGAAAGTAGATACGTTTTGGATGTATCAAAGGGGTACCCCATTTGCGGTTCTCTATGATACACATATACTTACAATGACAAAAACTTGCTTGTGAATAAAGTTGAGTAGCATGAGGAACGACCCTCATACTCAAGGGGCATGAGATTGCCAACTTATGATTTGTCAAGCATATACTCCATATCTGTTTCACTTTAACCTCAATCACTTCAAGATGCTTATGACAGGAGCAATGAGATCTGAAAGCTAATAAGAACCATAATTTTTGGAAGCTCTTTATGAAACTTGAAATCACTGCTTCCCTCTGTGAAGGGCCTTTTTTCTTACTTTTATGTTGAGTCTCCATCTTCTATCTTTATGCACCAATTAAGAGAGCATAGTTGTCATTCTTAGTTGTGCATTGTCCCAAAATTTATTGATTGATTCATAATGTTGATATTGCTTGTTCTTAAACTATTTGTAGCTAGTCACCCTTATGAACTTTGAAGGTGTCCTATGCATTTATGTTTTGCTACTCCATGAGGGACAAGCTGAATACCACTCTTGCTATGTTTTCTATATGTGAAAAAAACAAAAATCTTGCAATGCATTGTTATTCATGATCTTTATTTGTAGCTTTTCATGTTACAACATAGTTTCTTTGTCCTATTGTTAGAACTACATCTTTCATGCTCATGTTTAGAGTACTTTTATCCCAGTTATCAATGCTTTACAATAGTTTGATCAAGATTGTGATGGTGCATGTCACCTCAGAGTTTATTCTTTTTATCACTTACCTACTCGAGGACGAACTGGAGTTAAGCTTGGGGATGCTTGATACGTCGTAAAAGTATCTATAATTTTTCATGCTCCATGCTTGTTTAGTATCGACTTTCTCATGTTTTGTCTACACTTTGAGGAATTTTTATACATTTTCCGGAACTAATCTATTGACAAGATGCCGCAGTGCCAGTTTCCTGTTTTTTGTTTTTTTTTGTTTCAAAAAATCTAGTAAGGAAATATTCTCGGAATTGGACGAGACAAAAGCCAAAGTCAATATTTTACCGGAGAGAACACAGAGTCTGAAGGGCAGCCGAAGTGGGGCCATGAGGTGGACACACCCTAGGGCCGCGCGGCCCAGGGGGCGCCGCCACCAGGTGTGGGCCCCTCGGGCACCCATCGACCTTTCCATTTCATCTATAAAAGCACCTTGATGTAGAAACCCTAAGCACCAGATCAAATCTCCACGAAACAGTCCGTAGCCGCCGCCACCATCGTCCCTAGATCAGGGGGATCTGAAGCTCTTCCCGGCACCCTGCCAGAGGGGAGAGATCATCCCGAAGGCCTTCTTCATCACCATGCCAGCCTCCGGTGTGATGCGTGAGTAGTTCACCCTTGGACTATGGGTCCATACAGTAGGTAGATGGTTGTTTCTCCTCCTTTGTGCTATCATGTTTAGATCTTGTGAGCTCCGTTCATGATCAAGATCATCTATTTGTAATCATACATGTTGTGTTTGCAGGGATCTGATGAATATTGAAATACTATGTTAGATTGTTTATTGATTCTATCATGTCTATGTTATTTGTGATCTTGCATGATCTTCGTTGTTGAGCAGCTATCTTGGCCAAGTAGATGCTTGCAACTCCAAGAGGGAGTATTTATGCTCGATAGTAGGTTCATGCCTCTAATAATCTGGGGAAGTGACGGAAATCTCTAAGGTTGTATATGTGATGTTGCTATTAGGGAGAAAATAACAATCATTTGTTCATGGAACAATTGTATTGTTTACTTTACACACATTGCTTAATGTAATTATCTGTTGCTTGCAACTTAATACTGGAAGGGGTTCGGATGATAACCTGAAGGTGGATTATTAGTCATAGATGCAGTTGGATTATGGTCTATTTATTATGTTGTAATGCCCAATCAAATCTCATAGGAGTCAAGATGTCTAGTATATGCATTGTTATGCTTTCTCAATCTGTCAATTGCCCCGCAGTAATTTGTTCACCCAGCATGCTATCTATCTTAAGGAGATCACCTCTAGTGAACCGTGGACCCCGGTCCATTCCTTTATCATTTATACATCATCTATTGTTACCGTTTACTCTCTACAAGTGATACGTCGTAAACGTATCTATAATTTTTGATGCTCCATGCTTATTTTGTATCAACTTTGTTATGTTTTGTCTACACTTTGAGGTATTTTTATACATTTTCCGGAACTAACCTATTGACAAGATGCGTAGTGACAGTTGCATGTTTTCTGTTGTTATTGGTTCCAAAAAAGCCAGAAAAGAAATATTCTCGGAATTGGATGGAACAAAAGCCAAAGTCGATATTTTACCCGACACAACACGGAGCCCGAAGGAGAGACGGAGGAAGGCACTAGGGCGGCCACACCATACGGTGGCGTGGCCCCCCTGGCCGCGCGACCACATGGTGTGGCCCCCTTAGCCCTCCACCGACCATGCCCTTTCGCCTACTTATACGTCTCCTCGAGACGTAAACCCTAACGGGGGCAGAAATCCATGAAAAGGTCTGCAGCGCTGCAACCACCAAAGAGGAGATTCCAGGGACATAAGTCTCTGTTCCGGCACCCTGTCGGGATGAGGAATTGCCCTCGAAGCCATCTCCATCGATCTCCACAACCATCTCCATCGCCGTTGCTGACTCCCATGATGAGGAGGGAGTAGTTCCCCCACGAGGCTAATGGCTCTACAGGTAGCTATGTGTTCATCTCTCTCCCTATGCATGATCTTATTGTGGTTATGAGCTTTGTAATCAAGTAGATCTACTCTGCTACTCAAGTGCTTTAATTAATCTCTGGCTATCCCCACGTGTGTGAAGGTGACAGTGTGCACACCGTGTGGCACTTAGGCTATAGATTACATAAATACTTATCATGAGTTATATTTTGAGTTGGTTGTTTATACGTCCAATTTTCATCACCATTCTATATCACAATTTACCTCTATTCATTGATATATGTCTTATTATGAGGTATTACTTATTTCTTTTCCACTGTTTTTGCATGTTGGATGATTCTTGGAGGATGGACTGCCGAAGTCAAGATTCTGATGGAAAAGGAGGTGTTTTGATGCAATTTCGCGAAGATTAGAAAAATACCAAAAAAATATTGGAAAATTATATTTTCCCAGAAGACGGAGGAAGCCAGAAGAGGAGGCGTAGCTGGGCCACAGGGGGCCCACACCCCCCAAGGCGCGGGTCCCCCCTAGGCCGCGCCTAGGGCAGGTGTGGCCCACCTGGCTGGCTTCCGACTCCGCTCTCTCGCCTATATCTTCCTCACGGAACCCTAATACCAGGGGGCGACCACAGAAATATTTCCGTCACCTCTGCAAGGCGGAAAACACCGATAGAGAAAGATCTCTCCGGCAGACAGATTTCTGCCAGGGAAATTCTTTCCCGGAGAGGGGAGATCATCGCCATTAACACCATCGTCAAGCTAGGCTTCATCGGTATCATCATCATCCACACCATAATATCCACCAGCACCATCATCATCACTCTGTCCCGCTATAACAATTGTGTTGGATATTGCTTTAGTTCTTAGGGGAAACTTTCTCGGTGTTGATTACTATTGTAGTTGATGCTTGTGAGTGGAACCATTGGATTATTGTTTATGTTCAGATTGTTATCCATCACCATATCATCTTTGATCTTGATCCATATGATGTCTTTTGAGTAGTTCGTCTAGTTCTTGAGGACATGGGAGAAGTAATGTTGTTAGTAGTGGATTTATGTTGAGTTATTATTCAATGGTTTAGTATTTAAGTTGGGGTGCTATTCTTCTAGTGGTGTCATGTGAATGTCGACTACATGATACTTCACCGTTGATGGGACTAGGGGAATGCATTGTGTATTTGTCTACTAACTGTGGGGTTGTCGGAGTGACAGAAACCTGAACTCCCGTTAGGAAACCTTTGCACAAGGGAGTGTAGGATCTCAGAGTTTAAGGCTATGGTTAGGTTTATATATTAATTACTTTCCTGTAGTTGCGGATGCTTGCAAAGGGTTTAATCACAAGTATGTATTAGTCCAAGTAAGGTCGGTACATTAGCACAAGTTCACCCACACAACACTTACAACACCAAAGAAGAGTACTTAGCTATTTGAAGCGAAAGCACTTGACAGAATTCCCATGTGTCCTCGAGAACGCTTGGTCCTTATAAGTATTTCCACCGGCTTGTCCTTTGCTAACAAAGGATTGGTCCACTTGTTGCAGTTGTTCGTTGTCTTTATTACTTGCACTTTGTTTTGTTGCTTTATCAGAAAACCCCTAAAAATCCGTTTGCTAAGTATTTACAGAGATTTCCTGCTCCATAACACTAGTCAACACCTTCTTCTCCTCGTTGGGATCAGCACTCCTATTTATTGGAAGTACTGCGATACACCCCCTATACTTGTGGGTCATCAAGACTATTTTCTGGTGCCGTTGCCGGGGAGTGAAGCGCTATTGAAGAGTGGAACTAGTAAAGGAAACTTCTACTGTGAGTATTGTTGTTTGTTACTGCTTGTTACTCTATTTCCAATATGGATAACCCACTTGATCCTTTTAAGATACCTACAAGTATTGTTGATCGTGTTATGGATAATTATTATTTTGGGGATGGAACTGTCCACCCTGGTGATCACTTGCTTTTTATCCATGAATTATGCGGGTTGTTTAAGTGTGCAGGTATCTGATGACGCAAAACACTTGTCGTGGGATGCTTCGTTGGAAACCCCAAGAGGAAGGTGTTATGAGCACAGCAGCAAGTTTTCCCTTAGTAAGAAACCGAGATTATCAAACCAGTAGGAGGAAGGAAACGTCTCAAAGGTCTTGCAAGCAACGTGGAAACCTGCATAACACAAACTCAATACTTTGCCCCAATGAATTAGTGAGGTTGTCAAGCTCACCGGTTTTCTGTAACAAAGGATTAAACGTATGGTGTGGAAGGTAATGGTTTGCAGCAAGTAAACAGGTAATAGTGGAGGATGTATCAATGGTAAAGATTGGACCGGGATCCATAGTTCACTAGAGGTGCTCTCCTTAGATAAACAACATGGCATGAAGGGTAAACAAATTACAGCAGGGCAATTGACAGGAACTGAGCAAGGCATAACAATGCAATACCAGAGAAAAAGATCCTATGAGATTCGATTGGGCAATACAACAATATACATAGACCGCCATCCAACTGCATATATGACTAGAAGTCCACCTTCAGGTTATCATCCTAACCCCCTCCAGTATTAAGTTGCAAGCAACATACAACTGCTTTAAGCAAAGTGTGTAAGGTAAACAATTCACTTGTTCCATGAACAAGAGACCGTTGTTTTCCCCTAGTGGCAACAACACATCTACAACCGAAGATATTTCTATCACTTCCCTTGGAAACTAGAGGCATGAACCCACTATCGAGCATAAATACCCCCTCTTGGAGTCACTAGCAACTACTTGGACAAGATAGCTACTAACAACGCAGAGCATGCAAGATCACAAACAACACAGACATGATAGTATCAAATAGACAAAACCATTAATCAATCTGACATAGTAATCTCAATATCCATCGGATCCCCACAAACACAACATGCATGATTACAAATATATTAGATCTTGATCATGAAAGGAGCTCACAAGATCTATACATGAAAGCGCAAGGAGGAGATACAACCATCTAGCTACTACATGGACCCATAGTACAAGGTGGAACTACTCACGTATCATACCGGAGAAGAAGGCCTCCGAGATGATCTCCCCTCTAGCAGGGTGTCGGGAAGAACTTCAGATCCCCCCAATCTAGGGACGGCGGTGGTTGTGGCTACAGAAGGTTTCGTGGAGTTTTGATCGGGTGCCTAGGGTTTCTGTATCGGGGGCTTCTTATAGGTGAAGGGGAGAGGCAGGAGGGCCCCCAGGGGGGCCACACCCTACCCAGGCGCAGGGTGGGCCCACCCGCGCCTAGGGGGTTTGGCCGCCCTTTAGCGCCTCTCTATCTCGTCTTCTGGCTTCGTGTCGCCCACGGTAAAATATTGACTTTAGCTTTTGTCCCGTCCAATTCCGAGAATATTGATTTTCTGCCTTTCTGGAACCAAAAACAGAAGAAAACATGCAACTGGCACTGTGACAACTTGTTAATAGGTTATCTCCAGAAAAGATATAAAAACACCTCAAAGTGTAGACAAAGAAAAGCAAAGTAGATACTAAACAAGCATGGAGCATCAAAAATTATAGATACGTTTCCGACGTATCAAGCATCCCCAAGCTTAACTGATGCTCGTCCTCGAGTAGGTAAGTGATAAAAAGAATAATTTTTGAGGTGACATGCATCATCACAATCAAGATCAAACCAATTGCAAGCATTGAAAGATGGGATCAAAGAACTCTAATCATGAGCATGAAAGATGGAGTTCTAACAGTAAGACAAAGAAACTATGCATGCAACATGAAAGGTTACAAACAAAAATCATGAATAACATGCATTGAAAAACGTTTCTTTGTTTCACATACAGAAAACATAGCATAGTGGCATTCAGCTTGTCCCTCATGGAATAGCAAATAAATGCATAGGACACCTTCAAAGTTCATAAGAGTGACTAGATACAGATAGCACAAGAACAAGTAATATCACAATATGCATCAATCAATAAGTTTTGGGACAATGCACATAGAACTAAAAATGGAAACTATGCTCTCTTAACTGGTGCCTAAAGGTAGAAGGTGGATACTCAATATATATTGGAAGAAAGGCCCTTCACAAAGCGAAGCGGGGATTTCAAGTTTCAAAAAGAGCTTCCAAAAATAATGGTACTTGTTAGCTTCCAGCCCTCATTGCCCCTATCATAAGCATCTTGAAGTGATTAAGGTTAAAGTGAACAAACTATGGAGTATATGCTTGACAAAGTATAAGTTGGCAATCTCATGTCCCTTGAATACGAGGGCCGCACCTCATGCTACTCAACTTTAGTCACCTGTAAGTTCTTGTCATAGTAAGTACATGTGTATCATAGAGAACCGCCAACGGGGAACCCCTTGCACATGGTACAGGAGTTATCCCATAACCAAATGACAAGGCAAGCAGACAATGAGCATCTCAGCGATCTTTTTATTTACTATGTGCATAGCTTTTTATTGAGGATGCATCACATATTGCTCATTATGGTGATGCTGCAAGTTTCCACCATGATTAGGCATGGCTTAGGCTAGCGGCCCAGGAGTTTCTCTAACACAAAATACATAACTCCATGGACTTACAAGCTTCCACTTTATTTTACACCGGCAACATCCATAGACAAAAGAGCATGATATCAACTATGTACAAAGTACAAGTGCAATGTTGAAAACGTTACCCATGACAGCATGGTTCTGCTAATTCCAACGTATAAGTGCAAGCATATACAACATAGATGACACAATGGTTCAATTTTATTAGGGGCAAGGAATATAAAGTGTGCCATCAAGTTTGTGAGAGCTTTAATCACTAAGTTTTCACATAACAAAATACTTTTAATTAGAAGATAGATGAAAACAAGAATATACTTGGAATGGTGTAACACACCATGCATAGGAATTTATAGTGGACACTTTGGAATAACTTGGTTTCTTGGGAGTTGGATGCATGAGTAGAGTTTACTCATACAAGTGGAGGCTAGCAAAATACTGGGAGCGACCAACTAAGAGAGCAATAATGGCCATAATCATGCAGAGCGACAAAACATTACTGATCAAAGCATAAAGTGGTACTACAAGTCAAAGACTAAATGATCATAGAGGCTATGGTGACTTGTTCATAGTCATAACATGGTGTGAGCATGTGCCAAGTCAACCCAAACAAAGCATCAAAGGAGAATACCATAATACTATCCTATTGTATGCTAAAACAACGCATGATTCCTTCAAGGCAAACTAAGCAATCCCAATTGTTTGTAACAAGTCATGCTACAGCAATAACCACTAAGCATAAGGTCAAAACAACATCTAGCATGACATGATAAAGTCTAAGCCACATTCAAAACAAGCTCCCTTTTGTACCACTTAAGCATGAAGTTTTCTACTCTTTTCCAACACCAATCGACTTATTTGAAACAACTCGCAAAGATAATAATCAATAAATATCAGTGAGCTTGTCTCACAAATCCACAAAGAAAAACTAAAAAGTTATAAGAAGAAAGCATAAGAAAACTAAGGCTAAACACAGTGCTAGCAAAAGAGAACACTCACTAAACAATAAGACTGAAAACTAGAGTATTTTAGGCAATGAAAACAGAGTGTGACTCTCTCCAATGGCAATGGCATGTCTTCTGGCATGTCTTCTGGCACGACCTCGTCTTAGTCTTTGGCCTTTACAATAAGAAATGATCTCAATTGAGTGACTGATACATGTAAATTCATAAAAGGATGTCGTCAATCAAGTTTATGTCATACCGTAGTAGATTGCTCGTCGGGGCTGCTTTCCTCTCCTGAAGTGTACTTTGTCGGTTGCTTGGACGACGTCGCAACAACCTCGGGATCCTAGCAACCAAGCAAGTTCGTGAAGCGACGTAGATTTGTTCCTACCTCCTAACGAAATCCCTTAACTTATTATGGCCCTCCTCATCCCTTGAGAACTCCAAAGCGCCCTCCAACTCATCCGCCTGCTTCTGGACCTCTGTGTGCTGCATTGCAAGCAAATAAATGACGCATATTACACAATTTGGCACATCACATATCCAACAAAGGTAGCAACGGGAACAAGAACTATCGACTTACCACAAAGTTCATCATAGGAGCAAAGGAGGTTTTCCGCCCTTCTCTAACATACTGGTTGTACTCAAGGTTGCTCAGCTCGTCAAACCCAGGCAGCGGCTCTTCCAATGTACCTTCCGGATATGCATCCGGTAGGAGCTTGACACGAGTGTTCTCTAGAACCAACGGAGGTACTCACTGAAAGCATCCTCACAGTGGGGTTTTGCGATCATTCTTTTTTATTTCTTAGCATCTGTCACGCAAATGAGAAACCTAGCCACATGTTTCTGGTGAATCTTGTACCATTCCATCTTCTTGCTCTTGAGCCTGTTGAAAGGATACGGATGTCGCCTAGAGGGGGGTGAATAGGCGATTAAAACTTTTCCTAGAGTTGCTCAACAAAGGCGGAATAAAACTAGTGTTTACTTTGTTAAGCACAACCTAGAACAACTAAGGTTCACCTATGTGCACCAACAACTTATGCTAAGCAATACAAGCAACAAAGTGATAGCAAGATATATATTACTTCAAGCACGAAGGCTATCACAAAGTAAAGTGCATAAGTAAGAGCTCGGGTATAGAAATAACCGAGGCACGCGGGGACGACGATATTTTACCGAGTTCCTCCCAACATGGAGTACGTCTCGTTTTGGAGAGGGGGTGGTATCTAACCACCTACGCCACAAAAGGCCTCCCTTATTCTCCGGTGAATCTCACCCCAATGGGATCGATCCACTCTTCCACTATCGGTGCACTTGTCGGTGGCAACCGGAACCTCTCACAAGGTTGGGGCACTTCTCCACAACTTAATTGGAGGCTCCCAACAAACGCCACAAAGGCCACAAGGTTGGGGCACTTCTCCACAACTTAATTGGAGGCTCCCAACAAACACCAGCAAGGCCTCAACCTGCAACACAACAAACCGTCTAGGATTCCAAGAACCCAAGAGGGACAAGCTCCAATGAGTAACTCAAACCAAATCGTCCGAGGAGAACACAAACCGATGCACCGAATGCAAATGGCAAGAACACCACAAAGATGCTCCAATCCCTCAATCTCAAGTTCCAACAAAGCTACTAAATCTATTGGGGGAACAAGAGAGGAGGAATCAAAGAGGGACACAAAATCCCCCAAAATCTAGATGCCCAAAGATACACTCACAAAGAGATGAATCGGTTAGGTCAAAACGTGGATCTAGATCTCCTCTCTCTTCCACTCAAATATAGGCAAGAATCATCGGAGGGGAAGAGATTAGGCAAGCTTCAAAATCTAGAGCAAGTGTGGACAAAGCTTATCCTAATAGAAGAGGAAGAAGCTTGCTAAACTAAAAACAGGCAAAGGGTATAAATAGTGGCCCCAGAAAATCTGCCCGTTGGGCACTTTTTCGGAACAGTCTGGTAGTACCGGTTTTAACTGGTAGTACCGCACCAGTCCCAGGCCCAGCGAAGGAATCACGTCAGCGAGCGAGGAAAAGCGGGGGTCAATGCTGGGCGCACGCACGGCAGCATGCAAGCAGCGGCAGCGCAGCAGAACAGGAGGCAGGCCCAGCGAGCGGGCACGGCAAGCGAAGCGAGCGCGCAGCGGGCGGGCGAAGCGGATGCAGCAGCAGCGGGGCGGGCGTTGAATGTGAGCGGGCGCGCACGTGTGATCTGCAGTGGTGCGTGGGGCCAGCAAGCGGGCCACAGCGAGCGAGGCAGAGCGAGGTCGAGCGCGCGCGAGGGAGCTAGCGGGGCATGTGAGCGTCAACGCACGCGGGAGCTGAGCAAGCAGCGCGGGAGTAGTGGCGGCGGTGGCCCAGGGAGGGACAGAAGCAGGGCTGGCGAGCGAGGTGGGCTGGACGGACAGGGAGCACTACCTGGGCCGGTCGGTAGTACCAGCCCACCCGGGCGGTACTACCGGGCCAGTCAGGTAGTGCCGGCTGTGGGTGCCGGACAAGACTGAGGGCGAGTGGGCCGAATCAGGAGCATCCGGTACTAGGCCCGGTAGTACCGGACAACCCAGTAAAACATTTTTTCTTTTTTCTTTTTAGAATCAAATCGGCGAATATTCAAACGACAATAACTTTTGATTGGTAGCTCCGATTGACCTGATTCCAATTGCGTTGGAAAGATGACGACAATAGCTACCCGATTCCAATTGCATTGAAAATATTGGTTATCACCAAGTGAGTAAGTATCAAGTAGAATAATATGAGATACCTCACTTGGTGAAAAACCGAAAAGCCGCCAAGATCAAAATCGCAACAAGATACAAACAGAAGATCCGATTTTGATGAACAAGAGCTTGTTATGGAGATTACCACAAGCTCTATATCCTCACATGGATAAGACCAAATAACAACCAAATACAATGATGCAAGTATGCAAAGGTTTGAGCTCTCTCCGAACGATGTGATCGCGTTACTCATTCAAGAGCCCCTCTTGATAATACAGCTATCTATCCTAAACCCGGTCTCCCACTAACCATGATACCGGAAAAAGGGAAAACCTATCAAGATTATACCTTTTCCTTGAGCATTCCACTTGAGCTCGATGTAGACGATCTTGCCGTTCTCAAGATGGAACGCCTTTCTTAATTCCTCATCATCGATCCATGATCACCGAGGATAGCAAGCATCAAACATGAGATCTTCTATAGATGGCGCATTTTGAGCTTGCGCAACACATCTTCTTCTCATTTCATCTATCTTGAAGCTAACACATGCTCCAAGCAATGCCAATGGATAATTCCTACAAATACAACTTAATACACACATTAGTCCATAAAGATTGTCATTAATTACCAAAACCACACATGGGGGCCCACATGTTCTTTCACCTGTCCAACCTGTATATGGACAAATCACAACTTTTTTAGCACACACAACTATCATACATTGTCTTTAAAAACATGTATACAACCAATTCTTACCGGTGAAGAGCATTGTCGGTGTCCTGCCAATCCGGAGGGGTAGCCTGATAGAGACCAAACTGTCTCATAACCCGCTGCAGCATATAATGCTCAACAACCCACATGCATATCATGTGGCACTGTATATACCATAGATTGCATTCCACGTCGCACTGCGGGTTAAGACGGAAGTCCTCGCAACCAAAATTTCCCCTAGGACCATATGCCTCCCATACAACCTTAATCACACACAATATAGTTCAATGAGAAGAGCACTTGAAAGGAATGCTAAAAGATATATGGTCAGAAATTCTTACTTGCTCCGGGAGAAGGTTGTAAAACTCATTGGTGTACCTCAGGTACACCGTTTGTTGGTCGGTTGGAGGCTTTGAGACCACGTCCCAATTGTAAGCCCATGTGGGCCACTTCGACTTCTCCCCGCCATCGCTATAGGGCTGGTGAGGCATATGTTTTTGCCTACCAACTAAAAAGCGTTCCCACATCCACACCGAGAGGAGTAGCAATGGACCACCGATGTAAGCCTCAGCCCTAGTCCTTTGACAAACCTCGTCTAGCTACACAAGAAAGCAAACAAATTTAGTCATGGAGAAGTTCGAAGAGAACATGTAAAGATGGGAACAATAGAAATGCAAGAAGGCCAATGCCGCCGAACCCCAGCTCCATTTTTTTATCCATCACAGTCAAGGCCTTCAACCAGTGATAGTGAGCCATGTTTCCCTTACCATCAGCAAATATAGTCTTCGTGGTGACATACCACACATACACACATGCATATATAAGGGATTTCTATTTCCGTGCCCCAGGTTCGTTAGTTGTACTCACTTTTCCCCAGTCGCTTAGTTTTTCCTCACTTTTGTCTAGCTCCTATTATGGAACTCTCGCACTATCTGAAACTCGCTCTCTGTCAGCCTTGTCGTTAGATGCTGACAAGTGGGGCTGAATTCAGTCGGGTCCCGTAGTGGACCCTCGCCGTTACGTACTGACAAGTGGGGTTATGGTCTGTCAGGTCGCATAGTGGACCCTTGCCGTTATATGCTGACAAGTCGGGCCGTGTTTAGTTGGTTCCCGTAGTGAACACCTCTCTCCACTTATCCAGATCAGCATGGGACCCACAGCTTATCCATGTGAGTGTCAGACCCACAGCTTATCCACATGAGCCAGCCCCATGCTCGCACCCATGTCGTTGCCTCCCCTTTCTTCTTCTCCGACGATGGTGGCCCTTCTCCAGCGACGGCGGCCCTTCTCCGGCGACGGCGACCCTTTGTAGAGCTTCACTTTGGCCTCCCGTTCGTCCTGGACGCAGTATGGTGCCATCCCGTGGACCTGTACAAAGGATGACAATGGCAACCGTGCGCAGAGAAGGTTACTCGCACCAAAATGCACCAAAATCTCGCACCAAAATGGCAACCAGGACGCTTGCTGTGGAGAATGCGGCCGGCGAGCCGTTCCGATGATTTAATTGGTTTATCGAGTTAATGTATCGGCTGTAATCAAGTGAAAGAGTGTTTATAATTAAAAATTAGGGACATGGATATATAATAAATAAGAAAATGACACAACTCTTGAACACTTTCAAATTAAAAAAATTATACAGCTACAAAAGTGTTTATAAATGACACAACTCTTGAACACTTTCAAATTAAAAAAAATATACTTGACACAACTCTTGAACACTTTCAAATTTTAAAAAATCATACAACTCTTAATGTAAAAAGTGTTTATAATTGACACAACCCTTCAACACTTTCAAATTGAAAAAATCATACAACTCTTAATGTAAAAGAGTGTTTATAATTGACACAACTCTTGAACACTTTCAAATTAAAAAAATCATACAACTTTTAATGTAAAAGAGTGTTTATAATTGACACAACTCTTGAACACTTTCAAATTGAAAAAATTATACAACTCTTGATGTAAAAGAGTGTTTATAATTGACACTACTCTTGAACACTTTCAAATTAAAAAAAAATCATACAACTCTTAATGTAAAAGAGTGTTTATAATTGACACAACTCTTAAACACTTTCCAATTGAAAAAATATACAACTCTTAATGTAAAGGAGTGTTTATAATTGACACTACTCTTGAACACTTTAAAATTAAAACAATATACAACTCTTAATGTAAAAAGAGTGTTTATAATTGACACTACTCTTGAACACTTTCAAATTGAAAAAATTACACAACTCTTAATGTAAAAGAGTGTTTATAATTGACACTACTCTTGAATGCTTTAAAATTAAAACAATATACAACTCTTAATGTAAAAGAGTGTTTATAATTGACACTACTCTTGAACACTTTCAAAATAAAAAAATCATACAACTCTTAATGTAAAAGTGTTTATAATTGACACAACTCTTGAACACTTTCAAATTAAAAAAATTATACAACTCTTAATGTAAAAGGGTGTTTACAATTTTTATAGTGTGAAAAGTGATCCCTAAACTTGCGTATATGAAAATTATAAACCTTTGAAAACTGTGAAATCGCACTTAATACATGATTGATGTGCTAATAAAATCTTGAGAGATACAGGGGTGGCAAACACTGTGAAATTGCACTTAGGACATGGAGTGAAATATAATGCAAAAATTATACACCTTTGAACACTTCCCCTTCAAATTATATTCAAAATCATTTGTTTATGGAGTTAAAGCATCGGTGGCAAACTCGTTATTTTGCATGGATAGAGGGTGCCCCCGACAGATACAGGGATTATCCTGTCTGCTAGATCAAAGAGGATCAACGATTGGTGGGTACGATCCATGTGACAACTGTCTTGACCAATCACAGCATAGCAGCCAAGATGAGCACGGGTGTGAGAGTTTGTCACTAAGAGGGAGGGGAAAACTGAGTAGAACTTAAAAACCAAGGGCAAAACTAAGTAGAACTTAAAAACCAAGGGCAAAACTGAGTAGAACTTTAAAACCAAGGGCAAAACTGACAAGGGGGTTCAAATAGAAAAACAAAAAGAGATTTAAAAAATGGAAAATGCTTATTTTATACAATAAAATACATATTTGCATATATCAAACTATTTGCAATTCATATATATATCAGTTTGATAATTATTGACTCATTCAGACAAATTATGTTTTGGGGAGGGATGTTTTGGGAAGAGGCTTGAGTAGAAAGCCATGAACCTTCATAGATAGTAGGTGATTTGAGAAGTGGTGATTTAGGTTAAAACTTGATTTATATACATTTCTTATGGTGGCAAGTCACATAATAAGACTCCCTGGGTAGATGCCACTATGTTTTGATCTTTTTGAATTTGTTGTGCATAAAATGACTCAATTAGCTAGCTAAAACCCATTCGTCGACTCTTTGTTGACCAGCCACCGGAGGGCAAAAGTGAGTATATTGCACACGATAGTGTTAGTACTGGAGGGCAAAACTGAGTACAACCAAACTGCCGGTGCTACACTCAAGGGTATAACTGAGCACAACTAAGTGGCCAAGGTTAGACACGAGGGGGAAATGTGACACACGGTATGCGTGTCACGGTGCATGGGGCGGTAGCGAACACGTGTGGCCGTGCACGGTGCAATAGCGCACACGGTTACACGGTGCATGGTGGTGCAACGAAACTTCACCTCCCTTCACCTTTATAGAGGCCTCCTCACTCTCACTCATCACTCACTCGCTCACTCACTCATGCAACCATCTCCACTGTCCCATCACGTTCTGCAAACCCCCAAGAAAACCCCAACCACGCCGGCGATGGAGAAGAACGGCACAGTGGCCATCATCGCCTCCAAGGCAGCCGACGAGGAGGCCCCTGTCCCCGTACAGGCCCCCATCGAGGCATTGAAGGCAGCCGTCATCCCCGTCCAGAACCCTGTCCCCGCTTCCGCCGTAGCCACCGGCGAGGAGGCCCCCGTCCCCATACATGCCCCCGTCATTCTCTTGCAGATCCCACATGGCTGGGACCCATTACGGGGACAACGATTACATCAGGCCAGAGAACCCCTTCGACACCAGCTTAGCCGACCCATGGTCGGAGGTAACTAGGGTTTTCTCCCCTTACTTTGTTCTTCCCCATTCCCATTGTTGAATGCTAGATCGTGTGTTATTAGGGCTCGGCAATTCGTATTTCAATGTTGGATGATAGGTATTTTTACAGTAGCTAATTTTTGTGTTAGATCTCGTATTTCGATGAATGCCTCTAGTTGGGATCAGTACTAGCACCAATCTGTAGTTGGGATCGGTACTAGCACCGATTTGTAGTTGGGATCAGTACTAGCACCAATTTGTAGTTGGGATCAGTATTTGATTTTATTTGAGATTTGGGGATTGGGGAATAATGAAGGGATCTCAATCGGTTAATTTATACAAGTAATCAAACCCGATAATCATGGTATCTCAATCATGTCCTTATTGCATGCTACTGTTTTTTGTAATAGGTCGATAGCAGCGACGTCTGCAGCGACGACGAGTCCATGGAAACCAAGACTAGTCAGGTGCTGAGGAAGCTGAAGTCCAGCCAGTTCAGCGGCTTCTTCGCCGGTGACGTCTATAGGTGCCCCTTCTGCACCAGGAACCTCGCCACTGACTTCAATTCCCTCGTGATGCATGCCGAGGACGTGAAGACCTGCGGCCTATCAAAGAACGTCAATGCCTTCAGATCCCAGCACAAGGCTCTCGGTTTTCACCTCTGCAACCTCCAGAAGGTGGCCATTGAGGAGGGTCGCATGCCCCCAATCAAGCCCAAGGCACCCAAGGTCAAGGGACTGGGCAACAAGAAGTGAAGGAAGCGCCAGAGGGAGGAGGCGGAGACCCTCCAAGCATAGGCCAGGAGGGGCTAATAATCTTGCGTTGCTGCTGCTGCTGCTGTAAAGCATCTTCTTTTATTTTGTTGTCTATGTTGAACTTGTAAGCTGCTGCTGATCAGCCTAATTGTCGAACCTGGTTTAAGTATCATACTATATAATCCATTATTAGATGCTTTATCTACATATGCTCTATTTATCTACATATTTATGGTACTGGTTAGATTTGCTGCCATATTGGGAAAATACGAGGGCCAAAAGGAACCATGAATGAAGAGAGAAGCTGATCCAGATTCACTGCCTTTTGGGGTAAAAATAACAACTGTTAGCGACATAAAGGAGAAAAAGCGCTCTTAAAAAGGCCAATCATAAAAAAACAAAAAAGAAATCTTCCAATTTAGGCGACAGGGCGCACGTAACTACCATATGCGGCCCACATGGTCCCACACCACATCCTGAAAGGGTAATTGCCCCTATGTGTGGTTTTGGTGATTAATGACAATCCCTATGGTCTAATGTTTTCACTGAGTTTTATATGAAGGTATATTCCATAGGTCGTGCTTGTAGTCCATGTGTTGGATTCAAGTATGGATGCCATGAAGATAAAGATATACCTTGAGTATTGGCATCAAAATCATCGAGATTAAGAGAATAATATGATATGATCAAGATCTTGAGAGTGTGATCTCAATAGAAGAATTCAAGATATGGCTCTAAGTCGGTGTCATGATAGCCTCATTAGTTGAGCTATGGTTGACTAAGATTTAGAGCATGTAATCAAATTAAGAGTTCCTTATGTACCTCAAGATATTAAGATGGAGCATGAGAAGATACTTGGTTGACCAATACAAAGAGTGAAGAGTGATTTCAAGTTGGTCAACACATGAAGCATGAAGAATGTACCACATGGTCTTGTGGTATGGTAAGCCTTGTCAATTATGAATCATGAACTAACCCATTATATATTTGTCTTTGCGTTTTCTATATGGGACAGGTATCTTTCCATGGGCATGCTTCAAAAATGAAGATATTATATAGCCCATCAAGTGGTGGTCGTCATCAAGGTTGAGAAGGACAAGTTCAAGATAAGCATCTCGAGAAGATCATTTGCTTGAAATTGTCGTCCATATTGGACATGTGAAGACATGTATTAATGAAGCTATCCCATAGTGGTGTATGGGGGGGAAATTAGGAGTCTTCACGAAGCAACAATGATCAAGTGTTGCATTCTGGCTTGGGTGGAGCTTGAAGCGTTGTCATCGAGATCAAGCAGGATGCGCAAGGCAAAGGTATGGCCTTGCTAGGTTTTCCTTTTACCGGTCTCAAGGTGGTTGTTGGGAGACCGGGTTATAGGATAGATAGCCGCACTATCAAGAGGGACTTTCGGTTGTGTAACTTGATCACATCGTCATAGGGAGCTCAATACTTTGCATACTTTGCATCTTCCTATTTTGTTGCTTCTTGGTGTTTCTCCATGTGAGGTTCTTGAGCTTGTTGCTAGCTCTTCAACAAGCCCAAGTTCATCGAAAACGTAATTCGTATGCATCTTCTATGGCGTTTTCGAGTTTGAAGTTTTTATCGGTTCTTATTTAGGGAGGCTTCTTACCTTTCTTCATTTGGTTATATCCTCCTTTGTTGGGCTATGATGTTTCTCTGCACAATCTTGTAAAGCTTGTTGTCCTCGTCAAAACAAGCCCAAGATCATCGAAATCGGAGTCCGGATGCAAAAGTTATTGCGTTTTTCGTGAAGCCTGGTTCATCCCAGTTGTGGACTCGGTTCAACCGGCTCCCAGACCGGGTGGTCCGGTGTCAGGACCGAAAAACCGGATCTGAAACCGGGATTTTTGGTTTTTCTATACCGAGTCTATCGGAGACTGTGTACTGACCCTAATTCCGGTTTTAAGTTCGGTTTTTCGGTCCAGGAACCGGACCGTCCGGTTCTGGAGCCGGTCCAACCGAACTTTCAACCGAGTTCGCACAGATTTCTTCCAACGGCCATATTTGCTTTCCACTATAAAAGGGGGTTCTTCCCACAATGTTTTAGCTTGTTCTTGACCACGAAATTGACCTCCATTGTTGAACCTCTTGAGCTTGCTTCCTACCCCTTCCCTCCTATGATTCTTGCATCTTTTGAGGGCTTTGGAAGAGGAGACCTAGATCT
Source organism: Avena sativa (assembly GCA_916181665.1). Lineage (NCBI taxonomy): Eukaryota > Viridiplantae > Streptophyta > Magnoliopsida > Poales > Poaceae > Avena > Avena sativa. The sequence continues at coordinate 33,259,859 of OV702284.1, forward strand.
ACAATCCCCACCAATCAATTCCTCCTCTAAGTGAGGGTAACCCATTGGATCTAGATCTTGGAGTCATTGGTTGACTTCCACCATTGTTCTTCCTCTCTAATTCCTCCCTAGCACTTGTTGCTTTGGTGGGATTTGAGAGTGAAGGATTTGAGCACCCTTGGTGGTCTTGATTTTCATTCTTGCATAAGTGTTGAGCTCTCCATTACGATTTGTTCGAGTGAGAGACCGTGAGCTTGTTACTCTTGGAGGGTGACCTCCTAGTTGGCTTGGCGGTTGGTACCGCGGTGTTCTCTTCGTGGAAGATTGTGAAGAGACCCGGGATTATCCTTCGTGGAGCTTGTGAAGTGGTTGTGGAGCTTGCCATCTCCGGAGTGGAGGAAAAGCTAGCCATAAGGAAAGGGCCTATTCCTTCGTGGGATAGACTTGGAGAAGAAGGTAAGCCTTTGTGGCGCGTGAGGAATCCTTCGTGGAACCTCACACCTCTCCAACGTGACGTATCCCCCTTCCCAAAGGTGGTGAACACGGGAATACATCTTTGTCTCGCGTGCCTCAGTTATCTCTATATCCGAGCTTACTTTCCTTGTGATAGCCATCGAGCTTGAAGTACTTATATCTTGCTTATCACTTGTGGTATATTTATCTTGTGCTATCTTGTTTAGCTTAATTTGTTGGTGGTGCACTTAGTTGAGCCTAGTGTATTTAGGTTTGTGCTTGTAAAATAAACGTTAGTTTAATTCCGCATTCTATCAAGCCAAAACCGTAATAGTTTTGAAATTGCCTATTCACCCCCCTCTAGGTGACATCTCTATCCTTTCAATTGGTATCAGAGCAAGGTCCCTCCTTGTTTAGGCTTCACCGCCTAGAGTGTAAAGATGTCGGCTAGTAGTATAGTGCACAATGACACAATTATCTTTGATGGCACAAATTATGCTTTGTGGAGAAATTGCTTGATTTGTAATCTTCGGACCTTGTGTTCAAATATTGAGCGATTTCTGGATGTAGGTTTTTCTCCTCCTATGGATCCTCAAAATCTATCTTTAGAGGATGAGAAAAATTTATATCTCGAAGCTCAAGTATCTAATGAGCTTATTTTCTATTTGAGCCCCACAGTTAATTTGTTCTTGACGATTGTAAAGCGCAAGTCGTCTCATGAGAAGTGGACCAAGCTTAAAGAAATATTTGGTGGTTACATTTCTAATATTGTCGGTGGTTTCTCCGAGGAGATCTCTTTTCCTTCACATCATGAAGAGCTCCAAGTTGCTTCCACCTCCGGCCGCGATGAGTTCTCATCTTCACCCACTTCACCAATGTGTGGAAAGACACAAGGTAAAGATATGGTGAGTGGTGTTGGGAATTGCAATGTTGATATTGTGCTCGCTAATGATGATCCTTCATCTCTATCCCATTGCAATGTTTCTTATTTGGACTTAAGCACTTCTTGCAACAATAATGCTATATCCCCTTATGTTGCTAGTCCTTGTATATCATCTAGAAATTATTTGAGTACTAGTGTAGATGATACACTTGATTTGCCTTGTTACCATGAACAAAATGCTTATATTTCCTCTAGTTGTTTATCTAACAATGTAGAGGAAATCAAACATTCTATGAAGCAAGACATGATCGTGAATGAAGATTCAAGAATATCCTCATCTTCATTCTCCCATTCTCACATGTGCCTTATGGTAAGAGGATCAAAGGTATCTCCTACTTTGGATCCCAATATATCTTGTAAAGATAATAGCAATGATAATGATGATAGTGATGATGACATTGATGAGGATACTAGTGCTCTCTTGCTTGAGTTGACTTTTTTGTGTACCTCTCTTCGTGGTAATAATAAGGTCGTTACTTGTCTCAAACACGTTATGGACACCATAACTAAACAAACGGGAACCATAGAGGAGTTGGATTTCCAACTTGATGATGTGAGTCGGAGATTCAATCTCCTTAAGCAAGAGCTTGCCGAGGAGAAGCACACTAATTGTCTCCTCACACAAAAAATTGAATCTTATGAGCTTGAAAAGGAATCCATTAATGATGCTTGTGCTACTAACTCTACTTCTTGTGAAGCATCTATCCTAAAGGAGAATGTTGAGCTAATGGCTCAACTTGAGTTGCTAACTAGCAAGTATAGGAAATTGGAAGAAAGTCACGAAAAGCTCTCGGGCTCTCATAATGATCTTTTAATCTCTTATGATGGGGTAAAGTTAGCCCGTGAGGCAAGTATTACTAAGGTAACATCTTGTGAGCCTCTTTTGGACATTAGCACAACTTCTACTCAAAATGCTATTCTCCATGTGCTAGTCCTAGTAATTCATCTAGACATACTATTGATAAACCTTGTGTTGGATTAATTGCTTTGCCTTGTTGCTCTAACAATGAAGCTCCTACTTCATCTAGTACTTGTATTTATACTAACCATGTAGAGGAAATCAAAGAGCTCAAGGCTCAAGTCACTTCCTTGAGGAATGACTTGGAAAAGAGTCATTAAGGGAAATCCACACTCGATAATATCTTGAGTGTGCAAAAATCCCCTAATGATAAAAGTGGACTTGGATTCAACTTCAATAACAAGAACAAGTCCAATATAAACAAGAAGAAGGGCCAAAACCAGGTCAAGAATTCGGCCAAGATTATTTGCTTCAAGTGCAAGGTTGAAGGACATCATGTAAGATCTTGTCCATTGAAGAAAAATCACTTGAGTGAGAAGCAACAAGGGAAGTGGCCACAAGTTCATGTTCAAGCCCAAGTTGAAGTTAGGCCACTTCCGAAGAAAAATCAAGATAATGCTCCCCAAGCCAAGAAATCAATGAAGAAGAGAAAGGGGAGCACTTGTTGCTACATATGTCGTGTGAAGGGGCACTTTGCCTCTTCATGTTCAAACAGTACCTTATCTAACCCTATCATTGTTTATGATGATTATTCTCTTAGGAAGGATAAGGATGGCAATGTGTTTGCCAAGTTTGTTGGAACTCAAAGTGGTGTCAAGAAAAGAACCATTTGGGTTGCCAAGCCTATTGTGACTAACCTCTTAGGACCCAACTTGGTTGGGGACCAACTAGCTCAAACTTGATCAATAGGTGTTTTTGGGGGGCATTGGAGACTTGGCTAACTCATGAAGAATTAAGGGATCTTCATATGTTATATTTGATCAAGCCAAGTCCTTTGGATTATTATTTACCTATCTTATATCCAATGTGCCTCTTCGCGGTAACTTGTACTTAACTCATTTATATTGTAAGTTACTTGCCCCTTTACATGTTTTGGTTTTGTACCAAGTATGTGTTTGTATTTGGTGTGCCTCATGCTTGATTATTTTGTGTATTCAAGTATGTCTAGGTGTTTGGCGCATCATTTACTCGTGTGTTTTATTTTGAGCCTCTAATGCATCTTGATGATATCTTATTTGGCTCTTTTAGAGTGGTTAATGGAACATACCATTTTGGGGGAGTGACATGCCTTGTGCATCTCTCAAACCTTAAAATGTGTGTATGTGAGTACTACCACTTAGTATTGATATTGCAAGCTTATCTAGTCACTATGTGGTGTGCCATACTCATGAGAAATTCAAATTCTAAATGTCCATTAATTCTCTCTAGTTGAGGTTGCTTTGCCTCTTATTAAGAAAAAATGAATATCACATTATGGGGGAGTAATATGCTTCTTTTGCATATCACAATCCTAGGAAATGTGAACATATGAGGTAGTGCCACTTAGAGTTGATATTGTTGATTATCTTGTTTCTAGGTGGCATGTTGGCTCAAACAAGGTCCTATTTTTGGTATAAGCTTTTATTCCTCGTATTTTAGTCCTTGTTTGAGTAAGAAATTCTTGGTGCGGTCTTTCTCAAATACATATCTCTATATCTTATTTGGGATACCATTTGCTTCAAGTTATTCTAATCATTGCTTTGCATGATTTGTGACTAGTTGAAGCTATCAAGAATCTCTATCATTGCATAGTTCTTAATCTTTTTATTTCTATCCTATGATTTTTATTGTGAAGATTTATCTTTAATATTCGTGCAATATACCACCAGAAATCTATTCCAATACACTCATTGTCTTTGACAATTGATATACTTGTGTGTGGTAGCATTTGTGGATCATGTTCACTTTGGAGTTAACCTCTTATTGCCTTATTTTATTTCCAAAACTTTGGTGTGGCTCCCATTGTATTCCCTGGCTTTTGAACATATCTTTGATGATGCTTTTGATTATTATCAAATGTGTTTTAGTGGAAGACAAACCTTTTCTTCTCGGAACCTTGTGCCATTGTGAAAAGTGTTAAGGGTTTGGTTTATTTGTTGAAACCTTGATCTTTTGGGAGTTTGTTATCTCATTGTTTATTCTCTATTTTATTTTCTTAAATGAGATAAATCTTTGAGCATTTGTGCTCTTATTTCATCTTTCATGCTTAATAGTTTTTGCTCGGTTCATTTGTTGAACTTTGAACAAATCTTGTGTTGATTTGATTCTTTGATATAGTTTTGACAACAAATGTGTTTTGTCACGCCTTGTATGCCTTCTTGAATATTTTTGGTGTTTTGTCCAAAGTATATCTTCGTTGGATCTTGAAATTCTCGCGCATGCATGTTTAATAAATGTATATATTATGTCATGTTTTGCTTTCTTTGATCCAATATATATCGTATACTCCATCAAATCCTTAAATGGCTAAGATGTGCATGAAATTCAAATTTCATCTCTAAATATGCACATATTTTTATGGAATGTATCCTATGTGTTGTGGTTATTCTAACCACTTTGGACCCAATAAGTTTGGGGACCAAGATGTACTTGAATGTTGTTTTAGGTACATTGAAGATGCAATTGATGCTTGTCTCGTCAATAAGGAAAGTGTTGTCACCACATGATAATTGGAGCCAATCTAGGATGATCTAAAAATTCTTATCTACTACATCATACCATTGCTATCTCGGTAACAAGTATCTTATTCATGCATACTATTCTTCCATCCAATCTCTTGTAGGTTGCATCTTGGCATGAATTTATTTGTTTGTAAATGTTCGATTCTTGCAATTATCTTTGAAAGACTTTTGTATCCTTATTGCTTATGTGAGTAATTTGAGATGATGCATATAATGGGGAGTATATAAAATCATGTTCACGATTCACCAATTCCAAGTATGCCTTCTAGCAATTTATTGCATATCAACTCCTCAAGGTACTCTCATGTGCAATATTGTTGAAATTGCATTAAATCATTCCTTTTGATACTTGTTGCCTTTCTCAAAGTATCCCAACTAGCATTAGTTCCCTTAGTGTTAGTTGTGATGGTTTTGAGATTATTTTTTTTGTTTTTCTTTGGTGAAGTTCATTGATATACCATAAGATAAAATAGAGCCATGGGCTATATATGCACTTAAGCAAAATATCCTCTTTGGTATATCTTATGACTTCCGCTTGGATATCATGTATTCTTTTTATTAACCTCTTATGTGTGGATGTTTCTTTGTGGATTATTCTCATGTTTTTCCCTTAGAAACTTATATACACTAGAGTGTTAATCCTTGTATCTTTGATGTGTTCTAAATAATATAGAGGGAGTGAGGATTCCATGTTTGTGCATATTGTATTCAAATGAAACAACTAATTTATGCACGAACCTTGGGGAGCTTCCTTATTCCACTTAGAACACTATTTGTCCATTTGATTATTTGGATCTTTTGATTGCTTGCTTCATCCGTTGAAGTTCCTTCACCTTGTTATCGTTTTAGCAATCCTTGATCCTCAATATAGTTTGATTTACTCCAAGTGTTCGTCATTGGATATGTGCATGTGATTTCACTCATATTACGAGTAATGCACACCTTGTGTAGGAACTCATACTATATTGTCCTTCTAACCTTGTTATCCATTTTGGCACTTGTTGTCAATGGGGGATAAGTTTAGAGGGTTTTAAGGGAAATGGTTTTCTACTTAAGATTGGTTTGTTCTTAAGTGTTTTCCTTTCATGCATTTCATCTTTATTATGTTTTGCATGGTTGTATATATAGTGGAAACTCTCCCAAAGGTTATGCTTGACAATGTATGCAATGAAATTCAAGATCATCATGTGTGCATATATTGTGGGGGAGTTTGCTCTATATATGTTGGTACTACTCACATCTCCTACATTAGTTGTAGTTTATGTGAGTAGAATCGGTTTTGATATGGGCTAGTATCTTTGTGTTACTTAACCATATCAAATACAACCTCTTGTATACAACTTATTCTCCGATAAGTTGCGTACTTGTTTCTAATATTCATTATATAAACCCTCTTGTTGTGATTGTCATCAATTACCAAAATGGGGGAGATTGAAAGGGTAATTTCCCCTATGTGTGGTTTTGGTGATTAATGACAATCCCTATGGTCTAATGTTTTCACTGAGTTTTATATGAAGGTATATTCCATAGGTCATGCTTGTAGTCCATGTGTTGGATTCAAGTATGGATGCCATGAAGATAAAGGTATACCTTGAGTATTGGCATCAAAATCATCGAGATTAAGAGAATAATATGATATGATCAAGATCTTGAGAGTGTGATCTCAATAGAAGAATTCAAGATATGGCTCTAAGTCGGTGTCATGATAGCCTCATTAGTTGAGCTATGGTTGACTAAGATTTAGAGCATGTAATCAAATTAAGAGTTCCTTATATACATCAAGATATTAAGATGGAGCGCGAGAAGATACTTGGTTGACCAATACAAAGAGTGAAGAGTGATTTCAAGTTGGTTAACACATGAAGCATAAAGAATGTACCACATGGTCTTGTGGTATGGTAAGCCTTGTCAATTATGAATCATGAACTAACCCATTATATATTTGTCTTTGCGTTTTCTATATGGGACAGGTATCTTTCCATGGGCATGCTTAAAAAATGAAGATATTATATAGCCCATGAGAGGATGACATCAAGTGGTGGTCGTCATCAAGGTTGAGAAGGGCAAGTTCAAGATAAGCATCTCGAGAAGATCATTTGCTTGAAACTTGCCGTCCATATTGGTGATAATGGACATGTGAAGACATGTATTAATGAATCTATCCCATAGTGGTGTATGGGGAGAAAATTAGGAGTCTTCACGAAGCAACAATGATCAAGTGTTGCATTCTGGCTTGGGTGGAGCTTGAAGCGTTGTCATCGAGATCAAGCAGGATGCGCAAGGCAAAGGTATGGCCTTGCTAGGTTTTCCTTTTACCGGTCTCAAGGTGGTTGTTGGGAGACCGGGTTATAGGATAGATAGCCGCACTATCAAGAGGGGCTTTCGGTTGTGTAACTTGATCACATCGTCATAGGGAGCTCAATACTTTGCATACTTTGCATCTTCCTATTTTTTTGCTTCTTGGTGTTTCTCCATGTGAGGTTCTTGATCTTGTTGCTAGCTCTTCAACAAGCCCAAGTTCATCGAAAACGTAATTCGTATGCATCTTCTATGGCGTTTTCGAGTTTGAAGTTTTTATCGGTTCTTATTTAGGAAGGCTTCTTACCTTTCTTCATTTGGTTCTATCCTCCTTTGTTGGGCTATGATGTTTCTCTACACAATCTTGTAAAGCTTGTTGTCCTCGTCAAAACAAGCCCAAGATCATAGAAATCGGAGTTCGGATGCAAACGTTATTGCGTTTTTCGTGAAGCCTGGTTCATCCCGGTTGTGGATTCGGTTCAACCGGCTCCCAGACCGGGTGGTGCGGTGTCAGGACCGGAAAACCGGATCTGAAACCGGGATTTTTGGTTTTTCTATACCGAGTCTATCCGAGACTGTGTACTGACCCTAATTCCGGTTTTAAGTTCGGTTTTCCGGTCCAGGAACCAGACCGTCCGGTTCTGGAGCCGGTCCAACCGAACTTTCAACCGAGTTCGCACAGATTTCTTCCAACGGCCATATTTGCTTTCCACTATAAAAGGGGGTTCTTCCCCCAACGTTTTAGCTTGTTCTTGACCACGAAATTGACCTCCATTGTTGAACCTCTTGAGCTTGCTTCCTCCCCCTTCCCTCCTATGATTCTTGCATCTTTTTGAGAGCTTTGGAAGAGGAGATCTAGATCTACAATCCCCACCAATCAATTCCTCTTCTAAGTGAGGGGAACCCATTGGATCTAGATCTTGGAGTCATTGGTTGACTTCCACCATTGTTCTTCCTCTCTAATTCCTCCCTAGAACTTGTTGCTTTGGTGGGATTTGAGAGTGAAGGATTTGATCACCCTTGGTGGTCTTGCTTTGCATTCTTGCATAAGTGTTGAGATCTCCATTACGATTTGTTCGAGTGAGAGACAGTGAGATTGTTACTCTTGGAGGGTGACCTCCTAGTTGGCTTGGCGGTTGGTACCGCGGTGTTCTCTTCGTGGAAGATTGTGAAGAGACCCGGGATTCTCCTTCGTGGAGCTTGTGAAGTGGTTGTGGAGCTTGCCATCTTCGGAGTGGAGGAAAAGCTAGCCATAAGGAAAGGGCCTATTCCTTCGTGGGATAGACTCGGAGAAGAAGGTGAGCCTTTGTGGCGCGTGAGGAATCCTTCGTGGAACCTCACACCTCCCCAACGTGACGTAGCCCCCTTCCCAAAGGTGGCGAACACGGGAATACATCTTCGTCTCCGCGTGCCTCGGTTATCTCTATATCCAAGCTTACTTTCCTTGCGATAGCCATTGAGCTTGAAGTACTTATATCTTGCTTATCACTTGTGGTATATTTATCTTGTGCTATCTTGCTTAGCTTAATTTGTTGGTGGTGCACTTAGTTGAGCCTAGTGTATTTAGGTTTTGTGCTTGTAAAATAAACGTTAGTTTAATTCCGCATTCTATCAAGCCAAAACCGTAATAGTTTTGAAATTGCCTATTCACCCCCTCTAGGCGACAACTCTATCCTTTCACATCCCCCCAGAACGCGTTCCCAACAAGCCAGTCCCATGATGTCCAACATGGGGGGGTCCTACTATGGGTCCCGACTGAACATGGCCCCACCTTTCAGCACGTAACAGGGGGTCCTACTTGTTAGCATGTAATGAGTGAGGGTCCACTACAAGACCCACCTGAATGCAGCCCCACTTATCAGCACGTAACGGCGAGGGTCCACTAACAGGACCCGACAGAGAGCGAGTTTCAGACCGATGTAAGAGTTTTAGACAAGAAGCTGGACAAAAATAAGGAAAAACTAAGCGGCTGGGTAAAAGTGAGTACAACTAACGAACCAGGGGCACGAAAATAGAAATCCCTATATAATAATCTCATCCTCACTAGCATGTACTAGAGTTTTGTGCTATCCACTTGAAAGTAGCCCCGGTTGTGACTCTCAATTTCTCCCCCTTTGAGTTTATAGTGTCACCAGGACACTTACCACCGGTAAGGTCAGACATTTGGTCACGCCAGTTGTCAGAGGCTGTGTTAATGCAGAGAGGACCCCCCTAGATAGGGAGTGCAAGGGTCATAGACATGTCCTGCAGAGTAACGGTCATCTCACCGACACAAAGGTGAAAACTATGCGTCTCCGGCCTCCACCGGTCGACAAGCGCGGTGATGGTAGCAGGGGTTCATGTGCGGTGTACCACAATTGACCATATGAATGAATGGGAGCAATCCTAGCGCTCAGATGTGCACCGTGTATCGATCATCATACGACATCATCTCTTGAAAATGCCCGTGATACCTTAGTCACAGGGGAACAAGAGACTGCACACATACAAGCTCGATTATAACATGTCCATTTAACTTGAGAAACATATAATGATTTGGAGAGGTTTATTTTTCTTACCTTGATCCCCTCGGCGATAATGTAGCCACGGTGACAGTTGTCATACGATGCCTCAAGAAGCGACATGCCTTCGACAAACTCGGTTTGTACATGGGGTGGTGTATGGGCTTCTTCCTCTTCCGATTCCGACATCCTAGATAATTAAAAAAAGAAAGTACAACTAAATATGTGATGCATATTATAAACCAACTACTAATATGAATAAAGTGCTTTCTATATGGCCATCTCCTCGTGTGTTAATTTTAAAAACCATTTTTCCAACGTGGGCATCTCTATGTGAGCAACCATTCTTTCTATATGATATCTCTTGGTGAGCTAATATGAATTAGAACAAACATGTATATGAAGGATTACTATACAAACATGACATTGCTCCATAGGATCTTAATGGGATTTAGGGTTTCACCATGGCATTGCCATTGCCATTGCTAACTGTAGACATCGACCAAATATGACATTGCTCCATAGAATTTTAATAAGATTTAGGGTCATTACCATTGCTAACTCTAGACATCAACCAAACATGACTAGACATCAACTAATCCGATGGGATTTAGGGTTTAGACGAATTTTGCAATTAGAAACAAATAAGATGAAATTTTCAGATAAACTAGAATGATGCGAGGAAGAGTACCTTTGAAAATAGATTGGAGATAAAATCTCCTAAAAACCGTTTGAGATCTTGCCGTTTTGGAGAAGATTGGAGAGAGGAGTGAGTGCAGCCGCCGCCTCTACCAAACCTGGCCATCGGGCCGTGCCTGGGCGGGCCGGCCCGCGACACGCAAAAAAAGCCCGGCCCGAGCACGACCCATGACTTAACGGGCCGTGCCTGGCCCGTGGCACGCGGGTGCCGTGCCCGTGCCGCCTTCCCAGGCACGCGGGCTGGCCCGGCACGGCCCGTTAGCAGGAGGCGCGGTGATATTTCACATAAAGATGCAAAAATGAGTGCCTCGGGGGGTCAAACCGCAGACCTCCGGGTCTTCAACGCCGCACACTACCACGGGAACAATGAAACGTAGCCGCTATAGTTCAGGTTAGGACGTTTTTGAAGAGAAATTTTGACGGGCCTGCAGAAAAAGACCACGGCCCAACGTGCTTGACGTGCCACGGGTTGCCCGTTTAGCCAGGCGGGACACGTAGCACGGCCCGAAACGACACGTGGCTTGGCGGGCCACGACGGGCCGTGCCGTGTGCCGGCCCGTTTAACACGTGTCAGGCCTGGGCCGTGCCGGACCGGCCCGTTGGCCAGATTTGGCCTCTACTAGAGTCAGTCTGGGAAGAATGAGAGCTAGGGTTAGGGGAGAGGCGCCGCACGGTTAAGCGATGGTGGGCGTGTTGATGTTGGTTTACTTTTTTCTTTCTCATCATTCATCAAAAGGAGGATACAACGATGTTGGAGAGTGGGAGTCCGCCAATTTCTGGCGAGCGGGAAAATTTCCCGCACTCGCGCCTCCCCCTCTATAAAAATCCCATCGTTACGCTCAATTGCTCCACTCTCCCCCATCCGCCGTCTCCCACCAAATGGGCCGCAAGAGGAGGTCTAGGGTTTCCGTCGATGACGACGGCGCCGAGGAGAATGGAGAAGAATCCGCTGCCAGTCCCGCCGCCGCGGAGAGCAAGACCCTCTACGAGGTAACGATTTTCCTCCAAACCCTAGGGTTACAGATTCCGGTATTAGTGTTCGATCGAATCATGCGCGAAGGTCTCGGATTCGTGGATGAACAGGAATGGCGCCGTACGTACGCTTGTTTGATTATGCAGCTTCGTCTTATTTTTGTGGATCTCCACGCGAATCACCCAGGTGCTAGTGTTTGGGGATTTTGATTAAACCTGCGCAACCTGGATGTTAGCCCCAAGTGAATTTGCAAGACAGTTGATCTGGTTACTTGTGTGTGTAACGTGCCCATCTCTCTGCTGCGTTGTCATACAACTTTTATCATGCAAATCAGTTGAATCGTATGGCTATACAGCCAGGGAACTCAAATTACTTGTGCATCAAATCAAAACAGATAATTGTGCATTTGGATCTGAAATATACACGTGCCAGATGAGTTGTATTTTGTATCCTGCTCTATGTTGTCAGGATCTATTTGGTGTCATCTTTGGGGGCTTCTCAGCAGTACTATCATGGAATATATGCAAACCCATGTGATGTTTGGCTTTTATTCTTGCCCTGTTTTGGGAGTCGAAGAGTCAAACAATTCTGTGTCTGTTTGTCAAAGGGAAGATGTTTGCTTGGGAGTTACATAGTTAGATCTGCTGGACTATATGTATGCTGATTCAGGAGCATATTATGGTTTAATTTTAGGCGCCTCTTGTCCTGTAAATCATACTACACTACAAATAGGAAAACGTTTGCTCAGTTTTTTCTTTAGTGACGAAAGTCTGCTCAGTTGATGAATCAAAAACAGCTACCTCCGAGTAGAGTCTTCAGGGGGCACAGACAGTTTGCAACTGGTGATTCATGTCTAGTTAAATCAAGATCTATCGTTTTGTTAGATGAACAATACTTGTGCCTTGCATCCATGGTTTGCGTATATTTCTTCACAGCTCCTAAACCATCTATGCTAGGCTTTTTTGCGTCTTCATTTTCAATGCAAAGCTGTAGTCAACGGATGCATGTGGCCTGATTAAGCTTAACTTGGTAGAAAACCTTGTATAGACTATGGGCTGAAAGTGTTCAAACCAGTCCATAGCAAGAGCCTTAAAAGGGATTAACTCTGAATTTTATAAGAGTACATGCAGAAATAATAGTTATGCTCCTTTTTCCTCTTCCTCTTTCATAAGACATACCTCATGATATCCCCTTGTTTTCTTCATCATTCAGATCTTAGGGGTTGAGAGGACAGCTTCACAGCAGGAAATCAAGAAGGCATATCACAAGTTGGCCTTGCGTCTTCACCCTGATAAGAATCCTGCAGATGAGGTAGAACCTCAGTTTAAAACCTTTATTTATGGAGTAAATAAGTGCCAGTTCTCACAATTGGAGTGTTCTGTGATGTCAGGAAGCCAACGAAAAATTTCAGCAGTTGCAGAAGGTGATATCTATTCTTGGAGACGAGGAGAAAAGAGCATTGTATGATGAGACTGGCATTACTGATGATGATGTGAGCTTCTAATCCTAGTATTTTGCTTCCCTTCGTTCAGTTTCTGTGAAATATTCTGGAACCTTATCTTTCCTCTTAGGCACTGGTTGGAGAAGCTGCAGACAATCTCCAAGCTTACTTCAGAACAGTATTCAAAAAGGTTCGTGTTTGCTCCATGTCAGTGAGAAACTTATGGCTTTCCATTTGCTTGTACAATGCGTGGTGATGGTTTTGCTTTGTCTGAATTACTAGGTTACTGAGGCTGATATTGAAGATTTTGAAGCAAAGTACAGAGGGTCAGATTCTGAGAAAAAGGATTTGAAGGACCTCTATACCAAATTTAAGGGCAAGATGAACAGGTGACTGTTGTAAATTACTGTGCTTTTAGGCTGGATTGAAATATTGTTTCCAAAAATGGATAGACTGCATGTGAACAACTGGATTTCAATTCTATCTTAACTTGCTATCCTTTTGTGCAGACTTTTCTGTTCAATGATTTGTTCAGATGCCAAGCTTGATTCCCACCGCTTTAAAGATATAATTGACCAGGCCATTGCTGAAGGTAAATAATTATATGCTGTTGCCACCACAATTTTACCAAAATTGATCTCTTGTTCCAGTTCATCAATGAGGTGGGATGCCTAGTTTATGCATGTCTGAGTCAACCTGCTCCTTGAAACTTCTAATGTGCAGTGATTTGACCATCTCCTTCCGTTTTGCAGGCGAGCTGAAGTCCACAAAGGCGTATGAGAAATGGGCTAAAAAGATCTCTGAGATAGAGCCACCCACAAATCCATTAGAGAGGAGAGTGAAGTAAGCTTCCACCTTTACCTCCCTAAAACACTTAATCTAATTTCGATCATCTGAAATATATTTTCTTCATCACCCTCTCACTAGTCACTACTGAATTTCTGCTGAACTTCCATAGGAAAAAGAAAAGCCAGGAGAGCGATCTCATGTTGGCAATCTCGCAGCGCAGGGAGCAGAGGAAGGGGCAATTTGACTCGTTGGTCTCATCCATAATGTCCAAGTGCGAGTCCAAGGCGTCCAAGGCAAGCAGCTCGGAGCCCACGGAGGAAGAGTTCGAACGTGCTAGGCAGAGGCTGGAGAAGAAACGTTCGAAAGGGCGCAAATGATACTGCTCTTGGAGTGCAGGTCAGAGGCCGTCTTTGCCATCTGGCTGATGTCGGTGGTTATGCTTGGAATTTGTCCTTGTTTGAAGAAAACTGGAAGTAGGAGTCGTGGGGCTTGTGTTTTGCTACTCTGTTAACTTTGTTTGAAGAAACCGGTCGTGTGTATAAGTAATTATAAGTACTGAATGGAAGTACTCCTGTTTGAAGTAACTATAAGTAATAGGAAGTGTGTCCTGTTTGAATGTAAACCTAGTACTCCCTCCTACCCATATTAATTGACTCAAATTTATCTAGATTGGGATGAATCTAAACACTATTTAGTATATAGGTTTATCCAAATTTTGATAAATCCAAGTCAACTAAGGCTAGTCATAGTGAGAGTAACTTGAGTAGTAACATAGTCCTACTTGTAATCTAATTACAACAAGTTGCAAATCATAATGCATCATTATAGGTTTATAAACAAACATTAATAGTTCGCGTTGAACACCAAGGCGAAGAATCATGATGAGCAGCAGCAGGCAAAAAAAAAAAAAGGCAGCCACAATCATCGTCTGCCATCAGCTCCAGCTAATTTCGGCAAGCGCCAGCCCGACCAACCGACGGCCACCCGGGCTCCCCTCCTAGCCGCTCGCGCGCAGTACAAATCGCGGCGCCGCGCCTGGCCACCCTCTCTCCGCACAAGCGATCGAGAGAGACCCCCCAGACCCTCCCAGCTACTCCGATCCACCAGAATAAACCGCGCCTCGTCGATCAATCTCCGATCCCCATTTCCTGATCCCCTCCTCTAGCGAGTACCATCACCATCGATTAGCTGTGCAGCGTGCAGGCTCGTCGACGAGGAAGAAGGGTCCGAGGAAGAGAGAGCTAGGAGGAGGAGAGATGGAGATGAAGAAGATCGCCTGCGCCACGCTCGTCGCCGTGGCGGCTTCCGCCTCCCTGGTCGCGGCATCCGAAGGCCCCGCCGGCGCGCCCGGCCCGTCCGCCAGCGGAGTCTCCGCCGTCGCGCCCGCCGCCGGCGCGCTCATCCTCTCCCTCGTCGCCTACTACCTCCACTGAGAAGACGGGCCCGAGCGCGTATTTCGTTCGCGGAGGCGCTGAAGCAGCTGCTGCACGTAAATCGTGCCTATCCGACGCGGGCGCGACTTGATTAATTTATCGATTATATAATTAATTAATTTACGACTATATATATTATACTGGTATAATGTACTATACTACTATGTATTTTTTTTTTGATTTTTCGTCCTTTAACCTATCTGATTCGTTCGGTGCGTTCGCTTCACATTTGTAAATTGTTGTAGCCGTGCGTAATGGCGCCACATTGATATCTGATTTCAAATTGGCATTTCGGTGTAATTCTAGCGGTTCGGTCCTGATTCTTTTTTTTGCATCGGCTTTATAATTGTTTTAAATTTTACTCCCTTTGTTTAAAAAAATATAAAACGTTTTAATTTTGTGAATTGAATGTACTTAAACGTTTTTTAGTATATAGATACATAAAGGTTTAGAGTAAAATCTATATCTATATCTATATATATATACCAAATAATAAAGGAAGGAGTGTTTCTTGTAGTACCTACACTTTTTTGAACGATTTTGCCCCTATCAATTCGAGGATATTACCCACTATGCCACCCATAAGTATAGAACAACTCGCAAGAGGCAACTCTCGATGGGTCCTGGCCAATCTATATGTACTTCTCGTACACTTATGATCGATTTGGTCATTGTCTCAAACTTACACGTACGTCCTCTTGTTCTGTTCGAACGTTAAATCAAGAACTTTCTACATCTTAGTAGTAACGGACTATGAGTCGTGCACATCACGGACTCCTGAATTGTGGCCTGGTGGAGTCGCCGTGTACAAGGACTCGTGGTGCCATCATGTATAAACATAGAGCTTGGCTATTTTAGTCTCCATGATGTGAGAGAACAAGAAACAAAACGAGGACCATGTCAGCGCCGTAGCTCCGCCGATCACCATGGTCGTACAAACTTCATCATGAGCATCTTCCCGCTGACATCGGCGATATGGCCCGGACTACTGGCCACTGTCGCCCCCATGTCGGACCAAGACCTGAGGCAGCAAACCATCGCCGGAACACCCAAACCACGCGGCGAGGCAGTCTGACAACGGTGAACGGGCTTCGCCATCTTGGCATGACGCCGCCACTAAGTCATTGAGTTCATGTAACATGCATGAAAACAGTGAGGTCAGATCGCATGGAGCTGTCACTGGGGCCGATCTCCACGTCAGAGTATCGACGAGTTCGGTGTGCGCTGCAAGCTATTGCATGGAGTGTTTGCACACGGAAGCTGATGCAGAGCTGGAGAAAATCAGGAGGCAACGACACACGGAAGCAGAGGTGTTCTGAAACTGGGCGAGATCGATCCAATCGATGGCGGTGCTGCGATGGGGTGTGCGGTGCTACAAATCACTGGCGAAGCCCATGGCTGAAGCGGCCTAGAAGAGGAGTCCTAGCAGCGGCGCCACAAAGACCAAGGCCCATGCAGGCTTGGTGGCGCGGTACTGCCGTGCTAGGCAGATGCGTGCGTACAAAAACGCAAGCGCTGCAACATGTACAACAGTACGAGTCAAGGCTGAACTGAACTGATGCAACACGTGCATGAGATTTGTTTAAATGAATAAAATGTGTCACGTGTTCTGTATCCTACGGTACTTTCCATCATGAGCAAGATAAAAAGAAATTGATCCATGAGCATTGGAACATACGTGTGGATGAAGTAAGTGCATCACTAAGTTTGATTGGATTCAAGCTTGCAATTCTTTCCTATGTCCAGATGGTTTTTTCTTGGTTTCTTTGCTCGGTGTCCTGTTTGAGTATGAGATGACAATTGTTGCATGATACAGAGTAATAATGAAGTGGACGCGATGTGTGTATATAAGGCTCGAAGCAGTCTGAGTGCATCACGAGGATCGTGCATATACAGGGTGCCACCAATGTGATTGGTGATCTTCACTTCTCCTGCTACTACACGTGTGTAATGAAGTAGCCTCCTTTGGTAGTTCAAGTCCTCCTTGGAACAAGCTACAACTTATGGATCATAAGCTAGCCCTTCGTGTGTGTAGTACATGGAGTATTATATGTTCGAGATATTTTTTTGTAGAGTTGCAAGCGTAGGAGCTAGCTAAGCTTTGGTTTCAAATTTAGATGAAGTTTGCTTATTTTAGAGCATTATAAAACATATCACGTATATATCTTCAAGTTCCATAATTAGCGTAGGTTTCAACTCTTTATCTATTTTCTCCAAGCGATGGTGACATGAAAGTTCTCAATAAAGCATGGTCACTGAATCATGAAAGAGATATGCCTAATTCTCATGGGGTCATAGCTGAAAAGCCGAGATACAAGTAAGAAGGGAGCTAGCAAAGTCGAAGGAAGATGGTTTTACATTTTTTCCTGTGTTTATCAATTTTGATCTCCCGTTGCAACGCACGGGCATGTTTCCTAGTATACGCTAAAAAACGTCTGAATATATTTATTTTATAAAATTAAAATATTTTATATTTCTGAATGAAGAGACTACATGGAGTATATGGGATGGTCGTGCGAGAAGGTACACTGCGTGTCATGATTCATGCCGCGGTCGTGTTTCGTGACGAGTCAAAAATTCGCTGTCGTGATTAGAGAAACGGAAAGGATGCTTGCAGACCTGCCATCGGCGCGGTGGCATGAATCATGATGCACAGTGTTACCTTTTTTCCGTTTGACCCGCACTACGAAATGCTCTGGGACGTGGCCTATCCATCGGCGCTGCCATTTTTCGATATAATTAATACTTATAAAGAAAGAGAATACTAGTACAGTATAATAAAAAAACAAATGATAATTTTTGATTGACCGTTTCCCTTTTCGTCCCTGAAATCCTGAATCCGATTCCTCACATCTCCCTCGCCTCCGCGCTCTCCTTCCCCTCTCCGCTCCCACAGTCCCACATCGCTTACCCAAACCCTAGCGGGAGTGCTAGCTGCCGCAGCGGAATGGAGTCGCACGTGCTGGTGGCGCTGGCCCTCTCCTTCGTTGGCGGTCTCAGCACCTCCCTCGGTACGCGCCCTCCTCCCGCCACAGATTTTTTTCCACCCGACTCCCTCGGTTTGCCTCCCGCTACCTGTGTCTGCCACCGTGCTGTGAGCGGTCTAGGAAGGAATTCCGAATTCGTCTTCCACGCCGCCGCTTCCGTTTCTATTCCTTAGCCCGCCTGAAATAATTCTAGTGTTCTCTAGCTGTTTGGACAGTTCTAGCCCCTTCTCGTTGAATTGTACTGAAAAATAAATCAGGAGTATATGTTTGTTAAGCGATAGAATTCCGTGCCGGTTGGGTTAGGCCCCTAAGCAGGATAGTCGATCAATCGCCGCAACCCAAGTTCATCAGAATACGTAGAGGAAGCTACCCACTAGGGACCTATCAGACAAAACTTTCAAGGTTGGCCCGAGTGGCAAAGTTAAGTTTCACAGGTTTAGGGACTGTGTCTGTGTGTGTGTGTGTGTGTGTGTGTGTGTGTGTGTGTGTGTGTGTGGTTTCCTCTTGTTTGTTTACGATGCTCAAGTGGTAATGATCGGTCTTGATCGCTCACCTAATGTATCTAGCTAATGTGCCTCCACGTCGTACTTGCTTAGTTTTTGACTTTTGGTTAACACAAATCGCAGCCGTGAGAACAATACAAGATGTTGCATAAATTCTTTTCTCAAGCTGGTTTAGAAAGGTGCTTATACTTGAGATCCTGCAAGGCATCTTTGTTGTGCACTTGCCATGACTTCAGCTAAGCTCCAATTCTGCACTTTCAGGGGCGCTGTTTGTGATCTTGAATCCTAGCCCTGACCTTAAGAGGCTCGGCCTCCTCCAGGTCGTCAAATTGTTCTTTTATGTTATTGGTTAACTTCACTGTCTTTTGGGTAAGTAATAATTGTCTAATTGCTTGTGCTCTACACACCGCTTATACTGCGTACAGGGATTTGCTGCTGGACTTATGTTGAGCATTTCGTTTCTAGACTTGGCACACAATGCACTCAATTCTATAGGCTTCTTGAAGGCCAACCTTTGGGTGAGTCCGTTTTTCCTTGAAATTCTTGAATTGTCAGGGAAATTTTGGTATATCTTTTTTTTACCGTAAAACCGTAGGGGAGGCCCCTACGGTGTGATTTTCATTTTAGAAACAGAGAGTACACACAAAAAAGATGATAAGTTACATGGTAAAAACTACAAAGGTGAGGGGAGGAGAGTTCAGCGACTATACAAGGAAGCACAAAAAAAGACTAGTTAGAACTGTTCTACCCAATCAGCCAATGCTCGTTTATGTGCAGGTTTAACTCTATGAACAATAAGTCTTAGATCCTTCTTGATGACAGCCCTCCAAGATTGCAAAGATGGAATTTCGGTATATCTCATATAACAAATTGCAATCTATTTTGTAGTTTTTTGCAGGAGTTCTTTTCTTTGGTTTGATTGTCAGGTTTATTCCAGAGCCAACATTTGTGCCAACAGCTGATGCAGGCAAGAAAAAGGTTGGAATGAACAATCTTCAGGGATACTTACAGCATCATATTAATCTGTTTTCGTACGAACATAGGACGGTTGAGTACAATTTAGTTCTTTTTGTGGAAAGCAGACTGATCATGATGGGTCGGGTAAAGATATGATGAAGAAACATCGCCGGCAAGTCTTATTCAGTGGTATCATTACAGCTGTTGGTAAGAAACTAAGAATGCGTCTAAATCATTAAGCTCCCTTGTTTTATCAGGCCTGCACTCGTCAAGATTTATTTCGGGAGGCATGATTATTTGAATTATTTCATCCCACCGAGGTTCCTTAATAAAGTCCTGTGGACTATTGCTTCAGTCATTTGACTTTATACTTATATTCTGAACTGCAGGAATCAGTTTGCACAATTTTCCCGAGGGAATGGCTGTATTTCTTGGATCTGTGAAGGTTTGTGTACTCATTTTAATATAGTGGCATAACTGATTTGCTAAAGAGGGCTTAGGACTGCACCTTGCATTTGTGCTGATAGAAAAATTACCGGGGCCTAGCTTAGTTGTTTTAGTTTTTGAAGAGCTAGTTTACCATGTATGATTATTTAGCTTGCGGCTGATTATATTGGTATAATTGAAAAATTGCAGGGCCTCCGCGTGGGAGTTAACTTGGCTTTTGCTATTGCTTTACATAACATACCTGAGGTACACTCAACCTATCAGCCTTTCTGGTTAAGTAACCTGAAAATTCATACATGTTTCATATACTCCCTCCGTCCCAAAATATGTTTTAATGTATAGTTATTTTGGGACGGAGGGGGTTTGAACTTGGCTTTTGCTATTGCTTTACATAACATACCTGAGGTACGGAAATCAACCTATCAGCCTTTCTGGTTAAGTAACCCGAAAATTCATATAGCCCTTGCATGTTCTTTGCAATAAAATTCAACTACCATTATTTTCTGCTGTTATAATGCACCAGGGAACTCATGTACAAGCTTAATGAGAAAACCCCGATTTCATGATAAGACAGAAGGGCCACAATGATTCTTAACTTTTGTCCAGTGCTTATATGCCATTAAATTTTGAGCATTTTGATATTCGCTAGGTCTCCACGCCATCTGAGTTATTCACTCTGAGCGCTCGTAGGTCGCCCTGTTATAATATCTTTTTTTGAGCTGAATCTGTTATAATATCTCTTACATATATTCCTTTTGATCCGTCTGTTTCAGTTTGATGCTGAGTTAGTGTAATGGAATTAGATGGCATCAAACATATTAGCACATACAAGGGAGAAATTTGCAAATTGTGTATGCGAGATTATTATTTTGAATAAAATTTACTGTATAAAAACTAAAATAATTTCATTTTGTGGAGAGAAGATTTAGGGAAGCTGTGGTTCTACAAACATACATCTGAGATTAATGACAGTCTGACATAAATATTGATGATTTTGTGCAGTTTACTATCCTAGCTTGTTCTTTTATCCACTGTCCTAACTAGTTGACACTTTGTAACCTTCTCAGGGGGTTGCTGTAGCTCTGCCACTCTATTTTGCTACCAAAAGGTACATGTTTTCCCCATGTCGACATGAATAATGTATGAGGTTTATAGTTCACATCGGCCTTTAAAAAATGAGTCCCTAACATAAATGCTATGGACTCACTGTTTTTCTATAGCCAAAAGTTATATGTGTAGGTTACACAATTAAAGCCATGCTTGTTAAGATAAAATATTTTGGCATACAATTTGAGAACTTTTCATAGATGGTGGACTACTCTTATCTTGTCTATGTGAGTATGTGACCTTCACCTGTTTGTCCAGTCTTAAAAAGGTGAGAACAATGATTGGGATTCCAAAGTATTAGAGAGCATGAAAATGCTTGAAATGATTGTACTTCAGAAAGACATAAAAATAACATTTCCTTTACAGTTCAGCATGTCCTATTTTAATTGTTGTACCTATTCAATTTGGCAGTGGATAATATCTATCTGTATGTTCCCTTCTTTTGCATATCAAAGCAAATGGCAAGCATTTAAATACGCAACACTCTCTGGTTTGGCTGAGCCACTTGGAGTGTTTTTTGTGGGTATGCTACTTTTTGTAAGCTGTTTCTGCAAGTTTATTCTTTTCATATATAGCTATCGAGTACTCACGTAAATATGGTTACCGCAGCTGCCTTTTTTCCGAGCAACTTAAATCCTGAAATTCTTGAAGGCCTGCTGGCATCAGGTTAGTCTGTTAGTGGAGCTAAAAGTGATATTCATACCTAGTACTCCCTCCGTTCAGAAATATAAGACATTTTAGCTTTGTGAATCGAATGTATCTAGATGTCTTTTAGTGTATAGATTCGTAGAGGTTCGGAGTGAACCTATACACTAAAAGGGCTCTAGATACATTCATTTCACAAAGCTAAAATGTCTTATATTCCTGAACGGAGGGAGTACTTTGTTGACGTCCCGCTTGTCTTTATGCAGTTGGTGGTGTTATGGCTTTCCTCACTTTGCATGAATTGTTACCTCTAGCATTTGACTATGCTGGTCAGAAGCAAGCTGTCAAAGCAGTGTTTGTTGGCATGGCAGTCATGTCTGCAAGGTTTGTTCATGTTCCAAATTAAATCAGTATGCTTCTGTGGTGACTAGTGTGGATTTGTTTATCAGTTCAGATCATAGGGAGAATATCTGTATGTTTTGAAGCACCTTTGCACAAGATTTTTCTGTTCAGTTTTGAAGCACATTTGCGCTGCAACTTGAGAAAAATTAACTAATATCAATGTACACAGGGTGGTACCTGAGACCTCATAATAATCTAGTTGATATGGTTTTGGATAGTATCATAGCAAACCAACATTATATGTTGTTGTCAGTTAAGATCATAGGGAGAATATCTGTATGTTCTATCATCTAGTAGAAAATTTATAGCATGGATATTGTATGATGACAATAGCCTTAAACATATTGCCCTCTTTATCCATGCAAAATAACGACCTGCGTAAATTTGGTCATTAGAAATATGCATATCAATGCGATCATCATTATTCAAGGGTTGGATGCACCAGCGTCGTATCAATAGTCGCATAATACATTAACTAATTTTGGCACAAAATTGTACTCCCTCCGTCCCAAATTTGTCTAGGTTCACATGTATCTAGATGCGTTTTAGTGTATAGATACATGCGAATCTAGATAAATCTACGACATCCTTTTTGGGAAGGAGGGAGTATTTATTTGCTATTACGCTCTTACACAGCTCCATGCCTTGAAAGTGGCCCACATTATTCTACATACCTAACTTGTGATTCCGCATTGGCAGCTTGTATTTCCTGGAGATGAGCCTGCCGAAGGAGATCAGCCTGTAGCATATGACTGCACAACTGCAACCATAGCAGCCTTTTTGCAGTAACATCTGAAGCCTGAGAACTTTGCAGTAGATCTTCCTTTTCTTGTGCTCTGCAAGGCAGGGGGTGTGGGATGGAGCTGCAGTCGTCGTTCATAGAAGAGTTTTGGCTAGACTGTTGCACTGTCCATGTGTATGCTATTACTCCTGGTGATTGTGTCTGACCATTTACAATGTACTCCACAAACAACACCCAGAATCGAAAGGAAAAAACTGCCAGATTTGTTGTTCGGTTTATAGCTGGAACTGATCGAGGCAAATGATGTTGCATTTGCCAACTGAGTTTAGCTAGTTCCTTCAATCCTTCCCTATCACCTTCGCGTTGGATTTCCGCTTCCGTGGAGCAGCATCAGCCACCACGGCATCATCTGAACCGCAGACATAGCATGATATGTACTCCCTCCGTTTAAAAATATAAGATGTTTTAGATTTATAAAGGAGATGTATCTAGACACATTTTTATGTCTAGATTCATTTAAACCTATACATTAAAAGGTGTCTAAATACAACTCACTTATAAATCTAAAACATCTTATATTTCTAAACGGAGGGAGTAGTAGTCTACAATCTTGCCCTCACGGAAGCCATGTTCGATGCCTCCATCCAGCAGAAGGTAGGCGTCAATTCGGCAACCGTCATCCCGGTCGCTGCATCGGTTGACCGTGTCAGCGCTGATGGACGGGGACAGCCCGGCGGGCACCGAGAGCGCCGGACCATGGCAGCTTTCGCCGACAAACACGGCACGCCCTCTTTGCCCGCGCACGGGTACCACCTTGCCCGCGTCCAGATCCACCCGGTGCACCTCGTACTTCCGAGGAAGATTCGCCGACGTGCTGCTGTTCACCAGGATCAGCTCGCTGTCGTTGTCCACCAGGTTCACCGTGTTTGGGTCTGGCCACTTGAGAGAACCATGCTCCACCTCCGTCGCCATCACCAGCTGCGGCCGTCGGCGGCGACGTCCACCGCCATGATGCCTTCCTCTGGGGCGCAGTAGAAGCGGCTCTCGCCAACGACAAGGTTGTGAAGATCGGGTTGGACAAGCAGTTAGCCGCCCACCGGCTCCACCGCTCGGCGTCGGGCCTGGCCATGGCTAGATGGTGACGTTAGAGTGTTACGGTTAGACATATTTGATACTCCCTTGGTCCTAAAAAGAATGTCATAAGTTTGTTTGAATTTGAATATATTTATATACTAAATAGTGTCTAGATACATTCAAGTTTAGACAAACTTAAGAATTCTTTTTAGAACGAAGAGACTAGTTTAAATATTGTAATTAGATCCAATCTCTACTAGGTTTCTTAGTCCTCAAGTTTTCTAGTCTCTTTATATAAAAAATCTAGAGGTGGTTTTCGGCGCATCGTCCATCGTCCGTCATTTCTCTGTTTTCCCGATGGCTCGGTGTGCTAATCCATGTCGGTTTGTTTTCCGGATCGCTCTGTTGACCTGTAAAGTCTGCTTGGTTTAGTCGCACCCCGCCTACGGAAGGAGGCCACACCTAGCTTATAAGGGAGAGATTTCTTTCTCCTTTCAGTCCGAGCTTTTAGGATGGAGTGGACTCTTTTCTTATTGTTGAGCTGTGAGCGCATAAACGTTCAGAACATGTGCTGAGTACTAAGCTAGCCAAATGGACCCTAACAGCTAACCTCGTTCCTCCCGCTCATATAGCCACAGAAAGAACCAAGCCACCGAGAACCCCTAGGGCAACAGTCGATAAGACGCAGAGTAAGGACAAGGTCTTCGGCAAGCAGACGGAGGACCGACACAACATGCTGGCCGGTAGGAAGCGCGCCTTCAAGGTTAGCTCGACGAGTACCTTGCAGTCAGCCTGTAAGTGGCATGTTTACGGAAGTCCGTGGGCTTGCCGCTTATCTCCGTTTGATTAAATGGAACTACAATTTGGCCCAGTTAATTACCGTCTTGTGCCGCGGCATCCGTTTAGTTCCACCAAACAACGACCGGCCGTCATGGGGCAGCTCTTTTCAGCTCGTTCTTCTGTATTTTTACTGCTCTTCTCAGCTCGTTCTTCTCTGCACACCACAAATCAGGCCTGCGCATGGAGACGATAAAATTGCAGAAAACCACCACAATTGATGGTTCGGGATCAGAAAACCACCGGTTTTCAAAAAATTCGCAAATCACCACCAGTTTTGGTGGAAACGTTGCGCAAAAACACTGATTTTAATTTTTAGGCACTTTAACAGTTATTAGGACTGGAGGGCCCACTGTCAGGTGTGACGTGAGGCCGCCGTTAACAGCTCTGTGTGGACATGGTTATGTGAGAAAATTGCAGAAAACCACCAGAATTGGTGGTTCTAGATCAGAAAACCACCGGTTTTCAAAAAATGAAACACAACTTGTACACACAAAATGAAACCAGCGTAAATCTCATAGGAAACACAAATGATATCAAGTAGGACCATAGTACCATTACAAATGATATAGGGTTCGAATCCATAGATTCAAATAGCAAGTAGTACCATTACAACAGGTTCAAAATGATAGCAACTAGTACCAATCCAAGAGGTTCACAGACACATTTCATAGGTTCAAATACATTGATAATAGTAGTAGTACTCCATCATCTTCACAAATCACATGATCTTCTTCAGATCCTTCACAGACATTTGGTCAATACCACTTGCATTCAAGTACTCCTTGATCTTTCGAGTAGGCTTGATAGCCCTAGTGGGTCTAGAAGAACCTGGGACAACTGATCTTGGAGCAATAAACCCAACTCTTGCCCTAGCTGGAGCAGATTGTGCTGGGGCAGTTGCAGGAGCAGTAGATGGTGGTGGTGGCCTGGTAGCAGTAGTTGATGATGCTGGTGGTAGCCTGGTAGAAGCAACAACATCTGGTGGTGGTGGCCTGGTAGCATTTTCAGTAGATGGTGGTGGCCTGGTAGCTGATGAACCAACATCTTCATTGCTCCTGTTAGCCTGCATATTAATACATTCACACTTAATACAATTATTTACATCAAAATACAATTAGATGCAGCTAAATTCAATTATATGTAGGTAAATGCAATGGCACATTTACCTTGTGCTGGTTCTTCCTCATCTGCAGCTGTGGGGTAAGTGGCTGCCCACAATTTGTGTACCTGTGCCCAACCAACTTGCAATTGCTGCAAGTTATTGAACCCATCCTTGAAGATTCTTTTGGGGCAGGCACCTCAAACTTGCCCTTCCTCCTTTTAGTCTGCATCCTTCCAGGATCAGCCCTAAAGACTGATGGATCAATATCTGGTGTATCAGTTCTAGACCAAAGGTCTTCACCAGGTACAGGGAATATGACAGGATTATATGCTGCCAGGTACATGGGCTTCTTGAAGTAGTCATGGACAAAATCTTCTGGTTGTTGCTTGGACTTGTAAATGGCACAGACTGCATGGTGGCATGGAATGCCACTTAAGTCCCACTTCTTGCAACCACATGTTTTTGCTGTCAAGTCCACGGCATAACACATGTCCACTCCCCTACTCACTTTCCACAGATTTCCAACTGATTTTTGGGCTTTATACATCCTAGAATATTTCTTGGACTCCTTCTAACACCTCGGCAAAGGTAGGGCAGATTTTCCACCTTGCAGATGCTACACCTGTCCTTTTTATCTCATGTCTAGTCATTATTTTAGTTCTAATCCCCTCAAACATAGTCTTCACTGGTTTTCCTCTAACATCTAGTATCCACTTGTTAAATACCTCACTTAGGTTATTCACTATCAAATCAGTTTTGCAGTTGTAGTCCATGGCATACCTTGCCCAGCATTCAATAGGGATTTTACTCATCCAAATCCATGCTTACTCACTCTCCTCTTTCAAGTTTTGCATTCCAATGTCAAAATCATGTTTAGTGTATGCATAAGCAGCTTCATCCTGATATTTTTTAAGTTCTTCCCCTCTAAAACCGGCTAATTGAAAGTTGGCATAAATATGTATAACTACATAAACTACATAAATATGCATATCTACAACCATCATTCAAATTGCACACAGATATTAAATATGTATAACTACATAAAGTCACCAATAAATGGTCTACATCCATCGAGGAAGCCTTCTTTGGAACCATTCAGGCAAACAAACATACCATGAAATATAGGATTTTTGCTGGGATGTTCTATTAGCTCCTTTGTAGTGACTATGCATCTGTTGCCTGGATCGGTGTCAATCACTCTCTGTAAGTAATCTCTCAGTCTAGTGTATTGCTTCACTTGATCACCTAAGACAACTGCAAGTGCTTTCTTCCTTGCCCTGTATGCCATCACCTTTGGCACATCAACTCCATATTTTTCCTTGGTACTTTCCATCACAGTGCACACTCCAGTACCAGGATCAATTCTAAGATGCTGCTCACTCACCTTGGCCACCCATTTAGTAGTAACCTTGCAGTTCTCCCCTTGTGTTGGACATGTGTGTTGGATATTCATCTTCCTCAAGCAAAAGGTTTTCTCTCCTGCAATCTCTGAAGCTGACATGAAAAAGGGACAGCCTTTCTCATTGCACTTTATAATTACCCTGTCACGGCAATTTCTGTGTAACTTGTAGTTTCTCAGCTGCTTGATGTGCAAGTTCTGCACTGCTTTTCTAAATTGATAAACATCAATGAAACACATTCTCAAACATAGTTGATCCTCTGGCTGCAGCCTATTCTCATCATACCACTTTCTTTCTTTCATCTTTTGTGCCATGCTCTTTCTTCCTCTTGTTGGCTGTACCCAAGATAAAACCTCTGCTCCATCATCGTCAAATTCAGATAAAGTATCATCATCTAAAGGCACAAAGTCAGGAGGTAGACTGCTAACTGTGCTATAATGTGACCTATCTGTGGGCCTAACAATTTTCTTCACCTTCTTATGAGGATATTTGCCGGCTCACCATCTGGCCGAGGAATATACCTACAGTCACTATCTTCCTCATCATCAGAGTTATGAAATATGTCCTCTTCCTTATTCAGTAAGTGTTTCTTGGATTTTTCTCTTTTCCTCTTCAAATCAACTAGCCTCTAGCTAAGATATAATTCTTCAGGCATGTACTCCCCTTGGTCAAAAATGAAATCAGCAGTAAAATCTTGTTCTTCTGAACCTTCTTCATCTTCTAAGGACAAATCTTCACAAACATTTTTCCTTTTCCGTTGCACGTTGTTGCTCTGCTATGTGTACAGATTTTGGAAATCTTCACAAACAAGCTCATCGTCCAAGCTACAAACATTGAAACAACAACTTAATTTCTATTCTAAACGAGATGCCCTAGCTATTTTGACCAAAATCTGCAGATCCTAGTACAAAATCGTAGTGCAACTATGATAGAGATAGAAATAATCGTGCTTACTCTACTCCACCGGTGAATCGGCAGCCCAGATGCGCCGGTGAATCCTTCCACGCCCTGGCCATGGCCACCTCCGCCGGGATATGGACCTGCTGTGGCGCCATAGGGCTGGAGCTGCCGTAGAAATCCCCCTCCTGCTGTGGCACCATAGGGCTGGAGCCGCCACAATCGATCCGATCTCCGGTGCCGCCGCCACGATCGATTCCATCCCCGGCGCCGCTGCCTCCGCTTGGTGTCGCCATCGTGCAAGGGAAAACGTGAGAACGGCGCGTGGTGCCCTCCCGTTAACGGCGTGTGATGCCCTCCCGTCAAGACACCCCACATCATATCTGACAGTGGGCCCTCTTGTCCTAATAATTGTTAAAACGTCTAAAAATTAAAATCAGCGTTTTGCGCTATGTTTCCACCAAAACTGGTGGTGATTTGCGAATTTTTTCTGATCCCGAACCACCAATTGTGGTGGTTTTCTGCAATTTTCTCCATGGAGACGAACCAGTTCAACATACAGTAAGGCACGAACTCCCACTCATGGCTGCTCCACTGACCTTTCTGATGGCGCGGCCACTGTCGCCACACCGCCGGACTTGACCCTGTTTAGTTCGACTTCCGTTTCTGCTCCAAAAAAACAACAATCAGTCACCACCGCATTAGCATCCTATGCGGTTGTCTACTCCTCTGACGATGACGCTCATGTCAGCGGCCCTCCCACGTCCCGCCTCCAGAGTCCGGACGCGCTGGTGGTGGCGGCGAACTGGGCATCCTTGAGGGTTGGTCCGTCGTGCAGTGCAGCTACATTCACTGCCACGACCAACGTTTGGCTGATCCTGCTGGGGTTGGGCAACATTGTTCGTCGACCGCGCGTGTGCGGCCTCCGACAGCTCCTCGCCGCCTATCACCTTGCTGAACTCCAAGCTCCTCGCCAAGTGACCACGGGCAGTCCCTTCTTCCCAGCGAACTCGTGAACCTTCTGCACGGCGCAGGCCTCAGTGAGACGATCACCTTGGCCCCCGCGGCATTTGCCTGACGGTGGATCTCGTGTGGGGTGTAGAACGGGTTGGCGGCGTCAAGGCGGGCCGTGCCAAGGAAGGAGAAGGTGAACTCGGGGCAGTTGCGGAGCAGGTTCATGACGACATCGCCCTTGCCGACTCCCATCCTCTGGAGCCCCACGGCCACACGCTGGGTCAATATCTCCACCTCGGCGTAGGTGTAGGAGACACCCGTCATCCCGTCGATGATGCAGGGGTGGGAGCCCGCCTCGGCCATCTTGGCGAAGAAGTAGCTTTGCAGCGTCCGCTCGTTGGGGATCTCGATGTCCTGCAGCTTCGAATGGAACACGACTATCACCCGCGGCCGCCGCCGGCAACTCCTCCGGCCCGGACCCCATGCGATGTGAATGATCTAGCGAGCTAGCTACCTCATGAGTGATCACAGGCTGGCGATCGATCAAGAAACGCAAAGTGACCTTAATTAAGCTGCTTAAATCAGTCGTTGAAGAATGAAGACGCAACATCATTGTTTCTGACTTCATGTTTGATTTGTCTTCGATCTACTTGATCGTAGTCCTTGGAGAATGGAAACGCATGGAGAGGCCATGTCCAGCACTGACGATACCAATTGTGGCCTGTAGCGGCGGTAGCAGACCAGCCGTGGCTGCCTGCCAATTTCGTTGTTCTCCTCGTGGGTGTCCAATAACGCGATTAAACGGGCACGGCTGGCGGTGCCGTGGACAGCCCGTGGCCACTTACACCCTGACCTGTAAGTGGCATGTTTATGGAAGTCCGTGGGCTTGCCGCTTATCTCCATTTGATCAAATGGAACTACAATTTGGCCCAGTTAATTACCGTCTTGTGCCGCGACATCTGTTTAGTTCCACCAAACAACGACCGGCCGTCATGGGGCAGCTCTTTTCAGCTCGTTCTTCTGTATTTTTACTGCTCTTCTCAGCTCGTTCTTCTCTGCACACCACAAATCAGGCCTGCGCATAGAGACGAGAAAATTGCAGAAAACCACCACAATTGATGGTTCGGGATCAGAAAACCACCGGTTTTCAAAAAATTCGCAAATCACCACCAGTTTTGGTGGAAACGTAGCGCAAAAACACTGATTTTAATTTTTAGGCACTTTAACAGTTATTAGGACTGGAGGGCCCACTGTCAGGTGTGACGTGAGGCCGCCGTTAACAGCTCTGTGTGGACATGGTTAGGTGAGAAAATTGCAGAAAACCACCAGAATTGGTGGTTCTGGATCAGAAAACCACCGGTTTTCAAAAAATGAAACACAACTTGTACACACAAAATGAAACCAGCGTAAATCTCATAGGAAACACAAATGATATCAAGTAGGACCATAGTATCATTACAAATGATATAGGGTTCGAATCCATAGATTCAAATAGCAAGTAGTACCATTACAACAGGTTCAAAATGATAGCAACTAGTACCAATCCAAGAGGTTGATAGACACATTTCATAGGTTCAAATACATTGATAATAGTAGTAGTACTCCATCATCTTCACAAATCACATGATCTTCTTCAGATCCTTCACAGACATTTGGTCAATACCACTTGCATTCAAGTACTCCTTGATCTTTCGAGTAGGCTTGATAGCCCTAGTGGGTCTAGAAGAACCTGGGACAGCTGATCTTGGAGCAATAAACCCAACTCTTGCCCTAGCTGGAGCAGATTGTGCTGGGGCAGTTGCAGGAGCAGTAGATGGTGGTGGTGGCCTGGTAGCAGTAGTTGATGATGCTGGTGGTAGCCTGGTAGAAGCAACAACATCTGGTGGTGGCCTGGTAGCATTTTCAGTAGATGGTGGTGGCCTGGTAGCTGATGAACCAACATCTTCATTGCTCCTGTTAGCCTGCATATTAATACATTCACACTTAATACAATCATTTACATCAAAATACAATTAGATGCAGCTAAATTCAATTATATGTAGGTAAATGCAATGGCACATTTACCTTGTGCTGGTTCTTCCTCATCTGCAGCTGTGGGGTAAGTGGCTGCCCACAATTTGTGTACCTGTGCCCAACCAACTTGCAATTGCTGCAAGTTATTGAACCCATCCTTGAAGATTCTTTTGGGGCAGGCACCTCAAACTTGCCCTTCCTCCTTTTAGTCTGCATCCTTCCAGGATCAGCCCTAAAGACTGGTGGATCAATATCTGGTGTATCAGTTCTAGACCAAAGGTCTTCACCAGGTACAGGGAATATGACAGGATTATATGCTGCCAGGTACATGGGCTTCTTGAAGTAGTCATGGACAAAATCTTCTGGTTGTTGCTTGGACTTGTAAATGGCACAGACTGCATGGTTGCATGGAATGCCACTTAAGTCCCACTTCTTGCAACCACATGTTTTTGCTGTCAAGTCCACGGCATAACACATGTCCACTCCCCTACTCACTTGCCACAGATTTCCAACTGATTTTTGGGCTTTATACATCCTAGAATATTTCTTGGACTCCTTCTAACACCTCGGCAAAGGTAGGGCAGATTTCCCACCTTGCAGATGCTGCACCTGTCCTTTTTATCTCATGTCTAGTCATTATTTTAGTTCTAATCCCCTCAAACATAGTCTTCACTGGTTTTCCTCTAACATCTAGTATCCACTTGTTAAATACCTCACTTCGGTTATTCACTATCAAATCAGTTTTGCAGTTGTAGTCCATGGCATACCTTGCCCAGCATTCAATAGGGATTTTACTCATCCAAATCCATGCTTACTCACTCTCCTCTTTCAAGTTTTGCATTCCAATGTCAAAATCATGTTTAGTGTATGCATAAGCAGCTTCATCCTGATATTTTTTAAGTTCTTCCCCTCTAAAACCAGCTAATTGAAAGTTGGCATAAATATGTATAACTACATAAACTACATAAATATGCATATCTACAACCATCATTCAAATTGCACACAGATATTAAATATGTATAACTACATAAAGTCACCAATAAATGGTCTACATCCATCGAGGAAGCCTTCTTTGGAACCATTCAGGCAAACAAACATACCATGAAATCTAGGATTTTTGCTGGGATGTTCTATTAGCTCCTTTGTAGTGACTATGCATCTGTTGCCTGGATCGGTGTCAATCACTCTCTGTAAGTAATCTCTCAGTCTAGTGTATTGCTTCACTTGATCACCTAAGACAACTGCAAGTGCTTTCTTCCTTGCCCTGTATGTCATCACCTTTGGCACATCAACTCCATATTTTTCCTTGGTACTTTCCATCACAGTGCACACTCTAGTACTAGGATCAATTCTAAGATGCTGCTCACTCACCTTGGCCACCCATTTAGTAGTAACCTTGCAGTCCTCCCCTTGTGTTGGACATGTGTGTTGGATATCCATCTTCCTCAAGCAAAAGGTTTTCTCTCCTGCAATCTCTGAAGCTGACATGAAAAAGGGACAGCCTTTCTCATTGCACTTTATAATTACCCTGTCACGGCAATTTCTGTGTAACTTGTAGTTTCTCGGCTGCTTGATGTGCAAGTTCTGCACTGCTTTTCTAAATTGATAAACATCAATGAAACACATTCTCAAACATAGTTGATCCTCTGGCTGCAGCCTATTCTCATCATACCACTTTCTTTCTTTCATCTTTTGTGCCATGCTCTTTCTTCCTCTTGTTGGCTGTACCCAAGATAAAACCTCTGCTTCATCATCGTCAAATTCAGATAAAGTATCATCATCTAAAGGCACAAAGTCAGGAGGTAGACTGCTAACTGTGCTATAATGTGAACTATCTGTGGGCCCAACATTTTTCTTCACCTTCTTATGAGGATATTTGCCGGCTCACCATCTGGCCGAGGAATATACCTACAGTCACTATCTTCCTCATCATCAGAGTTATGAAATATGTCCTCTTCCTTATTCAGTAAGTGTTTCTTGGATTTTTCTCTTTTCCTCTTCAAATCAACTAGCCTCTGGCTAAGATCTAATTCTTCAGACATGTACTCCCCTTGGTCAAAAATGAAATCAGCAGTAAAATCTTGTTCTTCTGAACCTTCTTCATCTTCTAAGGACAAATCTTCACAAACATTTTTCCTTTTCTGTTGCACGTTGTTGCTCTGCTATGTGTACAGATTTTGGAAATCTTCACAAACAAGCTCATCGTCCAAGCTACAAACATTGAAACAACAACTTAATTTCTATTCTAAACGAGATGCCCTAGCTATTTTGACCAAAATCTGCAGATCCTAGTACAAAATCGTAGTGCAACTATGATAGAGATAGAAATAATCGTGCTTACTCTACTCCACCGGTGAATCGGCAGCCCAGATGCGCCGGTGAATCCTTCCACGCCCTGGCCATGGCCACCTCCGCCGGGATACGGACCTGCTGTGGCGCCATAGGGCTGGAGCTGCCGTAGAAATCCCCCTCCTGCTGTGGCACCATAGGGCTGGAGCCGCCACAATCGATCCGATCTCCGGTGCCGCCGCCACGATCGATTCCATCCCCGGCGCCGCCGCCTCCGCTTGGTGTCGCCATCGTGCAAGGGAAAACGTGAGAACGGCGCGTGGTGCCCTCCCGTTAACGGCGTGTGATGCCCTCCCGTCAAGACACCCCACATCATATCTGACAGTGGGCCCTCTTGTCCTAATAATTGTTAAAACGTCTAAAAATTAAAATCAGCGTTTTGCGCTATGTTTCCACCAAAACTGGTGGTGATTTGCGAATTTTTTGAAAACCAATGGTTTTCTGATCCCGAACCACCAATTGTGGTGGTTTTCTGCAATTTTCTCCATGGAGACGAACCAGTTCAACATACAGTAAGGCACGAACTCCCACTCATGGCTGCTCCACTGACCTTTCTGATGGCGCGACCACTGTCGCCACACCACCGGACTTGACCCTGTTTAGTTCGACTTCCGTTTCTGCTCCAAAAAAACAACAATCAGTCACCTCCGCATTAGCATCCTCTGCGGTTGTCTACTCCTCTGACGACGACGCTCATGGCAGCGGCCCTCCCATGTCCCGCCTCCAGAGTCCGGACGCGCTGGTGGTGGCGGCGAACTGGGCATCCTTGAGGGTTGGTCCGTCGTGCAGTGCAGCTGCATTCGCTGCCACGACCAACGTTTGGCTGATCCTGCTGGGGTTGGGCAACATTGTTCGTCGACCGCGCGTGTGCGGCCTCCGGCAGCTCCTCGCCGCCTATAACCTTGCTGAACTCCAAGCTCCTCGCCAAGTGACCACGGGCAGTCCCTTCTTCCCAGCGAACTCGTGAACCTTCTGCACGGCGCAGGCCTCAGTGAGACGATCACCTTGGCCCCCGCGGCATTCGCCTGACTGTGGATCTCGTGCGGGGTGTAGAACGGGTTGGCGGCGTCAAGGCGGGCCGTGCCAAGGAAGGAGAAGGTGAACTCGGGGCAGTTGCGGAGCAGGTTCATGACGACATCGCCCTTGCCGACTCCCATCCTCTGGAGCCCCACGGCCACACGCTGGGTCAATATCTCCACCTCGGCGTAGGTGTAGGAGACACCCGTCATCCCGTCGATGATGCAGGGGTGGGAGCCCGCCTCGGCCATCTTGGCGAAGAAGTAGCTCTGCAGCGTCCGCTCGTTGGGGATCTCGATGTCCTGCAGCTTCGAATGGAACACGACCATCACCCGCGGCCGCCGCCGGCGACTCCTCCGGCCCGGACCCCATGCGATGTGAATGATCTAGCGAGCTAGCTACCTCATGAGTGATCACAGGCTGGCGATCGATCAAGAAACGGAAAGTGACCTTAATTAAGCTGCTTAAATCAGTCGTTGAAGAATGGAGACGCAACATCATTGTTTCTGACTTCATGTTTGATTTGTCTTCGATCTACTTGATCGTAGTCCTTGGAGAATGGAAACGCATGGAGAGGCCATGTCCAACACTGACGATACCAATTGTGGCCTGTAGCGTCGGTAGCGGACCAGCCGTGGCTGCCTACCAATTTCGTTGTTCTCCTCGTGGGTGTCCAATAACGCGATTAAACGGGCACGGCTGGCGGTGTAGTGGACAGCCTGTGGCCACTTACACCCTGACCTGGGTATCTTATGCGACGAGCTCCAACTGTCGCCAGTATGTTTATGGAAATTTTAAAAATAAATCCAAAAATAGTGTTGGTGTGAATGAGGAAGATGAATATATGATGTGAACCCCACTGTCAGTGAGAGTAACCTGCAATCCTAGTGAGTAACCTGCAATCCCGGTTGGGATCTTTACTTTCTCCGTGTACCAAACAGATATAGGGTTTAATTTAGACGAGGATAGAATAGTTTAGGGTATGAACAACCATGATTTTAAGTTCAGGGTTGAAACTGCCGAGGCTCTACGAATTTAGGGTTGAAAATATACTTTTTCCATATAACCCCACACAACGCACACCATACAGCGACCGACCTATCTTGACACGACTCACCCCTCGTGCACGGGACGCGCTCGCGCGCAACACCCGCCCTACGAATTTAGGGTTGAAAAACGGATCAGGCGATCGCCTCTGTCCCAACTCCACCGGCCAGCCGCCGGTCCCTGCCTCCTCCGTTCGTTGTTTCAGCGACGGGAGGGGGTGGGCACCTCTGTGCTTTGGCTCCGCCTGTAGTTAGTTCGCCTAGTGTTTCCAGAGGTGTTGTTTTAATGGAGGAGACAACATCGCGTCAGAATAATTTGCCTCTGCTCTTCCTCTATCTCGGCGTCGTTTCAACCGGTGGCGTCGAGGAGGAGATGGCTCGGTCATCTCGTCGATCTCTGGATCCGGCGAGACTCATGTCTGGTGGTCGGCGATCGACACTCTCGCGGGTGGCGGTCTTGTCGGCTGCTGCAGTTATGTGTGTTGTCCTGCAGTTGGGCGCGTGGATGACGGTTAGTGGCGGTGTTCCTCTTCTTCGACTACATCGGATGAAGGTGATGTCGTCAGGATCTGGTGATCACGGGGAAGATCCCCGGTCGACGTGCCACAAAGTCTTGATCTCGTCGCTTGCGACGGTCCGGTTTATCAGCTCAAAAAGCATTCTTGTATGTGAAGGTGCTCTCCTAGATCTTGATATGGCGGCAGTTCGCCTCTCTTTCCGGTGTTGCATGGTGGCGGCGGAGGACAGCGGTGGACGACGGTTCAGCGAGGCACAAGTTTCTCGAAAGGTGAAATTGTTTTACTTCTTACGAGGTTTTTTGTGCAAAGTTGCTTGACAAGCGTGTTTTTTTATTGTGACTATACATGTAATCTCTATAAACTTTTAGTTTAATGATATAATATGATTACTTAAAAAAACACCCGCCCTGCTCGCACTTGCCTCGTGAACCGCCCACACCGCGGCGCGCTCACTTCCCAGGCACGCACCAATAGGGGTGGGCATAAAAAGCCAAAACCGAACACCGAAACCGAATTAACCGGAACCGAAACCGAATACACCGAATCCGAATTAGCCGAAACTAATTTTGGTTAGTAAATATGATTAACCGAATTTATAAATATTAATTCGGTTTTGACTCTCTGTTAACCGAAATAACCGTATAAACCGAAAAATATTTGTGATTTCGTCTTAGGCATCAATTACTATACGTAGATACTAGCTCATGCGACAAAAAGACATGCATGCAAAAGCTGTCAGGCAGTCCATGCATGTACGTATGTCTCCAGCCATATGCATGTACATGTTCGTGGTTTAACAGCTCATGCATCTACGCATGTTTTCAGCCACATGTACGTATATGTTCATGGTTTAACTGTCAATTGTGTCTATAAATTTTGTTGGAAGTCTTTCAATTGTTTTTCTGTTTCAGATATAATCATATATTTTAGCTGAACTCTTAACACATACAATTTGTTAAATGTATACGGCTTAAAAGATAGACATCATTTTTTTGAACGAGCAAGATAGACATCATGCTTATTATGTTCTTTTTCTATATATGCGTTCAAGACATCAGCTAGTCATGTATTGCTTCAGGTACTCGCCGACCTGGAGGTTGCTTTTGGTGCACCGATGAGTGGTTTAGCTCGTATGGATCTATATAAATTATGGCATAGTATTGTTATTTCTAGAAGTTCGGTTAAAAACCGAACACCGAACCGAATTGTCCACTAACCGAACTATTGATTAATTAGAAAACCAAAATAATTTCGGTGCCTATTTTGTAGAAACCGAATTATAGAAAAACCCGAAAAACCGAACCAAAAAAACCTAATGCCCACCCCTACGCACCAATCCCACTTCGCCATGCATGCCATACCTCGCCTCACGCGAGCGTGACCGATGACGTACGGACAGTTTGTTTACGGAATAGGTTTACGGGATGATGTGGTGACTAGCACTACGTTGTGATTTGCTAGAAAAAAACTGACCCCGATATATCTCCAACCAAATCAGGCCACGTTTTGTTCGTAGCTCCATTCCATGTATTTTTTGACAAATCTGACCAATTTGAACAACTTCAACCACGTCTACCCCTGGGCAAAACTAATTTGAAATCTAACCCCTCACGTCGGCGCCACTTCAAGCGGCGCCGACCTAACACATGTCGGCGATGGCGCCGAACTTGCCACTGGGGTGGGCGGCTGGCTGACATGGCCGCTATGTCGGCGTCATTTCAAATGGCGCCGACCCTAGGGTTATAGCGAATCGACCAGTTTCCCTTTTCCAGCCCTCCCATTTCCTCCTCCCAGCCGCCATAAGCTCTCTCTCTCCTTTTTTGCCCCTCTCTTCAAATCTTGTTGAAACTCCAAGATTTCTTGGATTGGGACCATGGCAAGTCTTCTTAGAGGTAATCTCTCTCAAATCCCCTTTGATTCCACCTATTAGAATTTCTAATTTGATCTCATTCATCTCTTTTTTGTTGAAACCCTAGAAGAACACATTAGATATGTTATTTAGATATCTTTGTAAATAATATCTGTTTGAATAAATTGTAGCTGCTGTATGTATGCATTTTGTCTTAGTGTTTGCTATTTTAGTTTACATATGACAAAACCAAAATATGCACATGTGGAAATATATTTGTAGGGATTCATTTCTATAGAGTTTGCTAGTGTATGTATGCATTGGATATGAGCTTGTCTTAGTGTTTGCTATAGTGTTTGCTAAGTTGGGAAGCACTTCAATGGAAAATTAGCCGGTTGTATGATAATATAGATTAGGACATTATAAGTTATAGTGTTTGCTATAGTGTTTGCTATGTTAATTATCCCAATGTTTGTAGATTCTCCGGACATGTGGACGGAGATTACACGTCAGATGAAGTTTGCGGAAAGTACCAAAGGCAAGTATCCCAATATGTCATCGAAAGATGCTCCGGTGCTACCAAGATATCCGGTGCCAAATTATTGTTGTGGTAAAACTTGTCATATCCAACAATCTAACTACCACACTACTGCTGGCCGCGCATTCTACCGTTGCCCCGGTACACACGTGAGTTTTGTTGTCTTGTGACATGGTATCTATCATACTTGATTGATCGTTGATTGTTGATATGGTAAAGTTTATTTGACAGGAACATTGCACATGCTATTTCTTCCAGTGGATCGATGGCCCTGAGTGTTATGATGACTATCTTCTTTCATGGGATATTAGCATTCTTTTGGACCCAAAACCAGCTGAGAGGTGGAAACACATTATGCGTCCTCCTCCATCTCCACCTAAGTATTGGAAATTACACGAGACCACACCCAAGGCTCCTCCACTTGTTTGGTGTGAGCACTGTCAAGATATGACACGGTGGTGTCCCCTTTACGGCCGGACACTTTAGATGAGTCTTTGAAGGTTTTCGATGAGGACAAAAAGAAGCACAATGATGAAATAAACTTGGAGTTGCAAGAGATTGAAAAAGCACAGAAGAAGCGCTCAAGGAAGTACCAGTGAGAAGCTAAAAGGAAGAAAGAAGAAGAGGCAAGGATTAAAGAAGAACAAAGGGAAGAGAAGAGAAGGAAAGAGTGGGAAGATAGCAAGGCTTGGTTGAATAAGGAAAACTCAAAGTGGAAGCTGTGGAACTAACTATTGAGCACATTCTGATATCATCATGTATTAGGCTTGGTTGTAAGTTGTGGAACTAATTTGGCACCGTTTTCATTATGTTTGTAATGAGTACTTGAAATGAAATATTTGCAACTCAAATTGTTTCCTACTGAGATGATAAGTACATTACATAGCACGAAATGATGATAAATTGCTAGACGGTACAATTTATTTGTTGCTACTGCTGGTGCTCGAGGAATGGAAACCATTGACCCCTCTAAATCGAAGATACAAGAGCACCATTTTTAAATGGAAACTAAATTAAAAGCAAATACGATTTTCTAGCAATTTTCATACTCATCCTAATTTTTTTGTTTGTTGGACATCTTTTTAGCACACCATTCCTCGAACGCTTTCTGGTTGTGCTGTCTGTGCTCTCTCTTTCTTTTCTCCTCTAGCTCCTTGGCCTCTTTTTTCTGCACATATTTTTCTCCATACCAATAAATTTTGTACTGTCTTTGGTCTTCAAACCAGAAATCCTTGTCGCATCGCGATCCCGCCTATTGAAT
Organism: Avena sativa; assembly: GCA_916181665.1. Lineage (NCBI taxonomy): Eukaryota > Viridiplantae > Streptophyta > Magnoliopsida > Poales > Poaceae > Avena > Avena sativa. The sequence continues at coordinate 33,299,535 of OV702284.1, forward strand.
AATATAGATTTTTAGCTTAAACATTGAGCGAGAAGAGAGTTCTACCCCTAGTAAAAAAATTGAGCAAGGAGAGAGTTCTTACGAAATAGGGTGCAGGACCCCGGGCATGCCCGCACACAAATCCCCATTTTCCGCCAAGCCCACCGCTCTTCATATTGGCTTCATCAGCTGTGTAGCAGCATCCCACCATGCAATCACACTGTATGATCCACGGAACATAGCCGTCTAGTTCATTCATCGGTGGCATGTCTAGTGGGAGGAATGTACCACTACGGGGCCCTACGAGTTCAAAGGCTATCTCCTTCCCTTTCCTTGAAGAGGATCCTGCACCGGCCATGAGTGGTGTTGGCTGAGAGAGATAGAGAGTGAGAGGAGTTGGCTGAGAGAGAGAGAGAGAGGTTGATTGGAGTGAATATGAAGACAGACAACCACCCGGGTGCTATTTATGGAGTTAAAAGTAATATAGGGATATATAGAGAAAGATTAGCCCGTTAATTTATTGATCACGGGATTCATGAATAAGTTATAAGTGTTTCGGCAAACAAAGTGAGAAACATAATTCTTTGAACATAATGGTACGACACATAAGGAAATATTAGACACAGGCTAAATTAAAACAATACTATGGCTCCCCACCGAGTGCCCGAATACGTGCCTTCAAATTTTCTATCTCGACACGTTGGTCCATGATGAGGACCTGTGCTTCAACAGGAAACGGGTCGTTGCACCACTGGAAGAATCCACATTGGTCATTGTAGCATCCCAGTTGTCTAACACCTGTAATGCTACTTGATCTAGTAATAAAAGGGCCACTTCCTACAAATAATTGTTGCATCATCACCTTGTCATGTTCATGTCATCATGCCACCTTGCATTTTTGAGCATCATACAAAAACCCTTTTGCTTTGGTTCTTATCTCATATGCATTAATATCTGTATTTGCCTCTTGATATTGTATTTGGTTCTTGATATATTGTTAAATGCCCAAGTTGAGTTGGGGGCATATCTCTTATTGACTCCACCACCTTTTTCTTACCACCTTTTAATTCCACCATCCAATTAACATGAGCTTGGCATTTTAAATGAGTTTACTTCTAGCTCATGTGGGTTGGGATGGATCCAATTCTTTTCCACATGTTCTCATCTTGGCATCATTTTGTTTTCACATTATTGATACATGAGAGCCACATGGCCACCTTTTGCATGCCTTGTGAGTGGGACCCCTTTTCCTAACTTCCATATGTGTGATTTTGGGGTTATCATCATGTTGGGATATTTTTGTGGGCTTATTAAATACCTATTGGCATATACACACTAGCAAGTCCCAAATATAATCCAATGTGATCATCTCCTTATACTCCACTTGGAATTCTTTCTAAATTCTTTTGCTTGGGCCTTACTCCACACTTTGGAATGCATAAGAAAATGCCATGTAAATAATCTTGTTTTCACAAAGATAAACATGGTATTAATTAATTATGCATGGCCCATGCAAGTACCCCTTTAGCTTGACATTTGATTTTATTTGATTTTAAAATGGATCATCTCTCTCTACCCCTTAGGCTTGGTCTTGTTTTATCATGCCTAAACCTCCTCACCATACCCATCCTTACCATCATCACCTTTTCCTCCCTTTTCTAGTCTTGGTCTTGTTGGGGTTTGGTTGGTGCTTGGTTTGATCTTGACAAAAGAACACCCTAGCATCTAACCTTCCCCCCTCTCTAAACCTAAACCCTAAGCCACCCCCTCTCTCCTTAAATCCCACCATAACCAAACCCTAGCTAACATGTCCCCCTCTCCCTTGGCCTTCCCTTCTCTTTGTTCAAAATCATCTGCTAGGTACAACAGGTTTTGAAATAAAAAGGTTGGTTGAATTTTGAAACATTCAAAACAAATGAAAATAAAAAGAAGAGGGAAAAAGAGAGAGAGAGGAGCAGCCGCAGCAGCCCAAGAGCAAGTAGCAGCCCATCAGACAAACCTCCCCCGGCCCAACTCGTCTTCCCCTGGCCCAGTACCCCTTCACCCTGCTGCGCCCCTGTTCTTCTTCTCTAGTCGCCTGACGCCGTTCTCAGCTTCCTCTCTCGCGGCAGAAGACGGAGAGCAGACGGAGCAGGTAGGCGTCGCCGCCGTGATCCTCGTCAGCCTCACGCCACACTCGTGACCCCCCCTCCTTTATCAACCCTGGTTCCTCTGGAACCCTAGCCTCCCCTCTCTGCATCCCGCGCCGCCAACCCTTTCGTTCCTCCCCTTCGTACTCTGTCTCCCTCCCGTCGAAGTTCAGTGAGGGAAGCACCGAGGAGGAGAAGGAGTACCACTGCCGCCTCTTCGGAACTGCAGCAAGAGGAGCCGGAGCTGTCTGTCGCTGCCTGCTCATCTCCGTTGTGGCCGTGACCAAGCACGCCACCCCGTCGCCACCGCCTGACCAAATCCATCCGTCCCCTTCCCTGTTTTCCACGGGAATCGAGCGAGGTAAGGACCCCCTCTCTTCTCCCCATCTTCCCGCCCCCTCGCCGTCCTCTGCCTTGCTAGCCTCGCCCGCTCTGGCGCTCGCGCTCTGGCGCACGCCGCGCGCGCGAACGGCAGCAGTAGCAGGAAGCCCGAGCGCATCCTCTGTTTCTTCACCTCGCCCCGTCCGCTACGGCCCTCCGTCGCAAAAATCCCCAACATGGAAATCATAGCCCTACCTTCCCTCTGCGTTTTTAGTTTTTACATCATCTCCTAAATCGCGTTGTATCCGTCGCCATCGTCCTCGAAAGATTCTGAAAAACCCTCTTTTACCTGTCGTTGTTTTTCAGTTTTTGCCTCGGGTCGGCCTCTGTTCGTCGTAGTTTCTCAACGCGTAGAGTCCTCCGTTGGCGAAACTCCAAACATCAAAGTTATAGCCTGGTGTTCCCTCTCCAACTTTGCTTTTTGTGTCTTGTGCAAAATCTCCACCGATTCCTCGCCATCTTCATTCAAAGTTCGAGCCAGCTAGCTGTTTCCGCGAGTAAATCTTCAGTTTCGTCAGTCTGCACCTCCCGAACGCTTTTCTAAATAGGCCCCTAGACTATGTGCAGCTCAACCCACAGCCCCTCGATGCCCAGTCTTTTTGTAAAAAGGCACCCCGCTTTTCTAGATTCTCAACCCGCGGTACACCCCACCTTTGTCCCACGTGGCAGCCCAGTCAGCACCCCCGGGTCCCACCTGTCGGTGTCTAGGGCTAGGTTAGCCTGAGTATAAAAATGTTTTCTGTTTTCTGGATTCAAATTCAAATTTTCAAATCTGTTTAAACCTAAATGAATTCATAACTTATTAATGGTTTGGAATTTGAATTCAAACCTTATATGAAAAATGTTTAGTTTTTGAATTATAATTCAAATCTTTAATCAAATATTTTCAGAATTAATTTAAATAGTCAACCTTTGACTTTGACCCTAATTATTAATTTTGACTATAAAATAAATTTAAATTCATAATTCCAAATAATACAAATAATATATGTTTTTGAATCAGAAAAATGTGAGGATTTCAAATATGCTATTCAAATTACCTTTTGCACACTTTAAATTCCAAGTTGGGTAAAATTACAACAAAATGCCACTGGAACTTAATAAATTAATAACTTTTGATCTATAACTCCGAATTTAACAAATGATATGTCTAAAATGATCAGCTCGACGAGACCTTTATGTTTATGCTATCCATGACTTAAATTGCAGCATGCATCATATAAATATATAGTGTACAGCAACTATTATGACAACAAAATGTGATCCAAAACCTCATAAAAATGTTATTTCTTGTCTTCCACACCTCACCCATGCCATGCTACATTATTGCCATGCAACTTGTGCATCATTCATCATGGCATGATTGTTTGCTTGATGCATTTTATTCCTATGCTTGTGCACTTTATTTATGTTGGCCCTTGCTTGTTTGGTTCTTCTTCCGAATAGACGCTGAGCAGGGGATATATCAAGAGAACCAAGAGCACTACCCAGATCCGTCTCTCGCTTCAACTGAGTTGCCAGGCAAGCACTACCACATGCTTGCATACATACAGTAGCTATTGCCTCTATCTTATTCTTGCATCATTGAGTCGCGAATGCATTAAACTGAATCCTAAGTATTGCATAGCTTTTACTTTTAAACCCCACCAAGCTTGTTCCTCCATCCCATGAGCCATTACTACAGGAGTTGTTTGAGCCATGCGAGTCGTAGAACAACATGTGTAGGGTATGTGAGTGTTTGTTGGATAACGAGGTACCTAAACAACTTCACCTGAGTAGTAATGGGATAACTAATGAAAGTGGCACCGGTGGGCAATATCTGCTATTTGGTTTTTCCTGCTCACTTGTGTCCCGTAGGACCCCGAGTACTTGAAACCTGTTCCTTGAATATTCGCGCTATCCACATCCGGGAGGCTTATGGGACCCCCCTGAGCTAGAGCTTGATTCATTCTTATTTCTTGGGGCCACAAACTAGTTTGAGGTTTTATTTACTATCCTGTACTTATGCCATGTTTTATTGCTTTATTACGGTTGTGCGATGGATAGCACACTGTACTGTTTAGGTCAGCGGAGTGTTTTCGCGGTATCGATAATCCCAGTTTTGGGTTCCCAGTCGTTTACAGCCATTGTCGCAAACCTTGGGTCCGTCTCGGAGTCAGCTAGCTTCGTTGCGGGTGTACTCAATGGGGTGGCCCCCTGAAATATTTCTGAATCCTGTGATTGCTTTGTCGTGAAGGCCTCGTTGGGTTTTGATTTGGTTTTTCCGAGGTTGATCGAGTGTGTGTTGCTATTTGTGCACCCCTGCAGGGTAAAACTTTCTGAAAGCCGTGTCCGCGGTTATGGACGACTTGGAGCACAGTTTCTCGATCATAGACAAGCATAACTAAAGTACCGCTTTAATCTGACTAAGTAATTTGACTAGTAAATAGTGCAACACTCATGGAATGGTTAATAAAATTGCCAACGGATGGGGGTTGTTCGTCCGCTTCCTCGTTGGTAAGCGAGGAGGAGGATGGATCTGATGAATTACTGTTATAACTGTTGTCATTAATTCACGGACATCCGTCTATCTTTGGTTAGGCGGATGGTTAGCGATTATCTATAGAACTGCTAGGGTTTATCTTTTGCTGCAATTGCGTCACCCCAGGTTGTGTCCCCTTTAGAGGCATTAAGACTTGCTGAGTACCCTTAGGGTCTCACACGATAAATTATTGGTTCAGATGAACAGGTACCCTCGCAGGACGGATACTGGGTGGAAGAGGCTGATGATGTGGGCAACGATCGTTCGGTGTAGAGATTCCGGGAACGGGGATCCGTGAGATCCGTGGGCGGGATGTGCTTATTTCTATGGCATCTTATGCCGATTTGCTTCTTATCCGTACTCGGACTTTGTTTTGCCGCTTCCGCTTGATACTCTGATGTGTGATGTATGAGGAATTATCCTAACATAGTATATCTATCTAGGTCATTTGAATCTTGCCGTATGGCGTTGCTATATTTTCCTTTCTTTCTAGATGGTATGGCTCTGATGTACTCTTGTATGGTGGCTTGCATACATACTCATTTGTGTATGTAGTTGATCCCTTCGCCTGCCGATTACGCCGCCCGTACAGGTCCCGATGAGTTGGAAGTGGTTGGGACGGCCGAGAGGTCTACCCGTGAGTGGCTTTTGGGGCCCCACCGTACTATTTCAACCACTACCGCTCATCCAGGCTTGTATCTAGGAGCGTAATTCACCGAGGTAGTTACAATTGGTATCAGAGCCATCCCGACCTTCAGGGTCTCAGCCAAACGGTCGTTGTCAGTCTAGCAAATATTTTGGTAGTTATGTATACTAGGGAAAAACAAAACGCGAGAGTAGGACTGCTTCCATTTTTCTTCTTAACCACCCACCCACCCTTTTCTGGTAAGGAAGTGCAACGTTTTCAATCCTCTTCTCAAAATTCAAACTAGGATTCACGTGTTCTGGGTTTCCGTAGTACCATAGGTTGTGTGTGTGTGTGTGTAATCCCTTGTCTATCTGTTGCATCCAAGTTGTTATCTAATCAGACTTTGGATATCAACTGTTGGTACATTCCATACCGACAGGCTTTTTGCAAACCGACGCAATCTGTCTTACTCTTTGTATCCGACGTTATCTTGTTTGGGGTGTTCGTTTCCGTAGTTACCAATCTTTAGGTTCAACGTGAAAAGAAGGGGTTAGGATATGTGTTCCACTTGTTCGTGTGCGGAGTAATGATTTGAGTGCGGGATGGAGTCGCGACCATACCACTACTCTTATTATTCGCTTTTGTATATTGAATCGGTAGAGTCACTAATCTTGATTCGTTAAGAAATTTTGCGCATCTATTGGTATTTTAATGCCGAAATTTGTGGAAAATTTTTCTTTGATATATTTGTGTACCACACTCCTTTTCAGTCGTGTGCGATATGCTTAATATCTTCTAGGTGCTTTGAACTTTGTTGATATTTTAATATCATCTTAGTAAATTGTATCCTTTAATCTTGGTTAATTCCATCTTGGTACTATTTTGGATTATTATCATTCTCCATTATAGTACTGACTTGTGTTTTATATCAATCTCAGGATGGCTCCACCACGCCGTTCAGATGAGGACATACCACCGGAACTTGGGGCCGCGTTGTCAAACATAGCCAATGCCTTGGCATCAATGCAGCAGAACCAGCAGCGTTTGGAAGAAAGCGTCAGGAGAAACGAGTTTGCTCCACTCCCTCCACCTCCCAAGCGAGGAGACATCAAAAGCTTCCTGAAATTCAACCCTCGCCAGTTTGATGTTTCTGATCGACCACTGGACGCGGATGATTGGCTGCGTGAGATGTCAAGGTTGCTCGAGACTGCTGATGTTCCTGAGCAGGAGTGGGTCAAGTGTGCTACTCACCTTCTGAAGGGAGATGCAGCTCTCTGGTGGGAAAATTACTTGAAGGCAAGCTGCACTGGTTTTCAGCCTACTTGGGAAAGGTTCACTGCAGCTTTCAAAGAGCAGTTCCTCTCAGAGATTGTAATGGAAAGGATGAAGGAAGCTTTTCTCAACCTGAAGCAAGGAAATGATAACGTCAACACCTACATCAGGAACTTCATGAATCTATCTCGTTATGGTGGCGATGAGGTATCTGATGACAAGAAGAAGCAGAAGAGGTTCAGGCAAGGGCTCAATGCATCGATCAAGTATGCAATCACACATGCAAGGCCGACATCTTTCCTGGAACTCCAACACACAGCTCTGCAAGAGGAAGCAAGTCGGCAAGTGTTTGAGGAGTCTAAGAAACACAACAGGGATGCATCAAGCTCTTCAGTTATGGCAGCTCCTTCTAAGCGGCGTGTCTGGGTTCCTAACACCCCACCGTCGCTCCCGGCTTCACCAAGACCTGCAAGCTACGCGTGAAGGCCACCAAACTTCATCACTGCTGCTCCCAGGGGCTACACCCACAACTACCCTGGAGCGCCTGGCGGAGTCCCTGGCTACGTTGCTCCACGTCCACCTGGTGCTTGTTTCACATGTGGAGATCCTGGACATCTGAACTGGAACTGTCCGTTGAAGAACAAAGCTCTTCCTCCACCCCCTCCAAGACCTGCGGCAAGCTCTCCTATGGTTCGTGCACCACCACCTCGGGCTCTCAACATCAACACTAAGCCCGGGTCTACTGTTGCTCGTGCCAATTGCGTCAACGCCGCTCAAGCTGAGCATGCACCTGGAGTTGTGATGGGTATGCTTCCCGTTAACTCAGTCCCTGCACGAGTTTTGTTTGATTCTGGTGCATCGCATTCTTTTGTTTCTATCAAGTTTGCAAGTGAGAATGGGTTAGCGTCGGATCCTCTTATGAAGCGGTTAATGGTCCTTTCTCCTGGAGCAACAATGGCAGCTTCTAAGATCAGTCATGGCAATCAAGTTGAGATTGGTGGCTCTTCATTCTCGGCTTCTTTAATTGTTCTGGGCAATTCTGACATTGATGTCATCTTGGGCATGGATTGGTTAACAGCAAATGCAGCTGTGATTGATTGTGCTGAACGCTCAGTTTCTCTGAAGATTCCTGAAGGCCATATAGTCTTTTCTCCAAGTCTGACTCCTGCTGTCCAGCTTTTCTCTTTGGCGGCTCTGAATGATGATGCTATGGAAGCTATTCAGAGAGTCCCAGTGGTCTGTGAGTTTCCGGATGTTTTTCCTAAAGAGTTGCCGGGTATGCCTCCGGATCGTGAGGTTGAGTTTGTAATTGAGCTTGAACCTGGAACGGCTCCTATCTCCAAGCGGCCTTATAAAATGGGTCCTTCTGAGTTGGCTGAACTCAAACGACAACTTGATGAACAAGAGAAGTTGGGTTTCATTCAACACAGTACTTCTTCTTGGGGTAGCCCAACAATCTTTGTGAAGAAGCGTGACAGGACTGATAGACTTTGTGTTGACTATCGGGCTCTCAATGCTAAAACCATCAAGAACAAATATCCCCTTCCGCGGATTAATGATCTCTTCGATCAACTAGCTGGAGCAGTGGTGTTCTCTAAGCTGGACTTGAGAAGCGGTTATCACCAAATCAAGATTCGCAAGGAAGATGTGCCTAAAACAGCTTTCACCACCCGCTATGGCCTGTATGAGTACACGGTCATGTCTTTCGGTCTCACCAACGCACCTGCTACCTTCTCGAGGCTTATGAACTTGGTTTTCATGGAGTACCTTGATAAGTTCGTTGTGGTCTACCTGGATGACATCCTGGTCTATTCTAAGTCCAAGGAAGAGCATGAAGAACACCTCCGGTGTGTCCTAAACAAGCTTCGTGAGAACCGCTTGTATGCAAAGTTCTCAAAGTGTGAGTTTTGGCTGCCTGAAGTAACCTATCTTGGTCATGTCATCTCTGCCAAGGGCATTGCAGTCAACCCGGAAACTGTGAAGACAATTGTTGAATGGCTTCCTCCTGTTAATGTCAAAGAAGTGCGGAGTTTCCTCGGTTTGGCGAGTTATTGCCGTCGCTTCGTTCAGAACTTTTTGAAGATAGCGAAGCATATACCGATCTCCTCAAGAAAGGCAAGAAGTACCTGCAGACTCCTGCGTGTCAAGCAAGTTTTGAGACACTCAAAGAGAAGCTCACTTCCACACCAGTGTTGGTTCCTCCGGATACATCTAAGCCTTTCCAGATATTCTGCGACGCCTCTTTGCAAGGATTGGGTGCGGTCCTTATGCAAGAGAAGCAAGTGGTTGCTTATGCCTCTCGACAGTTGAAGACGCATGAGATCAACTATCCCACACATGACCTCGAGCTCGCAGCAGTTGTCTTTGCTTTGAAGCTATGGAGGCACTACTTGCTTGGTAACCGTTGTGAGATCTTTTCTGACCACAAGAGTTTGAAGTATATCTTCACTCAGCCTGATCTCAACCTTCGGCAGAGGAGATGGATCGAAGCAATCAATGATTTTGATTTGACCATCAACTACACACCGGGCAAAGCTAATGTCATGGCCGATGCTCTCAGCCGCAAAGCTTATGTCAACAACCTCATGATGGAAGATCAGCAGCCTCTCTTGTGCGAGGAATTCCGCCAGCTCAACCTGGAGATTGTGGAACAAGGGCATCTCTCGAACCTTCTGGCTACTCCTCTCTTGGAAGAAAAGATTCGTTTTCGTCAGCGTGGTGATCCGCACACCAGAAAGGTCACCTCCCAACTTCAGCTTCCGAAGTATGAGTCCTTCCACGTCGATGATCAAGGCACGCTTTTCTTCGAACACCGGATGTTTGTTCCGAACTACCCGGGTCTGAGAGAGCAAGTTCTCAAGGAGGCGCATGATTCGGTTATTTCTATCCATCCTGGCAGCACAAAGATGTACATGGACTTGAAAACACAATATTGGTGGCCTGGTTTGAAACGGTATTGTGCCAAGTATGTCTCGGAGTGCGATGTCTGCCGTAGAGTGAAAGCTGTCCATCAGAAACCTTTCGGTCTTCTACAGCCATTGAAACCCCCGGAATGGAAATGGGAGAAAGTAGAGATGGACTTCATCACTGGTTTTCCAAGGTCGCAGAAGGGCAACAATGCAATCTTTGTTGTCATCGACAGGCTTTCTAAAGTGGCTCATTTCTTCCCCGTCAAGGAAACAATTTATGGAATTCAGTTGGCTGAGCTCTATATCAACAGGATTGTCTCTGTGTATGGGGTTCCGCTTGAGATCAGTTCAGACCGTGGAAGCATCTTCACGTCCAAGTTCTGGGAGAGTTTCCAAAATGCTCTGGGAACAAAGTTGAACTTCAGCACTGCTTACCACCCTCAGTCGCAAGGACAAGTTGAAAGGATCAATCAGATTCTGGAGGATATGCTTCGTGCTTGCGTCATCTCTTTTGGCATGAAGTGGGAGGAATGTCTTCCTTATGCTGAATTCTCCTACAACAACAGCTTCCAGAAGAGTCTGAAGATGGCACCATTTGAGGCTCTCTATGGACGCAAGTGCAGAACTCCAATTGGTTGGTCAGGAGCAGGAGAAAGAATCTGGTTTGGCCCTGACATTGTAACTCAAGCAGAGGAGAAGGTGCATATCATTCTTGAGAACCTGAAGATTGCTCAAAGTCGTCAGAAGAGCAATTATGACCGGAAGCACACGGACATGGTGTATGCCCCGGGTGATCTCGTTTACCTTCGTGTCACTCCCATGAGAGGCACACACCGCTTCGGTATCAAAGGAAAGTTGGCTCCTAGATACATCGGTCCTTTCAAGATTCGTGGTAGAAGAGGAGAAGTTGCTTATGCCCTTGAGCTTCCGGAAAAACTCAAAGTCCATGATGTTTTCCAGATCTCTCAGCTCAAGAAGTGCTTCAAAGATCCCGGCAGGACCGTGGATCATGAGCTAATCGATCTCCAAGAAGACCTGTCTTATCAAGAACACCCCACCAAAATCCTTGAGACTGCAGAAAGAAGGACTCGCAACAAGTCCATCAAGTTCTGCAAGGTGCAGTGGTCACACCATTCTGTTGATGAAGCCACTTGGGAACGTGAAGATGAACTTCGTGCCAACTATCCTACCCTCTTTGTGTCTTCTTCTTCTTCCTAGAATCTCGGGGCGAGATTCCTGTTTAGTGGGGGAGAGTTGTAGCATCCCAGTTGTCTAACACCTGTAATGCTACTTGATCTAGTAATAAAAGGGCCACTTCCTACAAATAATTGTTGCATCATCACCTTGTCATGTTCATGTCATCATGCCACCTTGCATTTTTGAGCATCATACAAAAACCCTTTTGCTTTGGTTCTTATCTCATATGCATTAATATCTGTATTTGCCTCTTGATATTGTATTTGGTTCTTGATATATTGTTAAATGCCCAAGTTGAGTTGGGGGCATATCTCTTATTGACTCCACCACCTTTTTCTTACCACCTTTTAATTCCACCATCCAATTAACATGAGCTTGGCATTTTAAATGAGTTTACTTCTAGCTCATGTGGGTTGGGATGGATCCAATTTTTTTCCACATGTTCTCATCTTGGCATCATTTTGTTTTCACATTATTGATACATGAGAGCCACATGGCCACCTTTTGCATGCCTTGTGAGTGGGACCCCTTTTCCTAACTTCCATATGTGTGATTTTGGGGTTATCATCATGTTGGGATATTTTTGTGGGCTTATTAAATACCTATTGGCATATACACACTAGCAAGTCCCAAATATAATCCAATGTGATCATCTCCTTATACTCCACTTGGAATTCTTTCTAAATTCTTTTGCTTGGGCCTTACTCCACACTTTGGAATGCATAAGAAAATGCCATGTAAATAATCTTGTTTTCACAAAGATAAACATGGTATTAATTAATTATGCATGGCCCATGCAAGTACCCCTTTAGCTTGACATTTGATTTTATTTGATTTTAAAATGGATCATCTCTCTCTACCCCTTAGGCTTGGTCTTGTTTTATCATGCCTAAACCTCCTCACCATACCCATCCTTACCATCATCACCTTTTCCTCCCTTTTCTAGTCTTGGTCTTGTTGGGGTTTGGTTGGTGCTTGGTTTGATCTTGACAAAAGAACACCCTAGCATCTAACCTTCCCCCCTCTCTAAACCTAAACCCTAAGCCACCCCCTCTCTCCTTAAATCCCACCATAACCAAACCCTAGCTAACATGTCCCCCTCTCCCTTGGCCTTCCCTTCTCTTTGTTCAAAATCATCTGCTAGGTACAACAGGTTTTGAAATAAAAAGGTTGGTTGAATTTTGAAACATTCAAAACAAATGAAAATAAAAAGAAGAGGGAAAAAGAGAGAGAGAGGAGCAGCCGCAGCAGCCCAAGAGCAAGTAGCAGCCCATCAGACAAACCTCCCCCGGCCCAACTCGTCTTCCCCTGGCCCAGTACCCCTTCACCCTGCCGCGCCCCTGTTCTTCTTCTCTAGTCGCCTGACGCCGTTCTCAGCTTCCTCTCTCGCGGCAGAAGACGGAGAGCAGACGGAGCAGGTAGGCGTCGCCGCCGTGATCCTCGTCAGCCTCACGCCACACTCGTGACCCCCCCTCCTTTATCAACCCTGGTTCCTCTGGAACCCTAGCCTCCCCTCTCTGCATCCCGCGCCGCCAACCCTTTCGTTCCTCCCCTTCGTACTCTGTCTCCCTCCCGTCGAAGTTCAGTGAGGGAAGCACCGAGGAGGAGAAGGAGTACCACTGCCGCCTCTTCGGAACTGCAGCAGGAGGAGCCGGAGCTGTCTGTCGCTGCCTGCTCATCTCCGTTGTGGCCGTGACCAAGCACGCCACCCCGTTGCCACCGCCTGACCAAATCCATCCGTCCCCTTCCCTGTTTTCCACGGGAATCGAGCGAGGTAAGGACCCCCTCTCTTCTCCCCATCTTCCCGCCCCCTCGCCGTCCTCTGCCTTGCTAGCCTCGCCCGCTCTGGCGCTCGCGCTCTGGCGCACGCCGCGCGCGCGAACGGCAGCAGTAGCAGGAAGCCCGAGCGCATCCTCTGTTTCTTCACCTCGCCCCGTCCGCTACGGCCCTCCGTCGCAAAAATCCCCAACATGGAAATCATAGCCCTACCTTCCCTCTGCGTTTTTAGTTTTTACATCATCTCCTAAATCGCGTTGTATCTGTCGAAAGATTCTCGAAAGATTCTGAAAAACCCTCTTTTACCTGTCGTTGTTTTTCAGTTTTTGCCTCGGATCGGCCTCTGTTCGTCGTAGTTTCTCAACGCGTAGAGTCCTCCGTTGGCGAAACTCCAAACATCAAAGTTATAGCCTGGTGTTCCCTCTCCAACTTTGCTTTTTGTGTCTTGTGCAAAATCTCCACCGATTTCTCGCCATCTTCATTCAAAGTTCGAGCCAGCTAGCTGTTTTCGCGAGTAAATCTTCAGTTTCGTCAGTCTGCACCTCCCGAACGCTTTTCTAAATAGGCCCCTAGACTATGTGCAGCTCAACCCACAGCCCCTCGATGCCCAGTCTTTTTGTAAAAAGGCACCCCGCTTTTCTAGATTCTCAACCCGCGGTACACCCCACCTTTGTCCCACGTGGCAGCCCAGTCAGCACCCCCGGGTCCCACCTGTCGGTGTCTAGGGCTAGGTTAGCCTGAGTATAAAAATGTTTTCTGTTTTCTGGATTCAAATTCAAATTTTCAAATCTGTTTAAACCTAAATGAATTCATAACTTATTAATGGTTTGGAATTTGAATTCAAACCTTATATGAAAAATGTTTAGTTTTTGAATTATAATTCAAATCTTTAATCAAATATTTTCAGAATTAATTTAAATAGTCAACCTTTGACTTTGACCCTAATTATTAATTTTGACTATAAAATAAATTTAAATTCATAATTCCAAATAATACAAATAATATATGTTTTTGAATCAGAAAAATGTGAGGATTTCAAATATGCTATTCAAATTACCTTTTGCACACTTTAAATTCCAAGTTGGGTAAAATTACAACAAAATGCCACTGGAACTTAATAAATTAATAACTTTTGATCTATAACTCCGAATTTAACAAATGATATGTCTAAAATGATCAGCTCGACGAGACCTTTCTGTTTATGCTATCCATGACTTAAATTGCAGCATGCATCATATAAATATATAGTGTACAGCAACTATTATGACAACAAAATGTGATCCAAAACCTCATAAAAATGTTATTTCTTGTCTTCCACACCTCACCCATGCCATGCTACATTATTGCCATGCAACTTGTGCATCATTCATCATGGCATGATTGTTTGCTTGATGCATTTTATTCCTATGCTTGTGCACTTTATTTATGTTGGCCCTTGCTTGTTTGGTTCTTCTTCCGAATAGACGCTGAGCAGGGGATATATCAAGAGAACCAAGAGCACTACCCAGATCCGTCTCTCGCTTCAACTGAGTTGCCAGGCAAGCACTACCACATGCTTGCATACATACAGTACCTATTGCCTCTATCTTATTCTTGCATCATTGAGTCGCGAATGCATTAAACTGAATCCTAAGTATTGCATAGCTTTTACTTTTAAACCCCACCAAGCTTGTTCCTCCATCCCATGAGCCATTACTACAGGAGTTGTTTGAGCCATGCGAGTCGTAGAACAACATGTGTAGGGTATGTGAGTGTCTGTTGGATAACGAGGTACCTAAACAACTTCACCTGAGTAGTAATGGGATAACTAATGAAAGTGGCACCGGTGGGCAATATCTGCTATTTGGTTTTTCCTGCTCACTTGTGTCCCGTAGGACCCCGAGTACTTGAAACCTGTTCCTTGAATATTCGCGCTATCCACATCCGGGAGGCTTATGGGACCCCCCTGAGCTAGAGCTTGATTCATTCTTATTTCTTGGGGCCACAAACTAGTTTGAGGTTTTATTTACTATCCTGTACTTATGCCATGTTTTATTGCTTTATTACGGTTGTGCGATGGATAGCACACTGTACTGTTTAGGTCAGCGGAGTGTTTTCGCGGTATCGATAATCCCAGTTTTGGGTTCCCAGTCGTTTACAGCCATTGTCGCAAACCTTGGGTCCGTCTCGGAGTCAGCTAGCTTCGTTGCGGGTGTACTCAATGGGGTGGCCCCCTGAAATATTTCTGAATCCTGTGATTGCTTTGTCGTGAAGGCCTCGTTGGGTTTTGATTTGGTTTTTCCGAGGTTGATCGAGTGTGTGTTGCTATTTGTGCACCCCTGCAGGGTAAAACTTTCTGAAAGCCGTGTCCGCGGTTATGGACGACTTGGAGCACAGTTTCTCGATCATAGACAAGCATAACTAAAGTACCGCTTTAATCTGACTAAGTAATTTGACTAGTAAATAGTGCAACACTCATGGAATGGTTAATAAAATTGCCAACGGATGGGGGTTGTTCGTCCGCTTCCTCGTTGGTAAGCGAGGAGGAGGATGGATCTGATGAATTACTGTTATAACTGTTGTCATTAATTCACGGACATCCGTCTATCTTTGGTTAGGCGGATGGTTAGCGATTATCTATAGAACTGCTAGGGTTTATCTTTTGCTGCAATTGCGTCACCCCAGGTTGTGTCCCCTTTAGAGGCATTAAGACTTTCTGAGTACCCTTAGGGTCTCACACGATAAATTATTGGTTCAGATGAACAGGTACCCTCGCAGGACGGATACTGGGTGGAAGAGGCTGATGATGTGGGCAACGATCGTTCGGTGTAGAGATTCCGGGAACGGGGATCCGTGAGATCCGTGGGCGGGATGTGCTTATTTCTATGGCATCTTATGCCGATTTGCTTCTTATCCGTACTCGGACTTTGTTTTGCCGCTTTCGCTTGATACTCTGATGTGTGATGTATGAGGAATTATCCTAACATAGTATATCTATCTAGGTCATTTGAATCTTGCCGTATGGCGTTGCTATATTTTCCTTTCTTTCTAGATGGTATGGCTCTGATGTACTCTTGTATGGTGGCTTGCATACATACTCATTTGTGTATGTAGTTGATCCCTTCGCCTGCCGATTACGCCGCCCGTACAGGTCCCGATGAGTTGGAAGTGGTTGGAACGGCCGAGAGGTCTACCCGTGAGTGGCTTTTGGGGCCCCACCGTACATTTCAACCACTACCGCTCATCCAGGCTTGTATCTAGGAGCGTAATTCACCGAGGTAGTTACAGTCATTACCCTATTAAAATGTTCTACAATTATTAAATATAACACACATAGGCTATATATTTGTAAATATGATGGTTTTAAGTACATACCTGGCCGTCTGCCCCAGGACAATCCCAATACCTTCGCCCAGCATTTCAGAACCTCCAGTCATAGCACAGCCTAGCTTCAAAGTTGCAGTCGCACCAAAATCGTCGAAGGTTTGCCATTGTTGTGTTGTTGTAGGTGAGACGAAAAACATTATGTATGAGTGATATATATAGCTAGACATTTCTAAAGTATTGTATGGGGTATGTTTGCTTTTCGTTGAGTGCCACTGTAAACAGTGTGTAGTCACCATCAACTATACACTGCATTATCACTAATGTGTAGTACTACTAGCAACAGTATGTAGTCACCATCAACAGTGTGTAGTACTACTAGCAGCAGTGTGCTATCCAAATTACATGTGATCAATGTTTCAGTGTTTCAGTGCTACTAGCAGCAGTGTGTAGTCACCATCAATATTGTATAGTACTACTAGCAGCAGTGTGCTATCCGAATCACATGTGCTCAGTGTTTCAGTGCTAATAGCAGCAGTGTGTAGTCACCATCAATAGTGTGTAGTACTACTAGCAGCAGTGTGCTATAAAAATCACATGTGCTCAGTGTTTCAGTGCTCAATGCTCAGTGTTTTAGTGATCAATAATTTCCATTGCTCAGTGTTTCAGTGCTTAATTATTAGAATGGTTTAGTGAATCACTGACTCTCGACACTCGGTCACAATAATTTCAATATTCAATGATTCACTGACTCGGTAACTCGGTGCATATTAATTTCAATGGTCCAATGATTCACTCAGTAATCAATGAATCAATGATTCGTATCCATGTGAGTGTTGCAGGAGCAATAATTCATCACAACACTGACTCATTGCTTCCCTTTAACTATAAATGTCCATGCACTATTGCTTTCAACCAACAATTACTAGCACCATGTCCAGAAACCGTGCTCTTCCAGGTAGCTCGGTCAATCCATATGATCCTGATCGTTACCCAAGTATTCCAGGTATACGCTGCCATTGTCCAACACGGCCAATTGTTAGGGTCGAATATGATTGGTTATTTGAGAATGCAGGGAGAAGATTCTCAGTATGTGCCAAACCAGAGGTATGCGCAATTAACACCGCCAATTGTTAGGGCTCAATATTCACTATTGATATCATGATCTTTCGTCGGTAGGGGTACCGATGCGGCCACTATTAGTACGAAGACGAGGAGTTCTCTTCGGAAGCTAGAGTACTAATTTACAACAATCATATGGAGATTGAAAGGCTGAAGATGCAGCTTCGCAATTTAGGTGGCGAACCATAGATTTATGTTCCTGTAAGAATAAGGTTGGAAAGCATGTATGTTTTGTACTTCTCAATTTGTCCAATAATTAAATATTCTGTAAGAGAACTCCATGTCTTATAGTGAAAAATTACTACATTAAATAAATATTTGGTACGGCGCCACTTGAAACGGCGCCGAAGTTGCCTAGTTTGGCGCCATGTGAAATGGCGCAGAATACTGGGGCTGGATTTGTTCCCCAGACACACCTTCTGTGTCTGGTGTGGCGCCGACGACGCATATAGGCGCCGAAGTTCGGCGGCACTTGAAACGGCGCCGAAGTTGCCCAGTTCGGCGCCAGGTGAAATGGTGCCGAATACTGGGGCTGGATTTGTTCCCCAGACACACCTTCTGTGTCTGGTGTGGCGCCAACAATGCAAATAGGCACCGAAGTTCGGCGCCACTTGAAACGGCGCCGACGTTGCACTGTTCGACGCCAGTTGAAATGGCGCCGACAGTTGTTCACACTTCAAATTCACATATAACAATTCAAATTCATAGATTCACAGATGACAATTCAAATTCACAGATGACAAATCACATTCACATAGTTCAAGATTCACAACATGTCATATAGCACATCACATTCATCACAGGTAGGTAGCAAAATATGTCCGCACATACACATAGTTCAAGTTTCATAACATGTCTGCACAATCAACACAAACAGGTCTCACTTCTGCGCCTTCCTTTTCTTGACGACACCCTTCTTACGGCGTGGTTTGAGAGCGGCAGTGCTGGGGGTTGTAATATCCGGTGCGCAGCGTGCACGAGAATCCCTACGAGGCATACCTTGTGATTGGCTTGGCTCCGGACCATCATGGATAGTTTGGGAGGAGGAAGCTCCACGGAACATGGACAATGGAGTGTCAGAGTCTATGGAGGTCCTGTCACCTGAGTTGTACATGGATCCGCTGCCACCAGAAGTTGGAGGGCTCGGCTGGAGACTCATCATGTCAGCGGTAGGATCCCGACATCCAATCCTAGACACCAACGAGCGGGAACAATTGACCAATTTCTGCATAATAGAACAATGTAAGTGTTGGCCAAACTTGTAGACACTTGCACAGGGAACGAGCGGGAAACATATGTACATTTTCAAACTTGTGAACTTTGCTAGTCGTTACCTCGAGACACTTGTGCAAGGTAGACTCGGCAGCTGGACTTCCCGGAGTAACCCTCGGCGCCACTTCAGCTTCTTTGATACCTCGTACAAGCTCACCGGCCTACAAAGCATGACACATATGAACATCATCAACGAGAACTAGCAAATAATTCAGTGCTTGATATTACTATGTTCTTACCACACGGTTTCGCACGGGGCCATGGTCGACACGCTTGTCCATTCGGACCTCTTCATCAAACTCATTTGTCTCGTCGGGTCCCTCTTCTAAGCAATCGACGTTGGTCCAGCTGGGCTTGAGATGAACCCGAGTAGCTTTCTGTAGCCATGTCTCGTAGTCTCGGCAGTTGTTATGATCCCAACTCTGCTGGAGAATATCCTTATGAGATGCCTTGTCATTCCATTCCTGGATATACTCCCGGTGATGATGTTCCCAGTCAGTAATTGGCTTGGTTTTCCTTCTATCAAGCCTATCAAAAAGCACATAGAGGAGACAATGAAGAACCAAGGAGAAACATATATGCTACAGGATAAAGGCGTTGGCGCTTAAGGAATCTTACTTGTGCAGATCAGACGAGGTGGAGAAGTGCTCCGGGGGAAATTCCTGGACCTTACCAAACTGCATCCCGACTCGGTGTGGAAGGTGGTACTCGACCGCGTAGAAGCAAATGAGCGGGCACCTCTTCGTCTACA
Source organism: Avena sativa (assembly GCA_916181665.1). Lineage (NCBI taxonomy): Eukaryota > Viridiplantae > Streptophyta > Magnoliopsida > Poales > Poaceae > Avena > Avena sativa. The sequence goes on from OV702284.1 coordinate 33,318,775, forward strand.
TATCCATGTCTTGAGTGCACATCGGGTTTAAGTTAAAGTCCTCGCCTAGCTCACTCACGGTGTACGGCTGCCATGTAACCTATGAGTGAAATAAGAACATGTTAGGCAACAATGACAACATACATTAAGCAAAATCGATATGACACTCACCTGCCCCCGACGCAAGGAGTCAAAATCCTCGGTGTATGCTCGATACAGATTATCGGAGGGCCCCCACTTGGTAGATACATCCTCATAAAAGTACACAACGGTGGGTGCACGGCCTTGCCTATCTCAACGGTTTGATATACCCTTGCTCCTTCTATAAGCCTCATCAAGTTGTCGATACAAGTAAGCCAACCCAGCCGAACCCCAGCTGTATCTCCCAACATCGTCCCAGTCATGTAGTAGAGGCAAATACATCCATGAGACATCGCTACCCCCGGAGTCTGAAAAAAGCACCTTCCCAAACACATACATCACATACGCTCGAGCATACCGTGATACGGTCTCCTCGTTGGCATCGAGGGGAAGATGGCCAAAGTGGTGTTCTATCCAAGTCAATCTCAGCCCACATGTCTTGCTCCCCTTCGTCCCAGCTATTTTCTTCGGTGGCCTTACTCCTAGAAGCTCTTCAACCATGTCCCTGAATCTGTCTACATGTATATTTCCAGTCACAGCCCATCCTGAGATAGGCAAGACGGTCAACATCGCCATGTCTTGCAAAGTTATAGTCATATCGCCACATGGAAGGTGGAACGTGTGTGTCTCCACGTGTCATCTATCGACTAGCGCTGTAAGGGCGACACTGTTGTAGGTCGGCAGCCTGCGCTCAATCATGGTCACAAAGCCAATCAGATTCGCCCTCCGTAAGTACGGTGTGTACCTCTCATCAAAAACCATTCGCTCTGTATTGACCTTGTGTCCACGTATGCGAATGGGTAGTAGATCCTGCCAATATAGCGATTAGCATTAGTTAAGCAAGTAATAAACAATAATAGAGAATAATAATTAATTTAGTGATGATCATGTTAGACAATACGTGCATACCTGGGTTTTCGAGAGTATGCGACCTCGGTGGCTCTCCTCATACTCCGCCTCAAGAAGATGGTACCGAGCCGCCATCCTGCAAAGACAAGGTTTTTTTGTGAGTTTCAGAAACATGCAGTTATAATTGAAAGATAATTTATAGCATATAAATAAGGACACCTAACAAGAATAATGTGTTAAAAACAGAAGTAAACATGCATAGGACAAAATATAACCTTTCTAGCCCGTTGTAACGCCTCGTCTAATTTCCCTATCACCTTTGGATGACGGCGATAACCTTTCATATGTCTAGTCCCTCGAGGCCTCTTAGGGCATCTACACGCCTGCTTGATGAAGGGTTACTAGCGGCCACGGCAGCAGCGGCTTCCGCCGCTGCTTTTTCCGCAGCTAGTTTCTTCTTCGATCCTCACAAATTAGCTTTTTTGTGTTCTTGTGACCTTCTTCGCCGCATACCGAACAACGGTTCTTCACGGAGTCCTCCACAAAAATCGTCATTTGGACGGGTTCGCTTGAAGGTTGTCCCTCCATCGGCTTGGTCCATGTCCATCTTGAACCGCTTAGTCGCTCTTCGCCCTTTTGTGTCAATCATTAGCTTGCTATCTGGTAAGTACACCGGCCCGGTATACCACTACAAGAAATGTGTCAACTTGTGACGTTCTGGTAGTGACCATCTACAAAATCATCTTAGATTTATGAAGATTCCGCACTGGGTGGTCTCAAGCTACTTGGGAGGGCCAAAACTATGACGATTTCGGTCAAAAACGTCATAATTTATTTAAATGAAATCGTCACAACAGCTAGACATATCTAAATATGGAGGATATCAAGATGGACCGTCGGATTGAACAAGATGGACGGATAAGATGTTGATCTGCTTGAACTTGACATGGATAGGTGACGTGGCATGGTACCCATCGTGCGCAGACACCAAATATTTTCACCATCGCGCGCAGACACAGGACATATTTTCACTGTCGCGCGTGTGCCAGCCGGTTCCAAACCCTAATCCCAGGGCCCGCCGCCACACATAAGCGAGCGAACGCCGCTCCCCTCCTTCTCTAGCGAGATCCGCGTGCCGCCGCCGTCGTCCTTCTCCAGCGAGATTTGCACCCCTCCCTAACTCTAGATTGCGCCGCCTCCACCCTCTGTTCGAGATCCTCTTCCACAAGGCCATCGACGACGACTTGAATGATGGCCGAGGTGGATGGAGACAACGATGGTTTCATCAGCCTCCCCGAGTTAATATGTCCTATGTCTATTGACGGACCTTCGCCGGCTAGCTGTCATGCCATCGTCTTCTTCCTCTTGGTCACGCCAGCCATTATCCTTTCCCCTTCATTCCTTTGCTCCTCGTGCGCGACGCTGGCCGGGTCCCTCCTCCCCTCACCCTCCCGCCGTCGAATCGCCGCAGCATGAGGATGGCGTCGGCTAGCAGGATCCCCGAGCCGTAAGTGCGCCTGCGCCCCTCTGTCTCCTCCCCTTCCCCAATTTATTAGAATATTTTGCTTACTAGCTAATTAATGATGTAGCTTAGAGTAGCAGCTCATTCCCCTTCCTTGCCTCCTCACATAGTCACACGTGACGCCGGACAAGTTCCTCCTCTCGTAGTCGAATCGGAGTCGAATTGAATTGCCGCAGACGGCAGGATCTACGACCGAGTTCCCAAGCAGTTCCTCACTGATTTATTTTCAATCGCCGAAGCCCTCCTGCAACCCAGGTTCCCCAAGCAGTTCCTCACCGATTTATTTTCAATCGCCGCAGCCCTCCTGCAATCCAGGTTCGTTGCGTCTCTACTCCCTCTGTATCCTCCCCCTCACCGATTTAGTATTAGAATAGTTTGCTAGCTGGTTCATTTCAAGCAGCAGCTTATGTGTTGACATACAATATTCCTAGTTCATTATGCTCTGACCTGAAACTTTGAACATCTGGCTAGCTTATTGCATAATACTTTCTCCGACCCACATTATTTGACTCAAATTTGTCTAGATTCGGATATATCTACTACTAAAACATGTCTAGTTAAGTCAACTAATAAGGGTCGGATGGAGTAGTAGACTTGCTACACGCCATCTTGTCATGCCTCCAAGCAGCAGCTTCGGCGCATTTCTGTTAGCTCTTGACACTACAGTATCTGCTTGCCATGGACTAAACCATTGAACCAACCAGGCTGAACGATTAGATTATGTACAAAATATGGTTGCCTCGAGCTAAAAGTTAATGGGTTATACTAGGTTCAGATAATTTATTTTTGCATCTTACTGTTCAATTAAAACCTTCACGAATCCTTCTTTAAGTAATGATCTCAAATAAGTATATGGTTACTAGTTCAACACTTGTCTCATTAACTTCATTTCACGGATCCTAGCAAGTAGCAGCACAACGACTATGTGTATAGGTTTCTTATAAACAAGTAATTTCGCGTTGACTGCATAACAAATATCCAATATCTAGCCATGCTAGTAAACCACTTCGACTTCATTATATCAACTTGATTTTTGGCACTAGTGCCTTGTATATATCCCATAAAAACCATGTTTTAGCTTATTACTAATTTTTCTAGCTTCAGCTCCGACACTCCAATAATTCCACACATCGGTTCGCTCTGGCTATCCACGCCTAGATTTAGTATAGTATGCCGTCTTTATTCGTACACCATTACAAACACAACCTCTAGCTTGCTGCCTGTTCATAAGCAGACGCGTTATTCCTTTATGTCGGCTCGATAACATGTAGCTACTGTGATAGTTTCCGTCGTCTCATCCCCCTCACAAATTTATTAGAATATTTTTGCTAGCTGCTAGTTCATCCTGCCGTGGCTTGAAGCAGCAACAGCAGCAGCTATTTATTAGTGTTTATTGAAGTTCATTTACTGGGTTATATATCTAGATAGCTTATTACTGCATTTTACTGCTCCATTTCAGAACTAAACAACAAAACCATGTGGATGTGGTGGGTAAGCAATCATCTCAGATAAGCCTTGTGGATGTGGTGGGTAAGCAATCATCTCAGATAAGCCTTGCGCTGTACTAGAGACCGACTTAACTGCGACTAGGCATTGGGGATACTGATCTTGATTAGCTACAGATGCTCTATACTATCTGTGAAAGCTCACTAGTTCACTAAATATGCAGTCCTCTACTGATTTTTTGTTAAAAATGTAATATATTACCAACTAGTGCACTATCCAACTATCCCAAAAATCCGAACTGATGAAAAGGGCTAGGCAATGCATTTCACTGCTCAATTTCAACATGAATAAGCAACATACGCTCATCCATTTCTGCTACCACTTAGTTTCTTATTTCTATTTATGCTAATCATTATACATGCCTTCTTCAGCAGACCACTCTATATCGCAGAGATTAATTGTGAGTACGGTACCTACAGTATTACTCCAACATATGTTATTCCTAGTATTCACATTCAGTTGAAACTTTCACCTACAGGGAGTACTGTCATTTTCCTTTGATAGTGTACTGCTATTTGTTAGTGTACCAGAAAGTGGACTATAGGGATCTTGATGTACCAGATAGTGTACCGATAGCAAGGTAATAGTCTTTTTGCTAACCCAGAGTATCGTTGAACAACATAGCCATGTCCGGTGGCGGAGCAGCTTGGGGCGCCTCACTCGAGTGATTTGCCTAGCCTCCGTGAGATTTTTTGTGGTGATATTTTACTGGCATAATGTTTCAACAAGATCTATTTAGTACTGAGTTTTCACATTGAGATTTTTTGTGTGCCTAGTGTCCAGCGAGCTATGCAAATACGCTAAACTCATTGTGAAGATTGTTTATGAATGAAAACTGAACATAGACAAATTTCATTTCACTCGCCACCATTTCATCTAAATAGGAACATTTTGAATCTTCATCTGAAATGGAACATTTTGAAGTTTCACATAAAAGAACCACATTCTAAATATTTCCTCATTCCATAGAAATCAGTAGTTGGTTTAAATGATAAAATTTCATTGTTAGCTGTGGTGGTCCGAGGACAATGATATATAACATAGACCTTCTGAGTTGCCTGATGATTTTCCTGGTTCAATATGTTAGTGCTTATTGTGCCTGTTTTGCTGTCCCGCTAGTTTCTGAATATTTAATATTTTATTGTTAGTCCAAGAGATTTTCTCTACAAGTATAGTTAAAAGATGTATCCGTAGTTCCTGTTTTGATGTCCAAACAATATTTAGTTCAGTTAATGCTTGGAACTGTCAATATCTAGGACTTGTTATTGAACTGCCGCTGCTGCTGTTTATGTGCTCCCGATAAGTAGCATCAGAATAGCCTATCTCACTAGAGCCTTAACCTTTCAGCGGAGTATTTTTCTTAATTTGTGCATTTAGTTTTGGATATTAATGCTGACTTCTAAACTTGAACTTGAATAACTTACTATTTTTTTCAAAACATTTGTCATTATACTGACATCATTTTGTTATATAATTTTATAGGTAGGATTTTTGTCAACACTTTGGGAAAGCCATCTGATATCCTGACAACGTTAAATGAAATGGCTAGATTTTCCCCAACTAAAGAAATCAAGATCTACGAGGTGAGTGCAATATTCAGTTCTTTTGTGAGTGTTTTTATTTTTCTTGACCACCCAAAGCTTCGTAACTTGTATTTGTGCATTCTTGCACTTGTGTAGTTTTGTCAGGTGATTAAGTATTTACTCTTGCATGATAATTAATGTTCATGTAGCATACATGTATGCACTTCATAGTAAATGTTTTTCCAACATGAATATTCTAAGTTTTATGTCATCGTTATGCTGTAGAAAATTAAGTTTTAGCCAAAACAGCCAGAATAGTATTTTTTGGAGAACCGAGAGTGTATAAATTCTGTAAAGTTTGCTTGTTTACAGTTGGTTAACATGAATCCAAATGCTGCAAAATCCTACTGTGAATAGGCATTTTATCACAATGAATGGTGCTTTTTTCATAGTTTGATTCCATCTGTTTTAGAAAAAGTAGATGTTTGTAGAATACTGGAAGTATGTTTGCATACGTGAATTACCAAGTTAATTTTCTATACGTTAGTTATTCCCTTTCATATGGACTAAAAATGTTGTGCGTCTTTCTATTTTACAAGAGATCCAGGCCTAATAAAGTTGAGAAATTTGAAGTGTGGAGCCATGAAACAAAACTGCAGCATATTGAATATTTGGATTGAAGTTGTCGAGCATACTGTAGCAAACTGTAGCTCTTGTACAGTAGGCATACATGTGTTGATGGAAATATCATAATAGACTAGTTGAGTTTTATTTGATGAATTTTAATATTTTCCCTCTTCCGTTTGTAATATTGGTAAATAAGATAACGACTTGATTTGTGTAATCTTGGCTGTATAATACTAAATCTAAAGAGCCTAAGGCCCAAATACTATTGCATCATTAAAAGGCCAGAACGAATGAATTATATTGAATCAAATAGTTATGTAAAAAAGCCAGGACCCACACACTTTTGGATCTGGTTAGAAAATGCTGAAAATAAAAAAGAAATGGGCTTAAGAAGGCCAAAGCCCAAAAACAAAACCAGGTTATCTTATAGAAAACAAAAAGGCTAAATTACTGGGCTTAGCCCATACAACAACAAAAATGGATCGGGCTAAATTTATGTTACGACGATTCTATTTCGTCACAATTTTGCCACGTAGGATACGCCACGTAGGATCTGACCTGGCGAGGCTGTACATCCCGTGATGATACTAAATCGTCATAACGGTTATGACGATCCAATATCATCATAGATGGTTATGATGATTTCGTAAAAAACGTCGTTATAGTTCATTAGCGACGCCCAGCTTTCGACGATCTCAAAATCGTCATAGAATCGTCATAAATGGACTATTATGACAATTTTGTGACGAAAATAGAGGGTCATATATAGTCAGATTCCTTGTAGTGTACTTAGGCCATTGGGCCATGTCTAGGTAAGGCTCGAATCTACCAGCCCATGTGCGATATAGCTCTTCAAGATTGTAGAACCGTGAGACGGAGTTGTATGGGTCCACGCCCCTAGCACGACACGCGGTTATTATATAAGAGCATGGTAGATGGATCTGTAAAGGCATCTGGCACGTGCAAGAGTACTGAGCAAGCACAACAACATATTTGCGACCACCATACTACTCACCACCTGAGTTGGTACCTCCTACCTCCGAAACCTCATACTTCCAGACCTCCTTATCAAAACAAGTCCATGTTTGGTCATGAGATTTCGTGGCTTGGTATCCAAGTTCTTCTTCAACAGTCTTTGGCCATCTTTTGTCGGCATTAATTAGCACCTTGACTTCGTCGCTCCTCGTGACCCAATACTCGTTTCACTTGTCAAAAGTAAAGGATGCGATGGCAGTTACCGGTAGCGTGCGGATACCCTTTAGCACCTTATTGAATATCTCGGCCATGTTACTTGTCATGTGACCATACCAAACCCCATCCTGATCGAAAGTTTGAGCCCATAGGTGTTTCTTCGGCAAATTCTCCCTAAGAAAACCCTTCCCCTTCTCATTTGTCCAGCCATACAACTCATTGAACATCTCTTTAAATACAGCCGGCTCGAACACCATGGTAAGCCTATGGAGATACTCGGTCATTTCTCTATTACGACAAGCACGGTAGAAATTACCCACGAAATGCCTTATGCACCAACGGTGCTTAACAAGGGGATGCTCAGGTATTTCTTCCCTCATGGCATTCAATATGGCCGGATTGCGATCAGAAATGACACAGACTTCTCTTTCGGGGCCAACAATCGTAGTCCTCACCAAGTGCATGAACCAGTTCCAGCTGACGTTGTCCTCCTTTTCCACAAGAGCAAAGGCAAGCGGGACCAATCGGTTGTCCGTGTCGCAAGAGATAGCAACAAGAAGGGTGCCCCTAAACTTCCCTGTAAGGAATGTTCCATCCACACAAAGAAATGGACGACAATGCTTGAATGCTTCAACACAAGGGCGGAAGCACCAAAATGCTCGACGGAACACTTGGTACTTGACACCTTCGACCGTTGAGTCTCGATTGGATGGGGATGCACATTGTGCGTCATACCAGGGTTTCAATGTTCCATCGCCGCCAACAACCTAGGGATCCTCCCATATGCTTCCTCCCAATCACCATAAACCATCTTCATAGCCATTTTCTTAGCCCTCCAAGCCTTTCCATACTTGATATGATAGTCAAATATGAGTTTCACAAATTGGACCAAAGAGGCCGCTTGCAAGGTAGGGGTAGCTTTGATGGCATTGGCACACCGGTGTGCAATAAAAGTAGATGTCAGTTGCCGGTGCGTGTTGCCCTCTAGGACGACATTGCCACATGTGTGCGGGCCTTCATACTTACTTATCTTCCACCAACCTTCAGGTTTCTTCTTCCTTGCCCATACCTTCCATGGACAATCTTCATTCTCGCATATCAAAACATATCTTTCATTTTGGTCGGACTTGAACACTATGTAGGGTCGATGATGACTTACGGCGTACTCCTGGAACCATACTTGCATGTCCAACATAGCCTTGAATTTTAGCCCCGGGTATATCAAAGGCCGTGCCCTAGGTCGACTCTGTGCCTCGTCTTCGATGAGGGGTCTAGGCCGCTCCGGCCCATACTCCCGCAGGTTCGAGTCTGCCACGGCTAGGTGAGCCTCCCTAACATCCTTGAACTCATGAACATTAGGATCTCTGCCCCACACCTTGACAAATGCATCAGTCTCCTTCTCTGAAAACTTGGGAACCGAACGATCATCGTTCGAGTCCGTAGCGTAAGCATGTTCATACCCCTCGTCCTCTTCATTGTCATCTTCATAGGTATATGGATCTCCCTCAAGCATCAAGGATGCCACCAAAGGTACACAAGGCGATGATGGAATGTTGATTGGCAAGACAGCTACAAACTCTTCCTCGATCGGCTCTAAGGTTTCAACATTCATTTTCTCCTCGATGATCTCTACTCGTTCTCTTTCAACATAACTAGGCTCCTCCATAATCTCCTCCAAGTAATCTTCATCTTGTTGATTTTCTGTGTCCCACACAGGTGGTTGGCTTGGACCCGCATCATACACATTCTCAGGACGGTCATCGTTGCTTCTTTCGATAACCGAGGGCCGCTTGTTCAAGTCGATGAGAAGATGGGCATGCCCGGTGACCTTGACGGCAAACACGACCAAAGATTTTATTTGCGAGTTCTCCACTAGCTCTTTGTATAGATCCCACTCGTTGTCACCGTTGATCGGGATCATCTCAGTATTAGATCTAGAGCCACCCACATCATATCTTCCTTCCAAAACAACTTCATCTCCTTTGTCACTCCATCCAAGGGCAGCTCTAACCTTGACAACAACATCACTAAGACTAAGACTACTCGGAGAAAATATCACAGTCTTTGCCATATCCACAAACTCAACACCACAATCCGATTGCACAACACGCCCACCGTGATGCACATGAAGGACTTTTGCATAAGCCATCTATATTGATAGCCAAAACAAATACCAAAGCATCCATTAGAGAATGCAATACCCAACAAAATGCGACAATGTGCAACCAATAATACCATGCCATCTACAATCACCCTAAAATACCATTGCTCCATTGCTCTAACCTACTCATTTTGCTACAATCACCCTACACAAACTAGCCAATATCATTCATATATGTTGCACATGCTTACAACACACACACAAACTAGTCAATACCAATCAATCTAGCAACTCCTAACAACTACTACAAACAACTCCTACCAACAACTCCTACAAAATATCATCTAAGTGAAATATCTACAAGCTCAGGCACATGTATCCGTATCCTACAAACAACTCTTACAAAAAAAACTCCTACAGATGGAATAATTACATCATATGTATAATTACTAAGTGAAATATCATCTAAGTGAAATATCGACATTACTATCTACATTAGCCATTAGCAATATGTTACATCATATTTGGCCAAACTTGTAGCAATATCATCTAATTGAAATATCTACATTAGCAACACTTGAATAATTACAATTAACTAGAACATGTGCTTCACATACAACATAATTACATTGTATGATTACAATTAACTAAGTTTATATACAACATTATTTTACATACAACATTACTTTGTACATACAACATTAGTTTACATACAACATTGTATAATTACATTGTATGATTCATCTAAGTTGAATAATTACAATTAACTAACACTTACATAATTACATACAACATTTTCACAACATTTTAGATTAGGGGGAGGGGATTTGAGAGAGGAGAGGGAAGAGGAGAGGTACATGCGGCCGGAGGGGAGAGGTGCGGGACGAGGAGATGGCCGGAGAGGGATCAGCCCATCCTCCACGCCAGAGGAAGGCAGCCCACCCGCCGGAGCGGCCGGCGACCTGCGTGCGTGCGGACGCGACGGCCGGCGTGAAGGGTGGTGGAGGAGCGGAGGGAGGTGGTCCGGAGATGGGTGGAGGAGGAGCGGCGGGAGGTGGTGCGGCCGGCCGGCGTCGCGAGTGAGGGCGGAGGCGGCCGGAGGCGGCTGTGGTGGTATGATTGGATCGGGAAGAAAGGGAACTGGTCGATTCGCTATATCCCTAGGGTCGGCGCCATTTGAAATGACGTCGACATAGCGGCCACGTCAGCCAGACGCCCATCCCAGTGGCAAGTTCGGCGTCATCGTCGACATGTGTTAGGTCGGTGTCGTTTGAAGTAGCGCCGACATGAGGGGTCAGATTCCAATTTAGTTTCGTCCGGAAGCAGAGCTGGTTAAAGTTTTTTAAATTGGTCAAATTTGTCAAAAAAATACCCATTCCATAAAATCACTCCGTAGGCGTAGGATTACTGGTCCTTTTCGCCTGGCCCAGCTTGATCGCGAGCCACGCCTCGACTCCGTCTGCTCCCCATCCTTGACCCGTCGCCGCCGCCAGGCCCTCCCCAGTCCCCACCCTCATCTTCCTCTCAGAGCTCCGTCGATGCACCGCCAGCACCACCCGCTCGCCGAGCCGCTGCAACGCCTCCGCAACGGCGCGCCTCCTTGAGCCCGCGTCCGCCGCGTGGTCTTGGCCTGTCCCGCGCCTCTCCTCCGTGGCCCTGTAGGCTCCTTCCCCGCGGTGCCCCGATTCCCTGCCGCTCGCTTCCTCTGCGCCCGCCTCCGGCCGGAGCCCCGTCTCCCGGCCTCTGCAACCCCGCGCCCGCGGTGCTCCTCCGCCGAGCCGCCCGCTATCCTCGGCCGCCAGAGCCGCTGTTTCCGACCGCGGGCTCCCTCTCTCGCCGGTAACCGCCTCCCTGCGCCGCCGTCTGGCCGTCGCCCGCCTCCGGCCGTCCCTCCGCCATCGTGGCCTCCTCCGCCTCCTCGCGGGCCCACGCAGCCGCGGGCCCACGCAGCCACGGCCCCGAGCGCCCTCCGCGTCGCCTCCGGCGAGATCCACCGCCGCTGCCGCGGCTTTCCCTCGACCGCCTTGCCTTGTCCGCCGTCTCGCAGCACCGTCCTGCGCCTTCCTCCTCCTCGACCGGACAGCCTGCGTCGCTGTGATCCTTGTCCAGGCCATACGGCGCATGTCCTGTTGCCCATGTGAACGCTGACCTTGCTGAAGTGCCTGCCTCTTCTGTTCAAGCGCGCGTGCACAGTGGCTGATTGTCCACGTCTTTGTACATGTGTTGCATCAGGTGTTGTTATGCTTGTAGATGGTCACAAGGTACCCGAGTCCGACGTCGTTGTCCGAAGAAACCGGAACCCCACAAGAACTCCCTCACCGACAAGACCTCCGGGAAGCCGCCATCCGTTTGGCGAAGATGTTTCACCGAGATCGACACCAACCCGAATGAGTCCGATGAAACACCGGCGCCGTACACAAGTCTGACGACCGAGGCCCCAAAGGCATCTCCTTCACAGAACCCGAAGGCGATACCGCTCGAGTACTCCTTCCCGGACCCGATGACGTGAAGCTCCCCTTCCTGGACCCCTCGAAATGCCAAGATCGCCTTTCGATGATCCCAAGGCCGATCCCGGAGTCCGAGCCTAAACCCCGTCGAACCTCAAAACCCCAAGTTCGCTGATTTCCATGTGCGACCCCTATCCAAGCCTGCCCTATTTTTATAATATGTCGTATATACGTGTGCATTTAAATTGCCATGCTTGCACATACATTATGTGGTTTAGAAGCATTATACCAATTCACCTAATAATTAAATATAGAGCCTATATGCGGACGAATCTAGCCAAATATTGGCTTCATTTTAATTTGTGTAGAACCGGTGATATATTTGTGTAGAACCGGTGATAATATTTAAATTGTGGGATATCTAAACAAAATGAACACCTAATTATTTGTCGGGACCTCGGTTCCGCTTAATATTGCCTAATTGCATCGCACCTTTGCCATGTCATGCATCATGTTGATCTTCTGTCGTAGTATTAAACAGTGTATCTGGTGTTTTTTTAGTGCTTTGCTTCTTCACCGATTAGGCTGATGAGTTGATACGAGTGTCGACCCGATCTTCGGATGAACCTTCGGCAATGTTTTCAGACGAGCATTCTCTCCCTTTCTACATATTTTGTCTTTACAGTCTTTACTTTCCCCTGTTGATCTATTGATGTTTGTGTTTTGATGCTTTAGATTCTGTACCCGTTATATTCCTTTGCAGCCCTATATTGCCATGTACATCTCCTATTCCCTGTTGTGTGATAGATAATCGGCCTTGCAAGTCGTAGACGTTTGCATAGGTGTTGCTTCGTGCCATCAGTGTTCCGCAGTTGTTGGAACGTCACCATATGCTTATGTTCGAGATGATCATGTCTTAAATTACAACTTGATATTAAATTGCTGGGAATAGTTATAACTAATGTAGAGGCACCATGGACAATAGATGTGATTTGGTTTTTAACTGCTCACTGGTGTCTCGTAGGACCTCGAGTACTTGATACCTGTTCTTTGGCTATCGCACTATCCGCATGTGGGACCATGAATCCCCTTAGCCAGAGCTTGAGTCATAACTTATTTTTTGGGGCCACAAGTAGTTTGAGACGTTATTACTATCATGTGCTTATGTCATGTTTATTGCTTTATTTACTACTGTTGTTCGAGGAGTGTTACTATTGTCTGGTTTTGGAACAAATACGTAATGTTTACGCGGTATCGACAGTCCAGTCACACTTTAGGGTTCTCAGTCGTTTACAGCTATTGTCGCAAACCCTTCGGTTCGTCGCGGAGCCGGCCAACTTCGCAGCGGGTAGCTTAGCAGGGTGGCCCTCTAAAATATTTTATAAATCTTGTGATTTTTTTGTCGTGATGCCTCGTTGGGTTTTCATTTGGTTTTTCCGAGATTGATCGTGCGTGTGTTGCTATTTGTGCCCCTGCAGGGTAAATCTTTCTGAAAATCGTGTCCGCGATATGAACGACTTGGAGCACAGTATCTCAATCATAGAAAACTATAACTAAAGTAGTGCTATATATTTGACTTTGGAATGACTAGTAATCAGCTTCACTAAAACAGAATGGCTAAATAAAAGTACCAACAACTGCTGAATTTGGAAGGTCTCATGTTATTTGTATCTGACTAGTAAGTATTGCAACTACAACGGAATGGTTAACTAAAACTTCGCACTGTTTATGATATCAGGATGACTCATGTTGTATATACATGACTAGTAATTGCTGCAACTTCAATGGAATGATAAAATTGTCAACTGTGTGAGTTTTATCGGTATGACTTCCTTGTTTGGTATCGATGGGGAATACTAGGATCGGTATGTTTGGTGTTAGCATCAGGCTGGTTCCGAATAGGCCTTTCTTATCCCTCTCTGATAATCGCCAGTTATATCGATTCTCTATAGGTTCTTTAGTGCACGTTGCGTTGCCGCTTTAGTCCACCATACCTATGTAGGCGAGGACCGCCAAATTGTACGACTCGCCGTGTACTGGCCTCAGTACCGACTGCTCTCTTTTTCCTTTGCCTTTTGTCGGCACCCCTTTTGTTGTAGCAGGTTTGAGATCGACGTCGTTAGCAGGTTACCCTTCCGGCTTGTCCTGGGCAGGGTTATGGACTCCATTTGACATGGTTATACCCAACGGGTACATGATCTTAGCATACCTGGTCCAGCCCGACGGAAGGCCCACTCGACGATCTGCCGAGGTCCATGACTCCTATGACGGTTTGGCTGATATGAAGCTCATGTGGACACGGACTCTCAAGCGTACAAGACAAGGAAATCTCAAGACTAGAGTTTGAATACAACTTGTAACCTACTCGTATCGGTACCTGAGACCTAGCCTCCCCATATATAAAGGCTAGGACGATCCAACGAGGAGGGCACGACCTGCAGACGCCATAACCCCCAAATAGATAGATCTACGATCTCCACCTCCATGATAGATCTACAGATCTAGAGCCCGCTGACAACCTCTCGCACACCACCGCATACACACCTCCACGCCAGATTGCATCTGCGCACCCCTGTAACCTTCGGATCCATCATAATCAAGAGCAGACAAGCAGGAGTAGGGTTTTCCCTCCGGGGGCCTGAACCTAGGTAAACCTCATGTCCCCGTGTTGCTTGTTTGCTAACCGTTTCGCGATCTCCATCATCCCCATTTTCTCCAAAACCCAAGTGCATAACAATGGGCATTGACGAGATTAAACCTCGTCAATTGGCGCCGTCTGTGGGAATCGGGGGCGCTAATTGTGCGGTCGTGACGGTCCCATCCGCGGCAATCTACGATTCGTCGGCTCCTGCGGAGCAGATATGATTCGGCTTCCTCATCGTCATCTGGGAGAGATCCTTCGTCATCATCGGCGGCCAGATCACTCTGGTCAATTCACCACGTTCATCTTCAACAACTCTCCAACAGTCTATTTTTTTATCCTGACGAGAGAGCAAGACAAGAAAGAGGCAATACGTAGTCGAAACAAGCCAATAGCGGCACATCAGCTTAGTTCTATGGGAGTGCCCACATCTGACAGGCCGGCTATGCACATGCTGGTTCTCCCGAGAGGTAATTCAATTATTTTTTATTCAAAAAATTTGCGGGCATGGCGACGCACAATGCGCGCATGGTCAGATGAGTAAAGCCAATCTCTCCTCGCTCAAATTATTATGATTATTATCAGGCCGGTCCTGAGATTTCGGGGGCCCGGGGCGAAACTATAATTTTGGGTCCCTTAGTATAAATTTTTTATGTATATATAAGATAATAAAAAATTAAATATTTTAAGTACACTTTCAACTATAATACTCATATAAAAATAACAGTGTTTACATGATACCTTAAAATTTCCTTCGAAAATTCCTAGAAGCAAAGTCCGTGACGATGGAATCAATATCAATATCGTCCACTAACTTCTTCTCGATGCATAGACTTGCCAAACCATTTAATCTCTCCTGGGACATTGAAGATCTCAAATAGTTCTTCAATAATTTTAACTTTGAAAAACTTTTTTCAGCTGATGCAACAGTCACGGGCATAGAAATAAGATCTGATAAGCGATAGAAATATTAGGATAACAATCCGCTTCTCTGACAAACTCAAAAGGCTCCATAGCAGACATTGAGGTATTTGGCAAAGTGAACTTCATAACACTTAACTCAGAAATAAGTGCATTTAACTCAACATCACAAATATCAGGTTCATCATCTTTACTAGGCCGAGTAAAAGTTTTTGCAAATGTGGTGCAATATTCTTTCAGTTGAGAACCATCCAATGCCTTCAAGGATGTCGAACTCATTAAAAACCCAAATATATTTTTAAATGACTAGAGTTCTTCAAATCTGCGCTTCAAAGATGTGGTCGCCATATCGACCATAACCAAAAAGTAGTTCACTTTAAAATCCTCTTCCGCTTGGAAGATTGCTTCCTCGCATTCAGTTTCATCATATTGCTTTGTCCTAGAAGCATGACGCTTTACACGGAACGATTGCTCTACACCCATCTCAGATGCAATATCCTTAGAACTCTTCAAACCAGCAGCAAACCCTTCATTTCTATATGTTTGAAAGTAAGTACGCATACTTTCTATTAGTTGTATTGTAGAATCAATGCACATGGATGCTGATTGCAACTTCTTGCTGACTGTGTTTACTGCAAATAAAATTTCATACCAGATAACCATACCAAATATAAATTCAAAGCTACCAAGCACTTTAAATAATTTTTTTGCATCACTCCTATCCTTTGCTTCAGTATCAACATCTTCACTTAATTCAAGAAGAGCAGACCTTAGCTGAGGAGCTTGAAATCTAATTTCTTTCACACTTTTGATCCGACTCTCCCAACGAGTATTAGACAAAGACTTCACAGTTAAACCTTCCACGTTGTCAAGCAACACTTTCCATCTTTTGGTAGACCCCGAAAATAAAACATAGATCCGTTGCACGATACCAAAGAAAGAAACAGCCTTACCACAAGATTTAGCCATATAACAAAGAGTAAGATTAAGACTGTGGCAAGCACACGACATATACAAAGCCCTTGGATTTACCTTAATCAACCTATTTTGCACTCCTTTGTTCTTTCCTTTCATATTAGAGCCATTATCATAACCTTGACCCCTAATATCATCAATAAGAAGACCATATGACTTGATGGAATCAACCAATACCTTGAAAATCCCTTCACCAGATGTGTCATTCATCACCAAGAAACCAAGAAAGTACTCCTCAACTTTTACCTGTGCATCAGAGGTATTAACACAGCGAACCAACAAACTCATTTGCTCTTGGTGACTCACATCTAAGGTACAATCAAGAATAACTGAGAAATATTTTGCCTTCTTAACCACCTTCAGAATAGTGTCTGTAATACTAGAAGCCATTAGTAAAATCAATTCATTCTGAATTTTGTGACTAAGATAATGAAAATGAATGTCATTGATTTGAATCCGTCTAATGTGGTCTTGCATTACCATGTCAAATTCTGCAATCATCTCAACACAAGCTAAGAAATTACCATTATGATCATTGTAAAGCTGCTCATTGGATCCTCTAAATGCCAAACTGCGCTTACCAAGAAATTTCACAACAACAACTATTCTTAGCAAAACTTGTCTAAGGCTCTTCTTCTCTTTTGTGATCTCATGTTGCAACTCGTTATCAATTGTTTCATGTTTGCTTAGTCTATTTCTTAATTCGTTTCAAGAGATTATGCTTGTCATATGCTCGACACTAACTTCATGTTCTTTGAGCCTATCAGTGATATGTTTCCAATCATTAAATCCATCATGTGCCAAGGAACTCTTGCAGTTAATATGGTTGAACAACTTGCATGAAAAACAGAACACTTTGTCAACATGTCTTGAATAAACTATCCATTTTTGATCACGTACATCTCCATTGCTCATGTGTCTAGAGTAATGAGAATATGAAAAATGTCTTTTACCGGTTAGAGGAAAAGTGATATTTTCTTCTCTGATAGGACCCTTTTCCACTAATATGTCCCTTGCCTTGTTATCAAGAGTATCCCAATTTGTTGGATTATAAATATCCACACTAACTGGTTCTGGTTCATCATCAACATTAGCAGATTCATCATCATGATTAGCCATATTGTCATCATCTGTGTTGATATGAGCATCGTCTTCTGGATTAACATTAGTCTGTTCCCCCACAAGAACTAGAGCCAACTCATCTGGATTTCCCGAAGTGCTCGTGTTGCTCTTCAAAAATTTATGAAAAGATCCTCTCTGCGATTCAATTAATTTCTTCTCTTGTTCTCTCCTTTTTCTTTTTTGAGCACCGGATTCGGGCGCCATAATCAGTTAGTCTCGGGCGCTACAAACAAGAACAAAAATCAGGTACTAAACTACTATAATCCCTCCGATCCAAATTAATTGACTTGAATTTGTCTAAATTCGGATGTATCTGGTCTAGCACTAAAACATGTCTAGACACATCCAAATCTAGACAAATCCGAGTCAATTAATTTAGGTCTGAGAAAATACTAATTAAAATTATGAACTAACAATTAGGACAAGTCGCAATCTAGAACGACTAAAATTAAAATAACCAGTTAAAGTGCTAACTGATCCATTCGATTCGATCCAGTACAGGACAAAGGGACAGGCAGATAGCACCAAGCAACCGAGCAGTGTCAGCGTCACGGTCAGGGACTCGGGGGCAGGCGTCACGGTCACGGCCTGGCGGCAAGGTCAACGCACACGGCGCGCAGTCCTGGGACATGGGCGGTAGCGTGGCCGCATGGACGATCGTCTCGTCCGTGGCGTCGTCGTGGCGATCGTCGCGTCAAGTCGTATGAGATGTGGTGTTTGACTCTTCGATTTAGAGAAGCGAAGCGACGGGCGGGGCCAGGCGGTGTCGATGAGTCTATCAATGCGCGATATGCGCCTGTCGCGGTGCTGCCTCGGACTGGGTTCGGCCTTGTGAGCTAATATAATTTTTTTATGTATATAAGTATAAGTTTATTAGAACTATATTTTTTTGGGCCTCTATATTTTTTGGGCCCGGAACGGCTGCCCCCCTTGGACCCTCAGGACCGGCTCTGATTATTATATTTAATCCTATGTATTACTACTAACTGTTTGTGGGTGCAAGCACTTCTTAAAATCTTGCGTGCAAGTACTTGCCCATGATCACATGTAGTACATGCTGACGATCAACAGGAACTACGTAATACTTCCACATATCGGCTCTTCATATCGGCATTGGAATCTTTCTCATCTTCTCGTTGATTACGTTGTCGATTAATTATTTATTTGTACTAATTGGATGATTTGCAACACACGCACATGACAAATCTGTCTTCATCTTGGAATCGGCTGTTCGAGGTCCCATGACCTCTCGCTCTAGGACTCCGCCGACTCCACTCGCGTGACATGCTGCGGTCTTTGACTGCGGCGACCTGATACGATTTTCGGCTTCAACGACTCGGGAGCTCGGGGGCTTCTTCCGCTTCGGCGAGCCGATGCGGCTTTCGGCTGCGATGACCCGATACATCCTTCGGATGCCGGTAATCTTCGGACGCGGAGCTCGCTATCACCATCAACTACGGAAACCCGTCGCTGCTATGACCATGGTCCGCCACTTCGACTACGTCCGCCGCGTGACCCGCTACCGCGTCAACTTCGCAACGACAACAAGCAAAGCTAAGTTTCCCTCTACTTAAAGTTGATTTCCTTCTTACTTTAATCACACTCGATACACTCGGGGGCTGCGCCCTCTTCGAGTAACCTAATGTGTCATCGGCTCCACGCACTCGAGCACCTCGAACGCGACAGCACGAGTAGCTGATTCTACCTGATCGTCCTTGAACTCCGAGTGCCTCGGCAAGGTACTGAGACTAAGGGTAATCAGGCTAACGAAAAGGCCTAGCATACAGTGCAAAAGTGTCGACTCGATCGGCACCAGGATCTTACTATACAAGCCGAAAGGCAAATATTCCTTACAAGATACAAGTACTTCACAATTATTCATGTTTTCTGCATCTTACAAAGACGTCGACTGTGCCGAGCTATTCTATCGAGTCCTCCAACAGGAGTCGGTGAAATAACTGGCTACGCCATAAACTCAAGACCCGAGTCGAGTCCCTCCTCGGATGGTTGCATCGCGCACCCGACAGAAGCAACGGCGTCGACTTCATCCGCAACGTCGAGTCCTTTCGGCTAAACGCCGCACGACTCCGCCACGTCAACTCCGACTGCATCATCGATTCTTGGCTCCTTATGCATGAGACGCTGACTCGATGAACTTCCGGGTCAGTGGTTTCTCCTCGCATGAGTCGCCACTCGAGTTTACGACTCGACTAGACACTCGGTGGCTACTCCTATCAGGAGTGCTGGTCGCGTACCCGATGTATTTCCGGGTCAGCGATACGCCCACGAGATTTTCGGCTACAACTACATGATACAAGACTCGAGTATCTGCCCGAGTCTTCGACTCCGCCAGACACTCGGGGGCTACTCCTATCAGGAGCGCTGGCCGCGCACCCGAAGTATGACCAAGGTACTACACCAATGAACTATTCTTCGAGTCCTACGTCGAGTCTACGACTCCACTACGAACTCGGGGGGGGCTACTCCCATAGGGAGGATGGATTCAAGCATCCGAAAAATTTGTATCCTACGGACCTAAAAGTCAACAAAGACTGAATTAAAAGTCTCTGCTCGAGTCTACGACTCGAACAGACACTCGGGGGTTACTCCCAAAGGGAGCGCTGGTCGCGCACCCTATGAATTCTTCGACTACGATCCTTCGGATCAGCATGCAAAAACTTTTTGGCAACTCTGCCCCAGTCAACACTAAGTGAGAAACATCCTCCTTGGCCACCCGAAACACTTCCGCGGTGATAATTTTTCGGATGCTGTGTCTGCGACGCAAAGATAAGACCTACAGATACCATCTGATGGCCTGGCAACGCACACGACTGTGCTCTGCTAGTAATAATCCGTGCCAACAGGCGTGATGAAAATCCTGAAGGACGCATTGGGTACATCATTTGAAAATCACTGAAATTCCACTCCTGTAAGTCCTCAACAGCCTGAGTCGAATTATGCCAGCATATGTTCCGGTTTCGAGTCGAGGGACTCGAATCTGAAGAAGATCGTGTTGTTTTGTCCTAAGACAGTTAACTGGCCCTGATCCGTCGGGAGAGTCAGGCACACGCATCAACAATCCTTACACACCAAAATCATTCTTTGATGAATAAAAACAACTGCAGCCTAAGATTGAAGAATCCTCAGCCGAATCTACGATTCGACTGAACACTCGGGGGCTACTGACATGGTTATACCCAACGGGTACATGACCTTAGCATACCTGGTCCAGCCCGATGGAAGGCCCACTCGACGATCTGCCAGGGTCCATGACGCCTATGACGGTTCGGCTGATATGAAGCCCATGTGGACACGGACTCTCAAGCGTACAAGACAAGGAAATCTCAAGACTAGAGTTTGAATACAACTTGTAACCTACTCGTATCGGTACCTGAGACCTAGCCTCCCCATATATAAAGGCTAGGAGGTTCCAACGAGGAGGGCACGACCTACAGACGCCATAACCCCCCAATAGATAGATCTACGATCTCCACCTCCATGATAGATCTACGGATCTGGAGCCCTCTGACAACCTCTCGCACACCACCACATACATACCTCCACGCCAGATTGCATCTGCGCACCCCTGTAACCTTCGGTTCCATCATAATCAAGAGGAGACAAGCAGGAGTAGGGTTTTCCCTCCGGGGGCCTGAACCTGGGTAAACCTCGTGTCCCCGTGTTGCTTGTTTGCTAACTGTTCCGCGATCTCCAGCATCCCCATCTTCTCCAAAACCCAAGTCCATAACAATGGGCATTGACGAGATTAAACCTCGTCACCATTGGTTATTCTTCATGGCTCTTAGCCCAATTTGCATCTTATTCGTACTCGGATGTGTATCATTTTCAAGGTGATTTGAATCTTTGTATTGTATATCTGTATTCTTGACTCTTTGAGTCATTGTTGTATATATCTGTTCTATGGGTTCCATCGTGGACTAATGTGTAATGGTATTACTTTGTTTTCCACCCGCACAAAAGTTCCTGGTGGACACCTTTGAATCATTTCTATGCGGTGTTTGGCGGGATCCGAGGGTGTTACAAAAACTTGGAGTGATTCTCACGACACTCGATTCATTCGTGAGATGGCATGAACTTGATGGATCGTGGGCTCGTGATTCCTATCGTAAGCCAAAATAAAAGGAGATGAGAAATAATAGAAAAATCGCAAGTTGGGCGCAACGCAAACTCCCTGTTTATTCGTTTTGCTCTGCCTCTAATCTATCTTCCTTCCCTCCGGTAGGGTTTCAGGACTTCAGTCGTCGACCGTCTGCACATGCTCTCCACCATGCCCACCACCCACCTGTACTGTAACAGTTGGTATGTACGGTTTAGTGTTCCTCTTGATCTATCCTGTCGTCGATCGGTCATGAAAGAAGTGACATCTTTTCCAATCGGTGCCTAAGTTTGACGCTCGAATTATTATTTTTTCCTTACACCTGGCTTGAAGGAGGGACCGGGCCTAACTCATGGCCGAGCCGATGGACACCGAATGCATCTTTGAAGACGATGTAGCCGACTACCTCTGCCTCCGCATGGTGTGCATCTTGTGGCGCTGATGCACCGCGTCCCCGCATGACCATAGCAGCCTGGACCGCTGTAGCACCCCTGGTAAAACCATGACCAGAAAATCGCTTGTTGTTGTGCATCATCATGACTGCATGCTCATGTCAACATACCACATTGCATTGGAACATCATCATGCCTGCATACATTTGTTTGCCTAAAACTAATTTCTAAATCCTATTTTGTTTTCTAGATATTCCCTTGTTTGTTCAAATCGAAAACCCTAGATCTGTTTGGATCTTTTATTTGTGTAAAACCTTTTTTTGCAAATGTGTTGTTTTTAAAGAAAGAAAAATAATAAATACTAAACTATTTTCATTACCGGGGGAGGCCGTGAGCCTGCCAGGCCAAAAGCCTGGCAAGCCAGCAGCCTACTACCCCGGCCCAAAACAACCAAACCCTAATCCCTTCTCAACCAAACCCTAAAAAATCCCCTAGCCAACCTACATCCCATCCCTCCACCCCACCACACCCCGCTGCCGCCGCCACTCCCTCACGCGGCCACGCACACCCCCTGGACCAAACATTCTAGGCCCCACGTTGACATGTCGCATGTTCCTCTCACCAACCTCAGCCCCACCCTATCGCCCAAGCAGATCATGACACGCCACCACCGTCCACCTACTCCTCTGTAACCGCGCGAGACACGTCAGTCTTCCTCACCAAGTCTCTCCCCCGATGCAATCCCCTCCCTCTATCGCCTCCCTCTCGCCCTCCAGAGCCCTAGCCCCGCTCCTCTCACCAATCCCCTCCGCCAACTCCCCTCAATCCATGCCTCTCGCCAACGAGTGCTTCCCCTCCCCGGCAAGGCCGCCACCATGGCCCTTCTTCTCCGCCACCAGTCGCCGTCGAGCCGGCCGAGCTTCCCCGTCGGTCACGAACCTCTGGTCTCAGGCCTCCTCCCCGCCGTTCTGCAGCAAGGTCACCGGCCAAGGGCCCCTGGGCCTACCTCGGCCTCCCCAAGCTCATCCTCAACGTCACCGAGCCTCCTCCCAGCGCCAATGATCATTGCTCACCCCTCCGCCACCGATTCCTCCGTCCCCGAGCGTCAGCGGCCGCCTACGCGCCGCCGCCTGTCTACAGGCCTTCCTGCAAGCTCAGCCGCCGTCCCCCTTATCTTGTCCATGCCATGAGTTCCTGGCCTCCTCCGTGTGTGCGTCTACAAGGTCAAGCTCTGCATGCCTGTTGGTACATCGTGTTGAGGATACTGTATTCATTCCTCGATGTGGTGTTTTCCTCTGGACATGTTGTATATATGGATATTGCTACTGATAATGGCTTTTGCAATTCTCTGTGTGGTTGCAACCTTGGTGCTACTAAGTCCAATATGAAGACCCACTTTCTCAGGAGAATTGTCGACAAGGTCTCATCGCACGAAGTGTTGACACCCCATGGTTTGAGTTCGGGACACCAAGATGAAGTAGAGAAATTCCGAGAAACAAGGAACCCCGAAGACCGAACCAAGCCCCTTGGAAAACCACAAGTCCTTCACGGACACCCGGAGACCCGATCCCAAGGATCCGAAGACCGATCCTGGGGGCTGAACCTGAACAACCCTCAGAACCCCAAGATCGTCGAGTTGCCCAATGTGTGACCCCTATCCAAGACCCTTATTTTTATAATATGACATTATGACTTGTTTCATATAAATTTATCATATTTGATACGCCCAATTTTCATCACCATTCAATATCATAATTTATCTCTATTTATTGATATTTGTCTTATTATGAGGTATTATTTATGGCTTTTCATCTGTTTATGCATGTTGGATGATTCTTGGAGGATGGACTGCCGGAGTCTGGATTCTAATGGAAAAGAAGGCGTTTCGGTGCAATTTCGCGAAGATCGGAAAAATACCAGAAAAATATGGAAACATATTATTTTCCCAGAAGACGATGGAAGCCAGAAGGAGGAGCGAAGAGGGGCCACAGGGGGCCCACACCCCCCTAGGCGTGGGCCCACCCTGGGCCACACCTAGGGCAGGTGTGGCCCACCTGCTCGGCCTCCAACACCGCCCCTTCGCCTATATCTTCCCTACGAAACCCTAAGGCTCGGGGAGCGACCACAGATAGATTTTCGCCGCCTCTAGGGGCGAAAAACACCGAGAGAGAAAGATCTCTTCGGCAGACAGATTTCTGACGGGGGAATTCCTTCCCGGAGAGGGGAGACCGTTGCCATCAAAACCATCGTTAAGCTAGGCTTCATCAGGATCATCATCATCATCCACACCATCATCTCCACCAGCACCATCATCACCACTCCGTCCCGCTATAACAATTGTGTTGGATATTGCTTTAGTTCTTAGGGGAAACTTTCCCGGTGTTAATTACTATTGTAGTTGATGCTTGTGAGTGGAACCATTGGATTATTGTTTATGTTCAGTTTGTTACCCATTACCATATCATCTTTGATCTTGATCCATATGATGTCTTGTGAGTAGTTCGTTTAGTTCTTGAGGACATGGGAGAAGTCATGTTGTTAGTAGTGAATATGTGTTGAGTTATTATTCAATGGTTTAGTATTTAAGTTGTGGTGCTATTCTTCCAGTGGTGTCATGTGAACGTCGACTACATGATACTTCATCATTTATGAGCCTAGGGGAATGCATTGTGTATTTGGCTACTAATTGTGGGGTTGCCGGAGTGACAGAAATCTGAACCCCCGTTAGGACACCTTTGCACAAGAGAGTGTAGGATCTCAGAGTTTAAGGCTGTGCTTAGATTTATATCTTAATTACTTTCATGTAGTTACGGATGTTTGCAGGGGGTTTAATCACAAGTATGTATTAGTCCAAGTAAGGTCGGTACATTAGCACAGGTTCACCCACACAACACTTACAACACCAGAAAAGAGTACTCAACTATTTGAAGCGAAAGCACTTGACAAAATTCCCATGTTTCCTCGAGAATGTTTGGTCCTTATAAGTATTTCTACCGGCTTGTCATTTTCTAATAAAGGATTGGGCCACTTGCTCCGTTTGTTCGTTACCTTTGTTACTTGCTCCTTGTTTTGTTGCCTTGTCAGAAAACCACTAAAAATCCGTTTGCTAAGTATTCACAGGGATTTCCTGCTCCATACCACTGTTCAGCACCTTCTGCTCCTCGTTGGGATCGACACTCCTATTTATCGAAAGTACTACGATACACCCCTATACTTGTGGGTCATCAATATTGCATATATCTTGTGTGGTTTGGGGGCATTATGCAGATTCACATCATAATTAAATATGGAGGCCATATGCGGGATTTTCTAGTCTTATATTGGACCTATTTAAATTTATGTAGCGAATCGATGCCATGTTTTGACTTGTTAAGACAACATTTAAATTGAGGGGTATGAACAACTATAACCATACAATTAATTGTCAGGACCCTGGTTCCACTTAATATGGCCTAATTGCATCACATCTTTGCCATGTCATACCTCATACATGCATCATGCCCGATATTCTGCCATAATATTAAATAGTGCATCCGGTGTTTCTTCTAGTGCTTTTCTTCTTCACGGATTAGGCTGATGAGTTGATGCGAGTGTCGACCCGATCTTCGGATGAACCTTCGATAATGTTTTCAGGCGAGCATTCTTCCTCTTTCTACCTATTTTTGCATCTATAGTCTTTACTTCCTCATGTTGATCTATTTCTATACGGGTTGCGTGTAGGGGTTCGTAGCATGGAAAACAAAATTTTCTATCGCATGCAAACAAACAAGCCAAGATCTATCTACTAGATTGTAGCAACGAGTCGATGGAATAACTTACCCTCGAAGATTCCAAAGTGTTTAATGAGAGCGGATTCTCGTGGGTGATGTAGTCGTACTCTTCCTGATCTCAAGATCGCGTAGACGATCCTTCCGGCGCTGCGTTCCGGCAGCGCTCCCACAGTCGGTCACACGTTCGGTACTCGACGAAGACCTTCCTCTCCCTTGTTCCAGCAGGCAGCGGAGGTTGTAACACTCTCCTCGTGATTCCGGCAGCACAACGGCGTGGTACCGGAAGTAGAGGGGAGATCCCGCAGGGCTTTGCCTTAAGCCGGAGCGAGTATGGTGGAGTATGAGAGAGGGCAATTAGTGGTCTAGGGATTAGACACACCAATTAGAAGGCTCTAAACCGAAGGCTAGGGCAATTAGAAGCTCTAAACCAAAACGGCTCTAAACCGGAGATTAGAGGATAGGAACTTGTGTGTCTAGAGGAGGAGGCCCTGCCCCTCCTTTTATGGGTGGAGGGTGCGGCCAAGGGGAGGGGAGTCCCTCCCCAAGTCGGCCTTGGTTGGCGCGCCGGCTTGGGGAGGAGACTCCTCCCCCAAGTCGGTTCCCAACTCCTCTTGCTTGTTTCCCACAGTTTCTTGTTTTAGCCGTTTGACTTTCAAACTGGACATTTGACTTTTCTGTTTTAGGATTCAATTTAATCCTTTATTTGGAACAGCAAGAACACTTAGTACATGATGCAATCATTCCAATATGTAATGACACATTCATGTACCCCTCCCCCCTCCCGGAGTGCTGGACATTCCGGAACCTTCTAGAACATTCACCGGAATCATTTCCGAACTCCGAAACGGGACTTTCCTTATATGAATCTTATTCTCCGGACCATTCCGGATCACCTCGTGATATCCCGGATCCCATCCGAGACTCCGAACAACATTCGGTCTCTTTCTCATAATACCATAACTACTCAAAACAACGTCGAATCCTTAAGTGTGTCTCCCTACGGTTCGTGAATTATGCGGACATGATCGAGACACTTCTCCGAACAATAACCAATAGAGGAATCTGGAAATTCATATGGCTCCCACATACTTCTACGATTACTTTGCGATCGAATGAACCACTTACATACGATACCAATTTCCCTTTGTCTCACGATATGTTACTTATCCGAGGTTATGATCGTCGGTATCTCTGCATACCTAGTTCAACCTCGTTACTGATAAGTACTCTTTTCTCGTTCCCGTGATATGTGATCCCTTGTGAGCCAGTCACATGCTTGCAAGCTAATTGGATGACATTCCACCGAGAGGGCCCAGAGTATATCTATCCGTCATATGGATGGACAAATCCCACTCTTGATCCATGTGTCTCAACCAATACTTTCCGAACACTCAATGCCACCTTTATAGCCACCCAGTTACGGTGTGGTCTTTGATGTCATCAAAGCATCCATCCGGTAAAGGTGATATGCATGATCTCATGGTCGAAGGAATTAGGTTACTATGTATCAGAAAGCATATAGCAATTGAACTATTGAAATGACTTGATCTTTATGCTATGCTTATCTATAGGAGTATGTCCACCATATCATTCTCCTAACGATATGATCTTGTTGTTGATAACATCTCAATGTTCATGATAGGGAAACCACAATCATTAATCAACCAACAAGCTAGTGAAGTATAGAGGCTATACTAGGGACTTCAAATTAAGTTTACAAATCACACAAGTATTTAATGTTTCCTTGTTAATACTATTATAGCATGAATGCAAACATTTATCATAAACACAAAGATATAATAATAACTGCATTTATTATTGCCTCTAGGGCATATCTCCAACAGTCTCCCACTTGCACTAGAGTCATCTAATCTAGATTACATGGTAATATACCGAACACCCATGGCAGTTTGGTGTTGGTCATGTTTTGTCCTCGGGAGAGGTTTAGTCAACGGATCCGCCACATTCAGATCTGTGTGTACTTTGCAAATCTTTATATCCCCATCCTGGATATGTTCTCGAATAGCGTGAAAACGTAGCTTGATATGCTTCAGCTTCTTGTGTGACCTTGGTTCTTGCGCATTGGCTATGGCGCCCATGTTATCACAGTAGATAGACATTGGGTCCAGTGCACTAGGAACCACACCCAGCTCTGTAATGAACTCTTTCATCCATATCGCTTCTTGTGAAGCCTCCGAAGCAGCCATGTATTCCGATTCAGTTGAAGATCTCGTCACAACGCTTTGCTTTGCACTCCTCCAGCTAACTGCTGCACCATTCAAAATAAATACGTATCCAGATTGTGATTTAGAATCATCCGGATCGGTATTCCAACTAGCATCGGTGTAACCATTAACAACGAGCTGTTCATCACCTCCATAAGAAAGAACCATATCCTTAGTTCTTCTCAAGTACTTAAGGATGT
This sequence comes from Avena sativa, assembly GCA_916181665.1. Taxonomy (NCBI): domain Eukaryota; kingdom Viridiplantae; phylum Streptophyta; class Magnoliopsida; order Poales; family Poaceae; genus Avena; species Avena sativa. Next base: position 33,347,024 of record OV702284.1, read on the forward strand.
TTTTGACCACTGTCCAATGATCCACTCCTGGATCACTTTGATATCTGCTAGTTAAACTAACAACATATGCGATGTCGGGTCTAGTACATAGCATGGCATACATTAGAGATCCTATGGCTGATGCATAGGGAGTCTTACTCATCCTTTCTCTACCTTCTGCCGATGTCGGACTTTGAGTTTTACTCAAGGTCGTATTGGGCAACATGGGCAAGAACCCTTTCTTGCTTTCTTCCATTCCAAACCTCTTTAGAACTTTGTCCAAATATGTACTCTGTGACAATGATATTTGGCGTTTCGATCTATCTCTGTAAATCTTTATGCCTAATATGTAAGCTGCTTCGCCAAGATCCTTCATTGAAAAACTATTATTCAAATATTCTTTGACACTATTAAGAAGGTCTACATCATTCCCAATCAACAATATGTCATCCACATATAGTATTAAGAATGCTACAGAGCTCCCACTCACTTTCTTGTAAATACAAGCTTCTCCATAAGTTTGTATAAAACCAAAACTTTTGATTACCTTATCAAAACGTTGATTCCAACTTCGGGATGCTTGCTTCAATCCATAAATGGACCGTTGAAGTTTGCATACCTTGTTAGCATCTTTAGGATCGACAAAACCTTTGGGTTGCATCATATACAACTCTTCATCAATATCTCCATTGAGGAATGCTGTTTTGACATCCATCTGCCATATCTCATAATCATAATATGCAGCGATTGTAACATAATCCTCACAGACTTTAGCTTCGCTACCGGTGAGAAAGTCTCATCGTAGTCAACTCCTTGAATTTGTCGAAACCCTTTTGCGACAAGTCGAGCTTTATAGACAGTAACATTACCATCAACATCTGTTTTCTTCTTGAAAATCCATTTGTTCTCGACAGCCTTACGGCCATCCGGTAAGTCCACCAAAGTCCATACTTGGTTTTCGTACATGGATCCAATCTCAGATTTCATGGCTTCTTGCCATTTATTGGAATCTGGGCTCATCATCGCTTCCTCATATGTCTCGGGGTCATCGGTGTTGTCCACCAACATGACACTCATAACGGGATCATACCAATCTGGAGTGGTACGAGTTCTCGTTGACCTCCGAGGCTCTGTAGCAACTTCAACCGAAGTTTCATGATCACCATCATTAGCTCCCTCTCTTATTGGTGCAGGCACCACAGGAACTTCTTCCGGTGCTGCGCTACTCGCAATTTCGAGAGAAGGTTCGACAACCTCGTCGAGTTCTACTTTCCTTCCAGTCACTTCTTTCGAGAGAAATTCCTTCTCTAGAAAAGATCCATTCTTGGAAACGAAGACTTTGCCTTCGGATCTATGATAGAAGGTATACCCAATAGTTTCCTTCGGGTATCCTATGAAGACGCATTTTTCCGCTTTGGGTTCAAGCTTGTCCGGCTGTAACTTCTTTACATAGGCTTCGCATCCCCAAATTTTAAGGAACGACAATTTAGGTTTCTTCCCAAACCATAATTCATACGGTGTCGTTTCAACGGATTTAGACGGTGCCCTATTTAAAGTGAATGCGGCTGTTTCTAATGCATAACCCCAAAATGATAGCGGTAAATCTGTAAGTGACATCATAGAACGAACCATATCTAAGAGAGTTCGATTACGACGTTCGGACACACCATTACGTTGTGGTGTTCCCGGCGGTGTCAATTGTGAAAGTATTCCGCATTTCTTCAAATGCTCGCCAAACTCGTAACTTAGATATTCACCTCCACGATCAGAACGTAGAAATTTAATCTTCTTGTTACGTTGATTCTCTACCTCACTTTGAAACTCCTTAAACTTCTCGAAAGTTTCAGACTTATGTTTCATGAAATAGATATACCCATATCTACTCAAGTCATCTGTGAAGGTAAGAACATAACGATAACCACCGCGCGATGCTACACTCATTGGACCACACACATCGGTATGTATGATTTCCAATATGTCCGTAGCTCGCTCCATCATACCAGAAAATGGAGTCTTAGTCATTTTTCCCATCAGACATGCTTCGCATCTTTCAAGTGATTCAAAATCAAGTGATTCAAGAAGTCCATCGGAATGGAGTTTCTTCATACGCTTCACTCCAATGTGACCAAGACGACAGTGCCACATATAGGTCGAATTATCGCTTGATTTCAATCGTTTAGCCTCAATGTTGTTGATATGTGTATTTCCACTATCGAGATTCAATAAGAATAGACCATCTATCAAAGGTGCATGTGCATAAAACATATTACTCATATAAATCGAACAACCATTATTCTCTGACTTAAACAAGTAACCGTCTCGCAATAAACAAGATCCCGATATAATGTTCATGCTCAACGCAGGCACCAAATAACAATTATTTAAGTATAAAACTAATCCCGATGGTAGATGAAGGGGTAGCGTGCCGACCGCGATCACATCAACCTTTGATCCGTTTCCCACGCGCATCGTCACCTCGTTCTTCGCTAGCTTCCGTTTATTCTGCAGCACCTGTTTCGAGTTACAAATATGAGCAACCGAACCAGTATCAAATACCCAGGCACTACTACGAGTACTAGTGAGATACACATCAATAACATGTATATCAGATATACCTTTCTTCTTGATGTTGCCGTTCTTCAAATCCGCCAAGTACTTTGGGCAATTCCGCTTCCAGTGACCTTCTCCCTTGCAGTAAAAGCACTCAGTATCAGGCTTAGGTCCAGCCTTGGTCTTCTTCGCCGGCGTGGTAACTTTCTTACCACCCTTCTTGAAGTGTCCCTTTTGCTTAGACTTGCCTTTCTTGAATTTTGTGGTCTTATTGACCAACAACACTTGGTGCTCTTTCTTTATCTCCACTTCTGCAGATTTCAACATGGCAAAGAGTTCTGGCAACGTCTTGTTCATGTTCTGCATGTTGTAGTTCATCACAAAGTTCTTGTAACTTGGTGGTAGTGATTGGAGGACACGGTAAATCCCCAAAGCATTAGGAATCACTATACCCAAGCTTTGAAGTTTGTTTGCGTGCCCAGACATCTTAAGCACATGCTCACTGACGGAGCTGCCCTCTTCCATCTTACAGTTAAAGAACTTTTCAGAAGCCTCATAGCTTTCAATTGCCGCATGAGTCTCAAAAGTCAATTTGAGATCCTCGACAATATCATATGGGTCTGAATCTTCAAACCTTTTCTGAAGCTCCGATTCCAAACCATACAAGATAGCACACTGAACTATGGAGTACTGATTCTTCCGAGCGAGGTAAACATTCTTTACTTCATCGGGAGCATCATCTGCAGGTGGGTCACCCAGCGGTGCATCCAGCACATAGGTCAAATTACCAGCTGTGAGGACAATCCTCAAATTGCGGAACCAATCCGCGAAGTTGCTTCCATTGTTTTTCAACTTTTCTTTCTCTAGGAACGCATTAAAATTGATGGTAGGGGCTGCCATTGATCTACAACATATTTGCAATAGTTTAGACTAAGTTTATGACAAATTGAGTTCAAATTAATAATGAAATTAAACTAGGTGAACTCCCACTCAAAACAATATCCCTCACATTGTTTTAGTGATCACACGAACCAAATCCACCATATCAACACCGATCATCACGAGAGTCGACATAGTTTCAATGGCGAACAATCGACATGTTCATCATATCTACTATATGATTCATGCTTTACCTTTCGGTGATCCGTGTTCCGAGACCATGTCTGTACATGCTAGGCTCGTCAAGATCAAACCTTAGTTTCCGCATGAGCAAATCTGGCTTGCTCACGTTGTATACACTTGCAGAATCTAACACACCCGATCATCACGTGGTGCTTTGAAACAACAAGCTTTAGCAACGGTGCTAACTAAGGGTGAACACTTTATGACTTGAAATTGATGTGCATGAGGGATCATCTTATAATGCTACCGTCGTCTACTAAGCAATACAAGATGCATAAAGGATTAACATCACATGCAATTCAATAATATGTGATATGATATGGCCTTTCTTCTTTGTGCTTCCGATCTCCATCTTCAAGCACGAACATGATCTCCATCATCACCGGCATTGCATCAAGGTCAATGACGCTTCTCCATGGTTGTCGTCCACCGGCTTCAACTATTACAACTACTTTGAATAGACACGCGGGTCTTAACATAAATTAAAGACAACCATATGGCTCCTTCCGGTTGCCAACTTACAATAAGGAACATTGCATACATCAAATATAATCACAATCATGGCCATATCACATCACTGCACACCCCTGCAAAACAAAGTTAGACGCCTCTACTTTCTTTGCATGTTTTACGTGGTTTGGGGCTTTCAATAAGTGTCGTTCTAACTTACGAACATGAACCACAACATTGATACTAGCATTGTTGATCACCCGTTGTAAATTGGATCTTAACTATGCTAGGAGAAACAGGCACCCACAAAGCCACTTATGCAATACAAGTTGCATGTCAAGCGTGGAGCAAGTCTCATGAACGATGTCATGTAAGGTTAGCCCGGGCCGCTTCATCCCAACATACCGCAAGATGCAAAGTACACAAGAAGTAATCGACAATAAAAGCATCAACGCCCACAATGACCATTGTGTTCTACTCGTGCAACAGATCTACATATAGACACGGCTCTGATACCACTGTAGGGGTTCGTAGCATGGAAAACAAAATTTTCTATCGCATGCAAACAAACAAGCCAAGATCTATCTACTAGATTGTAGCAACGAGTCGATGGAATAACTTACCCTCGAAGATTCCAAAGTGTTTAACGAGAGCGGATTCTCGTGGGTGATGTAGTCGTACTCTTCCCGATCTCAAGATCGCGTAGACGATCCTTCCGGCGCTGCGTTCCGGCAGCGCTCCCGCAGTCGGTCACACGTTCGGTACTCGACGAAGACCTTCCTCTCCCTTGTTCCAGCAGGCAGCGGAGGTTGTAGCACTCTCCTCGTGATTCCGGCAGCACAACGGCGTGGTACCGGAAGTAGAGGGGAGATCCCGAAGGGCTTCGCCTTAAGCCGGAGCGAGTATGGTGGAGTATGAGAGAGGGCAATTAGTGGTCTAGGGATTAGACACACCAATTAGAAGGCTCTAAACCGAAGGCTAGGGCAATTAGAAGCTCTAAACCAAAACGGCTCTAAACCGGAGATTAGAGGATAGGAACTTGTGTGTCTAGAGGAGGAGGCCCTGCCCCTCCTTTTATGGGTGGAGGGTGCGGCCAAGGGGAGGGGAGTCCCTCCCCAAGTCGGCCTTGGTTGGCGCGCCGGCTTGGGGAGGAGACTCCTCCCCCAAGTCGGTTCCCAACTCCTCTTGCTTGTTTCCCACAGTTTCTTGTTTTAGCCGTTTGACTTTCAAACTGGACATTTGACTTTTCTGTTTTAGGATTCAATTTAATCCTTTATTTGGAACAGCAAGAACACTTAGTACATGATGCAATCATTCCAATATGTAATGACACATTCATGTACCCCTCCCCCCTCCCGGAGTGCCGGACATTCCGGAACCTTCTAGAACATTCACCGGAATCATTTCCGAACTCCGAAACGGGACTTTCCTTATATGAATCTTATTCTCCGGACCATTCCGGATCACCTCGTGATATCCCGGATCCCATCCGAGACTCCGAACAACATTCGGTCTCTTTCTCATAATACCATAACTACTCAAAAAAACGTCGAATCCTTAAGTGTGTCTCCCTACGGTTCGTGAATTATGCGGACATGATCGAGACACTTCTCCGAACAATAACCAATAGAGGAATCTGGAAATTCATATGGCTCCCACATACTTCTACGATTACTTTGCGATCGAATGAACCACTTACATACGATACCAATTTCCCTTTGTCTCACGATATGTTACTTATCCGAGGTTATGATCGTCGGTATCTCTGCATACCTAGTTCAACCTCGTTACTGATAAGTACTCTTTTCTCGTTCGCGTGATATGTGATCCCTTGTGAGCCAGTCACATGCTTGCAAGCTAATTGGATGACATTCCACCGAGAGGGCCCAGAGTATATCTATCCGTCATATGGATGGACAAATCCCACTCTTGATCCATGTGTCTCAACCAATACTTTCCGAACACTCAATGCCACCTTTATAGCCACCCAGTTACGGTGTGGTCTTTGATGTCATCAAAGCATCCATCCGGTAAAGGTGATATGCATGATCTCATGGTCGAAGGAATTAGGTTACTATGTATCAGAAAGCATATAGCAATTGAACTATTGAAATGACTTGATCTTTATGCTATGCTTATCTATAGGAGTATGTCCACCATATCATTCTCCTAACGATATGATCTTGTTGTTGATAACATCTCAATGTTCATGATAGGGAAACCACAATCATTAATCAACCAACAAGCTAGTGAAGTATAGAGGCTATACTAGGGACTTCAAATTAAGTTTACAAATCACACAAGTATTTAATGTTTCCTTGTTAATACTATTATAGCATGAATGCAAACATTTATCATAAACACAAAGATATAATAATAACTACATTTATTATTGCCTCTAGGGCATATCTCCAACATTGCGATGCTTTAGTTTCCATGCACCATTTATATTCCTTGTAGCCTCTATATTGCCTTGGACACCTCCTATTGCCTGTTGATTGATAGACAGTCGGCCTTGCGAGTCGTAGTTGCTTGCTTAGGTGCTGCTTCACGCCGTTGATGTTTCACCGTTGTTGGGTGGTTGGCACATGCTTAATGGTGGATATGATCATGGCTTTAATTACCGTTTAATAACTAATATTGAAAGTAGGTAAACAATGCAGAGTCATCGGTGGGTAATAGACAATATTCGGTTTTTAACCGCCCACTAGTGTCCACCTAGGACCCGAGTTCTTAACACCTGTTCTGAGGTCGAGCGCGTTAACCATAGGTGGGGTGTGTGGGCACCCCCATCGATTTAGTACCTGATTTCAAAGTACTATAACAGGGGCCACAAACTAGTTTGTGGAGTTATTACTATCCTATAATTATGCCATGTTTTACTGCTTTATTTACTATTCGCGTGGAGCGTTTGTACTGTTTTCGATCGTGACACAATTTCGCGGTATCGACAAGCCTAGTCACACTTTCGGATTCCCAGTCATTTACAACCGTTCTCGCAAACCCTGGGTCTGTATCGGAGACCGGCCGACTTTGTTATAGGTAGCTTAGTGGGATGGGCCACATGTGCTTGCTTTGGGTCTGGGAAAAGTCATGTCTAAAACCCCGTCGACATACCGTTGGGTGTATGTTTTGTGATCTTGTACCTACATGATCTGACAACAAGGGTGTAGGTGCATGTGGAAACTTTGGTGCACCCCTACAGTGTTTAATCTTTTTGAAAATCCATGTTCGCGGTTATAGTTGACTTGGAGCACAGTTCTCGATCATAGACAACTATAACTAAAGTTTACTGTTATAATTTGACTTGTATCTGATATGACTAGTAAGTTGGATAACCACCACGGAAAGAATGAATAAAACTGTCAACCGTGTGAGTTTTCTCGGCAGGACTTCCTTGATGGGTATGTTTGGTGGTAGAATCAGCTTGGTTCCGAATAGGTCCTTCTTATCCCTCTATGACAGCCGATAGTTGTATCGAGTCTCTATAGGTTATTTAGTGCATGTTGTGCTGCCGCTTCAGTCCACCATACCTATGTAGGCGAGAGCCGCCAAATTCTAAGACTCTTCGTGTACTGGCCTCAGTACTGACCGCTCTCTTTTTCCTTTGCCCTTTGTCGGCACCCCTTTTGTTTGAGCAGGGTTTGATATCGATGTCGTTAGCAGGGTTACCCTTCCGGCTTGGCCTAGGCTGGGTTATGGATGCCATTGATTATTCTTCGGGGCTCTTAGCCCAATTTGCATCTTGTCCGTACTTGGACGTTGTATCGTTTTTAAGGTGATTTGGATCTTTGTATTGTATATATGTATTCTTGACTCATGAAGTCATGTTGTATATATCTGTTCTGTGGGTTCCATCGTGGAATATTGTGTAATGGTATTACTTCATTTTCCACCCGCACGAAAGTGTCTGGTGGGCACCTTTGAATCGTTTTTATGCACGTTTGGCAAGAATCGCTAAAACATGCATAGGGACGATCCGAGGGTGTTACAACCGCCGGTTCCACCCGTGACGGTGGATCATGCTGCCGCACACCTTCGGTGCCATCTGGAAGCGTCGTGGCTTCCCCAACGTCTCGACCGGGGAGCGCTGGACCTCCCCGAGCTCCACTGCCAGCACGTGTTCGGGTCCAACTCTGAAGGCCTTATCCTGTTGTATCACAGGAGCGCCCACACCGTTAGCCTCCTCGACCCGCTCACCCGGCAGCTCACTGCCTTCCCAAATGGGACCGCTTTGCTTCATCCTCTAGAGAGCCAGATTACCCGGTGGAACACCGGTCTCAACGAATTACAAGCGCTCGGCGTCGGCTCTGCCGACGACTCATCAACAATGGTGCTCCATTTAGGCTGGCACCTGAAGGATTGTGGAATATAGATTGTATTGATATTGTGTAGGGCGATATTGAGATCCCTTGGACTGTTTGTATAGTTCTAGAAGACTTGAGGACTAAGAAACCTAATAGAGATAGAATTTGATTACAATATTAAACTACCAAATATGTCTAACTGTAATATACTCTAAGAGCCGGAGTGTCGTAGACGGTATGACTGGAGCATATCTGAAGGCGGAGATTGGAGAGGATGTCGATGTCGATGTAGACAAGAGTGGGGCGATGTAGTCGTTGGTGATGTCATTGCCATTTGATGAAATTGATGAGGTTGATGTTGTCGTGGTGTTGTGGTCGATGTCGTCAGTGATCCTGGGAAGTCGCCTTAGCAATTTACGTAGACGTAGCTGGAGTCGGAGTAGTCGAGGTAGGCAACACGTGCCAAGTTTGCCAAACTCGGGAGCGCGCCGAGAACGATGGCACAGGTCGGTGTTACCAATATTGTATGTGTGAAGACAGAGACCATCATGAGCCATGCGAACCAAAGCCGGATTTGAAGAAGCAGAGAAGGTCTCCTTGAACGGTCGGTGCGTAGAAGTTCTCCGCCGATGTGTTAGAGTAGAAGAAATAGTTGCACAAAGAAAATTGATTTAGTGCAAAAATAAAAATTAGACTGCGACTCTGGAGGTGAGGTCGTGGTGGACGAAAGACGACGCGGTTGTTGTCGATGGCGATTGAATTGTAGCTATAGTTTATTTCGGACATTAAACCCACATTTTCCACTTGTATGAGCCCGGTATCGTTTATGGAGAAGAACTTATTGGCGTTAATGATGATGGTGGCAGAGACGATATGATGATATTATTGGTATAGATGGTTGTCGGTGATACTAACCACCGATGATACAGATCGAAGTCAATAACTCGAAGCAGGGGCAGAGCCAGGATTGAACCATGAGAGGGGCGAAGAACTTTTTTTGGTTGCATAAAAGAAAAAAGATCAAAATATATTAATTCTCATTTACGGTTGATGTCTCCAACTTCTTATGGCATAACAAAAATATTGTTAAGATGTGTCTATCGCATAACACTTCCTATCTCAGTTAGTTACTTTCTTATGAAACTATCTCTCCTCTCACATAGTAACTAGAGACTAAAGTGCATTGACATTACAATTACTGTAAATCTTCAAGAATGCTAGAGAAAACTGTAGGCAACTCAATATTTGCAAAATCAAAATAAAGGAAGCATCTAATTAGCAAATTGATTCTTGTTATGAACTATCCGCTCCATCTTAAATTAGTGTCTCAACCTTTTCAAAATCAACATGTACGATAGACGTGTTTTAGTTAGTAGATAAACACGAATCTAAAGAATGTTAAGACAACAAATTTACAAAGGATAAAAGAACTAGCTACCGACGGTACCCGTTATCGATATACCTTAGATTTAGCACGCCTACTTGATCAGTTGTAAATTCGACAATGGACTTGACGCCACAACCGCTTGCTGCCCGTCGGTCACCACAACAGAATAACAAGATATAAACGACATGACTAGTATTGTAAGATTTTGATCGCGTCCTAGAGCATGACACATGGCGTAGCGGCGTATACGCATAACTGATCGGCAGGAGAAAAAATGAGTAGATGGATCAATCGATTTGAGACAACATGGGGAGCTAGGTCATAGACAGAGAGATGAAAAACTAAAGGTTAAAGAGCTAAGGCTTCCGCAATGGCTTGATCATGGGCTTTTGGCTAGGCTTTGATGTATACGGTGGTCTATAGATGCACAGGTAAGATTAGGCTTTATTTTTCAGAACTAATTAAGGCAATTAATACACGATCTAGTACAATACCAGCAGTATAGTATGCACCGATTCGTTAAGGGGGACGAATCATTAGGGGGGTCTAGCCCCTGCTCGCCCCCTTGTCTCCGCCCCTGACTCGAAGTAGATCGACAGTGTAAACTCGTGTAGACGCATCTTAACTTGATCTTGCCGTACAGCTGTTCCATGTCCATGTGCACATGCACGCATGCGTCAAGGGCTCCTGTTCTTGCATGCGGACTTAGTGCCTACAACTTTTTTTTTGGACGGGGAACGGGTGCAAAAGCACCCGAAATATATTGCTGCTTTGATACACTGGAGTACAAAACGGTCCAATAAAAATAAAAATTACATCGAGGCCTAGAAATAAGCACTGAGGACCCTGAGGAAAACTTAAGCAATCAAGTCATCCATCCTCTTCCACCTCCAGATCGACGGCGAAACTCCGGCGAAATCCAGCGATTCACAGCGGACAACGCACGGGCCGAGCAGCAAAGGAGCGGCAGCCCTACTGCCATTGGGTCCGACGTGCTGACGGAGCAACTGCCGCCAGAAGACGCCAGAGAGAAGCTCCAAAACCGAAACGCCGCCGCAGGCACCCAATCCTTCCACCAACAGAGCCACCACCATGGCGGCTTGAATAGGAAGGAGGGGAGACACCGCCGCGACAAGTACCACCCCAGCATCCAAACAAGGAAGAAGAAGACGACGACGCAACGCTGTAGATCCCCCTCGCCTCCACGGCCGACCGGGAAGAAGAAGCACCCGCATCAACCGTCACCACCGCACCTTCCTCCCCTGCCACCACGGCCGGCCAAGAAAGGGCCGCAGCATCAACTCCCTCATCTGATGCCAGGTTCTAGGCCTTATTTCGAGTCGCCAACGGAGGATCCACTCACCTCAACAGACTCCGACCACCGGAGCACTGGAAGAAGAGAGATCCACCTCGGCCCTCTCCAGATCTGGTCGGCGGCCTGGAGACAACTCCGGGAAGAGGCGCCCAAACCCGCGACGAGACCGCTGCAAACACCCTACAACCTAACCCTAACTACGCCGAAACTTCTCCTCTGCCACCTCCGGCCGGCATCGCCGCCGGAAGGGCTCGGGATCGGCCCGGAACCATTGGGCTCCTTTTGGTGTACTGTTCATAGGAGAGAGAGAGAGAGAGAGAGAGGGGGGGGGGAGGCCCGCCACTGTGCCTACAACTTTGAAGCTAAGATGCACCTGATAGTGTCTAGCGTGTGTGCGGCCGGAGGAGATTGAGGTGGTCAGTGGTATGGTCACTAGTGGAAGTGTGCTATCTGTCCCGGTTTTTAAAGGCATTTACTCTCGGTTTCCCAACCGAGACTACGAAATCGGGACTAAAAGTCTACCCTTTAGTCCCGGATCGGCCACAAACCGGGACTAAAGGCGCTCACGGGGAGCGTCGAGCACACGGGACCTTTAGTCCCGGTTTATAATACGAATCTGGACTAAAGGTTTTTTTATTTTTTTCCAAAATAAAATTTGATTTTTTTTCAATTTTTTCTTAAACTTTTGAATTGTTTGATTCGTTAATCTCCTACGTCTCTCATTTTTAACATTAATTATACTTAATCCTAATTCAAATCATATTTATGGTCAAACTTTCCGGACGGTCACCCATCCTAGCACCACTCCAACCCCAGCACGCTTAACTTCTCCATTCCATCTCTCCCACCCAGAGCGAAGTACCCTTATATATCAATCCTATTAACTCATATTAATATGTGACACGTTTTTATTTTTTGAAATTGAGAACAACTATTTTTAGTAAACAATAATAAATAAGTAATAATAATATTTTATTTTAATGAAAGTAAAAACTAATTAAATTAATATTTTATTCATTTTTTGCCATTTATTCTTTTAATATGACATAAATAATATCTTCAAATCTGTAAATCAAAATTCGATAAATAATATATCCATTATTATTAGAAAAATGTGAGCAATTCAAATATGACATAACAAATACTAAAATAATTTAATTTCTGAAATAATTTTTTTTCTTTTCGAATATTAAGAATCCCAAATGGCCTAAGGATGTTGAAATCAAAGAGCTAATTTTTTTCTGCATGTTTTGATAGGTTGTACTTTTTTTACATCGTATGCAAAAGTTATGACCATTTGAATTTTTCATAACATTTTTTTATAAATTATGTCGAAATTTATATTTGTTAATTTTCGTAACAACTAAATCACTTAATATTTTGAAGGATTTTATTTTTATAATTTTTTGGCATGTTTTTGAATCTAGAAAAGGCGAGCTGACCTCTAATTCTCTCCGACAACAAAACCAATGCACAAATACTGAAGCTTCTAGTCGACACAAAACGTGCTGTTTGTGGGGCGGCCAAGAACGTTGCCGTCTTCCTATTTTCCCTCCTGGCCCCGCCCGTGGACACAGCCGTGAAGCTGCTCGTGGCAGACTTCATGGTCAGTAGCACGTCTGACCACTACAGCAGCGTCGCGAAGCTCGCAGCCACCTACGTCCAGCACAGGGCCAACTTAATTAGAGGCACTCCTCCTTCACGTGGGGTGGGCTCAGATTGTATCAAGGGTATTCAGCTGAATACCTAAAAGTTTTGCCAAATTTTTTAAATTATATGATATGCCTTATATTTGAGTCTTCTTGTATAAAAAACTGATTGAAATTCCATCACAAGTATGTATAGAAGTAGTTGGTAAAGGACAAATGCTTATAAGCCAACTGATCACAAGATCAAATGCTACTTTCGCACCAGTTTTTATTGTTTTTTTTTATTTTTTTACTATGAATATTCATTGTGAAATTTCTGAGCCACTGTTCACGTCGATCGTGTCATCGCTGGCGCCGCCAAATACACAGCAGAATGTCCTGCATGGTCTTCCTGGTGACGCACTATAGGTCCTGTTTGTGCCGTCCTGCTGCAAGACGCGAAAGCAGGTGCCGACGCCTGACAACGGCAGCGGAGATTTCCTCGGCTTCCACATGAAGATTAACCTGCTTGGGAGCACCTGCACGATGGTCTTCTAGAACACGTCGTCCTCGTGATGGATCAGGTTCTCCCGGAGCTTCTCTGCGAGGTCAGGGTGTAAGTGGCCACGGGCTGTCCACGGCACCGCCAGTCATGCCCGTTTAAGCGCGTTATTGGACACCCACGAGGAGAACAACGAAATTGGCAGGCAGCCACGGCTGGTCCGCTACCGCCGCTACAGGCCACAATTGGTATCGTCGTCGGTGCTGGACATGGCCTCTCCATGCGTTTCCATTCTCCAAGGACTACGATCAAGTAGATCGAAGACAAATCAAACATGAAGTCAGAAACAATGATGTTGCGTCTCCATTCTTCAACGACTGATTTAAGCAGCTTAATTAAGGTCACTTTCCGTTTCTTGATCGATCGCCAGCCTGTGATCACTCATGAGGTAGCTAGCTCGCTAGATCATTCACATCGCATGGGGTCCGGGCCGGAGGAGTCGCCGGCGGCGGCCGCGGGTGATAGTCGTGTTCCATTCGAAGCTGCAGGACATCGAGATCCCCAACGAGCGGACGCTGCAGAGCTACTTCTTCGCCAAGATGGCCGAGGCGGGCTCCCACCCCTGCATCATCGACGGGATGACGGGTGTCTCCTACACCTACGCCGAGGTGGAGATATTGACCCAGCATGTGGCCGTGGGGCTCCAGAGGATGGGAGTCCGCAAGGGCGATGTCGTCATGAACCTGCTCCGCAACTGCCCCGAGTTCACCTTCTCCTTCCTTGGCACGGCCCGCCTTGACGCCGCCAACCCGTTCTACACCCCGCACGAGATCCACCGTCAGGCGAATGCCGCGGGGGCCAAGGTGATCGTCTCACTGAGGCCTGCGCCGTGCAGAAGGTTCACGAGTTCGCTGGGAAGAAGGGACTGCCCGTGGTCACTTGGCGAGGAGCTTGGAGTTCAGCAAGGTGATAGGCGGCGAGGAGCTGTCGGAGGCCGCACACGCGCGGTCGACGAACAATGTTGCCCAACCCCAGCAGGACCAGCCAAACGTTGGCCGTGGCAGCGAATGCAGCTGCACTGCACGACGGACCAACCCTCAAGGATGCCCAGTTCGCCGCCACCACCAGCGCGTCCGGACTCTGGAGGCGGGACGTGGGAGGGCCGCTGCCATGAGCGTCGTCGTCAGAGGAGTAGACAACCGCAGAGGATGCTAATGCGGTGGTGACTGATTGTTGTTTTTTTGGAGCAGAAAAGGAAGTCGAACTAAACAGGGTCAAGTCCGGCGGTGTGGCGACAGTGGCCGCGCCATCAGAAAGGTCAGTGGAGCAGCCATGAGTGGGAGTTCGTGCCTTACTGTATGTTGAACTGGTTCGTCTCCATGGAGAAAATTGCAGAAAACCACCACAATTGGTGGTTCGGGATCAGAAAACCACTGGTTTTCAAAAAATTCGCAAATTACCACCAGTTTTGGTGGAAACATAGCGCAAAACGCTGATTTTAATTTTTAGACGTTTTAACAATTATTAGGACAAGAGGGGCCCACTGTCAGATATGATGTGGGGTGTCTTGACGGGAGGGCATCACACGCCGTTAACGGGAGGGCACCACGCGCCGTTCTCACGTTTTCCCTTGCACGATGGCGACACCAAGCGGAGGCGGCGGCGCCGGGGATGGAATCGATCGTGGCGGCGGCACCGGAGATCGGATCGATCGTGGCGGCTCCAGCCCTATGGCGCCACAGCAGGAGGGGGATTTCTACGGCAGCTCCAGCCCTATGGCGCCACAGCTTGTCCGTATCCCGGCGGAGGTGGCCATGGCCAGGGCGTGGAAGGATTCACCGGCGCATCTGGGCTGCCGATTCACCGGTGGAGTAGAGTAAGCACGATTATTTCTATCTCTATCATAGTTGCACTACGATTTTGTACTAGGATCTGCAGATTTTGGTCAAAATAGCTAGGGCATCTCGTTTAGAATAGAAATTAAGTTGTTGTTTCAATGTTTGTAGCTTGGACGATGAGCTTGTTTGTGAAGATTTCCAAAATCTGTACACATAGCAGAGCAACAACGTGCAACAGAAAATGAAAAATGTTTGTGAAGATTTGTCCTTAGAAGATGAAGAAGGTTCAGAAGAACAAGATTTTACTGCTGATTTCATTTTTGACCAAGGGGAGTACATGTCTGAAGAATTAGATCTTAGCCAGAGGCTAGTTGATTTGAAGAGGAAAAGAGAAAAATCCAAGAAACACTTACTGAATAAGGAAGAGGACATATTTCATAACTCTGATGATGAGGAAGATAGTGACTGTAGGTATATTCCTCGGCCAGATGGTGAGCCGGCAAATATCCTCATAAGAAGGTGAAGAAAAATGTTGGGCCCACAGATAGTTCACATTATAGCACAGTTAGCAGTCTACCTCCTGACTTTGTGCCTTTAGATGATGATACTTTATCTGAATTTGACGATGATGAAGCAGAGGTTTTATCTTGGGTACAGCCAACAAGAGGAAGAAAGAGCATGGCACAAAAGATGAAAGAAAGAAAGTGGTATGATGAGAATAGGCTGCAGCCAGAGGATCAACTATGTTTGAGAATGTGTTTCATTGATGTTTATCAATTTAGAAAAGCAGTGCAGAACTTGCACATCAAGCAGCCGAGAAACTACAAGTTACACAAAAATTGCCGTGACAGGGTAATTATAAAGTGCAATGAGAAAGGCTGTCCCTTTTTCATGTCAGCTTCAGAGATTGCAGGAGAGAAAACCTTTTGCTTGAGGAAGATGGATATCCAACACACATGTCCAACACAAGGGGAGGACTGCAGGGTTACTACTAAATGGGTGGCCAAGGTGAGTGAGCAGCATCTTAGAATTGATCCTGGTACTAGAGTGTGCACTGTGATGGAAAGTACCAAGGAAAAATATGGAGTTGATGTGCCAAAGGTGATGACATACAGGGCAAGGAAGAAAGCACTTGCAGTTGTCTTAGGTGATCAAGTGAAGCAATACACTAGACTGAGAGATTACTTACAGAGAGTGATTGACACCGATCCAGGCAACAGATGCATAGTCACTACAAAGGAGCTAATAGAACATCCCAGCAAAAATCCTAGATTTCATGGTATGTTTGTTTGCCTGAATGGTTCCAAAGAAGGCTTCCTCGATGGATGTAGACCATTTATTGGTGACTTTATGTAGTTATACATATTTAATATCTGTGTGCAATTTGAATGATGGTTGTAGATATGCATATTTATGTAGTTTATGTAGTTATACATATTTATGCCAACTTTCAATTAGCTGGTTTTAGAGGGGAAGAACTTAAAAAATATCAGGATGAAGCTGCTTATGCATACACTAAACATGATTTTGACATTGGAATGCAAAACTTGAAAGAGGAGAGTGAGTAAGCATGGATTTGGATGAGTAAAATCCCTATTGAATGCTGGGCAAGGTATGCCATGGACTACAACTGCAAAACTGATTTGATAGTGAATAACCGAAGTGAGGTATTTAACAAGTGGATACTAGATGTTAGAGGAAAACCAGTGAAGACTATGTTTGAGGGGATTAGAACTAAAATAATGACTAGACATGAGATAAAAAGGACAGGTGTAGCATCTGCAAGGTGGAAAATCTGCCCTACCTTTGCCGAGGTGTTAGAAGGAGTCCAAGAAATATTCTAGGATGTATAAAGCCCAAAAATCAGTTGGAAATCTGTGGAAAGTGAGTAGGGGAGTGGACATGTGTTATGCCGTGGACTTGACAGCAAAAACATGTGGTTGCAAGAAGTGGGACTTAAGTGGCATTCCATGCCACCATGCAGTCTGTGCCATTTACAAGTCCAAGCAACAACCAGAAGATTTTGTCCATGACTACTTCAAGAAGCCCATGTACCTGGCAGCATATAATCCTGTCATATTCCCTGTACCTGGTGAAGACCTTTGGTCTAGAACTGATACACCAGATATTGATCCACCAGTCTTTAGGGCTGATCCTGGAAGGATGCAGACTAAAAGGAGGAAGGGCAAGTTTGAGGTGCCTGCCCCAAAAGAATCTTCAAGGATGGGTTCAATAACTTGCAGCAATTGCAAGTTGGTTGGGCACAGGTACACAAATTGTGGGCAGCCACTTACCCCACAGCTGCAGATGAGGAAGAACCAGCACAAGGTAAATGTGCCATTGCATTTACCTACATATAATTGAATTTAGCTGCATCTAATTGTATTTTGATGTAAATAATTGTATTAAGTGTGAATGTATTAATATGCAGGCTAACAGAAGCAATGAAGATGTTGGTTCATCAGCTACCAGGCCACCACCATCTACTGAAAATGCTACCAGGCCACCACCAGATGTTGTTGCTTCTACCAGGCTACCACCAGCATCATCAACTACTGCTACCAGGCCACCACCACCATCTACTGCTCCTGCAACTGCCCCAGCACAATCTGCTCCAGCTAGGGCAAGAGTTGGGTTTATTGCTCCAAGATCAGCTGTCCCAGGTTCTTCTAGACCCACTAGGGCTATCAAGCCTACTCGAAAGATCAAGGAGTACTTGAATGCAAGTGGTATTGACCAAATGTCTGTGAAGGATCTGAAGAAGATCATGTGATTTGTGAAGATGATGGAGTACTACTACTATTATCAATGTATTTGAACCTATGAAATGTGTCTGTGAACCTCTTGGATTGGTACTAGTTGCTATCATTTTGAACCTGTTGTAATGGTACTACTTGCTATTTGAATCTATGGATTCGAACCCTATATCATTTGTAATGGTACTATGGTCCTACTTGATATCATTTGTGTTTCCTATGAGATTTACGCTGGTTTCATTTTGTGTGTACAAGTTGTGTTTCATTTTTTGAAAACCGGTGGTTTTCTGATCCAGAACCACCAATTCTGGTGGTTTTCTGCAATTTTCTCACCTAACCATGTCCACACAGAGCTGTTAACGGCGGCCTCACGTCACACCTGACAGTGGGCCCTCCAGTCCTAATAACTGTTAAAGTGCCTAAAAATTAAAATCAGTGTTTTTGCGCTACGTTTCCACCAAAACTGGTGGTGATTTGCGAATTTTTTGAAAACCGGTGGTTTTCTGATCCCGAACCATCAATTGTGGTGGTTTTCTGCAATTTTATCGTCTCCATGCGCAGGCCTGATTTGTGGTGTGCAGAGAAGAACGAGCTAAGAAGAGCAGTAAAAATACAGAAGAACGAGCTGAAAAGAGCTGCCCCATGACGGCCGGTCGTTGTTTGGTGGAACTAAACGGATGCCGCGGCACAAGACGGTAATTAGCTGGGCCAAATTGTAGTTCCATTTGATCAAACGGAGATAAGCGGCAAGCCCACGGACTTCCATAAACATGCCACTTACAGGCTGATACCCAGGTGAGGGCCGGGTGGTCGGTGGAGCGCGCCGGGAAGACCGTGCGGCTGCGTGAATGGGCCCATCTCGATGTCCTGTCGTGCCTCTCGCCGGCCGCCATCGCAACAGGATTTTGGCCGCCGTCGTCCCACGTCCACAGGCTGGAGTTTCTCGATGGGGGAGCTACTCCGCGTCAACTGCGCCATCAGTACCATGAGGACGGTGTCTTCCGCGTGGCCGAGGAACTGTTCCTCTACGGGGTGCCACAGCAGGGCGCCACCGCGAGGATTTCTTCAGGCCGGGGCGCTGCCACGCATGGAATACGCCGGACTGCCAATCCACACATGGTCGCTGTTTGAATTAAAATCAATAATGAAATCCCCACCTAAGAGATTAAGAGACCATGCGCGCAGCCTCAGGCACTCCCAGCCTATAAGAGCAAAATTATTGCTGTCACGTGGATTCAGTAGCAAAATATTGCCTAATTTGAGAGATTCGGAATTATTGCTTAATTTGGGAGATTCTTGAGCCAATTTTAATCAATTTAGAGTTCCTATGCCAGGGAGGTGCTTGAGCAGGTATGAGTGAGAACAATATGAGAGTAAAGGACCACTCAATTGAAATAAACAATTATGTAGGGTTTTATTGTAAATATTTGCCTATATGTCGTTGGTCAACTGGTCAAACAGGTCTAGGGTCTAAATTAGACCAGGATAGAATAATTTAGGGTACAAACGACCGGGATTTTGAGTTTAAGGTTTAAACCGTCGAACCTCTATGAATTCAGGGTGAAAATAGACTTTTTCCGGGTTATATCCGGTTGGGGTTAGGTGGTGGGTCTAGGTTGCTGGCGGCAGGGAGGGAGTGGTAGACTAGGGTTTGGTTTTGGGGGAATTAGGGTTTACTCAGGATAGACGGGTGGTAGGTGGCTGCGGGCTGGGCTTTTGGGGTTGTCCTGCGGCTGCCTCCACTGACAAAACATGTTTTATTTTTAGGTTTAGGTTTTTAAACTTTGTAAATAGTTTTGGACAAATACGAGAGCAGACAAAGTGTAGAGATGACATAGGTTTAGCCAAAATATTTTAAGAGACCAAATATGCATAATGGTTTTTAAACAACGTTGGCCGTGGCAGCGAATGCAGCTGCACTGCACGACGGACCAACCCTCAAGGATGCCCAGTTCGCCGCCACCACCAGCGCGTCCGGACTCTGGAGGCGGGACGTGGGAGGGCCGCTGCCATGAGCGTCGTCGTCAGAGGAGTAGACAACCGCAGAGGATGCTAATGCGGTGGTGACTGATTGTTGTTTTTTTGGAGCAGAAAAGGAAGTCGAACTAAACAGGGTCAAGTCCGGCGGTGTGGCGACAGTGGCCGCGCCATCAGAAAGGTCAGTGGAGCAGCCATGAGTGGGAGTTCGTGCCTTACTGTATGTTGAACTGGTTCGTCTCCATGGAGAAAATTGCAGAAAACCACCACAATTGGTGGTTCGGGATCAGAAAACCACTGGTTTTCAAAAAATTCGCAAATTACCACCAGTTTTGGTGGAAACATAGCGCAAAACGCTGATTTTAATTTTTAGACGTTTTAACAATTATTAGGACAAGAGGGGCCCACTGTCAGATATGATGTGGGGTGTCTTGACGGGAGGGCATCACACGCCGTTAACGGGAGGGCACCACGCGCCGTTCTCACGTTTTCCCTTGCACGATGGCGACACCAAGCGGAGGCGGCGGCGCCGGGGATGGAATCGATCGTGGCGGCGGCACCGGAGATCGGATCGATCGTGGCGGCTCCAGCCCTATGGCGCCACAGCAGGAGGGGGATTTCTACGGCAGCTCCAGCCCTATGGCGCCACAGCTTGTCCGTATCCCGGCGGAGGTGGCCATGGCCAGGGCGTGGAAGGATTCACCGGCGCATCTGGGCTGCCGATTCACCGGTGGAGTAGAGTAAGCACGATTATTTCTATCTCTATCATAGTTGCACTACGATTTTGTACTAGGATCTGCAGATTTTGGTCAAAATAGCTAGGGCATCTCGTTTAGAATAGAAATTAAGTTGTTGTTTCAATGTTTGTAGCTTGGACGATGAGCTTGTTTGTGAAGATTTCCAAAATCTGTACACATAGCAGAGCAACAACGTGCAACAGAAAATGAAAAATGTTTGTGAAGATTTGTCCTTAGAAGATGAAGAAGGTTCAGAAGAACAAGATTTTACTGCTGATTTCATTTTTGACCAAGGGGAGTACATGTCTGAAGAATTAGATCTTAGCCAGAGGCTAGTTGATTTGAAGAGGAAAAGAGAAAAATCCAAGAAACACTTACTGAATAAGGAAGAGGACATATTTCATAACTCTGATGATGAGGAAGATAGTGACTGTAGGTATATTCCTCGGCCAGATGGTGAGCCGGCAAATATCCTCATAAGAAGGTGAAGAAAAATGTTGGGCCCACAGATAGTTCACATTATAGCACAGTTAGCAGTCTACCTCCTGACTTTGTGCCTTTAGATGATGATACTTTATCTGAATTTGACGATGATGAAGCAGAGGTTTTATCTTGGGTACAGCCAACAAGAGGAAGAAAGAGCATGGCACAAAAGATGAAAGAAAGAAAGTGGTATGATGAGAATAGGCTGCAGCCAGAGGATCAACTATGTTTGAGAATGTGTTTCATTGATGTTTATCAATTTAGAAAAGCAGTGCAGAACTTGCACATCAAGCAGCCGAGAAACTACAAGTTACACAGAAATTGCCGTGACAGGGTAATTATAAAGTGCAATGAGAAAGGCTGTCCCTTTTTCATGTCAGCTTCAGAGATTGCAGGAGAGAAAACCTTTTGCTTGAGGAAGATGGATATCCAACACACATGTCCAACACAAGGGGAGGACTGCAGGGTTACTACTAAATGGGTGGCCAAGGTGAGTGAGCAGCATCTTAGAATTGATCCTGGTACTAGAGTGTGCACTGTGATGGAAAGTACCAAGGAAAAATATGGAGTTGATGTGCCAAAGGTGATGACATACAGGGCAAGGAAGAAAGCACTTGCAGTTGTCTTAGGTGATCAAGTGAAGCAATACACTAGACTGAGAGATTACTTACAGAGAGTGATTGACACCGATCCAGGCAACAGATGCATAGTCACTACAAAGGAGCTAATAGAACATCCCAGCAAAAATCCTAGATTTCATGGTATGTTTGTTTGCCTGAATGGTTCCAAAGAAGGCTTCCTCGATGGATGTAGACCATTTATTGGTGACTTTATGTAGTTATACATATTTAATATCTGTGTGCAATTTGAATGATGGTTGTAGATATGCATATTTATGTAGTTTATGTAGTTATACATATTTATGCCAACTTTCAATTAGCTGGTTTTAGAGGGGAAGAACTTAAAAAATATCAGGATGAAGCTGCTTATGCATACACTAAACATGATTTTGACATTGGAATGCAAAACTTGAAAGAGGAGAGTGAGTAAGCATGGATTTGGATGAGTAAAATCCCTATTGAATGCTGGGCAAGGTATGCCATGGACTACAACTGCAAAACTGATTTGATAGTGAATAACCTAAGTGAGGTATTTAACAAGTGGATACTAGATGTTAGAGGAAAACCAGTGAAGACTATGTTTGAGGGGATTAGAACTAAAATAATGACTAGACATGAGATAAAAAGGACAGGTGTAGCATCTGCAAGGTGGGAAATCTGCCCTACCTTTGCCGAGGTGTTAGAAGGAGTCCAAGAAATATTCTAGGATGTATAAAGCCCAAAAATCAGTTGGAAATCTGTGGAAAGTGAGTAGGGGAGTGGACATGTGTTATGCCGTGGACTTGACAGCAAAAACATGTGGTTGCAAGAAGTGGGACTTAAGTGGCATTCCATGCCACCATGCAGTCTGTGCCATTTACAAGTCCAAGCAACAACCAGAAGATTTTGTCCATGACTACTTCAAGAAGCCCATGTACCTGGCAGCATATAATCCTGTCATATTCCCTGTACCTGGTGAAGACCTTTGGTCTAGAACTGATACACCAGATATTGATCCACCAGTCTTTAGGGCTGATCCTGGAAGGATGCAGACTAAAAGGAGGAAGGGCAAGTTTGAGGTGCCTGCCCCAAAAGAATCTTCAAGGATGGGTTCAATAACTTGCAGCAATTGCAAGTTGGTTGGGCACAGGTACACAAATTGTGGGCAGCCACTTACCCCACAGCTGCAGATGAGGAAGAACCAGCACAAGGTAAATGTGCCATTGCATTTACCTACATATAATTGAATTTAGCTGCATCTAATTGTATTTTGATGTAAATAATTGTATTAAGTGTGAATGTATTAATATGCAGGCTAACAGAAGCAATGAAGATGTTGGTTCATCAGCTACCAGGCCACCACCATCTACTGAAAATGCTACCAGGCCACCACCAGATGTTGTTGCTTCTACCAGGCTACCACCAGCATCATCAACTACTGCTACCAGGCCACCACCACCATCTACTGCTCCTGCAACTGCCCCAGCACAATCTGCTCCAGCTAGGGCAAGAGTTGGGTTTATTGCTCCAAGATCAGCTGTCCCAGGTTCTTCTAGACCCACTAGGGCTATCAAGCCTACTCGAAAGATCAAGGAGTACTTGAATGCAAGTGGTATTGACCAAATGTCTGTGAAGGATCTGAAGAAGATCATGTGATTTGTGAAGATGATGGAGTACTACTACTATTATCAATGTATTTGAACCTATGAAATGTGTCTGTGAACCTCTTGGATTGGTACTAGTTGCTATCATTTTGAACCTGTTGTAATGGTACTACTTGCTATTTGAATCTATGGATTCGAACCCTATATCATTTGTAATGGTACTATGGTCCTACTTGATATCATTTGTGTTTCCTATGAGATTTACGCTGGTTTCATTTTGTGTGTACAAGTTGTGTTTCATTTTTTGAAAACCGGTGGTTTTCTGATCCAGAACCACCAATTCTGGTGGTTTTCTGCAATTTTCTCACCTAACCATGTCCACACAGAGCTGTTAACGGCGGCCTCACGTCACACCTGACAGTGGGCCCTCCAGTCCTAATAACTGTTAAAGTGCCTAAAAATTAAAATCAGTGTTTTTGCGCTACGTTTCCACCAAAACTGGTGGTGATTTGCGAATTTTTTGAAAACCGGTGGTTTTCTGATCCCGAACCATCAATTGTGGTGGTTTTCTGCAATTTTATCGTCTCCATGCGCAGGCCTGATTTGTGGTGTGCAGAGAAGAACGAGCTAAGAAGAGCAGTAAAAATACAGAAGAACGAGCTGAAAAGAGCTGCCCCATGACGGCCGGTCGTTGTTTGGTGGAACTAAACGGATGCCGCGGCACAAGACGGTAATTAGCTGGGCCAAATTGTAGTTCCATTTGATCAAACGGAGATAAGCGGCAAGCCCACGGACTTCCATAAACATGCCACTTACAGGCTGATACCCAGGTGAGGGCCGGGTGGTCGGTGGAGCGCGCCGGGAAGACCGTGCGGCTGCGTGAATGGGCCCATCTCGATGTCCTGTCGTGCCTCTCGCCGGCCGCCATCGCAACAGGATTTTGGCCGCCGTCGTCCCACGTCCACAGGCTGGAGTTTCTCGATGGGGGAGCTACTCCGCGTCAACTGCGCCATCAGTACCATGAGGACGGTGTCTTCCGCGTGGCCGAGGAACTGTTCCTCTACGGGGTGCCACAGCAGGGCGCCACCGCGAGGATTTCTTCAGGCCGGGGCGCTGCCACGCATGGAATACGCCGGACTGCCAATCCACACATGGTCGCTGTTTGAATTAAAATCAATAATGAAATCCCCACCTAAGAGATTAAGAGACCATGCGCGCAGCCTCAGGCACTCCCAGCCTATAAGAGCAAAATTATTGCTGTCACGTGGATTCAGTAGCAAAATATTGCCTAATTTGAGAGATTCGGAATTATTGCTTAATTTGGGAGATTCTTGAGCCAATTTTAATCAATTTAGAGTTCCTATGCCAGGGAGGTGCTTGAGCAGGTATGAGTGAGAACAATATGAGAGTAAAGGACCACTCAATTGAAATAAACAATTATGTAGGGTTTTATTGTAAATATTTGCCTATATGTCGTTGGTCAACTGGTCAAACAGGTCTAGGGTCTAAATTAGACCAGGATAGAATAATTTAGGGTACAAACGACCGGGATTTTGAGTTTAAGGTTTAAACCGTCGAACCTCTATGAATTCAGGGTGAAAATAGACTTTTTCCGGGTTATATCCGGTTGGGGTTAGGTGGTGGGTCTAGGTTGCTGGCGGCAGGGAGGGAGTGGTAGACTAGGGTTTGGTTTTGGGGGAATTAGGGTTTACTCAGGATAGACGGGTGGTAGGTGGCTGCGGGCTGGGCTTTTGGGGTTGTCCTGCGGCTGCCTCCACTGACAAAACATGTTTTATTTTTAGGTTTAGGTTTTTAAACTTTGTAAATAGTTTTGGACAAATACGAGAGCAGACAAAGTGTAGAGATGACATAGGTTTAGCCAAAATATTTTAAGAGACCAAATATGCATAATGATATTATGATGATGCACAAGTACAAACAACATCTATTTTCTAGCAGTGGTTTTACCGAGGGTGCTAAAGTTTGTTAGTAAACTTGGATCCTAAATCTAATGACAAAACAAATTGAAAAATGGCTAACTGAAATGCTTGCTAAACCTGACGAAACAAACCTACTCTAACACCGCACTCTGAATTATTCTAACAATCTCCCCCTAAGGCAGATGCAGTGCAACTACTGAATACCGACAACCTTGATTTTCTCACGGATCAGCTGAAACCTAACACGTCCAAGCGCTTTGGTAAAGATATCGACAAGTTGATCCTTCGTGCTGATGAAATCGATAGTCATAGTTCCATCTTTGATCCATCCTCTTATGAAATGAAAACACACCTCGATGTGTTTGGTCCTGTCACGGAACACTAGATTCTTGCACAACTGAATCACGGATTTGATGTCCACAAGTAGCTTGGCGATGAGTGGATCACATCCCAGCAGATCACCGAGCACGCGTTCGAGCCAGACACCCTGGCAACCGCGGTGCCCGCGGCGATGTACTATGATTCACACGATGATAGGGACATAACCTTATTTTTCTGTCATTGCCAGGAGACTAGACAATCAGCAAAGAAAAATAGTGTTCCTGGCGTGCTCTTCATGTTGTTAGGGTCGCCAGCCATGTCTACATCGCTTTAGCCTACCAGCTGCGCGCCGGCAGTGGCACATACGTAGTGACAACCAATATCAATCGTCCCCACGATGTAGCGTAGCAAGTGCTTCACTTCGCTCATATGCTTAGTTGTAGCCTTGTAGGTGCCTCCATGTACCTGCTAACCAGGCTAACACTGAAACTGATGTCAGGTCGAGTGTCGACTAGGTAACGGAGGCTGCCCACGATGCTTCTATAGAGCGTGATGTCCACCAGCGAATTGGCGCTATCCTTGGTTAGCTTCAAGCATGGCTCCATGGGAGCATGTGTGCGATTGTAGTCCGCCATCCCCGCTTTCTGAAGATTCTTTGCTGTGAATGCTGCCTACTTCAGAGTGATCAGGCCAGGCGACTGACACACCTCAATCCCTAGGTACAGAGTAAGCAGGCCAAGGTCTTTCATCTTGACCATGCGGTATATCTCTAGATTGAACTCCTCAATTGCTTCTGTGCGTGGTCCTATTGTGATGAGATCATCGACGTAGACGCCGAGGAGCCGGGCACCATCTTCGCCTCAGATGTACACGAACCCAAGCGCTAAAAGCATCATGTCTAGCTTGTTGTTCCATGCCCATGGTGCCTGATGAAGCCCATAGAGTGCCTTATGCAGGCGTAGTACCTTGACGGAGTTGCCGCCGTCAATGAATCCTGGCGCCTGCTACATGTACACTTCCTCGCCCAGCTCGCCGTTGAGGAACGCCTAAAGGGTATTCGCAACAGAAAACAAAAAGTTTTTATGTTAGAACAACCCAAACGCCCAGATCTATTTACGAGTTCATGCATTAAACATGATGGAGAGATTCGGTTACATGCCCTTGTAGACCAAACGCGGTAACGTCCCGCGGGGAATGTGGCTGAAGTATTCAAACTCGTAGCCGACCTCAAGGTCACGAAGCTCCTCACTTGCTCGTCACCTCCTGGTCCTTGCAAAATAGCCCTGGCGCCACTAATGGCATCTCTATCCGAGGTATCGTACATGTACGGTGTCCGATAACAACTCCCGTTCTCCTTGATCCAGCCGGGATGCGAAAGTAGACTGTAGCACCCCGGGTAAAACCACTACTAGAAAATCGCTGTTATTTTTATTTTTGCATCATCATGATACCATCATGCATCTTTTAACCTAAAAACTATTTCTCCAAAAACCTATCTGTTTTCTAATTACCCCCCTCTTTATTTCAACTGCAAAATCCGGTCTGTCCGAATATTTTGTTTTGTCTAAATAATTACAAAAATATTTTTACAACTAAATATATAATAAAAACTATTTTTGTGGGAAGGCAGCCCAGTCGGCCAGGCCCAAAGGCCCAGCCAACAGGCCACCTATGACCCACTAAACCAAACCCTAGCTCTAAACCCTAATCCCACTCCCTCACCCCTTCCCAGCCGCCAGCCTCCACCCCACTCCCCACACCCGCCGCCACCCTCTAGAAAAACACGCACGCACCCCACCTCCTCCCGCGCCTGACCCTATTCCCGCTCACAACGCGACCAGCCCGCTGCTGCCCTCCTCTCTCACCCTGCGTACATGCGACGCAAGACCCTGACCCCAGGCCGCGTGTTGACCGCCCCCTGGACCCACTCCCGGTCCCGCGCCCGCAATCCCCGCACGGGATCTCGTCCCCTTCGCGAACCAACCACCTCGCCTCCACTATCCTGCTCGATCCCACGAGCTCGCCGCTGCCAGCGCCTCCTTCGCCTCGAGCTCCGGCGCTCCCTTTCCTCTTTGAGGCCGGCCATCGGGCCCGTCCTCGCCTACCCCGAGCCATGAGCCGACACCGTCGGGCCCCGTCTTCCAGCCGCCGCTGCTCTGCATGTCCTCCGCCGCCCTCCTCTGCAGCATGACTCTCCGACCCTCGTCGCCTTCTCCTCGACCTCCTGACCGCCGGCGCCCCCTCGGGTCCCCGCGCGTTCCGCCTCTCCGAGCCACAACCGTCGCCTGCGTCCTCCTCCCGCGGCCACCTGGCCATCGTCGACATCGACCTCCCCACGTACAGAGCTCCGTCCCGCCACCTCGAGCACCTCCCTCAGGCCGAGCTGAGCTCCCGCCGCCGTCCCGTAGGCCCTGCGCGGCGTCGCCCCTGCGTCTCCATGTTTCTGTTGGCTGTCGTGCTTCTGTTGGACAGCGCCCAAGCACGTGTGGCTAAACGACGCCTCGATGGACTCTTGTGCAGCCGCAAGCATGCCTCCGACTGGTGCCTTGCATGGTTTGGGTGCCTCGAACATGAACCAAACTGTGTGGTGGCTTCGGTCGTCGACAGGACCGTCACCGATCATGAGTCTGTGTTCAGACTAAACAAGATCTCCATCTCCGCCTGTCGGAAGGACCAAGACCGAGAACCAAACACGAGAATCCGAAGTCTGCCACTCCGTCACGGATCCCCAAGTTCTCCTTCCTGGATCCGAAGACCCGATCCCCCGTCGAACCCTCGGACCCCAAGATTTTTGACCGCCATGTGTGACCTCTTCTTCGAGACCATTATTTTTATAATATATATAATATAATTGTTGCATATAAAATGTTCATGTTGCATACATGTTTGTGCTTTGGGGGCATTATGCCGATTCACCTCATAATTAAATCTGGGGTCCATATGCGGGCAAATCTAGTCTTATATTGGTCCCATTTAAATTTGTGTAGCGAACCGGTGCTATCTTTTTGCCTTGTTAATGCAACATTTAAAATTGCGGGGTATCTAAACAATATGAACCTTCTAAATAATTGTCGGGACCCCGGTTCCGCCTAATATTGCCTAGTTGCATCGTATCTTTGCCATGTCATACATCATACATGCATCATGCCTGATCTTCTGTCGTAGTATTAAATATTGTATCCGGTGTTTCTTCTAGTGCTTTGCTTCTTCACGGATTAGGCCGATGAGTTGATGCGAGTGTCGAACCGATCTTCGGATGAACCTTCGGCAATGTTTTCAGGCGAGCATTCTCCCCCTTTCTACCTATTTTGCTTTTATAGTTTTTATTTCCTCCTGTTGATCTATTGCTATCTGTGTTGTGATGCTCTAGTTTTCGTACCCGGGATATCCCTTGCAGCCTTATATTGCCTTGGACACATCCTATTACCTGTTCTTTGGTAGATAGTTGGACTTGCGTGTCGTAGTCGCTTGCTCAAGTGCTGTTGCGTGTCGTCAAGTACCACAATTGTTGGAGTATTGCCGTATGTTTAATGTTGGAGATGATCATGGCTTTAATTATCGTTTAATAACTAAAATTGAAGTAGGTAAATGCAGAGGCACTGGTGGGTAATAGACAATATTTGGTTTTTAACCGCCCATTTGTGTCCCGTAGGACCCCGAGTTCTTGACACCTGTTCCGAGATCGAGCGCGCTAACCACAGGTGGGGTGTGTGGGCACCCCCATCGATTAGTACCTGATTTCAAAGTACTGTACCGGGGGCCACAAAGTAGTTTGGGGCTTTATTACTATCCTGTACTTATGCCATGATTTACTACTTTATTTACTATTGCGCGTGGAGCGCTTGTACTGTTTTGGAACCCCGTGCCACGTTTTCGCGGTATCGACAAGCCCAGTCACACTTTCGGGTTCCCAGTCGTTTACAGCCGTCGTCACAAACCCTGGGTCCGTCTCGGAGACCGGCCGACTTTGTTACGGGTAGCTTAGTGGGGTGGCCCCCATGTGCTTTCTTTGGGTCTGGGAAACGTCGTGTCCGAAACCCCGTCGACATACCGTTGGGTGTATGTTTTGTGATCTTGTACCTACCTGATCTGACAACAAGGGTGTAGGTGCGTGTGGAAACTTTGGTGCACCCCTGCAGGGTTAAATCTTTTCGAGAAGCCGTGTTCGCGGTTATGGACGACTTGGAGCACAGTTCTCGATCATAGACAACTATAACTAAAGTTTACTGTTATAATTTGACTTGTATCCGATATGACTAGTAATCAGCTTCACTACAACGGAATGGCTAAATAAAAGTACCAACAACTGCTGGGTTTGGGATATCTCATGCTAATTGTATCTGACTAGTAAGTGTCGCAACTACAACGGAATGGTTAACTAAAAGTGCCCACTACTTATTATATCAGGATGACTATCTACACCTAACTAGTAATTGCTGCAACGATAACTGAATAAATAAAACTGCCAACTGTGTGAGTTCCTCGGTTGACTTCCTCGTTTGGTCTCGAGGGGGAAATACCAGGATGGGTATGTTTGGTGGTAGTATCAAAATGGTTTCGAAAAGGTCTTTGTTATCCCTCTCTGATAGCCGACAGTTGTATCGAGTCTCTATAGGTTGTTTAGTGCATGCTGCGCTGCCGCTTTAGTCCACCATACCTATGTAGGCGAGGACCGCCGAATTCTAGTCTCGCCGTGTACTGGCCTCAGTACTGACCGCTCTCTTTTTTCCTTTGCCCTTTGTCGGCACCCTTTTTGTTTAAGCAGGTTTTGAGATCGACGTCGTTAGAAGGGTTACCCTTCCGGCTTGGACTGGGCAGGGTTATGGACGCCATTGGTTATTCTTCAGGGCTCTTAGCTCAATTTGCATCTTGTCCGTACTCGGACGCTGTATCATTTTAAAGGTGATTTGGATCTTTGTATTGTATATCTGTATTCTTGACTCATGGAGTCGTTGTTGTATATATATATTTCTGTGGGTTCTATCGTGGACTATTGTGTAATGATATTACTTCGTTTTCCACCCGCACGCAAGTGCCTGGTGGGCACCTTTGAATCGTTTCTATGCGGGTTTGGCGGGAATCGCTGAAACTTGCATAGGGCCTATCATGAGGGTGTTACATAGACCCTTTGGAACCGGGATCCAGTAGCGCGATGACGTGCCGGTGATGTCAACTCCTGTGTGTAGTCCTTTATTGGGACCATGCTAGCACAGAGGTCAATGAGAGAGAGAGAAATGCCCTAAGCAAATAGTCCTTAGGAAATCCCTTTTATTTTTGTGTGCCTTTTTCCCACCACCATAGGACTTATTATATAGGGGAAAAGTTAGGACTCCCTTACCTCAAGTCCCCATGTGGGACTAAAGAAAAGAAGGAGGAGCTATAGCCGGCGGCGGCTTGGGCCCTGCCCACGTGCACCAGCCTTCCCGCGGCCTTGCGGTCTGCGAGGCAGAGGAGGTGGCCAGGTGGGTATGTCGATCGCGGCCCGCTAGCTTTCCCGTGCACTGCACGTGGCTCACCAGTGCACTGCCACCTGTGATGGGCTGGCCCGTCAGCCGCATCGGCGACCAGCGGCCACTACAAGAAATGTTTCCTTCTGCAACGACTTGGCCCGTCGGTCGTCGTATAAGGCGTGTCTGACATGGATATTCCCTACATGTACCTCACATTGGTATATCCGGTCCAGCCTAGTGAAGGCCCATGCAAAGACTTGCTTTTCAAGGAGACTTCGGATGGCCCAAGCCCGGTAGAAGTTCGACTCCTTGGAGAACACGACCTAGCTGTAGATAGAATTTTGAAGGGTGAAACCCTAACTTGTAACCGACTCGACCTACGCCGATACCTGGCCTCCCCATATAAGGCCAGGAGGGCACGACGAGGAGGATCTCGACAACTCATACACACACCTCACACCAGATTGCATCTGCACACCCCTTGTAACCTTTGGTTCTGCCATCAATCAAGAACAGACAAGCAGGAGTAGGGTTTTCCCTTC
Organism: Avena sativa; assembly: GCA_916181665.1. Taxonomy (NCBI): domain Eukaryota; kingdom Viridiplantae; phylum Streptophyta; class Magnoliopsida; order Poales; family Poaceae; genus Avena; species Avena sativa. The sequence goes on from OV702284.1 coordinate 33,378,511, forward strand.
GGGGGCCTGAACCTGGGTAAACCTCGTGTCCCCTTGCTGCGCGTCTGTTAACCGTCTCATGATCTCTAGCATCCCCATCTTCTCCAAACCCAAGTCCATAACAATGGGCATTGACGAGTCAAACCCTCGTCAATTGGCGCCGTCTGTGGGAACCAGGGACACTGATCGTGCGATCGGTCCCATCCGCTGCAATCTTTGATTCCTCGGCAACGGATAATCACCTCCTCTTCGGTTCCGTCGACTTCATTGCCCACTCTCCGTCCACTCGCAAGGATTTCGATTTCGTAGGAGACAGAGTCGAGATGCTGTTCAGGAGCTTCTGCTTCCAGGTGGGCAAGACCAGCACCCTACGCCTCCCAGAGCGGGTGCCACCTCCATCGATCAGGCCCGCCTCGTGGGTGCCACCAATCGGTGCCTTGTGCACAACGTCGCTAACAAGCTATTCAGATGACAATGACAACTACAACTCCGACCTCTACGACCCTCCTACGGAGAAAGGAACATACAGTTCTAGATCCAAAAGCTGTGGGAGTAACGATCTCCTCCCGTGCTACATGTGCACAGGCATCCACAATGGAAACGTCGACGACGGCGCCGATCCACCACCAAATCCCCCTCCCAACCCGTAGGATGGGAATGGAGGAAACAGACCACCCCCACCCAATCCCAGCGGGAACAGGGAACCCAAAAACACTAAGGGTATAAACCGTGTTTGCAACGAGATCAAGCTTAACAACGAGGAGTAGGAGAGGGTGCGTGAAGCTATGCAAGGCACTCACCCTCTACCAATCGACACCCCTCGCGATATGCTAATGGGCTACCGCTGGCTCCTCATTGAGGAGCACAATCGACAAATCAAGCAGCAAAACGAGCTCGATCAGCGCAGGCGAGTGGCTGACAAGTCGAGCGCATGGCAAGCTGCGCTCTCTTCCACCGGTGGCTCTTCCTCGAAGGGCTACAAAGGCCGCAAGTATCGCTCCCGCATGGAGCGCATGGATCCCGCCGCACGGCGTGAGGTCACCAATGCACTCGTCATGTACTTCATGACAATGGACTCGCAGAGCAACATCATGCCCAAAATTCTGTAGGCTGCGGTCCTGGCGGCCACCACCTACCCGACATCCAGCGTGCCACCGGCGGGAGACCCACGACACGCAATCCATAGATCTGCGATGAAAGGCCTCAGACTTATCGGAGCTACGCTACATGACGAATGTAACATCCCAGCATTAGAGCTTAGAAATAAGCTGAACCCAGATGAGTGCATTGCATTCATGCATAGAAAATCAAAATAATTTTCGCGCTTTTAAATAAAAACTTGTCAATGTGATTGAAGCTTCTCTTAACTTGATGGAATTGAAGTAGATCATCAAGTTAACTGCGATAAGTTTCAATATGACCTTTCTTAAAACCTTATTTTGGGTAAGGGATATTTGACCTAAGGATAGATCAAATGTAATAAAAGTTAAAACCCTAATACATGACTTAATGGATTATATTTGATCCTTAGGTGATCATATCATAGTATTCATTATAATCACTCATAAGTACCAAGTAAAGGATATAACACAAATAATAAAAATGTAACAACTATATCTTAATCTCATCTACTTATACCATGAGTATCATGGTAATACCTAACCTTACTTCTTTAGTGAGATTGAGTAGGAAAGAAACCAAATCCAGATCATTCACCATATATTTTTTATTCCATAACAATATTTACCATTCCTATTGGAATCATATTCCAATATCTGTTGTTCATCAATGTTGAGTAATCAACTATTGATTCACCAATTCTTAATCTATTAACTCTTGACCATATCATAACATCCACTTAAGGCCTATAAAGAAATAAGTAAGAAGAGGTAAATAGTAATGCTAGATTTTAATATCATTTATAGGATGGGAGAGTTGGAAGATAATAAGATCAATATGATAATTAAAGGAGTTAACTCAATAATAAAATGATAGAAGAGTTGTTTAGAATATATAATTATATGGTAACAAATACGATTATAAGTATGAGCATTGAAGATGGATACCAAGGAGTAATCCTATGGGATTAAGCAAGCCTAGTCCAGGAATAACATCCCTTAATCCAATAAACATACTAAGACGATAATTTTAATACAACTGTAATGTTGTATTGATGAGACTTTGACTAGTCAACTGGAAACCTAAACCCTAAAGGATCAAAGAATTATAATGATCATGCTTTAGTCACAAAGTTTGTATGCTTATATCATGTATAAGTGACACTGGTGATAGAACATGATTGAAACCTAGTATAGATATGTTATTCTAGGTAAACCATGACAAGTCACCATTATATGATGTGAAGTTTGAATATAAGATATTGGAAATAAGTTGATAGAAGATAATATGACTAAGATGAACTTAGAGTAGCATGAAGTTATTGAAGTAATAATATTCGTCTTAAAGAATAGTAAGCACTTGAGGTGAAGTAGTTTGCTATATACCTCCATTGGAGTAAGATTAGTGATGAATGATTAAGGAAGTGTATGAATGGAGTAGAAGTAACAGAAGATCCATTTTATCTGATTGTTTTATGATCTTAATTTCATAATGCTTCATAGGAATATTTTCCTATAGCAAATCACTTAAGCACATCTTTGTCATATTCAATTATCATCACCATATGTGCTTAGAAGTTATCTTTACCAATGCTTTCCCTTAGGACATTCTAGAGAATAACCTTTCTATTTTAAGGGTGATAACATTAAAGATCACAAACATAAAGACAATACGTTTAGTCATCAATCTTTATTCCCATCAACAAAAGTATATAAGTATATTAAGTACCCTAAACCCTAGGGTAAGCATTTTCAATTCAAACCTCTACATCATATTTACCACATAAATGGAAATTACTATAAACCATTATGCCCAATATTATGTCCATATATTAATCACACTTAAGCAAGTAGTGAATAACTAGTTCCAGAAAGGAACTATGCATATTCTAAATAAGAAGAGTGGTTAGGATTCACCTGTTATTAGAATTTGGATAATAGAATTCACCATATAAGAATTTCCTTATTATTCTGAGTTAATGAGAATAACATCTCATTAGTTAATAGTAATGCATTCTATAATAAGTTTGTGGGTATTAGCTCAATTAAAATTCATATCAAAGGCCCTCACAAATAATAATAGGAATAGAATATAGATAAAGAAAATGAAGAAAATATAATAATACATAATAAAAGTTCACAAATTGATCCATAATAACTTTATTATTGCTGCAAATATTCAGCAAATAAATTCCATAAAGAAAAGTTCAAATCAAATATTAAAATACAAATATAGAAACAAAAACCCTAAGATCCTACTTCTTATTTATTCCATTCAATAAATGATTTTTGATATAATTGTGAGCATTGAAAATTATCAACATTATTAGAGTAATCAATCAGCATAGTTATCTTTGGAATATTAAAAATATTATACAAAAATTATGGTATTTAAAACCTTGAAGAAATTTGAATTAAAAAAAACAGAAATTAAATAATAAAAAGTTCTGCTTAATAAAAAAAGGAGCCAGAGCAGCAATGGCCCATAACCCATTTCCTTCACCCTATCCATCGATCACCCGCACCACACTATAGCCCACCTTGGCCAAGCTAGCCCACGACCGGCCCAGTATCCCTTCATTCCTTTTCTTCCTTTCTTCTTCGTTTAGACAGAAGGCCGTCGGGGAGCAGCAGCTGCGTGGCGCCGCCAGAGCCGTCCGCCGTCGCCGTGATGACCGCCGTGCCCTAAGATGCGAGCCACTGCTCTTTGAGCCTATAAGGACCCCGTAACCGCAGAGAACGAACTCCAATTCCTTTCTCCCTCGTTTCCCCTTATCCACTGTAAACCGAGCTCGTCGGTGATCATCTACCTTGCCGTCCCCGACCACCCTAGGACCAACGGAGGACACCAACATGCTCACCGTGCTCTTCTTGTTCATCTTCGACAAATCACGCAAGCCGGCGCAACCCCAATCGACGGGATCGAAGTATCTACCGCCGCCAGACGTCGCCGTTCATCGTCGATTGCCACCGTCTCAAACCTCCTCGACCTCTTCGACACGCTCTTACGAATCCTGGTGAGCTACCGATACTCGCGGACCTCTCCGATTCAGCTCTAACCCTCTCTGTCGACTTTGCCACTAGGGCGTTTGCTCACCACCGTCGAGGCTCGCCAGAGCTAAGGCTCCGGTGACCATTTTTGAGCGGAGCGGCCACAGTTCGAACCGGCGAACTCTTCCTCATCCAAACCACCTACCCACAGCCTCGCACGATCACCAAATCGCCGAAATCGAACTTGATCTGAGAAGATCAGTTCGTATGACGTCATCGTGAGGTCATGCCGATGTCATCCTTGACCAAGTCCACCCTGTTGACTGGTCCACGCCAGCGTGGCACACCAACGTGGCCCTGAGCCCCACCTATCTGTGACTTGGGGTATACCTTGTCTAAGTAAGAAAAGTATTTCCTGTTTAGGAATTAGATAAAACAATATTAATTCCAATATAATAAAATGATTAAATCTTGTTTCATCAATAACTTTTGTTTTATAAATCAGAAAAATGTGTATAATATATGAAAATTTGTAGAAAAATAAAATCTATAACTTAAAAATATTATTAAACATTATTATGTTAACCATTTAAATAATTAATATTTAATAAAGGTTTTATAAATAATAAAACTTTGATAATTCATATTTTAATAATGGTAAATATTAAAAATAAAAATGTAATACCAAAAATCTTAGAAAAATAAGAACTATATTAAAAATTATAACATGCATTATTATTTCACTTAATTAAATATTTAATACTTATTAAGTGTTTATAAAGTATTAAACATTGTAGAAATCATATCTTATTATTTATAAATCATAAGAATAAGTGTAATATACCAAAATGATCACAAAAATAATACCTATATGGTAAAAATATAATATTACACTTTTAAGTTAAATAAAAAATTCAAACACTTTAACAACTTGAATTTAAACCCTTTCCTTAATTAATAATTCATATAAAGGTAAATAAAATTTGTTAATAATTTAAAAATTAGTCAATTGAGTCTAATAAATAGTATTAGTCTTAAATATTGGTAGTGTGCATTCAAAATGATTTAACACACTTTAAATACAATTTTATTAAATTATCTCTCAACCATTAATGTAGATTATTTTATAATAGAATCCTTATCCAATCTAAAATCTCCAAGAATAATTATAATGAAATAAAACCCATTCCTTTACTTAAACCACAAGTTTATAAACAAACCAAACAGTATATTGAATCCATAACTAGTTAAGTAATATTACTTTCTTGTTTCCAAACCATAACCACTCATTTATAAAGGCATAAATACTTCTATTCCTTTATAATGTTAGTAAACCACTACTCAAATAGAAGTAATGCCATTATTAAATAACTTTAAGGTAATATTATAAGATGAACAAATACAATATCATAAGCATTACACTTTCAAACCCTCTATATCTTTAAAGTTAACTTTAGTCTACAAGACTTTAAATGTAATGCTAAAGACCTTATTATGTGTTTTATAGTTAACTTTCGTATGTTATAATTAAGTTGTAAAGCATCTCAAGTCCAAACTATTCAAGCAAGCACAAACAACATTGACCACATTTGATTAACCACAAAGATTGCTTAGACCTTAGAAAATAAATCTTTTCTTCAAATGTTATTATTTTTGCCACTTCAAACATCAAATAACAATTAATAATAATCACATTGCATTAATCTTTACTTATATACTTAGGATTGTTAACACTTAAGTTCCTTATAAATGCCATTACTTGCAAAGTAAAACTTGAAGATAAGATAATTCTCATATAAGCAGTCCTTGAGTAGTATATCTCATTAGTATATCTTATTGTTGTATGTCATTATGTTTATATGTTGTTCACACATACTCACAAACCTTAATAAGAAGCACAAGTATGAAACTTATCTAAAAGGACAACACATTATAAAGAATCCATCTCTAGTTTTCAGACCCTAGATCAACGTTATCCCCGGGATTCACGTTCATAAAGTGCATTACATTACTTATGCATAAGAGCATTTTGCTTCTTTAAACATTACTCCTTACTGGACCAATGATTCTGATTTCAGATATTGGATCTTTTATATTGTCTTGAAGACCGTGAGTGCATAATCTTGCAATCATAAAAGGCAAGTTCACACTTGCTCATGTCCTATGATTATTTTCTATAAAGTATTTTGCAAATCTAGTGTTGTCATCACCTGCATTTGAAAAAGGACCGAAAACACTATTTTCGTAATAATGTGATTATAGGTTATTTACCATGAGGTAATAACGTACTATAAAAGTTTCGGTGGTAAAGGAACATATTATCTAGGACTTAACAACCAATGTCGCCAGTGATTCTTGCGCCGTATATCACGCGTTAACCATGAGATTTGGAATGGGACAGAGAAGTCAGCTGTATCTTCTTCCTCTCGCATGTAGCTGGATGTGCAGATCATGGCTGTTATCACTCATAGCGTGCATATTAATTGGTAATTCGTAGAGGATATGCAGCATATGGGTGGGAACCCTCAACGTCCCACGATAGTTCTGGCATCTAACGGTATGTACAAACCATTGCCATAATTCAATATGTGGGCATGGTGTACACCAAGGAGGCATGCGGGGTCGCGAAGGGGGCAGTGATTGGCTTGGATCTTAGACTGGGCCCATACCAAGGAAGTATGGACAAGGTCATGACTTGGTTGTGCAACAAGGCTAAGGTCTCTCAGGGTAAAGTAACGCACCTCTGCAGAGTGTAAGAACTGTAACTTGTTACTCCCTGTTCCGCGAAGAAGCTGCGAACGCGGCGGGAAAGGAACTCCATGAAAGTTCTGGTAAACTCGTGAAGGCTGACAGACATAGCTTTTCAGAATAAAAGCAACCTTTTAAGAAATGTTTACGAAAATTTGCATTGCCTACGACCTATTGTCTGTGGCTGTAGATATAGTGCATCAAACACTCCTTTTCTAGTGAACTTGCTGAGTACGCTCGTACTCAAAGTATCTTCATAACCCTTGCTAGGTTCTAAAGCCAGTACAGACGACGTATACATCATGTTATGCTCCAGGAATAATCAACAAAAGTTAAAGCTATTCAATGAAGTCAAGGAAGTCAACATATACACCAACTCAAGTAAAGACGAAGTTACTGATTAGACATGAATATAATCTCTAGCCATAGAACTATTTCTGTAGTATATTGCGATAGCAGCAATGCCAGACCATTAGTTATGATACTAGTCTTAATAGGATGATATATTTTGAGTTATTTATTTTTGATTCTTCTTTGTAAGAAGTTTCTTTCTCTCTCTTTAACCTAGAGTGTTCTCTGGATCTTGTGTAAAGAGTTGAGTTGTAACCTATAGTCATGTCTTGGACCTGTTGTGTTTCTATTGTACAACTCTGAGGGATGTAATACTAGTGAACGGTGTTTCATTGGTGTTATGTCAACGACTATAGTGTACTACATCATGCAGTGGTATGCTGGGTCACCATAGTTGGTATCAGAGCATATGCTTTGACCTTAGGATTAAAACCCTTTTAGCAAGATTTGTAGGTTGGATAGTGACTATAGGAGCCATCTTATCTAAACCCAATATTCTTATGACCTGTGATGAGTATCCACTTGAGGATAACCTTGTCACACTTAAGTTTGATGCTTTGGTCATCTTTCTAAAAAGTCGTTATCCATATTTTCTCAGTATAGTGCTATTTAAGTGTCTTCCGAAGGAGACATAACCCACCAAGATACTGTAGTACAGTGTAAGACATCAATTGAAGTAGTCTTAATGGTGTAGCCTAACCCTAGAATTTAAGTAAGACAATAGAATCTTGTGGTTAGTGAATAACCAAAAACAACATGATGAATATCATTAAGATAAATGTTGATGTAATGAGTAGCAATCATGTGGGATTCGCTTGAGAATTCTACGTGATGGAGTAAAATTAGGTCAAGACTTAATGACAGTACTATGAGAAATAGAGTCATCATAGTTAGATTAGCTCTTAAATCATGATGTATAGGTAGACATAACCAGATCATGGTGAGATTAGCTCCAAAACCATGATGTAAGTGTAAGTATGACAAGTACTTAGTGATTTATCTTGGAGTAGAAGTATGAAAATTAGATGGTAGAGCTATGATAGAAGTCATGGGTGCTAAAAATTTCTAATAATCTTTGGTTTAAGTTAACAAATAGAATCTGATTATTGGAGAGATCATGTGAGGATAGTTGGCTAATAAAGAAAGGTTGAATATAGTTAATCATTCCAAAGGTGAGACCAAAGGTTAGTCAAAACCAAATTGAGACCACTTTGCTTATATTATCCTGTTGCACTTGAGAAATTTGGGTAAATATTGAGATAAAGAATAGTTTGACTCTATGTGCTAAGTATCACAATGTAAACCTATATGAGGAGGTGTCATATACTACACAACTAAGCCTGAATTCGAGAGATATTATACTCAACTACTATATTCCGGGCTTAGAGGATTGTGTGTTATATGTACCAGATTTGGATTTATTTGTTTTTCTTGGATCTTCTTGATTGACTAGATCTGTACATGAAGTTTGACTTGGTGTGCAAATGCATGTTGCAACATCCAGTTATTACTTGATGTTATTTACCTAGATAGAAACGGGAATTTGTATAAGGGAGTGACGATTTTCAAATACCAAGATGAAGACTTACATGAAGAATGAAGCCAAGTGTAAGGAGTATAAACACAATTTGAAGGTTGAACCAAGTTTTGATGATTGCTAAAGAGCAATAAGAAGGAAGATTAATGTAGAAGATGTATGGGGCAACAAGAAGTAATAAGCTTAAGGTTCAATCAAAGTAAGTAATGTTGCTAAGAAGTTAATAAAATAATTGTACCAAGTTCATGGAGGCATCATGAATAAGTGCAAAGAAGTTTGGAACCAAAATGGTATTCAAGCTCTGACAATTCAAAGAGAATGCCATAGATGTTAGAAACCATAGGGTAATACATACACCCTAGGATGGTTCACAGCTGGCAAATATCCACAGCTGGTACTTGATCCATAGTCGGTATTCTGATCCACAGTTGGTAATTGTCCGCAGCTGGTATTTGGTTAACTTAGTTAACCAGATATTCTTAGAAGTTGCATAAAGAGCATAAAATTTGGCCTAAGATAAGTAAGACACAAAGGAGTATAAAAATTGAAAGCTATCGTCTTTCGAGACTCTTCGCGAAAATTGACCTATCAAAGTGAAAATGTCCAAATAGTAAGTAAGACAAATAATGCTGAAAGATTCACTTCGGAGATCCACAAATGTGTGGATACACCGTACAATCTTTCATCAGACCCTAATTAGGCAGAGTATAAGCTGGATAGGGACCAATATTCTATTTATAAAATTAATAAATACTATATAGACAGTTTGAAGACCATTAGTAAACCTAAGGGGGAGAGTAAACCTTAGAAATGAAGGTATTATTATCTGACTTTCCGAATAAAGAAGGACTAACCTACAACAACAACAAGCCTTATTTTCATAAGGTTAAAAGAAAGTCATTCTTATAAAAGTACTTAAGATAATAACAAAATATTGTCTAATAGCCTAATAAGGTAAAAGCTCGAAGTAATAAAATAGAATAGTCCTAACAAACTAATTCTAAAAGAAACAATTCTTAAGTGATCCTTAAGAGGTAACATAGCACATCCAATTGGACATCTGTAGAGAAATAATAAATTCCAATGGGTTTGGACTAAATGTGTTCAAAACCAATATTCGAAAGGATTACCAGTACAACTCATACAATGACAAAGCAAAGATTAGTCTTTCGACCACACTATTGACTAATAAAATTTAAAACCTGTTTTAGTGAGACTTCCTAGACCTTACATAATATAGTAGGGAAGTTCGATGATCAAGTAAAGAAGTTGAATTAGGATACCTAATTAGGTTAAGGAACTAAAGAAGAGACCCCCAGATTGAGGATTTTGTAATAAGGATATATCCCTAAGGGACTAAAGTAAAAAGAATTTGGAGTATTAGAGACACCAAGTTAAAGATTGTTGAGCATGATGAGGATTCAAGGAAAATATTTGGATATGGGATATTACAATTATTCCCATTGAGGTTACCATGGAGTTGAGACCTACCGTAATCAATGAAAGACAATTCCTTACTTTGAAACGTGAGAGTATGCAAACTTCGAGGATGAAGTTTATTTTAAGGGGGAGAGTCTATAACATCCCAGCATTAGAGCTTAGAAATAAGCTGAACCCAGATGGGTGCATTGCATTCATGCATAGAAAATCCGAATAATTTTCGCGCTTTTAAATAAAACTTGTCAAAGTGATTGAAGCTTCTCTTAACTTGATGGAATTGAAGTAGATCATCAAGTTGACTGCGATAAGTTTCAATATGACCTTTGTTAAAACCTTATTTTGGGTAAGGGATATTTGACCTAAGGATAGATCAAATGTAATAAAAGTTAAAACCCTATTACATGACTTAATGGATTATATTTGATCCTTAGGTGATCATATCATAGTATTCATTATAATCACTCATGAGTACCAAGTAAAGGATATAACACAAATAATAAAAATGTAACAACTATATCTTAATCTCATTTACTTATACCATGAGTATCATGGTAATACCTAACCTTACTTCTTTAGTGAGATTGAGTAGGAAAGAAACCAAATCCAGATCATTCAACATATATTTTTTAGTCCATACCAATCTTTACCATTCCTATTGGAATCATATTCCAATATCTGTTGTTCATCAATGTTGAGTAATTAACTATTGATTCACCAATTCTTAATCTATCAAATCTTGATCATATCATAGCATCCACTTAAGGCCTATAAAGAAAGAAGTAAGAAGAGGTAAATAGTAATGCTAGATTTGAATATCATTTATAGGATGGGAGAGTTGGAAGAGAATAAGATCAATATGATAATTAAAGGAGTTAACTCAATCCTAAAATGATAGAAGAGTTGTTTAGAATATATAATTATATGGTAACAAATAGGATTATAAGGATGAACACTGAAGATGGATACCAAGGAGTAATCCTATGGGATTAAGCAAGCCTAGTCCAGGAATAACATCCCTTAATTCAATAAACATACTAAGAAGATAATTTTAATACAACTGTAATGATGTATTGATGAGACTTTGACTAGCCAACCGGAAACCTAAACCCTAAAGGATCAAAGAATTATAATGATCATGCTTTAGTCACCAAGTTTGTAGGCTTATATCATGTATAAGTGACACTGGTGGATAGAACATGATTGAAACCTATTATAGATATGTTATTCTAGGTAAACCATGACAAGTCACCATTATATGATGTGAAGTTTGAATATAATATATTGGAAATAAGTTGATATAAGATAATATGACTAAGATGAAGTTAGAGTAGCATGAAGTTATTGAAGTAATAATATTCCTCTTAAAGAATAGTAAGCACTTGAGGTGAAGTTGTTTGCTATATACCTCCATTGGAGTAATATTAGTGATGAATGATTAAGGAAGTGTATGAATGGAGTAGAAGTAACTAGTTAGATTGGAGATTATTAGCAGTAGAATAGTTGCTATAACCAAGTATGAATATGAGAAGGTTATGAAAAGCTTTAGTGTCAAGCTCATTGGATTTATAAATGGATTTAGAAGAATAAATGGTGGATAAGAATATTCTTGTGAAGTAAAGCTCATCATGTTAACACATGATGATGGATATAAAGAAGTAGTATATCTAGGAAAGGAATTCCTTAATTAGAAGCCCAGGAATTGTGATTTATGGAAGATCGGAATTCTTGGTAAAAACTAAATCCTAAATCTTTAACCAAACAGAAGATCCATTTTATCTGATTGTTTTATCATCTTAATTTCATAATGCTTCATAGGAATATTTTCCTATAGCAAATCACTTGAGCACATATTTGTCATATTCAATTATCATCACCATATGTGCTTAGAAGTTATCTTTATCAATGCTTTCCCTTAGGACATTATAGAGAATAACCTTTCTATTTTAAGGGTGATAACATTAAAGATCACAAACATAAAGACAATATGTTTAGTCATCAATCTTTATTCCCATCAACAAAAGTATATTAGTATATTAAGTACCCTAAAACCTAGGGTAAGCATTTTCAATTCAAACCTCTACATCATATTTACCACATATATGGAAATTACTATAAACCATTATGCCCAATATTATATCCATATATTAATCACACTTAAGCAAGTAGTGAATAACTAGTTCCAGAAAGGAACTATGCATATTCTAAATAAGAAGAGTGGTTAGGATTCACCTGTTATTAGATTTTGAATAATAGAATTCACCATATAAGAATTTCCTTATTATTATGAGTTAATGAGAATAAAATCTCATTAGTTAATAGTAATGCATTCTAGAATAACTTTGTGGATATTAGCTCAATTAAAATTCATATCAAAGGCCCTCACAAATAATAATAGGAAAAAATATAGATAAAGAAAATGAAGAAAATATAATAATACATAATAAAAGTTCACAAATTGATCCATAATAATTTTATTGTTGCTGCAAGTATTCAGCAAATAAATTCCATAAAGAAAATTTCAAATCAAATATTAAAATACAAATCTAGAAACAAAAACCCTAAGATCCTACTTCTTATTTATTCCATTCAATAAATGATTTTTGATATAATTGTGAGCATTGAAAATTATCAACATTATTAGACTAATCAATCAATATAGTTATCTTTGGAATATTTTAAATATTATACAAAAATTATGGTATTTAAAACCTTGAAGAAATTTGAATTGAAAAAAAAAACAGAAATGAAATAATAAAAAGTTCTGCTTAATAAAAAAGGAGCCAGAGCAGCAATGGCCCACGACCCATTTCCTTCACCCTATCCATCGCACACCTGCACCACACTACAGCCCACCTGGCCCAAGCTAGCCCACGACCGGCCCAGTATCCCTTCATTCCTTTTCTTCCTTTCTTCTTCATTTAGACAGAAGGCCGTCGGGGAGCAGCAGCTGCGTGGAGCCGCCGGAGCCGTCCGCCGTCGTCGTGATGACCACCGTGCCCTAAGATGCGAGCCACCGCTCTTTGAGCCTATAAGTACCCCATAACCGCAGAGAACGAACTCCAATTCCTTTCTCCCTCGTTTCCCCTTATCCACTGTAAACCGAGATCGCCGGTGATCATCTACCTCGCCGTCCCTGACCACTCTAGGACCAACGGAGGACACAAACATGCTCACCATGCTCTTCTTGTTCATCTTCGACAAATCACGCAAGCCGGCGCAACCCCAATCGACGGGATATAAGTATCTACCGCCGCCAGACATCGCCGTTCATCGTTGATTGCCCCGTCTCAAACCTCCTCCGACCTCTTCGACACGCTCTTCCGAATCCTAGTGAGCTACCGGTACTCGTGGACCTCTCCGATTCGTCTCTAACCCTCTCTGTCGACTTTGCCAGTAGGGAGTTTGCTCACCACAGTCGGGGATCGCCGGAGCTAAGGCTCCGGTGACCATTTTTGAGCGGAGCGGCCACAGTTCTAACCGGCGAACTCTTCCGCATCCAAACTACCTACCCACAGCTTTGCACAATCACCAAATCGCCGAAATCGAACTTGATCTGAGAAGATCAGTTCGTATGACGTCATCGTGAGGTCACGCTGATGTCATCCTTGACCAAGTCCACCCTGTTGACTGGTCCACGCCAGCGTGGCACACCAAATGGCCCTGAGCCCCACCTATCTGTGACTTGGGGTATACCCTGTCTAAGTAAGAAAAGTAGTTCCTGTGTAGGAATTAGATAAAACAATATTAATTCTAAAATAATAAAATGATTAAATCTTGTTTCATTAATAACTTTTGTTTTATAAATCAGAAAAATGTGTATAATATATGAAAATTTGTACAAAAATAAAATCTATAACTTAAAACTATTATTAAACATTATTATGTTAACCATTTAAATAATTAATATTTAATAAAGGTTTTATAAATAATAAAACTTTGATAATTCATATTTTAATAATGGTAAATATTAAAAATAAAAATATATACCAAAAATCTTAGAAAAATAAGAACTATATTAAAAATTATGACATGCATTATTATTTCACTTAATTAAATATTTAATATTTATTAAGTGTTTATAAAGTATTAAACATTGTAGAAATCATATCTTATTATTTATAAATCATAAGAATAAGTGTAATATACCAAAATGATCACAAAAATAATACCTATATGGTAAAAATATAATATTACACTTTTAAGTTAAATAAAAAATTCAAACACTTTAACAACTTGAATTTAAACCCTTTCCTTAATTAATAATTCATATAAAGGTAAATAAAATTTGTTAATAATTTAAAAATTAGTCAATTGAGTCTAATAAATAGTATTAGTCTTAAATATTGGTAGTGTGCATTCAAAATGATTTAACACACTTTAAATACAATTTTTTTAAATTATCTCTCAACCATTAATGTAGATTATTTTATAATAGAATCCTTATCCAATCTAAAATCTCCAAGAATAATTATAATGAAATAAAACCCATTCCTTTACTTTAATCACAAGTTTATAAACAAACCAAAACACTATATTGAATCCATAACTAGTTAAGTAATATTACTTTCTTGTTTCCAAACCATAACCACTCATTTATAAAGGCATAAATACTTCTATTCCTTTATAATGTTAGTAAACCACTACTCAAATAGAAGTAATGCCATTATTAAATAACTTTAAGGTAATATTATAAGATGAACAAATACAATATCATAAGCATTACACTTTCAAACCCTCTATATCTTTAAAGTTAACTTTAGTCTACAAGACTTTAAATGTAATGCTAAAGACCTTATTATGTGTTTTATAGTTAACTTTTGTATGTTATAATTAAGTTGTAAAGCATCTCAAGTCCAAACTATTCAAGCAAGCACAAACAACATTGACCACATTTGATTAACCACAAAGATTGCTTAGACCTTAGAAAAGAAATCTTTTCTTCAAATGTTATTATTTTTGGCACTTCAAACATCAAATAACAATTAATAATAATCACATTGCATTAAGCTTTACTTATATACTTAGGATTGTTAACACTTAAGTTCCTTATAAATGCCATTACTTGCAAAGTAAAACTTGAAGATAAGATAATTCTCATATAAGCAGTCCTTGAGTAGTATATCTCATTAGTATATCTTATTGTTGTATGTCATTATGTTTATATGTTGTTCACACATACTCACAAACCTTAATAAGAAGCACAAGTATGAAACTTATCTAAAAGGACAACACATTCTAAAGAATCCATCTCCAGTTTTCAAACCCTAGATCAACGTTATCCCAGGATTCACGTTCATAAAGTGCATTATATTACTTATGCATAAGTGTTGGAATTATGCCCTACAGGCAATAATAAAGATGTTATTATTATAATTCTTGTTCATGATAAAGTTTATATTCCATGCTAGAATTGTATTAAGCGGAAACTTTGATACTTGTGTGGTTTATGAACAACACTGTGTCCCTAGTACGCCTCTATGGACTAGCTCATTGATTAATGATGGTTAAGGTTTACTAATCATAGACATGAGTTGTCGATTAATAATGAGATCATGTCATTAGGTGAATGATATGATGGACAGACCCAAATTAAGCAGAGCAATTAGATCGTGTCATCGTGTTCATCTTTGCGAAGCTTTTTCCTATGTCAAGTATTGTATTCCTTAGACCATGAGATAATACAACTCCCTGGTATTGGAAGAAAGCTTTGAGGTCATCAAACATCATCCTATGTGAGGGTGATCATAAAGGTGTCTCTCGGGTGATCGGAAAGTACTTCTTGGGTTGTATGTATCTGAAGGGTTTCACATCATAGTAAATCAAAAAAATTCTACGAATGCGAACAAGAAAGCCAAGATCTAATCTAGGAGATGCAATCAACGAGAGAGATAGATGAGATCTTCATACCCTTGAATAAATCGCACAGCGGAAACGTTCAATGAAACATGGGTGATGTAGTCAAACTAGCCTTCTCCTCCTCGCGATCCGATCTGATGCAACGCCGCAAGTGACGTCGCCTCCGAGAGATGCACACGTACGGTGCCGCGACGTCTCCTCCTTCCTTGGTCCAGAAAGTAGGGTGGAGAGATGGATTGGATCTGCAGCACGATGGCGTGGTGCTATGGTGGAGAGTTTCTGCGGCAGGGCTTCACCTACGTGTAGTCGAGAGAGAGAGAGAGAGAGAGAGAGAGAGAGAGAGAGAGAGAGAGAGAGAGGTAGAGGGCAGCAGGACAACGACTAGGGTTGGAGGAGTTAGAGGGGGAGGGTGCGCCCCTGCCCTCTTTATATAGGGGGCTGGCCAGCCCCCTTGGCCCCTCCTCCAAGCCCTATGGCGCCGGCCCCAAGGGTTGGAGTGGGGGGCAAGTTCCCCCCTCCTTCTAGAAGATCTTCCCTAGGGTTTCCCCTAGGCTAGCCGGCTGGGCCTTTGGGGCCTTGTGCCCCTGGCCCAATGCGGCCAGTGCACTTGCCCTTAGGCCCACGCAGGCCCCCGACAAGTGGGCCCATGTTGGTCCCACTCCGGAACCTTCTAGAACCTTCCGGTACGATACCGAATACTCCGAAACGATTCCGAAATCCAAAAACTACTTTCCTTTATATGAATCTTATTCTCTGGACTATTCCGGAACCTCTCGTGATGTCCTGGATCTCATCCGAGACTCCGAACAAAAACTCATAAACCAATTATCCATTCTATCCTAGCGTCGAGGCACGTTAAGTGTGTGACCCTACGGGTTCGAGAATATGCAGACATGATCTTCTATCAATAATCAACATCGGAGTCTGGAAACCCATATTGACTCCCACATATTCATCGATGATCATATCGGATGAACCACGATGCCAGGATTCAATTAATCCCATATATGTATTCCCTTTGTCACGCGATATTTTACTTGCCCGAGATTTGATCGTTGGTATCGTCATACCTAGTTCAATCTCGTTCACAGCAAGTACTTTACTCGTTCTGCATTCCAATATCACTATGTGATTAACTCCTTAACCACGTGCTTGCAAGCGGTGTTGATATCGATTACCGAGTGGGCCCGAAGTATATCTCTCCGACTCGGGAGGGACAAATTCCATCTCGATACATACAACCCAACAAGTACTTTTCGATCACCTGAGAGACACCTTTATGATCATCCTCACATAGGATGATGTTTGATGACCTCAAAGCTTTGTTCCGATACCAGGGAGTTGTATTATCTCATGGTCTAAGGAATACAATAATTGACATAAGAAAAAGTTTCACAAAGATGAACACGATGACACGATCTAATTGCTCTGCTTAATTTGGGTCTGTCCATCATATCATTCTCCTAAGGACATGATCTCATTATTAATCGACAACTCATGTCTATGGTTAGGAAACCTTAACCATCATTAATCAATGAGCTAGTCCATAGAGGAGTACTAGGGACACGGTGTTGTTCATAAACCACACAAGTATCAAAGTTTCCGCTTAATACAATTCTAGCATGGAATATAAACTTTATCATGAACAAGAATTATAACAATAACATCTTTATTATTGCCTCTAGGGAATAATTCCAACAGTATCGAGATGGAATTTGTCCCTCCCGAGTCGGAGAGATATACTTCGGGCCCACTCGGTAATTGATATCAACACCGCTTGCAAGCACGTGGTTAAGGAGTTAATCACAAAGTGATATCGGATTACGGAACGAGTAAAGTACTTGCTGTGAACGAGATTGAACTAGGTATGCCGATACCAACGATCGAATCTCGGGCAAGTAAAATATCGCGTGACGAAGGGAATACATATATGGGATTAATTGAATCCTGGCATCGTGGTTCATCCGATATGATCATCGATGAATATGTGGGAGTCAATATGGGTTTCCAGATCCCGGTGTTGATTATTGATAGAAGATCATGTCTGCATATTCTCGAACCCGTAGGGTCACACACTTAACATGCATCGACGCTAGGATAGAATGGACAATTGGTTTATGAGTTTTTGTTCGGGGTCTCAGTTGTGACCCAGGACATCACGAGAGGTTCCGGAATGGTCCGGAGAATAAGTTTCATATAAATAAAAGCAGTTTTTGGATTTTGGAATAGTTTCGGAGTTTATCGGTATTGTATCGGAAGGTTCTAGAAGGTTCCGGAGAGGGACCAACGTGGGTCCACTTGTCGGAGTCTTGCGTGGGCCTAAGGGGAAGTGCCCTGACCACATTGGGCCAGGGGCACAAGGCCCCTAAGGCCCAGCCGGCCAGCCCTAGGGGAAACCCTAGGGAAACCTTCTAGAGGGGGGGGATGACTTGCCCCCCACTCTACCCCTTGGGCCGCCGCCCTAGGGCTTGGAGGAGGGGTCAAGGGGGGCCGGACAGCCCCCTATATAAGGAGGGAAGGGGCACAGCCTCCCCCAACTCCTCCAACCCTAGCCACCAACTGCTGCCCCTCCTCCTCTCTCTCCCGACTGCGCGTAGGCGAAGCCCTGCCGCAGAAACTCTCCACCATAAGCACCACGCCATCGTGCTGCAGATCCAATCTATCTCTCCACCATACTTGCTAGACCAAGGAAGGAGGAGACGTCGATGCACCGTACGTGTGCATCTCTCGGAGGCACCGCCACTTGCGGCGTAGGATCGGATCAGATCGCGAGGAGGAGACGGCGAGTACGACTACGTCAACCACGTTCTGTTGAACGTTTCCGCTATGCGATTTCTTCAAGGGTATGAAGATCTCATCAATCTCTCTCGTTGATTGCATCTCCTAGATTAGATCTTGGCTTTCTTGTTCGGATCTGTAGCATTTTTTTGATTTACTATGATGCAAAACCCTTCAGTGGTATCAGAGCTAGATCTATGCGTAGATGTGTTTCACGAGTAGAACACAACATGCTTGTTGCGGGCATTGATGTTTTCTGTTGCGAACCTCTTGTTGTGTTTCTTATGGCGCGACATAGTGAGATCGAAGCAGTCCAGGACAACTTTACGTGACCTCGTTCGCGAGACCGGCTCCGCACTTGACGTGTGGCTTGTTCTACACATGCGGCTGGTGGATGCCAGTTTCTCTCACTATAGTAGTCATGGGATTTACAACGGATGTTAGCAACCATTATATCACTGTTGTGGCTTTCCGTAGGTAAGAATCGTTCTTAGCTTGTTACTCCCA
Source organism: Avena sativa (assembly GCA_916181665.1). Lineage (NCBI taxonomy): Eukaryota > Viridiplantae > Streptophyta > Magnoliopsida > Poales > Poaceae > Avena > Avena sativa. Next base: position 33,397,816 of record OV702284.1, read on the forward strand.
TAAGCCACGTAAAACATGCAACAACAAAGTAGAGGCGTCTAACTTGTTTTTGCAGGGAGTGTTTTGTGATATGGTATGGCCCAAGACATGATGTGTATGTATTGAGATGTATGCAATGATCATGTTTTGTAATATTTCATGACTTGCATGTCGATGAGTTCACAACCGGCAGGAGTCGTATGGTTGTCTTTATAATTGTGTATGACCTGCGTGTCAACTTCTTATACGCCATGTAATAGCTATACTTTATCACTAAGTAGTTAGCAATAGTTGTAGTTGCTATTCGTGATGGAGGCAATCATGATGGAGTGATGGAGATCATGGTGGCACGCACAAGATGGAGATCATTGCGCGGAGATTGGCTATTCCATGTCACATAAAATTATATGCATGTGATGTTTATACTTTTATGTATCTTATTATGCTTAGATCGCGACGGTAGCATTATAAGATGATTCCTCACTTAAAGATCAAGATAAAATTGTGTTCTCCCCATGTATGCACCATTGCGAAAGTTCGTCGTTTTCAAGAACCGCGTGATGATCGGGTGCTATAAACTCTACGTTCACATACAAGTTTTGCACACGCGGAAATACTTGGGTTTAACTTGACGAGCCTAGCATGTACAGACATAGCCTCGGAACACACGAACCGAAAGGTTAAACATGAGTCATATGAATGATATGATCGACACTTTGTTGTCCACCATTGAAACCACATCTCTTCTCGTGAAGATCAGATTAAGTGTGGTGAATTTGGATCGTGTTCACTAAACAACTTGAGGGATGTTGAATTTAGTGGAAGTTCATCTAGTAATTTGATTAAGTTGAACTAGTTATCATGAACATAGTCTAAATTGTATTTGCAAATTTTGTAGATCAAATGGCTAAGTCCAACTTCAACTTCAACGTTTTTGCTGAGAAAGAAAAGCTTAAGAACAATGGGTCTAACTTCACCAACTGGTTCCGCAATCCTAGAATCATTCTCGCTGGCGGACAAAAGGACTATGTACTTGAGAAAGCGCTAGGTGACGCCCCTACTACTGATGCACCGGCTGATGAAAAAGTTGTTTATCAGTCACGCAAAGATGATTATGGAGTGATTAAGAGTACCATGTTGTTTGCTATGGAACCGGAACTTCAAAATCATTTTGAGGAGTTCGCCGGGCCCTTTGAGATACTTGAGGAACTGAAAACCATGTTTCAGACTCAGGCCCGTTCTGAAAGATATGAGATCTCTGAGAAGTTCTTTAACTGCAAGATGGAGGAAGGGAGTTCCGTTAGTGAGCACACCATTAAGATGTCGGGCTACACTCAATGTCTTGAGCAACTGGACTGCAAGATTCCAGAAGAGCTCAAGATTGACAGAGTTCTGCAATCACTCCCTCCTAGCTACAAAGGTTTTGTAGTTACTCACAATGAAATTGGTTCCACTGATACGATCACTGAGCTCTTAGCTAAGCTGAAAGCCGCGGAGGTGGATATCAAGAAAGATAATCATGTGTTGATGGTCAACAAGACCCCTAGATTTAAGAAAGGTAAGGGTGCAAAGAAATTCTTCAAGAAAGGCAGCGGCAAGCGCGTTGCCCTGCTGAGAAGAAGCTCAAGTCTAGACCTAAGCCGGAGACTGAGTGCTTATATTGTAAGGACAAGGGTCACTGGAAGCGCAACTATCCAAAGTACTTAGCGGACAAGAAGGCTGGCACCATTAAAGGTATATTTGATATACATGTTATTGATGTTTACCTTACTAGCGCTCGTTGTAGTGCCTGGGTATATGATACTGGTTCAGTTGCTAATATTTGTAACTCGAAACATGAGCTACGAAATAGACGGCGGCTAGCAAGGGATGAGGTGATGATGCGCGTTGGCACTGGATCAAAAGTTGATGTGATGGCCGTCGGCGCGCTCTCCTTAGTTTTACCTTCGGGATTAGTTTTAAACCTTAATAAGTGTTATTATGTGCCTGCGATGAGCATGAACATTATATCTGGATCGTGTTTATTGCAAGACGGTTATTCATTTAAATAGGAGAATAATGGTTGTTCTATTTATATGAATAACATCTTTTATGGTCATGCACCTGTTGTGAATGGTTTATTTCTTCTGAATCTCGAAAGCAATGAAACGCACATCCATAACATTGAGGCTAAGAGATGCAAAGTAGATAGTGATAATCCAATTTATTTGTGGCACTGCCGTCTAGGTCATATTGGTGTAAAACGCATGAAGAAACTCCATTCTGATGGACTTTTGGAGTCTCTTAATTTTGAATCATTTGAACGTGCGAGCCGTGCCTCATGGGCAAGATGATCAAAACCTCGTTCTCCGGTATAATGGAGCGAGCAACGGACTTATTGGAAATCATACATACCGATGTATGGGGACCAATGAGTGTTTTGACGCGCGGTGGATATCACTATTTTCTCACTTTTACTGATGACTTAAGTAGATATGGGTATATCTATTTAATGAAACAAAAATCTGAAACGTTTGAAAAGTTCAAAGAATTTCAGAACGAAGTGGAAAACCATCATAACAGGAAAATTAAATTTCTACGATCCGATCGTGGAGGTGAATATTTGATTTATGATTTTCTCACACATCTTAAAGCAAGCGGAATCGTTTCGCAACTCACGCCACCCGGAACACCACAACGCAATGGTGTGTCTAAACGCCGGAATCAAACTCTATTAGATATGGTGCGATCAATGATGTCTCTTACAGATTTGCCGTTATCAATTTGGGGTTATGCATTAGAAACCACTGCATTCACTTTAAATAGGGAACCATCTAAATCCGTTGAGACGACACCGTATGAACTATGGTTTGGTGCTAAACCTAAGTTGTCGTTTCTTAAAGTTTGGGGATGCGAAGCTCATGTCGAGAAGTTGATGCCGGACAAGCTCGAACCCAAAGCAGAGAAATGCGTCTTCATAGGATACCCTAAGGAAACGATTGGGTATACCTTCTACCACAGATCCTAAGGAAAAGTGTTTGTTGCAAAGAACGGATCCTTTCTTATGAAGGAGTTTCTCTCGAAAGAAGTGAGTGGGAGGAAGGTAGATCTAGACGAGGTTATTGAACCTTCTCTCGAATTGGAGAGTAGCGCAGCACCTGAAATTGTTACAGTGCCGTCTGCACCAACAAGAGAGGAAGCTAATGACGAGGATCATGAAACTTCGAACGATGCTACTACTGAACTTCGCAGGTCAACAAGGTCACGTGCCACTCCTGAATGGTACGGCAACCCTGTCTCAACCGTATTGTTGTTAGACAACAGTGAACCTGCAAATTATGAGGAAGCAATGATGAGCCCAGACTCTGAGAAATGGCTAGAGGCCATGAAATTCGAATTGCGATCCATGAGCGAAAACCAAGTATGGACTTTGGTGGACCCTCCTACCAACCATAAGGCCGTTGAGTGCAAATGAATTTTCAAGAAGAAAACGAACGCAGATGGTAATGTTACTATCTATAAAGCTCGGCTTGTCGCAAAAGGGTTTCGGCAAGTTCAAGGTGTTAACTACGATGAGACTTTCTCTCCCGTAGCGATGTTTAAGTCCATTTCGATTTTATTAGCAATTTCTGCATTTCATGATTATGAAATATGGCAGATGGATGTCAAGACTGTGTTCCTCAATGGCAACATTGATGAAGAGTTGTATATGATGCAGCCCGAAGGTTTTGTCGATCCTAAGGATGCTAATAAGGTGTGCAAACTTCAGCGTTCCATTTATGGACTAAAGCAAGCATCTCGGAGTTGGAACCTTCGTTTTGATCAAGTGATCAAGAGTTTTGGATTTGTTCCAAATTGTTACAAAGCTTTTATCTACAAGAAAGTGAGTGGGAGCTCGGTGACATTTTTAGTACTATATGTGGATGACATATTGATTTTTGGAAATGACATTGGTATGCTTAACGATGTGAAGAGTTATTTGAATAAATGTTTTTCAATGAAAGACCTAGGAGAAGCTGCTTATATATTAGGCATCAAAATCTATAGAGATAGACAAAGACGCCTAATAGCTTTAAGCCAAAGTACATATCTAGACAGAGTTCTGAAAAGGTTCAGAATGGATAAAGCAAAGAAAGGTTCATTGCCCATGTTGTCAGGTAGGATATTGAGCAAGGCTCAGTGTCCAGCTACGATAAACGATAGAGATACTATGAGCAAAGTGCCATATGCCTCGGCCATAGGTTCTATCACGTATGCCATGCTATGTACTAGACCGGATGTGTCCAATGCTCTTAGTTTGACGAGCAGATACCAAAGTGATCCAGGAGAGGAACAATGGACAGCCGTAAAGAACATCCAAAAGTATTTAAATAGGACTAAAGAAATGTTCTTGGTCTATGGAGGTGATGAGCAGCTCGTCGTAAAAGGTTACGTCAACGCTAGTTTCGACACCGACCCGGATGATTCTAAATCTCAGATAGGATACGTTTATATTTTGAATGGTGGAGCTATGAGCTGGAGAAGCTGCAAGCAAAGCGTGATCGCGGGATCTACAACAGAAGCGAAATACATGGCTACTTCAGAAGCGTCAAGTGAAGGAGTTTGGATCAGGAACTTCATCACTGAGCTTGGTGTGGTTCCAAGTGTCTTGGACCCACTGGAGATATTGTGCGACAACACTGGCGCCATAGTACTGGCTAAGGAACCGAGATATCATCCAAATACCAAGCACATCAACCGCCGTTTTCATATAATTCGAGATTATATAGCAGATGGAGATCTGAAGATTAGCAAAGTACATACGGATCTGAATGTCGTAGATCCGTTGACTAAACCTCTTCCACGAGCAAAACATGATCATCACCTTAATGCCATGGGTGTTAGATTGTTGCCAGATGTAAACTAGATTATTGACTCTAGTGCAAGTGGGAGACTGTTGGAATTATGCCCTAGAGGCAATAATAAAGATGTTATTATTATAATTCTTGTTCATGATAAACTTTATATTCCATGCTAGAATTGTATTAAGCGGAAACTTTGATACTTGTGTGGTTTATGAACAATACCGTGTCCCTAGTATGCCTCTATGGACTAGCTCATTGATTAATGATGGTTAAGGTTCCTAACCATAGACATGAGTTGTCGATTAATAATGAGATCATGTCATTAGGAGAATGATATGATGGACATACCCAAATTAAGCAGAGCAATTAGATTGTGTCATCGTGTTCATCTTTGCGAAGCTTTTTCCTATGTCAAGTATTGTATTCCTTAGACCATGAGATAATACAACTCCCTGGTATCGGAAGAGAGCTTTGAGGTCATCAAACGTCATCCTATGTGAGGGTGATCATAAAGGTGTCTCTCAGGTGATCGGAAAGTACTTCTTGGGTTGTTTGTATCGAGATGGAATTTGTCCCTCCCGAGTCGGAGAGATATACTTCGGGCCCACTCGGTAATCAATATCAACACCGCTTGCAAGCACGTGGTTAAGGAGTTAATCACAAAGTGATATCGGATTACGGAACAAGTAAAGTACTTGCTGTGAACGAGATTGAACTAGGTATGCCGATACCAACGATAGAATCTCGGGCAAGTAAAATATCGCGTGACGAAGGGAATACATATATGGGATTAATTGTGTCACATCCCAAAATTTTCCAAATTTTGAAATATGAAAAATAAATAAACAAATAAAATTTTGTTGAAATTTAGGGTGAGAAGAAACTTTTTGATTCCAATTGGAAACATCAAAACCTATTTTGATCAAATAAAGTCCTAAAGGGATTTAAAGAGATAAATAAACAATAAAGTTAAAGTAGTTGGAATTACTATTTTTGGATCTTTTAATAAAAAGATTTGATTTTCAAAAGCAAAGGTAGAATTATAAATAAGGATTATTTTATAGAGCCAAATTAAACCTTAGCCAAGCTTTTGAAATAAAATATTTCTATTTGATAAAAAGAGTAAAGGTTATTTAAAATAAAATAATGTGGATTTATTAATATCCAATTTTATTAAAGTAAAGGCTTTTCCATTTTTAAATAAACACGAAAACTTGTTAATTTATTTTAAATAAGATTTCCAAGTGTTTTATATTTTCAAATAAAACCTACTCAAATGGTTTTGGTATTATTTTAGATTTCAAATGGAGTTTTTTAAATAAATTAAATCCTATTTGAATTAAAGACTAAGGTCTATTTATTTAATTATTAATAGATCCTAAAAAGAATTAAAATTATTTTGTTTTGGACTTTGATTGGTGTTGTTAAACAGAATTAAAATAAATACAAAGTTTGGTGGTGGTTTGATTTGAATTGGTGTTTGAATTATTTGTTTGAAAATCAAAACAGAAATTCATATTGGAAAAAGAAAAAGCTTTCAGAATAAAAAAAGTGAAACAAAACAACCCAATTAAGCAGGCCCAACAAGCCCAACACCAGCCCACTCTTTATTCCCCACGGTGAACCGTTTTTCACTAAACAACGCACCCGCAGAGACAGAGACAGGTGGACCCCGTGCCCTCTCTCTCTCCCTCGCAGACAGACGGACCCCACCGCCAGCACATCATCGTCTCCCTCGCGACCGTTCCCCCTCGCCGTTGTTGCCTTTGATTGCGGCGATGAATTCGCGTTAATGCCGGAGTTATTCCTCGCCGTGACCACGCCCATTTAATCGCCCACGCCTCTTCTCTCTTTCCCCCCAAACAGTGCCTCCCCTCTGCCCCTAGGCTGCTCTGATTTTGAAGTCGACCACCTCTGTCTCCGACAGCGTCTCCGAGCAATTATGGCGCCGTCCAGCCGCCCCTCGCCTCCCACTGCACACGAGCTTTCTCCCCACCTCCTGGCGCATCTCCCCGTGCCACTCGTTCGCCCGCGCTTGCCCCAGAGCGTCAGCAAGGACGACCTCAACTCACCACCGCCGTCTGTTTTGCCTCCGTCGAGCTTCCCTGGTAAGCTCCGTTCGCCCCAGCACCTCCTGTTGATGCTCCCATCATCCCCATGCTCGTACGCATCTAATGCCCCAATCCGTTTGCCTTAGGGTGACCTGCAGCCTCACCTCCGACAGCAAACAGAGCCGCCTGACGCCGTCACCGACTCCGGCGAGCAATCATCGCCTCTCCGGTGCGCCCCTCGCCAAACCAACAGCGCCTCGAGCTTCACCAGGACCCTGCGAACCCTGTGAGCATCTCCTCTCCCTACCTTCCTTCCTGCTTCGCCAGAACCACCGCGAGCAGAGCGTGCTCCGCCGCTCACCGCCGCGCAGCGCCGCCAGTTTATGTCCAGTGGTTGTGAGCCGTTAGATTTTAATCGTGTGTACACGATAGACCACTTAATCGAAGAGGTACGGGCTAATCTGAACCGCACCATCTCACTTAGATCCAACGGCTGTAACTGCGCAATCCACGCGAACCGGTATCAGCGAATAAGAAACAGACGCGTGGCACTGGTTTAGTTTTAAAAACAGAAAATGTTCTATTCGAATTGCAAATTTGTAAAATTCATAACTTTAGTTCTACACGTCCAAATTTTGCAAATTTTATATCAATAGAATCAATAGAACAAGTACTTTGCAACCATGCACTTTGTTTAATGTTTTGCTTCTGGAAAATTGGTTTAATGTGCAGAAACTTGTGTAGGCTTATTTTGAATATAAAAATTGTTCTAGATATATTTTTAATATGAAATCTTTGCAAAATGGTTTGTTGTGAACCTACTGACCATAGGAACCAACTTATGGATTTAAAAATGTATTTTGGTGAAGTTTAGGAATAAATATTTGAATTAGCACATTTCTGGTCAAGTAAAAATATTGATTATGATTTAGAAATGATTTTTGAGTAAAACCTTTGGAAAATGATTTGATTCAAACCTCCTGACCCTAAACACCAAGTTTTGAGAATTAAAATATATTTGGTGAACTCTTTAAAGAATATTGCTTTGCTAAAAGCATTTTCAACCACATAAAATATTGATTTGATTTAAAAATGGTTTATAGATAAAACCTTTTGCAAATGGTTTTACCACTTTATAAAAGGACCACTTTGAACCTTACAATGTTTAGAGCCTAGTAGAAACCACTTTTGCAAATAAAACTATATTTTGCATGCTTGCATGCATTGCCTAGTTTCTATTATTTTATGTGTGACAAATTGTTTGAATATTGGTTTGAAAATGTGTTTGCTTGATTGAATTCTAGTGAAATTAGAAGAGTGTGATATTTTCAAGACCAAGAAGTGAACCATCATTCTCTACTAAAAAGGCAAGTGACACTATCATCCAAGTCCTACTATTTTCATTACACTTAGTGGATTTTTGTAACATGCATGGAAAGGACTACTATATTTTATGCCATGCTAAATCCTAATAGGATACCCTTATATATCCCTTAGTGGAAACAATGTAGTTGTAGTATGCTTAGCCCTGCTATATATTGGGATGGGATACATGTTATGATTATATGAAGAGTTGAAAAGATATATGTTTTATATAATAAAACAAGTACTCAATGAACCACCTGGGTGGACAAGGATACTCAAGTTTTGGACAAGGTGGCAAAAAAAGGAACCATGTTTATATGGCCATCTCTTTTTGTATGTGAACTAGAAGAAAACCACCCAGGGACTTAGAGATTGAACATGTTTCTTGTACAGTGGCTTCCGTGTACAGCCACATGCTAAATGGGCTCTGGCTTAGTCAACTACATAGTGGAAGATGTAGGGTTCGCAGCATAGAAAACAAAAATTTTCCTACGATGTGAACTATATACCAAGATCTATCTACTAGATACAAACAACGGGCGGTTGTATATCCGTAGAGAACATACCCTTGAAGACCGACAAAGCTTAACGAGTTCAACTCGTGGTTGATGTAGACGATCTCTTGCCGATCTCAAGATCGAGAGGAAGTCCTAGCGCCGCAAATCAGCAGCGCATCCGTGCTCGCACACACGTTCGAGGCACCGAGCAACCTCCGCCTCCTCGCTCCAGCGATGCAGCGGAAGCACAACTCTTTCTTGCCGAATAGCCACTGGGAACATGTATCTCGCTAGTCCGAGACCATGGGGAATAAATCCTAGAGGGGGAGAGAGATCCTTCACGAGGAGGTGTGAGAGACAAGTGAGGAGGGGGCTCCTTTTATAGGAGGAGGGGGGCACCCAAGGGGGTGGCCGCCGGCCATGGGGGCTGCCCCCTCCCCTCCTTCATTCATGTGGGTGGACACTCCACTCACAAAATGCCCTTTAAAATCCCTCCGCTCAAAAGTCCACTCAAATTCCCATTAAATTTCCACCAAATTTAATGCAAACTCTCATTAAATAAAACTCTTTTATTTTATTCAGAATTTTGTCAATTACTTTAATGACAAACATTCACAAATAACCCCTTGCTAGAATTCTATTTCACATGCATAACCACTTTATGCAATTTCACCCGAAAACCTGTTTCGGTATCTAGTGAAATAAATTCCCGCGCTTGTTCATTCTTTCGGCATGAAACATTTGCTCCAATTGGATGTCGGTGTCTCTTAAGTGTGTCACCCTACGGTTCGTGAATAATGCGGACATGATCGAGACCCCTCTCGGATCAATAATCAGAAGCGGGATCTGGAGACCCATACTGACTCCCACACATTCAACGATGACTTTCTTGTGATCGTCGGAACCTTTTACGTTAGTATCTTAATCCCTTTGTTTCACGATATATTACATGTCCGAGATTCGATCATCGGTATCTCCATACCTAGTTTGATCTCGTTACCGACATGCACTCTTTTCTCGTTCCTGTGATATAACATTCTAGTGATCAAATCACTTGCTTGCAAGCTCATCAATGTGATATCACCGAGAGGGCCCAGAGTATATCTATCCATCATCGGGATGAACAAATTCCACTCTCGATCCATGAGCCTCAACATAACACTTTATTAGTTCTGAATCCATCTTTATAATCACCCTGTTACAGTGTGACGTTTGATGTTATCAAGAAACTCTTCCGGTGTTAGTGATTGACATGATCTCATGGTCTAAGGATTAGGATCACTTCGTAAGTTGTTATAGCAATATAAACTCAATGACTTTGATCGTAATGCTATACTTCGGATGAATGTTCATCACACCATTACACTAATGTTGTGATACCGTTATTAACAACATCCAATGTCCATGATCAGGAAACCTTGATCATCTTGTTAATCAACGAGCTAGTTTATGAGAGAGGCATAACTAGGAACTTTCTGTTTGTTTATTAAACATACATGTATTAACATTTCCGTATTAATACAATTATAGCATGCAAAATAAACATCTATCATATACTTGGAATACACATAATAAACACTTTATTATTGCCTCTCAGGGCATATTCCCTTCAGTCTCCCACTTGCACTAGAGACAATAATCTAGTTACATAGTGATAAATCTAACACCCATTGAGTTCTGGTGTTGATCATGTTTTGCTCTAGGGAGAGTTTTAGTCAACGGATCTGCTACATTGAGATCCGTATGTACTTTACAAATCTTTATATCTCCATCCTTGACATGCTCGCGGATGGAGTGAAACCGGCGCTTAATATGCTTGGAATGCTTGTGAGACCTTGGCTCTTTGGCATTGGCAATGGCACCATTGTTGTCACAATAGATCACCATTGGGTCCAACGCGTTTGCCACCACTCCTAGTTCGGATATGAACTCCTTCATCCAAACTGCTTCCTGAGCCGCTTCTGAAGCAGCAACATATTCGGCCTCCGTTGTTGATCCCGCTACCACAGGTTGTTTGGAGCTCCTCCAACTAACCGCTCCGCCATTCATGAGAAATACGTATCCGGATTGAGACTTAGAGTCATCCAGATCGGTGTCAAAGCTAGCGTCGACATAACACTTAGCGACGAGCTCTTCTTCACCTCCGTATACAAGAAACATATCCTTAGTTCTTCGTAAGTACTTAAGGATATTCTTGACCGCTATCCAGTGTTCCGAACCTGGATCCGATTGGTACCTACTAGTCAAACTAATAGCATGTGCCACATCCGGTCTTGTACATAGCATGGCGTACATTATAGAGCCTATGGCTGAAGCATAGAGGACTTTGTCCATTATCTCTCTTTCTTCCGCCGAAGCTGGACTTTGAGTCTTACTCAATGTCTTGCCTTGCAACATAGGTAAGAACCCCTTCTTACTTCCGTCCATTTTAAACTTCTTTAAAATCTTATCAAGGTATGTACTTTGCGATAGCCCTATTAGGCGCCTAGATCTATCTCTATAGATCTTTATGCCTAATATGTATGACGCTTCACCTAGGTCCTTCATTGAAAATTTGCTGTTTAGATAACTTTTAACACTGTTTAAAATATCTATATCATTTCCGATCAATAATATGTCATCCACATATAATATCAGAAATGCCACATTGCTCCCACTCACTTTCTTGTAAATACAAGCTTCTCCATAAGTTTGGACAAATCCAAACTCTTTGATCACCTCATCAAAGCGGAGATTCCAACTTCGTGATGCTTGCTTCAATCCATAGATGGATCGCTGAAGCTTGCACACCTTGTTAGCATCCTTAGGATCGACAAAACCCTTTGGTTGTATCATATACAACTCTTCTTCAATATTACCATTGAGCAAACGCGGTTTTGACATCCATCTGCCATATCTCATAATTGAAATATGCAGCAATTGCTAACATAATCCTAACTGACTTTAGCATCGCTACGGGAGAGAAAGTCTCATCGTAGTCAACTCCTTGAATTTGTCGAAACCCCTTTGCGACAAGTCGAGCTTTATAGACGGTCACATTACCATCAGCATCAGTTTTCCTTTTGAAAATCCATTTGTTCTCCACGGCCTTTCGGTCGTGAGGTAATTCCACCAAGTTCCAAACTTGATTTTCATACATGGATTCCATCTCGGATTTCATGGCTTCTAACCATTTGTTGGAATCCGGGCTCATCATCGCTTCTTCATACGTCGCAGGGTCATCATTTTCATCAACCATGAAATTCATGACAGGATTTCCGTACAGCTCGGGAGCTGCACGCGTCCTGTTTGACCTGCAAGGTTCGGTAGTACTCTCTTTCGGAGTATCATGATCATTATCATTAGTTCCCACTTCAACAGGTGGAGCCAACTCCGGAACAAATTCCGGCGCTGCGCTACTCGCCATACTTTGAAGAGAAGGTTCCACAACCTCTTCGAGTTCTACCTTCCGACTACTCACACCTTTCGCGAGAAACTCTTTCTCTAGAAAGGATCCATTCTTGGCAACAAAAACCTTGCCCTCGGATCTGTGATAGAAGGAATACCCAATAGTTTCTTTAGGGTATCCTATGAAGACGCATTTTTCCGCTTTGGGTTCGAGTTTATCCGGTTGAAGTTTCTTCACATAAACATCGCATCCCCAAACTTTAAGAAATGACAGCTTAGGTTTGTTTCCAAACCACAATTCATACGGTGTCTTTTCAACGGATTTAGATGGTGCCCGATTTAAAGTGAATGCAGCAGTTTCTAGTGCATAACCCCAAAATGACAACGGCAAGTCCGTCAGAGACATCATAGATCGAACCATATCTAATAAAGTACGATTACGACGTTCCGACACACCATTTCGCTGTGGTGTTCCGGTAGGTGTGAGTTGTGAAACAATTCCACACTCTTTCATGTGAGTGCTAAACTCGTAACTTAGATACTCACCTCCACGGTCGGACCGTAGAAATTTGATCTTTCTATTACGATGATTTTCCACTTCATTCTGAAATTCCTTGAACTTCTCAAAGGTTTCAGACTTGTGTTTCATCAGGTAGATATAACCGTATCTACTCAAATCATCCGTGAAAGTAACAAAATAACGATATCCACCTCGCGCCGACACACTCATTGGACCACATACATCAGAATGTATGATTTCCAATAAATCTGTCGCCCGTTCCATTGAACCGAAAAACGGCGTTCTAGTCATCTTGCCCATAAGGCATGGCTCACATGTATCAAATGATTCATAATCAAGTGATTCCAAAAGTCCATCCGAATGGAGCTTCTTCATGCGTTTAACGCCAATATGACCTAGACGGCAGTGCCACATATATGCGGATATATCATCATTAAGTTTAATCCTTTTAGCATCAACATTATGAATATGTGTAACATTATCATCGAGATCTAATAGAAATAAACCATTCATCATCGGTGCATGACCATAAAAGATTTCATTCATATAAATGGAACAACCATTGTTCTCGGATTTAAATGAATAACCACTTCGCATCAAACACGATCCAGATACAATGTTCATGCTCAGTGCAGGCACCAGATAACATTTATTCAAGTTTATAACTAATCCCGACGGCAAGTGGAGAGGCAGCGTTCCGACGGCGATCACATCAACGCTTGATCCATTGCCGACACGCATCTTGACCTCACCCCTTGCTAGCGGTCGCTTGTTCCGCAGCCCCTGATTCGAGTTACAAATATTAGCAACTGAACCGGTATCAAATACCCAGGTGCTACTGCGAGCACTAGTCAAGTACACATCAATAACATGTATATCATATATACCTTTGTTTGCCTTGCCGGCCTTCTTGTCTGCCAGATACTTGGGGCAGTTGCGCTTCCAGTGGCCAGTCCCCTTACAATAGTAGCACTCGGAATCAGACTTAGGTCCAACTCGGGGTTTCTTTTCAGGCGCGGCAACCGGCTTGCCGCCCTTACTTCCCTTCCGTTTTCCCTTCTTGTCTTTCTTGAAACCAGTGTTCCTATTGATCATCAACACTTGATGTTCCTTTTTGATCTCCACTTCTGCAGTTTTAAGCATTGACAGAAGCTCGGGGAGAGACTTCTTCATGCCTTGAATATTATAGTTCATCACGAAGCTCTTATAGCTAGGTGGCAGAGACTGCAGAACACGATGGATGCCTAAGTCAATGGGAATCGATATTCCCAAGGACACAAGCTTATCGGCGTAACCCGACATCTTGAGTACATGCTCACTAACGGAGCTGTGCTCTTCCATCATGCAGCTAAAGAACTTTTCTGAAGCGTTGTAGCTCTCTACAGCAGCATGTGTGTCGAAAATCATTTTCAACTCACCCATTGTATCAAATGCATTGCCGTTTTCGAAACGCTTTCGAAGTTCCGGCTCTAGCCCATACAATATGCCGCAATGAACTAAGTTGTGGTCCTCCTGACGAGTCTGATAGACATTCTTCTCCTCGTCAGGGGCATCATCAAAAGGTGGGGGGCCTAATGGCGCTTCTAGCACATATTGCTTTTGTGCAGCAGAGAGGAGAATCCTCAAATTCATGGCCAATTCGGTAAAGTTTCTACCGTTCGTTGCTAGTTTCTCTTTCTCCATGAACACATTGAAATTAAAAGCAGGTGGTGCCATCTACAACAGAATTTGTAAAGTTTAGACTAAGTGTATGATAGATTGAGTTCAACTAATCTATATTACGAATGAACTCCCACTCAAAAATGACATCCCTCGTGCCTTTTTGGTGATTACATGAACCAAATCCACTACACCAAGTCCGATCATCACGTGAGTCGGTATAGCTTCAAAGGCGAGCATCAAATGGGCATCATATCAACTATATGACTCATGCTTAACCTTTTGGTCCGTGTTCCGAGGCCATGTCTGTACATGCTAGGATCGCCAAGTTAGAACCTTAGTATTCGCGTGTGTAACTGTTTTACACCCGAAATATGGTCGTGGATCCAAGAACACCCGATCATCACGTGATGTCTTGGAGCGACGAAAACATAATTGGTGCATACTAAAGGAAGAACACATTCTTATCTTGATATTTAAATGAGGGATCATCTTATTATGCTAACAAAGCGCTAAACAAGCAATATAAGATGCTATCAAAACATCATATGTTTATTAGTGAAATGATATGGTTCCCGCAGATGATCTCTATCATGTGCATCGTGGTATGATCACTATCATACCTATATGTGTAAATCCAAGGTCTATGGATTTTACACGCTATGTGTGTTGTAAGAGTATCATCTCATACTTCTACTTACAACACTACCATATCATAACACTAGCCCAGCAACAATCTATACTAGACGCCTCTAATTTATCCATTGCAAGTTTTACGTGGCTTAGGGCTTTCGAGATAGAACCGTTCTTACCTACGAACATGAACCACAACGAGGATAATCAAATTGTTGACAACTCGCTTGCAAAATAGATATTTACTATAGTAGGAGAGACAGACACCCGCTAGCCACTTATGCAAACTAGTTGCATGTCAAGCGTGGAACAGGTCTCATGTGCGAGGACATGTAAAGTTTGTCCGGGCTGCTTCATACCACTATGCCACCAATATCCAAAATTACAACAAAGGAGCAACAACATGATCATCATTGCCCACATACTCATATGTGTACTACCCGTGTAAAGTATCTACGCATAGATCCGGCTCTGATACCACTGTAGGGTTCGCAGCATAGAAAACAAAAAATTTCCTACGATGTGAACTATATACCAAGATCTATCTACTAGATACAAACAACGGGCGGATGTATATCCGTAGAGAACATACCCTTGAAGACCGACAAAGCTTAACGAGTTCAACTCGTGGTTGATGTAGACGATCTCTTGCCGATCTCAAGATCGAGAGGAAGTCCTAGCGCCGCAAATCAGCAGCGCATCCGTGCTCGCACACACGTTCGAGGCACCGAGCAACCTCCGCCTCCTTGCTCCAGCGATGCAGTGGAAGCACAACTCTTTCTTGCCGAATAGCCACCGGGAACATGTATCTCGCTAGTACGAGACCATGGGGGATAAATTCTAGAGGGGGAGAGAGATCCTTCACGAGGAGGTGTGAGAGACAAGTGAGGAGGGGGGCTCCTTTTATAGGAGGAGGGGGGGGCACCCAAGGGGGTGGCCGCCGGGCTGCCCCCTTCCCTCCTTCATTCATGTGGGTGGACACTCCACTCACAAAATGCCCTTTAAAATCCCTCCACTCAAAATTCCACTCAAATTCCCATTAAATTTCCACCAAATTTAATGCAAACTCTCATTAAATAAAACTCTTTTATTTTATTCAGAATTTTGTCAATTACTTTAATGACAAACATTCACAAATAACCCCTTGCTAGAATTCTATTTCACATGCATAACCACTTTATGCAATTTCACCCGAAAGCCTGTTTCGGTATCTAGTGAAATAAATTCCTGCGCTTGTTCATTATTTCGGCATGAAACATTTGCTCCAATTGGATGTCGGTGTCTCTTAAGTGTGTCACCCTACGGTTCGTGAATAATGCGGACATGATCGAGACCCCTCTCGGATCAATAATCAGAAGCGGGATCTGGAGACCCATACTGACTCCCACACATTCAACGATGACTTTCTTGTGATCGTCGGAACCTTTTATGCTAGTATATTAATCCTTTGTTTCACGATATATTACATGTCCGAGATTCGATCATCGGTATCTCCATACCTAGTTTGATCTCGTTACCGACATGCACTCTTTTCTTGTTCCTGTGATATAACATTCTAGTGATCAAATCACTTGCTTGCAAGCTAATCAATGTGATATCACCGAGAGGGCCCAGAGTATATCTATCCGTCATCGGGATGAACAAATTCCACTCTCGATCCATGAGCCTCAACATAACACTTTATTAGTTCTGAATCCATCTTTATAATCACCCTGTTACGGTGTGATGTTTGATGTTATCAAGAAACTCTTCCGGTGTTAGTGATTGACATGATCTCATGGTCTAAGGATTAGGATCATTTCGTAAGTTGTTATAGCAATATAAACTCAATGACTTTGATCATAATGCTATACTTCGGATGAATGTTCATCACACCATTACACTAATGTTGTGATCCCGTTATTAACAACATCCAATGTCCATGATCAGGAAACCTTGATCATCTTGTTAATCAACGAGCTAGTTTATGAGAGAGGCATAACTAGGAACTTTCTGTTTGTTTATTAAACACACATGTATTAACGTTTCCGTATTAATACAATTATAGCATGCAAAATAAACATCTATCATATACTTGGAATACACATAATAAACACTTTATTATTGCCTCTCAGGGCATATTCCCTTCAGAAGACCCATGCATTGGCATCTTCAGGTTAACTAGAATTGTGTAAGGTAACTTGAAACCCTACATTGGTGCCTGGATGACAAGCTAGCATTGTGTATTGGGAGGACTTCTATGGAAAGACTTTGTCACATTCTCAATCTGCCAGTACTCCATCTTGGTGAGTACTTATCCAGCGGCCACTGGTGGCATCAAGATGAGATTGTGTCATGTGGGTAAAGTGTACAACTTCTGCAGAAGATCAAAAATTCTAAGTACTTAGCCGTGTCCCCGGTTATGGACAATACTGAGCAACTAAGGCCTGAAGCTATGGAAGATCTCGACATTTCAATTTCTCAAAGTAAAACTTGATGGTGACAACAAGGGATTTGAAGCACTTGGAGTTTTCCAAGGAATTCAGAAAGATTTTGACAAAAGATCAAAACTATTTTGAAAAGATAGGACAAAACTATATTGCTTTCTGCAAATGAGCCTAAACCCTACTTAGCCAAATATGCATGTAATGATAGGATCCACTTATTTCTACATAGTAGTGAAACTTGCCAATACAATTCAAATGTATTGACCCTTGTGGCTGCAACTTATTATGTTGCAGGTTTGTTTGATGTTAGTGAAGTGTGTTGAATAGGATTACAAGTCTACAACCAACCTGATTGCCTGTGGCACTTTGAAGATGAAGGACCCATGCTATTGCTATATTCTGCTGCATTGTAATGAGATAGCCAAATGAGCTATGTAAGATGTAATGAATTATTTTATTCCTGGTTATAAAGTTGTATTATGACCTTTGTTTCTTGATATTACATCTTAACTGTGGATGCTAGCTATTGATCCAGGGACTAGCATTGTAAACACAGGGATCTCTACCTTATTAAAGGTTGGGAACCTTACAAATTGAATCCTGGCATTGTGGTTCATTCGATATGATCATCGATGAATATGTGGGAGTCAATATGGGTTTCCATATCTCGCTGTTGATTATTGATAGAAGATCATGTCTGCATATTCTCGAACCCGTAGGGTCACACACTTAATGTGCATCGATGCTAGGATAGAATGGACAATTGGTTTATGAGTTTTTGTTTGGAGTCTTGGATGAGACCCAGGACATCACGAGAGGTTACAGAATGGTCCGGAGAATAAGATTCATATAAAGGAAAGAAGTTTTTGGATTTTGGAATCGTTTCGGAGTTTTTCGGTATTGTACCAGAAGGTTCTAGAAGGTTCCGGAGTGGGACCAACGTGCGCCCACTTGTAGGAGGCCTGCGTGGGCCTAAGGGGAAGTGCCCTGGCCAATTTGGGCCAGGGGCACAAGGCCCCTAAGGCCCAGCCGGCCAGCCCTAGGGGAAACCCTAGGGAAACCTTCTAGAAGGGGGGGATGACTTTCCCCCACTCCACCCCTTGGGCCGCCGCCCTAGGGCTTGGAGGAGGGGTCAAGGGGGGCCGTCCAGCCTCCTATATAAGGAGGGTAGGGGCGCAGCCTCCCCCCACTCCTCCAAACCTAGCCGCCAACTGCTGCCCCTCCTCCTCTCTCTCTCCCGACTGCGCGTAGGCGAAGCCCTGCCGCAGAAACTCTCCACCATAAGCACCACACCGTCGTGCTACATATCCAATCTATCTCTCCACCATACTTTCTGGACCAAGGAAGGAGGAGACGTCGTTGCACCGTACGTGTGCATCTCTCGGAGGCGCCGCCACTTGCGGAGTAGGATCGGATCGGATCGCGAGGAGGAGACGGCGAGTATGACTACGTCAACCACGTTCTGTTGAACGTTTCCGCTGTGCGATTTCTTCAAGGGTATGAAGATCTCATCAATCTCTCTCGCTGATTGCATCTCCTAGATTAGATCTTGGCTTTCTTGTTCGCATCCATAGAATTTTTTTGATTTACTATGCTGCGAAACCCTTCAATAAGAGCATTTTGCTTCTTTAAAAATTAGTCCTTACTGTACCAATGATGCTGATTTCAGATATTGGATCTTTTATATTGTCTTGAAGACCGTGAGTGCATAATCTTGCAATCAGAAAAGGTGTAGAGGGAGTGTCCCAACCTTTATTTAATATAAGGTGGAGTCCCCTGTGTTTACAATGCTAGTCCCTGGATCAATAGCTAGCATCCACAGTTAAGATGTAATATCAAGAAACAAAGGTCATAATATAACTTTATAACCAGGAATAACATAATTTTATTACATCTTTCATAGCTCATTTGGCTATTACATTACATTGCAGCGGAATAACTATAAGCATGGGTCCTTCATCTTCAAAGTGCCACAGGCAGACATGTTGGTTGTAGACTTTGTAATCCTAATCAATCAACCTTCACTAAAATCAATCAAACCTGCAACATTACAAGTTACATCCACAAGGGTCAATACATTTGAATTGTATTGGCAAGTTTCACTACTATGTGGAATATAAGTGGATTCTATCACTACATGCATTTTGGCTAAGTAGGGTTTAAGGCTCATTTGCAGAAGCAAAATTTATCCTATCTTTTCAAAATGGTTTTGGTCCTTTGTCAAATCTCCTTTTCAAAATTCCTTGAACTCCTTGGTAAACCCCAAGTGTTCAAGTCCTTGTCAAAAATCTCTTGAGCTCCTTGGTAACCCCAAGTGCATCAAGTTTTATCAAAATCTCTTGAGCTCCTTGGTACCCCCAAGTGCATCAAGTTTTATCAAAATCTCTTGAGCTCCTTGGTACCCCCAAGTGCATCAAGTCTTTAAAAATTTTCTTTTAGAAATTAGAATGTCGAGATTTCCCATAGCTTCAAACTTTAGTTGCTCAGTATTGTCCATAACCGGGGTCACGGCTAAGTACTTAGATTTTATTATCTTCTGCAGAAGTAGTACACTTTACCCACATGTCACAATCCCATCTTGTTGCCACCAGTGGCCACTGCATTAGTGCTCACCAAGATGGAGTACCGGCAGATTGAGAATGTGACGAAGTCTTTCCAGAGGGTCCTCCCATACACCATTGCTAGCTTGTCTTCAGTACCCATGTAGGATTCTAGGTCCTCGTGTCCATTAAACTGAAGACAATGCATGGGTCTTCCCAATGTAGTTGACTAAGCCAGAGCCATAAATAGCATGTGGTTGCACACGAAAGCCACAATTGGAGAAACATGTTCAATCTCTAAGTTTCCTGGGTGGTTTCCTTTGGAGCACAACACAAAGAGATTGCCATAGACATGGTTCCTTTTGTTGCCACCTTCTCCAAAACTCAAAGTATCCTTAGCCACCCAGGTGGTTCATTGAGTCCTTGTTTTATTATATAAAAACACAAGTCCTTTTCTCAATATTCATAAATCTCAACATGTATCTCTTTTCAAAATATAGCATGGCTAAGCATGTAACAACTACATTGTTTTCACTAAGGAATGTATAGGGTATCCTATTAGGATTTAGCATAGCATAAGTATAGAAATTCTTTTCATGCATGTTTCAAATATCCACTAAGTATAATGAAAATAGTAGGACTTTGAATGATAGTGTCACTTTCCTTTATTTTGGTAGGGAATGTTGGTTCACTCCTTGATCTTGCTAGTCTCACACTTTTCTAACTTTACTACAATCAATCAAGCAAACACAATATCAACTTAGCATTCCAAACCAATAATCAATCAAACAATTCACACACATAAAACAATGGGACCTAAGTCATGCATGTAAGCATGCAAGAGATAGGTTTATTTGCAAATATGGTCTCCACTAGGTTTCTAAACTTTGTAAGGTTCAAGGTGGTCATTTTCCAAAGTGGCAAAGTCATTTGCAAAAGAGTTTTGTCCATAAACCATTTTTAAATCCAATCATTCTTTTATGTGGTGGAAAATATTTTTATCAAAGCAACAACCTTAAGTTGTTCACTAAATAAGTTGTTGTTTCTCAAAACTTGGTGTTTAGGGTCAGTAGGTTTGGTCCAAATTATTTCCCAAAGTTTTTACTCCAACATCATTTTTATAACAAAACCATTATTTTTATTTGGCTAGAAATGGGCTAAACCAATTAATCCATCCTAAACTTCACCAAATCCTTTTTAAAAACCATGGGTTGGTTCCTAGGGTCAGTAAGTTTACCACAAACTAATTTGAAAAGGTTTTAACCCTAAAAACATTTTTGAACAATTTTTCTAATCTAAACAAGCATACAACTGTTTCTGTAAAAACAACCAATCTAACAGATACTATTTACTAAACAAATTGCATGGTTGGCTAGGGTTTGTTCCACTGATTCCAACGATATAAAGTTTGCAATTTTTGGACGTGTGGATCAAAAGTTATAGGGTTTTTAAATCTGCATCTAAACCAGATTCAAATTTTGTTTTTAAACAGAAGTTGGCCACGCGTCACTTTCTTATTGGATGGTACCGCTTCGCGCGGATTGCGCTCTCTGGTGCGTCAGATCTAGACAGATCGCACGGCTCAGATGCTCCCATACCTGTTCGCTTAAGTCGTTCTATCTACGCCACAGGATGGGGATCTAACGGCTCACGTGTGGTTGACCAAAAGCTGGCGGCGCTGCGAGGCGGCAGACGGCGGCGACGGTCAGGCGGTGGCGCTACGGTGGCTACAGGAAGCAAAAGGCGAAGTGGGGATGCTCACCGTGATCGCAAGGACGTGGTGATGCTCGTGGTACGGTCGGCTTGGCAAGGGGCGCTTAGGGTCCGTCGGAATTCCTCACCGGAGTTAGGTCTGGCGACGGTTGCACGCGGTCGTGGTCAGAGGTGACGCTGTGGTTCGCCCCGAAGCAAAACGAACATGCGGTTAGAAGCGCAAGATCAAGGCGAAGCTGTGTGCGTGAAGGAAAGGGCGCGGGGTGGTCTGGACTTACCAGGGAACTTCGCCGGAGAAGTTGCAGACGCGGCGGCGCTCAGAGCTTTGTCGAGGACGGTGTTCTGGGGTGCCCGCGGTTGAATGGAGGGTACGGGAAGGAGCGTCTGGGAGTGGTGAAGGTGTGATCTTGGTCGGGGAGGTAAGGGGTGGCGTGGTTCGGTCGGAATTGTCGCGGGAGTGTCGTCGGAGCAGCGGCGGTGCAAGGTTGATTCGAGGCAGCCTAGGGGCTCTCTGGTAGCGGGGTTTGAGGGGAAATGAAGAGGAGAGGGAGGGGATTTATCACGCGTGATCACTGCGAGGTTTAAACACGGCATTAAGGTGAATTGATGACGCAAAATCAACGACAAAAACAGGGAAGAACTGGTCGCGAGTGTGGATGATGAACAGGAGAGGGTGGGGTCGGCTGGTCAGTGAGAAAAGGAGTGAGGGGGAGGGTCCACAAGTCGGTGTCTACGTGGGTCAGTAAGTTGGTGCCAAACGTTTTCTTCGGGAGGGAGAGAAGCTGGGCTGGTTGGGTCTTGTTGGTCTTGGCCAATTGGGCTGAGTCCAATTCTTATTTTTTTCTTTCAACTTGTTTTTCCTTTTCTGTTCCTATTTTCTGTTTTGAAAATCAAACAACAAATCAAACAATCAAAACAATTCAAACAATCACCATACTTTTCATTTGAATTTGGTTCTGTTTAACACATAAACCAAAGTCCAAAATAAAATAATAATTTTATTTTAGGGTCCATAATTAATTAAATAAATAGACCATTGTTATTAAATTAAATAGGATTTGTTTTATTTAAATACTCCTTTTGAAATCTAATTATTTTCAAAACCAAATCAGTAGGTTTTATTTTGAAATTTAAGTAATACTTGGAAAACTTGTTCTAAATAAATAAAAATGTTATGATGTTTATTTAAAATGATAAAACCTTTTATTTAAACAAAAATTTGGATATAAAATCCTTAGTATTTTATTTAAAATAAACCTTTGCTATCTTTATTAAAACAAAATGTTTTATTTCAAAAGCTTGACCAAGGTTTATTTGATTCCATAAAATAATCCTTATTTATAAATCCACCTTTTTCTTTTGAAAACCAAATCCTTTTATTAGAAGATCCAAAATAGTAATTTTAATATTTTTATTTTCCTTTATTAAATGTTTATCTTTTTAAACCCCTTTAGGATTTTATCTTTATAAAAAATAGGTTTGAAGGTTTTTTTTTCAAATAAATTCAAAAAGTTTCTTCTCACTCTGAAAATCAACAAAGTTTTATTTTATTCATTTATTTTTCACATTACAAGATTTGGAAAATCTTGGGATGTGACAAAAGGCAAGTTCACACTTGCTCATGTCCTTTGATTATTTTCTATAAAGTATTTTACAAATCTAGTGTTGTCATCACCTGCATTTGAAAAAGGACCGAAAACACTATTTTCATAATAATGTGATTATAGGTTATTTACCATGAGGTAATAACCTACTATGAAAGTTCCGGTGGTAAAGGAACATATTATCTAGGACTTAACAACCAATGTCGCCAGTGATTCTTGCACCGTATATCACGGATTAACCATGAGATTTGGAATGGGAAAGAGAAGTCAGCTGTATCTTCTTTCTCTCGCATGTAGCAGGATGTGCAGGTCATGGCTGTTATCACTCGTAGCGTGCATATTAATTGGTAATTCGTAGAGGATATGCAACATATGGGTGGGAACCCTCAACGTCTCATGATAGTTCTGGCATCTAACGGTATGTACAAACCATTGCCGTAATTCAATATGTGGGCATGGTGTACACCAAGGAGGCATGCGGGGTCACGAAGGGGGCATTGATTGGCTTGGATCTTAGACTGGTCCCCATACCAAGGAAGTATGGACAAGGTCATGACTTGGTTGTGCAACAAGGCTAAGGTCTCTCATGGGTAAAGTAACGCACCTCTGCAGAGTGTAAGAACTGTAACTTGTTACTCCCTGTTCCGGGAAGGAGCTGCGAACGCGGCGGGAAAGGAACTCCATGAAAGTTCTGGTAAACCCGTGAAGGCTGACGGACATAGCTTTTCAGAATAAAAGCAACCTTTGAAGAAATGTTTAAGAAAATTTGCGTTGCCTACGACCTATGGTCTGTGGCTGTAGATATAGTGCATCAAACACTCCTTTTCGAGTGAACTTGCTGAGTACGCTCATACTCAAAGTATCTTCTTAACCCTTGCTAGGTTCTAAAGCCAGTACAGACGACGTATACTTCAAGTTATGCTCCAGGAATAATCAACAAAAGTTAAAGCTCTTCAATGAAGTCAAGAAAGTCAACATATACACCAACTCAAGTAAAGACGAAGTTACTGATTAGATAGGAATATAATCTCTAGCCATAGAACCTATTTTTGTAGTATATTGCGATAGTAGCAATGCCAGACCATTAATTATGATACTAGTCTTAATAGGATGATAGATTTTGAGTTAAACCTGGAGTGTTCTCAGGATCTTGTGTAAAGAGTTGAGTTGTAACCTATAGTCATGTCTTGGACCTGCTGTGTTTCTGTTGTACCACTCTGAGGGATGTAATACTAGTGAACGGTGTTTCATTGGTGTTATGTAAACGAATATAGTGTACTACATCATGCAGTGGTATGCTGGGTCACCGCAACGAAGCAGCCGCGAAGCTGAAGAAAAAAGCCACGGTAAAATTCACTCGAAGCCGCGCACCCTAATCTGAGGAGGAGGAGCATGACCTGCGACGACGATGCCGCAACCCAAGGCGCAGGAGCAGCAACTACGACACTCATAGTGAGCTCGCGCAGCGCAAGATTGACAAGTCGCACGCAAAGAGCACGTGCTCCACAGAGTTCGAAGATGAGGACACGGAGCTGTGCGGTACCAGGTGCTTCAGTAGGGCCATACGGCAATCACGGATGCCCAAGGGCTTCATAATCCCTTCGGACGACCCGAAATTCGACGGCACGCAGGAGCCGAAGATCTGGTTCGATCACCCCCTGTTGTCAGTCAAGCTCCATGGCGAGAGCAAAAACATAGCCATGCAATGTCTTTAGCTACAGCCGACGGGCACAACCATAGCCTGGCTCAATAGCCTCCCCTCTGGATCCATCCGCAGCTGGGAAGAGCTGGCATACTGATTCATCCGCAACTTTAAGGTCCCAACAAGAGACTGGCTTCAATCGAGAAGCTAGGTGCATGCTGTCAGCGGTCCAACGAGTCTATCTAATCATACATACTACGCTGGTCCATCATCAAAAACTCCGCTGCAAACATCTCGGAGGGAAGGGCAATCGACGCCTTCAATGACATCGTAAGGCGCCGTGAATTCAAAGAAGAGCTCGGGCGCGTCAATCCCAAAACCATCGATCACTTGATGGACATCGCGAATCGCTAGGACAATGTCGAGGATGCCGTCAACCAAACATGTTTGGATGAAGAGGAAGACTTCGGCCGCAGGCACGATCGTCGAGGGATAAGAAGGACGTGGGTCTACGATGACCGAGAAGAGGTCGATATGGTCGCGGCTAGCTATGTCGATTGCCGTGAAGATGGAAACCGCAACAACGGATACTGCGGTGGCAATTACCATGACGGCAGAAGACCAACACAAACATGGCAACGTTGAAACCGCGACGACAAGCCATCCGCCATTGAGAAACTGTCGGTTCCCTGCACCATCCACTTCTACATCAACAAGCAGGATGGCAAGAGGAAGGCCAACCACATGCTCAAGAATTGCAGGGAGTTTCAGAAACTCCATGAGGACTTCACCCAGATGCGTCGCCAAGCGGTGAACCGAGGATTCGGCCCCGCCCAGGAGCTGTCGCACATGGAGCTCCACCGCCGCCACCCGGAGCACCCGCGCAGCCTGCCGCTGCGCCGACGCAGAATACCAATAGGGAGGATGCATAACCGCCACCACTGGGGCCCCTAATGATAGAAAAGGGACACCCAACCAACAGGGTGCAGAAGAAGATCACCCGCCAAGTTAACTTGGCCGTCACCTCCCCGCCATCCATACCTGAGTACCTCAGCGGCTCAGAGTCGTGCATCACATTCGATCGTTCGGATCACCCGCGCCAGATACCTCGCCCAGGTCACTCTGCCCTGGTGTTTGAGGCCTAGATTGGAGGATTTGAGATGAGCTGCGTCTTCATGGACGGCGGCAGCGGAATCAACCTGATGTTTGCCAAGACACTCGCAGCTATGCGGATCCGCTATGCAGCCTAGAGGCTTAGGACACGACGTTCCATGACATCGTCCTAGGAAACACCACAATAAAAATGTCCTTTTACAACGGACGATTTTCGTGGTTGAAGGCCCATTTTTCGTGGCTGAAGAGTCTTCTACGACAGATGCCCTTCATGGTAAAAGGCACATCACAAATGAATCTACCACGGTTTTTTTGACCGGGGTGAATCGCACCCTTTGGCCACGAAAAGTCGTTCCGTCATAGATTTGTTCGCCAACCGCGTTGACTTCTGACGTCATGCAAACTGCCACGTGGAGAATACCATTAACGTTCGGTTAACTGTCATAGAAACCGTGGTAGAAAGATAGGCCCATCCAAGGCCTGGCAATTATTAAGTGGGCCGGCCCATTATGAAAGCACAGTAGTATTTTGGCCCATTACTGTTTAGAGCAGCACTATCTAAAATGAGCCCACAAGTTGGTCCGTCATATATTCAGGCCTAGTACTATTTCAGCCAGTTGTTATTTCGGCCTTCCACTATTCCAGCCTGATATGCTTCTGGACTTTTACTGTTCGTGCCTGCTATATATCTGGCCATTTACTGTTCCGACCTTCTAACAATCTAGCCATCTACTTTTCTGGCCTGCTGTGAATCTGGTCTATTACTGTTCTGGCATGCTGTGAATCTGGCCATTTACTGTTCCGGCATGCTGACAATCTAGCTTTTCATTGTTCTGGCCTGCTGTGTATCTATCCATTCACTATTCCAGCCTGCTGTAAATCTGGCCATTTACTGTTCCAGCCTGCTAGAAATCTAGCCTTTTACTGTTCTGGCCTGCTAACAATCTAGCCTTTTACTGTTCTGGCTTGCTATGTATCTGGACATTAACTGTTCCGGCCAGCTGTAAATCGGGCCTTCTACTATTCTGGTCCGATAGAAATCTAGCCTGTTATTGTTCTAGTCTGCTGCGTTTCTGGCCATTTACTGTTCATGCCTGCTGAATTTATAGCCAATTACTATTTGGTACTATTAGTATTCAGGCCTGTTACTTTTACAGCCCATTAGGATTTTGTTCCTGTACTGATCGGGCCGGTCATTGTTACTGCCATTACTATTCATGTTCACGTCCATGTGTCGTTTCATAGATCATCCTGTTCCAGCCTGTTACTGTTTTGACATTTTTTTGGAACCGCCAACTTATTTTGCAGAAGAACACACGAATGCCAAGACACCAATTAATACACATGCAAAAATTTAAACTACTTATTACAACACATCATTAAACAAGATCTGCATTCTAAAAATTACAGAGTGTTGGTATCCTCAATAAGAGATCGGTACATGGCAATTCGCTTCAGTGTATCATTTGTCCTCAACATTTTAGCTACAGATCTAAGGGCAGCTACACCCTTTCTTTCTGCAAGCAACACATCCTTCATATATATATATATCTCCTATAGGAGCTGTACTAGGTGGAGTGGTAAATAAGTTGTTTGCTTCAGAAATACAATGGGAGGATGAATGAGAAGAGGGATCACAACTTTTAGTCGTACCTTCCGAGGACTCCTGCTTTGTTTTAACTGCAACCTGTACAATAAGGTGAAAGAGGTTAACACAAAGAACAATGGGAAAAAGTAGTATTATATAAATTAGAGATCGTTTAAGAGCAAGCATACTAGACGTGAGTAAGAAATTTACTAGGCTCGCGTCTAAGAAAATAAAATTTGTTCCACCATTTACACTAGATAGGGGACCCACTCATCTGAGTAGAAATAAACAATAAAGGCATGGGTCTTGTACTAGACCCAGGGTCCACAAAACTTGCTAGACTAACCCTCACCAGTGAAAAAGACTATAAACACCAAAAATCTCCGACGCTGCACATGTTGGACATCCACTATGTATGAATAAACCACCCCATAAGCCAAAAAGTGCAACTTAAGAGCTACTATCTATATACATAGTGGACCTTGTCCACAAGCCAAAAAGCTTAAGGGTGACGCATAAACTTTATGTAAGTATGAACTTATAGTAGCTTGTTCAGGCTGACAGTTGCTCCTTCTCAAGCGAGTTTGACTCCTGGTCAATCTGCCAGTAGTATATGAGTCCATCAGCTGGAACTCTGGTCCTTGTACTCCATTGTCCTTTCTCTGCATTAAGTCATAACATTTCAAACCGAGTTAGCTGGTTTGGAAGGACAAAAGCACTTGGAAAACACCAAAAAGATAGCATGAAAGATGACCATATGTATGATTCAAACTAGCTAGCTGGTTTGGATGGATGGAAGAAGTTGAAAACACCAAAAAGATACTATTAAAAATGACAAGATGGACATTTTCTGAATTAAGCATTCGCAGATAGAAACACAACAAAACATGAATGGACATGTCATGGCAGGTTTTCATGTAGAATGACTTATTAACATAATATGCATACATGCAATATAACTTATTAACATGACAAGAAACTAGCCTAAGTAACACACAGAAACCTCGCACTTCAGCCTTGCTTGACGTCAGATTGTCAGCGTTGGATCCTTTATGAGCTGTTCCCATGAACCATTCGAGTGCTCAGAAAGAATAGCATCTAAGAGTTAGTGTTGCAGGAATACACCGATAGTGTGAGAATATAAGAAAGGAAATAATAGTGACAAGATTATTTTGTGTATACTAACTACTATATGTGGGCGCAAACGAAATGGCAATAGCATCCAAGATATTGAGCAACATTCTAACCCTTACGTAGCTTATGAGTTCCAAAGAAATAGCAAATGGGCAAGAGAAATTACCGCCATGCAGCGAGGGCGGTTGGGACGCGCATGACGGCGACGAGGGCATCGGCTGGGCATTTCGAGGTGGATCTGGTGCGTTGGGTGGTGAAGATGTTCCTGAGTGGAAGAGAGCACCAGCGGGGAAGGAGCTTCGATGCGGAAGAGAGCACCGATGGTGAAGATGCTCCCGTGTAGAAGAGATCCCCCGCGGTGAATGAGCTCCAATGTGGAAGAGAGGGTTGGCGATGAAGGGGCTGGAGGAAGGTGGAGGTCGGAGGGGGGGTGCGCGACAAAGAGGCGATGGGGGATATAGGTGGGATGACGCAAATTTACCACCTACACCCCTCTATTATTGTAGTGCTCCTCTGGTCCTTGTTTCCGGGCCAGGGATAGAAGAAGAATTTTGCATCGCGAAAAACAGGGCGAGATTTTTGAATAGATGCGCGGGATGTTTCGATGCTGTGCGGAAATTTTGAGGTTGAAGTTCTAACGTACTCTACTCCGACGCAGCCTATAACATCGCAACATTAGAGCTTAGAAATAAGCTGAACCCAGATGTATGCATTGCATTCATGCATAGAAAATCCGAATTATTTTCGTGCTTTTGAACAAAACTTGTCAAAGTGATTGAAGCTTCTTTTAACTTGATGGAATTGAAGTAGATCATCAAGTTGACTGTGATAAGTTTCAATATGACCTTTGCTAAAACATTATTTTTGGGTAAGGGAGATTTGATCTAAGGGTAGATCAAATGTAATAAAAACTTAAACCCTAATGCATTGCTTAATGATTAATATTTGATCCTTAAGTGATTATATTAGTATTCATTACACAACTCATGAATACCAAGTTATAAATATAACTTAAGTAATAGGAATGTAACAACTAAATCTTGATCTATCTTAATCTCATCTACTTATACCATGAGTATCATGGTAATACTTAACCCTAACTCTTTAGTTATATGGAGTAGGAGGGAAACCAATTCAAAGATCATTCACCATGTATCTTTTTATCCCTATCAATCTTTACCATTCTTATTGGAATCATATTCCAATATCAGTTGTTCATCAATGTTGAGTAATCAACTATTGATTCACCAATTCTTAATCTATCATTTCTTGACCTATCAACTCTTGTCCTTAGTACATCATTCACTTAAGGCCTATAAAGAAAGAAGTAAGAAGAGGTAAATAGTAATGCTAGATTTGAATATCATTTATAGGATGGGAGAGTTGGAAGAGAATAAGATCAATGTGATAATTGATGGATTTAACTCACTCCTGGAATGATAGAAGAGTTATATGGAGCCTATAATTGTATGGTGATAAAGAAGATTATAAGGATGAATCCTGAAGATAGATACCAAGGAGTAATCCTATTGGATTAAGTAAGCATAGTCCATGAATAACATCCCTTAATCCAATAGAGATACTAAGAATATAATTTCAACACAACTGTAATGTTGTATTGATGAAGCCTTGATTAGCCAACTGGAAACCTAAACCATAAAGGATCAAAGGATTATAATGATCATGCTTTAGTCACCAAGATTGAATGCTTATATAATGTATAAGTGACATAGGTGGGTAAAACATGGTTGAACTCTAGTATAATATATTGGAGTTAAGAAGAGATTAGATAGTATGATTAGGATGATGTTAGAGCAACATTGAATTATAGATTTAGTATTTTCCTCTTGGGAAATATTAAACACTTGAGGTGAAGTAGGATTTTATATATATATAAATCTATTAGAGTAATGTTGGTGATGGATGATGAAGGAAGAGTATGAGAGGAGTTAGAAGTAACTACTTGTTGGATTGGAGGTTATCAATAGTAGAGTAGTGGATATAACCAAGTATGGATATGAGAAGATTATGAAAAACTTTAATGTCAAGCTCGGTGGATTTATAATGGGTTTAAAAGAATAAAGGTGGATAAGAATACTCATGTGAAGTAAAGCTCATCATGTTAACACATGATGATGGATAGGAAGAAGTAGAATATCTAGGAAAGGAATTCCTTAATCAGAAGTCCAGGATTGTGAATTATGGAAGACAGGAATTCTTGGTAAACACCCAACTTTAAATCTTAAACCAAACATAATATCCATTTCATCTGATTGATCTATCATCTTATTCCCACAAAGCTCTATAGGAGTATTTCCTATATCAAATCACTTAAGCACATCTTTGTCATTCTCAACCATCATTATCCTAGGTGCTTAAGAACTATCTTTATCAATTCTTTCTCATAAGTTAGCCTAGAAAACAATCCCACTATTTTACTTTAAATGGTGATATCATTAAAGATCATAAACATGAAGACAATATGTTTAACCATTACTCTTCACTCACATCAACAAAAGAATATAAGTAATTACAATTCAGAACACTAGACTTATTAATGAGATTTCTCATCAACATCTCATAAATATTCTATATATATATTCATTTGGCAAATTCCTTGATCCATTTCTCTAACCTCTCATTCCATATGAGCATGGAATAAGTGGGGATACAATAATTATCAGCCAACCTATACTTTACTATGTGATTAAATACATAAAAATAAACCCTATGACTATTACTAAACATTTTAAAACTTCATTACTCCAAATAAAAGTAAAAATAATGTTATAGTTAATTTTTAAAGATCTTAAACAAATCCAAGAAACCCAATATCCTACTTATTCTATTTAATAAAAGAATCTCTCTATAATTATAAAGTTAGAAAATAATAAATAAAATATGCTATCAAAATACTAAATTCATACTAGAATTAGAAATACATTTTTTATATACTGCAATTATCTAGAAAATAAATTCTATAAAGAAATTTCAATCAAATGTGTAATATTCAAGCATGAAAACAAAAAAGAAAATAGAAAAAGGTGAGAACAAGAAAAAAATAAAAGAAGTAGAGGCAGCAGTCAATTCTGGCCCACGACCCATCTTTCCTCTTCGCTTTCCATCGCTCGCGTGCACCACATTGCAGCCCACTTCGGCCCGTGACCAGCCCATCAGCAGCCCGTACCACTTCGGCCTCCTGTTTCTCGTCGTCTTCCTCGCCGGCAGAAGCAGCTGCATGGCATCGCGGCCGTCGTCGATCTCCGAAGCGCTACGATGCGCGCCGCCGCCGGTGAGGAGGAGGATAAGAACGCCCACATCCTCCTCTATCCATCCATACTCATATCATTCCCTCTCGTCCTCTCTATCTCTCTCGTGCACGGGACACCGAACCCTAGCTCGCCGGAGGCTGGCTTCCTCGTCGTTTTGGGTCGCGCTAAGCTCCGTCGAGGCCACTGGCATGACCGCCACGGTCCCCTCATTACTTCTAGCTAAGCTACGCTTGTCCTCATGCCTCCAATCGTCCGAATCGAAACCTCCATCTCCGTCGCCGGCGACCGTTGTTGCCATCAATTCCGGTCGAGTCTTGACTCACCAACACCCCCACGAGCTTCCTAGTAAGATTCTAAGCATGATAGTACTCTCTGTTTTCTCGATTGCTTCTAGTATTGTGCCTCCATTGTTTACCTGCCACCGCCACCATTGGCCGTCGTCGTGTCGCAGTCTCCGGCGACCGTTTTCGAGCGGCGCAGCCACTAGATGACTCTGCATGCTGCACTGGATCGAATGCCACCACTCCGGTATGCTCGCGCTCTCTCGATCAAAAGATCAACCCTCGATTTGTAAGATCATCTGTGGATGATGTCAGCATGACAGCATGCTGATGTCACCCTAGCCCAGTCAACGAATTTGACTTGGTCTGTGCCCATGTGGCAGGTGATGTGTACTCGACCCCACTGGTCAGTGACCTTGGGTAGGTTTAGCTTCGGTATCAAAAGTATTTTTGTTTAGGAAATAGGTAAAACATTATAAAATCAAATATAAATATTTCCTAAAATGAAATAAAATGATTAAAACTTGTAAATTTAATAACTTTTGTTTTATAATTCACAAAAATATGTATAATATATGAATTTTTTTAGAAAAATAAAATCTATAACATTAAATTATTACCAAAAATTATTATGCCAACAATTTAAATAATTATTATTTAATAAAGATTTTATAAGTATTAATACTTTAGAAATTAATATTTTAATATTGGTAAATGTTAAAAATATAAATAAAATACCAAAAATCTTAGAAAAATAAGAACTATAATCATGCATTATTATTTCACTTAATTAAATATTTATTAAGTATTTATAAAGTAGTAAATCTTATAAAAATAATATCTTATAAATCACAAAAATAATTGCAATATACCAAAATGATCACAAAAATAATACCTACATGTTATTATAATATCCTACTTTTGAGGTAAATAAAAATTTAAACACTTCAACAACTTGAATTTAATCCTATTTCCTTAATTGATAATTAAGATAAGGGTAAATAAAAATTGCTAATATATCTAAAATTAGTCAATTGAGTCTAATCAATAGTATTAGTCCAAAATATTGATAGTATGAAGTCAAAATGGTTCAACACATTTTAAAATGCAATTTTATTGAATTATCATTCAACTATAAGTGTAGATCATTTTCTAAAAAGATTATTATCAATTTTAAAATCTTCAAGAATGATATTTTCAACCAAATAAAACCTTTTACCATTGTTTCACTCACAACTTTATAATGGACTAAATCCAAAGATAATTCATAAGTAGTATGCAATATTGTTTACTTATTCACAAATCATAACCACACCCATATAAGGAGAGAAATACTTTTATACATTTATAATGTTAGGAAACCACTACTCAAATAGAAGTAATGCCATTCTTAAATAACTTTAAGGAAACATTATGAAGTGAACAAAGTACAATTATCATAAGCATTCCATCTTAAGTCCATATATGTTTTTAAAGTTAACTTTAGTCTAAAAGACTTTAAATATAATGCTAAAGACTTTATTATATTCTTTATAGTTAACTTTGATCTGTTATAGTTAAGTCATAAAGCATCTCAAGTCCAAACTATTCAAGCAAGCACAAATAACCTCGACCACATTTGATTAACCACAAAGATTGTTTAGACCCTAAAAAGGAGTCTTTTCTTCAATTTTTTTCGTTTTGCCACTTTAATCAACAAACCTTGTAATAATATTTCCAACTCTTAACAAAGTAAATTCAAGGACTCTCATCATAATCAACAGATGAAA
This sequence comes from Avena sativa, assembly GCA_916181665.1. Lineage (NCBI taxonomy): Eukaryota > Viridiplantae > Streptophyta > Magnoliopsida > Poales > Poaceae > Avena > Avena sativa. The sequence continues at coordinate 33,431,812 of OV702284.1, forward strand.
ATTAATCACAATCACATTGTTGCAAACTTTAATTGTATACTTAGAATTTTTAACACTTAAGTTCTTTATAAGTAACATTACTTATAAAGTAAAATTTGAAGATAAACAATTATAGGGTAAGCAATCTTGAGTAGCATTCCACAACTTTGTATCTTATTGTTGTATGATATTATAATTACATATTGTTTCGCCCACATTCACGAGACCTAATAAGAAGCACAAGTGTGAAACTTATCTAAAAGGACAACACATTCCAAAGAAACCAATTCTAGTATTCAAACCCTAGAACAACGTTATACCCGGGATTCGAGTTTATCAAATTGCATTACATTATATATGCATAATAGCATCTTGCTTCTTTAAACATTAGTCCTTACCGGACCAATGATGCTGATTTCAGATATTGGATCTTTTATATTGTCTCGAAGACCGTGAGTGCATAATCTTGCAATCACAAAAGGCAAGTTCACACTTGCTCATGTCCTTTGAATATTTTCTATAAAGTATTTTGCAAATTAAGTGTTGTCATCACCTGCATTTGAAAAAGGTCAGAAAACACTATTTTCATAATAATATGATTATAGGTTATTTACCATGAGGTAATAACCTACTATGAAAGTTCCGGTGGTAAAGTAACATATTATCTAGGACCTAACAACCAATGTCTCCAGTGATTCTTGTGCCGTATATTACGCTTTAACCATGAGATTTGGAATGGGACGGAGAAGTCAACTGTATCCTTTTCCTCTCGTATGGAGGCAAGACGACCTTAACGTGACGTTGTGATTCCTTGTGCGGATCCAACATATGGGTGGGCACCCTTACGCCCCACACTTTTGGTGTCTAGATGTCACATCCCAAGATTTTCCAAATCTTGTAATGTGAAAAATAAATAATTGCTGAAATTTAGGGTGAAAAGAAACTTTTGTTTCTAAATGGAAACTTAAAATCCCATCTTGAACAAACTTTGGTTAATGTTTGAGTCCAACTAAAATTCAAATCAAGTGGAATGCATTTCTCTTTAAATGCATCTGGAAATTTAACACTTGGAGAATAAATCCAAACCCTAAACCCTAATGGAATAAAATCATTTCCAAGTTATCCCCAAGACTGTGGATTTGATCCATATAAAAATTTGTCAACTAACATTTCAAAATGATCAAGAGTGACAAATATAAAATCATATAAATTGCTTTCACTTAATTTGGAGCCATGGATAAAATCTTATGAATTTAATAAGATAAGGAAAAGTAATATCCAAAGCTAATAAAGAACCATTTAGAAACCCATACCAAATGGTAAGAAAATAATCCTAAAGGGATTTAAAAGGATAAACAAATATTAAATAAGATTTTACAAATTGGAATCACCAAGTTTGGATCTCTAAATAAAAGGATATGGATTTTATAAGATGAAGAAAGGAATATTAAATGAGGATTATTTAAAGACCAAATTAAATCTTGGCCTAATCCATAAGCAAATGGAATGAATATAATCCAAATCCAAATAAAATAAATGGATAAAGAATAAAATAAAGGGAATGAACCAAATTCTAATCCTATTTGGATGAAGACAAAAATCCCGATTAGAAATGATTAATTAAATCATGGGAAAATAATATTTGGAATTTACCCAAGTGGAATAAAAGTTGTTTAATTAACTTAAATAAGATCAAAGAAATCTTCCAAATAAAATTTATGGAATTAAAACTATATTTAATTTTATTGGAAATAAAACAAATACCCAATTCAAATGATTTATGAATCATATTAAATATATTCCAAATGATTCTAGGTGAATATTTTGACACCCTATTAAGTAAATAAAACATACTGAAAATATTTGGAAGGTTTAAGAAATTCAAATGGTGTTTTGAAGATATTATTAAATCTTATTGGAATTAAAACAAAGGCCTAATTAAATAATTAAAAGACCCCCAAAAGAATAAAATTTTATTCCCAAAATTTACTTCAGAATATATTATTAATCAGTATTTGAGTCTTCACAAAATTTGGCAAAGGTTTGAATTCAAATGAATGTTTATTGTTTAGACAAAATCAAAACAGAAAATCAAATGGGAAAAAGAAAAACCATCAGTATAAAAAAATGAAAAGGACTCAGCCCAGCTCGGCAACCCAGCTAAGGCCCAGCAGCCCACCTATCCCTCTCCCCGAAACGTTTTTCCTCAACGGAAACAGAACCCGTGAGGACACTGACCGATGGACCCCACCTCCTCCTCCTCTCTCTCGCTGACAAGCGACCCCACCGCCACATCATCATCTTCCTCACCCCGCTGCCCCGCCCCTCACCTCGCCGGCCGTTGTAGGCGATTAAAGATCGATTTAATCTGCGTTAATGCCGCAGTAAAACCACCCCTTGACCATGCTATCTTAAGCGCCTCGACGCTCTCTCTCTTTCCCCTCCGTCGCCACGCCCTCCTCGCCACCAGGCTGCACAAATTTCTCTCCCGAACCCCACTGCCTCCGACGCTCTCCGGCAGCAATTCCGGCCAGTCCCCATCGCCCCTCGCCCCCTCGACCACACACGCGTGCTCCACGTACCCTGGCGCACCTCCCAGTGACCTCAGCTCGCTCGCGCGTGCCCCCCCAGCATCGGCAACAATGATGACCAGCAGCGCCGCCGTCTGCTTTACCTCCGACGAAGCCTCCAGGTAGTCTCTGACCGCGCCGCCCCCTCTCTTTGATGCTCCCACACTCCCTACTCTCTTACGCGTCTAACACACCCTTTGTTTTGCATTGGCGCGCCTTGTAGCCTCGTCCTCGACAACGGCCGAACGAACTCGTCGCCAGGAGCAACTCCGGCGAGCGATTCCCATCGACCCCGAGCGCCCCTTCGCTAGCAAGGACCACCTCGAGCATCTCCACGCCGCGACGAACTCGGTGAGAATCTCCCCTTGATTTCTCGCTTCCTGCATCGCTAGCACCGCCACCGTCTGACCGCTCCGCCGCCACCAGCCGCCGCCAGCGCCGCCCATCGCTGGCAAGCGTGCTCTACACCGTTCGATCACGATCTAGTGGCTAGGAAAGAAACTAACCCGAAGGGGTAAGTAGTGCCTCTGAGCCGTGCGATCTCACTTAAATCCTACGGCTTGTATCGCTCGATCCAAACGAAACGGTATCAGCGAATAAGAACGCGCCACGTGGCCCTGTCTGTTTGAATAAAAACAGAAATGTTCTATTTGATGTTCCAATTTGAAAAATTCATAACTTTCAAACCACACGTCCAAAATTTGCAAATTTTATATCAATGGATTCAGCAAGACAAGTACTTTATGACCATGCACTTTGTTTAGTAAAATGCTTCTGTTAAATTGGTTGTTTTTGAAGAAACTTGTGTACGCATATTTGGAATATAAAAATTGTTCTAAAATGATTTTTGAGATAAAACCTTTGGCAAATGGTTTGTTTTGAACCTACTGACCATAGAAATCAATTTGTGGTTTCAAAAATATATTTGGTGAGGTAAAAGAATAAATCTTTGACTTTAACCATTTCTAGTCAAATAAAATAATGCTTATGTGATTAAAATGCTTTTGGTAGAAAACCTTTGGGAAATGTTTTGATTTAAACTCTCTGACCCTAAACACAAAGTTTTATGATTAGAAAACATATTATGTGAACCCTATAAAATTATTGCTTTACTAAAGACATTTTCAACCACATAAAATAATGATTTGGTTTAAAAATGGTTTATAGGTAAAATCTTTTGCAAATAGTTTTGCCACTTTATAAAATGACCAATAAGGTGATTTAGAATGTTATAACCTATTATAAACCACTTTTGTAAATAAAACAAAGTTTGGCATGCTTGCATGCATTGTTTTGTTTCTATCATTTTATGTGATGTTTTGCTTGAATGGTAGATTGAAATTGTGCCCTTGCTTGATTGAATTGTAGTGATTTGAAGAGTGTGATCATTGCAAAGACAAGGAGTGAACTTATATTCTCTACCAAAAAGGCAAGTGATGCTTCATACTTCTGTCCCATTATTTTCACTATGCATTAGTGATATTTCTAAGTAGGACTTGCATGGAATTTTGCTAAGTGTAAACTATGCCATGGGAAATCCTAGTAGATGAAACCTTAGTAGAATTTCCTAAGTTAAGATTCCTACTACTATCATGCTTAGCTTAGATAGTAGAAAAGAAGGGTGGATATATATTCATACTATGGAATGTTCCAAAGTCAAGGACTTGTGTTTTGTTTAATAAAACAACTAAGTGAATGAATCACCTGGGTGGAATGGAAGGAATGGTTTGTGTTGAGTGGTTCACAAGGCCCATTTCTATGGTTTACCTTGTGTATCTAACTTGTGGATGGCCACCCAGGAACAAAGAGATTTGAGATGTCAAATGTTGAGAAGCTTCAAGTGCAGCCACTTGGCATTACGGGCTCTGCCTGGATCATATAGGTTGCAATAACTTAGCCAAATGGACAGTTGGTGGTAGGGGTTTGATAGGTTGGAGCGCGTCCATTCTGGTCTAAGGGAAGGCTTCTGAAAGATCTTGTCTTGGTGAAACCAAGTCTTGTGGGGAAAGTGCACCACCTCTGCAGAGTGTAAAATCTAAGTACTTAGCCATGTCCCTGGCAAAGGACAATTTGAGCATCAAGACATGGAAGCTATCAAGAATCTCCTCATCCCAATTTCTAAGTTAAAATCTTGTGGTTGAACAAGGGTTAAAGGATCACCAATTTCTATTGGGAGATGCCTTGGGTGATTTTTGGACAAACAAAAACTTAGTGTTTACAAATGATAAGGAAAATCTATTTTGAGCAATGCAAGCCTAAAGCTCCACTTAGCCAAAAGCATATAGATGATAGACTCCACTATACTACCATAGTATCACTTGCCAATACAATTCAAATGTATTGACCATTGTGGCTGTAATTTGTTATGTTGCAGGTTTGTTTGATGTTAGTAAAGTTTGTTGATTAGGATTACAAGTCTACAACCAACATGTCTGCCTGTGGCACTTTGAAGATGAAGGACCCCATGCTATTGTTATATTCTACTACATTGTAATGAGATAGCCAAATGAGCTATGTAAGATGTAATAAATTATTTTATTCCTGGTTATAAAGTTGTATTATGACCTATGTTTCTTGATATTACATCTTAACTGTGGATGCTAGCTATTGATCCAGGGACTATCATTGCAATCACAGGGATCTCTACCTTATTAAAGTTTGGGAACCTTACAGATGGTATCAGAGCATTGTGTTGCTTGTAGGATTTGTAACCTTAGGATTGGACAAAACCCCTTAGAAAAATAGGAGTTGTATTTGTTACAAAACTTATTAACAAACAATCTTGTAAACTCTTTCCTCAACTTTTTGGTTTTGATTCTACATCTCTTCTATTTCAAACTTGATGGACAAATCCTACTCCATGGCTAAAGACTTCACCATGTGCAAGGATTTCATCAACTCTAATGACTTCAACATCTTCAAGAGATTTCAACCTTACACTCAACAAGGACTTCAACATTGGATATCACTAAAGACTACAAGTGAGACAAGAAATATTGCTCAAGATTTGAAGACTAAGGAAACACAACTTAGAAAGAGTCATCAACACCATTGAAGTTTTGTAACCTAGATGCAAGAAACATTCCAAGGATACAAAGATATTGATCAAGAAGAACCAACAAAGAAGAAAGGAAAGATCTCAAGTGAACCATATAGATGGACCACCATATTTAATTTAAGTCAAACCCACCAACTTATGTGGTGTAATAAAAATATTGTTGGTTGGCTAAAAATATGCTTGAAACTTGTTGTTTGAATGGAATGTTTGTTTGTGATTGCTTGCACATTGCTTGAGGGAATTGTGATGTGTGTGTGATTAGAATTGATTCCTTAGAAAATCTTTTGCCTATTCTAATCCCAATCCAACCCAAACAGATGACATCTCCAAGAAACTCCAACATCAAGGATGGCAACAACAACAACCAAGAGACCAACATGAGAGAACTCATAGTAACCCAAACCCAGTTGAACCAAGTGACAGCTCAATTTATAGCCAACACCAGTGAGGTAGATCCAACCATGCAAAGGTTTTTGGAAACCCAAACCCAATTGTTGCATAAGGTGATAGATCAAATGATCAACATGGGAAACAACTCTTCCAAAGGAGTTTGTGACAACAAGGATGACAAAGATGATATTCTAGAAGGAACCCAAGCTTGCAATATTTGTGGAGAGAAGGATCACACTTCCAAAGAGCATGAAGATCAATGCCCCAATTGTGAAGAGAAACATCCAATTGACCAATGCCCCACATCTCAAGATACTTGTTTCCTATGTGTAGGAAATAATCATGTCCCTATCCAATGCCCCATCTATTCCATAGTTCAAGAAAGGAAACAAGGTGGAGTGCAACAACTGATTGCAGACCACCATGAGAGAGCCAAGTCTACCAAGAAGGATGAAGACAAAGGAAAATCTCAGCTTGCACCCCCATGCAATATGACTCAATTTAAAGGACCAAAGAGGAGGCATATGTATTATCTAAGGAAAAGGTCAAGGAGACCAGGAAACTTTCCTACCTTTGAGATAACATATGAAGAACATGAACTAGAAGCACTCCTAGCTTTGGAGAAACCCAATAAGAAGAAGTATAAATAAATTAGCCAAGTGTGGTGCAACAAGTGCAAAGAGCTAGGCCATTATGTGTCAACTTGTCTATAGAAGATACATGAAGAACTCAACCTTATCACATGTTACAATTGTGGTAACCAAGGACATTATGCAAGCAATTGTCCAGAAAATATGAAGCACAAGATAAAGCCTATGAAGGATCTCTACCTCACATGTTTCAAGTGTGGAAACAAAGGACACTATGCAGATGTTTGCCCAGAGAGATTTCAACAGGATCCCAAGCAAGCCAAGAAGTAATCTAGTTGGAATTTTTTTAAGGGTGGTAGTACCCTAGTTGCTTTGAGCCAACTTGTAACCCTAGCCTCCCCAAATCTCGGGACGAGATTTATTTTAAGGGTGGTAGCCTGTCACATCCCAAGATTTTCCAAATCTTGTAATGTGAAAAATAAATAAACAAAATAAATAATTGCTGAAATTTAGGGTGAAAAGAAACTTTTGTTTCTAAATGGAAACTTAAAATCCCATCTTGAACAAACTTTGGTTAATGTTTGAGTCCAACTAAAATTCAAATCAAGTGGAATGCATTTCTCTTTAAATGCATCTGGAAATTTAACACTTGGAGAATAAATCCAAACCCTAAACCCTAATGGAATAAAATCATTTCCAAGTTATCCCCAAGACTATGGATTTGATCCATATAAAAATTTGTCAACTAACATTTCAAAATGATCAAGAGTGAAAAATATAAAATCATATAAATTGCTTTCACTTAATTTGGAGCCATGGATAAAATCTTATGAATTTAATAAGATAAGGAAAAGTAATATCCAAAGCTAATAAAGAACCATTTAGAAACCCATACCAAATGGTAAGAAAATAATCCTAAAGGGATTTAAAAGGATAAACAAATATTAAATAAGATTTTACAAATTGGAATCACCAAGTTTGGATCTCTAAATAAAAGGATATGGATTTTATAAGATGAAGAAAGGAATATTAAATGAGGATTATTTAAAGACCAAATTAAATCTTGGCCTAATCCATAAGCAAATGGAATGAATATAATCCAAATCCAAATAAAATAAATGGATAAAGAATAAAATAAAGGGAATGAACCAAATTCTAATCCTATTTGGATGAAGACAAAAATCCCTATTAGAAATGATTAATTAAATCATGGGAAAATAATATTTGGAATTTACCCAAGTGGAATAAAAGTTGTTTAATTAACTTAAATAAGATCAAAGAAATCTTCCAAATAAAATTTATGGAATTAAAACTATATTTAATTTTATTGGAAATAAAACAAATACCCAATTCAAATGATTTATGAATCATATTAAATATATTCCAAATGATTCTAGGTGAATATTTTGACACCCTATTAAGTAAATAAAACATACTGAAAATATTTGGAAGGTTTAAGAAATTCAAATGGTGTTTTGAAGATATTATTAAATCTTATTGGAATTAAAACAAAGGCCTAATTAAATAATTAAAAGACCCCCAAAAGAATAAAATTTTATTCCCAAAATTTACTTCAGAATATATTATTAATCAGTATTTGAGTCTTCCCAAAATTTGGCAAAGGTTTGAATTCAAATGAATGTTTATTGTTTAGACAAAATCAAAACAGAAAATCAAATGGGAAAAAGAAAAACCATCAGTATAAAAAAATGAAAAGGACTCAGCCCAGCTCGGCAACCCAGCTAAGGCCCAGCAGCCCACCTATCCCTCTCCCCGAAACGTTTTTCCTCAACGGAAACAGAACCCGTGAGGACACTGACCGATGGACCCCACCTCCTCCTCCTCTCTCTCGCTGACAAGCGACCCCACCGCCACATCATCATCTTCCTCACCCCGCTGACCCCGCCCCTCACCTCGCCGGCCGTTGTAGGCGATTAAAGATCGATTTAATCTGCGTTAATGCCGCAGTAAATCCACCCCTCGACCATGCTATCTTAAGCGCCTCGACGCTCTCTCTCTTTCCCCTCCGTCGCCACGCCCTCCTCGCCACCAGGCTGCACAAATTTCTCTCCCGAACCCCACTGCCTCCGACGCTCTCCGGCAGCAATTCCGGCCAGTCCCCATCGCCCCTCGCCCCCTCGACCACACACGCGTGCTCCACGTACCCTGGCGCACCTCCCAGTGACCTCAGCTCGCTCGCGCGTGCCCCCCAGCATCGGCAACAATGATGACCAGCAGCGCCGCCGTCTGCTTTACCTCCGACGAAGCCTCCAGGTAGTCTCTGACCGCGCCGCCCCCTCTCTTTGATGCTCCCACACTCCCTACTCTCTTACGCGTCTAACTCACCCTTTGTTTTGCATTGGCGCGCCTTGTAGCCTCGTCCTCGACAACGGCCGAATGAACTCGTCGCCAGGAGCAACTCCGGCAAGCGATTCCCATCGACCCCGAGCGCCCCTTCTCTAGCAAGGACCACCTCGAGCATCTCCACGCCGCGACGAACTCGGTGAGAATCTCCCCTTGATTTCTCGCTTCCTGCATCGCTAGCACCACCACCGTCTGACCGCTCCGCCGCCACCAGCCGCCGCCAGCGCCGCCCATCGCTGGCAAGCGTGCTCTACACCGTTCGATCACGATCTAGTGGCTAGGAAAGAAACTAACCCGAAGGGGTAAGTAGTGCCTCTGAGCCGTGCGATCTCACTTAAATCCTACGGCTTGTATCGCTCGATCCAAACGAAACGGTATCAGCGAATAAGAACGCGCCACGTGGCCCTGTCTGTTTGAATAAAAACAGAAATGTTCTATTTGATGTTCCAATTTGAAAAATTCATAACTTTCAAACCACATGTCCAAAATTTGCAAATTTTATATCAATGGATTCAGCAAGACAAGTACTTTATGACCATGCACTTTGTTTAGTAAAATGCTTCTGTTAAATTGGTTGTTTTTGAAGAAACTTGTGTACGCATATTTGGAATATAAAAATTGTTCTAAAATGATTTTTGAGATAAAACCTTTGGCAAATGGTTTGTTTTGAACCTACTGACCATAGAAATCAATTTGTGGTTTCAAAAATATATTTGGTGAGGTAAAAGAATAAATCTTTGACTTTAACCATTTCTAGTCAAATAAAAATAATGCTTATGTGATTAAAATGCTTTTGGTAGAAAACCTTTGGGAAATGTTTTGATTTAAACTCTCTGACCCTAAACACAAAGTTTTATGATTAGAAAACATATTATGTGCACCCTATAAAATTATTGCTTTACTAAAGACATTTTCAACCACATAAAATAATGATTTGGTTTAAAAATGGTTTATAGGTAAAATCTTTTGCAAATAGTTTTGCCACTTTATAAAATGACCAATAAGGTGATTTAGAATGTTATAACCTATTATAAACCACTTTTGTAAATAAAACAAAGTTTGGCATGCTTGCATGCATTGTTTTGTTTCTATCATTTTATGTGATGTTTTGCTTGAATGGTAGATTGAAATTGTGCCCTTGCTTGATTGAATTGTAGTGATTTGAAGAGTGTGATCATTGCAAATACAAGGAGTGAACTTATATTCTCTACCAAAAAGGCAAGTGATGCTTCATACTTCTGTCCCATTATTTTCACTATGCATTAGTGATATTTCTAAGTAGGACTTGCATGGAATTTTGCTAAATGTAAACTATGCCATGGGAAATCCTAGTAGATGAAACCTTAGTAGAATTTCCTAAGTTAAGATTCCTACTACTATCATGCTTTGCTTAGATAGTAGAAAAGAAGGGTGGATATATATTCATACTATGGAATGTTCCAAAGTCAAGGACTTGTGTTTTGTTTAATAAAACAACTAAGTGAATGAATCACCTGGGTGGAATGGAAGGAATGGTTTGTGTTGAGTGGTTCACAAGGCCCATTTCTATGGTTTACCTTGTGTATCTCACTTGTGGATGGCCACCCAGGAACAAAGAGATTTGAGATGTCAAATGTTGAGAAGCTTCAAGTGCAGCCACTTGGCATTATGGGCTCTGCCTGGATCATATAGGTTGCAATAACTTAGCCAAATGGACAGTTGGTGGTAGGGGTTTGATAGGTTGGAGCGCGTCCATTCTGGTCTAAGGGAAGGCTTCTGAAAGATCTTGTCTTGGTGAAACCAAGTCTTGTGGGGAAAGTGCACCACCTCTGCAGAGTGTAAAATCTAAGTACTTAGCCATGTCCCTGGCAAAGGACAATTTGAGCATCAAGACATGGAAGCTATCAAGAATCTCCTCATCCCAATTTCTAAGTTAAAATCTTGTGGTTGAACACGGGTTAAAGGATCACCAATTTCTATTGGGAGATGCCTTGGGTGATTTTTGGACAAACAAAAACTTAGTGTTTACAAATGATAAGGAAAATCTATTTTGAGCAATGCAAGCCTAAAGCTCCACTTAGCCAAAAGCATATAGATGATAGACTCCACTATACTACCATAGTATCACTTGCCAATACAATTCAAATGTATTGACCCTTGTGGCTGTAATTTGTTATGTTGTAGGTTTGTTTGATGTTAGTAAAGTTTGTTGATTAGGATTACAATTCTACAACCAACATGTCTGCCTGTGGCACTTTGAAGATGAAGGACCCCATGCTATTGTTATATTCTGCTGCATTGTAATGAGATAGCCAAATGAGCTATGTAAGATATAATAAATTATTTTATTCCTGGTTATAAAGTTGTATTATGACCTATGTTTCTTGATATTACATCTTAACTGTGGATGCTAGCTATTGATCCAGGGAATAGCATTGCAATCACAGGGATCTCTACCTTATTAAAGGTTGGGAACCTTACACTAGATTATCTATGAATGGTGTTAGGGATATAGTCCATTTAAATGGTACTCGTCCGAGCATCACCAGGTCATAGATTCTTTGGGAACACATCAGGGTTTTAGCCTGCCCGAAAGGGGGCTTAACGGAGGTGAGCCGGCCCCGAAGGATCATGCAGACATATGAGGTCGCGGAGAGGGAAGTGATTGGCTTGGATCTTAGTCCGGGCCTCACACCAAGGAAGTGTGAACGAACCTGCAATTCAGATGTGCAACAAAGCTAAGATCTCTCATGGGTAAAGTGACGCACCTCTGCAGAGTGTAAGAACTGTAACTTGATACTCCCTGTTCCGGGAAGGAGCTGCGAACGCGGCGAGAACGGAACTCCATGAAAGTTCTGGTAAACCCGTGAAGGATGACGGACATAGCTTTTAAGAATAAAAGCAACCTTTGAAGAAATGTTTACGAAAACTTGCATTGCCTACGACCTATGGTCTGTGGCTGTAGAAATAGTGCATCAAACACTCCTTTTCTAGTGAACTTGCTGAGTACGATCGTACTCAAGGTATCTTCTTAACCCTTGCTAGATTCTTAAGCCAGTTTAGACGATGTCTACATCATGATATGCTCCAGGAATCATCACTAGAAGCTAAAGCTCTTCAATGAAGTCAAGAAAGTCAACATATACACTAACTCAAGTGAAGACAAAGTTACTGATTAGATAGGAATATAATATCTAGCCATAGAACCTATTTCTGTAGTGTATTGCGATAGCAGCAATGCCAAACCATTAGTTAAAATACTAGTCTTATTGTATGATAGTTTTTGAGTTATTTATTTCTGATTCTTCTTTGTAAGAAGTTTCTTTCTCTCTATTTAACCTAGAGTGTTCTCTGGATCTTGTGTAAAGAGTTGAGTTGTAACCTATAGTCATGTCTTGGACCTGCTGTGTTTCTGTGTACCACTCTGAGGGATGTAATACTAGTGAATAGTGTTTCGTTGGTGTTATGTCAACGACTATAGTGTACTACAGCATGCAGTGGTATGCTGGGTCACCGTAGTTGGTCTCAGAGCATATGCTTTGACCTTAGGATTAAAACCCTTTTAGGAAGATCTGTAGGTTGGATAGTGACTATAGGAGCCATCTTATCTAAACCAAATATTCTTATGACTTGTGATGAGTATCCCCTTGAGGATAACCTTGTCACAGCTAAGTCAGATGCTTAAGTCATTTTTTCTTAGGAGTTATTATTTTATCTTTTCTTAGTATAGTGTTATTTAGTGTCTTCCGAAGGAGACATAAACCACCAAGATACAGTAGTAAAGCCAATTGTTCACCATAGATTAGGATCAAGTTTAAGATATCAGTTGAAGTAGTCTTAATGGTGTAGCCTAACTCTTGAATTCAAATAACACAGTGCAATTTTATTGTTAGTTGTTAAGCAAAGACAACATGATTAATATCATAAGGATAAATGTTGATGTAATGAGTAGTAATCATGTGGGATTCACTTGAGAATTCTACGCGATGAAGTGAAATTATGTTAGGATTTAATGATGGAGTAATGTGAAACAAAGTCATCATGGTTATATTAGCTCTTGAATCATGATAAATAGGTAAAACATAACAAGATCATGGTGAGATTAGCTCCAAAACCATGATGTAGGTGTAAAAAAATGACAAGTAATTAATAAATTATCTTGAGGTAGAAGTAAGAAAATAGCATGGTAGAACTATGATAGAAGTCATAGGTGTCATAATTCTAGATAAAATTTAGTTTAGGTGTTTAGTAGAATCTGATTAGTCTTTTGGAGTAATCATGTGAGGTTAGTTTACCAATAAAGAAAGGTTGGGTATATTAGCCATTCCAAAAGTGAGACTAAAGGTTAGTCAAAACCAAATTGAGATCACCTTGCTTAAAAATTATCCTATTCCAATTGAGCAATTTGGGTAAATGTTGAGATAAAGAATAGTTTGACCCCTATGTGCTAAGTATCACAATGTAAACCTATACGAGGAGGTGCCATATTGTCACATCCCAAGAATTTCCAAATCTTGTAATGTGAAAAAAATAAATGAATAAAATAAAACTTTGTTGATTTTCAGGGTGAGAAGAAACTTTTGAATCCAATTGGAAACTTTCAAAACCTATTTGGATTTAAAAAGATAAATAAACAATAAACTTAAAAATATTTAAAACTACTATTTTTGGATCTTTTAATAAAAGATTTAGTTTTCAAATGAAAAGGTGGAAATATAAATAAGGATTATTTTATATAGCCAAATTAAACCTTGGCCAAGCTTTTGAAATAAAATGTTTTTCTTTGATTAAAAGGGGTAAAGGTTTATTTAAATAAAATAATGAGGATTTATTAATATCCAAATTTATTAAAAATAAAGGTTTTACCATTTTAATTAAACATCAAAAACTTGTTAAATTATTTTAAACAAGTTTTCCAAGTATTTTATATTTTCAAATAAAACCTACTGATTTGGTTTTGATAACATTTAGATTAAATGGAGTTTTTAAATAAATAAATCAAAACCTATTTTGAATTAATAAATAAAGTCTATTTTATTTAATTATTAAATAGATCCTAAAAAGAATAAAAATATTATTTTATTTTGGACAACTTTTGTGTTGTTAAACAGAACTAACACAATACAAAGTTTGGTGAATGTTTTGATTTGATTTGTTGATTGATTGGTTTGATTGAATTTCAAAACAGAAAATCAAAAGAGAAAAAGAAAAAGATTCAGAACAGAAAAAAATAGAGCAAAGACGACCCAGCCCAGCTAAGCCCATCCTAGCCCAGCAGCCCACCTCTCTCCCCAGCGAATCTGTAGAGGTCCCAACCCAATATGTTAGGTTCCTCCTGTGTTTTACAATGCTAGTCCCTGGATCAATAGCTAGCATCCACAGTTAAGATGTAATATCAAGATACAAAGGTCATAATATAAATGTATAACCAGGAATAATATAAGTTTATTACATCAAACATAGCTCATTTTGGCTATTACAATACATTGCAGCGGAATAATTATAGTCATGGGTCCTTCATCTTCAAAGTGCCACAGGCAGATGTTGGTTGTAGACTTTGTAGTCCTAGTCAATCAAACAATCTTCATTTAAAACAATCAACCTGCAACATTACAAGTTACAGCCACAAGGGTCAATACATTTTGAATTGTATTGGCAAGCTTCACTTTTATGTATATTAATGGTGGATCCTATCATTATATGCATATTTGGCTAAGTAGAGTTTAAGGCTTATTTGCATAAAGCAATATTTTATCCTATCTTTTCAAAAGGGTTTTAAAGTCCTTTGTCAAATTTCTTTTCCAAGTTCCTTGAACTCCTTGGTATAAACTCAAGTGTTCAAATCCTTGTCAAAATCTCTTGAGCACCTTGGTAACCCCAAGTGCAACAAGTTTTATCAAAACCCATGAGTTCCTTGGTAACCCCAAGTACATCATGCTCTTGAGCACCTTGGTAACCCCAAGTGCAACAAGTTTAACAAAATCTCTTTGAATTCCTTGGTAGACACACAAGGGCATCAAGTTTTTATATTAGAAGTTGGAATGTCGAGATCTCCCATAGTTCAAACTTTAGTTGCTCAGTATTGTCCATAACCGGGGACACGGCTAAGTACTTAGATTTTAGTTACTTCTGCAGAAGGAGTACACTTTACCCACATGTCACAATTCCATCCTTTTGCCACCAGAGGCCTACTGGATTAGTGCTCACCAAGATGGAGTACTGGCAGATTGAGAATGTGACGAAGTCTTTCCAAAAGGTCCTCCCATACATCATTGCTAGCTTTGTCTTCAGCCCCCATGAAGCATTCCAGATCCCCATGTCCAGTAACTAAAGACAATGTATGGGTCTTCCTAATGTAATTGACTAAGCCAGAGCCATAATAGCATGTGGTTGCACACGAAAGCCACAATTGGAGAAGCATGTTTGATCTCTAAGTTTCCTAGGTGGTTTTCTTTTGGAGCACAACACAAAGTGATTGCCATAGACATGGTTCCCTTTTGTTGCCACCTTCTCCAAACTTAAAGTATCCTCCACCTAGGTGGTTCATTGAGTCCTTGTTTTATTATGTAAAACACAAGTTCTTTTCTCAATCTTTGTAAAATCTCAACATGTATCTCTTTTTCAAATTATAGCATATAGCATGGCTAAGCATGTACAACTTCAATATTTTCACTAAGGAGTGTATAGGGAATCCTATTAGGATTTAGCATAGCATAAGTATAGAATTATCTTTTCATGCATGTTTTCAAATCCAGTAAATATAATGAAAATAGTAGGACTTTTGTATGATAGTGTAACTTTCCTTTTGGTAGGGAATGGGGGTTCACTTCCTTGATCTTGCTAGTTTCACACTTTGCTAATTTCACTACAAGTCAATCAAGCAAATCACCAAATCAACTAACATTCCAAACCAAGGTTAAACAAACAATTTCACACACATAGCAATGGAGTCAAAGTCATGCAAAGGGGGTTCTTTTTGCAAGGTTGGTCTCTACTAGGTTTATAAACTTTGTATGGTCCAAATTGGTCATTTACCAAAATGGCAAAGTCATTAGTTTAGAGGGTTTTGCTCAAAATCTATTTTAAAATCCATTCAACATTTTATGTGGTGAAAATTATTCTTTTCAAAGCAAAACTTTATGTTTTTCACCAAGTGAGTTGACCTTGGTAAGGCTTGGTGTTTTGGGTCAGTAGGTTTGGTCCATAACATTTTCCCAAAGTTTTCCTTGCAAAAACATTTTCCATAACAAAATCAATGAGTTTATTTTGGCTAGGAAATGGCTAATTTAAATAATTCATCCTATATTTCTCCAAATTCATTTTTAACACTAAGGGTTGGTTCCTAGGGTCAGTAAGATCACACAAATCCATTTTGCAAAAGATTTAATCCTAAAATCAATTTTAAACGATTTTTATACTCTAAACAAGTACACAAATGTTTCTGCAAATTCAAACCAGCTATTAGATACTATTTGTCAAACTAAGGCCATGGTTGGCTAGGGCTTGTTCTCCTGATTTCATTGATATAAAATTTGTAATTTTTGGACATGTGGTTTGAAAATTACAAGGGTTTGAAGTTTGCAATTTATTCTGTTTTCAAAACTGGTTTTAGATCTAATACAGGCCACGCGTCGAGCCGTGATTGGCCGGTACCGATTCGTCTGGATCGCGTGCTGCGGCGCGTTGGATCAAATGTGAATCGTGCGGCTCAGATGCTCCTATACCGTTTCACTTAAATCGTTCTGTCTACGTCGTAGGATGGTGATCTAACGGCTCTCGCTTGCTTGACTAGAAGCTGGCGGCGCTGCGCGGCGACGGATGGCGGCGACGGTCAGGAGAGATGTTCGCGGTGGTTCTAGGAAGCGAGGAAGACAGAGGGGGTGCTCACCATGTTCGCGAGGACGCGGTGGTGCTCGAGGAGGTGTTGGTCTGGCGAGGGGCGCTCTGGTCTTGGCAGGATTTCTCGCCGGAGTTGCTGCGGGCGGCGGTGCTCTCGGGTTGCTGTCGAGGACGATGCTGCAGATCTCCAGGAGGTAAACAAAACACATAGTCAGGAGCGCAAGGACACGGCGAAGGTGTGTGCGTGAACGAGAAGGCGCGGGGCGGTCTGGTTCACCTGGGAGACGTCGCCGGAGAAGAAACAGACACGGCGGCGCTCTGTGCTTGACGATGGCGAGGATTGGGGGCGCCCTAAGACAAACGGGAAGTGCCGTTAGGTTCGTATGAGCTTGGAGATCATCATCGTGTTCTCGGGGAGGAGAGGGGCGACTAGAATCTACCTGTGAGGCTCGTCGGAGAAAGAGGCAGACGGTGGCGACGGTGGTCGTCGTGGTTGTCGACGCTCTAGATCGCTCGGGGGCAAGCTGATGCTACGGGGATGATCGCCAGGAGGTGGGGATCACGAGAGGATGGTCGAGGAGGCAAGGGGCAGCGAGGCTTCGTCTGAATTGCTCGAGGAGGGTCGTCGGAGTAGCAGCGGTACAGAGGGAAATTGGGGCGGCCTGGAGGCAGAGGGGAGGCGGTGTCTGAGGGAAAACGGAGGAGAGAGCGGGGCGATTAAAAGGGCGTGGTCGCGGCGAGGTTTAATGCACGGATTAACGCTGATTGATGGAGCTATCAACGGGAAGAAACGGCAGCGAGGTGAGGGGAGAAGGGGTCGCGCGGGGAAGAAGGAGAACAGTGGAAAGGGGGGGTCCAGCGGTCAGTGGGAATAGAAGAGTGGAGGAGGTCCACTTGTCAGCCTCAGTGCAGGTTTCTTTTGCGGTGTAGAAAAACGGTTCGGAAGAGGAGGTGGGCTGCGAGTTGGGCTGTTGGGCCAGATTGTTGGGCTGGTCGTTTTCCCTTATTTTTTTTCTGTTTACTTTGTTTTATTCTTTTCTAATTCCATTTTCTGATTTGAAATTCAATTCATAATTCAAATAACAAGATAACATTCAATTAATTCAAACAATCATCACACTTATAATGAGTTTTTGGTTCTGTTTTATCAGCATAAATTAATTATCAAATAAAATAATGTCTTAATATCCCTTTATTAATAAAATAACAGAGTCCTTTATTTATTTAATATGGTTTGATTTATTTAATAAAAACATCACTTGAATTTCAAACACTTTCATAATCAAATCAGTAGGTTTTATTTGGAAATAAAGAATATTTGGAAACTTGTTTAAGACAAAATAACATCTTTATTTTAGAGTCCATTATTAATTAAATAAAATAGACTTTCATTATTAATTCAACTAGGGTTTGTTTTATTGAGAATCTTTATTTTAAAATCTAAAATAAAGACAAAACACTTTATTAGGTTTTATTAGAGAATATAAAATACTTGGAAAACCTATTTAAACAAAATAATAAGTTTTGGTGTTTATTTAAAATGGGAAATGCCTTTACTTAAATAAAAATTGGATACTAAATCCTCATTATTTTATTTAAATAAACCTTTACTATTTTTATTCGAAACAAATGTTTTAAATCCAAAGCTTGTCCAAGGTTTAATTTGGCTTTATAAAATAATCTTTATTTATAAATCCATCTTTTCTTTTGAATACCAAATCTTTTTATTTTAAAAGATCCAAAATATTATTTCCAAAATATTTTGTTTTCCTTTATTTAAAATGTTTATCTTTTTAAATCCTTTTAGGATTTTATTTAATTCAAAGGGGTTTGATGTTCCAATTGAATTCAAAAGTTTCTTCTGGCTCTGAAAAAATCAAACAAAGTTTTATTTCTATTCATTTATTTTTCACATTACAAGATTTGGAAAATCTTGGGATGTGACAGGCTACCACCCTTAAAATAAATCTCGTCCCGAGATTTGGGAAGGCTAGGGTTACAAGCAGGTTCAAAAACAACTAGGGTACTACCACCCTTAAAAATTTTCAAACAAAAATTACATATTGGCCTTCTTGGGTCCTGGAAAACTTCTCTAAGCAAACTTTTGCTTTGCTTCCACACTTGACTCATGGGCCAAGGTTGAGTTTCTCCATAGGCTTGTTCAACTTGTTTTTCATCCTTTCTGGACAGTTGCTTGCATAGTGTCCTGGATTCTTGCAGTTGAAGCAATGAATGTCCTTGAGTTCTTTGCGTGGCTCTTGTGGGCAAGTTGCTACATAGTGGCCTGGTTCTTTGCAGTTGTTGCACCACACTTGGTCAATCTCTTTATTCTTCTTGTTCTCTGGGCATCCACTGGAGTAGTGTCCCATTTCCTTACATTTACGACATTGCACAAGGCTCATGTCTTGCTTGGGCTTCTTGATTTTCTTTGATCCTTTGAACTGGGTTGTCTTGTTTGGATGTAGAAGTGGTCCTTTTCCTTTGGTATACTTGGATCCTTCTTGTTTCCTTTGTTCCACCATGGCATAGATGGGACATAGACCTGGAGTATGATCACTTCCTTCACACAGGTAGCAAGTAGCTTGAGAGGTAGGACATTGTCCAACAAGATGATCTTCTTCACAATTGGGGCATTGTCCTTCATGCTCCTTGGAAGTATGATCCTTGTCTCCACAAGTAATGCAAGCTGGGGCTCCATCTAGAACAATATTCTTTTCATCCTTGTTATCATACATTCTCTTTGGATAGTTTTCTTCCATGCTGATCATTTGATTAGTCACCTTAAGCATCAGTTGGGATTGTTCCTCCAAAAACCTTTGCAGTGCTGGATCCTTATCACTATTGTTGACTAGGAACTGAGCTGTTAGTTGGTTCAACTGGTGTTGGGTTGCTATGAGCTCTGTTATGCTATCAGCTTGGTTGGTGTTGGTGTCATCAATCTTGGAGTCTTTTGGAGTAGTCATCTGTTTGGGTTTGAAGGGAGTTTAGAATAGGCAAGATATTTCTAAGGAATTATTTCTAAACACACACATCACAAATCACACAAACAATGTGCATGCAATCAAAAACAGTCATTTCACTCAAACAACAAAGTTCAAGCACATTTTGAGGCAAAAAAATATTTTTGTTACACCACATAAGTTGGTGTGTTTGACTTAACTATAAATGGTGGTCCATCTATATGGTTTACTTGTGATCTTTCCTTCCTTCATGCTTCTTCTTGTATGAAATCTTGGTTTCCTTGAGAAAAACTCTTGGTTGCCATACTTCAAAGTTGTTGATGGCTCCTTCTTATTTTGCATTCCCTCAGTCTCTAAATCTTAAGTAAGATTTCCTTGTTTCACTTGTGGTCCTTAGTAGTTTCCAAGTTGGAAGTCCTTGGTGAACATGCTGAAGATGTTGAAGTCATTAGAGTTGAAAGTGTTGAAGAAGTCCTTTGTACATGGTGTAGTCTTTGGCCATGGGTAGGTTTTTCCATCAAGTTGAAGTAGAAGAGGTGTAGAGTTAAAACCAAAATGGTTGAGGAAAGAGTTTACAAGTGTTTTTTGTAAATAAGTTTTGGAACAAAATACAACTCCTATTTTTCTAAGGGTTTTTGTCTAATCCTAGGGTTTACAAATCCTACAGGCAACACAATGCTCTGATACCATCTGTAGAGGTCCCAACCCAATATGTTAGGTTCCTCCTGTGTTTTACAATGCTAGTCCCTGGATCAATAGCTAGCATCCACAGTTAAGATGTAATATCAAGATACAAAGGTCATAATATAAATGTATAACCAGGAATAATATAAGTTTATTACATCAAACATAGCTCATTGGCTATTACAATACATTGCAGCGGAATAATTATAGTCATGGGTCCTTCATCTTCAAAGTGCCACAGGCAGATGTTGGTTGTAGACTTTGTAGTCCTAGTCAATCAAACAATCTTCATTTAAAACAATCAACCTGCAACATTACAAGTTACAGCCACAAGGGTCAATACATTTTGAATTGTATTGGCAAGCTTCACTTTTATGTATATTAATGGTGGATCCTATCATTATATGCATATTTGGCTAAGTAGAGTTTAAGGCTTATTTGCATAAAGCAATATTTTATCCTATCTTTTCAAAAGGGTTTTAAAGTCCTTTGTCAAATTTCTTTTCCAAGTTCCTTGAACTCCTTGGTAGAAACTCAAGTGTTCAAATCCTTGTCAAAATCTCTTGAGCACCTTGGTAACCCCAAGTGCAACAAGTTTTATCAAAACCCATGAGTTCCTTGGTAACCCCAAGTACATCATGCTCTTGAGCACCTTGGTAACCCCAAGTGCAACAAGTTTAACAAAATCTCTTTGAATTCCTTGGTAGACACACAAGGGCATCAAGTTTTTATATTAGAAGTTGGAATGTCGAGATCTCCCATAGTTCAAACTTTAGTTGCTCAGTATTGTCCATAACCGGGGACACGGCTAAGTACTTAGATTTTAGTTACTTCTGCAGAAGGAGTACACTTTACCCACATGTCACAATTCCATCCTTTTTCCACCAGAGGCCTACTGGATTAGTGCTCACCAAGATGGAGTACTGGCAGATTGAGAATGTGACGAAGTCTTTCCAAAAGGTCCTCCCATACATCATTGCTAGCTTTGTCTTCAGCCCCCATGAAGCATTCCAGATCCCCATGTCCAGTAACTAAAGACAATGTATGGGTCTTCCTAATGTAATTGACTAAGCCAGAGCCATAATAGCATGTGGTTGCACACGAAAGCCACAATTGGAGAAGCATGTTTGATCTCTAAGTTTCCTAGGTGGTTTTCTTTTGGAGCACAACACAAAGTGATTGCCATAGACATGGTTCCCTTTTGTTGCCACCTTCTCCAAACTTAAAGTATCCTCCACCTAGGTGGTTCATTGAGTCCTTGTTTTATTATGTAAAACACAAGTTCTTTTCTCAATCTTTGTAAAATCTCAACATGTATCTCTTTTTCAAATTATAGCATATAGCATGGCTAAGCATGTACAACTTCAATATTTTCACTAAGGAGTGTATAGGGAATCCTATTAGGATTTAGCATAGCATAAGTATAGAATTATCTTTTCATGCATGTTTTCAAATCCACTAAATATAATGAAAATAGTAGGACTTTTGTATGATAGTGTAACTTTCCTTTTGGTAGGGAATGGGGGTTCACTTCCTTGATCTTGCTAGTTTCACACTTTGCTAATTTCACTACAAGTCAATCAAGCAAATCACCAAATCAACTAACATTCCAAACCAAGGTTAAACAAACAATTTCACACACATAGCAATGGAGTCTAAGTCATGCAAAGGGGGTTCTTTTTGCAAGGTTGGTCTCTACTAGGTTTATAAACTTTGTATGGTCCAAATTGGTCATTTACCAAAATGGCAAAGTCATTAGTTTAGAGGGTTTTGCTCAAAATCTATTTTAAAATCCATTCAACATTTTATGTGGTGAAAATTATTCTTTTCAAAGCAAAACTTTATGTTTTTCACCAAGTGAGTTGCCCTTGGTAAGGCTTGGTGTTTTGGGTCAGTAGGTTTGGTCCATAACATTTTCCCAAAGTTTTCCTTGCAAAAACATTTTCCATAACAAAATCAATGAGTTTATTTTGGCTAGAAAATGGCTAATTTAAATAATTCATCCTATATTTCTCCAAATTCATTTTTAACACTAAGGGTTGGTTCCTAGGGTCAGTAAGATCACACAAATCCATTTTGCAAAAGATTTAATCCTAAAATCAATTTTAAACGATTTTTATACTCTAAACAAGTACACAAATGTTTCTGCAAATTCAAACCAGCTATTAGATACTATTTGTCAAACTAAGGCCATGGTTGGCTAGGGCTTGTTCTCCTGATTTCATTGATATAAAATTTGTAATTTTTGGACATGTGGTTTGAAAATTACAAGGGTTTGAAGTTTGCAATTTATTCTGTTTTCAAAACTGGTTTTAGATCTAATACAGGCCACGCGTCGAGCCGTGATTGGCCGGTACCGATTCGTCTGGATCGCGTGCTGCGGCGCGTTGGATCAAATGTGAATCGTGCGGCTCAGATGCTCCTATACCGTTTCACTTAAATCGTTCTGTCTACGCCGTAGGATGGTGATCTAACGGCTCTCGCTTGCTTGACTAGAAGCTGGCGGCGCTGCGCGGCGACGGACGGCGGCGACGGTCAGGCGAGATGTTCGCGGTGGTTCTAGGAAGCGAGGAAGACAGAGGGGGTGCTCACCGTGTTCGCGAGGACGCGGTGGTGCTCGAGGAGGTGTTGGTCTGGCGAGGGGCGCTCTGGTCTTGGCAGGATTTCTCGCCGGAGTTGTTGCTGGCGGCGGTGCTCTCGGGTTGCTGTCGAGGACGATGCTGCAGATCTCCAGGAGGTAAACAAAAAACATAGTCAGGAGCGCAAGGACACGGCGAAGGTGTGTGCGTGAACGAGAAGGCGCGGGGCGGTCTGGTTCACCTGGGAGACATCGCCGGAGAAGAAACAGACACGGCGGCGCTCTGTGCTTGACGATGGCGAGGATTGGGGGCGCCCTAAGACAAACGGGAAGTGCCGTTAGGTTCGTATGAGCTTGGAGATCATCATCGTGTTCTCGGGGAGGAGAGGGGCGACCAGAATCTACCTGTGAGGCTCGTCGGAGAAAGAGGCAGACGGTGGCGACGGTGGTCGTCGTGGTTGTCGACGCTCTGGATCGCTCGGGGGCAAGCTGATGCTACGGGGATGATCGCCAGGAGGTGGGGATCACGAGAGGATGGTCGAGGAGGCAAGGGGCGGCGAGGCTTCGTCTGAATTGCTCGAGGAGGGTCGTCGGAGTAGCAGCGGTACAGAGGGAAATTGGGGCGGCCTGGAGGCAGAGGGGAGGCGGTGTCTGAGGGAAAACGGAGGAGAGAGCGGGGCGATTAAAAGGGCGTGGTCGCGGCGAGGTTTAATGCACGGATTAACGCTGATTGATGGAGCTATCAACGGGAAGAAACGGCAGCGAGGTGAGGGGAGAAGGGGTCGCGCGGGGAAGAAGGAGAACAGTGGAAAGGGGGGGTCCAGCGGTCAGTGGGAATAGAAGAGTGGAGGAGGTCCACTTGTCAGCCTCAGTGCAGGTTTCTTTTGCGGTGTAGAAAAACGGTTCGGAAGAGGAGGTGGGCTGCGAGTTGGGCTGTTGGGCCAGATTGTTGGGCTGGTCGTTTTCCCTTATTTTTTTCTGTTTACTTTGTTTTATTCTTTTCTAATTCCATTTTCTGATTTGAAATTCAATTCATAATTCAAATAACAAGATAACATTCAATTAATTCAAACAATCATCACACTTATAATGAGTTTTTGGTTCTGTTTTATCAGCATAAATTAATTATCAAATAAAATAATGTCTTAATATCCCTTTATTAATAAAATAACAGAGTCCTTTATTTATTTAATATGGTTTGATTTATTTAATAAAAACATCACTTGAATTTCAAACACTTTCATAATCAAATCAGTAGGTTTTATTTGGAAATAAAGAATATTTGGAAACTTGTTTAAGACAAAATAACATCTTTATTTTAGAGTCCATTATTAATTAAATAAAATAGACTTTCATTATTAATTCAACTAGGGTTTGTTTTATTGAGAATCTTTATTTGAAAATCTAAAATAAAGACAAAACACTTTATTAGGTTTTATTAGAGAATATAAAATACTTGGAAAACCTATTTAAACAAAATAATAAGTTTTGGTGTTTATTTAAAATGGGAAATGCCTTTACTTAAATAAAAATTGGATACTAAATCCTCATTATTTTATTTAAATAAACCTTTACTATTTTTATTCAAAACAAATGTTTTAAATCCAAAGCTTGTCCAAGGTTTAATTTGGTTTTATAAAATAATCTTTATTTATAAATCCATCTTTTCTTTTGAATACCAAATCTTTTTATTTTAAAAGATCCAAAATATTATTTCCAAAATATTTTGTTTTCCTTTATTTAAAATGTTTATCTTTTTAAATCCTTTTAGGATTTTATTTAATTCAAAGGGGTTTGATGTTCCAATTGAATTCAAAAGTTTCTTCTGGCTCTGAAAAAATCAAACAAAGTTTTATTTCTATTCATTTATTTTTCACATTACAAGATTTGGAAAATCTTGGGATGTGACAGAATCGTTCATTTCTCACTCAGGAACTTAACCGCACAGAGGATGACAACTGGACCCCACTCCCCTTTCCCCTCTATCGCTGACAAGACGACCCCACGACCACGTCAGCTTCTTCCCCACGCGAGCTGTTCTTCCTCCCGTTACTGCCGATTGATTCGCGTCGTCAATTCGCTTCAATGCCGCGTGATCAACGCCCCCTGGCCACACTCGCTTAAACGCCCGTTTCTCCTCTTCCATTCCCCCCAAACACCACGCCTCGAGAGCCACCAGGCTGTCTCCAATCTCTTCTGCACCGCCGCCTTCTCCGACAAGGTTCTTGGCCAATTCCGGCAGCACCGCATCGCCCCTTACCTCCCCGAGCACACAGGCAAGCTCCCCAGGCCCTGGCGCATCTTTCTGCATCCGCAGCTCGTTCGCGCGCGCCTCTGAGCCTCGACAGCGACGACTCCAAGCGCCGCCACCGTCTGCTTCCTCTCCGGTGACCCTCCCCGTAAGCATGCGTCCGCCCCTCTCCTTCCCGATGACACTTCTGCACTCACCGCACTCGCCCGCATCTAACCGTGCACTTATTTTGCTTCGGGACGATCTGCAGCCTCGCCCTCGACCACGACCGTGCGCAACCGACGCCAGCAAGAACTCCGGTGAGCAATAGCCGTGAACTCCGTGCGCCCCTTGAATCCTCGAGAACACCTTGAGCTTCCCCAGGCTTCTGTGAACACGGTGAGCATATTCCTTTCCTCCCTCGCTTCCTGTAGCGTCGACTCCGCCGCCGTCTGACCGCTCCGCCGCCAGTAGCCACCGCAGCGCCGCCCGTCTCTGGCAAGTGTGCTAGGTGCCGTGCGATTAGGATCCAGCGGCTAGGATAGAAAGAGAGTGAAGGGGTAAGGATGAACCTGTGCCGTGAGATATCAGTTAGATCCAACGTCCTACAGCGCGTGATCCAGACGAAACGGTATCAGCAAATAGAAAGGCGCCACGTGGCTCAGGCTTCGATTTAAAACAGATTTGAATCTATTAGATATGTGATTTTGTAAATTGCACAACTTTTAAACCACATGTCCAAATTTTGCAAACTTTATATCAATGGAATCAGTGGAACAAGACCTAGCCAACCATGCAATTTGTTTGGTAAAAAGCTTCTGGTAAAATGTTTGTTTTTGCAGAAACTTATGTATGCTTGTTTAGGATGTAAAAATTGTTCAAAAATGATTTTGAGGATAAAATCTTTTGCAAATGGTGTGTTTTGAACCTACTGACCATAGAAAACACTTTGTGGATTCAAAAATGTATTTGGTGAAACAAAAGAATGAATCTTGGATTAAAACCAATTCTAGTCAAATAAAAATATGGTTTATTTATTAAAAATAGTTTTGGAAGAAATCCTTTGCGAAATGTTTTGTTTTAAACCCTCTGACCCCAAACACCAAGTTTTATGGTTTGAAAACATATTTTGTGAACCCTATAGATTAATGCCTTAGTAAAAACATTTCTACACCACATAAAATGATACCTTGTTTTGAAAATGGTTTATGAAGTGAAATCTTTTGCAAATGACTTTGCCACTTTATAAAATGACCATTAGGTGTTTTCAAATGTTTATGACCCATTAGGAACCACTTTTTCAAACAAAACAAAGCTTGGCATGCTTGCATGCATTACTTTGACTTTATCATTTTATGTGATGATTTGCTTGATTGGTAGATTGAGATTGTGCCTTGCTTGATTGAATTTTAGTGACTTGAAGAGTGTGATTATTGCAAGGACAAGGAGTGAACTTATACCCTCTACCAAAAAGGCAAGTGATGCTTCATACTTTTGTCCCATTACTTTCACTATGCATTAGTGATTTCTCTAAGTAAAACTTGCATGGAATTTTGCTAAGTATAAACCTTGCTATGGGAAAACCTAGTAGATGAAACCTTAGTAGAAATTTTGCTAAGTTAAGGTTCCTACTACTATCAAGCTTAGTTTAGCTAATAGAAAACAAGGGTGGAATATACATTCATACTATGGAAAATTTCTAAGTCTGAGGACTTGTGTTTTTGTTTAATAAAACAACTAAGTTAATGAATCACATGGGTGGAATGGTAATTGCTTGGTGGTTTTTGGTTGAGTGGTTACACAAGGCCCATGGCTATGGTTTACCTTGTGTATCACACTTGTGGATTGCCACCCAGGAACAAAGAGATTTGAGATGTCAAATGTTGAGAAGCTTCAAGTGCAACCACTTGGCATTATGGGCTCTGCCTGGATCATATAGGTTGCAAGAACTTAGCCATATGGACAGTTGGTGGTAGGGTTTGATAGGTTGGAGTGCGTCCATTTTGGTCTAAGGGAAGGCTTATGAAAGATCTTGTCTTGGGAAACCATGTCTTGTGGGGAAAGTGCACCACCTCTGCAGAGTGTAAAATCTAAGTACTTAGCCATGTCCCTGGCAAAGGACAATTTGAGCATCAAGACATGGAAGCTATCAAGAATCTCATCATCCAAACTTCTAAGTTAAAAACTTGTTGTTGAACAAGGGTTAAAGGATCTTCAATCTTTGATTGGGAGGTGCCTTGGGAAAGATTTTGTCAAAGCAAAAACTTAGTATTTTCAAATGTTAAGGAAAAATCTATTTTGAGCAATGCAAGCCTCAACTCCACTTAGCCAAATGCATATAGATGATAGACTCCACTATACTACCATAGTATCACTTGCCAATACAATTCAAATGCATTGACCCTTGTGGCTGTAACTTGTTATGTTGCAGGTTTGTTTGATTTAGTGAAGTGTGTTGATTAGGATTACAAAGTCTACAACCAACATGTCTGCCTGTGGCACTTTGAAGATGAAGGACCCCATGCTTATAGATATTCTGCTGCAATGTAATGTAATATCCAAATGAGCTATGAAAGATGTAATAAAATATTTTATTCCTGGTTATAAAGTTGTATTATGACCATTGATTCTTGATATTACATCTTAACTGTGGATGCTAGCTATTGATCCAGGGACTAGCATTGTAAACACAGGGGACTCTACCTTATTAAAGGTTGGGATCCTGATAGATGGTATCCGAGCATTGTGTTGCCTGTAGGATTTGTAACCCTAGGATTGGACAAAACACCTTAGAAGAATAGGAGTTGTATTTGTTCCAAAACTTATTTACAAACAATCTAGTAAACTCTTTCCTCAACCATTTTGGTGTTGATTCTACATCTCTTCTATTTCAACTTGTTGGAAAAACCTACCCCATGGCCAAAGACTTCACCATGTGCAAAGGACTTCTTCAACTCTAATGACTTCAACATCTTCAACTCTAATGACTTCAACATCATCAGCATATTCACCCAAGGACTTCAACCTTGGAAATCACTAAGGACAAGTGAGACAAGAAATCTTGCCCAAGACTTGAAGACTAATGAAATACAACTTAAAAGGAACCATCATCACCTTGAAGTTTTGAGACCAAGATGCAAGAAATTCTCTAAGGATACAAAGATCTTGTTCATGAAGAATCAACTAAGAAGGATGGAAAGATTTCAAGTGAACCATATAGATGGACCACCATATCTTGTTTAAGTCAAACACACCCACTTATGTGGTGTAACAAAAATATTTTGTTGCCTAAAAATGTGCTTGAACTTTGTTGTTTGAGTGAAATGTTTGTTTGTGATTGCTTGCACATTGCTTGTGTGAATTGTGAAGTGTGTGATTAGAACCCATACTTAGAAATATTTTTCCTATTCTAATCCCAAATTCAACCCAAACAGATGACTTCTCCAAGAGACTCCAACATCAAGGATGGTGACACCAACAACAACCAAGAGGACAACATGAGAGAACTCATAGCAACCCAAAACCAGTTGAACCAAGAGACAACTCAGCTTTTAGCCAACAACAATGGACTAGACCCAGCCATACAAAGGATTTTGAAACTTCAATCCCAATTGTTGCAAGGATTGGTTACTCAAATGATCAACATGGGAGAAAACTCTTCCCAAGGAGTTTATGACAACAAGGATGACAAAGATGCTATTCTAGAAGGAACCCAAGCTTGCAATATTTGTGAAGATAAGGATCATACATCCAAGGAGCATGAGGATCAATGCCCCAAGAAGAGAGAAAGATTTCCCACCTTTGAGGTGAGATATGGAGAGCATGAACTAGAAGAACTCCTAGCTTTGGAGAGACCCAAGAAGAAGAAGAAATGCCCCAACCCTAACAAGAAGGATATTACTCAAGTACAATGTTACTATTGCAAAGAGATGGGACACTATGCCAGTGAATGCCCAGAAAAGAAGAAGAACCAAGAAGACAAACAAAAGCTAGTGAAACCCAAGATAAGGAAGGATTTTAGCCAAGTGATGTGCAACCACTGCAAAGAGTTAGGACATTATGCATCATATTGTCCAGAGAATCCACCTCAAGACCTCAGCCTTATCACATGTTTCAAATGCAAGGAACTAGGCCACTATGCAAACTTCTTTCCAGGAAAGTTACACCAAGATCCCAAGAAGGCCAATATGTAATTTAGTTGGAAAAATTTTAAGGGTGGTAGTACCCTAGATGCTTTGAGCCAATTTGTAACCCTAGCCTTCCCAAATCTCGGGACGAGATTTATTTTAAGGGTGGTAGCCTGTCACATCCCAAGATTTTCCAAATCTTGTAATGTGAAAAAAATAAATGAATAAAATAAAACTTTGTTGATTTTCAGGGTGAGAAGAAACTTTTGAATCCAATTGGAAACTTTCGAAACCTATTTGGATCAAATAAAATCCTAAAGGGATTTAAAAAGATAAATAAACAATAAACTTAAAAATATTTAAAATTACTATTTTTTGGATCTTTTAATAAAAGATTTAGTTTTCAAATGAAAAGGTGGAAATATAAATAAGGATTATTTTAAATAGCAAAATTAAACCTTGGCCAAGCTTATGAAATAAAATGTTTTTCTTTGATTAAAAGGGGTAAAGGTTTATTTAAATAAAATAATGAGGATTTATTAATATCCAAATTTATTAAAAATAAAGGTTTTACCATTTTAATTAAACATCAAAAATTTGTTAAATTATTTTAAACAAGTTTTCCAAGTATTTTATATTTTCAAATAAAACCTACTGATTTGGTTTTGATAACATTTAGATTTCAAATGGAGTTTTTAAATAAATAAATCAAAACCTGTTTTGAATTAATAAATAAAGTCTATTTTATTTAATTATTAAATAGATCCTAAAAAGAATAAAAATATTATTTTATTTTGCACTTGATTTGTGTTGTTAAACAGAACTAACACAATACAAAGTTTGGTGAATGTTTTGATTTGATTTGTTGATTGATTGGTTTGATTGAATTTCAAAACAGAAAATCAAAAGATAAAAAGAAAAAGATTCAGAACAGAAAAAAATAGAGCAAAGATGACCTAGCCCAGCTAAGCCCATCCCAGCCCAGCAGCCCACCTCTCTCCCCAGCGAATTGTTCATTTCTCACTCAGGAACTTAACCGCACAGATGATGACAACTGGACCCCACTCCCCTTTCCCCTCTATCGCTGACAAGACGACCCCACGACCACGTCAGCTTCTTCCCCACGCGACCTGTTCTTCCTCCCGTTACTGCCGATTGATTCGCGTCGTCAATTCGCTTCAATGCCGCGTGATCAACGCCCCCTGACCATACTCGCTTAAACGCCCGTTTCTCCTCTTCCATTCCCCCCAAACACCATGCCTCGAGAGCCACCAGGCTGTCTCCAATCTCTTCTGCACCGCCGCCTTCTCTAACGAGGTTCTTGGCCAATTCCGGAAGAACCGCATCGCCCCTTACCTCCCCGAGCACACAGGCAAGCTCCCCAGGCCCTGGCGCATCTTTCTGCATCCGCAGCTCGCTCGCGCGCGCCTCTGAGCCTTGACAGCGACGACTCCAAGCGCCGCCACCGTCTGCTTCCTCTCCGGCGACACTCCCCGTAAGCATGCGTCCGCCCCTCTACTTCCCGATGACACTCCTGCACTCACCGCACTCGCCCGCATCTAACCGTGCACTTATTTTGCTTCAGGACGATCTGCAGCCTCGCCCTCGACCACGACCATGTGCAACCGATGCCAGCAAGAACTCCGGTGAGCAATAGCCGTGAACTCCGTGCGCCCCTTGACTCCTCGAGAACACCTTGAGCTTCCCCAGGCTTCTGCGAACAAGGTGAGCATATTCCTTTCCTCCCTCGCTTCCTATAGCGTCGACTCCGCCGCCGTCTAACCGCTCCGCCGCCAGTAGCCACCGCAAAGCCGCCCGTCTCTGGCAAGTGTGCTAGGTGCCGTGCGATTAGGATCCAGCGGCTAGGATAGAAAGAGAGCGAAGGGGTAAGGATGAACCTGCGCCGTGCGATATCAGTTAGATCCAACGGCCTACAGCGCGTGATCCAGACAAAACGGTATCAGCAAATAGAAAGGCGCCACGTGGCTCAGGCTTCGATTTAAAACAGATTTGAATCTATTAGATATGTGATTTTGTAAATTGCACAACTTTTAAACCACACGTCCAAATTTTGCAAACTTTATACCAATGGAATCAGTGGAACAAGACCTAGCCAAATATGCAATTTGTTTAGTAAAAATCTTCTGGTAAAATGTTTGTTTTTGCAGAAACTTATGTATGCTTGTTTAGGATGTAAAAATTGTTCAAAAATGATTTTGAGGATAAAATCTTTTGCAAATGGTGTGTTTTGAACCTACTGACCATAGGAAACACTTTGTGGATTCAAAAATGTATTTGGTGAAACAAAAGAATGAATCTTGGATTTAAAACCAATTCTAGTCAAATAAAAATATGGTTTATTTATTAAAAATAGTTTTGGAAGAAATCCTTTGCGAAATGTTTTGTTTTAAACCCTCTGACCCCGAACACCAAGTTTTATGGTTTGAAAACATATTTTGTGAACCCTATAGATTAATGCCTTAGTAAAAACATTTCTACACCACATAAAATGATACCTTGTTTTGAAAATGGTTTATGAAGTGAAATCTTTTGCAAATGACTTTGCCACTTTATAAAATGACCATTAAGTGTTTTCAAATGTTTATGACCCATTAGGAACCACTTTTTCAAACAAAACAAAGCTTGGCATGCTTGCATGCATTACTTTGACTTTATCATTTTATGTGATGATTTGCTTGATTGGTAGATTGAGATTGTGCCTTGCTTGATTGAATTGTAGTGACTTGAAGAGTGTGATTGTTGCAAGGACAAGGAGTGAACTTATACCCTCTACCAAAAAGGCAAGTGATGCTTCATACTTTTGTCCCATTACTTTCACTATGCATTAGTGATTTCTCTAAGTAAAACTTGCATGGAATTTTGCTAAGTATAAACCTTGCTATGGGAAAACCTAGTAGATGAAACCTTAGTAGAAATTTTGCTAAGTTAAGGTTCCTACTACTATCAAGCTTAGCTTAGCTAATAGAAAACAAGGGTGGAATATACATTCATACTATGGAAAATTTCTAAGTCTGAGGACTTGTGTTTTTGTTTAATAAAACAACTAAGTTAATGAATCACATGGGTGGAATGGTAATTGCTTGGTGGTTTTTGGTTGAGTGGTTACACAAGGCCCATGGCTATGGTTTACCATGTGTATCACACTTGTGGATTGCCACCCAGGAACAAAGAGATTTGAGATGTCAAATGTTGAGAAGCTTCAAGTGCAACCACTTGGCATTATGGGCTCTGCCTGGATCATATAGGTTGCAAGAACTTAGCCATATGGACAGTTGGTGGTAGGGTTTGATAGGTTGGAGCGCGTCCATTTTGGTCTAAGGGAAGGCTTATGCAAGATCTTGTCTTGGGAAACCATGTCTTGTGGGGAAAGTGCACCACCTCTGCAGAGTGTAAAATCTAAGTACTTAGCCATGTCCCTGGCAAAGGACAATTTGAGCATCAAGACATGGAAGCTATCAAGAATCTCATCATCCAAACTTCTAAGTTAAAAACTTGTTGTTGAACAAGGGTTAAAGGATCTTCCATCTTTGATTGGGAGGTGCCTTGGGAAAGATTTTGTCAAAGCAAAAACTTAGTATTTTCAAATGTTAAGGAAAAATCTATTTTGAGCAATGCAAGCCTCAACTCCACTTAGCCAAATGCATATAGATGATAGACTCCACTATACTACCATAGTATCACTTGCCAATACAATTCAAATGTATTGACCCTTGTGGCTGTAACTTGTTATGTTGTAGGTTTGTTTGATTTAGTGAAGTGTGTTGATTAGGATTACAAAGTCTACAACCAACATGTCTGCCTGTGGCACTTTGAAGATGAAGGACCCCATGCTTATAGATATTCTGCTGCAATGTAATGTAATAGCCAAATGAGCTATGAAAGATGTAATAAAATATTTTATTCCTGGTTATAAAGTTGTATTATGACCATTTATTCTTGATATTACATCTTAACTGTGGATGCTAGCTATTGATCCAGGGACTAGCATTGTAAACACAGGGGACTCTATCTTATTAAAGGTTGGGATCCTGACACATATACTACACAACTAAGCCTGAATTCTAGAGATATTATACTCAACTACTATATTTTGGGCTTAGAATATTGTGTGTTATATGTACAACATTGGGATTTCTTGGTTTTTCTTGGATATTATTGATTGACTAGATCTATGCATGAAGTTTGACTTGATGTGCAAATGCATGTTGCAACATCTAGTTACTACTTGATGTTATAGACCTAGATAGGAATGGGAATTCGTGTAAGGGAGTGACAAGTTTCAAAGACCAAGATGAAGATTTAAATGAAGGATGAAGCAAAGCATAAGGAGTATTAGCGCAGTTTGAAGGATAGATCAAGCTCAGGTTATTCTTAGCCAGATATAAGAAGGAAGTCTAGTGTAGAAAATACTTGGAGCAATAAGGAATCACGAACTTAGAATTCACCTAAAATAGGTAATGTTGATAGGAAATTAATAAAGTAGTAGTACCTAGTTCATGGAAGTATCATGAATTAGTACAAAGAAGAAGCTTTGGAACCAAAATGGTATTCAAGCTCTGACAATTCAGAGAGAATGCCAGTAGTATGTTGGAAACCATAGGGTAATACCTACAACCTAGGATGATCCGCAGCTGGTATTTGATCCATAGACAGTATTCTGATCCACAGTTGGTATCTTGTCCGCAGCCGGTGTGGTTGACATAGTTAACCAGATCATCTTAATGGTTGCATAAAGAGCATAAAACTTGGCCTAAGCTAATTAAGACATAAATGAGTATAAAATTTAAAGCGACCGTCTTTCTAGATGCTTCACGAAGTCAGGTCTATCAAAGCGAAAATGTTCAAATAGTAAGTAAAAATAATAATGACGAAAGATTCACTTCGGAGATCCACAATTGTGTGGATACACCATACAATCTTCCAGAAGACCCTAACTAGGTAGAGTATAAGATGGATAGAGACCAATATTCTAATTATAAAGCCAATAAATACTAAATAGACAGTTTGAATACTATTGGTAAACCGGGGGAGACTAAACATTAGAAATGAAAGTATTATTATCTGAATTTCCGAATAAAGGTTGGAGAAAAAGGACTAACCTACAACAACAGCAAGCCTTATTTTCATAAGGTTAAAAGAAAATCATCAGAAAAGTACTCTCCGAAGTATGTCTGGATGAAAGATCGAAGTTTACTTCAAGGAAGTAGTACTCAAACCGTAAGGCAATTGTTAAATAGTAATCAAAGAAGTACTTAAGGTAATAATGAAAACATTATCTAAAGCTTGCTAAGACAAAATCTTAGGGGTGATAAAATAGATTAATCTTAATAAACTAAGTCTAGAGGAAATAACACTTAAGTG
The DNA here is from genome assembly GCA_916181665.1 of Avena sativa. Classification (NCBI taxonomy): domain Eukaryota; kingdom Viridiplantae; phylum Streptophyta; class Magnoliopsida; order Poales; family Poaceae; genus Avena; species Avena sativa. The sequence goes on from OV702284.1 coordinate 33,466,542, forward strand.
GTCCTTAAGAGTGAATAATCACATCCAATTGGATATGTGTAGAGAAACAATAAATTCCAATCGGTATGGACAAAATGAGTTCAAATCTAACCTTTGGAAGGACCACCAGTATAAATCATAAAATGACAATCCAAAAATTTAGTATTTTGGCCACAACTATTGTGTTATAACAATTAAAACCCTGTTTTAGTGAGACTTCCTAGACTTTACATAGTAAAGTAAGAAAGTTCGATGATTAAATAAAAGGAGTTGGATTAGGATACCTAATCAGGAAATGAACTAAAGTGAGACCCAAATTAACGGATTTTGTAATAAGGATATATCCCGAAGGGACTAAAGTAAAAAGAACTTTGGAGTATTGGAGACACCAAGTTAAAGATTGTTGAGTATGGTGAGAATTCAAGGAAAGGATCTGGATATGGAATAATACAATTATTTCCATTTGAGGTTACCATGGAGTTGAGAAATGCCGTAACCAACACAAGTCAATTCCTTCCTCCGAAACATGAGAGTTTATGAACTTCGGGGATGGAGTTTATTTTAAGGGGGAGAGTCTGTAACATCCCAGCATTAGAGCTTAGAAATAAGCTGAACCCAGATGTGTGCATTGCATTCATGCATAGAAAATCCGAATAATTTTCGTGCTTTTGAACAAAACTTGTCAAAGTGATTGAAGCTTCTCTTAACTTGATGGAATTTAAGTAGATCATCAAGTTGACTGTGATAAGTTTCAATATGACCTTTGCTAAAACATTATTTTTAGGTAAGGGAGATTTGATCTAAGGGTAGATCAAATGTAATAAAAACTTAAACCCTAATACATTGCTTAATGATTAATATTTGATCCTTAAGTGATTATCTTAGTATTCATTACACAACTCATGAATACCAAGTTATAAATATAACTTAAGTAATAGGAATGTAACAACTAAATCTTGATCTATCTTAATCTCATCTACTTATACTTTGAGTATCATGGTAATACTTAACCCTAACTCTTTAGTTATATGGAGTAGGAGGGAAACCAATTCAAAGATCATTCACCATGTATATTTTTATCCATATCAATCTTTACCATTCCTATTGGAATCATATTCCAATATCTGTTGTTCATCAATGTTGAGTAATCAACTATTGATTCACCAATTCTTGATCTATCAATTCTTGACCTATCAACTCTTGTCCTTATTATAGCATTCACTTAAGGCCTATAAAGAAAGAAGTAAGAAGAGGTAAATAGTAATGCTAGATTTGAATATCATTTATAGGATGGGAGAGTTGGAAGAGAATAAGATCAATGTGATAATTGATGGAGTTAACTCACTCCTGGAATGATAGAAGGGTTATATGGAGCCTATAATTGTATGGTGATAAAGAAGATTATAAGGATGAATCCTGAAGATAGATACCAAGGAGTAATCCTATTGGATTAAGTAAGGATAGTCCATGAATAACATCCCTTAATCCAATAGAGATACTAAGAAGATAATTTCAACACAACTGTAATGTTGTATTGATGAAGCCCTGATTAGCCAACTGGAAACCTAAACCATAAAGGATCAAAGGATTATAATGATCATGCTTTAGTCACCAAGATTGAATGCTTATATCATGTATAAGTGACATTGGTGGGTAAAACATGGTTGAACTCTAGTATAAGATATTGGAGTTAAGAAGAGATAAGATAGTATGATTAGGATGATGTTAGAGCAGCATTGAACTATAGATTTAGTATTTTCCTCTTGGGAAATATTAAACACTTGAGGTGAAGTAGGATTTGATACACATATATATAAATCTATTATAGTAATGGTGGTGATGGATGATGAAGGAAGAGTATGAGAGGAGTTAGAAGTAACTACTTGTTGGATTGGAGGTTATCAATAGTAGAGTAATGGATATAACCAAGTATGGATATGAGAAGATTATGAAAAGCTTTAATGTCAAGCTCAGTGGATTTATAATGGGTTTAAAAGAATAAAGGTGGATAATAATATTCATGTGAAGTAAAGCTCATCATGTTAACACATGATGATGGATAGGAAGAAGTAGAATATCTAGGAAATGAATTCCTTAATCAGAAGTCCAGGATTATGAATTATGGAAGACAGGAATTCTTGGTAAACACCCAACTTTAAATATTAAACCAAACATAATATCCATTTCATCTGATTGATCTATCATCTTGTTCCCACAAAGCTTTATAGGAGTATTTCCTATATCAAATCACTTAAGCACATCTTTGTCATTCTCAACCATCATTATCCTAGGTGCTTAAGAACTATCTTTATCAGTTCTTTCTCATAAGTTAGCCTAGAAAACAATCCCACTATTTTACTTTAAATGGTGATATCATTAAAGATCATCAACATGAAGATAATATGTTTAACCATTAATCTTCACTCACATCAACAAAAGAATATAAGTAAATACAATTCAGAACCCTAAACTTATTAATGAGTTTTCTCATCAACATCTCATAAATATTCTATCTATATTCATTAGGCAAATTCCTTGATCCATTTCTCTAACCACTCATTCCATATGAGCATGGAATAAGTGGGGATACAATAATTATCAACTACCCTATACTTTACTATGTGATTAAATACATGAAAATAAACCCTATGACTATTACTAAACATTTTAAAACTTCATTACTCCAAATAAAAGTAAAAATAATGTTATAGTTAATTTTGAAAGATCTTAAAAAAATCCTAAAAACCCAAAATCCTACTTATTCTATTTAATAAAAGAATCTCTCTATAATTATAAAGTTAGAAAAAAATAAATAAAATATGCTATCAAAATACTAAATTCATACCAGAATTAGAAATACATTTTTTTATATAATGCAATTATATAGAAAATAAATTCTATAAATAAATTTCAATCAAATGTGTAATATTCAAACCTGAAAACAAAACAAAAAATATAAAAAGGTGAGTACAAGAAAAAAATAAAAGAAGTAGAGGCAGCATTAAATTCCACGGAAGTCAATTTCGACCCTCGATCTGTAAGATCATCTGCGGATTGTAGAGATCCCAACCTTTAATAAGGTAGAGATCCCTGTGTTTACAATGCTAGTCCCTGGATCAATAGCTAGCATCCACAGTTAAGATATAATATCAAGAAACAAAGGTCATAATACAACTTTATAACTAGGAATAAAATAATTCATTACATCTTACGTATATTGTTTGGCTATCTCATTACAATGCAGCAGAAATAACTATAGCATGGAGTCCTTCATCTTCAAAGTGCCACAGGCAATCATGTTGGTTGTAGACTTGTAATCCTAATCAACATACTTCACTAACATCAAACAAACCTGCAACATAATAAGTTACAGCCACAAGGGTCATTACATTTGAATTGTATTGGCAAGTGATACTATCGTAGTATAGTGGTATCTATCATCTATATGCATTTGGCTAAGTGGAGCTTAGGCTTGCTTTGCTCAAAATAGATTTTCCTTATCTTTTGAAAACACTAAGTTATTGTTTGTCAAAATCACCCAAGGCATCTACCAAACAAAGATTGAAGATCCTTTAACCCTTGTTCAACCACAAGTTTTTAACTTAGAAATTGGAATGAGGAGATTCTTGATAGCTTCCATGTCTTGATTCTCAAATTGTCCATTACCGGGGACACGGCTAAGTAATTAGATTTTACACTCTCGAGAGGTGGTGCATTTTCCCCCACAAGACTTGACATGCATTGAGACAAGATATTTTAGAAGCCTTCCCTTAGACCAGAATGGACGCGTTCCATCCTATCATCCCCTACCACCAACTGTCCATTTGGCTAAGTTATTGCAACCTATATGATCCAGGCAGAGCCCATAATGCCAAGTGGCTGCACTTGAAGCTTCTCAACATTTGACATCTCAAATCTATTTGTTCCTAGGTGGTATTCCACAAGTGAGATACACAAGGTTCACCAGTCCCCTGGCCTTGTGTAACCACTCAACAAAAATCCATCCAAGCAATACCATTCCACCAGGTGATTCATTCACATAGTTGTTTTATTAAACAAAACACAAGTCCTTGACTTAGAAATATACTATAGCATGAATATAATCCACCCTTGTTTTATACTAGCTAGGATAAGCATGATAGTAGTAGGAATCTTAACTTAGGGAAAATTCTACTAAGGTTTCATCTACTAGGATTTCCCATGGCATAGTTAACAGTTGGAAAATTCCATGCAAGTCCTACTTACAAAATATCACTAATGCATAGTGAAAATAATGGGAAAAAAGTATTAAGCACCACTTGACTTTTTGGTAGAGAATATAAGTTCACTCCTTGATCTTGCAATAGTCACACTCTTCAAATTTCACTACAATTCAATCAAGGCACAAATTCAATCTACCATTCAAGCAATTCATCACATAGAATAATAAAAACAAAGCAATGCATGCAAGCATGCCAAAGATTGTTTTATTTGGAAAAGTGGTCTCTAATAGGTTATAAACATTATAAAACACCTATTGGTCATTTATAAAAGTGGCAAAACCATTTGATATTAAGTTAGTGAAAATGGCCACTTTAAGTCTTTTTTGTTTTGCTAGAAATGATTTAATCAAAGTAGTAATTTCTAGTGTTTGACAAATATATTTTTAAACACAAGTGCTAGTGTTTTAAGGTCAAGTGTTTAATATTAAAACCATTTGCAAAAGGTTTTACCTATAAACCCTTTTTATACCAAGGTTATATTTTATTTTGTTGGAAATGCCTTTAAGCAAGGTAATAATTTTATAGGGTTCTCTAAATATATTTTTAAATCCTAAAACTTGGTGTTTAGGGTCAGAGAGTTTAATTCAAACCATTTTCAATAGGTTTTACTCAAAAAGCATTTTTAAAACATAAACAATATTTTTATTTAACTAGAAATGCTTTTATTCAAAGATTTATCCTTCAGCTTCAAAAAATACAATTTTAAATCTACAAGTTGGTTTCTATGGTCAGTAGGTTCAAGACAATACATTTACAAAAGATTGTATCTCAAAACATTTTTAGAAAGATTTTTTTACACAAAATATGCCTACACAAGTTTCTGCAAAAATAACTAATTTTTCCAGAAGCAAATCATTAAACAAAGTGCATGGTTGGAAAGTACTCTTTTTGTTGATTCCATTGATATAAAATTTGTAAAATTTGGACGTGTAGATTTAAAGTTATGAATTTTACAAAATCACATATCTAATAGAAATGTTTTTGTTTTTAAATCAAACTCTGAGCCACGTGGAGCAATCTTATTGGGCGGTACCACTTCGGTTGGATCGACCTTTCTGGGCCGTCAGATCTAAATGACTACGCACGACACAGATCAAAGGATACCCCTTCGGTTAAGTTTCTATCGCATCCATTAGATCAAGATCCTACGGCTCACAACTACTGGCCATCAAATGGCGGTGCTAGCGGTGGTGAACGGCGGCGGCGCGCTCAGACAAAGACGATGTTGACGATACAGGAAGCTAGCGGAGAAGTGGGGTGCCTCACCGAGTTCGCGTGATGTCGCTGATGCTCGAGGTGGTTTTCGCTAGCGAAGGGGCGCTCGAGGGCGATCGTAATTCCTCGCCGGAGTTGTCGCGGCGTCGGGCACGTAGTGCTTGTTGACAGGGACGAGCTCCTGGGGCGCAAGAAGGCTAGGCAGCATGTTAGGGAGGTGCACACGGTCTCGAGGGTTGCAGGAATGCTCACTAGAACACGAGGGGCGCTCGGGGTTGGCGTCAGTAGCTCGCCGGAATGGACGCAGACGGCGGCGGTGTATTATTGATGTCATAGTCGAGGATACGATGCTCGCACGGGAAAGCCAAGGATACTAAGGGGTGCAGGTGGCGATGGGGAACACGCACGTGTGGTCGAGGGGTAAAGGGGTGGCTGCTGCTGCCAGAATTTGGTCAGAGAGCTCGTCGGAGCCGAAGGTGTTCAAGCGGGAAATCGAGGCAGCCTGGAGGCGATCTGGTGTGAGCGAGAGAGGGGAAATGGAGAGGGGAGACAGGCGTTTAGTAGGGCATGATCATGGTTGGTAATGGCCTCGGCATTAAGGCGAATTAAGCCTGCGAAAATCAAGCCAGAAACGGGAGAGAGAGGAAGGAAGAACAGGTCATGTGGGTGAAAACGATGACTAACATGTGGGGTCATTTCGTCAGTGTTAGAGAGAGAGAAAGGGTGGGGTCCGGGGTTCAGTGTCTGCGCGGGTGTGTTCTGTGGTGAGAAAGCGCTTCACGTTTGAGAGAGAGGGAGTGGGCTAGTTGGGCCAGCGGGCTGGGTTAGATGGGCTGGGTTGTTTCCCCTCTTTTTATTCTGAATCCTTTTTCTTTTTCTATTTAGATTTTCTGTTTTGATTTTATTCAAATGATTTCAACCCCTTTTTCTTTTCAAATCTTTTCAAACTTTTCAATACGTTTCTATTCTGTTTAAACATGTATTTTTAAGACCATTTTTAGAATAATTTCTTTATTCTTTTTATGGTTTTATTCTTTATTAAAATAAGCACTTGCCTTTATTCAAATAAGATTAAATATATTTTCAAACTCTTTATTTGAATTCTAATTTTCACTAAACCTTTTCAGTAGGTTTTATTTATTTAATAGGGTGTTAAATAATTCAGTATTTTAATATGATTATTAATCATTTAATTTGGTCAAATGTCTTTATTCCAATGAAATCAAATATGGTTTTAATTCCATAAATTTTATTTAGATGATTTCTTTGATTCCATTCAAGTTAATTAAATAACTTTTATTCCACTTGGGTAAATTCCAATTATTATTTTCCCATGATTTAATTATTCATTCTTATTAGGGATTTTGTCTTTACGGCAGGAAGTATCAAGATGGCTCCGGTAAATTCCATGCCGAGTTCTCATACAACAACAGCTACCAGACAAGTATCAAGATGGCTCCGTTTGAAGTTCTATACGGCAGGAAGTGTAGGACTCCGTTGCTATGGAATGGAGTGGGAGAACGTAGTCTTTTTGGACCTGACTTGATAAAGGATGCCGAAGAAAAGGTGCGACAGATTCAGGATAGGCTAAAGGTAGCCCAATCCCGACAGAAGAGCAACGCTGATTCCAAACGCAGAGATGTGGCCTATGAAATAGGAGACCGTGCGTATCTCCGAGTTTCACCCCTACGTGGAGTTAAGAGGTTCGGAATCAAGGGCAAGTTAGCCCCACGATTCATAGGACCATATAAGGTCTTGGCCCGTAGAGGAGAAGTTGCTTATCAGTTGGAGTTACCGGAAGGATTGACTGTTCATGATGTGTTTCATGTGTCGCAACTAAAGAAGTGTCACCCGGAGATGGCTGAAACACCGCTAAGAGACACCGTTTCCCTAGACGAGTGTAACACCCTCAGAATCGGCCCTATGCAAGTTTTAGCGAAACCCGCCAAACCCGCATAGAAACGATTCAAAGGTGTCCACCAGGCACTTTCGTGCGGGTGGAAAACGAAGTAATAACATTACACAACAGTCCTCGATGGGACCCATAGAGCAGATATATATATAACAGCGACTCAATGAGTCAAGAATACAGATATAAGATACAAAGATCCAAATCACCTTGAAAACGATAGAGCGTCCGACTACGGACAAGATGCAAATGGGGCTAAGAGCCCTGAAGAATAACCGATGGCGTCCATAACCCTGCCCAGGCCAAGCCGGAAGGGTAACCCTGCTAACGACGTCGATCTCAAAACCTGCTTAAACAAAAGGGGTGCCGACAAAGGGCCAAGGAAAAAGAGAGAGCGGTCAGTACTGAGGCTAGTACACGGCGAGACTAGAATTCGGTGGTCCTCGCCTACATAGGTATGGTGGACTGAAGCGGTAGCGCAGCATGCACTAAACAACCTATAGAGACTCGATATAACTGTCGGCGATCAGAGAGGGATAAGAAATACCTATTCGGATCCAACCTGATTCTAACACCAAACAAACCCATCCTGGTCTTTCCCCCTCGAGACCAAACGAGGAAGTCAACCGAGGAACTCACACAGTTGGCAGTTTTATTCGTTCCGTTATAGTTGCCGCAATTACTAGTCAGGTGTAGATAGTCATCCTGATATAATAAGCAGTGGGCAATTTTAGTTAACCATTCCGTTGTAGTTGCGACACTTACTAGTCAGATACAATTATCATGAGATATCCCAAAACCCAGCAGTTGTTGGTACTTTTATTTAGCCATTCCGTTGTAGTGAAGCTGATTACTAGTCATATCGGATACAAGTAAAATTATAACAACAAACTTTAGTTATAGTTGTCTATGATCAAGCACTGTGCTCCAAGTCGTCCATAACCGCGGACACGGCTTCTCGAAAAGATTTAACCCTGCAGGGGTGCACCAAAGTATCCACACGCACTTCGACCCTTTTTGCCAGATCAATTAACATACACCCATCGGTATGTCGGCGGGGCCTAAGTCATGACGTTTCCCAGACCCAAAGTAAGCACGGGGGGCCACCCCACTAAGTCTACCCGCAATGAAGTCGTCCGGTCTCCGAGACAGACTCAGTGTTTGCGTCAGTGGCTGTAAACGACGGGGAACCCAAAACTGGGATTGTCGATACCGCGAAAACACTCCGCTTTCCTAAACAGTACAGGTGCTATCCATCGCACAATTTAAATAAAGCAGTAAAGCATGGCATAAGTAAAGGATAGTAATAAAGCCCCAAACTACTTGTGGCCCCCAGTACAGTACTTTGAAATCAGGTACTAAATCGATGGGGTGCCCATACATCCCACATGTGGTTAGCGCGCTCGATCTCGGAACAGGTGTCAAGAACTCGGGGTCCTACGGGACACAAGTGGACGGTTAACAACCAAATAACCTCTATTGCCCACCTGTGCCTCTGCTTACCTACTTCAATTTTAGTTATTAAACAGTAATTCAATTAAACGATAATTAAAGCCTTGATCATCTCCAACATTAAACATGCGGCAATACTCTAACAACTGTGGTACTTGACGACACGCAACAGCACTTGAGCAAGCGACTACGACGCGCAGGTCCAACTATCTACCAAACAACAGGTAATAGGATGTGTCCAAGGCAATATATGGCTGCAAAGGATATCACGGGTACGAAAACTAGAGCAACGCAACACAGATAGCAATAGATCAACAGGAGGGAAGTAAATACTATAAAAGTAAGATAGGTAGAAAGGGGAAGATGCTCGCCTGAAAACATTGCCGAAGGTTCATCCGAAGATCGGGTCAACACTCGCATCAACTCAACGGCCTTATCCGCGAAGAACCAAAACACTAGAATAAACACCGGATGCAATATTTAATACTACGGCAAAAGATCGGGCATGATGCATGTATGATGTATGGCATGTCAAAGGTGCGATGCAATTAGGCAATATTAAGCGGAACCGGGGTCCCGACAATTAATTAGGTGGTTCATGTTGTTTTAGATACCCACAAATTTAAATGTTGTCTTAACAAGGCAAATTATATCACCGGTTCGATGCACAAATTTAAATGGAGCCAATATAAGACTAGATTTGCCCGCATATGGCCCCATATTTAATTTAGGTGAATTGGCATAAGGCCCCCAACCCACAAAAATATGCATGCGAGTATGAATAATTTAATATGCAACAATTTGTTATTACATTTATAAAATAGGGCTCGAGAAAGGGGTCACACATTAGGGGGGGCTCGACGATCTTGGGGTTCCGGGGTTCGGGGTTCGGTCTCAGGGTCCAGGGTTCGACGGGATCGTTCTCGGATAGCGGAGTAGATCTTGGCGTTCCGGGAGGAAGTACTTGGTCTGGCGTCGGGGCATCGGACTCGCCCTGGTTGGTGTCGATCTTGTCGGCCCGCGCAGTTGATCTTGGTGTTCCCGGATGATCTTGCCGACTCCATGCGAAGGCCTTGGCGCTCTAGATCGGTCTTCAGGGTCTCGGCCATCGGATCCTTGAAGGAGGTCATGGCGTCCGTGAGGCGATCTTGGCGTTCACCGAGAGGGGTTCGACAGGGTTTGGGTCTTCGGACGCTGCAAGGAAGATCTTGAGGTACCGACGGGTTCGTTGTCGGATCGGTCTTCGGAGGCTCGGGATCTCGGCGCCTTTGGATCGGGGAAGGCGATCTTGGGTGTTCTTGATGGGTCTTCGGGTTCCGAAGCAGAGTACTTGGTGCTCCGAGAAGGCGATCATGAGGGTTCCAGTTCGATGTCGATGACGGACTTGAGTTTGGATGTCAGAATCTCCGAGCGAAACCTCAAACTTCTCACAGGCATCACCTCCTCCATACCACCAAGTCTTCGCCCACAACAGCTCGAACAGCAGGAGGCCAGGGACCCACTGGGTGGCCACAGGAGCATGCCGGCAGGGGACGGCTCGTGCTTCCGGGCAAGGGCCGACGCAGGTGGCTCCAGGGAGCTTCGCCCTTGATCGGAGCAGAGGATACGGGGGCGGAGGCGGGAAGGAGCTCGAGCCGGGGCTCGTGGAAGAAGGCGGCGAAGGGCGGAGGGGAGCGGCCGCGGGCGGCGCCGGCGTGGCCGGAGCGGAGGTGGTCGGGGGGCCTGGCAAGGACGGGATGGGGTGAGCGGGCGAGGACGGCGGGGATTGGGGGCGTCGCGCGCAGGACGGCGAGGAGGGAGGCCGGCGCGAGACGGGGGCGGCGCGGAACCGGCGAGAGAGGCGCGGTTGGGCGGCGCTGCGCTGCGAGGTTGAAGTGCAGGGAGGAAGGCGACGGCGAGGGCGCGGATGCGCGGCGGCGGGGTAGCGAGCAGAGGTGACGCGGGGTCGGTCGACGAGGGGACACGGCCCAGCGAGGGGAGCGGCGGCGCCGGTGAGGAGGAGAGGGGGAGCGAGAGGCGCGGCCGGCCGAGGAGCCGAGGCCGAGCGGGCGGTCGCGCGAGCGCGTGAGAGAAGGAGAGGAGAGAGGAGGGAGCGGGCCGAGCAGGTGGGGTCGGGGTGGGCCACGCGGGGTCGATCGGGCAGGTGGGACCCGCGGGGTAGGTGGCGGTTAGGGAGAGAGGCAGGGGCGCCGGCTGTGTGGGTGGTGTGTGTGTGTGCTGTTGTGTGGGGTGGGGAGGGAGTGAGGGTTTGGGCTGGGATTGATGAGGTGGCAAGGTGGGTGGGGATTGGGGTCTAGGGGGGTGAGGTGGCCTAGAGAGGTGAGGTGGAGGGCTGGGAGTGGCTGGGTAGGTTAGGATAGGGTGGGAATAGATTTAGGTGGACCGTTTTATTAGTTTGTAAAATATTTATGGTGTTGTCTTGTTTTAAATCTTTTTAGAAAAATAATTTTTAGGCAATTAATTTAACAGATAATTATAAGACTTGTTTTGAAATAAGAGAAGAGGTATTGTATCAGACAAATAGTTTTTAGCTACAATATTCTGAGAGCCAAAGATGCATGATGATGTCATGGTGATGCAATGCACAAAAACAACGCGATTTTCTAGTAGTGGTTTTTGCGGGATGCCACAACGAGGTTCAATTGGAGAATGACCTTACCTACGAGGAAAAACCCATCAAAATACTGGAAACAGCCGAAAGGGTTACCCGCACCAAGACTATAAGATTCTGCAAGGTACAATGGAACCACCACTCCGAGGAAGAAGCTACGTGGGAACGTGAAGACGACATGAGAACAGAGCACCCACACTTATTTGCTAGCCAACCCGAATCTCGAGGACGAGATTCTTCTTAAGGGGGGTAGGTTTGTAACATCCCAGATTCTGTGTTTGGATGTTATTAGTGTCATGCATCATCCTTGCATAATTTGCATCCTACATTTGAAAACAATGCAACTACAAAATCCTGACACATAAACTCATTTAGAAACCCTATTTAATATCCCCATAAGTAAGCACCTTGTTGTAGTAAGTTGACCCTTCAATATAAACTATGTGAAAACAGTAAACTATGGTCCTATATTGACCACCTTATTTTTACAAAAATTTGGAAACAATTTTCAACATTTTTTGACTTGTCTTGCAAAAGTTATGTGAGTTTTATCAAACCAGGATTTGAGAAAAAGGATAAAAGAAAAAAAAACACGGAGGCAGACCTAGCTGGGCCGCAGCGCAGCCCACCAGCGCCCACGCGGCAGCCAGCGCGCCGCGCCAGCCTCCGCAGCCCGCCACCGGCCCGCTCGCACCGTCGCCACCCGACGCACCCGCTGACCGCCCTGGCCCACCCGTCATCGCCTTCCTCTCCACGGAACCCGCGCGCCGCCGTGAGGAGGTCGGACTCCGACCGGCACGGAGACGAGTCCGTGCCCCCGACGCCAAGGCTCCCGTCTATTTAAACCCCGTCACTCTCGCGTCCCCCCCGCTCGATTCTTCCTTGCGCGAACCCTAGCCAGCGACGAACTGCACCCGCCGCCGTCGGGTCAACCTCGCCGAGACGGTTCGAAGCCTCTCCCTCACTCCTTCCTCCCACCGGAGATTCCCCATCCTCCACTGATTCCAGCCGTGTGTTCCTCCCCTTCTCTCTCGCAGGAACTCGCCCGCGATTGCTCGCCGGAGCGCCGCCGGAGACGAAGGAGATCAGCGGGACGCTGCTGACCTCCGAGGAAGCAAGGGGAGACGACGAGGACGCGAACGTGACCGCGAGAGCCAGGCGAACCTCGTCGACCTTGCCACGGTTCCAGGGACCCGCCGGAGCGCCGCCACCGCCGACCACCGACGCCACCGCCGCCCCGCGCCGCCGTCACGCCCTGTAAGTCGCCGCCGCCTCTCATGACCGTCGGATCGAAGACGAACGCGCAGGATTAGAAGTAGGCCGAAGGGGTATCGGCAAATAGCAGATTGCCACGTGGCACGCGCGTCAGCACGCACGCGCCAGCACCGCGTCACCCCAGCTGGACCAATCAGACGGTGACACCTGGCCAGGTTTTTAAGTGATATTTAGATCTGTTTGCAGATTTGATTTTAAACTTGAGAAATTCATATAAAATCAAATATTTGGCCAAATTTAGCTTATAATATACCGTTGGATTCCTAATTTTATGTAGAATCCAAATCTGTAATAATATTGCAGGTTTACAGTAATGTTTTAGGTGTAGATTTTAACCATTAGATTAGAGAGTTTAATCTATAGAAAAATAATTAAAATTCTATCCTATTTGATTCTTGTTGCTATAACTTTGTTCCCACTTTACCTACTGATCCAAATCATTAAGCCTTGCTTAGGGTCATTAGATCTAGCTTGGGGCTAATTATATGGTTGATCTCCTTATAATCCTAGGATTTGTTTAGTGACACTATAGTAGATCTAAACCGTTGGAAAATCAATCATAGTGACACCCTTACACTATCACGACACAAACTTGCTACCTTGATCAATCTAACCCACCTTGCATAAACTACCATGTTGCATGCATGCACGATTTTCTTTGTGTTATGCTTGAAAGTTGTGATCAGATCTATGTTGTGATTTGCTAGATTGCTTGGAGTGCGCTAAGGAGTGCAATTGTGTAGAGTGCTGCTCGGATCAAGGCAAGTTACACCACTTGTTCATAATTTTGTTCCAGTTTTGATTCTATGCATGTGATCTTCAAAATTCTGTAGTATGCATGTGTAGGATGTTCTAGTAGAATTTTCCTTAGTATTGTTTTGCAAGTGCGATGATTTTGTAGTAAGCCATGCATAGCTCTATACTTAGGATTTTCCCTCCTAATAGGTTACCCTGTTTTTGCTGAGTATTGCTTGCTATGGTATATACAAAGTACCGTTGGGGGGTTCGAAAGACAAAGAATTTTTCTAAGTATAAAGGCTCTCTAGAGCAAACTTTTCTTCTCAATCCACTTCAAAATAAAACTAAGTTTTCTTCTGGGCGGAATGGTTGTCGGGTCAACGAGTGAGATTTTGGTGGAGGACGGCCGCCCAGGAATCAAAGAAGTCTACCATGTTTCAGAATTCAGAAGCTTCCAGTGCAACCACAATACATTATGGGCTCTGTCTTGGCCTAGTACTTAGTGGGAAACCTCACCTGGGTACCAACATTTGGAGGTTCTTGGCACGGTTGGATCCGGAAGGTAGAGGGGCTACTAAGGGAAAGCCTTGCCATGGTCTTGTTTGTAAAAGGACTTGATCGTGGATTGTGGGTAAAGTGCACAAACTCTCGAGAGTATTGCAATATGATCGATCAGCCGTGTTCACGAAAAAAGAACAACATTGAGCATCTGAAGGATGGAGCCTCTAAAGGATCTTCCTCTCTCTTTTCTAAAAACAAAGTTTTTGAAACCCCATGGCGTGCGTAATATCGCTAATGGGTGGGAATTTGGGGAACTTGGTGTGTAATATCCAAGTGACGCTTGGTGCGTAATATCCAAGTGTTTGGTTGTTTGGACACTTGGTGCGTAATATCTTTGCGTGCCACTCGACCTTATTTTATCCAAGCAAATGTTTACAAAGTAGGGCAATCTTCTATTCTTCTCTCTACTTAAGAAAATTAGTTTTGAGCAAATGAACTCTACATCCTATACCAGCCTTGCATGTAGAGATAGTCTTTTCTCTCCTTGGTGTAATTTGCCAATACATTCAAAGTATTGACCCAACTTGTTGGCTGCACGTCTTATGTGCAGAATCCGAAGATTGAAAGGTGCGTAGGGATCGCGGGTCTACACTCGACAAGCCTGGGCGTTGATGGACTCATTCTGCTTTTATGTTTTCTGCTGTTATTTGAGCTAGCATAATGCTAAGCAATCTTTGTAATAATTTCATACTCTGGATTCTCCGTGTAATAAATACTTTGTGTTTTACATGATAATTCATCGACTGTGAGTGCTAGCTATTGATCCAGGGACTAGCATGATAATCATAGGGACTTAGGATCCTTACCGATTCGAGGTCATTACATTGGTGAATCCAATTTGTATAATTTTATTTAATATTTGTTTATCCCTTTAAATCTCTTTAGGATTATTTTGCTCTTAATTTGGTATGGATTTTAGATAGGAGCTTTATTAGCTTTGGAAATTATTTCTTTTTAACTTATTAAATTCATAAGTTTTTATCCATGGTTCCAAATTGAATAGAATTAATTTCTATGGTTTTTATAATATTTCTATTTGTCATTCTTGATCATGTTAAAATGATTGTTGCTGAATTTTTGTATGGATCAATTCCATAGTCTTAGAGAGATCTTGGAAATGATTTCTTCCATTAGGGTTTTAGAGTTCTGGTTTATTTTCCAAGTGTTTAAATTTCAAGATTCATTCATTGATGAATGCATTCCACTTGTTTGAAATTTGTTGGTTTCCTTTTATTCAAATTTTGTTCAAAATGGATTTTAATGTTTCCATTTAGAAACAAAAAGTTTCTTCTCACCCTAAATTTCAACAATTATTTATTTTGTTTATTTATTTTTCACATTTCAAAATTTGGAAAATTTTGGGATGTGACATGGATGATGTCAGCATGGCGGCATGCTGATGTCACCCCAGCCCAGTCAACGAATTTGGCTTGGTTTGTGCCCATATGGCAGGTGATGTGTACTCGACCCCATTCGTAAGTGACCATCGGTAGGTTTAGCTTCGGTATCAAAAGTATTTCTGTTTAGGAAATAGATAAAACATTATAAAATAATATATTAACATTTCCTAAAATGAAATAAAATGATTAAAACTTGTAAATTTAAAAACTTTTGTTTTATAATTCCGAAAAATATGTATAATATATGAAAAATTTCAGAAAAATAAAATCTATAACATTAAACTATTACCAAACATTATTATGCCAACAATTTAAATAATTATTATTTAATAAATATTTTATAAGTATTAATACTTTACAAATTCATATTTTAATATTGGTAAATGTTAAAAATATAAATAAAATACCAAAAATCTTAGAAAAATAAGAACTATAATTTAAAACTATAATCATTCATTATTATTTCACTTAATTAAATATTTATTATTTATTAAGTATTTATAAAGTTGTAAATCTTATAAAAATAATATCTTATAAATAACAAAAATAATTGTAATATACCAAAATCATCACAAAAATAAAACCTACATGTTAAAAATATAATATCCTACTTTTGTGGTAAATAAAAATTTAAACACTTTAACAACTTGAATTTAAACCTATTTCCTTAATTAATAATTAAGATAAGGGTAAATAAAAATTGCTAATATTTCTAAAATTAGTCAATTGAGTCTAATCAATAGTATTAGTCCTAAATATTGATAGTATGAAGTCAAAATGGTTCAACACATTTTAAAATGCAATTTTATTGAATTATCATTCAACTATAAGTGTAGATCATTTTCTAAAAAGATTCTTATCAATTTTAAATTCTTCAAGAATGATATTTTCAACCAAATAAAACCTTTTACCATTGTTTCACTCACAACTTTATAATGGACTAAATTCAAAGATAATTCATAAGTAGTAAATAATATTGTTACTTATTCGCAAATCATAACCACACCCTTATAAGGAGAGAAATCCTTTTATACATTTATAATGTTAGGAAACCACTACTCAAATAGAAGTAATGCCATTCTTAAATATCTTTAAGGAAAAATTATGAAGTGAACAAAATACAATTATCATAAGCATTCCATCTTAAATCCATATATGTTTTTAAAGTTAACTTTAGTCTACAAGACTTTAAATATAATGCTAAAGACTTTATTATATGCTTTATAGTTAACTTTGAAGGGAATATGCCCGAGAGGCAATAATTAAGTGGTTATTATCATATTCCTTATTTATGATAAATGTTTATTTTTCATGCTATATTTGTATTAATACGAAAACATTAATACATGTTTGTTTAATAAACAAAAAGGAAGTTCCTAGTTATGCCTCTCTTATAAACTAGCTCGTTGATTAACAAGGTTTCCTGATCATGCACATTGGATGTTGTTAATAACGAGGTCACAACATTAGTGTAATGATGTGATGAACATTCATCTGAAGTATAGCATTATGATCAAAGTCATTGAGTTTATATTTCTATAACAACTTGCAAAGTGATCCTAATCCTTAGACCATGAGATCATGTCAATCACTAACACCAGAAGAGTTTCTTGATGACATCAAACATCACACTGTAACTGGGTGATTATAAAGATGGCTTCATAACTACTAAAGTGTTATGTTGAGGCTCATGGATCAAGAGTGGAATTTGTTCACCCCGATGACGGATAGATATACTCTGGGCCCTCTCGGTGATATCACATTGATTAGCTTGCAAGCAAGTGATTTGATCACTAGAATGTTATATCACGGGAATGAGAAAAGAGTGCATGTCGGTAAAGAGATCAAACTTGGTATGGAGATACCGATGATCGAATCTCGGACATGTAATATATCGTGAAACAAAGGGATTAATATACTAGCATAAAAGGTTCCGACGATCACAGGAAAGTCATCGTTGAATGTGTGGGAGTCAGTATGGATCTCCAGGTCCCGCTTCTGATTATTCATCAGAGAAGGGTCTCGATCATGTCCGCATTATTCGCGAACTGTAGGGTGGCACACTTAAGAGACACTGACATCCAATTGGAGCAAAAGTTTCATGCCGAAAAGAATAACAAGCGCATGAATTTATTTCACTAGATACCGAAACAGGTTTTTGGGTGAAATTGCAGAAATTGTTTCTGCATGTGAAATGAAATACTAGCTAGGGGTTATATGAGAATGTTTTTCATTAAAGTAATTGACAAAATTCTGAATAAATAAAAGGAGATTTATTTAATGAGAGTTTGCATTAAATTTGGTGGAAATTTAATGGGAATTTGAGTGGGTTTTTGAGTGGAGAAAATGAGGGAGAGGTGTGGGCACCCTCCATGGCCGGCGGCCATGACCCCTTGGGCTGCCCCCTCCCCTATATAAGGAGCCCCTCCTCTCACTTCTCGCTCACACCTCCTCGTGAAGGATCTCTCCCCCTCTAGAATTTATCCCCCATGGTCTTGGACTAGCGAGATACATGTTCTCGGTGGCTATTCGGCAAGAAAGGGTTGTGCTTCTGCTGCATCTCTATAGCGAGGAGGCGGAGGTTGCTCGGTGTCTTGTACGTGTGTGCGAGCACGGATGCGCTGCTGTTTTGCGGCGCTAGGACTTCCTCTCGATCTTGAGATCAACAAGAGATCGTCTACATCAACCACAAGTTTGACTCATTAAGCTTTGTCGGTCTTCAAGGGTATGTTCTCTACGGATACAACCGCCCGTTGTTTGTATCTAGTAGATAGATCTTGGTACATAGTTGTTCCCATCGTAGGAATTTTTTTTGTTTTCTATGCTGCAAACCCTACAGTGGTATCAGAGCCAGATCTATGCGTAGATGCTTTGCACGGGTAGTACACATATGAGTATGTGGGCGATGATGATCATTTTATAGCTTCTTAGTTTTACTTTGGATATTGGTGGCATAGTGGGATGAAGCGGCCCGGACAAACTTTACATGTCCTCGCACATGAGACCTGTTCCATGCTTGACATGCAACTAGTTTTGCATAAGTGGCTAGCGGATGTCTGTCTCTCCTACTAGAGTCAATATCTAATTTGCAACGAGTTGTCAACAATATGGCTATCCTTGTTGTGGTTAATGTTCGTAGGTAATAACGGTTCTATCTTTGAAAGCCCTAAGCCACGTAAAACTTGCAATGGATAAATTAGAAGCGTCTAGTTTAGATTGTTGCTGGGCTAGTGTCATGATATGGTGATGTTGTAAGTAGAAGTATGAGATGATACTCTTACAACACACATAACGTGTAAGTTCCATAGACCTTGGCCTTACACATAGAGGTATGATAGTGATCATACCACGGTGCACATGATGGAGATCATATGCGGGAACCATATCATTTCACTTATAAACATGTGATGTTTTATTGTATGTTTTATTGCCATGTTTAGCATTTTATTAGAATAATAAGATGATCCCTCATTTAGATATCAAGATAAAAATGTGTTCTTCCTTAAGTATGCACCGACAATGTTTCGTCGCTTCAAGACATCACGTGATGATCGTGTGTACTTGAATCCACGAGCATATCTCGGGTGTAAGACAATTACACACACGAATACTAAGGTTCTTACTTGGCGAGCCTAGCATGTACAGACATGGACTCGGAACACGGACCGAAAGGTTAAGCATGAGTCATATATTTTGATATGATGACCATATGGATGCTCGCCTTTGAAGCTACACCGACTCACGTGATGATCTTGATGTAGTGGATTTGGTTCATGTAATCACCAAAAAGACACGAGGGATGTAACATCGCAAAAATCATGATTTATAAATTTTGCATATCATTCATGCATTCATAAACATTTAGGATCATTTTCAAATAAGATTTCAAAAACAGAAGCAAATTGTTGTCTATTATTTTATGTAGGAAAACAATGGCTTTATTTCCACTCTATAACATAAGAACACTTGTTTTAACCAGAAAAGGTTTGAACATAGGTTGATATTTCCAAAGCTTGGTCAAAGTTTTCAAAACAAAATATGAATTCAAAACCATTCTTATGCCTATTACAAATAATTAATTAAGGCATGATTTTATTCTTAAACCCTAATGGCCAATGTAATTTTGAGTGAACAGTAATGTTTTATACATAAATATGTGCATGTTTCACCTTATTAAAATCCAGGAAGAGTTTGAATTCAAACACATTTGAAATCATTTGAAAAGGATTCCTGGAAAATCATTTGGAAAAAGAAAAAGAGAAAGGAATAAAGAAAAGGCCAGCGCCAGCAATCAGGCCCAATAGAAGAACTAGCCCATTAGCTAGCCCACCCGGGACCCCCTCTCCCTCTGTTTCTCACCCACGCGCACACCCCTCCCTCGCTGACACTCCGGACCCACCTGCCCCGTCAACGTCTTCCCCAAACCCAGCCCACGACCCGGCCTCGCCGTTTCTTCCTCCTCCTTTACTGCCGCGTCATAATTCGAGTAAATGCCGATGATTTCATGTGCAATCCTCGCCCCCACTCTGGCTACTTAATCGCCTCCCCTCGCGGCCATTTCTCCCAACACAACCAGCCCGAAGCGCCGTGTCAACACCCGGATTTTTCAATCCTAGATGCCTGTTATGCCATACATAGCAATCCCAGGATTACCATTTTTGCGAGACATGACAGAATTGGATACCACAGTACTTCATCCATTACACCGATACATAAGTTCTTACACGAATAGGGATCTCATGATCCAGTTCTTAATACAACATCAAGCAGCGGAATACGTAATAATAACGATAGCGTAGGTGAAGCTCCATCTTCGGGGTCACAGGCAATGCTGACGATGGGAGATGATCCTAGTTGTCGTAACCTTCCTGGGGTCCATCCTCCAGGTACTCCTCTTCATAGTCTGGCCATGGGAATAGCCAGGGACAAAGCCATGAGTACTCTTTAAGTACTCGCAAACTAATACTAACAAGTAAAAGGGTTTTTGGATAATAGGACACTAGGCTCTAGGGTTGTTTTGCAAAAAGCCATGTTTATCTCTACTAAGCTCCAAAGCTAGTCACAATTTTACAACTCCTAAGTAGGATCTTGTAGTTCAGGTCACAACTCTGTTGTGGTCAAGTCAAAGTCTCAACTCATTTCACAAGTCATTTTAAAAAGGGTCTGACGGGGGAACAGTATGGCCACTCCAACTGTCCATAACCGCGGACGCGTCTATTCGAATAGTTTGACACTCTGCAGAGATTGTACACTTTCACCAAAACATTTGATACATCCGTCAGGAACAAATCCTGAATTCACCATACTCAGGATGCGGATAATCAATCCTAACCTTTCAATTACATTCCCTAGTATAAGCACCTCTCCTGTGAGTTTGGCCTCCCAACCATGACCACTGTCATCTTGGGTACTGCACAGGTGGACAATATTCACAAGGTAGCCTCAGCTCAGACCTTGGCCGTGAGGGAACTAATACTAAGGTATATAAGTTTCCAGTCAAGCCCTACCCAATATTGGGTATTGTGGTTGTACGATAAAATTGGAATGGTATCGCATCCAGACAACCATCAGTTTTATAAAGGTCTAAGGCTCATGCCTCAATATTTTCATCACCAAAATCATCAAGTGTTTGGAAACACATGACCAAAACATTTCAATAGAATGATCCATCATTCCAAGGTTTTCATAACCATTTTTCCATCAAGTACTCCCATCTAAAGTTGATCAAGTTTTATGCTTAGCACTAGCATCTACAGTTGGGAATGGTAATAAGGAGGGGTGGTAACTGGTGGAGTTTCACTAAGTCCAACATTATATCTTAGGCTGAGATCAAGGTTTCTAGCTTAGGCCAAATTTTATGCTCTTAGGGCAAACTTGAGCACAACTGTCTAATATCTACCAAACTCTTAAGTAGACTCTAAGTAAGCTTTGATAAAGAAATAAAGTAAGAAGCTTGCCATAAAACTAGGATTGGTTTAGCAAGTTGGTATGATCACATACGCTTAAGGCATATAGTATTCATATCACAAGCATGGGTTTGTGGCAACAATAGGGTATCTTGCAAGTGTTAGCTTGCCTTGGTATAGTATCTTGCAAGTGTTAGCTTGCATTGGTCAACTTGGTTAGTAAAGCTTGCCTTGTGCAGAGCAGTGGTTGAAGTTATCTTCGGCTTCCTCTTCGTAGTATCCTCCTTCCTCCTCGTAGTATCCTTGGTCGGTACTAGCGTCTATGAATAAATACGAGGTACACAATCACCAATCAATACTTAACTACTTGCAATCATCACACACAAGGGTCCTATAGATGATCTAGCATCATCTCTAACATTACAAGGTTAAGGATTGGTTTAAGTCCTTTTATTTTAGAAAAGTAATTTCTACTCATTGAAAAAACTACTTAAGATTTAATATTCTCCAAACTAAACATGGGATCATGTTGAACATGTAATCACCACATATTGTAGTCCATGGGAATGTGATTTAAAGTGGTGTCACAATTTAATAAGGTTTTACCCTTTTATTTTAATTGATTAAAGTGGCTAGAAATGCTTATGAAGCATTCTTTTATTCCTTGAACAATATTTATGCAAGTAAACCTATATATTTTTATATATTCTGAAAGGTATGGTTAAATGTGATTTTTGAGAGTTGGAATCAACTCAAAAGCTTTTATGGTTTAAATTTGAAAAATGTTTGAATGCGGAAAAGCTTATGCCTTGTTGTTTTTGCTATGGGTGATCTACAGATCCAAATGACTTGAATCCAACCGGCTTGGATTAAGCCTTCACAGACCTTTCCAACAAAATTGGTTTCATCCAGTTTGGTGCAATGAATCGACCTGGTTTGATTTTTGAAGTTGGGTACAGAAGTGTGTTTGAAATTAAAAAGAAAAAGGTTTAATTTGAATTGCTGGGCTGCGCGGGAATTTCTAACGGGCCGGCCTGCTTAGCGCAGTGCTCCCGCGGGCTGCGTAAGTGGGTGTCCCCACTCGTCAGTGACACGGGCTGGGCGAAGCGGTATGGGGCAACGTGGGTCGTTCGATCTAGTTCTAATCCAACGGCTGAGGGTCATCGTCGACGCGAGACAGCTCCGGCGAGAACGAAACCTAGCGCGGCCAGTGGGGGGTGCTGGGGGCTCACCGGGGTACGGGCGAGGGTCGGCGAGGCGGGCGAACAACGAAGTCGACGACGGCGATCCTCCTGGTACCGGTGGCTTCTCCTGGGGCGGCTCCAATCGCTGGCTCCCTTCTTCTCCAGAGGCGGCGGGCTCCGGTGAAATTCCGACGAAGTGGTGCTCGCCTTGCTCTGAGGATGGTGTGGCACGGTCAGTGGGGAGAGGGGAGTGAGATGGTGTGAAGAAATCGTGCGGGGGTGGCCTCTATTTATAGTCGAGCGAGGGGACCATCGGGGCGCAAGGTAAGCTCGTCGGGGGAGACGTTACAGGAAGCTAATGGCATGGGCAAGGGTAGGGGACGGTGCTGTGTCTCCTGGCGATGCTCAACGACATGATCGCGAGGCATGGGGCGGTGTGGTTTGGTCTGGAACGGGCGGCGCTCTGCGCGGCAGAGGCGGCGTCTTCGACGGCGGGCGGTGGTTGTATGGCACGGGGCGGCAAACGGGAGTGTCTGGCGGGGTCCTGGGTCGGTGGTGATCGTGTGTGCGCGCGGTGAGGGCGGCGCGCGGTCTGGGGACGCTGGTCGCGGGTGGTTCTCTGGCGCACGCTCGGCATGGTCTGGGCGCGGCTTGTGCGCGTGGTCCAGGGCTTGGCAATGCTCGCGGCTGGGACAAGCAGTGGCGGTGGATGGTGGGCTGCCTCCCAGACATGCTGGCTAGGCTTGCTGCTGCTCCTAGCTTGCTGTCCACATTGGGGTGACATGGGGGTGCTCGGCTGTTCACCATTAATGGCAATGGCAAGCTCACAGGGGTGCTAGTGTTGGGCTAATCTTTCTAGATGATCTACTGGTTTGTGTGTGAGCTAACTAGGGAACAAGTTAGGCTCAAAACACTGCACACTATAGTGTTTGTGGTTTTGTTTGATTTGTGTCTCCAACCTGTTTGATGAAATGGCCGCATGAACTCAAGTTTTGAATTTTGAAATGAATTTTGGTGAGTTTGCTAGATTGGTTCTGGTGAGTCTGCAGATGCTTGGGTTTTGAAAGTTGAGCTTGTTTGAGTGGGTTTTGAAAAAGTGGGATCTTCCCATATGAAGAAGATTCAATTTTGAATTGTCATTTAAACTATGCATTTGAAAGTTTCTAGATGATCACCAAGTGGGGCTTGATACTTTGTTATGAGTACATTCAAGGGGTGCAAAGATCTAGAAAAGTTTCTGTTAGGTTTTGAAAGTTTGAGACAGCCAAAGTAGGCATGTGAGTTAAATTGGCCAAAATGACCATTCACTTAATATATTTGTTTTGATTTACTTGTCTTTAGGAAAAGTGTGGGAAATGTTTAAGATGATGTTCTTTTCACCTAAGAAACATTTTACAAGCAATGGATCACACAAACAAGGTGGTTTTTAAAGAAATTCAAAATCCATGCATAAACATATACATGCATTCATGAATTCATTTAGAAAAGTTTTTTGTTAACCCTAAACTTGATGATTAGTGTTTTGATGATCCAAGTTTGATATTTTTGGGATGTTACAAACCTCCCCCCCTTAAACAAAATCTCGTCCCGAGATTTGAAAAAGGACGAAAATATTACCTAGGATTTGAAGAGATCTGGAAACTCCGTTCTGATGTGATCTTCGCGTTCCCAGGTAGCCTCCTCTTCTGTGTGGTTGCTCCACTGAATCTTGAGAAACTTGATGCTTCGGGTTCTGGTAGTTCGAAAGGCTTCTTCCAATATATGGATGGGTACTTCGGGATAGGTTAGATCATCATTGATCTCTATGGTCCGATATATCTGGGGGCTAACTTTCCTTTGAGTTGGAAACGTTGCATTCCCTTTAATGGCGACACTTTCAGATAAACAAAATCTCCGATGTTGAAGGCGAGGTCTCGACGTCTCTTGTCGGCGTAACTGTTTTGTCGGGATTGGGCTGTCTTGAGGTGTTCACGAATCTTGTGAACCTTCTCTTCTGCTTCCCGTAGAATGTCGGGTCCAAAAATCTGACTCTCTCCTACTTCCGACCAGTTCAAAGGGGTGCGGCACTTTCTTCCGTACATAAATTCAAATGGGGCCATTTGCAAACCGGCTTGGTAACTATTGTTGTATGAAAATTCTGCAAACGGCAGACAGTCTTCCCATTTGGATCCATATTCTAGCACACATGCTCTAAGCATATCTTCGAGTATTTGGTTTACTCGCTCCGTTTGTCCATCAGTCTGAGGGTGATAAGCGGTACTGAAATCTAGGCGGGTTCCTAAACCTTCTTGGACTTTCTTCCAGAATCTCGAGGTAAACTGAGTTCCTCGATCCGAGACTATGTTCTTGGGGACTCCATGCAAACTAACGATTCTAGCGATGTATAACTCTGCTAGCTTCGAACTCTGGTAGGTGGTTTTGACGGGCAAGAAATGGGCGACTTTGGACAATCTGTCCACTATGACCCAAATAGAGTCATTTCCCCTACTAGAAGTAGGTAGTCCAGTGATAAAGTCCATTCCTACAGAATCCCATTTCCATTCCGGAATTTGCAAAGGTTGAAACAATCCAGCGGGTCGTTGATGTCCTGCCTTGACTCGCTAGCATATGTCACACTTGGCGATATAGCTTCCGATTTCTCTCTTCATCTTATGCCACCAAAATTGCTCTTTCAAATCTTGATACATCTTGGTTCCTCCGGGATGGATAGAATAAAGAGTATCATGAGCCTCCTTCAAGATAACTTCTTTCAACTCCAAATCTGCTGGTACACAAAGGCGTCCTTTGTACCACAGAACTCCTTCTTCGTCCTCGGTGAATCCGGGTACTTTGCCTGTATCGATACGACGCTTGATTCCATCGATACTAGCATTTCCTTTTTGCACCTCTTTAACCTGACTGATCAAAGTGGGCTGAAGTTCTATGATAGCCAAAAATCCTTCACTTACTAATTCCATTCGAAAATCTTCCATCTCCTTGTGCAAACTTGGTTGCTCCTTTAAAATCATGGAGTTCAAGCGGCACGGCAATCTGCTAAGGGCATCGGCTACCACATTGGCTTTTCCAGGGTGATAGTGAATGTCCAGGTCATAATCCTTGATTAACTCAATCCATCTTCTCTGCCTCATATTCAGCTCCTTTTGAGTGAATATATATTTTAGGCTCTTGTGATCCGAATAAATCTCACAACGGTTTCCCATAAGGTAATGTCTCCATGTCTTCAGGGCTAGAACTACGGCTGCGAGTTCGAGGTCATGGGTTGGGTAATTTTGTTCATGTTGCTTCAGTTGTCGCGATAGATAAGATATAACTTTGCCTTCTTGCATTAGCACACATCCGAGACCAATCTTGGATGCGTCACAATACACATCGAAGGGCTTCGTAATATCCGGCATGATCAAGATTGGGGCTGAAATCAATCTCCTCTTGAGTTCTTGAAAACTCGCTTCGCACTTGTCCGTCCATTCAAACTTCTTGTCTTTCTTCAGTAATTGGGTCATGGGTCGGGCTATACTCGAGAATCCTTCTACGAATTTGCGGTAATATCCCGCCAATCCGAGAAAAACACGAACTTGGGTTTGAGTGGTTGGGGCTTGCCAATCTTCTACATCTTTCACTTTGGCAGGTTCTACTGCAATTCCTCCGGCTGATACAATATGACCGAGAAATCCTACTTCCTGTAACCAGAATTCACATTTGCTAAACTTTGCATACAACTGATGCTCTCTAAGGGTTCCAAGGATGGTCCTTAGGTGTAGCTCATGTTCTTCTTCCGATTTGGAATAAATCAGAATGTCATCGATGAAAACAACGACAAACTTATCCAGGAAGTCCATAAAAATCTTATTCATGAGATTCATGAAATAAGCGGGTGCATTGGTTAATCCAAAAGACATGACTGTATACTCATACAATCCATATCGGGTGGTGAAAGCAGTCTTCGGAATATCCTCTGCACGAATTTTGAGTTGATGATAGCCAGTTCTAAGATCAATCTTAGAAAACACCTGGGCACCGGTCAACTGATCAAACAAATCTTCGATCTTAGGCAAGGGGTACTTGTTCTTGATGGTGACATCATTCAACTTCCTATAGTCCGTACACAAACGGTTACCTCCATCCTTCTTGTCCACAAACAAGGCAGGTGATCTCCATGGGGACGCACTTGGTTGAATCAACTGATTTCCAACATGGAATCCAATTGCTTCTTCAGTTCTTCTAGTTCTGACGGGTTCATACTATAGGGTCTCTGGGCTATGGGTCCTGTTCCGGGGATTAGTTCGATGATAAACTCGATATCCCGATCTGGGGGCATACCGGGCAAAACATCTGGAAATACATCAGGGTATTCGCAAACTATCCGAACTTGGTCAATGGTAGGTTGGGCTAGACTCTTGTTACACTTGAATTGGCGAGGTAAGGTTTCAGATATATGCTCGACTGATACTCCGGTGGTACTAGTCATGGTAATGGCTTTCTTGGCACAATCAATCAATCCTTTATGCTTGGACATCCAATCCATTCCTAGTACTACTTCCAAACGTTTAGTGCCGAGTACTATTAGGTTAGCATAAAAATCTATGCCATGGATTCGGATAGGGACGGCTTTGCAAATTTGCCTAGCCTTGGTGGTTGATCCGGGAATTTGCACAATCATCACCTGCTTCAATTTGGTTGGCTGAATTTTACTAGTGCAGGCAAATTCTTCGGTGACAAATGAATGTGATGCACCAAAATCAAACAACACTCTTGCAAGTACTGAATTAACAGAAAACATACCCAGCACGACGTCTGGCGCTTCCTGAGCTTCTTCAGCATGCATGAGAAAAAGACGGCCATTGCGGTTGAGTGAATTCCCTGGGGATAATCTTCTCCCTGGCTGGACACGACGCTGCTGCTGAGCTGGGACATTGGCGTTGGGGGCTGTAGCATTCTTCTTGTTGGGGCACTCGTTGGAATAGTGGCCTTTATTTCCACAGTCATAACAGGTCACTTGTGACTTGTCCTTGGCTGCGATAGGCACATCATTGCTTCCAGTCCTCGGGGCAGTATTGGGGTTGGTGGTAGTATTGTTGGTGTTGAACTTGGGTGGGGCACGGGTGAAATTGCTAGAGTTGCCGGGGTTGTTGTGATTTCCTCCGGGTCTAGGGTTTCCACGGTTGGGATAGGTCGGACGGGTCATAGGGGGTATGTTGGTTCGTGGGGCAAATCCTGGAGATGGGTTGGGGCGATACTTTGGGGTCTGATGGGTTCCTGGTTGATGCATCATGCGACGCTTGCGGTTTTCATTGGCTTGGTTGATCTTTCCTTCCATTTGGATAGGAGAGTCGACAAGGGCTTCAATATCCACAAAGAGGATATTGACTAACACCGTCTGCATCTCGTCATGCAGACCATTTAGGAATCTTTCTTTCTTCTTGGCTTCGGTGTCTATCTCGTCCGGGGCATACCTAGCTAATGACAAAAATTTGTCACGGTATTCCACTACAGTCATCCTTCCTTGCTTCAACTCTCTGAACTCGTCTCTCATTCTCTTGGTCAAACCTGGTGGCACATGGGTTCTGCTAAACTTGACCTTGAATTCCTCCCAGGTCATCATCTGGCCTCCGGTCATTGCACGAACACTGTTCCACCATGCCCTGGCATCTCCGGCTAGATAATGGGTGGCGAACAAGACTTTCTTGTTGGCTTCCACTCCAGCTACTTCTAAGTTGTTTTCCATGGTTTGCAGCCAATTGTCGGCATCTAGGGGTTCTTCCGACTTGGTGAAAACGGGTGGGTTGGTATTCTGGAAATTCTTGAGTTTAGATCCGTGGTTGTCCTGGTTTCCATGGCCTTGGTTGTTGTGGGCTAGTTGGGCTATCTGTTGCAGAGTGGCTAGGTTGGCTTGACGTTCGGCTCTTTCAGCTTCGCGGTCAGAAGCCAACATTTGCAGGATCTGCAACATCGGGTCCGGGGCTGAACCACTTCCTCCACGTGGCATCTGAAGATTGATATCGATCATGAGAAAAGAGGGAAATTGCTAAGGTTTTGGGTTTTTGAAAAGTCTTTTTAAAGATTTGACTCAGATTTGTCTAGCAACTTGCTTTTTCATTCATTCACTCATAGCACACAGTACAACACACACCACAACAAGGAAAAACGTATGGTTTTAAGAACCATTCTGAAATCTACGATACAGTGGGACCGACTACTACTCACTACGCTAGTGCTCAGTGCTACTACTCCTCGGAGTTTGTGGCTTCATCATCTTCAGGATCATTGATGAAGGCGAAATCATCCTCATCGGTGAAGAATTCCATGGCCTGATCCTCCAGAAAATCATCGTCATCGCTGAGATAGGAGTAAGGGTCTCCACGAAGATCTTCTCAGGCATTCTCCCTTTCCTCTAACTGCATGTCTCTCTCGTGGATGGTCTCTTCCAGAGATGAGATGCGATGGCGAAGACGGGCAATAATGCGCTCCTTCTTGTCGAGCTGACGGCGGCGAGACTTGCGATCCTTTGCGAGCATGGCGATGGTCTGATCCTTCGTCTTGATGATGGCAGACTTGTGGTTGCAATAGTCACGGCAGTTGTCCAACTCCTGCCGACGGTCATACATCATGAGGCTGAGGTGGTCCAATTGAGTCTTCAGCTCGGGGTGGTATGGGGCTTCCAGTGGTTATCCATTTGCATCACGTCTTGGGAAAAACTCAAAGCGAGTACCCTTGATCTGATTGATGCTCTGTCCACACAAACGGGAAAGAGCTTCCTGCATTGCTCTGGCAAGTCCATCGAGCCAGTTGTTTTCCCTCAAGGTAAACTGAATTCCCTCCGCTGTGGGAGGTTCAATCTTTCCTCGGAGACTTGCAACAATTAGCCACTACAGGTCTTCTCCTCCTTGATCATTGAGCTGAGCTCCGAAGAACTCGGGGTGCGGACGCTCCAGAAGTTCCGAAAGCTGATCCAGATCCCTCTCAAAGATAAGGTCTCCCCCATTTCCGAGTTGATAAAACTTGCTGTACTTCACGTCCATCTATAAAAATAGAGGATGAGTAGATTAGCAGAGTGATCAAGTGTGTCAAAATTTTATCTATTTTGCAAGAGTTTTTGAGGAACATTAAGTTTTATGAAAGAATTAAAGAGATAAGAATGAGAATAGGTTTTTGTAAATATTTGTTTTCTTTGGTTTTTGGAAACTAAGTTTTTGGTTCAACGTCCAACCTAACTAGGGTCTCCTATGGTCAGGATGGCTCTGATACCAACTTGTCCACACCCGGATTTTTCAATCCTAGATGCCTGTTATGCCATACATCGCAATCCCAGGATTACCATTTTTGCGAGACATAACATAATTGGATACCATAGTACTTCATCCATTACACCGATACATAAGTTCTTACACGAATAGGGATCTCATGATCCAGTTCTTAATACAAAATCAAGCAGCGGAATACGTAATAATAATAGTAGCGTAGGTGAAGCTCCATCCTCGGGGTCACAGGCAATGCTGACGATGGGAGATGATCCTAGTTGTCGTAACCTTCCTGGGGTCCATCCTCCAGGTACTCCTCTTCATAGTCTGGCCATGGGAATAGCCAGGGACAAAGCCATGAGTACTCTTTAAGTACTCGCAAACTAATACTAACAAGTAAAGGGGTTTTTGGATAATAGGACACTAGGCTCTAGGGTTGTTTTGCAAAAAGCCAGGTTTATCTCTACTAAGCTCCAAAGCTAGTCACAATTTTACAACTCCTAAGTAGGATCTTGTAGTTCAGGTCACAACTCTGTTGTGGTCAAGTCAAAGTCTCAACTCATTTCACAAGTCATTTTAAAAAGGGTCTGACGGGGGAACAGTATGGCCACTCCAACTGTCCATAACCGCAGACGCGGCTATTCGAATAGTTTGACACTCTGCAGAGATTGTACACTTTCACCAAAACATTTGATACATCCGTCAGGAACAAATCCTGAATTCACCATACTCAGGATGCGGATAATCAATCCTAACCTTTCAATTACATTCCCTAGTATAAGCACCTCTCCTGTGAGTTTGGCCTCCCAACCATGACCACTGTCATCTTGGGTACTGCACAGGTGGACAATATTCACAAGGTAGTGTCACATCCCAAGATTTTCCAAATCTTGTAATGTGAAAATAAATTAATAAAATAAAACTTTGTTTGAATTTCAGAGCCAGAAAAAAACTTTTTGAATTTAAATGGAACCTCAAACCCATTTGAATTAAATAAAATCCTAAAAGGATTTAAAAAGATAAACATTTTAAATAAAGGAAAATAAATATTTTGGAAATAAGATTTTGGATCTTCTAAAAATAAAAGATTTGGTATTCAGAAGAAAAGATGGATTTAAGATTATTTTATAAAGCCAAATTAATCCTTGGCCAATCTTTGATAATTAAAAACATTTTATTCTAAATAAAATTAGCAAAGGTTTATTTAAAATAAATTAATAAGGATTTAATATCCAAGTTTTATTAATAAAGGTTCTATCAACTATAAACCATCAAAAACTTATTTGTTTACTTTAGTAAGTTTTCCAAACACTTAATATTCTCCAATAAAACTTACTAAAGTGTTTGGTTTTATTTTAGATTTTAAAATAAAAATTCTCAATAAAACAAACCCAAGTTGATTTAATAATGAAAGTCTATGTTATTTTTAGTAATGGACTCTAAAATAAAATGTTATTTTTAACAACAAGGTTCCAAGTATTTAATACTTCCAAATAAAACCTACTATTTTGGTTTGGAAAATATTTAGGTTTCAAATAAAGAATTATTAATAGAATCAAACTCTATTTGATTTAATAACTAAGGCCATTTTATTTAATTACTAATGGACCCTAAAATAAGAGGTTATTTTGTTTTAAAACAAATCATTCAAATATTCTTTATTTTCAAATAAACCTACTGTTTTGGATTTGAAAGTGTTTTCAAATGAGAATTATTATTAAATAAATCAAACCATGTTAAATAAATAAAGTTCCATTTTATTTAGTTAAAGAATGGATTAATAAAGTTATTATTATTTTATTTTGGGCTTTTGACCATATTACTAAACAGAACTAATTTCAATATTACAAATTTGAGTGTTGTTTGAATTGATTTGGGTGTGATTTATTTGTTTGGAAATTCAAAACAGAATTCAGAAATATAAAAAGAAAAGGATACAGAATAAAAAAAAATGGACAGACCCAACTACCCCGGCCCAAACAGCCCACTCAGCCCAGTTCTCTCCGCAGAAAAACGATTCGAACCAACTCCCTAACCCGCAAGGACACTGACTGGTGGACCTCCTCTTCACCTCTTTCCCACTAACCGACCGACCCCACTTGTCACTGTTCTTCTTCCCACCCGCACGACCTCTTCTCCCTCCTTCGACACCGCTCCTACCGATGATTTCTCGGCCTTAATTCGCTTTAACTCGACCACCGTTACCAGCTTTGATCACGCAGGTTGAAACGCCCAAGCCTCCTCTATAATTCCCCTCAGACACCTCGCGCTCGCACGCCTTAGACCACCTCAATTTCCCCCTCGAGCTCCTCTGTCCCGACCGCCGTCTCCGGCCAATTCAGGCCAGTACAGACCACCTTCCACCTTTCCGAACATGCTAGCAGCTTCCCCACTCCTAGACGCTTCTCCCCGTGCCCTTCCTTCAACCGCGGGCGCCCCGGAGCATCGGCTTCGACAAGCTCCGACAGCGTCGCCGTCCGTTTCTACTCCGGCGACGACTCTCAGGTGAACCAGACCGCCCCGACCCCTCTCGTTCACGCACCCAGCATCGCCTTGCTCTTGCGCACCTAAATATGCTCCTGTTTTACCTTAGGGCGATCTGCAGCGACGACTCCTACCGCCACCGTCGTCTGCCTCAACTCCGACGACGCCCACAGGTTAATTCCGACCACCCCGTACCCTCTGGATCACGCACACATCTTTGCCATGGTCCTACGCAGCTAACCCAACCCTCCGTTTGTCTTCTTGTGAACCATAGAGCCGTCTTCGACCTCGACCGAGCGCGTCCGTCGCCAGAACCAACTCCGGCGAGGAATTCTGCCCGACCCCTAGCGCCCCTTGCCTCGTCAACCACACGTTGGGCATCGCCGTATTCTCCTGAGCCTGGTGAGCATCCTCCCCTTCTTCCTCGCGTCCTAATTCATCAGCGCCGCCGCCGACTGACCTCGCCGCCGCCAGCAACCGTCGCTGCGCCGCCCAAGTCTGGTTCGTGCAAAGACAACCGTCCGATCTAGATCGCAGCGTTACGATAGAATCACTTAACGCTGAAAGGGTATGCGTTCAGAGCCACACGATTAGACTTAATCCAACGCACCAGAGCGTGATCCGCAGTGAACCGGTATCGCCCAATCAGAGTGTGCCGCGTGTCACCTGTCTGTTTAGAACAGATTTTGAAAACAGATTTAAATGCCATTTTCAAACCCCTATAACTTTCAAACCACACGTCCAAAAATTACAAATTTTATATCAATGAAATCAGGAGAACAAGCCCTAGCTAACCATGGCCTTAGTTTTGAAAATAGTATCTGTTAGCTTGTTTGAAATAACAGAAACATTTGTGTACTTGTTTAGAGTATAAAAATTGTTTAAAATTGATTTTAGGATTAAATCTTTTGCAAAATGGATTTATGTGACCCTACTAACCCTAGGAACCAACCCATAGTGTTAAAAATTATTTTTGTGAAATTTAAGTTGAATTAGTTAACTTAGTCATTTTCTAGCCTAATAAACTCATTAAATTTTATTATGGAAAAGTTTGTGCAAGGAAAACTTTGGGAAAGTGTTATGGACAAAACTTACTGACCCAAAAACACCAAGCCTTGCCAAGAGCAACTTACTTGGTGCAAAACCTAAAGTTTTGCTTGGATAAGAATAATTTTCACCACATAAAATGATGAATGAAATTTAAAATAGTCTTAGGATAAAACCCAATTGCAAATGACTTTGCCATTTTGGTAAATGACCAATGTGGACCTTACAAATTTTATAAACCTAGTAGAGACCAACTTTGCAATAGAACCCTCTTTTTACAAGACTTAGGAACCATTGCTTGGTGTATGTGAATTATTGTTTGAATGGTGGAATGCTACTTGATACTATGCTTGTTTGATTGTAGTAAAATTAGCAAAGTGTGAGACTAGCAAGATCAAGAAGTGACTATCATTCCCTAATCAAAAAGGCAAGTTACACTATCATCTAAAGTCCTACTATTTTCATCATACTTAGTGGATTTGAAAACATGCATAAAAATGATTTATACTTATGCTATGCTAAATCCTAATAGGATACCCTTACTTTCCTTAGAGAAAATCTTGTAGTTGTACATGCTTAGCCATGCTATATGCTATGTTTTGAAAAGAGATACATGTTGAGATTTACAAAGATTGAGAAAAGAACTTGTGTTTTACATAATAAAACAAGGACTCAATGAACCACCTAGGTGGAGGCTACTATAAGTTTTGGATAAGGTGACAACAAAAGGGAACCATGTCTATGGCAATCACTTTGTGTTGTGCTCCAAAATATAACCACCTAGGAAACTTAGAGATCCAACATGCTTCTCCAATTGTGGCTTTCATGTACAACCACATGCTATTATGGCTCTGGCTTAGTCAATTACATTAGGAAGACCCATACATTGTCTTTAGTTACTGGACATGGGGATCTGGAATGCTTCATGGGGGCTGAAGACAAAGCTAGCAATGATGTATGGGAGGACCTTTTGGAAAGACTTCGTCACATTCTCAATCTGCCAGTACTCCATCTTGGTGAGCACTAATCCAGTAGGCCACTGGTGGCAACAAGATGGGATTGTGTCATGTGGGTAAAGTGTACTCCTTCTGCAGAAGTTAATAAAATCTAAGTACTTAGCCGTGTCCCCGGTTATGGACAATACTGAGCAACTAAAGTTTGAACTATGGGAGATCTCGACATTCCAACTTCTAATATAAAAACTTGATGCCCTTGTGTGTCTACCAAGGAATTCAAAGAGATTTTGTAAAGCTTGTTGCACTTGGGGTTACCAAGGTGCTCAAGAGCATGATGTACTTGGGGCTTTACCAAGGAACTCATGAGTTTTGATAAAACTTGCCGCACTTGGGGTTACCAAGATGCTCAAGGGATTTTGACAAGGATTTGAACACTTGAGTTTCTACCAAGGAGTTCAAGGAACTTGGAAAAGAAATTTGACAAAAGACTTCAAAACCATTTTGAAAGGATAGGATAAAATATTGCTTTATGCAAATAAGCCTTAAACTCTACTTAGCCAAATATGCATGTAATGATAGGATCCACCCTTATTATACATAAAAGTGAAGCTTGCCAATACAATTCAAAATGTATTGACCCTTGTGGCTGTAACTTGTAATGTTGCAGGTTGATTGTTTTAAAAATGAAGATTGTTTGATTGACTAGGACTACAAAATCTACAACCAACATCTGCCTGTGGCACTTTGAAGATGATGGACCCATACTTATAGATATTCCACTGCAAATGTAATGTAATAGCCATATGAGCTATGTTTGATGTAATAAACTTATGTTATTCCTGGTTATAAATTTATATTATGACCTTTGTATCTTGATATTACATCTTAACTGTGGATGCTAGCTATTGATCCAGGGACTAGCATTGTAAAACACAGGAGGACTCTACCTTATTGGGTTGGGACCTCTACAGGTAGCCTCAGCTCAGACCTTGGCCGTGAGGGAACTAATACTAAGGTATATAAGTTTCCAGTCAAGCCCTACCCAATATTGGGTATTGTGGTTGTACGATAAAATTGGAATGGTATCGCATCCAGACAACCATCAGTTTTATAAAGGGCTAAGGCTCATGCCTCAATATTTTCACCACCAAAATCATCAAGTGTTTGGAAACACATGACCAAAACATTTCAATAGAATGATCCATCATTCCAAGGTTTTCATAACCATTTTTCCATCAAGTACTCCCATCTAAAGTTGATCAAGTTTTATGCTTAGCACTAGCATCTACAGTTGGGAATGGTAATAAGGAGGGGTGGTAACTGGTGGAGTTTCACTAAGTCCAACATTATATCTTAGGCTGAGATCAAGGTTTCTAGCTTAGGCCAAATTTTATGCTCTTAGGGCAAACTTGAGCACAGCTGTCTAATATCTACCAAACTCTTAAGTAGACTCTAAGTAAGCTTTGATAAAGAAATAAAGTAAGAAGCTTGCCATAAAACTAGGATTGGTTTAGCAAGTTGGTATGATCACATATGGTTAAGGCATATAGTATTCATATCACAAGCATGGGTTTGTGGCAATAATAGGGTATCTTGCAAGTGTTAGCTTGCCTTGGTATAGTATCTTACAAGTGTTATCTTGCATTGGTCAACTTGGTTAGTAAAGCTTGCCTTGTGCAGAGCAGTGGTTGAAGTTCTCTTCGGCTTCCTCTTCGTAGTATCCTCCTTCCTCCTCGTAGTATCCTTGGTCGGTACTAGCGGCTATGAATAAATACGAGGTACACAATCACCAATCAATACTTAACTACTTGCAATCATCACACACAAGGGTCCTATAGATGATCTAGCATCATCTCTAACATTACAAGGTTAAGGATTGGTTTAAGTCCTTTTATTTTAGAAAAGTAATTTCTACTCATTGAAAAAACTACTTAAGATTTAATATTCTCCAAACTAAACATGGGATCATGTTGACACATGTCATCACCACATATTGTAGTCCATGGTAATGTGATTTAAAGTGGTGTCACAATTTAATAAGGTTTTACCCTTTTATTTTAATTGATTAAAGTGGCTAGAAATGCTTATGAAGCATCCTTTTATTCCTTGAACAATATTTCTGCAAGTAAACCTATATATTTTTATATATTCTGAAAGGTATGGTTAAATGTAATTTTTGAGAGTTGGAATCAACTCAAAAGCTTTTATGGTTTAAATTTGAAAAATGTTTGAATGCAGAAAAGCTTCTTCCTTGTTGTTTTTGTTATGGGTGATCTACAGATCCAAATGACTTGAATCCAACGGGCTTGGATTAAGCCTTCACAGACCTTTCCAACAAAATTGGTTTCATCCAATTTGGTGCATTGAATCGACCTGGGTTGATTTTTGAAGTTGGGTACAGAAGTGTGTTTGAAATTAAAAAGAAAAAGGTTTAATTTGAATTGCTGGGCTGCGCGGGAAATTCTAACGGGCCGGCCTGCTTAGCGCAGTGCTCCCGCGGGCTGCGTAAGTGGGTGTCCCCACTCGTCAGTGACACGGGGCTGGGCGAAGCGGTATGGGGCAACGTGGGTCGTTCGATCTAGTTCTAATCCAACGACTGATGGTCATCGTCGACGCGAGACAGCTCCGGCGAGAACGAAACCTAGCGCGGCCATTGGGGGGTGCTGGGGGCTCACCAGGGTACGGGCGAGGGTCGGCGAGGCGGGCGAACGACGAAGTCGACGACGGCGATCCTCCTGGTACCGGTGGCTTCTCCTGGGGCGGCTCCAATCGCTGGCTCCCTTCTTCTCCAGAGGCGGTGGGCTCCGGTGAAATTCTAGCGAAGTGGTGCTCGCCTTGCTCTGAGGATGGTGTGGCACGGTCAGTGGGGAGAGGGGAGTGAGATGGTGTGAAGAAATCGTGCGGGGGTGGCCTCTATTTATAGTCGAGCGAGGGGACCATCGGGGCGCAAGGTGAGCTCGTCGGGGGCGACGTTACAGGCAGCTAATGGCATGGGCAAGGGTAGGGGATGGTGCTGTGTCTCCTAGCGATGCTCAACGACATGATCGCGAGGCATGGGCGGTGTGGTTTGGTCTGGAACGGGCGGCGCTCTGCGCGGCAGAGGCGGCGTCTTCGACGGCGGGCGGTGGTTGTATGGCACGGGGCGGCAAACGGGAGTGTCTGGCGGGGTCCTGGGTCGGTGGTGATCATGTGTGCGCGCGGTGAGGGCGGCGCGCGGTCTGGGGACGCCGGTCGCGGGTGGTGCTCTGGCGCACGCTCGGCATGGTCTGGGCGCGGCTTGTGCGCGTGGTCCAGGGCTTGGCAATGCTCGCGGCTGGGACAGGCAGTGGCGGTGGACGGTGGGCTGCCTCCCACACATGCTGGCTAGGCTTGCTGCTGCTCCTAGCTTGCTGTCCACATTGGGGTGACATGGGGGTGCTCGGCTATTCACCATTAATGGCAATGGCAAGCTCACAGGGGTGCTAGTGTTGGGCTAATCTTTCTAGATGATCTACTGGTTTGTGTGTGAGCTAACTAGGTAACAAGTTAGGCTCAAAACACTGCACACTATAGTGTTTGTGGTTTTGTTTGATTTGTGTCTGCAACCTGTTTGATGAAATGGCCGCATGAACTCAACTTTTGAATTTTGAAATGAATTTTGGTGAGTTTGCTAGATTGGTTCTGGTGAGTCTGCAGATGCTTGGGTTTTGAAAGTTGAGCTTGTTTGAGTGGGTTTTGAAAAGGTGGGATCTTCCCATATGAAGAAGATTCAATTTTGAATTGTCATTTAAACTATGCATTTGAAAGTTTCTGGATGATCACCAAGTGGGCCTTGATACTCTGTTATGAGTACATTCAAGGGGTGCAAAGATCTAGAAAAGTTTCTGTTAGGTTTTGATAGTTTGAGACAGCCAAAGTAGGCATGTGAGTTAAATTGGCCAAAATGACCATTCACTTAATATATTTGTTTTGATTTACTTGTCTTTAGGAAAAGTGTGGGAAATGTTTTAGATGATGTTCTTTTCACCTAAGAAACATTTTACAAGCAATGGATCACACAAACAAGGTGGTTTTTAAAGAAATTCAAAATCCATGCATACACATATACATGCATTCATGAATTCATTTAGAAAAGTTTTTTGTTAACCCTAAACTTGATGATTAGTGTTTTGATGATCCAAGTTTGATATTTTTGGGATGTTACATGCCGCCAGGCTCCATGAATTTCGCCCTAGACCGCCGCAGCACCGAAGAACTCCGGCGAGCTATCACGGTGAGTCTCGAGCGCGCCCTGCCCTCTGGTTCACACGAACTTCTTTGCCATTGCCTTGCGCATCTTCTCACGTTTTCAATTTGTCCTGAATTGCCCCAGGTCGTCGCCCTCGTCGACACCTGCAAACGCCCGAGGCTTAGCTCAACTCCGACAAGCCATTCCGGTGAGCCCCGTGTTCCCCTCCATCTCTGGTTCACCTACACGTTGAGCATCTCCACGTCCTCGCGATCTCGGTAAGCACTAGCAAACCCCCTTGCACCTCTGTAACATCCCAAAAATACTAAACTTTGATCATCAAACCCTAATCATCAAAATTAGGGTTAACAAAAACTTTTCTAAATAAAATTATGAAAGCATGCATATGAGTATGCATTGAATTTGAAATTCTTTTGAACCACCTTGTTTATGTGTTTCCTTGCTTGTAAAATGTTTCTTAGGAGAAATAAACATCATTTAAAACATTTCCCACACTTTTCCTAAAGACAAATAAATCAAAACAAATAAAATAAAAGAATGGTCATTTTGACCAATTTAACTCCCATGCCTACTTTGGCTGTCTCAAACTTTCAGAACCTAACAGAAACTTTTCTGGATCTTTGCACCCCTTGATTGTACTCATAACAAAGTATCAAGGCCCACTTTGTGATCATCCAGAAACTTTCAAATGCATAGTTTAAATGACAATTCAAAATTGAATCTTTATCATATGGGAAGATCCCACTTTTTCGAAAACCACTCAAACAAGCTCAGCTTTCAAAACCCAAGCATCTGCAGACTCACCACCACCAACGTAGCACACCCACAAAAAATCTTTTCAAAATTCAAAACTTGAATTCATGCGGCCATTTCATCAAACAGGTTGCAGACACAAATCATACAAAATCAAAACACTATTATGAGCAGTGATTCTTGCCTAACTGGTTCCCTATCTAGCTCACAACCAGCTCAGTAGATCATCTAGCAAGATTAACCAAGCACTAGCACCACTGTGAGCTTGCCAAAACCATCAATGGTGAACAGCCGAAGCCAACCTTGTCACCCCATGTCGACAGCAAGCTTGGAGGAGAAACAAGCCTAGCCAGCATGTCTGGGAGGCAGCCCACCGTCCACCGCCACTCCCTGTCCACTGCTCGAACCCTGCCAGCCACTGGACCACACGCACAGACCGCGCCCAGACCGCCAGCGACCATGCCGAGCGTGCGCCAGAGCGCCACCCTCGATCGAAGCCCACAGACCACGCGCCGCCCTCGCCGCGTGCATATACGATCACCACCGACCCAGGAGACCGCCAGACATCCCTGTTCGCCACCCCATGACACACAGCCACCGCTCGCCGTTGAAGACGCCGCCTCTGCCGCACAGAGCGTCGCGTGTTCCAGACCAAGCCGCACCGCCCCACGCCTCGAAACCATGTTGTTGAGCATCGCCAGGGAACACCGCACCGTCCCCTACCTTCGCCCGTGCCAATAGCCTCCTATACCATCGCGCCCGACGAGCTCACCGTGCACCCCGACGGTCCCCTCGCTCGATTATAAATAGAGGACTCCCCCGCTCGAATTCTTCACACCATTCTACTCCCCTCTCATCACTGATCGTGCCACACCGTTCCCGAAGCAAGGCGAGCAGCACTTCGCCGGCATTTCACGGAGCCCGCCGCCTCTGGAGAAGAAGGGCGCCATCGATTTCGTCCACCCCAGGAGCTGCCGCGACCACCCCTGAGTTCGCCGTTGTCGACTTCGTCGTTCGCCCGCCTCGCTGACCCTCGCCAGCCCCCGGTGAGCCCCCAGCAACCCCCACTAGCCGCGCTAGGTTTCTGTCTCGCCGGCGTTGCTCAACGTCGATGATGACTCTCAGCCCTTGGATTAGAATCAGATCGAACGCACCACGTTGCCCCGTACCGCTTCACACCCCCCTGTGTCACTGACGCGTAGGGACACCCACTTAAACAGCCTGCGGAAGCGCTGCGCTTAGCAGGCCGGCCCAGTATCGTTTCCCGCGCAGCCCAATTATTTGAATTAAACCTTTTTCATTTTATTTCAAACACACTTCTGTACCTAGTTTCAAAAATCAACCCAGGTCGATTCAGTGCACCAAATTGAATGAAACTAATTTTGTTAGAAAGGTCTTGAAATGCTGAATCCAAGCCCGTTGGATTCAAGTCAATTGGATCTATAGATCACCCATGGTAAAAATAACAAGGCAGAAGCTTTTCTGCATTCAAACATTTTTCAAATTTAAACGATAACAGCTTTTGAGTTGATTCCAACTCTCAAAAATCAACCATACCTTTCAGAATATATAAAAATATATAGGTTTACTTGCAGAAATAATGTTCAAGTAATAAAAGAATGCCCCATAGGCATTTCTAGTCACTTTATTTAATTAAAATAAAAGGGTAAAACCTTATTAAATTGTGACACCACTTTAAATCATATTACCATGGACTAAAATATGTGGTGATGACATGTGTCAACATGATCCCATGTTTTGTTTGGAGAATATTAAATCTTAAGTAGTTTTTCAATGAGTAGAAATTACTTTTCTAAAAATAGAAGGAATTAAACCAAGCCTTAATCTTGTAATGTTACAGATGATGTTAGATCATCTATAGGACCCTTGTGTGTGTGATGATTGCAAGTATTTAAGTATTGTTTGGTGATTGTGTACCTCGTATTTATTCATAGACGCTAGTACCGACCAAGGATACGAGGAGGAAGGAGGATTCTACGAAGAAGAAGCCGAGGAGAACTTCAACCACTGCTCTGCACAAGGCAAGCTAACACTTGCAGGATACTCTACTTATGCAAGCTTAATACTACTAGTTGACTGTGCAAGCTAATACTTGCTTGTTACCATGACCACTATATGCCTTAAGTATATGTGATCATATCCACTTGGTAAACCAATCCTAGTTTTACTTGCAAGCTCCTTACTTTATTTCTTTATCAAAGCTCTTACCTAGATTCTTCCTAAGTGAATGGTAGATACTAGAAAGATATGTGAAGGTTGCATAAAGAGCATAAAATTTGGCCTAAGCTAGATAATCTTGATGTCATCCCAAGGCATGAGATTGAACTTAGTTGAAACTCCACTAGTTTACCACCCTTCATTAGTGCTTACCCCCACGTGTATATGCTAGTGCTAAGCATAAAACTTGATCAACTTTAGATGGGAATACTTGGTGGAAAATGGTTATGAAAACCTTGGAATGATGGATCATTCTTTTGAAATGTTTTGGACATGTGTTTCCGAACACTTGATGATTTTGGTGATGAAAATGTTGAGGCATGAACCTTAGCCCTTTATAAAACTGATGGTTGTCTGGATGCGATACCATTCCAATTTTATCGTACAACCACAATACCCAAAGATTGGGTAGGGCTTGACTGGAAACTTATATACCTTAGTATTAGTTCCCTCACGGCCAAGGTCTGAGCTGAGGCTACCTTGTGAAGATTTTCCACCTGTGCAGTACCCAAGATGACAGTTGGTCATGGTTGGGAGGCCAAACTCACAGCAGAGGTGCTTATACTAGGGCGTGTAATTGAAAGGTTAGGATTGATTATCCGCATACTGAGTATGGTGAATTCAGGATTTGTTCGTGACGGATGTATCGAATGTTGTGGTGAAAGTGTACAATCTCTGCAGAGTGTCAAACTATTCGAATAGCCGCGTCCGCGGTTATGGACAGTTGGAGTGGCCATACTGTTCCCCCGTTAGACTTTTCAAAATGACTTGTGAAATGAATTGAGAATTTGACTTGACCACAACAGGGTTGTGATCTGAATTACAAGTTCCCATTTAGGTGTCATAAAACTTCAACTAGCATTCGTTGCTTCTAAACTTAGTAGAGATAAATCTGGCTTTTGTAAAATAACCCTAGAGCCTAGTGTCCTATTATCAAAACCCCCTTTCAATTGTTAGTATTAGTTTGCGAGTACTTAAAGAGTACTCATGGCTTTGTCCCTGTCTATTCCCATGGCCAGACTATGAAGAGGAGTACCTGGAGGATGGACCCCAGGAAGGTTACGACAACTAGGATCATCAC
The DNA here is from genome assembly GCA_916181665.1 of Avena sativa. NCBI lineage: Eukaryota > Viridiplantae > Streptophyta > Magnoliopsida > Poales > Poaceae > Avena > Avena sativa. Next base: position 33,509,056 of record OV702284.1, read on the forward strand.
CCATCGTCAGCATTACCTATGACCCCGAAGATGGAGCTTCGCCTACGCTATCGTGATTATTACGTATTCTGCTGCTTGATGTTGTATTAAGAACTGGATCATGAGATCCCTATTTGTGTAAGAACTTATGTACCGTTTGTAATGGATGATGTACTATGGTATCCAATTCTGTTATGTCTCGCAAAAATGGTAATCCTGGGATTGCGATGTATGGCATAACAGGCATCTGGGATTAAAAATCCGGGTGTTGACAAGTTGGTATCAGAGCCATCCTGACCATAGGAGACCCTAGTTAGACTGGACGTTTGAATCAAAAACTTAGTTTCAAAACCAAAGAAAGCAAATATTTACAAAATCTTATTCTCATTATTATCCATTTGATTCTTTCATGAAAATTCATGTTCCTAAAAAAACTCTTGCAAAATACATAAAATTTTGACTCACTTAACCACTCTACTAACTTACTCATCCTATATTCTTATAGATGGACTTGAAGTACAACAAGTTTTATCAGTTGGGGAATGGAGGAGACCTGATCTTTGAGAGAGATTTGGACCAGCTTTCGGAACTTCTGGAGCATCCGCACCCCGAGTTCTTAGGAGCTCAGCTCAATGATCAAGGAGGAGAAGATCTGCAGTGGCTAATTGTTGCAAGTCTTCGAGGAAAGATTGAACCTCCCACTGTACCTTAAGAGAGAACAACTGGCTCGATGGACTTGCCAGTGCCATGCAGGAAGCTCTTTCCCGTCTGTGTGGGCAGAGCATCAATCAGATCAAGGGTACTCGCTTTGAGTTTTGCCCAAGACGTGATGCAAATGGACAACCACTGGAAGCCCCATACCAACCTGAACTGAATACTCAATTGGATCACCTTAGCTTCATGATGTACGATCGTCAGCAAGAGTTGGACAACTGCCGTGATTACTGCAACCACAAGTCTGCCATCATCAAGACGAAGGATCAAACCATCGCCATGCTAGCAAAGGATCGCAAGTCTCGCCGCCGTCAGATCGACAAGAAGGAGCGCATTATTGCCCGTCTTCGCCACCGCATCTCATCTCTAGAGGAGACCATCCACGAGAGAGACATGCAGTTGGAGGAAAGGGAGAATGCCGGAGAAGATCTTCGTGGAGACCCCTACTCCTATCTCAGCGATGACGATGATTTTCTGGAGGATCAGGCTATGGACTTTTTCACCGATGAGGACGATTTCGCCTTCATCGATGATGACGAGGATGATAAGGCCACAGATTCCAAGGAGTAGTAGCACTAAGCACTAGCGTAGTGAGTAGTATTCGGTCCCACTGTATCGTAGTTCTCAGAATGGCTCTTAAAACCATCTGTTTTTCTTTGTTGTGGTGTGTGTTGTATCGTGTGCTATGAATGAATGAATGAAAAAGCAAGTTGCTAGAAAATCTGAGTCAAACTTTAAAAACTTTTCAAAGACCCCAAAACCTTAGAAATTTCCCTCTTTTCTCATGATCTATCTCAATCTTCAGATGCCACGAGGAGGAAGTGGTTCATCCCCGGACCCGATGTTGCAGATCTGCAAATGTTGACTTCTGACCGTGAAGCTGAAAGAGCCGAACGTCAAGCCAACCTAGCCACCCTTCAGCAGATAGCCCAACTTGCCCACAACAACCAAGGCCACGGAAATCAGGACAACCACATATCTAAGCTCAAGAATTTCCAGAATACCAACCCACCTATTTTCACTAAGTCAAAAGAACCGCTAGACGCTGATGATTGGCTGCAAACCATGGAAAATAACCTAGAAGTAGCCGGAGTGGAAGCCAACGAGAAAGTCCTGTTCGCCACCCACTATCTAGCCGGAGATGCCAGGGCATGGTGGAACAGTTTTCGCGCAATGACCGGAGGCCAGATGATGACCTGGGAAGAATTCAAGGTCAAGTTTAGCAGAACCCATGTGCCACCGGGTTTGATCAAGAGAATGAGAGACGAGTTCAGAGAGATGAAGCAAGGAAGGATGACTATAGTGGAATACCGTGACAAATTTTCGTCATTAGCTAGGTATGCCCTGGATGAGATCGACACCGAAGCCAAGAAGAAAGAAAGATTCCTGAATGGTCGGCATGATGAAATGCAGACAGTGTTAGTCAATATCCCCTTTGCTGATATTGAAGCCCTTGTCGACTCGGCTATCCAGATGGAAGGAAAGATCAACCAAGCCAATGAGAACCGCAAGCGTCGCATGAAGCATCAACCAGGAACCCATCAGACCCCAAAGTATCGCCCCAACCCATCTCCAGGATTTGCCCCAAGAACCAACAGACCCCCGATGAACCGTCCGACCTATCCCAACCGTGGAAACCCTAGGCCCGGAGGAAATCACAACAACCCCAGCAACGCTAGCAATTTCAATCATGCCCCACCCAAGTTCAACAACAACAATGCTACCGCCAACGCCAACACTGCCCCGAGGACTGGAAGCAATGCTGTGCCTTTAGCAGCCAAGGACAAGTCGCAAGTGACCTGTTATGACTGTGGAAATAAAGGCCACTATTCCAACGAGTGCCCCAACAAGAAGAATGCTACAGCCCCCAATGCCAATGTCCCAGCTCAGCAGTAGCATCGTGTTCAGCCAGGAAGAAGATTTACCCCAGGGAATTCACTCAACCGCAACGGCCGTCTTTTTCTCATGCATGCTGAAGAAGCTCAGGAAGCGCTAGACGTCGTGCTGGGTATGTTTTCTGTTAATTCAGTACTTGCAAGAGTGTTGTTTGATTCTGGTGCATCACACTCATTTGTCACCGAATAATTTGCATGCACTAGTAAAATTCAACCAACCAAACTGAAGCATGTTATGATTGTTCAAATTCCCGGATCAACCACTAAGGCTAGGCAAATTTGCAAAGCCGTCCCTATCCGAATCCATGGCATAGATTTTTATGCTAACCTGATAGTACTCGGAACTAAAGGTTTGGAAGTAGTACTAGGAATGGATTGGATGTCCAAACATAAAGGATTGATTGACTGTGCCAAGAAAGCCATAACCATGACCAGTACCGCCGGAATATCAGTCCGGCATATATCTGAAACCTTACCTCGCCAATTCAAATGCAACCAGAGTATAGCCCAACCTACCATTGACCAAGTCCGGATAGTCTGTGAATACCCCGATGTATTTCCAGATGTTTTGCCCGGTATGCCCCCAGATCGGGATATCGAGTTTATCATCGAACTAATCCCCGGAACCGAACCCATAGCCCAGAGACCATATAGTATGAACCCGTCAGAGCTCGCAGAACTGAAGAAGCAACTGGATTCCATGCTGGAAATTGGATTGATTCAACCCAGTGCGTCACCTTGGAGATCACCTGTCTTGTTTGTGGACAAGAAGGATGGAGGTAACCGTTTGTGTACGGATTATCGGAAATTGAATGATGTCACCATCAAGAACAAGTACCCCTTGCCCAAGATAGAAGATTTGTTTGATCAGTTGACCGGTGCCAAAGTGTTTTCTAAGATTGATCTTAGAACCGGCTATCATCAACTCAAAATTCGTGCAGAGGATATTCCAAAGATTGCCTTTACCACCAGATATGGATTGTACGAGTATACCGTTATGTCTTTTGGATTAACCAAAGCCCCCGCTTATTTCATGAATCTCATGAATAAGATTTTTATGGACTTCCTGGATAATTTTGTCATTGTTTTCATCGATGACATTCTGATTTATTCCAAATCAGAAGAAGAACATGAGCTACACCTAAGGACCATTCTTGGAACCCTTAGAGAGCATCAGTTATATGCAAAGTTTAGCAAATGTGAATTCTGGTTACAGGAGGTAGGATTCCTCGGTCACATTGTATCAGCCGGAGGAATTGCCGTTGACCCTGCCAAAGTGAAAGATGTAGAAGATTGGCAAGCCCCAACCACTCAAACCCAAGTTCGTGCATTTCTCGGATTGGCGGGATATTACCGCAAATTCGTAGAAGGATTCTCTAGTATCGCCAGACCCATGACCCAATTGCCGAAGAAGGACAAGAAGTTTGAATGGACCGACAAATGTGAAGCGAGTTTTCAAGAACTCAAGAGGCGATTGATTTCAGCCCCAATCTTGATCATGCCGGATATCACGAAGCCCTTCGATGTGTATTGTGATGCATCCAAGATCGGTCTCGGATGTGTGCTAATGCAAGAAGGCAAAGTTATATCTTATCTATCTCGACAACTGAAGAAGCACGAGCAAAATTACCCAACCCATGACCTCGAACTCGCAGCTATAGTTCTAGCCCTGAAAACATGGAGACATTACCTAATGGGAAACCGTTGTGAGATCTATTTGGATCAAAAGAGCCTAAAGTATATATTCACTCAGAAGGAGCTGAATATGAGGCAGAGAATATGGATTGAGATAATCAAGGATTACGACCTGGACATTCACTATCACCCTGGTAAAGCCAATGTGGTAGCCGATGCCCTTAGCAGATTGCCGTGCCGCTTGAACTCCATGATTTTGAAGGAGCAACCAAGTTTGCACAAAGAGATGGAAGATTTTTGAATGGAATTAGTAAGTGATGGATTTTTGGCTAGCATAGAACTCCAGCCCACTTTGATCAGTCAGATTAAAGAGGCGCAGAAGGAAAATGCTAGTATTGAAGGAATCAAGCGTCGTATCGGTACATGCAAAGTACCTGGATTCACCGAGGACGAAGAAGGAGTTTTGTGGTACAAAGGACGCCTTTGTGTACCAACAGATTCTGAGTTGAAAGAAGTTATCTTGAAGGAGGCTCATGATACTCCTTATTCTATCCATCCCGGAGGAACTAAGATGTATCAAGATTTAAAAGAGCAATTTTGGTGGCATAAGATGAAGAGAGAAATCGGAAGCTATATCGCCAAGTGTGATATTTGTCAGCGAGTCAAGGCAGGACATCAAAGACCCGCTGGATTGTTGCAACCCTTGCAGATTCCGGAATGGAAATGGAATTCTGTAGGAATGGACTTTATCACTGGAATGCCTACCTCTAGTAGGGGAAATGACTCTATCTGGGTCATAGTGGACAGATTGTCCAAAGTCGCCCATTTCTTGCCCGTCAAGACCACATATCAGAGTTCAAAACTAGTTGTACATCGCTAGAATCGTTAGTTTGCATGGAGTCCCCAAGAACATCGTATCGGATCGAGGAACTCAGTTTACCTCGAGATTCTGGAAGAAAGTCCAAGAAGGTTTAGGAACCCGCCTAGATTTTAGTACCGCTTATCACCCTCAGACCGATGGACAAACGGAGCAAATAAATCAAATAATCGAAGATATGCTTAGAGCATGTGTGTTAGAATATGGATCCAAGTGGGAAGACTGTCTGCCGTTTGCAGAATTTTCGTACAACAACAGTTATCAAGCCAGTTTGCAAATGGCCCCATTTGAATTTATGTACGGAAGGATGTGTCGCACCCCTTTGAACTGGTCGGAAGTAGGAGAGAGTCAGATTTTCGGACCCGACATCCTACGAGAAGCAGAAGAGAAGGTTCACAAGATTCATGAGCACCTCAAGACCGCCCAATCCAGACAGAAGAGTTACGCCGACAAGAGACGTAGAGACCTCGCCTTCAACATAGGAGATTTTGTTTATCTGAAAGTGTCGCCATTGAAGGGAATGCAGCATTTCCAACTCAAAGGAAAGTTAGCCCCCAGATATATCGGACCTTTCAAGATTCTGAACCGTCGAGGAGAAGTATCGTATCAATTGGAACTACCTGAAGAGATGTCAGCCGTGCACAATGTGTTCCATATCTCGTTACTTCGCAAGTGTCTCGAAGTCCCCGAGAAGACCGAAGTGTTCAAGAATATCGATCATCGGACCATAGAGATCAACAATGACCTGACCTATCCCAAAGTACCCATCCGTATTTTGGAAGAATCTTTTCGAACTACTCGAACCAGAAGCATCAAGTTTCTCAAGATTCAGTGGAGCAACCACAAGGAAGAGGAAGCTACCTGGGAGCGCGAAGATCACATCAGGACGGAGTTTCCCGATCTCTTCAAATCCTAGGTAATCTTTTCGTCCTTTTTCAAATCTTGGGACGAGATTTTGTTTAAGGGGGGAAGGTTTGTAACATCCCAAAAATACTAAACTTGGATCATCAAACTCTAGTCATCAAAATTAGGGTTAACAAAAACTTTTCTAAATAAAATTATGAAAGCATGCATATGAGTATGCATTGAATTTGAAATTCTTTTGAACCACCTTGTTTATGTGTTTCCTTGCTTGTAAAATGTTTCTTAGGAGAAATAAACATCATCTAAAACATTTCCCACAGTTTTACTAAAGACAAATAAATCAAAACAAATCAAATAAAAGAATGGTCATTTTGACCAATTTAACTCCCATGCCTACTTTGGCTGTCTCAAACTTTCAAAATCTAACAGATACTTTTCTGGATCTTTGCACCCCTTGATTGTACTCATAACAAAGTATCAAGGCCCACTTTGTGATCATCCAGAAACTTTCAAATGCATAGTTTAAATGACAATTCAAAATTGAATCTTTATCATATGGGAAGATCCCACTTTTTCAAAAACCACTCAAACAAGCTCAACTTTCAGAACCCAAGCATCTGCAGACTCAGCAGCACCAACCTAGCACACCCACCAAAAATCTTTTCAAAATTCAAAACTTGAATTCTTGTGGCCATTTCATCAAACAGGTTGCAGACACAAATCATACAAAATCAAAACACTATTGTGAGCAGTGATTCTTGCCTAACTGGTTCCCTATCTAGCTCACAACCAACTCAGTAGATCATCTAGCAAGATTAACCAAGCACTAGCACCACTGTGAGCTTGCCAAAACCATCAATGGTGAACAGCCGAAGCCAACCTTGTCACCCCATGTCGACAGCAAGCTTGGAGGAGAAACAAGCCTAGCCAGCATGTCTGGGAGGCAGCCCACCGTCCATCGCCACTCCCTGTCCACTGCTCGAACCCTGCCAGCCACTGGACCACACGCACAGACCGCGCCCAGACCGCCAGCGACCATGCCGAGCGTGCGCCAGAGCGCCACCCTCGATCGAAGCCCACAGACCGCGCGCCGCCCTCGCCGCGTGCATATACGATCACCACCGACCCAGGAGACCGCCAGACATCCCTGTTCGCAACCCCATGACACACAGCCACCGCTCGCCGTTGAAGACGCCGCCTCTGCCGCGCAGAGCGTCGCGTGTTCCAGACCAAGCCGCACCGCCCCACGCCTCGAAACCATGTTGTTGAGCATCGCCAGGGAACACCGCATCGTCCCCTACCTTCGCCCGTGCCAATAGCCGCCTGTACCATCACCCTCGACGAGCTCACCGTGCGCCCCGACGGTCCCCTCGCTCGACTATAAATAGAGGACTCCCCCGCTCGAATTCTTCACACCATTCTACTCCCCTCTCATCACTGATCGTGCCACACCGTTCTCGGAGCAAGGCAAGCAGCACTTCGCCAGAATTTCACCGGAGCCCGCCGCCTCTGGAGAAGAAGGGCGCCATCGATTTCGTCCACCCCAGGAGCTGCCGCGACCACCCCTAAGTGCGCTGTCGTCGACTTCGTCGTTCACCCGTCTCGCCGACCCTCGCCAGCACCCCAGTGAGCCCCCAGCAACCCCCACTGGCCGCGCTAGGTTTCTGTCTCGCCGGCGTTGCTCAACGTCGACGATGACTCTCAGCCGTTGGATTAGAACCAGATCGAACGCACCACGTTGCCCCGTACCGCTTCGCACCCCCCTGTGTCAATGACGCGTAGGAACACCCACTTAAACAACCCGCGGAAGCGCTGCGCTTAGCAGGCCGACCCAGTATTGTTTCCCGCGCAGCCCAATTATTTGAATTAAACATTTTTCATTTTATTTCAAACACACTTCTATACCTAGTTTCAAAAATCAACCCAGGTCGATTCAGTGCACCAAATTGAATGAAACTAATTTTTTTAGAAAGGTCTTGAAATGCTGAATCCAAGACCGTTGGATTCAAGTCAATTGGATCTATAGATCACACATGGTAAAAATAACAAGGCAGAAGCTTTTCTGCATTCAAACATTTTTCAAATTCAAACCATAATAGCTTTTGAGTTGATTCCAACTCTCAGAAATTGCATTTAACCATACCTTTCAGAATATATAAAAATATATAGGTGTACTTGTAGAAATAATGTTCAAGTAATAAAAGAATGCCCCATAGGAATTTCTAGTCACTTTATTTAATTAAAATAAAAGGGTAAAACCTTATTAAATTGTGACACCACTTTAAATCATATTCCCATGGACTAAAATATGTGGTGATGACATGTGTCAACATGATCCCATGTTTTGTTTGGAGAATATTAAATCTTAAGTAGTTTTTCAATGAGTAGAAATTACTTTTCTAAAAATAAAAGGAATTAAACCAAGCCTTAATCTTGTAATGTTAGAGATGATGTTAGATCATCTATAGGACCCTTATGTGTGTGTGATGATTGCAAGTAGTTAAGTATTGTTTGGTGATTGTGTACCTCGTATTTATTCATAGACGCTAGTACCGACCAAGGATACGAGGAGGAAGGAGGATTCTATGAAGAAGAAGCCGAGGAAAACTTCAACCACTTCTCTGCACAAGGCAAGCTAACACTTGCAGGATACTCTACTTATGCAAGCTTAATACTACTAGTTGAATGTGCAAGCTAATACTTGCTTGTTACCATGACCACTATATGCCTTAAGTATATGTGATCATATCCACTTGGTAAACCAATCCTAGTTTTACTTGCAAGCTCCTTACTTTATTTCTTTATCAAAGCTCTTGCCTAGATTCTTCCTAAGTGAATGGTAGATACTAGAAAGATATGTGAAGGTTGCATAAAGAGCATAAAATTTGGCCTAAGCTAGATAATCTTGATGTCATCCCAAGGCATGAGATTGAACTTAGTTGAAACTCCACTAGTTTACCACCCTTCATTAGTGCTTACCCCCACTTGTAGATGCTAGTGCTAAGCATAAAACTTGATCAACTTTAGATGGGAATATTTGGTGGAAAATGGTTATGAAAACCTTGGAATGATGGATCATTCTATTTAAATGTTTTGGACATGTGTTTCCGAACACTTGATGATTTTGGTGATGAAAATGTTGAGGCATGAGCCTTAGCCCTTTATAAAACTGATGGTTGTCTAGATGTGATACCAGTCCAATTTTATCGTACAACAACAATACCCGAAGATTGGGTAGGGCTTGACTGGAAACTTATATACCTTAGTATTAGTTCCCTCATGGCCAAGGTCTGAGCTGAGGCTACCTTGTGAAGATTGTACACCTGTGTAGTACCCAAGATGACAGTTGGTCATGGTTGGGAGGCCAAACTCAAAGGAGAGGTGCTTATACTAGGGCATGTAATTGAAAGGTTAGGATTGATTATCCGCATACTGAGTATGGTGAATTCAGGATTTGTTCCTGACGGATGTATCGAATGTTGTGGTGAAAGTGTACAATCTCTCCAGAGTGTCAAACTATTCGAATATCCGCGTCCGCGGTTATGGACAGTTGGAGTGGCCATACTGTTCCCCCGTCAGACTTTTCAAAATGACTTGTGAAATGAATTGAGACTTTGACTTGACCACAACAGGGTTGTGATCTGAATTACAAGTTCCCATTTAGGTGTTATAAAACTTCAACTAGCATTCGTTGCTTCTAAACTTAGTAGAGATAAATCTGGCTTTTGCAAAATAACCCTAGAGCCTAGTGTCCTATTATCAAAACCCCCTTTCAATTGTTAGTATTAGTTTGCGAGTACTTAAAGAGTACTCATGGCTTTGTCCCTGGCTATTCCCATGGCCAGATTATGAAGAGGAGTACCTGGAGGATGGACCCCAGGAAGGTTACGACAACTAGGATCATCTCCCATCGTCAGCATTGCCTGTGACCCCGAAGATGGAGCTTCGCCTACACTACCGTGATTATTACGTATTCCGCTGCTTGATGTTGTATTAAGAACTGGATCATGAGATCCCTATTTGTGTAAGAACTTATGTACCGTTTGTAATGGATGATGTACTATGGTATCCAATTCTGTTATGTCTCACAAAAATGGTAATCCTGGGATTGCGTTGTATGGCATAACAGGCATCTGGGATTAAAAATCCGGGTGTTGACAACCTCTGACCTCGCCGGCGTGTCACCGCCAGAGCCGTCGCTGCCACCTGCGCCATTCACGCCGCTGAGTTTTGGTCAATCAGATCTGATCCATTGGATCTGGATCCTAGGGCCACGATTAGATTTTAGTTGAAGCGGTACGAACAGATCTGGGCCGTGAATCATTAGTTAGATCCTACGATCCGCAGTGTGATTCGGACGAACCGGTACGCACCAATCAGAGGCTACCGCGTGGCTAGGTTTTAGATTTAAAATCTGAATTTAGATCTATTAGTTATTTAAACTTGTAAATTCAATAACTTTTGTTCTATTTATCCAAAAAATGCAAATAAGATATCAATGGAATCACAAAAATAAATCCTACACAACTTTAGGCTTAGTTTTGTATTTTGTTTCTGTTAAAATGTAATTTTATGCCGATACATTTGTAGGCTTATTTTGTGTATAAAAATTATTTGGAAAATGTTTTGAAGACCAAATAAAGTTTATTTGATGTATAAATGTTTAGTTTATTGATCATTACTGTTTAGTTGTCTTGTTGGGTTTAGAAAAATCATCACATGGCATTTGCATGCATTCATATATTTTTGCTTATTTATTTGAAATGTGAATTTGGTGCTATCATTTTATGTGTAGATTTTGGTGCTATTGGTGATTGTGACTGTGAGGATTTTTGTTACTCCCCCAACTACCAAGGAAAGTGGTGCTTCATACTTTTGTCCCAATATTTTGACTATGCATTAGAAATATTTTGTATAGGGCTTGCATGATAATTTTTGCTAAGTATCTATATGCTATGCTTGGGAAATCCTAGTAGTTGTAGAATTGTTAGAATTTTCTCTAAGTTAAGATACTTGCTATTGCCATGCTTAGCCTAGCTAGTAGCAACCAAGGGTGGAATATATACATACTATGGAAAAATATTGCTAAGTATTTAACTTATTGAAAGGGCATTTATTGTCATAATCACTTTTGGTGTTCGTTAACAACAAGTAGATCATTTTACTGTTTGTTATTGTTCACAGGTTGGTATTATCATTGATAAACTACACACACACTCTTGGGAAAATACCACACTCATTTGTCACTGATCTGGAAACTCCAGGCCGGAGTCTCCGGTCTGTCAAGATCGGAGTCTCCGGTGTGGTACGGAGTTTCCGGTTCTGGCTCCGGTGGTGCTTCCCAGGAACTGGCTGGGACATTCTGACTAGGGGTCCGGAGGCTGCACCGGAGGTTACTCCGGAGTCTCCGGACTTTGGTCAGTCCGGAGTCTCCGGTGTTGGAAGGCCGGAGTCTCCGGTGTTGCTGGTGCAGAATTGGTCTGGGTCAGTCAGAAGGGAAGTCTGAAGACTGGTCCGGAGATTGGCCGGAGTCTCCGGTGTAGACCGGAGTCTCCGGTCTGACTTTTCTACAACGGTCAAAAAACGGTTCGTGGAGGGGGCTGCCTATAAAAAGGGACCCTTATCTTCTTCCTCCAGCTGCTTGAGCTGCTCAAGAACACCAACCCCATTAGAGCCACCAAATCTACAAGATCTCTTCATCCAACCATCCAAAGTCATTGATCTTTGGAGAATCGAAGGAGGAGGCCTTGATTTACATCTTCACCAAGAGAGATCTTCATTTCCCCCTCATTCACTTGAGGGCCCCCAAGCTCTAGTGTTTCTTTGGAAACCCTAACTTTGATTTGGTTCTTACAAGCTTGTCTTTGATTTGTCTTGACAGCTTTCTTGTATTTGGGATCCTCCAATTCAGTTGTGGATGTGTGCCCCGAACTTGTTGTAAAGGTGTCGTCTTCCACCTCGAAGGTTTCCGATATAGTGGAAGGTGAATCGAGCCCGTTGGGGTGAGGTTCATCGGAGAACAAGGGAGGCCTCTCGTGGCGTTGGTGGTTTGAAACCACCCCCTCTCCAAACGTAGACGTGCTTCCCCTCAAAAGGAAGGAACTACGGGAAACAAATCCTTGTGTCTCCGCGTCCACTCCCTTGGTTACTTCTATCCTTTACCGCACTTTACTTACTTGTTCTTGCTTAGTGTTGTGTTAGTGTGTGCTTGATTGACATATAGGTAAATTCACCATAGTTGCATATTCTAGAGAATTTACCTTTCTTGTCAAACCCTAATTTGAAAAAGAGTAAAATTTGAAGTAGCACCTATTCACCCCTCTCTAGGTGCCCATACGATCCTTTCAATTGGTATCAGAGCCTCGGCTCTTTATTCGGGCTTTACCGCCTAAGAGAATATGGGTAGCAATGATGGGGATGGTGGTAGTGAGCCGACCCCGGTGACCATGGAAGATCTCAAAAACTTGGAAACAAGATTGAGCTCTTCCTTGGTCAACGAAGTCAAGAAGTTGCTTGAGCAACTTCTTAAAGACAAAGAAGGCTCATCACCCCCATCTCCTCAAGAGGATCAACCATCCATTTTACCTAAGGGGAATACGTCAGTATCCCCCGAGGGTATGGTGGTGGGGGGTAAACTAGACAACGTTAATTCCTCCACACACAATGATGGTGGGAAGGGTGAGCACCGCGATTCATGGTACTCTCCCGACCCTCCAATCCCTCACCCTCATGTATACAATAGAGGTGACCCACCTAAGCTTGAAGAATCTGCTACTTTTGCTCAATGGCAATCACTAATGAGAACTCATATGCGCAACTCTTGCATTGAACTATGGAACATCATCGAGCATGGAATCTTTATTGGGGATCCAAAAAACTTGACAAGAAGAGAGATTGTCAATAGTAAACTCAATGCCACTGCTTTGCATATGATTCAACAAGGATTGGGAACAAAGGATTACCCACACATCGAGCACTTTAGCATTGCCAAGGAAGCTTGGGATGCTCTCACTGTGTTGTTTGTTGGAAATGAGAGTATGAGGAGGAACCGATATGATGCTCTAAGCAATGAAGCCGAAGGCATCTAAATGAAAGAAGGTGAAGATCATGAAGACATGTACTGAAGGCTCAAAACCACTGCCACCGCCTTTAGAAATGTGGGTGCCTCACATGTGGATGATGCATGTATAAAAAGGAAATATGTGAGTGCACTCATGCCTTTTGATCCCACCGACTTGAAGAGTCTACAAGGAAGACACAACTACCATCTCATGACCTCAAATAAAGTTATGCAAGAGATGGCCGCTTTCAAGGTTGCCGCCAAGAATGCCAAAGATGCCCGTTCTCGTGCCCTTGGTATGAGCAATGTTGTCAATGTTGCATTAAAGGCCAAAGTTGTGGACCATGGGGATGAAGATGATAGTGATGAAGGGCCTTCCATGGACCACCCCGATGAAGTCAAGATTGCTCATAGTCAATATATGGCCTTCTATGCAAAGAACTTTTGGAAGAACCCCGCCAAGGCCAAGATGGAAATGCAAAGAAAAAGCAACCCAAATGGGAAAAGAGAAAATACAACGAGATTGAGAACTTGCTTCAACTGTGGTGACCGCTATCACTTTGTAGCAAGTTGTCCCTATGAAAAGAGAGAAGATCATGGGGGTAAGCTTGTGTTGAAGAAGACTCTCAAGGCACCTTACAAGAAACCTTTCATCAAGAAGAATCCCATCAACAAGAAGTCGGGAGAAATTGTCTTGATCACTCATGAAGAATACTCCTCCGACAATGAAGATGATGAAGATGAGGAAGAGGAAACTTCACATGGTGTGGGTGCTCTAGCCACCACCTCGACTCCGACATTCTCACTCTTTGATTCTCCAAATGAGAACTCTCCCACCAAGAACGTCACTTGCCTTATGGCAAGAGGAACGGTGGTATCCTCATCATCCCACTCTACTCCCTTAGATAATGATGAACTTGATGATGAGATGTCTCTTGATGTTAAAAAGGAATTAATTTCCTTTGATGAGTTTATGACTAACCTAAAAGGAGATGCTAAGTTACACTTTGAAAACATCCTAGATCAAATTTCACATACTCAAGAGCTTCTAGATGTAAGATGTAAACTTGGGCATGAACACATGATTGAGCTAGAGGCTTTAAACAATGCTCTAGAAGAAGAACAAGAAACTAGGTTATCACTTGAGTTAAAACTTAAAGGGCTTGATGAGGCCAATGACAATATTGTTAACAAACTTAAAGGGCGTGATCTTGCTATTGCTAAATACAAAAGTGCTAAAAAGGACAAGATTGAGTTTGGTATGGTTCATGAAAAACTTGGCGAGGACTTTAGGTTGCTTAACAAGGCCCACAAGGCTTTGGAGAGTGAACTCTTGTCAGTCACAAAGTCCCATGAAATGCTTCAAACTCAATTGGCCAATATTCTTTCACCTAGTAACTTCATTCCATCTAGTAGTACAACTATTCTTGAAGAGAATGCTAGGTTTAAGGGGGAACTTGCTAAGGCCACATTTACACAAGGAAACAAATCTATTGATGATCTTTTTAGTAAGCAAAGGCCTAGTGGTGATAAAGGGGGCATTGGATTTGTCTCCAATTCTAAGAAGAAGAAGAACAACAAGAAGAAGAAGGCCAAGCCCACACAAGAAACTAACAAGTCCATTGTGGGTAGTAATACCACACGTGGTAAAACTATGTCTCATGATGACTTTGCGGGTAGTGCTAACCCTCACTATGTTTTAATGCGTGATTATTATGGTGATGTGTATGCACAATATCTTGGCCCATATGATGGTTATATTGCTTGGTCTATTTCGGTTCCCAAGACCCTTGTTGCTAACAAAAGAGGACCCATTGAAAAATGGGTACCTAAAAATTAGCTTGATATTTTGTAGACTTATGCTTCTGGAGGGTCAAAGTGGGTGCTTGATAGTGGTTGCACAAGTCATATGACCGGAAGCTCGTCTATTGTCAAGGACTTAAAGCCAAATGATGATCTAATCACCGTGACATATGCCGACAAGTCAAAGTCTAAGGTAATGGGTTTTGGCAAAGTTGTGGTTGCTCACGACATTACACTCGTGAACGTCATGCTTGTTGAGACCCTTGGGTACAATTTACTTTCATTCTGTGCTCTTGGAAAGATGGGTTTTTCTGTCTTTATACATAATGATCTTGTGGTCCTCATGTGGAGCAAGTCTCTCAAGGTCGCTTTCGTTGGGTATGTCGAACATGACTTGTATGTGGTAGACTTTTCGGGGCAAGCCACTACAAGTGCGATGTGCTTATTCGGAAAGGCCGATGTGGGTTGGTTATGGCACCGCCGACTGGCCCATGTCAATATGAGAACTTTGCAAAGTCTCCACAAGGAGGGCCATATTGTTGGACTAAAAGAAAATGTTTCCTTTGCCAAAGATCGTATTTGCAGGGCATGTGTTCTAGGGAAGATGCATGATGCTCCTCATAAGCCTAAGAACCGCATCAAGTCCACCAAGATCTTGGAGCTCCTTCACGTGTACCTCTTTGGTCCTCCATCTCATGCAAGTCTTGGTGGGAAGAAATATTGCTTGGTGATTGTTGAGGACTTTTCAAGATACTCTTGGGTTTATTTCTTCAAGTTGAAGAGTGAGACTCAAAAGACTTTTATCGACTTCATCAACTTGGTTCAACGGCAATACAATGTTCCCGTGTTGATCATAAGAAGTGACAACGGCACCGAGTTCAAGAACTACACCTTGAATGATTTCCTTAGTGATGCGGGGATTAAACATCAATATTCTGCTGTATACACCCCTCAACAAAATGGTGTGGCCGAAAGGAAGAACCGGACTCTTATTGAGATGTCTAGGACCATGTTGGCGGAGTTTAAATCTCCATACAACTTTTGGGCTGAAGCCATCTCCACCGCTTTCCATGCTTCAAACCGGCTCTACCTCCGCAAAGAAATCAACAAGACTCCATATGAAATACTTACCGGTAACAAGCCCAACATATCTTACTTCCGGGTGTTGGTTGTAAGTGTTTCTATCTCATAAAAGGTGTTCGTTTGTCTAAATTCGAGTCTAAAGCATTAGAGGGTATTTTTGTTGGCTATGATCTCGAATCTCACACTTATAGAATCTATGATAAGCTCTCCGGAGCCGTCATAGAATATTGTAGTGTGACCTTCGAAGAATATGATGGTCCCGAAGGGGGGCGTGTTGATGCTTGTGATGCAGATGATGAAATGCCTCACGATGCCATAGGAAGAATGGGTGTGGGATATATCCGCCCTGTTGAGGAACCCCTTATGGCGGATCGAGAAGAACTATGCTCCACTCAATTGGAGCCCTCATCTTCACAACCTCAACATGCTCCATCCACCGAAGAGGACACTGACTCAAGCCAAAGACAAGATGTGGACCCTCAACATGGTGATCAAAGTGTCAACTCCAGTCAAGGGGGGCTTGGTCCATTCGACGGATTGTCAAGTGGTGCCAAGTCAATTTGTCAAGGAAGATCCATACAAGCTGCTTTGAGACAAGCTCAAATTGATGCTAGAAGTTCACTTGATCAAGACCAAGGTCAATCTTTGCCTCCAAATGTAGCGGATGACTCCAATGATGATCAAGGTCAAGATGATGGTCAAGACGAGGATCAGGATGATGAAGAGGGTCCTCCAAGAAACAACACGGAGATCCACGCTCGTCGCGAAGCTAGAAAGGAAAGAATGTTGGAAATAAGAGATCACACTCTACAAAATGTCGTTGGTGATCTAAGGAAAGGTATTTCCACAAGAGCACAATTGAAGAGGTTCAGTGAACACCAAGCTCACGTCTCCATGATTGAACCAAAGAAAGTGTGGGAAGCTCTTGAAGACTCGGATTGGTTAGAGGCTATGCATAAAGAGCTCAACAACTTTGAGAGAAACAAAGTATGGAAGTTAGTTGAGAAGCCAAAGGATTGCCGCAATGTTATCGGAACAAAGTGGATATTCAAGAACAAGCAAGATGAGCATGGAATTATTGTAAGGAACAAGGCTAGATTGGTTGCACAAGGGTATTCTCAAATTGAAGGCATTGATTATGGATAGACTTATGCGCCCGTGGCTCGCCTTGAGTCCATCCGTATCCTTCTTTCTTATGTGGCACATCATAACTTTAAGTTGCAACAAATGGATGTAGAAAGTGCATTTCTTTATGGTCCATTAAATGAATTGGTATATGTTAAGCAACCCCCGGGATTTGAGGACCCCAACTTCCCAAACCATGTCTACAAACTTGATAAGGTACTCTATGGGCTCAAGCAAGCCCCACGCACGTGGTATGAGCACCTTAGAGAGTTATTGTTTGACCGTGGCTTTGAGGTTGGGAAAATGGATCCCAGTCTTTTTACTAAGAGGGTCAATGGGGAGCTTTTTGTATGCCAAATATATGTTGATGATATTATCTTTGGCTCATCTAACAAAGCTTTTAATGATGAATTCTCAAAGCTTATGACTAGTAGGTTCCGGATGTCCTTGATGGGGGATTTGAGAGTATTTCTTGGCTTTGAGATCAAGAAAGTTAGAGGAGGGACATTCTTCAATCAAGCCAAGTATACTCAAGATATGCTCAAGAGATTCGAAATGCAAGATTTAAATGGAGCTCCTACTCCCATGGCTACAAAGACTCATCTAGAACAAAATCCAAATGGTAAAGATGTGGATCAAAAGGTATACCGGTCTATGATTGGTTCTTTGCTTTACCTTTGTGCATCTAGACCCGATTGTGTTGAGTGTAGGTGTGTGTGCAAGATATCAAGCGGCTCCTAAAGAAATCCATTTAATGGCGGTCAAGAGAATCTTTCGATATTTGGTTCATACCCCATGTTATGGTCTTTGGTATCCTCAAGGCTCAACATTTGCTCTTTGTGGATACACAGATTCGGATTGGGCGGGTGACAAGGATGATCGAAAATCAACATCCGGGGCTTGCCAATTCCTTGGTAGGTCCTTGGTATGTTGGTCTTCCAAGAAGCAAAATTGTATATCTCTCTCCACCGCCGAAGCCGAGCATGTGGCATCTGCTAGTGCTTGCACTCAATTGCTATGGATGAGGCAAACTTTTAAGGAATACGGTGTCCATTGTGACAAAGTGCCTCTTCTATGTGACAATGAAAGTGCCATCAACATTGCCTACAACCCGGTAGATCATACAAGGACAAAGCATATTGAGATTCGCCATCACTTTATTAGAGATCATGTTGCTCGAGGTGATATTGATCTATCATATGTGTCAACCAAGGATCAACTTGCTGATATCTTCACGAAGCCACTTGATGAAGCAAGGTTTTGCTTCTTGAGTAATGAACTAAATATCGTAGATTCAAGGAGCTTGACTTGATATTCTTGCTCCCTCACCTATGTTTCATCTCATATTTGGTTTAGGTGTAGGCATGGATATAGGGGGAGTGCGGTCCTAATTGATTGGACCATCCCTCCCCCCATTATGCCCAAAGCAATCAAAATCATTCCTCTTAATATCATTTAGTGATATGTGAGCTTAATGATGAGTTTTGGTAATGGACCCAAGATATATCTTCGTGGTGCCAAGCCAAGTATACTCAAATATGGTGGCCTAGGCCACCGCCCTCTCTCATTGGAGAGGTTGGCATTTACTCATGTTTGTCATTTGCTTGATTATAGTCTCTTGGAGTTTTTCTGAACATTTTTTTAATCCCTATGGCTCTTGTTGGTTCTTCACAGTTTGATGTCTCAACCCAAGCCCTTTCCCTATCTTAAAAGACCATCTATCTCTCATATATGTCCCCAAACACCTTTCCTGGAATTTTTGGTCGAGGAGGACCGGAGTCTCCGGTGTACATACACCGGAGTCTCCGGTGTAGACCGGAGTCTCTGGTCTGGATGGTTTCTGTCACTTAAAGAAGGGGGCACGGGGTGAACTGGTACAGTTCCTCATTCTTCACCCCGTCCCCTATCTCCAAACCTGTCGCCTCCTCCTCCAAAAATCCTCCCCGGAGGTCAAGAAGCCCCCGGGATCCGCCGTGCCACCAGCCAACCTTCCCCTCTCCTCCATTGGGTCATTCCCACCGAAGGAATTGATCCCATGGACAGATCTGGTACCTCTCCTCTATTTTTCTCCTAGGGTTCATCTATAGATGTGTTTTTGAGGATTGTTGCTGATTTTTCCATTGGAATCACCTGTTTGCGTGCACTCTAGTACTTTAACCTTGTTGTATTGCCCGATCTACTAGATTCACCCTCACCAGCGTCTTCCCATCTCATACCCGAGCCTCCTGACCGGAGACTCCGGTCCCCAGGATCGGAGACTCCGGTCTGAGCCGGGGACTCCGGTATCTGGTGCGGAGACTCCAGTGTTGGGTGAATCAAAGTAGTCCAGAAATGCATCAAAGCTCTTGTAATGCATCTTTGGGACATATATACTCATCTCCATGCTATCTCACTCATTGCTGTTCACAGGTGATGGTTCTGGTCGTCCTCGTCGTACCAAGGCCAAGTCCCAAAGGGGCAATCCTCGCTATGATGAAGCTCAGGGTCAGTTTATCGTGCCTCCGTCCAACCAGAAACAGCGGGCACGTGATGCAGCTTACATGAAGAGGGATCAGGAGAGGGCTAAACGGGAGGAACGTGCAAAGAGAGCCAAGTATGACAACCTCCAGTCCCTAGCCAAGATGTATAAAGAGGAGTACCGTGAGCTGAGAAAGACAGATTTCTATGCGCTGCCTCATACCAGTGAGGACCCTCATTTCTGGAGGAAAGAACAGGCTGTGTTCATGAAGGATGTGTATGGTGTACTCACCAGATCACCTGTCTTCCCTCAGAAGTTCATGAATATTGAGCAAATGCGCCAAAGCCCTTACTTCAATGATGCCCTAGGATCTGTGAGAAGCTGGGTCTCTACAACTTGATGGAGCTGCGTGAAGACTATAGTGTCCATCTTGTCCAGCAGTTCTATGCCATAGTTGTGTTTGGGACTGACCTTGACAGGACCATGGTGTGGATGACTGGCACCACCCGCTGCATGGCTACATTTCATGACTTTGCCAATGTCATCTTTGAGACCTTCTGTAACACCGCGGTTCTGAAAAGGCTGTGGCTTCTATGTGACATGCCAATCCCTGGATCGGTTCATTGGCCCACAATAGAATGAGATGAATAACATAGCAAAATATCCGTGTATCATAAATAACGAAGATCCAGAGTACCATTATTACAATAAAAGCTTAGCTCAAGGCTAGCTCAAATTATTCAGGTAGCAACATAAATAAAGCAAATCATCCATTCTTCAAATTGCCCACAAGTGAACAAGTGTCGAGTGGAGTACCGTGGCCTATATCGATTACTCAGAATCGGAATAACCTGCAACATGAAACGTAGCAGCCCCGAAGGGTCAATACATGGAATATATGGCAAGTAGATCTAGTAAAGGAGACAATAGTACTAACATCTACATGCATATTTGGCAATTGGAGCTGTGTCTGGCTTGCATTTGCAAATACATTTTCCCTACTTTCATAAACAGTTTTGATTTTCTTTGAAAAGATCCCAATTAAGTTAACCCAACAACATTAAAACAATTAAGAAATTGGAATGAGCGAGAAACATGTCATGGAATCAATATCAAGCAACTCAGTTGTCCATAACCGGGGACACGGCTAATCGATTAGTTTATACACCCTGCAGGGGTTAGTACACTTTACCCATGTGACTTGGCCAGCCCAGCTCGTACCATCACTCACATTTTGGGTGATGATAGGGAGAAGACCAAGAAGAGACCGTTCGGGAAGTAGCTCCCCAATCCCGACGCGCACCGGTCCAACCTACCAATATTCTACATCTCTGGATACGCGGGTTTGGGTCACCACAACCTACTAAGTCCAACCAACCGCCCATTTCATCATTGGCACATGGTTGTACACGTAAGCTACCAAATAAAGAAGCCAATCAATTTCTCTCGATACTTGGGTGCCTTTCCGCAATGAAACCACCAAAAATTATCAATACCATCACACCCAGGAGATTCATTATTTAAGTTGTTTTAGTTTTCACGAACCAATACTTTTAGAAACAAGTCTCAATGATGTAACCCAGCCCTCGTACAACATAGCATGGCTAAGCACATCTACCAACGGTGGTTCATCTACAAGGAAAGCCCTACCACATAATAGGTCATAGCATAGCGATAGTATCATCCTACACATGCATCTA
Organism: Avena sativa; assembly: GCA_916181665.1. Lineage (NCBI taxonomy): Eukaryota > Viridiplantae > Streptophyta > Magnoliopsida > Poales > Poaceae > Avena > Avena sativa. Next base: position 33,530,249 of record OV702284.1, read on the forward strand.
CAAAATACACGACAATGAATTGAAAATAGTAGGACGATATCATGAACAAAGTAGCATCTACTTGCCTTGGTTGCAGCGGTCGGAAGAACAATCCACACACGAGCAAGCGTTGCACTCGTCACAATCTACACGATACAATTGCAATCATAAACAAACAATTCACAAGCATATGCAACAAAGATGATGCATGAAGGTAAGCAAGGCAAGTGAATTGGTGCTATAGCTGCACCCCATAATCCTATTCAATAACACTACTGATTGCATGCATGGAAAATAGTTTTAGCGCTAGGAAAACTATTACGCAAAAAGTAATGCTCAAAACTAGAGCTAGAACTCAAATAATTCACTACCGGAAGTATACTGTTTGTAAAATCTTGGGAAAATTCTACCACATAGGCTCTGCTATTTAGGAAAGGTACCAACTGGAATTACTCAAAAAGGAATTATAAAACTCCCCGAGTAATTAAAACACTGCAGAAAGCCACTAGACAGTTTCTGCAGAAGTTTTCACTGTAAGCCTATCCTTTTAATTCAAGATGAGATTCCCCTCGTCCTACTGAATCCAGGGACATATCATATGCAATTTTTGTAGTTACAGATCTTTTTCTACGAATTAATTACTCCAAAAGGCCATTAACTAATTTGATTAAACTGTACCAAACCTTGCTGCAAAAGCGTGAAACAAGGGTACATCAAGATTATACACGACTCACTGAATCTACACATATCTTATTTTCAATTTTTGGCCCAGCGGTTTCATTTCTACGCAATTTACAAGTTTCTACCGAAATCTGCCAACTAAATCGATTAAAGAAAATACCCAGTCAACTGTGTCTGTTGACTGGTTAACGCGGCTGCTGACTGGGCGCTGACTGGGCGTCTGACTAGTCAACGCCTGGGGCTGACCGGTCAATGGCTGATCTGGACCGCTGATCTGAGATCTAACGGTCCCAAGAGATGGCGGCTGCGGACTCACCAGAAACGAACGGCGGCGAGCTCGGGACGGTGGCGGCGATCGGCTCCGGCGACAGCGGTTCCTGCGCGGAAAGAGGGACGGTCAGCGCGCGGAACGGTGGCAGTCAACGCGGCGGCGGCGGCGCGCGAAGGCGGCGAGCGGCGCGGCGGCGCGAGGCGGCATGCAGTGGCTCGCGTGCGGAGGCGCGCTGGCGCGCGGGCGGCTGTAGCGGCGGCGTGCGGCTGCAGGCGGGCGGCGGCAGCGAGCGGCGCGCGGGCGCGGAGCAGCGCGACTGCGGGGCGGAGGCGGTGGCGGCGCTGGCGGCGGCGCGGCGCGGGCGATAGCGGAGCGGCAGCGGTGCACGTCGCGGAGGCGAGCGGCGCGGGCGGCGGCGCTGCGGGCTGGCGTCGGCTGCGCGGGCTGGCGCGCGCGGAGGCGGGTGGCGCCGACGCTTACCTCGAGGCGGCGAGGCCCAGGGGTGGTGGCGGTTCCAGGGAGGCGGCGGCGGCGGGCAGGGTGACGGGGTCGGGCACGGGGATCGAGGCGCGGTGGGGTCCAGCCCTTTTATGGGGGCCCCACGCGGGGTCCTACGCGGACACGGGTCTAGATTTTTGGTCCGTTGCTTTTCCCTTTTGCCTTTTGTAAAACCTCTGTAACTTTTCCGTACGAGCTCCGAATCGGGTGATTCTTGTTCCTAAATTTTTGTAAAATCGAGGGGAACAACCTAGGGTTAAGGGTTGAGTGAAACCACTAGGCTACAAGGGTGGACAACACGAGTCCTACTAAAGCCTCCCGTAGGAGCCTCGTAGTAAAATAGAATAGGGTTTTGAAAATAGCGTTTTGCCGAATCTTTTCAATCGATGGTTTTGCATGGAAAGGTATGATGCAATGGTATGAATGATATGCAGAACCAAATCTAAAATTTGGGATGTGACAAGACTAACCCCCTTAAGATGAATCTCGTCCCCGAGATTCGGCGCGGCTAGCAAATAGGTGTGGGTAGTCCTCTCGGATGTCATCCTCACGCTCCCAAGTGGCTTCCTCTTCCGTGTGGTGGCTCCACTGCACCTTGCAAAACCTGATCGTCTTGGTACGGGTAGTCCTCTCCGCTGTCTCTAGAATCTTGACCGGTTTCTCCTCATAGGTCAAGTCGTTCTCAAGCTGAACCTCCTCTAGCGGTACAGTGTCTCTCAATGGTGTATCCACCATCTCCGGATGGCACTTCGTCAGCTGTGACACATGGAACACATTGTGAACAGCGGACAGAGCCTCTGGCAACTCCAACTAATAAGAAACCTCTCCTTTGTGTGCTAAGACCCGATACGGTCCAATAAATCGAGGTGCCAGCTTACCCTTAATTCCAAATCTCTTGATCCCACGAAGTGGCGACACTCTGAGGTATGCTCGATCACCTATCTCATACACCACTTCCTTGCGCTTGGCGTCAGCGTAGCTCTTCTGCCTTGATTGTGCTACCTTCAGCCGGTCCCTAATCAAGACGACCTTCTCCTCAGCATCCTTGATCAAATCAGGCCCAAACAACTGACGTTCTCCTACTCCATCCCATAGCAATGGTGTTCGGCACCGTTTACCATACAGCACGTCGAACGGTGACGTCTTGATGCTGGTTTGATAGCTGTTGTTGTAGGAAAACTCGGCATACGGCAAATTCTCATCCCAACTAGAGCCATGAGCCAAGGCGCAAGCTCTCAGCATGTCTTCCAAAATCTGATTCACCCTCTCAGTCTGTCCATCGGTCTGTGGGTGAAACGCTGTGCTAAACTCCAATCTAGTACCAAGTGACTCGTGCAGCTGGCGCCAGAAGTGTGAGGTGAATTGGGTGCCTCTATCAGATACGATACTCTTGGGAACTCCATGTAGGCACACAATTCTGTCCATGTAAATCTTGGCCAACTTTGCACTCGTATAGGTCGTCTTTACCGGTATAAAGTGGGCTACCTTGGTCAAATGGTCGACCACTACCCAAATGGAGTCATATCCTGACCTGGTCCTGGGCAATCCTATGATAAAATCCATTCTTACTCTATCCCACTTCCAGTCCGGCACGGGCAATGGCTGTAGCAGTCCCGCTGGCTTCTGGTGTTCCGCTTTTACTCGGCTACATACATCACATAGGGCAATATGCTCTGCGATGTCTCCCTTCATGTTGTTCCACCAGAATCTGTCCCTTAGGTCCATATACATCTTCGTATTGCCCGGGTGTATGGAATACGGCGAGTCATGAGCTTCCTGCAGAATCAACTTCCTTATCTCGGGATCGTTGGGGACGCACAAACGATCTCCATACCACAAGGTTCCTTGCTCATCCTCGCGGAATTCCTTTGCTCGACCCTCCTTCATCTTTTCCTTAACTTCATCTATCTCTTTATCTCCCACTTGAGCCTTCCTGATTCTGTCCTGTAACGTTGGTTGAACTTCCATTGTTGCCAAGTATCCTTCAGATACAACCTCCAGCCTAAGGTCCTTGAATTGCTTGCACAAATCCTCAGGCAATTCACCAATTGTCAATCCATTGGCATAAACCTTCCGACTCAGAGCATCTGCCACTACATTGTCCTTTCCTGGGTGGTATTGTAGATTCATATCATAGTCCTTGATAAGCTCCAACCATCTCCTTTGTCTCATGTTCAGTTCCTTCTGTGTAAATATGTACTTCAGGATCTTGTGGTCGGTGTACACATCACAGTGTTTTCCCATTAAGTAATGCCTCCATACCTTGAGCGCATGAACCACTGACGCTAACTCCAAGTCGTGTGTGGGGTAATTCCGCTCATGGTGATTGAGTTGTCGCGAGGCATAAGACACCACTCTCCCATCTTGCATCAGCACACTTCCAAGTCCATGTCGAGAAGCATCGCAGTACACTTGGAAATCCTTCTGAAGGTCTGGTAAGCACAAAACAGGCGCGGTCACTAGTCGACGCTTCAGTTCCTGAAAGCTGGCTTCACATACGTCTGACCATTCAAACTTCCTCTCCTTCTTCAGAAGTTCAGTCATCGGCTTAGCAATCTTGGAAAAGTTTTCAATGAACCTCCTGTAATATCCAGCAAGTCCTAGAAAGCTGCGAATCTCTCCCGCATTCTTGGGTGCTTCCCACTCAGTTACTGCAGTCACTTTGCTTGGATCAACAACGACTCCTTCTCCTAACACTACGTGTCCAAGAAACCCAAAAGTGTTAAGCCAGAATTCACACTTGCTGAATTTGGCATAAAGCTTGTGTTCCCTCAGCTTCTCCATAATCAGTCGCAGATGTTTCTCATGCTCAGCATCATCCTTGGAATATATCAGTATGTCATCAATAAACACCACCACGAACTTGTCCAAGTAATCCATAAATACCTTGTTCATCATGGTCATGAAATACGCCGGGGCATTCGTTAGTCCAAAAGACATAACCGTATACTCATATAAACCATACCTAGTGGTGAAGGCAGTTTTTGGTACGTCGTCCTCCCGGATCTTCAATTGGAAGTAGCCAGATCGCAGATCAATCTTGCTGAACACCTTTGCTCCTTCCAGTTGATCAAACAAATCATTTATGTTTGGCAAAGGGTATTTTTTCTTGATAGTCACTTCATTCAGTGAGCGGTAGTCCACCACTAATCTCTTGCTGCTGTCTTTCTTCTCCACAAACAGAACAGGTGCACCCCATGACGACGAACTAGGCTGAATGAATCCCTTTTCCAGCTGCTCTTTCAAACTGCTTCTTCAATTCCTTCAGCTCATCCACATCCATCTTATATGGTTTCTTTGCTATTGGTCCTGTTCCCGGCATCAGGTCGATAAGAAACTCTACTTCCCTGTCAGGTGGCATCCCTGGAAGCTCTTCCGGAAACACGTCAGGATAATCCTAACGAATTTACCTAACGTGGACTAATTGGTGGACTTCTATCTACTTGAAGAGGTTGCGGTAGGTCCATGCACTCATGCGTTGGCGCTTCGGTCCACGGTTCAACCATGGCGGCGGAGTGTACACTTCTCCTGAATCATCACTTGAGATCTCAAACTCCACCTCTTCTAGATCCTCCTCTTCTTCTTCACTCTCATCTGCAACTGCAACAACTTCATCTCCTCCACCATCATCGTCTCCATCATCATCATCCTCGTCCTCATCATCATCATCGTTCCCACTGTCATCATCATCTCCATTGTTGCCATCATCTCCATTGTCATCATCAGAGGGTGGATTCAGCTGTGCTTGGAGAGCGGCAATCTGGGCTGTCATAGCTTCAATAGTTTGATCCCTTTCCTGGATGGTCCCTTGCAACTGTTGTATGTTCTGGGTGTTCTCCTGCACAGTACCATGAAGATGAGCTATGGTTGCATCTCTGGCTATCAGAGCATTCTCCAGAACTCCCACAGCTTCATGCAGGGTGTCAATCTCCTGTCCTTGGACCACCAAACCATTGCTAGCAAAATCTGCAATCTCCTTTATCATCATCACTTTCTCGGCTAAAGCTCCATTCTCCCTTTCCATGTCCTCTATGTGCCTCCGACGGGGAGGCATGTTGTTCCTGTCGCCCGGGGTAACCACAATGTGCCCATCTTCATCACGCCTCCCATAGTCACGGTAGGGTGAATCTGCTGGCAGTAGGTGTCGGACATGATGGCACTGGCAAGACAGGGCTTCATCTATGGCCAAGTTGATTCCAAGTCCCCAGTTGCAGTATGTCTTGGTGTAGATCAGGTGCACAGGATTTGGCAAGGCGGCATCCCTGAAGATGAAGGTGGTGATCTCCCATGCATCCTCACCATATCCATAGGTATACAACCTTCTTCCCTTGAACATGGGCAGTGGCAATCCCAATGACTGCGAGAGCTGTGCTAACTGTCTTGCAAAGGGCCTTGGTGATTCCATGGTGGCATACTCAGTCCTGACTTCTCCCATCTATCAAGTAAAAGAGGAAAGTGTGAGAATAGCATATGGTAAGAATTTACGAGGGTGAAAGGCATAATATGAAAGACAGAGTTAATATAGGCTTTGGTAAATCTAAGGCTTCCTAATCCAATCCTAGGTCACGATCCTACAGTCGACACACGGGCTCTGATACCATCTTGTAACACCGCGGTTCTGAAAAGACCGTGGCTTCTATGTGACATGCCAATCCCTGGATCGGTTCATTGGCCCACAATAGAATGAGATGAATAACATAGCAAAATATCCGTGTATCATAAATAACAAAGATCCAGAGTACCATTATTACAATAAAAGCTTAGCTCAAGGCTAGCTCAAATTATTCAGGTAGCAACATAAATAAAGCAAATCCTCCATTCTTCAAATTGCCCACAAGTGAACAAGTGCCGAGTGGAGTACCGTGGCCTATATCGATTACTCAGAATCGGAATACCTGCAACATGAAACGTAGCAGCCCCGAAGGGTCAATACATGGAATGTATGGCAAGTAGAGCTAGTAAAGGAGACAATAGTACTAACATCTACATGCATATTTGGCAATTGGAGCTGTGTCTGGCTTGCATTTGCAAATACATTTGCCCTACTTTCATAAACAGTTTTGATTTTCTTTGAAAAGATCCCAATTAAGTTAACCCAACAACATTAAAACAATTAAGAAATTGGAATGAGCGAGAAACATGTCATGGAATCAATATCAAGCAACTCAGTTGTCCATAACCGGGGACACGGCTAATCGATTAGTTTATACACCCTGCAGGGGTTAGTACACTTTACCCATGTGACTTGGCCAGCCAAGCTCGTACCATCACTCTCATTTTGGGTGATGATAGGGAGAAGACCAAGAAGAGACCGTTCGGGAAGTAGCTCCCCAATCCCGACGCGCACCGGTCCAACCTACCAAAATTCGACATCTCTGGATACGCGGGTTCGGGTCACCACAACCTAATAAGTCCAACCAACCGCCCATTTCATTATTGGCACATGGTTGTACACGTAAGCTACCAAATAAAGAAACCAATCAATTTCTCTCGATACCTGGGTGCCTTTCCGCAATGAAACCACCAAAAATTATCAATACCATCACAACCAGGAGATTCATTGATTAAGTTGTTTTAGTTTTCACGAACCAATACTTTTAGAAACAAGTCTCAATGATGTAACCCAGCCCTCGTACAACATAACATGGGTAATCACATCTACCAACGGTGGTTCATCTACAAGGAAAGCCCTACCACATAATAGGTCATAGCATAGCGATAGTATCATCCTACAGATGCATCTACAAAATACACGACAATGCATTGAAAATAGTAGGACGATATCATGAACAAAGTAGCATCTACTTGCCTTGGTTGTAGCGGTCGGAAGAACAATCCACACACGAGCAAGCGTTGCACTCGTCACAATCTACACGATACAATTGCAATCATAAACAAACAATTCACAAGCATATGCAACAAAGATGATGCATGAAGGTATGCAAGGCAAGTGAATTGGTTCTATAGCTGCAACACGTAATCCTATTCAATAACACTACTGATTGTATGCATGGAAAATAGTTTTAGCGCTAGGAAAACTATTACGCAAAAACTAATGCTCAAAACTAGAGCTAGAACTCAAATAATTCACTACCGGTAGTATACTGTTTGTAAAATCTTGGGAAAATTCTACCGCATAGGCTTTGCTATTTAGGAATAGTACCAACTGGAATTACACAAAATTATAAAACTCCCCGAGTTATAAAACTCCCCGAGTAATTAAAACACCCCGAGTAATTAAAACACTACAGAAAGCCACTAGACAGTTTCTGCAGAAGTTTCCACTGTAAGCCTATCCTTTTAATTCACGATGAGATTCCCCTCGTCCTACTGAATCCAGGGACATATCATACGCAATTTTTGGAGTTACAGATCTTTTTCTACGAATTAATTACTCCAAAAAGGCCATTAACTAATTTGATTAAACTGTACCAAACCTTGCTGCAAAAGCGTGAAACAAGGGTACAGCAAGATTCTACACGACTCACTGAATCTACACATATCTTATTTGCAATTTTTGGCCCAGCGGTTTAATTTCTACGCAATTTACAAGTTTCTACCGAAATCTGCCAACTAAATCGATTAAAGAAAATACCCAGTCAACTGTGTCTGTTGACTGGTCAACGCGGCTGCTGACTGGCGCTGACTGGGCGTCTGGCTAGTCAACGCCTGGGGCTGACCGGTCAACGGCTAATCTGGACCGCTGATCTGAGATCTAACGGTCCCAAGAGATGGCGGTTGCGGACTCACCGGAAACGAACGACGGTGAGCTCGGGACGGTGGCGGCGATCGGCTCCGGCGACAGCGGTTCCTGCGTGGAAAGATGGACGGTCAGCGCGTGGAACGGTGGCGGTCAACGAGGCGGCGGCGCGGCGCGGGCAATGGCGGAGCGGCAGCGGCGCGCGGCGCGGGCGATGGCGGAGCGGCAGCGGCGCGGGCGGCGGCGCTGCGGGCTGGCGGCGGCTGCACGGGCTGGCGCGCGCGGAGGCGGGTGGCGGCGGCGCTTACCTCGAGGCGGCGGGGCCCAGGGGTGGCGGCGCGTGCGGAGATCGAGGCGGCGGCAGTTCCAGGGAGGCGGCGGCGGGCAGGGTGACGGGGTCGGGCACGGGGATCGAGGCACGGTGGGGTCCAGGCCTTTTATGGGGGCCCCACGCGGGGTCCTACGCGGACACGGGTCCAGATTTTTGGTCCGTTTCTTTTCCCTTTTTGCCTTTTGTAAAACCTCCGTAACTTTTTCGTACGAGCTCCGAATCGGGTGATTCTTGTTCCTAAATTTTTGTAAAATCGAGGGGAACAACCTAGGTTCAAGGGTTGAGTGAAACCACTAGGGTACAAGGGTGGACAACACGAGTCCTACTAAAGCCTCCCGCAGGAGCCTCGTAGTAAAATAGAATAGGGTTTTGAAAATAGCGTTGTGCCGAATCTTTTCAATCGATGGTTTTGCATGGAAAGGTATGATGCAATGGTATGAATGATATGCAGAACCAAATCTAAAATTTGGGATGTGACACCTTCCATGGTGTATCCACTCCTGTGGGGATGCGCATGCACTCGGCAGCTTTGGGTGAGAACAAGATGAAGCTGGCACCTCTGTATGATGATGGTGTTGTGGGGGTTCCAAGGGACTCAAGACCCTTTACAACCTTATGTTGAGGATTTTCTGTCACACTATTGCTCCAAGTGCTGGAAATGATGATGCTATCAGGGGTGGGCTTGTCAACCTCCTGTACCATACTCACCGGACCTTCAATGCTGGACCAGAGGCTGATGCTGCACCCATTGATGTGATGGACTTCATTTTCGAGGAGATGTTCCATGCCATTCTTCACAAGAAATCTCCTCCATATGCACCCTTGGTTATGAGGCTCATCAACTCCTAGGAGCATGATTATCCACATGGCATACCACCACACCTCACTGTGCACACTCTGGTCTCTCTGCAGCAGAAGGGGCACATGGGGCCTGCTCCAAGGCGTCGCTATGGGAATGATGATTATGAGGAGATTGAGACGGAGAGGGCTCCCTCTCCACCTAGAGTTTGGAGGAAGAATGCCTCCAATGACCCTATGCCTACTATGACTCGAGACTATGTACATGAGAGGGTCAAGAAGGCCAGTTTTTGGGAGAGGACCCTCTGTTGCATGAACGTTGACATTCGCAAGCAGCAGCATGCATCCTACCAAAGCAACCGCCGCATTGAGAAGCTTCTCAAAGAGATCAAGGACCAGGGTGCTGCGGATAGGAAGGTGAAGATGAATACAATGATGAGCATGGGGCTCAGCAGTCCACATAGTCTTATCACACTCTCTCATTCGGGGCATGGAATGCCCAACAGGATAGTCTGGTGGACTGGAAGACGTTTGCTGATGTCACCTCAGGGTTTGGATACCAGGGTACTTCATCTTCTCGCCCTCACGGCAAAGGGCCTGGTGCCCCTGAGGATGATGATGATGATGACTATGACCAGGATGAGGGTGACCAGGATGAGGATGACCAGGATGAGGATGAGGATGACGAGGATGACGATGACTACTGAGTTATTGGGGCGCTAGTATAGGTCTTTTCCCTTTTTTCGGTGTTTCGATGCCAAAGGGGGAGAAGACATTCTCATCGCTTTGCATGGGACTTGGGATTTGCGACTATCTGCCTTTATTTGCCTTTTATTTGGATATTCGAACTTGAACTTTATGTGTGTTAACTACTATCCTTATGTGTGTCTATGACTATGTGCTTGTGTGCAACACCTATTGTAACTCATGTGAGATCTATGTGTGCTATCGTTGATATTATTTTCCTTACAAGATTTACTTCATTATCTTGCTGCACATAGTCAGGGGGAGCCACATTTATATGTTATTCCATGCAAATCACATGTTGTCATCGAACACCAAAAAGGGGGAGATTGAAAGGGAATTTATTGTCATAATCACTTTTGGTGTTCGTTAACAACAAGTAGATCATTTTACTGTTTGTTATTGTTCACAGGTTGGTGTTATCATTGATAAACTGCACACACACTCTTGGGAAAAGACCACCCTCATTTGTCACTGATCTGGAAACTCCAGACCGGAGTCTCCGGTCTGTCAAGACCGGAGTCTCCGGTCTTTAAAGACCGGAGTCTCCGGTGTGGTCCGGAGTTTCCGGTTCTGGCTCCGGTGGTGCTTCCCAGGACCTGGCTGGGACATTCTGACTAGGGGTCCGGAGGCTGCACCGGAGGTTACTCTATGGTCTCCGGACTTTGGTCAGTCCGGAGTCTCTGGTGTTGGAAGGTGTAACACCCTCAGAATCAGCCCTATGCAAGTTTTAGCGAAACCCGCCAAACCCGCATAGAAACGATTCAAAGGTGCCCACCAGGCACTTTCGTGCGGGTGGAAAACAAAGTAATAACATTACACAACAGTCCTCGATGGGACCCACAGAACAGATATATATACAACAGCGACTCAAAGAGTCAAGAATATAGACATAATATACAAAGATCCAAATCACCTTGAAAACGATAGAGCGTCCAGCTACGGACAAGATGCAAATGGGGCTAAGAGCCCTGAAGAATAACCAATGGCGTCCATCACCCTGCCCAGGCCAAGCCGGAAGGGTAACCCTGCTAACGGCGTCGATCTCAAAACCTGCTTAAACAAAAGGGGTGCCGACAAAGGGCAAAGGAAAAAGAGGAGCGTCAGTACTGAGGCCAGTACACGGCGAGACTAGAATTCGGCGGTCCTCGCCTACATAGGTATGGTGGACTGGAGCGGCAGCGGCAGCATGCACTAAACAACCTATAGAGACTCGATACAACTGGCAACTATCAGAGAGGGGTAAGAAAGACCTATTCGAATCCAACCTGATTCTTACATCAAACAAACCCATCCTGGTGTTTCCCCCTTGAGACCAAACGAGGAAGTCAACCGAGGAACTCACACCGTTGGCAGTTTTATTTATTCAGTTATAGTTGCAGCAATTACTAGTCAGGTGTAGATAATCGTTCTGATAAAATAAGCAGTGGGCCATTTTAGTTAACCATTCCGTTGTAGTTGCGACACTTACTAGTCAAATACAATTAGCATGAGATAACCCAAAAACCCAGCAGTTGTTGGTACTTTTATTTAGCCATTCCGTTGTAGTTTTAATACTTACTAGTCAGATACAATGGTCGCAAGCGACAACCCAAGCAAGCAATTGTTGGCAGTTTTAATTAGCCATTCCATTATAGTGAAGCTGATTACTAGTCATTATAAAGTCAAATTTATAGCACTACTTTAGTTATAGTTGTCTATGATCGAGATACTGTGCTCCAAGTCGTCCATAACCGCGGACACGGCTTTCAGAAAGTTTTAACCCGGCCGGGGTGCACAAATAGCAACACACACACGATCAACCTCGGAAAACCAAATCAAAACCCAACGAGGCTTTCACGACAAAGCAATCACAGGATTCAGAAATATTTCAGGAGGCCACCCCTTAAAGTAGACCCGCAACGAAGTCGGTCGGCTCCGAGACGGCCTCAAGGTTTGGGTGGACGGCTGTGAACGACTGGGAACCCAAAACTGAGCTTGTCGACACCGCGGAATCGTGTCCCGATCCTAAACAGTACAGTGTGCTCCTCGCACAATCGTAAATAAAGCAGTAAAGCATGGCATAAGTACAGGATAGTAATAAAACCCCAAACTAGTTTGTGGCCCCAAGAAATAAGAATGAATCAAGCTCTGGCTAAGGGGGGCCCATAATTCCCTGTATGTGGATAGTGCGATAAATCAAGGAACAGGTATCAAGCACTCGGGGTCCTACGGGACACAAGTGGACGGTTAACAACCAAATAACATCTATTGCCCACCTGTGCCTCTGCTTACCTACTTCAATTTTAGTTGTTAAACAGTAATTAAAGTGAGCAATAAATAAAACCATGATCATCTCCAACATTAAACAGGCGGCAATTCTCCAACAACTGTGGTACTTGACGACACGCAACAGCACTCGGGCAAGCGACTACGACGCGCAAGTCCAACTATCTACCAATCAACAGGTAATAGGATGTGTCCAAGGCAATATAAGGCTGCAAGGGAAAAATCACGGGTACGAAAACTAGAGCATCGCAACACGGATAGCAATAGATCAACAGGAGGGAATAAATACTATAAAAGTAAGATAGGTAGAAAGGGGAAGATGCTCGCCTGAAAACATTGTCGAAGGTTCAACCGAAGAGCGGGTCGACACTCGCATCAACTCAACGGCCTTATCCGCGAAGAACCAAAACACTAGCATAAACACCGGATGCAATATTTAAGATTATGGTAGAAGATCGGGCATGATGCATGTATGATGTATGGCATGGCAAGGTGCGATGCAATTATGCAGGATTAAGCGGAACCGGGGTCCCGACAATTAATCAAACGGTTCAAGTTATTTAGAACCCCCGCAATTTAAATGTTGTTTTAACAGGGCAAAGCAATGTCACCGGTTCGCTACACCAATTTAAATGAGGCCAATATAAGACCAGATCTGCCCACATATGGGCCCCATATTTAATTATAAGGTGAATCGGCAAAAGGCCCCCAAACCACACAATATGCATGCAAGTATGGCAATTAATATGCAACAAGTTGTTATTACATTTATAAAATAGGGCTCGAGAAAAGGGGTCACACATTAGGGTTCGACGATCTTGAGGTTCCGGGGTTCGGGGTTCGGTCTCAGGGTCCGGATCTGGGGTTCGGTCTCGGCGGGATCGTTCTCGGATAACTGAGGTCGATCTTGTCGCATCCGGGAAGCAGGACTTGGGTCGGTGTCGTGGCGCATCGGATTCTTCCGGGTCGGTGCCGATCTTGTCGCTTTCGTGGTCTTCGGGTCCGTGTAGACGGTCATGGCGTTCAAGGTGGCGAACTTGGCGTTCCGTGGCGATCTTGACGTCCCGTGGCGATCTTGGTGTCAGGGTTCTCGGTCATCGGTAGATCTTGTCATTGCTCTGGTGTTGGTCTCGACACATACGATGGAGATCTTGGGGTTCGATCTTGATTATCGGAGGCGAACTTGGGGCTCGACACCGGGGTCTTCAGGGTTCCACGAGTTCTGGCAGAAGATCTTGGGGTCCATGCCGAGGTTACTAACGGACCGTGTTGGAGATCACAACGGTCGTCTTTCTTCCATGGCGAACTTGGCAGATGGTCTTTACCACTCCAGGATCGACCTTGTTCAACCAAAACAATCTTGGCGTACCCCTGTTGGAGGTCACGGTGTGGATGACGCATCGAGAGGAGAGCCAGAGGAGGGTGGCCGCTGGGTCGAGTCCGTGCTATAGGGGCGGCCTGCCCAGGAGGTGAGCTTGGGGGGTGAAGCGGACGACGTCGGGGCGGACCGGCACGCGGAGGACGTGCGGCATCGGGATGCCGGGGGAGTCCGTGGCCATGTTCCCCTCCAGGGCCTTGACGGAAACCAGCGGGCGCGCGGAGGTGGCCATGCGGCGGCGAGGAGGAGGTGCGGGGTCGGGCTCCGGCCAGAGAGGCGGCGGCGCTTGGGCGGCAGACGGCAGGCTCGAGGCGAGGCGCGGCGGACGGCTGCGGAGGCCGGCGGTGGCGGCCAGAGCTGTGGAGGAGGGGTCCATGCCGAGGGCGGGGAGGGCTTCCGGCGGCGGGGAGGGCGTGGCCGGGGACGTGCGGGGCCGGTCGCGCGGAAGGAGGCGGAGGAGGCGGCGCTCGAGACGGAGGCGAGGAGGGCCGGAAGGTCGAATGCGGCGCGCAGGTCGCAGAGGTGGAGCGGCGGCGCCGGACTCGAGCGGGGCGGAGGCGGAGCTCGGGCGCGCCGGGGGAGGAGCAGAGGCGGGGCCGGCGGGGACGTGTGGCGGGGCAGACGGGGAGAGGCGGGCGACGACGCGCGGGGCCGGCGGGAGCGGGAGCGGGGGGGGGGCGGCCGCGGGCGGTGGCGCCATGGCCGGGGCGTGGTCGAGCGTGGCGGGGAGCGGTGAGGGAGAGGGGACCCGAGGGAGGAGGAGGGAGGAGGCTGCGGGGGCGGTTGGGGCCAGAGAGGTGGGCCGGGTGGTGGGGTCGGGGAGAGGGGAGGTTGTCGGTGGGGGTGGCGCTGGGCAGAGGGAGAGAGAGGCCGGGTGGGCCAGGGGGGTGGCAAGTGGTGGCGTGTGTGAGGGAGTGGGGCTGGCATGTGGGCCAGGCGGGTGGGGTCGGTCCCGCGGGTCAGAGGGAGAGGGGTAGGGAAGTTGTGGGTGAGAGAGGGAGTTGGGGGGGGAGGTGGCAGCGGGTTGGGGTGATGTGGCGGTTGAGGATTGGTTAGAGGGGAGGGAGAGGGTGAGGTGGCAGCCAGGGATTGGTCCGGGTGAGGTGGAGGAGGGGTGGGTAGAATAGGACTGGTAGTTTTAGGATTTTGGGTGGACCGTTCTGAACTGGGGGTGGTCGTCCGGGTCGAATCGGCCCGTTCGACTGCCCCCTACAATAATATAACTTTTATTTAATTTGCAATAAACTTTTGTAAATAGTTTTTAGACAAACAAAATATCCGGAAGCATCCGGGGGTTTGATTTGAAATAGAAGGAGGGCTAGTTTCAGAAAACCATAGTCTTTCGCAAATAGTTTTTAGGCAAAATAATATGCATGATGATGACGATGCTCAAATGCAATGTGGCATGATGACATGAGCATGCGGCCATGATGATGCAATGCACAAAAAAAACGCGATTTTCTAGTAGTGGTTTTGCGGGATGCCACAATTCGACACCACTAACAATGGATCTCGCCCTCGAGATCCGCCTCATGGTACCGGAAAGAAGGTCGGCGGTCTGAATCTCCTTGCTTCGTGTAGATCCTCGCGACACCACTAACAAGAGGTCGTTGTCCGTGATCGTCGAGAGAACACTCCGGGAACAAAAGGTCGAAGGTAGAGGTATCAACAAATAAAGCCACCCCTAACTTCCGTGGACGGAGTAAAACTGCTGGATCCACTGATTCGATGTACAAGAGCAAATGATAAGAGTAGTCGGATGGTGACAGTCCATCGCGCACCCAAACCATTACCCTGCACACGAATAGGCGGATTATGCAACCAACTCTCGGAATTAGACTGAAGATCTCGACAAGCGAGGTTCGGACACAAAGGAGTGGTGCAGACTCTGCATCGGATCTGGCGTAGATGATGTCGTCGCGTCGGAAAAACACCGGAAGGCACAAACAAGGAACAAAGAATGGTACCACAGATAAAGGATTCCTCGGATAGCATGAAGACCAGATGTAGCAACACCGTCACCAAAGGAGGAAGAGAAACCCTGAAGGTGCGACGGAAACCCAACCACGAGAAATCCTGGACTCGAGGAGAGAGAAGAGAGCGGATTCAAAACACACAGAGGTGAGAGGAGAGCAGCAGAGAGGTAAGGAGTAATATCAGACCTAACCAGAACTGTCCAACCGATTTTGAAAAAAAATAGTTTTGATACTCTACTTCGGCCGTTAGCTAGGTTATCCTACAGGCTGGACTTGTGGGGTATCGCAACTGCTGAGCTCTGATACCACTCTGTAACACCCTCAGAATCGGCCCTATGCAAGTTTTAGCGAAACCCGCCAAACCCGCATAGAAACGATTCAAAGGTGCCCACCAGGCACTTTCGTGCGGGTGGAAAACGAAGTAATAACATTACACAACAGTCCTCGATGGGACCCACAGAACAGATATATATACAACAACGACTCAAAGAGTCAAGAATACAGACATAATATACAAAGATCCAAATCACCTTGAAAACGATAGAGCGTCCAGCTACGGACAAGATGCAAATGGGGCTAAGAGCCCTGAAGAATAACCAATGGCGTCCATAACCCTGCCCAGGCCAAGCCGGAAGGGTAACCCTGCTAACGGCGTCGATCTCAAAACCTGCTTAAACAAAAGGGGTGCCGACAAAGGGCAAAGGAAAAATAGGAGCGTCAGTACTGAGGCCAGTACACGGCGAGACTAGAATTCGGCGGTCCTCGCCTACATAGGTATGGTGGACTGGAGCGGCAGCGGCAACATGCACTAAACAACCTATAGAGACTCGATACAACTGGCGACTATCAGAGAGGGGTAAGAAAGACCTATTCGAATCCAACCTGATTCTAACATCAAACAAACCCATCCTGGTGTTTCCCCCTCGAGACCAAACGAGGAAGTCAACCGAGGAACTCACACCGTTGGCAGTTTTATTTATTCAGTTATAGTTGCAGCAATTACTAGTCTGGTGTAGATAATCGTTCTGATAAAATAAGCAGTGGGCCATTTTAGTTAACCATTCCGTTGTAGTTGCGACACTTACTAGTCAAATACAATTAGCATGAGATAACCCAAAAACCCAGCAGTTGTTGGTACTTTTATTTAGCCATTCTGTTGTAGTTTTAATACTTACTAGTCAGATACAATGGTCGCAAGCGACAACCCAAGCAAGCAATTGTTGGCAGTTTTAATTAGCCATTCTATTATAGTGAAGCTGATTACTAGTCATTATAAAGTCAAATTTATAGCACTACTTTAGTTATAGTTGTCTATGATCGAGATACTGTGCTCCAAGTCGTCCATAACCGCGGACACGGCTTTCAGAAAGTTTTAACCCGGCCGGGGTGCACAAATAGCAACACACACACGATCAACCTCGGAAAACCAAATCAAAACCCAACGAGGCTTTCACGACAAAGCAATCACAGGATTCAGAAATATTTCAGGGGGCCACCCCTTAAAGTAGACCCGCAACGAAGTCGGTCGGCTCCGAGACGGCCTCAAGGTGTGGGTGGACGGCTGTGAACGACTGGGAACCCAAAACTGAGCTTGTCGACACCGCGGAATCGTGTCCCGATCCTAAACAGTACAGTGTGCTCCTCGCACAATCGGAAATAAAGCAGTAAAGCATGGCATAAGTACAGGATAGTAATAAAACCCCAAACTAGTTTGTGGCCCCAAGAAATAAGAATGAATCAAGCTCTGGCTAAGGGGGGCCCATAATTCCCTGTATGTGGATAGCGCGATAAATCAAGGAACAGGTATCAAGCACTCGGGGTCCTACGGGACACAAGTGGACGGTTAACAACCAAATAACATCTATTGCCCACCTGTGCCTCTGCTTACCTACTTGAATTTTAGTTGTTAAAAAGTAATTAAAGTGAGCAATAAATAAAACCATGATCATCTCCAACATTAAACAGGCGGCAATTCTCCAACAACTGTGGTACTTGACGACACGCAACAGCACTCGGGCAAGCGACTACGACGCGCAAGTCCAACTATCTACCAATCAACAGGTAATAGGATGTGTCCAAGGCAATATAAGGCTGCAAGGGAAAAATCACGGGTACGAAAACTAGAGTATCGCAACACGGATAGCAATAGATCAACAGGAGGGAATAAATACTATAAAAGTAAGATAGGTAGAAAGGGGAAGATGCTCGCCTGAAAACATTGTCGAAGGTTCAACCGAAGAGCGGGTCGACACTCGCATCAACTCAACGGCGTTATCCGCGAAGAACCAAAACACTAGCATAAACACCGGATGCAATATTTAAGATTACGGCAGAAGATTGGGCATGATGCATGTATGATGTATGGCATGGCAAGGTGCAATGCAATTATGCAGGATTAAGCGGAACCGGGGTCCCGACAATTAATCAAACGGTTCAAGTTATTTAGAACCCCCGCAATTTAAATGTTATTTTAACAGGGCAAAGCAATGTCACCGGTTCGCTACACCAATTTAAATGAGGCCAATATAAGACCAGATATGCCCGCATATGGGCCCCATATTTAATTATAAGGTGAATCGGCAAAAGGCCCCCAAACCACACAATATGCATGCAAGTATGGCAATTAATATGCAACAAGTTGTTATTACATTTATAAAATAGGGCTCGAGAAAAGGGGTCACACATTAGGGTTCGACGATCTTGAGGTTCCGGGGTTCGGGGTTCGGTCTCAGGGTCCGGATCTGGGGTTCGGTCTCGGCGGGATCGTTCTCGGATAACTGAGGTCGATCTTGTCGCATCCGGGAAGCAGGACTTGGGTCGGTGTCGGGGCGCATCGGATTCTTCCGGGTCGGTGCCGATCTTGTCGCTTTCGTGGTCTTCGGGTCCGTGTAGACGGTCATGGCGTTCAAGGTGGCGAACTTGGCGTTCCGTGGCGATCTTGGTGTCCCGTGGCGATCTTGGTGTCAGGGTTCTCGGTCATCGGTAGATCTTGTCATCGCTCTGGTGTTGGTCTCGACACATACGATGGAGATCTTGGGGTTTGATCTTGATTATCGGAGGCGAACTTGGGGCTCGACACCGGGGTCTTCAGGGTTCCACGAGTTCTGGCAGAAGATCTTCGGGTCCATGCCGAGGTTACTAACGGACCGTGTTGGAGATCACAACGGTCGTCTTTCTTCCATGGTGAACTTGGCAGATGGTCTTTACCACTCCAGGATCGACCTTGTTCAACCAAAACAATCTTGGCATACCCCTGTTGGAGGTCACGGTGTGGATGACGCATCGAGAGGAGAGCCGGAGGAGGGTGGCCGCTGGGTCGAGTCCGTGCTATAGGGGCGGCCTGCCCAGGAGGTGAGCTTGGGGGGTGAAGCGGACGACGTCGGGGCGGACCGGCGCGCGGAGGACGTGCGGCATCGGGATGCCGGCGGAGTCCGTGGCCATGTTCCCCTCCAGGGCCTTGACGAAAACCAGCGGGCGCACGGAGGTGGCCATGTGGCGGCGAGGAGGAGGTGCGGGGTCGGGCTCCGACCAGAGAGGCGACGGCGCTTGGGCGGCAGACGGCGGGCTCGGGGCGAGGCGCGGCGGACGGCTGCGGAGGCCGGCGGTGGCGGCCAGCGCTGTGGAGGAGGGGTCCGTGCCGAGGGCGGGGAGGGCTTCCGGCGGCAGGGAGGGCGTGGCCGGGGATGTGCGGGGCCGGTCGCGCGGAAGGAGGCGGAGGAGGCGGCGCTCAAGACGGAGGCGAGGAGGGCCGGAAGGTCGACTGCGGCGCGCAGGTCGCAGAGGTGGAGCGGCGGCGCCGGACTCGAGCGGGGCGGAGGCGGAGCTCGGGCGCGCCGGGGGAGGAGCAGAGGCGGGGCCGGCGGGGACGTGTGGCGGGGCAGACGGGGAGAGGCGGGCGATGACGCGCGGGGCCGGCGGGAGCGGGAGCGGGGGGGCGGCCGCAGGCGGTGGCGCCATGGCCGGGGCGTGGTCGAGCGTGGCGGGGAGCGGTGAGGGAGAGGGGACCCGAGAGAGGAGGAGGGAGGAGGCTACGGGGGCGGTTGGGGCCAGAGAGGTGGGCCGGGTGGTGGGGTCGGGGAGAGGGGAGGTTGTCGGTGGGGGTGGCGCTGGGCAGAGGGAGAGAGAGGCCGGGTGGGCCAGGGGGGTGGCAGGTGGTGGCGTGTGTGAGGGAGTGGGGCTGGCATGTGGGCCAGGCGGGTGGGGTGGGTCCCGCGGGTCAGAGGGAGAGGGGTAGGGAAGTTGTGGGTGAGAGAGGGAGTTGGGGGGGAGGTGGCAGCGGGTTGGGGTGATGTGGCGGTTGAGGATTGGTTAGAGGGGAGGGAGAGGGTGAGGTGGCAGCCAGGGATTGGTCCGGGTGAGGTGGAGGAGGGGTGGGTAGAATAGGACTGGTAGTTTTAGGATTTTGGGTGGACCGTTCTGAACTGGGGGTGGTCGTCCGGGTCGAATCGGCCCGTTCGACTGCCCCCTACAATAATATAACTTTTATTTAATTTGCAATAAACTTTTGTAAATAGTTTTTAGACAAACAAAATATCCGGAAGCATCCGGGGGTTTGATTTGAAATAGAAGGAGGGCTAGTTTCAGAAAACCATAGTCTTTCGCAAATAGTTTTTAGGCAAAATAATATGCATGATGATGACGATGCTCAAATGCAATGTGGCATGATGACATGAGCATGCGGCCATGATGATGCAATGCACAAAAACAACGCGATTTTCTAGTAGTGGTTTTGCGGGATGCCACAGAAGGCCGGAGTCTCTGGTGTTGCTGGTGTAGAATTGGTCTGGGTCAGTCAGAAGGGCAGTTCGGAGACTGGTCCGGAGATTGGCCGGAGTCTCCGGTGTAGACCGGAGTCTCCGGTCTGACTGTAAGATCCCTCCTTTGTAAAGGAAAAGGATCCCTGTGATTGCAATGCTAGTCCCTGGATCATTGCTAGCATCTACAGTTTAAGATGAATTACACAGATACAAAGGTCATTTATTACATCCATTCCAGAGATAAAATATAGTCTTTTACAACTCAAGGACATAGGCCTAATACAAGAGTTTTGGAATAAGTAAATAAACACAAGTCTTCATCTTCATGTGCCACAGGCAAGCATGTTGAGTGTAGACTCATGACACCTAATCATCATCGGAGTAACCTGCAACATCACAAGTTACAGCCACAGTGGGTCAATACTTTGGAATAGTATTGGCAAGTGATACCTTAGTAAATTTTAAGTGGACTATATTACTATATGCATTTTGGCTAAGTGTAGCTTGGCTTGCTTTGCTCAAAATAGGTTTTTCCTATAAGTTGAAAACACTAAGTTTTTCTTTGTCAAAACTTTCCCAAGAAACCACCAATAGACATTGGGGTCCTTCACCCTTATTCACCCACAAATTTTACTTAGAAGTTGGAGTGATGAGATTCTTGTAGCTTCCATGTCTTGATGCTCAAGTTGTCCATTTCCATGGACTGGGCTAAGTACTTAGATTTTCCATCTGCAGAGGTTGTGCACTTTCCCCACCAGACTTGTTTTCCCAAGACAGGACCTTTCAGAAGCCTTTCCTTAGCCAAATGGACGAGCTCCAACCTATCATTCCCACTACCACCAACTGTCCAAAAGGCTAAGTTCTAGCAACCTATATGATCAAGGCAGAGCCCATATTGCCAAGTGGTTGCACTATAAGCTTCTCAACACTTGGCCTCCAAATCCCTTTGTGCCTGGGTGGCATACCACAAGTGTGATACACAAGGTAAACCATGTCCATGGGCCTTGTGTAACCACTCAACCAAAAACCACCATTCAAGTCCCATTCCACCCAGGAGGTTCATTGACTTAGTTGTTTTATTAAGAAAACATAAGTCCAAAAGACTTAGAAATATTTTCATCATAGCATGTATATACTTTACCAACACTTGTTTTCTACTAGCTAGGCTAAGCATGGCATAGTAACTTAACTTAGGAAATTTCCTAGCAATTCTACAATTCTACAACTACTTAGGATTTCCCAACATAGCATTTGGCAAAAAGACAACATGCAAGACTTAGCAAAATATTTCTAATGCTTGTACAAAATATAGGGATGGAAATATTCATGAAGTACCACTTTCCTTGGTAATGGGGAGAGGAGCACTCTTCACAATCACAGTCACTAGCAAAATCTACACAAAAATTTGTAGCACCAATTACACACAATTCATATACAAACAAAAAATATGAATGCATGCATGCAAGAAAATGCTAAGTGATGATTTTTGAAAACTCCACCAAGCAAGTGCATGATACAGAAACATAACCAAGTCAAAAACTTGCTAAAAAAACTCATTTAGCACTAAAACAATTTACTATACAAATTCTATACTCAAAATAGTCCTAAACAAGTTTCTGCATAAAAAGTCATTTTAACAGAAACTTTTTGTTAAACACATTGCAGATTCAGAAAGGGCTTGTCTCACTGATTCCAACGGTATAAAATTTGCAAAAATCTAACGTGGAAAACAAAAGTTATAGCCTTTTGAAATTTGGATCTAAATCTGTTTTCAAATTCTGTTTTAATTCAAACCCTAACCACGCGTCTTATTTCTATTGGCCGATACCGATTCGCTCCGGATCACGCTCGTGAGCCGTAGGATCTAATTAAAACACGCGGTCCAGATCTAGCATAACGGTTCGATTAGTGATTCTATCGTAAGCGTTGGATCTAGATCCAACGGCGCTCGAGCATGCGACCATGTTCTGGCGGCGCGCGGCGTCAGCGAGCGGCGGAGCGCTCAGTCAGCGGCGGCGCTGGCGTTCTACGTCGTGCGCGAGAGGGAGAAGGGTCTTACCAGAACCGCGGTGGCATGCTGAAGCTCAACGTGGCGTTGGTTTGCGGAGGGGCACGCGGGAACGGTCTCTGGAGTTCGTCGGAGTTGCGGGCGGCGTCGGTCGCTTGCAGACGTGGTCACTGGCGAGGTTTTGCGTCGCCCTAGCACGAACCAGAGGGGTCAGGGGGTGCACAAGACGCAGGCGAACAATCTCGTATGAAAGAGGGGGCAAGGGGCGCTCGGGTTTTACCTTAATTGGTCGCCGGAGTCTATCGGCGGCGCAGATGGTTTCGGTCGTGAACGGAGACGACGACCTGGGTCACGAGCAGGCAAGAGAAAGGCGTCAGTGTATGCGCAGGATCAAGCTGGGCATCATCGTTTGAACCAGAGAGAGGGGGGCAGTCGAGGCTCACCGGAATCGATCGCCGGAGTCGTCGGTACAGCGGGGCTTCGAGAGCTAATGCGTGCAGCCTAGTGGCAGAGTGAGCGAGGAGAGTGGGGGGAAATGCTTGTGGAGCAGAGGGGATTAAATAGGCCCAGGCGCGACAGGAAACTCCTGCGGCATTAAGGCTAATTACGCCGCGCCATTACCGGCCTTGACAGCAGCGGCGACGTGGTCGCGGGCGCGGTTTGGGGAAGACGAGGGCGACGTGGAGAGGGCCCGCTCGTCAGCGAAACTCGTGAAGGGGAGGTGGGGTCTGGTCGTCAGCGACTGTCTGGGTGCGCTGACGCGTGCGAGAGGGAGAGGAATGGCCCGGGTGGGCTAATTGGGCCAGTTCTGTTGCTGGGCTGGAATCCTAGCGCCGGCCCTTTTCTAATTCTTTCTCCTTTTTCTTTTTCTGTTTCCATTTTCTGAATTGATTTTCAAATGAATTCAAGTTCCATTTGAATTCAAATATTCTTGGGATTTTTGCAGTGAGCAGTAGTCTCAAATACAGGCACAAAATCATGTGGTTGCTTTGCAAGGGCTTGGTCAAGCTTGGAGAACAAAATATCAGAGGCTTGCATCTGATTTGCAAAAGTTTGAAAAAGGGTTTTTGAAACCATTCCCAATTTGTAAAACTTGGTCCAAACTACACTCAAACCTTTCTATAAGGAAGACAATCAAGCTAGGTTTAAAAGTCATTCAAACTCTCAAATGGGGATGGCCATTTGATTTAAATCTGCTCACAAAAAATCATAGCACTATGTGCTTCTGTTTTTCTGAAATGAGTTTGAAATTGATCTCAAATCTATATGCATGCATGGATGATATGCAAACTTTGAAATTATGATTTTAGGGATGTTAGACTGACTTTTCTACAACGGTCAGAAAACGGTTCCTGGAGGGGGCTGCCTATAAAAAGGGACCCTTATCTTCTTCCTCCAGCTGCTCGACCTGCTCAAGAACACCAACCCCATTAGAGCCACCAAATCTACAAGATCTCTTCATCCAACCATCCAAAGTCATTGATCTTTGGAGAATCGAAGGAGGAGGCCTTGATTTACATCTTCACCAAGAGAGATCTTCATTTCCCCCTCATTCACTTGAGGGCCCCCAAGCTCTAGTGTTTCTTTGGAAACCCTAACTTTGATTTGGTTCTTACAAGCGTGTCTTTGATTTGTCTTGACAGCTTGCTTGTATTTGGGAGCCTCCAATTCAGTTGTGGATGTGTGCCCCGAACTTGTTGTAAAGGTGCCGGCTTCCACCTCGAAGGTTTCCGATATAGTGGAAGGTGAATCGAGCCCGTTGGGGTGAGGTTCGTCGGAGAACAAGGGAGGGCTCTCGTGGCGTTGGTGGTTTGAAGACACCCCCTCTCCAAACGTAGACGTGCTTCCCCTCAAAAGGAAGGAACTACGGGAAACAAATCCTTGTGTCTCCGCGTCCACTCCCTTGGTTACTTCTATCCTTTACCGCACTTTACTTACTTGTTCTTGCTTAGTGTTGTGTTAGTGTGTGCTTGATTGACATATAGGTAAATTCACCATAGTTGCATATTCTAGAGAATTTACCTTTCTTGTCAAACCCTAATTTGAAAAAGAGTAAAATTTGAAGTAGCACCTATTCACCCCCCTCTAGGTGCCCATACGATCCTTTCACTTATGTTTTTTCTTAATAAAACAACTAAGTGAACGAAACACCTGGGTGGAATGGAAATTGCTTGGTGGATTTTGGTTGAGTGGTTACCAGGGCCCATTTTCCAATGGTCTACCCTGTGTATCTCACTTGTGGAATGTCACCAGGAACAAAGGGATTTGAGATGCCATATGTTTAGAAGCTTCTAGTGCAGCCACATGGCATTATGGCCTCTGCCTGGATCATTTAGGTTGAAATAACTTAGCCAAATGGACAGTTGGTGGTAGGGGATGATAGGTTTGGAGCGCGTCCATTTTGGTCTAAGGAAGGCTTTTTGAAAGGTCCTGCCTTGATGAATATCAAGTCTTGTGGGGGAAAGTGCACCACCTCTACAGAAGGAAGAAACTAAGTACTTAGCCGTGTCCCCGGAAAAAGACAATTTGAGCATCAAGACATGGAAGCTATCAAGAATCTCCTCATCCCAATTTCTAAGTTAAAATTTGTGGTTGAACAAGGGTGAAGGTTCAACAATGTCTATTGGTGGTTCCTTGGGAGTTTTTGCCAAACAAAAATTTAGTGTTTTCAACCGATAGGTAAAACCTATTTTGAGCAAAGCAAGCCTAAGCTACACTTAGCCAAATTCATGTAGAAGCTAGATACTATTATTCTACTAAGGTATCACTTGCCAATACTATTCCAATGTATTGACCCACTGTGGCTATAACTTGTGATGTTGCAGGTTACTCTGATGAGGATTATGGTTATGAATCTACACTCAACATGCTTGCCTGTGGCACATGAAGATGAAGACTTGTTATTTATGTTGTTAAGTTAAACTCTTGTACTAGCCTATGGCTATGGAGTTGTAAAATACTATGTTATCTCTGGAATGACGATGTAATAATGACCTTTGTTTCTATGTACTTCATCTTAAACTGTGGATGCTAGCAATTGATCCAGGGACTAGCATTGCAATCACAGGGACCTTTTCCTTTATAAAGGTGGGATCTTACAGATGGTATCAGAGCACTGTGTTGCCTGTAGGATACCCTAGGATTGGATTAGAAACCACTAAGGAAAAATTTTCTTTGAAAAATTTCCACACTTGTCTTTTTCTTCTCGTAAACTTTTCTAATCTTCTTTCTCATCTCTATTTGTAGATGAACTCCATCAACAAAGACGCGAGGAAGGGACCACTCATGACCATGACTTTGGAGTGTGAGACTGAATTTCCCAAGGCCCTCAAGAACCTCATGGTTACCATGGGGATACATGGTGCAGCTGTGTACAAAGGATTCCCTGTGATGGATGAAGGAGAAGAGTACTGGTGGGTGCAACTTCACTTGTACAAAAACAAGGAAGAGAACCACAAGGAGTCAGGATTCTGCATGGTCACCAACTCAGAAATGCACACAACATTCTTTGACTTTGCAAGAAATGCAGCTTGGAATGCTATCAAGGAGCTTGGTGATAGACTCAAGTGCAGAATGCTCAACACCCAAAATGACCTTAGAGAAGAAAAGAAGCATACCCAAGAGTTGGAGACTACCAACCAACAACTAAGGGGAGACATCATAGACTTAATATGTGAGTCTTGTGAACAATATAGGCAGATGGCTACTAAGGATGCCCTGATAGCTATTTTGTCTAGTGAGTGAGAGTTGTAACGTACTTCGTTAGTGGGACCACCACACTTATCGTTTCTACTTCCAAAAATTTGTCTAAGTTATGTTGAACCTTTGATGTTTGTAATGGATTTGTGTATGTCAGGACTTGTGTGTTTGTTTCAAAAAGATGTGCTTGTGATATTTTGTCTTGTGATTTTTTTCTATTGATGTTGATTCTAACTTTTCTCTATCTTATAAAAATATATGCCTAATGTTATTATCAACACGACCGAGGAGTTCAAGGGAACTCGTTTTGGTACTCGTCTCATTGATCTCACTAGTGTGCTCAACCTTCCACTTCCTAGCATCATGACTCTTCGACTCACCAAGTTTGAGAGGAAGGACCTATGGGGCTTCAGAGTCACCCAGCCGGGACGCCAGACAGAGCCAACCACGGAGACCATCACTTTGAAGATGATGCGTGACGACAAGGAGAAAGGCCTAGATATAGTCATGCAGGAGTTACTTGGGCGCCTGGTAGGGAGACACTCCACCGAGCTTAGAGGTCTTTACTTTCACCCCTTCGGGAGTCGCAATGAGGAAGGTGAAGCTATAGAGTACGAGGATGCTGCTAGAGAGACGATGGAGCTAATTCGTCTGTACCTTCAGGACCTAGAGGGTCTTATTAGACACCTAGATACTGATAGGACCAACGTCATGCTTAGCAATGACGAGCTCCAGGTTCAGCTTCGTGAGAAGGACAAGCTCTTCATGGAGCAAGACGAGATAGTCAAGGAAATGGAGGCCAAGTTTGAAAGCCAGGACAAGAAGTTCAAGAGCCAGGAGAAAAGAGTCCAAGACAGGAATAAGAAGATCCGGGAGATGAAGGAAGAGCTTGAGGCCAAGGACTTCGAGCTTGAACATCAGCAGGGAGTGATCGAGAGGCTTCGCTCACAGAAGAGGGCTCTTAGGGCCAAGATTGAGGCCTTGACTACTAGTGTTGATGAGTACAAGACCGTGATGGAGAATGCAGGTCTTACCCTTGTTGATGTGGAGATTGATGCGGAGGAGTAGTGTATACTACTCGTTTATCTTTCATCTACCGTATTTTGATTATTGAGTCGCAATGACCATCTAACATGTGGATGGCTTGCTATGGTGTGTTTGCTTTTTCCAAAACTTGTTGTTTATGTCGTTCAAACTCTTTGTTATTTTGATGCTTGGTTATTGTGATTGTCTATGTGATGTATTATGCATGTTAAGCATCTATGGGTATCTCATTCTTATCCTTATTAAAACCACAGATGCCTCCTCGACGTGCAACCCCAACCCAAACAACAACAACAATGTCACTCCCGAGATGCAGCAGTTGATGACAGCACAGGCACAACTGATGCAGATGATGACCACTTTCAGGCAGAACCAGAATCAGAATAACAACAACAACAATAACAGTAACAATAACAATAACAACAACAACAACAACAACCAGAATAATCCGCCAGGATTTGACATGCTCACCAGGTTTCTAAGACTGAGGCATTCAAAGTTCTCGGGAACCACTGATCCAATGGTAGCCAATGACTGGTTACGTTCAGTGAACAAGGACTTAGTGACTGTCGGATGCACTGACGAAGAGAAGGTCAGATTTGCAGCACATCTGCTGGAAGGGCCAGCAGCAACCTGGTGGGATAACTTTCAGATCACCACTCCCACTGAGGATGTGACTTGGGCTATCTTTGAGGATGGATTCCGTATAGCTCACATCTCATCTGGGGTGATGAATTTGAAGAAGAAGGAGTTTCACAACCTGAAACAGCGTCACCGCAGCGTGGCTGAGTATATTGAGGAATTCAACAATCTGGCGCGTTATGCACCGGATGAAGTTGATACAGATTCCAAGAGGAAAGAGAAATTCCTCGAAGGACTGAATGATGAACTGAATCTACAGTTGCCTGTTGCCTATGTCCCAACATACCAATCACTTTGTGACAAGGCTACCATCTTGGAAAACAAGATGAAACATGTTGAGAGTAGGAAGAGGAAGCACAGATTTGATAAGCACAACTGGAGATCGTCTCACAAGCGTTCCCATCATGATGTTAGTGGGAGTTCTGGATGCCACAAACATGGAAAGTACAACCACCACATCCACAACTGCCATCATGACAACAAACATCACCGCAGTCATGATAATGACAAGTATAAGAACCACAAGAGTGGACACAAGAGCCACCACAGTGGAGGTGGAAATGGTAGTGGAAGTCAGCCTGCAAAGAGAGATATTAGTCAGGTTGAGTGTTTCAAGTGTAAGAAGATGGGACACTACGCAAATGAGTGCCCGGAGAAGAAGGTTGAAGGAACCACCAAGCCCAACCCTTTCCAGAAGGGACAAGTGAACCACATCAATGTGGAAGAGATATATGAGGAATCTGATGCTGTGGCTGGTAAGTTCAAACTCAATTCTATTCCGGCACTTGTTCTTTTTGATACTGGTGCACCGCATTCATTCATATCAAGAGCATTTGTTGATAGAAATGGATTTCCAACTTAAAATATTGGTTGTCCTATAAAAGTAAGTTCTCCCAGTGGAGATATGATAGTAAGTCTTGGATGTCTTGATCTAGTGATAGAATTTGGATAGCATAAGTTTCCAGTTAGTCTGGTAATCCTGGATTCCCACGGGTTGGATGTAATTTTGGGAATGGATTGGATGACCAAGTATGAAGGAGTACTAGATTGTGCCAATCATACTGTCGCACTCACAACCCCGGATAAGAAACGAATTAGATTCAAGTCTAACTTTGAATCAAAAGGGAGTAAGCTAAATTCTCTTAAGGGGGTTAGCATAGACAGTGTTCTAATTGTGAGAGAATACCCAGATGTGTTTCCGGAGGAATTGCCGGGAATGCCACCAGATAGAGATGTGGAGTTTTTGATTGATTTGCTGCAAGGATCAGGACCAATAGCAAAGAGACCTTACAAGATGTCAGTTGATGAATTGAAGGAACTCAAGAAACAACTTGGAGAACAGTTGCAGAAAGGATTTATATAACCAAGTTCTTCATCTTGGGTAGCACCAGTTTTGTTTGTGGAAAAGAAAGATAGAAGTCAAAGGTTATGCATAGATTATCGTTCACTCAATGAGGTGACGATCAAGAACAAATATCCTTTGCCCAGAATCAATGACTTGTTTGATCAGTTAGAAGGAGCCCGTGTGTTCTAAAAGATTGATCTCCGATCAGGCTACTTTCAGCTAAAGATAAGGGAACAAGACATACCTATGACTGCTTTCACCACTAGGTATGTATTGTATGAGTACACCGTGATGCCATTTGGTTTGACCAATGCACCAGCATACTTCATGAATATGATGAACAAGGTGTTCATGGAGTTTCTTGACAAGTTTGTTGTCATTTTCATCGATGAAATTTTGATCTACTCCAAGAGCAATGAAGAGCATGAAGGACATTTGCGTTTGATACTTGAGAAGCTTAGAGAGCATAAACTGTATGCCAAATTCAGCAAGTGTGAATTTTGGCTGAATGAGGTTGGATTTCTTGGACACATTATGACAGGAGATGGTGTAGCAGTTGATCCCGCAAAAGTGTCAGTTGTAACTGAATGGGAATCTCGTAAGTCAGTGAAAGAAGTTCGTAGTTTCCTTGGTTTGGCAGGATACTATAGAATATTCATTGAGAATTTCTCCAAGGTAGCTAAGCCAATGACGGAGTTACTCAAGAAAGATAAGAAATTTGATTGGACTAAAGGATGTGAACTCAGTTTCCAAGAGTTGAAGAAGAGACTAGTGACAGCACCAGTCTTATGTCTGCCAGATTTGGAGAAGGATTTCCAAGTGTATTGTGATGCATCTCACTAAGGATTGGTTGCAGTTCTGATGCAAGAAGAGAAAGTTGTGGCTTATGCCTCGAGACAACTCAAAACTCATGAAGTGAATTATCCTACTCATGATTTAGAGTTAGCCTCTGTTGTCCATGCACTCAAAACATGGAGACATTATATTTTGGGGAAGCGATGTGAAGTGTTCACAGATCACAAAAGTTTGAAGTATATCTTCACTCAGGAAGAAATCAACATGAGACAAAGAAGATGGCTAGAGCTCATCAAGGACTATGACTTGAGTTTGTAATACCACCCCGGTAAAGCAAATGTTGTAGCGGATGCATTAAGCCGTAAGGTTTATGTGAATGGCGTTACTAAGGGAGAATTGCCAGATGATCTATGTGCCCAATTGAAAGATCTCATATTGGAGATAGTGCCTGAGGGACATCTCATGTCATTGGATGTTCAACCCACCTTGTTAGACAAGATCAAGGAAGCCCAAAAGACGGACAAGGGAATTGAAGAGATTAAGGAAAATATTGGTAAGTGAAAAGCCAAAGGATTCCATGAAGACGAACACGGTACTTTATGGTATGGAAAACGTATCTGCATTCTGCAAGATCCGGAGCTTCGGAAACAGATTTTACAGGAAGCACATAACTCACCATATACCATTCATTCGGGTAACACCAAAATGTATATGGATGTGAAGGAAAGATTTTGGTGGAATAATCTCAAGAAGGACATCGCCGAACATATTGCTTTGTGTGATGTATGTAGAAGAGTGAAAGCGGAACATCAGAAACCAGCAGGATTGTTACAACCATTACCTATTCTTGATTGGAAGTGGGACAAGATTGGCATGGATTTCATCACTGGACTGCCAAGGACTAGATCGGGATATAATTCTATTTGGGTCGTAGTGGATCGCCTAACTAAAGTGGCTCATTTCATACCCGTGAAGACAACCTATACAAGTGCTAAGTTAGCCAAGATCTATATGAATAGGATTGTGTGTCTGCATGGAGTACCCAAGAGTATTGTGTCAGATAGGGGAACTCAATTCACTTCCCAATTTTGGAGGCAACTGCATGAGTCATTGGGAACAAGATTGGAATTCAGTACTTCTTTTCATCCCCAGATTGATGGACAGACAGAAAGGACCAACCAGATTTTAGAGGATATGTTGAGGGCATGTGCCCTAGATTATGGAGCTAGTTGGGATGAAAGTCTGCCTTATGCAGAATTATTTTACAACAACAGCTATCAAGCCAGTATTGAGATGACACCGTTTGAATTTCTCTATGGGAGAAAGTGTACTACACCATTGTTATGGAATGGCGTTGGAGAAAGAAACTTGTTCGGCCCAGAACTAATCAAGGAATCTGAAGAGAAAGTCAAGTTAGTAAAGGACAGATTGAAGATAGCACAGTCCCGACAAAAGAGCTACGCAGATCCAAAGCGTAGAGAGGTCGCCTATGAGGTAGGTGATAGAGCATATCTTAGAGTATCACCACTTCGTGGAGTGAAGATATTTGGGGTCAAAGGAAAATTGGCCCCAAGATATGTTGGACCATTCAAGATTCTGAGCCATAAAGGAGAAGTGGCATATGAGATTGAATTGCCTAAATCATTGGCTGTCGTTCACAATGTGTTTCATGTGAGTCAGCTAAAGAAATGTCATCCGAAGATGGAAGAGACTTCTTTGAAGGATACTATACCTTTGGAAGAGGTCCAATTGGAGAGTGATCTCACTTATGAAGAAAAAACTATCAAGATTCTTGAGACTGCAGAAAGAGTTACACGGACAAAGACTATCAAATTCTGCAAAGTTCAGTGGAACCATCATTCCGAAGAAGAAGCAACATGGGAAAAAGAAGATGATCTTCGGAAAGACCACCCTCACCTATTTGCTAGCCAATTCGAATCTTGAGGGCGAGATTCACCTTAAGGGGGTTAGATTTGTAACATCCCAAAAATCATGATTTATAAATTTTGCACATCATTCATGCATTCATAAACATTTAGGATCATTTTTAAATAAGATTTCAAAAACAGAAGCAAATTGTTGTCTATTATTTTATGTAGGAAAACAATGGCTTTATTTCCACTCTATAACATAAGAATACTTGTTTTAACCAGAAAAGGTTTGAACATAGGTTGATATTTCCAAAGCTTGGTCAAAGTTTTCAAAACAAAATATGAATTCAAAACCATTCTTATGCCTATTAGAAATAATTAATTAAGGTATGATTTTATTCTTAAAACCCAATGGCCAATGTAATTTTGAGTGAACAGTAATGTTTTATACACAAATATGTGCATGTTTCAGCTTACAAAAATCCAGGAAGAGTTTGAATTCAAACACATTTGAAAAGGATTCCTGGAAAATCATTTGGAAAAAGAAAAAGAGAAAGGAATAAAGAAAAGGCCAGCGCCAGCAATCAGGCCCAACAACAGAACCATCCCATTAGCCAGCCTACCCGGGACCCCTCTCCCTCTGTTTCTCACCCACGCGCACACCCCTCCCTCGCTGACACTCCGGACCCACCTGCCCCGTCAGCATTGTCCCAAAACCCCGCCCACGACCCGGCCTTGCCGTTTCTTCCTCCTCCTTCACTGCCGTGTCATAATTCGGGTAAATTTCGATGATTTTGTGCACAATCCTTGCCCCCGCTCTCGCTACCTAATCGCCTCCCCCTCGCGGCCATTTCCCCCAACACAACCAGCCCGAAGCGCCGCCAGGCTCCACGAATTTCGCCCTACACCACCGCAGCACCGAAGAACTTCGGCGAGCTATCATAGTGACTCTCGAGCGCGCCCTGCCCTCTGGTTCACACGAACTGCTTTGCCATCCCCTTGCGCATCTTTTCACGTTTTCAATTTGTCCTGAATCGCCCCAGGTCGTCGCCCTCGTCAACACCTGGAAACGCCCAAGGCTTAGATCAACTCCGACGAGCCATTCCGGTGAGCCCCGTGTTCCCCTCTATCTCTGGTTCATGCAACTGTGTTGTCAACACCCAGATTTTTAATCCCAGATGCCTATTATGCCATACATCGCAATCCCAGGATTACCATTTTTGCGAGACATAACAGAATTGGATACCACAGTACATCATCCATTACAAACCATACATAAGGTCTTACACACATAGGGATCTCATGATCCAGTTCTTAATACAACTTCAAGCAGCGGAATACGTAATAATAACGGTAGCGTAGGCGAAGCTCCATCTTCGGGGTCAGAGGCAATGCTGACGATGGGAGATGATCCTAGTTGTCGTAACCTTCCTGGGGTCCATCCTCTAGGTACTCCTCTTCATAGTCTGGCCATGGGAATAGCTAGGGACAAAGCCATGAGTACTCTTTAAGTACTCGCAAACTAATACTCACAAGTGAAAGGGGTTTTGGATAATAGGACACTAGGCTCTAGGGTTGTTTTGCAAAAGCCAGATTTATCTCTACTAAGTTCAGAAGCAAGAGAAACTAGTCACAATTTTATAACTCCTAAGTGGGAACTTGTATTTCATATCACAAACCTGTTGTGGTCAAGTCAAAGTCTCAATTCATTTCACAAGTCTTTTGAAAACATCTGACGGGGGAACAGTATGGCCACTCCAACTGTCCATAACCGCGGACGGGGCTATTCGAATAGTTTGACACTCTGCAGAGATTGTACACTTTCACCACAACATTCGATAGATCTGCCAGGAACAAATCCTGAATTCACCATACTCAGTATGCGGATAATCAATCCTAACCTTTCAATTACATGCCCTAGTATAAGTACCTCTCCTGTGAGTTTGGCCTCCCAACCATGACCAACTGTCTTATTTGGGTACTACACAGGTGGACAATCTTCACAAGGTAGCCTCAGCTCAGACCTTGGCCGTGAGGGAACTAATACTAAGGTATATAAGTTTCCAGTCAAGCCCTACCCAATCTTCGGGTATTGTGGTTGTACGATAAAATTGGAATGGTATCGCATCCAGACAACCATCATTTTTATAAAGGGCTAAGGCTCATGCCTCAACATTTTCATCACCAAAATCATCACGTGTTCAGAAACACATGTCAAAACATCTCAGTAGAATGATCCATCATTCTAAGGTTTTCGTAACCATTTTCACCAAGTATTCCCATCTAATGTTGATCAAGTTTTATGCTTAGCACTAGCATCTACAAGTGGGGATAAGCACTAATGAGGGGTGGTAAACTAGTGGAGTTTCAACTAAGTTCAATCTCATGCCTTGGGATGACATCAAGATTATCTAGCTTAGGCCAAATTTTATGCTCTTTATGCAACCTTCAATATATCTTTCTAGAATCTACAAGTCACTGAAGTCAACTCTAAGTTAAAGCTTTGATAAATAAATAAAGTAGAGGGCTTGCAAATAAAACTAGGATTGGTTTATCAAGTGGATATGATCACCTATGCTTAAGGCATATAGTTGACATAGTAGCAAGTAAGTATTAGCTTGCCCAATTGCAAGTATAAGCTTGCACATTCAGCTAGTAGTATTAGGCTTGCAAGGTTAACTTCTATAGTAAGGCTTGCTAAAGTAGAGTATCTTGCAAGGGTTAGCTTGCAGGTATTGGATTGCCTTGTGCAGAGAAGTGGTTGAAGTTCTCCTCGGCTTCTTCTTCGTAGTATCCTCCTTCCTCCTCGTATCCTTGGTCGTTACTAGCGTCTATGAATAAATACGAGGTACACAATAACCAAACAATACTTAACTACTTGCAATCATCACACACAAGGGTTCTATAGATGATCTAGTATCATCACTAACATTACAAGCATTTGACTTAAAGATTTTGATTTTAGAAAAGTAATTTCTACTCATTGAAAAACTACTTAAGATTTAGTATTCTCCAAACCAAACATGGGATCATGTTGACACATGTCATCACCACATATTTTAGTCCATGGGAATATGATTTAAAGTGGTGTCACAATTTAATAAGGTTTTTCTCTTTTATTTTAATTAATAAAAGCGGCTAGAAATGCCTATGTGGCATTCTTTTATTACTTGGTCATTATTTCTGTAAGGTATGGTTAAATGTGATTTTTGAGAGTTGGAATAAACTCAAAAGCTATTATGGTTAAATTTGAAAAATGTTTGAATGCAGAAAAGCTTCTGCCTTGTTATTTTTACCATGGATGATCTACAGATCCAAATGACTTGAATCCAACGGGCTTGGATTCAGCATTCCCAGACCTTTCTAACAAAATTGGTTTCATTCAATTTGGTTCACTGAATCGACCTGGGTTGATTTTTGAAACTGGGTATAGAAGTGTGTCTGAAATAAAATGAAAAAGCTTAAATTCAAATAACTGGGCTGCGCGGGAAGCGATACTGGGCCGGCCTGCTAAGCATAGCGCTTACGCGGGCTGGTTAAGTCGTTGTCCCCACGCGTCAGTGAGACAGGGGGGTGCGAAGCGGTATGGGGCGATGTGGTGCGTTCGATCTGGTTCTAATCCAACGGCTGAGGGTCATCATCGACGTTGGGCAACGCCGGCGAGACAGAAACCTAGCGCGGTAGGTGGGGGTCGTTGGGGGCTCACCGGGGTTCATGCAAGGGTCGGCGAGGCGGGCGAACGACGAAGTCGACGACGGCGAACCTCCTGGTACCGGCAGCTTCTCCTGGGGCGGCTCCAATCGCTGGCCCCTTTCTTCTCCAGCAGCGGCAGGCTCTGATGAAATTCCGGCAACATGCTGCGCGCCTTGCTCCGGGAACGGGGTGGCACGATCAGTGAGAAGAGGGGACTAAGATGGCGTGCTCAATTCGGCTGGGTGTGGCCTCTATTTATAGTCGCGACGATGAGACCGAACGGGATGGGCAGGCGACGGTGGAGACATGGCTACGGGCGGCTAGAGGCATGGCCAGCGGTGGTGATCGCTTGGTAGTCTCCTGGCGATGCTCTACGGCTTTAATGAGCGCGTAGGGGCGGTGTGGTTTGGTCTGGAATGCGCGATACTCTACACGGCAGAGGCGGCGTCTTCGACGGCGAGCGATGGCTGTGCGGCATGGGGCGGCGAACGGGGATGTGTGGCGGTCTCCTGGGTTGGTGGCGATCATGTATGCACGCGGCGAGGGCGGCGCACGGTCTGTGGGCGTCGGTCGAGCGTGGCGCTCTGGCGCATGCTCGGCATGGTTGCTAGCGAGCTGGGCGTGGTCCGTGCGTGTGGTCCAGGGTTTGGCAACGCTCGCGGCTAGGACAGGGAGTGTCGGTGGACGGTGGGCTGCCTCCCAGACAAGGTTGGCACGGCTAAATCTCTTCCTAGCTTGCTGTCTCCACTGGGGTGGCATGGTGAGCTTCGGCTATTCACCATTGATGTCATTGCCCAGCTTACAGTGAGGCTCGTGCTTGGTTTAACTTTCTAGATGATCTACTGAGATGGTTGTGAGCTAGAGAGGGGACAAGTTAGGCTTCAATCACTGCTCACATTAGTGTTTAAGATTTTGATGATTTGTGTCTGCAAAGTGTTTGATGCAATGGCCGCAAGAATTCAAGTTTTGAATTTTGAAAAGATTTTTGGTGGGTGTGCTAGGTTGGTGCTAGTGAGTCTGCAGATGCTTGGGTTTTGAAAGTTGAGCTTGTTTGAGTGGTTTTTGAAAAAGTGGGATCTTCTCATATGATAAAGATTCAATTTTGAACTGTCATTTAAACTATGCATTTGGAAGTTTATGGATGATCACAAAGTGGGCCTTGATACCTTGTTATGAGTACAATCAAGGGGTGCA
This sequence comes from Avena sativa, assembly GCA_916181665.1. Classification (NCBI taxonomy): domain Eukaryota; kingdom Viridiplantae; phylum Streptophyta; class Magnoliopsida; order Poales; family Poaceae; genus Avena; species Avena sativa. The sequence goes on from OV702284.1 coordinate 33,566,921, forward strand.
AATATCTAGAAAAGTTTCTGTTAAGTTCTGAAAGTTTGGGACAGCCAAAGTAGGCATGGGAGTTAAATTGGTCAAAATGACCATTCACTCATTTTATTTGTTTTGATTTACTTGTCTTTGAGAAAAGTTTGGGAATTGTTTAGATGATGTTTATTTCACCTAAGAATCCATTTACAAGCAAAGTAACACACAAACAAGGTGGTTCAAAAGAATTCCAAATGAAATGCATACACCATGCATGCTTGCATATTTTTATTTTAGAAAAGTTTTTGCTAACCCTAATTTTTGATGATTAGAGTTTGATGATCCAAGTTTAGTATTTGGGATGTTACATGTGTCCGACAGTGTTTGACGCATCTGTTAACACTTTCCGTTTGATTCCTTGTGCCCTAGGTCGTCGTCTTCGAGTCTGACAGTGAGCACCCGACGCGCGGATGAACTCGACGAGGTTTTGCTGCTGTGTCCTTGCGCCCCGACCCTGTCCACCTACACGTTGAGCATCTCCACGTCCTCGCGAACTCGGTAAGCACTAGCACACCCCCTGCACCTCTGACCTCGCCGGCGTGTCACCGCCAGAGCGGTCGCCACCGCCTGCGCCATTCGCGCCGCTGAGTTTTGGTCGATCAGATCTGATCCATTGGATCTGGATCCTAGGGCCACGATTAGATTTTAGTTGTAGCGGTATGAACAGATCTGGGACGTGTATCGTTAGTTAGATCCTGTGGTCCACGAGTGTGATCCAGCCGAACCGGTACGCACCAATCAGAGGCTGCCGCGTGGCTAGGTTTTAGATTTAAAATCTGAATTTAGATCTATTAGTTATTTAAACTTGTAAATTCAATAACTTTTGTTCTGTTTATCCAAAAAATGCAAATAAGATATCAATGGAATCACAAAAATAAATCCTACACAACTGTAGGCTTAGTTTTGTATTTTCTTTAAATTAAAATGGAATTTTATGCAGAGACATTTGTAGGCTTATTTTGTGTATAAAAATTATTTGGAAAATGTTTTGAAGACCAAATAAAGTTTATTTGATGTATAAATGTTTAGTTTATTGATGATTACTGTTTTACTTGTCTTGTTGGGTTTAGAGAAATCATCACATGGCATTTGCATGCATTCATATATTTTTGCTTGTTTATTTGAAATGTGAATTTGGTGCTATCATTTTATGTGTAGATTTTGGTGCTAGTGGTGATTGTGACTGTTAGGATTGTTGTTACTCCCCAACTACCAAGGCAAGTGGTGCTTCATAATTTTGTACCAATATTTTGACTATACATTAGAAATATTTTGTATAGGGCTTGCATGATAATTTTTACTAAGTATCTATATGATATGCTTGGGAAATCCTAGTAGTTGTAGAATTGTTAGAATTTTATCTAAGTTAAGATAATTGATACTTCCATGCTTAGCCTAGCTAGTAGCAACCAAGGGTGGAATATATACATACTATCGAAAAATATTTAAGTCTTTGACTTATGTTTTTGCTTAATAAAACAACTAAGTGAATGAAACACCTGGGTGGAATGGTAATTGCTTGGTGGATTTTGGTTGAGTGGTTACCAGGGCCCATTTTCCAATGGTCTACCCTGTGTATCTCACTTGTGTAATGCCACCCAGGAACAAAGTGATTTGAGATGCCATATGTTTAGAAGCTTCTAGTGCAGCCACATGGCATTATGGGCTTTGCCTAGATCATATAGGTTGCAATAACTTAGCCAAATGGATAGTTGGTGGTAGGGGATGATAGGTTTGGAGCGCGTCCATTTTGGTCTAAGGGAAGGCTTCTAAAAGGTCATGTCTTGATGAAAATCAAGTCTTGTGGGGAAAGTGCACCACCTCTGCAGTAGGAAGAAACTAAGTACTTAGTCATGTCCCCGGAGAAGGACAAATTGAGCATCAAGACATGGAAGCTATCAAGAATCTCCTCATCCCAATTTATAAGTTAAAATTTGTGGTTGAACAAGGGTGAAGGTTCACCAATGTCTATTGGTGGTTCCTTGGGAGTTTTTTCCAAACAAAAACTTAGCGTTTTCAACAGATAGGTAAAAACTATTTTAAGCAAAGCAAGCCTAAGCTACACTTAGCCAAATTCATGTAGAAGCTAGATACTATTATTCTAATAAGGTATCACTTGCCAATACTATTCCAATGTATTAACCCATTGTGGCTGTAACTTGCGATGTTGCAGGTTACTCTAATGAGGATTAGGGTTATGAGTCTACACTCAACATGCTTGCCTGTGGCACATGAAGATGAAGACTTGTTATTTATGTTGTTAAGTTAAACTCTTGTACTAGCCTATGGCTATAGATTTTTAAAATACTATGTTATCTCTGGAATGACGATGTAATAATGACCTTTGTTTCTGTGTACTTCATCTTAAACTTTGGATGCTAGAAATTGATCCAGGGACTAGCATTGCAATCACAGGGACCTTTACCTTTATAAAGGTAGGGTCTTACAAGGGATGTCGTTTTTGATTGGGAGTTCATTTCTAATTTGGATTAGTAGAACTCAATTTATCATAAATTAAATCAAAGTGAATTTTCATAATTTGTTGTAGTCATTGGCATTTGTTCACCACTTTATGCTTAGCTGTAATTGACATAATAGAACTATAGATTTCTGGATATTTACTTTATGAACTGGTATCGTATTGTGTTGAGTGTCAATCTAAAGTTTAAAGTCCTATTGCAAACTTTCAGCAAACTCTGTTTACTCCGTGAAATTTGATAATTAGTATTAAATCAAGAGTAACAATTCCAGTGTTAGTATCTCAAGTATCATGTTTGCCTCCATGATTCTTGATTGTTTTAATATCAAGTTGTTCTAGGAGCTGAAAGAATTGTTTCAGAAACCATCATATGTGACAGATATAACGATATCTGAAACAATGTTTTGGTTGCAATATGATAGAGTATAATGTATGTTCTCATATTGGATGATAATTTAGAAAGGTTGGAGATGCTAGACATCCTAATCATCCAAAAGGGTTTTGGAAAGTAATGTTATACTCACGATTCTCCTTTATAAGTTACATTAGCTTGATCATGAAAGTCGTCATGATAAGGATGAATAGAAGATGTATGCAAACTGTTTACTACACTAAAAGGATTACTAAAGAATGGATTTTGAAAGAATACCGATCATTTGATGATGGCGATATACTTCAAAGTGCAAGTCCAAAGGTATTATTATTTGAATATACACGCTTTGGACTATGTGTCATGTATATGGCGCCACTATTGATGTTGATAGATTCTTTTAAAAGGAAAAGGAAATGCTGAAAGAGAATCTATAAAATATATTTGGCAGAAAAGAAAAGATTGGAAATATCCAATTTAGGTATATGGATGATATACATGTTATGCTTGTATTCTTTGCTTGTTAGACAATGTGGTTCTTGGGTATTGGATACCGAATTGGTTGGTATGAAATTTCATATAGAACGACGCAATTCATGAACCACAATGGCCTAAGTAACTAGCAAGAGAATATGTGTTGATGTTCATCGAAAACAAACAAACCGTTGTTTGTATTTCTCGTTGACGTCAAAGCTTGACTTCAAGATTTGTTTTAAAATTGTTATTTAAATCAGGTATTATGAGAACAAAGGTTGTTCAAATAATTACCGTATTCCATATAAGATGGATGATTTACAAATCTAGTTGGAGAAATCACATCCATAAAGCTAATGTTAAAATGTCGCAAGACAAATGATTAGAAGATCACTTACGAAGTGACATCGCCGTTTAAATTGTATTGGAAAGAAAACATGAAGAAACTTCATATGCATGGATTTTTGGAGTCTTTGATTTGATCAAGTGACGCTTGTGAGACTTTCCTCGGGATAATTAAAACTTCGCTCAAAGGCCAAAGAAGAACGATCGACTAAATTATTGGAATTTATACATATCGATGTATGTAGTCCATTATGTGTAGTCGTAAGCGATGGACTTCAACTTCATATGCCTTCTCCGGAAATTTGAGTGAATATTCACTTAATGAGAAAGAAGTATGAAATATTTGAAAATGTTTGAAAGACTTTCAAGATGAAGTGGAAAAATCATTGTAACAAGAAAAAAAATGATTTATGATGTTATCATAAAGGGATTTATTTGAGTTACAAGTGTAACAAGAAAAATAAATGAATTATGATTTATCATAAAGGGATTTATTTGAGTTGCAAGTTTAGCAAAACACCTAGATTTACATCTCCCGAAACACCATAGGAGTATGGAGTGTTTGAGATTTGTAATAAAACCTTGTTTGACATGGTTGGATCAAAGGTGTTATTTATAAAACTGCCATTATGTTTTAAAAGATTAAAGCTTTATAGACTACCGCTTTTACAATGAAAAGAGCTCCATCTTGATCCGTTGAAATGACACCATATGAGTTATGGTTTGGGGTCAAACCCAAGTTGTCATTTCTTAAATTTTGGTATGCTAAACATTAGAAGATGTTTACAACCAAAGTCGGATGAGCATGTCTTTGTAGGTTATTTCGAATAATAATTGGTTATTCCTCCATAACACCGAGGACAAAAGGGTTTGTCTCTTGAAATGTGAAGTTTATTGAAAAAGTAATTTTTCACAAAAGTTAAGTGGGAGGACAATAGAACTTTGATAAGGTTAACGAAACTTAGCTAAATGTGCTGAGTTGCGCAGTGCCAGAAATTGTTTCAGAGGCTGCCATAATGCTCATAGCTTATGTGCCTCAAAGGTTGTGGTCACGGAGATCTAAGTTCTTATTGAACCAAGTAGGTCAGATAAAAATCAAATGCTGAGATTTGAGAGTAACTCATTATTGTTTGACAATGATGAACCGACTACATGCAAAGAAGCGATGATGGGACCTGACTCCGTCAAATGGCTTGAAGCCGTAAAATCCGTGATAGTTCCATACACGAGAAATCAAGTTTTGAACTTGGAAGACGCTCCGGAAAGGTGTAAAAACCTATCGGTCGTATTTGGATCTATAAAGAAACAAACATGGATGTTTCACATCTATGAAATAGTCGACATGTCGTAAAGTATTTTATGACAATGTTCAAGGAGTTGACTATGACAAGATTTAATCTTTCATAGCGATATTTAGTCTATACGGATTAAAATAGTAACCACTACATATAATTTAGTATATGGTAGATGAATAAACAAAACAAAGTTCTTCTAATAGAATGGTTGCCTAGGACGTGTACATGACACGGTCCAAAGGGTTTTATTAATTCAAAGGATGCTAAAAGGGCATGCAAACTTCAATGGTTGAAGTAAGCATCGCGGATTTGGAATCTTCACCGTGATGAAAAGGAGTTTTCATTAGGAGACGATGAAGATGCTTGCATTTGCAAGAAATTAAGTGGGAGCGCTGAGACATATTTCTAATACATTATGTGGAGGACATCTTGTTGATTATAAATGATGTAATTTTTATTGACAAAGGTTAAGAATTTCATTTTGATGAATGACTTAGGCAAAACCCGAATATTTAGCATGAATGTCTATAGTGGATGGACTGTGACGCTAATATGGTTGTGCCAAACGTACATATGTGAGATATTGAAGGAGTTCAATATAGAAAAGACAAGAAACGGTTCTTGTCGCATGGAAAGGAATTGAATCAAGATTCAAGTGTATCAACACATGATAAGTGAAACAAGATTCAAGTGCTTTGACACTTGATGAGTGAAATCACGAGAATGTTTTGATCAATCATACCATGATATGTACATATCCAGATATGTCCTATGCTCTAAGTGTTATGAGCATATACCAGAATGAATCATAAAATGATCATTGGACGCTAGTACGGATATTCTTATGATCTTTTGTAATAACTAAGAATATATTTGTGTAGAGGTGACAAACAATTACAAATAGTTCATTGTAAAGTGTTACATTGATACTAGTTTTGCCACCAGATACAAAATAAGTTTATCTCAATTTAAACTATGGGTGGCACAATGAAATGGAAAGAAAGTTTCCATGATGGATTTGGATGAATTCCAAAGTTAAGACATTGTGACGGATACTACAATAAAAAGGCTAAGTATATGACTGCTATAGTAGCAGCAAAGGAGGGAATTTGTGTCAAGTAGTTTGTTATCAAACTAAGTTGTGGTTCGCAACGGGCTAACACTAAAGATATATTGTACGACAATAGTATCAACATGGTTTAACCCCAAGGAACTAAAGGTCTCACCAAAAGACCAAATTTATACAATGCCATCTCATTGGAGAATGAGTGATGCGTGGACACACAAAGACATGTAAATACACACGGACCTGAAGCGTCCGATCCATAGATTATGTTAACAACTTGCAATTGTGTATATGGAACACCAGAAAGCCATAGGTGTTTAATATGCAAAGTTTTCTAAAATAGATTATTGTCTCTAGTGCAAGTGGGAGACTGAAGGGAATATGCCCGAGAGGTAATAATAAAGTGGTTAGTATCGTATTCCTTATTTATGATAAATGTTTATTTTGCATGCTATAATTGTATTAATACGGAAACATTAATACATGAGTGTTTAATAAACAAAAAGGAAGTTCCTAGTTATACCACTCTTATAAACTAGCTCGTTGATTAACAAGATGATCAAGGTTTCCTGATCATGGACATTGCATGTTGTTAATAACGAGGTCACAACATTAGTGTAATGATGTGATGAACATTCATCCGAAGTATAGCATTACAATCAAAGTCATTGAGTTTATATTGCTATAACAACTTACAAAGTGATCCTAATCCTTAGACCATGAGATCATGTCAATCACTAAAACCGGAAGAGTTTCTTGATGACATCAAACGTCACACCGTAAGTGGGTGATTATAAATATGGCTTCATAACTACTAAAGTGTTATGTTGAGTCTCATGGATCAAGAGTGGAATTTGTTCATCCCGATGATGGATAGATATACTCTGGGCCCTCTCGGTGATATCACATTGATTAGCTTTCAAGCAAGTGATTTGATCACTAGAATGTTATATCACGGGAACAAGAAAAGAGTGCATGTCGGTAATGAGATCAAACTAGGTATGGAGATACCGATGATCGAATCTGGGACATGTAATATATCGTGAAACAAAGGGATTAAGATACTAGCGTAAAAGGTTCCGACAATCATAGGAAAGTCATCGTTGAATGTGTGGGAGTCGGTATGGATCTCCAGGTCTCGCTTATGATTATTGATCGGAGAAGGGTCTCGATCATGTCCGCATTATTCACGAACCATAGGGTGGCACACATAATAGACACTGACATCCAATTGGAGCAAAAGTTTCATGCCGAAAAGAATGACAAGCGCAGGAATTTATTTCACTAGATACCGAAACAGGTTTTCGGGTGAAATTGCAGAAAGTGTTTCTGCATGTGAAATGAAATACTAGCAAGGGGTTATATGTGAATTTTTGTCATTAAAGTAATTGACAAAATTCTGAATAAATAAAAGGAGTTTTATTTAATGAGAGTTTGCATTAAATTTGGTGGAAATTTAATGGGAATCTGAGTGAGTTTTTGAGTGGAGAAAATTGAAGGGCCATTTTATGAGTGGAGTGTCCACCCACATGAATGAGGGAGAGGTGGGGGCACCCTCCATGGCCGGCGTCCATGCCCCCTTGGGCTGCCCCTCCCTATAAAAGGATCCCCTCCTCTCACTTCTCACTCACACCTCCTCGTGAAGGATCTCTCTCCCCCTCTAGAATTTATCCCCCATGGTCTCGGACTAGCGAGATACATATTCCCGGTGGCTATTCGGCAAGAAAGGGTTGTGCTTCCGCTGCATCGCTGGAGCGGGGAGGCGGATGTTGCTCGGTGTCTTGTACGTGTGTGCGAGCACGGATGCGCTACTGTTTTGCGGCGCTAGGACTTCCTCTCGATCTTGAGATCGGCAAGAGATCATCTACATAAACCACGAGTTTGACTCGTTAAGATTTGTAGGTCTTCATGGGTATGTTCTCTACGGAGATACATCCGCCCGTTGTTTGTATCTAGTAGATAGATCTTGGTACATAGTTGTTCCCATCGTAGGATTTTTTTTTGTTTTCTATGCTGCGAACCCTACAAACTTTGGTCTGTTATAGTTAAGTCATAAAGCATCTCAAGTCCAAACTATTCAAGCAAGCACAAACAACCTCGACCACATTTGATTAACCACAAAGATTGTTTAGACCCTAGAAAAGGAGTATTTTCTTCAAAAGTTATTCGTTTTGCCACTTTAATCAACAAACATTATAATAATATTTCCAACTCTTAACAAAGTAAATTCAAGGACTCTCATCATAATCAACAGATGACAATTAATCACAATCACATTGTTTCAAACTTTACTTTTATACTTAGAATTGTTAACACTTAAGTTCTTTATAAGTAACATGACTTGTAAAGTAAAATTTGAAGATAAACAATTATAGGGTAAGCAATCTTGCGTAGCATTACACTACTTTGTATCTTATTGTTGTATGATATTATAATTACATATTGTTTCACCCACATTCACGAGACCTAATAAGAAGCACAAGTGTGAAACTTATCTAAAAGGACAACACATTCCAAAGAAACCAATTCTAGTATTCAAACCCTAGAACAACGTTATACCCGGGATTCGAGTTTATCAAATTGCATTACATTACATATGCATAATAGCATCTTGTTTCTTTAAACATTAGTCCTTACCGGACCAATGATGCTGATTTCAGATATTGGATCTTTTATATTGTCTCGAAGATCGTGAGTGCATAATCTTGCAATCACAAAAGGCAAGTTCACACTTGCTCATGTCCTTTGAATATTTTCTATAAAGTATTTTGCAAAGTAAGTGTTGCCATCACCTGCATTTGAAAAAGGTCAGAAAACACTATTTTCATATTAATATGATTATAGGTTATTTACCATGAGGTAATAACCTACTATGAAAGTTCCGATGGTAAAGGAACATATTATCTAGGACCTAACAACCAATGTCACCAGTGATTCTTGCGCCGTATATTACGTGTTAACCATGAGATTTGAATGGGACGGAGAAGTCAGCTATATCCTTTTCCTCTCGTATGGAGGCAAGACGACCTTAACGTGACGTTGTGATTCCTTGTGCGGATCCAACAGATGGGTGGGCACCCTTACGCCCCACACTTTTGGTGTCTAGATTATCTATGAATGGTGTTTAGTATAGTCCATTTAAATGGTACTCGTCTGAGCATCACCATGTCATAGAGTCTTCAGGAACTCATCAGGGTTTTAGCCTGCCCGAAAGGGGGCTTAACGGAGGTGAGCCGTCCCCGAAGGATCGTGCAGACATATGAGGTCGCGGAGAGGGCAGTGATTGGCTTGGATTTTAGTCCAGGCCTCACACCAAGGAAGTGTGAACGAACCTGCAATTCGTATGTGCAACAAAGCTAAGATCTCTCATGGGTAAAGTGATGCACCTCTGTAGAGTGTAAGAACTTTAACTTGTTACTCCCTGTTCCGGTAAGGAGCTACGAACACGGCGGGAAAGGAACTCCATGAAAGTTCTGGTAAACCCATGAAGGCTAACGGACATAGCTTTTAAGAATAAAAGCAACCTTTGAAGAAATGTTTACGAAAACTTGCATTGCCTACGACCTATGGTCTGTGGCTGTAGATATAGTGCATCAAACACTCCTTTTCTAGTGAACTTGCTGATTACGATCATACTCAACGTATCTTCTTAACCCTTGCTAGATTCTGAAGCCAGTTCAGACGACGTATGCATCACGATATACTCCAGGAATCATCACCAGAAGCTAAAGCTCTTCAATGAAGTCAAGAAAGTCAACATATACACCAACTCAAGTGAAGACGAAGTTACTGATTAGATAGGAATATAATCTCTAGCCATAGAACATATTTCTGTAGTGTATTGCGATAGCAGCAATGCCAGACCATTAGTTAAAATACTAGTCTTATTGTATGATAGTTTTTGAGTTATTTATTTCTGATTCTTCTTTGTAAGAAGTTTCTTTCTCTCTCTTTAACCTAGAGTGTTCTATGGATCTTTTGTAAAGAGTTGAGTTGTAACCTATAGTCATGTCTTGGACCTGTTGTGTTTCTGTTGTACCACTCTGAGGGATGTAATACTAGTGAACGGTGTTTCATTGGTGTTATGTCAACGACTATAGTGTACTACATCATGTAGTGGTATGCTGGGTCACCGCACAGCCGCTCCTCACGTGCTGGCCCTGACTGGACCCACATGGCAGCGACAACATGCTTATAAGCATTTAAATGAGTTTCCACACATTTGCCAAAATTGATAAGCATTATATTTTGAAAGCTTTCAAACAAGATGGCCAAGGTCATGTCTCTGCCATAGTTTATTATAACGTGTCTATAACTGCACGATACCTACTTGGTCCATGTTAAGGGGTTGAGGGTTTAGGGTTTACGGTTATAAGGTTTAGGGTTTAGGTTTTGGGCATTTTCAATAATGTTCAGGCTTTAGGCTTATATTCGAGGAATAGAATGGTGTTATCATAATTTCAGAAAGCATATCTCAAATGTTAATCTGCAAGTGGATGCTACCCATGCATGGTCAACGTTGTTTAGGGGTTTAGGGTTTAAGGGTTTAGGGAATTTTCAATATTGTTCAAGCTTTATGCATATGATGATACCCAGTCTGGTCATGATTCTTTAGAGTTCGGGTTTTAGGGTTTAGGGGTTTCGTATTTCAGGTTTTAGGGTTTTAGTTATTTAGGGGTTTAGGGCTTCAGGAATTTTCAATACAGTTCGAGATTTATGCATATATTCATGAATGACTTAGCAACAATTTAATAATGACAGTATCTAAAATTTTGATCTATAAGTGCATGATACATGGATGGTTAGGGTTTATGGGTTGAGGGTTTAGGTTTTTTGTATTGTGGGTTTAGGGTTCTCGTTTTTTAGGGGTAGTATACCATTCAGGGTTTATGTCTGAGCTTAGGGTTAGGGGTTAAAGTTTAGGGTTTTTAAAGGTATATAGGGCTTAGGGTTTAGGCTTTAGGGGGCTAGGGTTTAGGGAATTTTCTATAATGTTCGACATGTCATGAATTAGAATGGTGTTAGCGCAATTTGATGAAGGTATCTCTAATTTTGATCTTAAAGCGCATGATGCCTACTTGGTCAGGGTTTATTAGGGTTGGTAGGGTTTAAGGTTAGGTTTTAGGACATTTTCAATAATAATGTAAGCTTTATGCTTAGATTCGTGGAATGAAAAGGTGTTAGCGTAATTTAATGAAAGTATATCTCAAATGTTGATATATAAGTGGATGATATACCTTCTTAATTAGTCAGGGTCGTTTAATTAGGGGTTAAGGGTTTAAGGAATTTTGAATAATGTTTAAGCTTTATGCTTATATTTGTGGAACATAATGTTTTTACCACAATTTAATGAAAGTACCTCGAATTTGGATCTATAAGTGCATGATATACCTACTTGGTTAGGGTTTAATTATGGGTTGAGGGTTTTAGGGTTTTAGTATTTAGGGGCTGAGGGTTTAGGTTTGGGGTTGTTTGGGGGTTTAGGGAATTTAGGAGTTGAGGGTTTAGTTTTTCGGGGTTGTTTTAGGGTTTCAGGAATTTTCAATGAAGTTCGAGCTTTATGCTTATATTTGTGGAATAGAATGACTTAGCAACAATTTAATAATGAAAGTATCTCGAAATTTATCTATACGTAGTGCATGATACCTGTTTAGTCAGGGTTAGGGGTTGAGGGTTTAGGGTTTTTAGTGTTTAGGGGTATATGGCTTAGTGTTTACGTTTTTTGGGAGGGTAGGGTTTATTGAATTTTCAATAATGTTCGAGCTATATGTTGATATTCGTGAAACAGAAAGGCGTTAGGGAAATTTAATGAAAGTATCTCAAATTTTGATCTATAAATGCATAATACCTAGCCTACTTTGTCAGGGTTTAGGGTTAAAGGGTTCAAGGATTAGGTTTTATGGCATTTTCAATAATGTTTAGGCTTTATGCTTAGATTCGTGGAAATGAATGGCTTTATCATAATTTAATAAAAGTATATCTCAGTTGTTTTATCTATAAGTGGATGAGATATATACCGGCTTGGTCAGGGTCATTTAGGGGTTTAAGGTTCGATTTTAGGGCATTTTCAACAATAATGTTCAACTTTATTCTTAGATTCGTGGAATGGAATGGCGCGCATTAGCGTAATTTAATGAAATTATATCACATATTTTGATATATATAAGTGCATGATATACCTGCTTAATTAGTTAGTGTCGTTTAATTAGGGGTTTAGGGGTGCATGGTTTAGGGGATTTTGAATAATGTTCAAGCTTTATGCTTATATTTGTGGAACATAATGTTTTACCGCAATTTAATGAAAGTATCTCGAATTTGGGTCTATAAGTGCATGATACCTACTTGGTTAGGGGTTAATTATGGGTTAAGGGGTTTAGGGTTTTAGTATTTAGGGGTCGAGGGTTTAGGTTTGGCGGTTGTGTGGGGTTTAGAGAATTTAGGAATTGAGGGTTTAGGTTTTCGGGGTTGTTTTAGGGTTTCAGTAATTTTTAATGAAGTTTGTATATTCGTGGAATAGAATGACTTAGCGACAATTTAATAATGAAAGTATCTCAGGATTGGTTGGCAAAACAGCTTTAGCGATAACCAGGATTCATACTATTCCTACAAAGCGAGGGACGATCTTTGCACTTTTAGCTGTGTTATGGATTGGGATCCTACCAAAGAGAATCAACTTGTTAAACTGGTTATCTTTTTGAATAACATCGTGACAAAGTAAGGGAAAACCTCTGAAAGAATTTCCATATTGACCTTGGACATATAAGAGTTTCGAATCAAATTTCTTTAGAAGGTGAGGCATCTTCCATTCATTTCGATTTAGGTCTTTCTGCACCATATTTAGATCTTCCCTTTCTATGATCCGGAATTCCCAGCAAATCCTTGACTCCTCGAATACGAGGCAGTACTCTTCATCGGCAAATCTGAATGTCTCGATCCGAGTGGAGACCCACCTATAGAAATTTATCCATCAACGGCTTTTTTCTATAGTGTCAGGAAGTTTCTTCTAAATCATGAAAACCCAGGTCGGTCCTCCGACCAGATGTGTGGATAACGAGGCCACCTTCACAACCTACTCCCTTCTATCTTTATCCAAAGTCAGGTAGGGCGGTTCGCTTGAGTTGCTCAACCATCCCTTTGCCCGATGCTCATGACGCGCTATAGAGATGGTTCCTCCGCTAGTTGTTCTTTGAGGTAGGCAGAGAAGAGCTTTCCATAGTGCAAGGTCGGGGCTTTACCTGGTGTGGCTCGTGGCCATAATAGCTCACTCGATAGGGTCTTCCGGACAATTCTTTTTATTCGGCGCTGGGCATATTCATTAGCCGAGTTTCGGTTATTTGAATTGATCTTGGCTTATCTCCATAGCTCTCACCTAGAGGGAATTCACTCAGCTCTAGCTGCATCCATCTAGTTGGCATGTTGAATAATCAAATTCCTTCCTTGGGTGAGACCTCTATTCTGGGATTCCAGATCAAAATGATCCCAAACGAATGGATTTAGCTTGCCAAAATCATCTTCCAATCACGACGTGGACTCGAACCAAAGATCTCCCATCGAACAAGAATTTGATTACGCAGTTCAAGAGGCAACCTCTCTACATCTGCGGACCAGTAGGCCAGCCAACTAACTTTTCAAATGAAGAACTGATTACTCCACATCTATGAACCTATCATTCCCCGCCCCGAGATTCCTCTCGAGGTTGATCTGGTTGGTCCGGTGGAGGCAGATGGATCTTATATGAATCATATGATGCAGTACCACATGAGTGGGTATAAAGGAAAGGAATCCAAATCTGCCGAATCGCTCATGTTATGATCTTCTACATCCTAGGTCTCCGCGTTCCGTCATCTGGCTTATGGACAAAGCGACAATTCAAAAGTAATGGATCCAACATTTTGTTACTATCAAAATTATAAATCCTTTTATTTTCATCTATTAAAGAGTATTTAAGTCCTTGGAAGGTATCGAGATACATGGCCTGGTGGTTTATGATCGAGATTCCTAATCAATAGGGCGAAGAGCTCTTCGCATAATCTGGTCCTACCTTTTGTCTATGCTATTTTGTTTTCCCTTCTCAGCTGATGTCCTTACTCCGGAGAAATTGGCCTATTGCTAGGGAAGACAACCAATGGATCTGTTATGTAGGTTATCCATTAGACCTATTTGAAGAGGGTTCTGTTACTAACATGTTTACTTCCAGAAACACTTGGTCATAGGAACTTAGACCACCTACGCGCTGGTAAATGAAAACCACCTCGACTGGATCTACCGAACGAAGAAGGCCGCCCCGTCGAAATAATTAACATGCCAAAAGGGCCACAAGCTTTCCCCCAAAAAAGGGGAAATCCACTGCTTTTTCTCAAAGAACAAACAAAACCCCTTGTCGAAGCCCTTTATGATAAGCTTCCCTGGATCTGGGAAGTTTCTCTTTCATGGTATTGAGAACTATCTACCTAAGACTGTCCCTTGGTCCGCGGGTCTGACACAAGGTTAGAATCCGAGCTCTTCCAGAGTGGTATCTGTAACACCCTCAGAATCGGCCCTATGCAAGTTTCAGCGCTTCCCGCCAAACCCGCATAGAAACGATTCAAAGGTGCCCACCAGGCACTTGCGTGCGGGTGGAAAACGAAGTAATATCATTACACAATAGTCCTCGATGGAACCCACAAAACATATATATACAACAGCGACTCAAAGAGTCAAGAATACAGATATACAATACAAAGATCCAAATCACCTTTAAAACGATATAGCGTCCGAGTACGGACAAGATGCAAATTGAGCTAAGAGCCCTGAAGAATAACCAATGGCGTCCATAACCCTTCCCAGGACAAGCCGGAAGGGTAACCCTGCTAACAACGTCGATCTCAAAACCTGCTTAAACAAAAGGGGTGCCGACAAAGGGCAAAGGAAAAAGAGAGAGCGGTCAGTACTGAGGCCAGTACACGGCGAGACTAGAATTCGGCGGTCCTCGCCTACATAGGTATGGTGGACTGAAGCGGCAGCGCGGCATGCACTAAACAACCTATAGAGACTCGATACAACTAGCGGCTATCAGAGAGGGGTAAGAAAGACCTATTCGGAACCAACCTGATACTACCACCAAACATACCCATCCTGGTGTTTCCCCCTCGAGACCAAACGAGGAAGTCAACCGAGGAACTCACACCGTTGGCAGTTTTATTCATTCCGTTATAGTTGCGGCAATTACTAGTCAAATAAAGATGGCATGAGTCATCCTGATATAATAAGCAGTGTGCAGTTTTAGTTAAACATTCCGTTGTAGTTTCAACACTTACTAGTCAGATACGATTAGCATGAGACATCCCAAACCCAGCAGTTGTTGGTACTTTTATTTAGCCATTCCGTTGCAGTGAACCTGATTACTAGTCATATCGGATACAAGTCAAATTATAGCAGTAAACTTTAGTTATAGTTGTCTATGATCGAGAACTGTGCTCCAAGTCGTCCATAACCGCGGACACGGCTTTTCGAAAAGATTTAACCCTGCAGGGGTGCACCAAAGTATCCACACGCACTTCGACCCTTTTTGCCAGATCAGTTAACATACACCCATCGGTATGTTGGCGGGGCCTAAGTCATGACGTTTCCCAGACCCAAAGCAAGTACATGGGGGCCACCCCACTAAGCTACCCGCAACGAAGTTGGCCGGCTCCGGAACGGACCCAGGGTTTGCGTCAGTGGCTGTAAACGACTGGGAACCCGAAAGTGTGACTGGGCTTGTCGATACCGCGAAAACATTCCGCTTACCTAAACAGTACAGGTGCTCCTCGCACAATCTTAAATAAAGCAGTAAAGCATGGCATAAGTACAGAATAGTAATAATGCTCCAAACTACTTTGTGGCCCCCAGTTCAATACTTTGAAATCAGGTACTAATCGATGGGGGTGCCCATACACCCCACCTGTGGTTAGCGCGCTCGATCTCGGAACAGGTGTCAAGAACTCGGGGTCCTACGAGACACCAGTGAGCGGTTAAAAACCAAATATTGTCTATTACCCACCGGTGCTGCTGCATTTACCTACTTTCAATTTTAGTTATTAAACAATAATTAAAGTCTTGATCATCTCCAACATTAAACACACGGCAATACTCCAACAACTGTGGTACTTGACGACACGCAACAACACTTGAGCAAGCGACTACGACGCGCAAGTCCAACTATCTACCAAACAACAGGTAACAGGATGTGTCCAAGGCAATATAAGGCTGCAAGGGATATCACGGGTACGAAAACTAGAGCATCGCAACACAGATAGCAATAGGTCAACAGGAGGGAATAAATACTATAAAAGTAAGATAGGTAGAAAGGGGGAGATGCTCGCCTGAAAAACATTGCCGAAGGTTCATCCGAAGGTCGGGTCGACACTCGCATCAACTCATCGGCCTAGTCCGTGAAGAAGCAAAACACTAGCAAAAACACCGGATGCACTATTTAATACTATGACAGAAGATCGGGCATGATGCATGTATGATGTATGACATGGCAAAGGTGCAATGCAATTAGATCATATTAAGCGGAACTGGGGTCCCGACATTTAATTAAACGGTTCAAGTTATTTATCTACCCCGCAAATTAAATGTTGGATTAGCAAGACCAAACATGGCTTCGGTTCGCTATGCCAATTTAAATGAAGTCCGGAATAAGACAAAGATATCCCGCATATAGACTCCATATTTCATTATGAGATGAATTGGCATAATGCCCCCAAACCACAGACAAGTATGCATGCATGAACAATTTAATATGCATCAGTTGATAATGTCATATTATAAAAATAATGGGGTCTCGGATAGGGAATCACTTTAGGGTTCGGCGAACTTGGGCTCCGAGGGGTTCGGGGTCAGGTCTCAGGGTTCGACGGGATCGGTCTTCGAAGGTCGGTTGCAAGATGAAGAGCTTGGCGTTCCGGGAAGAAGGACTTGGCGTGCGACGTCGTCGGCATCGGAGTAGTTCTTCATGTCGGCGCCAGATGCTGGACTTGGTGTTCCACGAGTCACCGGATATCTTCAGATGATGCGGCATCCGAGTAGAAGTTCTCGTCGATGGTGCTTATACTGACACTATGGCACTTAAGCAGCAAGGTCACTCGAGCAAGGTACGCAACCATATTAGTGTCAAACAGAGACAAACATAGGGCGCTGGAGACACCCAAGCAACACGATGAAACGACGAGGCGAGGAAGGACGCTGGAGATCATCTGGGCATCGTGCAACACACAGAGGAGGAGGAGGGGACCTTCCAGGGCGGCGGCACCAGGCGAGGCAGGCGCGGCCAGGGTCGCGGGTGGCGTCTGCGGCCGAGGGAAGCGGATAGGACGCGCAGGTCGGCGAAGAAGGAGGCCGTCACGGAGCTCGGGGTCGCGTCGGGGGAGCAGATAAGAGGCACGGCGGCGGCCGTAGCGAGTTGATGCGGGGCGGCCAGGGGCGAAGCCTCGGGGATCGAGCTGCTCGCGTTCGGAGAAGAGGGCAGCGGGGAGGAGCTCGGGATGGCGCCGGGTCGAGCATCGGCGTTGTGGGCCGGCGGTGGTGCGCGCTGGTCGAGGCGGAGGGCGGTCGGAGGCAGGGCGAGCGAGGGCGGCCGGAGAGGGGTCCGGCGCCATGGGGTCGGTTGGCGCGGCGGCGGAGGCACGCCCGCGGGATGTAGAGGCGGAAGAGGGAGGCGCGGATGGAAGGAGGAGAAGCGGTCGACAGCGGCGCGGCTCCACGGGGCGGGCGCGGCCGGTCCCGAGGAAGGCGGCACGGCGGGGATGGCGATGCGGGGCGAGCGAGAGGAGGTTGCAGGCGGGGGTCGCGGGGCGAAGCAGAGGAGGAAGGAGGAGGTGGCGGGCCTTGACCTGGGGAGGAGGAGAGAGACGGGGGCGGTAGGTGGGGGAACGCGCCCCGACTGACGGGTGGGACCAGGCGGCGGGGTGGATCACGAGGCTGGGTGGGGATTTGACCCGGGGTGGGTTTTGTCGGCATGGGCCAGGGGCATGTGGCCAGGGAAAGTGGCAGGAGGTGGGTCGGGCGACCAGGCTGGCGGCGGGGCTGGTGTGGTGTGTGCGTGGGTGAGGGAAGGTGGGGCCAGGAGGAGAGATGAGGTAGAGGGGCTCGGTGAGGTGGCAAGCCATGGTTGGCCGGGGTGATGTGGCTGGGGATGGGTAGATTAGGATTAGGTAGGAAAAGATTTGGGGTAGCTAGGATTTTATCTGGAGGTGGCCAGCTGGGCTTTCGGGCCTGGCGGGCTGCCTCCTAAAAACAATTTAAATTTTTTATTTATTTAAAACGGGGCTTTTGCAAACCGTTGGTAGACGAAACAAAATAATCCGGAGACCCGGGTTTTGGATTTGAAATAAAGGCGGGGTATTTAGAAAACAAAATATGCTTTTCGAAAATAGTTTCAGACAAACAAATGCATGATGATGACGATGCTCAAATGCAATGTGGCATGATGACATGAGCATGCGGTCATGACGATGCAATGCACAAAGACAACACGATTTTCTAGTAGTGGTTTTTTTGCGGGGCGCCACAATTCGACACCACTAACAATGGATCTCGCCCTCGAGATCCGCCTCATGGTACCGGGAAGAAGGGCGGCGATCTGAATCTTCTCGCATCGTGTAGATCCTCGCGACACCACTAACAAGAGGTCGTTGTCCGTGATCGTCAAGAGAACACTCCGGAAACAAAAGGCGAAGGAAGAGGTATCAACAAATTAAGCCACCTCTAGCTTCGATAGAAGGAGAGAACCGATGCATTCTCATCCACTTCAATGTACACAAGCGAATAGAGTGAGTAGTCGGCATGGGGGCCAATCCATCACGCACCCAAACTATTACTCTGCACAATCAGTAGAAAAGCGTGCAACCATTCTCGGAATCAGACTGAAGATCTCGACAATCGAGGTTCAGAAACAAAGGAGTGATGCAGACTCTGCATCGGATCTGGCGTAGATGATGTCGTCGCGTCAGAAAGCACCGGAAGGCACGAGAAGGAACAAAGAGAAGTCCACCAGACGAAGGATTCCTCGGATAGCATGAAGACCAGATGTAGCAACACCGTTACCAAAGGATGAAGCGAAACCCTGAAGGTACGATGGAACCCAACCACGAGAAATCCTGGACTCGGAGAGGGAGAAGAGAGCGGATTCAAAACACACAGAGGTGAGAGGAGAGCAGCAGAGGGGTAAGGAGTAAAATCAGACCTAATCAGAACTATCCAACCGATTTTGCAAAAATAGTTTTGACACTCTACTTCGGCCGTTAGCTAGGTTATCCTACAGGCTGGACTTGTGGGGTATCGCAACTGCTGAGCTCTGATACAAGTCTGTAACACCCTCAGAATCGACCCTATGCAAGTTTCAGCGCTTCCCGCCAAACCCGCATAGAAACGATTCAAAGGTGCCCACCAGGAACTTGCGTGCGGGTGGAAAACGAAGTAATATCATTACACAATAGTCCTCGATGGAACCCACAAAACATATATATACAACAGCGACTCAAAGAGTCAAGAATACAGATATACAATACAAAGATCCAAATCACCTTTAAAACAATATAGCATCCGAGTACGGACAAGATGCAAATTGAGCTAAGAGCCCTGAAGAATAACCAATGGCGTCCATAACCCTGCCCACGCCAAGCCGGAAGGGTAACCCTGCTAACGACGTCGATCTCAAAACCTACTTAAACAAAAGGGGTGCCGACAAAGGGCAAAGGAAAAAGAGAGAGCGGTCAGTACTGAGGCCAGTACACGGCGAGACTAGAATTCGGCGGTCCTCGCCTACATAGGTATGGTGGACTGAAGCGGCAGCGCGGCATGCACTAAACAACCTATAGAGACTCGATACAACTAGCGGCTATCAGAGAGGGGTAAGAAAGACCTATTCGGAACCAACCTGATACTACCACCAAACATACCCATCCTGGTGTTTCCCCCTCGAGACCAAACGAGGAAGTCAACCGAGGAACTCACACCGTTGGAAGTTTATTCATTCCGTTATAGTTGCGGCAATTACTAGTCAAATAAAGATGGCATGAGTCATCCTGATATAATAAGCAGTGGGAAGTTTTAGTTAAACATTCCGTTGTAGTTGCAACACTTACTAGTCAGATACGATTAGCATGAGACATCCCAAACCCAGCAGTTGTTGGTACTTTTATTTAGCCATTCCGTTGCAGTGAAGCTGATTACTAGTCATATCGGATACAAGTCAAATTATAGCAGTAAACTTTAGTTATAGTTGTCTATGATCGAGAACTGTGCTCCAAGTCGTCCATAACCGCGGACACGGCTTTTCAAAAAGATTTAACCCTGCAGGGGTGCACCAAAGTATCCACACGCACTTCGACCCTTTTTGCCAGATAAGTTAACATACACCCATCGGTATGTCGGCGGGGCCTAAGTCATGACGTTTCCCAGACCCAAAGCAAGTACATGGGGGCCACCCCACTAAGCTACCCGCAACGAAGTTGGCCGGCTCCGGAACGGACCCAGGGTTTGCGTCAGTGGCTGTAAACGACTAGGAACCCGAAAGTGTGACTGGGCTTGTCGATACCGCGAAAACACTCCGCTTACCTAAACAGTACAGGTGCTCCTCGCACAATCTTAAATAAAGCAGTAAAGCATGGCATAAGTACAGAATAGTAATAATGCTCCAAACTACTTTGTGGCCCCCAGTTCAATACTTTGAAATCAGGTACTAATCGATGGGGGTGCCCATACACCCCACCTGTGGTTAGCGCGCTCGATCTCGGAACAGGTGTCAAGAACTCGGGGTCCTACGGGACACCAGTGAGCGGTTAAAAACCAAATATTGTCTATTACCCACCAGTGTCGCTGCATTTACCTACTTTCAATTTTAGTTATTAAACAATAATTAAAGTCTTGATCATCTCCAACATTAAACACACGGCAATACTCCAACAACTGTGGTACTTGACGACACGCAACAGCACTTGAGCAAGCGACTACGACGCGCAAGTCCAACTATCTACCAAACAACAGGTAATAGGATGTGTCCAAGGCAATATAAGGCTGCAAGGGATATCACGGGTACGAAAACTAGAGCATCGCAACACAGATAGCAATAGGTCAACAGGAGGGAATAAATACTATAAAAGTAAGATAGGTAGAAAGGGGGAGATGCTCGCCTGAAAAACATTGCCGAAGGTTCATCCGAAGGTCGGGTCGACACTCGCATCAACTCATCGGCCTAGTCCGTGAAGAAGCAAAACACTAGCACAAACACCGGATGCACTATTTAATACTATGACAGAAGATCGGGCATGATGCATGTATGATGTATGACATGGCAAAGGTGCAATGCAATTAGATCATATTAAGCGGAACCGGGGTCCCGACATTTAATTAAACGGTTCAAGTTATTTATCTACCCCGCAAATTAAATGTTGGATTAGCAAGACCAAACATGGCTTCGGTTCGCTATACCAATTTAAATGAAGTCCGGAATAAGACAAAGATATCCCGCATATAGACTCCATATTTAATTATGAGATGAATTGGCATAATACCCCCAAACCACAGACAAGTATGCATGCATGAACAATTTAATATGCATCAGTTGATAATGTCATATTATAAAAATAATGGGGTCTCGGATAGGGAATCACTTTAGGGTTCGGCGAACTTGGGATTCGAGGGGTTCGGGGTCGGGTCTCAGGGTTCGACGGGATCGGTCTTCGAAGGTCGGTTGCAAGATGAAGAGCTTGGCGTTCCGGGAAGAAGGACTTGGTGTGCGATGTCGTCGGCATCGGAGTAGTTCTTCATGTCGGCGCCAGATGCTGGACTTGGTGTTCCACGAGTCACCAGAGATCTTCAGATGATGCGGCATCCGAGTAGAAGTTCTCGTCGATGGTGCTTATGTAGGGGTTCGTAGCATGGAAAACAAAATTTTTCTATCGCATACAAACAAACAAGCCAAGATCTATCTACTAGATTGTAGCAACGAGTTGATGGAATAACTTACCCTCGAAGATTCCAAAGCGGTTAACGAGAGCAGATTCTCGTGGGTGATGTAGTCGTACTCTTTCCGATCTCAAGATCGCGTAGACGATCCTTCCGGCGCCATGTTCTGGCAGCGCTCCCGCAGTCGGTCACACGTTCGGTACTCGACGAAGACCTTCCTTTCCCTTGTTCCAGCAGGCAGCGGAGGTTGTAGCACTCTCCTCGCGATTCCGGCAGCACAACGGCGTGGTACCGGAAGTAGAGGGGAAATACCGCAGGGCTTCGCCTTAAGCCGGAGCGAGTATGGTGGATTATGAGAGAGGGATATTAGTGGTCTAGAGATTAGACACACCAATTAGAAGGCTCTAAACCGCAGGCTAAAGCAATTAGAATCTCTAAACCAAAACGGCTCTAAACGGAGATTAGAGGTAGAAACTTGTGTGTCTAGAGGAGGAGGCCTGCCCCTCCTTTTATGGGTGGAGGGGCCATGGCGCGCCAGGGAGGGAGGGAGTCCCTCCCCAACTCGGCCTAGGGCTGGCCGCCGTCTTGGAGGAGAGGAACTCCTCCTCCAAGTTGGTTTCAAACTCCTCTTGCTTGTTTCCCACAGTTTCTTGTTTTAGCCGTTTGACTTTCAAACTGGACATTTGACTTTTCTGTTTTAGGATTCAATTTAATCCTTTATTTGGGACAGCAAGAACACTTAGTACATGATGCAATCATTCCAATATGTAATGACACATTCATGTACCCCTCCCCCCCCCCCCCCCCGGAGTGCCGGACAATCCGGAACCTTCTAGAACATTCCCGATGAAAACACCGGAACCATTCCCGAACTCCGAAACGGGTCTTTCCTTATATGAATCTTATTCTCCGGACCATTCCGGATCACCTCGTGATATCCCGGATCCCATCCGAGACTCCGAACAACATTCGGTCTCTTTCTCATAATACCATAACTACTCAAACAACGTCGAATCCTTAAGTGTGTCTCCCTACGGTTCGTGAATTATGCGGACATGATCGAGACACTTCTCCGAACAATAACCAGTAGAGGAATCTGGAAATTCATATGGCTCCCACATATTTCTACGATTACTTTGCGATCGAATGAACCACTTACATACGATACCAATTTCCCTTTGTCTCACGATAGTTTACTTATCCGAGGTTTTGATCGTCGGTATCTCTGCATACCTAGTTCAACCTCGTTAGTGATAAGTACTCTTTTCTCGTTCCCGTGATATGTGATCCCTTGTGAGCCAGTCACATGCTTGCAAGCTAATTGGATGACATTTCACCGAGAGGGCCCAGAGTATATCTATCCGTCATATGGATGGACAAATCCCACTCTTGATCCATGTGTTTCAACCAATACTTTCCGAACACTCAATGCCACCTTTATAGCCACCCAGTTACGGTGTGGTGTTTGATGTCATCAAAGCATCCATCCGGTAAAGGTGATATGCATGATCTCATGGTCGAAGGAATTAGGTTACTATGTATCAGAAAGCATATAGCAATTGAACTATTGAAATGACTTGATCTTTATGCTACGCTTATCTATAGGAGTATGTCCACCATATCATTCTCCTAACGATATGATCCTGTTGTTAATAACATCTCTATGTTCATGATCAGGAAACCATGATCATATATTAACCAACAAGCTAGTTTAACAAGAGGCTTTACTAGGGACTCTTATTTTAGTTTACAAATCACACAAGTATTAATGTTTCCAGTTAATACAATTATAGCATGGTATGTAAACATTTATCATAAGTGTGAAGATATGATAATAACCACTTTATTATTGCCTCTTGGGCATATCTCCAACAGTCTCCCACTTGCACTAGAGTCAATAATCTAGTTTCAAACCTTTGTGTATTCAACACCTATGGCTTTCCGGTGTTGTATGTACACGATTGCTAGTGGTCAACTGATCTCCGGATCTAACACTTCTAGGTCCGTGTGTAATTGCATGTCTTTGCGTCTCTACGCATCACTCATTCTCTAATGAGATGGCTTTGTATAAATTTGGTCTTTCGGTGTGACCTTTAGCTCTTTGGGGTTAAAACATGTTGATAATATTGTCGCACAATATATCTTCATAGTATTATCCCACTGTGAACTACACCTAGTTTGATAACAAACTACTTGACACAAATGCCCTCTTTTGCTGCTAAAATAGCAGTCATATACTTAGCCTTTTGTTGTAGTATCTGTCACAATGTCTTAACTTTGGAACTCATCCAAATCCATTATGGAACTCACTTCCATTATATTGTGCCACCCTTAGTTTAGATTGAGATAAACTTAATTTGTACTTTGTGACAAAACTAGTATCAATGTAGTACTTTTACAATGAACTAACCATCTATTTGTCACTTCTACAAATATTATACTCTTAGTTCTTCCAAAAGATCATAAGAATATCCTTACTATTGTCCAATGATCATCTTACGAATCATTCTGGTATATGCTCACAACATTTAGAGCATAGGACATATCTGGATTTGTACATATCACAGTATGATTGATATAAATACTCTTTGTGATTTCATACATCAAGTATCAATCTATACTTGATTATTTGTTTCACTTTACCAAATGTCAATACACTTGAATATATCATCAACATTGAACTCATTCAATCCTTTCTGTGCGACAAGAACCTTTTTCTTGTAGTTTCTATATTGAACTCATTCAATATCTTGTCTATGTACTTCTGGCACAACCATATTAGCGTCTATTGATGCCAAATATTTCAGTTTTGCCTAAGTCTTTCATCGGGATGAAATTCTTAATATGTGTTAATAAAAGATACATTTATTTCCAATCAACAATATGTCTTCCACATAATGTATTAGAAACATGTCTTAGCGCTCCCACTTAATTTCTTGCAAATGCAAGCATCTTCATCATCTCCGACGAATTTAAACTCCTTTAACAGTTTCATCATAGTGAAGATTCCAACTCCGCGATGCTCACTTTAACCATTGAAGTTTGCATATTGCTTTTAGCATCCTTTGAATTAACAAAACCCTATGGACGGTGTCATGCACACGTCCTAGGTAACAATTCTATTAGAAGAACTTGTTTTGTTTATTCAACCACCATATAACAAAATTATATGTAGTGGTTGCTACATTAATCCGTCTAGACTAAATATCACTTATGAAAGATCAAATCTTGTCATAGTCAACCTTTGAACATTTTGTGAAATCTTTCCCAACATGTCGACTATTTCATAGATGTAAAACATCCATGTCTATTTCTTTATAGATCCAGACACAACTGTAAGGTCTTACACCTTTCTCGAGGGTCCTTCAAGTTCAAAACTTGATTTCTCGTGCATGGAACTATCACGGATTTTATGGCTTCAAGCCATTTGACGGAGTCAGGGCTCATCATCGCTTCTTTGCATGTAGTCGGATCATTATTGTTAAATAATGATTTAACTCTCAAATCTTGGTATTTGATTGTTCATCCGACCTACTTGTTTCAATAGAAACTTTGACTATTGTAACCACAACCTTTGAGGCACATAAGCCATGAGCATTGTTGCTGCCTCCGGAACACTTTTCGGCGCTGCGCAACTTTGCACATATAGCTAAGGTTCTTTTAACCTTATCAAAGTTCTATTGTCCTCCCACTTAACTTTTCACGAAAAATTCCTTCTCAAAGAAACTTGACGTTCTAAGCAACAAACACTTTTGTCTCCGGTGTTTATGGAGGAATACTTAACAGTTATACAAAGACAGGTTCATCCGACTTTGGTTGCACACATCTTTCTTATGCATAGCATACCAATGTTTTATGAAAGGACTACTTGGGTTTTATCCCAAACCATAACTTTATATGGTGTCATTTCAACGGATTATGATGGAGCTCTTTTCAGTGGAAAAACGGTAATCTCTAAAGCTTTTAATCTTTTAAAATATAATGGCAGTTTTATGAATTGTACCTTTGATCTTACCATGTCAAACAAGGTTTAATTACATATCTCGAACTCTCCATACTCTTATGGTGTTTCGGGAAAAATGCAAATCCACGGAACGATTCCATAAATCTTAGGTATTATGCTAAACTTTGTAACTCAAATATCTTCCTTTATGATCTTTATCATAAACTGTTTATACTCTTGTTACAATGATCTTGCACTTCATCTTGAAAGTCTTTGAACTTTTCAAATGTTTCATACTTCATCCTTATTAAGTAAATATTCATATATTCACTCAAATTTTCGGAGAAAGCATATGAAGTTGAAATCCATCGCTCTTGACTATACATAATGGATTTCGTACAACAATATGTACAAGTTCCAATAAGCTAGTCATTCGTTCCCTTTTGGCCTATGAACGAAGTTTTAATTATCTCTAGGAAAGTTTCACAAGCGTCATTTGATCAAAAATCAGAAGACTCCAAAATTCCATCCACATGGAGTTTCTTCATGTTTTCTTTCCATTATAATTTAAACGGCGATGTCACTTCCTAAGTGATCTTTCAATCAATTTGTCTTTCGACATTTTTAGCACTAGTTTTATGGATGTGATTTCTCCAACGAGATTTGTGAATCATCCATCTTTTATGGATTACAGCAATTATTTGAACAACCCTTTTGTTCTCATAATACCTGATAAAACAAATCTTGAAGGCAAAGCTTTGATGTTTAACGAGCAACACAATAACCCTTTATTTGTTCTCGATGAACATCATCACATATTCTTTTGCTAGTTACTTAGGCCATTGTAGTTCATGAATTGTGTTGTTTCGTATGACGATTCACACCAACAAATTCAGTATCAAATACTTGAGAACCACATTGTTTAATAAGCAAATAATATAGCCATAACATGTATATCATCTATATACTTAAGCTGAACAATTCTAGTCTTTTCCTTTCTGCCATATACTTATGAGATTCTCTTTCAATATTTCCTTTTCTGTTTGAAAGAATCTATCAATATCAATAGTGGAGTCATACATATGACATATAGTCCAAAGCGTGTATAATTAAATACCAATGTCTTTGGATTTGCACTTTGAAGTAGATCACCATCATCAAATATTTGGTGTTCTTTCAAATTCCTTTCTTTAGTAATCTCTTGGTGTAGTAAACATTTTACCTACATCAAATATTCACCCTTATCATGGAATTGTCCATGATCAAGCTACTGTTAGCTTGTAACGATGAATTTATGAGTATAATGTTGCTATCCAAAACCTTTTGGAGGATTGGGACAACAAGTGTCTCCAACCTTTTGCAAATTCTCATCAAATATGAGAACATGACTTTAGCCATATTATACTCTATCATGTTGCAACCAAAACTTCGTTTCAGATATCACAATATCTTCCACACATCATGGTTTCTGAAACAACTCTTTCAGATCCTAGATAACCTTGATATTAAGACAATCCTTTGAATATCAAGAATCATGGAAACAAACATGATACTAACACTTGGAATTGTTACTCTTGATTTAATACTAATTATTAAACTTCATGGAGTAACCGGAACTTACTGAAAGTTTGCAATAGGACTTTTAAACTTTAGATTAATACTTCAAAACAATACGATACCAGTTCGTAAAGTAACTAACCAGAATTCTATAGTTCTATCATCTCAATTATAACTAAGCGCAAGGTGGTAAACGGATGCCAATGACTACAACAACTATGCAATTTCACTTTGATTTAGTTTATGATAAATTGAGTTCTAATTAATAATTAAATTAATCTAGGTGAACTCCCACTCAAAACAATATCCCTCACATTGTTTTAGTGATCACACGAACCAAATCCACCATATCAAAACCGATCATCACGAGAATTGATATAGTTTCAATGGCGAACAATCAACATGTTCATCATATCTACTATATGACTCATGCCCTACCTTTCGGTAATCCGTGTTCCGAGACCATGTCTGTACATGCTAGGCTCGTCAAGATCAAACCTTAGTTTCTGCATGAGTAAATCTGGCTTGCTCACGTTGTATACACTTGCAGAATCTAACACACTCGATCATCACGTGGTGCTTCGAAACAACAAGCTTTAGCAACGGTGCTAACTAAGGGTGAACACTTTATGACTTGAAATTCATGTGCATGAGGGATCATCTTATAATGCTACCGTCGTCTACTAAGCAATACAAGATGCATAAAGGATTAACATCACATGCAATTCAATAATATGTGATATGATATGGCCTTTCTTCTTTGTGCTTCCGATCTCCATCTTCTAGCGCGAACATGATCTCCATCATCACCGGCATTGCATCAAGGTCAATGACGCTCCTCCATGGTTGTCGTCCACCGGCTTCAACTATTACAACTACTTTGAATAGACACGCGGGTCTTAACATAAATTAAAGACAACCATATGGCTCCTGCCGGTTGCCAACTTACAATAAGGAACATTGCATACATCATATATAATCACAATCATGGCCATATCACATCACAGCACACCCCTGCAAAACAAAGTTAGACGCCTCTACTTTCTTTGCATATTTTACGTGGTTTGGGGCTTTCAATAAGTGTCGTTCTAACTTACGAACAAGAACCACAACATTGATACTAGTATTGTTAATCACCCGTTGTAAATTGGATCTTAACTATGCTAGGAGAAACAGGCACCCGCAAAGCCACTTATGCAATACAAGTTGCATGTCAAGCGTGGAGCAAGTCTCATGAACGATGTCATGTAAGGTTAGCCCGGGCCGCTTCATCCCAACATACCGCAAGATGCAAAGTACACAAGAAGCAATCGACAATAAAAGCATCAACGCCCATAATGACCATTGTGTTCTACTCGTGCAACAGATCTACATATAGACACGGCTCTGATACCACTGTAGGGGTTCGTAGCATGGAAAACAAAAATTTTCTATCGCATACAAACAAACAAGCCAAGATCTATCTACTAGATTGTAGCAACGAGTTGATGGAATAACTTACCCTCGAAGATTCCAAAGCGGTTAACGAGAGCAGATTCTCGTGGGTGATGTAGTCGTACTCTTTCCGATCTCAAGATCGCGTAGACGATCCTTCCGGCGCCACGTTCCGGCAGCGCTCCCGCAGTCGGTCACACGTTCGGTACTCGACGAAGACCTTCCTCTCCCTTGTTCCAGCAGGCAGCGGAGGTTGTAGCACTCTCCTCGCGATTCCGGCAGCACAACGGCGTGGTACCGGAAGTAGAGGGGAAATCCCGCAGGGCTTCGCCTTAAGCCGGAGCGAGTATGGTGGATTATGAGAGAGGTCTATTAGTGGTCTAGAGATTAGACACACCAATTAGAAGGCTCTAAACCGCAGGCTAAAGCAATTAGAAGCTCTAAACCAAAACGGCTCTAAACCGGAGATTAGAGGTAGAAACTTGTGTGTCTAGAGGAGGAGGCCTGCCCCTCCTTTTATGGGTGGAGGGGCCATGGCGCGCCAGGGAGGGAGGGAGTCCCTCCCCAACTCGGCCTAGGGATGGCCGCCGGCTTGGAGGAGAGGAACTCCTCCAAGTTGGTTTCAAACTCCTCTTGCTTGTTTCCCACAGTTTCTTGTTTTAGCCGTTTGACTTTCAAACTGGACATTTGACTTTTCTGTTTTAGGATTCAATTTAATCCTTTATTTGGGACAGCAAGAACTCTTAGTACATGATGCAATCATTCCAATATGTAATGACACATTCATGTACCCCTCCCCCCCCCCCCCCCGGAGTGCCGGACAATCCGGAACCTTCTAGAACATTCCCGATGAAAACACCGGAACCATTCCCGAACTCCGAAACGGGTCTTTCCTTATATGAATCTTATTCTCCGGACCATTCCGGATCACCTCGTGATATCCCGGATCCCATCCGAGACTCCGAACAACATTCGGTCTCTTTCTCATAATACCATAACTACTCAAACAACGTCGAATCCTTATGTGTGTCTCCCTACGGTTCGTGAATTATGCGGACATGATCGAGACACTTCTCTGAACAATAACCAATAGAGGAATCTGGAAATTCATATGGCTCCCACATATTTCTACGATTACTTTGCGATCGAATGAACCACTTACATACGATACCAATTTCCCTTTGTCTCACGATAGTTTACTTATCCGAGGTTTTGATCGTCGGTATCTCTGCATACCTAGTTCAACCTCGTTACTGATAAGTACTCTTTTCTCGTTCCCGTGATATGTGATCCCTTGTGAGCCAGTCACATGCTTGCAAGCTAATTGGATGACATTTCACCGAGAGGGCCCAGAGTATATCTATCCGTCATATGGATGGACAAATCGCACTCTTGATCCATGTGTTTCAACCAATACTTTCCGAACACTCAATGCCACCTTTATAGCCACCCAGTTACGGTGTGGTGTTTGATGTCATCAAAGCATCCATCCGGTAAAGGTGATATGCATGATCTCATGGTCGAAGGAATTAGGTTACTATGTATCAGAAAGCATATAGCAATTGAACTATTGAAATGACTTGATCTTTATGCTACGCTTATCAATAGGAGTATGTCCACCATATCATTCTCCTAACGATATGACCCTGTTGTTAATAACATCTCTATGTTCATGATCAGGAAACCATGATCATATATTAACCAACAAGCTAGTTTAACAAGAGGCTTTACTAGGGACTCTTATTTTAGTTTACAAATCACACAAGTATTAATGTTTCCGGTTAATACAATTATAGCATGGTATGTAAACATTTATCATAAGTGTGAAGATATGATAATAACCACTTTATTATTGCCTCTTGGGCATATCTCCAACAGCTTATACTGACACTATGGCACTTAAGCAGCAAGGTCACTCGAGCAAGGTACGCAACCATATTAGTGTCAAACAGAGACAAACATAGGGCGCTGGAGACACCCAAGCAACAGGATGAAACGACGAGGCGAGGAAGGACGCTGGAGATCATCTGGGCATCGTGCAACATGCAGAGGAGGAGGAGGGGACCGTCCAGGGCGGCGGCACCAGGCGAGGTAGGCGCGGCCAGGGTCGCGGGTGGCGTCTGCGGCCGAGGGAAGAGGATAGGACGCGCAGGTCGGCGAAGAAGGAGGCCGTCAAGGAGCTCGGGGTCGCATCGGGGGAGCGGAGAAGAGGCACGGCGGCGGCCATAGCGAGTTGATGCGGGGCGGCCAGGGGCGGAGCCTCGGGGATCGAGCTGCTCGCGTTCGGAGAAGAGGGCAGCGGGGAGGAGCTCGGGATGGCGCCGGGTCGAGCGTCGGCGTTGTGGGCCGGCGGTGGTGCGCGCTGGTCGAGGCGGAGGGCGGTCGGAGGCGGGGCGAGCGAGGGCGGCCGGAGAGGGGTCCGGCGCCATGGGGTCGGTTGGCGCGGCGGCGGAGGCGCGCCCACGGGATGTAGAGGCGGAAGAGGGAGGCGCGGATGGAAGGAGGAGAAGCGGCCGACGGCGGCGCGGCTCCACGGGGCGGGCGCGGCCGGTCCCGAGGAAGGCGGCACGGCGGGGATGGGGATGCGGGGCGAGCGAGAGGAGGTTGCAGGCAGGGGTCGCGGGGCGAAGCAGAGGAGGAAGGAGGCGGTGGCGGACCGGGACCTGGGGAGAAGGAGAGAGACGGGGGCGGTAGGTGGGGGAACGCGCCCCGACTGACGGGTGGGACCAGGCGGCGGGGTGGATCACGAGGCTGGGTGCGGATTTGACCCGGGGTGGGTTTTGTCGGCATGGGCCAGGGGCATGTGGCCAGGGAAAGTGGCAGGAGGTGGGTCGGGCGACCAGGCTGGCGGCGGGGCTGGTGTGGTGTGTGCGTGGGTGAGGGAAGGTGGGGCCAGGAGGAGAGATGAGGTAGAGGGGTTCGGTGAGGTGGCAAGCCGTGGTTGGCAGGGGTGATGTGGATGGGGATGGGTAGATTAGGATTAGGTAGGAAAAGATTTGGGGTAGCTAGGATTTTATCTGGAGGTGGCCAGCTGGGCTTTCGGGCCTGGCGGGCTGCCTCCTAAAAACAATTTAAATTTTTTATTTATTTAAAACGGGGCTTTTGCAAACCGTTGGTAGACGAAACAAAATAATCCAGAGACCCGGGTTTTGGATTTGAAATAAAGGCGGGGTATTTAGAAAACAAAATATGCTTTTCGAAAATAGTTTCAGACAAACAAATGCATGATGATGACGATGCTCAAATGCAATGTGGCATGATGAGATGAGCATGCGGTCATGACGATGCAATGCACAAAGACAACGCGATTTTCTAGTAGTGGTTTTTTTGCGGGGCGCCACAGTATCTCACTGATGGCTCGGGCCCCCGGGAAGGGGGCCTTCTTTGCCTTCCACCTAAGCTGCGCAGGAAAGGCCCACAGCCATATATAAGTGCATGATACCTGCTTAGTTAGGGTTAGGGGTTGAGGGTTTAGGGTTTTAGTGCTTAGGGGTATATGTCTTAGTGTTTAAATTTTTAGGAGGGTAGGGTTTAGTGAATTTGCAATAATGTTCGAGTTATATGCCGATATTCGTGAAATAGAAAGGCGTTATGGAAATTTAATGAAAGTATCTCAAATTTTGATCTATAAATTCATAATACCTAGCCTGCTTTGTCAGGGTTTAGGGTTAAAGGGTTTACGGGTTTAAGGTTTAGGTTTTATGGCATTTTCAATAATGTTTAGGCTTTATGCTTAGATTCATGGAAATGAATGGCTTTATCATAATTTAATTAAAGTATATCTCAACTATTTTATCTATGTGGATGAGATATGTACCGGCTTGGTCAGGGTCATTTAGGGGTTTAGGGTTTGGTTTTAGGGCATTTTCAACAATAATGTTCAAGCTTTATGCTTAGATTCGTGGAATGGAATTGCGCGCATTAGCGTAATTTAATGAAATTATATTTCATATTTTGATATATATATATATATATAAGTGCATGATATACCTGCTTAATTAGTTAGTGTCGTTTAATTAGGGATTTAGGGGTGCATGGTTTAAGGAATTTTGAATAATGTTCAAGCTTTATGCTTATATTTGTGGAACATAATGTTTTACCGCAATTTAATGAAAGTATCTCGAATTTGGATCTATAAGTGCATTATACCTACTTGCTTAGGGTTTAATTATGGGTTGAGGGGTTTGGGGTTTTGCGTTTTAGTATTTAGGGGTCGAGGGTTTAGGTTTGGGGGTTGTGTGGGGTTTAGAGAATTTAGGAATTGAGGGTTTAGGTTTTCGGGGTTATTTTAGGGTTTCGGGAATTTTTAATGAAGTTTATATATTCGTGGAATAGAGTGACTTAGCGACAATTTAATAATGAAAGTATCTCAAATTTTATCTATATAAGTTCATGGTACCTGCTTTGTCAGGGTTAGGGGTTGAGGGTTTAGGGTTTTAGTGTTTAGGGGTATATGGCTTAGTGTTCACGTTTTTGGGAGGGTAGGGTTTAGTGAAATTTCAGTAATGTTCGAGCTATATGCCGGTATTCGTGAAATAGAAAGGCGTTAAGGCAATTTAATGAAAGTATCTCAAATTTTGATCTATATATGCGTGATACCTAGTCTGCTTTGTGAGGTTTTACGGTTAAAGGGTTTAGGGGTTTAAGGTTTAGGTTTTATGGCATTTTCAATAATTTTTAGGGGCTTTATGATTAGATTCGTGGAAATGAATTGCTTTAGCATAAATTAATAAAAGTATATCTCAAATGTTGATCTATAAGTGGATGATATATACCAGCATGGTCAGGGTTATTTAGGGGTTTAGGTTATAGGGTTTAATGTTTAGGTTTTAGGGAATTTTCAATAATACTGTTCAAGCTTTACGATTAGATTCGTGGAATGGAATGGCGTTAGCGTAATTTAATGGAAGTATATCTTTTCAAGGATATGTCTTGGAAGACATATCAGTCTCATAGAAGAAGTCCAACGGCCGATACAACGCCAAAGATGGCTACAACACACACCGCCAACCCGAAGACTAGCCACCACACAGTACAACAAAAACATACAGGGGCCTCGCCCAAACTGAAACCGAAGCCACGTCACAACCGAAGCCAAGCAACTCCAAAGAAACAACCTCCTCTGAACTCTCCTCATTGACGTACCAACCACCCTTGAGCGCCCAAGAGTCGACATGATACCTGCTTAGTCAAGGTTAGCGGTTGAGGGTTTTTATGGTTTAGGGGTATAGGGCTTAGTGTTTAGGGTTTAGGGGGTTAGGGTTTGGTTACTTTTCAAAAATGTTCGAGATATATGCCGATATTCATGAGACAAAAAGGCATTAGCGCAATTTAATGAATGTATCTCAAACTTTGATCTATAAATGCATGATACCTACTTGGTTAGGTTCTGATTATGGGTTGAGGGGTTTAGGGTTTATGGTTTTAGTACTTTGGGGCTGAGGGTTTAGGTTTTAGGGGTTGTTTAGGGTTTCAGGAATTTTCAGTAATGTTCAAGCTTTATGCATATATTCGCCGAATAGAATGGTGTTGCCCAATTTAATGAAAGTATCTCAAATTAAGTGCATGATACCTGCTTTTTCTAGGTATAGGGGTTTATTAGTGTTTAGGGTTATAGGGTTCATGGGTTTAGTGTTTCGAGAACTTTCAGTAATGTTCAAAATTTATGGTTATATTCGTGGAATACAATGGCGTAACTAATTTTATCACCGCACCAATTTTAGAGTTCAAAGACAATATATGGTTCAAAGTTTCACCGCACAAATTTTATCACAAAGTATGAATTATTTGACGAATAAAGCCCAAGTTTCTTAAAATTTTCAAGTTCACGAGCCAGTTTCGCCGAGTTTAACGAGTTTATCTCGGTTTAGCGAAAAATGTTCGAATTTTCAACTGCAAACGACTGGAACCTCTACTTCCCGTAATTCTGGGTCACTAACAAGCGAGTCACTTGCATTGTGGGTCCACCAAGTCAATGTAAGGCCGGAGGGGGAAGGCAGGTAAATACACTTATTGAAGAAGGGCAGGGAACCAGGTCGATGGGGTGATGCACATGGGAGAACGCAAAATTACCAGCTATATCCCTCTGTTATTGCATTTCTCCTCGGGTTTATGTTTCCGGAGAAGGGATAGAAGAGGAATTTTCATTCTAAAAAAAGGTGAAGTATGTTTGGGGCTGGATGTTTGAATGGATGGGCGGGATATTTTGGAGCAATCTCGAAATATTGAAGATGAAGCTTCTAAGGTACGCTACTCCCACTCCCGCTTGGGGGATGCTGTCCCCGCCAGATAGACCCAGACGCTTGTACGCTTTCGATCATTTAATGAGTTGATAGACATCTGCCTCCTTTCAAACAAGATGAGAAAGGTCATAGTCGTAGTTGCTTTTTTTACCTGCACAACCATAGTTGCTGGTACCGTGTCCATGTCTTGTACTCCGTGCATTGATACGTCGGAAACGTATCTATAATTTTTGATGCTCCATGCTTGTTTTGTATCTACTTTGCTTTGCTTTGCCTATACTTTGAGGTGTTTTTATATATTTTCTGGAACTAACCTATTAACAAGTTGCCACAGTGCCAGTTGCCTGTTTTCTTCTGTTTTTGGTTCCAGAAAGGCAGAAAATCAATATTCTCGGAATTGGTCGGGGCAAAAGCCAAAGTTATTATTTTTCCCGGAGCAACACGGAACCACGAAGCAGAGCCGGAACGGGGCCACAGGGTGGCCGCACCCCTATGCGCGGGCAAGCCCTGGGGGCGCCCATAGGGGGTGTGGGCCCCTGGCCCTCCACCGACCTTGCCTCCTTCGCCTATAAGAAGCCTCCGACCCAAAAACCCTAAATAAGTCATAAGAAATCCACAAAAACCTCTATAGCGCTGCTGCCACCGAAGGGGAGATTCAGGGGACAGAAAGTCTCTGTTCCGGCACTTTGCCGGAACGGGGAAGTGCCCCCGAAGCCATCTCCATCGATCTCCATCACCATCTTCATCACCATTGCTAATTCCCATGATAAGGAGGGAATAGTTCTTCCTCAGGGCTAAGGGCTCTACCAGAAGCTATGTGTTCATATATCTCTCTCTATGCATGATCTTGTGGTCATGAGCTTTGTAATCAAGTAGATCTACCTTGCTACTCAAGTGCCTCATTAGATCTCTGCTCTCCCCATGTGTGTGAAAGTGACAGCGTGCACGCCATGGTGGCACTTAGGTTTGAGTCTACATAAATACTCTTTGTGCTTTAATAGATCTATTCTTTTCCCCACGTGTGTGAAAGTGACAGCGTGCATACCGTGTGTGGCACTTTGGCTAGATTGAATATTTGTTATGAGTTATATTTGGAGTTGGATGTCTCTATGAAATTGTGGTGCTTGTTGGAACCATCTAGTTCTCATGGCGACAGTGTGGGGTTATCTAGATGGGAAAGACAGACTTTGAGGTGTGCTGTTATAGCCCTACCATGGATTAGAGTGTCCAACCAGAGAGTAGTTAAGAGTAGTATCATGAAGAGAGGATATTTATATGAGAGAGTGTTGACTAGTGAAATTATGATCCCTAGGCCTTGTTTCTAAGCATTGAAACACCGTTTTCTACTAGATCTGTTGCATGTTTGCTTGCTTCCTTTAGTTTGCCTTTAGTCTGTTCCTCCACGCCATTAGCTATCTTCTGGCACCATTACCCCACGTCAAAAACAAGTCAGAAGCTCTTTTCTGGCACCGTTACCACTTGTATTTCACTATCTCTTCGCCGAACTAGTGCACCTATATTGGGTGTGTTGGGGACACAAGAGACTTCTTGTATCATGATTGCAGGGTTGCTTGAGAGGGATACCTTTGACCACTTCCTACTTGAGTTTGATAAACCTTGGGTAATCCACTTAAGGGAAACTTGCTGCTGTTCTACAAACCTCTGCACTTGGAGGCCCAACAACTGTCTACAAGAATAGAAGTGCGTAGACATCATGCATTTGAGGCATCTTGGCCAATCAAGCTTTGATTACAAAGGGAAAATCCAATTTTATTTTTCCAAGTGACAACATTGTTTTTGGTTGTGAAGAAACTTCAAATATTATGGCTCAGTATGAAATCGTGCCAATTTTCACACAAAGTACCCTGTTTATGGATAAACCATATCAATCTTACTGGCTAGATTTTTGCGTAACATGTTGGGGATATGCTATATGGGTATCCTTATAGCATGTCTCTTATCCGACTAACCCGGGTGGCCCATAGTCGGTAGCATGGCCTATGGCCTGCTAGGCGGCCCAGTTAGGTGGATCCAGAAGGGAGGCCCATGCCGGATAAAGGAAGGCTACGTTAGAGTCACCAGCGTACCCGGAGCCTTGGAGTGCAAGATACAAAAGACTAGTAATAGACGGTGTAGGACTCTGTAACCTGTCCGGCTAGGACTTTTCCCTGTAACCCTAGTACATGGCGACTATATAAGTCGGGCCTACGGAAGCCTTTAGGGCACAAGATCAGACGATCATAGCATCGATTCAGACAACCTCGCATAGCGAACCTATCTCTGTAACTCGGCGTATTGCCCTTATAGTGATTTATAGCAGGAGTAGGATTCCACCGCCGTTGTGGGATCTGAACCTGGGTAAGTTGTGTTACCTTGTACCCGTCAACCGTCCGCCTTACCCCACGTCTCTAAACACGCACTGTGATGACCCCTCCATAGCGTACTCGTCGGCAATACCACGACAGTTGGCGCCCACCGTGGGGCAAAAGGCGCTTCAGGCTCTTCAGCAGGCGAGGACCAAGATCTTCGCAGGAATCAGCGAAACCGTAGCCATTGGCTGTGTTCTCTTCTCTGCCAACGTTCCAATCGTCCCTCCCGACGAGTTCTGGATCCCGGCGAAGACGAACCCTACGTGGTGTTCGATCGTACCTATCGGAGACATCCACCTATTCATCGGCGAAACCGACCCGGGCACTAGTTCCCTGGGAGTCGGAGGAGCATCAAGACCCGCACGGACCGCCTATGGGCAGGATACGTTCGTAGAAGGATCGATGTCGGATCTCTCTTCGGAGCTTGCCGGCAAAGATCGGAAAAATTCAAGTCCCACCCAAACCGCCCCTGTGCAGGATATAAAGGTGGAAGATCACTGCAAATCCGCCGGCTTAGTCCGTGCGTCTGGACAGCAGAGATCCAAGTTCGTCGGCGTGGTTACCATCTTCGATCTGGCGTGCTGCGTTCAGAGAGAGGGCGAAAACCCCCGCGATTACCTGGCCAGGTGGCTCCGCATACGAGCTGACCTAGCCCACTACCCCGATGATAACGCTCTGTATCACTTCATGGAAGGACTGGACCGTGGAACGCTTCTCCGACATTCTTTAAGACGGCAGCAGGCAACAGGACACCTCACTCTCGAAGAGATGGTGAGCACCGTCAACAACTACGAGGAGGCCGAGGCGGCAGCTCAGACAGCACTCACGCTCATTGACGGAGCCCCTCCGTTTCAGCCACCGCCACCACCACCTCCGGCCGCCATCATCATAGCAGCACCACCGCCTCCAGTCATCGTCGAGCCCATTGCACCTCCACCGCCCGTCATCGAGGAAGTCCTGGCGCCCCCCGACTCTGTCATTGACGCGCTTTATGCTGACTTCAGTGCAGATTCAGAGGAAATAGACTTCAGCCCAGAAGAGCTAGACTCCGCTATGCAGGAGATGGAGGAGGAGTACTCGCGCGACGAACAGGCCAACAACGTTGTCGCGTCCCGAGGGGTGTTCGTCACCATTGGGACGGCGATGGATGAAGATCAACCCGGACGAGCTCTGCCTACGGCACTAGAAAAGGGGAAGGGGCCACTTATTGCTGCTGACGATGATTGCACAAAAGACATGCCTCCTCCACCCAACCCAGTGCAGCAGCCGCAGGAACTCGTCACCGGCCCAAGTAACAACAACACCGCAAACTTGCTGCCTCCAGAATCTATGTCTGCAGCAGCCCAGGTTACTCCAGCCGATAGAGTGATGTACGGCAATCTCCTCATCGAGCCACTGATCGTTGATCATATCCGGAACGTGACCCAGCTTGATGAGAAACTGTCACATCCCAAGATTTTCCAAATCTTGTAATGTGAAAAATAAATGAATAAAATAAAACTTTGTTGATTTTAAGGGTGAGAAGAAACTTTTTGATTCCAATTGGAAACCTTCAAACCTATTTGGATCAAATAAAATCCTAAAGGGATTTAAAAAGAGAAATAAATAATAAAGTTCAAAATATTGGAATTACTATTTTGGATCTTTCAATAAAAGATTTAGTTTTCAAATAAAAAGGAAGAAATTTAAATAAGGATTATTTTATAAGCCAAATTAAAACTTGGCCAAGCCTTTGAAATAAAATATTACTATTTGATAAAAATATTAAAGGTTTATTTAAATAAAATAATAAGGATTTAATATCCAATTTTATTAGAAATGAAGGTTTTACTATTTTAATTAAACATCAAAACTTATTAATTTATTTTAAATAAGAATTCCAAGTATTTTATATTCTCAAATAAAACCTACTAATTTGGTTTTGATATTATTTAGATTTCAAATGGAGTTTCAAATAAATCAAATCCTATTTGATTTAATAACTAAGTTCCATTTTATTTAATTATTAATGGACCCTAAAATAAAAAAAATATTATATTATTTTGGGACTTGGAATATTGTGGTTAAACAGAACCAAAAATCAAGGCAAAGTTTGGAGGAGTTTTGAATTGATTTGTTGATTGATTTGTTTGATTGAATTTCAAAACAGAAAATAGAAATAGAAAAAGATAAAGCAATCAGAAAAAAAAATAGAACCATACCTGACCCAACCCACCTGGCCCAGGAAGCCCAGTCGCAGCCCAGTTTCCCTCCCCTTTCGGCGAAATGTTTTCCACCGAAAAACCGACCCGCGGAGTCACTGCACACACGGCCCCACTCCCTCTTCCTCTCTCTCGTAGACAGCGCGGCCCCACGCCAGCTCAGCGTCGTCTTCCTCGCGTTGAACTCGCCGGCCGTTTCCTGCCGTTGATGCCGCGAATGAATTTGCTTCAATGCCGCGTCGTAAACACGCCGCGACCACGCCCCCTTAAACGCCTCCCACTCCTCTCCATTTCCCCTCTCTCGCCCAGCTCTCTCGGCCACCAGGTTGCCTTGATTCTGCATTGCACCGCCACTGCTCCGGCGAGCCTCTCCAGCAATTCCGGCCAGTACACACCGCCCCTTGCCTCATCGACCAAGCTCACACACTCCCCAACCTCTGGCGCTTATTCCCGTGCCCTCCGTTCGCCCGCGCTCACCCCAGAGCCTCGGCTTCGACAACCTCTGAGCGCCGCCGCGTCTGCTTCTCTCTCCGGCGAGTTTTCCTGGTAAGTCTAGAGCGCCCCGAGCCCTCTCAATCATGCTCATGTAAACCCCAGGAATGTACGCGTCTAACCGTGCCCTTGTCTTGCCTCGGAGTGAACTGCAGACCCATCCTCGACGACCTCCAGAACCGCCTGACGCCGTCCCCCACTCCGGCGAGAAATCCCCTTCACGCCAGTGCGCCCCTCGACCAACCGACCACGCCACGAGCATCACCACAACCCTGCGAGCACGGTGAGCACCTTCCCTTCTCTCTTTGCTTCCTGCATCACCAGTACCGCCACTGTCTGAGCGTCTCCGCCGCCAGCCGCCGCGAAGCGCCGCCAGTCCTTGGTCAAGGCAGCTGAGACCGTTGGATCTAGATCCTGAGGCTAGAATTAGAACTTAAGCGAAAGGGTAAGGAGCAGTCTAAGCCGCGCGATCTATTTAAATCCAACGCCCCGCAGAGGCCGATCCACCCGAATCGGTATCAGCCAGTGACATCCCGCCGCGTGGCACTAGTCGATTTAAAACAGATTTTTGAATCTGATTGAGATGCAAATTTGTAAACCTCATAACTTTTGATCCACACGTCCAAAAATTGCAAATTTTATATCAATGGAATCAGTGGAACAAGCCCTAGCCAACCATGCCATTTTTTTAGTAAAAAGCTTCTGGTAAAATGTTTGTTTTTGCAAAAACATTTGTATGCTTGTTTAGGTTATAAAATTTATTCCAAAATGTTTTTAGGGTTAAATTCTTTGAAAATAGGTTTGTTGTGAACCTACTGACCCTAGGAACCAACTCATGGATTTAAAAATGTTTTTGGTGAAGATTAGGATTGATTAGTTGAATTAGCCCATTTCTAGTCAAATAAAAATATTGATTTTGATATGGAAATGATTTTTGAGTAAAACCTTTTGGAAAATGATTTGATTCAAACCTACTGACCCTAAACACCAAGTTTTGAGAACTAACAACTTATTTGGTGAATAACATAAGATTGTTGCTTTGCTAAAAACATTTTCCACCACATAAAATGATGATTTGATTTAAAAATGATCTATTGATAAAACCCTTTTACAAATGGTTTTGCCACTTTAGAAAATGACCACTTTGAACCTTACAAAGTATAGAGCCTAGTAGAAACCACCTTTGCAAATAGAACAATCTTTTGCATGCTTGCATGCATGACTTTGTTTCTATTATGTTTATGTGTGTTTGTTTGATTGAATATTGTTTTGGAATGCTAGTTGAATCTTGGTTTGTTTGATTGATTTGTAGTGAAGTTAGAAGAGTGTCATATTAGCAAGATAAAAAAGTGAACCAACATTCAAAAAAGGCAAGTGACACTATCATCCAAAGTCCTACTATTTTCATTATACTTAGTGGATTTTGAAACATGCATGAAAAGAATTTCTATACTTTATGCTATGCTAAATCCTAATAGGATACCCTTATATATTCCTTAGTGAAAACAATGTAGTTGTAAAATTCTTAGCCTTGCTAAATATTTTGAGAAGAGATACATGTTGAGATTTTATGAAGTTGAGAAAAGACTTATGTTTTATATAATAAAACAAGTACTCAATGATCCAACTGGGTGGACAAGGATACTCAAGTTTTGGACAAGGTGGCAACAAGAGGAACCATGTTTATATGGCAATCTCTTTTTGTTGTGCACCAGATGAAAACCACCCAGGGATTTAGAGATTGAACATGCTTATCCAACAGTGGCTTCCGTGTGCAGCCACATGCTATATGGCTCTACCTTAGTCAACTACATTGGGAAGACCCATGCATTGGTCTTCAGGTTAACTGGAAATGAGGGAACTAGGAACCCTACATTGGTGCCTGAAGACAAGCTAGCATTGTGTATGGGAGGACCTTATGGAAAGACTTCGTCACATTCTCAATCTGCCAGTACTCCATCTTGGTGAGTACTAATCCAGCGGCCACTGATGGCAACAAGATGAGAGTGTGTCATGTGGGTAAAGTGTACAACTTCTGCAGAAGATCAAAATTCTAAGTACTTAGCTGTGTCCCCGGTTATGGACAATACTGCGCAACTAAAGGCCTGAAGCTATGGGAAATCTCGACATTCCAATTTCTAAAAGAAAAACTTTAAAGTGACAACAAAAGACTTGAAGCACTTGGGGAGTACCAAGGAGCTCAAAAGATTTTGATAAAAACTTGAAGTACTTGGGGTGTACCAAGGAGCTCAAGAGATTTTGACAAGGACTTAAAGCTCTTGGGGTGTACCAAGGAGCTCAGAAAGATTTTTGACAAAAGATCAAAACTGTTTTGAAAAGATAGGATAAATTATTGCTTTCTGCAAATAAGCCTAAAACCCCACTTAGCCAATTATGCATGTAATGATAGGATCCACTTATATTCAACATAGTACTGAAACTTGCCAATACAATTCAAATGTATTGACCATTATGGCTGTAACTTGTTATGTTGCAGGTTTGATTGATATTTAGTGAAGTTGATTGATTAGGATTACAAGTCTACAACCAACATGTTTGCCTGTGGCACTTTGAAGATGAAGGACCCCATGCTTATAGATTTTCTGCTGCAATGAAGTGTAATAGCCAAAAGAGCTATTTAAGATGTAATAAAATTATGTATTCCTGGTTATAAAGTTATATTATGAACTTTGTTTCTTGATATTACATCTTAACTGTGGATGCTAGCTATTGATCCAGGGACTAGCATTGTAAACACAGGGATCTCTACCTTATTAAAGGTTGGGAACCTTACAGATGGTTTCAGAGCATTGTGTTGCCTGTAGGATTTGTAAACCTAGGATTGGAAAAAAAACCTTAGAAAAATAGGAGTTGTATTTGTTCCAAAACTTATTTACAAACAATCTTGTAAACTCTTCCCTCAACCATTTTGGTTTTGATTCTACATCTCTTCTATTTCAACTTGATGGAAAAACCTACCCCATGGCCAAAGGTTTCACCATGTGCAAATGACTTCTTCAACTCTAATGACTTCAACATCTTCAACTCTAATGACTTCAACATCTTCAGCATATTCACCAAGGACTTCAATCTTGGATGTCACTAAGGACAAGTGAGACAAGGAAATCTTGCTCAAGATTTGGCGACTAAGGAAACACAAGTTAGAAGGGGCCACATCATTTGAAGTTTTGTGACCAAGAGTTTTCCCAAGGAAACCATGAACCCATGCAAGAAGGAATCAACCAGGAAGGATGGAAAGATCACAAGTGAACCATATAGATGGACCACCATATATAGTTAATTCAAGCACACCAACATATGTGGTGTAACAAAAATATTTTTTTGCCTAAAAAGGTGCTTGAACTTTGTTGTTTGAGTGAAATGTTGTTTGTGTTTGCTTGCACATTGCTTGAGTGAATTGTGATGTGTGTGATTAGAATTATTCCCTTAGAGATATTTTGCCTATTCTAATCTCAATTCAACCCAAACAAATGACTACTCCAAGAGACTCCAACATCAAGGTTGATGACAACAACAACAACCAAGAGGACAACATGAAAGAACTCATAGCAACCCAAAACCAGTTGAACCAAATGACAGCTCAATTCATAGCCAACACCAGTGGGGAAGATCCAACCCTGCAAGTATTTTTGGAAAACCAAGCTCAAATGTTGCATAAGGTGACAGATCAAATTCTCAACATGGAAAGCAACTTTTCCAAAGGAGTTTGTGACAACAAAGATGACAAAAATGTTATTCTAGAAGGAACCAAAGCTTGCAATATTTGTGGAGACAAGGATCACACTTCCAAGGAGCATGGAGATAAATGCCCCAACTGTGAAGAGAAACATCCAGTAGGCCAATGTCCCACCTCTCAAGCTACTTGCTACTTATGTGAAGGAAATAATCATGTCCCTATCCAATGCCCCATCTATTCCATAGTTGAACAAAGGAAACAAGGTGGAGTGCAACAAATGATTGCAAACTATCAAGAGGGATCCAAATCTACCAAGAAGAATGAGGACAAAGGAAAAGCTCCACTTATACCTCCATGCAACACAACCCAATTCAAAGGACCAAAGAAGAGGCATATGAATTATCCAAGGAGCAATAGAAGGTCCAAGAAACAAGTAGACATTCCTACCTACAAGATAACATATGAACAACATGAACTAGATGCACTCCTAGCTTTGGAGAAACCCAAAAGAAGGACAAAAGCCATGTGCAATGTCATCATTGTAAAGAAATGGGACACTATTCCAGTGAATGTCCAGAGAAACAGAAGTATAAGGAGATTGGTCAAGTATGGTGCAACAACTGCAAAGAGCTAGGCCATTATGCAGCAACTTGTCCACAAGAGACACGTGAAGAAATCAAACTTATCACATGTTTCAATTGCAAAGAACCAGGACATTATGCAAGCAATTGTCCAGAAAAGATGAAGCACAAGATAAACAAGCCTATGAAGGATCTCAGCCTTGTCACATGTTTCAAGTGTGGAAACAAAGGACACGATGCAGATGTTTGCCCAGAGAAGTTTCCCCAAGATCCCAAGCAAACCAAGATGTAATTTAGATGGAAAATTTTTAAGGGTGGTAGTGCCCTAGATGCTTTGAGCCTACTTGTAACCCTAAACCCCTCCCAAATCTCGGGACGAGATTTATTTTAAGGGTGGTAGCCTGTCACATCCCAAGATTTTCCAAATCTTGTAATGTGAAAAATAAATGAATAAAAT
Organism: Avena sativa; assembly: GCA_916181665.1. Lineage (NCBI taxonomy): Eukaryota > Viridiplantae > Streptophyta > Magnoliopsida > Poales > Poaceae > Avena > Avena sativa. The sequence continues at coordinate 33,611,877 of OV702284.1, forward strand.
AAAACTTTGTTGATTTTCAGGGTGAGAAGAAACTTTTTGATTCCAATTGGAAACCTTCAAACCTATTTGGATCAAATAAAATCCTAAAGGGATTTAAAAAGAGAAATAAATAATAAAGTTCAAAATATTGGAATTACTATTTTGGATCTTTTAATAAAAGATTTAGTTTTCAAATAAAAAGGAAGAAATTTAAATAAGGATTATTTTATAAGCCAAATTAAAACTTGGCCAAGCCTTTGAAATAAAAATATTACTATTTGATAAAAATAGTAAAGGTTTATTTAAATAAAATAATAAGGATTTAATATCCAATTTTATTAGAAATGAAGGTTTTACTATTTTAATTAAACATCAAAACTTATTAATTTATTTTAAATAAGAATTCCAAGTATTTTATATTCTCAAATAAAACCTACTAATTTGGTTTTGATATTATTTAGATTTCAAATGGAGTTTCAAATAAATCAAATCCTATTTGATTTAATAACTAAGTTCCATTTTATTTAATTATTAATGGACCCTAAAATAAAAAAATATTATATTATTTTGGGACTTGGAATATTGTGGTTAAACAGAACCAAAACTCAAGGCAAAGTTTGGAGGAGTTTTGAATTGATTTGTTGATTGATTTGTTTGATTGAATTTCAAAACAGAAAATAGAAATAGAAAAAGATAAAGCAATCAGAAAAAAAATAGAACCATACCTGACCCAACCCACCTGGCCCAGGAAGCCCAGTGGCAGCCCAGTTTCCCTCCCCCTTTCGGCGAAACGTTTTCCACCGAAAAACCGACCCGCGGAGTCACTAAACACACGTCCCCACTCCCTCTTCCTCTCTCTCGCAGACAGCGCGGCCCCATGCCAGCTCAGCGTCGTCTTCCTCGCGTTGAACTCGCCGGCTGTTTCCTACCGTTGATGCCGTGAATGAATTCACTTCAATGCCGCGTCTTAAACACGTCGCGACCACGCCCCCTTAAACGCCTCCCTCTCCTCTCCATTTCCCCTCTCTCGCCCAGCTCTCTTGGCCACCAGGTTGCCTTGATTCTGCATTGCACCACCACTGCTCCGGCGAGCCTCTCCAGCAATTCCGGCCAGTACACACCGCCCCTTGCCTCATCGACCAAGCTCACACACTCCCCAACCTCTGGCGCTTCTTCCCGTGCCCTCCATTCGCCCGCGCTCGTCCCAGAGCCTCGGCTTCGACAACCTCTGAGCGCCGCCGCGTCTGCTTCTCTCTCCGGCGAGTTTTCCTGGTAAGTCTAGACCGCCCCGAGCCCTCTCAATCATGCTCACGTAAACCCCAGGACTGTACGCATCTAACCGTGCCCTTGTCTTGCCTCAGAGTGAACTGCAGACCCATCCTCGACGACCTCCAGAACCGCCTGACGCCGTCCCCCACTCCGACGAGCAATCCCCTTCACGCCAGTCCGCCCCTCGACCAACCGACCACGCCTCGAGCATCACCACAACCCTGCGAGCACGGTGAGCACCTTCCCTTCTCTATTTGCTTCCTGCATCGCCAGTACCGCCACCGTCTGAGCGTCGCCGCCGCCAGCCGCCGCGCAGCGCCGCCAGTCCTTGGTCAAGGCAGTTGAGACCGTTGGATCTAGATCCTGAGGCTAGAATTAGAACTTAAGCGAAAGGGTAAGGAGCAGTCTGAGCCGCGCGATCTATTTAAATCCAACGCCCCGCAGAGGCCGATCCACCCAAATCGGTATCAGCCAGTGACATCCCGCCGCGTGGCACTAGTCGATTTAAAACAGATTTTTGAATCTGATAGAGATGCAAATTTGTAAACCACATAACTTTTGATGCACACGTCCAAAAATTGCAAATTTTATATCAATGGAATCAGTGGAACAAGACCTAGCCAACCATGCCATTTGTTTAGTAAAAAGAATCTGGTAAAATGTCTGTTTTTGTAGAAACATTTGTATGCTTGTTTAGGTTATAAAATTTATTCCAAAATGTTTTTAGGGTTAAATTCTTTGCAAATAGGTTTGTTGTGAACCTACTGACCCTAGGAACCAACTCATGGATTTAAAAATGTTTTTGGTGAAGATTAGGATTGATTAATTGAATTAGCCCATTTCTAGTCAAATAAAAATATTGATTTTGATATGGAAATGATTTTTGAGTAAAACCTTTTGGAAAATGATTTGATTCAAACCCACTGACCCTAAACACCAAGTTTTGAGAACTAACAACTTATTTGGTGAATAACATAAGATTTTTGCTTTGCTAAAAACATTTTCCACCACATAAAATGATGATTTGATTTAAAAATGATCTATTGATAAAACCCTTTTACAAATGGTTTTGCCACTTTAGAAAATGACCACTTTGAACCTTACAAAGTATAGAGCCTAGTAGAAACCACCTTTGCAAATAGAACAATCTTTTGCATGCTTGCATGCATGACTTTGTTTCTATTATGTTTATGTGTGTTTGTTTGATTGAATATTGTTTTGGAATGCTAGTTGAATCTTGGTTTGTTTGATTGATTTGTAGTGAAGTTAGAAGAGTGTCATATTAGCAAGATCAAGAAGTGAACCAAAATTCCAAAAAAGGCAAGTGACACTATCATCCAAAGTCCTACTATTTTCATTATACTTAGTGGATTTTGAAACATGTATGAAAAGAATTTCTATACTTTATGCTATGCTAAATCCTAATAGGATACCCTTATATATTCCTTAGTGAAAACAATGTAGTTGTAAAATGCTTAGCCTTGCTAAATATTTTGAGAAGAGATACATGTTGAGATTTTATGAAGTTGAGAAAAGACTTATGTTTTATATAATAAAACAAGTACTCAATGAACCACCTGGGTGGACAAGGATACTCAAGTTTTGGACAAGGTGTCAACAAGAGGAACCATGTTTATATGGCAATCTCTTTTTGTTGTGCACCAGATGAAAACCACCCAGGGACTTAGAGATTGAACATGCTTCTCCAATAGTGGCTTCCGTGTGCGGCCACATGCTATATGGCTCTGGCTTAGTCAACTACATTGGGAAGACCCATGCATTGGTCTTCAGGTTAACTGGAAATGAGGGAACTAGGAACCCTACATTGGTGCCTGAAGACAAGCTAGCATTATGTATGGGAGGACCTTATGGAAAGACTTCGTCACATTCTCAATCTGCCAGTAATCCATCTTGGTGAGTACTAATCCAGCGGCCACTGGTGGCAACAAGATGAGAGTGTGTCATGTGGGTAAAGTGTACAACTTCTGCAGAAGATCAAAATTCTAAGTACTTAGCCGTGTCCCCGGTTATGGACAATACTGAGCAACTAAAGGCCTGAAGCTATGGGAAATCTCGACATTCCAATTTCTAAAAGAAAAACTTTAAAGTGACAACAAAAGACTTGAAGCACTTGGGGAGTACCAAGGAGCTCAAAAGATTTTGATAAAAACTTGAAGTACTTGGGGTGTACCAAGAAGCTCAAGAGATTTTGACAAGGACTTAAAGCACTTGGGGTGTACCAAGGAGCTCAGAAAGATTTTTGACAAAAGATCAAAACTGTTTTGAAAAGATAGGATAAATTATTGCTTTCTGCAAATAAGCCTAAAACCCCACTTAGCCAATTATGCATGTAATGATAGGATCCACTTATATTCAACATAGTAGTGAAACTTGCCAATACAATTCAAATGTATTGACCATTGTGGCTGTAACTTGTTATGTTGCAGGTTTGATTGATATTTAGTGAAGTTGATTGATTAGGATTACAAGTCTACAACCAACATGTTTGCCTGTGGCACTTTGAAGATGAAGGACCCCATGCTTATAGATTTTCTGCTGCAATGAAGTGTAATAGCCAAAAGAGCTATGTAAGATGTAATAAAATTATGTTATTCCTGGTTATAAAGTTATATTATGACCTTTGTTTCTTGATATTACATCTTAACTGTGGATGTTAGCTATTGATCCAGGGACTAGCATTGTAAACACAGGGATCTCTAACTTATTAAAGGTTGGGAACCTTACATAAACGCCGGCAGCTGCTGGAGGAAGCGCAAGCCATTGCGGAGCAAGGCGCTAAGCTAGATCGAGATCTGGTCAACGCGCAGAAGTCCATAGAGAAAGCTAGAGCAATGGAGGCCGAGTACAAGACTCTTGTACAGCAGCGGAAGGCTAAGAAAGCTCTAGCTCGCGTCATCAACGATCCTAGTGTACGGCGCAACCTAGGATGGGCTCCCTCAAAGCCGGCACAAGCCAAGCCATACATTGCTAGTGAAGGCAAACAGGTGATGCTCACCCCACTCCTTAACCTCGCCGTCGCCAAGACCCTTCTGGAGAAGGATAGATCTCCTGAGGTAGTGGAACAGGTCTATGACCTAGTGGCCAAGGCAGTGAAGCAGCCGGAAAAGGCCACCTCCCAGAGGCTTGAGTCTAACCCAGTGCTCTGCCAGTCTAGCCAGTACAAACCGCCAAGGGATAGATCTCCTCTTGATGTCGGGTCCCAGACGGGTTCCTCAGAACGAAGACGGAGGGATGCACGCAACAGGAAGGATGTCATCCCAATATCCTCCGACCACGGAGAAAAGGCCTGACCTCGTCGCCCATCTCCACCGCCCCGGTCTCCCCGACATCGCGAAGATTACAACGCTCACCATCAAACGGATATGCCCCCACCAAAGCAGTGTGACATCGTCATCCGGGACAACACGGAGCAGACCCATCATGACGGAAAGAGCAACGAAGGACATAAGAGCAGGTCGTGCCATGACCCTCCGCGTCCGACAAGCAACCGTGACAAATGCGAGGCGTCGCAGGAGGGTAATAGCAATAAGGCTAACCCACCACCACCTCCGCTGCCGTCACCACCAATCAGTCACCATGGCGGAGGAGACCTGCCTCGTTCATGCAGCCCATCCCCTGTTGACAAGAAGAAGAAGAACCCGGAGCCATACGATGCACATTCGTGGATCGACAAGATCCACGAGGACCGGGAAGGACCATACCTGGGACTACGCTGCTTTGGACCTGCAATACGGTCCGCAACTTACCCCAAAGGCTTCCGGATTGACAAGACCATCAAGTCCTATGATGGTACCGCCAAGCCAGCCACGTGGTTGCAGGACTATGGCAACGCAGTGGAGATTGCCGGAACCAACCCCAACGACATCGTCAAGTACCTCCCATTAATGTTGGCGGGTATGGCCCGTCAGTGGATTGACGACTTGCCGGAGAAATCTATCTACAAATGGTTGGACATGCAAGAAGCGTTCAATAAGAACTTTGAGGGTACATACAATCGTCCCTGCACTGTGGGCGATCTATGGTGGTGCGTGCAAGAGAAAGACGAGACATCTCGCGCCTACCTCTCCCACTGGCTGGATATGAAGAATTCCTGCGCAGGAGTGCACGCTCAAACCGCCATGGCCTCCTTCATCGATGGGTTGGAAAGGGGAACGTTGCTTCGACATAAGCTGAAGCGCTTACAGGACAATCACCAGCTCGACTTGAACCATATTATTCTGTTGGCTAGTGATGTTCGCAGCTGCCGACGACGATGCTCGTGGCTCCTTTCCGGCAACGGCCATTCCAACCCAAGCTCGGAGAAACAGCAGTACAAAGCGGAAAACCGCTCCAGAAGAAAAGCAATCTACCGACATGGTTGCTATGACTTTTGCAGGACGAGGAGAGGGCGGACAGCGTGGCCGAGGAAGGGGAGCCGGTCGTGGGCAGCAACGAGGAAGTAAAACCACCTCCGTGCCGCTCCGCGTTCCCCTAACCTACGAGGAGTACCGTGATATGCCATTCCTCGTACACCTCGACGTCAACGACAAAGCCACCCATACCAATCGACACTGAAAGTTCGTCAACGACCTCAAGGAAGACCCGGAGTCCGGCTACAAGCAAAGTCGGAAGAACAGACCATGCGGCAAGGGCAAGGGGAAGAAGAAGGAGGAGGAGTCCAAGTATTCAAGTGACATGGACGAAGATGTTGATCCCAAGCACGCCTCCAAGAGCGACAACAAGGGCAAGAACCCCTTCGCGAAGAAGGCCCCAGTCTACCACACTTTCCTTGGCACCCCCACAGTCCGACAATAGAAGACCTCTCTGAGGATCCTGATGGCTACTCTCCCCCCAGTCCCTCAGTACATGCGCTGGTCGGAGGTTCCAATAACTTGGGACAGGACGGACCACCCAGACCTTGTACCCACGGAGAACCAATACGCCATGGTCATCAACCCCTTGATTGACGGCGTGGAGTTCACCAAGTGTATGGTGTACAGTGGAAGCAGCATCAACATCATGTACCTGGATACACTGCAAAAGATGAACTTGACGGAGGCAAACCTAAGGCGGACCAATACCGTCTTCCACGACGTAGTTCCTGGTCGGGAGGCTAGGTCCCTTGGGTGCATTACACTTTAGGTAGCCTTTGGCGATGTTAATAACTACCGCCAGGAGCGCATGACCTTCGAGGTGGTCCCCTTCAAGAGCGTGTACCACGTCATATTCGGCCGCGACATATTCCACACGTTCATGACCAAGCCATGCTTCGTCTACAACAAACTCAAGATACCCGGACCAAACGGCATCATCACCATATCCGGAAGCTTTACCAAGGCAAGGGACTGCGAGATCAACGAAGCAGCCGTTGCAGAAGCTGTCCTCTACAACGAAGAATTCAAAGAGATCCAGAGCAAGGTCGATGACTCAGAGATGCCCGCGTCGAAGAAGCAAATCTCCGACTCCGCTCCTGCGTTCAAGGCCGCCATTGAGACCAAGCCGGTGGAACTTGTGGTAGGCGATGCCTCCAAGGTCACCGCCATTGGGACGAACCTGGATCCCAAATAGGAAAGCGCGCTCGTCGAGTTCCTCCGTGAGAACAGGTACATCTTCGCCTGGCAACTTGCCGACATGAAAGGTGTACCTAGGGAACTTGCCGAGCACAGCTTAAACATTGATCCAAAATCCAAACCAGTGAAACAACCTCTACGACGCTTTGGACATGAGAAGAGACGCGCCATTGGCAAAGAGATAGCTAGGTTACTTAAGGCTAGATTTATCCGAGAAGTCCTTCACACCCAATGGGTGGCCAATCATGTACTTGTCCCCCAAAAGGGAACCAATGAATTAAGAATGTGCGTTGATTACACCGGCTTGAACAAAGCATGTCCCAAAGATCCGTTTGCTTTGCCTCGCATTGACCAAGTCATTGACTCGACGGCTGGCTCGGAACTTTTGTGTTGTCTCGATGCATACTCAGGATACCACCAGATCAATATGAGGAAGTCGGACCAATTGACCACTTCATTCACTACCCCATACGGCACGTTTTGCTATGTCACGATGCCCTTTGGGCTAAAAAACGCAGGTGCTACCTACCAGCGGACAATGCAACATTGCCTTCATGACCAAATTGGTCGGAACGTTCACGCCTACATGGACGATATCGCGGTGATGTCTAAAAAGTCAAACAACTTAATCTCCGACTTAAAATAAACCTTCGATAATCTCTGGAAATACAACATGATGCTTAACCCTAAGAAGTGCGTCTTCGGGGTTCCAGCCGGCAAATTGTTGGGCTTCATCGTTTCCCAGCGTGGAATTGAGGTCAACCCGGAGAAAATCAAGGCCATCTTAAACATAAACCGTCCGACATGCCTAAAGGACATTCAACGACTAATAAGTTGTGTTGCAGCAGTTAGTCGGTTCGTCAGCCGACTTGGAGAGAAGGCCCTGCCGCTATACAAGTTGCTGAAAAAGGCAGACAAATTCACATGGACGGACGAGGCAGATGCAACATTGAAGCAGCTCAAGGAGATTCTTTCCTTAGCGCCCATCCTTGCAGCACCCGAGCCTGGAGAGTCCCTGTTAATTTACATAGCGGCAACCAAACGGGTTATCAGCATCATCGTCATCGTAGAGCGGAAAGAACCAGGCTATGAGCACGGAGTTCAACGACCAGTTTACTATGTAAGAGAGGTCTTGACGGAGTCTAAGCAGCATTACCCGCACTACCAAAAGATAGCTTATGGAGTATTCCTTGCTTCTCAGAAGCTGAGGCATTACTTTCAGGAGCACCCAATCACAGTGGCGAGCAAGACTCCATTGTCGGACATCATCAACACCAGCGATGCTACAGGAAGGGTCGCTAAGTGGGGCATTGAACTTGCCGCCTTCGAGATCACCTACAAGAGACGCGACGCTATCAAATCACAAGCCTTGGCGGATTTTGTTGCAGATTGGACGGAGATGCCAGACGCTACTCTGTTGCCAGAACCAGAGTACTGGGTGATGCACTTTGACGGATCAAAGCTGCTCAATGGCTCGGGGGCTGGTGTATTGCTACAGTCACCAACAGGAGACAAGCTACACTACGTTCTGCAGATCCACTTCGAGGCTACAAACAACATGGCGGAGTATGAAGCACTCATTCACGGACTACGTGTAGCCAAGGATATTGGCATCAAACGCATAGTTTGCTGTGGAGATTCCGACTTGGTTGCCCAGCAGGTGGCTGGCACCTGGAATGCGCGGAACCCTATGATGGCGGCATATCGAGACGAGGTGGACGAGATAGCCAAGAGTTTCTTGGCCTACGAGGTTAAGTATGTGCCTAGGGAATAAAACGAGGCGGCTGATCTGCTGTCTAAGCTAGGATCAGGGCACAAGCAAATCCCGCCAGGAGTTTTCCTCGAGCACCTGCGCACACCATCCGTGAAGGGAGCCGACATCGACAATCCGGATAGAGATGACCTTTCGTCAACATGGTGACTAAGGTCCCTACGGCTTGGACAAAACCGTTCATGGAATACCTCGAACACAGAACTTTGCCCGACGATGAAGTCGAAAGACGGCAAATAGTACGACGAGCAAAGGGTTATACCATAATCAATGGGCAACTCTACAAAAGGAGCACTACTGGTGTATACCTAAAGTGTGTTTCCCAGCTAGAAGGTATGGAAATCCTACGCGAAATCCATCTCAGAGCTTGCGGGCATCACGCCGCTCCTCGATCATTGGTCGCGAAAGCCTTCCGGCAAGGATTCTACTGGTTGACCGCGAAGGCGGACGACGACAAGCTAGTTAAGACATGCATGGGATGCCAGTATTATGCCCGACAACCACATGTTCCTGCTGAAGAACTGTGAACAATACCAATAACTTGGTCGTTTGCGGTATGGGGGCTAGACATGGTGGGACCGTTACAGACGGCACCTTGTGGGTTTACACATCTGCTTGTAGCAGTTGATAAATTCACCAAATGGATAGAAGCTAAACCCATTAGAAAGCTTGATGGGGCAACTGCCCTCAGGTTTGTCCAGGATCTAGTGGTTAGATTTTGTCTCCCACATAGCATTATCACCGACAATGGTAGCAATTTATCACTCGGAGAAGTGGAGGCATATTGCTGGGAGAAAGGCATCCGACTTGACCTTGCATCTGTGGCACACCCACAATCCAACAGTCAGGTTGAGCGAGCCAATGGATTAATTTTGCAGGGAATCAAGCCACGTCTTGAGGCACCGCTACAAAGAGCAGCTGGAGCCTGGGCAGAAGAATTGCCATCTGTGCTGTGGAGTTTACGAACTACACCCAACAGATCTACCGGCTACACTCCTTACTTCATGGTATACGGAGAAGAAGCTATCCTGCCTTCCGACATCCTCCACGATGCACCAAGAGTTGCCGCCTACGACGAGGATGACGCTGAAGAATCCAGACGCCTGGATGTGGACCTTCTCGAGGAGGAGCGCGTTTTGGCATGCCAAAGATCCGCCATCTACCAGCAGAAGCTACGCAGCTACCATAGTCGCCGCGTTCGGCATCGCTCGTTTAAAGAGGGGGATTTGGTGCTCCGACTTAAGCAGAAAATGTCACACAAATTATCCCCGCCATGGGAAGGACCGTTCATCATAAGCAAGGCGCTGCTCAATGGGTCTTACTACCTTGTTGACAATCGTGAACTAAAGGATAGACCCAACAAGGATCATAAGCGTAAGCGACGTGACCCGGATGATGACTGCCCGGAGCTTGATTGGCCATGGAACATAACACAGCTACGTCCTTTTTACACTTAGCATTTTTATCTAATTGTGTATCTCTTATATGATCAATGAAATAAAGTTCTTTGGTTCACTCATATTTCTGAGTCTTTTACCTCCTTTAGTGTCATTTTTGGATCATATAAAACCTTTATGCACAAGCTTTGCGTTTGCACCTGTGAAAATTTCGCCTACAGGCGTTAGCTTAAGTTTTCTGGTCTACACGTTCTTTGTCGTTTTTATGTGGATTCTGGAGTAGTGACTTTTGGCACTTATTGTCGGCGATTTTGTGCTCAGGTTATTGACGGTGCCATTGGGCATCATCACCTAAGCGCATGGTTCCGACAACGAGTCTTCTGACTCACGAAAAGTCAAGCATAAGAACCAAAGTAATGGATAAGCCAGCACTTGCTTAAAAAATATATACATGCTGGGAACTAAATTCTTAAGTAGCAGGACATAACAACCATTGTTTTCCGCCTTAAGTTACACCATCAAGTTTTTTCCCCCGCGCATCCACCAAAGGCAAAACAAATATTACATAGTGTTTTTCACTCTTTGGGCGCAGGAGACTTGGAAGCAGCATCGTCCCCAGCCGGAGAATCACCCTCAACATCGGCGCTATGATGAGACTCGGAGGAATCTTGGTTGACGCTGTCGATGGTGTTCATGGGCACGAAGACATCGATGTCCACCAACTCGGCGACTCTGGTGTCATAACCCGCGAGTGATGACAAGATGGCTTCGTGATCAATCTCTTTGCCGTCATCATCAACATCAGGGATGCCAGAGGTCACCGTATCGATGTCGGCATCTTCGTAGTGTGCATGCACCACTGAGAGCGCCATCCTCGCGCCAGCCCGTGCACATGAAGCTTTCCAGCTTATAACACGCTCGGGGGCTCGGCGCAGAATCTCTGAGTACTTCGTCATGGAGTCCGATGCCTTGATATATATCTGGAGGGGCTTAGCAATCTCCTTGGCTTGGGTGATGGCGGTGTTGATGAAGTTGCCGGCAAGAACCATGCGTTCCTTGTCCGAAGGAGGCGAGCGGGTTAAACCCATAGGCGCTGAAAATTCCGAGAAGGAGCGCATGAGTTCAATAAACTCTAAGTATCCATACTACAGAAATACAAGGCAGAGGACACTTACTGAAGATGCTGGCCTTAGCCTGCCAGACGGTGTCCGCCAAGGATTCCTTCTCTTGTTGGAGGAGCTTAAACGCCTCGCTGTGGCGATGGTTTTGCTCATCGGCAGCTTGCTTCTGATCTTTTAAGATCGCAAGCTCCTCCTTCAAGCGATTGATCTCCGTGGAGGCGGAATCTTGCAGGGATTTCATGGAATCCTCGTGCATCTTCAGCATCTCTTCCCTCTCCTTCTTAAGGATTTTGTTCTCACTGTCCAGCTGCTGGATGTGCTTGGACTGCTCGACAATATCCTTAGCCTTGGCAAGATGCTCTGCAAGTCGGAGAAAACAAAATACACAGTGAGTACTCGAAGAAGGAAGGCATAAAACCAAGAAGGAATGCGCAAAAAATAAAACAGACTCTTGTTTTTGATGATCTGTTCCTTCAAGATGGCAGTTTTACCCTTTCGGCTTCAAGATCTGCGCGCATCTTCTGGTACTTGTCGTTGGCCATGCCCCGCCGAGCATTCTCGTTCTGTGAAACAAAGGAAAAAGTTAAAACTGTTGTTTAGTCTGCTTGGAGAACCTAGTCGGAAACTTTCCATCTAGGCGCTCGGGGGCTACAACGAAAGTTTTTCAACTTAGCAATATGCTTAGCTTTTCTTTAAAGCATCTAGTCGGAGCTACTTCAGTTCTCGATTAGAAGCTTGGGGGCTACAGTATAAAGTTTTAACTCGGAAAATGCTTAGCTTTTCTTTAAGCATCTAGTTGGAACTAATTCAGTTACAACTAGAGGCTTGGGGGCTACAGTATTGAAAAATATAAACACTGCGTATGCTACTCTTACAGCATCTAGTCGGAATAGTTTCTTCCATATAAATGCTTGGGGGCTACAGTGAGAGCTCTTTCTAACTTAGGGCCTGTTTGTTTGGGCTGTGGCTGGCTGGCTGTGGCTGGCTGTGCAGCTGTGCAGGGAAAGCTGCTGTGCAGGAAAAGCTACTTTTCTGAGTTTGATTGTTTGGCAACTTGGCTGGCTGTCTGGCTGTGTGCTAAGGAATTGTCTGTAATGCCCCTGTAATTAATATAACACGTAAACTTCACTATTGAAGTACATAAACGCATATATTTATATTACATACATTATGTCACATATTGGTTTGTCCAAAATACATATCCAACCATTAAACAAATAAAGATAGTCGCATAATGAATATAGATACATCCACACCGATCAAACCGATCATCTTCTTCTAGCATTGTACAATGCAGTAGCGATGCGATCACGTGTTGAGTTCATGTCTACCGTGTGTACTCCACTCGGAGCAGTATCACCGACTGAACTACGCTTCTGAACCTCCAGCTTCTAGTCGTCAGGTCCCTTCTTGAGTCGTGATCCAGTCACCGTCCTGAAGGCTCACTCGCTAGGAGGTTGATCCAATAGGAATCGTCCTGCTGGACATACCCTATTCGGTATATCCCCATCAGCGATGGATTGGGCAAAGCGGCTCATGCAAGAACCATGCACCTAACTGCACATGCAAAGTAATAAGCGGTCAAATCTGTTGCAACGCGGCACTTGCCAAACGCCTCTGAATTTTGGTAAAACTGAGAAAAACTACGGAGGGCATGTTCAGTTACATAGTGGGCAGGTTCAGCTAGACCAAAGCTTAATATGTTATATATAGTTGACTGGATGTTTCAACTTTTGTCTTTCCATTCACTCATGTTCTGCGGCACCTTGTTCTTTTGATTTAAGATTTGACCCTCCCTTTAAAAGTCTTGTATTTCAACATTAAGAAATTGGCAGTTATTTAATTCTCATTTATTTCTTCAATTCTTGAAGCTATGTTAAGAGTCTTCCATCTTCTCCTATAATTTATCTCAATTTTTTTGTTTTTGAAATATGAATATTTGACTAACGGTTTTTTCTCAAAAATATTTTTAGAGGTGATTATCCTGGTTTTTAAACTTCAACCAATAATATCAACTTAGTTTATGCTGAACAATAAGTGCGTCGCACATGCTTGATTAATATGCAATACATCTCCACCGCTGCCTAATCTATTTCTGTATTATTCAACTCGTATTATTTATTTTCCAGCACAAGCTTGAATGGGTGCATATGTCTGTCTTAATTATCGTTGATAGTGTTATACAAGTTCAGAGTGCTGCATAAATTTCACCTGATCTCATGTCAATAAACTGGGCCAAGAATACTGACAAACATCAGTACTTTGTCTATAAAAGTATTGTCTCAGAACACCAAGATACTCATATAACCTATAAATCATCGAAGCACTGTCACGAACTGCAATACTGTTGCTTGCCTGGTCCTCATAAATAATACATCTTCAACAACACAGAAATCTATATGTTATATGAAGTGGTTCTTCTAACTATGTCAAAGTGAATGCAGGTTTAGCTCCAGCGCAGAAATAACTATGGGACTGTTATAACATGAAGTTATGTCTTGCGGTAGCTACAGTGCAGGTACATCTTCCTCGCTTTGTCCTATTTTTTATTATCTTGTGTTCTGTATTAGCCAGTAAGGGTAGATGTATTTCTTGTTGATGATGAACAATTAAGGAAGTGAAAGAAAGAAGCTAATTGGGCGAGGAACTGCAGATATAAAATACAAGGCAGAAGAAAGGATTTGGGGGCTGAGAAGAGATTGACGATATCTTGGACTGGAAATGGTCGGCCCGGGGGCGAGATAAGACGTGAGCGGCGGCAGGCAGCAGGTTCAGCGGCGGCGGGCAGCAGGTCAGGCGGCGGCGGCGGGCAGAAGGTCAGGCGGCGGCGGCCAGCAGGTCTGGCAGCAAGCAGCAGGGCACGGGAAAGTGGAGGACGCAGGCGATAAGGTACAGGACGGGTCGAGCAGCCTTTTTTTTACTGGGATAGTTTCGGGTGGCATCTGCTGTAAATATGGCTCATCCATATGTCCAAATTAGAAAACGGTTCGTTGGACTTTGCGGGAAGCTGCGGGAAGCACCCAACGACGTGCTTTGCCCGCGATGCCTATTTTGTAGAAGTACTTTGTCAAAAGCCTAACGCACAGCTTGCCGTTTGTTTCATTTTTCTGGCTTTTTCCAGTGAAGAAGTGGTCAAAAGCCCAAACAAACACCCCCTTAGTCACTCTTAGAGCATATAGATGCAAAACCTATGGTTTTCCCTCTACATCCTCGGGGGCTATAGTGGGATACTCATAATGAAATGCAAAAGGAAAAGTAAAACTTACAAGTGCAATAATCTTGAGGTTTGTAGCACTCTCGGCCAGCAGCTTGCCAAAGGAAATGCTATTTCCCCGCAAGATATCTGCTTGTCGGAGCAGCTCCTCAATACCGCACGTCGGAGATGACGGCACTCCTCCAGGAACCATAGTTGTGTTACTCGGCAGGAGCGCCGGGTAAACTATCTTAGAGAACTTGAAGGGTTTTTGGGGAGTAGGGGCGCCGCCTTCGGCAGAGGTACCAGCTCCCATTGCCGCCTTGCCGCTACCGATGGCATCCTTAGCCGGAGCTTCAGCCATTTGTAGAGCAACGCTCTCCTGCGTCGCCTGCTCGCCGACAACAGCGAGTTCGGTAGAAGCGCCAGAATCCACTTCCATGGCGGAAGGGCCTGGTGCCTCCTGGGCTTGAGAGCTTGTCGGGGCAGAGGAAGGCTTGACGGCAGGAGTAGCAGGGGCGATGACGGGGGAGGAGTCGCGATGCAGCATATCTTTGATATTTCTAGAAGCCCCCAAATTCTTGGAGGTCTTCTTGAGGCTGGTTGTGGCTTTCTTCCTGAAACGTGCAAAGTGCATAAGTACAGGAACAAGACAGATAAATAAGACAATGTCGGAGAATGAGAAGCTTACACTAGGGGGGGTGCTTTGGCAAAAATCTCGGTGGCTTTTCTCTTTTCCGCCTCCAGGGCGGCGGTAGTCTTCTTGGAGGCTCCACCCTCCGTCTTCTTCTTCTTCTTGTCTCCATCGGCAGCATCAGAGGTGGACCTCTTCCGCTTTCGCGCCAACGGGACATCGTCGTCGGACATGACCGTGACTTCCTTCATCTTTGGATCGTAGATTTGGGCAGTCAGGTTGTCCTCATCTAGATCGCTAAGCTGTTAAGTTAGAAATCACCGTGTTAGATGAAGTGGTAATGGCAAGACGGAGAAATTGGAGTATATGTCGTACATGGAAAATACATATCTACCTTTGGGAACTTGCCGTCTACGTACATGTCGCAGGTGATGGTGACCACGCTTCTTATCCTTCACCTTGACGATGTCCTTCAGGCGGAGCTTGACGGAGTCACTCGATTATCCACGGAGATCCGGAGGGTATCCCTTCGATCACTGGTATACTCGTGCATGAACTTCGCGCAGTGCTGTAGAGGCTGGATTCTCCTGATGAACCAACACATGGCCAGGTCCAAGCCGGTCAAACCATCTCTACGAACCATTCGATCCGCAATATTGCTAGAGAAGTGTCGAGGTCAGAGGGAAGGGAGGCATGGGATCTCCGTGTGGAAACTTCAGCAGCAGCTCCATCCGCGAAGTCCGGGTACGTTACTTCTCGGCCCGTAGACGTACATCCGCTGCCAGTTTTTGCATGACTCGTGGCCGACGATGTCGGGGAACCGCCGACCAGGTCAGATCTTGAAGCTTATGGTGCCTCAGTTCCCAAGCTCCTCCTTACTATGTCCAGATTCACGTTTGACGGTGAAGAAGTACACGAACAAGTCTAACCTAGGCCTAATCCCTAGGTAACCCTCACAAAGTGCCACGAAGTTGCTAAGCACTAAGATTCTATTGGGGGAGAGGTTATGGGATTGGACCTTGTAGTGGTTCAATACAGAGAGAAAGAAGTGGGAGATGGGCAGAGAAACACCGCGTACTAGCTGAGCCTTGAGGTACACCTTTTCTCCGGCTTGGGGAGAAGGTGTCACCTCGCCGGCCGGTGCCGCCCGCCAGGCGAGCCCCTCCGTTGCGGGGAGGTAGCCTTCGGCGACCATCTCTTGGATGTCGCGGTCGGTGATGTCCGAGCCGCGCCAGTCGCCCTTGTGCAAGTCTGGCTCTTCTTCCAGAGGCTCTAGCGCCGCCAGGTTATGGTCGCCGCCGGTGGTTTCGATCACCGCTGATGCGGGGATGACCAGGCCATCTGGGGGCACGACGACGGAGCTCGCCGGCTTCGCCGTGGCTTCGCTCAACGCCGCCATCGATGGGGAGGAGCTGCTGCTGGCCATGGGGTGCTGGAAGGATGCGACTGATGTAGCATCCCATTTGTCTAACAACTGTAATGCTACTTGGTTTAGTAATATAATGGCTACTTCCTACATATAATTGTTGCATCATCATGTGATCATGCTCATGTCATCATGCCACCTTGCATTTGAGCATCATACAAAACCCCTTTTGTTTTGGTTCTTATCTCATATGCATTATTATTGGTATTTGCCTCTTGATATTGTATTTGGTTCTTGATATATTGTTAAATGCCCAAGTTGAGTTGGGGGCATATCTTTTATTGACTCCACCACCCTTTCTTTCACCACTTTGTAATTCCACCATCCAATTAATATGAGCTTGGCATTTTAATTGAGATTACTTCTAGCTCATGTGGGTTGGGTGGATCCCACTCATAATCTTTTGCTTGGCCTTACTCCATCTTTGGGGATGCACATAAATAAATGCCATGGGATATTATTTTGTTCTCACAAGATAAAACCTAGCATTTAATGCATTGGCATGGGCCATGCAACCATCATCAACTTTGGGCATCTTATGGTTTTATTTGAATTCTTGAGTGGGTTATCTCTGTCTTTGTTCCTGCCTTTGGGCTGGATCCATTTCAATCTTGCTCATACCTCATCACCTCTTTTCTTCTTTCTCTTTTGGCCATCTTGTTGAGCTTGTGTGGATCATGCTTGATCTAATCAAGACACCAAACCCTCTATCTCTCTCCCTCTCTCTTACCCTCTAGCTAAACCCTACCCCCTAATCACCATACCCCATCAAACCCTAAACCCTACCCCCCTCTTTAAACCATCCCCATCCATGCATGATTATGTGTACATGCACAAGCCCTAAGCCCCCCTCTCTCGGCCTCTCTCTCACCTAGCTAACCACCCCAAACAAAAACCCTATCCGAGCCATGCCTCTCTCTCTCTCTCGGCCCCTCCTCTCTCTACCATGCCTGCCCCACCTGGCCACCCTCTCCCTGGCCACCCTCTCCCTGGCCCCACCCCCAGCTCTCTCTCTCTCTTTCCACCAAACCCTAAGACCAACCCTTGCCAAGCCCAACCCTAGACCCGAGCCTACCCCCTCTCCTTTCTCTCTCTTTTCTCTCCCAGCCTGTGGCCCCAGCCGAGCCTGCCCCTGGCCCCGCCATGACCACCTGGCCCACCTGGCAGCCGCTCCCCCAGACCTGCCTGGCCTCCATGCCGAGCACGTGAGGGAGGAGAGCAAAAAGGTGGCCGAAGCCACCTTCCCCTCCCCCACGCCAACCACCTCACCCCCGTTCTTATCTACTGCCTCCCTCCTCTCTGCCTCTCCCAGATCCCCCCAGAGGCCCTGCCTCGCCTCCCTTCTCCCGCTACACCACCATCTACCCCGACGCCGGCCACCACCGTCGGACTCCTTCCTCCCTGTCGATCCGGGAGGCGCAGGCGAGCAGCAGCGTGTCGAGGAGTACTAGGAGACCCCCTGCAGCAGCCCCGTGCACGGAACCGCGAAGAGGAGGCCCCAGAACCCCTGCCCCAGCGCGAGCCCGACGGAACCGTAGCTCCGCCGGTGCGCCAGCTTCGCCGACGACCGTGACCGCCTCGAGCCGATCCATCTACACCGACGCCCTCACGGTGAGCCCACGGACCCCCTAGACCTGCTCCTGGCCCTCTTCGTTTCCTGTCGGCGCCGTGCGTTTCGTCGAGCAGCCTACGCGCGCGCTCCGCTCGCTGGCGTCTGCACGCTCGCGCTCCGCGCAAACCCTATCTAGCCGCGCGGGCGCAACCCTGCAGCAACCTTCCCACCACCTCAGCGGCAGCCGCCTCTGTGCGCACGCCCGAGAACCACGTTCGATCCCCACCCCCGCTCTGTCGCGCGCCGGCCGTCCACAGACGCGGAAGAAAAACAGTGCACGCGTTGGCACTTTGCACTTAACCCCATGCTCCTTTTTGCCCCTGGACCTTAATTAATTAATAACTCTAGTTCTATAACTCCGAATTTGACAAATGATATGTCTAAAATGATCAGCTCGACGAGACCTTTCTGTTTATGCTATCCATGACTTAAATTGCAGCATGCATCATATAAATATATAGTATACAGCAACTATTATGACAATAAAATGTGACCAAAACTCGATAAAAATGTTATTTCTGGTATTCTACCCCTCACCCATGCCATGCTACATTATTGCCATACAACTTGTGCATCATTCATCATGGCATGATTGTTTGCTTGTCGCATTTCATTCATATGCGTGTGCACTTTATTTATGTTGGCCCTTGTTTGTTTGGTTCTTTGTCGAATAGACCCTGAGCAGGGGATATATCAAGAGAACCAGGAGCACTACCCAGATCCGTCTCTCGCTTCAACTGAGTTGCCAGGCAAGCACTACCACATGCTTGCATCCATACAGTACATATTGCCTCTATCTTATTCTTGCATCATTGAGTCGCGATTGCATTAAACTGAATCCCAAGTATTGCATAGCCTTTACTTTTAAACCCCACCAAGCTTGTTCCTCCATCCCATGAGCCATTACTACAGGAGTTGTTTGAGCCATGCGAGTCGTAGAACAGCATGCGTAGGGTATGTGAGAGTCTGATGGATAACGAGGTACCTAAACAACTTAACCTGAGTAGTAATGGGATAACTAATGAAAGTGGCACCGGTGAGCAATATCTGCTATTTGGTTTTTCCTGCTCACTTGTGTCCCGTAGGACCCCGAGTACTTGAAACCTGTTCCTTGAATATTCGCGCTATCCACATCCGGGAGGCTTATGGGACCCCCCTGAGCCAGAGCTTGATTCATTCTTATTTCTTGGGGCCACAAACTAGTTCGAGGTTTTATTTACTATTCCGTACTTATGCCATGTGTACTGCTTAATTTAAGATTGTGCGAGGAGCACACTGTACTGTTTAGGTAAGCGGAGTGTTTTCGCGGTATCGACAAGCCCAGTCACACTTTCGGGTTCCCGGTCGTTTACAGCCATTGTCGCAAACCTTGAGTCCGTCTCGGAGTCAGCTAGCTTCGTTGCGGGTCTACTCAATGGGGTGGCCCCCTGAAATATTTCTGAATCCTGTGATTGCTTTGTCGTGAAGGCCTCGTTGGGTTTTGATTTGGTTTTTCCGAGGTTGATCGAGTGTGTGTTGCTATTTGTGCACCCCTGCAGGGTAAAACTTTCAGAAAGCCGTGTCCGTGGTTATGGACGACTTGGAGCACAGTTTCTCGATCATAGACAAGCATAACTAAAGTACCGCTTTTAATTTGACTAAGTAACTGACTAGTAAATAGTGCAACACTCATGGAATGGTTAATAAAACTGCCAATGGATGGGGGGTTGTTTGTCCGCTTCCTCGTCGGTAAGCGAGGAGGAGGATGGATCTGGTGATATTACTGTTATATCTGTTGTCATTAATTCACGGACATCCGTCTATCTTTGGTTAGGCGGATGGTTAGCAAGAATCTATAGAACTGTTAGGGTTTATCTTTTGCTGCAATTGTGTCACCCCAGGTTGTGTCCCCTTTAGAGGCATAAAGACTTGCTGAGTACCCTTAGGGTCTCACATGATAAATTATTGGTTCAGATGAACAGGTACACTCGCAGGACGGATACTGGGTGGAGGAGGCTGATGATGTGGGCAACGATCGTTTGGTGTAGAGATTCCGGGAACGGGGATCCGTGAGATCTGTGGGCGGGATGTGCTTATTTATGAGGCATCTTATGCCAATTTGCTTCTTATCTGTACTCGGATCTTGTTTGTCGCTTCCGCCTGATACTCTGATGTGTGATGTATGAGGAATTATCCTAAAATATTATATCTATCTAGGTCATTTGAATCTTGCCGTATGGCGTTGCTATTTTTCCTTTCTTTCTAGATGGTATGGCTCTGATGTACTATTGTATGTTGGCTTGCATACATACTCATTTGTGTATGTAGTTGATCCCTTCGCCTGCCGATTACGCCGCCCGTACTTGTCCTGATGAATGGAAATGGTTGGGACGGCCGAAAGGTCTACCCGTGAGTGGCTTTTGGGCCCCACCGTACTATTTCAACCATTTCCGCTCATCCAGGCTTGTATCTAGGAGCGTAATTCACCGAGGTAGTTACAATTGGTATCAGAGCCATCCCGACCTTCAGGGTCTCAGCCAAATGGTCGTTGTCAGTCTAGCAAATATTTTTGGTAGTTATGTATACTAGGGAAAAACAAAACGCGAGAGTAGGACTGCTTCCACTTTTCTTCTTACCCACCCACCCACCCTTTTCTGGTAAGGAAGTGTAACATTTTCAATCCTCTTCTTAAAAATTTCAAACTAGGACTCACGTGTTCTGGGTTTCTGTAGTACCATAGGTTGTGTGTTTGTGTGTGTGTGTGTGTAATTCCTTGTCTATCTGTTGCATCCAAGTTGTTATCTAATCAGCCTTTTGGTCATCAACTGTTGGTACATTCCATACCGACAGGCTTTTGCAAACCAACGCGATCTGTCTTACTCTTTGTTATCCGACGTTATCTTGTTTGGGGTGTTCGTTTCCGTAGTTACTAATCTTTAGGTTCATCGTGAGAAGAAGGGGTTAGGATATGTGTTCCACTTATTCATGTGCGGAGTAATGATTTGAGTGCGGGATGGAGTCGCGACCATACCACTACTCTTATCATTCGCTTTTGTATATTGAATTGGTAGAGTCACTAATCTTGATTCGTTAAGTAATTTTGCGCATCTATTGGTATTTTAATGCCGAAATTTGTGGAAAAATTTTCTTTGATATATTTGTGTACCACACTCTTTTTCAGTCGTGTGCGATATGCTTAATATCTTCTAGGTGCTTTGAACTTTGTTGATATTTTAATATCATCTTAGTAAATTGTATCCTTTAATCTTGGTTAAATCCATCTTGGTACTATTTTGGATTATTATTATTCTCCATTATAGTACTGACTTGTGTTTTATATCAATCACAGGATGGCTCCACCACGCCGCACTGATGAGGACATTCCACCGGAACTGGGGTCCGCATTGTCAAACATCGCCAACGCCTTGGCAGCAATGCAGCAGAACCAACAGCGCTTTGAAGAGAGTGTTCGGAGGAATGAGTTTGCTCCACTACCTCCACCTCCCAAGCGAGGAGACATCAAAAGCTTCCTGAAGTTCAACCCTCGTCAATTTGATGTTTCTGATCGACCACTGGATGCGGATGATTGGTTGCGTGAGATGTCAAGGCTACTCGAGACTGCTGATGTTCCTGAGCAAGAGTGGGTAAAGTGTGCTACTCACCTTCTGAAGGGAGATGCAGCTCTATGGTGGGAGAATTACCTGAAGGCAAACTGCATTGGGTTTCAGCCTACTTGGGAACGGTTCACTGGGGCATTCAAAGAGCAGTATCTGTCAGAAATTGTCATGGAAAGGATGAAGGAAGCGTTTCTCAACCTTAAGCAGGGAAATGATAATGTCAACACCTACATCAGGAACTTCATGAACCTTTCTCGTTATGGTGGCGATGAGATCTCCGATGACAAGAAGAAGCAAAAGAGGTTCAGGCAAGGGCTCAATGCATTGATTAAATATGCAATCACACATGCAAGGCCGGCGTCTTTTCTGGAACTTCAGCATACAACTCTCCAGGAAGAAGCAAGTAGGCAAGTGTTTGAGGAGACAAAGAAACACAACCGAGATGCACCAAGCTCTGCAGCTATGTCAGCTCCTTCTAAGCGGCGTGTCTGGGTTCCTAACACCCCACCGTCGCTCCCGGCTTCACCAAGACCTTCAAGCTACGCGGCAAGGCCACCAAACTTCATCACTGCTGCTCCCAGGGGCTACACCCACAACTACCCTGGAGCGCCTGGCGGAGTCCCTGGCTACGTTGCTCCACGTCCACCTGGTGCTTGCTTCACGTGTGGAGACCCTGGGAATCTGAGCTGGAACTGTCCGTTGAAGAACAAAGCTCTTCCCCCACCCCCTCCAAGATCTGCGGCAAGCTCTCCTTTGGTTCGTGCACCACCACCTCGGGCTCTCAACATCAACACCAAGCCCGGGTCTACTGTTGCTCGTGCCAACTGTGTCAACGCCGCTCAAGCTGAGCATGCACCTGGAGTTGTGATGGGTATGCTTTCCGTTAACTCAGTCCCTGCACGAGTTTTGTTTGATTCTGGTGCATCGCATTCTTTTGTTTCTATCAAGTTTGCAAGTGACAATGGGTTAGCGGCGGATCCTCTTCTTAAGCGGTTAATGGTTCTTTCTCCTGGAGCAACAATGGTAGCTTCTAAAATCAGCCATGGCAATCAAATTGAGATTGGTGGCTCTTCGTTCTCGGCATCCTTAATTGTTCTGGGCAATTCTGACATTGATGTCATCTTGGGCATGGATTGGTTGACGGCAAATGCAGCTGTGATTGATTGTGCTGAACGCTCGGTTTCTCTGAAGATTCCTGAAGGCCATATAGTCTTTTCTCCAAGTCTGACTCCTGCTGTCCAGCTTTTCTCTTTGGCGGCTCTGAATGATGATGCTATGGAAGCTATTCAGAGTGTACCGGTGGTCTGTGAGTTTCCGGATGTCTTTCCTGAAGAGTTGCCGGGTATGCCTCCGGATCGTGAGGTTGAGTTTGTAATTGAGCTTGAACCTGGAACGGCTCCTATCTCCAAGCGGCCTTATAAAATGGGTCCTGCTGAGTTGGCTGAACTTAAACGACAACTTGATGAACAAGAGAAGTTGGGTTTTATTCAACACAGTACTTCTTCTTGGGGTAGCCCAACAATCTTTGTGAAGAAGCGTGACAGGACTGATAGACTTTGTGTTGACTATCGGGCTCTCAATGCTAAAACCATCAAGAATAAATATCCCCTTCCGCGGATTAATGATCTCTTCGATCAGCTAGCTGCAGCTGTGGTGTTCTCTAAGCTCGACTTGAGAAGTGGTTACCACCAAATCAAGATTCGCAAGGAAGATGTGCCCAAAACAGCTTTCACCACCCGCTATGGCCTGTATGAGTACATAGTCATGTCTTTCGGTCTCACCAACGCACCTGCTACCTTCTCAAGGCTTATGAACTCGGTCTTCATGGAGTACCTGGATAAGTTCGTTGTGTTCTATCTGGATGACATCCTGGTCTATTCTAAGTCAAAGGAAGAACATGAAGAACACCTTCATTGTGTCCTGAACAAGCTTCGTGAGAACCGCTTGTACGCAAAGTTCTCAAAGTGTGAGTTCTGGCTGCCTCAAGTAACCTATCTTGGTCACGTCATCTCTGCCAAGGGCATTGCAGTCAACCCGGAAACTGTAAAGACAATTGTTGAATGGCTTCCACCTGTTAATGTCAAAGAAGTGCGGAGTTTCCTCGGTTTGGCTAGTTATTGCCGTCGCTTCGTTCAGAACTTTTCGAAGATAGCGAAGCCTCTTACCGATCTCCTCAAGAAAGGCAAGAAATAACTTTGGACTCCTGCATGTCAAGCAAGCTTTGAGACACTCAAAGAGAAGCTCACTTCCACACCAATCTTGGTTCCTCCGGATACATCCAAGCCTTTCCAGATATTCTGTGACGCCTCTTTGCAAGGATTGGGTGCGGTCCTTATGCAAGAAAAGCAAGTGGTTGCTTATGCCTCTCGACAGTTGAAGACGCATGAGATCAACTATCCCACACATGACCTCAAGCTAGCAGCAGTTGTCTTTGCTTTGAAACTTTGGAGGCACTACTTGCTTGGCAACCGTTGTGAGATTTTTTCTGACCACAAGAGTTTGAAGTATATCTTCACTCAGCCTGATCTCAACCTTCGGCAGAGGAGATGGATTGAAGCAATCAATGATTTTGATTTGACCATCAACTACACACCGGGCAAAGCTAAGGTCATGGCCGATGCTCTCAGCCGCAAAGCTTATGTCAACAACCTCATGATGGAAGAGCAGCAACCTCTCTTGTGCGAGGAATTCCGTCAGCTCAACCTTGAAGTTGTGGAACAAGGGCATCTCCTGAACCTTCTGGCTACTCCTCTCTTGGAAGAAAAGATTCGCTTTCGTCAGCGTGGTGATCCGCACACCATAAAGATCATCTCCAAACTTGAGCTTCTGAAGTATGAGTCCTTCCACATCGATGATCAAGGCACGCTTTTCTTTGAACACCGGATGTTTGTTCCGAATTACCCGGGTTTGAGAGAGCAAGTTCTTAAGGAGGCGCACGATTCTGTTCTATCTATCCACCCTGGCAGCACAAAGATGTACATGGACTTGAAAACACAATATTGGTGGCCTGGTTTGAAACGGTATTGTGCCAAGTATGTCTCGGAGTGTGATGTGTGCCGTAGAGTGAAAGCTGTCCATCAGAAACCTTTCGGTCTTCTTCAGCCATTGAAACCCCCGGAATGGAAATGGGAGAAAGTAGAGATGGATTTCATCACTGGTTTTCCAAGGTCGCAGAAGGGCAACAATGCAATCTTTGTTGTCATTGACAGGCTTTCCAAAGTGGCTCATTTCTTCCCCGTCAAGGAAACAATTTCTAGAATTCAGTTGGCTGAGCTCTATATCAACAGAATTGTCTCTCTGTATGGGGTTCCGCTTGAGATCAGTTCAGACCGTGGGAGCATCTTCACTTCCAAGTTCTGGGAAAGTTTCCAAAATGCTTTGGGAACAAAGTTGAACTTCAGCACAGATTACCACCCTCAGTCGCAAGGACAAGTTGAAAGGATCAATCAGATTCTGGAGGATATGCTTCGTGCTTGCGTCATCTCTTTTGGCATGAAGTGGGAAGAATGTCTTCCTTATGCTGAATTCTCTTACAACAACAGCTTCCAGAAAAGTCTGAAGATGGCACCATTCGAGGCTCTCTATGGTCGCAAGTGCAGAACTCCGATTGGTTGGTCAGGTGCAGGAGAAAGAATTTGGTTTGGCCCTGACATTGTAACTCAAGCGGAGGAGAAGGTGCACATCATTCTTGAAAATCTAAAGATTGCTCAAAGTCGACAGAAGAGCAATTATGACAGGAAGCACATGGACATGGTGTATGTCCCTGGTGATCTCGTGTACCTTCGTGTCACTCCCATGAAAGGCACACACCGTTTTGGTATCAAAGGAAAGCTGGCTCCTAGATACATCGGTCCCTTCAAAATTCGTGGTAGAAGAGGAGAAGTTTCTTATGCCCTGGAGCTCCCGGAGAAACTCAAAGTTCATGATGTTTTCCACATCTCTCAACTCAAGAAGTGCTTCAAGGATCCCGGCAGGACCGTGGATCATGAGCTAATCAATCTCCAAGAAGACCTGTCTTATCAAGAACACCCCACCAAAATCCTTGAGACCGCAGAAAGAAGGACTCGCAACAAGTCCATCAAGTTTTGCAAGGTGCAGTGGTCGCACCATTCTGTTGATGAAGCCACTTGGGAGCGTGAAGATGAACTCCGTGTCAACTATCCTACCCTCTTTGAGTCTTCTTCTTCCTAGAATCTCGGGGCGAGATTCCTGTTTAGTGGGGGAGAGTTGTAGCATCCCATTTGTCTAACAACTGTAATGCTACTTGGTTTAGTAATATAATGGCTACTTCCTACATATAATTGTTGCATCATCATGTTATCATGCTCATGTCATCATGCCACCTTGCATTTGAGCATCATACAAAACCCCTTTTGTTTTGGTTCTTATCTCATATGCATTATTATTGGTATTTGCCTCTTGATATTGTATTTGGTTCTTGATATATTGTTAAATGCCCAAGTTGAGTTGGGGGCATATCTTTTATTGACTCCACCACCCTTTCTTTCACCACTTTGTAATTCCACCATCCAATTAATATGAGCTTGGCATTTTAATTGAGTTTACTTCTAGCTCATGTGGGTTGGGTGGATCCCACTCATAATCTTTTGCTTGGACTTACTCCATCTTTGGGGATGCACATAAATAAATGCCATGGGATATTATTTTGTTCTCACAAGATAAAACCTAGCATTTAATGCATTGGCATGGGCCATGCAACCATCATCAACTTTGGGCATCTTATGGTTTTATTTGAATTCTTGAGTGGGTTATCTCTGTCTTTGTTCCTGCCTTTGGGCTGGATCCATTTCAATCTTGCTCATACCTCATCACCTCTTTTCTTCTTTCTCTTTTGGCCATCTTGTTGAGCTTGTGTGGATCATGCTTGATCTAATCAAGACACCAAACCCTCTATCTCTCTCCCTCTCTCTTACCCTCTAGCTAAACCCTACACCCTAATCACCATACCCCATCAAACCCTAAACCCTACCCCCTCTTTAAACCATCCCCATCCATGCATGATTATGTGTACATGCACAATCCCTAAGCCCCCTCTCTCGGCCTCTCTCTCACCTAGCTAACCACCCCAAACAAAAACCCTAGCCGAGCCATGCCTCTCTCTCTCTCTCGGCCCCTCCTCTCTCTACCATGCCTGCCCCACCTGGCCACCCTCTCCCTGGCCACCCTCTCCCTGGCCCCACCCCCAGCTCTCTCTCTCTCTCTCTCTCTTTCCACCAAACCCTAAGACCAACCCTTGCCAAGCCCAACCCTAGACCCGAGCCTACCCCCTCTCCTTTCTCTCTCTTTTCTCTCCCTGCCTGTGGCCCCAGCCGAGCCTGCCCCTGGCCCCGCCATGACCACCTGGCCCACCTGGCAGCCCCTCCCCCAGACCTGCCTGGCCTCCATGCCGAGCACGTGAGGGAGGAGAGCAAAAAGGTGGCCGAAGCCACCTTCCCCTCCCCCACGCCAACCACCTCACCCCCGTTCTTATCTACTGCCTCCCCCCTCTCTGCCTCTCCCAGATCCCCCCAGAGGCCCTGCCTCGCCTCCCTTCTCCCTCTACACCACCATCTACCCCGACGCCGGCCACCACCGTAGGACTCCTTCCTCCCCGTCGATCCGGGAGGCGCAGGCGAGCAGCAGCGTGTCGAGGAGTACTAGGAGACCCCCTGCAGCAGCCCCGTGCACGGAACCGCGAAGAGGAGGCCCCAGAACCCCTGCCCCAGCGCGAGCCCGACGGAACCCTAGCTCCGCCGGTGCGCCAGCCTCGCCGACGACCGTGACCGCCTCGAGCCGATCCATCTACACCGACGCCCTCACGGTGAGCCCACGGACCCCCTAGACCTGCTCCTGGCCCTCTTCGTTTCCTGTCGGCGCCGTGCGTTTCGTCGAGCAGCCTGCGCGCGCGCGCTGCTCGCTGGCGTCTGCACGCTCGCGCTCCGCGCAAACCCTATCTAGCCGCGCGGGCGCAACCCTGCAGCAACCTTCCCACCACCGCAGTGGCAGCCGCCTCTGTGCGCACGCCCGAGAACCGCGTTCGATCCCCACCCCCGCTCTGTCGCGCGCCGGCCGTCCACAGACGCGGAAGAAAAACAGTGCACGTGTTGGCACTTTGCACTTAACCCCATGCCCCTTTTTGCCGCTCAACCCGCGATCCCCCTGACCCCACTGTCTGTGTCTCTGGGTTTTTGCAAAAAGGCTCTCGACTTTAGTTGCAATCAACCCGCAGTCCCCTCCCCTTTGTCCTGTGCGCGTGTTGGGTCCAGTCAGCCTGGCCCCACCCGTCAGCGGCAGTGGCTAGGTCTGCCTGGGTACCAAAAGACTTTCTGTTTCCCTGTTTAATTCAAATCTTTTTCAAATTAAATTAAATTCAAATTTCAATTCTGTTTTCAAATAACTTTAAAATTATAAATCCAAATTTAACTATAATATATGTTTTTGAATCAGAAAAATGTGAGGATTTCAAATATGCTATCCAAATTACCTTTTGCACATTTAAAATTTCAAGTTGATTTAAATTACAATCAAATGCCCCTGGACCTTAATTAATTAATAACTCTAGTTCTATAACTCCGAATTTGACAAATGATATGTCTAAAATGATCAGCTCGACGAGACCTTTATGTTTATGCTATACATGACTTAAATTGCAGCATGCATCATATAAATATATAGTATACAGCAACTATTATGACAATAAAATGTGACCAAAACTCGATAAAAATGTTATTTCTGGTATTCTACCCCTCACCCATGCCATGCTACATTATTGCCATACAACTTGTGCATCATTCATCATGGCATGATTGTTTGCTTGTCGCATTTCATTCATATGCTTGTGCACTTTATTTATGTTGGCCCTTGTTTGTTTGGTTCTTTGTCGAATAGACTCTGAGCTGGGGATATATCAAGAGAACCAGGAGCACTACCCAGATCCGTCTCTCGCTTCAACTGAGTTGCCAGGAAAGCACTACCACATGCTTGCATCCATACAGTACCTATTGCCTCTATCTTATTCTTGCATCATTGAGTCGCGATTGCATTAAACTGAATCCCAAGTATTGCATAGCCTTTACTTTTAAACCCCACCAAGCTTGTTCCTCCATCCCATGAGCCATTACTACAGGAGTTGTTTGAGCCATGCGAGTCGTAGAACAGCATGCGTAGGGTATGTGAGAGTCTGATGGATAACGAGGTACCTAAACAACTTAACCTGAGTAGTAATGGGATAACTAATGAAAGTGGCACCGGTGAGCAATATCTGCTATTTGGTTTTTCCTACTCACTTGTGTCCCGTAGGACCCCGAGTACTTGAAACCTGTTCCTTGAATATTCGCGCTATCCACATCCGGGAGGCTTATGGGACCCCCCTGAGCCAGAGCTTGATTCATTCTTATTTCTTGGGGCCACAAACTAGTTCGAGGTTTTATTTACTATTCCGTACTTATGCCATGTGTACTGCTTAATTTAAGATTGTGCGAGGAGCACACTGTAATGTTTAGGTAAGCGGAGTGTTTTCGCGGTATCGACAAGCCCAGTCACACTTTCGGGTTCCCGGTCGTTTACAGCCATTGTCGCAAACCTTGAGTCCGTCTCGGAGTCAGCTAGCTTCATTGCGGGTCTACTCAATGGGGTGGCCCCCTGAAATATTTCTGAATCCTGTGATTGCTTTGTCGTGAAGGCCTCGTTGGGTTTTGATTTGGTTTTTCCGAGGTTGGTCGAGTGTGTGTTGCTATTTGTGCACCCCTGCAGGGTAAAACTTTCAGAAAGCCGTGTCCGCGGTTATGGACGACTTGGAGCACAGTTTCTCGATCATAGACAAGCATAACTAAAGTACCGCTTTTAATTTGACTAAGTAACTGACTAGTAAATAGTGCAACACTCATGGAATGGTTAATAAAACTGCCAACTGATGGGGGGTTGTTCGTCCGCTTCCTCGTCGGTAAGCGAGGAGGAGGATGGATCTGGTGATATTACTGTTATATCTGTTGTCATTAATTCACGGACATCCGTCTATCTTTGGTTAGGCGGATGGTTAGCAAGAATCTATAGAACTGTTAGGGTTTATCTTTTGCTGCAATTGCGTCACCCCAGGTTGTGTCCCCTTTAGAGGCATAAAGACTTGCTGAGTACCCTTAGGGTCTCACACGATAAATTATTGGTTCAGATGAACAGGTACACTCGCAGGACGGATACTGGGTGGAGGAGGCTGATGATGTGGGCAACGATCGTTTGGTGTAGAGATTCCGGGAACGGGGATCCGTGAGATCTGTGGGCGGGATGTGCTTATTTATGAGGCATCTTATGCCAATTTGCTTCTTATCCGTACTCGGATCTTGTTTGTCGCTTCCGCCTGATACTCTGATGTGTGATGTATGAGGAATTATCCTAAAATATTATATCTATCTAGGTCATTTGAATCTTGCCGTATGGCGTTGCTATTTTTCCTTTCTTTCTAGATGGTATGGCTCTGATGTACTATTGTATGGTGGCTTGCATACATACTCATTTGTGTATGTAGTTGATCCCTTCGCCTGCCGATTACGCCGCCCGTACTTTTCCCGATGAATGGAAATGGTTGGGACGGCCGAAAGGTCTACCCGTGAGTGTCTTTTGGGCCCCACCGTACTATTTCAACCATTTCCGCTCATCCAGGCTTGTATCTAGGAGCGTAATTCACCGAGGTAGTTACAACTGACGCAGAGGAGGACTAGGGTTTTCGAGGTTTCTCGCGGAGAGCTCGAGGAGGCGTGCGGCTAGAGGAAGAAGACGATGACGCGAGAGGAATGAGGTAAAAAGTGGAAAGTGTCCCACGGTTACTATTTATCATGCTCTGCGTCAATATTCGTGCAGCTGATCGGACGGTTGCCGCGTAGACGACGTGTTCGTGAACGTGCGCGGTAATTTCGCCACGTCTCCAACCGTCGCCGCCAACGGTTCTTATCGCTCGCGCGGGAAAATCGGATATGATTGCGTTCTCTGCATGTGTGAGTTACGAGGCGTCGCTGACCTAAGCCTACGTCGTCCTAGCTGACACGGGTAGATGAGCCGTCGCATCGAAGATTCCGGCATGGACGGATTTAATCCGACTACGGAAGAGTACGATGGAAGATTCAGCATTTCTCCGGCTTACCGTTCGAAGACGGAGAAAACCTTGTAGGGTTCTTTGGGGGGACTACAAGATATTGCTTGACGATTTGCTGACATCCATCTAGACGGAGCATTCAACGTGAAGAGGCAAGATGGCGCAAGATCTCGGAGTTCTCCGGGGGCTACTGTTGGGGATATGCTATATGGGTATCCTTATAGCATGTCTCTTATCCGACTAACCCGGGTGGCACATAGTCGGTAGCATGGCCTATGGCCTGCTGGGCGGCCCAGTTAGGTGGATCCAGAAGGGAGGCCCATGCCGGATAAAGGAAGGCTATGGTAGAGTCACCAGCGTACCCGGAGCCTTGGAGTGCAAGATACACAAGACTAGTAAGAGACGGTGTAGGACTCTGTAACCTGTCCGGCTAGGACTTTTCCCTGCAACCCTAGGACCTGGCGACTATATAAGTCGGGCCTACGGGAGCCTTTAGGGCACAAGATCAGACGATCATAGCATCGATTTAGACAACCTTGCACAACGAACCTATCTCTGTAACTCGGCGTATTGCCCTTATAGTGATTTATAGCAGGAGTAGGATTCCATCGCCGTTGTGGGATCTGAACCTGGGTAAGCTGTGTTACCTCGTACCCGTCAACCGTCCTCCTTACCCCATGTCTCTAAACACGCACTGTGAGGACCCCTCCATGGCGTACTCGTCGGCAATACCACGACATAACATGGTCTAGAGAAATTATGGAGAAGACTCTAGAACGATGGAGAAGTTTGGTTTGAGGTTTATGCATAGTGTTTATTGTGCTAAAGACTATCAATAGTATCTTCTAGCATTAGATGCTAATAGAATTGAAAAGATCCGACGGCTAGCAATGTTGTGACTCGCGAGTCTTGATCCAACGGTAAATATTCAAAGTTATTCATACACTATATAGTGGTAAGATAAGATAAAATAAGATAGGGGATTATGGTTTAGGTTTTAGGGGTTTAGGGTTTAGGGAATTTTCAACAATGTTCAAGCTTTTATGCTTATATTTAGGGAATAGAATAGCACTACTGCAGTTTAATGAAAGTATCTCAAATTTGGATCTATAAGTGCATGATACTTTCTTGGCAGGGTGTATGTGGGTTGAGGGTTTAAGTTTTAGTGGTTGTTTAGGGTTGAGGGTATGAGTAATTTTCAATAATGTTCAAGCTTTATGCTTGTGTTCTTCGAATATAATGGCATTACCCAAATTAATAAAAGAGTGTGAAAATTTGATCTATAAGTGTTCATATGAGAGCTGCTTGGTCAGGGTTTTGGGGTTTAGTGTTTAGTGTTTAGGGTTTAGTGTTTCGTGTTTTAGGATTTAGCTAGGTTTATTTAGGGATTTAGGGGTTTAGGGTTTCCAGATTTTTCAATAAATTACTAGCTTTATGCTTATATTTGTGGAATAGAGTGACTTGGCAATAATTTAACAATGAAAGCATCTCAATTTTTGATCTATGAGTGCATGATACCTGCTTGGTCGGGGTTAGGTGCTGACGTTTTAGGGTTTTTAGGGTTTAGGGGGATAGGGCTTAGGGTTTAGGTTTTAGGGGGCTTAGGGTTTAGTGAATTTTCAATAATGTTTGAGCTATATGCCTATATTCATGAAATAGAAAGGCATTAGCACAATTTAATGGGAAGTATCTCAAATTTTGATATATAAGTTCCTAATGCCTGCCTGGTTCGGGTTTAGGGTCAAAGGGTTTAGGGGTTTAGGTTTTAGGGCTTTTTTCAATAATGTTCAAGATTTATGCTTAGATTTGTGGAATGTAATGGAGTTAGCATAATTTAATGAAAGTATATCTCAAATGTTCATCTAAAAGTGGATGATATACCTGCTTGGTCATGGTTGTTTAGGGGTTTAAGGTTTAAGTTTTAGGGTAATTTCAATAATGTTCAAGCTTTATGCTTAGATTCATGGAATGGAATGGTGTTAGCGTAATTTAATGAAAATATATCTCAAATGTTGATCTATTAGTGGATGATATACGTGCTTGGTTCAGGTCGTTTAGGGGTTTAAGGATTTTTTAACTATGTTCAAGATTTATGCTTATATTTGTGGAAGATAATGGCATTACCGAAATTTAATGGAAGTATCTCAGATTTTGATATATAAGTGCACAATACCTACTTGGTTAGGGTGTATGTGGGTTGAGGGTTTAGGGGTTGTTTAGGGTTGAGGGTTTGGGGAATTTTCAATAATAATGTTCAAGCTTTATGCTTATGTTCGTCGAATAGAATGGCGTTACCCAAATTAATAAAAGTATGTGAAAATTTGATCTATAAGTGTGCATATGATAGCTGCTTGGTTAGGATTTAGGGTTTTAGTGTTTAATGATTAGGGGTTTTATGTTTCGGGTTTTGGGGTTTAGCTAGGTTTATTTTAGGGATTTAGGGTTTCTGGAATTTTCAATAAAGGTCGAGCTTTATTCTTATATTCGTGGAATAGAGTGGCTTGGAAATAATTTAACAATGAAAGAATCTCAATTTTTGATCTATAAGTGCATGATATTTGCTTGGTCAGGGTTAGGTGCTGAGGTTTTAGGGTTTAGGGGATAAATCTTAGGGTTTAGGTTTTAGGGGGCTTCGGGTTTAGTGAATTTTCAATAATGTTCAAGCTATATGACTATATTCATGAAGTTGAAAGGCGTTAGCGCAATTTAATAGAGGTATCTCAAATTTTTTTTTAAGTGCGTGATGCCTTCTTGGTTCGGGTTTAGGGTCGAAGGGTTTAAGGTTTAGGTTTTAGGGCGCTTTTCAATAATGTTCAAGCTTAATGCTTAGATTCGTGGAATGTAATGGCTTTAGCATAATTTAATGAAAGTATATCTCAAATTTTGATATAAAAGTGGAGGATATACCTGCTTGGTCATTGTCATTTAGGGGTTTAAGGTTTAGGTTTTAGGGAATTTTCAATAATGTTCAAGCTTTATGCTTATATTCGTGGAATGGAATGGCATTAGGGTAATTTAATGAAAATATATCTCAAATGTTGATCTATAAGAGGATGATATACCTGCTTGGTCGAGGTCGATTAGGGGTTTAGGGAATTTTTAACAATGTTCATGCTTTATACTTATATTTGTGGAACAGAATGGCATTACCGCAATTTATTGAAAGTATCTTAGATTTTGATCTATAAGTGCATGATACCAACTTGGTTAGGGTTTAATTATGGGTTGAGGGGTTTAGGTTTTAGGGTTTTAGTATCTAGGGGCTGAGGGTTTACGTTTTAGGGGTTGTTGTAAGATCCCTCCCTTTATAAAGGTAAGGATCCCTGTGATTGCAATGCTACTCCCTAGATCAATGCTAGCATTCATAGTTTAAGATGAAGTACACAGAAACAAAGGTCATTATTACATATCATTCTAGAGACAAACATAGTCTTTTACAAACTCCATGGCCATAGGCCTAATACAAGAGTTCAAATATAGAGTAAGATAAATAAGTCTTCATCTTCATGTGCCACAGGCAAGCATGTTGAGTGTAGACTCATAACCCCTAATCATCATCAGAATAACCTGCAACATCACAAGTTACAGCCACAGTGGGTCAATACATTGGAATAGTATTGGCAAGCGATACCTTAGTAGAATATTAACATCTAAATACTATATGAATTTGGCTAAGTGTAGCTTAGGCTTGCTTTGCTCAAAATAGGTTTTACCTATTAGTTGAAAACACTAAGTTTTTCTTTGACAAAACTTTCCCAAGGAAACACCAATAGAAATTGGTGAACCTTCACCCTTGTTCAACCACAAGTTTTAACTTAGAAAATTGGGATGAGGAGATTCTTGATACCTTCCATGTCCTGATGCTCAAGTTGTCCAATACCAGGGACATGGCTAAGTACTTAGATTCTTCCATCTACAGTGGTTGTGCACTTTCCCCACAAGACTTGATTTTCACCAAGACAGGACCTTTCAGAAGCCTTCCCTTAGACCAAATGGACGTGTTCCAACCTATCATCCCACTACCACCAACTGTCCAAATGGCTAAGTTATTGCAACCTATATGATCCAGGCAGAGCCCATATTTCCATGTGGCTGCACTAGAAGCTTCTTAACATTTGGCATCTCAAATCCCTTTGTTCCTGGGTGGCTTTCCACAAGTGAGATACACAAGGTAAACCATAGAAATGGGCCTGTGTAACCACTCAACACAAACCAATCTTTCCATTCCACCCAGGTGTTTCATTCACTTAGTTGTTTTATTAAGCAAAGCATAAGTCCAAAGACTTAGAAAATATTTCTCATAGCATGATTATATAAACCACCCTTGGTTGCTACTAGCTAGGCTAAGCATTGCAAAGGCAAGTATCATAACTTAGAGGAAATTCTAATATTACTACAACTACTAGGATTTCCCAACATAACATATAGATACTTTTTAAAATAATCATGCAAGTCCTATACAAAATATTTCTAATGCATAGGTATAAAATATTGGGACAAAAACATGTAGCACCACTTGCCTTGGTAGTTTGGGGAGTTGCAACAATCTTCACAACCACAATCACTATTAGCACCAAAATCTACACATAAAAATAAGGGCACGAAAATTACATAACAAAATATATACAAACAAAAATATATGAATGCATGCAAAATGCCATGTGATGATTTCCTATACCAAACAAGACAAGTGAACAGTACCGAAACATAAACAAGACCAAAATATACTAAATTAAACTTTGTTTGATTTTTAAATCATTTTAAAATCATTTATATACCTAAAATATGCCTACAAATGATTCTGCAAAAACAACCATTTTTACAGAGGCAAAACATTAAACACATTGCATAAACAGATAGAATTTTATCTCCTGATTCCAATGATATAAAATTTGTAAAATTTGAACGTCGGGATCAAAAGTTATGAATTTTACAAGTTTGAAACTCTAATAGATTTAATTCAGATTTTAAAACAAAGAACTAGCGACGCGGCAGCGTCTGATTGGTCGATACCGTTTCGCACCGGATCACACTCGCGCACCGTTAGATTTAACTTAAAATCTGCGACTCTGATCTTCTTGTACCTCTTCGGCCTGGCTTCTAATCTAAACCACTGGA
Source organism: Avena sativa (assembly GCA_916181665.1). Taxonomy (NCBI): domain Eukaryota; kingdom Viridiplantae; phylum Streptophyta; class Magnoliopsida; order Poales; family Poaceae; genus Avena; species Avena sativa. Next base: position 33,647,648 of record OV702284.1, read on the forward strand.
TCTAGATCGAGTGGATCAAAACTCTCTGACTCAAAACTGGCGGTGCAGCTGGCTGCTGGTGGCTGTGGCGTTGCTGCCGACGATGCTCCGATGGTTCTATGAAGCAAGGGAGGAAACAGAGGGTCTTACCGAGCTCGTGAGGTCTATGTGGTGCTCGAGGTGGTCAAGGGAGGGACAGGGGCGCACAGACTCGACCGCTATTGCTCGCCGGAGAACCTACAGCCGTCGGTTACGGTCGCTCGTCGTCGTTGGCGAAGATATAGGCCGCGCCTAGCAAAATGGATGGTGTCATTAGACGCGCACAAGCCTGGCGAACACGTGAGCATCAAAGAGAGGGAAGGGGCGGTCGGAGCTTACGGGGAGAACTCGCCGGAGTGGACGTGGTCGTCGGTGGCGTTCTGGTGTTGACATTGGCGAGGCTCTGGATGGCCCTAGCATGCACCAATGGGGTTAAACGATGCGCACGGTTGCGAAGATCATTCTGGCAAGTTAAAACGGCTAGGGGCGAAGTGTGCTCACCGGAATTCACCGCCGGAGTCCGTCTGTGCCACGGCGGAGTGAGCTCGAATACGCGCAGCCTAGGGCGACTGGGTGTGGGTGTTTGGGGGGAAAGGACTGCGGCGCGGTGGTGATTTTATAGCCAGAGCAGGGGCGAATATTACGCGCTGTATCAATGCAATTGATCGAGGTAGTGAAGAGGAAGAAACGGCCGGCGACGACGTGTTCTTACGCGGGATTTGGGGAAGATGATGATGACATGGAGAGGGCCCATCGATCAGTGGCTAGGGGGTAGGTTCTGCGCGGGTGAGGAAAAGGCAGAGGGGGAAGTGGCCCGGGTGGGCTTTTGGGCCGGATCTGGTACTGGGCTAGTTTAGCAGCGCTGGCCTTTTTCTTATTCTTTTCTCTTTTTCATTTTCTGTTTGATTTTCCAGGAAACATTTTCAAATGACTTCAAATGTGTTTGAAATCAAACTTTTTCTGGATTTTTGTAAAGTGTAAAATGTACTCATTTGGTTGCAGAACAGAGTTGCACACTTTAAAATAATTTGGCACTTTGGAAATTCAAAATAAACAATGTTTTTACCCATTGCTTAAAAAGATAAAGAAGAGGTTTAATTTTGTTTCTTTGTTTTGAAATCCTTGTCCAAGCTTTGGATTTTATCAAATAAACCCATGAGAAAACATCAATGGTTTAAAACAAAATAATCTCTCATTGGAGAGTAGCATTGGATCAATGCTTTGTTTACATAAAATAACAGGCATTCAAATGTTCATGTCTTTGCAATGACTTTGAAAATGAACCCTAAATGATCATGAATGCATGGATGATATGTAAAGCTTTGAAAACATGATTTTAGGGATGTTACAAATCTAACCCCCTTAAGGTGAATCTCGCCCTCGAGATTCGGATTGGCTAGCAAATAGGTGAGGGTGGTCTTTCCGAAGATCATCTTCTCTTTCCCATGTTGCTTCTTCTTCGGAATGATGGTTCCATTGAACTTTGCAGAATTTAATAGTCTTAGTCCGAGTAACTCTTTCTGCAGTCTCAAGAATCTTGATGGGATTTTCCTCATAAGTGAGATCACTTTCCAATTGAACCTCCTCCAAAGGTATAGTATCCTTCAAATAAGTCTCTTCCATCTCTGGATGGCATTTCTTCAGCTGACTCACATGAATACCATTGTGAACGGCAGACAATGATTCTGGCAATTCAATCTCATAAGCTACTTCTCCTTTACGACTCAGAATCTTGAATGGTCCAACATATCTTGGGGCCAATTTTCCTTTGACTCCAAATCTCTTCACTCCACGAAGTGGTGACACTCTAAGATAAACTCTATCACCCACTTCATAGCTGACTTCTCTATGCTTAGGATCTGCGTAGCTTTTCTGTCGAGACTGTGCTATCTTCAATCTGTGCTTAACTAGCTTGACCTTCTCTTCAGCCTCTTTGATTAGTTCTGGTCCGAACAAACTTCTTTCTCCCACACCATTCCATAGTAATGGGGTGGTACACTTTCTCCCATAGAGAAACTCAAATGGTGCCATCTCAATACTGGCTTGATAGCTGTTGTTGTAAGAGAATTATGTGTAAGGCAGACTTTCATCCCAACTAGCTCCATAGTCTAGAGCACATGCTCTCAACATATCTTCAAGAATCTGGTTGGTCCTTTCTATCTGTCCATCAGTCTGAGGATGAAAAGCAGTGCTGAATTCCCATATTGTTCCCAATGACTCATGTAGTTGCTTCTAAAAATGAGAAGTGAACTTAGTTCCCCTATCAGACACAATACTCTTGGGTACTCCATGAAGACATATAATCCTATCCATGTAGATCTTGTCCAACTTAGCACTTGTGTAGGTTGTCTTCACGAGTATGAAATGAGCCACTTTAGTCAGGCGATCCACTATTACCCAAGTAGAATCATATCCTGATCTGGTCCTTGGCAATCCGGTGATGAAATCCATGCCAATCTTGTCCCACTTCCAATCAGGAATAGGTAGTGATTGTAGCAATCCTACTGGTTTCTGATGTTCCGCTTTCACTCTACTACATACATCACACAAAGCAATATGCTCAGCAATGTCCTTCTTGAGATTATTCCACCAAAATCTTTACTTCATATCCATGTACATTTTGGTGTTACCTGGATGAATGTAATATGGTGAGTTGTGTTCTTCTTGTAAAATCAGTTTCCGAAGCTCCGGTTCTTGTGGAACACAGATACGTTTTCCATACCATAAAGTACCCTGTTCGTCTTCATGGAATCCTTTGGCCTTTCCCTTGCCAATCTTTTCCTTAATCTCTTCAATTTCATTGTCTGTCTTTTGGGCTTCCATCCGCTACAACATTTGCTTTACCGGGGTGGTATTGCAAACTCAAGTCATAGTCCTTGATGAGTTCTAGCCATCTTCTTTGTCTCATGTTGATTTCGTTCCGAGTAAAGATATACTTCAAACTCTTGTGATCCGTGAACACTTCACATCGTTTTCCCAAAAGATAGTGTCTCCATGTTTTGAGTGCATGGACAACAGAGGCTAACTCTAAATCATGGATAGGGTAATTTACCTCATGAGTTTTGAGTTGTCTCGAGGCATAAGCCACAACTTTCCCTTCTTGCATTAGAACTGCACCTAATCCATGATGAGATGCATCACAATACACTTGGAAATCTTTCTCCAAGTCTGGCAGACATAAGACTAGTGCTGTCACTAGTCTCTTCTTCAATTCTTGGAAACTGAGTTCACATCCTTCAGACCAAGCAAATTTCTTGTCTTTCTTTAGTAACTCCGTCATAGGCTTAGCTATTTTGGAGAAATTCTCAATGAACCTTCTATAGTATCCTGCCAAGCCAAGGAAACTACGAACCTCTTTTACTGACTTTGGAGATTCCCATTCAGTTACAGCTGACACTTTAGCGGGATCAACTGCTACACCATCTCCTGACACAACGTGTCCAAGAAATCCTACTTCATTTAACCAAAATTCACAATTGCTGAATTTGGCATACAGCTTATGCTCTCTAAGCTTCTCAAGTATCAAACGCCAAATGTCCTTCATGCTCTTCTTTGCTCTTGCAGTAGATCAAAATGTCATCGATGAATACGACAACAAACTTGTCAAGGAACTCCATGAACACTTTGTTCATCATATTCATGAAATAAGCTGGTGCATTGGTCAAACCAAATGGCATCATGGTGTACTCATACAATCCATACCTATTGGTGAAAGTTGTCTTAGGTATGTCTTGTTCTCTTATCTTGACCTGGAAATAACCTGATCGGAGATCAATCTTTGAGAACACACAGGCTCCTTCTAGCTGATCAAACATGTCATTGATTCTTGGCAAAGGGTATTTGTTCTTGATAGTCACTTCATTGAGTGATCGGTAACCTATGCACAACCTTTGACTCCTATCTTTCTTTTCTACAAACAAAACTGGTGCTCCCTAAGATGAAGAACTTGGTTGAATAAATCCTTTCTGCAACTGTTCTCCAAGTTGTTTCTTGAGTTCTTTCAACACATCAACTAACATCTTGTATGGTCTCTTTGCTATTGGTCCTGATCCTGGTAGCAAATCAATCAGAAATTCCACATCTCTATTTGGTGGCATTCCCGACAATTCTTCCGGAAACACATCCGGATATTCACTCACAATTGGCACGCTGTCTATGATAACCCCTTTAAGATAATTTAGCTTACTCCCTTTTGATTCAAAGTTAGTCTTGAATCTAATCCTTTTGTTTTCTGGAGTTGTGAGTGTGACTGTATGGTTGGCACAATCTAGCACTCCCTTGTGCTTAGTCATCCAGTCCATCCCCAAAATGACATCCAATCCTTGGGAATTTAGGATTATCAGATTAACTGGAAACTTATACTTCCCAAACTCTATGACTAGATCATGACATCCTGCGTTCACTATCATTTCTCCGCCAGGAGAACTTAATTTTATAGGACACCCAATAGTTTCTACTGGAAGTTCATTTCTTTCAACAAATTCTCTTGATATGAATGAATGTGATGCACCAGTATCAAAGAGAACAAATGCTGGAACAGAATTGAGTTTGAACTTACCAGCAACAACATCAGGTTCCTCATAGATTTCTTCCACATTGATGTGGTTCACCTGTCCCTTCTGGAAAGGGTTGGGCTTGTTGGTTCCCTCAACTTTCTTTTCTAGGCATTCATTTGCATAATGCCCCATCTTCTTGCACTTCAAGCATTCAACCTGACTAAGATCCTTCTTGACAGGCTGGCTTCCACTACCACTTCCACTTCCACTATGGTGGTTCTTGTATCCACTCTTGTGATTCTTGTACTTGTCATTGTCATGACTACGATGATGTTTGTTGTCATGATGAAGGTTGTGGTTGTGGTGGCTGCTGTACTTTCCATGCTTGTGGGATCCAGAACTCCCACCATCATCATAATGGGAACGTGTGTGAGACGATCCCGAGCTGTGCTTGTTAGAGTGTTTCCTCTTCCTGCTTTCAACCTATTTCATCTTGCTCTCCAAGATGGCAGCCTTGTCACAAAGAGATTGATAAGTGGGTACATAGGCCACAGCTAACTGCAGATTCAGTTCATCGTTCAGTCCTTCGAGGAACTTCTCTTTCCTCTTGGCATCAGTGTCAACTTCATCCGGTGCATAACGCGCCAGATTGTTGAACTCCTCAATATATTCAGCCACGCTGCGGTGGCGCTGCTTTAGATTATGGAATTCCTTCTTCTTCAAGCTCATCATTCCGGATGAGATGTGAGCTGTACAAAAACCATCTTCAAAGATAGCCCATGTCACATCCTCAATGGGAGTGGTGATCTGGAAGTTATCCCACCAAGTAGTTGTTGGTCCTTCCAACAAGTGTGCTGCAAACCTGACTTTCTCCTCATCAGTACAGCCAACAGTTACCAAATCCTTGTTCACTGAGCATAGCCAATCATTGGCCACCATGGGATCAGTAGTTCCTGAGAACTTAGCAGGCCTCAGTCTTAAGAATCTGGGGAGCATGTCAAAACCTGGTGGGTTGTTCTGATTGCTGTTGTTGTTATTGTTGTTGTTGTTGTTGTTGTTCTGATTCTGCATGAAAGTAGTCATCATTTGCATTAGCTGTGCTTGTGTTGTCATCAGCTGCTGCATCTCTGGGGTGACATTGTTGTTCTTCGGGTTGGGGTTGGCACGTCGAGGAGGCATCTGTGGTTTTCAATAAGGATAAGACTGAGATACCCATATATGCTTATTATGCACAGTACAACACATAGACAATCACCAAACAAGCATCAAAATAACTTAAGGTTCAACGACAATAAACAACAAGTTTGAAAAAGCAAACACACCAATAGCAAGCCATCCACATGTTGGATGGTCATTGCGACTCAATAATCAAAAGCATGGTAAATAAAATGTAAATGAGTAGTCATCACTACTCCTCTGCATCAACCTCCTCCTCGACAAGTGTAAGTCCTGCATTCTCCATAGCGGTCTTGTACTCCTCGACATTGGTAGTCAAGGCCTCTACCTTGGCTTTGAGAGATCTCTTCTATGAACGAAGTCTCTCAATCACACCCTGCTGATGCTCGAGCTCGAAGTCCTTGGCCTCTAGTTCCGCAGTCATCTCTCGAATCCTCTTGTTCCTATCTTGGACTCTTTTCTCTTTACTCTTGAACTTTCTATCCTGACTCTCAAACTTGGCCTCCATTTCCTTGACTATCTCATCTTGCTCCGCGAAGAGCTTGTCCTTCTCACGAAGCTGCACCTGGAGCTCGTCATTGCTAAGCATGACGTTGGTCCTATCAGTATCTAGGTGCCTAAGAAGAACCTCTAGGTCTTGGAGGTATAGACGAATCGGCTCTACCGTCTCTCTAGCAGCATCCTCGAACTCAATAGCCTCACCATCCTCGTCGCGTCTTCCGAAGGCATGGAAGTGAGTACCTCTAATCTCCCGAGAGTGTCTCCCTAACAGACGCCCAAGTAAATCCTGCATGACTACCTCTAGGCCTCTCTCCCTGTCGTCATGCATAAACTTGAAGATGATTGCCTCCGTAGTAGGCTCAGTCTGGCGTCCTGGTTGATTAACCTTGAAGCCCCAAAGGTCCTTCCTCTCAAACTTGGTAAGGGGAAGAACCATGATGCTAGGAAGAGGAAGATTGAGCAAGATAGTGAGCTCAATAAGACGAGTGCCAAAACGAGTTCCCTTGAACTCTTTGGCCGTGTTGATAGTAAAATTAGGCATCTATTTTATAAGACAGGAAGAAGTTAGATTCAACAACAATAGAAAATACACAAGACAAGTATCACAAGCATATCATTGACAAACAAACACACAAGTCATGGTATACATATTACAAGCATCCTAGATTCAATATAACTTAGTCAAAATTTTGGAAATATAATGATAAGTGTGGTGGTCCAACTAATAAGGCACATTACATCTTTCACTCTCTAGTCTAAAGGATATCAAAGCATCCTTCTATCAATAGAGATGAAAAAGAAGATTAGACAAGTTTACGAGAAGAATAAGAGAAGTGTCGAAGTTGTTGAATTTTTTCCTTACTGGTTTCTAATCCAATCCTAGGGTCATAATCCTACAGGCAACATAGTGCTCTGATACCATCTGTAAGATCCCTCCCTTTATAAAGGTAAGGATCCCTGTGATTGCAATGCTAGTCCCTAGATCAATGCTAGCATCCACAGTTTAAGATAAAGTACATAGAAACAAAGGTCATTATTACATATCATTCCAGAGACAAACATAGTCTTTTATAAACTCCATGGCCATAGGCCTAATACAAGAGTTCAAATATAGAATAAGATAAATAAGTCTTCATCTCCATGTGCCACAGGCAAGCATGTTGAGTGTAAACTCATAATCCCTAATCATCATCAGAATAACCTGCAACATCACACGTTACAGCCACAGTGGGTCAATACATTGGAATAGTATTGGCAAGTGATACCTTAGTAGAATATTAACATCTAAATACTATATGAATTTGGCTAAGTGTAGCTTAGGATTGCTTTGCTCAAAATAGGTTTTACCTATTAGTTGAAAACACTAAGTTTTTCTTTGACAAAACTTTCCCAAGGAAACACCAATAGAAATTGGTGAACCTTCACCCTTGTTCGACCACAAGTTTTAACTTAGAAAATTGGGATGAGGAGATTCTTGATACCTTCCATGTCTTGATGCTCAATTTGTCCAATACCAGGGACATGGCTAAGTACTTAGATTCTTCCATCTGCAGTGATTGTGCACTTTCCCCACAAGACTTGATTTTCACCAAGACAGGACCTTTCAGAAGCCTTCCCTTAGACCAAATGGACGCGTTCTTTTCACATCCAAAGATTTTCCAAATCTTGTAATGTAAAAAAATAAATGAATAAAATAAAACTTTGTTGATTTTCAAGGTGAGAAGAAACTTTTTGAATCCAATTGGAAACTTTCAAAATCTTTTTGGATCAAATAAAATCCTAAAGGAATTTAAAAAATAAAATAAACAATAAAGTTCAAATATTTGGATTTACTATTTTTGGATCTTTTAATAAAAAAATTTGGTTTTCAAAAGCAAAGGATAGAATTATAAATAAGAATTATTTTATAAGCCAAATTAAAACTTGGCCAAGCCTTTGAAATAAAATATTTCTATTTGATAAAAATAGTAAGGGTTTATTTAAATAAAATAATAAGGATTTAATATCCAATTTTATTAGAAATAAAGGTTTTACTATTTTAATTAAACATCAAAACTTGTTAATTTATTTTAAACAAGTTTTCCAAGTATTTTATATTCTCAAATAAAACCTACTGAAGTGTTTTTGGTTTTATATTTCGTTTTCAAAAATAAATATTTTAATAAAACAAATCTTATTTGGATTAAATGATTAAGGTCTGGTCATTTAATTATTAATGGACCCTAAAATAAAAATATTATTTTATTTTTGGGACTTGGATTTGTGTTGTTAAACAGAACCAAACTAAAATGCAAAGTGTTATGGAAGTTTGATTGTTTTGAATGTTTGAATTGTTTGATTGAAATTCAAAACAGAAAATCAAATGGAAAATAGGAAAAAGTTTTAGTACAAAAAAAAATGCTAAAGGATTCAGCCCAACTCGTCTGGCCCAGCAAGCCCAGTTCCAGCCTAGATACTTCCCCCACGCGCGAATCGTTTTTCACTCTTTCTCGCACCCGCGCAGACACCGACGAGTGGACCCTCTCCCTCTCTCCCTTTCTCACTGACAGGCAGGTCCCACGCCAGCGTGTCATCATCTTCAACCGCGGCAATTCCTCCCTGCCGTTGCAGACAAGAAACGCCGGCGATGAATATGCGTTAATGGCCGCGTTACTCCACCCCGCGACCACGCCCATATAACCGCCTGCGTCTTCCCTCTCTTTCCCCTCAAACCCCGCTGCGAGTGAGCCACCAGGCTGCCTTGATTCTGCATTGCACCGCCACTGCTCCGGCGAGCCTCTCCAGCGAATTCCGGCCACACCCCGCCACCTCTCGCCTCCCACTGCACGCGAGAGTGATCCCCAGTTCCAGGCGCATCTATCAGCGCCTCCCGTTCGTCCGCGCTCGCCCCAGAGCCTCGGTTTCGACAACCTCTGAGCGCCGTCGCGTCTGCTTCTTTCTCCAGCGACCTCCCCTTGGTAAGCCAGACCGCCCCGAGCCCTCTAGATCATGCTCACGTGAATCCCACACTCGCCCGCATCTAACCATGCCCCTATCTTGTCTTAGGGTGATCTGCAACGTCGTCCTCGACGACCACCAGAACCGCCTGACGCCGCCATCGTCTCCGGCGAGCAATCCCCTCCGCTCCAGTGCGCCCCTTGACGAACCGACCACGCCTTGAGCTTCACCGCAACCCTGCGAGCACGATGAGACCCTCCTCTATCTTCCTCACTTCCTCTAGCACCAGCTCCGCCGTAGCCAGACACGCCGCCGCCGCCAGCCGCCGCCCGTCTATGGCCAGTGCGTTGTGCGTCGTGCGATTAAAATCCTGCGGCTGCGATTAGATCTAACCGAAGGGGTATCGTGTGCCTCTGCGCCACTCGATCTAAGTTAGATCCTACGGTCCAGCAAGCTCGATCCGGCCGAACAGGTACTAGCCAATAGCAAGCCGCCGCGTGGCACTAGTTGATTTAAAACAGAATTTGTAATGAGATTTGTATGCAAATTTGTAAACCTCATAACTTTTGATCCACACGTCCAAAATTTGCAAATTTTATATCAATGGAATCAGCAAGACAAGCCCTAGCCAACCATGCAATTTGTTTAGTAAAAAGCTTCTGGAAAAATGTTTGTTTTTGCAGAAACATTTGTATGCTTGTTTAGGATATAAGATTTATTCCAAAATGATTTTGGGGTTGAAATCTTTGCAAAATGATTTAATGTGAACTTACTGACCCTAGGAACCAACTTATGGATTTTAAAATATTTTTGGTGAAGATTAGGATTGAATAATGGAATTAGCTCATTTCTAGTCAAATAAAAATATTGATTTTGTTATGGAAATGTTTTTTTTTTGAGAAAAACCTTTGGAAAATGTGTTCATTCAAACCTACTGACCATAAACACCAAGTTTGGTTAATTAACAATTTTTTTGGTGAACAATATAAATTGTTGCCATGCTAAAAGCATTTTTCCACCACATGAAATAATGATTTGATTTAAAAATAATCTATAGATAAAACCCTTTTGCAAATAGTTTTGCCACTTTAGAAAATGACCACTTGGAGCCTTACAATGTTTAGAGCCTAGTAGAAACCACCTATGCAAATAAAACTATCTTTGCATGCTTGCATGCATGACTTGGTTTCTATGATTTTTATGTGTGATTAATTTGATTGAATATTGTTTTGAAATCCTAGTTGAATTTGTGCTTGCTTGATTGATTTGTAGTGAAGTTAGAAGAGTGTGATATTAGCAAGATCAAGAAGTCAACCAACATTCTCTACCAAAAAGGCAAGTGACACTACCATCCAAGTCCTACTATTTTCATTATACTTAGTGGATTTTTGGAAACATGCATGAAAAGGATTTATATACTATATGCTATGCTAAATCCTAATAGGATACCCTTATACATTCCTTAGTGAAAACAATGTAGTTGTAAAATGCTTAGCCATGCTATATATTTTGAGAAGAGGTACATGTTGAGATTTTATGAAGTTGAGAAAAGACTTGTGTTTTATATAACAAAACAAGTACTCAATGAACCACCTGGGTGGACAAAGATACTCAAGTTTTGGATTAGGTGGCAACAAGAGGAACCATGTTTATATGGCAATCTCTTTTTGTTGTGCACTAAAATAAAACCACCCAGGGACTTAGAGATTGAACATGTTTCTCGTACAGTGGCTTCCGTGTACAGCCACATGCTAAATGGGCACTGGCTTAGTCAATTACATTGTGGAAGACCCATGCATTGGTCTTCAGGTTAACTGGAAATGAGGGAACTAGGAACCCTACATTGGTGCCTGAAGACAAGCTAGCATTGTGTATGGGAGGACCCTATGGAAAGACTTCGTCACATTCTCAATCTGCCAATACTCCATCTTGGTGAGTACTTATCCAGCGGCCACTGGTGGCAACAAGATGAGATTGTGTCATGTGGGTAAAGTGTACAACTTCTGCAGAAGATAAAATTCCAAGTACTTAGCCGTGTCCCCGGTTATGGACAATACTGAGCAACTAAGGCTTGAAGCTATGGGAAATCTCGACATTCCAATTTCTAAAAGCAAAACTTTAAAGTGACAACAAAAGACTTGAAGAACTTGGGGTGTACCAAGGAGCTCAAGAGATTTTAACAAAGACTTTAAGCACTTGGGGTGTACCAAGGAGATCAAGAGATTTTAACAAAGACTTGAAGCACTTGGGGTGTACCAAGGAGATCAAGAGATTTTAACAAAGACTTGAAGCACTTGGGGTGTACCAAGGAGCTCAGAAAGATTTTGACAAAAGATCAAAACTACTTTGAAAATATAGGATAAATTATTGCTTTCTGCAAATGAGCCTAAAACCCTACTTAGCCAAAATTTCATATAATGATAGGATCCACTTATTTCTACATAGTAGTGAAACTTGCCAATACAATTCAAATGTATTGACCCTTGTGGCTGTAACTTGTTATGTTGCAGGTTTGTTTGATATTAGTGAAGTTGATTGATTAGGATTACAAGTCTACAACCAACATGTTTGCCTGTGGCACTTTGAAGATGAAGGACCCCATGCTTATAGATATTCTGCTGCAATGTAATGTAATAGCCAAATGATCTATGTAAGATGTAATAAAATTATGTTATTCCTGGTTATAAAGTTGTAATATGACCTTTGTTTCTTGATATTACATCTTAACTGTGGATGCTAGCTATTGATCCAGGGACATGGCTAAGTACTTAGATTCTTCCATCTACAGTGGTTGTGCACTTTCCCCACAAGACTTGATTTTCACCAAGACAGGACCTTTCAGAACCCTTCCCTTAGACCAAATGGACGTGTTCCAACCTATCATCCCACTACCACCAACTGTCCAAATGGCTAAGTTATTGCAACCTATATGATCCAGGTAGAGCCCATATTGCCATGTGGCTGCACTAGAAGCTTCTTAACATTTGGCATCTCAAATCCCTTTGTTCCTGGGTGGCTTTCCACAAGTGAGATACACAAGGTAAACCATAGAAATGGGCCTTGTGTAACCACTCAACATAAAACAATCTTTCCATTCCACCTAGGTGTTTCATTCACTTAGTTGTTTTAATAAGCAAAGCATAAGTCAAAAGACTTAGAAAATATTTCTCATAGCATGATTATATAAACCACCCTTGGTTGCTACTAGCTAGGCTAAGCATGGCAAAGGCAAGTATCATAACTTAGAGGAAATTCTAATATTACTACAACTACTAGAATTTCCCAACATAACATATAGATACTTGGCAAAATAATCGTGCAAGTCCTATACAAATATTTCTAATGCATAGGTATAAAATATTGGGACAAAAACATGTAGCACCACTTGCCTTGGTAGTTTGGGGTGTTGCAACAATCTTCACAACCACAATCACTATTAGCACCAAAATCTACCTATAAAAATAAGGGCACGAAAATCACATAACAAAATATATACAAACAAAAATATATGAATGCATGCAAAATGCCGTGTGATGATTTCCTACACCAAACAAGACAAGTGAACAGTACTGAAACATAAACAAGACCAAATTATACTAAATTAAACTTTGTTTGATTTTTAAATCATTTTCAAATCATTTCTATACCTAAAATATGCCTACAAATGATTCTGCAAAAACAACCATTTTACAGAGGCAAAACATTAAACACACTGCATAAACAAATAGAATTTTATCTCCTGATTCCAATGATATAAAATTTGTAAAATTTGAACGTGGGGATCAAAAGTTATGAATTTTACAAGTTTGAAACTCTAATAGATTTAATTCAGATTTTAAAACAAAGAAATAGCCACGCGGCAGCGTGTGATTGGTCGATACCGTTTCGCACCGGATCTACGGCTCTGATCTGCTCGTAACTCTTCGGCCTGACTTCTAATCTAAACCACTGGATCTAGATCTAGTGGATCAAAACTCTCCGACTCAAAACTGGCGGCACAGCTGGCTGCTGGTGGCGGCGGCGTTGCTGCCGATGATGCTCTGGTGGTTCTAGGAAGCAAGGGAGGAAACAGAGGGGCTTACCGAGCTCGTGAGGTCGACGTGGTGCTCGAGGTGGTCAAGGGAGGGACAGGGGCGCACAGACTCGACCGCTATTGCTCGCCGGAGAAGCTACAGCCGTCGGTTACGGTCGCTCGTCGTCGTTGGCGAAGATATAGGCCGCGCCTAGCAAAAAGGATGGTGTCATTAGACGCGCACAAGCCTGGCGAACACGTGAGCATCAAAGAGAGGGAAGGGGCGGTCGGAGCTTACGGGGAGAACTCGCCGGAGTGGACGTGGTCGTCGGTGGCGTTCTGGTGTTGACATTGGCGAGGCTCTGGATGGCCCTAGCATGCACCAATGGGGTTAAACGATGCGCACGGTTGCGAAGATCATTCTGGCAAGTTAAAACGGCTAGGGGCGAAGTGTGCTCACCGGAATTCACCGCCGGAGTCCGTTTGTGCCGCGGCGGAGTGAGCTCGAATACGCGCAGCCTGGGGCGACTAGGTGTGGGTGTTTGGGGGGAAAGGACTGCGGCGCGGTGGTGATTTTATAGCCAGAGCAGGGGCGAATATTACGCGCTGTATCAATGCAATTGATCGAGGTAGTGAAGAGGAAGAAACGGCCGGCGACGACGTGTTCTTACGCGGGATTTGGGGAAGATGATGATGACATGGAGAGGGCCCATCGATCAGTGGCTAGGGGGTAGGTTCTGCGCGGGTGAGGAAAAGGCAGAGGGGGAAGTGGCCCGGGTGGGCTTTTGGGCCGGATCTGGTACTGGGCTAGTTTAGCAGCGCTGGCCTTTTTCTTATTCTTTTCTCTTTTTCATTTTCTGTTTGATTTTCCAGGAAACATTTTCAAATGATTTCAAATGTGTTTGAAATCAAACTTTTTCTGGATTTTTGTAAAGTGTAAAATGTACTCATTTGGTTGCAGAACAGAGTTGCACACTTTAAAATAATTTGGCACTTTGGAAATTCAAAATAAACAATGTTTTTACCCATTGCTTAAAAAGATAAAGAAGTGGTTTAATTTTGTTTCTTTGTTTTGAAATCCTTGTCTAAGCTTTGGATTTTATCAAATAAACCCATGAGAAAACATCAATGGTTTAAAACAAAATAATCTCTCATTGGAGAGTAGCATTGGATCAATGCTTTGTTTACATAAAATAACAGGCATTCAAATGTTCATGTCTTTTCAATGAATTTGAAAATGAACCCTAAATGATCATGAATGCATGGATGATATGTAAAGATTTGAAAACATGATTTTAGGGATGTCACAGTTGTTTAGGGTTTCAGGAATTTTCAGTAATGTTCAAGCTTTATGCATATATTCGTCGAAGAGAATGGTGTCGCCCAATTTAATGAAAGTATCTCAAATTTGATATACTAGTGCATGATACCTGCTTGGTCAGGGTATAGGGGTTTTTTAGTGTTTAGGGTTATAGGGTTCATGGGTTTAGTGTTTCGGGAACTTTCAATATTGTTCAAACTTTATGGTTATATTCGTGGAATACAATGGCGTAACTAGTTTTATCACCGCACCAATTTTTTACAGTTCAAAGACTTTATATGGTTCAAAGTATCACCACACCAATTTTATCACAAAGTATGAATTATTTGACGAATAGTGCCCAAGTTTCTCAATATTTTCATGTTCACGAGCCAGTTTCACCGAGTTTAACGAGTTTATCTCGGTTTAGCAAAAAATGTTGGAATTTTGTACTGCAAACGACGGGAATCTCTACTTCCCGTAATTCTAGATCACTGACAAGCGGGTCACTTGCATTGTGAGTCCACCAAGTCAGTGTAAGGCCGGAGGGGGCGGGCAGGTAAATTCACTTATTGAAGAAGGGCAGGGAACCAGGTCGATGGTGTGATGCACGTGGGAGAACGCAAAATTACCACCTATATCCCTCTATTATTGCATTGCTCCTCGTGTTTTTGTTTCCGGAGCAGGGATAGAAGACGAATTTTCATTCTAAAAAAGGTGAAGTATGTTTGGAGCTGGATGTTTGAATGGATGGGCGGGATATTTCGGCGCTCTCTCAAAATTTTGAAGCTGAAGCTTCTAAGGTACGCTACTCCCACTCCCACTTGGGGATGCTGTACCCATCAGACAGACCCAGACACATGTACGCTTTCGAGCATTTAATGAGTTGATAGATATCTGCCACCTTTCAAACAAGATGACCAAGGTCACAACTGTAGTTGTCTTTTTTGACCTACACAACCATAGTTGCTGGTACCGTGTCCATGTCTTGTACTCCATGCATTGGATGCATCTTGTCCAATCAATCTTTTCTTACAAAGGGAAAATCCAATTTTATTTTTCCAAGTGACAACATTGTTTTTGGTTGTGAAGAAACTTCAAAGATTATGGCTCAGTATGACATCGTGCCAATTTTCACAAAAAGTACCCTGTTTAATGTATAAACCATATGTGACACCCCCGGAATCAGGGCTAAACAAATCCCAGACCTACGTCTGACATAAGCTTAACCCTGAGCTCGAGAATATCCAGTGAAGAATCGGTAACACAACAGTGACCCAACAACACAATAATTATTACAGCAAGCTCATAACTGAGCAGAGAACCAAATTATTACTAGCAGAGGTCACTGACCACAAACATTAAACAACATAAGGCAAAGTATGCTATTAAGTATAGCAAACTTAACATAAGGCCTAAGAGGCCTAAAGCATAACGATGACGTCCCAGCCGATAGATTCCAGGCTGCCGGCCGGGAACCCCAAGCTACTGGTCGGTGTGGATGTAGTACAAAACTGATCTTCAGGGAATACTTACTCTGCCAAAAGTATCAACAAAGCAAGGGTGAGTACAGGGTGTACTCCGCAAGACTTCTGGCTAGTGGAGTTGTTTTGCATAAAGCCATATTTGTTTATAAAACAAGAGAGAGAAGAAGCTCGTCTAATCAGAATATTTTAAAAGGGGATAAGAGAGCGACATCTCCAAAGTATTGATCATCATCTTTTGATATCCACCAAGTCATCATCATCTGAACTAGGATCACCCCCTCATACCCATGAGGAAGCATCCTTAAACACACGTTGATCTGCCAAGTTTTATGATTAGGTTCATGTTCTCTATGATCATCACGTCCGTTCCCAAGTCGTCCATAACCGTGGACACGGCTTTCCGAAAATATTATTACCCTACAGGGGTGTAAAACTTTACCCACACGTACCAACCGACTCTTAATGCCACTTGACACACTTCCTTGGTGTGCTGGCAGAGGGTGTGGTTGGACATGACCTTTACCTTGCTTTCGCCGAGACCATGAGTCACGTCCTAAGGATGGTTCCGCTCTAACGGGTCAAGTCCTGAAGCCGGTCCCTAGATATGTGAGGCAAGGTTGCTTCACCAGGGGCTCCATCAACCCCAAGCAACCCGGTCCACGCTTCCCTACCTGTTATGAATGCACCTCCTTCACCACCTTCGAGAAGATCCAGGATGCATGTCGAATGGAATCCCCGAACTATGTGACTCATGGAATCTACTAGGCAAGTTAGTCAATCGAGGGGTTCCTATGGCCCCGTGTGGTTGTACGCTCGTCTTGGTTCAAGAGGCAAGAACATCGGGTCCTAAGGGTGGTGAGCATGGGACTAGAAAAATCACATCCCACCGTGGCCTCTCATACAAGCCTTAGCAATGTTTAACTTTTACCACTGATCTCATCTCATCATGAACTCCTGTCATACTAGATTCTTTGCGTCTGATACATCATCTAGATGAACCAACACCGATAACTATGCATGGCTAAGCAAGACACATATAAGCTCTAGCAGTGCACACAAGCCAAACCGAGTTATGCTAGGAGCAGTGGATCAAGTATATAAGCTCAAAGGAAGTAATGCAATAGATAGGATACTCTACCTATCGATAAAAGACCACAGTAGAATCATATGCATCATGGCAGGAATTGAAATTCTTTCGAAATCATAGGATTATATCATGGTGGGGCTATGCTTGCCTTTGCCTGTTGATAACAGATAGACAGTTCTTCAGAAGCCTTGTACTTGACTTGATTATAGTTGGTCAAGTATTATTTGTCGATCTTCAATGGTCTTGATCTCAGTCTTCGATCTCGATATCGATATCGTATTCTACCAGGAAGAACCAAATCACTGGAAAGAAATGAAAACAATCAACACATGGCATCGATGCAATGATCAAGCAAGGATGATGATATGATAGTTTAAATTGTATCGAAAAGTAACCCTAAGGCATGCTCGACAATTTAATCGGGGTTCCGAGGGGTACAAACCCTAACTCGGGGAAACTCCGGATGCATAGGAGAGGGGTGCATTTGTTGTTCTAATTAAGCTTGTCATGTTAGTTGCTTAACAATGCATGATTATAACTTAAATAGATAGTTCTCATTTTTCTGAACATTTTGATATATTATTCATATTTTTTGACTTTAAATTAATTAGTTGTTGACTTTACAAGTTTATATCAATTTCTGGAATTACTTAAATCATTTTAAAAAGGTTTACCTCGTCAGCACAAAAGCAGGCTTACGTCACCAGAGGGGTGGGGTGATTCTCACCGAGGCAGATCCATCCATAATCACTGACCAGTGGGCCATGTACCCACGTCAGCATCCATGGTGGCGGTCAACAGGTCAACTGGGTCCACATCCATGACAGCGTGACGTCACGGTGACGTCAACACGACGGCCACCTGTCACATCCCAAAATTTTCCAAATTTTGAAATGTGAAAAATAAATAAACAAAATAAATAATTGTTGAAATTTAGGGTGAAAAGAAACTTTTTGTTTCTAAATGGAAACATTAAAACCCATCTTGAACAAACTTTGAATAAAAGGGAATCCTACTAAATTCAAATCAAGTGAAATGCATTCATCAATGAAAGTATCTTGAAAATTTAAACACTTGGAAAAGTTAAACAAAAACTCTAAAACCCTAATGGAAGAAAATTATTCCAAGATTACTCTAAAACTATGGATTTGATCCATATAAAAATTTGCCAACAAATATTTATAAATGATCAAGAATGACAAAAAGAAATATTATAAAACTATAGAAATTGGTTTCACTTAATTTGGAACCATAGATGAAAACTTATGAATTCAATAAGATAAGAGGAATTTAATCCCAAATCTAATAAAGCACCTATCTAAAATCCGTACCAATTTTTGAGCAAAATAATCCTAAAGAAATATAAAAGGATAAACAAATATTAAATAAAATTCTACAAATTGGAATCACCAATTTTGGATCCATAAATAAAAAGATATGGATTTTATAAGAAAAAGAAAGAAAGAAAGAAATAAGGAATATTTAAAAGCCAAATTAAACCTTGGCCAAATCCATAAGCAAATTAAATAAAGATAATCCAAGTCCAAATAAAATAAATGGATAAATAATATTCAAATAAAATAATACGACATTAATCAAAATTCTATTCTATTTGAATAAAGACAAAATCCCTAATAGAAATGATTAATTAAATCATGGGAAAATAATAATTGGAATTCACCCAAGTGAAATTAAAGTTATTTAATTAACTTAAATGGAATCAAAGAAATCATCTAAATAGAATTAAAACCATATTTGATTTCATTGGAATAAAGACGTTTGCCCAAATTAAATGATTAATAATCATATTAAAGTACTTTAAATAATTCAAAGTAAATTATTTAACACCCTATTAAATAAATAAAACCTACTGAAAAGGTTTAGTGAAAATTAGAATTCAAATAAAGGGTTTGAAAATATATTTAATCTTATTTGAATAAAGGCAAGTGCTTATTTTAATAAAGAATAAAACCGTAAAAAGAATAAAGAAATTATTCTAAAAATGGTCTTAAAAATACATGTTAGACAACATAGAAACATGCTGAAAAGTTTGAAAAGATTTGTAAAGAAAAAGGGTTTGAAATCATTTGAATAAAATCAAAACGGAAAATCTAAATAGAAAAAGAAAAAGGATTCAGAATAAAAAAAAGGAAAGAAACCAGCCCAGCCCAGCTAAACCCAGCAGGCCCAGCAGGTAGCCCATCTCTTTCTCCCCCTGCAGTAAAACGATTCGTACCAAAAATTAAACCCGCGCTGCCACTGATGAGGTGACCCCACTCCTAACCCCGCACCTCGCTGACGAAGCGACCCCACGCTGTCAGCCCTTCGTCCTCACCCGCGCGAAGACCACGCCGGCCGTTTCTGCCGATGATCAATCCCCTTCAATACGCGTTGATGACGCCAGTAATTCCTTCCCCGACCACGCGTACTTAATCGCCTGCTCCTCCTCTCCATTTCCCCTCTCTCGCCCAGCTCTCTCTGCCTCCAGGCCATTCAAATTTCTCACCCCAAACCTCCTGTCTCCGACGAGCCGCCATGACGATTCCGGCTAGCACCCTCACCCTCGCAAGCCCTGCTTCACACGAACGTGATCCCCATCGTCCTGCGAACCTCCTAGTACCCGCACTCACCCGCGCGAACACCATAGCCTCGACTACGACCTCGACAATACACCGCCGCCGTCTGCCTCCACTCCGGCGAGCTACTGACGTCGACCCCGAGCGCCCCTCTTGTTCTGGTGAGCATTCCTACAACCCTCGAGACTGTGCGCACCTCTCCGACCTGCTGCCTTGCCTTCTTGCGCCCCAGGAGCTTGTCCCCGTCAACAAACAGTATGTGCCCGATGCAGCGACAACTCCGGCGAGGAATTACGATCGTCCTCGAGCGCCCCTTCGCCAACGAAGACCACCTCGAGCATCAGCGACATCACGCGAACTTGGTATGGCCATCCCCTCTATCTCTAGCCTCCTGGATCGTCGGCAACCTCACTGGCTGAGTGCGCCGCCGCCACCAGCGCCGCCCATCCTGGGTCACACGCACTGCAACCGTTCGATTTAGATCCTGTGGCTACGATAGAACCTTAACGAAGGGGTATGAACTCATCTATGCCGCACGATCTGCTTTTAATCCAACACACCACAACACTCGATCCAGCCGAACTGGTACGCTCCAATTAGAACACGACGCGTGGCATTGTTTTGTTTTAATTAGACAGAAACATACCTATTAGATGTTGAAACTTGCAAAATTCATAACTTTTAATCTACACGTCCAAATTTTGCAAATTTCATATCAATGGAATCAGAAGGAAAAATTCTATCCAACCATGTACTTTGTTTAGTAAATTTCTTCTGGAAAATTGGTTGTATTTGCAGAAACTTGTGTAGGCATAATTTGAATATAAAAATTACTCTAGAAATATTTTTAGGGTGAAATATCTGGTAAATGGATTGTTTTGAACCTACTGACCATAGAAACCAACTTTTGGATCGAAAAACATATTTTGTGAAGCAAAATAATAAATATTTGAATTAAAGCATTTCTAGTTAAATAAAAATATTGATTATGTTTTAAAAATGCTTTTTGAGTAAAACCTTTTGAAAATGGTTGGAATTAAACTCTCTGGCCTTAAACACCAAGTTTTGGGATTTAAAAATATAATTGATGAACCTTATAAAATTATTACTTTGCTAAAAGCCATTTCCAACAAAATAAAATATTGCTTTGGTATAAAAATGGTTTATAGATGAAACCTTTTGCAAATGGTTTTAATATTGAACACTTGACCATAAAAACACTAACATTTGTGTTAAAAATATATTTGATAAACACTAGAAAATTTTCCTTGAATTTAAAAAAATTCTAGCAAAACAAAAATGATTTAAGGTGGCCATTTTCACTAACTTAATATCAAATGGTTTTGCCACTTTTATAAATGACCAATAGGTGTTTTAAAATGTTTATAACCTATTATAAACCACCTTTCCAAATAAAACAATCTTTGGCATGCTTTCATGCATTGCTTTGTTTTTATTATTCTATGTGATGTGATGAATTGCTTGAATGGTAGATTGAATTTTGTGCCTTGATTGAATTGTAGTGGAATTTGAAGAGTGTGACTATTGCAAGATCAAGGGTGAACTTATATTATCTACCACAAAGGCAAGTGGTGCTTCATACCTTTGTCCCATTATTTTCACTATGCATTAGTGATGTCTTGAGTAGGACTTGCATGGAATTTTTGCTAAGTATAAACTATGCCATGGGAAATCCTAGTAGATGAAAACTTAGTAGAATTTTCCTAAGTTAAGATTCCTACTGCTATCATGCTTATCCTAGCTAGTAGAAAACAAGGGTGGATTATATTCATGCTATGAAATATTTCTAAGTCAAGGACTTGTGTTTTTTTTAATAAAACAACTATGTGAATGAATCACCTGGGTGGAAGGGGACTTGCATGGATGAATTTTTGTTGAGTGGTTACCAGGGCCCATTTTTCAATGGTTTACCCTATGTATCTCACTTGTGGAATGACACCTAGGAACAAAGAGATTTGAGATGCCAAATGTTAAGAAGCTTCTAGCGCAGCCACTTGGCATTATGGGATCTGCCTGGATCATATAGGTTGCAATAACTTAGCCAAATGGACAGTTGGTGGTAGGGGATGATAGGTTTGGAGCACGTCCATTTTGGTCTAAGGGAAGGCTTCTGAAAGATCTTGTCTCGATGCATGTCGAGTCTTGTGGGGGAAAGTGCACCACCTCTGTAGAAGGAAGAAACTAAGTACTTAGTCGTGTCCCCGGCAATGGACAATTTGAGCACCAAGACATGGAAGCTATCAAGAATCTCCTCATCCCAATTTCTAAGCTAAAAACTTGTGGTTGAACAAGGGTTAAAGGATCACCAATTTATATTGGTAGATGCCTCGGGTGATTTTAACAAACAAAAACTTAGTGTTTTCAAATGATAAGGAAAATCTATTTTGAGCAAAGAAAGCCTAAGCTCCACCTAGCCAAATGCATATAGATGATAGACTCCACTATACTACCATAGTATCACTTGCCAATACAATTCAAATGTATTGACCCTTGTGGCTGTAACTTATTATGTTGCAGGTTTGTTTGATGTTAGTGAAGTGTGTTGATTAGGATTACAAGTCTACAACCAACATGATTGCCTATGGCACTTTGAAGATAAAGGACTCCATGCTATATAGTTATTTCTGCTGCATTGTAATGAGATAGCCAAATGAGCTACGTAAGATGTAATGAATTATTTTATTCCTGGTTATAAAGTTGTATTATGACCTTTGTTTCTTGATATTATATCTTAACTATGGATGCTAGCTATTGATCCAGGGACTAGCAATTTAAACACAGGGATCTCTACCTTATTAAAGGTTGGGACCTCTACACCACCGCCAGATGGTCGCCAGAGACGACGAGGAAGGGCGCCTGCAGGACTAGGTGCGTTGGAACGAGTGTTTCACCGCAAACCTAAAGAGGGCGGCGCCGCTGCAGGGAGGTCACTGGTGACGCGGCTACGACGAGCGACGGTGGTGGAGCTCGCTGACGAACAGCGCGCGACGGCTACGAAGAGCTGGCATGCAAACAGAGGGTGCCATGAGCACCAAAAGCTCACCGCAATGCTTGACGTGGTGTCGGGGAAGCCTGGTGAGGCCGGAGGCGAGCAAATCGACGGCAGTGAGCACGGTCAGGGTTGAGGAACATGACGAGGTTGGCGATGATTCAGAGCACCGGGGCTTGATTCCTTTGTCGGGTTAAAGTAGGGGACCGAGGCGGAGCTCCTGGCACCGTCAGATGTTCGAGGGAAGGCCGGTAACGGCGGGGCGCCGGCGAGGTTGCAAGCTAGGGTTTAGGCACGTTGCAGAGAGCGAGAGAGAGAGAGAGGGCGCGGGGAGGGGATAAGGTCAGTGGAGGGGAAGACGGGCATGACGTGGTGTTCTTATCCTTGCTCCAGAGCGGCTGCGTGCATCGCAGCGACGGGGCAACATCGGGCGGCTGCGGCGGCGACAGCGAGATGCCTGCCGTCAGCGAGGAAGACGATAGGGGCAAGAAGCGGTATCGGGCCGCATTGGGCTGCGCTTGGGCTGCTATTGGGTTGCTGGCTTCTGCGCGCTGGCAACAGGGGAGAGAGGAATAGGGTGGGCTCGGCCCAGATAGCTAAGGTTTGCTTTTTTTCTGTAGAATTGTTTTTCCATTTCTGTTTTCCTTTATGTAATTTCAGTTTCAAACTGTTTTGAATACTTTTAAAATACCAGGGACATTTATAAAATATATGAAATTATTGTAGGGGCCCTTTTAGTCCGATTGGGCTCCAACATTTTGGATTTTTTTTCAAAATATTCAAAACCTTTTGAATGCTTTTCAAACAGAGGAAGAAGGTTAGGGTTTAGGGTTTTATCTTTATTTCGTCAATGCATGCAGTTTTAAGATGATGCTCATGAATGCACACAAAAACCCTAAATACTATTTAACTAAAACTAGGGTGTTACACCATATCAATCTTACTGGCTAGATTTTTGTGATAAATTGACAATATGGCAGTTTACTATAAACATGTCAATTTTGGTAACATGGTCTAGACAAATGATGGACAAGACTCTAGAATGATGGGGAAGTGTGTTTAGAGGTTTATGCATAGTGTTTATTGTGCGAAAGACTATCAATTGTATCTTCTAGCATTAGATGCTAATAGAATGGAAAAGAAGATCCGACGTCTAGCAATGTTGGGACTCGCGACTCTTGATCCAATGGTCAATATTCAAAGTGGTAAGATGAGATAAGATATGGCCCAAAATGCCACCTTCCATAATTTCACACAAATTACTGATTTAACGGACAATTCACGAGTTTCATGAATTTTCAAGTTTCCGTGCTAATTTCGACACTTTAACTAGTTCATCTCGGTTTATCCAAAATTGGTCAATTTTGATCTATGGTCACTGACAGGGGGGCCACGTATATGGTGGTGCCCAAATCAAGGTAGGTCAGAATTTTCAAAGTTATCCCTCCCCACCCCTTCGCGCTGTGTGTGAACATCCACCCTCCGCCACCAGGACCCTCACCCCTTGGAAGCCCACAAAATAGACGCGCTCATCACCCCTCCTCATCTCACCACCGTGCGCCCGAAGTAAATTTTCCTACCCGTCGGTGTTCTTGAGACCCACCGGTGGTCACGTCGATCCCACGGTAGTCCTTCTATCTCTAGCTTGATCTGGTTGGCAATTTATTTCCATTACACCAGATCTGCCTCCTCAAATACGTAATTTAATTTTTCCTCAATCTACATGGTCATAGTTGATTCTAGGCTTGATCTATGTTCTTAAGTACCTTCGCCCATTATTGTTGTCAATATGTTTGCTAAAATGCATGGGCATATATATTTTATGTACTCCATCTATTTGTTTCCTGCTTTTATTTTACTAATTAAGAACTAATCTTGTATGTCATAATTAAACAGATGGAGATATTTGGGATGCAGGTTGCTCCATTAGGCCGCCCTAAACATATCATGGGTGTTGTACGCTTTATTAAGTTTGTTAGAGCTCATTGTGAAAACTCGGAAGTACATTGCCCCTGCCGCTTGTGTGTGAATCAGAGGGTGTTTCCATTCAGTATAGTGAAAGATCATATTTTTATGTTTGGAATGCTAAGCACATATGTTACATGGTTATTTCATGGTCAAGCATATCAACCGGGGGGAGAACATCTTTATCATCCAGATCAAGTAGGGGATGCAGATGTTGATCATCTAGATCAACTGACAGAGCAGCTCCTGAGTATCTAGATCAACTTGTAGAAGGGGGGAGAGGCGCAAGGTGCATGAAACGGGTTTCATTTCAGGTACTTACGCTATGCCAGATGACAAGGTACTATATCCATAGAATGCAAATTTTTAGGTTGTGTGTCTTTGATGTTTCTCTTTAAACGTATCTATTAATCTACTAATCGCAGAAGCGGACAGCCGAAGAGGACATTGATGGTAATGACGATGACCTGTTCTGCTTCTGGATGGAGTCGATGCAGGGCTGCTGATCATAATAATGGGTGTACTTTTGGTGCCATATGTGCAGTCTCATGACCACTAGCCCGGCTGCAAAATTCTTGGGTGCACCTAAGATCGCTCTAAATATATGTAGAGCTATCCCATGATTGGTCCGCTACTGTTGTAGTAGTGTAATATGGAGCTACTTTATGATTTTTAGGCCTTTGTTAGCAGATCTGTAACTAGAAACTATTCCGTACATTAGCAGAGTAGTATATTATATGTGTGTCTGTGTGTGTTTACTTCTTTTGAGGCTTCCCAAGCGGCTTTCGAGGCATCGAGCTAGTGTCCTATGCTGGAACAAACACCGTCTTTTCCTCTACTAGCCCTTCCCCCTCCCTGAAATGCTGATCTTTAGAGTATATGTTGTTTGAGCTATAATGTACTTTGTTTCTAATATTAATATATTAGCTCTTCCGTTAATTTTTTTTCTCCATGAGCCGTATGTTGGGGATATACTTTCGGGATATACCCACAAGACTCACTGACCAGGGTCACCCACTAACGGGTTAGAGCTTTGCTTCACGGGCGGCCTAGTTAGAGAAAGAGGAGGAGCCAATTCCGACTCCGATAAGGCCCATAAGAGTTACCGACTTAGGCCTGTAGTATTACTTGTGGTCCAAGCTGTATCTAGTTACCGACTCTGTAACGTAGCCGGATAGGTCTCTCTCGTAACCCTAGGTCCTGGTGACTATATAGACCAGCCCTATGGGAGACTTTAGGGCACACCAATCGTACTACCACAATCACAACTCGCACATGTGAACCTCTCTTTTAATCCGCTGTAACATCCGGCTTACGCCGATATATTACTGGGTTGCTAGCAGGAGTAGGATCCAATCACTGTAGTCGGATGTGAACCTGGGTAAACTTGTGCTCACCGCTCCTGGAACATCCGACGTCTCACACCCCATCTTTCCAAATGCCACTAGGACTCCCTATGGCATACTTGTCGATAATCCGACGAAAGTTGGCGCCCACCGTGGGGAGGGTGACCTTTGGAGCTTTGTTCCAGGCGGAATTTGCGCGTGTAGGAATCGGCAAAACTATCGGCATGGGTCACATGGTCTACGCTAGCGATGTCCCTCTTGTCCTTCTCGACGAAACCTGGATTCCAGCTTCGAAACCTGTGACAACCTACACAATCATGTCTATCGGCGAGATCGATATTTATCTCGGCTTCGCTGATCCCGCCCAACCCACCCTTGAGGTGATGACCATGGCGGAAGAAAAATCCGGATCTACTTTGTCCGCAGAGGCAGAAGAGTTCAAGATCTCAGAGAAATTCAAACCCACCCATCCCACTCCTGTAGTGGAAGAAGAGGTGGAAGAAGAATCTGGATATGATCTCTCCGGCGAGATTGGATACATAGATGAGGAATACATCCGCTACGGATCCGGTCTGGTGATGTTGAAGCGGAAACCAAGTTATACCACTACCTCAAGAACATAAATAATAAGAAGCACTGTTTCGTGTACCACATAAGCTCTAGATCCGACTCTGTCGATGCTGGAGCCGGCAGCGATTCAGTCCTAGATGCAATCGAAGAAAACGCCGACTTACCTGGCTCCCCTCAGGAGTCAATAACGTTGCAGGAACTTCGAGACTTCGCCAAAGAGATGGAGGAGTATGAACAAGAACACGTCTCCAAGCAAACACAAGGTGAGCCGGAAAATTTTCCTAGTCCATATGATAGCGTGGATGAAAGCTACACCTCGCAGGATGACATGGACACCGAAGATTCTTTCAAGGTCCACAAGCCAACCATGACGGAAAGTACCGACGGAAGTTTATCCCCCGGAACCAGACCAAAAGACGTCTTTGCCACTGGTACGCACGTCAAGGCTACTGGGCGCTCAAAGAAGAAGAAGAAGAAGAAGAAGAAGAACAAGAATCCGACACCGGCAGAGCCGGACACCGAGGAAACCAACAAAGAAAAAGTTGATGAAGAGATCGAGATGGAGAATCAGGACGGAGATCCGATTAATACCGCCCCGATCGACCCTCCTGTGGATGGATACGTCGTCACCAAGGGTGTGCGTGAAATCTACGGAGATGCTCTCACAATTCCAATCCCAACAGCTTCGGATCTTACACCGGAGGTGCTGGGGAAAAGGGCTGAGGACCTGGAAAGCAGCGTATGTTTCTGCTCGAGGAAGCCGCGCGCATCGTCGAGCTTAGACAACAGTTAGACAGTGATCCTCCCAAGTATCAGTTAGATTTCAAGTGACACCCAAACAAGACAAGGGGACGTCTGTTTCTTGCTAACAAGAACCCGGATATCCACAAAGATCTATTCGAAGGAAAGGACAGAGAGAAGATCCGAGTCTACAGCACGCCGTTGAAAAACGCTGCTGCAGCTCGAGCCATCCTCGCCAACAATCCGTCTCCACAACAAGTCCAACACTGCATCACGTTGATTGAAGCAGCATAAAACGGCCGCTTCATTTAGTGGCAAGCTGGCCTGAAAGTCCGAGTTTTGCCACACTGACACTGACCAAAGCGCTGATATAAGGCTCCGCAGGGATACGAATCAACGCTATCTTCCCCATGGAGAAGAATAGAATTCAAGAACCGGTTCAAACGGCCACTCTCGCTGACTGGCACGTGACTGGGCAAGAGTTATTCTGGCTGTGTCCGAAGATGCCATCAGGGCAATGCTCCCTCATCGGCAAAACAACCGCTACAGAGAAGACCTGGAAACACGCCGCCAGCGAGAGGAGAAAGATCGGATAAGGATGCCACCACCGAGTTGTCCGGCTGGCAATGCCTGACAAAGAGATGATCCGGATCATCCTAAATCAAGTAGGGACGATGCCCGAAGAAACAGGCATCAGAGTCAACATAATGAGGCTCCACCACCACCACTGCGTAACCCAGCCGGAAATAATCCACCAGCATCACCATCGCCTCCTGGCAGCGACCATGAAGGATACCGATGTAGCCATGGAAGCCGTAGGGGCGAACGCGGCAACGGTGAAAGAAAAACAGAAATCCGACTCCGCTGCGCAGGAGCCGTGAGCCTCCAAGGCGCAGATCTCTCTCGCCAAACGACGCTCGCCATCGCATTGAATCAAACATAGAAGCGCGGCGGTATGAGGAAGAAGACGTGTATGTGGGACCCAAGTGCTTTGGCCCATGCATACGTCAGACCAAATTTCGGGTTGACTTTGGTATTGCCAAACACATTCAGCCCTATGATGGCGCAGCTCGGCCAAATAGCTGGATCTAGGATTTCTTCCAAGCCTGCTGCATCGCCAAAGGAGGAAACAGCCTGGTCGTAGTCCTATATCTCCCACTCATGTTGAGGAAAATGGCTCGATCATGGCTCAATGAACTACCAGAGAATTCAATTCACAACTGGTATGATATGCAAACTGCGTTCTTTTCAAACTTCGAGGGAACATATAGGAGGCCCTGCATAGTCGAAGACTTGCAGCGTTGCACACAAAGACCCGGAGAAACCTGCCGGGATTACCTCGGACGCTGGATTGACACGAAGAACTCCTGTGAGGGAGTAAACGAGCAAACTGTGATAAAAGCTTTTATTGCAGGACTTCCAGCCGGACTTTTGCGTCACTGACTGAAGCGTGACCATGTCATAGATTTGGGGGAAAAGATAGAGACGGCAAACAAATATGCTGATGCCGATGATGATTCAGAAAGGCTGCTAAATATTCTGGCCAATCCTAATGCGGCCAAACAGCCAAAACAAGCTCAGAAGCGCAAGAACACCTCAGACGAAAAACCGACTCCGGACAACGCAGCTGTTAACGCAACATTCGTATCTGGACGACGAGGAGGGCACCAAGGTTGATGACCCACAAGTATACGAGATCGCAACAGTCTTTGAGGGTAGTATTACCCAATTTATTGATTCGACAGAAGGGGAGCCAAAGAATACTTGCAAGCCTTAACAACTGAGTTGTCAATTCAGCTGCACCTGGAAATAGTTCTTGCTCACAGAAGTTTATCAGTAGCAACAGTTGTAGTAGCAACAGCAAAGCAACAACTATAGTGAAACAAGATCAATAGTAACAGTAACGATAACAGTAGGATTCGAGTGCGATAGGCATAGGGATGGATGGACGGGCGTTTCATGGACAATTCTAAACATGTAACTTCAAGATCTAGGGCATTGCAGATAAATAAGAATAAGAATCCAAGTACTAAAAAATCCTAGGCATGTGCTCCATATATAGTCATACGTGCTCGCAATGAGAACTTGCACAACATCTTCTGTCCAGCCAGCCCGTGGCAGCGGGGCCTCTAGGAAACTACTGACAATTAAGGTGCTCCTTTTAATAGAGCTCCGGAGCAAAGCATTGACACTCCGTGAACACATGTGATCCTCACACCACATCCATCCCCTCCGGTTATCCCAATTTCTGTCACGTCGGGGACTTTGGATCCGGACAATGATATGTGTACACAACTTGCAGATAAGATCACAAACAATACTATCATAATGATTCAATAATAAGTTCAGATCTAAGATCATGGCACTCGGGCCCTAGTGACAATCATTAAGCACAACAAGTTGCAACAAAGTCAAATAGCACTAATAGAGATACTAGGCACTATACCCTAACAATCTTATTTGATTACATGATAGAACTCATCCAATCCCTACCATCCCCATAGCCTAGAGCGGGGGATTACTCACTCATGGATGAGGGAAACATTGATGGTTGATGGAGAGGCGTTGGTGATGACGATGACGATGATCCTCCCTAAATTCCTCGTCCCGGCAGGGTGCCAGAACGGAGTTTCTGGTTCCAAATCGTGGCTTCTGGTGGTGGCGGTGTAGCGGAAATCTTTCTGGAAAAACGACGAACCCCCCTTAGTTTTTAGGTCAAGAGGCAAATTATAGGGGAAGAGGGAGGCCGAGGGGGTGCCTGGGGTGGCCGCACCCCTAGGCGCGACTAGGCCTGGCCCGCGCCTGGCTGGGTGTGCCCCCCCAGGCCTCCACTCCGTCTCGTACTCTGGCTCCGTGGATATTCTGGTGAAATAGGATTTTTGGCATATTTTTCGGGATTTTTCCTGATAGTTGATTTTCTGCACAAAAACTAGACACCAAGGTAATTCTGCTCAAAATAGCGTCAGTCCATGTTAGTTGTATCCAAATCACGAAAGTTTAGAGGAGAAACAATAGCAAAAGTGTTCGGGAAAGTAGATACGTTTTGGACATATCAACTCCCCCCAAGCTTAGCTTATTGCTTGTCCTCAAGCAATTCATTTGAAAACTCAGTGCAATAAAAGAACTTTCACAAACATATTTGCTTCATATGATGTATGTATTCTCAGCACAGGAGTACATACTTAGAACATTCATAATAAAAAGTATGCAACTAAGTCTACTCAATAGTCATTGCAATCTATGAAGAGAATCCAACTCAATAATAATAAGTAGCATGAAACATAAACATAAGCTTCATTGCAATGCTCATAATAAGGTATGATAAAGTGGTATCTCGCTTGCCTTTATTTGAAGAGCACAACATGAATGTCAAGGCACCTCTGGAGTTCAAGTGAAGACTAGAAGTAAAGATATCAGAGATACAAGCATCAAAGTCATGACATAATTAACCAAGTTTTGAGACAAACACAAGAATGACAACTATGCTCTCAAGAAGGTGCTCATAGAATAAGTGGTAACTCAACAAGGAAGTGAAAAGGTTTTGTAAAGTTTGAAAGGCTTCCAAATGCTAAAAGTAAGGTAATCATTAGCTTTGAGCTCTCATTGCCCCTATCATAAGCATATTTATGTGGTTAAGGTGAAAGTGACGTCCAATCTGAGTTATATGCTTGACACACCATAAACTGGAAATC
Organism: Avena sativa; assembly: GCA_916181665.1. Lineage (NCBI taxonomy): Eukaryota > Viridiplantae > Streptophyta > Magnoliopsida > Poales > Poaceae > Avena > Avena sativa. Next base: position 33,678,562 of record OV702284.1, read on the forward strand.
CCATGTCCCTTGAGTACGAGGGCCGCTCCACATGTTACCTGTAAGTTCTTGTCATTGTAAATGCATGCATATCATAGAGAACCTCCAACGGGGTACCCCTTGCACATGATACAGGAGCTATCCCGTGATCAAAATGACAAGGCAAGCAGACAATGAGTATCTCAGCGATCTTTTTATTTACTATGTGCATAGCTTTTTATTGAGGATGCTTCACAAAATGCTCATTATGGTGATGCTGCAAGTTTCCACCATGATTAGGCATGGCTTAGGCTAGTGGCCTAGGCGTTTCTCTAACACATATATATACTCCATGAACCCACAAGCTCCCCTTTTATTTCACACCGACGACATCCGCAAAAGAAAGAGCAAGGTATCAACTGGATATGTATCCATAATGTTGAAAGCATTCCCCGTGACAGCACGGTTCTGCTAACTCCCAGCCTATAATTTGCAATCATATAACTTTCATGGACAGGTCACAATGGTTGAGAATTAGTAAGTGCAAGGAATAAAGTGTGCCATCAAGTTCGTGAGAGCTTTACTAACTAATTTTCTCAAAGCAGTCAAACATTTTATTTGGAAGAAAACAAGGCATATAGAATATGCACTGAAATAGCAAATGATGCTAATAGGTAGGTATGGTGGACACTGTTGGCAATATTGGTTTTGGGGAGTTGGAAACACGAGTAGAGCTCATACTTAGTGCAAGTGAAGGCTAACAATAGAGAGGGAGCGACAAACGAGAGAGCAATAACTTTCATAATCATGCTTGCAAAAAAATATGACTAATTATGGCATGAAAGTGATACAAGAACTCTGAGGCAAAATAAATCATCGAGGCTTACTGACTATTGTTTGTTCATATGCATGTGTGAGCATGTGCCAAGTCGATTCACATGAAACATTCAAAGGAGGATATCACAATATCATACCAAGTTATGAATAAAACAATGCAAGCAAACATTCATATGACATGCTACAAACTATTAGCAAGCTGGAGCTAATCACAAGAAAGCAAGAACTACTAAGCATCCATAATAACATACACCTTACATGAACAGACTAAGCATGCTCACCATGATGAGTATATGTACATAAATGAAAGCAAATAGAGTTCGTCACCAGCCTCTTACCACACCTCAAGTTATCTTAATCTTCATTATTGCCCTTCACTTGTGTGACTTGAATAATAACATGAAACCAAACTCCACTGAGGATGGTTGAACCCTGCAAAGAACTCACAAAACCAAAGAAGAACAACAAATATTTTTGGTGTTTTTGATTTTTTTAAAACAACACAAACAATGCAAAAACAAACCAAGCAAAAACAAACAAAGAAAAAGCAAACAAAGCAAAAGCAAAATATTTTTGGATTTTTCTTTTAAGGCAAACCAAAGCTAGAAAAATCAAAGAAACAAACCAAGTGAAACAACAAAAATATTTTTGGTATTTTTTGTTTTTGAGAAAGCAGCAACAAGAACCAAAAAGAAAGCGAAACAATGGATATGCAAAGAACCGACGAAACATGATATATAGATGACTGTGATGTCGGTATACCTCCACCCATGCTTAGGATTTTGGCCTAAGTGGGGATCAATAGCGCGGGTAGTAACCCCAAGCTAGTGGATCATCATAGGAATGATTGATGACCCACAAGTATAGGGGATCGCAATAGTCCTCGCGGGTAGTATTACCCAATTTATTGATTCGACACAAGGGGAGCCAAATAATACTTGCAAGCCTTAACAACTGAGTTATCAGTTTAGCTGCACCTGGAAATAGTTCTTGCTCACAGAAGTTTATTAGTAGCAACAACAATAGTAACAGCAAGAACAACAGTGAAACAGGAGCAACAGTGACAGTAACAGTAACAGTAGGATTCAAGTGTGGTAGGCATAGGGATGGATGGACGGGCGTTGCATGGACGATTCTAAACATGTAACTTCAAGATCTAGAGCATTGCAGATAAATAATAACAAGCATCCAAGTACTAAACAATCCTACGCATGTGCTCCAAATATAGTCATACGTGCTCGCAATGAGAACTGGCACAACATCTTCTGTCCAGCCAGCCCGTGGCAGCGGGGCCTCTAGGGAACTACTAGCAATTAAGGTGCTCCTTTTAATAAAGCACCGGAGCAAAGCATTAACACTCCATGAACACATGTGATCCTCACACCACAGCCATCCCCTCCGGTTGTCCCAATTATTGTCACTTTGGGGCCTTTGGATCCGGACAATGATATGTGTACACAACTTGCAGATGAGATCACAAACAATACTATCATAATTATTCAATAGTAAGTTCAGATCTGAGATCATGGCACTCGGGCCCTAGTGACAAGCATTAAGCACAACAAGTTGCAACAAAGTCAAATAGCACAAGAGAAACTAGGCACTATGCCCTAATAGATCTTATTCGATTACATGATAGAACTCATCCAATCCCTACCATCCCCAAGCCTACAGCGGGGGATTACTCACTCATGGATGAGGGAAACATCGGTGGTTGATGGAGATGCATTGGTGATGACGATGGTGATGATCCTCTCCAAATTCCCCGTCCTGGCACGGTGCCAGAACGGAGTTTCTGGATCCGAATCTTGGTTTCTGGTGGCGGCGGTGGAGCGGAACTCTTTCTTGAAAACTATCGAACACCCCTCGGTTTTTAGGTCGAAAGGCAACTTATAGGCGCAGAGGGAGGCCGAGGATGTGCCTGGGGTGGCCGCACCCCCACCAGGCGCGGGGTCAGGTGGGCCCGCGCCTGGGGTGGGTCTGGCCCCCAGGCCTCCCCTCCGTCTCTTCTTCTGGCTCCGTGGATCTTCTGGTGAAATATAATTTTTGGCATATTTTCTGGGATTTTTCCTGATAGTTCATTTTCTGCATAAAAACAAGACACCAAGGTAATTGTGCTGAAAACAGCGTCAGTCTGTGTTAGTTGTATCGAAATCACACAAGTTTAGAGGAGAAACAATAGCAAAGTGTTCAAGAAAGTAGATACGTTTTGGACATATTAACCCCCCCCCCCAGCTTAGCTTATTTTTTGTCCTCAAGCAATTTAGTTGAAAACTGAGTGCGATAAAAGAACTTTCACGAACACTTTGCTTCATATGATGTAAATATTCTCAGCACTGGAGTAGATGGTTAGACAATTCATAACAAGGAGTATGCAACTAAGTCTACTCAATAGTCATTGCAAGCTATGAAGATAAACCAACTCAATAATAATAAGTAGCATGAAACATAAACATAAGCAACATTGCAATGCTCATAATAAGGTATGATAGAGTGGTATCCCGCTTGCCTTTATTTGAAGAGTACAATAAATGCCAAGGCACCTCTGAAGTTCACATGAAGACTAGAGATAAAGATATCAGAGATACAAGCATCAAAGTCATGACATAATTAACCAAGTTTTGGAACAAACACAAGAATGACAACTATGCTCTCAAGAAGGTGCTCATATAATAAGTGATTACTCAACAAGGTTATGAAAATGGTTTTGAAAGGTTGTGAAAGGCTTCCCAATGCTGAAAGGAAGGTACTCAGTAGCTTTGAGCTCTCAATGCCCCTATCATAGGCATCTTCATGTGGTTAAGGTGAAAGTGAGGTCCACTCTGAATTATATGCTTGACATACCATAGACTGGAAATCCCAAGTCCCTTGAGTGCGAGGGTCGCTCCGCATGCTACTCAACTTTGGTCACCTGAAAGTTCTTGTCATTGTAAATACATGCAGATCATCGAGAACCGCCAACGGGTACCCCTTGCACATGGTACATGAGCTTTCCCATAACCAAAATGACAAGGCAAGAAGACAATGAGCATCTCAGCAATCTTTTTATTTACCATATGCATAGCTTTTTATTGAGGATGCTTCATAGATGCTCATTATGGTGATGCTGCAAGTTTCCACCATTATTAAGCATGGCTTAGGCTAGAGGGCTAGGCGTTTCTCTAACACAATGTATAAACTCCATGAACTCACAACCTCCCCTTTTATTTCACATCGTCGACATCCGTAAACAAAGAGCAAGGAATCAACTGGATGAGATATCCAAAATGTGTTGAAAGCGTTCCCCATGACAACACGGTTCTGCTGACTCCCAGTATATAATTAGCAGGTATTTAATTTTCATGGACTAGTCACAATGGTTCAAGATTAACAAGCGCAAGGAATAAAGTGTGCCATCAAGTTCGTGAGAGCTTTACTAACTAACTTTCTCAAGACAGACAAACATTTTATTTTGGAAGAAAACATGGCATATGGAATATGCACTGAAATATCAAATGATGCTAATAGGTAGGTATGGTGGACACAGCTGGCAATATTGGTTTTGGGGAGTTGGAAGAATAGGTAGAGCACATACTTAGTGCAAGTGAAGGCTAGCAATAGACAGGGAGCAACAAACGAGAGAGCAATAGCTGTCATAATCATGCTTGCAACAAAACATGACTAACTATGGCATGAAAGTGATACAATAACTCTGAGGCAAAATAAATCATCAAGGCTTACTGACTATGGATTAGTCATATGCATGTGTGAGCATTTGCCAAGTCAATTCACATGGACAGTCAGAGGAGGATACCACAATATCATACCAAAGTATGAATAAAACAATGCAAGAAAATATTCATATGACATGCTACAAACTATTAGCAAGCTGGAGCTAATCATAGACAAGCAAGAACTATTAAGCATCCATAATGACATACACCTTACACAAACAGGCTAAGCATGCTAAAAATGATGAGTACATGTACAAAAATGAAACAAATAGAGTTTGTTACCGGCCTCTTACCACACCTCGAGATGTCTTAATCTTATTATTGCCCTTCACTTGTATGACTTGAATAATTAATATGAAACCAAAATCCACTGAGGACGTCTAAACCCTGCAAAGAACTGACAAAACCAAAGAATAACAACTAATATTTTTGTGTTTTTTATTTTTATAGAAACAAGCAAACAAATAAAAACCAAACAAAAACAAAGCAAACCAAACAAAGCAAAAGAAAACAAAAAACAAAAACTAATACGTTCCAAGAACAACACAACTATGCATGAAACAATAAAAATGAAGTGTCTAGAAAGACCTGAGACTTTTATTGATGAAGAAGGGGATTCCTTGGGCACCCCTAAGCTTTGACGCTTGTACTTCTTGATATTTCTTGGGGTGACACGGGGAGGCTTCCCCCCAAGCTTGAGCTTTTATCTATTTTTCATCTCATTACATCATTCTCTCTCTACACCTGAAATTTTTTCCTTCATACAAAACTTCACACAATCGTCATTAGCAACATTAATGCATTCAAAAGATAATAGACCTTTTGGGTTTAGCTTTAGAACAGCAAAACTTTCACTAAAAACACAAGCTACTATAGCAACTCCTTGAAAAATCTCAATTTCCCAGAAAGAATCCAAAAAGGAATCAATAAGAAGCAAATGCAAATAATGGCAGAAATCCGTCAAAACAAACCAGCAGGCAGAAACCGATTTTTTAGAAGACCTTATGTTGCTCAAATAAAAAAGTGTTGAACTAACGAAAGTTATCTAACATAGTGGGGGATTTATTCTTAAATTTTCAGCTCAATCCAACTTACAGAGACTCCTCACGAATTTTTATGGTGGAAGACAGAAATCTGTTTCGGGACAGCAACTCCCCAAATCTTACTTCCCTCTCATTAGAGGTCATTCTTGGCACAAAAAGTAAACAAAAAGGATAAAGAGAGGTCATTACTGAAGTAATAACTTCCAAGACTCAAGTAAACTCTTGGGTTATCTCCCAGCAAATACTTTTCTTTAACGCCTTTAAGTTAGGTAGGACGAAGAGCAAAGATTGGAAAGAAGAAAAATAAAAGTGAGCAAGTATATCCAAAATGAAAGCATTATTTTGTTCATTAAAATCCTTTTGTAAACAAGGTTGATCAAGTCTTGTTACCAAAACAATCTTATATAAAACAAAACTTTGCATTCCGCAAGGTGATTATGTTACCTCATACTTGATAGCAATAGTCCCAATCATAATAGTTTCAAAATTTTCTTGTGGAATGGGACAATTTATTTCTCCAACCTTGATGCTCTCAATATTTTCAATGGAATTTAGGAAATAGCTCTTAGCAACTTTCTTGGGGAAATAGATAGTATGCTCTTTGTCATTAATATTGGATGTTACTTTTCCTTGATTACAATTGATGGCAGCACCTGCAGTATTAAGGAAAGGTCTCCCAAGAGTAATAGACATATTATCATCTTCATGCATTTCAAGCACAACAAAATCATTTAGAACCATGCAATTATGAGCAACTTGAATATGAACATCTTCACATATACCAACAGGAATATTAGTTGACTTATCAGCCATTTGCAAAGAAATATTAGTTGGTATCAACTTTTCTAGCTGGAGTATCTTATAGAGAGAAAAAGGCATAACACTAACTCCATCTCCCAAATCACATAAATCAGTTCTAACGTAAATATTCTTAATAGAGCAAGGAATAGTTCGTATACCTGGATCACCAAGTTTCTTTGGAACCTTACCATTGAAGGAATAATTAGCAAGTATAGTATAAATCTTCACATTAGGAATCTTCCTTTTATTAGAGACAATATCCTTCATATACTTTGAATAAGGAGGCAACTTAATAGCATGAGTCAAAGGAATTTGCAAGAATAAAGGTTTCATGCACTCACAAAACTTGTTGTAGTGTTCCTCCTCCTTTGACTTGTGTTTTTTACCTGTAAAAGGCATAGGTTTCTACACCCAAGGTTCTCTCTCTTTACCATGTTTATTAGCAATAAAATCTTCCTTTGTGTACCTAGTGTTCTTAGTGTGCTTCTCGGGTTCTTCCTCACCTTCCTCCTTATCAGGAGACTTTTATCATGACCACTTTCAGTTTCAGCATCAGAGATAGATATACTATTAGGGTCTACAGCAGGTTCATGTGGTTCCTCAACTACTTTATGTTTCTTTTTCTTTCTCTTACGAGGACTACCACTATCCTCACCTTGTTGGGAATCCTGCTCAATTATTTTAGGGTGTCCTTTAGGATATAAAGGATCTTGAGTAGCTATACCACTCCTAGTTCTAATTTCGTAAGCATGTTTGTCTCCTAAAGCATTAACTAGCATATCCTTTGTACCTTAGGAAGTTGATCAAGTTGGGTTTGAATCATTTAAAAGTGTTTACAAAGCATTTTCATATAATTATAAGTTCTTTCCAAAATATCTTTCAACTCTTTGATAGCTCTACAGTTTTCCAATAAATGATTATGAACTTGTTTATTAAAATACCCTTGCTTAACAATAAAAGTGTCAAATTACTCTAAACATTGATCATGAGGCTTACCACAAGGAATATCACCTTCATCAAAGTGTTGGAGAGAGTGTACCTCAAGAAATCAGTGGGGAATTGGCTTACATAATTCTTCTATAGGAGGTAGATTCTTCACATCTTCAGCTCTAATACCTTTCTCCTTTAGACACTTCTTAGTTTCCTTCACCACTTCATCATTTAATGCAATAACTCCCCTCTTCTTTGTTGTTGGTGTTTGTAAGACGCCACCTTTATAAAGGTAAAGGTCCCTATGATTGCAATTCTAGTCCCTGAATCAATTGCTAGCATCCACAGTTTAAGATAAAGTACACAAAAACAAAGGTCATTATTACATCGTCATTCTAGAGATAACATAGTCTTTTACAACTCCATAGCCATAGGCCAGTACAAGAGTTTAACTTAACAATATAAATAAAAGTCTTCATTTTCATGTGCTACAGGCAAGCATGTTGAGTGTAGACTCATAACCCTAATCCTCATAAGATTACCTGCAACATCACAAGTTACAGCCGCAGTGGGTCAATACATTGGAATAGTATTGACAAGTGATACCTTAGTAGAATAAAAGTATCTAGCTTCTACATGAATTTGGCTAAGTGTAGCTTAGGCTTGCATTGCTCAAAATAGGTTTGACCTATCAGTTGAAAACACTAAGTTTTTGTTTGGCAAAGACTCCCAAGGAACCACCAATAGACATTGGTGAACCTTTATCCTTGTTCAACCATAAGTTTTAACTTAGAAATTGGGATGAGGATATTCTTGATAGCTTCCATGTCTTGATGCTCAAATTGTCCATTTCCGGGGACACGACTAAGTACTTAGATTCTTCCTTCTGCAGAGGTGGTGCACTTTCCCCACAAGACTTGACTTTCATCAAGACAGGACATTTCAGAAGCCTTCCCTTAGACCAAAATGGACGCGTTCCAAACCTATCACCCCCTACCACCAACTGTCCATTTGGCTAAGTTATTGCAACCTATATGATCTAGGCAGAGCCCATAATGCATGTGGCTGCACTAGAAGCTTCTTAACATATGGCATCTCAAATCCCTTTGTTCCTAGGTGGCTTTCCACAAGTGTGATACACAAGGTAGAGCATAGATATGGGCCTTGTGTAACCACTCAACATAACCCAAACAACCATTCCACCCAGGTGTTTCATTCACTTAGTTGTTTTATTAAGCAAAAACACAAGTCAAAGACTTTGCAATATTTTCCATAACATATATATAATCCACCCTTGGTTGCTAATAGCTAGGCTAAGCATGGAAATATCAAGTATCTTAACTTAGAGAAAATTCTAACTATTCTACAACTACTAGGATTTCCCAAGCACAACATATAGATACTTAGCTAAAGTTATCATGCAAGCCCTATACAAAATATTTCTAATGCATAGTCAAAATATTGGGACAAAAATATGAAGCACCACTTGCCTTGGTAGTTGGGGGAGTAACAACAATCCTCACAGTCACAATCACCACTAGCACCAAAATCTACACATAAAATGATAGCACCAAATTCATATTCCAAATAATCAAGCAAAAATATATGAATGCATGCAAATGCTATGTGATGATTTTTCTAAACTAAACAAGACAAGTAAAATAGTACTGAGCAATAAACTAAATATTTATACACCAAATAAACTTAATTTGGCCTTTTAAACATTTTCCAAATAATTTTTATACACAAAATAGGCCTACAAATGTCTCTGCAAAAAATTCCATTTTAACCAAAACAAAATAAAAAATAAGCCCATAGATGTGTAGGATTTATTTTTGTGATTCCAATGATATATTATTTGTATTTTTTGGATAAACAGAACAAAAGTTATTGGATTTTCAAGTTTAAATAGCTAATAGATGAAAATCCAGATTTTAAATCTAAATCCTAGCCACGCGTCAACCTCTGATTGGCGCGTACCGGTTCGGACGGATCACGCTTGCGGACCGTAGGATCTAAATAATGATGCATGGCCCAGATCTGATCTTACCGCTTCAACTAAACATCTAATCGTGGCCTTAGGATCTAGATCCAATGGACCAGATCTGAATGACCAAAACTCAGCGGCGCGAATGGCGCTGGCGGCGGCGACAGCTCTGGCGGTGACACGCCGGAAAGGTCAGAGGTGAAGGGGCATGTGCTGGTTCTTACCGAGGTCGCGAGGTCGTGGAGATGCTCAACGTGTAGGTGGATGGGGTCGGGGCGCACGGACACAGCAGAAAATCCTTGTCGGAGTTTGTCCGCGCATCGGGTGTTCACTGTCGGAGTCGAAGACGGCGACCTAGGGCGCAAGGGATCAAACAGCAAGCATTAATAGATGTGTAAGACACTAGCGAACACAGTAGCATGAACCAAAGACAGAGGGGTGCTCGGGACTCACCACGATTGCTCGTCGGAGTTCGTCGAAACCGCGGCGGTGTGAAGCCAAATATGGGTAGCCTGGCGGCGCTTTGGTGGTGCTGGGTGGGGTAAAATGACACGGAGAGGGAGAGGTTTAAATAGCCAGAGTGGGGAAAGGAATTACTCGGCGAATCAATGATAATCAAGCGAGAATTCATCGGGTTTGAATGGGGAAGAAACTGCAGCGGCGAGCTGGTCGTCGCGGGATTTGGGGAAGAAAGGGTGACCTGGCTGCGGGGTCCAGTTGCCAGCGAGGGGGTGTGCGCGGGCGGGGTGAGAAACAAAGAGGAGAGGGAGTCCCGGGTGGGCTGGCTATTGGACTGGTTCTGCTGCTGGGCCAAAAGGCTGTCGCAGGCCTTTTCTATTTTCTTTTCTCCTTTTCTATTTCTATTTTGATTTTCTGAAATCCTTTTCAAATGTTTTTTCAAATGAGTTTGAATTTAAACTTTCTCTGGATTTTTGTAAAGTGAACCATGCACATAATTGAGCATAAAACATTGTTGTTCACTCAAAAATACAATGGTCCATTGAAAATAAAATAAAACCATGCTTTGCCTATTTATTTATATAAGGCATTAAAAATGGTTTTAATTTAGATTCTTTGTTTTGAGAACTTGAGTAAGATCTAAAATCAACATTCAAATCTTTTCTGGTTGAAACAAAGTATTCTCATATTTGAGAGTAGAATTAAAGCCATTGTCTTCCTCACATGAAATAATAGGCAAAACAATTGGTTCCTGATTTGAAACTTTGTTTAAAAATAAACCAAATGCATGAGGATGCATGAATGATATGCAAACTTTATAATTCATGATTTTTGGGATGTTACAAATATAACCCCCTTAAGGTGAATCTCGCCCTTGAGATTCGGATTGGCTAGCAAATAGGTGAGGGTGGTCTTTCCGAAGATCATTTTCTCTTTCCCATGTTGCTTCTCCTCGGAATGATGGTTCCACTGAACTTTGCAGAATTTGATAGTCTTTGTCCAGGTAACTCTTTCTGCAGTCTCGAGAATCTTGATAGGTTTTTCCTCATAAGTGAGATCACTTTCCAATTGGACCTGTTACAAAGGTATAGCATCCTTCAAAGAAGTCTCTTCCATCTCTGGATGGCATTTGTTTAACTGACTCACATGAAACACATTCTGAACGGCAGACAATAATTCAGGCAATTCAATCTCATATGCTACCTCTCCTTTACGGCTCAGAATCTTGAATGGTCCAACATACCTTGGTGCCAACTTTCCTTTGACTCCAAACCTCTTTACTCCACGAAGTGGTGATACTCTAAGATAAGCTCTATCACCCACCTCATAGGTGACTTCTATACACTTTGGGTCTGCGTAGCTCTTTTGTCGGGACTGTGCTATCTTCAATGTGTCCTTTACCAACTTGACTTTCTCTTCAGCTTCCTTGATTAGTTCTGGCCCGAACAAGTTTCTTTCTCCAACACCATTCCATAGCAATGGTGTAGTACACTTTCTCCAATAGAGAAATTCAAACAGTGCCATCTCAATACTGGCTTGATAGCTGTTGTTGTAAGAGAATTCCGCGTAAGACAGACTTTCATCCCAACTAGCTCCATAGTCTAGGGCACATGCCCTCAACATATCCTCTAAAATCTGGTTGGTCCTTTCTGTCTGTCCATCAGTTTGGGGATGAAAAGCAGTGCTGAATTCCAATCTCGTTCCCAATGACTCATGCAGTTGCCTCCAAAAATGGGAAGTGAATTGAGTTCCCCTATCAGACACAATACTCTTAGGTACTCCATGCAGACACACAATCCTATTCATATAGATCTTGGCTAACTTAGCACTTGTATAGGTTGTCTTCACGGGTATGATATGAGCCACTTTAGTTAGACGATCTACTACGACCCAAATAGAATCATATCCTGATCTAGTCCTTGGCAGTCCAGTGATGAAATCCATGCCAATCTTGTCCCACTTCCAATCAGGAACAGGTAGTGGTTGTAACAATCCTGCAGGTTTCTGATGTTCCGCTTTCACTCTAGTACATACATCACACAAAGCAATATGTTCGGCGATGTCCTTCTTGAGATTATTCCACCAAAATCTTTCCTTCACATCCATGTACATTTTGGTGTTACCCGGATGAATGGAATATGGTGAGTTGTGTGCTTCCTGTAAAATCAGTTTCCAAAGCTCCGGATCTTGCGGAATACAAATACGTTTCCCATACCATAAAGTACCCTGTTCATCTTCATGGAATCCTTCGGCTTTCCCTTTGCTAATTTTCTCCTTAATCTCTTCAATTTCCTTGTCCGTCTTTTGGGCTTCCTTGATTTTGTCCAACAAGGTGGGTTGAACATCCAATGACATAAGATGTCCTTCGGGCACTATCACCAATCTGAGATCTTTGAATTGGGCACACAGATCATCTGGCAATTCTCCCTTAGTAAGGCCATTCACATAAACCTTAAGGCTTAATGCATCTGCTACAACATTTGCTTTACCGGGGTGGTATTGCAAACTCAAGTCATAGTCCTTGATGAGCTCTAACCATCTTCTTTGTCTCATGTTGATTTCTTTCTAAGTGAAGATATACTTCAAACTTTTGTGATCTGTGAACACTTCGCAACGCTTTCCCAAAAGATAATGTCTACATGTTTTGAGTGCATGGACAACAGAGGCTAACTCTAAATCATGAGTAGGATAATTCACTTCATGAGTTTTGAGTTGTCTCGAGGAATAAGCCACAACTTTCCCTTCTTGCATCAGAACTACACCTAATCCTTTGTGAGATGCATCACAATACACTTGGAAATCCTTCTCCAAATCTGGCAGACATAAGACTGGTGCTGTCACTAGTCTCTTCTTCAACTCTTGGAAACTGAGTTCACATCCCTCAGTCCAATCAAATTTCTTATCTTTATTAAGTAACTTTGTCATTGATTTAGCTACCTTTGAGAAATTCTCAATGAACCTTCTATAGTATCCTGCCAAGTCAAGGAAACTACGAACTTCTTTCACTAACTTAGGTGACTCCCACTCAGTTACAACTGGCACTTTTGCGGGATCAACTGCTACACTATCTCCTGACACAATGTGTCCAAGAAATCCGACTTCATTCAACCAGAATTCACACTTGCTGAATTTGACATACAGCTTATGCTCTCTAAGCTTCTCAAGTATCAATCGCAAATGTTCTTCGTGCTCTTCATTTCTCTTGGAATAGATCAAAATGTCATCGATGAAAATGACAACGAACTTGTCAAGAAATTCCATGAACACCTTGTTCATCATATTCATGAAGTAGGTTGGTGCATTTGTCAAACCAAATGGCATCACGGTGTACTCATACAATCCATACCTAATGGTGAAAGCAGTCTTAGGTATGTCTTGTTCCCTTATCTTTATCTGAAAATAGCCTGATCGAAGATCAATCTTTGAGAACACACGGGCTCCTTCTAACTGATCAAACAAGTCATTGATTCTAGGCAAAGGGTACTTGTTCTTGTTAGTCACCTCATTGAGTGAACGATAATCTATGCACAACCTTTGACTTCTATCTTTCTTTTCAACAAACAAGAGCGGTGCTCCCCAAGATGAAGAACTTGGTTGAATAAATCCTTTCTGTAACTGTTCTCCAAGTTGTTTCTTGAGTTCCTTCAACTCATCAACTGACATCTTGTAAGGTCTCTTTGCTATTGGTCCAGATCCTAGAAGCAAGTCAATCAGAAACTCCACATCTCTATCTGGTGGCATTCCCGGCAATTCCTCCGGAAACACATCCGGATATTCTCTCACAATTAGCACACTGTCTATGCTAACCCCCTTAAGAGAATTTAGCTTACTCCCTTTGTATTCAAAGTTAGACTTGAATCTAATCCTTTTATTATCCGGGGTTGTGAGTGTGACAGGATGATTGGCAAAATCTAGTACTCCCTTGTACTTAGTCATCCAATCCATTCCCAAAATGACATCTAATCCTTGGGAATTTAGGATTATTAAATTGACGAGAAACTTATACCTCCCAAATTCTCTCACTAGATTGTGACATCCCGAGTTCACTATCATTTCTCCACCAGGAGAACTTAATTTTATAGGACACCCAATAGTTTCAACTGGAAGTCCATTTCTATCAACAAATGCTCTTGATATGAATGAATGCGATGCGCCAGTACCAAAAAGAACAAGTGCTGGAATAGAATTGAGTTTGAACTTACCATCCACAGCATCAGATTCCTCATATATTTCTTCCACATTGATGTGGTTCACTTGTCCCTTTTGGTAGGGATTGGGCTTGTTGGCACCATCGACTTTCTTTTCTGGGCACTCATTAACATAGTGCCACATCTTCTTACACTTGAAGCATTCAACCTGACTGAGATCTTTCTTTACAGGCTGACTTCCACTACCACTTCCACCTCCACTGTGGTGGCTCTTGTGTCCACTCTTGTGGTTCTTATACTTGTCATTATCATGAGTGCGGTGATGCTTGTTGTCATGATGACGGTTGTGGCTGTGGTGGTTGTTGTACTTTCCATGTTTGTGGGATCCAAAACTCCCACTATCATCATGATGGGAACACTTGTGAGACGATCCTGAGTTGTGCTTATCAAAGCTGTGCTTCCTCTTCCTGCTCTCAACCTATTTCATCTTGTTCTCCAAGATGGTAGCCTTGTCACAAAGTGATTTCTAGGTTGGGACATAGGCAACAGACAGTTGCAGATTCAATTCATCATTCAGTCCTTCGAGGAATTTCTCCTTCCTCTTGGCATCAGTATCAACTTCATCCGGTGCATAACGCGCCAGATTGTTGAATTCTTCAATATACTTAGCCACACTACGGTGACGCTATTTCAGGTTGTGGAACTCCTTCAAATTCATCACTCCGGATGAGATGTGAGTTGTACGGAATCCATCCTCAAAGATAGCCCAAGTCACATCCTCTGGGAGTGGTGATCTGAAAGTTGTCCCACCAGGTTGCTGCTGGCCCTTCTAGAAGATGTGCTGCAAACCTGACCTTCTCTTCGTCGGTGCAGCCAACAGTCACCAAGTCTTTGTTCACTGAACGTAACCAATCATTGGCCACCATTGGATCAGTGGTTCCCGAGAACTTTGCAGGCCTCAGTCTTAGAAATCTGGTGAGCATGTCAAATCCTGCGGATTATTCTGGTTGTTGTTGTTGTTATTGTTGGTGTTGTTATTATGGTTCTGGTTCTGCATGAAGGTTGTCATCATCTGCATCAGTTGAGCTTGTGCTGTCATCAACTGTTGCATCTCGGGAGTGACATTGTTGTTGTTGTTGTTGTTGTTGTTGTTGTTGTTGTTGTTGTTGTTATTGTTGTTGTTGTTTTGGTTGGGGTTGGCACGTCGAGGAGGCATCTATGGTTTTAGTAAGGATAAGAATGAGATACCCATAGATGCTTAACATGCACAATACAACACATAGACAATCACAATAACCAAGCATCGAAATAACATAGAGTTTGAATGACATAAACAACAAGTTTTGGAAATGCAAACACACCATAGCAAGCCATCCACATGTTGGATGGTCATTGCGACTCAATAATCAAAGTACGGTAGATGAAAGATAATCGAGTAGTCTACACTACTCCTCCGCATCAATCTCCACATCAACAAGGGTAATACCTGCATTCTTCATGGAGGTCTTGTACTCCTCAACGCTAGTAGTCAAGGCCTCAATCTTAGCCCTAAGAGCCCTCTTATGTGAGCGAAGCCTCTCGATCACTCCCTGCTGATGCTCAAGCTCGAAATCCTTGGCCTCTAGCTCTTCCTTCATCTCCCAGATCTTCTTATTCCTGTCTTGGACTCTTTTCTCCTGGCTCTTGAACTTCTTGTCCTGGCTTTCAAACTTGGCCTACATTTCCTTGACAATCCCGTCTTGCTCCGCGAAGAGCTTGTCCTTCTCTCGGATCTGAACCTAGAGCTCGTCATTGCTAAGAATGACGTTGGTCCTATCAGTATCAAGGTGTCTAATAAGACCCTCTAGGTCCTGAAGCTATAGACGAATCGGCTCCATCGTCTCTCTAGCAGCATCCTCGTACTCTATAGCCTCACCCTCCTTGTTGCGTCTCCCGAAGGGGTGAAAGTAAAGGCCTCTAAGATCGGTGGAGTGCCTCCCTACCAGGCGCCCAATTAGATCTTGGTGAGTGGAAGTGTGATGATGCTAGGAAGTGGATGGTTGAGCACACTAGTGAGCTCAATGAGACGAGTACCAAAACGAGTTCCCATGAACTACTCGGCCGTGTTGATAACAACATTAGGCATCTAATTTTATAAGATAGAGAAAAGTTAGAATCAACACAAGTAGAGAAAATTCACAAGACATAACATCGCAAGCACATCTTTTAGCATCAAACACTCAAGTCATGGCATACACAAATCCATTACAACACCAAAGGTTTAACATAACTTAGACAAATTTTTGGAAGTAAAAACGATAAGTGTGGTGGTCCAACTAACGAAGTACGATACAACTCTCACTCACTAGACAAAATAGCTATCAGGGCATCCTTTGTAGCCATTTGTCTATCTTGTTCACAAGACTCCCATATTAAGTCTATGATGTCTCCCCTTAGTTGTTGGTTGGTAGTCTGTAATTCTTGATAATTCTTGGGTATGCTTCTTTTCTTATCTAAGGTTATTTTGGGTCTTGAGCATTATGCACTTGAGTCTATCACCAAGCTCCTTGATAGCATCCCAAGCTGCATTTCTTGCAGAGTCAAAGAATGTTGTGTGCATTTCAGAGTTGGTGACCATGCAGAATCCCGACTCCTTGTGGTTGTCTTCCTTGTTTTTGTACAAGTGAAGTTGCACCCAACAATACTCTTCTCCTTCATCCATCACAGGGAATCCCTTGTACACAACTGCACCATGTATCCCCATGGTAACCATAAGGTTCTTGAGTGCCTTGGGAAATTCTGTCTCACACTCCAAAGTCATGGTCATGAGTGGTCCCTTCCTCATGGCTTCGTTGATGGAGTTCATCTACAAATAGAGATGAGAAAGAAGATTAGAAAAGTTTACGAGAAGAAAAAGACAAGTGTGGAAATTTTTCAAAGTGTTGAATTTTTTCTTAGTGGTTTCTAATCCAATCCTAGGGTCATAATCCTACAGGCAACACAGTGCTCTGATACCATCTGTAAGACCCCACCTTTATAAAGTTAAAGGTCCCTCTGGTTGCAATTCTAGTCCCCGGATCAATTGCTGGCATCCACAGTTTAACATGAAGTACATAGAAACAAAGATAATTATTACATTGTCATTCCAGAGATAACATAGTCTTTTACAACTCCATAGCCATAGGCTATTTCAAGAGTTTAACTTAACAATATAAATAAAAGTCTTCATCTTCATGTGCCACAGGCAAGCATGTTGAGTGTAGACTCATAACCCTAACCCTCATCAGAGTAACCTGCAACATCACAAGTTACATCCACAGTGGGTCAATACATTGGAATAGTATTGGCAAGTGATACCTTAGTAGAATAAAAGTATCTAGCTTCTACATGAATTTGGCTAAGTGTAGCTTAGGCTTGCTTTGCTCAAAACAGGTTTTACCTATCAGTTGAAAACACTAACTTTTTGTTTGACAAAAACTCCCAAGGAACCACCAATAGACATTGGTGAACCTTTACCCTTGTTCAACCACAAGTTTTATCTTAGAAATTGGGATGAGGAGATTCTTGATAGCTTCCATGTCTTGATGCTCAAATTGTCCATTTCCGGGGACACGACTAAGTACTTAGATTCTTCCTTCTACAGAGGTGGTGCACTTTCCCCACAAGACTTGACTTTCATCAAGACAGGACCTTTCAGAAGCCTTCCCTTAGACCAAAATGGATGCATTCCAAACCTATCACCCCCTACCACCAACTGTCCATTTGCCTAAGTTATTGCAACCTATATGATCCAGGAAGAGCCCATAATGCCATCCGGCTGCACTAGAAGCTTCTTAACATATGGCATCTCAAATCCCTTTGTTCCTGGTTGGCTTTCCACAAGTGTGATACACAAGGTAGAGCATAGATATGGGACTTATGTAACCACTCAACATAACCCAAACAACCATTCCACCCAGGTGTTTCATTCACTTAGTTGTTTTATTAAGCAAAAACACAAGTCAAAGACTTAGCAATATTTTCCGTAGCATATATATAATCCACCCTTGGTTGCTACTAGCTAGGCTAAGCATGGCAATAGAAAGTATCTTAACTTAGTGAAAATTCTAACAATTCTACAACTACTAGGATTTCCCAAGCATAGCATATATATACTTAGCAAAAATTATCATGCAAGCCCTATACAAAATATTTCTAATGCATAGTCAAAATATTGGGACAAAAATATGAAGAACCACTTACCTTGGTAGTTGGGGGAGTAACAACAATACTCACAGTCACAATCACCACTAGCACCAAAATCTACACATAAAATGATAGCACCAAATTCATATTCCAAATAATCAAGCAAAAATATATGAATGCATGAAAATGCTATGTGATGATTTTTATAAACTAAACAAGACAAGTAAAACAGTACTGAGAAATAAACTAAACATTTATACACCAAATAAACTTAATTTGTGCTTTAAAACATTTTCCAAATAATTTTTATACATAAAATAGGCCTACAAATGTCTCTGCATAAAACTTCATTTTAACAAAAAAAATACAAAACTAATCCCATAGATCTATAGGATTTATTTTTGTGATTCCAATGATATATTATTTGTATTTATTGGATAAACAGAACAAAAGTTATTGAATTTTCAAGTTTAAATAGCTAATAGATGAAAATCCAGATTTTATATCTAAACCCTAGCCACGCGGCAGCCTCTGATTGGCGCATACCGGTTCAGCCGGATCACGCTTGCGGACCGTAGGATCTATATAACGATGCACAGCCCAGATCTGATCTTACCGCTTCAACTAAACATCTAATCATGGCCTTAGGATCCAGAACCAATGGATCAGATCTGATTGACCAAAACTCAGGGGCACGAATGGCGCTGGCGGCAGCGATGGCTCTGGCGGTGACACGCCAGCGAGGTCAGGGGTGCAGGGGGGTGTGCTAGTGCTTACCGAGGTCACGAGGTCGTGGAGATGCTCAACGTGTAGGTGGACGGGGTCGGGGCGCACGGACACAGCAGCAAATCCTCGTTGGAGTTCGTGCGCGCGTCAGGTGTTCACTGTCGGAGTCGAAGACGACGACCTAGGGAGCAAGGGATCAAACGGTAAGCATTAACACATGCGTAAGACACTGGCGAACAAAGTCGTGTGAACCAGAGACAGAGGGGCGCTCGGGACTCACCACAATTGCTCGTCGGAGTTCGTCCGAGCTGCGGCGGTGCGAAGCCAAATATGGGTAGCCTGGCAGTGCTTTGGTGGTGCTGGGTGGGGGAAAATGATGCAGAGAGGGAGAGGTTTAAATAGCCAGAGCAGGGAAAGGAATTACTCGGCGAATCAATGACAATCAAGCGCGAATTCATCGGGTTTGAATGGGGAAGAAACTACAACGGCGAACTGGTCGTCGCGGGGTTTGGGGAAGAAAGGGTGACGTGGCTGCGGGGTCCAGTTGTCAGCGAGGGGTTGTGCACGGGTGGGGTGAGAAACAAAGAGGAGAGGGAGTCCCGGGTGGGCTGGCTATTGGGCTGGTTTTGCTGCTAGGCTGAAAGGCTGGCACAGGCCTTTTCTATTTTCTTTTCTCCTTTTCTATTTCTATTTTGATTTTTTGAAATCCTTTTCAAATGTTTTTTCAAATGAGTTTGAATTTAAACTTTCTCTGGATTTTTGTAAAGTGAACCATGCACATAATTGAGCATAAAAAATTGTTATTCACTCAAAAATACAATGGTCCATTGAAAATAAAATAAAACCATGCTTTGCCTATTTATTTATATAAGGCATTAAAAATGGTTTTAATTTAGATTCTTTGTTTTGAAAACTTGAGTAAGATTTGGAATCAACATTCAAATCTTTTCTGGTTGAAACAAAGTATTCTCATATTTGAGAGTAGAATTAAATCCATTGTCTTGCTCACATGAAATAATAGGCAAAACAATTGGTTCCTGATTTGAAACTTTGTTTGAAAATAAACCAAATGCATGAGGATGCATGAATGATATGCAAACTTTATAATTCATGATTTTTGGGATGTTACAGTGTTGGAATTGGTTCAGGGGCAACTGGTTCAGGAGTAATAGGCTCAGGTGTATTCAGCTCAGTAGAAGTCCAATCATCATAAATCTTGCTTATCTTGGTCATTAATTGTCCAGCATCTTTAGGAGTCCTTTTACTAAAAACACAATCAGCAAAGCTATCTAGGTAGGTCCTAGAATCATCAGTTAGTCTATTATAATAAAGATCAAGAAGCTCATTCTTAGGTAATGGACATCTAGGATGTGCATGAATCATGGCACAAAACCTTGTCCATGACTCATGCAATTTCTCTTCTTCTCCCTGTTTAAAATCAAAAAGTCTCTTCAAGCAGCATGTCTAGCACTGGGAGGAAAATATTTCTGGAAGAAAGAAGCAATTAGGCAATCAGGGCTATCAATAAAACCAGGAGGTAATCTATTAAACCAAGCCCTAGCTTCTCCTTTTAGTGAAAAAGGGAAGATCTTAGTAACAAAGTACTTGCGCATCTTAAAATCATAAGATAATAAAGCACTCATAGTAGAAAGCTCATTCATATGAGGCACATCACTCTCATTTTCAGTTCCACAAAAAGGTTCTTTCTCAACAATATATAAATAAGATAAATCAAGAGATAAATCATAATCTTCATCTTTAATATCTATGGGAGAAGTGGCAAACTGAGGATTAGAGGATAACTTAGGCATAATAGTACGTCTAGTAAGGAGACTCTTCATAGCACTAGTACCATGTGTGTTTCGGCACTCATCAACAAAATCATCAGTGAACTCAATGTAACCATCATTAATATCATAACTCGCACTAGCTTCAGGTGAGCTAACAGGTGTAACAGTGTCTTCACTAGGAGTTTTGGTATTTCCTAGACTAGCCATAGTAGCATGTAGAAAAGGACCTAATGAACCACTCGCATCAGGCACAATAGAAGTAACATCATGAGCATCAAAAGCAGTTTCAGACTCAGTAGTAGTAGCAGTGTGTGTATCATGAGCATGTGGTGGTGGTGTGAAAAACTTACTTATAACAGACGGTGAATCAAGAGCAAAAGAGGTGTTTAGGACTGTCCCTCTTCTTGTAGTGGATGGTAAAATAGGGAACTTTCGATCACGAGACTTCCCAATGATGAAAGGAGTAGCAGTGAACAATAATAGATCCAAGTGAACTTACAAATAAAGCTATGCTCCCCGGCAACGGCGCCAGCAAATAGTCTTGATGACCCACAAGTATAGGGGATCACAACAGTCTTCGCAGATAGTATTACACAATTTATTGATTCGACACAAGGGGAGCCAAAGAATACTTGCAAGACTTAACAACTGAGTTATCAGCTCAGCTGCACCTGGAAATAGTTCTTGCTGATAGAAGTTTATCAGTAGCAACAACAAAGCAACAACAACAGTAACAAAAACAACAACAGTGAGACATGAGCAATAGTGACATTAACGGTAATAGTACGATTCGAGTGTGGTAGGCATAGGGATGGATGAACGGGCATTGCATGGACGAGTCTAAACATGTAACTTCAAGATCTAGGGCATTGCAAATAAATAATAACAAGCATCCAAGTACTAAACAATCCTAGGCATGTGCTCCAATTATAGTCATACGTGCTCGCAATGAGAACTTGCACAACATCTTCTGTCCAGCCAGCCCGTGGCAGCGGGGCCTCTAGGGAACTACTGGAAATTAAGGTGCTCCTTTTAATAAAGCACCGGAGCAAAGAATTAACACTCCGTGAACACATGTGATCCTCACACCACAGCCATCCGCTCCGGTTGTCCCAATTATTGTCACTTGGGGGCCTTTGGATCCGGACAATGACATGTGTACACAACTTGCAGATAAGATCACAAACAATACTATCATAATTATTCAATAATAATTTGAGATCTAAGATCATAGCACTCGGTCCCTAGTGACAAGCATTAAGCACAACAAGTTGCAACAGTCAAATAGCACAAGAGAAACTAGGCACTATGCCCTAACAGATCTTTTTCGATTACATGATAGAACTCATCCAATCCCTACCATCCCCAAGCCTACTGTGGGGGATTACTCACTCATGGATGAGGGAAACATCGCTGGTTGTTGGAGATGCGTTGGTGATGACGATGGCGATGATCCTCTCCAAATTCCCCGTCCCGACAGGGTGCCAGAATGGAGTTTCTGGATCCGAATCTTGGTTTCTGGTGGTGGCGGTGGAGCGGAACTCTTTCTGGAAAACTATCGAACCCCCCTCGGTTTTTAGGTAGAAAGGCAACTTATAGGCGCAGAGGGAGGCCGAGGAGCTTCCTGGGGTGGCCACACCCCCACCAGGCACAGGGTTAGGTGGGCCCGCGCCTGGGGTGGGTCTGGGCCCCCCAGGCCTCCCCTCCGTCTCTTCTTCTGGCTCCGTGGATCTTCTGGTGAAATATAATTTTTGGCATATTTTCCGGGATTTTTCCTGATAGTTCATTTTCTACACAAAAACAAGACACCAAGGTAATTCTGCTGAAAATAGCATCAGTCCGTGTTAGTTGTATCCAAATCACACAAGTTTAGAGGATAAATAAGAGCAAAGTGTTTGAGAAAGTATATACGTTTTGGACGTATCAATGATCGTAGTCAGGCGCTTGCGATGAAGAAGAAGACGCGCCCCAATCATAGGATGGCTGATGGTATGAAGACTCTCCCATGTTGGAGGGCTGAACCAAATCATCTTCGGCATCCTCTACTACATTCTCCTCTTGCTGGGAGAGCTCCGCCACATATGTGTCAAACTCCTCCTCCGTAAGCGACCATCCTTACCTGTTATCAAAATTAAACAAAGCAGGTGTAGGCAAATAAACTATTTTCTCAGTCCTACCCCCTCTCCAACCATTCTAGGCAAAAGATAATTCATATGGTAAACTTCTCACAGTGGCCCCATGAGAAACAAAGTTATGCTGAACCATAGAATCAAGATCAAGCCTCTCTATGGGGAGCCGATAATATGAATGGGGAGGCTCTAAACCATGGAAAGCTAGCAACCTAGAGGCGAAGAGACCTCCACAAATTCCACCCTTCTCACGGTTAGTGGTGAGACGGTAAGCTATCAAAGCACCCAGGTTAAAAGATCTATCCCTATTCAGAGCAGCTGCGATAAAAGCTAGATCAAAAGAAGATAATTTTCTAGCAAGAGCACACTTGGTAATGAAATAGGCAAAATATCTAATGGTTGGGAACTGAATGTTCCGAACTTTACCACTTTCCTTTGAGAAGTCGAAACCTTGGCAAATTTCAGCATATAAATCCATAAGTAACTTGGGCCTCTCCTTGATCTTCTCACAAGATCCCCACTGAGGCACTCTAATTGATGCACAGAAATCAGCAAAAAGCAAGTCGATAGCTATATTGTATATTTTGTAATGGACCATGGGATTAGATGAAGACCAAGTAAAACGGAAGACCTTGACAACAACCATGGTTAGCTTAACATATTGAAGTGGTTCACCTTCAACCAAGTGTTCCAACCCTGCATTGGTAATCATAGTTTGGAAATCCTGGAGGATTCCCGCGGTTGTCATAAATTCCTGGCATGGATATATGGAAGGTAAGACTCCTTCCTCACGATGAACTTTCATTGGCTCAGGTACCATCAAGTCATATTGATTCAGTGGATATGCACTCATCTTCCTTGCTGAAATTTTTAGACAAACATCAAACCAAGTGATTTCCAAGTTGATAAATGATGAGAAACTACTATAGGAACTTGCTAGAGGGCTACACATGCATCAAAAGAAATCTCTAAGCATAGAACAATCATGCAAGATCACACAACCTGTCACCTATAGCAGCAAAATACTCAAGATACAATCTATCAATCACAAATCTAATTGGACAAGCGGAGGAAGCACATACCAAGGAGCAATCCTCCAAAAATTAGCAGCAAACATGAGCTGAGAAAGGAGATCAAAAATAGGGAGCAAGAACAGCAATAACTCGAGCTTGAGAAATTCTTCCGGTGTTTTTAGGGAGAGAGAAAGAAGATGCTGGGAGGAGGCACCTTGGAGGGGCCCAAGTGGGCCACACCCGACCCAGGGGCCACCTATAGGGAGGCCGTGCCCACCAGGGGTCTGGGTGCCTGGGGTGGCCCCCTGGGTCACTCCAGGTGTCCCTCTTCCCTTTCTTCGAGGAAAATTTTATTTTGAATTTTCTGAAATTTTTGGGGAAACTTTATTTTTGGCCAATTTTCAGGGTATAAAAATTGATTTTCTCGTAGAAACAGTTTTTTTAGAAGAAGCAAAAGCAAACAAAAACCAAACTACAGAAGTTCTAAGACACTCTAAAAGGAAAGCAACTAGCAAAACCAAGGCTAGAAAGACAAAAGGAAAATACTAGGAAGGAGAAAAACAAAGGAAAGCAAGTATAACCACAGTGAAAACATCATTTTGTTCATTAAAATCCTTTTGTTAACAAGGTTGATCAAGTCTTGTTACCAAAAAAATGTTATATGAAACAAAACTTTGCATTCCACAAGGTTTTTATATTACCTCAAACTTGATAGCAATGGTCCCAATCATAATAGTTTCAAAATTTTCTTGTGGAATGGGACAATATATTTCTCCAACCTTGATGCTCTCAATATTTTCAATGGAATTCAGGCAATAGCTCTTAGCAACCTTCTTGGGGAAATAGACAGTATGCTCTTTTTCATTAATACTGAATGTTACTTTTCCTTGATTACAATTGATGACAGCACCTGTAGTATTAAGAAAAGGTCTCCCAATAATAATAGACGTATTATTATCTTCAGGCATTTCAAGCACAACAAAATCAGTTAAAACCAAGCAATTATAAGCCACTTGAACAGGAACATCCTCACATATACCAACAGGAATAGTAGTTGACTTATCATCCATTTGCAAAGATATTTCAGTTGGTATCAAATTTTTCTAGCTGGAGTCTCTTATAGAGAGAAAAAGGCATAGCACTAACTCCAGCTCCCAAATCACATAAAGAAGTTCTAACATAATTGTTCTTAATAGAGCAAGGAATAGTTGGTATACCTGGATCACCAAGTTTCTTTGGAACGTTACCATTGAAGGAATAATTAGCAAGCAAAGTAGAAATCTCCTCATTAGGAATCCTCCTTTTGTTAGAGACAATATCCTTCATATACTTTGAATAAGGAGGCAACTTAATAGCATCAGTCAAAGGAATTTGTAAAAATAAAGGTTTCATCCACTCACAAAACTTGTTGTAGTGTTCTTCCTCCTTTGACTTGTGTTTCTTACCTCGAAAAGGCATAGGTTTCTGCACCCAAGGTTCTCTCTCTTTACCATGTTTATTAGCGATAAAATATTCCTTAGTGTACCAAGTGTTCTTAGTGTGCTTCTCTAGTTCTTCCTCAACTTCCTCCTTATCAGGAGCATCATTTTTATCATTACCACTCTCAGTTTCAGCATCAGAGACAGATATACTATTAGGATCTACAACATGTTCAAGTGGTTCCTCAACTATATTATGTTTCTTTTTCTTTCTCTTGCGAGGACTACCACTACTTTCACCTTGTTGAGAATCCTGCTCAATTCTTTTAGGGTGTCCTTCAGGTTATAAAGGATCTTGAGTAGCCATACCACTCCTAGTTCTAATTCCATAAGCATGTTTATCTCCTGAGGCATTAATAAGCATATCCTTTTGTACCTTAGCAAGTTGATCAAGTTGGGTTTGAACCATTTGAAAGTGTTTAAAAAGCATTTTAATATCATTTGAAGTTCTTTCCACAATATCTTTCAACTCTTTAATAGCTCTAGAGTTTTCCAATAAATGATTCTGAACTTGTTTATTAAAATTACCGTGTTTAACAATAAAAATGTCAAGTTCCTCTAAATCATTGATCAGGAGGCTTACCATAAGGAATATCACCTTCATCAGAGTGTTGGAGAGAGTGTACATCAATAGTAGATGAGTGGGGAATTGGCTTACATAATTCTTCTATAGGAGGTAGGTTCTTCACATCTTCAGCTCTAATACCTTTCTCCTTTAGACACTTCTTAGCTTCCTTCATCACTTCATCATTTAATGCAATAACTCCCCTCTTCTTTGGTGTTGGTGTTGGAACTGGTTCAGGCACAACTAGTTCAGGACTAATAGGCTTAGGTGTATTTAGCTTAGTTGAAGTCCAATCATCATAATTCTTGCTTATATAGCCATTAATTCTTCAGCATCTATAGGAGTTTTTTTCCTGAAAACACAATCAGCAAAGCTATATAGGTATGTCCTAGAATCATCAGTTAGTCCATTATAATAAATATCAAGAAGCTCATTCTTAGGCAATGGACATCCAGGATGTGCATGAATCAAGGCACAGAACCTTGTCCACGAATCATGCAATTCTCTTCTTCTCTCTGTTTAAAATCAAAAAGTCTCTCCAAAGCAGCATGTCTAGCACTGGGAGGAAAATATTTCTGGAAGAAAGAAGCAATCAAACAATCAGGGCTATCTATGGAACCAGGAGGTAGTCTATTAAACCAAGAACTAGCTTCCCCTTTTAGTGAAAAAGGGAAGATATTACTAACAAAGTACATGCATGTTAAAATCATTAGAGAATAAAGCACTCATAGTAGAAAACTCATTCATATGAGCCACATCACTCTCATTTTCAATCCCACAGAAAGGTTCTTTCTCAACAATGTCTAAATAGGATAAATCAAGAGAGAAATCATAATCTTTATATTTAATATCTATGGGAGAGGTGGCAAACTTAGGATCAGAGGACAGCTTAGGAATAATGGTACGTCTTGCAAGGATACTCTTAATAGAACTAGTACCATGTGTGTTTTGGCACTCTTCAACAAAATCATCAATAAACTTAATAGCCATCATTAATATCATAACTCTCTCTAGACTCAGGTGAGCTAACGGGTGTAACAGTGTCTTTACTAGGAGTTTCATTATTTCCTAGACAAGCCAACGTAGCATCTAGGAAAGGACCTAATGAACCTCTCTCATCAAGCACAGTAGAAGTAACATCATGAGTATCGAAAGCAGTTTCAGACTCAGCAGTAGTAGCAGTGTGTGTAGCATGTGTATGTGATGTAACAAGCTTACTTATAACAAAGGGTGAATCAAGAGCAACAGAGGTGTTTAGGACAGTATCTCTTCTTGTAGTGGGTGATGAAATAGGAAACTTTCCATCACGAGACTTACCCATGATGAAAGGAGTAGCAGTGAACAATAGTAGATCCAACTGAACTTACAAATAAAGCTATGCTCCTCGGCAACGGTGCCAGAAAATAGTCTTGATGACCCACAAGTATAGGGGATCGCAACAGTATTCGAGGGTAGTATTACCCAATTTATTGATTCGACACAAGGGGAGCGAAAAATACTTGCAAGCCTTAACAACTGAGTTGTCAATTCAGCTGCACCTGGAAATAGTTCTTGATGACAGAAGTTTTTATTAGTAGCAACAGTTTGTAGTAGAAACAGCAAAGAAACATCAACCGTGTAACAAGATCAATAGTAATAGTAACGGTAACAGTAGGATTCGAGTGCGGTAGACATAGGGATGGATGGACGGGCGTTTCATGGAAAAGTCTAAACATTTAACTTCAAGATCTAGGGCATTGCAGATAAATAAGAATAATCATCCAACTACTAAACAATCCTAGGCATGTGCTCCATATATAGTCATACGTGCTCGCAATGAGAACTTGCACAACATCTTATGTCTAGCCAGCCCGTGGCAGCGGGGCCTCTAGGTAACTACTGGAAATTAAGGTGCTCCTTTTAATAGAGCACCGGAGCAAAGCATTAACACTCCGTGAACATATTTGATCCTCACACCACAGCCATCCCCTTTGGTTATCCCAATTTCTGTCACTTCGGGGCCTTTGGATCCGTACAATGATATGTGTACACAACTTGCAGATAAGATCACAAACAATACTATCATAATGGTTCAATAATAAGTTCAGATCTAAGATCATGGCACTCGGGCCCTAGTGACAAGCATTAAGCACAACAAGTTGTAACAAAGTCAAATAGCACTAATAGAGATAGTAGGCACTATGCCCTAACAATCTTATTCGATTACATGATAGAACTCATCCAATACCTACCATCCCCATAGCCTACAGCGGGGGATTACTCACTCATGGATGAGGGAAACATTGATGGTTGATGGATAGGCGTTGGTGATGACGATGGCGATGATCCTCCCCAAATTCCTCGTCCCGGCAGGGTGCCAGAACGGAGTTTCTGGTTCCGAGTCGCGGCTTCTGGTGGTGGCGGTGCAATAGAACTATTTCTGGAAAAACGACGAACCCCCTCAGTTTTTAGGTCAAGAGGCAACTTATAGGCAAAGAGGAAGGCCGAGGGGGTGCCTGGGGTGGCAGCACCCCCCTAGGCATAGCCAGGCCTGGCCCACGCCTGGC
The DNA here is from genome assembly GCA_916181665.1 of Avena sativa. Classification (NCBI taxonomy): domain Eukaryota; kingdom Viridiplantae; phylum Streptophyta; class Magnoliopsida; order Poales; family Poaceae; genus Avena; species Avena sativa. Next base: position 33,706,849 of record OV702284.1, read on the forward strand.
AGGGGTGTGGGCCCCCCAGGCCTCCACTCCGTCTCGTACTCTGGCTCCGTGGATCCTCTGGTTAAATAGGATTTTTGGCATATTTTCCTGATAGTTTATTTTCTACACAAAAACTAGACAACAAGGTGATTCTGCTGAAAACAGCGTCAGTCCATGTTAGTTGTATCCAAATCACACAAGTTTAGAGGAGAAACAATAGCAATAGTTTTCGGGAAAGTATATACATTTTGGACGTATCAACTCCCCACAAGATTAGCTTATTGCTTGTCCTCAAGCAATTCATTTGAAAACTGAGTGCGATAAGAGAACTTTCACAAACACATTTGCTTCATATGATGTATATATTCTCAGCAGAGGAGTACATACTTAGACCATTCATAATAAAAAAGTATGCAACTAAGTCTACTCAATAGTCATTGCAATCTATGAAGAGAAACCAACTCTATAATAATAAGTAGCATGAAACATAAACATAAGAAACATTGCAATGCTCATAATAAGGTATGATAAAGTGGTATCTCGCTTGCCTTTGTTTGAAGAGCACAACCTGAATGTCAAGGCACCTATGGAGTTCAAGTGAAGACTAGAAGTAATGATATCAGAGATACAAGCATCAAAGTCATGACATAATTAACCAATTTTTGAGACAAACACAAGAATGACAACTATGCTCTCAAGAAGGTGCTCATAGAATAAGTGGTGACTCAACAAGGAAGTGAAAAGGTTTTGTAAAGTTTGAAAGGCTTCCAAATGCTGAAAGTAAGGTACTCGTTAGCTTTGAGATCTCATTGCCCCTATCATAAGCATCTTTGTGTGGTTAAGGTGAAGGTGAGGTCCAATCTGAGTTATATGCTTGACAGACCATAAACTGGAAATCCCATGTCCCTTGAGTATGAGGGCCGCTCCGCATGCTACTCAATTTTGGTTACCTGTAAGTTCTTGTCATTGTAAATACATGCATATCATAGAGAACCGACAACGGGGTACCCCTTGCACATGATACATGAGCTATCCCGTGATCAAAATGACAAGGAAAGTAGACAAGGAGCATCTCAGCGATCTTTTTATTTACTATGTGCATAGATTTTTATTGAGGATGCTTCATAGAATGCTCATTATGGTGATGCTGCAAGTTTCCACCATGATTAGGCATGGCTTAGGCTAGCAGCCCGGGCGTTTCTCTAACACATATATATATACTCCATTAACCCACAAGCTCCCCTTTTATTTCACACCGACGACATCCGCAAACAAACGAGCAAGGTATCAACTGGATATGTATCCATAAGTGTTAAAAGCGTTCCACGTGACAGCACGGTTCTGCTAACTCCCAGCCTATAATTTGGAAGCATATAACTTTCATGAATAGGTCACAATGGTTCAGGATTATTAAGTGCAAGGAATAAAGTGTGCTGTCAAGTTCGTGAGAGATTTACTAAATAATTTTATCAAAGCAGTCAAACATTTTATTTGGAAGAAAACAAGTCATATAGAATATGCACTGAAATAGCAAATGATGCTAATAGGTAGGTATGGTGGACACTATTGGAAATATTGGTTTTGGGGAGTTGGAAACACGAGAAGAGCTCGTACTCAGTGCAAGTGAAGGCTAGCAATAGAGAGGGAGCGACAAACGAGAGAGCAATAACTGTCATAATCAGGCTTGCAACAAAACATGACTAATTATGGCATGAAAGTGATACAAGAAATCTGAGGCAAAATAAATCATTGAGGCTTACTGACTATTGTTTAGTCATATGCATGCGTGAGCATGTGCCAAGTCGATTAACAAGAAACATTCAAAGGAAGCAGCATGAAACATTCAGAGGAAGCTTTGATCGTTCAGATCACCCGAGGAAAACACATCGTTGGGGAAAGTACCCTCTGGTCGTCAACCCTCTTATTGATGGCTATTAGTTTTCTAAAACACTCATGGATGGTGGAAGCAGCATTAACATCCTCTACACCGAGATGCTCCATCGCATGAAGCTACACGAGAGCCAGTTGAGTTACAGCAGTGTAACTTTCCATGGCATTGTACCAGGGAGACAGGCGGATTCTCTGGGTGAGATTACTCTGGACGTGACATTCGGAACCCCAGACAATTACCGGACCGAGCCACTCTCTTTTGAGGTGGTACCGTTCAAAAGTGCTTACCACGCCATCTTCGGACGTCCGGCTTACTGGGCATTGATCGCTCGTCCCTGTTACATCTACAAGATGATCAAACTTCCAGGCCCAAAGGGCGTAATCACCGTATGGGGAAATCCGAGGATGGCGCGAGAGTGGGATGAAGGATGTGCTGCCTGCACCAAAGCTGTGCTGCACGCCTAGGAGTACCAGGAAATCAAGAAGACCATCAATCCGTCCGAGATGCCCGCTACGAAGAACGAGGTGCTGAAGCCAAGTTTGCAGTTCAAGGCGTCGGAAGAGACGGAGAAAATGTCACTGAAGGAAAATGATCCCCCAAGACGATGAACATAGGGGTAGGCTTAGGCCACGCATAGAGTTCCTCAAAGCTAATAGTGATATCTTCGCATGGCAGCCTTCTGACATGACCGGAGTACCTAGGGAACTTGTCGAGCAGTCCCTTAATGTGTACCCTGACACTAAACCCGTCAAACAGTCCTTACGATGGTTTGGTGATGAAAAGCGCAAAGAAATAGCCAAGGAATTAGCCCGACCAGAATTATCGGATTTTATAACAGAGGTCATCCATAAAGATTGGGTGGAAAATCCTGTACTCGTCCATAAAAAGGACACCATTGATTTAAGGATGTGTGTTGATTATACCGCTTTGAACAAGGCATGCCCAAAAGATCCATTTACTTTGCCACGAATCGGTCAAGTTATCGACTCAACGGTGGGATCGGAACTACTTTGTTTTCTTGACACATATTTCGGATATCACCAAATACCGATGAAAAAGTCGGATCAAATTAAGACGTCTTTCATCACTCCTTTTGGAACCTTCTGCTACAAAACTATGCCTTTTGTCTTAAAGAATGCAGGAGCAACATATCAACATACTATGCAACGTTGTCTCAATGACCAAATTGGACGCAACGTCCACGTATACGTAGAAGACATAGCAGTTATGTCCAAAAAGAAGGAAACCTTAATTTCCGACTTGGATGAAACATTTGCTAGTCTATGAAAATTCAATATGATGCTAAATCTGAAGAATTTTTTCTTTGGAATTCCAACCGGAAAATTGTTAGGTTTCATCGTCTCTGAGCGAGGCATAGAGGTGAACCGGGAAAAAATCAAGGCTATACTAAATATTACCAGGCCAGCTCGCCTGAAGGACGTGGAGCGTCTCACTAGTTGCATTGCGGCAGTGAGTCGGTTCATCAGCCGGCTCGTCAAAAGAGCCGCACCTTTGTACAAACTCTTGAAGAAAACTGACAAATTTGTCTGTACCTAGGAAGCCAAAACTGCCCAGCAAAGTTTGAAAGATCTACTTTCAAACCCACCAGTTCTAGCAGCGCCAGAACCTCAGGAACCTATGTTACTCTACATAGCAGCGACCAACAAGGTCATAAGTGTGGTAACATTAGTCGAGCACGAGGGAGAAGGCCACGAGCATAAGGTGCAACGGCCAACTTATTACCTGAGTGAGGTCCTGACAGAATCAAAAAAAAGTACCCACATCATCAAAATCTAGCCTATGGAGTGTTCTTCGCATACAGAAAGCTACGCCACTATTTTCAAGAGCACAAGATCACAGTGGTGAGCACCGCTCCCCTGCGAAATATAATCAATAACCGCGACGCCACATGACGTGTCGCAAGGTGGGGAATAGAGCTTGCAGCTTTCAACATTGAGTACAAACCATGTACATCAATCAAGTCCCAAAATACTTGCCGACGTTGTTGTTGATTGGACAGAGGCGACAGAAAAAACAAGTCCTCCAGACTTGGAATTTTGGACCCTTCACTTTGACGGATCAAAAGCACAAGGAGGCTCGGGGGCTGGCGTGGTGCTCAAATCACCCCAAGGAGATAAGATGTTTTATGTGTTGCAAATACACTTAACGGAAACCAACAATATTGCCGAGTATGAAACATTGCTACATGGAATACGCATGGCAAAAAACATTGGCATAACAAGACTCATGTGTTACGGAGACTCGGATTTAGTTGCTCAGCAAGTATCCGATATTTGCAACGCAAACAAGCACATGGCATCATACAAAGCTGTTGTGGATGAACTATCTAAATCGTTTGAGGGTTTTGAGGTTCAACACATCCCTCGAGCAAAAAATGAGGAAGCATGCTCTATCAAGGATAGGCTCTATGCGGAAACAAGTACCGGATGGCGCTTTCTTAGAGCATTTAAGGGTCTCTTCCATAGTCGGAGTTGATGAGGACTATCCGACGAAATTAGACTCACCTTTAATAACAGTTCTGGCTGTAATTCCCAGCTAGACAAAACCCTATCTTGATTTCCTGATAGACGGAAAATTACCCAGAGACGAAGAACAAAAGCCTACACTATAATAAATGGTGAGCTCTATAAACGGAGCATTTCTGGCGTGTTTCCGCGATGTATTTCTTCGGAAGAAGGAGTGGAAATCTTAAGAGAAATCTACGAAGGCGAGTGTGGTCACCATGCTGCAGTCAGATCCTTAGTGGCAAAAGCTTTTCAGCATGGATTCGTTTGGCTTACAGCTAAGGCGGCTGCCGACAAACTGGTCAAAACGTGCAGAGTCTGCCAAAAGTACACCCATCAGGCACATGTTCCGGCTGAACAGTTGCAAACAATCCATATTACATGGACATTTGCTGTCTGGGGGCTTGATATGGTAGGGCCGTTTCGCACGGCAAAATGTGGATTTACCCACCTACTATTGATGGTGGATAAATTTACAAAATGGATTGAGGCTAAACCCATAACAAGTTGCGATGGATCCACAGCCAAAAACTTCGTCGAGGACGTAATCATCCGATTCGAATATCTGCACAGTATAATCACTGACAATGGGAGCAATTTTTCCATGGGAGAACTTGCCAAATTCTGCGAAGAACAAGGAATCCGACTCGATATTGCATCAATCGCACATCCACAAGCTAATGGACAAGTTGAAAGAACTAATGGCCTTATTTTGCAAGGACTCCGACCTTGTCTCGAGGCACCGCTTCGTCGGGCCGCGGGGGCTTTGGCGGAGGAATTACCATCTGTGATCTTAAGCTTATGTACAACTCCTAATAGGTCAACCGGCTATACTCCTTCCTTCTTGGTCTATGGTGGAGAATCAGTTCTTCCAAGAAATCTAATCCAGCAGTCTCCACGAGTCAAAGCGTATATCCAAGAAGATGCAGAAGTTTCTCGACAAGATGCTATCTATATAATCAAAGAAGTACGCTTCTTTGCTGAGCAGAGATCTACAACCTATCAGAAGAAGTTGCGCAAGTATCATAGTCAGAGAGTGCAAAACCGTTCTTTCAGAAAAGGCGATTTGGTTCTCCGACTTATGCAAAAGAAAAAGCACAAACTTTCCCCAATTTAGGAAGGCCTTTTATGATTAGTAGGGTTCTGCATAATGGGTCATATTATTTAACCGATATGAGACCAGTCAAGGAAAGACCGGATACTAGGAAGAGAAAGAGAGCTGGAGGTAGCACAGACCCGGATGAAATATACCATCCATGGAATATTGCACAGCTACATCCCTTCTATTCTTAGTTATATTTCCTTCTAATCATATATGTACATGTTCAAAGCGAAATAAAGTATTTGTTTCCTGATATGTTATCTTTGAGAAGTTTTTTGCCATCTTATTTCCAAAAGAGCATGTCATTTTTTCAAAAATCCTAGAATGCTTGAAAGTACTTTATGCTCATGTTCGTTCTGGTTACGATTTTTGAATATCTAAAAAGTGTTACCTTAGGGTAAAAAATTCATTTTATTGTCTATACTTTGGTTTTTTATCTGATTGCTTAGACACGGGCATTTTTCGAGTAATGAGTTGTTGGTACTGGAAGCCGGATTTGTTTCTGAGTTTAAACTAGTTTAGCAATTGCGCTTCGTTGCTCGGTAAAGTTTCCGTGCTAAAGTTTGGCCGCCCATGAAAGGGACGAGGTAGAGAGCCAGATAAAACGACAAGCATAGGGATAAAACTCAAAGTGCTTCAGAATTTTTTTCAAGCACATGCATAAAATATAAACATAAGTGCTACGATAGTAAAAGCATTAGTTTTTACAGACCAACACAAATAAAATCATTGTTTCCATCATTACATTGCTAGCAGTTCAGAATAATGCATAAAAAACTGTCTATGCTATAGAGACAGGCGGTGGTGATGAGGAAGGTGGAGCGCTGGAGTTGACAACATTGTCGCCCTGGATCTCAGACTCGGAAGCTGCAAAGCTGTCTTCTGGCTCTTGAGGCGAGGGAGGCATGACGACGGATTCGAAGAACGATGTTGTATAGTTGGTCATATCCGCCACACGACAAGCATAACCTGCACAGGAATCTTGGATTGCCTTGATGTCCTGTGGGTTACCCTTATCATCCTCCTCGGCGATACCTTTGGTGACATGCCAAATTTCCATTTTGCTATGGTGGCTCATCACCATGGTAAGAGCAGTTTGAGAAGCAGTCCGAGCATAGGAGATCTTCAAGTCCTCAATAAGCTTCGGAATCTCCTTGGCCTTGTCCCTCACCTCTTGCACTGACATTTTGTGCAAGTCGAAAAGCTTGACCGACTCGCCAGCCTCTGCAAGAGTCCGACAGAAGTCATACAAGATATCTCCGACGAGCTTGATACGCTCAAGGCAACATTCGGAGGTAGGATAGTCGGAAAGATTCAGGGGGGCTGGGAAAGAACCAAAAAGTCCAAATTCGGTTGAAAAGAAAGCCGGAAAAACAACGTAAAATAAAATTCGGAAATCTTACCTAGCACAGAATGATTCCACTGAGCATGCTCCTCGCGGAGGCTATTCTGTTCACTCGTTGTGGCCTAGGCTAGATCCTTCTGACTATCGAGGTCCTTCTGAAGATCATCCACTTGTTTATCTCAGAGGGCCAGCAGCTTCTCGATCCTCACGGTCTCATGATTGCTTGACTCCAGGACAATAGCTACGGATTTCTCCGACTCAATAGTAAGCTTCTGAAGCTTGTCCGGAGCTCAGCATTCTCCATTTCTAATACCTTGAAATTTTCGGATTGCTCCACCATCTTGCTGGACTCGCACAACAGTTCTGCAAAGGGAAAAATACCAATCAGACAAAATAAATTCGACTATGACAATATCCACTTGAAAAAATGAAGCTGGAAAAAATTACCTTATGCTTCATTCTTCTCAATTTAAAACTTTGAATTCTCAAGGCGCAAGTGAAAGTACCGACTTGATACGACTAGAGGGGGGGTGAATAGGCGTCTACCAATTTTAATTTGTTTCACACTTTTAGGCTCAACGAGAAAATAAGTTATCTAGAGATGCAACTAAGTGAGCAACCTAAATGCAAGAAAGCGAACACTAACCACAAAAACAGTAAATAGCGAGGAGTAAAGGAAGGGAACGAAGTAACCGGCGAGGGGACACGGAGATGTAATTCCCGTAGTTCACTCCCAAGGAGCTACGTCTACGTTGGAGAGGTGTCGGGGCCACACAAGGTCACTCGAGCGCCACAAAGGCCTCACCTTCTTCTCCGGTGAGCTCCCCCACAAAGGAGGCCTCACAATCCACTAACCGGTGACCTTGAAGGCGCCAACCGAAACCTTTACACCAAGGTTGAGGGGGAGGCTCCACAACTCAATTGGAGGCCCTCAACGACACCTCGAAGCTTTACAACACATGCCTCAGCTCCGGGGATGCCCTACACCGTCTAGGGTTCCAAGAAACCCAAGAGCAACAAGATCCACAAAGGATGGGTGGGGGAAATCAATTCTTCTTTGGTGGAAGTGTAGATCTAGGTCACCTCCCTCACCTCTCAAAAGATCAGGTCATTTGAGTGGCTAGAGAGAGAGATTCTAATGAGGTGAAGCTCAAGCATTAATGGAGGAGAGAGAAAAATTCGAGAGAGAGTGGGAGGAAGAAGAGGGGTGCCTTAAATAGGCCCCCTCGCACTGAACCGTTACAGCCCCCGCGACCTCACCGGAAGTTCTGGTGAGAGGCCGGAAGTTCCGCCTCAGCCTGGCTCCAACGGTCATCAGACCGTTGACGCACGCTCTAGAAGCGCAACCGGAAGTTCCGGTCAAAACGGACCGGAAGTTCCGGTGCACTTCCGACCAAGTTCCGATCAAGTTCCGGCTAAATAGCACACTTCTAAACAGAAGGTTACTGAGGCTTCACCGGAACTTAGGCGGAACAAGGGGTGGAACTTTTGGGTCGCGAAGCGAGTCTGACCGGAAGTTCCGGCCTTCAGGCGGAAGTTCCGCTCAAAAACTTTTGCCAGGATAAGTTCTGAGCAAGTTCCGGCCAAGTTCCGGCAAATAGCACACTTCAAAACAGAAGGTTACTGAACCGCCACCGGAACTTGGGCGGAACTAGCGTCGGAACAAACTGTAGAACAGCCTGCAGAAAAAGGTTTGAGCGGAACTTCCGGTCTATGACCGGAAGTTCCGGTGAGACACAAAAGGCCCCAACTGAACAGGAAAACGCTCTCTCTCATGGAATAATGGGATGGCTGTGGCGGTGCATATAGGTTTGTGCAAGAACAAGTGATTTCCCACAGCCTTCCAACATGGACCCCCTCTTAATAGTACGGTGACCTAAAAACATCAACCAGAAAGAAACTAGGAGAAGACTAAAAAGGCCACCGTCTTCAAAAGATCACAAGAGAGCATCCATCACAATAGAATGAGACAACAACGACGTTTCCCCTGAAACTCAAGAGCACAGTTAACAACACGGTTGGGATTGTCATTTAACACCAAAAAAACATCATGGGAAGATATAGTCCTTTCAATCTCCCCCTTTTTGGTGTTAGATGACAATCCCACAGATTTGCATAGAAACAAAGCAATCTTTGCAATGGACGGGGCAGGCTCCCCCTGTATGTGTGCAAGGTAGAGAGAAGACCCCTAAGGACTGAACTAGCACACATACACGGAGACTCCCCCTAACAATTGCAAAGATAGCACAAGTACAAAAAGGAATAGAGACCATACCAGAACCAACTAAATGTGGTGGAGACAAACGGAGTAATAATAACGAGAGCAATGAGGCTCCACCACCAAAGCAACAGCCCAAGAGATGACAATAATACCACACTCTCGGCAGAGTATAAGATACCACAGAGAGATATCACATAGTCTCAAACATAACATACCACATGGTCCACAAGCACACATAAGTTCACGGACATAAAACCACAAGCACACAAATAAACTAGAGAGTTCGCGAGTAAGAAAGGATCAAAGGCAAGAACAGGCTCGCGACTCAACCCATGCAAATCCCGTAGACAACCTAATAGACATCTTTATCCCCCTTTGGCATCGAGACACCAAAAAGGAAGAAGAGATCAAACTACTCGTCCCAGCCATGAGAAGGGGAAGGAGGAGAAGACTCAGGCGGACCAGTGACCTCCTCAGACTCATCTTCAGACCAGTTGCAGTTGTTGCGAACCCAATCCTCCTTGGGAGTAGTGACAGAGCTAGAGACCGGTGAGCAAGGAATATTGAGGGCTGCCATGATGGCCTTCTGGCGCTGAACATTGTGACACTGATCAACATAAGCCTGATACTCGCGGTCCTGTAGAAAGCAGAAAGTCTTCTTCACTTTCCCAAGCAGCTTCTTTGCCCAAGATGGCTGCCTCTGGAGAGAAGGACCACCAGCACTAGAGCCACCAGGAGCAGAGGAGGGACCACGAGCAACATCTTGAGTCTTCTTGGGAGCAGCTTCCTTTTCTTCCTGAGTATGAGGCTTCTGGTGCTTACTCACACGGAACCTTTTCTCTTCATGAATGGTGATGTTGTCTTGAGGGAAGGGGGTGCCAGTCTTCTCGAGCCACTTGTGATTGATGAGAGTCTGAATGTAGGGAGCATAGATGCAGGAGCGCTTTTCGATGAGAGCCCCCCACATCTCTGAGTAGATGAAATGCATAACATCCATTGACCTGTCAGTGTCTCGGCGAAGATGGGTCTGATGCATGAGGTCAACCTGATATCCATGAAACTGATCAAAGTTGCCAGCTTTGGGAGAGATGGTGTTCAAGTACACCCTGCGCATAATGTCATAAGCTGGCAGCAGATGATTCACATACCCAACACTTCCCCATCCTTCAATGTAGAGAGGCTCCAGGACCTCAGGATCAGCAGCAATAGGACCATGAACACGCCAACCATTTGCCCCGCGTCCAGGCTGAATGGGATAGCCAAGAAGCTCAGCAAACTCAGCCCAAGTAGCGGTAAGATACACATCCCTGGTCATCCACTTCATCTCACCTTCAGTAGAGGACTGCATGTGAAGAAACAGAGTGGAGTAGAACTGAGCAATAGCAGTCACATCAAAGTTCTGACGGTGCTCCATGAGGGGAATCAGTCCAAACTTCTTGCAGATATCAAGAGCCTCCCCAAAGTAGACTTGCTTCTCTTCCATGTGAGGCACATTGATGTACTTCTGAGGAGCAACTACGAACTTCTTCTTTGATGCATAGATTTCTTCATAAATCTGTTCCTGACGGCAGGTGTGAAAATGAGGGTCCAAGCAGAGACGATCACGAGGCACGAGGTAGGGATCTGTAGCCCTGAATGCAGCGTAAGCCTTCTGAGTCCACTTGGAAATCTTGGCTTTGGTCATATCTGGCCCAGCGGCAGTGGACTTCTGAGCAAGAGCAGGCCTCTTCCCTGTAGCAGCAGCAGCACGGCGAGCAGCAGCAGCTTTCTGGCGAGAAGTCTGAGCGGTTGGCCACACAACTTCAGCATCTTCCTCATCAACCTCAGGAGGAATGTCAGCGGATGGTCGGCGGGCACGCTTGCCATGGCGAGTCTCTCCTTCCCCTGAGAAGAAAGCACAAGAATAGGGAGGGAAGGTGGGATAAGTGCACAAGTTCGGAAGAGGAAACAAAGAATTAGATTGGAAAAATACAAACAGGAAAAAAAATGCATTGTGGTCGGAACTTCCGCTGCAACGTCGGAACTTCCGGTGAAAAATAGTCCACCGGAAGTTCCGGTCGTGGCTCACCGGAAGTTCCGGTGAGGCCACGAACTGACAGTTTCAACAGGAGTTCCCTAGATCTAGATCTAAAGACCACAAATGCACAGATTTTTCCAAGGATGTATTGGACCAATCTACTCTAGCATGATACCCTAGGCCTACCAAGATCTCCCAACGAGTTCTAGCCAAATAACTAGCCTAGACAAGGTGTGCCCTAACTCAAGCCATGGTGAGAGAAAGATCTCCATTAATGGAGGGAGTTGAGGGCAAATACCGGAGTCCATGGCGGGAGACCGAGGTGGGGAAGGATCCCACGGAGCAGATCTGTGGAGGAGCGGTTGGAGAAGAAGGGGCCGGAGAACCCTCTTGGAGAAGTCTTGGCCGGCGGCGCTCCAAATATAAGATGGGTCTTGGGGAAAAAAGGAAGAAGATCCCGTTTTCCCCCAGGGCCCACCTTGTATAGGACAGGGAGCACCACCGGAAGTTCCGGTCCGGGACCAGAAGTTCTGGTGGACCGGAACTTCCGATCAGACTGACCGGAAGTTCCGCTGACGCCAGGAAGAACATCTCAGGATAGGATAACAAGGAAGAACTTGTGCAGGGAATAGAGAGGGCTTGAGGTAAGGAAAGGATTAGGATAGATAGCTCAAACTGTGAAGAACCAAAAGCAATAAAAACCAAGAAAAACAAAAGATCAAAGAACCAAACAAAAACGATTCGGTGGCTGAAGCCACCTTATATAAGAGTAAATGGCTTGACACCGCGAAGATATATCTTGGGTTCATTACCAACACTCATCATGAAGCTCAAATGGTCTCCTTTAGAGACTATAGAGTATGAAAACTTTAATGTGCGCATAATAGGGATAGTGTTTGTTCATAAGAGGAACTACACTCCCCCTAAATCCATGCCTACATCCAAACAAAATACACATTGAGACACGGGTAGGTGTTCAAGGGCTCAAGCAACATTGCTCGAATCGATGATATTTAGATCATGCCTTAACTCTCGGAACCTTGCTTCATCAAGAGGCTTCGTGAAAAGATCCGCAAGATTTGCCTTGGTGGGAACATACTCCAAAGAAATGTCTCCTCTAGCAACATGGTCCCGAATGAAATGATGACGAATCTCAATGTGCTTGGTACGGTTGTGTTGCACGGGATTGTGAGCAATAGAAATTGCACTCTCATTGTCGCAAAGAAGAGGCACCTTGTCAAAAGATAGTCCAAGATCCTTCAAGGTTTGCTTCATCCATAGAAATTGAGCACAGTAGCTTGCGGCAGAGATATACTCATCTTCGGCAGTAGACATAGACACACCGTTTTGCTTCTTCGAGGACCAACAAACCAAAGATCTTCCGAGAAACTGACAAGCCCCGGAGGTTGACTTTCTTCCCACTTTGTCACCAGCCTAGTCCGAGTCCGTGTAACCAATGAGATCAAAGCTGGCTCCCTTGGGGTACCACAGCCCAAATTTTGGGGTATGAACTAAATATCGAAAGATCCTCTTGACAGCCACCATGTGACTTTCCTTTGGTGCGGCTTGGAATCTTGCACACATACCCACACTCAACATAATATCCGGTCAGGATGCACAAAGATAGAGCAAAGAACCAATCATCGATCGATAGAGTTTTTGATCCACCTCCTTACGCTTGGGATCGAGATCAAGATTAACCTTAGTTGGCATGGGAGTCTTGGCACCTTTGACTTGATCAAACTTGAACTTCTTGAGCATGTCTTGGATGTACTTGGCTTGGTTGATGAAAGTCCCTTTCCTCAATTGTTTGACTTCAAATCCAAGGAAAAACTTCAACTCCCCGATCATGGACATCTCGAAGCGGTCGGTCATGAGCTTGGCAAAATCCTCATTAAAAGTTTTGTTAATAGACCCAAAGATAATGTCATCGACATAGATTTGGCATACGAACAAGTGGCCTCCAACTTTCTTAGTAAAAAGAGTGGGATCAATGAGACCCACTTCGAAGCCACGGTCTAACAAGAGCTCCCTAAGGCAATCATACCACGCACGTGGGGCTTGCTTGAGACCATAGAGTGCCTTATTGAGCTTGTAGACATGGTTCGGAAAAAGTGGATCCTCAAAGCCCGGAGGTTGCTTGACGTATACCAACTCTTTCAAAGGACCATTAAGAAAAGCACTCTTAACATCCATTTGATACAATTTAAAGTTATGATGGGTAGCAAAGGCAAGAAGCATACGAATGGATTCAAGGCGAGCAACGGGGGCGTAAGTCTCACCGTAGTCGATGCCCTCAACTTGTGAGTATCCTTGGGCAGCTAACCTTGCCTTGTTGCGCACGACAATTCCATTCTCATCGCACTTGTTCTTGAAGACCCACTTGGTTCCAATGACGTTTTGACAGTCTTTAGGCCGCTCAACCAATGTCCAAACATTGTTCCTCTTGAAGTTGTGAAGTTCCTCATTCATAGCATCAAGCCAATCATCATCTTCAAGAGCTTCGAAGACTTTCTGTGGTTCCACAAGAGAGATAAACGCATGGTGAGAGCAAAAGGAAGCTAGTTGCCTCCTAGTAGTGGAACCTTTATTGAAATCTCCATAGACATTATCAAGGATATGGCCATCTCGAACAAGCTTGGCGAGACGATAGGCTTGACGACGGTCTTGAGCTTCAATTCAAGATTCTTGAGCTACCACTTGGTCATTCCCACCATTTGAGCCGCCCCCTTGACTATAAGCACGAACACGAGGGTCATCTTCATCAATTTCCACTTCGGGGGAGTCATCACTTGGAGAGGATCCTTGAGGGTCATTGACTTGATCTTGTTCTCGACGAGCTTGACCTTGAGGAGGAGCCCCATCTTGGGGAGGTTGATGAGGTTGATGAAGAGCTTGTCCGTGAGAAGTGCCTTGAGGAGGAGCCCCATCGTGGGGAGGTTGATGTTGTTTATGAAGAGCTTGTTCTTTAGAGCTTGAAGAGTCATAAGCATGGGAAGCTTCGGAAGAGCTTGAGGGAGCTTGTGCCAAGAAAGTAGGTCCTTGAGGTGCAAGATGATCTTGTGAGAGTGAGGGATCCACTTGAGTAGAGCTTGGTCCTTCTCCTTCGTCCATAAGGGGATCCTCAATGGGGAGGTGGAAACCCACACCCATTCTTCCTATGGCCTTGGGAGGAATTTCATCACTTGGATCACAAACACCATCTTGCCTAACAAGAGACTCATGATTTTCATCAAACTTCACATTGCTCGTCTCTTCAACTCTTCCATTGGCTTTGTTGTAGACTCTATAAGCATGGGACTGATTTGAGTAACCAACGAAAATTCCTTCTTGAGCCTTGGATTCAAACTTTGACAACCGAACTCCTTTCTTGAGTATGTAGCACTTGCACCCAAACACTCGAAAGTAGCTAACATTAGGCTTTTTCCCGGTGAGAAGTTCATAAGGGGTCTTGTTCTTATTCTTGCGGAGATAAAGCCGGTTGGTTGCATGGCAAGCGGTGGAGATGGCCTCGGCCCAAAAGTTGTATGGAGACTTGAACTCAGCTAGCATAGACCGGGCCGCATCCATCAAAGTGCGATTCTTCCTTTCAGAAACTCCGTTTTGTTGAGGGGTGTAGGGAGTGGAGTATTGATGCTTGATTCCTTCATCACTAAGAAACTCATCCAAGGTATAGTTTTTGAACTCGGTGCCATTGTCACTTCGAATTGAGAGAATAGTTGCATTGTGCTTCCGTTGAACCTCATTAGCAAAGTCAATGACGGTTTGTTGAGTCTCACTCTTGTACTTGAAAAAGAACACCCAAGTGTATCTTGAGAAATCATCCACAATAACCAAGCAATACTTCTTGCCTCCAAGGCTATCATGAGAGGGAGGACCAAAGAGATCCATGTGCAAGATCTCCAAACATCTCTCGGTAGTGATTTGATTGAGCACTTTGTGAGGAGTTTCATGCATCTTCCCTTCAATACAAGCCCTGCAAACACAATCTTTGGCAAAAGAAACATCATTAATTCCAAGGATGTGGCCCTCGGAGTGAAGTCTTTGCAAAGTCCTCATGTTAACATGGGCTAGGCGGCGATGCCACAACCAGCCCTTGTCGGCTTTAGCATAGAGGCATAGAGCATGAGGAGTAGTGGTCCCTGAAAAGTCCACCACATACAAGTCATGTTCTACATATCCTACAAAAGCCACATTGAGAGACTTGCTCCACATGAGGACCACGGAATGAGAATTAAAGAAGAAGAAAGACCCATAAGAGCAAGAGCACGAACTGAGAGTAAGTTGTAACCAAGAGTTTTGACAAGCATGACGTCAACCAAGGATACATCCGGGGTTACCACCACTTTGCCAAAACCCAAAACCTGAGAGCTTGTTTTGTCACCGTATGAGACCATGGTGTTGGCAATATTGGGTCTCAACTCGGTCATGATAGACTTGCTTCCGGTCATATGACTCGTGGCACCACTATCAAGCACCCATTTTGATCCGCCGGAAGCATAGTCCTACAAGAAAATCAAGCCTTGGTTTTAGGTAACCATTTTGCAATGGGTCCCCTTTTGTTAGTGACAAGAACCTTTGGTACCCAAATGGCCCAATGATAATCATGCGTGTAAGATGTCCCCACATATCTAGCATATACATGACCATCATAAGATTTGCAAAGAATATAAGAGGGATTGTTCTTTCCGGCAAAGTTGTCACTTTGCAAGAGGGTTAGGCCATTTGGTACTCCTTGGGACATGCCCTTGTTCTTTTTCTTCTTATTGTTCTTCTTCTTGTTCTTCTTCTTAGTCTTGGCAAGTTGATCCTTCAAAACCTTGACCTCCTCTATGAGATGCTCATGCTTGCAACAAGGGTTAGGAGATCTAGACAAGTCTATAATTTGCACAGCGGAAGACTTAGAAAGATCACAAGTTAATTGAGTTTGAAGTTGTTCATGAGCCTCAAAAAGACTTGAGAATTTACTCTCCAAGGCTTTGTGTTCCTCTTTGAGTTTCTCAAGATCCTTTTGAGTCCTATCATGACCACTCACAAACTCAGCATTTTCTTTCTTGAGAACCTTAATCAAAGCAAGAGCATGGTCACGTTCTTTAATTGTAGAGGTCAAAGTGTTGTTATGATCATCTACAAGCTTAGACACATTTTCTTCAAGATTAATTCTCATATTTTGTTCATCCTCAAGACTTTGAGTGAGAGAGGCAATTTCATCGGCGGCATCTCTTTCATTTTTACTTAGCAAGTCAAGAAGTTCCTCCTTTTCATCTAAGGCATCTCTAGCATTTTCAAGTTGTGCAAGTAAGGACTCAAAGAAGTTTTTAGTTTCTTCATCTAAGGTAGCAACAAATTCACACATGTCAATCATCTCTTTCTTCACCTCTAGAACAACAAGATCAAGAGAGGAAGGCTCACTAGAGATGAGTTGAGGAGTGGGTTTCGGTGATACCTCGGTGGCCTTGGCCATGAAGCACTTTTGGTTGGAGGAGATGACATTTTCATTTGTCGAGTCGGAGAGGGATAGACGTGGAGTTGAGGTAGTATAAATAGCAGCAACCCCCACAATCTCTCCACCATGAACTTCATCATCATCTTCTTCATCCGTGCCCGAAAGATATTCTTCATGGACCACAATTGCTCATTCCTTGTTAATGGCGTTCTTGACGGTGTAGTTCTTGTTTATGGGATGAGGAGATCTTGACTTGACCTTGCGAATGAGACGACCACCATTGTCTTCACGGTTCTCAAAGGGACACTTGGCCACGAAGTGACTCTTGTCGTTGCAATTGTAGCATGACCTTGCTTTGGGAGACTTGTTGGGTGAGTTGAATCTTGAGTTGTCCCTTGATCTTGATTTGAATCCGGACTTGTTCCAAAAGGCCCTTGAAGCGAGAGCAAGATGTTCGTTGAAAGCACACTTGAGATCTTCTTGAGACCACTCACTTGATGTATCATCATCATCAACTTCAATAGCCTTGTCCTTCAAAGCAAGGTTCACTTTTGTTGATCCAATGGCTCTAGCTCGAGCGGACTCCGCATTCTTCTTAGCAATGGTCATGGCAATTACTTCACTCAAGACTTCTTGGGAGGTCATTAAGTGAAAGTTGGTTCTTCCCTTGATAGAGTTGAGCTTTTGTTCTTCAAATGGGAGAAGAGCTTGAATGAACTTCCTCTTCATAAACTTGTCATCAACATAGTGAGCCCCAAGGTCCCTCATAGTGGAACAAAGGACCTTAAGGCGCCTATACATGTCTTCAGGGGGTCTCATCATCTTGCATTGCGAAACCATCGCACTCGTTGTTGATCTCATCAAACTTGGAGCTTTGGATGCTAGCATTTCCAATGAAGAGCTCGGTGAGTTGATCCCAAGCTTCCTTGGCAGTGTCAAATTAGCGAATGTGAGCAAAATCCTTTGGAGTCAAAGCCTTTTGAATCATACCCAAAGCTGTAGCATTGAGTTGCTTGTCCACCACTTCACCTCGTGTCAACTTCTTTGGGTCAAATGGAGAGAATCCATCCTCCACAATCCTCATTAACTCATTGGATGATCTGGAAATATGTGAGCACATTAGATATTGCCAATTGGCGAAATTAGACGTATCTAGCATAGGTGGTGCTCCTTGAGGGATAATGTGTGGCATGGGAATGGGTGGATCCGGAGTGTATTTCGGTGGTGGGGGTACCGCCGAGTAGTCCTTTCCTCCATTCTCCCCTTTTGAAGTTGGGTTCTCAGGCTCCTCGATGTTCTCACTTGGAACCTTGGTAGAGGTTTGAGCAACAAAAACAAGTCCCAAGTGAGTGGTGGCATCCGCGGGAGTTACCCCGGGGGCGGACACCGTAACGGTGGGAGGAACCTCGTTGGATTGTGGTGTGTCAATAGCAACCATGGGGTTTGGCTTGAGAGACTGCAAGAGAGTCATCATTTCCTCGAACTTGGACATCATGGATGACTCCAATTGCTTGAGGTCATCCATAGTGGCCAAGTTCTTGGCTTTTTCAGTTTCACTACCCCCTTCGTCGGCCATAGTCTCTTAGGCGGTAAATCCCGAAGTAAGAGCCTGGGCTCTCATACCAATTGAAAGTACTGACTTGATACGACTAGAGGGGGGGTGAATAGGCGTCTACCAATTTTAATTTGTTTCACACTTTTAGGCTCAACGAGAAAATAAGTTATCTAGAGATGCAACTAAGTGAGCAACCTAAATGCAAGAAAGCGAACACTAACCACAAAAACAGTAAATAGCGAGAAGTAAAGGAAGGGAACAAAGTAACCGGCGAGGGGACATGGAGATGTAATTCCTGTAGTTCACTCCCAAGGAGCTACGTCTATGTTGGAGAGGTGTCGGGGCCACACAAGGTCACCCGAGCGCCACAAAGGCCTCACCTTCTTCTCCGGTGAGCTCCCCCACAAAGGAGGCCTCACAATCCACTAACCAGTGACCTTGAAGGCGCCAACCGAAACCTTTACACCAAGGTTGAGGGGGGGCTCCACAACTCAATTGGAGGCCCTCAAGGACACCTCGAAGATTTACAACACATGCCTCAGCTCCGGGGATGCCCTACACCGTCTAGGGTTCCAAGAAACCCAAGAGCAACAAGATCCACAAAGGATAGGTGGGGGAAATCAATTCTTCTTTGGTGGAAGTGTAGATCTAGGTCACCTCCCTCACCTCTCAAAAGATCAGGTCATTTGAGTGGCTAGAGAGAGAGATTCTAGTGAGGTGAAGCTCAAGCATTAATGTAGGAGAGAGAAAAATTCGAGAGAGTGGGAGGAAGAAGAGGGGTGCCTTAAATAGGCCCCCCTCGCACTGAACCGTTATAGCCCCCGCGACCTCACCGGAAGTTCCGGTGAGAGGCCCGAAGTTCCGCCTGAGCCTGGCTCCAACGGTCATCAGACCGTTGACGCACGCTCCAGAAGCGCAACCGGAAGTTCCGGTCAAAACGGACCGGAAGTTCCGGTGCACTTCCGACCAAGTTCCGATCAAGTTCCAGCTAAATAGCACACTTCTAAACAGAAGGTTACTTAGGCTTCACCGGAACTGAGGCGGAACAAGGGGCGGAACTTTTGGGTCGCGAAGCGAGTCCGACCGGAAGTTCCGGCCTTCAGGCGGAAGTTCCGCTCAAAAACTTTTTCCAGGATAAGTACCGAGCAAGTTCCGGCCAAATTCCGGCAAATACCACACTTCAAAACAGAAGGTTACTGAACCGCCACTGGAACTTGGGCGGAACTAGCGTCGGAACAAACTGTAGAACAGCCCGCAGAAAAAGGTTTGAGCAGAACTTCCGTTCTATGACCGGAAGTTCCGGTGAGACACAAAAGGCCCCAACTGAACAGGAAAACGCTCTCTCTCACGGAATAATGGGATGGCTGTGGCGGTGCATATAGGTTTGTGCAAGAACAAGTGATTTCCCACAGCCTTCCAACATGGACCCCCTCTTAATAGTACGGTGACCTAAAAACATCAACCAGAAAGAAACTAGGAGAAGACTAAAAAGGCCACCGTCTTCAAAAGATCACAAGAGAGCATCCATCACAATAGAATGAGACAACAACGACGTTTCTCCTGAAACTCAAGAGCACATTTAACAACACGGTTGGGATTGTCATTTAACACCAAAAAAAACATCATGGGAAGATATAGTCCTTTCAGCAAGGCTTTGATCTCCTTGCATTTATTGCAAATATTCTTGAGCAATTCCTGGTTGGAAGATGCAATTGTAAGTTTATAAGATAGAATACCGTCAGACGGCTACTAAGACTCGGGCTGCAAATTTAACTAAGTAAAAGTACAGGACAAGCCTTGGGGGCTACACTACATTGTTCTTTTGCAACCTAAAAGCATCAACTCGGATCCAACGATGTTTATCCGGCTTTATGCTTGGGGTCAAGAGGATATGATAATAAATGCAAATAAGAATCGGAAAATTACAATGTGTTCCAGGTGCAACTTTTCAAATCCAATCTTGGTGCTGTGAAACACCTTCTCGGCAAGGGAGAGGGAAGGAACATCCGTTGCTGGGAGTTCTCCAGACTCTATATTAGCATCCCGGACCAAAATTTGGTCTAGGAGGCTAACCAGCTTGACGTCCTCCTGCTCCTGGCTTGCTGCCTCTGCGTTAAGGGTTTGTTTCTCAAGGCTAGACTGAGCCATCCTGAGGATCTCTTCCCTCTTCTTCCTCTTCAGGCCAGAGATAGCAGAGCCGGCCACTTTATCCAATGTTCCTGTATACATTACCATGGGATCATTACCCTTGACGCTTTCACCCTTGTTAGTTGCTTGGTTACCAACGGTGACCAAGGCTCTCGAGATGTGCCAGCATCAGGAGAGGCAGAAGCTTCCTGTGTTGATGGAGTACTGGATGGAGTTGGTGGCGGCATGGTAGGGGAAACAACAAGCTTCTGCTGGCACATCTGCTTGCCCGGCTTGCTGTCTGGTTTGGTCTTACTCTTCAAAACTGATTTAGCTCTAGAACACGAAAATCCGAACATCAGGTGTGCTCTGGAAAGAAAGAAAGGTACAAAGTACTGAAAACAAAAGACATGGTGCTTACTTTTTAACTACTGGCGGCACTTGGCTACCAGCAGTTACAACTTCTTTCGCCTTACGCTTCTTGGAGGCGGGGGCGGCAATTTCTTGCACCTCATGATCCTCCATCGCCTCCGGATCGTCTGATAGATAGCCCTCTAGTGGATCTAGCTCAGACTCGGAGAGTTTCTTGAGCTAATAAAGTCGAAAAGCATCGATGAAAATAGAGTCGGAGATAGAACAAAAAGAACGACGAAACACAAAAGAAGAGTCAAAATATTTACTGAAGTCAGAGGACGGTTGGACGTATACATCTTCATGGAGACTTCTGGAACTTTTCATTCCACTATTTCCTTGATCAAATATTGCATAAGAGTCTTGTATTCCTTTACCGGAATCTGGCTTGAACTAACCCGCATCTTGTCCTTCTTGTCGCTGGTGATATGGTACATGAGGCAATCCCCATGGTGCTGGAGAGGCTGAATCCGACGCTCCAACTAGCAGTGGATCAAGTCGGATCCACGGAGGCCCTCATGCTTCATCAGAAACTCAATTTGCCTTTTGGCGAGGATCAAGATATCCGACAGCTCCAGCGCCTCCGCATCCCATGACCTCTAGTGGGGGGGGTAGCACCGTCGGTGAACGCCGAAAGACCTTCTGCCTTTCCAGGAGGCAGAATATCCTTATGATAAAAGAAGGTTCCGGTCCAACGTTTGCCGGATTCACTAGCATTAATCCTAGGATAAACTCGATTTCTCTTAAGGACTAAGCTAAGGGTGCCAGTGGTGTAAGGCACACCGGCGCTAATGGAGTTCTTCTTGGTACCATAGCAGTACCGGAAAAGGGTGAGACTTGGCCTAATGCCAAGAAAACCCTCGCACAGAGCTACATGAGTACTAAGATCGAGCAGAGAGTTGGGAGGAAGATTATGGAGTTGCACACCGTAGTAGTTGAGGACCTCAAAGAGGAAGTCTGACGGTGGTAGGATAAGGCCGCGGTCGACGTGCGTGACGAACATCACCCTCTCGCCATCGCGCGGGGCGGGAACATCGTGCCCCGAGGCGCTCTACCACATGCCAGCGATGATGAATCCTTCTTCCTCCATGACCCGGAGCTCGGCATCGTCCATGACACTGGGAACCCGGAGGCCCTGCATCTTCTTCTCATCCGCCGTCGACGAACCCATCGCCGCTCCTGAGGTCAAGGCAGATGCCATTGATCTTGGAGGAAAAGGACTAGTGGGGAGAGAGATTTTTCTTGAGATGTGCAGATGGGAACGGCTGCGGAGCGCTCGAGTAGTACGAGGAGGCAATGAATGAATCGATGGAGAGATAAATCTGAGAGAAAGGGTTTTCGCCTCTCTTTTATTTGTCTTTGTGCCAAGATTCGTGCGTTAATACGCGTGATTAGCGCCACGCGTATAAGAGAGAGGGAGGTAGCTTCCTCGTGACTCTTCCGCCCCCTCGATTTTTGCGTAGGCATTGAAACGGTGTTCTGTTTCGTAAGGAGCGGACCCACCAACGGTCGTGTTGATAGGACTCTTGTCAGTGACAAGACCTAGTCTGAAAAGTTGTTAGTCCGCACGCCTCTGAAAAATCCGGCTTATGTTTCAAACTAAGCAAGGAAAAGATTAAGGTCAGAACAAAACATATCCGACTCAACTGACTTGGAATCCTACATTGTTGAAAGAAGTTTTCGTGAACCCTTCAAGATTCTCAAGACGAAGAAACCATCAAGCTAGGCGATTTATCCGACTTTGGATCTTCGAGACTTCCGGGGGCTACTGTTGGGGATATACTTTCCGGGTATACCCACAGAACTCGCTGACCAGGGTGGCCCACTAACGGGTTAGATATTTTCTTCATGGGCGGCCCAGTCAGAAAAGAGTTGGAGCTAGTTCTGGCTACGACAAGGCCCAGAAGAGTTACCGACTTAGGCCTGTAGTATTACTTGTAGTCCAAGCTATATCTAGTTACCGACTCTATAACATAGCCGAATAGGTCTCTCCTGTAACCCTAGGTCCTACTATATAAACCAGCCCTATGGGAGCCTTTAGGGCACAACTAATTGTACTATCACAATCACAACTCGCATAGGCAAACCTCTCTTGTAATCCGCTGTAATATCTGGCTTACGCCGATATATTACTAGGTTGCTAGGAGTAGGATCTGATCACCGCAGTCGGATCTGAACCTCAGTAAACTTGTGCTCACCGCTCCTCGAACATCCTACGTATCACACCCCATCTTTCCAACCGCCACTAGAACCCCTATGGCGTACTTGTCGACAATCCGACGACACTGTATCTGTTTGGTTTGATACTGGGCGATTTTCTCGGTCTTGGGAGAGGAACACGGGACGATTTTCTCGGTCCTGGGAGAGGAACACGGGACAACAAGGGAAAAAATGAGGAGGTTGTATGTGGGTCCCGCACAATTTATTATCCCACACCACGACGTGTTGAAAATTTTGCAAAAAACCCGGGAATCTCTTCCCGCCGCTGCCTGACACGTAGAAAAAATTGTAGTAATTCTGCCCCTACTACTAGTAATAGTACTACTACTATTCCGGCTGCCCATCCTCTCTTCCGACCAGCAACTTGCAATCCCTACCTCTCATCATCACGCAAGAAAAGAAAGTGTCACCTAATCGGGATCTGTTCAACTAATCAGGGTATTTTCCGTCGTCTGCTCTGATCGATTGGGCCATTGGGGTGGGGGCGTGGGGTGGAGGTGGGGGTGACTAATTTCCTTTGGATTTAGGATCGGGGCATGGTCACCGCTATTCTTATTGGGGCATTTGGTCGGGTTCCAAGTCGGTGTTCTTCACTTTGTAACCTTTAATTTCTACTAATGTGCAATGGCTTTTGCATCAGATTATGTACGGAGAACTATGAACCAGTGCCGCGCACGACCACTACGGATAGTGATGGTCCCGTCAGTTCCCTTAAAAGTTGCCTAAAAAACGTAATGGAGAAGCATATTCGTTGTGTTCTTCCATTCTTTCCCATGCTAAAAGTGGTTGTCTACAACCTGGATGTATCCTTGTGCTCAAAGTTGTCTCTGTCTGCATCCTTTTTTATGGAAGCCTCTGTGGAGCCATCTTGTTCTTTATTTCTTGTAGCACGGTGGTACATACTTGCGAACTTGTGGTGCTCCAGGTGCGGCAAACAACATGATACCCCCACATGCCAAAGGATCCGGCCAGTACTACTATTCACCAAACAAGCGCAAGGCCACTGCCCAGCTGGGAGGGCCCAGCTTAAAGATAAGGGTATTTTTTCTTAATCCACTTACCATGGTGTAGTCTGATTTAATTATTATCCGCTTGGTGTCATGCATGATTATCAGATGTTTAGAAACATGTGTGATTTTATTATGTCGGGCACTATGTTTATGTGAATCCAGATATGGATATGTCTGACTGTCTCATACATAGTCATATATATATATGACTACTATGTACTGCATTGAACTCTTGAGCTCTGTTGCTATTTACTCAGATTGAAGGTGCTAATGTGGAGGCTGAGGCTGTTGTAGATGCGAGTAGATTGATCATGCCCCCACCAAAATCGGACATTGTCTACACAACAAGGAAGCGCAAACACAGTACCCAGGTTGGCACTGACCTCTCTAAGAAGTGGGTATAATTTGGAAATCCACAATTCACATGTTATGATTTTTCGTTCGATTGTTATCAGCTGTACTTATCTTTACACTCATTAGAAGTTCACAAACATCAAAGTTGTTTGCTTTTCATGCAATGATTTTGTCTGATATTATTAGATTTACATGATATTTACATAATTTAACCTTTCCACGTAATTTCATTCAGTACCACGCACCAGCTGGTCAGCCCGTTCTTCTACCGTCCTCTTGTCAAGCTTGTGGATTAAAAAGGGGGCCCTGTATGACCTTCCAAAGGCAGATGGAATAAAAATGGTGCATGGCCACCCTTCGTGAAGGGTACCCATGGTATCAGGTATGCATTCCAAGCGGTTTAGAACGACTTGATGTAATATCTTGTATCTCACTTTTCTTGTTGTCGTCTTACTTCTCTATTAATTTTCTCATGAAGGTTGTCCCTTGTGTCGCTTGCACCATTATAAACAAGCTGTTTGGAAACAACAAGTTTCTAACTCTGTATACTGAGGACCCAAAACTCTTGCGGCAACTATATGATGTAGATGTCTCACTAACGATGGCCACCACCTATTTGGGTGGCCGGGGTTGGTCCAAGTATGTCTATGAGAATGGTCTGAAGCAGGGGGACGAGGTAGCACTCGATTTTAGCAAGCCTGGGCAGATACTTGCAAGCCATCGTACACCTGTAGACCAAAGGGCCAAGAACATAGGTAGTACTAATTAATTTGCTTTTGTAATCATCACAACCTCTGATAACTTTCTTGCGACTAACTGTTCTGCACCATTGTCTTCTAATTGTATGACTCTTACCACTTGTGCAAGTCCGCTTTGAGAAGGGTGCTAGCATCAAGCTGCTGGAACCGGCACCATACCAGTTCCTGCAACGGCACGTGTTGACCTAAGTAGGAGAAATAATAGAGGTAGTAACTTAATTTTCTTGAATACTCTGATCACTATCTAGGAGTGTAAGAACCCATTTTGCTTATACACATCTCATATGCCTCTCTGACCACTCCTGCAGTCCCCTTACCTCCTCTCTAGAAGGTAACTAGCATCAAGCTGCTGGCACCGACACCGACACCCGCACCAGCACAGGACCTACTTCCTGCTCCGACACCTGTTGACCGAAGGAGAAAGATTTGTAGAGGTCCCAACCTTTAATAAGGTAGAGATCCCTGTGTTTACAATGCTAGTCCCTGGATCAATAGCTAGCATCCATAGCTAAGATGTAATATCAAGAAACAAAGGTCATAATACAACTTTATAACCAGGAATAACATAATTTTATTACATCTTACATAGCTCATTTGGCTATTACATTACGTTGCAGCAGAAAATCTATAAGCATGGGGTCCTTCATCTTCAAAGTTCCACAGGCAAACATGTTGGTTGTAGACTTTGTAATCCTAATCAATCAACTTCACTAATATCAATCAAACCTGCAACATAACAAGTTACAGCCACAAGGGTCAATACATTTGTATTGTATTGGCAAGTTTCACTACTATGTAGAATATAAGTGGATCCTATCATTACATGCATATTTGGCTAGGTAGGGTTTTGGCTCATTTGCAGAAAGCAATATTTTATCCTGTCTTTTAAAAATAGTTTTGATCTTTTATCAAATCTTTCTGAACTCCTTGGTAAATCACCAAGTGTCTTTGTCAAAATCTCTTGAGCTCCTTGGTACACCCCAAGTACTTCAAGTTTTTATCAAAATCTCTTGAGCTCCTTGGTAAATCCCCAAGTGTTTCAAGTCTTTTGTTGTCACTTAAAAGTTTTTCTTTTAGAAATTGGAATGTCGAGATTTCCCATAGCTTCACGCTTTAGTTGCTCAGTATTGTCCATAACCGGGGACACGGCTAAGTACTTAGATTTTATTATCTTCTACAGAAGTTGTACACTTTACCCACATGACACACTCTCATCTTGTTGCCACCAGTGGCCGATGGATAAGTACTCACCAAGATGGAGTACTGGCAGATTGAGAATGTGACGAAGTCTTTCCAGAGGGTCCTCCCATACACCATTGCTAGCTTGTCTTCAGGCACCCATGTAGGGTTTCGAGTTCCCTCATTTTCAGTACCTGAAGACAATGCATGGGTCTTCCCAATGTAGTTGACTAAGCCAGAGCCATATGTAGCATGTGGCTGTACACGAAAGCCACAATTGGAGAAACATGTTCAATCTCTAAGTGGTTTTCTTTTGGTGCACAACACAAAGAGATTGCCACAGACATGGTTCCTTTTGTTGCCACCTTATCCAAACTCAAAGTATCCTTGTCCACCCAGGTGGTTCATTGAGTACTTGTTTTATTATATAAAACATAAGTCTTTTCTCAAAAATATAAAATCTCAACATGTATCTCTTCTCAAAAATATGTAGCTTGGCTAAGCATTTTACAACTACATTGTTTCACTAAGGAAGGTATAAGGTATCCTATTAGGATTTAGCATAGCATAAGTATAGAAATTATTTTCATGCATGTTTCAAAATCCACTAAGTATAATGAAAATAGTAGGACTTTAGATGATAGTGTCACTTGCCTTTTTGGTAGGGAATATTGGTTCACTTCTTGATCTTGCTAGTTTCACACTTTTGTAACTTCACTACAAATCAATCAAGCAAACACAATATCAACTAGCATTCTTACCAATATTCAAACAATCAAACACACATAAAATAATGGGAACTAAGTCATGCATACAAACATGCAAAAGATAGTTTTATTTGCAAATGTGGTTTCTACTAGGCTCTACACATTGTAAAGTCCAAAGTGGTCATTTTCTAAAGTGGCAAAGTCATTTGCAAAAGGGTTTTATCTATAAACCATTTTTAAATCCATCTATTATTTTATGTGGTGAAAAATGTTTTTATCAAAGCAAAAACTTTATGTTGTTCACCAAATAAGTTGTCAATTCTCAAAACTTGGTGTTTAGGGTCAGTAGCCTTGAATCAAAACATTTTCCAAAGGTTTTTGTTCAAAAATCATTTCCATAGAAAAATCAATATTTTTATTTGACTAGAAATGGGCTAATTCAATTAATCCATCCTAATCTTTTCAAAATGCATTTTTAAATCCACAAGTTGGTTCCTAAGGTCAGTAAGTTCACAACAATCCAATTTTCAAAGATTTTAACCCTAAAAACATTTTGGAATAATTTTTCTAACCTAAACAAGCATACAAATGTTTCTGCAAAAACAAACAATCTAACAAAAACTTTTTACTAAACAAATTGCATGGTTGGCTAGGGCTTGTTTTTCACATCCCAAAATTCTCCTAATTTTGGAATGTGAAATAAATAAATAAGTTTGATTGATTGTTTGACTATGTTGAAAATTCTCAACGAGAAGAAACTTTTTGAATAGAAAATCCTCTCAACCTTGAATTCAAAATCTTATATTATTTTGTTATGACCTAAGTAGCCATATAGGCAAAAGGGCATGGATTGATTATGGATTGTAGAATTGGTGTGCAAGATTTCAAAATGAAAATCATGAAGCATTCATAAGCATTTCATTACATCCATGCAAAGATCTCACAAACTGAATCCAAATCCTGGTATCTAAATCCTATAGTTGATTTGCCCAAATGTTTCTAAAGGAATTAAATTGACTTTATAAAACCCACTGTTGCTAAGGAAGCAATTATTGCTAAATTATAGCCTAAAAAGATCTAATTAATATTACAAAATTTTAGAAACAAAATTGAGCTTATTTGGAGCTAGTATGAAAAAGTTATGGAACAAATACAAACACATAAAGATATAAATAAAATAAAATATACAAGGATTTATAAATCCACTACTTCCAAACTAGTAAAAAGATTACAAATTTGATCCTATAATGATCTATTCGATTTTAGAAAAATTTAGAAACAAGAATCATGTCATTTGGAGTTCGTATGCAAAAGATATGAGGAAAACAAGTAAAAAAAAACTGAAAGGGCCGGCCCACCGTACCGAGCCAGCTACCGGAAGCAGCCACGCGCGCACATACAGTGTCTTGCTTTAAAAAGCGTGCGCAATCTATTTTCTAATACCTATCTCTACTCAAACTCTCGTAACTTTTTATCTATAACTCCGAATTGACTTCCGTTTGTTTCTAGTTGTTCCCTACTCCAAGGCCTATCTCTAAACCATCCTAAACCTTCATATAAACTCGTGGAGCCACAGCTGTACAAGTTTTTCCTCTCGAAATCCCGAATCTACATATGTCCGAATCTTGTTTTGGTTTTTAACCCATCTAGACTTCGTCGTTTGCTTTCGGTCAAAAAACGAAAGTTGAAGATCGCGTCGAAATCTTTCAATCCTGACAAACCTCACCTCTTTTCATCCACCACAGCCGGAGAATTTCGTATCGCAATATTTCAGATCTTACGGTGTAAATCCAAGATCTACTCGCGCTCGTTTCTTCAAATCCAAATTCCTTTGGTGAGAAGGTAGGAATAATGATTCCCCACAACTTTCATGTTCTGAGTTTTTCGATTTGACCTACGGATTTGTCTCTCTAACACAGATCTATTTCTTGTCTATTCTGAGTCAAAATCGGGTCAATCTCTTCTTCTAGCCACCGGATCCTATCCAGACGGTCGAGATCCAATCAAACCGGTGCGTGCCATGTCGTCATCCCGGTCATCTTCCTCATCAACGCCACGTCAACGTCAGGTCAACATCTAGTCCCAGTCAGCATGTAAAGTCAACATGTCCAGTCAGCGGAATATTCCCTGGAATATTCCGTTCGAATTTAAAATTGCACATTATAGATCTAACTTGTAAAATTCATTAAAAATTCATACCATGTCCAAAAATTTCGTATAATATATCAAATTGAAGATAATTTCACGTAGAATCATCTTATCAGAATAGATCCAATTTTTACTGTACGTGGTTACTGCAGTAATTTAATTATTTTTAATGTTCTTTTAGGTTAATAAATTCATAAGAAATTATCTGTAACTCCGAAAAATATGAACAATATATCAAATTGAAGCTACTGTAATGTACATTAACAATATCTGGTTGGATCTAGCCTTTGCCGACTATTTAACCCGTCGCAATTTAATTAGTTTTAATGGCTTTATAAATCATTAAATTCATAGTAAATTAATTGCTTGTCACAAAAATATAAATGATATACCATTGGAAAGCTGGTTCCATGTAGATCATCAATATGCAATTAGTTCAGCATTTTACTGTAAGGTTTTGCCGTGAAGATTTAAATGGCTTAATGGCTTATTTAGAGTAATAAATTCATAAGAAAATAAATACTATTCAGAAACTATATAATTTTAGTTTGATTTTTAGACAACAGAATCTATATGAATCATTTAAAACCATTAAACACTATTTAAATCATACAAAAAGATCTATAACTCCGATTAGGGTGAATCCAAGTGCTAAGGTTTTGTATTGACAATATCTATACAGAGAAATTGCATGACAAATTATTTGGTACTGTTAAAACAGAAATTCATACAGAAATATTTAAACCCATTGAAATAGTGTTTTAAACATAAGAAAGTATCTGTAACTCCTTTTTAGGTGATTCAAATTGCCACTGTCTCTAAATTGCATTATCTATCCAGTAGCATCTAGTTCACAATTTAATACGACATAAACATCTTTAGTTCAATTAAAGTGGTATACGCCATATTAAATCGATACAACTTAGTAATAAAAGCTTTAGTGCATTAAATGACTTTCCACATGCATCATGTAATCTAATTATGTTCAGAACACTAAATGCAACCATTGTGACTCATTAAATCGTCATGCATGCATATGTTCATCATTGTTTTCTTGTAATGTTGCATTGTTGTATGTTTGCAATGTTTTGAATGGTGTTTGTTGTGTTTGCTTCAAACGTTAGATTGCGAGGAGTGCAACTACTGTGATTGCAACTACTATGATTGCAAGTATTGTGGTTATGACGAGTGCAACCATTATATCTATGAGGATTGTGAGGATTATCTAATCGACTACATCTACAACAAAGGCAAGTGGTGCTATCTTGGTCATAAATGTCCTATTGTTTTCCTATGCATTGTAGATGCTTTTGTAGAATTGCATCTATAGGAATTGATGTGTATATGCTATGCTATATCCCATATTATTTCCTAGTATTCCTTGTTTATGAGCCATCGTATTGGTAGATTGATTAGCTATGCTATTTAGACGAGGAAGGGAATTACATCATGAAAAGTTAAATGTTTTGAAAGGCTTATGTTTTGCTAAATGACAAACCAACATGTTTTAATGAACCACCTGGGCGGAATGGCATTGATTGGGTCATCGAGTGTGGATTTTGGTGGGGAATGCCGCCCAGGACACTGAGAAAGGATTGGTTTCTTTGTTTGGAAGCTTTCGTGTGCAACCATGTGCCAATAATAAAATGGGCGGTTGGTTGAACTCAGTAGGTTGTGGTTACTCGAACCCGCGTATCCAGAGATGTAGATAGTGTAGGTTGGACCGGTGCGCGTCGGGATTGGGGAGCTACTTCCCGAACGGTTCCTTCTTGGACTTCTCCCTATCATCACCCAATATGAGAGTGGTGGTACGAGCTGGGCTGGCCAAGTCACATGGGTAAAGTGTACTAACCCCTGCAGGGTGTATAAACTAAGTACTTAGCAGTGTCCCCGGTTATGGACAATTTGAGCGACCTAATACTGATGCTATGATATTTCTCACTCATCCTTATTTCTTAATTACTTAAAACTT
Source organism: Avena sativa (assembly GCA_916181665.1). Lineage (NCBI taxonomy): Eukaryota > Viridiplantae > Streptophyta > Magnoliopsida > Poales > Poaceae > Avena > Avena sativa. The sequence goes on from OV702284.1 coordinate 33,737,816, forward strand.
GTTGGGTGAACATAATTGGGTAGGAGCACCTGGGAGTGAACCAGAGTGTCCTATTTATCGTATTGGAAAACTACTTTGTTACAAATGTTAGGATAAAACTGTTGCTTTATGCAAATGAGCCTGAACTCCACTTGGCCAAATAAGCATGTAGTTGATAGATCTGTTGTTAACCACTTTAGCCTACTTGCCATACATTCAATGTATTGACCATTCGTGGCTGCAACGTTTCATGTTGCAGGTTATATCGTATCTGAGTGATCGTTCATAGGTCACGAGACTCCACTCAACAATTGTTCGCCTGTGGCACATTTGGAGGATGGAGATCTACCTTGTATTCATTTTCCGCTGTGTACTTGAATAACTAATGTAAATTCTGGATCATATTCGTTGTATTTATGATGCCTCAGTTATATTTGATATCATTTTGTACTGTGTGTGCCAGTGAACCGATCCAGGGATTGGCACTATACACATGAACTCAGCCTTATCAGGCGAGGGTGTTACATTGTTCCACTGATTCCATTGATATAAAGTTTGTAATTTTTGGACGTGTGGATCAAAAGTTACAAGGTTTTCAAATTTGCAAACTCATCCGATTCAGACTTTGTTTTAAATCAAAAGCTGGCCACGCGGCACGTTTCTACTGGTCGATACCAGTTCGGGTGGATCGACTGATGCGGTGCGTTGGATCTAAATAGATCGCGCGGCTCAGACGTGCTCGTACCCTTTCGCTCAGGTTCTATTATCAGCCATAGGATCAAGATCTAACGGTGTGAATCTATTAGACCAGATTCGAGCGGCGCTGACGGTGGTGAGTGGCGGCGCACGGTCGGACGATGAGCTAACGGCGGCTACAGGAAGCAAGGAAGAGGGGGAAATAGCTCACCATGCTCAGGGGGTCGTGGCGATGCTCGACGTGGTTGCGAGGAGGCGAGGGGCACTCAGGATCCGTCGGAATTCCTCGCCGGAGTCAAGGACGGCGTCGGGTTCGTCTGGTGGTCGTCGTGGATGGTGCTGCGGTTCGCCCCGAGGGAAAACAAGGGCATGGTTAGATGCAGCCGAGTGTGGCGAGTGCAGGAGCATGAACGAGAGGGCGTGGGGTGGTCTGTCTTACCAGGGAGAGGTCGCCAGAGAAGGAAGCAGACGCGGCGGTGCTCAGGGGTTGTTGAAGCCGAGGTTCTGGGGCGCCCGCGGTTGAACGGAAGGCACATGCAGGTGCACCAGAGGCTGGGGAGTGTGCGAGCTTGGTCGAGGAGGGAAGGCGGTGGCTGGGTTCACCGGAATTGGCTAGGAACAGTGGTCGGAGCAGTGGCGGTGCGAGGCAAAATTGTCACAGCCTGGAGGCAGAGGGAAAGCGAGGTCTGAGGGGAAAGAGAGGTAAGACGCGGGCATTTAAAACAGCGTGGTCACGGGGTGGAGTAATGGCCGTTAACAGCGCGAATTGATCGCCAGAGTAAAGGACAGGAAACGGCGAGGAGAAATCAGCGCATGTTTGAAGACGATGAACAGTAGAGGTGGGACCTTGCTGTCAGCGAGGGAGTGAGGGGGAAAGAGGGGCCACCGGTCAGTCGCTCTCCGGGTGCGGGTTCAGGTGGAAAACGCTTCGCGCGTGGGGGGAATAGCTGGGCTGGTACTGGGCTTCTGGGCTGGCCAGCTGGGCTGTGTCCTGGTTCTATTTTTTTCTTTCAAAATGTTTTATCTTTTTCCATTTCTAATTTCTGTTTGAAAATCAAACAACAATCAAACACTCAAATCAAATCAAACTTTCACCAAACTTTGTATTGAGTTTTTGGTTCTGCTTAACAACATAAACCAAAGTCCAAAGACCAAAATAATATTTTTATTTTAGGGTCCATTTATAATTAAATGAAATGGACCTTAGTTAATAAATCAAATGGGTTTTAATTTATTTAAAATCTCATTTGAAATCTAAATATTTTCAAAACCAAATCAGTAGGTTTTATTTGGAAATAAAGAATACTTGGAAATCTTGTTTAAAATAAAATAGCAAGTTTTTAATGTTTAATTAAAATAGTAAAACCTTTATTTTTAAATAACTTGGATATTAAATCCTTATTATTTTATTTAAATAAACCTTTGCTATTTTTATCAAATGGAAATATTTTATTTCAAAGGCTTGGCCAAGTTTTAATTTGGCTTATAAAATAATCCTTATTCATAATTCTACCTTTTCATTTGAAAACCAAATTTTTTTTATTAAAAGATTCAAGAATAGTAATTCCAAATATTTTTAACTTTATTGTTTATTTATCTTTTTAAATCCCTTTAGGATTTTATTTGATGAAATAGGTTTTGAAAGTTTCTAATTGGATTCAAAAAGTTTCTTCTCACCCTAAAAATCAACAAAGTTTTATTTTATTCATTTATTTTTCACATTACAAGATTTGGAAAATCTTGGGATGTGACAGGCTACCACCCTTAAAATAAATCTCGTCCCGAGATTTGGGAAGGCTAGGTTTACAAGTAGGCTCAAAACATCTAGGACGCTACCACCCTTAAAAATTTTCAAACTAAATTACATATTGGCTTGCTTGGGGTCTTGGGGAAACTTCTCTGGGCAAACATCTGCATAGTGTCCTTTGTTTCCAAACTTGACTCATGGGCCAAGGTTGAGATCCTTCATAGGCTTGTTTAACTTGTTCTTCATCTTTTCTGGACAATTGCTTCCATAATGTCTTGGGTTTTTGCAATTGAAACATATGATAAGTTTGAGTTCTTCACGTGTCTCTTGTGGACAAGTTGTTGCATAATGGCCTAGATCTTTGCACTTGTTGCACCATACTTGACCAATTTCCTTATACTTCTGTTTCTCTGGACATTCACTGGAATAGTGTCCCATTTCTTTACAATGATGACATTGCACATGGCTTTTGTCCTTCTTTTTCTTTTTGGGCTTCTCCAAAGCTAGGAGTGCATCTAGTTCATGTTGTTCATATGTTATCTAGTAGGTAGGAATGTCTACATGTTTCTTGGACCTTCTATTGCTCTTTGGAAAATTCACATGCCTCTTCTTTGGTCCTTTGAATTGGGTTGTATTACATGGAGGTATAAGTGGAGCTTTTCCTTTGTCCTCATTCTTCTTGGTAGATGTGGATCCTTCTTGATAGTTTGCAATCATTTGTTGTACTCCACCTTGTTTCCTTTGTTCAACAATGGAGTAGATGGGGCATTGGATAGGGACATGATTATTTCCTTCACATAGGTAGCAAGTAGCTTGAGATGTGGGGCATTGGCCAACTGGGTGTTTCTCCTCACAGTTGGGGCATTGATCTCCATGCTCCTTGGAAGTATGATCCTTGTCTCCATAAACATTGCAAGCTTTGGTTCCTTTTAGGATAACATCCTTGTCTCCTTTGGAAAAGTTGCTTTCCATGTTGAGCATTTGGTCTGTCACCTTATGCAACATTTGGGCTTGGTCTTCCAAAAACTTTTGCAGGGTTGGATCTTCCCCACTGGTGTTGGCTATGAACTGAGCTGTCATTTGGTTCAACTGGTTTTGGGTTCCTATGAGTTCTCTCATGTTGTCCTCTTGGTTGGTGTTGGTGTCATCAACCTTGATGTTGGAGTCTCTTGGAGTAGTCATCTGTTTGGGTTGAACTGAGATTAGAATAGGCAAGATATTTCTAAGGAAATAATTCTAATCACACATATCACAATTTACACAAGCAATGTGCAAGCATTCACAAGCCAAACATTTCTTTCAAACAACAAGGTTCAAGCACATCTTTAGGCAACCAAAAATATTTTTGTTACACCACATTAAGTGTGTTTGACTTTAACTAAAATATGGTAGTCCAACTATATGGTTCACTTGTGATCTTTCCATCTTTCTTGGTTGATTCTTCTTTGCATGATATTATGGTTTCCTTAGGAAAAACTCTTGGTCACAAAACTTCAAATGATGTGGGCTCCTTCTAAGTTGTGTTTCCTTAGTCTCCAAATCTTGAGCAAGATTTCCTTGTCTAACTTGTCCTTAGTGACATCCAAAGGTTGAAGTCCTTGGTGAATATGCTGAAGATGTTGAAGTCATTAGAGTTGAAGAAGTTGAAGTCATTAGAGTTGAAGAAGTCCTTAGCTCATGGTGAAGTCTTTGGCCAGGGGTAGGTTTTTTCCATCTAGTTGAGATAGAAGAAATGTAGAATCAAAACCAGAATGGTTGAGGAAAGAGTTTACAAGATTGTTTGTAAATAAATTTTTGGAACAAATATAACTCCTATTTTTCTATGGGTTTTTGTCCAATCCTAGGTTTACAAATTCTACAGGCAACACAATGCTCTGATACCATATGTAGAGGTCCCAACCTTTAATAAGGTAGAGATCCCTGTGTTTACAATGCTAGTCCCTGGATCAATAGCTAGCATCCACAGCTAAGATGTAATATCAAGAAACAAAGGTCATAATACAACTTTATAACCAGGAATAACATAATTTTATTACATCTTACATAGCTCATTTGGCTATTACATTACATTGCAGCAGAAAATCTATAAGCATGGGGTCCTTCATCTTCAAACTGCCACAGGCAAACATGTTGGTTGTAGACTTTGTAATCCTAATCAATCAACTTCACTAATAAAAATCAAACCTGCAACATAAAAAGTTATAGCCACAAGGGTCAATACATTTGTATTGTATTGGCAAGTTTCACTACTATGTAGAATATAAGTGGATCCTATCATTACATGCATATTTGGCTAGGTAGGGTTTTAGGCTCATTTGCAGAAAGCAATATTTTATCCTGTATTTTTAAAATAGTTTTGATCTTTTATCAAATATTTCTGAACTCCTTGGTAAATCACCAAGTGTCTTTGTCAAAATATCTTGAGCTCCTTGGTAAATCGCCAAGTGTTTCAAGTCTTTTGTTGTCACTTAAAAGTTTTTCTTTTAGAAATTGGAATGTCGAGATTTCCCATAGCTTCAAGCTTTAGTTGCTCAGTATTGTCCATAACCGGGGACACGGCTAAGTACTTAGATTTTATTATCTTCTGCAGAAGTTGTACACTTTACCCACATGACACACTCTCATCTTGTTTCCACCAGTGGCCGCTGGATAAGTACTCACCAAGATGGAGTACTGGTAGATTGAGAATGTGACGAAGTCTTTCCAGAGGGTCCTCCCATACACCATTGCTAGCTTGTCTTCAGGCACCCATGTAGGGTTTCGAGTTCCCTCATTTTCAGTACCTGAAGACAATGCATGGGTCTTCCCAATGTAGTTGACTAAGCCAGAGCCATATGTAGCATGTGGCTGTACACGAAAGCCACAATTGGAGAAACATGTTCAATCTCTAAGTGGTTTTCTTTTGGTGCACAACACAAAGAGATTGCCATAGACATGGTTCCTTTTGTTGCCACCTTATCCAAACTCAAAGTATCCTTGTCCACCTAGGTGGTTCATTGAGTACTTGTTTTATTATATAAAAATAAGTCTTTTCTCAAAAATATAAAATCTCAACATGTATCTCTTCTCAAAAATATGTAGCTTGGCTAAGCATTTTACAACTACATTGTTTTCACTAAGGAAGGTATAAGGTATCCTATTAGGATTTAGCATAGCATAAGTATAGAAATTCTTTTCATGCATGTTTCAAAATCCACTAAGTATAATGAAAATAGTAGGACTTTAGATGATAGTGTCACTTGCCTTTTTGGTAGGTAATATTGGTTCACTTCTTGATCTTGCTAGTTTCACACTTTTGTAACTTCACTACAAATCAATCAAGCAAACACAATATCAACTAGCATTCCTACCAATATTCAAACAATCAAACACACATAAAATAATGGGAACTAAGTCATGCATACAAACATGCAAAAGATAGTTTTATTTGCAAATGTGGTTTCTACTAGGCTCTACACATTGTAAAGTCCAAAGTGGTCATTTTCTAAAGTGGCAAAGTCATTTGCAAAAGGGTTTTATCTATAAACCAATTTTAAATACATCTATTATTTTATGTGGTGAAAAATGTTTTTATCAAAGCAAAAACTTTATGTTGTTCACCAAATAAGTTGTCAATTCTCAAAACTTGGTGTTTAGGGTCAGTAGCCTTGAATCAAAACATTTTCCAAAGGTTTTTGTTCAAAAATCATTTCCATAGCAAAATCAATATTTTTATTTGACTAGAAATGGGCTAATTCAATTAATCCATCCTAATCTTTTCAAAATGCATTTTTAAATCCACAAGTTGGTTCCTAACGTCAGTAAGTTCACAACAATCCAATTTGCAAAGATTTTAACCCTAAAAACATTTTGGAATAATTTTCTAACCTAAACAAGCATACAAATGTTTCTGCAAAAACAAACAATCTAACAGAAACTTTTTACTAAACAAATTGCATGGTTGGCTAGGGTTTGTTCCACTGATTCCATTGATATAAAGTTTGTAATTTTTGGACGTGTGGATCAAAAGTTACAAGGTTTTCAAATTTGCAAACTCATCTGATTCAAACTTTGTTTTAAATCAAAAGCTGGCCACGCGGCACGTTTCTACTGGTCGATACCGGTTCGGGTGGATCGACTGATGCGGTGCGTTGGATCTAAATAGATCGCGTGGCTCAGACGTGCTCGTACCCTTTCGCTCAGGTTCTATTATCAGCCATAGGATCAAGATCTAACGGTGTGAATCTATTCGACCAGATTCGAGCGGCGCTGACGGCGGTGAGCGGCGGCGCACGGTCGGACGATGAGCTAACGGCAGTTACAGGAAGCAAGGAAGAGCGGGAAACAGCTCACCGTGCTCAGGGGGTCGTGGTGATGCTCGACGTGGTTGCGAGGAGGCGAGGGGCGCTCAGGATCCATCGGAATTCCTCGCCGGAGTCAAGGACGGCGTCGGGTTCGTCTGGTGGTCGTCGTGGGTGGTGCTGCGGTTCTCCCCGAGGGAAAACAAGGGCATGGTTAGATGCAGCCGAGTGTGGCGAGTGCAGGAGCATGAACGAGAGGGCGTGGGGTGGTCTGTCTTACCAGGGAGAGGTCGCCGGAGAAGGAAGCAGACGCGGCGGCGCTCAAGGGTTGTCGAAGCCGAGGTTCAGGGGCGCCCGCGGTTGAACGAAAGGCACAGGCAGGTGCGCCAGAGGCTGGGGAGTGTGCGAGCTTGTTCGAGGAGGGAAGGCGGTGGCTGGGTTCACCGGAATTGGCTGGGAACAGTGGTCGGAGCAGTGGCGGTGCGAGGCGAAATTGTCACAGCCTGGAGGCAGAGGGAAAGCGAGGTCTGAGGGGAAAGAGAGGTAAGACGCGGGCGTTTAAAACAGCGTGGTCGCGGGGTGAAGTAATGGCCGTTAACAGCGTGAATTGATCGTCGGAGTAAAGGACAGGAAACGGCGAGGAGAAATTAGTGCAGGTTTGAAGACGATGAACAGTAGAGGTGGGACCTTGCCGTCAGCGAGGGAGTGAGGGGGAAAGAGGGGCCACCGGTTAGTCGCTCTGCGGGTGCGGGTTCAGGTGGAAAACGCTTCGCGCGTGGGGGGAATAGCTGGGCTGGTACTGGGCTTCTGGGCTGGCCAGCTGGGCTGTGTCCTGGTTCTATTTTTTTCTTTCAAAATGTTTTATCTTTTTCCATTTCTAATTTCTGTTTGAAAATCAAACAACAATCAAACACTCAAATCAAATCAAACTTTCACCAAACTTTGTATTGAATTTTTGGTTCTGCTTAACAACATAAACCAAAGTCCAAAGACCAAAATAATATTTTTATTTTAGGGTCCATTTATAATTAAATGAAATGGACCTTAGTTAATAAATCAAATGGGTTTTAATTTATTTAAAATCTCATTTGAAATCTAAATATTTTCAAAACCAAATCAGTAGGTTTTATTTGGAAATAAAGAATACTTGGAAATCTTGTTTAAAATAAAATAGCAAGTTTTTAATGTTTAATTAAAATAGTAAAACCTTTATTTTTAAATAACTTGGATATTAAATCCTTATTATTTTGTTTAAATAAACCTTTGCTATTTTTATCAAATGGAAATATTTTATTTCAAAGGCTCGGCCAAGTTTTAATTTGGCTTATAAAATAATCCTTATTCATAATTCTACCTTTTCATTTGAAAACCAAATTTTTTTTATTAAAAGATTCAAGAATAGTAATTCCAAATATTTTTAACTTTATTGTTTATTTATCTTTTTAAATCCCTTTAGGATTTTATTTGATGAAATAGGTTTTGAAAGTTTCTAATTGGATTCAAAAAGTTTCTTCTCACCCTGAAAATCAACAAAGTTTTATTTTATTCATTTATTTTTCACATTACAAGATTTGGAAAATCTTGGGATGTGACAAGATTGGAGGTAGTAGTAACTTAATTTGCTTGTATACTCATCACATCCTCTGATCACTGTCTTGTGAGTAACTGTTGGAGTATAAGATCCATTTTTCTTGCACACATCTCACATGCCTATACCATCCCTGCTGTCAGCTTACCTACCCGTCAGAAGAAATCTAGCATCAAGCTGCTGGCTCCGGCGCCGTCACCGGTTCTGGATCTTGCACCAACCCCTTTTCAGTTAACTGCATCAGCACCAACACCAGCCCCAGCATAGGCAGTGACACCATCTCCAGCACCAGTCCATGTTCCTGCACCAGCACCAGCTACTACACCAACCCCAACATAGGAACCAACGAAAGCTCCTTGTCATATAGTATCCTACACATGTGTCATCTCAAGGTCGCACCGGATTATGTTTGTGAGTGGTGGTAGATAAACTGCTCTCAATGTATTCTCAATTTTCACATGATTCAGTTCATTGCTATTATTAATTTATGCATCTATCTCTTACTTTGACTCAGAAATTGTCTAAGAGTGCCACAAAGCAACTCGAGGCTAGAGGAAAGGGCACAATATTCTTCATGATGCACAACGAAGGAGGCTAGTCAAGGGACCATACGTCATTAACTGGACTGATGGGCGCTTGGAAGCTATTTTTAGTTGGACCAAGTTCCGGAAAGCTGACAAACTTACCATTGGAAGAATGGTCAAGGTCGATGTATCTCGGTGCCCTGATTGCAGCAGTCTGGTCATGCAGTTCCTAGGTGTTTATCTCTTTGGTCGCATGCTATCGTAATTAATTATGTGGTTGTCTTATCTCCACTCATCATATATAGGTGGTAAACTGTGATAACATTTTGCTAGATTGGAGCTATGACTAGTACGTACTGGTAAGGTATATTTGTATCTATATGACGGTTCCCTATATGACCAAGACCAACTATTATAAAAATGATTGGGTTCCATCTTAATATGTGAGGAGGAGGTTGCACACAAAAGCATAATTGATCGTCAGTTTTGCTTGCTCTAGTGATTTCAGCGTGTTTGGTGAATAGGGCAAACTGATTGTTGGCATGGTTTTTAGAGCGGAAGCAAGAACTGGTTGGTTCTCTCTATACTGCTATTGAATTTCTATGTCTATATTGCTGAATTAGTCAATTTGAAATGCTGATGAATATGAATTTCTGTGTCTATATTGCTGAATCAGTCAATTTGAAATGCTGCTGAATTGGTCAATTTGAAATGTCTAGTTCTATACCGCTGAAACATTCAAATGATACTGAATTTGTGAAAAGTTATGTCGCTGCTACTGGGCTGCTTGCACTAGGGCTTTTGCCTCTGTTTCATCGGAACCGTTGGTTGTCTTTTGGATAGTGAGGAGAGGCACATAGGGTAAATATACAACATGATTTCACCAAGTGAAGTCATTGGATACCAGTGCAATTTTGGTGCACGTGGTGTGTGTCTCTGGTTATTTAGATATTTTTACATGAATATATTTCTTAAAACAAAAGAATGATCGCCTTTTGCCACTCTTCCGACGAGGTCTGGTTCCCTTTGTACTGCTATTGATTTTCAGTCTCTATATTGCTGAATCAGTCATTTTGAAATGTTGCTGAATATGAACTAGGAATCTGACTATTTTCTGTGTTATTCTGTACTGCTGAATCATTCAAATGCTACTGAATTTGTGAAAAGTTCTGTTGCTGTGCTGGGCTGTTTGGACTAGAGCTTTTGCCTGTGTTTCGTCGGATCCATTGGTTGTGTTTTCGACACTAATGAGTGTGATTTCACCAAGTGAAGTCATTGCATACCAGTACTGGCGCACGCGGTGTGTGACTCTGGTTATTTTCATATTTTTATGTGAATATATCTTTCCAAAGAATTATCACTTTTTCCCCTTCCATCGGCGAGGTCTTTTTTGAATTCGCCGAATCCACAGCAGAATACAGAGTTTACTAATGACGAGATGAAATCTAGTATCTTTTGATTTCTTTGTTATAGTGGCAACGCACATGGTTATATGTTTGACGTCTTGAGTTTGAATACTTTGTGCTTGACAAATATTTTTTGGGTTTACATTATTTTCTTCTAGCAATAGTTCTTTATAGAGAGGCTGACATGGCGGACCCACCAGCTTACAACGTTGCTCTTAATTCTCTTCTAGGAATATTGCTTTATAGAGAGGCTAACATGGTGGACCCACCAGCCTGCAGCGTCCCCTTAATTTTCTTCTAGCAAAATTTCTATGCGGAGAGGCTAACATGGCGGACCCACCAGCCTAGAGCGTCCCTCTTAATTTTCTTCTAGCAATATTGCTTTACATCTTTCAAAAAATTGCTTTACGAAGAGGCTGACATAGCGGATCCACCAGCCTGCAGCGTCCCTCTTAATTTTCTTCTAGCAATATTGCTTTATGGAGAGGCTGACATGGCGGACTCACCAACCTGAAGCGTCCATGTTAGTTTTCTTCTAGCAAGTATTTCTTTACGGAGAGGATGACATGACGGACCCACCATCCTGCAGCGTCCCTCTTAATGCACGGGTTTGAAAAAAGAAGTTAGGTACTTGTACAAAGAGGCTGGCATCAGGGACCCACTAACCAGGACATACTAGAGAGGATGACATGTGGGCTCTAGAAGCAAGACTATACATGGATGCCACATCTAGCTACGTTGCAAAGGTCAAAATAGCAGACACAACCAAAAGAAAGTCCATCATGCACACGTTTCATTTACACAGAAATTGACATATCATTAAAAGAAAAAATATTGACATGTGGGACCCACCAAGGAGACCTTATACACGTGGTGCCACATCGAGCAACATTGCCAAGTTCCAAAGAGGGTAGCACGAGCGAGAAAAAATTCCAGCATGCACATGTATGTTCCAATGAGAGGCTGACATGGGGGACCCACCAGCTTGTATAAATGGCTGATGCATCGAGCAACATTGCCAAGTTCGAAACACAGAGGCGCGAGCGTGAAAAAAGTCCAGCATGCACACATTTCTTCTAATGAGAGGCTAACACGGGGACCCACCAGCCTATATAAACGGCTGATGCATCAAACAACATTTCCATGTTCAAAACACGGAGGCGCGAGCGACAAAAAAGTCCAACATGCACACGTTCTTCTAATGAAATGTTGACTTGTGGGACCCCGGAGCGTGAACAAATGAAAGATTCGTCGAGCAATGCTATCTAGTTAGAACAAGATAGCACAAGATAAGGCACGATTGTTCTAATATAAGGCTGGCATATGGGACCCACCATCCTGAATAAACAGCTGATGCAGCGAGCAACGCTAGCAAGTTAACATGGAGGTGCGACCGAGGGAAAAAATTCCATCATACACATGTTTCTTCTAATGAGAGTATGACATGTGGGCCCTAGCTACGTGATTATGCATTTGGCAGCGTTATCAAGTTCGGAATAGGTTAGCGCGACCGAGGGCAAAAAATCTATCATACAAACATTTCTTCTAATGAGAGGATGACATGTGGGTCCAGATGCGTGATTAAAAGGCAGCGCGATCAAATTCGGAATAGGGTAACAAGATCAAAGGAAAAAATTCCATCATACACACGATTCTTCTAATGAGAGGATGGCATATGGGACCCAATATCGTGATTAACGGTAGATAGTTCGAGCAATGTTATCGAGTTCAAATCAGGGAGGCATGAGCCAAGGATTTTTTTTATCATGCACACGTTTCTTCTGATGAGAGGATGTCATGTGGGGCCCAACTGCGTGATTAAATTGTAGATGCATTTAGCAGCGCTATCAAGTTCAAAACATGGTAGTGGGAGCGAAGGTAAAAATTCCATCATACACATGATTCTTGTAATGAGAGGCTGATATGTGGGACCCAGCATGTCGGGGGATAACCCCTGGTGGGGAAGCCATGCATAAGTAGGCCGGCTCCAGAAGGTGCAGGCCGCCTGGCTTCCCGGAATTACAACTCTAAACGTCCGACAAGCAAGCCCGGCTAGGCTTATGACCTTCCCGGCTGGCCCGTCTAGCCGGTGGCCAGAAGAACCGGCCGGGTGTCCGTTCCCACCCGGCTCACCTTGGATTCGATGGAGAGCACGGAAGGACTGACGCTCCTTGAGGGGTATGCTTCTGGCTCTCCCTCGTCATCAAGGAAGCTGGCATGCCGTCATGACCAGTGCTACCAGACAAATATAAAGCAAGACGGTTGGCTGGACTGGCGAAAGCGGTCCGGGTGACCGTTAAAGCATGGGTGACGCCCCAAAGGAAGCCCGGGTGACCACTAAAGAGAAGAATGACGCAAAAATAAGGGCGGACTGGGTCTTGGCCCACCGGCTGGGCCCTGCAGCCAGCCCTGCCCTGTAAACCCATATCCAAACAGTAAACCCTAGGTCCCAATCTGTAATCTGCCCCCCAGACTGGTATATAAGGGAGGACAGAGCCAGGGTTCGAGGTAGGCAACAACAGTAGAAGAAGGGAAGTGTTAGCATCTAGCTCCCATCTTCCTCTAGCCATCGATAGTAGCTAAGGAAACATCTCAAGGAGCACTTGTACTGAGCATCGAGCTCCCATACATAGTTCATCTTGCAGGAGTAGGGGTGTTGCCTCGCCGAGAGGGCCCCGAACTTGGGTACATCAGTGTGTTTGTAGTGCATCGTGCCTAACCCATTGCGTGAGCCACTGAATGCATCCGTGTGTCCCTTCTTTGCCATCCCTAATGGCTCTGCCGTGTTCCACACCACGACAGTTGGCGCCCACCATGGGGCACAGTGCTTCGGCTGGGATCATCTTCCGCACGGGACTTCCGCTCGTCGCTGGCGAACGCGTGGCCTATGGCCTCATTCTCACGCTCACGCTCGGTGCCTTCGACTGCGTCATCGACAACGCAGCGTGTTTTGCTGGGAACACCTTCCCCGCCGGTGGCTCCATCATGCATTTTTTGGACATCCGCGTCTATGTCGCCACTGTTGCTGAGGGTTTTCCCAGCATGGTCACCCCCGTCCTCGACGTGCCCCTCGCCCGCGTCCCAGCCGCAGGGGGGAGTTGCGTCGAAGTCATGATGGTGAACGCTCGCGAAAACCATCGGCATCCTCAAGAACGTCGTGCAAGAGGAGAAAAATCCGCACCTGATTCGGCGCTAGACCCGCTCACCGCCTCCATCCAACACCTGCGCGCTCCGGTCGTCGTCGAGACGGATCCAGCGGCTGTGGCGGCAGCACTCGAAGCTACACACCAGAAGCTCCTGGAGGAAGCCACCAAGGTCGTGGCTAACCAGCGTCGGCTGAACGCCTCCGTGCATGAGTACAACATGGCTCATGGCTTCGTCAGGAAGATCCAGCATCGAGGGCGTGAATTGGCATTGGAACTAGATCGCACCGCTGAATCACATGCAGGTGTGGAGCGACCCGTCTACAGCACTCCCGCCAAGGACATGAGGGCGGCCGAGGCGGCGGCCGCAGAGCTGAAGCACCTGGAGGGCGAAGAACTTCGTCGCCAGCAGGAGCGTGTGTAGCTCCTCGTGGCCACTACTAACAAGCAGCAGGCCGAGGGCGTCCCCAGCGAGGTGGGCAACTCCCGCGACATCGTCGTCCGCAAAGGCGCGGACCAAATGGCGCACGGAGGAAGCAAGAACCAGTAAGCCTCTTCTCTAGGAGGGGTCGAGAAAAACAATCGCCCGCGTGGCGAATCTGGCAACCGCGGTCGCCACAACCGTGACGCCGCAGCTTCCAGCATTAGTCGCGCAGGCGGAGCCTCCCAGGGGAAAAAGACGCGAGCGCCGGAGGAGGAAGCAGACGCGAACAAGGACCCGCCTGCGTCACGTCTGAAGGGACGGCTTGGTCCCCGAGAACCAGCTGATGCGCGAGAGCGCATCGACCTCCTGGTGTAGTCACGCACCTTGGAGGAAGAAATTCTGGCTGGCCCCAAGTGTTTTGGCCCGCGCATCCGGAACGAGCCGTTTCCAAAAGGATTTTCGCTCCCAAGAGACACGCCAAAGTACAACGGGACCGTCAACCCTGAGGATTGGTTGGTCGATTACACCACTGTGATGGGAATCCCCAATGGCAACCTTCGCTTGGCCGTCTGCTACGTCCCCATCATGCTCGTCGACTCGGCGAGGACGTGGCTCAACAGCCTCCCCGACAACAGCATCAACGCGTGGTTGGACTTCGAAGAGGCGTTCATCCGCAACTTCACCGGAACATACAAGCGGCCGGGCCGACCTCGCGAGCTCGCCCTCTGCATGCAAGGCAAGGACGAGTCAGATCGCGCCTAGCTCGCCCGGTGGACCAGCATGCACAATTCGTGTGAAGGGGTGCGTGACAACCAGGCGATAGACTTCTTCACCAACGGCTACCGAGACGGCACCATGCTGAAGCATAAACTCAGCCGGGTAGACCCGCAAACCATGGCTCAGGTCATGGCCATCGCAGACAAGTACGCCACCACGAACGTGGCAATGAAGAAGCCCATCGTGGTGGACGACCAGGGCCAAATCGTCACAGACGAGCATGCAGAGCGTCGCCAGCCGGGCGACCATCATCCCAGGCGGCACGGTCACGACAACCGCCATGGCAAGAGAAAAGACGACCAGCCAGATAGCCGGTACTGTACCAAGCAAGTATCCGCGATGCATGAGGATCCGGCTGCAGGAGGCAGTCGGAGGCAGAGGCCAGATGACAGGCCACCTCGGCCTAAGTATACCATCGAGTCCATGCTAGATGGGCCATGCAAGTTTCACAGCGGCGGCAACAAGCCCGCCAACCACACGACGCGCCAATGCAGTTGGACAAAGAAGATGACCGAAGCCGGTGGACTCCCACCACCACCTCCACCGCCAGCCGGAGGCCCACTGAATAACAGGGAACGACGCAACCGCCGCGAGGATGATGAAGATGGTTACCCGCAGCAGGTGGGAAATTACCACATATTCCTGGCAGAGCCGGAAACGAAGCACGCCAAGCAGAGACGTGAGGCGGAGGTGAACACAATCGTCCCAACCATCCCCCAATACCTGCACTGGTCTGATCAGGCGATCACCTGGAGCAAGGAAGATCAGCCGGCCGTGTTGCCAAGCCCTGGTAGCTACGCGTTGGTCCTGGACCCCATCATCATCTCCAAGAAGAATTCATGCCGCTTCTCTCGAGTGCTGATCGATGGAGGGAGCAACATCAACCTCCTTTACCGGAGCAGCCTCGAGAGGCTGGGCATCAGTGAGTCCTAGATGGAACTTTCAAGCACTTCGTTCCATGGAGCAGTACCGGGGCCGTCGCACTCCCCAATAGGCAAGATCCGGCTAGACATCATCTTCGGCAGCGAGAACAACTTCCGTCGCGAGCCAATTTGGTTCGAGGTCGTGAATCTCTCTAGCGCCTACCACGCCATACTAGGGCGCCCAGCTCTGACCAAGTTCATGGGAGTACCGCACTACGCATACCTCAAGATGAAGATGCCAGGCCCAAAGGGAGTGATCACCATCGATGGATGCTACAATTGTTCGATTGAGTGCGCCTCAGACGGCTCTAAGCTGGCTGAAGCAATGATCATCGCTGAAGAGAAGCGCGTCATAATGCAGAACGTGGCGGCTCTGCAGAAGGACATGCCGGCTGGAGAGCCCAAACCGGCTGGAGAGTCGCAGTTCAAGCTCTCGCAGGGAACAAGGAAGATCCTGCTGAACGAGGAAGACCCAAGCAAGTTCGTCCTGGTCGGAGTCGGCCTGGACAGCAAATAGGAAAGCGCGCCCGTCGATTTCCTCTGTGAGAATCGGGACATTTTCGCATGCTACCCAAAGACATGCCAGGTGTCCCGAGGGAACTCGCCGAGAACTCCCTTCATGTTCGACCGAACACGAAGCCAGTCAAACAATCTTTACGCCGCTTCGCAGAAGAAAAAAGAAGAACCATTGGTGAGGAGATCACACGGCTGCTCGCGGCCGGCTTCATCATGGAAGTTTTCGACCCGGAATGGCTAGCCAACCCGGTGCTGGTGCTGAAGAAGAACAACACATGGCGCATGTGCGTCGACTATACTAGTCTCAACAAGGCTTTCCCCAAGGATCCTTTCGCCCTGCCGCGAATTGATCAGATCATCGACTCCACAGCCGGGTGCGATTTGTTGTCTTTTTTGGACGCTTACTCGGGCTACCACCAGATCAAGCTCAATGTAACCGACCAAATAAAGACATCGTTCATAACCCCGTATGGAGCATACTGCTACACCACTATGCCCTTCGGATTGAAGAACGCAGGCACAACCTATCAGCGCTGCATGCAGAAATTCCTGCAGACGCAGATTGGAAAGAACGTACACGCTTACGTCGACGACGTCGTCATCAAGACCAAGTAACGGCACACGCTCCTTGAGGATCTGAGGGAAACATTCGAAAACCTCCGTTTTTTCCAGATCAAGCTGAACCCGGAGAAGTGCGTGTTCGGTGTCCCAGCCGGCAAGCTCCTGGGCTTCCTCGTCTCCGAGCGTGAATCAAGGCGAATCCGGAGAAGATCGGAGCCATCGAGCGCATGGAGCTGCCACAGAACATGCGCGACATACATAAGTTCACCGGGTGCCTCGATTCACTCAGCCGGTTCGTTAGCCGGCTGGGAGAAAAGGCCCTCAAGCGCATGCTCAGGCGGATGAAGCCTTCCGAGACCTCAAGCGCATGCTCACCTCGCCACCCGTCCTGGCGGCGCCAGCCGCAAAGGAGCCCATGCTGATGTACATAGCTGCCACAAACAGAGTGGTCAGCGTGGTACTGGTCGTCGATCGGCCAGAGGAAGGAAAGGCTCAGATGGTCCAACGCCCCGTATACTACCTGAGTGAGGTGCTCTCGCTATCCAAGCAGAACTACCCTCACTACCAGAAGCTGGTGTACGGCGTGTACATGGCCGCCAAGAAGATCAAGCACTACTTCCAGGAGCATTCCATCCGGGTGGTAGCATTGGCCCCACTCGTGGAGATCATCGATAACAAAGACGCCACTGGCCGCGTGGCGAAATGGGCCATCGAGCTTGCTGCGCATAACATCCAATACGAGCCACGCACATCAATAAAGTCGCAAGCATTGGCTGATTTCATTGTCGATTGGGCGGAGACACAATACATGCCCCCAGTGCCGGACTCAACTTACTAGAAGCTACACTTCGACGGGTCAAAAATGAGAGGAGGACTCGGACCCGGAATCGTGATAACCTCGCCCAAGGGCGACCAGCTGGAATACGTTCTCCAGATCCACTTCAAAGCCTCCAACAACGTCGTCGAGTCCGAAGTGCTCATCCATGGGCTCAAAATGGCTAAGCAGATAGGCATGCAGAGGGTGATGTGATTCGGAGATTTGGACTTGGTGGTGCAACAAGTATCTGGCGAATGGGACGCCAGGGACGTGAACATGGCCCTCTACCGCTTCTTCGTCCAGCAGCTGTGCGCTTGCTTTGAAGGATGCGAGTTCCACCACGTACCCAGAGCCAACAACGAAGCCGCTGATTCTTTGGCCAGGGTCGGGTCAACAAGACAAGCCATACCGCCTAGAGTTTATCTCGAGCACCTGCGCAATCCCTCCATCACTCCCTCACCAGATTCCGACTTCATCGTGCTCGACGCGGATCCAGGAGCAGCCGGTGCCGCGCCGCACCCAGGGACTGCCACGCCGCACCCGGGGACTGCCGCACCGCACCCGGGGACTGCCTCGCTGCACCTGGGGACTACCTCGACGCTGCCCACGGTCGACATCAGCACCCTTCCACCCGACAGACCTCCCGACGCTCCGGAGCCGGTCGTCCACGAGGAGATCAAGCTCATCATATAGACGGTGCACACCATAAGGGAGGCGCCCGACTGGGCGAAGCCGTTCATGGATTTCCTGGCCAAGGGTGAACTCCCAACAGAAGAGGTGGCAGCACGACAAATGCGATGAAGGGCAAGCGCATGCACCATCATCAACAACGAGCTGTACAAGCGCAGCGTCGGAGGCATGTACCAGCGATGCGTCAGTTGAGAGGAAGGAGCCAAGCTTCTAACGGACATACACCAGGGTGAGTGTGGCCACCTTGCCTCGTCGAGGGCGATAGCTGCCAAGGCCCTTCGGCATGGTTTCTATTGGCCAACGGCATTGAAGGACGCCGAAGAAATAGTCAAGACATGCAGCGGCTGCCAGCGATTTGGCTAGTTGAAGCACACGCCATCTGCGGCGCTCAAGACAATACCGATCACCTGGCTGTTTGCTGTCTCGGGCCTAGACATGGTTGGGACATTCAAGACAGCTCGATCCGGCATGACACACCTGCTCATCGCCGTGGACAAGTTCACCAAGTGGATCAAGGCGAAGCCAATCATGAAGCTGGATGGGGCGATGGTGATCAAGTTATTCACAGACATCATCATACGGTTCGGCTACACTCACAGCATCATCACTGACAATGGAACCAACTTTGCAAAAGGAGTCTTCGCTCGTTTCTACAGGGAAAAAGGGATCCGTCTGGACCTGGCATCGGTTGCGCACCCACAGTCCAATGGACAATGCGAGCGCTCCAATGGTTTGGTGCTAGCCGGAATCAAGCCGAGGCTCATCGAACCGCTTGTGAGGTCGCCTGGATGCTAGATAGAGGAGCTTCCAGCAGTGCTCTGGAGCCTACGCACCACGCCCAATCGCTCAACCGGCTTCACGCTGTTCTTCCTCATCTATGGGGCAGAAGCCATTCTCCCCACAGACATCTAGTTCGACGCACCTCGAAAGCAGCTCTACACGGAGCAGGAAGCCAAGGAGGCAAGGGAGGAATGCGTGGACTTGCTCGAGGAGGCACGCGAGTTGGCTCTGTCCAGATCAGCAATCTACCAACAAGACCTGCGGCGATACCACGCCAGCCGGATCCGGCCCACCTCTTTCCATGATGGAGACCTGGTGCTGCGCCTGGTCCAGAGCACCAAAGGAGTGCACAAGCTGTCCCCGCCATGGGAGGGCCCATTCATCATCAGCTGAGCACTCCACAACAATTCGTACTACCTGATCGACGCACAACAGCCGATGAAGAACAAGGCAGATCGCTCAGACGAGGAGACGGAGCGCCCATGGAATGCCAGCCTGCTCCGGCCATTTTACACTTAGAAAAGTGTATGTATCTTCCCTTTTTTATGTAACAAGTGAACAAGAATGAGAGCCTTAGCGCAGCGCTAAGGACTTCGTCCCAATTCTACGCACCATCTGCATTTTCGTACCGGCTGGCCTAGGCCCCACGTTTTCTACAGACGGCATAATATTGCACGCGGCGCCTAGAGTAGACTCTTCGGTTCCGGCTTCAGTACGCACGGCGGCTGTCGACCCGGCAAGAGCAAAAACTCAAAGCGCACGTGGGAAGAAGATGCCGACGTAGAAAGCAAGGGCGTCCAGGCGAACTGGTTGCGCCCTACAAAAGTTAAGCCAACAACAGCGAACCGAAGTATCACGAGGCACGCCAGCATAGAAACTCCTTCGGTTCTGGCTGCAGACCGCAACCCGGCTGACGAACAGCAAGGAAAAATGCTAGAAGGGCCAATACTCGCTGAGAAAAGGGGAGTTGCTCGCGGCCTAACTCGAAGGGGCGCATGCCTATTTTTCTCCTACGATAATTACCAACTCATGCATGAGCATGTGCACAAGAAAACTAACCTAAAGCAACGCTTTGTCTTGCACGACCTGAGTCACAAGTTGGCAGGAAACAAGGTGGCAAGAGAGCTTCGCCCCGGCTGGCTACCCCAGCCGGCCCGAACCTCGGGGACTACACCTAGTGGACGCGCTCCCGCGAACCCACAAACTCAAGTCAAGGTAGCCAAAAGAGCTTCGCCCCGGCTGGCTACCCCAGCCGGCCCGAACCTCGGGGACTACACCCAGTGGACGCACTCCCGCGCACCAACAAACTCAAGTCAAGGTAGCCAAAAGAGCTTCACCCCGGCTGGCTACCCCAGCCGGCCCGAACCTCGGGGACTACACCCAGTGGACGCGCTCCCGCGCACCCACAAACTCAAGTCAAGGTAGGAAAAAGAGCTTCGCCCCGGTTGGCTACCCCAGTCGGCCCGAACCTCGGGAACTACACCCAGTGGACGCGCTCCTGCGCACCCACAAACTCAAGTCATAGCCAAAAGAGCTTCGCCCCGGCTGTCTATCCCAGCCGGCCCGAACCTCGGGGCCTACACCTAGTGGACGCGCTACCGCGCACCCACAAACTCAAGTGAAAGTAGCCAAAAGGGCTTCGCCCCGGCTAGCTACCCTAGCTGGCCCGAACCTCGAGAACTACACCCAGTGGACGCGCTCCCGCGCACCCACAAAACAAAGTCAAGACGGCAAAAAGAGCTCAAACCCGGGTGGCTATCCCAACCGGCGCGAGCATAAAATACCGCAAATGACGAAGACACAAACAAAGATTAGCAAAAGGCACCAAGCCATAAAACGGAGCACGAAGGCTCCGCGCAGATTAAAAGATCAGCGACAGAAGTCAACCGATGTGTAGCACACCAGAGTAGCAATTTTAACAAATACACCCGGCATCCCGGGGATCAAGAGTCAGGAGCTTGCGAAGTAGAAGGAGCGGTGGCTGGATCAGCAGGGGCGGCGCCGGCATCAGCAGGAGGAGGCTGGCTGCTGGAGGCTACGTCAATGGGATTCCAAGGTGCAGGATCCCAGTGGAACGGCCGTGGCTCTCCGGGGGCGCTGAAGTCACGCTCCAGGTCCACGTAGGTGCCGATCCTCATCCCGCAGGCCTGGAGCGCAGGAAGGCTCTTGCGAAGACTCTCGTAAGTCGTCCCGATGAGGCGGAAGCCGCGGTCGATCATGCTCAGGTCAACGCCAGGATACCATGACTTCACCATCGCAAATGCCATCTCCGCCTCGCCTCGAGCAGCCCACTCCTTGTGCACCTCCTGCACGTCGATGCCCCTGGATAGCGCCAGGGCCAGGCTGGCCATGTCATGCACGACCAGGCCCGCGCCTGGCCAGATGTAGTGGAAGAGGTCATTGCCAACGGCGCGCAAGCCGTTGCTCTCCTCCGCCACCACCTTGACCAGGTCGAGGGCGGTCAGGTCATGACCAACCTCTTCCAGCGGCAGCTTCTCCGTGGCCATCTCGGTCGCCTCAGGATAGTGAGCTGCAGCCAGACACAAAGAAGAATAAACTGACAAGATCGAGAAAGTTGCGGCACAACGGAAGAGGTTAGCTGAAAAACCTACTAATGACCATCTCCGAGACGTTCTGGAGTTGCTGATTGAGCTCCTCCTCCCTACGGCGAAGAGACTGGATTGTCCCCTCCTGCTGGGTGCAGATCGTCTCAAAGTTTTTTAGCGCCTCCGCCCGGATATCAACCGTCTTCTTGCCCCGCTCTATGCTAACCTCAAGCTGGTGTTTGGCCGCGGCGAGCTGGTCAAACTGCGCTTGTCACACCTTGTTCGACTCTTCTAGCCGGGCAACCTCATCCTTGAGGTGCTCCAGCTCCTTCTCCTTGTCCTGGATCATGGCTGTAGGAGGATACCCAATGGTCAACAAAAAACAGGAAAAGGGAGCCAATCGCCAAGACAGATCTGAAGAAGCAATCTTACGGCCAAGGTCCCGGGTGTTCTTCACCGACTCCATAAACGCTTTCTGTAGCAAGAATGCAAATGAGCAACAGAGGAGCAAAACGGATGAAAGTGCGGAAGACGTTTGAAGGGCAACGACTCACCTCCATCAAAACAGGCAATTTTTTGGACTCGCCAAGGCCCTGTTCCATTCCTTCAACAAGGTGGCAAACCTGGTTGAGCGCGACGGGTGCCGAGCCAGAGAGCTGGGAAAGGATCGCAGCCAGCGTCAGCATAGCCGGAGCTGGCCTCGAGCCGGTGACGACAACCTCGTCATCATCAGCAGCTGCACCTGAAGGCACGACCACCACCAACTACCTCCCAGCCGGCTGACCGTCATCCGCCATAGCCGCCTATGCGTCCCCCGCTCCCTCTGTCACCTCCATAATGACGGGCCTGGCGGAACTGCTCGAAGCATCGCTCCAAGCCGGGTTCACGCCAGCCCTTAGGAGAGAGAGAGGGGTCTCCGGGTCCTGCGCAGCCACAAGCAGCTGGCCCAACCGTGAAGACGTAGGGGCCTGATGCAGCAGCCCCGTGGTCGGGGAGCCCTCAAGCGCCCTGGGCGGAGAAGGCACGGCTGGTGCAGCCGTCCTGGCCGTAGCCAGGCCAGCCGCAGCCGGCGCGGGCGTAGCTGGCGACCTCGTCACCTCTTCAACCGGCGGAGGAGGCGTAAGAGGCATGACGGCGGCACCTCCGTCGCCAAGCACCATGGCCTCGCTACAAAAGAACAAAGAGTCAAAGGAGAAGCCAGCAAAACCGCAGAGTGGCAAGCAAGGGCAAGAGAGATACTAACCCGGCGACGGAGGGTGGAGCAACAACCTGACGCCCTCGGCGCGTCTTTTTCGTCTCAACTTGAGCAGGAACGACAACAGGTGCCGCCCTCTTTCCCCGGGCTCTCGCCGCGGGTCTTTCTCGGGGACCCTCCTTGTCGGTGACATCGACTGCGGCACAAGCAAAGAATAAAGACCATAACCTCAAGAGAAAAGGTGAAAGAAGAAGCTGTGGACAGCAACCTACCATGAGGATACCGGGGGTGGTCATCCGCCCGGACGGGAAACCCCTCGGGTTCCGTCTGGGGGTACTTCTTCGGCTTCCTGTCGTCCAAGAAGGATGGAAGCGGGAAGTCACCCATTCCATCCTCGGCCAGCTGCGCCGTGAACAACTAATAAAAAAGGGGGGCATAAGGCACCCAAGGAAAGCTAGCAAACGCAAGAAGCGAGGCGCAAAGCAACCAGAGAAAAACTTACCGACGGCGGCAGGCGGCCGCGATGGTACGGGGGGCAGGAGTATGCCCGGTTGGCGTCGATGCAGAACTTGGAGATCATGCAGATCTAGTTCCGCAGGTCCTGGATGGGCACATCCTTCCACAACGTCCTCGTCGGATCATTGGTGGTCGAAAGATGGCACATCTTGTGCAACCGCTTTTGCAGCGGAAGCATGCGACGCACCATCCACGACAAGGTAATGTCCCGGGTGGTGAGCCTCTCCGTCCCCACCATCGTCTCCACCCGGGCGGCCATCCGATCGAGGTCTGCCACCGCGCCCATGCTCTTCTTCGTCCAGGCCCTCTACGATGCGGGCACGTCGGTGAAGGGCGGGAGGCAGATCCAATCAATCTCTGTGGCATTGCTCACATAGAAATATGTGCGCTGCCACAGCTTGACGGTGTCGGGGAGCTCGAACTGCGGCATCGGCGAGGAAGTTCACGGGTAGACCGGCGAGAGGGGCAGTGCGACATGGTCAGGCTCCTTCGGCGACGTCAGTACAGCGAGCTACGGGCATGGCGAAGGGCGTAGGTGTAACACCCTCAGAATCAGCCCTATGCAAGTTCAGCGACTCCCGCCAAACCCGCATAGAAACGATTCAAAGGTGCCCACTAGGCACTTTCGTGCGGGTGTAAAATGAAGTAATACCATTACACAATAGTCCACGATAGAACCCACAGAACAGATATATACAACAATGACTCAAAGATCCAAGAATATAGATATACAATACAAAGATCCAAATCACCTTTAAAACAATACAGCGTCCAAGTATGGACAAGATGCAAATTGAGCTAAGAGCCCCGAAGAATAACCAATGGCGTCCATAACCCTGCCCAGGCCAAGCCGAAAGGGTAACCCTGCTAACAACGTCAATCTCAAACCTGTTTAAACAAAAGGGGTGCCGACAAAGGGCAAAGGAAAAAGAGAGCAGTCAATACTGAGGCCAGTACACGGCGAGACTAGAATTCGGCGGTCCTCACCTACATAGGTATGGTGGACTGAAGCGGTAGCGCAACATGCACTAAACAACCTATAGAGACTCAATACAGATGGTGGCTATCAGATAGGGATAAGAAATACCTATTCGGATCCAACCTGAAACTATCACCAAGCGTACCCATCCTGGTATTTCCCCCTCGAGACCAAACGAGGAAGTCAACCGAGGAAGTCAACCGAGGAACTCACACAGTTGGCAGTTTTATTCATTCCGTTATAGGTGCGTTAATTACTAGTCAGATATAGATAGCATGAGTCATCCTGATATAATAAGCAGTGGGCAGTTTTAGTTAACCATTCCGTTGTAGTTGTAGTACTTACTAGTCAGATACATATAGCATGAGGCATCCCAAAACCCAACAGTTGTTGGTACTTTTATTTAGCCATTCCGTTGTAGTTGCAAAACTTACTAGTCAGATACAATGGTAACAGGTGACAATCCAAACCAGCAATTGTTGGCACTTTTATTTAGTCATTCCATTATAGTGAAGTTGATTACTAGTCATTATAAAGTCAAATTTATAGCACTACTTTAGTTATAGTTGTCTATGATCGAGATACTGTGCTCCAAGTCGTCCATAACCGCGGACATGGCTTTCAGAAAGTTTTACCCTGCAGGGGGCACAAATAGCAACACACGCACGATCAACCTCGAGAAAAAACAAATGAAAACCCAACGAGGCATTACGACAGAGAAATTGCAAGATTCATATAAATTTCAGGGGGCCACCCCACCAAGCAAACCGCGACGAAGTTGGCCAGCTCCGGAACGGACCTAGAGGTTTGCGTCAATGGTTGTAAACGACTGCGAACCCAAAAGTGTGACTGGGCTTGTCGATACCGCGAAAACACTTCGCTTGCCTAAACAGTACAGGCGCTCCACACGCAATTGTAAATAAAGCAGTAAAGCATGGCATAAGTACAGGATAGTAATATAGCCCCAAACTAGTTTGTGGCCCCAAGAAATAATATATGACTCAAGCTCTGGCTAGGGGGATTCATGGTCCCACATGCGGATAGTGCGAATATTCAAAGAACAGGTATCAAGTACTCCCTCCGTTTGGGATTATAAGTCCCGCGCGGATAACTAGGTTGACAATTTAAACAACAAAATATAAATAATATAGCATAAAATTTATACCATTAGAAACTTTGGAGGTTATATTTTCTAATGGTATAATTTTTATGATATATAAGTTATATTTTCTTGGTCAAATTAACAACCTAGGTATGCGCGTAGGACCTATAATCCCGTACAAAGGGAGTACTCGGGGTCCTACAGGACACAAGTGGACGGTTAAAAACCAAATAACATCTATTGCCCACCTGTGCCTCGGCATTATTTACCTACTTCAATTTTAGTTATTAAACAATAATTAAAGTCATGATCATCTCCAACATAAAAGCATAAGGCATTTATCCAACAACTATGGTACTTGACAACACGCAACAGCACTTGAGCAAGCGACTACGACACGCAAGTCCAACTATCTACCAAACAACAGGTAATAGGATGTGTCCAAGGCAATATAAGGCTGCAAGGGATATCACGGGTACGAAAACTAGAGCATCGCAACACAGGTAGCAATAGATCAACAGGAGGAAATAAAGACTATAAAAGTAAGATAGGTAGAAAGAGGGGGGATGCTCGCCTGGAAAACATTGCCGAAGGTTCATCCGAAGATCGGGTCGACTCTCGCATCAACTCATCGGCCTAATCCGTGAAGAAGCAAAGCACTAGAAGAAACATCGGATGCACTATTTAATACTACGGCAAAAGATCGGGCATGATGCATGTATGATGTATGACATGGAAAATATGCGATGCAATTTGGCCACATTAAGCGGAACCGGGGTTCCGGCAATTAATTAGATGATTCATGTTGTTTAGATACCCCGCAATTTAAATGTTGTCTTAACAAGGCAAAATTATATCACCGGTTCGCTACATAATTTTAAATGGGACCATTATTAGACTAGATTCGCCCGCATATGGTCTTCATATTTAATTATGATGTGAATCAGCATAATGCCCCCAACCCACACGAATATGTATGCGACATGAACAATTTATATGCAACAGATATATATATAGCATTTATAAAGATAGGGGCTCGACAAAGGGCCACACATGGGTCGAAGGTCTTGGGAGCCGAGGGTTCGACGGGGTTCGGCCTCGATCTTTAGGATCGGGCTTCGGATCCATGAAGGAGATTGTGGCGGTCCCTGATGAAGAACTTGGTGTTCCGAGGAGGTGGTCTTCGGGTTTGGGCCTCGACGATCTCATTCGCGTAGTAGATCATGGCGTTCCGAGGGTTGCGGTTCGGCTTCATGTTCTGCAGGGCCGGTCTTCTGACGGGATCACCTGCGACCACTGATGGTAAAATTTCTATTGGTGTCGATTTCGGTGTCGGTCCCTCGCGGGTACGTTAAGGAAACCAGAAGATCTTGTTTTTCAACAAAGTGCACGAGCAGAACTTACATCGGCACCCGACATACACAGGCAAGAACAACTCGTGTGCACTATAGATACAAAAATACCACCGATGGGCAACAACACCAACACCTGTTCAAGGTCATGCCTCCGCCGGAGGGCGTGCTGGACGGTACGGCTCGGTGCGCTACAGGGTCGGGTCGAGCAGAGAGACTCGGGACAAGCCGCTACCATGGAGGAGGGCGGCGCTGCGGGTGCAGAGCTTCTGCAAAGAAGGCGCCAGGACAGGGGCGAAGCAGCAGCCTGCAGGGGGTGGGGGTTGACGGCAACCGAGGAGGCGCGGCCTACGGTGGAGCCCAACGGCGACGGCGGCGGCCTGCTGAGAGGGAGGAAGGGAGCGGCGCCAGGAGGAGAGACCATCGACGGTGCCCAGCGAGGAGGTGGCGGCGGAGAGAGGTGGACGGGGGGAGGGGCGGTCAGGTTACTACAGGGGAGAGACGGCGAGGTCCACTGATGGTGGCGGAGCTTGGAGGCGACCGGAGCTCCAGGGGGACTCGAAGGAGGGCAACGGTGGGAGGGCAAGGACAACGACGGTGGCCGGCCTTGCCTCGCTCACGTGGGAGGAGGGAAGCGGCTTAAGGGCCTGTACCGGCAGAGGCTGGCGCTGAATCGCAGGGAGGGAGGCGCGGGGAAGAGGGTGAGGGAGATCGGGGGAGGGGAGAGGGGCTTGTGGCAGGTGGGGCCGGGAACGGGTCAACACACGGGGACCATGCGTGACGTGTGTGCTGTGATGGGTAGGGGTAGATGCGGTTCTGTGGTGGGGTTCTAGGTGTGTGCCGGCGGCGGCACAGAGGGAGTAGGGCTGGGGTAGGTTAGGGTTTCGTTTAGTCTAGGTTTAGTAGATTAGGGTTTCCACCGGTTGGGCTTTTGGGCCTGACCGGTTTAGGTCTAGGTAGTATTTTTTATATATATTTAAAATATTTTTTGTTTTATGTTCTTTTGTTCAAAATCATTTTGGTAAACATATTTACACGATTTAAATAGTAAGAGATATAATTTGAATGTAAAGAGAAGATGTAATGTAGAAAACGATATAGGGTTTTACAGGTATGCATGATGATGATTCCATGATGATGCACAGAGGTAATCGCAAGCGATTTTTTTAGTAGTGGTTTTACCCGGGGTGCTACAATTCGACACCACTAACAATGGATCTCGCCCTCGAGATCCGCCTCCTAGTACGGGGAAGAAAGCCGATGACCTGAATCTTCTCGCTTCGTGTAGATCCTCGCGACACCACTAACGAGGGTTCCTTCTTCATCTTGAAATTGGCGACACCACCAACAAGGGTGGGGGCTCACGTCCATCGAGAGAACACTCCGGAGAAACAAAGGACGAAGGTAGAGGTATCAAAAGATCAGGCTGTAGGGGTTCGTAGCATGGAAAACAAAAATTTTCTATCGCATACAAACAAACAAGCCAAGATCTATCTACTAGATTGTAGCAACGAGTCGATGGAATAACTTACCCTCGAAGATTCCAAAGCGGTTAACGAGAGCAGATTCTCGTGGGTGATGTAGTCGTACTCTTTCCGATCTCAAGATCGTGTAGACGATCCTTCCGGCGCCACGTTCCGGCAGCGCTCCCGTAGTCGGTCACACGTTCGGTACTCGACGAAGACCTTCCTCTCCCTTGTTCCAGCAGGCAGCGGAGGTTGTAGCACTCTCCTCGCGATTCCGGCAGCACAACGGCGTGGTACCGGAAGTAGAGGGGAAATCCCGCAGGGCTTCGCCTTAAGCCGGTGCGAGTATGGTGGAGCTTTATGAGAGAGGCTATTAGTGGTCTAGTAATTAGACACACCAATTAGAAGGCTCTAACCAATTAGAAGGCTCTAAACCGAATAGCTCTAAACCGGGGTCTAGATCTAGGGTTTAGTTTAGAGGATAGGAAACTTGTGTGTCTAGGAGGGGAGCCCTGCCCCTCCTTATATAGATGGGAGGGGGCTGGCGCGCCAGGGGAGGGAGGGAGTCCCTCCCCAACTCGGCCTAGGGCTGGCCGCCGGCTTGGAGGAGTGGGACTCCTCCTCCAAGTCGATTCCAACTCCTCTTGCTTGTTTCCCACAGTTTCTTGTTTTAGCCGTTTGACTTTCAAACTGGACATTTGACTTTTCTGTTTTAGGATTCAATTTAATCCTTTATTTGGGACAGCAAGAACACTTAGTACATGATGCAATCATTCCAATATGTAATGACACATTCATGTACCCCTTCCCCCCGGAGTGCCGGACAATCCGGAACCTTCTAGAATATCCCCGATGAAAACACCGGAATCATTCCCGAACTCCGAAACGGGACTTTCCTTATATGAATCTTATTCTCCGGACCATTCCGGATCACCTCGTGATATCCCGGATCCCATCCGAGACTCCGAACAACATTCGGTCTCTTTCTCATAATACCATAACTACTCAAACAACGTCGAATCCTTAAGTGTGTCTCCCTACGGTTCGTGAATTATGCGGACATGATCGAGACACTTCTTCGAACAATAACCAATAGAGGAATATGGAAATTCATATGGCTCCCACATATTTCTACGATTACTTTGCGATCGAATGAACCACTTACATACGATACCAATTTCCCTTTGTCTCATGATATGTTACTTATCCGAGGTTATGATCGTCGGTATCTCTGCATACCTAGTTCAACCCCGTTACTGATAAGTACTCTTTTCTCGTTCCCGTGATATGTGATCCCTTGTGACCAAGTCACATGCTTGCAAGCTAATTGGATGACATTTCACCGAGAGGGCCCAGAGTATATCTATCCGTCATGTGGATGGACAAATCCCACTCTTGATCCATGTGTTTCAACCAATACTTTCCGAACACTCAATGCCACTTTTATAGCCACCCTGTTACGGTGTGGTGTTTGATGTCATCAAAGCATCCATCCGGTAAAGGCGATATGCATGATCTCATGGTCGAAGGAATTAGGTTACTATGTATCAGAAAGCATATAGCAATTGAACTATTGAAATGACTTGATCTTTATGCTACGCTT
Organism: Avena sativa; assembly: GCA_916181665.1. Lineage (NCBI taxonomy): Eukaryota > Viridiplantae > Streptophyta > Magnoliopsida > Poales > Poaceae > Avena > Avena sativa. The sequence goes on from OV702284.1 coordinate 33,767,426, forward strand.
ATCTATAGGAGTATGTCCACCATATCATTCTCCTAACGATATGATCCTGTTGTTAATAACATCTCTATGTTCATGATCAGGAAACCATGATCATATATTAACCAACAAGCTAGTTTAACAAGAGGCTTTACTAGGGACTCATATTTTAGTTTACAAATCACACAAGTATTAATGTTTCCGGTTAATACAATTATAGCATGGTATGTAAACATTCATCATAAATATGAAGATATGATAATAACCACTTTATTATTGCCTCTTGGGCATATCTCCAACAGTCTCCCACTTGCACTAGAGTCAATAATCTAGTTTCAAACCTTTGTGTATTCAACACCTATGGCTTTACGGTGTTGTATGTACACGATTGCTAGTGGTCAACTGATCTCCGGATCTGACACTTCCAGGTCCGTGTGTGATTGCATGTTTTTGCGTCTCTACGCATCACTCATTCTCTAATGAGATGGCTTTGTACAAATTTGGTCTTTCGGTGTGACCTTTAGCTCTTTGGGGTTAAAACATGTTGATAATATTGTCGTACAACATATCTTCATAGTATTATCCCACTGTGAACTACACCTAGTTTGATAACAAACTACTTGATTCAAATGCCCTCTTTTGCTGCTAAAATAGCAGTCATATACTTAGCCTTTTGTTGTAGTATCTGTCACAATGTCTTAACTTTGGAACTCATCCAAATCCATTATGGAACTTATTTTCCATTATATTGTGCCACCCTTAGTTTAGATTGAGATAAACTTAATTTGTACTTTGTGACAAAGCTAGTATCAATGTAGTACTTTTACAATGAACTAACCATCTATTTGTCACTTCTACAAATAATATACTCTTAGTTCTTCCAAAAGATCATAAGAATATCCTTACTATTGTCCAATGATCATCTTACGAATCATTCTGGTATATGCTCACAACATTTAGAGCATAGGACATATCTGGATTTGTACATATCACAGTATGATTGATATAAATACTCTTTGTGATTTCATACATCAAGTATCAATCTATACTTGATTATTTGTTTCACTTTACCAAATGTCAATACACTTGAATATATCATCAACATTGAACTCATTCAATCTTTTCTGTGCGACAAGAACCTTTTCTTGTAGTTTCTATATTGAACTCATTCAATATCTTGTCTATGTACTTCTGGCACAACCATATTAGCGTCTATTGATGCCAAATATTTGGGTTTTGCCTAAGTCTTTCATCGGGATGAAATTCTTAATATGTGTTAATAAAAGATACATTATTTCCAATCAACAATATGTCTTCCACATAATGTATTTAGAAACATGTCTTAGCGCTCCCACTTAATTTCTTGCAAATGCAAGCATCTCCATCGTCTCTGATGAACTTTTAAACTCCTTTAACAGTTTCATCACAGTGAAGATTCCAACTCCGCTATGCTTACTTCAACCATTGAAGTTTGCATATGCTTTTTAGCATCCTTTGAATTAACAAAACCCTATGGACCGTGTTATGCACATGTCCTAGGTAACGATTCTATTAGAAGAACTTGTTTTGTTTATTCAACTACCATATAACAAAATTATATGTAGTGGTTGCTACATTAATACGTCTAGACTAAATATCACTATGAAAGATCAAATCTTGTCATAGTCAACCTTTGAACATTGTTGTGAACTCTTTCCCAACATGTCGACTATTTCATAGATGTGAAACATCCATGTCTATTTCTTTATAGATCCAGACACAACTATAAGGTCTTACACCTTTCTCGAGGGTCCTTCAAGTTCAAAACTTGATTTCTCGTGTATGGAACTATCACGGATTTTATGGCTTCAAGCCATTTTACGGAGTCAGGGCCCATCATCGCTTCTCTGCATGTAGTCGGTTCATTATTCTCAAATAATGATTCAACCCTCAAATCTTGGTATTTGATTGTTCATCCGACCTACTTGTTTCAATAGGAACTTGGATCTCCGTGACCACAACCTTTTGAGGTACGTGAACCATGAGCATTGTTGCTGCCTCCGAAACACTTCTCGGCGCTGCGCAACTCTGCACATATAGCTAAGGTTCTTTCAACCTTATCAAAGTTTCTATTGTCCTCCCACTTAACTTTTCACGAAAAATTCCTTCTCAAAGAAACTTGACGTTTTAAGTGACAAACACTTTTGTCTCCGATGTTATGGAGGAGTACTTAACAGTTATTCGAAATAACATACAAAGACAGGTTCATCCGACTTTGGTTGCAAACATCTTTCTTATGCATAGCATACCAATGTTTAAGAAAGGACAACTTGGGTTTTATCCCAAACCATAACCTTATATGGTGTCATTTCAACGGATTATGATGGAGCTCTTTTCAGTGGAAAAATGGTAATCTCTAAAGCTTTTAATCTTTAAAATATAATGGCAGTTTTATAAATTATACCTTTGATCTTACCATGTCAAACAAGGTTTAATTACATATCTCGAACGCTCCATACACTTATGGTGTTTCGGGAAAATGCAAATCCACGGAACGATTCCTTAAATCTTAGGTATTATGCTAAACTTGTAACTTAAATATTTTCCTTTATGATCTTATCATAAACTATTTATATTCTTGTTACAATGATCTTGCACTTCATCTTGAAAGTCTTTGAACTTTTCAAGTGTTTCATACTTTATCCTTATTAAGTAAATATTCATATATTCACTCAAATTTTCGGAGAAAGCATATGAAGTCGAAATCCATCGCTCTTGACTACACATAACGGACTTCGTACAACAATATGTACAAGTTCCAATAAGCTAGTCATTCGTTCCCTTTTGGCCTATGAACGAAGTTTTAATTATCTCTAGGAAAGTTTCACAAGCGTCATTTGATCAAAAATCAGAAGACTCCAAAATTCCATCCACATGGAGTTTCTACATGTTATCTTTCCAATATAATTCAAACAGCGATGTCACTTCCTAAGTGATCTTTCAATCAATTTGTCTTTCGACATTTTAGCACTAGTTTTATGGATGTGATTTCTCCAACGAGATTTGTGAATCATCCATCTTTTATGGATTACGGCAATTATTTGAACAATCCTTTTGTTCTCATAATACCTGATAAAACAAATCTTTGAAGGCAAGCTTTGATGTTTAACGAGCAACACAATAACCCTTTATTTGTTCTCGATGAACATCATCACATATTCTTTTGCTAGTTACTTAGGCCATTGTAGTTCATGAATTGTGTTGTTTCGTATGACGATTCACACCAACAAATTCAGTATCAAATACTTAAGAACCACATTGTTTAACAAGCAAAGAATATAGCCATAACATGTATATCATCTATATACTTAAACTGAACGATTCTAGTCTTTTCTTTTCTGCCATATATTTATGAGATTCTCTTTCAGTATTTCCTTTTCAGTTTGAAAGAATCTATCAACATCAATAGTGGAGTCATACATATGACATATAGTCCAAAGCGTGTATAATTAAATACCAATGTCTTTGGATTTGCACTTTGAAGTAGATCACCATCATCAAATATTTGGTGTTCTTTCAAATTCCTTTCTTTAGTAATCTCTTGGTGTAGTAAACATTTTACCTACATCAAATATTCACCCTTATCATGGAATCTTCCATGATCAAGCTACTTTTAGCTTATTACGATGAATTATGAGTATAATGTTGCTATCCAAAACCTTTTGGAGGATTAGGACAACAAGTGTCTCCAACCTTTTTGCAAATTCTCATCAAATATGAGAACATGACTTTTGCCATATTATACTCTATCATGTTGCAACCAAAACTTCGTTTCAGATATCACAATATCTTCCACACATCATGGTTTCTGAAACAACTCTTTCAGATCCTAGATAACCTTGATATTAAGGGAATCCTTTGAATATCAAGAATCATGGATACAAACATGATACTTATATACTAACACTTGGAATTGTTACTATTGATTTAATACTAATTATTAAACTTCATGGAGTAACCGGAACTTACTGAAAGTTTGCAATAGGACTTTTAAACTTTAGATTAACACTTAAAACAATACGATACCAGTTCGTAAAGTATCTAACCAGAATTCTATAGTTCTATCATCTCAATTATAACTAAGCGCAAGGTGGTAAACGGATGCCAATGACTACAACAACTATGCAAATTCACTTTGATTTAGTTTATGATAAATTGAGTTCTAATTAATAATTAAATTAATCTAGGTGAACTCCCACTCAAAACAATATCCCTCACATTGTTTTAGTGATCACACGAACCAAATCCACCATATCAAAACCGATCATCACGAGAGTTGATATAGTTTCAATGGCGAACAATCGACATGTTCATCATATCTACTATATGATTCATGCTTTACCTTTCGGTGATCCGTGTTCCTGAGGCCATGTCTGTACATGCTAGGCTCGTCAAGATCAAACCTTAGCTACCGCATAAGCAAATCTGGCTTGCTTACGTTGTATTCACCCGCGGAATCAAAGACACCCGATCATCACGTGGTGCTTCGAAGCAGCAAGCTTTGGCAACGGTGCATACTAAGGGTGAACACTTTAGAACTTGAAATTTATGTGCATGAGGGATCATCTTATAATGCTACCGTCGTCTACTAAGCAATACAAGATGCATAAAGGATTAACATCACATGCAATTCATAATATGTGATATGATATGGCCTTTCTTCTTTGTGCTTCCGATCTCCATCTTCTAGCACGAACATGATCTCCATCATCACCGGCATTGCATCAAGGTCAATGACGCTTCACCATGGTTGTCGTCCACCGGCTTCAACTATTACAACTACTTTGAATAGACACGCGGGTCTTAACATAAATTAAAGACAACCATATGGCTCCTGCCGGTTGCCAACTTACAATAAGGAACATTGCATACATCAAATATAATCACAATCATGGCCATATCACATCACTGCACACCCCTGCAAAACAAAGTTAGACGCCTCTACTTTCTTTGCATATTTTACGTGGTTTGGGGCTTTCAAAAGGTGTCGTTCTAACTTACGAACAAGAACCACAACATTGATACTAGTATTGTTAATCACCCGTTGTAAATTGGATCTTAACTATGCTAGGAGAAACAGGCACCCGCAAAGCCACTTATGCAATACAAGTTGCATGTCAAGCGTGGAGCAAGTCTCATGAACGATGTCATGTAAGGTTAGCCCGGGCCGCTTCATCCCAACATACCGCAAGATGCAAAGTACACAAAAAGCAATCTACAATAAAAGCATCAACGCCCACAATGACCATTGTGTTCTACTCGTGCAACAGATCTACATATAGACACGGCTCTGATACCACTGTAGGGGTTCGTAGCATGGAAAACAAAAATTTTCTATCGCATACAAACAAACAAGCCAAGATCTATCTACTAGATTGTAGCAACGAGTCGATGGAATAACTTACCCTCGAAGATTCCAAAGCGGTTAACGAGAGCAGATTCTCGTGGGTGATGTAGTCGTACTCTTTCCGATCTCAAGATCGTGTAGACGATCCTTCCGGCGCCACGTTCCGGCAGCGCTCCCGTAGTCGGTCACACGTTCGGTACTCGACGAAGACCTTCCTCTCCCTTGTTCCAGCAGGCAGCGGAGGTTGTAGCACTCTCCTCGCGATTCCGGCAGCACAACGGCGTGGTACCGGAAGTAGAGGGGAAATCCCGCAGGGCTTCGCCTTAAGCCGGTGCGAGTATGGTGGAGCTTTATGAGAGAGGCTATTAGTGGTCTAGTAATTAGACACACCAATTAGAAGGCTCTAACCAATTAGAAGGCTCTAAACCGAATAGCTCTAAACCGGGGTCTAGATCTAGGGTTTAGTTTAGAGGATAGGAAACTTGTGTGTCTAGGAGGGGAGCCCTGCCCCTCCTTATATAGATGGGAGGGGGCTGGCGCGCCAGGGGAGGGAGGGAGTCCCTCCCCAACTCGGCCTAGGGCTGGCCGCCGGCTTGGAGGAGTGGGACTCCTCCTCCAAGTCGATTCCAACTCCTCTTGCTTGTTTCCCACAGTTTCTTGTTTTAGCCGTTTGACTTTCAAACTGGACATTTGACTTTTCTGTTTTAGGATTCAATTTAATCCTTTATTTGGGACAGCAAGAACACTTAGTACATGATGCAATCATTCCAATATGTAATGACACATTCATGTACCCCTTCCCCCCGGAGTGCCGGACAATCCGGAACCTTCTAGAATATCCCCGATGAAAACACCGGAATCATTCCCGAACTCCGAAACGGGACTTTCCTTATATGAATCTTATTCTCCGGACCATTCCGGATCACCTCGTGATATCCCGGATCCCATCCGAGACTCCGAACAACATTCGGTCTCTTTCTCATAATACCATAACTACTCAAACAACGTCGAATCCTTAAGTGTGTCTCCCTACGGTTCGTGAATTATGCGGACATGATCGAGACACTTCTTCGAACAATAACCAATAGAGGAATATGGAAATTCATATGGCTCCCACATATTTCTACGATTACTTTGCGATCGAATGAACCACTTACATACGATACCAATTTCCCTTTGTCTCATGATATGTTACTTATCCGAGGTTATGATCGTCGGTATCTCTGCATACCTAGTTCAACCCCGTTACTGATAAGTACTCTTTTCTCGTTCCCGTGATATGTGATCCCTTGTGACCAAGTCACATGCTTGCAAGCTAATTGGATGACATTTCACCGAGAGGGCCCAGAGTATATCTATCCGTCATGTGGATGGACAAATCCCACTCTTGATCCATGTGTTTCAACCAATACTTTCCGAACACTCAATGCCACTTTTATAGCCACCCTGTTACGGTGTGGTGTTTGATGTCATCAAAGCATCCATCCGGTAAAGGCGATATGCATGATCTCATGGTCGAAGGAATTAGGTTACTATGTATCAGAAAGCATATAGCAATTGAACTATTGAAATGACTTGATCTTTATGCTACGCTTATCTATAGGAGTATGTCCACCATATCATTCTCCTAACGATATGATCCTGTTGTTAATAACATCTCTATGTTCATGATCAGGAAACCATGATCATATATTAACCAACAAGCTAGTTTAACAAGAGGCTTTACTAGGGACTCATATTTTAGTTTACAAATCACACAAGTATTAATGTTTCCGGTTAATACAATTATAGCATGGTATGTAAACATTCATCATAAATATGAAGATATGATAATAACCACTTTATTATTGCCTCTTGGGCATATCTCCAACAGTCTCCCACTTGCACTAGAGTCAATAATCTAGTTTCAAACCTTTGTGTATTCAACACCTATGGCTTTACGGTGTTGTATGTACACGATTGCTAGTGGTCAACTGATCTCCGGATCTGACACTTCCAGGTCCGTGTGTGATTGCATGTTTTTGCGTCTCTACGCATCACTCATTCTCTAATGAGATGGCTTTGTACAAATTTGGTCTTTCGGTGTGACCTTTAGCTCTTTGGGGTTAAAACATGTTGATAATATTGTCGTACAACATATCTTCATAGTATTATCCCACTGTGAACTACACCTAGTTTGATAACAAACTACTTGATTCAAATGCCCTCTTTTGCTGCTAAAATAGCAGTCATATACTTAGCCTTTTGTTGTAGTATCTGTCACAATGTCTTAACTTTGGAACTCATCCAAATCCATTATGGAACTTATTTTCCATTATATTGTGCCACCCTTAGTTTAGATTGAGATAAACTTAATTTGTACTTTGTGACAAAGCTAGTATCAATGTAGTACTTTTACAATGAACTAACCATCTATTTGTCACTTCTACAAATAATATACTCTTAGTTCTTCCAAAAGATCATAAGAATATCCTTACTATTGTCCAATGATCATCTTACGAATCATTCTGGTATATGCTCACAACATTTAGAGCATAGGACATATCTGGATTTGTACATATCACAGTATGATTGATATAAATACTCTTTGTGATTTCATACATCAAGTATCAATCTATACTTGATTATTTGTTTCACTTTACCAAATGTCAATACACTTGAATATATCATCAACATTGAACTCATTCAATCTTTTCTGTGCGACAAGAACCTTTTCTTGTAGTTTCTATATTGAACTCATTCAATATCTTGTCTATGTACTTCTGGCACAACCATATTAGCGTCTATTGATGCCAAATATTTGGGTTTTGCCTAAGTCTTTCATCGGGATGAAATTCTTAATATGTGTTAATAAAAGATACATTATTTCCAATCAACAATATGTCTTCCACATAATGTATTTAGAAACATGTCTTAGCGCTCCCACTTAATTTCTTGCAAATGCAAGCATCTCCATCGTCTCTGATGAACTTTTAAACTCCTTTAACAGTTTCATCACAGTGAAGATTCCAACTCCGCTATGCTTACTTCAACCATTGAAGTTTGCATATGCTTTTTAGCATCCTTTGAATTAACAAAACCCTATGGACCGTGTTATGCACATGTCCTAGGTAACGATTCTATTAGAAGAACTTGTTTTGTTTATTCAACTACCATATAACAAAATTATATGTAGTGGTTGCTACATTAATACGTCTAGACTAAATATCACTATGAAAGATCAAATCTTGTCATAGTCAACCTTTGAACATTGTTGTGAACTCTTTCCCAACATGTCGACTATTTCATAGATGTGAAACATCCATGTCTATTTCTTTATAGATCCAGACACAACTATAAGGTCTTACACCTTTCTCGAGGGTCCTTCAAGTTCAAAACTTGATTTCTCGTGTATGGAACTATCACGGATTTTATGGCTTCAAGCCATTTTACGGAGTCAGGGCCCATCATCGCTTCTCTGCATGTAGTCGGTTCATTATTCTCAAATAATGATTCAACCCTCAAATCTTGGTATTTGATTGTTCATCCGACCTACTTGTTTCAATAGGAACTTGGATCTCCGTGACCACAACCTTTTGAGGTACGTGAACCATGAGCATTGTTGCTGCCTCCGAAACACTTCTCGGCGCTGCGCAACTCTGCACATATAGCTAAGGTTCTTTCAACCTTATCAAAGTTTCTATTGTCCTCCCACTTAACTTTTCACGAAAAATTCCTTCTCAAAGAAACTTGACGTTTTAAGTGACAAACACTTTTGTCTCCGATGTTATGGAGGAGTACTTAACAGTTATTCGAAATAACATACAAAGACAGGTTCATCCGACTTTGGTTGCAAACATCTTTCTTATGCATAGCATACCAATGTTTAAGAAAGGACAACTTGGGTTTTATCCCAAACCATAACCTTATATGGTGTCATTTCAACGGATTATGATGGAGCTCTTTTCAGTGGAAAAATGGTAATCTCTAAAGCTTTTAATCTTTAAAATATAATGGCAGTTTTATAAATTATACCTTTGATCTTACCATGTCAAACAAGGTTTAATTACATATCTCGAACGCTCCATACACTTATGGTGTTTCGGGAAAATGCAAATCCACGGAACGATTCCTTAAATCTTAGGTATTATGCTAAACTTGTAACTTAAATATTTTCCTTTATGATCTTATCATAAACTATTTATATTCTTGTTACAATGATCTTGCACTTCATCTTGAAAGTCTTTGAACTTTTCAAGTGTTTCATACTTTATCCTTATTAAGTAAATATTCATATATTCACTCAAATTTTCGGAGAAAGCATATGAAGTCGAAATCCATCGCTCTTGACTACACATAACGGACTTCGTACAACAATATGTACAAGTTCCAATAAGCTAGTCATTCGTTCCCTTTTGGCCTATGAACGAAGTTTTAATTATCTCTAGGAAAGTTTCACAAGCGTCATTTGATCAAAAATCAGAAGACTCCAAAATTCCATCCACATGGAGTTTCTACATGTTATCTTTCCAATATAATTCAAACAGCGATGTCACTTCCTAAGTGATCTTTCAATCAATTTGTCTTTCGACATTTTAGCACTAGTTTTATGGATGTGATTTCTCCAACGAGATTTGTGAATCATCCATCTTTTATGGATTACGGCAATTATTTGAACAATCCTTTTGTTCTCATAATACCTGATAAAACAAATCTTTGAAGGCAAGCTTTGATGTTTAACGAGCAACACAATAACCCTTTATTTGTTCTCGATGAACATCATCACATATTCTTTTGCTAGTTACTTAGGCCATTGTAGTTCATGAATTGTGTTGTTTCGTATGACGATTCACACCAACAAATTCAGTATCAAATACTTAAGAACCACATTGTTTAACAAGCAAAGAATATAGCCATAACATGTATATCATCTATATACTTAAACTGAACGATTCTAGTCTTTTCTTTTCTGCCATATATTTATGAGATTCTCTTTCAGTATTTCCTTTTCAGTTTGAAAGAATCTATCAACATCAATAGTGGAGTCATACATATGACATATAGTCCAAAGCGTGTATAATTAAATACCAATGTCTTTGGATTTGCACTTTGAAGTAGATCACCATCATCAAATATTTGGTGTTCTTTCAAATTCCTTTCTTTAGTAATCTCTTGGTGTAGTAAACATTTTACCTACATCAAATATTCACCCTTATCATGGAATCTTCCATGATCAAGCTACTTTTAGCTTATTACGATGAATTATGAGTATAATGTTGCTATCCAAAACCTTTTGGAGGATTAGGACAACAAGTGTCTCCAACCTTTTTGCAAATTCTCATCAAATATGAGAACATGACTTTTGCCATATTATACTCTATCATGTTGCAACCAAAACTTCGTTTCAGATATCACAATATCTTCCACACATCATGGTTTCTGAAACAACTCTTTCAGATCCTAGATAACCTTGATATTAAGGGAATCCTTTGAATATCAAGAATCATGGATACAAACATGATACTTATATACTAACACTTGGAATTGTTACTATTGATTTAATACTAATTATTAAACTTCATGGAGTAACCGGAACTTACTGAAAGTTTGCAATAGGACTTTTAAACTTTAGATTAACACTTAAAACAATACGATACCAGTTCGTAAAGTATCTAACCAGAATTCTATAGTTCTATCATCTCAATTATAACTAAGCGCAAGGTGGTAAACGGATGCCAATGACTACAACAACTATGCAAATTCACTTTGATTTAGTTTATGATAAATTGAGTTCTAATTAATAATTAAATTAATCTAGGTGAACTCCCACTCAAAACAATATCCCTCACATTGTTTTAGTGATCACACGAACCAAATCCACCATATCAAAACCGATCATCACGAGAGTTGATATAGTTTCAATGGCGAACAATCGACATGTTCATCATATCTACTATATGATTCATGCTTTACCTTTCGGTGATCCGTGTTCCTGAGGCCATGTCTGTACATGCTAGGCTCGTCAAGATCAAACCTTAGCTACCGCATAAGCAAATCTGGCTTGCTTACGTTGTATTCACCCGCGGAATCAAAGACACCCGATCATCACGTGGTGCTTCGAAGCAGCAAGCTTTGGCAACGGTGCATACTAAGGGTGAACACTTTAGAACTTGAAATTTATGTGCATGAGGGATCATCTTATAATGCTACCGTCGTCTACTAAGCAATACAAGATGCATAAAGGATTAACATCACATGCAATTCATAATATGTGATATGATATGGCCTTTCTTCTTTGTGCTTCCGATCTCCATCTTCTAGCACGAACATGATCTCCATCATCACCGGCATTGCATCAAGGTCAATGACGCTTCACCATGGTTGTCGTCCACCGGCTTCAACTATTACAACTACTTTGAATAGACACGCGGGTCTTAACATAAATTAAAGACAACCATATGGCTCCTGCCGGTTGCCAACTTACAATAAGGAACATTGCATACATCAAATATAATCACAATCATGGCCATATCACATCACTGCACACCCCTGCAAAACAAAGTTAGACGCCTCTACTTTCTTTGCATATTTTACGTGGTTTGGGGCTTTCAAAAGGTGTCGTTCTAACTTACGAACAAGAACCACAACATTGATACTAGTATTGTTAATCACCCGTTGTAAATTGGATCTTAACTATGCTAGGAGAAACAGGCACCCGCAAAGCCACTTATGCAATACAAGTTGCATGTCAAGCGTGGAGCAAGTCTCATGAACGATGTCATGTAAGGTTAGCCCGGGCCGCTTCATCCCAACATACCGCAAGATGCAAAGTACACAAAAAGCAATCTACAATAAAAGCATCAACGCCCACAATGACCATTGTGTTCTACTCGTGCAACAGATCTACATATAGACACGGCTCTGATACCACTGTAGGGGTTCGTAGCATGGAAAACAAAAATTTTCTATCGCATACAAACAAACAAGCCAAGATCTATCTACTAGATTGTAGCAACGAGTCGATGGAATAACTTACCCTCGAAGATTCCAAAGCGGTTAACGAGAGCAGATTCTCGTGGGTGATGTAGTCGTACTCTTTCCGATCTCAAGATCGTGTAGACGATCCTTCCGGCGCCACGTTCCGGCAGCGCTCCCGTAGTCGGTCACACGTTCGGTACTCGACGAAGACCTTCCTCTCCCTTGTTCCAGCAGGCAGCGGAGGTTGTAGCACTCTCCTCGCGATTCCGGCAGCACAACGGCGTGGTACCGGAAGTAGAGGGGAAATCCCGCAGGGCTTCGCCTTAAGCCGGTGCGAGTATGGTGGAGCTTTATGAGAGAGGCTATTAGTGGTCTAGTAATTAGACACACCAATTAGAAGGCTCTAACCAATTAGAAGGCTCTAAACCGAATAGCTCTAAACCGGGGTCTAGATCTAGGGTTTAGTTTAGAGGATAGGAAACTTGTGTGTCTAGGAGGGGAGCCCTGCCCCTCCTTATATAGATGGGAGGGGGCTGGCGCGCCAGGGGAGGGAGGGAGTCCCTCCCCAACTCGGCCTAGGGCTGGCCGCCGGCTTGGAGGAGTGGGACTCCTCCTCCAAGTCGATTCCAACTCCTCTTGCTTGTTTCCCACAGTTTCTTGTTTTAGCCGTTTGACTTTCAAACTGGACATTTGACTTTTCTGTTTTAGGATTCAATTTAATCCTTTATTTGGGACAGCAAGAACACTTAGTACATGATGCAATCATTCCAATATGTAATGACACATTCATGTACCCCTTCCCCCCGGAGTGCCGGACAATCCGGAACCTTCTAGAATATCCCCGATGAAAACACCGGAATCATTCCCGAACTCCGAAACGGGACTTTCCTTATATGAATCTTATTCTCCGGACCATTCCGGATCACCTCGTGATATCCCGGATCCCATCCGAGACTCCGAACAACATTCGGTCTCTTTCTCATAATACCATAACTACTCAAACAACGTCGAATCCTTAAGTGTGTCTCCCTACGGTTCGTGAATTATGCGGACATGATCGAGACACTTCTTCGAACAATAACCAATAGAGGAATCTGGAAATTCATATGGCTCCCACATATTTCTACGATTACTTTGCGATCGAATGAAACACTTACATACGATACCAATTTCCCTTTGTCTCATGATATGTTACTTATCCGAGGTTATGATCGTCGGTATCTCTGCATACCTAGTTCAACCCCGTTACTGATAAGTACTCTTTTCTCGTTCCCGTGATATGTGATCCCTTGTGACCAAGTCACATGCTTGCAAGCTAATTGGATGACATTTCACCGAGAGGGCCCAGAGTATATCTATCCGTCATGTGGATGGACAAATCCCACTCTTGATCCATGTGTTTCAACCAATACTTTCCGAACACTCAATGCCACTTTTATAGCCACCCTGTTACGGTGTGGTGTTTGATGTCATCAAAGCATCCATCCGGTAAAGGCGATATGCATGATCTCATGGTCGAAGGAATTAGGTTACTATGTATCAGAAAGCATATAGCAATTGAACTATTGAAATGACTTGATCTTTATGCTACGCTTATCTATAGGAGTATGTCCACCATATCATTCTCCTAACGATATGATCCTGTTGTTAATAACATCTCTATGTTCATGATCAGGAAACCATGATCATATATTAACCAACAAGCTAGTTTAACAAGAGGCTTTACTAGGGACTCATATTTTAGTTTACAAATCACACAAGTATTAATGTTTCTGGTTAATACAATTATAGCATGGTATGTAAACATTCATCATAAATATGAAGATATGATAATAACCACTTTATTATTGCCTCTTGGGCATATCTCCAACACAGGCGACCTCTAACTTCCATGGAAGGAGTAAAATTGCTTGATCCACCAATTCAATGCACAAGAGCGAATGATAAGAGTAGTCGAATGGTGATTAGTCCATCGCGCACCCAAAGCATTACTCTGCACAAGAACGGTGAATTATGCAACCAACTCTTAGAATTCAGACTGAAGATCTCGACAAGCGAGGTTCGGAAACTAAGGAGGGATGTAGATTCTCATCAAAGCTGATGTAGATGACTTTGTCGTATCGGAAAACACCGGAGGATAAAAAGAAAAAATTTAGTGAATTTTCGGTCCACTAAAAAGGTACAACAGATGAAAGATCCATCAGATAGCATGAAGACCAGTTGTCGAAGCACCGTTAACAAAGGATGGAAGTGAAACCCTGAAGGTACGACGGAAACCCAACCACGAGAATTCCTAGACTCGGAGAAAAGATAAGATGGCATATTCAAAACACGAAGAGATAAGAGGTGAATAGCACAGGGGTAAGGAGTAAAAGCAGACCTAATCAGATCTATCCAACCAATTTTCCAAAATAGTTTTGACACTCTACATCGGCCATTAGCTAGATTATCCTACAGGCTGGACCAGTGGGTATCGTAACTGTTGAGCTCTGATACCACTCTGTAACACCCTCAGGATCGGCCCTATGCAAGTTTCAGCGACTCCCGCCAAACCCGCATAGAAATGATTCAAAGGTGCCCACCAGGAACTTTCGTGCGGGTGGAAAACGAAGTAATACCATTACACAATAGTCCACAATGGAACCCACAGAACAGATATATACAACAATGACTCAAAGAGCCGAGAGTACATATATACAATACAAAGATCCAAATCACCTTTAAAACGATACAGCGCCCGAGTACGGACAAGATGCAAATTGAGCTAAGAGCCCCGAAGAATAACCAATGGCGTCCATAACCCTGCCCAGGCCAAGCCGAAAGGGTAACCCTGCTAAAGACGTCGATCTCAAACCTGCTTAAACAAAAGGGGTGCCGACAAAGGGCAAAGGAAAAAGAGATCGGTCAGTACTGAGGCTAGTACACGGCGAGACTAGAATTCGGCGGTCCTCGCCTACATAGGTATGGTGGACTGAAGCGGCAGCGCAACATGCACTAAACAACCTATAGAGACTCAATACAGCTGGCGGCTATCAGATAGGGATAAGAAATACCTATGCGGATCCAACCTGAAACTATCACCAAGCGTACCCATCCTGGTATTTCCCCCTCGAGACCAAACGAGGAAGTCAACTGAGGAACTCACACAGTTGGCAGTTTTATTCATTCCGTTATAGGTGCAGAAATTACTAGTCAGATATAGATAGCATGAGTCATCCTGATATAATAAGCAGTGGGCAGTTTTAGTTAACCATTCCGTTGTAGTTGTAGTACTTACTAGTCAGATACATATAGCATGAGGCATCCCAAAACCCAACAGTTGTTGGTACTTTTATTTAGCCATTCCGTTGTAGTTGCACAACTTACTAGTCAGATACAATGGTAACAGGTGACAATCCAAACCAGCAATTGTTGGCACTTTTATTTAGTCATTCCATTATAGTGAAGTTGATTACTAGTCATTATAAAGTCAAATTTATAGCACTACTTTAGTTATAGTTGTCTATGATCGAGATACTGTGCTCCAAGTCGTCCATAACCACGGACACGGCTTTCAGAAAGTTTTACCCTGCAGGAGGCACAAATAGCAACACATGCACGATCAACCTCGAGAAAAACCAAATGAAAACCCAACGAGGCATCACGACAGAGCAATTTCAAGATTCATATAAATTTCAGGGGGCCACCCCACCAAGCTACCAGCGACGAAGTTGGCCGGCTCCGGAACGGACCCAGAGGTTTGCGTCAATGGTTGTAAACGACTGCGAACCCAAAAGTGTGACTGGGCTTGTCGATACCGCGAAAACACTTCGCTTGCCTAAACAGTACAGGCGCTCCACGCGCAATTGTAAATAAAGCAGTAAAGCATGGCATAAGTACAGGATAGTAATAAAGCCCCAAACTAGTTTGTGGCCCCAAGAAATAATATATGACTCAAGCTCTGGCTAGGGGGATTCATGGTCCCACATGCGGATAGTGCGAATATTCAAAGAACAGGTATCAAGTACTCGGGGTCCTACAGGACACAAGTGGACGGTTAAAAACCAAATAACATCTATTGCCCACCTGTGCCTCGGCATTATTTACCTACTTCAATTTTAGTTATTAAACGATAATTAAAGTCATGATCATCTCCAACATAAAAGCATAAGGCATTTCTCCAACAACTATGGTACTTAACAACACGCAACAGCACTTGAGCAAGCGACTACGACACGCAAGTCCAACTATCTACCAAACAACAGGTAATAGGATGTGTCCAAGGCAATATAAGGCTGCAAGGGATATCACGGGTACGAAAACTAGAGCATCGCAACACAGGTAGCAATAGATCAACAGGAGGAAATAAAGACTATAAAAGTAAGATAGGTAGAAAGAGAGGGGATGCTCGCCTAGAAAACATTGCCGAAGGTTCATCCGAAGATCGGGTCGACTCTCGCATCAACTCATCGGCCTAATCCGTGAAGAAGCAAAGCACTAGAAGAAACACCAGATGCACTATTTAATACTATGGCAAAAGATCGGGCATGATGCATGTATGATGTATGACATGGCAAAGATGCGATGCAATTTGGCCACATTAAGCGGAACCGGGGTTCCGGCAATTAATTAGATGATTCATGTTGTTTAGATACCCCACAATTTAAATGTTGTCTTAACAAGACAAAATTATACCGCCGGTTCCCTACACAATTTTAAATGGGACCATTATTAGACTAGATTCACCCGCATATGGTATTCATATTTAATTATGATGTGAATCGGCATAATGCCCCCAACCCACACGAATATGTATGCGACATGAACAATTTATATGCAATGGATATATATATATATAGCATTTATAAAATTAGGGGCTCGGCAAAGGGCCACACATGGGTCGAAGTTCTTGGGCGCCGGGGGTCCGACGGGGTTCGTCCTCGATCTTTAGGATCGGGCTTCGGATCCATGAAGGAGATTGTGGCGGTCCCTGATGAAGAACTTGGCGTTCCGAGGAGGTGGTCTTCGGGTTTGGGCCTCGGCCATCTCATCCGTGTAGTAGATCATGGCGTTCCGAGGGTTGCGGTTCGGCTTCATGTTCTGTAGGGCCGGTCTTCTGACGGGATCACCTGCGACCACCGATGGTAAAATTTCTATTGGTGTCGATTTCGGTCTCGGTCCCTCACGGGTATGTCAAGGAAACCAGAAGATCTTGTTTTTCAACAAAGCGCACGAGCAGAACTTACATCGGCACCCGACATACACAGGCAAGAACAACTCGTGTGCACTATAGATACAGAAATACCACCGATGTGCACCAACACCAACACCTGTTTAAGGTCATGCCTCCGCCGGAGGGCGTGCTGGACGGTACGGCTCGGCGCGCTACAGGGTCGGGTCGAGCAGAGAGACTCGGGACAAGCCGCTGCCATGGAGGAGGGCGGCGCTGCGGGCGCAGAGCTTCTGCAAAGAAGGCGCCGGGAAAGGGGCGAAGCAGCGGCCTGCAGGGGGTGGCGGTTGACGGAAACCGAGAGGCGCGGCCTACGGTGGAGCCCAACGGTGACGGCGGCGGCCTGCTGAGAGGGAGGAAGGGAGCGGCGCTAGGAGGAGAGACCATCGACGGCGCCCAGTGAGGAGGTGGCAGCGGAGAGAGGTGGACGGGGGGAGGGGCGGTCAGGCTACTGCAGTGGAGAGACGACGAGGTCCACTGATGGTGGCGGAGCTTGGAGGCGACCGGAGCTCCAGGGGGACTCGAAGGAGGGAAACGGCGGGAGGGCTAGGACAACGACAATGGCCGGCCTAGCCTCGCTCGCGTGGGAGGAGGGAAGTGGCTTAAGGGCCTGCACCGGCGGCGGCTGGCGCTGAATCGCAGGAAGGGAGGCGTGGGGAAGAGGGTGAGGGAGATCGAGGGAGGGGAGCGGGGCTTGTGGCAGGTGGGGCCGGGAACGGGTCAACACACGGGGAGCATGCGTGACGTGTGTGCTGTGACGAGATGCGGTTCGGTGGTGGGGTTCTAGGTGTGTGCCGGCGGCGACACAGAGGGAGTAGGGCTGGGGTAGGTTAGGGTTTCGTTTAGTCTAGGTTTAGTAGATTAGGGTTTCCACCGGTTGGGCTTTTGGGCCTGACCAGTTTAGGTCTAGGTAGTATTTTTTATATATATTTAAAATATTTGTTGTTTTATGTTCATTTGTTCAAAATCATTTTGGTAAACATCTTACATGATTTAAATAGTAAGAGATATAATTTGAATGTAAAGAGAAGATGTAATGTAGAAAACGATATAGGGTTTTACAGGTATGCATGATGATGATGCCATGATGATGCACAGAGGTAATCGCAAGCGATTTTTTTAGTAGTGGTTTTAGCCGGGGTGCTACAGTAGGCAGGTGCGGTGTCTCCTGGCGATCGTTACTGGATTAATGGCGCGGCACGGTGCGGTCGAGAACGGTCGAAATGGGTCAACGCTTTGTGCAGCACCGACGGTGTTTAAAACGACATACATGGGATACTGGTCCCTCACGATGGTGAATGGGCATGTCTGGGAGGGTAGCTAGGGTCATGGCGTGTGGAGTGATGCACGGTGAGGGCGAGGTGCGACGTGTGCGAGCGTGTCGGCTGCAGCACTCTGGCGCGCTCTCGGCATGGCAGAGAGAAAATTGGCGCGGTGTTCCTCTGTGGTCTAGGGCTTGGCTGCTCTTGAGGGTTTGACAGGGGGTGGCGGTGGACGGTGGCCTGCCTCCTGGACATCGTGGACGGACGTGGCGCTTCCTCCTGTGTGCTGGCCATGGTCAGATGGCGAGTGAGCTTTGGGCGGCATGGCATTGGTGCAGGCAGTGAAGAGGGGGCTGGTTCAATGCAGTGTTGGGTGCTGGGGATGACAAGGGGAGTAAGTTGAGGACAGTAGTTTGATCAAACACTGCTCAAAACAGTAGAAATTAGGCAGTTTAATCTAAGCTCACCAACTGTTTGATGAAATGGCCGCATGAAATTTAGTTTTAAATTTTTGGATGAATTTTGGTGAGTGTTCTGGTCACATGCTTGGTAGTTTGAGGTTGCTTGGGTTTGGCAAGGTGAAGTGGTTTGGTTGGTGTTTGAGAAATAGCTATCTTAGTATCTATTAAGGATTCAATTTTGAATTGTCCTTTAAATAGATTTGGAATTTGTTTCTGTTGGTTTGTAAAGTGCGCTTGGGTACATTGTTACTTGGTCTAACAGGGGTCAGTACAAGAAATCTGCTCACTAGTGACCTTTTTTAACGACCATGGGTCTTTTGGTCATAGATCTATGACCATTCTGAACCAATTGGTCATAGGGAATTCAGGAGGGTCCAAATCTTGAAAAATAATGATCAATTTAGTCAAGAAGGTCATGATATCCTAACACGAAAAGTTCATAGATAGATAGAACTGGTTTAGAGGCTTTTATTTGGTAGACTGTGACCAATTTAAATGGTCGTTATGGTTAAATTTTGAGGAAAAAAATATAGAATTGCCAACTCAGCAATATAGAATTTAATCTAAGCTCACCAACTGTTTGATGAAATGGCCGCATAAAATTTAGTTGTAAATTTTTGGATGAATTTTGGTGAGTGTTCTGGTCACATGCTTGGTAGTTTGAGGTTGCTTGGGTTTGGCAAGGTGAAATGGTTTGGTTGGTGTTTGAGAAATAGCTATCTTAGTATCTATTAAGGATTCAATTTTGAATTGTCCTTTAAATAGATTTAGAATTTGTTTCTGTTGGTTTGTAAAGTGGGCTTGGGTACATTGTTACTTGGTCTAACAGGGGTCAGTACAAGAAATCTGCTCACTAGTGACTTTTTTAACGACCATGGGTTTTTTGGTCATAGATCTATGACCATTCTGAAACAATTGGTCATAGGGAATTCAGGAGGGTCCAAATCTTGAAAAATAATGATCAATTTAGTCAAGAAGGTCATGATATCCTAACACGAAAAGTTCATAGATAGATAGAACTGGTTTGGAGCCTTTTATTTGGTAGACTAAATGGTCGTTATGGTTAAATTTTGAGAAAAAAAATATAGAATTGCCAACTCATTTTGACTTATCTCAAAGCACCGCAGTGGCAAAAAAATATCCATAGGGAGGATCGAACAACCTCCCAACATAATAGTAACCAATGTGCCACTTAACTCGTTCAATAGCACAGGGAGTACTAGAAACCGCGACCTCACCAACCAACATAGCTAGTTCTATATTATGGAGCTCAAAGTCGAACCCAAGACCTTCTTTCTCTAAGGAAACAACCAAGCCACCACGCCACCCTTTGTTTTGTGTCCAACAACCCCGAATGGTTTATTTAGATAGAAAACAATCGGGTTGGGCCTAGGCAAGAGAAATCCAACATCTTTTTTTCCTTGTGGTTTAATCCTGCGGATGGGCCACCGGTCCATATACCGTTAGAAGGTTAGTTTTGGATGGAAATTGTGGGCTCCTTATAAGTTTTAAGACCACGTAATTAGAGGGGTTTTAATTTTTTTAGAAACTCTATAAATATAAATTAAACTTTAATTTTGCATATAACCTCCGGTTAAGATGATATAAATATTATTTTGGTTCATCTCAAAGATATGTATAACCTTTATGTTTACAAGTTTCTCATTTTATGTCATCCCGAGTGTATGGTCTATCTTTTTTTGTTCTTGTGCTCTCAAAATGCAATCAAAATGGCGCGTCCTTTGTTAGGGGTTGAAACTTTCTAAACTTTCAGTAAATCTAAGATAAAACAACATATTGTGAGTCTAAAAATGATTTTTTCAAAAAATTACGAGCGTTAGATCATGTAGCTGTAGTTCAAATCGTACCCGCTTCCTACCGATTCAGCAGGAATTTGTATTTTTCGCGAGGGGCGTACGGAAAGGTTTGAGATACCTCGGTTTGGAAATTGTCAATGTAAGGTGGTCTATTTTTTTTGAAAAATGTGGTGGAACCATTTTGAAACTCTCATTTGGTGGTTTCTTCACAAAACGCCCCTGTTTTTTAGCATTCAAAAAATAGAAAACGAATTTTGTGGGCGACGAAAAGGAAAACTTCCTCGTGCAATATTTTCCTACATCCCAAGATGCACATGCATGCATAATATGGGCACATTATCACAAACTAGACCACGATTCTGGCCATAACATTGGTCGTTTGGCCCGAAAGCCATGAAACCATGAACACATTTCTGTGAAGGTTTTTTCGAGACACTTGCAATATACTAAGTTTGGTATTTTTCCTTGCAAATATGTCGCATAATAAGGCACCACGCGAAAGATTTACCTCGTTTGAATCGTTTTTGAATTTCTTATGCCCGTTTCAAACTATGGTGAAAACGACGGGAATGAAAGTTCTTAGCTAGGTGTTGATCCTCGCTAAAATTTCATATAATCTCTGATAAAACATCATATTGTGAGTCTAAACATGATTTTTCAAAAAATCACGAGCGTTAGATCATGTAGCTGTAGTTCAAATCGGACCCGCTTCCTACCGATTCGGCAAAAATTTGTCTTTTTCGCGAGGGGCGCACAGAAAGGTTTGAGATACCCCAGTTTGGAAATTGTCCATGTAAGGTGGTCTAATTTTTTTTGGAAAATATGGTGGAACCATTTTGAAACTCTCATTTGGTGGTTTCTTCACAAAACGCCCCAGCTTTCGGCATTCAGAAAATAGAAAATGTATTTTCTAGGTGACGAAAAGGAAAACTTCCTTCTACAACATTGTTCTCTATCCTAAGATGCACATGCATATAAAATATGGGCACATTATCACAAACTATGCCACGATTCTTTCCATAACATTAGTCGTTTGGCCCAAAAGCCATGAAACCTCGAATATGGTAGGTCATTTCTATGAAGGTTTTTTGAGACACTTGAAATATACCAAGTTTGGTATTTTTTTACTTGCAAATAAGTAACATAATAAGACACCACGTGAAGGATTTACCTCATGTGGACTGTTTTTGAATTTCTTATGCCCGTTTCAAACTATGGTCAAAACGACAGGCATGAAGGTTCTTAGCTAGGTGTTGAGCCTCGCTAAAATTTCATCGGATCTCTGATAAAACAGCATATTGTGAGTCTCAAAATGATTTTTTCAAAAAATCACGAGCGTTATATCATGTAGCTGTAGTTCAAATCGGACCCGCTTTCCACCGATTCGGCATGAATTTGTCTTTTTTGCGAGCGGCACACGGAAATGTTTGAGGTACCCCGGTTTGGAAATTGTCCATATAAGGTGGTCTAATGTTTTTTGGAAAATATGGTGGAACCATTTTGAAACTCTCATTTGGTGGTTCATTCACAAAACGCTCCTGTTTTCGGCATTCAGAAAATAGAATATGCATTTTTTGGGCGACGAAAAGGAAAACTTTCTCCTGCAACATTATTCTCCATCCCAAGATGCACATGCATGCACAATATGGACACATTAGTACAAACTATATCACGATTCTGGCCATAACATTGGTCGTTATTACCGAAAGCCATGAAACCTCGAACATGATAGGTCATTTCTATGAAGGTTTTTTCGAGAAACTTGCAATATAGCAAGTTTGGTATTTTTCCTTGCAAATATTTCACATAATAATACACCACGCAAAGGATTTACCTTGTTTGGACCGTTTTTTAATTCCTTATGCCCGTTTCAAACTATGGTCAAAACGACGGGTATGAAGGTTCTTAGCTAGGTATTGAGCCTCGCTAAAATTTCATCGGATCTCTGATAAAACAGCATATTGTGAGTCAAAAAATGATTTTAAAATCACGAGCATTATATCATGTAGCTATAGTTCAAATTGGACCCGCTTCCTAGCGATTCGGCAGGAATTTCTCTTTTTCGCAAGGGGCGCACAGAAAGGTTCGAGATACCCTGGTCCAGATACTTTCCATTTACGGTGGTCTAGTATTTTGGGAAAATATGGTGGTAGCATTTTGAAACCTTAATTTCATAGTCGCTTCACAAAACACACGTTTTTCGTAGTGGAAAAATGAAAAATGCTTTTTTTGTGCGACGGAAAAAAATTACTCCACCTGAAACATTGTTCATCATTTCAAGGTGCACATGTGTGCACAATATATGGTACAATTTTGTAACATATTCTTGATAGATGCTTCAAAAAAGACCCCTCTTAGTATTTGGAATAGTGCCAGCCAATCAGAAAAGAGATTCAAAGTACCCACGGATCACTCCCCGAAGAAAATCTCAGCTGTCCACCTAGCCTCGATCCAATGGCCAGAATTTCATGCCAGTTTCTCCCGCCTCCCTATCCTTCCACCGAATTTGTACCAAAAATTACTGAAACGCCCCGCGGTTTCTAGAGGAAGGTAGCACAAGCATTCAAGGGTAGTTTCGTCAAATCACACCATCCATCTGGATCATGGTAGAGGGAGACGACAAATCCTAATCTCCTCACGCCTATCCCTTAGACCCGTTGCCATGTCCCGCTCCTCTCCCTCGTGCTTCTCCCCATCGAACCCTAATCCCATCGCCCACACCTGCGACACCGCCGCCTCCTGGCTAGCTAGCCACCGTCGAGCCGCAGCGCTAGTCCACCTAGACCAACCTCCGCGTGCTACCATGGCAGGGTCGCCAGATTCGGCCGCGCGGTTACCGGACCGACCAGGGCAATAACAGCCCATACGTAAACTGTGGCTTGAGCGTCCAGACCGACGAATGGGGTCTTCCTCCGGGAGGCGGGCAGGTGGCGGGGGCGGGCAACGCGAAGAAGATGATCACCCTCAAGTCGAGAGGCGGGCGAGGATCCAGACCGACGGATGGCGTCGTCCTGCGGGAGGCGATGGCGATGGAATCCCAGACGATACGTCGGCAGCGCCGGCGCCCGCCAATGAGGGGATCTAGCAGCCCCTAGCGTCAGCTAGATCAATGTGCTTATATGCGGGCAAGCATATGCAACGACCGGCTTCAATGACCCACCGGTGATGACACTAACATCCTCCACGAACTCTTTATTGTTCGATATTCTGACCCACCTCCATACAGAGCCATCTGTTTCTTCCGTCAGCTAGTGCTTCCTTCTCGATTTAGAACCGCTTGGCTTGATCAATGCTTATTTCCTGATATTATTTATTAATCAATGTCATTCACATTGCGAACCAAATGCTACAGAATAAGTTGTACTAAATTTGTTTTGTGTGTGATTTGTTAATTATATTTGTAGTAAAATTGTCACTAATGTTTTATTTGTTAATCATCTAATGAGATGGCTGGCTAACCGAATCAGGTTTTTATTGTCATTGTGCTGTTACTTGTTCATTGATCCATTGATCATATTAACCAATGTTGTAGTTTCTGTGAACTTGCCCCTTGAATTTGTTCTTGTACTAGGATAAGCTAATTAGCATTATTATCAATGCTTGATATTTATCTTGCAGAATACTGCCATAGCAGTTCATCAATGCTTGATATTTTTCTTGTAAAAGTTCATCAATGCTTGATCTTTATCTTGGACAGTCATGGCATTGGAGCACGTGTATGGGCCGCGTATACCCCTGTTGTTTTGTGCTGCTGGCGTGCAGACGAAGGGCACATGGATCTTCAGCAAGTGCCGGAACAGGATGCACATGGTGTGCTTCTGCCATGGCCTCCATTTCTTCCACCTAGCATCCGTCGGATCTTGATGACACATACTTCTACGGGGCGTCCATCTCCTCTCCCAATCCCCCTTTATTTGTATTTATGCTATGGAATCACATCTGTAGTACGAGTTATAGTTTCGTGCCAGAGTGATAATCTTGGTCTGTTAGGATTGGAGGCACCTATGCATTACTTGATGTTGGTTGTTGGGAATTCTTTCACTGCTAGAAATTCAGTCTTGTGATTTTAGCATGCTAGCCCAATCTTGTTCTTATAGAATTGCCTATTAAGTACTTGCTTTAGTGCATTGCCTGTCAAGTACTTGCTTTAGTGCTACTTGTTAAGTGATCATCATAACTTGAGATATTTTCTAGTATAGTTTGCTTGGTTCTTATAGCTACCTGTAGCGTTGTCATCTTTGCTGCTTCTAGTAATGTGCATCCATTGTCTTTGCTATAAGTTATAAATAAAGATGAGCGCACTTTCAGTTGCTTGTCTAGTTTGCATTGTTGTATGAGCTTCACTTTTTTATCTCATTTTCCAATACTGAAAGTAAGAAATATACTTGTAGAATTTGCATTTTTATTAGTTCTTGTATCTATAGAAATATTATTACTTGTTGTTTCCAATGTGCATGATGTTTAATTGCTTTCTTTGTTGTAGCTGTAGGTGGTGGGCTGGGAATTGGGTTTCCTATGCATCTGGGTTGTACAAATGCATCTCGGTTGTACATAATTTTAATAGGTTTTATCTCCTGGCCTCTCCTCCATTTCAGATTATGCTGCTCTTGAATGTATGGTTTTCTTGCGTCCCTTTTGCTGCTTCTGGCTGTTGTATCTTGTGGACCTGAACATATTTGTTGTAGGTGCAAAGTTGTGTCTCTTTGTATATCATGTGCTTGTTTTGATGGTCGTATGCTTCTGGCATGCAATGGTAGTTGCATAGATGTCTAATTTCTCTATCAATTTGGTTAAACAGATTATATGTTTGGTAGATTGAGAAACAACTAGTTTGTAAGTTCTATCTAGGCTATATTTTTGAACAGCTAGTTTAGGCTAGTCTAGCTCTACTTTGTCAATTATTGTCAGGTTTGCGCTCTAGAACATTTTATTTATTCGCTATAAGCAACTTGCCTTGATTATTCACATATATTCATTGACTATAGTTCTTATTTTGTGATGAAATGATGCAATGATCTAGAAATTAAAACATGCTTTTTAATACTTTGCTCCTCACTGTTTTATTTTATATCCTACAGGTTCTGGCCTAACTTACATATAAAATTCGTTTACAAATATCTAAAATGAAAGAAGTAGGAACGTACACCGAGTGAAGCGTTAAAGCTTATTGGAGCTGGTAGTACCAAACAGCAGCATGCTGGCGAGTAGATGAGCCACTGGAGGTGAACAGGACCGGAGGCTGGTGACCGGCAACGTGTCGTAGAGCTATGCTCTAGGTCATGTGTGCACTACTTGCTGTAGCTTGTGCTCCTTTGTGCACTACTTGTTGTAACTTGCGCTCATGTGTGCGTTGCTTGTAGTAGCTGCTGCATGTGCCTCAGTATATTAACTGCTAGACTTGTGTAGATACTACTTTTGCTGCTAGATTTTTAGGTCTTGTAATCAGTACAGTTTCTCTTTGATATTTTCTTACTTAAATGTGCTTTATTTAATCTCAAATAAAGAAATCAAAACTTGGCAGACAAGTGTGGCCTAGTACTGTTTCGCCTAAATAATATTGAAAAAAGGCTAAAACTGGACCGTGTAAGGCTAAAGCCCAAGCCCAAATAAAGAAATGAACCATAAAAAGGCCAAGGCCCAATCGAAACAAGAAATAAACCAGAAAAAGGCTAAGGAACAAAATTAAATGGATCAAAAATAGCCTAAAATGCTGACATTGTTGGGCTTGGCCCATGTAGAACGCCGAATTGGACCGAGCTAAATTTGATCGAAGACCTTTTATTTTGGTCACAATTTTGCCACGTAGGATCTTATGTGGACAGGGTAGAGAGGCTGTGACCAAAAAATTTGGTCATAGAATCTATCACCATCTATATTGGTCATTGACATCTATGACCAATTCAGAAAAAAAGCCGCCGTGTTTAACTAGTGACGCTCAGATTTTGACCAACTGTATTTGGTCACAAAAAGGTCATAGATCAAAAACTATGACCTTTTAGTGACCAATATGGAGGGTCATGTATGACCAGATTTCTTGTAGTGGGTGAAAATAATTGGATTTGTTTCTATTAGAAAACTTGGACTAGGAATACTCAAAGTGGTCTAGTGGTTAACTTGGGTCAAAATAACCATTTTCTTATATGTCTTATATTTGATTTTCTCTTTATTTGATTCTGCTTGGAAATGATCTAGATGATATTGTTTTCATCTTTAAACCAATCCTTATCATTCATAGAAATCAATCATGGCATTACAAGCATTCATGCATTAATCATACACACATATACATTCATATTGATTTTAATAACAAAAGTTTTTGTTAACCCTAAACTTGGGTGATTGGAACTTGATAATGTTGATTAATATTTCTAGGATGTGAGGGTGCTTGATGTTGCACTTTGTTGGTAACCCCAAGAGCAAGGTGTGAAAAGATAGCAGCAAGTTTCCCTTAGAAGAGACTGAGGTTATCAAACCATAAGGAGGAAGAAAACTTTACACAGGTGTTGCAAACAACGTGGAGACCGGCACAACACAAACTCAAGACTTTGCCCCAATGAATCAGTGAGGTTGTCAAGCACACCGGTTTGCTGTAACAAAGGATTAAACGTACGGTGTGGAAGGTAATGGTTTGTAGCAAGTAAACAAGTAACTGTGGAAGATGTATCAGTGGTAAAGATTGGACCGGGGTCTATAGTTCACTAGAGGTGTTGTCCTTAGATAAACAACATGGCATGAAGGGTAAACAAATTATAGCAGGGCAATTGAAAGGAACTAAGCAAGTCATAACAATGCAATTACTAGTCAGAAAAATCCTATGAGATTCGATTGGGCAATACAACAAGATACATAGACGGCCATCCAACTGCATCTATGACTAGAAGTCCACCTTCAGGTTATCATCCGAACCCCCTCCAGTATTAAGTTGCAAGCAACAAACAACTGCTTTAAGAAAAGTGTGTAAGGTAAATAGTCCACATGTTCCATGAACAAGAGACCGTTGTTTTCTCCCTAGTAGCAACAACACATTTACAATCGAAGAGATTATTTTCACTTCCCTTGGAAACTAGAGGCATGAATCCACTATCGAGCATAAATACCACCTCTTGGAGTCACTAGAAACTACTTGGCCAAGATAGCTACTAACAACGGAGAGCATGCAAGATCACAAACAACACAGACATGATAGAATCATAAAGACAAAACCATTAATCAAACCAACATAATAATCTCAATATCCATCGGATCCCCGCAAACACAACATGCATGATTTCAAATAGATTAGGTCTTGATCATGAACGGAGCTCACAAGATCTATACATAAAAGCACAAAGGAGGAGATACAACCATCTAGCTACTACATGGACCATAGTCCAAGGTGTAACTACTCACGCATCATACCAGAGAGAAGGCCTCCGGGATGATCTCCCCTCCGGTAGGGTGCCGGGAAGAACTTCAGATCCCCCCGATTTAGGGACGATGGTGGTGGCAGCTACAGACGGTTTCGTGGAGATTTTATCGGGTGCTTAGGGTTTCTGCATTGGGGGCTTCTTATAGGCGAAGGGGGAGGCCGAGGCGGTGGCCAGGTACCCCACACCCTGCCTAGGCGTGGGGCAGGGCCCACCGCCCCTAGGGGGTATGGGCGCCCTGGCTCACCTCTCCGGCTCCCCCGTGGACTTCTTGTTCCCCACAGAAAGTAATTGACTTTGACGTTTGTCCCGTCCAATTCCAAGAATATTTCTTTACTAGCTTTTATGAAACCAAAAATAGCAGAAAACATGCAACTAGCACTGTGACAACTTGTTAATAGGTTAGTACCAGAAAACATGTAAAAAGAACCTCAAAGTGCAGACAAAGCAAAGAAAAGTAGATACTAACAAGCATGGAACATAAAAAATTATAGATATGTTTCCGACGTATCAAGCATCCCCAAGCTTAACTCCTGCACGTCCTCGAGTAGGTAAGTGATAAAAAGAATAATTTTTGAGGTGACATGCACCCTCACAATAAAGATCCAACCATTTGCAAGCATTGAAAGTTGGGATCAAAGAACTCTAAACATGTGCATGAAAGATGGAGTTCTAACAATAGGACACCTTCAAAGTTCACAAGGGTGACTAGAAACAAATAGCACAAGAACAAGTAATATCACAATATGCATCAATCAATAAGCTTTGGAACACTGCACACAGAATGACAACTATGCTCTCTTAATGGTGCTTAAAGTTAGTAGGTGGAGACTCAATAATGGTGGAAGAAATGCATTTTTGTAAAGGAAGTAGGGATTTCAAGTTTCAAAAAGAGCTTCCAAAAATTATGGTACTTGTTAGCTTTCAGCCCTCATTGCTCCTATAATAAGCATCTTGAAGTGCTTAAGGTTAAAGTGAACAAACTAGGGAGTATATGCTTGACGAAGTATAAGCTAGCAATCTCAAGTCCCTTGAATATGAGGACCACACCTCATGCTACTCAACTTCAGTCAAAGGTAAGTTCTTGTCATTGTAAGTATTTGCATATCATAGAGAACCGCCAACGGGGTACCCCTTGCACATGGTACTAGAGCTTTCCCATAACCAAAATGACAAGGCAAGCATACAATGAGCATCTCAGCGATCTTTTTATTTACTATATGCATAGATTTTTATTGAGGATGCTTCATAGATAGCTCACTATGGTGATGCTGCAAGTTTTCCACCATGATTAGGCATGGCTTAGGCTAGCGGCCCAATTGTTTCTCTAACACATAATACAAACTCCATGGACTTACAAGTTCCCTTTTTATTTCACACCGGTGACATCCATAGACAAAAGAGCATGATATCAACTGAGTCCAAAGTACAAGTGTAATGTTGAAAACGTACCCCGTGACAACACGTGTAACACCCCGGTTCTGAAAAGACCGTGGCTTCTATGTGACATGCCAATCCCTGGATCGGTTCATTGGCCCACATAGAATAAGATGAATAACATAGCAAAATATCCGTGTATCATGAATAACAAAGATCCAGAGTACCATTATTACAATAAAAGCTTAGCACAAAGCTAGCTCAAATTATTCAGGTAGCAACATAAATAAAGTAAATCCTCCATTCTTCAAATTGCCCACAAGTGAACAAGTGCCGAGTGGAGTACCGTGGCCTATATCGATTACTCAGAATCGGAATAACCTGCAACATGAAACATAGCAGCCCCGAAGGGTCAATGCATGGAATGTATGGCAAGTAGAGCTAGTAATGGAGACAATAGTACTAACATCTACATGCATATTTGGCAAGTGGAGTTGTGTCTGGCTTGCATTTGCAAATAACTTTGTCCTACTTTCATAAACAGTTTTTGATTTTCTTTGAAAAGATCCCAATTAAGTTAACCCAACAATATTGAAACAATTAAGAAGTTGGAATGAGCGAGAAACATGTCATGGAATCAATATCAAGCAACTCAGATGTCCATAACCGGGGACACGGCTAATCGATTAGATTATACACCCTGCAGGGGTTAGTACACTTTATCCATGTGACTTGGCCAGCCCAGCTCGTACCATCACTCTCATTTTGGATGATGATATGGAGAAGTCCAAGAATAGACTGTTCGGGAAGTAGCACCCCAATCCCGACGCGCACCGGTCCAACCTACCAAAATTCTACATCTCTGGATACGCGGGTTCGAGTTACCACAACCTACTAAGTCCAACCAACCGCCCATTCCATTATTGGCACATGGTTGTACACGTAAGCTATACAATAAAGAAGCCAATCAATTTTTCTTGATACCTGGGTGCCTTTCCGCAATAAACCACCAAAAAATATCAATCCCATCACACCCAGGAGATTCATTGATTAAGTTATTTTTAGTTTTCACAAACCAATACTTTTAGAAACAAGTCTCAATGATGTAACCCAGCCCTCGTTCAACATAGCATGGCTAAGCACATCTACCAACGGTGGTTCATCTACAAGGAGGGTCCTACCACATAATAGGACATAGCATAGCGATAGTATCATCCTACACATGCATCTACAAAATACACGACAATGCATTGAAAATAGTAGGACGATATCATGAACAAAGTAGCATCTACTTGCCTTGGTTGTAGCGGTCGGAAGAACAATCCACACACGAGCAAGCGTTGCACTCGTCACAATCTACACGATACAATTGCATTCATAAACAAACAATCCACAAGCATATGCAACAAATATGATGCATGAATGCATGCAAGGCAAGTGAATTGGTGCTACAGCTGCACCACATATTCCTAATCAATAATACTACTGATTGCATGCATGGAAAATAGTTTTAGCGCAAGGAAAACTATTACGCAAAAAGTAATACTCGAAACTAGAGCTAGAACTTAAATAATTCACTACCGGTATTATACTGTTTGTAAAATCTTGGGAAAATTCTACTGCATAGGCATCACTGATTAGAAACAGTACCAATTGGAATGACTCTAAAAGGAATTATAAAACTCCCCGAGTAATTAAAACACTACAGAAAGCCACTAGACAGTTTCTGCAGAAGTTTTTACTGTAATCCTATCTTTTTAATGCACGATGAGATTTCCCTCGTTACACTGAATCCAGGGACATATCATACGCGATTTTTGGAGCTACGGATCTTTTTCTACGACTTAATTACTCTGAAAAGGCCACTAGCTAGTTTGATTAAACTGTACTAAACCTTGCTGCAAAAGTCTGAACCAAAGGTACAGCGAGATTCTACACGACTCACTGAATCTACACATATTTTATTTGCAATTTTTGGCCAAGCGGTTTCATTTCTATGCAATTTACAAGTTTCTACCGAAATCTGTCAACTAAAGAGATTAACGAAATTAACCAGTCAACTATGTCTGTTGACTGGTCAACACGTCTGCTGACTGGGCGTCTGACCAGTCAACGCCTGAGTCTGACCAGTCAATGACTGATCTGAACCGCTGATCTGAGATCTGACGGTGGCTGCAGGCTTACCGGAAACAAACGGCGAAACGGGCTCCGGACGGTGCGGCGAGTTCCGAACGGCGGTGGCGATCGATTCCGGCATCGGTGTTTTTCCTGCACGGATGGAAACGGTCAGCGCACGGTTCGAGATCGTCAATGCGGCGCGCAAGACGGCACATGCGTGCGTGCGTGCGGGACAGCGCGCGCGAGGGCGTGCTAGCGCGCAGCAGCGAGGCGGCGCAGCACGGCAGTGGCAGCGCAGCAGCAGCGCAGCAGCGCGCGCGGCAGGCGGCGCAAGCAGCAGCGGTGGCGGCAGCAGCTAGCGCGCGCAGCGCGCAGGCGGCTCGGAGGCGGGAGCGGCGCGGCGGCGCTTGGCCGCGGGCGCTGCAGGCGCAGCCGCAAGGCGGCGATGGCGAGCGGCGGGAGGCGGCTCGGTGGCGGCGGTCGCTGCGAGGGCGAGGCGCGTCGCGGCGGCGGGGTAGGCGCGCGGCGGCAGGGTGAGAGGGCGGCGGCGCAGTACCCGCTGGCGGCGGGGATCGGCGGCCGGCGGCGAGGCGCGGGGTCCAAGGCGCGGCGGCGCGGAGATCGGGAGCGGTTCCCGAGGGCGGCGCGGGCGCGCGAAACGAGGAGGGGGCGGGCGATCGCGGGCAGGCAGGAGGCGGCGGGGTGGGGTGCGGTTCCCGAGGCTGGGTGGCCTCTTTTGTGGGGCCCTTCGCGGGACCTACTCCGATTCGGCGCAGAGTTAGACGCGGACTCGGAAATCGGTCCGGAAATTCGGACCGTTTTCCGACGATTCACTAAAACGGCGACAACTTTTCCGTACGAGCTCCGAATCGAGCGATTCTTGCTCCTATGGTTTTGTACAGTCGAGGGGAACAATCTAGGGTCAAGGTTTGAGCGAAACCACTAAGCTACAAGGATGGCAACACTAGTTCTTCTAAAGCCTCCCGCAGGAGCCTCGTAGCAAAATAGAATAGGGATTTGAAAATAGCGTTTCGCCTAACCTTTTCACTCGACGGTTTTGCATGGAAAAGCATGATGCAATGATATGAATGATATGCAGAACCAAATCTAAAATTTGGGATGTGACAAGACTAACCCCCTTAAGATGAATCTTGTCCTCGAGATTCGGCGCGGCTAGCAAATAGGTGTGGGTAGTCCTCTCGGATGTCATCCTCACGCTCCCAAGTGGCTTCCTCTTCCGTTTGGTGGCTCCACTGCACCTTGAAAAACCTGATCGTCTTGGTATGGGTAGTCCTCTCCGCTGTCTCCAGAATCTTGACCGGTCTCTCCTCATAGGTCAAGTCGTTCTCAAGCTGAACCTCCTCTAGTGGCACAGTGCCTCTCAATGGTGTATCCACCATTTCCGGATGGCACTTCTTTAGCTGGGATACGTGGAACACATTGTGAACAGCGGACAGAGCCTCTGGCAACTCCAACTGATAAGCTACTTCTCCTTTGCGTGCTAGGACCCTGTACGGTCCAATAAATCGAGGTGCCAGCTTACCCTTGATTCCAAATCTCTTGATTCCACGAAGTGGCGACACTCTGAGGTATGCTCTATCGCCTATCTCATACACCACTTCCTTGCGCTTGGCGTCAGCGTAGCTCTTCTGCCTTGATTGTGCTACCTTCAGTCTGTCCCTAATCAAGGCGACCTTCTCCTCAGCGTCCTTGATCAAATCAGGCCCAAACAACTGACGTTCTCCTACTCCATCCCATAGCAATGGTGTCCGGCACCGTTTCCCATATAGCACATCGAACGGTGACGTCTTGATGCTGGTTTGATAGTTGTTGTTGTAGGAAAACTCCGCATACGGCAAATTCTCATCCCAACTAGAGCCATGAGCCAAGGCGCAAGCTCTCAGCATGTCCTCCCAAATCTGATTCACCCTCTCGGTCTGTCCATCAGTCTGCGGGTGAAACGTCGTGCTAAACTCCAATCTAGTACCAAGTGACTCGTGCAGCTGGCGCCAGAAGTGTGAGGTAAATTGGGTGCCTCTATCAGATACGATACTCTTGGGAACTCCATGTAGGCACACAATTCTGTCCATGTAGATCTTGGCCAACTTTGCACTCGTATAGGTCGTCTTCACCGGTATAAAGTGGGCCACCTTAGTCAAATGATCGACCACTATCCAAATGGAGTCATATCCTGACCTGGTCCTGGGCAATCCTGTGATAAAGTCCATTCCCACTTCCAATCCGGCACAGGCAATGGCTGTAGCAGTCCTGCTGGCTTCTGGTGTTCCGCCTTCACTCGGCTACATACATCACATAGGGCAATATGCTTGGCGATATCTCCCTTCATGTTGTTCAACCAAAATCTGCTCTTCAAATCCATATACATCTTTGTGTTGCCCAGATGTATGGAGTATGGCGAGTTATGAGCCTCCTGCAGAATCAACTCCCTTATTTCCGGGTCGCTAGGCACACACAAGCGATCTCCATACCACAAGGTACCATGCTCATCCTCGCGAATATCCTTTTCCCGATTCTCCTTCATCTTTTCCTTTATCTCCTCTATTTCCTTGTCTCCCACTTGAGCCTTCTTAATTCTGTTCTGTAGCGTCGGTTGGACTTCCATTGTTGCCAAGTATCCTTCTGATACTACTTCCAGTCTAAGGTCCTTGAATTGCTTGCACAAATCCTCAGGCAATTCACCAATTGTCAATCCATTGGCATAAACCTTCCGGCTCAGAGCATCTGCTACTACATTGGCCTTTCCTGGGTGGTATTGTAGATTCATTTCATAATCTTTGATAAGTTCCAAACATCTCCTTTGCCTCATGTTCAGTTCCTTCTGTGTAAATATGTACTTCAGGCTCTTGTGGTCGGTGTACACATCACAGTGTTTTCCCATTAAGTAATGCCTCCATACCTTGAGCGCATGAACCACTGACGCTAACTCCAAGTCGTGTGTGGGGTAGTTCTGCTCATGGTGCTTAAGTTGTCGCGAGGCATATGACACTACTCTCCCATCTTGCATCAGCACACTCCCAAGTCCCTGTCGAGAAGCATCACAGTACACTTGGAAGTCCTTCTGAAGATCTGGTAAACACAGAACAGGCGCGGTTACTAGTCGACGCTTCAGTTCCTGAAAGCTGGCTTCACATGTGTCTGACCATTCAAACTTCCTCTCCTTCTTCAGAAGTTCAGTCATCGGCTTAGCAATCTTGGAAAAGTTTTCTATGAACCTCCTATAATATCCAGCAAGTCCCAAAAAGCTTCGTATCTCTCCTGCATTCTTAGGTGCTTCCCACTCAGTTACTGCAGTCACTTTGCTTGGGTCAACAGCGACTCCTTCTCCTGACACTACGTGTCCAAGAAATCCAATGGTGTTAAGCCAGAATTCACACTTGCTGAATTTGGCATACAGCTTGTGTTCCCTCAGCTTCTCCATAATCAGTCGCAGATGCTTCTCATGCTCAGCATCATCCTTGGAATATATCAGTATGTCGTCAATAAACACCACCACGAACTTGTCCAAGTACTCCATAAATACCTTGTTCATCATGGTCATGAAGTATGTCGGGGCATTCGTTAGTCCAAAAGACATAACCGTATACTCATATAAACCATACCTAGTGGTGAAGGCGGTTTTTGGTACGTCCTCCTCCCGTATCTTCAATTGGAAGTAGCCAGATCGCAGATCAATCTTGCTGAACACCTTTGCTCCTTCCAGTTGATCAAACAAATCATTTATGTTCGGCAGGGGGTACTTGTTTTTGATGGTTACTTCATTCAGCGAGCGATAGTCCACCACTAATCTCTTGCTGCTGTCTTTCTTCTCCACAAACAGAATAGGTGCTCCCCATGACGATGAACTAGGCTGAATGAATCCCTTTTCCAGCTACTCTTTCAACTGCTTCTTCAATTCCTTCAGCTCATTCACATCCATCTTATATGGTTTCTTTGCTATAGGTCCTGTTCCCGGCATCAGGTCGATAAGAAACTCTACTTCCCTGTCAGGTGGCATCCCTGGCAGCTCTTCCGGAAACACGTCGGGGTAATCCCTAATCACTGGCACAGTATCCATGCTAACCCCCTTAAGATAATTCAACTTACACCTTCTCGGTCGTGCAGCCGACTTGAATCTAATCCTCTTACCATCCGGGGTTTTAAGTGAAACAGCTCGCTGTGCACAATCTATGTGTCCCTCATGCATAGACATCCAATCCATACCCAGAATAACGTCTAATCCCTGTGATTCCAACACTACCAAATGTGCAATGAAGTTGTGTGTTCCAATCCTCACAGTTAAATCGCGGCATCCCGCGCTAGCTATCATATCTCCTCCAGGTGAACTCACTCTAATAGACCTTTTCATAGACTCAGTAGGTAACTTATACTTATCCACAAATTCCCTTGATATGAATGAATGCGATGCACCAGTATCGAAAAGTATAAGTGCAGGGTAAGTGTTGATTGGAAACTTACCAATCACAAGGTCAGGCTCATCTGGAATCTCCTCCACATTCATGTGGTTCACTGTGGCCTTCTCGCTGTTGGTTGGCTTTAGTCCTTTCCTCTCCGGACAGTTGTCAGCATAGTGTCCCTTCTGTTTACACTTGAAGCACGTCACCTCACTCAGATCCTTCTTCACAAAGCTGTGATCACGGTTGCGGTCATGTCCACCGTGTCCTCCAGAGTGGTGAGAGTGTCCTCCCTTGTGGTTGTGGTGGCTGCTCCTATGGTTGTCATGACGATGTCCATCGCCTCCATGGTGGTGGCGGTCATGGCTCCCATGGTCACTCCCTCCATGCTTGGAGTATCCATCATACGAAGTGCGAGACTTGTGGTGAGAACCAGAGTGATGATTATTGTTCTTTCTCTTGCGGCTTTCTACTTGCTTGTGCTTCCCTTCCAAGATCCTGGCCTTGTCCATAAGCTCCTGGAAAGTGGGACAATAAACCACCAGTAGCTGTACTGAAAGCTCATCACTGAGGCCATCCAGGAATCTCTCCCTCCTTTTTGCATCAGTGTCAACATCCTCAGGTGCATAACGGGACAGGTTGTTGAACTCCTCAATGTACTCGGCCACGGTGCGATTGGTTTGGCGCAAGTTGCGGAACTCCTTCCTCTTCAGGCTTATAAGTCCTGAAGACACGTGGTTGGTCCTGAAACCTTCCTCAAACATTGCCCAAGTCACAGTATCCAGCGGGTGGGTGATCTGAAAAGTATCCCACCAAGAAGCGGCTGGTCCCTCCAGTAGGTGAGCGGCAAATCTCACCTTCTCAGCATCAGTGCATCCCACAGTTACTAGATCCTTGTTGACTGAACGCAACCAGTCGAGAGCAACCATTGGTTCCGTTGCAGTAGAGAACTTAGCTGGCCTTAGCCTCAGAAATCTGGTGAGAGCATCTCCCTAAGGCTGATTGTTTCCATTGTTGTTGTTGTTGTTCTGATTTGCCATGAACTGAGTCATCACTTGGGTCAGCTGTGCCTGAGCTGCCATGAGCTGATCCAACTCAGTGGGGTGACGGCGGGGAGGCATCTGCGGTTCAGCACAGGTAAGTTTAGAAAGAATCAACTACGACAATAGGATTCTACCCATGCATATGATCCATCAAGAACAAACAATAGCAGACAATCACAAGCAAGCAACACATCAACAAACAAGTGATACAGCAACATCCCAGGGGTTATCGTAGCAGTATATACCTACTGAAATAGTTTTGCAAGAGTTGGCAATGGTTAACTAAACAGTTGATCAACTAAACAACAAAACAGCAATCTGCCAGAACAGTCCAGCGGCGTTCGCGAATTTTTCCGCCTAACTTAAACTCGTCAGAAAATTTAGCTGATTTTTGCACATATAGTACAGAGAGTTTCGCATCAGGCCAATTTTTTTCATATTTTTCCGAGTTACCAGAAAAATATGAAAAATCGCACAGTACTTCTGTATCAGCAGAAAAACTGCAGCAAAAATAACACAGATAGTAACCAAAATTGCCATAACTCTTAAATAAAATTCGCACAAATAAATCCTGGAATATTGGAGTACACAAATAAGCAACTAAACACTCTTAAACTAACACGAACTAAGTTTCACATCGATCGAGACTAATCCTAACGAATTCGCCTAACGTGGACTAATTGGTGGACTTCTATCTATTTCTTGAAGAGGTTGAGGTAGGTCCTTGCGGTCATGCGTTGGCGCTTCGGCTCGCGGTACAACCATGGCGGCGGAGTGTACACCTCTCCTGAATCATCACTTGAGATTTCAAACTCCACCTCTTCTGGATTCACCTCTTCTTCTTCACTCTCAGCGGTAACTGCAACAGCTTCATCTCCTCCACCATCATCGTCTCCATCATCATCATCCTCGTCCTCATCATCATCGTCTCCACTGTCATCATCATCCCTATTGTTGCCATCATCTCCATTGTCATCATCAGAGGGTGGATTTAGCTGTGCTTGGAGGGCGGCAATCTGGGCTGTCATAGCTTCAATAGTTTGATCCCTTTCCTGGACGGTCCCTTGCAACTGTTGTATGTTCTGGGTGTTCTCCTGCACAGTACCATAAAGATGAGCTATGGTTGCATCTCTGGCTATCAGGGCATTCTCCAGAACTCCCACAGCTTCATGCAAAGTGTCAATCTCCTGTCCTTGGACCACCATACCATTGCTAGCAAAGTCTGCAATCTCCTTTATCATCATCACCTTCTCAGCTAGAGCTCCATTCTCCTTTTCCATGTCCTCTATGTGCCTCCGACGGGGCGGCATGTTGTTCCTGTCGCCCGGCGTAACCACAATGTGCCCATCTTCATCACGCCTTACATAGTCACGGTAGGGTGAATCTACTGGCAGTAGGTGTCGGACATTATGGCACTGGCGAGACAGGGCTTCATGTATGGCCAAGTTGATTCCAAGTCCCCAGTTGCAGTATGTCTTGGTGTAGATCAAGTGCACGGGGTTTGGCAAGGCGGCATCCCTAAATATGAAGGTAGTGATCTCCCATGCATCCTCTCCATATCCATAGGTGTACAACCTCCTTCCCTTGAACATGGGCAGTGGCAATCCCAATGACTGCGAGAGCTGAGCTAACTGCCTTGCAAAGGGCCTTGGTGACTCCATGGTGGCATACTCAGTCCTGACTTCTCCCATCTATCAAGTAAAAGAGGAAAGTGTGAGAATAGCATATGGTAAGAATTTACGAGGGTGAAAGGCATAAGATTAAAGACAGAGTTAATATAGGCTTTAATAATTCTATGGCTTCCTAATCCAATCCTAGGTCACGATCCTACAGTCGACACACGGGCTCTGATACCATCCTGTAACACCCCGGTTCTGAAAAGACCATGGCTTCTATGTGACATGCCAATCCCTGGATCGGTTCATTGGCCCACATAGAATAAGATGAATAACATAGCAAAATATCCGTGTATCATGAATAACAAAGATCCAGAGTACCATTATTACAATAAAAGCTTAGCACAAAGCTAGCTCAAATTATTCAGGTAGCAACATAAATAAAGTAAATCCTCCATTCTTCAAATTGCCCACAAGTGAACAAGTGCCGAGTGGAGTACCGTGGCCTATATCGATTACTCAGAATCGGAATAACCTGCAACATGAAACGTAGCAGCCCCGAAGGGTCAATACATGGAATGTATGGCAAGTAGAGCTAGTAATGGAGACAATAGTACTAACATCTACATGCATATTTGGCAAGTGGAGTTGTGTCTGGCTTGCATTTGCAAATAACTCTGTCCTACTTTCATAAACAGTTTTTGATTTTCTTTGAAAAGATCCCAATTAAGTTAACCCAACAATATTGAAACAATTAAGAAATTGGAATGAGCGAGAAACATGTCATGGAATCAATATCAAGCAACTCAGATGTCCATAACCGGGGACACGACTAATCGATTAGATTATACACCCTGTAGGGGTTAGTACACTTTACCCATGTGACTTGGCCAGCCCAGCTCGTACCATCACTCTCATTTTGGGTGATGATAGAGAGAAGTCCAAGAAGAGACTATTCGGGAAGTAGCACCCCAATCCCGACGCGCACCGGTCCAACCTACCAAAATTCTACATATCTGGATACGCGGGTTCGAGTTACCACAACCTACTAAGTCCAACCAACCGACCATTCCATTATTGGCACATGGTTGTACACATAAGCTACACAATAAAGAAGCCAATCAATTTCTCTTGATACCTGGGTGCCTTTCCGCAATAAACCACCAAAAAATATCAATCCCATCACACCCAGGAGATTCATTGATTAAGTTGTTTTAGTTTTCACAAACCAATACTTTTAGAAACAAGTCTCAATGATGTAACCCAACCCTCGTTCAATATAGCATGGCTAAGCACATCTACCAACGGTGGTTCATCTACAAGGAGGGTCCTACCACATAATAGGACATAGCATAGCGATAGTATCATCCTACACATGCATATACAAAATACACGACAATGCATTGAAAATAGTAGGACGATATCATGAACAAAGTAGCATCTACCTGCCTTGGTTGTAGAGGTCGGAAGAACAATCCACACACGAGCAAGCGTTGCACTCGTCACAATCTACACGATACAATTGCATTCATAAACAAACAATCCACAAGCATATGCAACAAATATGATGCATGAATGCATGCAAGGCAAGTAAATTGGTGCTACAGCTGCACCACATATTCCTAATCAATAATACTACTGATTGCATGCATGGAAAATAGTTTTAGCGCAAGGAAAACTATTACGCAAAAAGTAATACTCGAAACTAGAGCTAGAACTTAAATAATTCACTACTGGTAGTATACTGTTTGTAAAATCTTGAGAAAATTCTACTGCAGAGGCATCGCTGATTAGAAACAATACCAATTGGAATTACTCAAAAAGGAATTATAAAACTCCCCGAGTAATTAAAACACTGCAGAAAGCCACTAAACAGTTTCTGCAGAAGTTTTTACTGTAAGCCTATCTTTTTAATGCACGATGA
The DNA here is from genome assembly GCA_916181665.1 of Avena sativa. Classification (NCBI taxonomy): domain Eukaryota; kingdom Viridiplantae; phylum Streptophyta; class Magnoliopsida; order Poales; family Poaceae; genus Avena; species Avena sativa. The sequence goes on from OV702284.1 coordinate 33,808,390, forward strand.
GATTCCCCTCGTTACACTGAATCCAGGGACATATCATACGCGATTTTTGGAGCTACGGATCTTTTTCTACGAATTAATTACTCTGAAAAGGCCACTAGCTAGTTTGATTAAACTGTACTAAACCTTGCAGCAAAAGTCTGAACCAAAGGTACAGCGAGATTCTACACTACTCACTGAATCTACACATATTTTATTTGCAACTTTTGGCCAAGCGGTTTAATTTCTACGCAATTTACAAGTTTCTACCGAAATCTGTTAACTAAAGGGATTAACGAAATTAACCAGTCAACTATGTCTGTTGACTGGTCGACACGTCCGCTGACTGGGCGCTGACTGGGCGTCTGACCAGTCAACGCCTGAGTCTAACCAGTCAACGACTGATCTGAACCGCTGATCTGAGATCTGACGGTGGCTGCAGGCTTACCGGAAACAAACGGCGAAACGGGCTCCGGACGATGCGGCGAGTTCCGGACGGCGGTGGCGATCGATTCCGGCGTCGGTGTTTTTCCTGCGCGGATGGAAACGGTCAGCGCACGGTTCGAGATCGTCAACGCGGCGCGCAAGACGGCGCGTGCGTGCGTGCGGGACAGCGCGCGCACGAGGGCGTGCTAGCGCGCAGCAGCGAGGCGGCGCAGCGCGACAGCGGCAGCGTAGCAGCGCGCGCGGCAGGCGGCGCAAGCAGCAGCGGCGGCGGCAGCAGCTAGCGCGCGCAGCGCGCAGGCGGCTCAGAGGCGGGAGCGACGCGGCGGCGCTTGGCCGCGGGCGCTGCAGGCGCAGCCGCAAGGCGGCGATGGCGAGCGGCGGGAGGCGGCTCGGTGGCGGCGGTCGCTGCAAGGGCGAGGCGCGTCGCGGCGGCTGGGTAGGCGCGCAGCGGCCGGGTGAGAGGGCGGCGGTGCAGTACCCGCTGGCGGCGGGGATCGGCGGCCGGCGGCGAGGCGCGGGGTCCAAGGCGCGGCGGCGCGACGATCGGGAGCGGTTCCCGAGGGCGGCGCGGGCGCGCGGAACGAGGAGGGGGCGGGCGATCGCGGGCAGGCAGGAGGCGGCGGGGTGGGGTGCGGTTCCCGAGGCCGGGTGGCCTCTTTTGTGGGGCCCTTCACGGGTCCTACTCCGATTCGGCGCAGAGTTAGACGCGGACTCGGAAATCGGTCCGGAAATTCGGACCGTTTTCCGACGATTCACTAAAACGGCGACAACTTTTCCGTACGAGCTCCGAATCGAGTGATTCTTGCTCCTACGGTTTTGTACAGTCGAGGGGAACAATCTAGGGTCAAGGTTTGAGCGAAACCACTAAGCTACAAGGGTAGCAACACTAGTTCTTCTAAAGCCTCCCGCAGGAGCCTCGTAGCAAAATAGAATAGGGATTTGAAAATAGCGTTTCGCCGAACCTTTTCACTCGACGGTTTTGCATGAAAAAGCATGATGCAATGATATGAATGATATGCAGAACCAAATCTAAAATTTGGGATGTGACAACACGGTTCTGCTAATTCCAACGAATAAGTGCAAGCATATACAACATAGCGCCACAATGGTTCAAGTTTATTAGGCGCAACGAATATAATGTGTGCCATCAAGTTCGTGAGGGATTTAATCACTAAGTTTTCACATAACAAAATATTTTTTAATTGGAAGATAGCTGAAAAAAATAATATACTTGGAATGGTGTAACACACCATGCATGGGAGTTTATAGTGGACACTTTGGAATAACTTGGTTTCTTGGGAGTTGGAAGCATGAGTAGAGCTTACTCATACAAGTGGAGGCTAGCAAAAGCCTGGGAGCAACCAACTAAGAGAGCATAATGGCCATAATCATGTAGAACAACAAAGAATTACTAATCAAAGCATAGAGTGGTACTACAAGCCAAAGACTAAATGAGGCTCCTCTTGCACTTCAAGCAAGAACTTACTACTTCTTTCCAACACCAAGCAACTTATTTGCAAAACAATACAGTGACAACGGGGGTCCAAACTACTCAAGCAAACTAAAAAACTATGCAAAGCAAACAAAAACTAAGAACAACACAACTGTGCATGAAACAATAAAAACGAAGTGTCTAGACAGACCTGAGCTTTTATTGATGAAGAAGGGGATGCCTTGGGCATACCCAAGCTTTGACGCTTGTACCTCTTGGATATTTCATGGGGTGACACCATGGTGGCATCCCCAAGCTTTAGCTTTTGTCCATTCTTCATCTCATTGCATCATTCTCTCTCTACGCCTGAAATTTTTCCTTCATACAAAACTTCACACAATCTTCATTAGCAACATTAGTTTATTCAAAAGATATTAGACCTCTGGTAAAGCTTTGGAACATCAAGGATTTTCACTAAAAACACAATATACTGTAGAAACTCTTTCAAAAAGCTCAATTCCCCAAAAGAGAACTCAAAAAGGAATCAATAAGAAGGAAATGCAAATAATGGCAGAAATCTGTCAAAACAAAACAAAAGGTAGAAACCGATTTTTTCGAACATATTATGTTGCTCAAATCAAAAAGTTTTGAACTAATGAAAGTTATCTAACATACTTGGGGATTTATTCGTAAATTTTGAGATCAATCCGAGTTATAGAGACGCCTCACGATTGTTTTTGGTGGAGGACAGAAATCTGTTTCGAGACAACAACTCCCCAAATCTTACTTCCCTCTCATTAGAGGTCATTCTTGGCACAAAAAGCAAACAAAAAGGATAAAGAGAGGTCATTACTGAATTAATAACTTTAAAAACTCAAGAAAACTCTTGTGTTATCTCCCAACAAGTACTTTTCTTTAAAACCTTTAAGTTAGACACAAGAAGCAAGAAGAATCAAGTATTTTCAAATGATGAAGCATTAACATCAAACCTTGCTTTCAAAGGAGGAGAAAAAGCAACTTATCTCTCCTCATAGGGAAGTGTTCAATACCTTTCTTGAATGGAAAATGATATTTTATGGTGCCTTCTTTATATCAATGATGGCACCAACTGTTCGAAGAAAAGGTTTTCCCAAAGTAATAGGACAAGAAGCATTGTATTCAACATCCAAAACATAGAAATCCACAGGGAATTAAGCATTGTTAACCATAATGAGAACATCATTAATAATCCCCATGAGTTTCCTCTTAGCATTATCATTGAGTGGGACATCCAAATAACAATCTTCCAATGGTGGCAAATCAAGCATTTCATAAATCTTCCTAGGCATAATAGAGACACTAGAACCAAGATCACATGAAGCTTTGAGATCAAAGTCATTCACTTGCATATTAATAATGGGTTCCCAACTATCTTCTACTTTCCTAGGAATAGAATCTTTGTGTTTTAACTTCTCTTCTTTAATCTTAAGAAGAGAATCTATAATGTGTTTACTGAAAGCAACATGCATATCACTAGCAGCAGGACTTCTAGCAAGCTTTTGCAAGAACATAATCACTTCAGAAATATTGCAACCATCAATATCAAAGTCAAATTTAGCATCACTAGTAGTAGGCTCAATAGGCTTAGGCATAATAGGAGGAGGAATAGGGACTACTTGTGGTTTAGTGGTGATGGTGCACACACTATTGTTTCTATCAATTTCAGCTTCCCTTTCCCACTTAGCATGAAGTTGAGCTAACAGCCTAACATTTTCATCAATAGTAACTTGTATGGCATGAGCATTAGCAAATGTGTTTTCCATAGTTTCAGGTTTAGCAGCCATTTTATTAATCAAGGAAGACTGATCTTCATACAAAGAGGATATATTTTTCTCAACAGTTAAAAGCTTTTCCTCTCTAGTCTTATTGAAAGTGGTTTGTTTACTAATAAAGTCCTTAAGCATGACTTCAAGTTCAGAGGGGGCACTTTTAGCATTATTGTAAGAGCTTCCATAGGAATTGCCATTATTAGGAAGATAAGGCCTATAATTGTTGTTGCTACCAAAATTATTCCTATAGGCATTGTTGTTGAAATTGTTGGTGCTAGTGAAGTCACACAACTTGGTGTTCTCAGTAGAGTTCATTTTGGCAAAGGTGGGCAAGCCAAAAATAGCAACAGCAGCTAGAGAATGAACTATTTGTTTTTGTGTTTTTTGGAAAAAAGGCAAACAAAACCAAGCAAAATAAACAAAGTAAACTAAAAACAAAGTAAAGAGAAAGGAAGTGGAGGACTCCCCTTGTGAAGACGTCCTTAGCCTCCCCGGCAACGGCGCCAGAAATCTTTGATGGTGCTCGACGTTGCACATTGTTAGTAACCCCAAGAGCAAGGTGTGAAGAGTACAGCAGCAAGTTTCCCTCAGTAGAGACCGAGGTTATCGAACCAGAAGGAGGAAGGAAACATCACACAGGTGTTGCAAACAACATGGAGACCTGCACAACACAAACTCAAGACTTGGCCCCAATGAATCAGTGAGGTTGTCAAGCTCACCAGTTTGCTGTAACAAAGGATTAAATGTATGGTGTGGAAGGTAATGGTTTGTAGCAAGTAAACAAGTAACTGTGGAAGATGTATCAATGGTAAATATTGGACCGGGGTCCATAGTTCACTAGAGGTGTTCTCCTTAGGGTAAACAAATTACAACAGGGTAATTAACAGGAACTGAGCAAGGCATAACAATGCAATTACTAGTCAGAAAGATCCTATGAGATTCGATTGGGCAATACAACAAGATACATATACCGCCATCCAACTGCATCTATGACTAGAATTCCACCTTCAGGTTATCATCTGAACCCCCTCCAGTATTAAGTTGCAAGCAACAGACAACTACTTTAAGCAAAGTGTGTAAGGTAAACAGTCCACATGTTCCATGAATAAGAGATCGTTCTTTTCTCCCTAGTAGCAATGGTACATCTACAACCAAAGAGATTATTGTCACTTCCCTTAGAAACTAAAGGCATGAACCCACTATCGAGCATAAATACCCCCTCTTGGAGTCACTAGCAACTACTTGGCCAAGATAGATACTAACAACGGAGAGCATGCAAGATCACAAACAACATAGACATGATAGAATCATAAGACAAAACCATTAATCAAACCAACATAATAATCTCAATATCCATCGGATCCCCACAAACACAACATGCATGATTACAAATAGATTAGATCTTGATCAGGAACGGAGCTCACAAGATCGATACATGAAAGCACAAAGGAGGAGATACAACCATCTAGCTACTACATGGACCCATAGTCCAAGGTGGAACTACTCACGCATCATACCGGAGAGAAAGCCTCCCGGATGATCTCACCTTCGGCAGGGTGCTGGGAAGAACTTCAGATCGCCCCGATCTAGGGACGATGGTGGCGGCGGCTACAGACGGTTTCGTGGAGATTTTATCAGGTGCTTAGGGTTTCTGCATCGGAGGCTTCTTATAGGCGAAGGGGGAGGCCGAGGCGGTGTCCAGGGGCCCTACACCCTGCCTAGGCGCGGGGCAGTGCTCACCCACGCCTAGGGGGGGACTGGGCACCCTGGCTCGCCTCTCCAGCTCCCGTCTGGACTTCTTGTTCCCCACGGAAAGTAATTGACTTTGAAGTTTGTCCCGTCCAATTCCGAGAATATTTCTTTACTAGCTTTTTTGAAACCAAAAACATCAGAAAATAGGCAATTAGCACTGTGGAAACTTTTTAATAGGTTAGTACCAGAAAACATGTAAAAAGCACCTCAAAGTGTAGACAAAGCAAAGCAAAGTAGATCCTAACAAGCATGGAACATCAAAAATTATAGATACGTTTCCGACGTATCAGGATGTTACAATCCTTCCCTCAAAAAAAATCTCGTCCCGATATTTATGAAAAAGAAAACTAGGAACTAAAGAGATCTATAAACTTAGTCCTAATGTAATCTTCTCATTCCCAGGTAGCTTATTATTTAGTATGGTTACTCTACTGGATCTTCAGAAACTTGATACTCCGGGTTCTGGTGGTTATGAAGGCTTCTTCCAGAATACGAATGGTACTTCACGATAATTAGGTCCTTGTTGATCTCCATGGTTCTGTGATCAATATTCTTGAAAACTTCGGTCTTCTCCGGGACTTCTAGGCATTTGCGAAGTAACGAGATATGGAACACATTATGCACGGTTGACATCTCCTCCGGCAGTTCTAGTTGATATGATACTTCTCCTCAGCGATTCAAAATCTTGAAGGGTCCAATATATCTAGGGGCTAACTTCCCTTTCACTTGGAAACGTTGCATTCCTTTAAAGGGTGATACTTTCAGATACACAAAATCTCCGATAGCGAAGGCTAGATCTTGACGTCTCTTGTCGACATAACTCTTCTGTCGGGATTGGGTGGTCTTAAGGATGTTGTGAACTTTCTCTTCGGCTTCTCTTAGGATGTCGGGTCCGAAAATCTGACTCTCTCCTACTTTCGACCAATTCAACGGGGTACGACACTTGCTTCCATTCATAAACTCAAATGGGGCCATTTGCAAACTGGCTTGATAACTATTATTGTATGAGAATTCTGCAAAAGGCAGAAACTCTTCCCATTTTGATCCATATTCCAACACACAAGCTCTCAACGTATCTTTGAGTATCTGGTTTACTCACTCCGTTTGTCCATCAGTCTGCGGGTGATAAGCTGTGCTGAAACCAGTCTGGTTCCTAACCCTTCTTGGACTTTTTTCCAAAATCTCGAGGTGAACTGGGTTCCTCGACCCGACACAATGTTCTTGGGTACTCCATGCAAACTTACTATCCTAGCAATGTATAACTCTGCTAGCTTCGAACTCTGATAAGTGGTCTTGACAGGTAAGAAATGGGCTACTTTAGATAGTCTATCCACTATGACCCAGATAGAGTCATTTCCCCTACTAGATGTAGGCAAACTTTAACACCCCGTCCACTGGGCCCGGGGGGTGTCACTCCTGGTAGCTTAATAGGATATCTAGACTGGCCCCACAGACCAACACTAGTCTTTTCTGCGCACTTTGTCCTCACTCATGCGCACCCGGTTACCCACTTCCCGATCGGTCACCCATCCTAGAATTGCTCTAGGCCAAGCACGCTTAACCTTAGAGTTCTTTTCAAATGAGCTTCCGGAAAAGAAGTTGCAACTTGTTGGTATGGGTTTCCTATCAATCCTATTGAGCCATGCGCTAGGGTCTCACATACACCCACCCTTAGAAGATCGATGTCCTCGTTGATCAACCACAAGCCAGGAACGTCCCCTCTTAGCACATGTCTGTGCGTCCAGTGCCGGCACATGTGTCATGCCGTGTCCACTCCGGGCCACACGCGCCATGCACCACATGTCCACCACTGACCCGCACACACCCATGTAACCGCGAGGGTCGGCTCTGATACCACTTGTAACACCCCCGGTCACTCCGGACCGACGGCTGTCACTTCTGGGAGCTCAATAGGATCTCTAGACTAACCCCACAGACCAACACTAGTATTTTATGTGCACTTTGTCCTTACTCGTGCGCACCCGGTACCCACTTCTCGGTCGGTCACCCATCCTAGAATTGCTCTAGGCCAAGAATGCTTAACCTTAGAGTTCATTTCGAATGAGCTTCCAGAAAAGAAGTTGCAACTTGTTGGTATGGGTTTTCCTATCAATCCTATTGAGCCATGCGCCAGGGTCTCACAGAAACCGGTGATCAAATCCATTCCAACTGAATCCCATTTCCATTCTGGGATCTGCAATGGTTGCAGAAGTCCTTCGGGTCTCTGGTGTCCCGCTTTGAATCTTTGATAGATATCACATTTGGATATGTAGCTTACGATTTCTCTCTTCATCTTATGCCACCAAAATTGATCCTTCAAATCCTGATACATCTTTTTTCCTCCTGGGTGGATAGAATAAAGAGTATCATGGTCTTCTTGCAAAATACCTTGTTTCAAAACTGAATCTGTGGGCACACAGATTCGTCCTTTGTACCACAAAACTCCTTCGTCTTCGGTGAATCCGGGTACCTTTCCTGTACCGATACGATGTTTGATTCTGTCGATACTAGCATTTCCTTTCCGCGTCTCCTTGATCTGAGTGTTAAAAGTGGGTTGAAGTTCTATGCTAGCGAAAAATCCTTCACTAACTAGCTCCATTCGGAAATTTTCCATCTCCTCATGCAGACTTGGCTGGGCTCCTTCTATCATGGTGTTCAATCGACACGGCAATCTACTAAGAGCATCTGCTACCACATTGGCTTTGCTGGGGTCATAGTGAATGTCAAGATCATAGTACTTGATTAGCTCTATCCATCTCCTTTTCCTCATATTTAGCTCCTACTGAGTGAAAATATACTTCAGACTCTTGTGATCCGAATAAATCTCACAGCGATTACCCATGAGCTAATGCCGCCATGTATTCAAGGCTAAAACTATGGCTACTAGTTCGAGGTCATGGGTAGGGTAATTCTGCTCATGTTGCTTCAGTTGTCAGGACAGATAGGATATGACTTTTCCTTCTTGCATCAGCACACATCTGAGACCAATCTTGGATGCGTCACAATACACATCAAAAGGCTTCGTGATATCCGGCATAATCAAGATTGGGGCTATAATCAATCTCTTCTTGAGCTCTTGAAAACTTGCTTCACATTTGTCCGTCCATTCAAACTTCTTATCTTTCTTCAACAATTGGGTCATGGGTCTTGCGATGCTCGAGAATCCTTCTACGAACTTGCGGTAATATCCCGCTAATCCGAGAAATGCGCGAACTTGGGTTTGAGTGGTTGGGGCTTGCCATTCTTTAACATCCTTAACCTTGGCAGGGTTGACAGCAATTCCTCCTGCGGACACGATATGTCCTAGGAATCCTACTTCCTTTAACCAGAACTCACATTTGCTAAACTTGGCATAAAACTAATGCTCTCTAAGGGTTTCAAGGATGGTCCTTAGGTGTATCTAATGTTCTTATTATGATTTGGAATAGATCAGAAATTCATCGATGAAAACAACACAAACTTATCCAGGAAGTTCATAAAAATCTTATTCATGAGGTTCATGAAATAAGCGGGGGCATTGGTTAATCCAAAAGACACGACATTGTACTCATACAATCCATATCTGGTGGTAAAGGCAGACTTTGGAATATCCGTTGCATGAATCTTGAGTTGATGATAACTAGTTCTAAGATTAATCTTAGAAAACACTTTGGCATCGGTCAACTAGTCAATCATATCTTCTATCTTCGGTAGTGGGTACTTGTCCTTAATGGTGACATCGTTCAGCTTCCGATAATCCATGCACAAACGGTAACCTCCATCTTTCTTATCCACAAACAAGACAGGTGATCTCCATGGCGACGCACTTGGTTGAATCAGTCCTATCTCCAGCATAGCATCTAGTTGCTTCTTTAGCTCCACTAATTCAGACAGGTTCATACTATAAGGTCTCTGAGCTATGGGTCCAGTTCCAGGGATTAGTTCATTGATAAACTCGATATCCCGATCTAGGGGCATACCGGGAATTACATCTAGGAATACGTCAGGGTATTCACAGACTACTCTAACTTGGTCAATGGTTAGTTGGGCTAGACTCTTGTTGCACTTGAATTGACGGGGCAATGTCTCAGATACATGCTCTACTGATGCTCCAGTGGTACTAGTCATGGTAATGGCTTTCTTGGCACAGTCGATTAATACTTTATGTTTTGACATCCAATCCATTCCTAATACTACTTCCAAACCTTTGGTTCCAAGTACTATTAGATTAGCATAAAAAACTATTCCATGGATTCTGATAGGTACGGCCTTGCAAATTTGTCTAGCTTTGGTGGTTGAACTAGGTATTTGAACTATCATAACATTCTTCAATTTTGTTGGTTGAATGTTACTAGTGCATGCAAATTCTTCTATAACAAATGAGTGCGATGCTCCAGAATCAAACAACACTCTTGCAAGTACTGAGTTAACAGAAAACATACCCAGCACGACATCTTGCGCTTCATGGGCTTCTTCAACATTCATGTGAAACAGACGGCCATTGCGGTTGAGTGAGTTCCCTGGGGCAAATCTCCTTCCAGGCTGAACATGGCGCTGCTATTGAGCTGCTGCATTTACGTTGGCTGCTGCAAGCTTCTTGGGGCACTCGTTGTAGTAATGACCCTTGACTCCGCATTCAAAACAAGTAACCTGAGACTTGTCTTTTCCTACAATAGGCACTGCATTGCTTCCAGTCCTTGGGGCAGTATTGGTGTTGTTGGGGTTGTTGTTGTTGGACTTGGGCGGTGCACGGTTAAATTGTTGGAGTTGTCGGGGTTGTTGTTGTGGTTTCCTCCGGGCCTTGGGTTTCCTCCTCCATGGTTGGGATAGTTTGGACGGGTGATAGCGGGTCTATTGTTTCTCGGGGCATATCCTGCATACGGGTTGGGGCGATACTTCGGGGTATGGTGGGATCCTGGTTGATTCATGTCACATCCCAAAATTCTCCAAATTTTGAAATGTGAAAAATAAATAAACAAAAGAAATAATTGTTGAAATTTAGGGTGAAAAGAAACTTTTGCTTCTAAATGGAAACATCAAAACCCTACTTGAACAAAATTTGAATAGGTAAACAACAAACAAATAGTCCAAAGATCAAATGCATTCATTCATGGAAAGAATCTTGAATTTAAAGCACTTGGGAAAAATAAACCAAAACCCTAAACCCTAAAGAAAGAAATCATATCCAAGATATCTCCAAGACTATGGCTTTTTCCCATATCAAAATTTAGCAACAAACAATTATAAATGATCAAAAATGGTAAACAAAATATTATAAAACCATGGAAATTGGTTTCACTAAATTTGGAGCCATAGATAAAAACTTATGAATTTAATAAGATAAAAGAAAGTAATTTCCAAAGCTAACAAAGCTCCTAACTAAAAACAATACCAAATTGTGATCAAAATAATCTCAAAAGGATTTAAAAAGATAAACAAATATTAAATAAAATTTTACAAAGTGGAATCACCAATTTTGGAACTATAAATAAAAAGATATGAATTTTTAAGACAAAGAAAGAAATAATTAAATAAGAAATAATTGCAAAGATAATTAAATCTTGAATTAAATCCATAAAAAATGGAATAAAAGTTTACTGAATAATAAAAATAAATAAAAGATTATTTAAATAAAATTATATGGGTTTATGAACCATATTAAGTTTTATTTAAATAAAGACAAATGCCTAATTTAAATAAATAATAAATCATAAGAGAATATTTGAAATATTCTAAAATGGACTTTTAAACACATTAATAAAAAATATAAACCTACTGAAATAGTTCTGAAAAGGTTTGATAAAAATTTAAAATCAAATAGAAGTATGAATCATTTGAATTGAATTAAAACAGAAATCAGAAATGAAAAAGGAAAAAACAGAGAAGAAAAAATGGAAAACGACCCAGCCCAACGAGCTAGCCCAACCCCTGGCCCAACTACAGCCCACCCGGGCCACTCTTCTCCCTCCCCCACAAACTTTTCTCACCGCAGCCTGTACCCACACCCCCTCTGTCGAAATGGTTCCACGCCACGTCAGCATCATCGTTCTCACCCGCGCGCCTGACCCATTCTTCCCCTTTCTCCTCTGTCATTTCTGGCCAGGGTTTAATCGCATCAATTCGCCTTAATGTGCGCATGATTCCCTCCAGCGATGAAGCCTTCTTAATCGCCTCCCTCTCCTCTCTGTTTTCCCCTACTCTCCCGCACACGAATGCCCCCAGGCTGCTCAAATTGCTGGCTCGAAACCCCACTGCTCCGACGTGCTCCGGCACCAATTTTGGCCAGCCCAGACCGCACCCCTTGCCCTAGCTCACGCAGACTTGTTCGCCAACCTCATGCACATCTGCCAGCACCCTCCGCTTGCTCGTGTGTGCCCTAGAACCTCGCCTTGGTCAAACGTCTGAGCACCACCGACAACAAGCTCGACTCCGGCGACTTCTCCTGGTAAACCCTAGCCTCCCCCTTTTCTCTGGTTGATGCTCGTACCTTCACCTCTCTCTTGAGCATCTAATGCCTCTCCCTTTTGTCTTCGCATGCCTCATAGCCTCGCCCCTGATGATGACAGTACGTGCCCGATGACGAGCACAACTCCGGTGAGCAATTGTTGTCACGTCCGTGCGCCCCTTTGCCAGCTGCGGACGCGTTGAGCTTCTTCACGCTCCTGCGAACCCGGTGAGCCCCTCCTTTCCTCCTCTTGTTTCCTGGAACGCCGGACCACCGTAGATAGCACGTGCCACCGCTCACTGTCGCTAGTGCCACCCATCTATGGTCAGCTGCTCTTGATCGTTGGATGTCATAGACTTCCTGCTGTCCATCATCCTGGTAGTCCTCCTCATAGTCTGGCCATAGGAATAGCCAGGGACAAAGCCATGAGTACTCTTTAAGTACTCGCAAACTAATACTAACAAGTAAGGTAGTTCGAGTAGGAATCCTAAGCTCTAGGTTGATTTGCAAAAAGCCAGGTTTATCTCTAACTGAGTTTAGAAGTAAAGAAAACTAACTTAATGTTTTACAACACCTAAGTGGGAACTTAGTTTTCATGTTCACAACCCTGTTGTGGTCAAGTCAAAATAATAGTTCATTTCATAAGTCATTTTGAAAACATCTGACGACGAAACAGTATGGCCACTCCAACTGTCCATAACCGCGGACGCGGCTATTCGAATAGTTTTACACTCTGCAGAGGTGGTACACTTTCACCACAACATTCGATACATCCGTCAGGAACAATCCTGAATCATCATACTTAGTACGTGGATAATCAATCCTAACATTTCAATTACACACCCTAGTATAGGTACCTCCCCTATGAGTTTGTCCTCCCAACCATGACCATCTGTCATCTTGGCAACTGCACAGGTGGACAATCATCACGAGGTAGCCTCAGCTCAAACCTCTTCTGCAAGGGAACCCATACTAAGACATATAAACTTCTAGTCAAGCCCTACCCAATTCGGGTATTGTGGTTGTACGGTAAAATTGGAATGGTATCACATTCGAACCCAACCATCAGTTTTTAAAAAGGTCTAAGGCTTGCCTCAACATTTTCATCATCAAATCATCTGGTGTTCATAACACATGTCAAAACATTTCACTAGAATGACTCATCATTCCAAGGTTTTCATAATCATTTTCACCAAGTATTCCCATCTAAAGTGATCAACTTTTATGCTTAGCACTAGCCACTAAAATTGAGGGTAATCACTAATGAGGGTTGCTAATCAAATGTGACTACCCAAATCTAGTCTCATGCCTCAGTATGACATCTAGTTCTAACTACTTCGGCCAAGTTTTATGCTCTTTATGCTATTTATACTATCTTTCCAAAACTCACAAAACACTAACTAAAAGTGATAAAGAACTTTGATAAAGAAATAAAAGAATAAGGCTTGCTAGTAAAACTGGGATTTGGTATAATCAAGGTTGCATAACCAAAGCATGCCTAATGCATTGCATAGGTTATCTTGTAGGGTTAGGCTTGCAAGTAGGACTTGCATGGTTTAGCTTAGCTTTCCTTGTGTGGTGTAGTGGTTGAAGTTTTATTCTTATTCTTAGTACTCCTCCTCGTAGCCTTGGTCGGTACTAGTGTCTATTAATAAATACAAGGTACACAATCAGCAAACAATACTTAACTATCTATATTTAGCACACAAAGGTTCAAACTAGATGATCTAGCATCATCACAATCATCACATGAAATAAAGACCTAGTCTTATTTATTTTATTTTAGAAAAGTAATTTCTACTCACTCAAAACTACTTAAGATTTAATATTCTCCAATTAAAATATGGGATCATGTTGACACATTTCATCACCACATATTATAATACTTGGGAGTGTGATTTAAAGTGGTTGTCATATTTTATAAAGTTTAACATTACTATTTTAAATAATTAAAGTGACTAGAAATGCCTATGTAGCATTCTTTTAATACTAGTCCAAGATCACTGCAAGTAATCCTAAATATTTTTACACATTCAGAAAGATCTTGTCAAATGTGATTTTTGCGAGTTGGAATCAACTCAAAAGCATTTATGGTTGATTTTTGAAAAATATTTGAATGTAGAAAAGTCTCTGTCTTGTTATTTTTGCTATAGGTGATCTATAATTTTAAATGGTTTGAATCCAATGGGCTTGGATTGATAATTTCAATACCTTTCTAACCAAATTGGTTTCATGCAATTTGGTTTAGTAAAACTCTTTGAATTCATTTTTGAATCTACTCAATGAACTAGAGTTTCAATTAAATGGAAAAAGATTGTTTAAATCTCTGGGCTACGCGCAGGAAAGTTACTGGGCCGACCCAACAACATAGCACGCGCGTAGCGGGCTACTGACAGGGGGGTCCAGGTGTCAGGGGCTCAGTCTAAGCGGAGGTGTATGTTTCAATATGGGACCTACGATTAAAACAAGATCTACGGCTCACGTTCGTCGTCTCCGTTGAACAGCTCCGATGAGACTGAACCCTAACAGCGATGGTGGGGGTACGCGGCGGCTTACCAGGGATCTAGCTAGGGTCGGCGATGGGGGCGAACAACGTTGTCAACAACGGCGGTTCGAACGGTGGTCACGGCAGCTCCCGGGGTGGCTCCAATCAACGGCACCTCTCCTCTACAGAGGCGGACTCCGGCAAAATTCTGGCGGGATGAAGCTCTCCTTGCTCTAGGGAAAGGTGTGGGGTGGTTCTGAGAGATAGGGGTGTGAGATGGTGTGGAGAATGAGGGCTGGGGTGGACTCTATACACCAGCGAGAGGGGTAGTGCGACATGATCAGTCTCCTCCGGCGACATCAGTACAACGATCTACGAGCATGGCGAAGGGCGTAGGTCGGTGCGGTGTCTCCTGGCGATCATCACTGGCTTAATGGAGCGGCACGGGGCGATCGAGAATGGCCGGAATGGTTTGACGCTCTGCGCGGCACCGACGGTGTTTTAGTGAGTGTTCTGGTCACATGCTTGGTAGTCTGAGGTTGCTTGGGTTTGGCAAGGTGAATTGGTTTGGTAGGTTTTTGAGAAATGGCTATCTTAGTATCTATTAAGGATTCAATTTTAAATTGTCCTTTAAAATAGATTAGGAATTTGTTTCTGTTGGTTTGTAAAGTGGGATTGGGTTCATTGTTAATTCGTCTAGCAAGGGGTGAAAAGAATTGGATTTGTTTCTGTTAGAAAACTTGGAATAGGAATACTCAAAGTGGTCTAGTGGTTAACTTGGGTCAAAATGACCATTTGCTTATATGTCTTATATTTGATTTTCTCTTTATTTGATTCTGCTTGGAAATGATCTAGATGATATTGCTTTCATCTTTAAACCAATCCTTATCATTCATAGCAATCAATCATGGCATTGCAAGCATTCATGCATTAATCAAACACACATATGCATTCATATTGATTTTAATAACAAAAGTTTTTGTTAACCCTAAACTTGGGTGATTGGAACTTGATAATCTTGATTAATATTTTTGGGATGTTACAGAATGCCTCACAGCATCATAACCGACATCAGCTTGAACTTCACCTAAAAGGAGTTCTGAGACTTCTGCGAAGACCTCGACATCAACCTCACATACACCTCTGTGTCACATCCGCAGACGAACGGGTAGGTCGAAAAGGCTAATGGTCTCGTCGGCAACGACATCAAGAAACGTCTTCTATGCCCACTCGGAAGGTTGGTAGGAGCCTGGGCGGATGAGCTACCCTTCGTCCTCTAGAGCCTATGCACAACGCCAAATAGCTCAACTGGCTACACGCCCTTCTTCATGGTACACAGAGCCGAAGCTATGCCGCCTTCCGAGGTATGCTACAAGGCCCCATGGGTCGTCGCCTATAGCGAAGACGAATCATCGGCTGCACTCGAAGACACCGTCGTAACGCTAGACAAAGCTCGCGACCTTGCCACAACCCGTTTGACGGTGTACCAACAAAGTCTCTGCAACTAGCACAGTCGTCGGCTGCGCCCAAGGTCCTTCGTCGAAGGAGATCGACCTCGTCCTGCGACTCAAGCAGAAGGGGAACCTAAAGCTCAAATCACCCTGGAAGGACCCTACATAGTCACCGAAGTAATTCCAGGTGGCCTACCGCCTAAAGGAGGCCGAGTCTAGAGTCGAATACTCCAACCCCTGGAACGTCGCACAACTGCGACGCTTTTACCCTTAGTTGTCTTTCACTTTCAATAAGACTATTCAGCGAAACACTGTACTTCCTACATTATGATGAATAAAAGCTAAGTCTCTCCAAATTTTTGTCTCTTGGATACATTTTACATCGTTAAATATACTCGGGGGCTGCGCCTCACCTTACGACTTCGTCAATTGACAACCACAATGCATAAACCCTGAGTAGCTGACCACGTCAGGCTAACGAAAAGGACATGCAAAACTCATAGTAAACAATGCACTACGTGCCGAAATATACAAGTTTACAAGGGCACCAAAGCCCACTCGATAATATACATACTCTACATAGTTATTTTTACTATTCGCAGGACTCAGCTATGTTGGAGTAGGACGTTCGTCCGTTCCTCGAAGACATCTACTGTCTCCTCAGCATATTGTGCCATCGCGGTGTAATGTAGATGCATGTCCCACGTCATACCATCTGGAGGAAGGGGTGGCCCAGCTGCTATCTCCGCCAGGTCAACGTCGTGACGATGAAGCCGAATGAGCGCTAGAGCCGCCTTCACACCTCCCACCAGCTAATGATGCACAATCTCCTTCACAGCGTCCACATCACGAAATTTTCCCAGCAAGCGTAGGAAGCTAGTAGGAGCCGTCTCCAAAGGAAACATCAGGGCCCAGATAGCCGCGAGTGATGATCTTGCATGCTTCAGCACCCGAAGCACTTGGTGGACGTGTTCTTGAACCGTCGCAACAACAGTCGCCTGGTCGCGATCCATCCAGAAGAAGCCTCCGTCCTCTAACTCTTGTTCCATTAAGCAACTCAGCCGAATCGCAACACGCTCCTTCTCTTCCTTCCGAAGAAGATTCACAACTATATGCAAAAGTAGTAGATGAGAATACATGAAGGTTAGGTACAGTCGAAAAGAAAAGAAGCTCACGGTAACCTACACTAGAGTTGCTCGCCGATGCGCCAAAATTCCTCAAGGATGAATTCCTCTCTCGCAACGGCCCATTCGGTCTTGGACTTCCAAACGTCCGCATGGCCACGGATCATGAGAACATACTTCTCCAGTCTTCGGATGCGATCGCGTAGCAGAGGCAGCTGCAATGTCTCACTCATCAGTGGACGGGCACTAATCAAGGTAGGAGGTGCGGTCATCGGTTCAGCATTCGAAGGACCCTAAGAGTGCACAGGTGACAGAGCATAAAAATCAAGGCAATTGACAACAGTCAAACAATGTAGGTTTCGCAGCATAGAAAACAAAAATTTTCCTACGATGTGAACTATATACCAAGATCTATCTACTAGATACAAACAACGGGCGGATGTATATCCGTAGAGAACATACCCTTGAAGACCGACAAAGCTTAACGAGTTCAACTCGTGGTTGATGTAGACGATCTCTTGCCGATCTCAAGATCGAGAGGAAGTCCTAGCGCCGCAAATCAGCAGCGCATCCGTGCTCGCACACACGTTCGAGGCACCGAGCAACCTCCGCCTACTCGCTCCAGCGATGCAGCGGAAGCACAACTCTTTCTTGCCGAATAGCCACCGGGAACATGTATCTCGCTAGTCCGAGACCATGGGGGATAAATTCTAGAGGGGGAGAGAGATCCTTCACGAGGAGGTGTGAGAGACAAGTGAGGAGGGGGGCTCCTTTTATAGGAGGAGGGGGGGAACCCCAAGGGGGTGGCCGGCGCATGGGGCTGCCCCCTTGCCCTCCCCTCTTCATGTGGGTGGACACTCCACTCACAAATCTCCTTTAAATTCCCTCCACTCAAAAGTCCACTCAAATTCCCATTAAATTTCCACCAAATTTAATGCAAACTCTCATTAAATAAAACTCTTTTATTTTATTCAGAATTTTGTCAATTACTTTAATGAAAAACATTCACAAATAACCCCATGCTAGAATTCTATTTCACATGCATAACCACTTTATGCAATTTCACCCGAAAACCTGTTTCGGTATCTAGTGAAATAAATTCCTGCGCTTGTTCATTCTTTCGGCATGAAACATTTTCTCCAATTGGATGTCGGTGTCTCTTAAGTGTGTCACCCTACGGTTCGTGAATAATGCGGACATGATCGAGACCCCTCTCGGATCAATAATCAGAAGCGGGATCTGGAGACCCATACTGACTCCCACACATTCAACGATGACTTTCTTGTGATCGTCGGAACCTTTTACGCTAGTATCTTAATCCCTTTGTTTCATGATATATTACATGTCCGAGATTCGATCATCGGTATCTCCATACCTAGTTTGATCTTGTTACCGACATGCACTCTTTTCTCGTTCCTGTGATATAACATTCTAGTGATCAAATCACTTGCTTGCAAGCTAATCAATGTGATATCATCGAGAGGGCCCAGAGTATATCTATCCGTCATCGGGATGAACAAATTCCACTCTCGATCCATGAGCCTCAACATAACACTTTATTAGTTCTGAATCCATCTTTATAATCACCCTGTTACGGTGTGACGTTTGATGTTATCAAGAAACTCTTCCGGTGTTAGTGATTGACATGATCTCATGGTCTAAGGATTAGAATCACTTCGTAAGTTGTTATAGCAATATAAACTCAATGACTTTGATCGTAATGCTATACTTCGGATGAATGTTCATCACACCATTACACTAATGTTGTGATCCCGTTATTAACAACATCCAATGTCCATGATCAGGAAACCTTGATCATCTTGTTAATCAACGAGCTAGTTTATGAGAGAGGCATAACTAGGAACTTTCTGTTTGTTTATTAAACACACATGTATTAACATTTCCGTATTAATACAATTATATCATGCAAAATAAAAATCTATCATATACTTGGAATACACATAATAAACACTTTATTATTGCCTCTCAGGGCATATTCCCTTCAGTCTCCCACTTGCACTAGAGACAATAATCTAGTTACATAGTGATAAATCTAACACCCATTGAGTTCTGGTGTTGATCATGTTTTGCTCTAGGGAGAGTTTTAGTCAACGGATCTGCTACATTGAGATCCGTATGTACTTTACAAATCTTTATATCTCCATCCTTGACATGCTCGCGGATGGAGTGAAACCGGCGCTTAATATGCTTGGAATGCTTGTGAGACCTTGGCTCTTTGGCATTAGCAATGGCACCATTGTTGTCACAATAGATCACCATTGGGTCCAACGCGTTTGCCACCACTCCTAGTTCGGATATGAACTCCTTCATCCAAACTGCTTCCTGAGCCGCTTCTGAAGCAGCAACATATTCGGCCTCCGTTGTTGATCCCGCTACCACAGGTTGTTTGGAGCTCCTCCAACTAACCGCTCCGCCATTCATGAGAAATACGTATCCGGATTGAGACTTAGAGTCATCCGGATCGGTGTCAAAGCTAGCGTCGACATAACACTTAGCGACGAGCTCTTCTTCACCTCCGTATACAAGAAACATATCCTTAGTTATTCGTAAGTACTTAAGGATATTCTTGACCGCTATCCAGTGTTTCGAACCTGGATCCGATTGGTACCTACTAGTCAAACTAATAGCATGTGCCACATCCGGTCTTGTACATAGCATGGCGTACATTATAGAGCCTATGGCTGAAGCATAGGGGACTTTGTCCATTATCTCTCTTTCTTCCGCCGAAGCCGGACTTTGAGTCTTACACAATGTCTTGCCTTGCAACATAGGTAAGAACCCCTCTTACTTCCGTCCATTTTAAACTTCTTTAAAATCTTATCAAGGTATGTACTTTGCGATAGCCCTATTAGGCGCCTAGATCTATCTCTATAGATCTTTATGCCTAATATGTATGACGCTTCACCTAGGTCCTTCATTGAAAATTTGCTGTTTAGATAACTTTTAACACTGTTTAAAAGATCTATATCATTTCCGATCAATAATATGTCATCCACATATAATATCAGAAATGCCACATTGCTCCCACTCACTTTCTTGTAAATACAAGCTTCTCCATAAGTTTGGACAAATCCAAACTCTTTGATCACCTCATCAAAGCGGAGATTCCAACTTCGTGATGCTTGCTTCAATCCATAGATGGATCGCTGAAGCTTGCACACCTTGTTAGCATCCTTAGGATCGACAAAACCCTTTGGTTGTATCATATACAACTCTTCTTCAATATTACCATTGAGAAACGCGGTTTTGACATCCATCTGCCATATCTCATAATCGAAATATGCAGAAATTGCTAACATAATCCTAACTGACTTTAGCATCGCTACGGGAGAGAAAGTCTCATCGTAGTCAACTCCTTGAATTTGTCGAAACCCCTTTGCGACAAGTCGAGCTTTATAGATGGTCACATTACCATCAGCATCAGTTTTCCTTTTGAAAATCCATTTGTTCTCCACGGCCTTTCGGTCGTGAGGTAATTCCACCAAGTTCCAAACTTGATTTTCATACATGGATTCCATCTCGGATTTCATGGCTTCTAACCATTTGTTGGAATCCGGGCTCATCATCGCTTCTTCATACGTCGCAGGGTCATCATTTTCATCAACCATGAAATTCATGACAGGATTTCCGTACAGCTCGGGAGCTGCACGCGTCCTGTTTGACCTGCGAGGTTCGGTAGTACTCTCTTTCGGAGTTTCATGATCATTATCATTAGTTCCCTCTTCAACAGGTGGAGCCAACTCCGGAACAACTTCCGGCGCTGCACTACTCGCCATACTTTGAAGAGAAGGTTCCACAACCTCTTCGAGTTCTACCTTTCGACTACTCACACCTTTCGCGAGAAACTCTTTCTCTAGAAAGGATCCATTCTTGGCAACAAAAACCTTGCCCTCGGATCTGTGATAGAAGGAATACCCAATAGTTTCTTTAGGGTATCCTATGAAGACGCATTTTTCCGCTTTGGGTTCGAGTTTATCCGGTTGAAGTTTCTTCACATAAACATCGCATCCCCAAACTTTAAGAAATGACAGCTTAGGTTTGTTTCCAAACCACAATTCATACGGTGTCTTTTCAACGGATTTAGATGGTGCCCGATTTAAAGTGAATGCAGCAGTTTCTAGTGCATAACCCCAAAATGACAACGGCAAGTCCGTCAGAGACATCATAGATCGAACCATATCTAATAAAGTACGATTACGACGTTCCGACACACCATTTCGCTGTGGTGTTCCGGCAGGTGTGAGTTGTGAAACAATTCCACACTCTTTCATGTGAGTGCTAAACTCGTAACTTAGATACTCACCTCCACGATCGGACCGTAGAAATTTGATCTTTATATTACGATGATTTTCCACTTCATTCTGAAATTCCTTGAACTTTTCAAAGGTTTCAGACTTGTGTTTCATCAAGTAGATATAACCGTATCTACTCAAATCATCTGTGAAAGTAACAAAATAACGATATCCACCTCGCGCCGACACACTCATTGGACCACATACATCAGAATGTATGATTTCCAATAAATCTGTCGCCCGTTCCATTGAACCGGAAAACGGCGTTCTAGTCATCTTGCCCATAAGGCATGGCTCACATGTATCAAATGATTCATAATCAAGTGATTCCAAAAGTCCATCCGAATGGAGCTTCTTCATGCGTTTAACGCCAATATGACCTAGACGGCAGTGCCACATATATGTGGATATATCATCATTAAGTTTAATCCTTTTAGCATCAACATTATGAATATGTGTAACATTATCATCGAGATCTAATAGAAATAAACCATTCATCATCGGTGCATGACCATAAAAGATTTCATTCATATAAATGGAACAACCATTGTTCTCGGATTTAAATGAATAACCACTTCGCATCAAACACGATCCAGATACAATGTTCATGCTCAGTGCAGGCACCAGATAACATTTATTCAAGTTTATAACTAATCCCGACGGAAAGTGGAGAGGCAGCGTTCCGACGGCGATCACATCAATGCTTGATCCATTGCCGACATGCATCTTGACCTCACCCCTTGCTAGCGGTCGCTTGTTCCGCAGCCCCTGATTCGAGTTACAAATATTAGCAACTGAACCGGTATCAAATACCCAGGTGCTACTGCGAGCACTAGTCAAGTACACATCAATAACATGTATATCATATATACCTTTGTTTGCCTTGCCGACCTTCTTGTCTGCCAGATACTTGGGGCAGTTGCGCTTCCAGTGGCCAGTCCCCTTACAATAGTAGCACTCGGAATCAGACTTAGGTCCAACTCGGGGTTTCTTTTCTGGCGCGGCAACAGGCTTTCCGCCCTTACTTCCCTTCCATTTTCCCTTCTTGTCTTTCTTGAAACCAGTGTTCCTATTGATCATCAACACTTGATGTTCCTTTTTGATCTCCACTTCTGCAGTTTTAAGCATTGACAGAAGCTCGGGGAGAGACTTCTTCATGCCTTGCATATTATAGTTTATCACGAAGCTCTTATAGCTAGGTGGCAGAGACTGCAGAACACGATGGATGCCTAAGTCAATGGGAATCGATATTCCCAAGGACACAAGCTTATCGGCGTAACCTGACATCTTGAGTACATGCTCACTAACGGAGCTGTGCTCTTCCATCATGCAGCTAAAGAACTTTTCTGAAGCGTTGTACCTCTCTACAGCAGCATGTGTGTCGAAAATCATTTTCAACTCACCCATTGTATCAAATGCATTGCTGTTTTCGAAACGCTTTCGAAGTTCCGGCTCTAGCCCATACAATATGCCGCAATGAACTAAGTTGTGGTCCTCCTGACGAGTCTGATAGACATTCTTTTCTCGTCAGGGGCATCATCTAAAGGTGGGGGGCCTAACGGCGCTTCTAGCACATATTGCTTTTGTGCAGCAGAGAGGAGAATCCTTAAATTCATGGCCCATTCGGTAAAGTTGCTACCGTTCGTTGCTAGTTTCTCTTTCTCCATGAACACATTGAAATTAAAAGCAGGTGGTGCCATCTACAACAGAATTTGTAAAGTTTAGACTAAGTGTATGATAGATTGAGTTCAACTAACCTATATTACGAATGAACTCCCACTCAAAAACGACATCCCTCGTGCCTTTTTGGTGATTACATGAACCAAATCCACTACACCAAGTCTGATCATCACGTGAGTCGGTATAGCTTCAAAGGCGAGCATCAAATGGGCATCATATCAACTATATGACTCATGCTTAACCTTTCGGTCCGTGTTCCGAGGCCATGTCTGTACATGCTAGGCTCGCCAAGTTAGAACCTTAGTATTCGCGTGTGTAACTGTTTTACACCCAAAATATGGTCGTGGATCCAAGAACACCCGATCATCACGTGATGTCTTGGAGCGACGAAAACATAATCGGTGCATACTAAAGGAAGAACACATTCTTATCTTGATATTTAAATGAGGGATCATCTTATTATGCTAACAAAGCGCTAAACAAGCAATATAAGATGCTATCAAACATCATATGTTTATTAGTGAAATTATATGGTTCCCGCAGATGATCTCTATCATGTGCATCGTGGTATGATCACTATCATACCTATATGTGTAAATCCAAGGTCTATGGATTTTACACGCTATGTGTGTTGTAAGAGTATCATCTCATACTTCTACTTACAACACTACCATATCATAACACTAGCCCAGCAACAATCTAAACTAGACGCCTCTAATTTATCCATTGCAAGTTTTACGTGGCTTAGGGCTTTCGAGATAGAACCGTTCTTACCTACGAACATGAACCACAACGAGGATAATCAAATTGTTGAAAACTCGCTTGAAAAATAGATATTGACTATAGTAGGAGAGACAGACACCCGCTAGCCACTTATGCAAACTAGTTGCATGTCAAGCGTGGAACAGGTCTCATGTGCGAGGACATGTAAAGTTTGTCCGGGCCGCTTCATCCCACTATGCCACCAATATCCAAAATTACAACAAAGGAGCAACAACATGATCATCATCGCCCACATACTCATATGTGTACTACCCGTGTAAAGTATCTACGCATAGATCCGGCTCTGATACTACTGTAGGGTTCGCAGCATAGAAAACAAAAAATTTCCTACGATGTGAACTATATACCAAGATCTATCTACTAGATACAAACAACGGGCGGATGTATATCCGTAGAGAACATACCCTTGAAGACCGACAAAGCTTAACGAGTTCAACTCGTGGTTGATGTAGACGATCTCTTGCCGATCTCAAGATCGAGAGGAAGTCCTAGCGCCGCAAATCAGCAGCGCATCCGTGCTCGCACACACGTTCGAGGCACCGAGCAACCTCCGCCTCCTCGCTCCAGCGATGCAGCGGAAGCACAACTCTTTCTTGCCGAATATCCACCGGGAACATGTATCTCGCTAGTCCGAGACCATGGGGGATAAATTCTAGAGGGGGAGAGAGATCCTTCACGAGGAGGTGTGAGAGACAAGTGAGGAGGGGGGCTCCTTTTATAGGAGGAGGGGGAACCCCAAGGGGGTGGCCGGCGCATGGGGCTGCCCCCTTGCCCTCCCCTCTTCATGTGGGTGGACACTCCACTCACAAATCTCCTTTAAATTCCCTCCACTCAAAAGTCCACTCAAATTCCCATTAAATTTCCACCAAATTTAATGCAAACTCTCATTAAATAAAACTCTTTTATTTTATTCAGAATTTTGTCAATTAATTTAATGACAAACATTCACAAATAACCCCTTGCTAGAATTCTATTTCACATGCATAACCACTTTATGCAATTTCACCCGAAAACCTGTTTCGGTATCTAGTGAAATAAATTCCTGCGCTTGTTCATTCTTTCGGCATGAAACATTTGCTCCAATTGGATGTCGGTGTCTCTTAAGTGTGTCACCCTATGGTTCGTGAATAATGCGGACATGATCGAGACCCCTCTCGGATCAATAATCAGAAGCGGGATCTGGAGACCCATACTGACTCCCACACATTCAACGATGACTTTCTTGTGATCGTCGGAACCTTTTACGCTAGTATCTTAATCCCTTTGTTTCACGATATATTACATGTCCAAGATTCGATCATCAGTATCTCCATACCTAGTTTGATCTCGTTACCGACATGCACTCTTTTCTCGTTCCTGTGATATAACATTCTAGTGATCAAATCACTTGCTTGCAAGCTAATCAATGTGATATCACCGAGAGGGCCCAGAGTATATCTATCCGTCATCGGGATGAACAAATTCCACTCTCGATCCATGAGCCTCAACATAACACTTTATTAGTTCTGAATCCATCTTTATAATCACCCTGTTACGGTGTGACGTTTGATGTTATCAAGAAACTCTTCCGGTGTTAGTGATTGACATGATCTCATGGTCTAAGGATTAGGATCACTTCGTAAGTTGTTATAGCAATATAAACTCAATGACTTTGATCGTAATGCTATACTTCGGATGAATGTTCATCACACCATTACACTAATGTTGTGATCCCATTATTAACAACATCCAATGTCCATGATCAGGAAACCTTGATCATCTTGTTAATCAACGAGCTAGTTTATGAGAGAGGCATAACTAGGAACTTTCTGTTTGTTTATTAAACACACATGTATTAACGTTTCCGTATTAATACAATTATAGCATGCAAAATAAACATCTATCATATACTTGGAATACACATAATAAACACTTTATTATTGCCTCTCAGGGCATATTCCCTTCAAACAAGACACTTATGTTTACATCGATAAACCACTATGTGGTAAAGTCATAATTGTCCAGCACGAGGAATTACATGCACGCTGGCAAAGCAAAATCAAATACTAGTAAGAAAACAACGACGCAGAAGGCCTAAGCAGCCACATTCAGAGCAACTTCCGACTCCGAGACCCTAGCCTTGGCTGCCCGTTGCCGCTCTAGCGCATATGTGGCCAGAAGTCGATATGCTTCGAGCCGAAATGCTTGCAGAAGGAGGCAAACGGAGCAAAAGATACCTCAGTGCCATCTGCTGCTGTCAGCATCCTGGAGGTGATCTGCGGAAGATCCAGCTGCGCACCATACACCATCGCCAGGCCCATGGTGGCACCCACACCCTTCTGAGCCATCTTTTAGCTCGTAGGGACATCACCTGCCAAGGCCTCCGCTAGGTAGTCGACATCGTCAAGAGCGATGGCCTTCGGGTTGATCTCCTTGTAGAAGCGGGCGAAGACCTCCTTGACCTTGCCTAGCGACTACACGGCAGAGCTGCAGCGATCTTCGATCGCTGAAATAGCATCTGCCATGGGATCTCCATTCTCCAAAATGATGCGATCAAACGCAATGCTAGTAGCATCTGCAAGATGCGGCAAAAAATTCGAATGAGACAAAGGAACCATACTAGAAGAAAAACAAGCTCAAGAAGAGGAATGTAGTGTCACTTACCGGACAGCGCTTTGGTAGCAGCCATAAGCTTCTCCGCCATGGCTTTCTCCTGAGACGCCGTGTCAGCTGCAAGCTGCTGCTCACAATCTTGGGCCTCCTGCTGGTGGCGCTGAAGGGCCTCCACGACATCCTTCGCCTTGGTCTCCTCTTGGTTGAGACTCTTTTCAAGTGCATTCAGCTTGCGGAGTGCCTCATTGTTCTTGTCTGCAACATTCAACAAGGAAAAGGTCAGTAAAACTAGTATTAATCAATACTCATGGATGACTAGATGAAATAGACGCACCTCAGAGTTGCTGAAGTTTTCCCTCCAAGGCAAGGTATTGATGGTCAAGGCGATTGAAGTCGTGGATGAAGGGTTGCAAACAGGAAACATGCAAAACCATATGAACAAAAGGGCTCGGGGGATTTCCCATGAGAAGATAGAAACTACTTACGTGGTCACCTAAAGACTCCGAGGGTTTAGCTTGCGTCTTCCGAGCAACAACAGCACGAGTCCTTGGCCTCAAGGAGCTCAAAGCTTCATCGTCAGAGTCGTCCACCGTCTTTGGGGAGGCAGCAACAACCTTTGACTCCCCATGTATCTCGTCAAGTTCCTCTTTGAAAGATTCATCTGAGGATTTTCTCCTAGAAGAACAGGAAATATTCCAGGCTAATCAACAAAACAGTAAGCTCATACTTAGCACAATGCAAATGCAAAGGTGACAGAAAACTCACGACGGGATGTCAAAGAGGTCGAAGATCGGCGTCTCCTTCTTCTTCTTCTTCTTGGCCGGTGGCTAAGGAGCCACGGCCTGGAGGGGAACAGCAGGAATGGCGAAGGTTGCACCTCCATCCCCAGTATGATGCTCAAGGAAGGCAGGTCCCCTTAGCGTTGGCAGCGTCGCCCCATCCAAAGTTTTGCTCCGGGACCTCTTTCGAGATAGCCCTTCGCTAGGCTCCGGGGCTTTCGTCGTTGGCGACTGCGCAGGGCGAGCATCAGATCAGATTCTGCGTCCCCACCATCAGGCGCAGCTATAAAATCTCAGGAAGAGGCGGAATCATGCCGCCCACATTAAACTCCTACGAATCAAGAAAAATGGAAACATGAGTCAAAGAATATTAGATAAGGGCACTTGAAAATGCATTACATGCAACCGTAAGATTCACCTGAGGGACTGATGTCTATGCACTTCTATTCTTGTAGACAGTTTTTGGGCCTCCAAGTGCAGAGGTTTGTAGAATAGCAGCAAGTTTCCCTGAAGTGGATCACCCAAGGTTTATCGAACTCAGGGAGGAAGTGGTCAAGGTATCCCTCTCAAGCAACCCTGCAATAAATATACAAGAGGTCTCTTGTGTCCCCAACACACCCAATATAGGTGCACTAGTTCAGCGAAGAGATAGTGAAATACAAGTGGTAACGGTGCCAGAAAATAGCTGATGGAGTGGAGAAGACTGGAAGCAAGCAAACATGCAACATATCTAGTAGCAAATGGTGTTTCAATGCTTAGAAACAAGGCCTAGGGATCATACTTTCACTAGTGAACACTCTCTCATATAAATATCCTCTCTTCATGATACTACTCTTAACTACTCTCCGGTTGGACACTCTAATCCATGGTACGGCTACAAAAGCACACCTCAAAGTCCACCGTTCCCAATCCAGATAACCCCACACTGTCACCTTGAGCGCTAGATGGTTCCAACAAACATCACAATTTCATAGAGACATCCAACTCCAAATATAACTCATAACAAATATTCAATCTAGCCAAAGTGCCACACACGGTATGCCCGCTATCACTTTCACACACGTGGGGAAAAGCATAGATCTATTAAAGCACAAAGAGTATTTATGTAGACTCAAGCCTAAGTGCCACCATGGCTTGCACGCTGTTACTTTCACACACATGGGGAGAGCAGAGATCTAATGAAGCACTTGAGTAGCAAGGTAGATCTACTTGATTACAAAGCAAATGACCACAAGATCATGCATAGAGAGAGAGATGAACACATAGCTACCGGTAGAGCCCTTAGCCTCGAAGGAGAACTACTCCCTCCTCATCATGGGAATTAGTAACGGTGATGGAGATGGTGGTGGAGATAGATGGAGATGGCTTCGGGGGCACTTCCCTGTCCCGGCAGGGTGCCGGAACAGAGACTTTCTGTCCCCCAAATCTCCCCTTCGGTGGCAACGGCACTGTGGAGGTTTTCGTGGATTTCCGCCAGATGATTTAGGTTTTTTGGGTCGGAGGCTTCTTATAGGCGTAGGAGTCAAGGTAGGTGGGGGAGCCAGGGGGCCCACACTCCCTGTGGGCACGGCCTAGGGTGGGACCGCGCCCACCTAGGGCGTGGCCACCCTGGTTTCCTCCTCCATCTCGTCTTTGATTTTCTATATCGCTCCCAGAAAAATATGAACTTTGGCTTTTGTCCCGTCCAATTCTGAGAATATTCATTTTTTAGCTTTCTGAAACCAAAAACAGCAGAAAACAGGCAACTGGCACTGTGGCATCTTGTCAATAGGTTAGTTCTAGAAAGTGTATAAAAGTACCTCAAAGTGTAGACAAAGCATAGCAAAGTGGATACTAAACAAGCATGGAACATCAAAAATTATAAATACGTTTCCGACGTATCAGGGACTTCCTTCTTGGCATGAAAGGGGGAAGTCATAGACTTCCCCGGTAGCTCCTCGTCGGCCTTATGCTTCAGCAGAGGTCGAAATGCTCGGTCGAGGTCAGCCAAGGACATCTCCTCTGTCAACACTCTCGTCGGGTCGCTGGCGCCAGAGTACAAGAACATCGGATGCGCCCTCGCTTGGAGAGGCTATACCCGATGCTTAAAGAAAGTGCGGATGATATCGACGCCACTGACCTCCTTTCCTCGCACCAGCTGGAGTTCCTCCACCCACTGGTACAGCTCATCCACCTCCGTGGATTCACCCTCCATGATGTCATTTGACCATGAGCGCTTTCTGGTGACCACCTTGCTGGAGTCGAAGGGGGCTAACCCATACTGTTGGCCGTCGAGCTTGATGTCGCGGATGTAAAACCATTTGTTCTGCCTTGCTAGACGGACTCGTAGACATAGAAGGAGAAGAATTGGACGGTGGGTCGGATAGAAATCCCGCACCGACCCAGTGGATAGATGCCACCAATACCAGACTGCCTCTTCAGAGAATACCGTTTTCTGAAGAGGCCGAAGTGTGGCTCGATACCGAGCTAGCACTCGCAAAGCGTGATAAAACACGCGATGTGAAGAACAGAGTTGGGAGACAACTGGTGGAGTTGTAGCCCATAAAGAAATAGAAGCCCACAAAGAAATTCGTGGGAGGCTGAGAAAGATCATGAATAACAAAGGCGTAAAACATAACCAAAAAACCTCACTGTGGGTCTGGAATTACCTCCTCACGGGGAAGGAGGGCGTAGCTATTATTCTGCGAGATGAGACCAGCCTCGCGCAGGCGGCGCAGGTCTGCATCCCTCATATGGGAGCGCCGCCACCGACCATCGGTGACACGACCAGTGGTGGAAGCCTTCTTGGTAGCGCCATCGGCGCTTGTCCCTGCCACAGCGGAGGAGGACTTCTTGGACTTTCCCATCTTGGCGGCCTGGCGCGCAACACGATGAGCACAAAGTAAAGAGGACGGAAAGCCACGCAGGACATCTAGTGCGCAATACGAGCGAGCTCTGGGAATGGTAGAAGCAGAGGAGATGAAAGAAAATGGCAAAGGGGAAAAATTACTTTGATCCCTTCATAGTATAAAAGGACGATGGATGAAGCAGAACCATTGATTCAAAATCCCGAACGCATGCCCATCATCACACCGTACATGTTTCACGAGCCACCCGAACTGTCGCAAGCACTTCGACCACTATGCACGGGAATCGAGGAGACGCCGTAATTATTGCGAAAATTACGCGTGAATAGTCAAATCCAGGTCAGAAAATAGGTCCCACGGTCATCCGTCATGTCGCTACTACTATCGCAGACGGTTGAGCTCACCAGGTGTCAGCAATGACATCATCAATTCAAAATCTAGCAATAGCTAGAAACTTTCGACTAAACAAAAGTACTTACTCGAGTCTACGACTCAACCAACTACTCGGGGCTACTCCTATCAGTAGTGCTGGCCGCGCACCTGAGAAATTGACATGGTGGAAACACTTCTTCGAAGAAATCTTCGAGTCCTTCGTCGAGTCTGTGACTCCATTATGGAATCCGGGTCTACTCCCAGAGAGAGCGCTGATCGCGCATTCGAAAAAGCATTGGTGTTGATGACATCCACAGATTTAAAGTCTCTGCTCGAGTCTACGACTTGAACAGACACTCGGGGATACTCCTATAGGGAGCGCTGGTTGCGCACCCTATGAACTATTCGGATGAGATCCTTCGGATCACATGTGACAAAAAAGGAAAGAAAAAAACACAACAAACAAATATTTTTGGCAAATTTGCTCGAATTAACGCCGAGAGAGATATCGTCTCCTTGGTCACCCAAAACACCTCCATGGTGATAAAATTTTGGATGATGTGTCTGCGACGCAAAGATAAGACCTATCGATATCATATGATGGCCTGGTATCACACCTGACTGCACTCTGTGAGTAACATACCATATCAACAGGCACGAAGAAAAATCCTGACGGACGTGGTGGGTAGTCAGCTTAAACACTAGAATTCGACTCCTATAAGACCTCAATGTCCTGAGTCAAATTATGCCAGCATTACTCCGGATTCGAGTCTAGGGACTCGAGTCTGAAGTGGATCATGTTGTTTTGTCCAAAGATAGTTAACTGACCCTGATCCGTCGGGCGAGTCACACACATGTATCAATAATCCCTATGAACTGACATATTCACCCGAAAACAGGTTCAGATGAGAAGCACCCAAAAGACTATAGAGTCTCCAATCGAATCTATGATTCGACTGAACACTTGGGGGCAATTGACATGGATATTCCCTATGGGTACCTCACATTGGTATACACGGTCTAGCCCAGTGAAGGACCACACGAAGACTTGCTACCCAAGGAGACTCTGAATGGCCCAAGCTCGATAGAAGTTCGACTCATTGGAGAACACGACATAGATATAGATAGAATTTTGAAGGGTGAAACCCTAACTTGTAACCAACTCGACCTACCCCGAGATATGGCCTCCCCATATAAAGGCTAAGAGGGCATGACAAGGAGGATCTCGACAACTCATACACACACCTCACGCCAGATTGCATCTATGCACCCCCTATAACCTTCGGTTCCGCCATAAATCAGTAATTAACAAGCAGGACTAGAGTTTTCCCTCTAGGTGCCTAAACCTGGGTAAACCTCGTGTCCCCTTGCTGCGTGTCTGTTAACCGTCTCATGATCTCTAGGATCCCCATCTTCTCCGAACCCAAGTCCTTAACAATGGGCATTGACAAGTTGAACCCTCGTCAGTGTTTTCTGTGATGAAATTCTCGGCTCGACCATGGCCGATAGGAAACTTTTTTTCCGGTTTCACGCCCCTCTACTACGATGAAACCGCTAAAAACATGGACGAAGCTCGACTGGCTCGTGGCAGAAGTAAGATTTCTAGTTCCTCGCGAGATGTTGACTCGCTGAAGTACTTTTTGGTGTGTGGGTCCCGGATGTCAGTGACTCTACTAGACCATACTTTTTGGTTGTGCCTCCCTGATTTGAACTCGATAACGTTGTTCGATGCCTCTCGTTTAGTCAGGCTCCTGGGTCCCACATGTATGCCTCTCATTAGAGGAATCCTGTGTATGATGAAATTGTTTCCTTCCCTATTTCGAACTTGATAGCGTTGCTCGATGCATCTGTGGTTTAATCAGGCTGCTAGGTCCCACGTGTCATCCTCACACTAGAAGAAACGTTTGCATGATAGATTTTTTTTCCTTGGCTCATGCCTCCCTGATATAAATTTGATAACGTTGCTCGATCTATCGACCGTTAATCATGATACTAGGTCCCACATGATAGCCTCTTATTAGAAGAATCGTGTGTATGATAGAATTTTTTTCCTTCGGTCCCGCTACCCTGTTCCGAACTTGATCGTGCTGCTAGATGCATCTACCGTTTAGTCACGTAGCTGGGACCCACATGTCATACTCACACTAGAAGAAACATGTGCATGATGGATTTTTTCTTGGCTCATGCCTCCCAGATTTGAATTCGATAACATTGCTCGATCTATCACCGTTAATGACGTTGTTGGGTCCCACATGTCAGCCTCTCATTACAACAATTATGTGTATGATGGATTTTTTCCCTTCGCTCCCGCTGCCCTGTTCCGGACTTGATAGCGCTGCTTAATGCATCTACCGTTTAATCACATAGATGGGTCCCACATGTCATTCTCACATTAGAAGAAACATGTGTATGATGGATTTTTCATGGCTCGTGCCACCCTGATTTGAACTCGATAATGTTGCTCGATCTTGCTTTGCTCACGCTATTGATGACCCACAAGTATAGGGGATCGCAACAGTCTTTTAGGATAGTATTACCCAATTTCTTGATTCGACACGAAGGGATCCAAAGAATACTTGCAAGCCTTAACAACTAAGTTGTCAATTCAGCTGCACCTGGAAATACTTCTTTCTCACAAAAGTTTATCAGTAGCAACAGTTTGTAGTAGAAACTACAAAGCAACAGCAGCAGTGAAACAGGAGCAATAGTAACAGTAGTAGCAAACAGTGGGATATGAGCGCGGCAGGCATAGGGATGGATGGACGGGAGGGTTGCATGAACGAGTCTAAACTTTTAACTTCAAGATCTAGGGCATTGTAGATAAATAAGAACAACCATTCAAGTACTAAACAATCATAGGCATGTGCTCCATATATAGTCATGCGGTCTTGCAATGAGAAGTTGCACAACATCTTTTGTCCAGCCAGCCCCTTGCAGCGGGGCCTCAAGGGAACTACTGGCAATTAAGGTGCTCCTTTTAATAGAGCGCCGGAGCAAAGCATTAACACTCCATGAACACATGTGATTCTCACATCACAGCCATCCCCTCCGGTTGTCCCAATTTCTGTCACTTCGGGTCCTTTGGATCTAGACAATGATATGTGTACACAACTTGCAGATAAGATCACAAACAATACTATCATAATGATTCAATAATAATCTCGTATCTGAGATCATGGCACTCGATCCCTAGTGAAAATCATTAAGAACAACAAGTTGCAACAACGTCAAATAGCACTAATAAAGATACAAGGCACTATGCCCTAACAATCTTATTTGATTACATGATAGAACTCATCCAATCCCTAGCATCCCCATAGCCTACAGCGGGGGATTACTCACTCATGGATGAGGGAAACATTGATGGTTGATGGAGAGGTGTTGGTGATGACGATGGCGATGATCCTCCCCAAATTCCCTATCCCGGCAGGATGCCAGAACGGAGTTTCTGGTTCCGAATCTTGGTCTCTGGTGGTGGCGGCACAACGGAACTCTTTCTGGAAACACAACAACCCCCCTCAGTTTTTAGGTCAAGAGGATTCTTATAGGCGTAGAGGGAGGACGAGGGGGTGCCTGGGGTGGCCGCACCCCCTAGGCGCGGCTAGGCCTAGCCCGCGCCTGGCAGGGGTGTGGGCCCCCAGTCCTCCACTCCATCTCGTACTATGGCTCCGTGGATCTTCTAGTGAAATAGGATTTTTGGCATATTTTTCGGGATTTTTCCTAATAGTTGATTTTCTGCACAAAAACTAGACACCAAGGTAATTCTGCTGAAAACAGCGTCAGTCCGTGTTAGTTGTATCCAAATCACACAAGTTGAGAGGAGAAACAATAGAAAAAGTGTTCGGGAAA
This sequence comes from Avena sativa, assembly GCA_916181665.1. Lineage (NCBI taxonomy): Eukaryota > Viridiplantae > Streptophyta > Magnoliopsida > Poales > Poaceae > Avena > Avena sativa. Next base: position 33,842,503 of record OV702284.1, read on the forward strand.
ATAAATATGTTTTGGATGTATCAACTCCCCCCGAGCTTAGTTTATTGTTTGTCCTCAAGCAATTTAGTTGAAAACTGAGTGCGATAAAAGAACTTCCACAAACACATTTGCTTCATATGATGTAAATATTCTCAGCACAGGAGTAGATACTTAGCCAATTCATAAGAAGAAGTATGCAACTAAGTCTACTCAATAGTCATTGCAAGCTATGAAGAGAAACCAACTCAATAATAATAAGTAGCATGAAACATAAACATAAGCAACATTGCAATGCTCATAAGAAGGTATGATAGAGTGGTATCTCGCTTGCCTTTGTTTGTAGAGCATAATATAAATGCCAAGGCACCTCTGAAGTTCAAGTGAAGACTAGAAGTAAAGATATCAGAGATACAAGCATCAAAGTCATGACATAATTAACCAAGTTTTGGAACAAACACAAGAATGACAACTATGCTCTCAAGAAGGTGCTCATAGAATAAGTGGTGACTCAACAAGGGAGTGAAAAGGTTCTGAAAAGTTTGAAAGGATTCCAAATGCTGAAAGTAAGGTACTCGTTAGCTTTGAGCTCTCATTGCCCCTATCATAGGCATCTTCATGTGGTTAAGGTGAATGTGAGGTCCAATCTGAGTTATATGCTTGACAGACTATAAACTGGAAATCCCATGTCCGTTGAGTACGAGGGCCGCTCCTCATGCTACTCAACTTTAGTTACCTGTAAGTTCTTGTCATTGTAAATACATGCATATCATAGAGAACCGCCAACAGGGTACCCCTTGCACATGATACAGGATCTATCCCGTGATCAAAATGACAAGGCAAGCAGACAATGAGCATCTCAGCGATCCTTTTATTTGCTATTTGCATAGGTTTTTATTGAAGATGCTTCATAGATGCTCATTATGGCGATGCTAAAAGTTTCCACCATGATTAGGCAGGGCTTAGGATAGCGTCCTAGGCGTTTCTCTAACACATATATATACTCCATGAACTCACAAAATCCCCTTTTATTTCACACCGACGACATCCTCAAAAAAAGAGCAAGGTATCAACTGGATATATATCCATAAGTGTTGAAAGAGTTCCCCGTGACAGCACGGTTCTGCTAACTCCCACCATATAAGTTGCAAGCATATAACTTTCATGGATAGGTCACAATGGTTCAAGATTATTAAGTGCAAGGAATAAAGTGTGCCATCATGTTCTTGAGAGCTTTACTAACTAACTTTCTCAAAGCAGTCAAACATTTTATTTGGAAGAATACAAGGAATAAAGAATATGCACTGAAATGACAAATGATTTAATAGGTAGGTATGGTGGACACAGTTGTCAATATTGGTTTTGGGGACTTGGATGCGCAAGTAGAGCTCAAACTCAGTGCAAGTGAAGGCTAGCAATGGAGAGGGAGCGACAAACAAGCGAGCAATAGCTGTCATAATCATGCTTGCAACAAAACAAGACTAATTATGGCATGAAAGTGATACAAGAACTCTGAGGCAAAATAATGAGGCTTACTAACTATTGTTTACTCATATGCATGCGTGAGCATGTGCCAAGTCGATTCACATGAAACATTCAGAGGAGGATACCATAATATCATACCAAGTTATGAATAAAACAATGCAAGCAAACATTCAGATGACATGCTACAAACTATTAGCAAGCTGGAGCTATACACAAAAAAGAAAGAACTACTAAGCATCCATAATAACATACACCTTACATGAACATGCTAAGCATGCTCACACTGATGAGTATATGTACAAAAATTAAAACAAATAGAGTTCGTTACCATCCTCTTACCACACCTCAAGTTGTCTTAATCTTCATTATTGCCCTTCACTTGTGTGACTTGAATAATAACATGAAACCAAAGAACTCAAAGCTTCAAAGAACTCACAAAACCACAGAATAAATACAAATATTTTTGGTGTTTTTGATTTTTTTAAACAAGAAAAACAAAGCAAAAGCAAACAAAGCAAAAGCAAACAAAGAAAACATCTTTTTGGAATTTTAATTTAAGTCAAACCAAAGCTAAAAAGAAAAGAAACAAACCAAGAGAAACAAAGAAAATATTTTTGGTAAGTTTGTGTTTTTGAGAAAGCAGCAGCAAGAATCAAAAAGAAAGTGAAACAATGGATATACAAAGAACCGACCGAGCATGATATATAGATGAGTGTGATGTCGGTGTACCTCCCCCCAAGCTTAGGCTTTTGGCCTATGTAACATCCCAAAAATATTAAACTTGGATCATCAAACTCTAATCATCAAAATTAGGGTTAACAAAAACTTTCCCAACTAAAAATATGAAAGCATTCATATGTGTGTGTATTCAAAATTTGGATTCTTTTGAATTGCCATGGTTCTGTGTTTCTTTGCTTGTAAAATGATTCTTAGGTGAAATAAACATCATCTAAATCATTCCCAAACTTTTCCCAAAGACAAATGACTCAAAATAAACAAATGAAGTGAATGGTCATTTTTGCCAAATTAACTCTCATGCCTACTTTGGCTATCCCTAGTTTTCAAAACTTAACAGAAACATTTGTTGATCTTTGCACCCCTTGTTAGTACTCATAATAAGGTACCAAGGCCGACCTTGTGATCTTCCAAAAACATTCAAATGCTCAGTTTAAATGACAGTTTAAAATTGAATCTATCTCATATGGGAAGATCCCACTATTTCAAAAACCACTCAAACAAGCTCAATTTTTAAAACCCAAGCACCCACAGAATCCTCAGCACATGCCTAGCACACCCACCAAAAATATTTTCAAAATTCAAAAGTATGTTTCTTGCGGCAATTTCATCAAACATCTTGCAGATTCAAATCAAACAAATCACAAACACTATAGTGTGTACTAAATTTGGCCTAACTTGTTCCCCCTCTAGTTGCAACTAGCCCTTAGTAGATCATCTAGCTCCTTTAACTATAGCACCACTGTAAGCTTGCCTTGCCATCAATGGTGAGCAGGCCGAGCCTCACCATGCCACCCCAAGGTGGACAGCAAGCTAGAGGAAGAACTAGCCGTGCCCACCTTATCTGCGAGGTAGCCAACACCTCACCGCCGCCCACTGTCCCATCCCCAAGCCAGTGCAAGCCATGGACCACTAGGAACGCCGCGCGCCTAGTGCCACTGCGGCATGCCAAGCCCGCCCAAGAGCGCCGCACCCTGCATGCGTGCGCACGCCGCCCCTCGACCGCAGCACGTGCCCACCGCTTTGCCATGAACCCAGGAACACGCCAGACACCCCTGTTCGCCGCCCCGTGCCTCACAGCCACCGCTCGCCGTCGAAGACGCCGCCTCTGCCGCGCAGAGCACCGCACGTTCCCAACCAATTGCCACCGCCCCTAAGCACGCATTTAAGCTCTAGAGCATCGGCAGGAGACATCCCGTCGATCGCCAACCTCAGCCATGCCGCTAGCCGCCTGTAGCCATGTCGCCACCGTCGTCGCCTGCCCATCCCTCTCGGTCTCGCCGTCGAGCCTATAAAAGGAGGCCATCCCCAGCCGTTTGAAGCACACCATTCCACTCCCCTCACCTCACTGATCGTTCCACCCTCTAGCCGGAGCACGAGGAGCCGCAGCTCGCCGGAATTGCGCCGGAGCAGGCCGCCTCTGGAGAAGAAGGGGGCCGTTGATTTCGACCACTCCCGGAGCTGCCTCGACCGTCCCTGAGCTTGCCGTCGACCACCCGTTCGTTTGCCCACCTCGCCGTCGTTGCTGGAGCCCTGGTACGCCCCCTATGCACCCCCCCACTGAGCCGCTAGGGTTCGAGCTCGCTGGTGACATGTTCATCGTCGACGATGATCCCCAGCCGTCGATCTCCCTTCTAATCCAACAAACCACACATCCTTGTATCGCTTCGTGTGTTATGAGCCACTGACCGGTGGAACCCCCTGTCAGCTGAGCCCCGCGTTGCGGAGTGACACTGGGCCATCCCATTAACCTCTCCCGCGCGACCAAATCGTTTGAATTTAGATTTTTCTATTTTAATTCAAACTCAGTTCTATACCTATATTCAAAAATTAACCCATCTCGATTCAGTGAACCAAAATGCATGAAACTAATTTTGTTAGAAAGGTACTGAAATGCTTAATCCAATCCCATTGGATTCAAATAATTTGGATCTGTAGATCAACCTTGGTAAAAATAACAAGGCAGAAGCTTTTCTGCATTCAAACATTTTTCAAAATTCAACCATAATAGCTTTTGAGTTGATTCCAACTCTCAAAAATCACATTGGATCATACCTTTCAGAATATATAAAAACATATGGGTTTACTTACAGAAATAATGTTCAAGTAATAAAAGAATGCCACATAGGCATTTCTAGTCACTTTATTTAATTAAAATAAAAAGGTTAAACCTTATTAAATTGTGACACCACCTTAAATCACATTCCGATGTACTGAAATATGTGGTGATGACATGTGTCAACATGATCCCATGTTTGAGTTGGAGAATATTAAATCTTAAGTAGTTTTTCAATGAGTAGAAATTAATTTTCTCAAATTAAAATAAATAAGACAAATGCTTTAATCTTGTAATATAGGTGATGATGCTAGATCATCTATAGTGCATCCTTGTGTGATGATTGAAAATAGTTAAGTATTGTTTGGTGATTGTGTACCTCGTATTTTTTTATAGAGGCTAGTATCGACCAAGGATACGAGGAAGAAGGAGGATAGTACGAGGAAGAAGCCGAGGAGAACTTCAACCACTGCTCTGTACAAGGCAAGCCTTACTAACCAAGTTGACCTATGCAAGCTAACACTTGCAACCTAGCAAGTTTATACCACTATCTTAGCTAGCTAAACCATGCAAGTTTTACTTGCTAGCTTATACCACTTGATAAACCATCCTAGTTTTACTTACAAGTTTTCTACTTTATTTCTTTACCAAAGCATTTCTTAGAGTTTACTTAAGTGATTTGTATATTTTAGAAAGATAATTGAGGGTTGCATAAAGAGAATTAAATTTGGCCTTAGCTAGATAATCTTGATGTCATCCTAAGGCATGAGATTGAACTTCATTAATCTCCACTTGTTTACCACCCCTCATTAGTACTTACCCACTTGTAGATGCAGTGCTAAGCATAAAACTTTATCAACTCTAGATGGGAATACTTGGTGAAAATTATTATGAATTGGAATGATGAGTCATTCTACTGAAATGTTTTGACAGGTGTTTTCGAACACCAGATGATTTTGATGATGCAAATGTTGAGGCATGAGCCTTAGCCCTTTATAAAACTATTGGTTGTCTGGATGCGATACCATTCCAATTTTACTGTACAACCATAATACCCGAAGATTGGGTAGGGTTGACTGGAAATTTATATACCTTAGTATGGGTTCCCTCACGGCCAAGGTCTGAGCTGAGGCTACCTTGTGAAGATTTTCCTCCTGTGCAGTACCCAGGATGACAGCTGGTCATGGTTGGGAGGCCAAACTCACAGGAGAGGTGCCTATACTAGGGCGTGTAATTGAAAGGTTAGGATTGATTATCCGCATATTGAGTATGGTGAATTTAGGATTTGTTCCTGACAGATGTATCGAATGTTGTGGTGAAAGTGTACAATCTCTATAGAGTGTCAAACTATTCGAATAGCCACGTCCGCGGTTATGGACAGTTGGAGTGGCCATACTGTTCCCCCGTCAGATGTTTTCAAAATGACTGATGAAATGAATTGAGACTTTGACTTGACCACAACAGAGTTATGACATGAAATTCAAGTTCCCACTTAGGTGTTATAAAACTTTCAACTAGCTTTCTTTGCTTCTAAACTTAGTAGAGGTAAATCTGGCTTTTTGCAAAACAACCCTAGATCTTAGTGTCCTACTACAAAAACTCCCTTAACTTGTTAGTATTAGTTTGCAAGTACTTAAAGAGTACTCATGTCTTTGTCCCTGGCTATTCCCGTGGCCAGACTATGAAGAGGAGTACCAGGATGATGGACCACAGGAAGGTTACGACAACTAGGATCATCTCCCATCGTCAGCATTGCCTGTGACACCGAAGAAGTAGCTTCGCCTACGCTACCTTTATTATTAAGTTATTCCGCTGCTTGAGTTGTATTAAGAACTGGATCATGAGATCCTTATTTGTGTAAAACCTTATGTATGGTTTGTAATGGATGATGTACTGTGATATCCAAATCTGTTATATCTCGCAAAAATGGTAATCTTGGGATTGCGATGTATGGCATAACAGGCAGCTGGGATTAAAAATCCGGGTGTTGACAGCCTAAGTGGGGATCAATAGTGCGGGTAGTAACTCCAAGATAGTGGGTCATCATAGGAATGATCATCGTTAGGCGCTTGCGATGAAGAAGAAGACATGCCCCAATCATAGGAGGGCTGCTGGTATGAAGGCTCTCCCAAGTTGGAGGGCTGGACCGAATCATCTTCGGCATCCTCTCCAACATTCTCCTCTTGATGGGAGAGATCCGCCACGTACGTGTAAAACTCCTCCTCCGTGAGCGACCATCCTTGCCTGTTATCAAAATTAAACAAAGCAGGTGCAGGCAAATAAACTATTTTCTCAGTCGTACCCCCTCTCCAACCACGCTTGGCAAAAGATAGTTCATACGGTAAACTTTTCACAGTAGCCCCTAAAGAAACAAAGTTATGCTGAACCATGGATTCAAGATCAAGCCTCTCTATGGGGAACCGATAATCTGAATGGTGAGGCTCTAAACCATGGAAAGCTAGCAACCTAGAGGCAATGAGACCTCCACAAATTCCACCCTTCTCGCGGTCAGTGGTAATACGGTAAGCTATAAAAGCACCCAGGTTATAAGATCTATCCCTATTCAAAGCAGCTGCGATAAAAGCTAGATAAAAAGAAGATAACTTTCTAGCAATCTTTCTAGCAAGAACACACTTGGTAATGAAATAGGAAAAATATCTAATATATGGGAACTGAATGTTCCGAATTTTACCACTTTCCTTCGAGAAGTCGAAACCTTGGCAAATTTCAGTATAGAAATCCATAAGTGACTTAGGCCTCTCCTTGATATTCTCACAAGATCCCCAATGGGGCACTCTAATAGATGCACAGAAATCAGCAAACGGCAGGTCGACAACTATATTGTATATTTTATAATGGACCATGGGATTAGATGAAGACCAAGTAAACCAGAAGTACTGCACCACAGCCATGGTTAGCTTAACATAATGAAAAGGTTCACCTTCAACAAAGTGTTCCAACCCTGCATTGGTCATCATAGTTTGGAAATCCTGGAGGATTCCCGCGGCTCTCATAAATTCATGGCGTGGATATATGAAAGGGAAGGCTCCTTCCTCATGATGAACTTTCATTGGCTCAGGTACCATCAAATCATATTGATTCAGTGGATAAGCACTGATCTTACTTTCTGAAATTTTAGACCAACATCAAACCAAGTGATTTCCAAGTTGATAAATGATGAGAAACTACTATAGGAACTTGCTAGAGGACTACATATGTATCAAAATGAAATATCTAAGCATAGAACAAGCATGCAAGCTCACACAACCTGACACCTATAGCAGCAAAATACTCAAGATACAATCTACTAATCACAAATCTAATTGGACAAGTGGAGGAGGCACATACCAAGGAGCAATCCCTCCAAAAATCAGAAGCAAAGATGGGCTGAGCAAAGTGTAGGGTTTCGTAGCATGGAAAACAAAAATTTTCTACCGCATACAAACAAACAAACCAAGATCTATCTACTAGATTGTAGCAACGAGTCGATGAAATAACTTACCCTCGAAGATTCCAAAGTGTTTAACGAGAGCGGATTCTCATGGGTGATGTAGTCGTACTCTTTCCGATCTCAAGATCGCGTAGACGATCCTTCCGGCGCTGCGTTCCGGCAGCGCTCCCGCAGTCGGTCACACGTTTAGTACTCGACAAAGACCTTCCTCTCCCTTGTTCCAGCAGGCAGCGGAGGTTGTAGCACTCTCCTCGCGATTCCGGCAGCACAACGGCGTGGTACCGGAAGTAGAGGGGAGATCTTGCAGGGCTTCGCCTTAAGCCGGAGCGAGTATGGTGGAGTATGAGAGAGCTCCTCGGCGATCTAGGTTTTAGACACACCAAGGAGGAGAGGCTAGAGACGGCGGCTAGGGTTTGGGGCACCCCAAGTCGGCGGCTAGGGCAAAAACCCTAGGGGGCGGCGGCGGCTATGGTGGTAGGCGCCAAGCTAGGGTTTGGAGGAGAGGTACTTGTGTGTGCTAGGAGGGAGCCCTGCCCCTCCTTATATAGGTGGAGGGGCCGGCGGCCAAGGGGGAGGGAGGGGAGTCCCTCCCCAACTCGGCTTGGAGGGGGCGCCGCCGGTTGGAGGAGGGAACTCCTCCCCAACTCGGTTTCCCTTTCCTCCTCTTTTCCACTTTCCAAATTTAGCCGTTTGACTTTTCAATTTAGCTATTTGACTTTTCAAACTAGGATTTGAATTAATCCTTTATTTGGAACAGCGATGACACTTAGTACATGATGCAATCATACCAACTTGATACAACACATCCATGTACCCTTCCCCTCCGGAGTGCCGGACATTCCGGAACATTCTAGAACATTCCCGATGAAAACACCGTAAACATTTCCCAACTCCGAAACGGGACTTTCCTTATATGAATCTTATTCTCCGGACCATTCCGGATCTCCTCGTGATATCCCGGATCCCATCCGAGACTCCGAACAACATTCGGTCTCTTTCTCATTATACCATAACTACTCAAACAACGTCGAATCCTTAAGTGTGTCTCCCTACGGTTCGTGAATTATGCGGACATGATCGAGACACTTCTCCGAACAATAACCAATAGAGGAATCTGGAAATTCATATGGCTCCCACATATTTCTACGATTACTTTGTGTGGTGCCCCGGGTAAAACCACTACCAGAAAATCGCTATTGTTTGTACTTGTGCATCATCATGACATCCTCATGCATACCTTTGCCTAAAAACATTTTCGCTACAACCCTATCTTTATTTTGACATTACTTCCCCTCTTTATTTCAAATACAATCCTCAGGTCTTCCTGAATATTTTGTATATCTAAAAAACAGTGTACAAAAGTCTTTTTAAAATAATAATAAAATTGTTGTATTATTTTTTTAGGAGGCAGCCAGCTAGGCCCAAAAGCCCAGCTGACCACCTCCAGATCCTATCTACCTCAAACCCTAATCCCCATCTAACCCCACCCCTCACTCCCTGCCGCCGCCACCACCCACACACGTGAACCTCGCACGCCACCCACCCCCCACCGAAGCCACCACACACACCACACACCAACGCCACACACGCGGCGTACACACGCTCCCAGACCCACCCCGCGCTACCTGGCCCCACCCTGGTCCCACCACCCACCAACTCCCTGTCCCTCTCCCCGCTTCTCTCTGGACCCCCGCCGCCAGGGCATCCCCTCCTCGCCGGCCCGGGCCTCCTTCTTGCCACCCTCGCCGCCAAGCTCGGGCCGGTCACCGACCGTCGCAGACCCCCCCCCACCTCCTCGCCCTCGCCTCCCCTTGCAGAGCCACCAACATCGAGCCCCACCCCTCTATCACGGCCACTTCCTCCGGCCGGCATGACCTCGCCTCGCTGGCCGCGCCCTCGAGCAGAGCCGGCCTCGCCGACGCCCTTCTCCCGGTGCTCCGCCGTCGCACACATCTTCCTCGCCCACGGAAGCCTTCCTCGACAACCACCTCGCCGCTAGCCTCACCCCGCCGCCTCCCTCTGCTAGCGAGCGCCTCCCCTCCCCGTCGCTCCTGGCCGCTCCGCTCCGGCCCTCTCCTTCACCACCACCCGCCGCCGCCAGGTGCCCTTGCCGGCGCGCCTCCTCCCCGGCAGCGTCCTTCCACCACCGGGCCCTGAGCGCCTCCCCCACCTCCGCTACAGCGAGCCGCCGCGGCGACCTTCGCCTGCAACTCGCCCGCTGCCAGCTCGCCAGGCGACCTCCTCCTCGCGCCGGCCTTCCTCCATCCCGTGTCAGGTCGTTGGCCCGCCTCTGACCTGCGAGTAGGCTCTGCCCGCCTCCGTCGCTTTGAAGCCCCCTCGCGGTGGCCTCATCCCCACCTTCCCGCGGTTCGGTCCTCCTCTCCTCGCCTTGTGTCTCACCGCCGCCACGCTCGTGGCCGCTGCCGCTGCAGCTGCGCATCCCGCGCGTCCTTCTCGCCTCCACCCTGTCTCTGGCCTCCTCATCCCGTGGTCCCAAGTAGCCAGAGTGCCGCCTAGTGCGTGTACCCTCGCTGCTTGTTCCTGTCGCCAGTACAGGAGGCCGTAGGTTCCTTTTTCTCCTCACACGCTTTGGTGGCCAGATGTTCCTGGTGTTGCAGGATGGGTGTTGTATCATAGTACTTGTGCCTACCGAAGCCCTGGTGTCGTTGTGCTGTGTCAAAACAAATATGAAGCGAGTCCGTGCCGCAATTCACCGTCGGACCCAGCGCTTCCTCTTCCTATGACCCGAAGACGCCAAGATCTCCTTCACAGATCTGATGACCGAGACCCCGAAGCCCGATCCCGGTGATCCAAAGGCCACGCCAAGACCCGGATCCGAAGACCGCCAAGATCGTCACCGAAACGACAAGCACTTCATCATGGAACACCATGATCTCCAACCCGGAACACCGAGTGCACCGACATGGATCCGAAGGCCGAGCCCTCGACACGCCAAGGTCTTCTCCCCGGAACGCCGAGTTCTCCATCTTGGACGTCAAGCACGTCGACATGAAACCGAAGGACGCCGAACGCTAAGCTCTTCATCTCGGACCCAGTAGCCCTGATCCGCACCTGATCCCCGTCGAACCCTGAGACCGAACCCCGAACCCCCGGAACCAAGATCTTCCGAACCCAGATGTGTGATGGCTTTTCCAAGCCCCGTATTTTTATAATATATGATATATACTTGTTGCATATAAAATTGCCATGCTTGCATACATATTGTCATGTGGTTTGGGGGCATTATGCCAATTCATCTCATAATTAAATATGGGGCCCATATGAGGGCAAATCTAGTCTTATAATGGCCCCATTTAAATTTGTGCATCGAACCGGTGATATATTTTGCCCTGATAAGACAACATTTAAATTGTGGGGTATCTAAACAACTAGAACCATATATTTAAATGTCGGGACTCCGGTTCCGCTTAATATGATCTAATTGCATCGCACCCTTGCCATGTCAAACATCATACATGCATCATGCCCGATCTTTTGCCGTAGTATTAAAAAGTGCATCCGGTGTTTATTCTAGTGTTTTGCTTCTTCGCGGATTAGGCCAATAAGTTGATGCGAGTGTCGACCCGATCTTCGGATGAATCTTCGGCAATGTTTTCAGGCGAGCATCTCCCCCTTTCTACCTATCTTACTTTTATAGTATTTATTCCCTCCTGTTGATCTATTGCTATCTGTGTTGCGATGCTCTAGCTTTCGTACCAGTGTTATCCCTTGCAGCCATATATTGCCTTGGACACCTCCTATTACCTGTTGTTTGGTAGATAGTTGGACCTGCGCATCGTAGTCGCTTGCTCAAGTGCTGTTGCGTGTCGTCAAGTACCACAGTTGTTGGAGTATTGCCGTGTGTTTATTGTTGGAGTTGATCAAGACTTTAATTACTGTTTAATAACTAAAATTGAAGTAGGTAAATGCAGAGGCACAAGTGGGCAATAGATGTTATTTGGTTGTTAACCGTCCACTTGTGTCCCGTAGGACCCCGAGTACTTGATACCTGTTCCTTGAATATTCGCGCTATCCACATCCGGGAGGATTATGGGACCCTCCTGAGCCAGAGCTTGATTCATTCTTATTTCTTGGGGCCACAAACTAGTTTGAGGTTTTATTTACTATCCTGTACTTATGCCATGCTTTACTGCTTTATTTAAATTGTGCGATGTACTGCACCTGTACTGTTTAGGATCGGGACACGATTTCGCGGTATCGACAAGCCCAGTCACACTTTCGGGTTCCCAAGTCGTTTATAGCCGTCCACCCAAACCTTGAGTCCGTCTCGGAGTCAGCTAACTTCGTTGCGGGTAGCTTAATGGGGTGGCCCCCTGAAATATTTCTGAATCTTGTGATTGCTTTGTCGTGAAGGCCTCGTTGGGTTTTGATTTGGTTTTTCCGAGGTTGATCGAGTGTGTGTTGCTATTTGTGCACCCCTGCAGGGTAAAACTTTCTGAAAGCCGTGTCCGCGGTTATGGACGTCTTGGAGCACAGTATCTCGATCATAGACATCTATAACTAAAGTAGTGCTATAAATTTGACTTTATAATGACTAGTAATCAGCTTCACTATAATGGAATGGCTAAATAAAATTGCCAACAATTGCTTGTTTGGGTTGTCGCTTGCTACCATTGTACCTGCCTAGTAAGTATTGCAACTATAACGGAATGGCTAAATAAAAGTACCAACAGCTGCTGGGTTTTGGGATATCTCATGCTAATCGTATATTTGACTAGTAAGTGTTGCAACTACAACGGAATGGTTAACTAAAACTGCCCACTGCTTAATATATCAGGATGACTCATGCTATTTATATTTGACTAGTAATTGCCGCAACTATAACGGAATGAGTAAAACTGCCAACTGTGTGAGTTCCTCGGTTGACTTCCTCGTTTGGTCTCGAGGGGGAAATACCAGGATGGGTATGTTTGGTGATAGTATCAGGTTGGATCCGGATAGGTCTTTATTATCCCTCTCTGGTAGCCGACAGTTATATCGAGTCTCTATAGGTTGTTTAGTGCATGCTGCGCTGCCGCTTCAGTCCACCATACCTATGTAGGCGAGGACCGCCGAATTCTAGCCTCGCCGTGTACTGGCCTCAGTACTGACCGCTCTCTCTTTTTCCTTTGCCTTTGTTGGCACCCCTTTTGTTTAAGCAGGTTTTGAGATCGACGTCGTTAGCAGGGTTACCCTTCCGGCTTGGCCTGGGCAGGGTTATGGACGCCATTGGTTATTCTTCAGGGGTCTTAGCCCCATTTGCATCTTGTCCGTAGTTGGACGCTCTATCATTTTCAAGGTGATTTGGATCTTTGTATATTATGTCTGTATTCTTGACTCATGGAGTCGTTGTTGCATATATCTGTTCTGTGGGTCCCATCGAGGACTGTTGTGTAATGTTATTACTTCGTTTTCCACCGGCACGAAAGTGCCTGGTGGGCACCTTTGAATCGTTTCTATGTGGGTTTGGCGGGTTTCGCTAAAACTTGCATAGGGCCGATTCTGAGGGTGTTACAGAGTGGTATCAGAGCTCAGCAGTTGCGATACCCCACAAGTCCAGCCTGTAGGATAACCTAGCTAACGGCCGAAGTAGAGTGTCAAAACTATTTTTGAAAAATCGGTTGGATAGTTCTGATTAGGTCTGATTTTACTCCTTACCCCTCTGCTGCTCTCCTCTCACCTCTGCGTGTTTTGAATCCGCTCTCTTCTCTCTCTTCGAGTCCAGGATTTCTCGTGGTTGGGTTCCATCGTACCTTCAAGGTTTCGCTTCCTCCTTTGGTGACGGTGTTGCTACGTCTGGTCTTCATGCTATCCGAGGAATCCTTCGTCTGGTGGACTTCTCTTTGTTCCTTCTCGTGCCTTCCGGTGTTTTCCGACTCGACGACATCATCTACGCTAGATCCGATGCAGAGTCTGCATCACTCCTTTGTTCCTGAACCTCGCTTGTCGAGATCTTCAGTCTAATTCCGAGAATGGTTGCACGCTTTTCTACTGATTGTGCAGAGTAATAGTTTGGTTGCGTGATGGATTGGCCCCCATGCCGACTACTCACTCTATTCTCTTGTGTACATTGAAGTGGATGAGAATGCATCGGTTCTCTCCTTCTATCGGAGTTAGAGGTGGCTTTATTTGTTGATACCTCTACCTTCGACCTTTTGTTCCCGGAGTGTTCCCTCGACGGTCACGGACAACGACCTCTTGTTAGTGGTGTCGCGAGGATCTACACGATGCGAGAAGATTCAGATCGCCGCCCTTCTTCCCGGTACCATGAGGCGGATCTCGAGGGCGAGATCCATTGTTAGTGGTGTCGAATTGTGGCGCCCCGGGTAAAACCACTACCAGAAAATCGCTATTGTTTGTACTTGTGCATCATCATGACATCCTCATGCATACCTTTGCCTAAAAACATTTTCGCTACAACCCTATCTTTATTTTGACATTACTTCCCCTCTTTATTTCAAATACAATCCTCAGGTCTTCCTGAATATTTTGTATATCTAAAAAATAGTGTAAAAAGTCTTTTTAAAATAATAATAAAATTGTTGTATTATTTTTTTAGGAGGCAGCCAGCTAGGCCCAAAAGCCCAGCTGACCACCTCCAGATCCTATCTACCTCAAACCCTAATCCCCATCTAACCCCACCCCTCACTCCCTGTCGCCGCCACCACCCACACACGCGAACCTCGCACGCCACCCACCCCCCACCGAAGCCACCACACACACCACACACCAACGCCACACACGCGGCATACACACGCTCCCAGACCCACCCCGCGCTACCTGGCCCCACCCCGGTCCCACCACCCACCAACTCCCCGTCCCTCTCCCCGCTTCTCTCTGGACCCCCGCCGCCAGGGCATCCCCTCCTCGTCGGCCCGGGCCTCCTTCTTGCCACCCTCGCCGCCAAGCTCGGGCCGGTCACCGACCGTCGCAGACCCCCCCCCCCGCCTCCTCGCCCTCGCCTCCCCTTGCAGAGCCACCAACATCGAGCCCCACCCCTCTATCACGGCCACTTCCTCCAGCCGGCATGACCTCGCCTCGCTGGCCGCGCCCTCGAGCAGAGCCGGCCTCGCTGACGCCCTTCTCCCGGTGCTCCGCCGTCGCACACATCTTCCTCGCCCACGGAAGCCTTCCTCGACAACCACCTCGCCGCTAACCTCACCCCGCCGCCTCCCTCTGCTAGCGAGCGCCTCCCCTCCCCGTCGCTCCTGGCCGCTCCGCTCCGGCCCTCTCCTTCACCACCACCCGCCGCCGCCAGGTGCCCTTGCCGGCACGCCTCCTCCCCGGCAGCGTCCTTCCACCACCGGGCCCTGAGCGCCTCCCCCACCTCCCCTACAGCGAGCCGCCGCGGCGACCTTCGCCTGCAACTCGCCCGCTGCCAGCTCGCCAGGCGACCTCCTCCTCGCGCCAGCCTTCCTCCATCCCGCGTCAGGTCGTTGGCCCGCCTCTGACCTGCGAGTAGGCTCTGCCCGCCTCCGTCGCTTTGAAGCCCCCTCGCGGTGGCCTCATCCCCACCTTCCCGCGGTTCGGTCCTCCTCTCCTCGCCTTGTGTCTCACCGCCGCCACGCTCGTGGCCGCTGCCGCTGCAGCTGCGCATCCCGCGCGTCCTTCTCGCCTCCACCCTGTCTCTGGCCTCCTCATCCTGTGGTCCCAAGTAGCCAGAGTGCCGCCTAGTGCGTGTACCCTCGCTGCTTGTTCCTGTCGCCAGTACAGGAGGCCGTAGGTTCCTTTTTCTCCTCACACGCTTTGGTGGCCAGATGTTCCTGGTGTTGCAGGATGGGTGTTGTATCATAGTACTTGTGCCTACCGAAGCCCTGGTGCCGTTGTGCTGTGTCAAAACAAATATGAAGCGAGTCCGTGCCGCAATTCACCGTCGGACCCAGCGCTTCCTCTTCCTATGACCCGAAGACGCCAAGATCTCCTTCACAGATCTGATGACCGAGACCCCGAAGCCCGATCCCGGTGATCCAAAGGCCACGCCAAGACCCGGATCCGAAGACCGCCAAGATCGTCACCAAAACGACAAGCACTTCATCATGGAACACCATGATCTCCAACCCGGAACACCGAGTGCACCGACATGGATCCGAAGGCCGAGCCCTCGACACGCCAAGGTCTTCTCCCCGGAACGCCGAGTTCTCCATCTTGGACGTCAAGCACGTCGACATGAAACCGAAGGATGCCGAACGCCAAGCTCTTCATCTCGGACCTAGTAGCCCTGATCCGCACCTGATCCCCGACGAACCCTGAGACCGAACCCCGAACCCCCGGAACCAAGATCTTCCGAACCCAGATGTGTGATGCCTTTTCCAAGCCCCGTATTTTTATAATATATGATATATACTTGTTGCATATAAAATTGCCATGCTTGCATACATATTGTTATGTGGTTTGGGGGCATTATGCCAATTCATCTCATAATTAATATGGGGCCCATATGCGGGCAAATCTAGTCTTATAATGGCCCCATTTAAATTTGTGCATCGAACCGGTGATATATTTTGCCCTGATAAGACAACATTTAAATTGTGGGGTATCTAAACAACTAGAACCATATATTTAAATGTCGGGACTCCGGTTCCGCTTAATATGATCTAATTGCATCGCACCCTTGCCATGTCAAACATCATACATGCATCATGCCCGATCTTTTGCCGTAGTATTAAATAGTGCATCCGGTGTTTATTCTAGTGTTTTGCTTCTTCGCGGATTAGGCCAATGAGTTGATGCGAGTGTCGACCCAATCTTCGGATGAATCTTCGGCAATGTTTTCAGGCGAGCATCTCCCCCTTTCTACCTATCTTACTTTTATAGTATTTATTTCCTCCTGTTGATCTATTGCTATCTGTGTTGTGATGCTCTAGCTTTCATACCCGTGTTATCCCTTGCAGCCTTATATTGCCTTGGACACCTCCTATTACCTGTTGTTTGGTAGATAGTTGGACCTGCGCGTCGTAGTCGCTTGCTCAAGTGTTGTTGCGTGTCGTCAAGTACCACAGTTGTTGGAGTATTGCCGTGTGTTTATTGTTGGAGTTGATCAAGACTTTAATTACTGTTTAATAACTAAAATTGAAGTAGGTAAATGCAGAGGCACAGGTGGGCAATAGATGTTATTTGGTTGTTAACCGTCCACTTGTGTCCCGTAGGACCCCGAGTACTTGATACCTGTTCCTTGAATATTCGCGCTATCCACATCCGGGAGGATTATGGGACCCCCCTGAGCCAGAGCTTGATTCATTCTTATTTCTTGGGGCCACAAACTAGTTTGAGGTTTTATATACTATCCTGTACTTATGCCATGCTTTACTGCTTTATTTAAATTGTGCGATGTACTGCACCTGTACTGTTTAGGATCGGGACACGATTTCGCGGTATCGACAAGCCCAGTCACACTTTCGGGTTCCCAGTCGTTTACAGCCGTCCACCCAAACCTTGAGTCCGTCTCGGAGTCAGCTAACTTCGTTGCGGGTAGCTTAATGGGGTGGCCCCCTGAAATATTTCTCAATCTTGTGATTGCTTTGTCGTGAAGGCCTCGTTGGGTTTTGATTTGGTTTTTCCGAGGTTGATCGAGTGTGTGTTGCTATTTGTGCACCCCTGCAGGGTAAAACTTTCTGAAAGCCGTGTCCGCAGTTATGGATGACTTGGAGCACAGTATCTCGATCATAGACAACTATAACTAAAGTAGTGCTATAAATTTGACTTTATAATGACTAGTAATCAGCTTCACTATAATGGAATGGCTAAATAAAATTGCCAACAATTGCTTGTTTGGGTTGTCGCTTGCTACCATTGTACCTGCCTAGTAAGTATTGCAACTATAACGGAATGGCTAAATAAAAGTACCAACAGCTGCTGGGTTTTGGGATATCTCATGCTAATCGTATATTTGACTAGTAAGTGTTGCAACTACAACGGAATGGTTAACTAAAACTGCCCACTGCTTAATATATCAGGATGACTCATGCTATTTATATTTGACTAGTAATTGCCGCAACTATAACGGAATGAGTAAAACTGCCAACTGTGTGAGTTCCTCGGTTGACTTCCTCGTTTGGTCTCGAGGGGGAAATACCAGGATGGGTATGTTTGGTGATAGTATCAGGTTGGATCCGGATAGGTCTTTCTGATCCCTCTCTGGTAGCCGACAGTTATATCGAGTCTCTATAGGTTGTTTAGTGCATGCTGCGCTGCCGCTTCAGTCCACCATACCTATGTAGGCGAGGACCGCCGAATTCTAGCATCGCCGTGTACTGGCCTCAGTACTGACCGCTCTCTCTTTTTCCTTTGCCTTTGTCGGCACCCCTTTTGTTTAAGCAGGTTTTGAGATCGACGTCGTTAGCAGGGTTACCCTTTCGGCTTGGCCTGGGCAGGGTTATGGACGCCATTGGTTATTCTTCAGGGCTCTTAGCCCCATTTGCATCTTGTCCGTAGTCGGATGCTCTATCATTTTCAAGGTGATTTGGATCTTTGTATATTATGTCTGTATTCTTGACTCATGGAGTCGTTGTTGCATATATATGTTCTGTGGGTCCCATCGAGGACTGTTGTGTAATGTTATTACTTCGTTTTCCACCCGCATGAAAGTGCCTGGTGGGCACCTTTGAATCGTTTCTATGCGGGTTTGGCGGGTTTCGCTAAAACTTGCATAGGGCCGATTCTGAGGGTGTTACACTTTGCGATCGAATGAACCACTTACATACGATACCAATTTCCCTTTGTCTCACAATAGTTTACTTATCCGAGGTTATGATCGTCGGTATCTCTGCATACCTAGTTCAACCTCGTTACCGATAAGTACTCGTTTCTCGTTCCCGTGATATGTGATCCCTTGTGAGCCAGTCACATGCTTGCAAGCTAATTGGATGACATTCCACCGAGAGGGCCCAGAGTATATCTATCCATCATATGGATGGACAAATCGCACTCTTGATCCATGTGTTTCAACCAATACTTTCCGAACACTCAGTGCCACCTTTATAGCCACCCAGTTACGGTGTGGTGTTTGATGTCATCAAAGCATCCATCCGGTAAAGGTGATATGCATGATCTAATGGTCGAAGGAATTAGGTTACTATGTATCAGAAAGCATATAGCAATTGAACTATTAAAATGACTTGACCTTTATGCTACGCTTATCTATAGGAGTATGTCCACCATATCATTCTCCTAATGATATGATCTTGTTGTTGATAACATCTCAATGTTCATGATAGGGAAACCACAATCATTTATCAACCAACAGGCTAGTGATGTATAGAGGCTTTACTAGGGACTTCAAATTGAGTTTACAAATCACACAAGTATTAATGTTTCCTTGTTAATACTATTATAGCATGAATGCAAACATTTATCATAAACACAAAGATATAATAATAACTACATTTATTATTGCCTCTAGGGCATATCTCCAACAGTCTCCCACTTGCACTAGAGTCATCTAATCTAGATTACATGGTAATATACCGAACACCCATGGCAGTTTGGTGATGGTCATGTTTTGCCCTCGGGAGAGGTTTAGTCAACGGATCCGCCACATTCAGATCTGTGTGTACTTTGCAAATCTTTATATCCCCATCTTGGATATGTTCTCGAATAGCGTGAAAACGTAGCTTGATATGCTTCAGCTTCTTGTGTGACCTTGGTTCTTGCGCATTGGCTATGGCGCCCATGTTATAACAGTAGATAGACATTGGGTCCAGCGCACTAGGAACCACACCCAGCTCTGTAATGAACTCTTTCATCCATATCGCTTCTTGTGAAGCCTCCGAAGCAGCCATGTATTCCGATTCAGTTGAAGAACTCGCCACAACGCTTTGCTTTGCACTCCTCCAGCTAACTGCTGCACCATTCAAAATAAATACGTATCCAGATTGTGATTTAGAATCATCCGGATCGGTGTTCCAACTAGCATCGGTGTAACCATTAACAACGAGTTGTTCATCACCTCCATAAGAAAGAACCATATCCTTAGTTCTTCTCAAGTACTTAAGGATGTTTTTGACCGCTGTCCAATGATCCACTCCTGGATCACTTTGATATCTGCTAGTTAAACTAACAGCATATGCAATGTTGGGTCTAGTACATAGCATGGCATACATTAGAGATCCTATGGCTGAGGCATAGGGAGTCTTACTCATCCTTTCTCTATCTTCTGCCGATGTCGGACTTTGAGTTTTACTCAAGGTCGTATTGGGCAACATGGGCAAGAACCCTTTCTTGCTATCTTCCATTCCAAAACTCTTTAGAACTTTGACAAAATATGTACTCTGTGACAATGATATTTGGCGTTTCGATCTATCTCTATAAATCTTTATGCCTAATATGTAAGCTGCTTCGCCAAGATCCTTCATTGAAAAACTATTATTCAAATATTCCTTGACACTATTAAGAAGGTCTACATCATTCCCAATCAACAATATGTCATCCACATATAGTATTAAGAATGCTACAGAGCTCCCACTCACTTTCTTGTAAATACAAGCTTCTCCATAAGTTTGTATAAAACCAAAACTTTTGATCACCTTATCAAAACGTTGATTCCAACTTCGGGATGCTTGCTTCAATCCATAGATGGACCGTTGAAGTTTGCATACCTTGTTAGCATCTTTAGGATCGACAAAACCTTTGGGTTGCATCATATACAACTCTTCATCAATGTCTCCATTGAGGAATGCTGTTTTGACATCCATCTGCCATATCTCATAATCGTAATATGCAGCGATTGCTAACATAATCCTCACAGACTTTAGCTTCGCTACTGGTGAGAAAGTCTCATCGTAGTCAACTCCTTGAATTTGTCGAAACCCTTTTGCGACAAGTCGAGCTTTATAGACAGTAACATTACCATCAGCATCTGTTTTCTTCTTGAAGATCCATTTGTTCTCGACAGCCTTCCGGCCATCCGGTAAGTCCACCAAAGTCCATACTTGGTTTTCGTACATGGATCCAATCTCGGATTTCATGGCTTCTTGCCATTTATTGGAACCTGGGCTCATCATCGCTTCCTCATATGTCTCAGGGTCATCGGTGTTGTCCACCAACATGACACTCATAATGGGATCATACCAATCTGGAGTGGTACGAGTTCTCGTTGACCTCCGAGGCTCTGTAGCAACTTCAACCGAAGTTTCATGATCATCATCATTAGCTTCCTCTCTAATTGGTGCAGGCACCACAGGAACTTCTTCCGGCGCTGCGCTACTTGCAATTTCGAGAGAAGGTTCGACAACCTCGTCGAGTTCTACTTTCCTTCCAGTCACTTCTTTCGAGAGAAATTCCTTCTCTAGAAAGGATCCATTCTTAGCAACGAAGATTTTGCCTTCGGATCTGTGATAGAAGGTATACCCAATAGTTTCCTTCGGGTATCCTATGAAGACGCATTTTTCCGCTTTGGGTTCAAGCTTGTCCGGCTGTAACTTCTTTACATAGGCTTCGCATCCCCAAACTTTAAGGAACGACAATCTAGGTTTCTTCCCAAACCATAATTCATACGGTGTCGTTTCAACGGATTTAGACGGTGCCCTATTTAAAGTGAATGCGGCTGTTTCTAATGCATAACCCCAAAATGACTGCAGTAAATCTGTAAGTTATATCATAGAACGAACCATATCTAAGAGAGTTCGATTACGATGTTCGGACACACCATTACGCTGTGGTGTTCCCGGCGGTGTCAACTGTGAAAGTATTCCGCATTTCTTCAAATGCTCGCCAAACTCGTAACTTAGATATTCACCTCCATGATCAGAACGTAGAAATTTAATCTTCTTGTTACGTTGATTCTCTACCTCACTTTGAAATTCCTTAAACTTCTCGAAAGTTTCGGACTTATGTTTCATAAAATAGATATACCCATATCTACTCAAGTCATCCGTGAAGGTAAGAACATAACGATTACCACCGCGCGACGCTACACTCATTGGACCACATACATCGGTATGTATGATTTCCAATAAGTCCGTAGATCGCTCCATCATACCAGAAAATGGAGTCTTAGTCATTTTACCCATCAGACATGCTTCGCATCTTTCAAGTGATTCGAAATCAAGTGATTCAAGAAGTCCATCGGAATGGAGTTTCTTCATACGCTTCACTCCAATGTGACCAAGACGACAGTGCCACATATAGGTCAAGTTATCGCTTGATTTCAAACGTTTAGCCTCAATGTTATTAATGTGTATATTTACACTATCGAGATTCAATAAGAATAGACCATCTATCAAAGGTGCATGTGCATAAAGCATATTACTCATATAAATCGAACAACCATTATTCTCGGATTTAAACAAGTAACCGTCTCGCAATAAACAAGATCCCGATATAATGTTCATGCTCAACGCAGGCACCAAATAACAATTATTTAAGTATAAAACTAATCCCGATGGTAGATGAAGGGGTAGCGTGCCGACCGCGATCACATCAACTTTTGATCCGTTTCCCATGCGCATCGTCACCTCGTTCTTCGCTAGCTTCCGTTTATTCTGCAGCACCTGTTTCGAGTTACAAATATGAGCAACAGAACCAGTATCAAATACCCAGGCACTACTACGAGTACTAGTGAGATACACATCAATAACATGTATATCAGATATACCTTTCTTCTTGATGTTGCCGTTCTTCAAATCCGCCAAGTACTTTGGGCAATTCCGCTTCCAGTGACCTTCTCCCTTGCAGTAAAAGCACTCAGTATCAGGCTTGGGTCCAGCCTTGGTCTTCTTCGTCGGCGTGGTAACTTTCTTACCACCCTTCTTGAAGTGTCCCTTCTGCTTAGACTTGCCTTTCTTGAATTTGGTGGTCTTATTCACCAACAACACTTGGTGCTCTTTCTTGATCTCCACTTCTGCAGACTTCAACATGGCAAAGAGTTCTGGCAACGTCTTGTTCATGTTCTGCATGTTGTAGTTCATCACAAAGTTCTTGTAACTTGGTGGTAGTGATTGGAGGACACGGTAAATCCCCAAAGCATTAGGAATCACTATACCCAAGCTGTTTGTTTGCGTGCCCAGACATCTTAAGCACATGCTCACTAACGGAGCTGCCCTCTTCCATCCTGCAGTTAAAGAACTTTTCAGAAGCCTCATAGCTTTCAATTGCCGCATGAGTCTCAAAGATCAATTTGAGATCCTCGACAATATCATATGGGTCTGAATTCTCAAACCTTTTCTGAAGCTCCGATTCTAAACCATACAAGATAGCACACTAAACTGTGGAGTACTGAGTCTTCCGAGTGAGGTAAACATTCTTTACTTCATCGGGAGCATCAGCTGCAGGTGGGTCACCCAGCGGTGCATCCAGCACATAGGTCAAATTACCAGCTGTGAGGACAATCCTCAAGTTGCGGAACCAATCCGCGAAGTTGCTTCCATTGTTTTTTCAACTTTTCTTTCTCTAGGAACGCATTAAAACTGATGGTAGGGGCTGCCATTGATCTTCAACATATTTGCAATAGTTTAGACTAAGTTTATGACAAATTGAGTTCAAATTAATATTAATATTAATCTAGGTGAACTCCCACTCAAAACAATATCCCTCACATTGTCTTAGTGATCACATGAACCAAATCCACCATATCAACACCGATCATCACGAGAGTTGATATAGTTTCAATGGCGAACAATCGACATGTTCATCATATCTACTATATGATTCATGCTTTACCTTTCGGTGATCCGTGTTCCGAGACCATGTCTGTACATGCTAGGATCATCAAGATCAAACCTTAGTTTCCGCATGAGCAAATCTGGCTTGCTCACGTTGTATACACTTGCGGAATCTAACACACCCGATCATCACGTGGTGCTTCGAAACAACAAGCTTTAGCACGGTGCTAACTAAGGGTGAACACTTTATGACTTGAAATTCATGTGCATGAGGGATCATCTTATAATGCTACCTCGTCTACTAAGCAATACAAGATGCATAAAGGATTAACATCACATGCAATTCATAATATGTGATATGATATGGCCTTTCTTCTTTGTGCTTCCGATCTCCATCTTCTAGCACGAACATGATCTCCATCATCACCGGCATTGCATCAAGGTCAATGACGCTTCTCCATGGTTGTCGTCCACCGGCTTCAACTATTACAACTACTTTGAATAGACACGCGGGTCTTAACATAAATTAAAGACAACCATATGGCTCCTGCCGGTTGCCAACTTACAATAAGGAACATTGCATACATCAAATATAATCACAATCATGGCCATATCACATCACAGCACACCCCTGCAAAACAAAGTTAGACGCCTCTACTTTCTTTGCATGTTTTACGTGGTTTGGGGCATTCAATAAGTGTCGTTCTAACTTATGAACATGAACCACAACATTGATACTAGTATTGTTAATCACCCGTTGTAAATTGGATCTTAACTATGCTAGGAGAAACAGGCACCCGCAAAGCCACTTATGCAATACAAGTTGCATGTCAAGCGTGGAGCAAGTCTCATGAACGATGTCATGTAAGGTTAGCCCGGGCCGCTTCATCCCAACATACCGCAAGATGCAAAGTACACAAGAAGCAATCGACAATAAAAGCATCAACGCCCACAATGACCATTGTGTTCTACTCGTGTAATAGATCTACATATAGACACGACTCTGATACCACTGTAGGGTTTCGTAGCATGGAAAACAAACATTTTCTACCGCATACAAACAAACAAGCCAAGATCTATCTACTATATTGTAGCAACGAGTCGATGTAATAACTTACCCTCGAAGATTCCAAAGTGTTTAACGAGAGCGGATTCTCGTGAGTGATGTAGTCGTACTCTTTCCGATCTCAAGATCGCGTAGACGATCCTTCCGACGCTGCGTTCCGGCAGCGCTCCCGCAGTCGGTCACACGTTCGGTACTCGACGAAGACCTTCCTCTCCCTTGTTCCAGCAGGCAGCAGAGGTTGTAGCACTCTCCTCGCGATTCCGGCAGCACAACGGCGTGGTACCGGAAGTAGAGGGGAGATCTCGCAGGGCTTCGCCTTAAGCCAGAGCGAGTATGGTGGAGTATGAGAGAGCTCCTCGGCGATCTAGGTTTTAGACACACCAAGGAGGAGAGGCTAGAGCCGGCGGCTAGGGTTTGGGGCACCCCAAGTCGGCGGCTAGGGCAAAAACCCTAGGGGGCGGCGGCGGCTATGGTGGTAGACACCAAGCTAGGGTTTGGAGGAGAGGTACTTGTGTGTGCTAGGAGGGAGCCCTGCCCCTCCTTATATAGGTGGAGGGGCCGGCGGCCAAGGGGGAGGGAGGGGAGTCCCTCCCCAACTCGGCTTGGAGGGGGCGCCTCCGGTTGGAGGAGGGAACTCCTCCCCAACTCGGTTTCCCCTTTCCTCCTCTTTTCCACTTTCCAAATTTAGCCGTTTGACTTTTCAATTTAGCTATTTGACTTTTCAAACTAGGATTTGAATTAATCCTTTATTTGGAACAGCGATGACACTTAGTACATGATGCAATCATACCAACTTGATACAACACATCCATGTACCCTTCCCCTCCGGAGTGCCGGACATTTCGGAACATTCTAGAACATTCCCGATGAAAACACCGGAAACATTTCCCAACTCCGAAACGGGACTTTCCTTATATGAATCTTATTCTCCGGACCATTCCGGATCTCCTCGTGATATCCCGGATCCCATCCGAGACTCCGAACAACATTCGGTCTCTTTCTCATTATACCATAACTACTCAAACAACGTCGAATCCTTAAGTGTGTCTCCCTACGGTTCGTGAATTATGCGGACATGATCGAGACACTTCTCCGAACAATAACCAATAGAGGAATCTGGAAATTCATATGGCTCCCACATATTTCTACGATTACTTTGCGATCGAATGAACCACTTACATACGATACCAATTTCCCTTTGTCTCATGATAGTTTACTTATCCGAGGTTATGATCGTCGGTATCTCTGCATACCTAGTTCAACCTCGTTACCGATAAGTACTCTTTTCTCGTTCCCGTGATATGTGATCCCTTGTGAGCCAGTCACATGCTTGCAAGCTAATTGGATGACATTCCACCGAGAGGGCCCAGAGTATATCTATCCTTCATATGGATGGACAAATCCCACTCTTGATCCATGTGTTTCAACCAATACTTTCCGAACACTCAATGCCACCTTTATAGCCACCCAGTTACGGTGTGGTGTTTGATGTCATCAAAGCATCCATCCGGTAAAGGTGATATGCATGATCTCATGGTCGAAGGAATTAGGTTACTATGTATCAGAAAGCATATAGCAATTGAACTATTAAAATGACTTGATCTTTATGCTACGCTTATGTATAGGAGTATGTCCACCATATCATTCTCCTAATGATATGATCTTGTTGTTGATAACATCTCAATGTTCATGATAGGGAAACCACAATAATTTATCAACCAACAGGCTAGTGATGTATAGAGGCTTTACTAGGGACTTCAAATTGAGTTTACAAATCACACAAGTATATATGTTTCCTTGTTAATACTATTATAGCATGAATGCAAACATTTATCATAAACACAAAGATATAATAATAACTACATTTATTATTGCCTCTAGGGCACATCTCCAACACAAGGAGATCGAAATTCGCGAGCAAGAATAACAAGAACTCGAGCTTGAGAAAGTTTTCCGGTGTTTTTCAGGAGAGAGAAAGAAGATGGGTGGGAGGAGGCACCTTGAAGGGGCCCAGGTGGGCCACACCCCAGCCAGGCGCCACCTGGGGGCTGGCCCCTCCCACCAGGGATGTGCTGGCCTGGGGTGCCCCCTGGGTCACTCTAGGTGTCCCTCTGCCCCTTTTTCGGGAAAAAATTATTTTGAATTTTCTGGGATTTTTCGGGAAACTTGATTTTTGGCCAATTTTCAGGTTATGAAAATTGATTTTCTCACAGAAAAGACTTTTTTAGAAGAAGAAAAAGCAAACAAAAACCAAACTACAGAAGTTCTAAGACACTCTGACAAGCAAACAACTAGCAAAACTAAATCCTACAAGAGAAAAAGCAAAGATTAGGAAGGAGAAAAGTAAAAGTTAGCAAGTAAACCATAGTGGAAACATTATTTTGTTCATTAAAATCCTTTTGTTAACAAGGTTGATCAAGTCTTGTTACCAAAAAATCTTATATGAAACAAAACTTTGCATTCCACAAGGTGATTATGTTACCTCAAACATGACAGCAATAGTCCCAATCATAATAGTTTCAATACTTTCTTGTGGAATGGGACAATTCTCCAACCTTCATACTCTCAATATTTTCAATGGAATTCAGGCAATAGCTCTTAGCAACCTTCTTGGGGAAATAGACAGTATGCTCTTTGTCATTAATATTGAATGTTACTTTTCCTTGATTACAATTGATGACAGCACCTGTAGTATTAAGAAAAGGTCTCCCAAGAATAATACACGTATTATCATCTTCATAAATTTCAAGCACAACAAAATCAGTTAAAACCAAGCAATTATAAGCCACTTGAATAGGAACATCCTCACATATACCAACAAGAATAGTAGTTGACTTATCAGCCATTTGCAAAGATATTTCAGTTGGTATCAACTTTTCTAGCTGGAGTCTCTTATAGAGAGAAAAAGGCATAACACTAACTCCAGCTCCCAAATCACATAAAGAAGTTCTAACATAATTGTTCTTAATAGAGCAAGGAATAGTTGGTATACCTGGATCACCAAGTTTCTTTGGAACCTTACCATTGAAGGAATAATTAGCAAGCAAAGTAGAAATCTCCTCATTAGGAATCCTCCTTTTATTAGAGACAATATCCTTCATATACTTTGAATAAGGAGGCAACTTAATAGCATCAGTCAAAGGAATTTGCAAAAATAAAGGTTTCATCCACTCACAAAACTTGTTGTAGTGTTCTTCCTCCTTTGACTTGTGTTTCTTACCTGGAAAAGGCATAGGTTTCTGCACCCAAGGTTCTCTCTCTTTAGCATGTTTATTAGCAATAAAATCCTCCTTGGTGTACCTAGTGTTCTTAGTGTGCTTCTCATGTTCTTCCTCAACTTCCTCCTTAGAGCTTCATTTTTATCATTACCACTCTCAGTTTTAGCATCAGAGACAGATATACTATTAGGTTCTACAGCAGGTTCAAGTGGTTCCTCAACTATTTTGTGTTTCTTTTTCTTTCTCTTACGAGGACTACCACTACTTTCACCTTGTTGGGAATCCTGCTCAATTATTTTAGGGTGTTCTTCAGGATATAAAGGATCTTGAATAGCTATACCACTCCTAGTTCTAATTCCATAAGCATGTTTATCTCCTGAGTCATTAACTAGCATATCCTTTTGTACCTTAGCAAGTTGATCAATTTGAGTTTGAACCATTTGAAAGTGTTTACAAAGCATTTTAATATCATTAGCAGTTCATTCCACAATATCTTTCAACTCTTTAATAGCTCTAGAGTTTTCCAATAAATGATTCTGAACTTGTTTATTAAAATTACCTTGCTTATAAATAAAAATGTCAAGTTCCTCTAAACATTGATCAGGAGGCTTACCATAAGGAATATCACCTTCATCAAAGCTTTGGAGAGAGTGTACCTCAATAGTGGATGAGTGGGGAATTGGCTTACATAATTCTTCTATAGGAGGTGGATTCTTCACATCTTCAGCTCTAATACCTTTCTCCTTTAGACACTTCTTAGCTTCCTTCATCACTTCATCATTTAATGCAATAACTCCCATCTTCCTTGGTGCTGGTGTTGGAACTGGTTCAGGCACAACTTGTTTAGGAGTAATAGGCTTTGGTGTATTTAGCTCACTTGAACTCCAATCATCATAATTCTTGCTTATTTTAGCCATTAATTCTTCAGCATCTATAGGAGTTCTTTTCCTGAAAACACAATCAGCAAAGCTATCTAGGTATGTCCTAGAATCATCAGTTAGTCCATTATAATAAATATCAAGAGCTCATTTTTAGGTAATGGACATCCAGGATGTGAATGAATCAAGGCACATAACCTTGTCCATGACTCAGGCAATTTCTCTCCTTCTCCCTGTTTAAAATCAAAAAGTCTCTACAAAGCCGCATGTCTAGCACTAGGAGGAAAATATTTCTGGAAGAAAGAAGCAATCAAACAATCAGAGCTATCAATGGAACCAGGAGGCAATCTATTTAACCAAGCCCTAGCTTCTCCTTTTAGTGAAAAAGGGAAGATCTTAGTAACAAAGTACTTGCGCATCTTAAAATCATCAGAGAATAAAGCACTCATAGTAGAAAGCTCATTCATATGAGCCACAACACTCTCAGTTTCGGTCCCACAAAAAGGTTCTTTCTCAACAATGTCCAAGGAGGATAAATCAAGAGAGAAATCATAATATTTATCTTTAATCTCTATGGGAGAAGTGGCACACTTAGGATTAGAGGACAACTTAGGAATAATGGTACGTCTTGCAAGGAGACTCTTAATAGCACTAGTACCATGTGTGTTTCGGCACTCTTCAACAAATTCATCCGTAAACTCAATGTAACCATCATTAATATCATAACTCTCTCTAGACTCAGGTGAGCTAACAGGTGTAACAGTGTCTTCACTAGGAGTTTCAGTATTTCCTAGACTAGCCATAGTAGCATCTAGGAAAGGACCTAATGAACCACTCGCATCAAGCATAGTAGAAGTAACATCATGAGTATCAAAAGCAGTTTCAGATTCAGCAGTAGTAGCAGTGTGTGTAGCATGAGTATGTGGTGGTGGTGTAACAAGCTTACTTATAACAGATGGTGAATCAAGAGAAATAGAGGTGTTTAGGGTTGTACCTCTTCTTGTAGTGTATGGTAAAATAGGGAACTTTACATCACGAGACTTCCCCATGATGAAAGGAGTAGCAGTGAACAATAATAGATCCAAGTGAACTTACAAATAAAGCTATGCTCCATGGCAACTGCGCCAGAAAATAATCTTGATGACCCACAAGTATAGGGGATCGCAACAGTCTTCGAGGGTAGTATTACCCAATTTATTGATTCGACACAAGGGGAGCCAAAGAATACTTGCAAGCCTTAACAACTGAGTTGTCAATTCAGCTGCACCTGGAAATAGTTCTTGCTCACAAAAGTTTATC
Source organism: Avena sativa (assembly GCA_916181665.1). Lineage (NCBI taxonomy): Eukaryota > Viridiplantae > Streptophyta > Magnoliopsida > Poales > Poaceae > Avena > Avena sativa. Next base: position 33,872,263 of record OV702284.1, read on the forward strand.
AGTAGCAACAGTTTGTAGTAGCAACAGCAGCACTGAAACAGGAGCAACAGTAATAGTAGTAGCAAACAGTGGGATATGAGCGCGGTAGGCATAGGGATGGATGGATGGGCGTTGCATGAACGAAGCTAAACATGTAACTTCAAGATCTAGGGCATTGCAGATAAATAAGAACAAGCATCCAAGTACTAAACAATCATATGCATGTTCTCGATATATGGTCATGCCTGCTCGCATTGGGAACTTGCACAACATCTTTTGTCCAGCCAGCCCGTTGCCACGGGGCCTCTAGGGAACTACTGGCAAATAAGGTTCTCCTTTTAATAGAGCACCGAAGCAAAGAATTAACACTCCGTGAACACATGTGATCCTCACATCACAGCCATCCCCTCCAGTTCTCCCAATTTTTGTCACTTCCGGGTCTTTGGATCCGGACAATCATATGTGTACACATCTTGCAGATAATATAAAAAACAATACTATCATAATGATTCAATAATAAGCTCATATCTAAGATCATGGCACTCGGGCCCTAGTGACAAGCATTAAGCACAACAAGTTGCAACAAAGTCAAATAGCACTAATAGAAATCTAGGCACTATGCCCTAACAATATTATTCGATTACATGATAGAACTCATCCAATCCCTACCATCCCCATAGCCTACAGCGGGGGATTACTCAATCATGGATGAGGGAAACATTGATGGTTGATGGAGAGGCGTTGGTGATGATGATGGCAATGGTCCTCCCCAAATTCCCCGTCCTGGCAGGGTGCCAGAATGGAGTTTCTGGTTCCGAATCTTGGTCTCTGGTGGTGGCGGCGCAGCGGAACTCTTTCTGGAAATACGACGACCCCCCCCCCCCCCCCCCCGATTTTTAGGCCAAGAGGCTTCTTATAGGCACAAAGGGAGGCCGAGGGGGTGCCTGGGGTGGCCGCACCCCCCTAGGCGCGGCCAGGCCTAGCAAGCGCCTGGCAGGGGTGTGGGCCCCCAGGCCTCCACTCCGTCTCGTACTCTGGCTCCGTGAATCTTCTGGTGAAATAGGATTTTTGGCATATTTTTCTGGGATTTTTCATGATAGTTGATTTTCTGCACAAAAACTAGAAATCAAGGTAATTCTGCTGAAAACAGCGTCAGTCCGTGTTAGTTGTATCCAAATCACACAAGTTTAGAGGAGAAACAATAGCAAAAGTGTTCGGGAAAGTAGATACGTTTTGGACGTATCAGCTATCCTGTTTCGAACTTGATAGCGTTGCTAGATGCACCAACCCTTTAATCATGAAGCTGGGGCCCACATGTCATCCTCTCATTGGAAGAAACATGTGTATGATGCAATTTTTGACCGCCTGCATGTTAACTTGATAGCATTGCTCGCTGCATCAGCCGTTTATTCAGGCCGGTGGTTCCCATATGTCAGCCTCACATTAGAATAATCGTGTGTATATGATGGACTTGTTTCTTCTCTAGCTCTACCATGTTCCGAACTAGATAGCGTGGAAGCACCAGATTATGTAGTCATAGACATCATTGTAGGGGACCAATGTCCCGCAGTGGTGGTTGGGGCATCTACTTCCTTTTTCACCGACGACTTGGCGGTACAACTCCTTGGAGCATACGACCAGTCGTGCGGCGCTGGCAGTGTCCAGACACATAGCGATTTCGTTGAAAACATCGTCGCCGACCTTGCTCCAGACATCGTGGAGCTGGTTGTGCGTAGATTGTGACATCAGTATGGATTGGGGGCGAGGTCGGACCAGAGTATGACCGTCGGGGGGATTTTGGATAGGGCTCGCGCGGCCTGCAAGATCCGATGCAGACGGCGAGATGGCGAGGAAAATATCGGAAGGGTGCACTGGAGAGGATCCTTGATGCGTCGAGGTGGCGTTGGCGAGTGGGGATCAACGGCCGAGAGATGGGGAAGATGATATGGCTCTAGTCTTTGAACAAGTTTTTTTGCAAGGTCTCTGGAGCTGCATCTAGGACGACGAATACTCCCTCCATCCCAAGGCTTAAGGCCTATAACTTTTTTGAAAAGTCAAGCCATATAAAGTTTGACCAAACTTTTAGAAAAAACTATCAAAAACTATTATATTATATAGATATCATGTGAAAATATGTTTCATGATGTATGAAATGTTATGGATTATATATTGTAAATATTAATATTTTTCTCTAACAACTTGGTCAAACTTTAGATAGTTTGACTTTAAAAAAAGTTATATGCCTTAAGCCTTGAGACAGAGGTAGTATAGCTTTGCTGACACGCTACACTTGATAGTTATGGCAACCGCTAGGAATCAGACACCGATCCTAGCTTCCCATCGGACTATCTCTACACCACATGATTTGTTTCATCTGAGACGTGAATCAGGCCAGTAAAAAGTGCTCCTTCAGTTTGCATGCGACGATTTATTTCCTAATAACTACTCCCATGATTTACGCCAGACCGGAGTTGTTAGCTGCACATAGTTGCTTCCATATGAAGAATTTTTTTGTTTCCAATTATAATGAACTTTATTTTCGGTGCTACTTAATTTTGCCTCTTATAAAAAATATTTTGGTTTCCTTATGCAGAAAAGATTGCTTTGAGGCTATTTTGATCCTACTTGTTTCTAACGCAAAAAAAAACTTGCTTCCCAAGACCAAATAATTGTTTCCGCGTAGCTTTAATTTGTTTACACCAAAATAGAAATTTAAACAGAAGTTCCTTCCAAAGTATATATATTTTTCCACAATGCTACTAAACTTTGCCCCCAATGGAATGTTTCTCCGTTGCGTCAATTTTAATCTCATGTAGGAGCGGTTTACTTCCTTCGAAGCACGTTATGTTTCCAATGCTACTACATTGTACTTCGTACGGAAGTAAAATTTGTTTCAAACACATCAAAAAATTATTTACGGTGAAGAATGTGCTTCCATGTAAATAATTTTTTCTTCAGTTTAACAAAAAATTGATATAGTTTGCTTCCATGGAAAGCATATTTTGCTTCCATGTGAATAATATTTTGCTTCCAGTATCACTGTACAACTTCCAACAGAACCGACGTTTGCTTCTCTTAAGAAATATTATACTCCCTCCGTTTCAAAATATAAGATGTTTTAGCTTTGTGAAGCAAATGTATCTAGACTTCTTTTATTATATAGGTTCACTCAAGTTTGGTGTGAATCTACACACTAAAACAAGTCTAGATACATTTTCTTCACAAACCTTAAACATCTTATATTTTGAAACGGAGGGAGCTTCGTACATAGGGGAATAAAGTTTCCATATATATTTATATTGTTCAAACAACCGATCGGTGTGCTTGCGTGGATGGTAAGAGCGGTTTGATTTTCAATAACCCTCGATAGGCAAACCTGCACCACACCTATATATTTACCTCTACTTGCCATATGATGTCACTAAGTCTTCACAAACGAGACCAACACGGCTGGCGCGGTTTGTGGCTACAACCTTCACAATGCCCGCGATCGAATAAAGGTTGACGACAATATATATTGGTCCACTGGTTTCATGTTCATCTCATGCCTTTGCTACACGATGAGCGTCCATGTTGGAGATCGCCTCTTATACAAGAGAAAATTATTTGAGAAACATAGAAGCATGGTCAACATTGTAGGAAACAAAGCTTATGTACGATAAAAGCGTCTACGGAAAAAAAGAAAGCAATGATAGTATGGTTACTGCTTTTTTGTATTCTATGGTTGCATCATTAATCTGTAATGCGCTGGAAGTATGAACTAATCGAAGCATGCTCGTATATCATAAGCAACTATACGTAGAAGCACATGGTGTTTCCTAGTGTTACAATACGTAGATCTAAAAATCAAGGAGATGCAAGATATGAATCGGTTGGTAAATTTGGTTTCACAAACCATGATGGTAGAAAACTAAAGTGATTTAATGTCTAGAAAATTCAGAAATAGGCGCACACACACACATGGGATCCTAGCCTCCTAGGTTAGTTGCTATTACCTTCTTGGATCGTTTAGCCATTAAAGATTGAGAAGACGTTCTTGAGCGATGAAAGCAATTTATGATCTGCAGCTTTGGCCAGATTGGTGCCTTGCCGCCCGGTTGAGCCGCCACTAAGACCTACTGCACCAAATAGCCGGTCATGCCACATCACCGTATCCTTGGGACGGATCTTCATGTGTGTGTGCAGGCGCTCAAGACAAACCATGCGCATCCGTATGTGTCGGCCTGGGTGTTGAGGATACGGCAGGGTGATGAGGAGAGGCGTTGAGAATAGGGAACCGGGGGCGGGGGCAGCGGCGACAGCAGAACGGCGACAAGACGAGGCTCGCTCACGGTGGAGAGTGCCTCGCAGATTGACGGGGTATGCGTTTTAGGGAGCGATCTCGGGAGAGGAGGCGGAAATTCCGAGAACTCATGTTGGGAGACATGCGGGAAAAAAAGATGCCAAACCAGGCCATTTGATTGAAACGAGATGGACGGCTTTGAAGAGGTCCGAATATTTGTCTCGGATCGGACTCAGATATGTAGTATTTACCTATAGTTATAGACCACCTCTTTACAGGATAGTTGTAATTAAAAGCGAACTGTCACCACATTAATACACATATGATATACTAGTAAATTGTTGATCAAATGATGGGTGATAACCTACAGATCTGATCACCTTCTCGCAGTTATCATGATCAAATACCATCACCTTAAAGGATGTGGTGGCAAGCTTATTGAATACCAGAAAGTATCTGATACGTCCAAAACGTATCTACTTTTCCGAACACTTTTGCTATTGTCTCCTCTAATTTGTGTTATTTGGATACAACTAACACGGACTAACGCTGTTTTCAGCAGAATTTCTTTGGTGTCTAGTATTTGTGCACAAAATCAACTTTCAGGAAAAATCCCTGAAAATATCGCAAAACTCCTATTTTACCAGAAGTCTCACGGAACCAGAAGACGATACGGAGAAGGGCCACGAGGGGTCCACACCACCTGGATGCGCGGTCCAGGCCATGCCACGCCTGGGGGTGGTGTGGCCACCTCGGGAACCCCCTCGGTCTCCCCCTTCGCCTACATAAGCCCTCTGACCTAAAAACACATGGGGGTTCAATGATTTTCCAGATAGAGTTCCGTTGTGCCGCCACCACTAGAATACGTGATTTGGAACCAGAAGCTCCGTTCTGGCACTCTGCCGGGATGGGGGAATTGGAGGAGATCATCACCATCATCATCACCGATGCCTCTCCATCAACCATCCATGTTTCCGCCATCCATGAGTGAGTAATCCCCTGTTGTAGGCTATGGGGATGGCAGGGATTGGATGAGATCTATCATGTACTCGAATAAGATTGTTAGGGCATGGTGCCTAATATCTTTGTTAGTGATTTTTGACATTGTTGCAACTTGTTGTGCCTAATTCTTATCACTAGGGCCCGAGTGCCATGATAGTATTGTTTGTGATCTTATCTGCAAGTTGTTTATACATATTATTGTCCGGAACCAAAGGCCCCGAAGTGATAGAAACTGGGATAACCGGAGGGGATGGTTGTGATATGAGGATCGCATGTGTTCACGGAGTGTTAATGCTTTGCTCTGGTACTCTATTAAAAGGAGTACCTTAATTTTCAGTAGATTCCCTTGAAGCCCCGCTGCAACGGGCTGGCAGGACAAAAGATGTTGTGCAAGTTCTCATTGCGAGCACGTATGACTATATACGGAACACATGCCTATGATTATTTAGTACTTGGATGCTTTATATTATTTATCTACAAATGCCTTAGATCTTGATATTACATGAATAATCTTGTCCATGCAACGCCCGTCCATCCATCCCTATGCCTACCGCACTCAAATCCTGTTGTTTCCTACTATTGTTAGTACTGCCTTTATTTTACTATTGCTGTTATTTTGCTATTGCTACTACAAAACTGTTGCTACTAATAAACTACTTTGAGCAAGACTATTTCCAGGTGAAGCTGAATTGACAACTCAGTTGTTAAGGCTTATAAATATTCTTTGGCTCCCCTTGTGTCGAATCAATAAATTGGGTTATACTACCCTCGAACACTATTGTGATCCCCTATACTTGTGGGTCATTAGTATCCTACCTTCAAGTCATGCGTATTGACAAAATCTAGCCATCCTTCGTCAAGGTTAAACTTACCATCTTGCTTCCTCAGATCGACATCCCAGCTGCAGGATTTGCAGATCTTCAGCTTTATAGCATCCGGATACTCACCGCCAAACGTTGGAAAAGGGTGATGGGTATGCTCTACATGTCTAACCCGCCTGGTATTAACAACATCTTGCAATACTCGTCACAGGTGTTCTCCATGCGGGTGTTCCTGGCTTGCCCCTCCATCCGGATTGCACAGGGCTCTCCCGTCTTCTTCTATGATGAGTCTCTCAAAGCTTGAGATTCTTGGCCGAACACTGCAAAAAATGCCCGTGGTCAGATAATGTCTCTACCAACTATCAATAATTGTGAAATAAATTATTAGTTGACCCAAAAAATAGCAACGATATTTTGATTATATTGTTCATAATTCGCACCATTGGATTCATATTAAAAACACTTTTCAACGATGCTAGTTTGGTACCAACATTATTTATATATTTAGAGTAATTTTGGTCGAAGAAAAAATATGCAAAACAAGGACGCCTTATTCCGGGGGATGGAGTAGAGTACAATATAAAGATCAGCTAAGAAGGTACTGAAGTGCAGCAATTTTCTTATTGAAGTACACAAAGTGTTAACTCTAGCTAGCATGACGCCAGTTATATTAGTACTGTCAAGGTATAGGCATCACATTAGTGCAGTCTATAATCGACCAGTATAGATACCGAACACCCATGTATAGAAGAACAGATGAACATGATGAGCTCTATCTGCTGTCGATGCTAGAGATGCATACATATACTTGAAATTTTGGCAAAAATCAGGGTAGGGCAGCAGCTGACCTAACTTTACCAAGTTAAAGGGACCTCCTCCCCTGAGACCAACCAGCCAAAACATGCCGAGTGGCCTCCCAAACCATCATCAGCCGTGGATCGATCAATACAAAATTTGAATTTATTTTTATAGTTCACCGTAGATCTAGCCCTAGAACTGCTTGAATGTGTAAAACTGTACTACTAGATGAGAACTACTAGTACTCAACACCAAACCAATGTTAACCAACCGCCAATAAAAGCTTGACTGCATCTCATCATTAAGCTCAAGGGTTTCGGGGATTATATACATACCGCAATGCCACCGTGATGTCTAAGGGATGCGATGGCTCTATAGATGAGGTTGCAGGGGCTGACGCCCACCACCGACCTACCTAAGACGAGTAAGTTGCGGCAGTGGTGGTCGCCAATGGAGCGAAGCACACTAGCAATAAAAGTAGAGAGACAAAGAGTGCGTGTGAGAGAGATCCGAAGCTAGGGCTGGGGCCGGTGAGGGAATAAATGGAGCGAGGGCAGACATATGCTATGGACAAAGCAAGCCTTGACTTTCCCCCCAATATTATCCACCTATAAGAAAATAGAACAACCGCCAATACAATACTACTAGACCTATTGTAGAAAATTGGTCACGATAGCTTGAATGCTTGAATAGGAAAACACCAAACACATAGTATGAAAGTATATTATATGGTGCCTATAAGCAATACTGGATATGACGTTTCAAGTGATTATACTACTTGTAAATTACATGGTGACTACTATTAGGCTATTAGCTATAGAAATGATGTTGCGAATGCTGATAATATGCTTTTCTGCATCTTGGTCAAACTTCAGAAAGCTCGAGGCAGGATTGGCACAAACCACATTGGCACCTCAAACATTTGCTCCCTATGTTCATCTTCCATGTAGTTAAGTGATGAACCAATAGTAGGCCCTGATGACTGCATGTGCACAGATCGTTTGTAGCTATTTTAAAAATAAAGATATCAATTTCATAGGGACCAGTAGGCGAAAGACTAAAATGCTTTTAACTAAAACTAAACGAAGTACTTAAAGGAATAATTATAAGATGCAAGAAAAGTAGAATTATTTTTGGGTTTTTTATTAAACAAAACAATAAAGTAAAGTGAAGTAAACTTAATGCAGAAAATAATAATCGCATTTGTAAGAAAGCTTGGAACTACAATAGGGAAAAAGGAGTTCTCGGGGAGTGGTGGATACACCGCTAGAAGTTTAGAAAGAATGGTCAAGATTATTATAACAAATATTCTCATGACATGTATGTATGTGGGAGGAGCTCCATATATGGACGAATAGGCAACAACCACTGCTCACATCTTCTGTCATAACCACAGCAGATAGATAAACAACATCAATTGTATTATCCCGCTATTAAGGGATTTCTCTCGTGGCATGGACATGGCTTAATGAGTTCTCCTTGATTCCCCAAGTTAGTACGTAAAGAATGACAACTACTTTATAGTCACAATAAGTGCTATCATCCTTCTGTCTACCAACAAGTAATCCCCTTCATCAAGTCCCTGTAAGAGGAAAATATTAAGGAGGTGCACAACTCCCAACATCAAGATGAAGACAATTAACACATTCACATAATGATGTATAACATAATAATCTCTATCTCATCTTAATCATATGTTAGGGTTTATCCATCCCCCCAAGAACTAATGATCTACTCAGACATGGAGGCAAGCAGCATCATGTCAACGGTAATGGAAACAATTATAGATGAATAGTTCTTGTATAAATCCACAACTAGTGCTAGAATTATAACAAGACCTAGATGGGATGGATGGAGATGATGGTGGTGCAGCGGTTAATGACGATGGAGATCGATGCCTTTGCCTCCCAGATCTGCGTAGGGAGAAGATGTCTTCCCCCAGATCCCTTCCGGAGGTGAGGTTTTTAGCGATTTCTGGTTGTTCTGTATGTCGTCTCTCCGATCCATTTGCACGGGGTGAAACTATTTGAGGAGGCGGAGGCGGCGCCAACTATACGGCGGGAACTATACGGCCGGAAAAGTTCCTCCCACCGTATAGTTGGTCGTTAAACCTTCTATATCCTCCAATTCCTTCGGGTTTTCTTCTGGTGTTATTAATATTTCCCAAATAAGCGATTTACATTGTTTTGACTCCTTTTTGCTCCAGTACAGCTGGTCCAAGAGTTATGTCCATTGTATCCATCATCTGTCCTGATCCTGGTGAAAATAAACATAAAAGATGCACGCGAACACCGTAAAATACCAAGATCCTACAACTACAACGCAAAATAGTAACATAAAACATGATGCAAATATGCACTCATCAACTTCCCCTAGCTTAGACTCTTACTCATCCCGAGCAAGGCTGACTTAATGAATGTGATCCTCATATTTATGAAGCAGAGTTGATAAAATAACTGAGGCAGTTGCAGCATGTGTTTCCCTTATAAGGTACATAGGAATAAGTTCATGAATAGTACCTTACTCGAACCATCTGAATAATATTAGAAGGCTTCCACACCTTAGTGATAAACAGTTCACAAAAGATGAATCTCAATATGATGGAAATTGTTTTTGTTTGGCCGAATGAGTTAGCGAGGTAGTCGCAAGCATTTTTAGGATTAACATATTCACTTGGGATTCAAAATCTCTAACGTTTCTTTGTTTTACTACAAGACAAAGGTGTATTCCTATTTTCTCTTTGCACATTCGTCCTTTTTTCTCTTTCTTTTCTTTGTTTATATATATATATATATATATATATATATGCTCACACTTTTGAGCTAGCCATACATTCCACTTCATGTAGGAATTCAAAGTTTAACGATCTCAATTACCAAATTCAAATTGTATACGAAGCATCTTTATGGCTTGAAGACTCTACCTCGACTTGTTCTCACTCTAATTTGATAGCACTTTTAATTTTCCTTTGTTCAAGGTTTCTTTCTCAAATTGACTGATTAGATCATTTTTCCTTTTGTAAATCAAACCATCAACTTACAACATATTGACTAAATTATCTTTATATGTTCCATTAATACCAATGGTGTGGAAGACTCCTATTGCTATCATACAGTGTAAGTAAAATTATACTCAAGTCATTCATTTCTCAAACAAGACAAGCACAAACTCAATAATTTTCCATATATAATAATAAACTCGGAATTTCATAAATGGGATTGACTATTCCTTAAGGGAATATAAATGATGCAAACTTTATTTCTAAACTCTAACTAATGCAATACTAAAATAATAATATAAAACTTATAAGATAGATTACAAGGTCTTAAAGATCTCCCCAAGCTTGGAATCAAGCCAGGCGGGATCAAATAACTCCTTATTGGTACCTATTCCTCCTCCTATGTAAGAAGAGTATTGCCTTCTTCCCCTATGCTGCAAACCTTAACTATGCTTGTAAGGCAGATGCTGAGCTCGGACATGTCGTATTGAAGCTTCAAAATTTTCTTCTAGAGGAATTTCTTCTCATTTATCGACTCAAAAACAGTTTTAGTCAAGAAACAAAACTCTACCACCGATGTCATTGACCCTTTTTCTCAAGGTTTTTGCTCATCATCCAGTAGGAGTCAATCCCACCTCCAATGGTTTCAACACATGCTTTCGAAGCTTTTTTCCAATTGATAGATCTTATCATGAATCTCATCTTGCCGCATATTCTTAGGCTTAAGAGGTGACAGACCGAGAGGAGGTTTATAATAAGATCCTATGTTGTAACGATAGGGATTAGGGAGATACTCATCCTTGCTCTTTCTTAGCTCTGCTTGACTCATCATCTCCATCCTTTGCGGGAACATGTCCTCCCAGGTTGGGAGAGGCTTGATCTCTGAGCTGGATGATGATGTTTCTTTAGGATCTAATCCTTTGATCCTCACGGGCTTCTCTTCTTTCTTCCTCCAAGTCTTGTTGACATGGAAGGGACGCATGGCTTCGTTGCACGAATATTGTTAGAAGGGGCTTGTATAGGGATGGCGAGGATTTTTCGAGGTTGGAGGCTGTAGCTATGCAAAAACTTAATGAGAAAGGTTAGATGCAATCTTCTTTAAAAGGGGAAGTGGAAAACCCTAGCCTCCAAGCTTAACGATCAACTATACGGGGGGTGGGGGGGGGGGGCTCATATAGGTCCCGCCATATAGTTGTGAACCGACTTAGATTCTTTTCCTTTTTCTATGACGGTAATAACTATACGGCCGAAATTTTTCATCCTGCCGTATAGTTGGTTGTTAAACCTTCTATACTTTGGAATAAATTTTCAGAGATGGGGTCGATAACTATATGACCGCAACTATACGGCCGGAATTTCATTCCCACCGTATAGTTGGTCGTTAAACCTTCTGTATCCAGGAGTAAATTTTCGGAGATGGGGAGGATAATTATACGACCACAACTATACTGCCGGAATTTTTATTCCTGCCATATAGTTGGTCGTTAAACCTTTTGGAATCACCAAAAATTACCTGTTTCTCCAAGAATTCTTTATTAACCCGAAACTTAATAAAATACCAAGTTTCGACATAAAAATAGAAACTTAAATTTTTGACCAACATTTTCATTGAACGAGATTTTAGCATTATCAAAATTCTTCTATTTCACTAGATCTTAAGTGTTCCTTATTCAACACAACTTAATCTTAATTTAAAATTTTACTCAAACCTTTTATTTCACATGGTTGCCTTCCGTGCAACGCTCTTTTATGATCAATAGCTTGATCGTGATGCTGCTCATTTAGTATTGATTTTATCCTTCTTCTAGTTGCCATTCCTTCCATACTTTTGCTCAATCATTTCTTCTGGGTAATCACTCATATGGTGATTGCACTTATATCTTCTTTTTATTGATAACTAGTGTAGTGGCCCGCGCTCTTGCACGGGCAAGATACTCGGAGTGTTTAAAATATTTATTATATATGTTGTTTTTAAATTTTATATCATATATATTGTTAATGATATGTAGGATTTTGTAATAAATTTTCCCTTTAAAATATTAGTGGCTATTTTATTTCAGAAACATGAGCATAAATTGGTTTACAATTTGTCAATGAGCCCCATGGAAGTCGAGTGAAAATGGGAAAATATGACTTACACATTTTATTTTGCTCCCACGATAGCTTTGAATCAAGCACCCACTCTTTGTCTCTAGACCAAATATTTTCAATTTTCTTCCCCTTCACCAAAGCCCGCTCGACGGCATTGCCATACCATAAAATGGACATCAAATATACCATCATTGATGCAGAACATGGAATCACATCAGTAAACTCCTTCCATCACGATATTACTTAACGTTGATAATAACATCTGCCAAACTCCATGTGGCTTAGGAAAATCCTATGTATAACACTACTTGCTCTAATATTTTCCTTTTATCAAGGTGAAATGGATGTATGGTCCCTTTTTAGGTCCATAATTTGGTTGGATTGTGCAAAAGAGTTACATGGGTAAAAAATGTACAACTACACTACAAGGTAGTATTTTTTCTTTATGTGAAAATTAGCTTATGTTGATTTTCAAAATAAGATTGCGGTGGTTGTATTATACAATTTACATAAAACCTACAAAACTATTATTTAGAAATAGTCTGGATATAGTAAAAGACATGTATTATATTTTGAAATACTTGGTTAGATCCCAACCAACAGTAACACTTTTATTTGATGGTATGTGCTAAAGTAGAAAAGGCCTTGTTTTATAGTTGGGGCACAACTATCTTAAGGATTTTTTTAGGCCCCGCATGGTTTAGTTGAGTCAATACTACATTACATATAAGGATTGACTCGATTGAAAAGTACAATGGTGTCAAAAGAAAGTTGACTAAAATATAGGTCTTGAAATCAAATAATGTATTGTCTTACAATAAGTATTTACTACCTAATATACCTAAACTAAATATCGTGAGGCATATATGAGTTTCTGTAAAATGCACATGAGGATAGGGCAAGTCTTACGGATACGTCACATGGAAAGTTTAAAACAAACAACAATGTAAACATATTCTTGGAGAAGATGTACTACTTGCTACCTAAGTATATTTAAGAGAACAAAAAAAAATGCTATTACCAACCACATATAGCTCTTTATGAAATCAAGACTATATATATCTCAAGATACTCATGATACATCTGGTATCTTTAGTATCACAAGAAAATGTGTGGAAAAACACACCATAAGCTATCAAGGTAACTAATTGAATGATTATCCAGTAAACATACAGCTGCTTGCAGGATGGATTCCATGATTGTTAACCAATGCCTGATGATACACCTTTGTTTTGGAAACAACCAAGTAAGATAAACCAATGTATATCCGCCTCTGATTTCGATTATATCTCTTATTTGGTACTCGTAGTTATCCACATTTGGACTTTCTTTTTTGGCTTGATGTCGAACTCCAAAACGTGGACAAAAGGAAACAGAACTACATTTCACACTAATATTTTTAAAAATGAAACTCAGCGACAAAATGAAGGAAAGAAGAAGATACATAAAACACTATCCATAGATGCATTTAATTGGTAATCTTAATTCTCATATGCCATGGTTTCTCCATGGACTATATAGCTGCACCGAGGAATTCGACGCCCAAAGGAGTGTCTGCGAACAGAAATGTAGCATAGCAACATCGAAAAAGTTTTAGCCTATGAGTGTAGTTTCAACAAAGTTTGGCTAGCTGGACCTAAGAGCAGTATGGCTCACAAATAATCGTAAGTTCTAGGTTGTCTCCTAACTATGTAAATATAAAATTCATAATAGAGTTACTTTTATTAGACCTAAGCACATTTTACATGAAAAATGCAGCATGAATCAAAATCTACCCTAAGACACTTCATACCTACAAGTAATTTCGTTTTCTTTTGTGTGAACTGAACTCAGTTTTCTCTATACGATCCTATAAACATTCATTTTTTTTATCTATATAGGAACTCAAATTATGGTGAGAAATAATATGTCATTTTCATTAACATGTAGAATTTATCTTGTTTCCATCAACATATAGCTTTCATCTAATTTCCAAGAATCTTTTCTAAACAAATTTGATGAACTTATAATACAAAAATCATGAAATTGCTTCACGGTACTACAGTCAATTCATGATTTTCATAGGACAAACGGATGTACTTGCGCTTCCTCTCTTCCTGGTCTCCTGTTAACTAGGCCCTCCAGCTCAATGTATTATGTTGGCACATCGGTCCATTCTTTCTGCAAATGAAACAACTGGTAAATCAATGTCCTCGATATTTCTATATAAACGATCAAAATTTAGCTGTCGGCTTGCGACAGCAGTGGTGACAAATAGAACTAATTACTGCACAAAAACTTGTTTTGGGGCTTGGATTTCAGGTGCAGCGGGCTGGAGTCAAACACGCACCATTGAGAGGCAGATATTGACAGGCTGGAGTCAAATGTGCGTCGCCCTAAGAGGCAATGTGCCACGTCGGATCATACCAGCATTGTGCACAAATTGTCCCACGTACAGAATGACTATAAAAATTATTTTGGTCAGAGCAAGTTTTATAAAAGTATACAACAGTCTTATCCAAGCTGAACATTTTTTATTGGGCCAGAAAAATAGTGGAGGATAAATCTAACTACACGAACAGGGCAACAATGCTAACAGTTTTTTAAAGAAATTAACAATGATATGAATTTGTTAGTGAACAAACTTCATCTTGTAAATTAATTTCTCAATGTATAATAGGAGTATCAATTAGTCGTAACAAATAATTTTTGAGCAGTAAAAAGGTTGAAAACTTACATAACTGTGTATCAACTGGTGTGGCTCGTTTGTCTCTTATTTCTCACCGCCATAGGAATCAATGGATCCATGGTACTGTAGTACATTGTCTCTTTTATATCCATAAAATAAATCACTCCATTCCTGATACTGTAGCACACTAATCCCACTGGGCGCGAACTACAGCCGCTTGCCGCGTATAATTCACATACCCTGCACACGTAAACACATGTACGTACAATTAATTTTGTCCGAGGCTATAGCACGCTATAGCACTGTTAGAGAAGATTTTAATCCATACCCTAATTTTGTCCGAGGCTATAGCACGCTATAGCACTTTTAAAGAAGATTTTAATCCATACCCTGATTTATCCGTAGCTGCATCTCCATCGAGGGCATGGACAAACCTTGCCATGTTAGATTATCCATACCCTGATATTTTCACGTACGTGGACACAACCGATCTAGATCGTGCAGGCATCGCCCACCACGGAAGGAACCATAGATGCTCAGCTAGGCAGGGGGTACACGCGGTCTCTCGGCCCGTCAGCAACAACCAATGCATGCTGCATCTGCCGCCATGCTTCCTCTTGTTGTTCCCGTACATACGGCAGAACGGGGTGGCGCGTAAGGGAAGCGCAGCTCGGCAGCGGAGAGGCGGCGGCCGATGTGATAGATGACAGGCTTTTGCCCTAATGAAAAAGTAAGGGTGAGGGGTCACGTTATTTCTATTGTAATGGCAACGGTGGGTAATTTATGTCTTAAGTTTAATCTAATGGTTGTATATTGATCCATCCATAAAATAAATGGCCAGATGTTTCTGATTTTTGTGGGATTTTCTAGCGATTTCTCTAATTCCTGGTTAACCCGTCATATACTTTTAATCTCTACTATATAATTTTACTTGCGGTGGTTTTCGTCTCGTCCGTCGTCCGTCGCGTTTAGTCATATGCCTTCGAATCTCTTGCCAACAGACGTACGCCTTCCGATTTCCTTAACGCGTACCGTCAAAGGAAACTAGCCGACCGAGAAATGTACAGGTTTGTGGGCCAACAAACCAACGCTACATTGAGCGGAAGCTTCCACGGTCTCCCTCTCCATCCCGAGTGCAGGACCCCTCTCATGTGCAGCCACACCGGCGGCCATCCCACCCCGCACCTCCCCGACCTTGCGGACCTCCCCCGGCCCTGCCGCTCGCCAGCGCAGCCCAGCGTCCTCTCCGCAACCGATTCCCCCACCGATGCAGCCTCCCGGCCCGCGCCCCCAGTCCATCCGCCTACGGCCTACCAAACCTTAGCCTCCTCCCCTGCCGCCCAGCACCGTTCACCTAGATGTTGATGCTGCAGCTGCAGCAGTTGTCGCTGCTTGACGCTGGTGCCCGGTGCATGGCGAACATGGTCGCCCCCTGCTCCTGCGTCTCGACACCGACGGACCAACTCCGGAAGGACGGGCACCCATCCGCTCTGATGTAGTATTCACGAGAAAAGAAGAAGCAAAAACGAAGGGAAAGAATACCTCGACCGGCTTCACAAGCCGCTAAGGAAGCGAAGGAGTTGAGCGCGTATTGGCTCCTCTTGCTCTACCGCAAGGAAAGCATGTGTCAATCAAAGCGGCCTCCTTTCCCCGTTTTCCTTGCAGTTGTAGTAAAGGCATCTTGGCAAAGATGATCTTGCCTAATGCTTCATTCCGTAGACTTCTGTAGTAAGTAGACCAGACAGAAAATAATTACCAAACCAAACAGAGTACCAGTATCGTGCCTAGGCTAAAAGAGTATCGGTATCACGCCTAGGTTGCAATTAAGCTGCGCACTCAACTGCTTCTCTTGTACTGCTTCCATTTTCCGATTTGAGAAACAGAGTACAGTATATGATGGCGGTCAAATGTGGCACGGGCTTACCTTTAGACAACGTTGTGTCTTTTGACCGTGGAGGATCATGGAAATCATTTTTTTTATGTAACTTCAGCAGAATAAGAAAAAACAAGCAAGAAATAGATTTGGCCAACTGACAAAATTTCTTGTGATTACTTCATGCAACAGAACTTTTCGCCTAGAAAACAAAGCTTTCCGAAGGACTTACGACTTGTGTAATACCACTAAATATATGTTATGCAGGTAGAGTCAGATTCAGAAATTCACTTGCCATTAGCCTTTTACAGGCATACCAAGTAGAAATGAATTTGGCTCCCCTTTTGCTTTTCCGAATTCATGTTCCAAAGTGGCTTGCTGTAGAGATGAAGGAAACAAGAGCCAAATAGAGAGAAGTCATAAAAGAACAATGTGTATGAAATTTCTACATTTCATAGCTTCTCTATGCATGGACATAGATAACCGGAGTTATACCGGTGAAATCAGTCATAGGATATCTGTACTTCTTGCTGACATGTACTATTATATCATCGCTTTCATCACCAATGTCGATGCTACATATGTCTGGATACATGAATGATTCATGTGTGCTGTCATCCTTGACTTGGCTAGCAAATTTGTATGTTGAACACTTGATCATCTAGGATTTACATCTTTTAATTTGGTCGGATTTTTTGTATGTTTGTTGCACTTTCATTTTGATATTGCGGTAGTAAAACATTATCTTTTATACTCCTATTCGGTAGCAATGCACGGTAATAGTGAATTTTTTCATGACCTAAAAATATTCAATAAAAACAAACTTTGGCAATGCACATTCAAAAACAATCCTTCGATGATTATAATCACATCAACTTGTAAACTTTTCTTACTAGCTAGCTTGCAGCGGTTGTATGTGAGGACTTCTTCATAGGTATGCTAAAGTATAAAAACAATACCAAAGATGAAAGAAGTTGGAGAGAGAATTGGTCTTTGTCATCTGACATCTTGTTCAAATTTAGGAAAATTATTTTATTTGTCGATATAATTTTTTGTTACCCCGTAGCAACGCACGGGCATTCAGCTATATATAATAATAGATAATAGATGCTTCAAGCATTGTCCATTTACCACCCATGAAAGAGAGGGTGTTTTCCCTTGGAGCTTCACTGCTCCCGGTACATAAGCTTCTTCAAATATATAGGGGCCTTCCCACTTTGATCTGAGATTTCCTGAAAACAACTTAAGACAAGAATTATAGAGCAAAACCTTGTCTCTGCTCTTAAAAACCTTATTCTCTATTTTTCTATCATGCCATCTTTTTACTTAATCTAGCACTTTCATAATCCTCACTCCTAAACTCATCTAAAGCATGAATGTCTAATAAACTTTTTTCTCCTCCTGCTTTAAAATCATAGTTTAAGCTCTTGATTGCCCAAAAGGTGTAACATCCCAATTTCAGCAACCCTGATCCTTTGTCAAAAAGGCAAAAATTAGGGGAAGAAAAACTTTTTCTTATTAAGTGTTGCAATGTTTGCTTACATGTTTGCTTGTGTTTATGCAACTGATTGTATATTAGATGATATAATCCTTACCTCCACCCAGTTGACAAAAAACCTATTTTTACAAAAGAGATGTCTTGGTCCATCTTTAAAATTCTCAAATGTTCTGGCATTTCAAACTTGAGCCATGATGATTTTGATACAACAAATTATTTTATTATTTCTATTAACAAAACTATGGAGGCCTACATATAATCTCCTTCTATCCTCAAGACAGAACTTTCAGCTATTATTATCTCTAGATTTTCCCAAAACCTCTACAAAGATCTTTTCATCCAATCTTGGTAGAAATACCAAGAGGCCCTTATCTTATTTCAAAATCACATCCTCTTCAAAACACCCATGATTACCTCAAGCTTGACTTGATGGTAACCTTAGTCGTAGCTGATAAGTTTGAATAGATGAGTTGCCTTGATCTACTGTCTGATGAATTAGAGTGAGCTAATCTAGTAGCTCATCCCTTAGGACCCAATCTATGTTTGTGATCATCAATCTCAAACCAAGCATCCAAACAGGATCTATCCTAAGCCACCAAAGTGTCCATCTCATCTCCTAATCAGTTCAATCGAGGGATAATCCCTTTTGATAGCTTCCTACTCAGTGAAGACCCAATCCAAGCATGGATCCCCTCTATTCAATCTATACCTCAACATTGTCAACACCCGGACTTTTAATCCCAAATCCATGTTATGCCATACATCGCAATCCCAGGATTACCATTTTTGCGAGACATAACAGAATTGGATACCATAGTACATCATCCATTACAAACCATACATAAGATTTTACACAAATAAGGATCTCATGATCCAGTTCTTAATACAACTCAAGTAGCGGAATACGTAATAATAATGGTAGCGTAGGCGAAGCTCCTTCTTCGGGGTCACAGGCAATGCTGACGATGGGAGATGATCCTAGTTGTCGTAACCTTCCTAGGGTCCATCCTCCAGGCACTCCTCTTCATAGTCTGGCCACGGGAATAGCCAGGGAAAGCCATGAGTACTCTTTAAGTACTCGCAAACTAATACTAACAAGTGAAGAGGGTTTTTGTAATAGGAAACTAGGCTCTAGGGTTGTTTTGCAAAAAGCCAGATTTACATCTACTAAGTTTAGAAGTAAGAAAAGCTATTTGAACTTTTATAACACCTAAGTGGGAACTTGTATTTCATATCACAACTCTGTTGTGGTCAAGTCAAATTCTCAACTCATTTCACAAGTCATTTTGAAAACATCTGACGGGGGAACAGTATGGCCACTTCAACTGTCCATAACCGCGGACGCGGCTATTCGAATAGTTTGACACTCTACAGAGATTGTACACTTTCACCACAACATTCGATACATCCGTCAGGAACAAATCCTGAATTCACCATACTTAGTATGCAGATAATCAATCCTAACCTTTCAATTACACGCCCTAGTATAAGCACCTCTCCTGTGAGTTTGGCCTCCTATCCATGACCAGCTGTCATCTTGGGTACTGCACAGGTGGACAATCTTTACAAGGTAGCATCAGATCAGACCTTGGACGTGAGGGAACTAATACTAAGGTATATAGTTTCCAGTCAAGCCCTACCCAATTCTCGGGTATTGTGGTTGTACGATGAAATTGGAATGGTATCGCATCCAGACAACCATCAGTTTTATAAAGGGCTAAGGCTCATGCCTCAACATAGATATCACCATAAATCATCTGGTGTTTTTGGAAACACATGTCCAAAACATTTCGATAGAATGGTCCATCATTCCAAGTTTTTCATAACCATTTTTCCACCAAGTATTCCCATCTAAAGTTGATCAAGTTTTATGCTTAGCACTAGCATCTACAAGTGGGGGTAAGTACTAATGAGGGGTAGTAAACTAGTGGAGTTTCAACTAAGTTCAATCTTATGCCTTAGGATGACATCAATATTTCCTAGCTTAGGCCAAATTTTATGCTCTTTATGCAACCTTCAAATATCTTTCTAGAATCTACAAATCACTTAAGTAAACTCTAAGGAAGTAGCTTTGATAAAGAAATAAAATAGAAAGCTTGCAAATAAAACTAGGAGGGGGTATCAAGTGGGTATGATCACATATGCTTAGGGCATATGGTAACAAGTAAGGGTTTGTTTGCATCAGTAGAGTATCTTGCAAGTGTTAGCTTACACATTCAACTAGTAGCATTAGGCTTGCCTTGTGCAGAGCAGTGGTTGAAGTTCTCCTCGGCTTCTTCTTCGTAGTATCCTCCTTCCTCCTCGTATCCTTGGTCGGTACTAGCGTCTATGAATAAATACGAGGTACACAATCACCAAACAATACTTAACTACTTTCAATCATCACAAAAAAGGGTCCTATAGATGATCTAGCATCACCACTAACATTACAAGATTAAAGCTTGGTTTTATACCTTTTATTTTTAGAAAAGTAATTTCTACTCATTGAAAAACTACTTAAGATTTAATATTCTCCAAACCAAACATGGGATCATGTTGACACATGTCATCACCACATATTTTAGTCCAAGGGAATATGATTTAAAGTGGTGTCACAATTTAATAAGGTTTTACCCTTTTATTTTAATTAAATAAAGTGACTAGAAATGCCTATGTAGCATTCTTTTATTACTTGAAGATTATTTCTTTAAGTAAACCTATATATTTTTATATATTCTGAAAGGTATGGTTAAATGTGATTTTTGAGAGTTGGAATCAACTCAAAAGCTATTATGGTTTAAATTTGAAAAATGTTTGAATGCAGAAAAGCTTCTGCCTTGTTATTTTTACCAAGGACGATCTACAGATCCAAATGACTTGATTCCAACGGGCTTGGATTCAGCATTTCCAGACCTTTCTAACAAAATTGGTTTCATTCAATTTGGTTCACTGAATCAATCTGGGTTGATTTTTGAATCTAGGTGCAGAAGTGTGTTTGAAATAAAATGGAAAAGGTTAATTTCAAATGACTGGGCTGCGCGGGAAGCGATACTGGGCCGGCTTGCTAAGCACAGCGCTTACGCGGGCTGGTTAAGTCGCTGTCCCCAGGCGTCAGTGAGACAAGGGGATGCGAAGCGGTATGGGGCGATGTGAGCCATGGGATCTTGTTCTAATCTAACGGCTGAGGGTCGTCGTCCATGTCGGGCAACTCCGGCAAGACTGAAACCTAACGCGGCGGGTGAGGGTCGTTGGGGGCTCACCGGGGCTCAGGCGAGGGTCGGAGAGGCGGGCGAACGACGAAGTCGACGACGGCGAACCTCCTGGTACTGGCAGCTTCTCCTGGGGCGGCTCCAATCGCTGGCTCCCTTCTTCTCCAGAGGCGGCGGGCTCCGGCGAAATTCCGGCGAAGCGCTGCTCGCCTTGCTTAGGGAACGGGGTAGAACGATCAGTGAGGAGAGGGGAGTGAGATGGTGTGCTCAATTCGGCTGGGGGTGGCCTTTATTTATAGTCGCGACGACGAGACCGAACGGCATGGGCAGGCGACGGTGGCGACATGGCTACGGGCTGCTAGAGGCATGGTCGGCGGTGGTGATCTCTTGGTGGTCTCCTAGCGATGCTCTACGGCTTTAATGCGCATGTAGGGGCGGTGGAAAATGGTCTGGAACACGCGACGCTCTGCGCGGCAGAGGCGTCGTCTTCGACGGCGAGCGGTGGCTGTGAGGCATGGGGCGGCAAACGGGGATGTCTGGCGGTCTCCTGGGTCAGTGGTGATCGTGTATGTACGCGGAGAGGGCGGCGCGCGGCCTGTGGGCTTCGGTCGAGGGTGGCGCTCTGGTGCATGCTCGGCATGGTTGACAGAGGCACAGGCGCAGCGTTCCTGGGTGCTCTGGTCGATGTCTTCGAGGCAGGGCTGGTCGAGAGGGGGCGGTGAGAAATGGGTGATCTCTCAGACAAGGTTGGCACGGCTAGTTCCTCTCCTAGCTTGCTATCTACACTGGGGTGGCATGGTGAGCTTCGGCTGTTCACCATTGATGGCATTGCCAAGCATACAGTGGGGCTAGTGCTTGGTTTAGTTAGCTAGATGATCTACTGAGGTTGCTGTGAGCTATAGAGGGAACAAGTTAGGCTCCAATCACTGCTCACAATAGTGTTTAGATTTTATTTGATTTGAATCTGCAAGGTGTTTGATGAAATGGTCGCAAGAATTCAAGTTTTTAATCTTGAAAAGATTTTTGGTGGGTGTGCTAGGTTGGTGCCGGTGAGTCTGCAGATGCTTGGGTTTTGAAAGTTGAGCTTGTTTGAGTGGTTTTTCAAAATGTGGGATCTTCTCATATGATAAAGATTCAATTTTGAATTGTCATTTAAACTATGCATTTGAAAGTTTCTGGATGATCACAAGGTGGGACTTGATACTTTGTTATGAGTACAATCAAGGGGTGTAAAGATCCAAACAATCTTCTGTTAAGTTCTGAAAGTTTGGGACAACCAAAGTAGGCATGGGAGTTAAATTGGTCAAAATGACCATTCACAAATTTGTTTGTTTTTTATTTATTTGTCTTTGGGAAAAGTTTGGGAATTGTTTAGATGATGTTTATTTCACCTAAGAATCCTATTACAAGCAAAGAAACAGATAAACAAGGCAATTCAAAAGAGCTCAAAATGGGATGCATACACACATGCATGCTTTCATATTTTTATTTAGAAAAGTTTTTGTTAACCCTAATTTTGATGATTAGAGTTTGATGATCTTAGTTTAATATTTTTGGGATGTTACAAACCTTCTCCCCTTAAACAAAATCTCGTCCCGAGATTTGAAAAAGGACAAAAAGATTACCTAGGATTTGAAGAGATCGGAAAATTCCGTCCTAATGTGATCTTCGCGCTCCCAAGTAGCTTCCTCTTACGTGTGGTTGCTCCACTGAATCTTGAGAAACTTGATGCTTCCGGTTCGGGTAGTTCGGAAAGCTTCTTCCAAAATACGGATGGGTACTTCAGGATAGGTTAGGTCATCGTTGATCTCTATGGTCCGGTGATCGATATTCTTGAACACTTCGGTCTTCTCGGGGACTTCGAGTCACTTGCGAAGTAATGAGATATGGAACACATTGTGCACAGCTGACATCTCTTCAGGTAGTTCCAATTGATACGATACTTCTCCTCGACGGTTCAGAATCTTGAAGGGTCCGATATATCTGGAGGCTAACTTTCCTTTGAGTTGGAAACGCTGCATTCCCTTCAATGGCGACACCTTCAGATACACAAAATCTCCTATGTTGAAGGCGAGGTCTCGACGTCTCTTGTCGGCGTAACTCTTCTATCTGGACTGGGCTGTCTTGAGGTGCTCACGAATCTTGTGAACCTTCTCTTCTGCTTCTCATAGGATGTCGGGTCCGAAAATCTGACTCTCTCTTACTTCCGACCAGTTCAAAGGGGTGCGACACTTCCTTCCGTACATGAATTCAAATGGGGCCATTTGCAAACTAGCTTGATAAGTGTTGTTGTATGAAAATTCTGCAAACAGCAGACAGTCTTCCCACTTGGATCCATATTCTAACACACATGCTCTCAGCATATCTTCGAGTATTTGATTTATTCGCTCCGTTTGTCCATCGGTCTGGGGGTGATATGCGGTGCTGAAATCTAGTCGGGTTCCTAAACCTTCTTGGACTTTCTTCCAGAATCTCGAGGTAAACTGAGTTCCTCGATCAGATACGATGTTCTTGGGGACTCCATGCAAACTAACTATCCAAGCGATGTATAACTCCGCTAGCTTCGAACTCTGATATGTGGTCTTGACAGGTAAGAAATGGGCGACTTTGGACAATCTGTCCACTATGACCCAGATAGAATCATTTCCCCTACTAGAAGTAGGCAATCCGGTGATAAAGTCCATTCCAACGGAATCCCATTTCCATTGTGGAATCTGTAAGGGTTGCAACAATCCAGCGGGTCTTTGATGTCCTGCCTTGACTCGCTGACATATATCACATTTGGCGATATAGCTTCCGATTTCTCTCTTCATCTTATGCCACCAAAATTGTTCTTTCAAATCTTGATACATATTAGTTCCTCCGGGATGGATAGAATAAAGAGTATCATGAGCTTCCTTCAAAATAACTTCTTTCAACTCAGAATCTGCTGGTACACAAAGGCGTCCTTTGTACCACAGAACTCCTTCTTCGTCTTCGGTGAATCCGGTACTTTGCTGGTACCAATGCGACGCTTGATTCCGTCGATACTAGCATTTCCCTTCTGCGCCTCTTTGATCTGACTGATAAAAGTGGGTTGAAGTTCTATGCTAGCCAAAAATCCTTAACTTACTAATTCCATTCGAAAATCTTCCATCTCTTTGTGCAAGCTTGGTTGCTCCTTTAAAATCATGGAGTTCAAGCAGCACGACAATCTGCTAAGGGCATCTGCTACCACGTTGGCTTTACCGGGGTGATAGTGAATCTCTAGGTCGTAATCCTTGATTAGCTCAATCCATCTTCTCTGTCTCATATTCAGTTCCTTCTGAGTGAATATATACTTCAGGCTCTTGCGATCCGAATAAATCTCACAACGATTTCCCATCAGGTAATGTCTCCATGTCTTCAGGGCTAGAACTACGGCTGCGAGTTCGAGGTTATGGGTTGGGTAATTTTGCTCATGTTGTTTCAGTTGTCGAGATAAATAAGATATAACTTTTCCTTCTTGCATTAGCACACATCCGAGACCAATCTTGGATGCATCACAATACACATCGAAGGGCTTCGTGATATCCGTCATGATTAAGATTGGGGCTGAAATCAATCTCCTCTTGTGTTCTTGAAAACTCGCTTCACATTTGTCGGTCCATTCAAACTTCTTGTCCTTGTTCAGCAATTGGGTCATGGGTCTGGCGATACTCGAGAATCCTTCTACGAACTTGTGGTAATATCCCGCCAATCCGAGAAATGCACGAACTTGGGTTTGAGTGGTTGGGGCTTGCCAATCTTCGACACCTTTCACCTTTGCGGGATCAACGATAATTCCTCCAGCTGATACAATGTGACCGAGGAATCCTACCTCCTGTAACCAGAATTCACATTTGCTAAACTTGGCATACAGCTGATGCTCTCTAAGGGTTCCAAGAATGGTCCTTAGGTGTAGCTCATGTTCTTCTTCCGATTTGGAATAAATCAAAATGTCATCGATAAAAACAACGACAAACTTATCCAGGAAGTCCAGAAAAATCTTATTCATGAGATTCATGAAATAAGCGGGGGCATTGGTTAATCCAAAGGACATAACGGTATACTCGTATAATCCATATCGGGTGGTAAAGACAGTCTTGGGAATATCTTCTGCACGAATCTTGAGTTGATGATAGCCAGTCCTAAGATCAATCTTAGAAAACACTTTGGCACCGGTCAATTGATCAAACAAATCTTCTATCTTGGGAAAGGGGTATTTGTTCTTCATGGTAACATCATTCAATTTCCGATAATCCGTACACAAATGGTTACCTCCATCCTTCTTGTCCACGAACAAAACAGGTGACCTCCATGGTGACGCACTTGGTTGAATCAATCCAATTTCCAGCATGGAATCCAGTTGCTTCTTCAGTTCTGCTAGCTCCGATGGGTTCATACTATATGGTCTCTGGGCTATTAGTCCAGTTCTGGGGATTAGTTCAATGATAAACTCGATATCTCGATCTGGGGGCATTCCGGGCAAAACATCTAGAAATACATCGGGGTATTCATAGACTATCCGGACTTGGTCAATGGTAGGTTGGGCTATACTCTTGTTGCACTTGAATTGGCGAGGTAAGGTTTCAGATATATGCTCGACTGATATTCCGGCTGTACTGGTCATGGTGATGGCTTTCTTGGCACAGTCAATCAATCCTTTATGTTTGGACTTCCAATCCATTCCTAGTACTACTTCCAAACCTTTAGTTCCGAGTACTATCAGATTAGCATAAAAATCTATGGCATGGATTCGGATAGGGACGGCCTTGCAAATTTGCCTAGCCTTGGTGGTTGATCCGGGAATTTGGACGATCATAACATGCTTCAGTTTTGTTGGTTGAATTTTACTAGTGCATGCAAATTCTTCGGTGACAAATGAATGCGATGCACCAGAATCAAACAACACTCTTGCAAGTACTGAATTAACAGAAAACATACCCAGCACGACGCCTGGCGCTTCCTGAGCTTCTTCAGCATGCATGAGGACAAGACGGCCGTTGCGGTTGAGCGAATTCCCTGGGGCAAACCTTCTTCTTGGCTGAACACGACGCTGCTGCTGAGCTGGGGCATTTGCATTGGGGGCTGCGGCATTCTTCTTGTTGGGGCACTCGTTGGAATAGTGTCCCTTATTTCCACAGTCATAACATGTCACTTGTGACTTATCCTTTGCTGCTACATGCACATCATTGCTTCTAGTCCTCGGGGCAGTGTTGGTGTTGGTGGTAGCATTGTTGTTGAACTTGGGTGGGGCACGATTGAAATTGCAAGAGTTCCCGGGGTTGTTGTTATTTTCTCTGGGCCTAGGGTTTCCACGGTTGGGGTAGGTTGGACGGTTCATCGGGGGTCTGTTGGTTCTTGGGGCAAATCCTGGAGATGGGTTAGGGCGATACTTTGGGGTCTGATGGGTTCCTGGCTGGTGCATCATGCGACGCTTGCGGTTCTCATTGGCTTGGTTGATCTTTCCTTCCATTTGGATGTCCGAGTCGACAAGGGCTTCAATATCAGCAAAGGGGATATTGACTAACACAGTCTGCATCTCATCATGCAGACCATTCAAGAATCTTTCTTTCTTCTTGGCTTTGGTGTCAATCTCATCCGGGGCATACCTAGCTAATGACAAGAATTTGTCACCGTATTCCACTACAGTCATCCTTCTTTGCTTCAGTTCTCTGAACTCGTCTCTCATCCTCTTGATTAAACTCGGTGGTACATGGGTTCTGCTGAACTTGACCTTGAATTCCTCCCAGGTCATCATCCGGCCTCCGGTCATTGCACGAACACTGTTCCACCATGCTCTGGCATCTCCGGCTAGATAGTGGGTGGCGAACAAAACTTTCTCGTTAGCTTCCACTCTGGCGACTTTTAGGTTATTTTCCATGGTTTGCAGCCAATCATCGGCGTCTAAGGGCTCTTCTGACTTAGTGAAAACAGGTGGGTTGGTGTTCTGGAAATTCTTGAGTTTAGAACCATGGTTGTCCTGATTTCCGTGGCCTTGGTTGTTGTGGGCAAGCTGAGCTATCTGTTGCAGGGTGGCTAGGTTGGCTTGACATTCGGCTCTTTCAGCTTCACGGCCAGAAGTCAACATTTGCAGTATCTGCAACATCGGGTCCGGGGATGAACCACTTCCTCCACGTGGCATCTGGAGATTGAGATAGATCATGAGAAAAGAGGGAAATTTCTAAGGTTCTGGGACTTTGAAAAGTTTTTAAAGTTTGACTCAGATTTTTCTATCAACTTGCTTTTCATTCATTCATTCATAGCACACGATACAACACACACCACAAAACAAGAAAAACAGATGGTTTTAAGAACCATTCTGGAAACTACGATACAGTGGGACCGAACACTACTCACTGCGCTAGTTCTCAAGTGCTACTACTCCTCGGAGTAGGTGTAGTCGTCATCCTCATCATCCTCGTCGTCATCGATGAAGGCGTAATCATCCTCATCGGTGAAGAAATCCATAGCCTGATCTTCCAGGAAATCATCATCATCACTGAGATAGGAGTAGGGGTCTCCACGAAGATCCTCTCCGGCATTCTCCCTTTCTTCCAACTGCATGTCTCTCTCGTGGATGGTCTCCTCCAAATCCGAGATACGGTGGCGAAGACGGGAAATGATGCGCTCCTTCTTGTCAAGCTGACGGCGGCGAGACTTGCGATCCTTTGCTAGCATGGCTATGGTCTGATCCTTCGTCTTGATGATGGCAGCTTGTGGTTGGAGTAGTCACGGCAATTATCCAACTCCTGCTGACGATCGTACATCATGAAGCTAAGGTGGTCCAACTGAGTTTTCAGCTCGTGATGGTATGGGGCTTCCAGGGGTTGTCCATTAGCATCACACCTTGGGAAAAACTCAAAGTGAGTACCCTTGATCTGGTTGATACTCTGCCCACACAGACGGGAAAGAGCTTCCTGCATGGCCCTGGCAAGTCCATCGAGCCAGTTGTTCTCTCTTAAGGTGAACTGAATTCCCTCAGCGGTGGGAGGTTCAATCTTTCCTCGGAGACTTGCAACAATTATCCACTGCAGATCTTCTCCTCCTTGATCATTGAGCTGAGCTCCGAAGAACTCGGGGTGAGGATGCTCCAGAAGTTCCGAAAGCTGGTCCAAATCCCTCTCAAAGATAAGGTCTCCGCCATTTCCCGATTGGTAAAACTTGTTGTACTTCACGTCCATCTAAAAGAATATAAGATGAGTAAGTTAGTAGACTGATCAAGTGTGTCAAATTTTATGTATTTTGCAAGAGTTTTTGAGGGGCATGAATTTTTATAAAAGAATAAAGGTGATAAGAATGGGAATAAGTTTTTTTAAATACTTGCTTTCTTTGGTTTTGAAACTAAGTTTTTGATCCAAACGTCCAGTCTAACTAGGGTCTCCTATGGTGAGGATGGCTCTGATACCAACTTTTCAACACCCGGATTTTTAATCCCAGATGCCTGTTATGCCATACATCCCAATCCCAGGATTACCATTTTTGCGAGACATAACAGAATTGGATACCACAGTACATCATCCATTACAAACCATACATAAGGTTTTACACAAATAAGGATCTCATGATCCAGTTCTTAATACAACTCAAGCAGGGGAATACGTAATAACAACAGTAGCGTAGGCGAAGCTCCTTCTTCGGGGTCACAGGCAATGCTGATGATGGGAGATGATCCTAGTTGTCGTAACCTTCCTAGGGTCCATCCTCCAGGTACTCCTCTTCATAGTCTAGCCACGGGAATAGCCAGGGACAAAGCCATGAGTACTCTTTAAGTACTCGCAAACTAATACTAACAAGTGAAGGGGGTTTTTGTAATAGGACACTAGGCTCTAGGGTTGTTTTGCAAAAAGCCAGATTTACATCTACTTAGTTTAGAAGTAAGAAAAGCTATTTGAACTTTTATAACACCTAAGTGGGAACTTGTATTTCATATCACAACTCTGTTGTGGTCAAGTCAAATTCTCAACTCATTTCACAAGTCATTTTGAAAACATCTGACGGGTGAACAGTATGGCCACTCCAACTGTCCATAACTGCGGACGCGGCTATTCGAATAGTTTGACACTCTACAGAGATTGTACACTTTCACCACAACATTCGATACATCCGTCAGGAACAAATCCTAAATTCACCATACTCAGTATGCGGATAATCAATCCTAACCTTTCAATTACACGCCCTAGTATAAGCACCTCTCCTATGAGTTTGGCCTCCCAACCATGACCAACTGTCATCTTGGGTACTGCACATGTGGACAATCTTCACAAGGTAGCCTCAGCTCAGACCTTGGCCGTGAGGGAACTAATACTAAGGTATATAAGTTTCCAGTCAAGCCCTACCCAATTCTCGGGTATTGTGGTTATATGATGAAATTGGAATGGTATCGCATCCAGACAACCATCAGTTTTATAAAGGGCTAAGGCTCATGCCTCAACATAGATATCACCATAAATCATCTGGTGTTTTTGGAAACACAGGTCCAAAACATTTCAATAGAATGATCCATCATTCCAAGGTTTTCATAACCATTTTTCCACCAAGTATTCCCATCTAAAGTTGATCAATTTTTATGCTTAGCACTAGCATCTACAAGTGGGGGTAAGTACTAATGAGGGGTAGTAAACTAGTGGAGTTTCAACTAAGTTCAATCTTATGCCTTAGGATGACATCAAGATTTCCTAGCTTAGGCCAAATTTTATGCTCTTTATGCAACCTTAAAATATCTTTCTAGAGCTACAAATCACTTAAGTAAACTCTAAGGAAGTAGCTTTGATAAATAAATAAAATAGAAAGCTTCCAAATAAAACTAGGAGGGGGTATCAAGTGGGTATGATCACATATGCTTAGGGCATATGGTAACAAGTAAGGGTTTGTTTGAATCAGTAGAGTATCTTGCAAGTGTTAGCTTGCACATTCTACTAGTAGCATTAGGCTTGCCTTGTGTAGTGCAGTGGTTGAAGTTCTCCTCGGCTTCTTCTTCGTAGTATCCTCCTTCCTCGTCGTATCCTTGGTCGGTACTAGCGTCTATGAATAAATACGAGGTACACAATCACCAAACAATACTTAACTACTTTCAATCATCACAAAAAAGGGTCCTATAGATGATCTAGCATCATCACTAACATTACAATATTAAAGATTGGTTTAATTCCTTTTATTTTTAGAAAAGTAATTTCTACTCATTGAAAAACTACTTAAGATTTAATATTCTCCAAACCAAACATGGGATCATGTTGACACATGTCATCACCACATATTTTAGTCCATGGGAATATGATTTAAATTGGTGTCACAATTTAATAAGGTTTTACCCTTTTATTTTAATTAAATAAAGTGACTAGAAATGCCTATGTAGCATTCTTTTATTACTTGAACATTATTTCTATAAGTAAACCTATATATTTTCATATATTTTGAAAGGTATGGTTAAATGTGATTTTTGACAGTTGGAATCAACTCAAAAGCTATTATGGTTTAAATTTAAAAAATGTTTGAATGGAGAAAAGCTTCTGCCTTGTTATTTTTACCAAGGATGATCTACAGATCCAAATGACTTGAATCCAATGGTCTTGGATTCAGCATTTCTAGACCTTTCTAACAAAATTGGTTTCATTCAATTTGGTTCAATGAATCGATCTGGGTTGATTTTTGAATCTAGGTGCAGAAGTGTGTTTGAAATAAAATGGAAAAGGTTAATTTCAAATGACTGGGCTGCGCGGGAAGCGATACTGGGCCGGCCTGCTAAGCACAGCGCTTACGCGGGCTGGTTAAGTCGCTGTCCCCACGCGTCAGTGAGGCGAGGGGGTGCGAAGTGGTATGGGGCGATGTGAGCCGTGGGATCTTGTTCTAATCTAATGGCTGAGGATCGTCGTCCACGTCAGGAAACTCCGGCGAGACTGAAACCTA
Organism: Avena sativa; assembly: GCA_916181665.1. Lineage (NCBI taxonomy): Eukaryota > Viridiplantae > Streptophyta > Magnoliopsida > Poales > Poaceae > Avena > Avena sativa. The sequence continues at coordinate 33,903,367 of OV702284.1, forward strand.
ACACGGCGGGTAAGGGTCGTTGGGGGCTCACCGGGGCTCAGGCGAGGGTTAAGGAGGCGGGCGAACGACGAACCTCCTGGTACTGGCAGCTTCTCCTGGGGCGGCTCCAATCGCTGGCTCCCTTCTTCTCCAGAGGCGGCGGGCTCCGGTGAAATTCCGGTGAAGCGCTGCTCGCCTTGCTTCGGGAACGGGGTGGAACGATCAGTGAGGAGAGGGGAGTGAGATGGTGTGCTCAATTCGGCTGGGGGTGGCCTCTATTTATAGTCGCGACGACGAGACCGAACGGCATGGGCAGGCGACGGTGGCAACATGGATACGGGCTGCTAGAGGCATGGCCGGCGGTGGCGATCGCTTGGTGGTGTCCTGGCGATGCTCTACGGCTTTAATACGCATGTAGGGGCGGTGGCAAATGGTCTGGAACACGCGACGCTGTGCGCGGCAGAGGCGGCGTCTTCGACGGCGAGCGGTGGCTGTGAGGCATGGGGCGGCAAACGGGGATGTCTGGCGGTCTCCTGGGTCGGTGGTGATCGTGTATGCATGCGGAAAGGGCGGCGCGCGGTCTGTGGGCTTCGGTTGAGGGTGGCGCTCTGGCGCATGCTCGACATGGTTGACAGAGGCACGGGCGCGGCGTTCTTGGGTGCTCTGGTCGATGTCTTCGAGGCGGGGCTGGTCGAGAGGGGGCGGTGAGGCATGGGTGATCTCTCAAACAAGGTTGGCACGGCTAGTTCCTCTCCTAGCTTGCTGTCTACACTGGGGTGGCATGGTGAGCTTCGGCTGTTCACCATTGATGGCATTGCCAAGCTTACAGTGGGGCTAGTGCTTGGTTTAGTTAGCTAGATGATCTACTGAGGTTGCTGTGAGCTAGAGAGGGAACAAGTTAGGCTCCAATCACTGCTCACAATAGTGTTTAGATTTTATTTGATTTGAATCTGCAAGGTGTTTGATGAAATGGCCGCAAGAATTCAAGTTTTTAATTTTGAAAAGATTTTTGGTGGGTGTGCTAGGTTGGTGCTGGTGAGTCTGCAGATGCTTGGGTTTTGAAAGTTGAGCTTGTTTGAGTGGTTTTTGAAAAAGTGGGATCTTCCCATATGATAAAGATTCAATTTTGAATTGTCATTTAAACTATGCATTTGAAAGTTTCTGGATGATCACAAGGTGGGACTTGATACTTTGTTATGAGTACAATCAAGGGGTGTAAAGATCCAAACAAGCTTCTGTTAATTTCTGAAAGTTTGGGACAACCAAAGTAGGGATGGGAGTTAAATTGGTCAAAATGACCATTCACTTATTTTGTTTGTTTTTGATTTATTTGTCTTTGGGAAAAGTTTGGGAATTGTTTAGATGATGTTTATTTCACCTAAGAATCCTTTTACAAGCAAAGAAACACATAAACAAGGCAATTCAAAAGAGTTCAAAATGGGATGCATACACACATGCATGCTTTCGTATTTTTATTTAGAAAAGTTTTTGTTAACCCTAATTTTGATGATTAGAGTTTGATGATCTTAGTTTAATATTTTTGGGATGTTACAAACATCAACCACTTTATGGGAAGGATAAACCATGGACACTCTCTCAAATTGTTTCCCTCATGTAATCTAGTCTAAAATCCTAAATCTGCCAAAATGGCTAAGTCTGGAATTCTTATCTAGATTCATCTTTGGAGCTCTACCTATTCCAACCTATGTGAATTCTTGAGAATGAACTTGAACCATATTGTATTACATCATTAGTACTACCAAATCCCACTTTTTCCCTTGGCTAAGCCATCATTCCCACTCATCCATGAAGGTTTTGTGACACCCCCGGGATTAGGGCTAGACAAATCCCAGACCTCTGTCTGATATAAGCCTAACTCTTAACCTCGAAAGCGTACAGAGAGAGAACTGATAACACAACAGTGACCCTACGGCACAAAAATTATTACAACGAGCTCATAGATGAGCAAAGAACCAAAATATTACAAGAAGAGGTCACTGACCACAAACATCAAACAACGGAAGGCAAATTATGCTATTAAGTATAATAAACTTAACAAATGGCCTAAGATTACTGAAGCATAACGATGAAGTCCAATCCATAGATCCCAGACTATCGACTAGGAACCCCAAGATACTCGTTGATGTCGATGCCATAAAGAACTCTCCTTCTATGGTAACACTTACTCTGCTGCAAAAGTATCAACGAAGCAAGGGTGAGTATAGGGTATACTCTACAAGACTTATGGCTGGTGGAGTTATTTTTCATAAAGCCATCTTTGTTTGTAAGACAAGAGGAAGAAGAATCTCAACTAATCAGAATATTTTAAAGGGGGATAAGAGAGTGATATCACTAGATTTGATCATCTCTTGATATCCACCGAATCATCATCAGCTGAACCTATCTTGGATCACCCGCTCGTACCCATGAGGAAGCATCCTTAAGCACACATTGATGTGCCAAATTTTACGATTAGGTTAAAGTTATCTATGATCTTAGAATTTGTTCACCAATTCATCCATAACCATGGACACGGCTTTTCGAAAAGATTTAACCCTGTAGGGGTGTACAACTTTACCCACACAAAACAACCGATTCTTAATGCCAAGCTATAAGCCCTCTTCCTTGGAAGGCCGGAAGAGAGTGGTTGACCATGACCTTTACCTTGCTTTCGCCGAGACCATGAGTCACGCATTAAGGAGATGTCGCCGTAATGGGTCAAGTCCCGAAGACGGTCCCTAGAGATGTGAACATGGTTCAAGATTACGGATGCCGGGCATCTCTTGTTTCCTTCCACACTTACCTACCCGTATGAATGCACCTCCTTCACCTACATTCAAGAACAACCAAGATGCGTATGTCCAATGGAACGCCCGAACTATGTGACTCATGGAATCTACTAGGCAAGTTAGTTGGTCGAGGGGGTTTCCGGGCCCCCGTGTGGCTCTATGCTCGTCCTGGTCCATAGGCAAGAACTCAGGTCCTAGTAGTGACAAGTATGGGACTGCAAAAACCACAACCCACCATGGCCTCCCATACAAGCCTTAGCATGTTTAACTTTCATATCTGATCATACCATGTCATCCTGTCAAATTAGGTTCATTCGCAGCTCTATTCATCAACTGGATGGACCAGTGGTAACAGCTAAGCATGGCTAAGCACAACAGAGATAACAGCTCTAGCAACGCTTCACAAGCCAAACCCTAGTTATGCTAGGAGCAGCGGATCATGGAATATAGGATTCAAAGGTAACATGCATCAGATAGGATTACTCCATCTATCGATAAAATACTTTGGAATCGTATGCACATGGCAAGAATGAAATACTTTGAAAGCATATGATTCATATGTATGTGTGGGGATTCGCTTGCCTTTTCCACTTGATTACAGTTGGTCAAGTATTGGTCTTCGATCTTCGATGGTGTTGATCTCGATATTCAATCTCGATCTCGATTCTGTTATCGTATTCTACCAGAGAAGAACCAAATGCCAGAAAGAAAGGAAACAATCGACAAATGGTATCTATGCAATGCTCAAGCAAGGATGATGATATGACAAGTTCATTTGTACTAAAATGTAACCCTAAGACATGCTCGGTAGTTTAATCGGGGTTCCGAGGGGTATAAACTCTAACTCGGGGAAACTCCGGAATCACCTATGAGGGGTTACTATGTTCTTCTAACAAACTTGTTAAGTGAAGTTCCTTAATAATGTATGAGTGTAGCTCTAATAGATAGTTCTCATTTTTCTAAACATTTTGATATATTATTTGTATTTTTATGAATTAAAGATTAAAAGTTATTGCATTTACAAGTTTATATCGATTTCTAAAACAATTAAACCCTTTTAAACCTTTTACTGCGTCATGCCGACATCAGCACAAACATCAGCTCACCCTAACCCTAACTCTTTCTTACTGAGGCAGGGGCTAGCCACTACGACTGACAGGTGAGGCTGAGGCCACGTCGAGGCCACAGCAGTGCCACGTTGGGTTCACCGGAGACCACACCATATTCTCACCGGAGAAGGTAGGGAAAGGCGTGCGGGGCTACGCGACTTGGCTCGCTCGAACTAGCGCGATAAGGAGGACTCAAACTTGGCGCCGCCGCCCTAATTTGGTCACCGGAGCAACCGCTACGGTGAGCGACGGCGGCAGAGCGCACAGGTGCACAACGGGGTGGCGCTACAGAACAGAAGAGAGGTAGCAAAGGGGCTCGGGAGAACCAGTTAATCACCCTGGTGCTCATGGTAGTGACAGGGAGGCGCGAGGAGGTCTTGAATGGCGGCAATGGCAACGACGGGTGGCGTCGGGCTCGGAGAAGACGAGGTCGATGGCGACGATACAGAGCGCCCCTGCTCGATTCCGTTGGTGGGGAAGGTCAGCACGACGAGGCAGAGCTCCAGGGACCATAGGTTGGGCTTGGGATGACCGGAGACGGCGGGGAGACACGAAAAATGTGGCTAGGTTTTGGGAGCTTGCAAGAGCTCATGATAGAGAGCGAGAGGAAAAGGGATAAGGGGATGAGGAGAGAGGGCACAACACGATACTCCTCGTGGCGTTCTTATCCCGGTGTCTAAGGGCTGCTAGCCTAAGCCATGCCTAATCATGTTGTAAACTTGTAGCATCACCATAGTGACATCTATGAAGCATTCTTCTTATAAAAAAGAGATAGAAAAAGAGATTGATAAAAGAAAAAATATGAGAAAAGAGGAAAGAGAGAAAAAAGCACCATATTCCCATGGTAAATAAGAAGAATGCTGAGATGCTCACTGTCTGCTTCTCTCGTCATTTTTGTTATGGGATAGCTCCTGTACCATGTGAAAGGGGTACCCCGTTGGCGGTTCTCTATGATACACGTGTACTTACTATGACAATAACTTGCAAGTAACTAAACTTGAGTATCATGAGGAGCGGCCCTCGTATTCAAGGGACATGAGATTGCCAACTTATACTTTGTCAAGCATATACTCCAAAGTTTGTTCACTTTAACATTAATCACTTCAAGATGCTTATGATAGGGGCAATGAGGGCTGAAAGCTAACAAGTACCATAATTTTTTGAAGCTCTTTTTGAAACTTGAAATCTCTGCTTCCCTTTATGAAGGGCCTTTATTGCACTATTATATTGAGTCCCCACCTTCTATCCTTTAGGCACCATTAAGGGAGCATAGTTGTCATTCTTAGTTCTATGTGCAGTGTCCCAAAACTTATTGATTGATGCATATTGTGATATTACTTGTTCTTGTGCTATTTGTATCTAGTCACTCTTATGAACTTTCAAGGTGTCCTATGCATCTATTTGCTACTCCATGAGGGACAAGCTGATTGCCACTATGCTATGTTTTCTGTATGTGGAACAAACAAACGTTTTTCACTGCATGTTATTCATGATCTTTGTTTGTAGCCTTTCATGTTGCATGCATAGTTACTTTGTCTTACTGTTAAAACTCCATCTTTCATGCTCATGTTTAGAGTTCTTTGATACCAGCTTTCCATGCTTGGAAATGGTTTGATCTTGATTTTGATGGTGCATGTCACCTAAAAAATTATTATTTCTATCACGTACCTACTCGAGGACGAGCAGGAGTTAAGCTTGGGGATGCTTGATACGTCAGAAACGTATCTATAATTTTTGATGTTCCATGCTTGTTTAGTATCTACCTTGCTTTGCTTTTTCTACACTTTGAGGTGTTTTTATATGTTTTCTGGTACGAACCTATAAACAAGATGTCACAGTGCCAGTTGCGTGTTTTCTTCTGTTTTTGGTTCCAGAAAGGCAGAAAATCAATATTCTCGAAATTGGACGGGACAAAACCCAAAGTCAATATTTTACCGTGGGGAACACGAAGACGCAATACGAGACGGAGGAGACTCACCAGGGGGCCACACCCCCTGGCCGCACGAGTTGGCCCACCCTGCTCCTGGGGGGTGCAGCCGCCCTGGCAGCACCCTGCCTCGCCTATTCGCCTATAAGAAGCCCCTAAACCCTAAGTACCCAATCAATATTCCACGAAAGTAGCCGCCGCCACCATCGTCCCTAGATTGGGAGGGATCTGAAGCTCTTCCCGGCACCCTGCCAGAGGGGAGATCATCCCGGAGGCCTTCTTCTTCATCATGCCAGCCTTCGGTATGAAGTGTGAGTAGTTCCACCTTGGACTACGGGTCCATGTAGTAGCTAGATGGTTGTATCTCCTCCTTTTTGCTTTCATGTTTAGATCTTGTGAGCTCCATTCATGTTCAAGATCTCATCTATTTGTAATCATGCATGTTGTGTTTGTGGAGATCCGATGGATATTGAGATTACTATGTCAGATTGATTAATGGTTTTGTCTTATTGATTCTATCATGTCTATGTTGTTTGTGATCTTGCATGCTCTCCGTTGTTAGTAGCTATCTTGGCCAAGTAGTTGCTAGTGACTCCAAGAGGGGGTATTTATGCTTGATAGTGGGTTCATGCCTCTATTTAGTCTAAGGGAAGTGACATAAATCTCTAAGGTTGTAGATCTGCTGTTGCCACTAGGGAGAAAACAACGGTCTCTTGTTCGTGGAACAAGAGGATTGTTTAACTTACACACTTTGCTTAAAGTAGTTGTCTGTTGCCTGCAACTTAATACTAGAGGGGGTTCGGATGATAACCCAAAGGTTTACTTCTAGTCATAGATGCAATTGGATGGAGGTCTATGTATCTTGTTGTATTGCCCAATCGAATCTCATAGGATCATGAATGTCTAGTATTGCATTGTTATGCCTTGCTCTGTCATGTTAATTGCCCTGCTGTAATTTGTTTACCCAGCATGCCATGTTTGTTTATCTAAGGAGAACAACTCTAGTGAACTATGGACCCCGGTCCAATCTTTACCATTGATACATCTTCCACTATTTACTTGTCGGAAACCACCATTACCTTCCACACCATATAGTTAATCCTTTGTTATAGCAAACCAGTGAGATTTACAACCTCGCTGTTCATTGGGGGAAAGTCTTGAGTTTGTGTTGTGCATGTCTCCATGTTGCTAGCAACACCTTTGAGTCGTTTCCTTCCTCCTACTGGTTTGATAACCTCGGTTTCTTACTGAGGGAAAACTTGTTGCTATGCTCATCACACCTTGCTCTTGGGGTCTCCCAACGAGGCGTTGACAACAAGACATCAAGCTATTTCTGGCGCCGTTGCCGGGGAGGCTAAGGACGTATTCACAAGGGGATTCCTTCTCAACCTTTCTCTTTACTTTGTTTTTGTTTTGCTTAGTTTCTTCTTTTTGGTTTTGTTTGCCTCTTTTTATCAAAAACACAAAAAAATTAGTTCCTGCTCTAGTTGCTGCTGCTGTTGGCTTGCTCCACTTTTGCCAAAATGAACTCTGCTGATAACACCAAGTTGTGTGACTTCACTAGCACAAACAACAATGATTTCCTTAGCACTCTTATTGCTCCACCTGCTCCTGATGCTACCTTTTATGAAATTAAGCCTTCTTTGTTGAATCTTGTGATGAGAGAGCAATTTTCTGATGCTAGTTCTAATGATGCTGCTACCCATATCAATAACTTTTTGAACTTTGTGAGATGCAAAGTATAAGTATGTAGACGGAGATATTATTAAGCTCAAGCTGTTTCCTTTCTCCTTGAGAAGAAAAGATAAAGAATGGTTGCTATCCTTGCCTAGAAATAGTATTGATTCTTGGATTAAGTGCAAAGATGCTTTTATTGGAAAGTACTACCCTCCTGCTAAGATTATATCTATGAGAAGTGGTATTATGAAATTTAAACAACTTGATAATGAACCTGTTGCTCAAGCTTGGGAAACAATGAAATCTATGGTTAAAAATTGTCCCTTAGGTTTGAACATACTGCTTGGATGATCATCCAGAATTTTATGCAGGTTTGACCTTCTCTTCATGAAACCTATTGGATTCAGCTGCTGGAGGTACCTTTATGACCAACACCTTAGGTGCTGCAACAAAACTCCTTGATAATATGATGGTTAATTATTCTGAATGGCACACTGAGAGAGCTCCAAATGGTAAGAAGGTAAATTCTGTTGAAGAAACCTCCTCTTTGAGGGATAAGATTGATCTTATTATGGCTATGCTTGTTAATGGGAAAGCTCCTTTAGATCCAAATAATGTTCCCTTAGCTTCTTTGGTCGCTCAAGAAGATGTGAACTTCATTAGAAACAACAATTTCAACAACAATGCCTATAGGAATAATGTTGGTAGTAACAACAATTATAGGCCTTATCCTCTTAATAATGTCAATACTTATGGAAACTCCTACAACAATACTAGAAGTGCCCCCTCTGAACTTGAAGTCATGCTCAAAGACTTTATTAGTAAACATACCACTTTCAAGAAAATTGTGGAAGAAAAGCTTTTGAATGTAGAGAAAAACATTTCCTCTTTGTCTGAAGGACAATCCTCTTTGATTAATAAAATGGCTGCTAGACCTGAAACAATGGAAAGTACCTTTGCTGCTACTCATGCCATACAAGTTACTATTGATGAAAATGTTAGACTATTAGCCCAACTTGATGCTAAGTGGGAAAGATAAGCTGAAATTGCTAGACACAATAGTGTGTGCACCATCACGACCACCAATATGGATGCCACTAAACCACAAGAAGTCCCTATTCCTCCTCCTACAATGCCTAAGCCCAATGAGTCTACTACTAGTGATGCTAAGTTTGATTTTGATCTGGATGGTTGCAATATTTCTAAAGTGATTATGTTCCTACAAAAGCTTGCTAGAAGTCCTGATGCTAGTGATATGCATGTTGCTTTCACCAAACACATTACAAATGCTCTTGTTAAAATTAAGGAAGAGAAGTTGAAACAAAAAGCTTCTATTCCAAGGAAAGTAGAAGATATTTGGGAACCCATTATTAATATGCAACTGAATGACTTTGATCTCAAAGCTTCATGTGATCTTGGTTATAGTGTCTCTATTATGCCTATGAAGATTTATGAAATTCTTGATTTGCCACCTTTGGAAGATTGTTATTTGGATGTCCCACTTAATGATAATGCTAAGAAGAAACTCATGGGGAGTGTTAATGATGTCCTTATTATGGTTAACAATGCTTACGTCCCTGTTGATTTCTATGTTTTGGATGTTGAATACAATGCTTCTTGTCCTATTACTTTGGAAATACCTTTTCTTAGAACTGTTGGTGCCATCATTGATATGAAAGAAGTCACCATTAAATATAAATTTCCATTTAAGAAAGGTATTGAACACTTCCCAATGAGGAGAGAGAAGCTGCTTTTTTCTCCTCCCGTGAAAGCAAGGTTTGATGTTAATGCTTCTTCATTTGAAAATACTTGATTCTTGCTTCTTGTGCCTAACTTAAAGGCGTTAAAGAGAAGTACTTGTTGGGAGGTAACCCAAGAGTTTTCTTGAGTCTTAGAAGTTATTAATTCATTAATGACCTCTCCTTATCCTTTTTGTTTGCTTTTTGTGCCAAGAATGACCTCTATTGAGAGGGAAGTAAGATTTGGGGAGTTGCTGTCCCGAAACAGATTTATGTCCTCCACCATAAAAAATCGTGAGGAGTCTCTGTAACTTGGATTGAGCTTAAAATTTACAAATAAATCATCCAGTATGTTATATAACTTTCGTTAGTTCAACACTTTTTGATTTGAGCAACATAAGATTTTCGAAAAAATCGGTTTCTACCTGCTGGTCTGTTTTGATAGATTTCTGCCATTATTTGCATTTGCTTCTTATTGATTCCTTTTTGGGTTATTTTTGGGAAATTGAGCTTTTTGAGGGAATTGCTGTAGCTTGTGTTTTTAGTGAAAGTTTTTCTATTACAAAGCTAAACCAAGGGTCTATTATATTTTGAATACACTAATGTTGCTAATGACGATTGTGTGAAGTTTTGTATGAAGAAAAAAATTCAGGTGTAGAGAGAGAATGATGTAATGAGATGAAGAATGGCCAAAAGCTCAAGCTTGGGGATGTCACCCCTGTGTCACCCCAAGAAATATCCAAAAGGTACAAGCGTCAAAGCTTGGGGATGCCCAAGGCATCCCCTTCTTCATCAATAAAAAGCTTAGGTCTTTCTAGACACTTCGTTTTTATTGTTTCATGCACTGTTGTGTTGTTCTTGGAGCGTCTTAGTTTTCGCTTGTTTTGCTTAGTTTGCTTAGTTTTATTGAATAAAGTAGTTTGGACCCCCGTTCTCGTTGTGTTGTTTCAGATAAGTTGATTGGTGTTGGAGAGGAGTGAAAAGTTCTTGCTTGAGTAGTGCAAGAGGAGCTTGCTTTGACTGTGACTTAGACATTAGCATGTCATGCTAGGTGTTGTCTTGACCTTATGCTTAGTGATTATTGTTTTAGCATGACTTGTTCCAAGCAATTGGGATTGCTTAGTGTGCCTTGAAAGAATCATGCGTTGTTTTAGCATACAAAAGCATAGTATTGTGGTATTCTCCTTTAATGTTTTGTTTGGGTTTACTTGGAACATACTCACACCATGTTATGACTATGAACAAGCCACCATAGCCTCTATGATAATTTAGTCCTTGACTTGTAGTACCACTGTATTCTTTGATTAGTAATGTTTTGTCGCTATGCATGATTATGGCCATTATTGCTCTCTTAGTCAGTCGCTCCCAGTCTTTTGCTAGCCTTCACTTGTATGAGTAAGCTCTACTCATGCTTCCGACTCCCAAGAAACCAAGTTATTCCAAAGTGTCCACTATAAATTCCTATGCCTGGTGTGTTACACCATTCCAGATATATTCTTGTTTTCATCTATCTTCCAATTAAAAACTATTTTGTTATGTGAAAACTTAGTGACTAAAGCTCTCACAAACTTGATGGCACACTTTATTTTCCTTGCCCCTAATAAACTTGAACCATTGTGTCATCTATGTTGTATATGCTTGTACTTATACGTTGGAATTAGCAGAACCGTGCTGTCACGGGGAACGCTTTCAACATTGCACTTGTACTTTGTACACAGTTGATATAATGCTCTTTTGTCTATGGATGTCGTCGGTGTTAAATGAAAGGGGAGCTTGTAAGTCCATGGAGTTATGTATGTGTGTTAGAGAAACGCCTAGGAAGTTAGCCTAAGCCATGCCTAATCATGGTGGAAACTTCACTACTAGGAAAAGGCCTATCAGTGGCGCACCATTTTGGAACTTCTGTGGCGCATATGGTATACGCCAGTGTTACCTCGCCACTAAAGTGTAGTTCTGTGGCGCATATTGAAATGCGCCATAGAAGTCTCAAAAACTTCTGTGGTGCATATTTCCCAAATGCGCCACAGAAGTCCGGAACCAGATCTCAAACTTCTGTGGCACATATTGGCAATATGCGCCACTGATGTTCTTTTCAAATTTCAAAAAAAAACCTAAAGGAGGCGGTGGAGGAGGTGTCGCCGAAGGTGGTGGAGGCCATGGCCAGAGTAGGAGGAGGAGTATGCCGAAGAGTGGAGAAGGAGGAGGAGAGGAAGAAGGGGTGGCAGAGAAGAAGAGGAGGAAGAGAAGGAGAGTAAGAAGGGGAGGAAGAGAAGAAGGGGAGGAAGAGAAGAAGTGGAGGAAGAAGGGGAGGAAGAGAAGAAGTGGAGGAGAGGAGTAAAGGGGAGAAGGATAAAAGAGAGGAGGAGGGCACCACAGAAATTCAAAACTCGAATCCCAACACTTATGTGGCGCATATATGAGAAATGCACCACAGAAGTTTGTCCCCCTTTTTTATTTTTTTTGCATGAAAAAATCTTCTTTCTGCCATAACTTTTTACTCTTTTTGAATTTGGGGAAGCTGTAATATACATCGAAATTCATTTTTTACAATTTTCCCTACAACTATACCCCAAAATACAACTACATCTTCAAGTAATTATTTTTTTTTAATTTTTTATCATTTACATTTATTTTTTACAAAAGTTAAAAGGCGATCCACAGGGGGAGGTGTGAAATCTGTGTTTCCATGTTCTGTGGCGCATATCTATATATGCGCCACAGAAGTTGGAACTTCTGTGGCGCATATATAGGTATACGCCACAAAACTTTGGTCAACTGAATCCTGTGGTGGGTCCTACCCTCACTTTCTGTGGCGCATATGGACATATGGGCCACAAAAGTTGGAACTTCTGTGGCGCATTTTTCCTATATGCGCCACAGAAGTGTGAAGATTTCCGTGGCGCATTGTCTAAAATGCGCCACTGGACAACTTTTGTGGCGCATGGTCAGAACCATGCCCCACAGAAGGTTTGTCTATCTATAGCTGGTTTCCTAGTAGTGCTTGCAGCATCACCATAGTGACATCTATGAAGCATTCTTCTTATAAAAAAGAGATAGAAAAAGAGATTGATAAAAGAAAAAATACGAGAAAAGAGGAAAGAGAGAAAAAAGAACCATATTCCCATGGTAAATAAGAAGAATACTGAGATGCTCACTGTCGGCTTGCCTTGTCATTTAGGTTATGGGATAGCTCCTGTACCATGTGCAAGGGGTACCCCGTTGGCGGTTCTCTATGATACACATGTACTTACTATGATAAGAACTTGCAAGTAACTAAACTTGAGTAGCATGAGGAGTGGCCCTCGTATTCAAGGGACATGAGATTACCAACTTATATGTAACATCCCAAAAATATAAAAAAAGTATCATCAAACTCTAATCACTAAATTTAGGGTTAAAAAAAACTTTGATTAATTAAAATCATATGAATGCATGTGTGTATTTGATGATTTGATAAATGCATGAATGGATTTGTGTGACTCAACTAATTAGTAAGGAATGGTTATAAGATGAATATAACATCTTCTAACACATTCCAAGCAGAAACAAATCAAGAGAAAATCAAAAACAAATCAAATAAGGCAAATGGTCATTTTTGCCAATCTTGCTCACTAGGTCACTTTGAGTGTTTCTAGTCCAAGATTTCAAACAGAAACTTTTCCAATTCTTTTCACCCCTTGCAACACCAAGTAAAAGTGAAGCAAAGCCCACATTTCAAACTTGCAGAAACATTTGGTAACCTCATTCAAATCACAAGTAAAAATTGAATCTTCACCATATGTGAAGATCACATATTTTCAAAACCCAACCAAACCAGTGCCCCTTGACTAATCCAACTAACCAGAGACTCCCTAGTATGTGCCTAGCAAACACACCAAGTTTGAATCCAAAATTCAAATTTAAATTTCTTTTGGCCATTTCATCAAACACCTTGCTGGCATCAAACAAACAAACAACAAACAGTATAGTGAGCAGTGATTCTGGCCAACCTTGTTCCCTATCTAGCTCACTCTATACTCTCAGTAGATGATCTAGCCCAATTAACAAGCCTTAGCACCACTGTGAGCTTGGCATAGCCATTAATGGTGACCATGCCGAGCTTAACTTGCCACCCACATGTCGACAGCAAGCTAGGAGAAGCACCAAGCCTATCAAGCATGTCTGGAGCACTGACCACCGTCCACCGCACTCCTTGTCCATGCCCCGAGCGCAGCCAGCCACTGGACCACCTAGAAGGCGCGCGACCATTTCTCTCTGCGACCATGCCGAGAGCGCGCCAGAGCGTCGCGCTCAACACGCTCCCACAGACCGCGCGCCGCCTTCGCTGCTTGCGTGCGTGATCGCCAGCACCCCAGCAACCCCGCGGACATGCCCGTTTGCCACCGCACGGACCGTAGACACTGTGCGCCATTAAAATCGCCCCCGGACCCGCTTAGAGCATCGACAGGGAGATCAACACCGCCCCTTACTATCGCCCATGCTAGTAGTGTAGGGTTTCGTAGCATGGAAAACAAAAAATTTCTACCGCATACAAACAAACAAGCCAAGATCTATCTACTAGATTGTAGCAACGAGTCGATGGAATAACTTACCCTCGAAGATTCCAAAGTGTTTAACGAGAGCGGATTCTCGTGGGTGATGTAGTCGTACTCTTTCCGATCTCAAGATCGCGTAGACGATCCTTCCGACGCTGCGTTCCGGCAGCGCTCCCGCAGTCGGTCACACGTTCGGTAGTCAACGAAGACCTTCCTCTCCCTTGTTCCAGCAGGCAGCGGAGGTTGTAGCACTCTCCTCGCGATTCCGGCAGCACAACGGCGTGGTACCGGAAGTAGAGGGGAGATCTCGCAGGGCTTCGCCTTAAGCCGGAGCGAGTATGGTGGAGTATGAGAGAGCTCCTCGGCGATCTAGGGTTTAGACACACCAAGGAGGGGACAAGCCGGCGGCTAGGGTTTAGCTAGGCGGCGGCGAGTTGATGCCCTAGGGGCCGGCGGCGGCTTGGAGGCGGCGGCGGCTTTGGGGCTAGGGTTTTGGAGGAGAGGATCTTATGTGTTCTAGGAGGGAGCCCTGCCCCTCCTTATATAGGTGGAGGGGCCGGCCGGCCAAGGGGGAGGAAGAGGAGTCCCTCCCCAACTCGGCTTGGAGGGGCGCCGCCGGTTGGAGGAGGGAACTCCTCCCCAACTCGGTTTCCCCCTTCCTCCTCTTTTCCACTTTCCAAATTTAGCCGTTTGACTTTTCAATTTAGCTATTTGACTTTTCAAACTAGGATTTGAATTAATCCTTTATTTGGAACAGCGATGACACTTAGTACATGATGCAATCATACCAACTTTGATACAACACATCCATGTACCCTTCCCCTCCGGAGTGCCGGACATTCCGGAACATTCTAGAACATTCCCGATGAAAACACCGGAATCATTCCCCAACTCCGAAACGGGACTTTCCTTATATGAATCTTATTCTCCGGACCATTCCGGATCTCCTCGTGATATCCCGGATCCCATCCGAGACTCCGAACAACATTCGGTCTCTTTCTCATCATACCATAACTACTCAAACAACGTCGAATCCTTAAGTGTGTCTCCCTACGGTTCGTGAATTATGCGGACATGATCGAGACACTTCTCCGAACAATAACCAATAGAGGAATCTGGAAATTCATATGGCTCCCACATATTTTTACGATTACTTTGCGATCGAATGAACCACTTACATACGATACCAATTTCCCTTTGTCTCACGATAGTTTCCTTATCCGAGGTTATGATCGTCGGTATCTCTGCATACCTAGTTCAACCTCGTTACCGATATGTACTATTTTCTTGTTCCCGTGATATGTGATCCTTTGTGAGCCAGTCACATGCTTGCAAGCTAATTGGATGACATTCCACCGAGAGGGCCCAGAGTATATCTATCCGTCATATGGATGGACAAATCCCACTCTTGATCCATGTGTCTCAACCAATACTTTCCGAACACTCAATGCCACCTTTATAGCCACCCAGTTACGGTGTGGTGTTTGATGTCATCAAAGCATCCATCCGGTAAAGGTGATATGCATGATCTCATGGTCGAAGGAATTATGTTACTATGTATCAGAAAGCATATAGCAATTGAACTATTAAAATGACTTGATCTTTATGCTACGCTTATCTATAGGAGTATGTCCACCATATCATTCTCCTAATGATATGATCTTGTTGTTGATAACATCTCAATGTTCATGATAGGGAAACCACAATCATTTATCAACCAACAGGCTAGTGATGTATAGAGGCTTTACTAGGGACTTCAAATTGAGTTTACAAATCACACAAGTATTAATGTTTCCTTGTTAATACTATTATAGCATGAATGTAAACATTTATCATAAACACAAAGATATAATAATAACTACATTTATTATTGCCTCTAGGGCATATCTCCAACAAGTAGCACTCTGGGCCGTCGACCACGACGAGCTCAGCCCGCGCCCGTCGGTCCCCTTCAGCCACTATAGACGGAGACCTCCCACTCTCATTTTCTTCACACCAGTTCACTCCCCACCTCTCACTGATCACACCCACTCACTCCAGGAGCAAGGCGAGCACCAGGTGGCCGGAATTTCACCGAAGTTCGCCGCTACAGAGGAGGAGAGGAGCCGTCGATTGGAGCCGCCCCAGGAGAAGCTGTCGATACTAGGAGAATCGCCGTCGTCGACTTCGTCGTTCGCCCCCGCACCGGCGCTGCCCGACGTGGACGATGAACCTAAGCCGTTCGATTAGAATTAGATCCTACGGTCTTAATCGCCCCATACCGCTTCGCCCCTCGTTGTCTCACTGACGAGCCACTTAACCCACCCGTGCGTGCGCTGCGCGTAGTGGGCCGGCCTAGTAAAACCTCCCGCGCGACCCAACAATTCAAACTTAAGTTCATTCATTTAATTTCAAACATAGTTTTGTACCTAGATTCAAAAATCAACCCAGCTCGATTCACTGAACCAAAATGCATGAAATCAATTTTTTTTAAAGGTACTAGAGTCCTTAATCCAAGCCCGTTGGATTCAAACCATTTAGATTTGTAGATCACCCATGGTAAAAATAACAAGGTAGAAGCTTTTCTACATTCAAACATTTTTCAAAATTTAACCATAAGAGCTTTTGAGTTGATTCCAACTCTCAAAAATCTCATTTAACCATACTTTTCAGAATATATAAAAATATATAGGTATACTTACAGAAATAATTATCAAGTAATAAAAGAATGCCACATAGGCATTTCTAGTCACTTTAATTAAATAAAATAAAAAGGTTAATCCTTATTAGATTGTGACACCACTTTAAATCACATTCCCATGTGCTGAAATATGTGGTGATGACATGTGTCAATAGGATCCCATGTTTGAGTTGGAGAATATTAAATATTAAGTAGTTTTTCAATGAGTAGAAATTACTTTTCTCAAATAAAATAAATGGGACAAGTGCTTTAGTATTGTAATGTTAGTGGTGATGCTAGATCATCTAGTATGAACCTTTGTGTGATGATTAGCAATAGTTAAGTATTGTTTGGTGATTGTGTACCTCATATTTATTTATAGACGCTAGTACCGACCAAGGATACGAGGAGAAAGGAGGATACTACGAGGAGGAAGCCGAGGATAACTTCAACCACTGCTCTACACAAGGAAAGCCTATACTTGCAACCTTGCAAGCCAATACTTGCAAGATACTCATTAAGCAAGCTACCACTTGCAAGCTATTAACTGAGCAAGGTAACACTTGCAACTTAGCAAGCTTATACTGATAGCTTAGCAAGCTACTACTTGCTTGTTACTATGCAAACTACATGCCTTAAGCATATGTGATTATACCCACTTGACACACCATCCTAGTTTTACTTGCAAGGTTAATATTTTATTTTCTTTATTAAAAGCTTTCTATCAAAAGTTTACTTAGTGTCTTGTAGATTCCAGAAAGATAATTGAAGGTAGCATAAAGAGCATAAAACTTGGCCTAAGTTAGATAATCTTGATGTCATCCTAAGGCATGAGATTGAACTTAGATCATTCACCTTTGTTACCACCCCTAATTAGTGATTACCCCCACCTGTAGATGCTACTGCTAAGCATAAAACTTGATCAACTTTAGATGGGAATACTTGGTGAAAATGGTTATGAAAACCTTGGAATGATGAGTCATTCTACTGAAATGTTTTAACATGTGTTTCCGAACACCAGATGATTTTGATGATGAAAATGTGGAGGCATGATCCTTAGCCCTTTATAAAACTGATGGTTGTGTGGATGCGATACCATTCCAATTTTACCGTACAACCACAATACCCGAAATTTGGGTAGGGCTATTACGTTATTCCACTGCTTGAATTGTATTAAGAACTGGATCATGAGATCCTTATTTGTGTAAGACTTATGTATGGTTTGTAATGGATGATGTACTGTGATATCCAATCTGTTATGTATCGCAAAAATGGTAATCCTGGGATTGCGAGGTATGGCATAACATGCATCTGTGATTAAAAATCTGGGTGTTGACAAGTTGGTATCAGAGCCATCCTGACCATAGGAGACCCTAGTTAGAATGGACATTTGAATCAAAAACTTAGTTTCAAAACCAAAGAACGTGATTATTTACAAAATCTTGCAAACTTACATAAAATTTGACACACTTGATCACTCTATTAACTTACTCATCCTATATTCTTATAGATGGACGTGACGTACAACAAGTTTTATCAGTTGGGGAATGGAGGAGACCACATCTTTGAGTGTGACTTGGACCAGCTGGCAAAAATGTTGGAGCGTCCACACCCCGAGTTCTTTGGAGCTCAGCTCAATGATCAGGAAGGAGAAGATCTACAGTGGTTAGTTGTTGCGAGCCTCCGAGGAAAGATTGGACCTCCCACATCAGAAGGTATTCAGTTAACCTTAAGAGAGAACAACTGGCTCGATGGACTTGGAAGGGCCATGCAGGAAGCTCTTGCCCGTATGTGTGGGAAGAGTATCAATCAAATCAAGGGTACCCGCTTTGTGTTCTACCCAAGGCGTGATGCTATGGGACAGCCACTGGAGGCCCTATATCACCATGAGCTGAAGACTCAGTTGGACCACCTTAGCTTCATGATGTATGACCGTCAGAAGGAGTTGGAAAATGCCCGTTCCTACGCCAACCACAAGTACGCCATCACCTCCAAGAAGGATCAGACCATTTCCATGCTAGTGAAGGATCACAAGTCTCGTCACCGCCAGCTCGACAAGAAGGAGTGCATCATTTCTCGTCTTCGCCACTGGATTACGGATTTGGAGGAGACCATCCACGAGAGAGACATGTAGTTGGAGGAGAGGAAGAATGCAGGGGAAGACCTTCGTGGAGACCCCTACTCCTATCTCAGCGATGATGATGACTTTCTGGAGGATCAGGCTATGGACTTCTTCACCGATGAGGATGACTTCGCCTTCATCGATGATGATGATGAGGATGATGAGGACACTGACTCCAAGGAGTAGTAGCACTTGAGCACTAGCGTTAGTGAGTTGTATTTGGTCCCACTATATCGTAGCTTCACATAATGGTTCTTAAAACCATCATTTTTTCTTTGTTGTGGTGTGTGTTTGTATCGTGTGCTATGAATGAATGAATGAAAAGCAAGATGATAGAAAAATCTAAATCAAAAAGTAAAAACTTTCCGAAAACCCATGAAACTTAGAAATTTCCCTCTTTTCTCATGATCTATCCCCATCTTCAGATGCCTCGCGGAGGAAGCAACTCAGCCCCGGACCCGATGTTGCAACTCTTGCAAATGTTGGTTTCTGACCGCTGAGCCGAAAGAGCCGAACGTCAAGCCAACTTAACCACCCTTCAACAGATATCTCAGATGGCCAACAACAATCAAGGCCATGGAAATCAGGACAACCATGGATCTAAGCTCAAGAATTTCCAGAACACCAATCCACCTATTTTCACTAAGTCAGAAGAGCCTCTAGATGCAGATGATTGGTTGCAAACCATGGAGAACTATATGGAAGTCGCAGGAGTGGAAGCTAGCGAGAAAGTTCTATTCGCCACCCACTATCTGGTCAGAGATGCAAGAGCATGGTGGAACAACATTCGCGCAATGACGGGAGGTCAGCTGATGACTTGGGAAGAGTTCAAAGTCAAGTTCAGCATAACCCATGTGCCACCGGGTTTGATCAAGAGGATGAGAGATGAATTTAGGGAACTGAAGCAAGGAAGGATGACAGTAGTAGAATACCGTGAAAATTCTGGTACTAACTTTTTAACAAGATGCCACAGTGCCAGTTGCGTTTTTTCTACCGTTTTTGGTTCCAGAAAGGTAGAAAATCAATATTCTCGGAATTGGACGGGTGATAAGCCCAATTTGCATCACCATTCTATATCATAATTTACCTCTATTCATTGATATATGTCTTATTATGAGGTATTACTTATGGCTTTTCATCTGTTTATGCATGTTGGATGGTTCTTGGAGGATGAACTACCGGAGTCTATATTCTGATGGAAAATAAGGAGTTTCGGTGAAATTTCACGAAGATCAGACAAATACCAGAAAAATACCAGACAAATATGGGAAAATATTATTTTTCCAGAAGATTGAGGAAGCCAGAAGGAGGAGCGAAGAGGGGCCGCAGGGGGCCCACACCCCCTAGGAGCGGGTCCCCCCTAGGCCCTGCCCGGCTCCCGACTCCGCCCCTTCACCTATATCTTCACTATGAAACCCTAAGGCTGGGGAAGCGACCACAGATAGATTTCCGCCACCTCTGGGGGGCGGAAAACACCGAGAGAGAAAGATCTCTCCGGCAGACAGATTTCTGCCGAGGGAATTCCTTCCCGGGGAGGGGAGACTGTCGCCATCAACACCGTCATCAAGCTAGGCTTCATCGGGATCATCATAATCACCATCCACAACATTATATCCACCAGCACCATCATCACCACTCCATACTGCTATAACAATTGTGTTGGATATTGCTTAGTTCATTAGGGGAACTTTCCCGGTGTTGATTACTATTGTAGTTGATGCTTGTGAGTGGAACCATTGGATTATTTTTTTATGTTCAGATTGTTATCCATTACCATATCATCTTTGATATTGGTCCATATGATGTCTTGTGATTAGTTCGTTTAGTTCTTGAGGACATGGGAGAAGTCATGTTGTTAGTAGTGGATTTGTGTTGAGTTATTATTCAATGGTTTAGTACTTAAGTTGTGGTGCTATTCTTATAGTGCTGTCATGTGAACGTCGACTACATGATACTTCAGCAGTTATGTGCCTAGGGGAATGCATTGTGTATTTGGCTACAAATTGTGCGGTTGCCGGAGTGACAGAAACATGTACTTTTTGATTTGAGCAACATAAGATTTTCGAAAAAATCGGTTTCTACCTGCTGGTCTGTTTTGATAGATTTCTGCCATTATTTGCATTTGCTTCTTATTGATTCCTTTTTGGGTTATTTTTGGGAAATTGAGCTTTTTGAGGGAATTGCTGTAGCTTGTGTTTTTAGTGAAAGTTTTTCTATTACAAAGCTAAACCAAGGGTCTATTATATTTTGAATACACTAATGTTGCTAATGACGATTGTGTGAAGTTTTGTATGAAGAAAAAAATTCAGGTGTAGAGAGAGAATGATGTAATGAGATGAAGAATGGCCAAAAGCTCAAGCTTGGGGATGTCACCCCTGTGTCACCCCAAGAAATATCCAAAAGGTACAAGCGTCAAAGCTTGGGGATGCCCAAGGCATCCCCTTCTTCATCAATAAAAAGCTTAGGTCTTTCTAGACACTTCGTTTTTATTGTTTCATGCACTGTTGTGTTGTTCTTGGAGCGTCTTAGTTTTCGCTTGTTTTGCTTAGTTTGCTTAGTTTTATTGAATAAAGTAGTTTGGACCCCCGTTCTCGTTGTGTTGTTTCAGATAAGTTGATTGGTGTTGGAGAGGAGTGAAAAGTTCTTGCTTGAGTAGTGCAAGAGGAGCTTGCTTTGACTGTGACTTAGACATTAGCATGTCATGCTAGGTGTTGTCTTGACCTTATGCTTAGTGATTATTGTTTTAGCATGACTTGTTCCAAGCAATTGGGATTGCTTAGTGTGCCTTGAAAGAATCATGCGTTGTTTTAGCATACAAAAGCATAGTATTGTGGTATTCTCCTTTAATGTTTTGTTTGGGTTTACTTGGAACATACTCACACCATGTTATGACTATGAACAAGCCACCATAGCCTCTATGATAATTTAGTCCTTGACTTGTAGTACCACTGTATGCTTTGATTAGTAATGTTTTGTCGCTATGCATGATTATGGCCATTATTGCTCTCTTAGTCAGTCGCTCCCAGTCTTTTCCTATCCTTCACTTGTATGAGTAAGCTCTACTCATGCTTCCGACTCCCAAGAAACCAAGTTATTCCAAAGTGTCCACTATAAATTCCTATGCCTGGTGTGTTACACCATTCCAAGTATATTCTTGTTTTCATCTATCTTCCAATTAAAAAGTATTTTGTTATGTGAAAACTTAGTGATTAAAGCTCTCACAAACTTGATGGCACACTTTATTTTCCTTGCCCCTAATAAACTTGAACCATTGTGTCATCTATGTTGTATATGCTTGTACTTATACGTTGGAATTAGCAGAACCATGTTGTCACGGGGAACGCTTTCAACATTGCACTTGTACTTTGTACACAGTTGATATAATGCTCTTTTGTCTATGGATGTCGTCGGTGTTAAATGAAAGGGGAGCTTGTAAGTCCATGGAGTTATGTATGTGTGTTAGAGAAACGCCTAGGAAGTTAGCCTAAGCCATGCCTAATCATGGTGGAAACTTCACTACTAGGAAAAGGCCTATCAGTGGCGCACCATTTTGGAACTTCTGTGGCGCATATGGTATACACCACTGTTATCTCGCCACTAAAGTGTAGTTTTGTGGTGCATATTGAAATGCGCCACAGAAGTCTCAAAAACTTCGGTGGCGCATATTTCCCAAATGCGCCACAGAAGTCTCAAAAACTTCGGTGGCGCATATTTCCCAAATGCGCCACAGAAGTCCCGAACCAGATCTCAAACTTCTGTGGCGCATATTGGCAATATGCGCCACTGATGTTTTTTTTCAAAATTAAAAAAAAAAACCGGCCAGATGTAGCCGGAGTGGGAGGTGGGTGGAGGGTGGAGGAGGAGGGTCGCTAGAGTAGGAGGAGTAGGAGGAGTATGAGGAGTAGGAGGAAGGGTTGCCAGAGTAGGAGGCCGCCGATGTAGGTGGAGTAGGAGGGGAGGGGTCGCCGGAGTAGAGGGCTCGCCATAGTAGGAGGAGAAGGAGGCCGTCGGTGGAAGAGTAGTAGTAGTAGTAGTAGGAGGAGGAGTAGGAGGTGGCGGAGGCGGTGCAGGAGGTGTCGCCGAAGGTGGTGGAGGCCATGGCCGGAGTAGGAGGAGGAGTTGGCCGAAGAGTGGAGAAGGAGGAGGAGAGGAAGAAGGGGAGGCAGATAAGAAGAGGAGGAAGAGAAGGAGAGTAAGAAGGGGAGGAAGAGAAGAAGGAGAGGAAGATAAGAAGTGGAGGAAGAAGGGGAGGAAGAGAAGAAGTGGAGGAGAGGAGTAAAGGGCAGAAGGATAAAAGAGAGGAGGAGGGCACCACAGAAATTCAAAATTCGAATCCCAACACTTATGTGGCGCATATATGAGAAATGTGCCACAGAAGTTTGTCCTCCTTTTTTATTTTTTTGCAGGAAAAAATCTTCTTTCTGCCATAACTTTTTACTCTTTTTGAATTTGGGGAAGCTGTAAAATACATCGAAATTCATTTTTTTCAATTTTCCCTACAACTATACCCCAAAATACAACTACATCTTCAAGGAATTATATTTTTGAATTTTTTATCATTTACATTTATTTTTTACAAAAGTTAAAAGGCGATCCACAGGGGGGGGTGTGAAATCTGTGTTTCCATGTTCTGTGGCGCATATCTATATATGCGCCATAGAAGTTGGAACTTCTGTGGCGCATATATAGGTATACGCCACAAAACTTTGGTCAACTAAATCCTGTGGTGGGTCCTACCCTCACTTTCTGTGGCGCATATGGACATATGGGCCACAAAAGTTGGAACTTCTGTGGCGCATTTTTCCTATATGCGCCATAGAAGTGTGAAGATTTCTGTGGCACATTGTCTGAAATGAGCCACTGGACAACTTTTGTGGCGCATGGTCAGAACCATGCGCCACACAAGGTCTGTCTATCTATAGCTGGTTTTCTAGTAGTGCTTGCAGCATCACCATAGTGACATCTATGAAGCATTCTTCTTATAAAAAGATATAGAAAAATAGATTGATAATAGAAAAAATATGAGAAAAGAGGAAAGAGAGAAAAAAGCACCATATTCCCATGGTAAATAAGAAGAATACTGAGATGCTCACTGTCTGCTTGCCTTGTCATTTTGGTTATGGGATAGCTCCTGTACCATGTGCAAGGGGTACCCCATTGGTTGTTCTCTATGATACACATGTACTTACTATGACAAGAACTTGCAAGTAACTAAACTTGAGTAGCATGAGGAGTGGCCCTCGTGTTCAAGGGACATGAGATTGCCAACTTATATGTAACATCCCAAAAATATAAAAAAGTATCATCAAACTCTAATCACTAAATTTAGGGTTAACAAAAACTTTGATTAATTAAAATCATATGAATGCATGTGTGTATTTGATGATTTGATAAATGCATGAATGGACTTGTGTGACTCAACTAAATAGTAAGGAATGGTTCTAAGATGAATGTAACATTATCTAAAACATTCCAAGCTGAAACGAATCAAGAGAAAATCAAAAACAAATCAAATAAGGCAAATGGTCATTTTTGCCAATCTTGCTCACTAGGTCACTTTGAGTGTTTCTAGTCCAAGATTTCAAACATAAACTTTTCCAATTCTTTTCACCCCTTGCAGGACCAAGTAAAAGTGAAGCAAAGCCCACATTTCAAACTTGCAGAAACATTTGGCAACCTCATTCAAATCACAAGTAAAAATTGAATCTTCACCATATGTGAAGATCACACATTTTCAAAACCCAACCAAACCAGTGCCCCTTGACTAATCCAACTAACCAGAGACTCCCTAGTATGTGCCTAGCAAACCCACCAAGTTTGAATCCAAAATTCAAATTTAAATTTCTTTTGGCCATTTCATCAAACACCTTGCTGGCATCAAACAAATAAACAACAAACACTATAGTGAGCAGTGATTCTGGCCAACCTTGTTCCCTATCTAGCTCACTCTATAGTCTCAGTAGATGATCTAGCCCAATTAACAAGCCTTATCACCACTGTGAGCTTGGCATAGCCATTAATGGTGACCATGCCGAGCTTAACTTGCCACACACATGTCGATAGCAAGCTAGGAGAAGCACCAAGCCTATCAAGCATGTCTGGAGCACTAACCACCGTCCACCACACTCCTTGTCCAAGCCCCGAGCGTAGCCAGCCACTGGACCACCTAGAAGGCGCGCGACCATTCTCTCTGCGACCATGCCGAGAGCGCGCCAGAGTGCCGCGCTCAACACGCTCCCACAGACCGCGCGCCGCCTTCGCTGCTTGCGTGCGTGATCGCCAGCACCCCAGCAACTCCGCGGACATGCCCGTTCGCCGCCGCACGGACTATAGACGCTGTGCGCCATTAAAATCGCCACCGGACCCGCTTAGAGCATCGACAGGGAGCACAACACCGCCCCTACTCTCGCCCATGCCAGTAGCACTCTGTGCCATCGACCACGACGAGCTCAGCCCGCGCCCGTCGGTCCCCTTCAGCCACTATAAAAGGAGACCTCCCACTCTTGTTTTCTTCACACCAGTTCACTCCCCACATCTCACTGATCACACCCACTCACTCCAGGAGCAAGGCGAGCACCAGGTGGCCGAAATTTCACCGGAGTTCTCCGCTGCAGAGGAGGAGAGGAGCCGTCGATTGGAGCCGCCCCAGGAGAAGCTTCCGGTACTAGGAGAATCGCCGTCGTCGACTTCGTCATTCGCCCCCGTCACCGACCATCGTCTGAGCCCTGGTGAGCCTCCCACGACCCCCACCTGCCGCGCTAGAGTTCTGTCTCGCCAGCGCTGCCCGACGTGGACGATGAACCAAAGCCGTTCGATTAGAATTAGATCCTACGGTCCTAATCGCCCCATACCGCTTCGCCCCTCGTTGTCTCACTGACGAGTGGGGACAGCCACTTAACCCGCCCGCGCGTGCGCTGCGCGTAGTGGGCCGGCCCAGTAAAACCTCCCTCGCGACCCAACAATTCAAACTTAAGTTTATTCATTTAATTTCAAACATAGTTCTGTACCTAGATTAAAAAATCAACCCATCTCGATTCACTGAAACAAAATGCATGAAATCAATTTTTTTAAAAAGGTACTAGAGTCCTTAATCCAAGCCCGTTGGATTCAAACCATTTAGATTTGTAGATCACCCATGGTAAAAATAACAAGGTAGATGCTTTTCTACATTCAAACATTTTTCAAAATTCAACCATAAGAGCTTTTGAGTTGATTCCAACTCACAAAAATCTCATTTAACCATACTTTTCAGAATATATAAAAATATATAGGTATACTTACAGAAATAATGATCAAGTAATAAAAGAATGCCACATAGGCATTTCTAGTCACTTTAATTAAATAAAATAAAAAGGTTAAACCTTATTAAATTGTGACACCACTTTAAATCACATTCCCATGTGTTGAAATATGTGGTGATGACATGTGTCAATAGGATCCCATGTTTGAGTTGGAGAATATTAAATCTTAAGTAGTTTTTCAATGAGTAGAAATTACTTTTCTCAAATAAAATAAATGGGACAAGTGCTTTTGTCTTGTAATGTTAGTGGTGATGCTAGATCATCTAGTATGAACCTTTGTGTGATGATTATCAATAGTTAAGTATTGTTTGGTGATTGTGTACCTCATATTTATTTATAGACGCTAGTACCGACCAAGGATACAAGGAGAAAGGAGGATACCACGAGGAGGAAGCCGAGGATAACTTCAACCACTGCTCTACACAAGGAAAGCCTATACTTGCAACCTTGCAAGCCAATACTTGCAAGATACTCATTAAGCAAGCTACCACTTGCAAGCTATTAACTGAGCAAGGTAACACTTGCAACTTAGCAAGCTTATACTGATAGCTTAGCAAGCTACTACTTGCTTGTTACTATGCAAACTACATGCCTTAAGCATATGTGATTATACCCACTTGACACACCATCCTAGTTTTAATTGCAAGCTTAATATTTTATTTTCTTTA
This sequence comes from Avena sativa, assembly GCA_916181665.1. NCBI lineage: Eukaryota > Viridiplantae > Streptophyta > Magnoliopsida > Poales > Poaceae > Avena > Avena sativa. The sequence continues at coordinate 33,929,872 of OV702284.1, forward strand.
TTAAAAGCTTTCTATCAAAAGTTTACTTAGTGTCTTGTAGATTCCAGAAAGATAATTGAAGGTAGCATAAAGAGCATAAAACTTGGCCTAAGTTAGATAATATTGATGTCATCCTAAGGCATGAGATTGAACTTAGATCATTCACCTTTGTTACCACCCCTAATTAGTGATTACCCCCACCTGTAGATGCTACTGCTAAGCATAAAACTTGATCAACTTTAGATGGGAATACTTGGTGAAAATGGTTATGAAAACCTTGGAATGATGAGTCATTCTACTGAAATGTTTTGACATGTGTTGCCGAACACCAGATGATTTTGATAATGAAAATGTGGAGGCATGAGCCTTAGCCCTTTATAAAACTGATGGTTGTGTGGATGCGATACCATTCCAATTTTACCGTACAACCACAATACCCGAAATTTGGGTAGGGCTATTACGTTATTCCACTGCTTGAATTGTATTAAGAACTGGATCATGAGATCCTTATTTGTGTAAGACCTTATGTATGGTTTGTAATGGATGATGTACTGTGATATCCAATCTGTTATGTATCGCAAAAATGGTAATCCTGGGATTGCGAGGTATGGCATAACATGCATCTGTGATTAAAAATCTGGGTGTTGACAAGTTGGTATCAGAGCCATCCTGACCATAGGAGACCCTAGTTAGAATGGACGTTTGAATCAAAAACTTAGTTTCAAAACCAAAGAACGTGATTATTTACAAAAAACTTATTCTCATTCTTATCACTTGGATTCTTTCATGAAAAATTCATGTTCCTCAAAAAAGAAATCTTGCAAACTTACATAAAATTTGACAAACTTGATCACTCTATTAACTTACTCATCCTATATTCTTATAGATGGACGTGATGTACAACAAGTTTTATCAGTTGGGGAATGGAGGATACCTCATCTTTGAGTGTGACTTGGACCAGCTGGCAAAAATGTTGGAGCGTCCACACCCCAGGTTCTTTGGAGCTCAGCTCAATGATCAGGAAGGAGAAGATCTACAGTGGTTAGTTGTTGCGAGCCTCCGAGGAAAGATTGAACCTCCCACTTCATAAGGAATTCAGTTCACCTTAAGAGAGAACAACTGGCTAGATGGACTTGCAAGGGCCATGCAGGAAGCTCTTGCCCGTCTATGTGGGCAGAGTATCAATCAAATCAAGGGTACCCGCTTTGAGTTCTACCCAAGGCGTGATGCTATGGGACAGCCACTGGAGGACCTATATCACCATGAGTTGAAGACTCAGTTGGACCACCTTAGCTTCATGATGTATGACCGTCAGAAGGAGTTGGAAAATGCCCGTTCCTACGCCAACCACAAGTACGCCATCACCACCAAGAAAGATCAGACCATTTCCATGCTAGTGAAGGATCACAAGTCTCGTCACCGCCAGCTCGACAAGAAGGAGTGCATCATTGCTCGTCTTCGCCACTAGATCACAGATTTGGAGGAGACCATCCACGAGAGAGACATGCAGTTGGAGGAGAGGAAGAATGCAGGGGAAGACCTTCGTGGAGACCCCTACTCCTATCTCAGCGATGATGATGACTTTCTACAGGATCAGGCTATAGACTTCTTCACCGATGAGGATGACTTCGCCTTCATCGATGATGATGATGAGGATGATGAGGACACTGACTCCGAGGAGTAGTAGCACTTGAGCACTAGCGTTAGTGAGTTGTATTTGGTCCCACTGTATTGTAGCTTCACTTGACCATCTATTTTCCTTTGTTGTGGTGTGTGTTTGTATCATGTGCTATGAATGAATGAAAAGCAAGATGCTAGAAAAATCTGAATCAAACTTTAAAAACTTTCCAAAAACCCATGAACCTTCGAAATTTCCCTCTTTTCTCATGATCTATCCCCATCTTCAGATGCCTCGCGAAGGAAGCAACTCAGCCCCGGACCCGATGTTGCAACTCTTGCAAATGTTGGTTTCTGACCGCTGAGCCGAAAGAGCCGAACGTCAAGCCAACTTAACCACCATTCAACAGATAGCTCAGATGGCCAAGAACAATCAAGGCCATGGAAATCAGGACAACCATGGATCTAAGCTCAAGAATTTCCAGAACACCAATCCACCTATTTTCACTAAGTCAGAAGAGCCTCTAGATGCAGATGATTGGTTGCAAACCATGGAGAACAATCTGGAAGTCGCGGGAGTGGAAGCTAACGAGAAAGTTCTATTCGCCACCCACTATCTGTTCGGAGATGCAAGAGCATGGTGGAAAAACGTTCGCGCAATGACGGGAGGTCAGCTGATGACTTGGGAAGAGTTCAAAGTCAAGTTCAGCAGAACCCATGTGCCACCGGGTTTGATCAAGAGGCTGAGAGATGAATTTAGGGAACTGAAGTAAGGAAGGATGACAGTAGTAGAATACCGTGACAAATTCTGGTACTAACCTATTAACAAGATGCCACAGTGCCAGTTGCGTGTTTTCTACTGTTTTTAGTTTCAGAAAGGTAGAAAATCAATATTCTCGGAATTGGACGGGTGATACGCCCAATTTGCATCACCATTCTATATCATAATTTACCTCTATTCATTGATATATGTCTTATTATGAGGTATTACTTATGGCTTTTCATCTGTTTATGCATGTTGGATGATTCTTGGAGGATGAACTGCCGGAGTCTAGATTCTGATGGAAAATAAGGAGTTTCGGTGCAATTTCATGAAGATCAGACAAATACCAGAAAAATACCAGACAAATATGGGAAAATATTATTTTTCCAGAAGATTGAGGAAGCCAGAAGGAGGAGCGAAGAGGGGCCGCAGGGGGCCCACACCCCCTAGGAGCGGGTCCCCCCGGGCCCTGCCCGGCTCCCGACTCCGCCCCTTCACCTATATCTTCACTATGAAACCCTAAGGCTGGGGAAGCGACCACATATAGATTTCCGCCACCTCTGGGGGGCGGAAAACACCGAGAGAGAAAGATCTCTCCGGCAGACAGATTTCTGCCGGGGGAATTCCTTCCCGGGGAGGGGAGACCATCGCCATCAACACCGTCATCAAGATAGGCTTCATCGGGATCATCATAATCACCATCCACAACATTATATCCACCAGCACCATCATCACCACTCCATACCGCTATAACAATTGTGTTGGATATTGCTTAGTTCATTAGGGGAACTTTCCCGGTGTTGATTACTATTGTAGTTGATGCTTGTGAGTGGAACCATTGGATTATTTTTTTATGTTCAGATTGTTATCCATTACCATATCATCTTTCATATTGGTCCATATGATGTCTTGTGATTAGTTCGTTTAGTTCTTTAGGACATGGGAGAAGTCATGTTGTTAGTAGTGGATTTGTGTTGAGTTATTATTCAATGGTTTAGTACTTAAGTTGTGGTGCTATTCTTATAGTGCTGTCATGTGAACGTCGACTACATGATACTTCAGCAGTTATGTGCCTAGGGGAATGCATTGTGTATTTGGCTACAAATTGTGCGGTTGCCGGAGTGACAGAAACCTGAACCCCCGTTAGGACACCTTTGCACAAGGGAATGTAGGATCTCAGAGTTTAAGGTTGTGGTTAGATTTATATCTTAATTACTTTCCTGTAGTTACGGATGTTTGCAGGGGGTTTAATCACAAGTATGTATTAGTCCAAGTAAGGTCGGTATGTTAGCACAAGTTCACCCACACAACACTTAGAACACCAGAGAAGAGTACTCAGCTATTTGAAGCGAAAGCACTTGACAGAATTCCCATGTGTCCTTGAGAACATTTGGTCCTTATAAGTATTTCCACCGGCTTGTCCTTTGCTAAGAAAGGATTGGGCCACTTGTTTGCTATCTTTATTACTTGATCTTTGTTTTGTTGCCTTATCAGAAAACCACTAAAAATCTGTTTGCTAAGTATTCACAGGGATTTCCTGCTCCATACCACTGTTCAGCACCTTCTTCTCCTCGCTGGGATCGAGACTCCTATTTATCGAAAGTACTGTGATACACCTCCTATACTTGTAGGTCATCAACACTATTTTCTGGCGCCGTTGCCGGGAAGTGAAGCGCTATTGAAGAGTGGAACTGGTAAGGGAAACTTCTACTGTGAGTATTGCTTTTGTTACTGCTTGTTGCTTTGTTTCCAATATGGATAACCCATTGGTTTTCTGTTTGGGAAAACTACTAACACTTCTAGGGTATAGATGAACCACCTCCTGTTGATATAGATCCTTTTAAGATACCTACAAGTATTGTTGTCGTGTTATGGATAATTATTATTTAGTGGATGGAACTGTCCATCCTGGTGATCATTATCTATTTATCCATGAATTATGCGGGTTGTTTAAGTGTGCAGGTACCACAACTGAACTTGTGAAGAAGAAGTTACTCTCCATATCCTTGAAAGGGAGAGCTGAAGAATGGTATAAGCTGCTGAAGAATGGACAATCAATGGAATGGGAGGAGATGGCATCTCTCTTTTACTCTAAATTATATCCTCCCAGTGAAATTCATAAGGACAGAAATCTTATATATAACTTTTGGCCTCTTGATGGAGAGAGTACAGCTCAAGCTTGGGGTAGATTCAAGTTACTAATGCTTAAATGTCCTATTCATGAAATCCCTCACAATATTATTCTCAATAACTTTTATGCTAGGATTTCTCTTCATGATAAAGATAAAGATTTACTAGATGGTTCTTGTGCTGGATCATTCACACGTATGAAGAAAGAATATAAATGGTATCTCCTAGACCATATTCAAGATAACACTGAAGCTTGGAGAATGACAAAGGAAGAAAGTCAGGTATAAACTATGATTATGAATGAATTAAATATTTTATGGGAACTGATGACTTCTGTGATATTAGTAATGAGTTTGGTGTTGATTCTCAAAGTATTGCCAACTGTTTTAAGGCCTTTTCCTCCTACATAGAAATTCCCAAGAAGAAGTGGAATAAGTACCATGATCCGTATAAAGATGTTGTTAGTCATGTTCCCGTTAGAAGTACTGAAGTTTGTACTACTAATCATATTATGCCTGAACCTCATGTTGAGAAATTACCTTTCCCAGGTAAGGTAATGTCACATCCCAAAAATTTCCAAATTTTGAAATGTGAAAAATAAATAAACAAAAGAATTAATTGTTGAAATTTAGGGTGAAAAGAAACTTTTTGTTTCTAAATGGAAGCATCAAAACCCTTCTTGAACAAAACTTGAATAAAATAGAATCCAACAAAAATTTCAATCTAGTGAAATGCATTTATCAATGAATGTATCTTGAAATTTAAACCTTTGGAAAAATAAACCAAAACCCTAATGGAAGAAAATCATTTCCAAGATCTCTCTAAGACTATGGATTTGATCCATATAAAAATTTAGCAACAAACATTCTTAAATGATCAAGAGTGACAAATAAAAATATTATAAAACCATAGAAATTGGTTTCACTTAATTTGGAGCCATAGATAAAAACTCATGATTTTAATAAGGTTAAAAGGAAATAGTTTCCAAAGCCAATAATGATTCTAACTAAATTCAAAACCAAATTGTGAGAAAATTAATCCTAAAAGGATTTAAAAGGATAAACAAATATTAAATAAAATTATACAATTGGAATCACCAATTTTGGATCTAAAAATAAAAAGATATGGATTTTATAAGATAAAGAAAGAAAGAAATAAGGAATATTTAAAAGCCAAAATAAATCTTTGCCAAGTCCATAAAAAATGAAAGTTATTGAATACTAAAATGAAATAAAGGATTATTTAAATAAAACTATATGGGCTTTGAACCATATTCAATTTTATTTAAATAAATATAAATTGCCTAAACTAAATAATAAATCCCAAGAAAATTATTTAGAAGTCAATGTAAAATATTGAATTAAACCGACAAGCAAATGTAACAAAGATAATCCAAATCAAAATAAAATAAAGGATTAAAGAATATTCAAATAAAAGTATATGGGATTGAACCATATTCAAATTATTTAAATGAAGACAAAATCCCTAATAAAAAATGATCAATTAAATCATGAGGAAATAATAAATTGGAATTTCCCTAAGTGGATTAAAAAGTTATCCAATTAACTTAAAAGGAATAAAAGAATTATTTGAGCAAAATTTATAAGGGGTTAAAACCATATTTGATTTTATTTGAATAAAGACAAATGCCCAAATTAAATGATCATTAAATCATATTAAAATATTTTAAATAATTCCAAGTGAATTATTGGCACTAATGAACAAATAAAACCTACTAAAAAAGGTTTGGTAAAAATTGGAATTCAAATAGAAGTTTGAAAATATATTTAAAACCTTATTTAAATAAACACAATATGTCTATTTTAATTAAATAATGAACCATAAAAGAATATAAGAAAATATTCAAAAATGGATTCTAAAATACATTGTTAAAACAATATTAAAACAAACTGAAAGTTGGGAAAGTTTGAATTCAAACAAATGTTTGAATCAAATCAAAACAGAAAATGAAATCAGAAAAAGAAAAAGAATCAGGAAAGGAAAAATAAGAAAAACCAGCAGCCCAATCTGGCCCAGCAAGCCCACTCTCTCCCCTCGCCGCGAAAGCATATTCTTACTCAAACCCACACCCGCACAGCCGCTGACACCCCGACCCCACTTCGGCCCTGTCATCATCTTCTCCACCCGCTGACCCCGCCCCCATTCCCTCCTAGACGTTTAGGCCGATGTTTAATCCGCTTCAATACGCATCAATGGCGACGCTAATCCCTCCAGAGACCACGCCCTACTAAACGCTCACCTCTCCCCTCTCTTTCCCCTCGCTCGCCATCCTCTTTCTGCCCCAGGGCTGCTCTGATTTTTCTCGAAACCTACACTGTCTCCGACGAGCTCCCCGTCAAATTCTGGCAACGTCAACCCTCCCCACTGCCCCTAGCCTCCACGAGCGTGATCCCCATCGTCTTGCGCATCCGTCAGTAACTCCCACTTGGCCACGCATGCCCCAGAGGCTCGGCAACTTCAAAGTCTGAGCGCCATCGTGAGCTTCTCCAACTCCGGTGATCTCCCTCGGTATTTCCGACTGCCCCTCCCCTCTCGTTGACACACGCATGTTCTACTCTCTCTCGCGCATCTGACACACTTTTTGTCTTGCTTTTCCGTGTCGTGCACCCTCGCCCCCGACGACGAACAGAAGCGCCCGATGCCGACGACAACTATGGATTGAGCATCAGCAACGCCCTGCAAACACTGTGAGCTACTCTTCCCTCCCCCTCGCTTCCTATAGCCTCTGCAACACTTCTGCCTGAGCGCGCCGCCGCCGTCCGCCATCCCAGCGTCGCCCACCTATGGTCAAAATGATATGGGCCGTTATATCTTGATCGAATGAGTAAGATTAGAACTTAACCGAAGGGGTATGAATTCATCTGTGTTGCACGATTCTATTTAGATCTGACGATACACACTGCGCGATCCAAGTGAACCGTTTTCGGTCAGTAGAAACGTGACTCGTGGCCAGCCTTTTGATTTAAAAACAGAAACTTGTCTATTAGTAAGCTGATTTTGTAAATTTCATAACTTTTAATCTACACGTCTAAAATTTACAAATTTTATATCACTTGATTCAGAAAAATGTGAAATTTCCAACCATGCCCTTAGTTTGGCATTTTGCTTCCGGAAAATTGGTTGTTTATGTAGAAACATTTCTAGGCTTATTTAGAGTATAAAAATTATTCTAGAAATGATTTTTGAGTAAAATCTTTTCCAAATGTTTTGTTTTGAACCTACTGATCATAAAAACCAACTTTTAGATTTAAAAACATATTTTGTGACACTAAGGAATTATTCCTTTGAATAAAAAGCATTTCTAGCAAAATAAAAATGTTGATTTGATTTAAAAATGGTTTTTGAGTGAAACCTTTTGAAAATGGAGTTATTTTAAACACTTTGACCATAAACACTAACTTTTGTGTTTAAAAATATATTTGGCTAACACTAGAAATTATTACTTTGATTTAAATCATTTCTAGCAAAACAAAAATGATTTAAAGTGGCCATTTTCACTAACTTAATATCAAATGGTTTTGCCACTTTTATAAATGACCAATAGGTGTTTTAAAATGTTTGTAACCTATTAGAAACCACCCTTCCAAATAAAAACAATCTTTTGCATGCTTGCATGCATTGTTTTGTTTTCATTATTTTATGTGGTGAAATTGTTTGAATGCTAGATTGAATTTGTGCCTTGAATGAATTGTAGTGGAATTTGAAGAGTGTGACAATTGCAAGATCAAGGAGTGAATCTAGTTTCTCTACTAAAAAGGCAAGTGGTGCTTCATACTTTTGTCCTATTATTTTCACTATGCATTAGTGATGTTTTGAGTAGGACTTGCATGGAATTTTTACTAAGTATGCTATGCCATGGGAAATCCTAGTAGATGATGCCTTAGTAGAATTTTCCTAAGTTAAGATCCCTACTACTATCATGCTTATCTTAGCTAGTAGAAAACAAGGGTGGATTATATTCATGCTATGAAATATTTCTAAGCCTATGACTTGTGTTTTGTTTAATAAAACAACTATGTGAATGAATCACCTGGGTGGAATGGAATGAAAGGTTTGTGTTGAGTGGTTACACAAGTGAAGTATGCTGGGGAAAAACTTGTGTATCACAAGTCCAGTATACTGGGGAAAAACTTGGTATCACACTTGTGGAAATCCACCCAGGAACAAAGAGATTTGAGATGTCAAATGTTGAGAAGCTTCAAGTGGAGCCACATGGCAATATGGGATCTGCCTAGATCATATTGGTTGCAATAACTTATCCAGATGGACAATTGGTGGTATGGGTGATAGGTTTGGAACGCGTCCATTTTGGGGTAAGGGAAGGCTTCTGAAAGATCTTGTATCGATGCATGTCGAGTCTTGTGGGGAAAGTGCACCACCTCTCTCGAGAGTAAAATCTAAGTACTTAGCCGTGTCCCCGACAATGGACAATTTGAGCATCAAGACATGGAAGCTATCAAGGATCTCCTCATCCCAATTTCTAAGTTAAAAGCTTGTGGTTGAACAAGGGTTAAAGGTTAACCAATTTTATTATTTGTTCCTTGGGTGATTTTGACTAATAAAAAATTAGTTTTTTAAATGATAAGGAAAATCTATTTTGAGCAAAGCAAGCCTAAGCTCCACTTAGCCAAATGCATATATATGATAGATACAACTACTCTACCATAGTATCACTTGCCAATACAATTCAAATGTATTGACCCTTGTGGCAGTAACTTATTATGTTGCAGGTTTGTTTGATGTTAGTGAAGTGTGTTGAATAGGATTACAAGTCTATAACTAACATGATTGCCTGTGGCACTTTGAAGATGAAGGACTCCATGCTATATAGTTATTTCTGCTGCATTGTAATGAGATAGCCAAATGAGCTATGTAAGATGTAATGAATTATTTTATTCCTGGTTATAAAGTTGTATTATGACCTTTGTTTCTTGATATTACATCTTAAATTGTGGTTGCTAGCTATTGATCCAGGGACTAACATTGTAAACACAGGGATCTCCACCTTATCAGGTTGGGACCTCTACAGGTAAAGGAGTTTTCTATGATTATTAGTGAAAATAACAAAGGTACAAAGAAAACTATGGATCCTGGCGAGCAAATTAATGATGAACCTGTGGTAGCTATTATGAAAGCACTGTCACTAGAAATATAGAGGATGAGCATATTGTCTTCTGTGAAGACGCTTCTAATATTATCTCTCATCCTAGTAAATCTAGAAAAGCTAGTGTTTCTGTGCTTTCTGTTAAAATTGGTGATCATTGCTATTATGGTTTGTGTGATATTGGTGCTAGTTCTAGTGTTATTCCTTATGAGCTTTATAGGGAAATTATGCATGAGATTGGTCCTTGTCAGCTTGAGGACATTTATGTGGTTATTCACCTTGCTAATAAGGAAACCATTTGCCCCATTAGCATTGTAAGAGATTGGAGGTTCTCTGCGGTAAGATTAAGTATCATGCTGATTTTCTAATGCTTAATTCAGCAGCTAGCAAAACCTGTCCTATCATTTTTGGTAGACCTTTCTTTAACACTTGTGGAGCTATAATTGATTGTAAGAACAAAAAATTCTAACTAAGTTTGATGGAGATTCTTATGAGTTTAACTTTTCCAAATTTGCTAAAGCTCCTTGTGAAAATAGTTTGCCTAATAAAGATTCCAGGATGGAACAACTTTCTTCTATTAATCCAGTCTATGACCTTGGACCTCTTTTTGGTGACTGTAAGGATGCTCACTCTGATGATAAAGTTGTTGCTAGTGACACTTATATTGTCAACTTTATTCAAAGTGCTACTGAAAGTTATTTTGAGAGAGGGAAGCATGGTTTTATGCATCTCAATGATGTTAAGTTCCCCCGTTTTATGTTGAAAGCTTTAAAGTTGCATTTGTTTTGTCTCCCTATGCTAGTGGCTTTTTGTTTCAACAATTCATTTTATCATTCTACTCCCATGCATAGGAAGTGGGTTAGACTCAAATGTGTTGGTTATTTGCTTCTTGATGCTCTCTTTCACTTCAAATATATATCCCCTTTGTGAGCATCTTTGAAAGTTTCAAGCCTAACTTAAAGGCATTAAAGAAAAGTACTTGTTGGGATATAACCCAAGAGTTTTATCGAGTCTTGGAAGTTATAACCTCAGTAATAACCGCTCCTTATCCTTTTTTTTGTTTTTTTTTGTGTGAAGTTCAACTACTTGTGAAGTAGAGGAGTTGCCAAAAGTGGCTGTCCTGGGACAAATTTTTGTGCTGCATTGAAAAAAATCGTGAGGAAGCTCAACACTTCGGATGGAGCAGCATTTTTCTGAGCTTGTTTTACAAGTTGTTACCCAACTTCCATTAGTTCCGCACTTTTGATTTGAGCAACAGAAGGTTTTCTAAAAAATAAATCTTTACCTGCTGGACCGTTTTGACAGATTTCTGCCGTCATTTGCATTTGCCTCTTACAGAAGCTTTTGTTTTGATAGGTTTTCAGTTGAAGTGTGTACCCAAAGGTTTATTGTTTTTTATTACACTAATGTTGTCATTGAGGTTTGTGAGACCTTGCAGGAAAGGAAATTCCAGGGGAAAGAGAAAAGGAGTCTATAGAGTTCGTCTTTGAATAGGTAAAAGTGGTGAAAACATAAGATTCGTGAAAATCCAATATTTTTATATTTTTGATGTTTTTAATACATAAGGAAGATTACGTGACGGAACAGAGGAAGAACCAGAGTCCGGGGTGGACAAACCCACCCCAGGCGCGGGTCCAGCCTGGCCGCGCCTGAGGGGGGTGCGCCACCCTCGAACTCTGTCTCCGCCTCGTTTCCATGTTAGTACCTTCCTTATGCATTGAAACTTCGTAATATATAACCCCCCCCGGATCCCCCGAGGTTCGTGCATCGTGTTCTCGTCGTGTTTTCATTTCGATCTATTTCTGTCAGGAAATCTTCTCAAGTTTAGAGCGCCATGGTCTCCGCCAACGATAAAGGCAAGAAGCCCGAGGAAGAAGAACCTCAAGTCCCCATGGAGCAGGAGATTTTTGTAGGGTATGAAGGTCACATGCAGGAGGACAAGCATCCGAACACCGGTGCTACCGTTGCAAGCATTGGATTGGTGGCACGACCTACCAAGCTTAGGAGGATAGCACAGATGTCTACAGGAGGGAGAACTCCTCGTCATATCCTCGCTCCACGCACACTTCCTCCTCGTACTACTTGTTCTAACTATGCAGGAAAGGAATACTCCAAGAAGGAAGAATGGAGAAAGAATAACAAGGGACTGGGATCCTCGGTCCAAGTTGATCATGAGCTGCATTGAGGATAACTCAGAGTTGATTCGTACTCTGACCTTCGATATGGAGGATTTGAAGAAACTTATTGAAGAGCCTATCAAAAGAATACCACCACCACCAAAGGAATAATTCATCATCAGGTTTGGCATCCCCTTGGCTTGTTCCAAGCTTGGGGGAGTGCCGCGGTATCACCACCATTATCTTCCATCTTTTACCTTTTTAGTGGATTCATATCTTTGATAGAGAAGTTATCTTATAGTTTGATTTGCATGTGGAAGTATCTCTCCTTTATTTGATTATCTATGTATCCCTTGGTTTGAGTGCCTTTATTGAATATCAATGAGAAGTTTCATCTTTTACTTTTTGCACTTCTTATTTTAGTTTGCAATCTCTATTATATGATGGATCTTGTTGATCAGTATTGGCACCACTTTGGGAGCATCAAGTAACTCTAAATTGGTTTTGGCAAACCAAGCTCTGGTCAGTAGCAACAATTTTTGAGGTTTGAAAGAAAAAGAGAAAAAGCTTACAGGTATTTTGTACCATCTATTTTCTTTCTTGTTGGCTCATAAGCTTAGTATTCTTTATTTAAGATCTTTTGTGTCTTCAAGGAAGATTGCATGATTGGCTTTATTACTTGTATGTTTGCTTGCTTCCTTCAACTCTCTTGCTTGCAACCCAGCCTTGCTAGCCAAAAACCTGTTTTGAGAAGGCATACTTCTCATGTTTCCAAATCCTTTGAACCAAACATATCCCATTTGTCTCCACCATATCTACCTATTAGCATTATTTCTATTCCAAGAAAATTCTCAAGCTTCATCTATATTTCGAATTAAAAAGAATTTTGTTATGTGAAAACTAGTTAGTAAAGCTCTCATGAACTTGATGGCACACCTTATTTCTTTGCCCCTAATAGACTTGAACCATTGTGCCATCGAATTTGTATATGCTTGCACCTATACGTTGCAATTAGCAGAACCGTGCTGTCACGGGGAATGTTTTCAACATTCTACTTGTACTCTATACACAGTTGATATCGTGCTCTTTTTTCTGTGGATGTCACCAGTGTGAAATAAAGAGGGAACTTGTAAGTCCATGGAGTATGTATTTTGTGTTAGAGAAACGCCTGGGCCGCTAGCCTAAGCCATGTGTAATCATGGTGGAAACTTGCAGCATCACCATAGTGAGCTATCTATGAAGCATCCTCAATAAAAATCTATGCATATAGTAAATAAAAAGATTGCTGAGGTGCTCATTGTCTGCTTGCCTTGTCATTTTGGTTATGGGAAAGCTCCTGTACCATGTGAAAGGGGTACCCCATTGGTGGTTCTCAATGATTCGCATGTACTTACAATGACAAGAACTTACTGGTAACTGAAGTTGAGTAGCATGAGGAGTGGCCCTCATATTCAAGGTACATGAGATTGCCAGCTTATATTTCGTCAAGCATATACTCCATCTTTGTGCACTTTAACCTTTATCATCTCAAGATACCTATGATATGGGCAATGAGGGATCAAAGCTAGTAAGTACCATAATCTTTTGGAAGCTCTTTATGACTTGTAATCCCTGCTTCCCCCTAATAAGGGACCTTTCTCCCACTTCTAAGTTGAGTCAGTAAACCTACTTCCTCTCTATCTCTAGCAAGCATTTGAGTTGTTGTGTTTCAAGCATTCATATGGTGATTTATTCAATCATGTTCTTTATCTTCCTTGTTTGCACAAAACTCTTATCTATTGAGTATTACTTTGAAAGCATTCACTTGTGAAAAACCTTTTTGAGCAAAGAGTGCTCCTGTTTTGAAACTTCTACAAAAAGCTTTTTGTGAAACTATTTGCCAGGTGTTCTCTGACTAAGAACAATGTTTGCCAATTCCAATTATGATTTATCTTTATGCATCTCTATTGTGACTGTTGTACTTGGTTGCAAGCTAAGTTATATAATGGTGAGTTGCTTTCTTCTATGAGTTGTGCAATGGTAAGTGTGATGCTTCTTGTTCGTATTATTTTATCGACACTTCACTCCATAAACCTGTGGACAAGTGTAGGGGTCCCAACCTTAGATAAGATTGATCCCTCCTGTGTTTACAATGCTAGTCCCTGGATCAATAGCTAGCATCCACAGTTAAGATGTAATATCAAGAAACAAGGTCATAATATAACTTTATAACCAGGAATAACATAATTTTAATACATCTTTCATAGCTCATATGGCTATTACATTACAATGCAGCGGAATAAATATAGTCATGGGTCCTTCATCTTCAAAGTGCCACAGGCAGATGTTGGTTGTAGACTTTGTAATCCTAATCAAACAATCTTCACTAAAATCAATCAAACCTGCAACATACAAGTTACAGCCACAAAGGGTCAATACATTTGAATTATATTGGAAAGTGATACTATATTTGTATAGTGGAGTCTATCATCTATATGCATTTGGCTAAGTGGAGTTGTGGCTTGCATTGCTCAAAATAGATTTTTCCCTAATTTTTGAAAATACTAAGTTTTTGCTTGACAAAATCATTTTTATCAATCAAAGATTTCAAGATCCTTGTACCAAGCCATCTCTCCATCAATGATTGAAGAATTCAAACAACCCTTGTTCAAACCACAAGTTTTAATTTAGAAATTGGAATGATGAGATTCTTGATTGCTTCCATGTCTTGATGCTCAAATTGTCCTTTACCAGGGACATGGCTAAGTACTTAGATTTTACACTCTGCAGAGGTGGTGCACTTTACCCACAAGACTTGGTTTCCCAAGACAAGATCTTTCAGAAGCTTTCCCTTAGACCAAAATGGACGCGCTCCAACCTATCAAACACTACCACCCACTGTCCATATGGCTAAGTTCTTGCAACCTATATGATCATGGCAGAGCCCATATTGCCAAGTGGTTGCACTTGAAGCTTCTCAACATTTGACATCTCAAATCTCTTTGTTCCCTGGGTGGCCATCCACAAGTGAGATACACAATCCAAGTCCATGGCATTGTGAACCACTCAACCATTCTCCACCAAGCAAGCCCATTCCACCCAGGTGATTCATTAACTTAGTTGTTTTATTAAACAAAACTTAAGTCCTCAGACTTAGAATATTTTTCCATAGTGTGAATATATATTCCACCCATGTTTTCTATTAGCTAGGCTAAGCTTGGTAGTAGTAGGAAACTTAACTTAGGAAATCCTACTAAGGATTCATCTACTAGGTATCCTATAGCAAGATCTATACTTAGCAAAATCCATGCAAGTTTACTTAACAAAATCACTAATGCATAGTGAAAGTAATAGGATAGAAAGTATGAAGCATCACTTGCCTTTTTGGTAGGGAATGGATTCATTTCTTGATCTTTGCAACAATCACACTCTTCAAGTCACTACAAATCAATCAAGCAAGGTACAAACTCAATCTACCAATCAAGCAAAGCAACACACATAAATAACAAAGTCAAAGAAATGCATGCAAGCATGCCAAGCTTTGTTTTGTTTGAAAAAGTGGTTCCTAGTGGGTCATAGTCATTTGGGTACATCTAATGGTCATTTCCTAAAGTGGCCAAGTCATTTGCAAAAGGTTTCACTTTAAAACCATTTTCAAAACATAGTGTTATTTTATGTGGTGTAGAATTTTTTTTTTTACTAAGGCATTAGTCTATAGGGTTCACCAAATGAGTTGCTATTGCAAAACTTGGTGTTTTAGTCATTAGGTTTCGTCCAAACCATCTACTCAAAGTTTTCTTCCCATAAACATTTCCATAATAAAATCAATTCTTTTTATTTGGCTAGAAAATGACTAAGTCAAGTAATCCAACCTAAATCTTAGAAAAATCATTTTTAATACCAAGGGTTGGTTCCTAGGGTCAGTAAGGTCACAACAAACCATTTTGCAAAGGTTTTAATCCAAAAATCATTTTTAAACAATTTTATACTCTAAACAAGCTCACAAAAGTTTCTGCAAATTCAAACAAGCTAACAGATACTATTTGTCAAACTAAGGGCATGGTTGGATAGGGCTTGTTCTCCTGAATCCATTGATATAAAATTTGCCAAATTTGGACGTGTGGTTTGAAAGTTATAGGGTTTTAAAAATGGCTTTTAAATCTGGTTTCTAATTTCTGTTTTAATCAGAACAGGGACACGCGTCGAGCCGTGATTGGCCGATACCGATTCGTCTGGATCGCGTGCTGCAGCGCGTTGGATTAAGTCATATCGTGCGGTCCAGAGTGCGTAACTCTTCGCGGTTAAGTGAACTAATCGCATTCGTTCGATCTGAATCGAACGGTACCTACTGCCTTGCCAAGATCTGGCGGCGAGACGTTAACGGCGAGCGGCGGAGCGGCTAGTTGGCGGTGGCGCTGGCGAGGCAGGAAGCAAGAAAGTGTAAGAGGATGCTCACCAGGCTCAGGAGGATACGGCGAAGCTCAAGGTACTGCTGGTTGGTCAAGGGGCGTACTAGGGTTGCAGTAATTCCTCGCCGGAGTTGCGAACGGCGTCAGGTGGTCCTGGTTGCGGTCGGGGCGACGCTGTCGATCATGAGAAGGCAAACGGAGGGCACGATTAGGTGCGCAAGACCAAGGTGAAGCTGCTAGCATGATCGAGAAGCAAAGGGGCGGCCGATCTCTACCTGGGGTTGTCGTCGGAGATGAAACAGGCGGCGGCGCTGTGAGAGCTAGTCCAAGTCCATGCTCTGGGGCGCCCGCGGTCGAGTGATTGACACAGAAGGATGCGCCAGTGTATGGTGAGCGTGCTCGTGTGCTCAGGGAGGCGGAAGGGAGCGTGTGCTGGCCGGAATTGGCGAGAGGGGTCGTCGGAGGCAAAGGGAGCTCTGGGTCGAATTGTGGCAGCCTCGGGGCGGAGAAGGAGTGGTGACAAAGGGGAATGGAGGAGAGGGCGTGGGCGATTAAGACAGCGTGACTGCAGCGAGGGATTAATGCTGCAATAAGGCCCATTCAATCGAGGAAGCAATGGCAGCAACGGTGGCGAGGGGAGGAAGAAACAGTCGCGGGGTGGAGAAGGAGAACAGTGGAAAGGGGTCCACTGGTCAGTGGGAAAAGAAAGGAGGGAGGGGTCCACTTGTCATTGACTCTATGGGCTGTTTCGGCGGTGAGAAAAGTAACGCTTCGGGGAGGGGAGAGGGGAGCTGGGCTGGATTGGCTTAGTGGGCTAGGCCTTTTGCACTATTTTTTCTGTCTGCTTTATTTTTCCTTTTCTATTTCCTGATTTGTTATTTCAAACACTTATTCAAGCATTCAAATAATTCAACAATTCAAACAATCAATTAAACTTTGCATTGTGTTTTTGGTTCTGTTCATCAACAAAGTCCAAAGTCCAAAATAATATTTTTATTTATTTTAAGACTCATTTATTGATTAAATAAAATGGATCTTTAGTTATTTAATAATTTAGGGTTTGTTTTAATTAATAAAATCTTCATTAGAAATCCAAATGTTTTCAAAACCAAATCAGTAGGTTTATTTGGTAATAAATTTCATTTGGAAATCTTGTTTAAAATAAAATAATCCTTTTACTTTAGGGTCCATTAATAATTAAATAAAATGGAACTTAGTTATTAAATCAAAATAGGGGTTGATTTTATTAATAAAATCTTTATTTGAAACCTAAATATTTTCAAAATCAAATTAGTAGGTTTAATTTGAGAAGTACATGATATTTGGAAATTTGTTTTAAAACAAAATAACATTTTATTTTAGAGTCCATTATTAATTAAATATAATAAACCTTCATTATTAAATCAAATAGGATTTGTTTTATTGAGAATATTTATTTAAAAACTAAAGTGAAGTCAAAACACTTTAATAGGTTTTATTTGTGAATATCCAATATTGGGAAAATTTAATAAGTTTTGATGTTTCAATTTAAATTGGTAAAACCTTTTATCTTCAAATAAGGTTGGATGCTAAATCTTTATTACTTTATTTAAAATAAACTTTTATTGTTTTAATCAAAGAAAACTCTTTTGTTTCAAAACCTTGGCCAAGTTTAATTTGGCCTTATAAAATAATCTTTATTTATAAATCCACCTTTTCATTTGAAAACAAAATCTTTTATTAAAAGATCCAAAATAGTAATTCCAAAACATTTAATTTCCTTTAATAAATGTTTATCCTTATAAATCCCTTTAGGATTTATTTGATTCAAATGGGTTTGAGGTTCCATTTAAATTCAAAAAGTTTCTTCTGGCCTTGAAAATCAAACAAAGTTTTATTTTATTAATTTATTTTCACATTACAAGATTTGGAAAATCTTGGGATGTGACAGGCTACCACCCTTAAAATAAATCTCGTCCCGAGATTTGGGAAGGCTGGGGTTACAAGCAGGTTCAAAACAACTAGGGTACTACCACCCTTAAAATATTCAAACAAAAGTTACATATTATCCTTCTTGGGATCTTGGGAAAACTTCTTTAAGCAAACTTTTGCATGTGTCCTTGGTTTCCATACTTGACTCATGGGCCAAGATTGAGTTCCTTCATAGACTTGTTTAACTTGTTCTCCATCCTTTCTGGACAATTGTTTGCACAGTGGCCTAGTTCCTTGCATTTGAAACATGTTATAAGTTTGAGGTCTTGAGGTGGCTTCTCTGGACAATATGATGCATAATGTCCTAACTCCTTGCAGTGTTTGCACATCACTTGGCTAATATATTTCTTTTTCTTTGGTATTATTGCCTTTTGTTTGTTTCCTTGGTTCTTCTTCTTTTCTGGGCATTCACTGGCATAGTGTCCCATCTCTTGGCATTTGAAACATTGCACTTGTGTAATATCCTTCTTGCTAGTGTTGGGGAATTTCTTCTTCTTGGGTCTCTCCAAAGCTAGGAGTTCTTCCAGTTCATGTTCTTCATAGGTGGGAGATCTTTCTCTCTTCTTGAGGCATTGATCTTCATGTTCCTTGGATGCAGGATCCTTGTATCTAAAATTATTGCTAGCTTGGGTTCCTTCTAGAATAACATCTTTGTCATCCTTGTTGTCATTAGCTCTTTGGAAAAAGTTTTCTCTCATGTTGATCATTTGAGTAACCAATCCTTGCAACAATTGGGATTGAAGTTTCAAAATCCTTTGTATGGCTGGGTCTAGTCCATTGTTGTTGGCTAAAAGCTGAGTTGTCCCTTGGCTCAACTGGTTTTGGGTTGCTATGAGTTCTCTCATGTTGTCTTCTTGGTTGTTGTTGTCATCAACCTTGATGTTGAAGTCTCTTGGAGTAGTCATCTGTTTGGGTTGAAGGGAGTTTAGAATAGGCAGAATATTTCTAAGGAATTATTTCTAATCACACACATCACATTTCACACAAACAATGTGCATGCAATCACAAACAAACACTCCACTCAAGCAACAAGTTTCAAGCACATACTTAGGCAACAAAATATTTTTGTTACACCACATAAGTTGGTGTATTTGACTTAACTAAAATATGGTGGTCCATCTATATGGTTCACTTGTGATCCTTCCATCCTTCTTGGTTGATCCTTCTGACTTGGGATCATGGTTTCCTTGAGATAAACTCTTGGTTGCAATACTTCAAAGTTGTTGGTGGCTCCTTCTTATTTTGCATTCCCTCAGTCTCTAAATCTTTAGCAAGAGTTCCTTGTCTTACTTGTGGTCCTTGGTAGTTTCCAAGTTGAAGTCCTTGGTGATTATGCTGAAGATGTTGAAGTCATTAGAGCTGAAGATGTTGAAGTCATTAGAGTTGAAGATGTTGAAGAAGTCTTTTGCACATGGTGTAGTCTTTGGTCATGGGGTAGGTTTTTCCATCAAGTTGAAGTAGAGGAGAAGTAGAGTTGAAACCAAAATGGTTGAGGAAAGAGTTTACAAGTGTTTTGTAAGTAAGTTTTTGGAACAAATACAACTCCTATTTTTTTTCTAAGGGTTTTTCTCCAATCCTAGGGTTTACAAATCCTACAGGCAACACAATGCTCTGATACCATCTGTAGGGGTCCCAACCTTAGATAAGATTGATCCCTCCTGTGTTTACAATGCTAGTCCCTGGATCAATAGCTAGCATCCACAGTTAAGATGTAATATCAAGAAACAAGGTCATAATATAACTTTATAACCAGGAATAACATAATTTTAATACATCTTTCATAGCTCATATGGCTATTACATTACAATGCAGCGGAATAAATATAGTCATGGGTCCTTCATCTTCAAAGTGCCACAGGCAGATGTTGGTTGTAGACTTTGTAATCCTAATCAAACAATCTTCACTAAAATCAATCAAACCTGCAACATACAAGTTACAGCCACAAAGGGTCAATACATTTGAATTATATTGGCAAGTGATACTATATTTGTATAGTGGAGTCTATCATCTATATGCATTTGGCTAAGTGGAGTTGTGGCTTGCATTGCTCAAAATAGATTTTTCCCTAATTTTTGAAAATACTAAGTTTTTGCTTGACAAAATCATTTTTATCAATCAAAGATTTCAAGATCCTTGTACCAAGCCATCTCTCCATCAATGATTGAAGAATTCAAACAACCCTTGTTCAAACCACAAGTTTTAATTTAGAAATTGGAATGATGAGATTCTTGATTGCTTCCATGTCTTGATGCTCAAATTGTCCTTTACCAGGGACATGGCTAAGTACTTAGATTTTACACTCTGCAGAGGTGGTGCACTTTATCCACAAGACTTGGTTTCCCAAGACAAGATCTTTCAGAAGCTTTCCCTTAGACCAAAATGGACGCGCTCCAACCTATCAAACACTACCACCCACTGTCCATATGGCTAAGTTCTTGCAACCTATATGATCATGGCAGAGCCCATATTGCCAAGTGGTTGCACTTGAAGCTTCTCAACATTTGACATCTCAAATCTCTTTGTTCCCTGGGTGGCCATCCACAAGTGAGATACACAATCCAAGTCCATGGCATTGTGAACCACTCAACCATTCTCCACCAAGCAAGCCCATTCCACCCAGCTGATTCATTAACTTAGTTGTTTTATTAAACAAAACTTAAGTCCTCAGACTTAGAATATTTTTCCATAGTGTGAATATATATTCCACCCATGTTTTCTATTAGCTAGGCTAAGCTTGGTAGTAGTAGGAAACTTAACTTAGGAAATCCTACTAAGGATTCATCTACTAGGTATCCTATAGCAAGATCTATACTTAGCAAAATCCATGCAAGTTTACTTAACAAAATCACTAATGCATAGTGAAAGTAATAGGATAGAAAGTATGAAGCATCACTTGCCTTTTTGGTAGGGAATGGGTTCATTTCTTGATCTTTGCAACAATCACACTCTTCAAGTCACTACAAATCAATCAAGCAAGGCACAAACTCAATCCACCAATCAAGCAAAGCAACACACATAAATAACAAAGTCAAAGAAATGCATGCAAGCATGCCAAGCTTTGTTTTGTTTGAAAAAGTGGTTCCTAGTGGGTCATAGTCATTTGGGTACATCTAATGGTCATTTCCTAAAGTGGCCAAGTCATTTGCAAAAGGTTTCACTTTAAAACCATTTTCAAAACATAGTGTTATTTTATGTGGTGTAGAATTATTTTTTTTACTAAGGCATTAGTCTATAGGGTTCACCAAATGAGTTGCTATTGCAAAACTTGGTGTTTTAGTCATTAGGTTTGGTCCAAACCATCTACTCAAAGTTTTCTTCCCATAAACATTTCCATAATAAAATCAATTCTTTTTATTTGGCTAGAAAATGACTAAGTCAAGTAATCCAACCTAAATCTTAGAAAAATCATTTTTAATACCAAGGGTTGGTTCCTAGGGTCAGTAAGGTCACAACAAACCATTTTGCAAAGGTTTTAATCCAAAAATCATTTTTAAACAATTTTTATACTCTAAACAAGCTCACAAAAGTTTCTGCAAATTCAAACAAGCTAACAGATACTATTTGTCAAACTAAGGGCATGGTTGGCTAGGGCTTGTTCTCCTGAATCCATTGATATAAAATTTGCCAAATTTGGACGTGTGGTTTGAAAGTTATAGGGTTTTCAAAATGGCTTTTAAATCTGGTTTCTAATTTCTGTTTTAATCAGAACAGGGACACGCGTCGAGCCGTGATTGGCCGATACCGATTCGTCTGGATCGCGTGCTGCAACGCGTTGGATTAAGTCATATCGTGCGGTCCAGAGTGCGTAACTCTTCGCGGTTAAGTGAACTAATCGCATTTGTTCGATCTGAATCGAACGGTACCTACTGCCTTGCCAAGATCTGGCGGCGAGACGTTAACGGCGAGCGGCGGAGCGGCTAGTTGGCGGTGGCGCTGGCGAGGCAGGAAGCAAGAAAGGGTAAGAGGATGCTCACCAGGCTCAGGAGGATACGGCGAAGCTCAAGGTACTGCTGGTTGGTCAAGGGGCGTACTAGGGTTGCAGTAATTCCTCGCCGGAGTTGCGAACGGCGTCAGGTGGTCCTGGTTGCGGTCGGGGCGACGCTGTCGATCATGAGAAGCCAAACGGAGGGCACGATTAGGTGCGCAAGACCAAGGTGAAGCTGCTAGCATGATCGAGAAGCAAAGGGGCGGCCGATCTCTACCTGGGGTTGTCGTCGGAGATGAAACAGGCGGCGGCGCTGTCAGAGCTAGTCCAAGTCCATGCTCTGGGGCGCCCGCGGTCGAGTGATTGACACAGAAGGATGCGCCAGTGTATGGTGAGCGTGCTCGTGTGCTCAGGGAGGCGGAAGGGAGCGTGTGCTGGCCGGAATTGGCGAGAGGGGTCGTCGGAGGCAGAGGGAGCTCTAGGTCGAATTGTGGCAGCCTCGGGGCGGAGAAGGAGTGGTGACAGAGGGGAATGGAGGAGAGGGCGTGGGCGATTAAGACAGCGTGACTGCAGCGAGGGATTAATGCTGCAATAAGGCGCATTCAATCGAGGAAGCAATGGCAGCAACGGTGGCGAGGGGAGGAAGAAACAGTCGCGGGGTGGAGAAGGAGAACAGTGGAAAGGGGTCCACTGGTCAGTGGGAAAAGAAAGGAGGGAGGGGTCCACTTGTCATTGACTCTATGGGCTGTTTCGGCGGTGAGAAAAGTAACGCTTCGGGGAGGGGAGAGGGGAGCTGGGCTGGATTGGCTTAGTGGGCTGGGCCTTTTGCACTATTTTTTCTGTCTGCTTTATTTTTCCTTTTCTATTTCCTGATTTGTTATTTCAAACACTTATTCAAGCATTCAAATAATTCAACAATTCAAACAATCAATTAAACTTTGCATTGTGTTTTTGGTTCTGTTCATCAACAAAGTCCAAAGTCCAAAATAATATTTTTATTTATTTTAAGACTCATTTATTGATTAAATAAAATGGATCTTTAGTTATTTAATAATTTAGGGTTTGTTTTAATTAATAAAATCTTCATTAGAAATCCAAATGTTTTCAAAACCAAATCATTAGGTTTATTTGGTAATGAATTTCATTTGGAAATCTTGTTTAAAATAAAATAATCCTTTTACTTTAGGGTCCATTAATAATTAAATAAAATGGAACTTAGTTATTAAATCAAAATAGGGGTTGATTTTATTAATAAAATCTTTATTTGAAACCTAAATATTTTCAAAATCAAATTAGTAGGTTTAATTTGAGAAGTACATGATATTTGGAAATTTGTTTTAAAACAAAATAACATTTTATTTTAGAGTCCATTATTAATTAAATATAATAAACCTTCATTATTAAATCAAATAGGATTTGTTTTATTGAGAATATTTATTTAAAAACTAAAGTGAAGTCAAAACACTTTAATAGGTTTTATTTGTGAATATCCAATATTGGGAAAATTTAATAAGTTTTGATGTTTCAATTTAAATTGGTAAAACCTTTTATCTTCAAATAAGGTTGGATGCTAAATCTTTATTACTTTATTTAAAATAAACTTTTATTGTTTTAATCAAAGAAAACTCTTTTGTTTCAAAACCTTGGCCAAGTTTAATTTGGCCTTATAAAATAATCTTTATTTATAAATCCACCTTTTCATTTGAAAACAAAATCTTTTATTAAAAGATCCAAAATAGTAATTCCAAAACATTTAATTTCCTTTAATAAATGTTTATCCTTATAAATCCCTTTAGGATTTATTTGATTCAAATGGGTTTGAGGTTCCATTTAAATTCAAAAAGTTTCTTCTGGCCTTGAAAATCAAACAAAGTTTTATTTTATTAATTTATTTTCACATTACAAGATTTGGAAAATCTTGGGATGTGACAACAAGTTTACTGAGCTCAGTTTTCGCTTGGGGACAAGCGAATGTCTAAGCTTGGGGGAGTTGATACGCCCAATTTGCATCACCATTCTATATCATAATTTATCTCTATTCATTGATATATGTCTTATTATGAGGTATTACTTATGGATTTTCATCTGTTTATGCATGTTGGATGATTCTTGGAGGATGAACTGCCGGAGTCTGGATTCTGATGGAAAAGAAAGCGTTTGGGTGCAATTTCACGAAGATCAGAAAAATACCAGAAAAATATGGGAAAATATTATTTTTCTAGAAGATTGAGGAAGCCAGATGGAGGAGCGAAGAGGGGCCATAGGGGGCCCACACCCCCTGTCACATCCCAAGATTTTCCAAATCTTGTTATGTGAAAAATAAATGAATAAAATAAAATTTGTTGATTTTCAGGGTGAGAAGAAACTCTTGATTCCAACTGGAAACCTTCAAACCTATTTTTTGATCAAACAAATCCTAAAGGGATTTGAAAAGATAAACAATTAATAGAGAAAAATTTAAATAAGTAAAATTACTATTTTTGGATCTTTAAATAAAAAGATTTGGTTTTCAAATGAAAAGGTAGAAATATAAATAAGGACTATTTTTATAGAGCCAAATTAAACCTTGGCCAAGTTTTTGAAGTAAAATATTTTGTTTTGATTAAAGGAGTAAAGGGTTATTTAAACAAAAATAATGAGGATTTATTAATATCCAAAGTTATTAAAAATAAAGGTTTTACCATTTCCATTAAACATCAAAACTTGTTAAATTATTTTAAACAAGTTTTCCAAGTATTTTATATTTTCAAATAAAACCTACTGATTTGGTTTTGATTATATTTAGATTTCAAATGGAGTTTTTAAATAAAACAAATCCTATTTGAATTAATGATTAAAGTCTATTTTATTTAATTACTAAATAGATCCTAAAAGAATAAAAGTATTATTTTATATTGGACTTTGGTTTGTGTTGTTAAACAGAACAAAAAATTGTTCAAAGTTTGGTGGTGGTTTGATTTGATTTGATGTTTGAATTAATTGTTTGAAAAACAAAACAGAAAAATCAAATAGAAAAAGAAAAGCTTTCAGTACAAAAAAATGAAACAAACAACAACCCAATTGGCCCGCCCAGCAAGCCCAGCTCCAGCCCAACTAAACCCCCCACGCGCGAATCGTTTTCCACCGAAAAACCCACCCGCGCAGTAATAGACGAGTGGACCCCTCTCTCTCTCTTCCTCACTTACAGGCAGGTCCCACAGCGCCACCTCAGCATCATCTCCCTCGCGACCGTTCTTCCTGCCATTGCTGCCTTTGATTGCGTCGTTGAATTCGCGTTACTGCCACAGTTATACCTCACCGTGACCACGCCCATTAAATAGCCTCAGTCTCCTCTTCCTTTCCCCTCAAACCCCGCTACAAATGAGCCACCAGGCTGCCCCCAATTCCCTTTGCTTTGCCACTGCTCCGACGACGTCTCCGACCAAATTCCGGCACCGTCCAGCCTCGCCTCGCCTTCCCAAGCACACGAGCTCTCTCCTCACCTCCTGGCGCATCTCCCCGTGCCACTCATTCGCTCGCGGGTGCTCCAAAACGTCGACTTCGTCATCTACTGAGCGCCGCCGCGTCTGTTTCTTTTTCCGGCGACCTCCCCTGGTAAGTCTCGACCGCCCCAGCACCTCCTATTGATGCTCACATCATCAGAAGTTCAACCCGCGTCTAACTGTATCCTTGTTTTGCCTCAGAGTAAACCGCAGCGTCGCCCTCGACGACCTCCAGAGCCGCCTGACGCCACCACTCACTCCGGCGAGCAATTGTCGCCGTCCCTGAGCACCCCTTGCCTCCTCGCGACCACCTTGAGCTTCACCTCGACCTCGCGAACACGGTGAGACCCTCCTCTGTCTTCCTTGCTTCATGTAACCGCCACTAGCACACCGTCTGACCGCGCGCCGCCGTCTGCCACCGCCAGCGCCGCCAGTTCCTAGTCGAGCTGCTATGGACCGTAGGATTTAGATCCAAGCGTTGCAATAGATTGACTAATCGAAGGGGTATCGTATGCTTAGAGCCGCACGATGTTATTTAGTTCCAACGAACCACAGAGCGCAATCCGCACGAACCGGTACGCGCCAGTAGGAATAAGACACGTGTCCAGAGACTGTTTTAAAAACAGAAATTTGATCTATTAGATTTGCAAACTTGTAAAATCCATAACTTTTGATCCACACGTCCAAAATTTGCAAATTTTATATCTATGGATTCAGCAAGA
The DNA here is from genome assembly GCA_916181665.1 of Avena sativa. Taxonomy (NCBI): domain Eukaryota; kingdom Viridiplantae; phylum Streptophyta; class Magnoliopsida; order Poales; family Poaceae; genus Avena; species Avena sativa. The sequence continues at coordinate 33,956,091 of OV702284.1, forward strand.
CAAGCCCTAGCCAACCATGCACTTTTTTTAGTAAAAATCTTCTGGTAAAATGTTTGTTTTTGCAGAAACTTGTGTATGCATGTTTAGAATATAAAATTTGTTCTAAAATGATTTTGGAGATGAAATCTTTGCAAAATGGTTGGCTGTGAACCTAGTGACCCTAGGAACCAACTTATGGATTTAAAAATGTATTTTGTGGAGATTAGGATTGAATAATTGAATTATCTCATTTCTAGTCAAATAAAAATATTGGTTTTGATATGGAAATGATTTTTGAGAAAAACCTTTGGAAAATGTGTTGGTTCAAACCTACTGACCCTAAACACCAAGTTTTGTGAACTAACAACTTAGTTGGTGAACAATATAAAATTGTTGCTTTGCTAAAAACATTTTCCATCACATGAAATAATGATTTGATTTTAAAAATGGTTTATAGATAAAACCCTTTTGCAAATGATTTTGCCACTTTAGAAATGACCACTTTGAACCTTACAATCTGTAGAGCTTAGTAGAAACCACCTTTGAAGATAAAACTATCTTTTGCATGCTTGCATGCATGACCTTGTTTCTATTATTTTATGTGTGTTAAATTGTTTGAATATTGGTTGGAATGCTAGTTGAATCTATGTTTGCTTGATTGATTTGTAGTGAAGTTAGAAGAGTGTGAGATTAGCAAGATCAAGAAGTGATCCAACCTTCTCTACCAAAAAGGCAAGTGACACTATCATCCAAGTCCTACTATTTTCATTACACTTAGTGGATTTTGAAACATGCATGGAAAGGTTTACTATATTTTATGCTATGCTAAATCCTAATAGGATACCCTTATATATTCCTTAGTGAAAACAATGTAGTTGTAATATGCTTAGCCCTGCTATATATATTGAAAAGGGATACATGTTGAGATTATGAGAAGTATTGAAAAGACTTGTGTTTTATATAATAAAACAAGTACTCAATGAACCACCTGGGTGGACAAGGATACTCAAGTTTTTGGACAAGGTGGAAACAAGAGGAACCATGTTTATATGGCAATCTCTTTTTGTTGTGCACTAGAAGAAAACCACCCAGGGACTTAGAGATTGAACATGTTTCTCGTACAGTGGCTTCCGTGTACAGCCACATGCTAAATGAGCACTGGCTTAGTCAACTACATAGTGGAAGACCCATGCATTGGCCTCTTCAGGTTAACTGGAATGAGGGAACTAGGAACCCTACATTGGTGCCTGAAGACAAGCTAGCATGGTGTATTGGGAGGACCCTATGGAAAGACTTCGTTACATTCTCAATCTGCCAGTACTCCATCTTGGTGAGTACTTATCCAGCGGCCACTGGTGGCATCAAGATGAGAATGTGTCATGTGGGTAAAGTGTACAACTTCTGCAGAAGATAAAAATCTAAGTACTTAGCTGTGTCCCCGGTTATGGACAATACTGAGCAACTAAGGCCTGAAGCTATGGGAAATCTCGACATTCCAATTTCTAAAAGAAAAACTTGAAAGTGACAACAAGAGACTTGAAGCACTTGGTGGATTCCAAGGAGTTCAGAAAGATTTGACAAAAGATCAAAACCATTTTGAAAAGATAGGATAAATTATACTGCTTTCTGCAAATGAGCCTAAAACCCTACTTAGCCAAATATGCATGTAAAGTTAGGATCCACTTATTTCTACATAGTAGTGAAACTTGCCAATACAATTCAAATGTATTGACCCTTGTGGATGTAACTTGTAATGTTGCAGGTTGGTTTGGTGTTAGTGAAGTTTATTGATTAGGATTACAAGTCTACAACCAACATGATTGCCTGTGGCACTTTGAAGATGAAGGACTCCATGCTATATAGTTATTTCTTCTCCATTGTAATGAGATAGCCATATGAGCTATGTAAGATGTAATGTATTATTTTATTCCTGGTTATAAAGTTGTATTATGACCTTTGTTTCTTGATATTACATCTTAAACTGCGGATGCTAGCTATTGATCCAGGGACTAGCATTGTAAACACAGGGATCTCTACCTTATCAGGTTGGGACCTCTACAGATGGTATCAGAGCATTGTGTTGCCTGTAGGATTTGTAACCCTAGGATTGGACAAAACCCCTTAGAAAAATAGGATTTGTATTTGTTCCAAAACTTATTTACAAACAATCTTGTAAACTCTTTCCTCAATCATTTTGGTTTTGATTCTACATCTCTTCTATTTCAAACTTGATGGACAAAGCCTACCCCATGGCCAAAGACTTCACCATGTGCAAAGGACTTCATCAACCCTAATGACTTCAACATCTTCAACTCTAATGACTTCAACATCTTCAACTCTAATGACTTCAACATCTTCAACTCTAATGACTTCAACATCTTCAGCATTTTCACCAAGGACTTCAACCTTGGATATCACTAAGGACTACAAGTGAGACAAGAAATCTTGCTCAAGATTTGGAGACTAAGGAAACACAAATTAGAAGGAGCCATCATCACCTTTGAAGTTTTGTGACCAAGAGATTTTCCAAGGAAACCATGATCTCAAGCAAGAAGAATCAACTAAGAAGGATGGAAAGATCACAAATGAACCATATAGATGTACCACCATATTTTGTTTAAGTCAAACCCACCAACTTATGTGGTGTAACAAAAATATTTTTGGTTGCTAAGAATATGCTTGGAAACTTGTGTTTGAAAGGAGTGTTTGTTTGTGATTGCTTGCACATTGTTTGTGTGAATTGTGATGTGTGTGATTAGAATTGATTCCTTAGAAACATTTTGCCTATTCTAATCCCAATTCAACCCAAACAGATGACTACTCCAAGAGACTCCAAAATCAAGGTTGATGACAACAACAACAACAACCAAGAGGACAACATGAGAGAACTCATAGCAACCCAAAACCAGTTGAACCAAGTGACAGCTCAATTCATAGCCAACACCAGTGGGGAAGATCCAACCCTGCAAAGTTTTTTTTTGAAACCCAAGCCCAATTGTTGCATAAGGTGACAGATCAAATGATCAACATGGAAGGCAACTCTTCCAAAGGAGTTTGCGACAACAAAGATGACAAAGATGTTATTCTATAAGGAACCAAAGCTTGCAATATTTGTGGAGACAAGGATCACACTTCCAAGGAGCATGGAGATCAATGCCCCAACTGTGAAGAGAAACATCCAGTTGGCCAATGTCCCACCTCTCAAGCTACTTGTTACTTATGTGAAGGAAATAATCATGTCCCCATCCAATGCCCCATCTATTCCATAGTTGAACAAAGGAAACAAGGTGGAGTGCAACAACTGATTGCAGACTATCAAGACGGAGCTAAGTCTACCAAAAAGGATGAGGACAAAGGAAAATCTCCACTTGTACCTCCATGCAATAAGACCCAATTTAAAGGACCAAAGAAGAAGCATATGAATTATCCAAGGAGCAATAGAAGGTCAAAGAAACTAGTAGACATTCCTACCTATGAGATAACATATGAAGAACATGAACTAGAAGCACTCCTAGCTTTCGAGAAACCCAAGAAAAGGAAGGACAAAAGCCATGCGCAATGTAATCATTGTAAAGAAATGGGACACTATGCCAGTGAATGTCCAGAGAAGAATAAGTATAAAGAGATTGGCCAAGTATGGTGCAACAACTGCAAAGAGCTAGGCCATTATGTAGCAACCTGTCCACAAGAGATACATGAAGAACTCAAACTTATCACATGTTACAACTGTGGTAACCAAGGACATTATGCAAGCAACTGTCCAGAAAAGTTGAAGCACAAGATAAACAAGCCTATGAAGGATCTCAGCCTTGTCACATGTTTCAAGTGTGGAAACAAAGGACACTATGCAGATGTTTGCCCAGAGAAGTTTTCCCAAGATCCCAAGCAGGCCAAAATGTAATTTAGTTGGAAAAATTTTAAGGGTGGTAGTACCCTAGATGCTTTGAGCCTACTTGTAACCCTAGCCTTCCCAAATCTCGGGACGAGATTTATTTTAAGGGTGGTAGCCTGTCACATCCCAAGATTTTCCAAATCTTGTTATGTGAAAAATAAATGAATAAAATAAAACTTTGTTGATTTTCAGGGTGAGAAGAAACTCTTGATTCCAATTGGAAACCTTCAAACCTGTTTTTTGATCAAACAAATCCTAAAGGGATTTGAAAAGATAAACAATTAATAGAGAAAATTTTAAATAAGTAAAATTACTATTTTTGGATCTTTAAATAAAAAGATTTGGTTTTCAAATGAAAAGGTAGAAATATAAATAAGGACTATTTTTTATAGAGCCAAATTAAACCTTGGCCAAGTTTTTGAAGTAAAATATTTTGTTTTGATTAAAGGAGTAAATGGTTATTTAAACAATAATAATGAGGATTTATTAATATCCAATTTTATTAAAAATAAAGGTTTTACCATTTCAATTAAACATCAAAACTTGTTAAATTATTTTAAACAAGTTTTCCAAGTACTTTATATTTTCAAATAAAACCTACTGATTTGGTTTTGATAATATTTAGATTTCAAATGGAGTGTTTAAATAAAACAAATCCTATTTGAATTAATGATTAAAGTCTATTTTATTTAATTACTAAATAGATCCTAAAAGAATAAAAGTATTATTTTATATTGGACTTTGGTTTGTGTTGTTAAACAGAACAAAAAAATTGTTCAAAGTTTGGTGGTGGTTTGATTTGATTTGATGTTTGAATTAATTGTTTGAAAAACAAAATAGAAAAATCAAATAGAAAAAGAAAAGCTTTCAGTACAAAAAAAAATGAAACAAGCAGGAACCCAACTGGCCCGCCCAGCAAGCCCAGCTCCAGCCCAACTAAACCTCCCACGCGCGAATCGTTTTCCACCGAAAAACCAACCCGCTCAGTCACAGACGAGTGGACCCCTCTCTCTCTCTCTCTTCCTCACTGACAGGCAGGTCCCACAGCGCCACCTCAGCATCGTCTCCCTCGCGACTGTTATTCCTGCCGTTGCTGCCTTTGATTGCATCGTTGAATTCGCGTTACTGCCACAGTTATACCTCGCCGTGACCACGCCCATTTAATCGCCTCAGTCTCCTCTTCCTTTCCCCTCAAACCCCGCTACAAGTGAGCCACCAGGCAGCCCCCAATTCCCTTTGCTTTGCCACTGCTCCGACGACGTCTCCGACAAAATTCCGGCACCGTCCAGCCTCGCCTCGCCTTCCCAAGCACACAAGCTCGCTCCTCACCTCCTGGCGCATCTCCCCGTGCCACTCATTCGCTCGCGGGCGCTCCGCAACGTTGACTTCGTCATCTACTGAGCGCCGCCGCGTCTGTTTCTTTTTCCGGTGACCTCCCCTGGTAAGTCTCAACCGCCCCGGCACCTCCTATTGATGCTCACATCATCAGCAGTTCAACCCGCGTCTAACTGTATCCTTGTTTTGCCTCGGAGTGAACCGCAGCGTCGCCCTCGACGACCTCCAGAGCCGCCTGACGCCACCACTCACTCCGGCGAGCAATTGTCGCCGTCCCTGAGCACCCCTTGCCTCCTCGCGACCACCTTGAGCTTCACCTCAACCTCGCAAACACGGTGAGACCCTCCTCTGTCTTCCTTGCTTCCTGTAACCGCCGCTAGCACACCGTCTGACCACGCGCCGCCGTCTGCCACCGCCAGCGCCGCCAGTTCCTGGTCGAGCTGCTATGGACCGTAGGATTTAGATCCAAGCGTTGCAATAGATTGACTAATCGAAGGGGTATCGTATGCTCAGAGCCGCACGATGTTATTTAGATCTAACGAACCACAGAGCACAATCCGCACGAACCGGTATGCGCCAGTAGGAATAAGACACGTGTCCAGAGACTGTTTTAAAAACAGAAATTTGATCTATTAGATTTGCAAACTTGTAAAATCCATAACTTTTGATCCACACGTCCAAAATTTGCAAATTTTATATCTATGGATTCAGCAAGACAAGCCCTAGCAAACCATGCACTTTGTTTAGTAAAAATCTTCTGGTAAATTGTTTGTTTTTGCAGAAACTTGTGTATGCATGTTTAGAATATAAAATTTGTTCTAAAATGATTTTGGAGATGAAATCTTTGCAAAATGGTTGGCTGTGAACCTACTGACCCTAGGAACCAACTTATGGATTTAAAAATGTATTTTGTGGAGATTAGGATTGAATAATTGAATTAGCTCAGTTCTAGTCAAATAAAAATATTGGTTTTGATATGGAAATGATTTTTGAGAAAAACCTTTGGAAAATGTGTTGGTTCAAACCTACTGACCCTAAACACCAAGTTTTGTGAACTAACAACTTATTTTGTGAACAATATAAATTTTTTGCTTTGCTAAAAACATTTTCCACCACATGAAATAATGATTTGATTTAAAAATGGTTTATAGATAAAACCCTTTTGCAAATGATTTTGCCACTTTAGAAATGACCACTTTGAACCTTACAATGTGTAGAGCTTAGTAGAAACCACCTTTGCAAATAAAACTATCTTTTGCATGCTTGCATGCATGACCTTGTTTCTATAATTTTATGTGTGTTAAATTGTTTGAATATTGGTTGGAATGCTAGTTGAATCTATGTTTGCTTGATTGATTTGTAGTGGAGTTAGAAGAGTGTGAGATTAGCAAGATCAAGAAGTGATCCAACCTTCTCTACCAAAAAGGCAAGTGACACTATCATCCAAGTCCTACTATTTTCATTACACTTAGTGGATTTTGAAACATGCATGGAAAGGTTTACTATATTTTATGCTATGCTAAATCCTAATAGGATACCTTGATATATTCCTTAGTGAAAACAATGTAGTTGTAATATGCTTAGCCCTGCTATATATATTGAGATGGGATACATGTTGAGATTATGAGAAGTATTGAAAAGACTTGTGTTTTATATAATAAAACAAGTACTCAATGAACCACCTGGGTGGACAAGGATACTCAAGTTTTTGGACAAGGTGGCAACAAGAGGAACCATGTTTATATGGCAATCTCTTTTTGTTGTGTACTAGAAGAAAACCACCCAGGGACTTAGAGATTGAACATGTTTCTCGTACAGTGGCTTCCGTGTACAGCCACATGCTAAATGGGCACTGGCTTAGTCAACTACATAGTGGAAGACCCATGCATTGGCCTCTTCAGGTTAACTGGAATGAGGGAACTAGGAACCCTACATTGGTGCCTGAAGACAAGCTAGCATTGTGTATTGGGAGGACCCTATGGAAAGACTTCGTCACATTCTCAATCTGCCAGTACTCCATCTTGGTGAGTACTTATCCAGCGGCCACTGGTGGCATCAAGATGAGAATGTGTCATGTGGGTAAAGTGTACAACTTCTGCAGAAGATAAAAATGTAAGTACTTAGCCGTGTCCCCGGTTATGGACAATACTGATCAACTAAGGCCTGAAGCTATGGGAAATCTCGACATTCCAATTTCTAAAAGAAAAACTTGAAAGTGACAACAAGAGAATTGAAGCACTTGGTGGATTCCACAGAGTTCAGAAATATTTGACAAAAGATCAAAAACCATTTTGAAAAGATAGGATAAATTATACTGCTTTCTGCAAATGAGCCTAAAACCCTAATTAGCCAAATATGCATGTAAAGTTAGGATCCACTTATTTCTACATAGTAGTGAAACTTGCCAATAAAATTCAAATGTATTGACCCTTGTGGCTGTAACTTGTAATGTTGCAGGTTGGTTTGGTGTTAGTGAAGTTTATTGATTAGGATTACAAGTCTACAACCATCATGTTTGCCTGTGGCACTTTGAAGATGAAGGACTCCATGCTATATAGTTATTTCTGCTGCATTGTAATGAGATAGCCAAATGAGCTATGTAAGATGTAATGTATTATTTTATTCCTGGTTATAAAGTTGTATTATGACCTTTGTTTCTTGATATTACATCTTAAACTGTGGATGCTAGCTATTGATCCAGGGACTAGCATTGTAAACACAGGGATCTCTACCTTATCAGGTTGGGACCTCTACAGATGGTATCAGAGCATTGTGTTGCCTGTAGGATTTGTAACCCTAGGATTGGACAAAACCCCTTAGAAAAATAGGATTTGTATTTGTTCCAAAACTTATTTACAAACAATCTTGTAAACTCTTTCCTCAATCATTTTGGTTTTGATTCTACATCTCTTCTATTTCAAACTTGATGGACAAAGCCTACCCCATGGCCAAAGACTTCACCATGTGCAAAGGACTTCATCAACCCTAATGACTTCAACATCTTCAACTCTAATGACTTCAACATCTTCAACTCTAATGACTTCAACATCTTCAACTCTAATGACTTCAACATCTTCAACTCTAATGACTTCAACATCTTCAGCATTTTCACCCAGGACTTCAACCTTGGATATCACTAAGGACTACAAGTGAGACAAGAAATCTTGCTCAAGATTTGGAGACTAAGGAAACACAAATTAGAAGGAGCCATCATCACCTTTGAAGTTTTGTGACCAAGAGATTTTCCAAGGAAACCATGATCTCAAGCAAGAAGAATCAACTAATAAGGATGGAAAGATCACAAATGAACCATATAGATGTACCACCATATTTTGTTTAAGTCAAACCCACCAACTTATGTGGTGTAACAAAAATATTTTGGTTGCTAAGAATATGCTTGGAAACTTGTGTTTGAAAGGAGTGTTTGTTTGTGATTGCTTGCACAATGTCTGTGTGAATTGTGATGTGTGTGATTAGAATTGATTCCTTAGAAACATTTTGCCTATTCTAATCTCAATTCAACCCAAACAGATGACTACTCCAAGAGACTCCAACATCAAGGTTGATGACAACAACAACAACAACAACCAAGAGGACAACATGAGAGAACTCATAGCAACCCAAAACCAGTTGAACCAAGTGACAGCTCAATTCATAGCCAACACCAGTGGGGAAGATCCAACCATGCAAAGTTTTTTTTTGAAACCCAAGCCCAATTGTTGCATAAGGTGACAGATCAAATGATCAACATGGAAGGCAACTCTTCCAAAGGAGTTTGCGACAACAAAGATGACAAAGATGTTATTCTAGAAGGAACCAAAGCTTGCAATATTTGTGGAGACAAGGATCACACTTCCAAGGAGCATGGAGATCAATGCCCCAACTCTGAAGAGAAACATCCAGTTGGCCAATGTCCCACCTCTCAAGCTACTTGTTACCTATGTGAAGGAAATAATCATGTCCCCATCCAATGCCCCATCTATTCCATAGTTGAACAAAGGAAACAAGGTGGAGTGCAACAACTGATTGCAGACTATCAAGAGGGAGCTAAGTCTACCAAAAAGGATGAGGACAAAGGAAAATCTCCACTTGTACCTCCATGCAATATGACCCAATTTAAAGGACCAAAGAAGAAGCATATGAATTATCCAAGGAGCAATAGAAGGTCAAAGAAACCAGTAGACATTCCTACCTATGAGATAACATATGAAGAACATGAACTAGAAGCACTCCTAGCTTTCGAGAAACCCAAGAAAAAGAAGGACAAAAGCCATGTGCAATGTAATCATTGTAAAGAAATGGGACACTATGCCAGTGAATGTCTAGAGAAGAATAAGTATAAAGAGATTGGCCAAGTATGGTGCAACAACTGCAAAGAGCTAGGCCATTATGTAGCAACCTGTCCACAAGAGATACGTGAAGAACTCAAACTTATCACATCTTACAACTGTGGTAACCAAGGACATTATGCAAGCAACTGTCCAGAAAAGATGAAGCACAAGATAAACAAGCCTATGAAGGATCTCAGCCTTGTCACATGTTTCAAGTGTGGAAACAAAGGACACTATGCAGATGTTTGCCCAGAGAAGTTTTCCCAAGATCCCAAGCAGGCCAAAATGTAATTTAGTTGGAAAAATTATAAGGGTGGTAGTACCCTAGATGCTTTGAGCCTACTTGTAACCCTAGCCTTCCCAAATCTCGGGACGAGATTTATTTTAAGGGTGGTAGCCTGTCAAATCCCAAGATTTTCCAAATCTTGTTATGTGAAAAATAAATGAATAAAATAAAACTTTGTTGATTTTCAGGGTGAGAAGAAACTCTTGATTCCAATTGGAAACCTTCAAACCTATTTTTTGATCAAACAAATCGTAAAGGGATTTGAAAAGATAAACAATTAATAGAGAAAATTTTAAATAAGTAAAATTACTATTTTTGGATCTTTAAATAAAAAGATTTGGTTTTTAAATGAAAAGGTAGAAATATAAATAAGGACTATTTTTATAGAGACAAATTAAACCTTGGCCAAGTTTTTGAAGTAAAATATTTTGTTTTGATTAAAGGAGTAAAGGGTTATTTTAAAAAATAATGAGGATTTATTAATATCCAATTTTATTAAAAATAAAGGTTTTACCATTTCAATTAAACATCAAAACTTGTTAAATTATTTTAAACAAGTTTTCCAAGTATTTTATATTTTCAAATAAAACCTACTGATTTGGTTTTGATAATATTTAGATTTCAAATGGAGTTTTTAAATAAAACAAATCCTATTTGAATTAATGATTAAAGTCTATTTTATTTAATTACTAAATAGATCCTAAAAGAATAAAAGTATTATTTTATATTGGACTTTGGTTTGTGTTGTTAAACAGAACAAAAAAATTGTTCAAAGTTTGGTGGTGGTTTGATTTGATTTGATGTTTGAATTAATTGTTTGAAAAACAAAACAGAAAAATCAAATAAAAAAAGAAAAGATTTCAGTATAAAAAAAATGAAACAAACAACAACCCAACTGGCCCGCCCAGCTCCAGCCCAACTAAACCCCCCACGCGCGAATCGTTTTCCACCGAAAAACCCACCCGCGCAGTCACAGACGAGTGGACCCCTCTCTCTCTCTTCCTCACTGACAGGCAGGTCCCACAGCGCCACCTCAGCATCGTCTCCCTCGCGACCGTTCTTCCTGCCGTTGCTGCCTTTGATTGCGTCGTTGAATTCGCGTTACTGCCACAGTTATACCTCACCGTGACCACGCCCATTTATTCGCCTCAGTCTCCTCTTCCTTTCCCCTCAAACCCCGCTACAAGTGAGCCACCAGGCTGCCCCCAATTCCCTTTGCTTTGCCACTGCTCCGACGACGTCTCTAACCAAATTCCGGCACCGTCCAGCCTCGCCTCGCCTTCCCAAGCACACGAGCTCGCTCCTCACCTCTTGGTGCATCTCCCCGTGCCACTCATTCGCTCGCGGGCGCTCCGCAACGTCGACTTCGTCATCTACTGAGCGTCGCCGCGTCTGTTTCTTTTTCCGGCGACCTCCCCTGGTAAGTCTCGACCGCCCCGGCACCTCCTATTGATGATCACATCATCAGCAGTTCAACCCGCGTCTAACTGTATCCTTGTTTTGCCTCGGACTGAACCGCAGTGTCGCCCTCGACGACCTCCAGAGCCGCCTGACGCCACCACTCACTCCGGCGAGCAATTGTCGCCGTCCATGAGCACCCCTTGCCTCCTCGCGACCACCTTGAGCTTCACCTCGACCTCGCGAACACGGTGAGACCCTCCTCTGTCTTTCTTGCTTCCTATAACCGCCGCTAGCACACCGTCTGACCGCGCGCCGCCGTCTGCCACCGCCAGCACCGCCAGTTCCTGGTCGAGCTGCTATGGACCGTAGGATTTAGATCCAAGCGTTGCAATAGATTGACTAATCGAAGGGGTATCGTATGCTCAGAGCCGCACGATGTTATTTAGAACCAACGAACCACAGAGCGCAATCCGCACGAACCGGTACGCGCCAGTAGGAATAAGACACGTGTCCGGAGATTGTTTTAAAAACAGAAATTTGATCTATTAGATTTGCAAACTTGTAAAATCCATAACTTTTGATCCACACGTCCAAAATTTGCAAATTTTATATCAATGGATTCAGCAAGACAAGCTGTAGCCAACCATGCACTTTGCTTAGTAAAAAGCTTCTGGTAAAATGTTTGTTTTTGCAGAAACTTGTGTATGCATGTGTAGAATATAAAATTTGTTCTAAAATGATTTTGGAGATGAAATCTTTGCAAAATGGTTGGCTGTGAACCTACTGACCCTAGGAACCAACTTATGGATTTAAAAATGTATTTTGTGAAGATTAGGATTGAATAATTGAATTAGATCATTTGTAGTCAAATAAAAATATTGGTTTTGATATGGAAATGATTTTTGAGAAAAACCTTTGGAAAATGTGTTGGTTCAAACCTACTGACCCTAAACACCAAGTTTTCTGAACTAACAACTTATTTGGTGAACAATATAAAAGTGTTGCTTTGCTAAAATCATTTTCCACCACATGAAATAATGATTTGATTTAAAAATGGTTTATAGATAAAACCCTTTTGCAAATGGTTTTGCCACTTTAGAAATGACCACTTTGAACCTTACAATGTGTAGAGCTTAGTAGAAACCACCTTTGCAAAAAAAACTATCTTTTGCATGCTTGCATGCATGACCTTGTTTCTATTATTTTATGTGTGTTAAATTGTTTGAATATTGGTTGGAATGCTAGTTGAATCTATGTTTGCTTGATTGATTTGTAGTGAAGTTAGAAGAGTGTGAGATTAGCAAGATCAAGAAGTGATCCAACCCTCTCTACCAAAATGGCAAGTGACACTATCATCCAAGTCCTACTATTTTCATTACACTTAGTGGATTTTGAAACATGCATGGAAAGGTTTACTATATTTTATGCTATGCTAAATCCTAATAGGATACCCTTATATATTCCTTAGTGAAAACAATGTAGTTGTAATATGCTTAGCCCTGCTATATATTTTGAGAAGGGATACATGTTGAGATTATGAGAAGTATTGAAAAGACTTGTGTTTTATATAATAAATCAAGTACTCAATGAACCACCTGGGTGGACAAGGATACTCAAGTTTTTGGACAAGGTGGCAACAAGAGGAACCATGTTTATATGGCAATCTCTTTTTGTTGTGCACTAGAAGAAAACCACCCAGGGACTTAGAGATTGAACATGTTTCTCGTACAGTGGCTTCCGTGTACAACCACATGCTAAATGGGCACTGGCTTAGTCAACTACATAGTGGAAGACCCATGCATTGGCCTCTTCAGGTTAACTGGAATGAGGGAACTAGGAACCCAACATTGGTGCCTGAAGACAAGCTAGCATTGTGTATTGGGAGGACCTTATGGAAAGACTTCGTCACATTCTCAATCTACCAGTACTCCATCTTGGTGAGTACTTATCCAGCGGCCACTGGTGGCATCAAGATGAGAATGTGTCATGTGGGTAAAGTGTACAACTTCTGCAGAAGATAAAAATCTAAGTACTTAGCCGTGTCCCCGGTTATGGACAATACTGAGCAACTAAGGCCTGAAGCTATGGGAAATCTCGACATTCCAATTTCTAAAAGAAAAACTTGAGAGTGACAACAAGAGAGTTGAAGCACTTGGTGGATTCCAAGGAGTTCAGAAAGATTTGACAAAAGATAAAAACCATTTTGAAAAGATAGGATAAATTATACTGCTTTCTGCAAATGAGCCTAAAACCCTACTTAGACAAATATGCATGTAAAGTTAGGATCCACTTATTTCTACATAGTAGTGAAACTTGCCAATACAATTCAAATGTATTGACACTTATGGCTGTAACTTGTAATGTTGCAGGTTGGTTTGGTGTTAGTGAAGTTTATTGATTAGGATTACAAGTCTACAACCAACATGTTTGCCTATGGCACTTTGAAGATGAAGGACTCCATGCTATATAGTTATTTCTGCTGCATTGTAATGAGATAGCCAAATGAGCTATGTAAGATGTAATGTATTATTTTATTCCTGGTTATAAAGTTGTATTATGACCTTTGTTTCTTGATATTACATCTTAAACTATGGATGCTAGCTATTGATCCAGGGACTAGCATTGTAAACACAGGGATCTCTACCTTATCAGGTTGGGACCTCTACACCCCCCTAGGCACGGGTCCCCCTGGGCCACGCCTAGGGCAGGTGTGGCCCACCTGCCCGGCCCCCGACTCCACCCCTTCGCCTATTTCTTCCCTACAAAACCCTAAGGCCGTGGGAGCGACCACAGATAGATTTCTGCCGTCTCTGGGGGCGGAAACACCGAGAGAGAAAGATCTCTCCGACAGACAAATTTCTGCCAGGGGAATTCCTTCCCAAAGAGGGGAGATCGTCGCCATCAACACCGCCATCAAGTTAGGCTTATCGGGATCATCATAATCCACACCATCATCTCCACCAGCACCATCATCACCACTCCGTCCCGCTGTAACAATTGTGTTGGATATTGCTTAGTTCATTAGGGGAAACTTTCCCGGTGTTGATTACTATTGTAGTTGATGCTTGTGAGTGGAACCATTGGATTTTTGTTTATGTTCAGATTGTTATCCATTACCATATCATCTTTGACCTTAATCCATATGATGTCTTGTGAGTAGTTCATTTAGTTCTTGAGGACATGGGAGAAGTCATGTTGTTAGTAGTGGATTTATGTTGAGTTATTATTCAATGGTTTAGTACTTAAGTTGTGGTGCTATCCTGATAGTGGTGTCATGTGAACGTCGACTACATGATACTTCACCATTTATGGGCCTAGGGGAATGCATTGTGTATTTGGCTACTAATTGTGGGGGTTGCCGGAGTGACAGAAACCTGAAGCCCCGTTAGGACACCTTTGCACAAGGGAATGTAGGATCTCAGAGTTTAAGGCTGTGGTTAGATTTATATCTTATTTAATTTCCTGTAGTTATGGATGTTTGTAGGGGGTTTAATCACAAGCATGTATTAGTCCAAGTAAGGTCGGTATGTTAGCATAGGTTCACCCACACAACACTTACAACACTAGAGAAGAGTACTCAGCTATTTGAAGAGAAAGCACTTGACAGAATTCCCATGTGTCCTTGAGAACGTTTGGTCCTTATAAGTATTTCCACTGGCTTGTCCTTTGCTAAGAAAGGATTGGGCCACTTGTTTGATTTCTTTATTACTTGCTCTTTGTTTTGTTGCCTTATCAGAAAACCACTAAAAATCCTTCTGCTAAGTATTCACAGAGATTTCCTGCTCCATACCACTATTTAGCACCTTCTGCTCCTCGTTGGGATCGACACTCCTATTTATCGAAAGTACTACGATACACCCCCTATACTTGTGGGTCATCAACGGGACAAAAGCCAAAGTCAATATTTTACGCTCCAAGAGGGGGTATTTATGCTCGATAGTGGGTTCATGCCTCTATTTAATCTAAGGGAAGTGACAGAAATATCTAAGGTTGTAGATGTGTTGTTGCCACTAGGGAGAAAACAACGGTCGCTTGTTCATGGAACAAGAGGATTGTTTACCTTACAAACTTTGCTTAAAGAAGTTGTCTATTGCCTGCAACTTAATACTGGAGGGGGTTCGGATGATAACCCAAAGGTGGACTTCTAGTGATAGATGCATTTGGATGGCAGTCTATGTATCTTGTTGTATTGCCCAATCGAATCTCATAGGATCATGAATGTCTTGTATTGTATTGTTATGCCTTGCACTGTCCTGTTAATTGCCCTATTGTAATTTGTTTACCCAGCATGCCATGTTTGTTTATCTAAGAAGAACACCTCTAGTGAACTATGGACCCCGGTCCAATCTTTACCATTGATACATCTTCCACTGTTTACTTGTTGAGAACCACCATTACCTTCCACACCATACAATTAATCCTTTGTTATAGCAGACCAGTGAGATTGACAACCTCGTTGTTCGTTGAGGCAAAGTCTTGAGTTTATGTTGTGTAGGTCTCCAAGTTGCTAGCAACACCTTTGAGTCATTTCCTTCCTCCTACTGGTTCGATAACCTCGGTTTCTTACTGAGGGAAAACTTGCTACTGTTCTCATCACACCTTGCTCTTGGGGTCTCCCAACGAGGCATTGACAACATGCCATCAAGGAGGAGATGGGCCACGGCCCAGTTAGCTTAGGAAACGCTTTAATTTCCTGGAAACCTTTTTCCTTTTTAGTTTGTTCTATTTTCTCTTGTAATTTCATTTCCAAATCTATTTTGAATAATTTTAAAATACCAGAGGCTTTTATCAAATATGTAAAATACTTACGAGCCCTTGTATTCAGTTTGGGCTCCACGTTATTTTGGGATCTTTCAAATATTTCAAAACCCGTTGAACAGAGTAAAAGGGAGAGAGAGAAACTAGGGTTTCGAGTTTTTATATTTCTTTAATGCACAATTTAATATATGATGCTCATGAATGCGCAATCAAAACCCTAATTACTATTTAACTAAAACTAGGATGTTACAATTCTATCCCCCTTAAAAGAATATCATCCCGAGATTCCTAGGTAGGAAGATAGAAGGAACAAGGTTATACTAGACTTCGACGATCTTCTCGAAGAGATTGATCCATGCCACCATGACGAATGGAAGAAGCGCTTCGTAATCTTCGAGGTGGATGCTCACACTAAAGATGAGAGCGAATGACACAGAACCACAAACTGAGTATCTCATGATCAATTCATGGATAGATGTTTTCGCGAACATCTCTGGAGCCAACCAACATGAAGCACATCAAGGTAACGGGGGAAAAAAAAAGAGATAGTTTGAAGTTGACACGTAGATTATCTTCATAAGGATTGAGACCAGGTAAATTTCAGAAGAGTTTTAACTTATGAGGGAAGAAAGATTCCAACAGAAAGAACACGACCATAGACTTCGAGATCTAAACCTCTACTAAACAACTTAAGTAGAGCTTCGCAAGTGAGATAGATAGATACCAACAAAACCAAGTTGTTGAACTACTTTTGACACATAAGGGTCACTCTTTCATTCAATAGAAGGCCAAGACAGAAAGGTGTTTTGGTGGAGAGGACTCATAAGAGTCACAAGGAACATGTAACAAGAGAAACTATTGATTACTAAAATCATAATTTCTCTTCGGACATGTTAAAAAAGCACGAAGGAAACTCTTTATTCATCTAGGACTATCAAAATCTTTGACAAAGATCTTGATATCACTTGACACCACGAGAATGAATAGTTTAGAAGATTCCTGATGACACGAGAAGAAAAAAAATTCATTCTCAGACTGCAATTACTTGGCATAACACAACGCTTGCCATCATAAAAGGGTCTGGAGGATCGACCAAGAGAAATTTAGTAACACTACTTTAAATGTTCTCCTTGATGTTTGAAACACCGATATCCGACTTGTGACAAGCCTTTAATCAGTCACCAAGTAAAGGTCGGACTTCGGATACAAGGAAACCATAAGCACAAATCCAATAATAAGTGATAGAAGAAGCCTTATGAAGAGTGGTTGTTATTGCTGATTCAATATGTTATGACAATAGGTCTTCTGACTATTTATGTCAACCACTACATCAATCTTGCCGGATTTACAAAGGAACCTATGTCAGAACCTTGAGGAACATCAACCATCACATCTTCTTGAGATTCAGCTTTGGTTAGGTGGAAAGATAATTCAGACACAGCATGTTTGAATAAAATATTTGCAACATTTACCAGAGAGGTAAAGTTACAAGATTCTCAAGACATGGACTACAGCGTCAAGCTCCAAAATATAAGCGAGATTGCAAAAACCATGTGTTAACAAGTTATCAAAAGATAGTTGCACCTACATGAACTATTTACAACAATTACAACTGAATCCTTGTTGGGAAACATTTAGGAGGACATTGAAGTTTTTTTAGAACTTCTTCTCTTCCATGACAAATCAGTCAGTGGCTTGGTGTGCTTGGAGGATCTTCTCGAATTATGATGGTAACAACCTATCATTTCAACAATACTTCACACATGCTTGACCGACATGAAATAAATCCCGAGGAAAGAAAGATAACTCTACTCGAATCCACGGCGACATCTTTCAATAATTGCACATGAACTAGAGAAGGTTACTTCTAACATCCAGAACACATACTTCGAGATGACACAAAGATGGTTCTCAAAAGTTTCCAACATTAATGCCAACAGTTCCATATGAGTCTGATATAACATGGAGAAGTTAAGAATGCCATCGATGGGCTTAATAACAAACTTATCTATACACTCCAAGAAGACGGATTTGCATGTTGTATGAACAAAGCATAGACATTGGTCAAACCAGAGGACATGAAGATGTACTTAGGTGAGACATCACAAGTGTATACACCATCAGAATTGTCCTTGGAACTGAGTTTGATTTGACGATTGCCCAAATCAAATCAAAGGCATGGAATATAACATATCCACATAGGACATACTATATTGCTTCGATAGGAGCAAAACTAGATATCCCTCTTGAGAAGGAACTGAGTTGGATGGAACTTTTGTCTTACAACTCTCCAAGTTGTTTTTTAAGCTCAACCAACTAACTCAGGGGTATCTAGTACGGATCCATGGAGAAAGAGAAGTTCAGAGAACTTACTTGCTCAAGAACTTGACAACACGGTCATGTGGCAACATGGTGATACTTCTAGTAGACATCTAGAATATCACGAACCACCGATATGTCACTTAGTTCGAGAGTAAACTTGCTTGGTAAGGCAAGATGACATAATCTCAGAGCTTCGGCATGATCCTATCTCTTTGACCGAAGAGGTGCACCACAATAGCAGACTTGGTAGCACGGTCATCCTTTTCTTAGTGATGGATTAACCATCACGTTAGGAATGATACAAATGTCCTTGAAGTTCAAAGCAATAAGAATTGCTAAGGATCTCGAATGGCCACATTATTACGCACACGCTGTCGTGGTATTGCCGACGAGTACGCCATGGAGGGGTCCTCACAGTGCGTGTTTATAGACGTGGGGGAAGGCACACGATTGACGGGTACGAGGTTACTCAGCTTACCCAGGTTCAGATCCCACAACGATGGCGGAATCCTACTCCTTCTATAAATCACTATAAAGGCAATACACCGAGTTACAGGGATTGGTTCGCTGTGCGAGGTGACTAGAGAGTCTAAGTTATTGTGCCCTAAAGGCTCCCATAGGCCCGACTTAAATAGTCGCCAGGTCCTAGGGTTACAGGGAAAAGTCCTAGCCGGACAGGTTACGGATTCCTACACTGCTTACGTCTAGTCTAGCGTGTCTTGCACTCCAAGGCTCCGGGTAGGTCGGTGACTCCTCCATAGCCTTCCTTTATCTGGCATGGGCCTCCCTTCTAGATCCATCTAACTGGGCCGCCCAACAGGCCATGGGCCATGCTACCACATGTGGGCCAACTGGGTTATCCGGATAGGAGACATGCTATGAGGATACCCATATAGCACATTCCCAACAGTAGCCCCCGAAGAACTCCGAGATCTTGCGCCGTCTTGCCTCTTCAGGTTGAATGCTCCATCTAGATGGATGTTGGAAAATCTTCAAGCAATATCTTGTAGTCCTCCCAAGAACCCTGCAAGGTTTTCTCTGTCTTCAACTTGTAAGTCGGAGAATTGCTGAATCTTCTATCGTACTCTTCCATAGCCGGATTGGATCCGTCCATGCCGAAATATTCTGATGTGATGGTTCACCTGCCAGTGACAGGTAGGACGACATAGACATAGGTCAGCGATGCCTCGTAACTCACACTTGCAGAGAACACAATCATGTCCGTTTTTCCCGCGTGAGTGATACGAACCGTTGGCGGCGACGGTTGGGAACGTGGCGAAATTTCCGCGCGCGTGCTCACACACATCGTCCACGCGCTGAGCACTCGATCGTCTTGCATGAATCTTGACGCCTGGGGTTATAAATTGTAACTGTGGTGGATTTTTACTTTTCACATCATTCTCCTCCTGCGTCGTCTTCTTCCTCCAGCGAGCACCTCCTCGAGCTCTCCGCGCATTTCATGAAAAACTCTAGCCCTTCAATCCTTCTAGTCACCACCTCTCCCCTTCCAATGGCAAGCAGTAGCTCTGCTCCCTCCATGGAGGCGTCAGGCAATATCGTGGTGAAGCCGGCGAGCACCGTCCATGTTCCCCCAGAGGGCCTGGTGCTGCCCAAGTTTGCAGTGGTCGAATCCACCGGTGACGACCACAATATAGCGGCGCTAGAGCTGCTGGAAGAGGAGAGCGATTCCCACAAAGGGGACTGGCGCGGCTCGGACATCACGGACTGCGACATCAAGGAAATGATCGTCGAGGCTACCTTCCTACGACGGATGGGCTCGCCTGTCGGGCGGCACCGGCCGGTGAGATCACTCCTTCTCCCCAAGCCGAAGAGAAGGTGTACCTCAAGTCCCAATTGGTACGCGGCCTTTCCTTGCCCATCTCCAATTTCTTTCTAGCTGTCCTTAGCCATTACCGAGTACAGCCTCAGAACGTCTCCCCCAATAGCATCCTCGCGCTTAGAAACTACGTGGCGCTCTGTGAGGGTTACTTAGGGTTTAGGCCTAGGGTAGATCTCTTTATTTATTTCTTCACCATCAAGAGGGAAGCCGGAGCCGGCAAGGACGAGCTCAGGAACTGCGGGACAATTAGTTTTAAGATCCGGCCTGGCCGGCGGTTCCCCGACATCGTCGGCCATGAGTCTTACAAGAACTAGAAACAGACGTACTTCTATGGCCCAGATATCCCTCTGGCTGGCCGAGAAGAAACGTATCCAGACTTCGTCGATGGAGCCATTGGTGCCGAAGCCCCGACATGGAGGTCCCAAGCAACCCTTCCCTTCGACAACGAAGCCTCCCACGCCATTAGGTGGATATAGTGGTTCGTAGACACGGGTCTGATCGGGTTGGACCTAGCCATGTGCTGGTTCTTTAGGTGGATCCAACCTATGCAGCACCGCTCGAAGCTGATGCATGAGTATACCAAGGATAGGAAGGATAGACTCCGCATCTCCGATGACAACTTCTCGAGTGACTCCGTCAAGCTTCGCCTCAAGGACATCGTCAAGGTGAAGGATAGGAAGCGTGGATTCACCATCACCTATGACATGTTCGTTGATGGCGCGTGCCTAGAGGTATGATGTTTATTTTCCTTATATGAAATATACTCCAATTCTTCCGTCTAACCATTGTCATCTCATCTAACACTTTGTGATTTCACTTAACAGCTTAGCAGTATAGAGGAGGATAGCATGGCTATCCAAATCTACGACCCCAAGTTGAAGGAAGTCATTGTCGTGTCTGACGACGATGTCCCACTGGCGCGAAAGCGGAAGAGCTCCACCTCTAACGTTGCCGACGGAGGCAAGAAGAAGAAGACGGAGGGTGGAGCCGGGATTCATTTTGCCAAACACCCCTGTTCTGTAAGCCTCTTTCCTTCTGACATTGTCCACTGGTCGTCTTATTCCTGTACTTATACTTTTTGCATGTTTCAGGAAGAAGGCCAGTACTAGTTTGAAGAAGACCTCCAAAAATTTGGGGGCTTCTAAAAACATTAAAGATATGTTGCAGCGAGATGTGCTGCACCAAGCATCTCCTGCCATCGCCCCCGTTACTCCCAGCGTCCAGCCTGCATCCGCCCCAACAAGCTCACAAGCCAAGGATTCATCTGGCCCTTCCGCCATGGAAGTGAACTTAGCTGCCTCCGCGGAGCTTGTCGTTGTCGGTGAACAGGCGACGCAAGAAAGTACCGCAACACAAATGGCTGAAGCTCCGTCTAAGGATGCCATCGGTAGCGGTAAGGTGGTGGTGGTGGGTGGAACGTCTGTTGAAGGCGGCGCCTCCGCACCTAGGACAACCATAGAATTTCCAAAGATAGTCTACCCTGCGCTCACGCCGAGTAGCTCTACTTTGGTTCCTGGTGCAGCGCCGACATATCCGACTAGCAGATATCTTGAGAGGAAACAACCTTTCTTTTGGCAAGTTGCTTGCTGAGAGCTCTACCAACCTCAATATCATCTCACTTGTAAGTTTTATCTGCCTTTTGCATTTCATATGAGTATCCCACTGTAGCCCCCGAGGATTTAGACGAAAAACCATAGGTCTTTGCATCTAAATGATGTAAGAGTGACTAAGCTAGAAAACTTCTCAATGTAGCCCCCAAGAATATAGTTTGAATGAATTATTCTGACTAGATGCTTTCGCATACGCAGTGTTTGTAAATTTTGATACTGTAGCCCCCAAGTATCTAGTGGCAACTAAGTTAGTTCCGACTAGATAATTAAATAAAGACTAAGCATATGACTGTGTTTAAAAACTTTATACTGTAGCCCCCAAGCTTCTAGTTGAAAACTGAATCAGTTCCAACTAGATGCTTAAAGAAAGACTAAGCACATTTCCAAGTTAAAAAACTCTCACTATAGCCCCCAAGCTTCTAGGTGGATAGTTATCCAGCTAGATGCTCCAAGTAGACTAAAGAGCTTTGAATTTTTGCTCCACATAATGAGAATGCTCGGAGGGGTATCGCCAACGAGAAGTTCCAGAAGATGCGCACATATTTGGAAGCTGAAAAGGGTAAAACTACATTCTTGAAGGATCAAATCACCAAGAGCAAGAGTCTGTTTTTCCTTTCGTTTTTGTATTCCGACTTGGTCTTGCGCCAACATTCTCCGAGTAGGTACTGTTCTTTCTCCGACTTGCAGAAACCATTGCCAAGGCTAAGGATATCGTTGAGCAATCCAAGCACATTGAGCAGCTGGATAGCGAAAACAAGATCCTTAAGAAGGAGAGGAAAGATATGCTGAAGATGCACGAGGAGTCCATGAAGGTCCTACAGGAATCCGCCGACACGGAGATGAACCTCTTGAAGGAGGAGATCGCGATGCTGAAAGAGCAGAAGAAAGCTGCCGATGAGAAAAATCAGCGCAATCTTGAAGCATACAAGATCCTCCGACAAGAACATGACTCCATGGCGGAAACTCTCCAGTAGGCCGAGATTAGCATATTCAGTAAGTCATTCTTTGCCTTGTATTTCTGTAAGTTAGATACTCTGAACTTTTTGTGTTGTTCCCTTGTCGGAAATTGCAGATCCTATTGGATTGACTCAGTCGCCTCCTCTGCCAAAAGAATGCATGGTCCTTGCCGGCAACTTTATCAGCACCGCCATCAAGCAGGGCAAACAGATAGCCAAGCCCCTCCATATCAACATCAAAGCGGTGGATTCCGTGATGAAGTTCTCGGAGATCTTGCGCCAAGCCCCCGAGCGTATTGTAAGCTAGAAAGCTTCGTGTACCTGCGCTGGCACGAGGATGGCACTGTCAATGGTTAAGGCTCACTATGAAAACACCGACATCGACACGGTGACCTCTGGCGTGGACGACGATGGCCATAAAATAGACCACAAAGCTATCTGTCGTGGTATTGCCAACGAGTAAGCCATGGAGGGGTCCTCACAGTGCGTGTTTAGATACGTGGGGTAAGGCGGACGGTTGACGGGTACGAGGTAACACAGCTTACCCAGGTTCAGATCCCACAACGGTGGCGGAATCCTACTCCTACTATAAATCACTATAAGGGCAATACGCCGAGTTACAGAGATATGTTCGCTGTGCGAGGTTGTGTGAAGTTGACTATGATTGTGCCCTAAAGGCTCCCATAGGCCCGACTTATATAGTCACCAGGTCCTAGGGTTACAGGGAAAAGTCCTAGCCGGACAGGTTATAGAGTCCTACACCGTCTATCACTAGTCTTGTGTATCTTGCACTCCAAGGCTCCGGGTACGCTGGTGACTCCACCGTAGCCTTCCTTTATCCGGCATGGGCCTCCCTTCTGGATCCACCTAACTGGGCCGCCCAGCAGGCCATAGGCCACGCTACCGACTATGGGCCACCCAGGTTAGTCGGATAAGAGACATGCTATGGGGATACCCATATAGCATATCCCCAACACTATCTTGGCGTCACTCACAGGTTATGATATCAGAGTCTCCAAGTTGGTCGACCCTAACGTCTTCGTGCCCATGGAGATTATTGACGGTGACAACCAAAGCTCCTCTGAGTCCCTCAAAACCGCCGAATTCGAGGAGGATGGCTCTCCTGCTGCTGATGATGCTGCGTCCAAGTCACCTGCGCGAGAGGAATGAAAAAACAATATGTAATATTTGTTTCCTCTAGAATTTATATATTTGGAAATATTTAATTTTCTCAATTATTAATTAGTTAATTATTGTACGATTGCATGTGTGCGATATTGGCCTAGTTGCAGGGTAATATATTTGGAATGACTTGATTTTTTTCCTTATTTGAACCTGATTCGATTTAGTTCCACTTTTGTAACACCCTCAGAATCGGACCTATGCAAGTTTTAGCGAAACCCGCCAAACCCGCATAGAAACGATTCAAAGGTGCCCACCAGGCACTTTCGTGCGGGTGGAAAACGAAGTAATAACATTACACAACAGTCCTCGATGGGACCCACAGAACAGATATATATAACAGCGACTCAAAGAGTCAAGAATACAGATATAATATACAAAGATCCAAATCACCTGTAAAACGGTACAGCGTCCGGCTACGGACAAGATGCAAATGGGGCTAAGAGCCCTGAAGAATAACCAATGGCGTCCATAACCCTGCCCAGGCCAAGCCGGAAGGTTAACCCTGCTAATGTCGTCGATCTCAAAACCTGCTTAAACAAAAGGGGTGCCACCAAAGGGCAAAGGAAAAAGAGGAGCGTCAGTACTGAGGCCAGTACACGGCGAGACTAGAATTCGGCGGTCCTCGCCTACATAGGTATGGTGGACTGAGCGGCAGCGGCAGCATGCACTAAACAACCTATAGAGACTCGATACAACTGGCGGTTATCAGAGAGGGATAAGAATGACCTATCCGGATCCAACCTGAAGCTAACACCAAACAAACCCATCCTGGTGTTTCCCCCTCGAGACCATACGAGGAAGTCAACCGAGGAACTCACACCGTTGGCAGTTTTATTCATTCGGTTATAGTTGTGGCACTTTACTAGTCAGGTTTAGATATTCGTCCTGATGAAAGAAGCAGTGGGCCCTTTTAGTTATTCATTCCGTTGTAGTTGCAACAATTACTAATCAGATGCAGATAGCATGAGATAAACCCAAAACCCAGCAGTTGTTGGTACTTTTACTTAGCCATTCCGTTGTAGTTGCAATACTTACTAGTCAGATACAATGGTCGCAAGCGACACTTCAACAAGCAAGGGTGGGCAGTATTATTAGCCATTCCATTATAGTGGAGCTGATTACTAGTCATTATAAAGTCAAGTTTAGAGCAATAAACTTTAGTTATGCTTGTCTATGGTCGAGATACTGTGCTCCAAGTCGTCCATAACCGCGGACACGGCTTTCAGAAAGTTTTACCCGGCCGGGGTGCACCAATAGCAACACACACTCGATCAACCTCGGAAAAACCAAATCAAAACCCAACGAGGCTTTCACGACAAAGCAATCACAGGATTCAGAAATATTTCAGGGGGCCACCCCTTAAAGTAGACCCGCAACGAAGTTAGCTGACTTCGAGACGGCCTCAAGGTTTGTGGGGCCTGCTGTAAACGACTGGGAACCCGAAAGTGTGGCTGGGCTTCTCGATACCGCGAAAACGGGTCACAATTCCTAAACAGTACAGTGTGCTCCTCGCACAATCGTAAATAAGCAGTAGCATGGCATAAGTACAGGATAGTAAATAAAACCTCAAACTAGTTTGTGGCCCCAAGAAATAAGACTGAATCAAGCTCTGGCTCAGGGGGGTCCCATATACCTCCCGGATGTGGATAGCGCGATAAATCAAGGAACAGGTATCAAGTACTCGGGGTCCTACGGGACACAAGTGGGCGTTCGGAAACCAAATATTATCTATCACCCACCGATGCCTCTGCTTACTTCAATTTTAGTTGTTAAACAGGAATTAAAATGTACGATAAGTAAAACTATGATCATCTCCAACATCAGCATGCGGCAATACATCAACAACTGTGGCACTTGACGACACGCAACAGCACTTGAGCAAGCGACTACGACGCGCAAGTCCAACTATCTACCAAACAACAAGTAATAGGATGTGTCCAAGGCAATATATGGCTGCAAGGGATATTACGGGTACGAAAACTAGAGCATCGCAACACAGATAGCAATAGAACCACAGGAGGGAATAAATACTATAAAAGTAAGATAGGTAGAAAGGGGTAGATGCTCGCCTGAAAACATTGCCGAAGGTTCGACCGAAGATCGGGGAGAAGCTCACATCAACTCAACGGCCCAATCCGCGAAGAAGCAAAACACTAGAATAAACACCGGATGCACTATTTAATACAACGGCAGAAGATCGGCATGATGCATGAATGATGCATGACATGGCAAAGGTGCAATGCGATTAGGTCATATTAAACGGAACCGGGGTCCCGACATTAAGTAGGTGGTTCAAGTTATTTATCTACCCCGCAAATTAAATGTTGTTTAACATGGTAGAAGATAGCACCGGGTTCGCTACACGAATTTAAATGAGGCCAATATAAGGCTAGATTTGCCCGCATATGGGCCCCATATTTAATTATTTGGTGAATCGGCATAAGGCCCCCAAACCACAGATATGCATGCGAGATGGCAATTAAATATGCAACAATTCATATAGTTGACCATTTATAAAATAGGGTTCTCGGAAAAGGGGTTCACACATTAGGGTTCGGCAGATCTTGGGGTTCCGGGGTTCTGGGGTTTCGGGGTCGGTCTCAGGGTCCAGGGTTCGACGGGGTCGGAGACGGATACAAGACGGGGAACTCGTCGTGACGCGCCGGAGATCTTGGTTCCAAGCGGTCGATCTTGTCGGGTTCACGGATCGGCCGGTCTTGTCGTATCCGTGGTCGCCGGGTCGTGTCGAGGGTTTTGTCGTGCGGGATGCAGAACTTGGTGTTCCGTGTCGGGGCGCATCGGATTCTTCCGGGTCGGTGCCGATCTTGTCGTCGCCGCGGTCTTCGGGTCCGGGGTGATGTACTCGGCGCCCTTTGGTTCCATGTCGACGGTCTTGGCGTTCGGGTGCGGACTCAGGACCCGGGAAGGCGCTCTTGGTGTCCTTGTCGAAGGCCTTCGGTGTCCACAATTTCTCGGTGTGGTTTTCCTCAGGTCGATGAAGATCTTGACGAGAGCTCTTCGTTAAAGACGACAACCAAGAGGATGGAAACTGGCACCGTTAGGATGTCACACCCAGGCCCTAGCTGAAGCGTTTACAGGAACACACATACAAGCACGCACGTGTACCGAGCCAGAACAGATGACACAAGAACCCAACAGGTACCTGTTACCAAACATGGCAGAACATGGTGGCCCTGGTTGGTGGCGGCGGCACGGCACAGGCGACGCGCGGCCAGAGAGGAGGCCGGGCCTGGAGACAGAGGAGAGGCGGCCCTGGCCTCGCGCGGCGCGGAGGCAGACACAGGGCGGCGGCGGCCGGTGGCGAGGAGCACAAGGCCGATGGGGTCGGGGACAGCCGGCGAAGGAGGGCGGTGCCAGCGGAGGTGAGGGGTGCCCACGGCGGCGGTCGAGGATGGCAAGGCGAGGCCGGGAAGAGGACGGCGGGGCCCCGGCGAGGAGGAGGCGCGAAGCGGCGGGTGCAGAGGACGGAGCCGCGGGGCCGGTCGCGCGGAAGGAGGCGGAGGAGGCGGCGCCTGACGCGAGCGGGGCGGAGGCGGAGCTCGGGCGCGCCGGTGAGGGGGATGGCGGCGGCGGGAGGATGGGGCAGTGGCCGGCGAGGACGCGCGGCCGGGTCGAGGAGGGGAGAAGGGCGCCGGGCGGAGGGAGGCTCGGCTCCGGCGGAGCAGAGGGGAAGAGGCCGCGTCGGGGGAGGGGGAGGCGCCGCGGGGCGAGCGGAGGCGCGCCGGAGGAGACGGGGCGGGCGGCCGCGCCGGAGACGAGGTGGGGAACGCGGGCGGAGAGCGACGGAGAGGTGCGGAGGTTGGAGGGAGGGGGCGGTGCCGGCGGACGCGCGGGATCGTCGAGGAGGCAGAGGAACGCGGCGGGCGGCGCTGCGTCGGTTAGAGAGCAAGGAAGCGACGGGGAAGGAGGCGGGTGCGGTGGCGTGCGTGAGGAGGAAGAGGGGTGCGGGGCCGGGTCGTGTGGGGACGTGGGCATGGGACGCGGGCGGGGTCATGCGGGGAAGGTGGGAACTGGGGAGTGGCGCGCTGGCGAGTGGGCCGACGCGGGTGGGGCCCGGGGCCAGGGAGAGAGAGAGAGAGAGGGTTAGGGGGGATTGGGTGAGAAAAGGAAAAAGGGGGGCAGACGCGGTGGGGGAGAGAGCTGGGGGTGTGGTCTGCGGGTGGGGCCAGGCGACAGGGAGGAGAGAGGGTGCGGTTTGACCAGGGGAAAAAGAGAGAGAGAGGGACTGCGGGTGGGACCCAGGGTGTGGGGTTGGCTGGAGAGAGAGAGGAGGTGGGAGAGGGAAGGAGAGTTGGGTGGTGAGGTGGCTGCTTTTGATTGGAGGGGGGATGGCCAAAGGTGAGGTGGCGAGAGCCGATTGGAGGGAGTGAGGTGGAGGGTTGGGCTGGGTAGATAGTTTGGTAGGTTTAGGAATAAGGGGTGGACCGATTTAGTTTTCTGGGGGTGGTCGTTCGGGTCGGGTCGGCCCGTTCGACTGCCCCACTAAAAATAACTTAACATCTTATTTAATTTGCAATTCATTTTGTAACTAGTTTTTGGACAAACAAAATATTCCGGAAGTAGCCGGGGTTTAATTTGAAATGGAAGGAGGACTAGTTTCAGAAAACCATAGACTTTCGCAAATAGTTTTTAGGCAAGATAATATGTATGATGATGACGATGCTCAAATGCAATGTGGCATGATGACATGAGCATGCGGTCATGATGATGCAATGCACAAAAACAACGCGATTTTCTAGTAGTGGTTTTGCGGGATGCCACAATTCGACACCACTAACAATGGATCTCGCCCTCGAGATCCGCCTCATGGTACCGGAAAAACGGGCGGCGTTCTGAATCTTCTCGCTTCGTGTATATCCTCGCGACACCACTAACAAGAGGTCGTTGTCCGTGATCGTCGAGAGAACACTCCGGGAACAAAAAGGTCGAAGGTAGGGGTATCAACAATTAAGCCACCCCTAACTTCGATGGAAAGAGGGAACCGATGCATTCTCATCCACTTCAATGTACAAAAGCGAATAGAAGGGGTAGTCGGCATGGGGGCCAATCCATCACGCACCCAAACTATTACTCCGCACAATCAGTGGAAAAGCACGCAACCATTCTCGGAATCAGACTGAAGATCTCGACAAGCGAGGTTCGGAACAAAGGAGTGATGCAGACTCTGCATCTGATCTGGCATAGAGGATGTCGTCGCGTCGGAAAACACCGGAAGGCACAAACACGGAACAAAGAATGGTACCACAGTAGACGGATTCCTCAGGCAGCATGAACACCGGATGGTAGAACACCGTTATCAAAGGAGGAAGCGAAACCCTAAAGGTACGACGGAAACCCAACCACGAGAATTCCTGGACTCGAAGAAAGGGACGAGAGCGGATTCAAAACACGTAGAGGTAAGAGGAGAACAGCAGAGGGGTAAGGAGTAAAATCAGACCTAATCAGAACTATCCAACCGATTTTGCAAAAATAGTTTTGACACTCTACTTCGGTCGTTAGCTAGGTTATCCTACAGGCTGGACTTGTGGGGTATCGCAACTGCTGAGCTCTGATACCACTCTGTAACACCCTTAGAATCGGACCTATGCTAGTTTTAGCGAAACCCGCCAAACCCGCATAGAAACGATTCAAAGGTGCCCACCAGGCACTTTCGTGCGGGTGGAAAACGAAGTAATAACATTACACAACAGTCCTCGATGGGACCCACAGAACAGATATATATAACAGCGACTCAAAGAGTCAAGAATACAGATATAATATACAAAGATCCAAATCACCTGTAAAACGGTACAGCGTCCGGCTACGGACAAGATGCAAATGGGGCTAAGAGCCCTGAAGAATAACCAATGGCGTCCATAACCCTGCCCAGGCCAAGCCGGAAGGGTAACCCTGCTAACGTCGTCGATCTCAAAACCTGCTTAAACAAAAGGGGTGCCGCCAAAGGGCAAAGGAAAAAGAGGAGCGTCAGTACTGAGGCCAGTACACGGCGAGACTAGAATTCGGCGGTCCTCGCCTACATAGGTATGGTGGACTGAGCGGCAGCGGCAGCATGCACTAAACAACCTATAGAGACTCGATACAACTGGCGGTTATCAGAGAGGGATAAGAATGACCTATCCGGATCCAACCTGAAGCTAACACCAAACAAACCCATCCTGGTGTTTCCCCCTCGAGACCATACGAGGAAGTCAACCGAGGAACTCACACCGTTGGCAGTTTTATTCATTCGGTTATAGTTGCGGCACTTTACTAGTCAGGTTTAGATATTCGTCCTGATGAAAGAAGCAGTGGGCCCTTTTAGTTATTCATTCCGTTGTAGTTGCAACAATTACTAATCAGATGCAGATAGCATGAGATAAACCCAAAACCCAGCAGTTGTTGGTACTTTTACTTAGCCATTCCGTTGTAGTTGCAATACTTACTAGTCAGATACAATGGTGGCAAGCGACACTTCAACAAGCAAGGGTGGGCAGTATTATTAGCCATTCCATTATAGTGGAGCTGATTACTAGTCATTATAAAGTCAAGTTTAGAGCAATAAACTTTAGTTATACTTGTCTATGGTCGAGATACTGTGCTCCAAGTCGTCTATAACCGCGGACACGGCTTTCAGAAAGTTTTACCCGGCCGGGGTGCACCAATAGCAACACACACTCGATCAACCTCGGAAAAACCAAATCAAAACTCAACGAGGCTTTCACGACAAAGCAATCACAGGATTCAGAAATATTTCAGGGGGCCACCCCTTAAAGTAGACCCGCAACGAAGTTAGCTGACTTCGAGACGGCCTCAAGGTTTGTGGGGCCGGCTGTAAACGACTGGGAACCCGAAAGTGTGGCTGGGCTTGTCGATACCGCGAAAACGGGTCACAATTCCTAAACAGTACAGTGTGCTCCTCGCACAATCGTAAATAAGCAGTAGCATGGCATAAGTACAGGATAGTAAATAAAACCTCAAACTAGTTTGTGGCCCCAAGAAATAAGACTGAATCAAGCTCTGGCTCAGGGGGGTCCCATATACCTCCCGGATGTGGATAGCGCGATAAATCAAGGAACAGGTATCAAGTACTCGGGGTCCTACGGGACACAAGTGGGCGTTCGGAAACCAAATATTATCTATCACCCACCGATGCCTCTGCTTACTTCAATTTTAGTTGTTAAACAGGAATTAAAATGTACGATAAGTAAAACTATGATCATCTCCAACATCAGCATGCGGCAATACATCAACAACTGTGGCACTTGACGACACGCAACAGCACTTGAGCAAGCGACTACGACGCGCAAGTCCAACTATCTACCAAACAACAAGTAATAGGATGTGTCCAAGGCAATATATGGCTGCAAGGGATATTACGGGTACGGAAACTAGAGCATCGCAACACAGATAGCAATAGAACCACAGGAGGGAATAAATACTATAAAAGTAAGATAGGTAGAAAGGGGGAGATGCTCGCCTGAAAACATTGCCGAAGGTTCGACCGAAGATCGGGGAGAAGCTCACATCAACTCAACGGCCCAATCCGCGAAGAAGCAAAACACTAGAATAAACACCGGATGCACTATTTAATACAACGGCAGAAGATCGACATGATGCATGAATGATGCATGACATGGCAAAGGTGCAATGCGATTAGGTCATATTAAACGGAACCGGGGTCCCGACATTAAGTAGGTGGTTCAAGTTATTTATCTACCCCGCAAATTAAATGTTGTTTAACATGGTAGAAGATAGCACCGGGTTCGCTACACGAATTTAAATGAGGCCAATATAAGGCTAGATTTGCCCGCATATGGGCCCCATATTTAATTATATGGTGAATCGGCATAAGGCCCCCAAACCACAGATATGCATGCGAGATGGCAATTAAATATGCAACAATTCATATAGTTGACCATTTATAAAATAGGGTTCTCGGAAAAGGGGTTCACACATTAGGGTTCGGCAGATCTTGGGGTTCCGGGGTTCCGGAGTTTCGGGGTCGGTCTCAGGGTCCAGGGTTCGACGGGGTCGGAGACGGATACAAGACGGGGAACTCGTCGTGACGCGCCGGAGATCTTGGTTCCAAGCGGTCGATCTTGTCGGGTTCACGGATCGGCCGGTCTTGTCGTATCCGTGGTCGCCGGGTCGTGTCGAGGGTTTTGTCGTGCGGGATGCAGAACTTGGTGTTCCGTGTCGGGGCGCATCGGATTCTTCCGGGTCGGTGCCGATCTTGTCGTCGCCGCGGTCTTCGGGTCCGGGGTGATGTACTCGGCGCACTTTGGTTCCATGTCGACGGTCTTGGCGTTCGGGTGCGGACTCAGGACCCGGGAAGGCGCTCTTGGTGTCCTTGTCGAAGGCCTTCGGTGTCCACAATTTCTCGGTGTGGTTTTCCTCAGGTCGATGAAGATCTTGACGAGAGCTCTTCGTTAAAGACGACAACCAAGAGGATGGAAACTGGCACCGTTAGGATGTCACACCCAGGCCCTAGCTGAAGCGTTTACAGGAACACACATACAAGCACGCACGTGTACCGAGCCAGAACAGATGACACAAGAACCCAATAGGTACCTGTTACCAAACATGGCAGAACATGGTGGCCCTGGTTGGTGGCGGCGGCACGGCACAGGCGACGCGCGGCCAGAGAGGAGGCCGGGCCTGGAGACAGAGGAGAGGCGGCCCTGGCCTCGCGCGGCGCGGAGGCAGACACAGGGCGGCGGCGGCCGGTGGCGAGGAGCACAAGCCGATGGGGTCGGTGACAGCCGGCGAAGGAGGGCGGTGCCAGCAGAGGTGAGGGGTGCCCACGGCGGCGGTCGAGGATGGCAAGGCGAGGCCGGGAAGAGGACGGCGGGGCCCCGGCGAGGAGGAGGCGCGAAGCGGCGGGTGCAGAGGACGGAGCCGCGGGGCCGGTCGCGCGGAAGGAGGCGGAGGAGGCGGCGCCTGACGCAAGCGGGGCGGAGGCGGAGCTCGGGCGCGCCGGCGAGGGGGATGGCGGCGGCGGGAGGATGGGGCAGTGGCCGGCGAGGACGCGCGGCCGGGTCGAGGAGGGGAGAAGGGCGCCGGGCGGAGGGAGGCTCGGCTCCGGCGGAGCAGAGGGGAAGAGGCCGCGTCGGGGGAGGGGGAGGCGCCGCGGGGCGAGCGGAGGCGCGCCGGAGGAGACGGGGCGGGCGGCCGCGCCGGAGACGAGGTGGGGAACGCGGGCGGAGAGCGACGGAGAGGTGCGGAGGTTGGAGGGAGGGGGCGGTGCCGGCGGACGTGCGGGATCGTCGAGGAGGCAGAGGAACGCGGCGGGCGGCGCTGCGTCGGTTAGAGAGCAAGGAAGTGACGGGGAAGGAGGCGGGTGCGGTGGCGTGCGTGAGGAGGAAGAGGGGTGCGGGGCCGGGTCGTGTGGGGACGTGGGCATGGGACGCGGGCGGGGTCATGCGGGGAAGGTGGGAACTGGGGAGTGGCGCGCTGGTGAGTGGGCCGACGCGGGTGGGGCCCGGGGCCAGGGAGAGAGAGAGAGAGGGTTAGGGGGGATTGGGTGAGAAAAGGAAAAAGGGGGGCAGACGCGGTGGGGGAGAGAGCTGGGGGTGTGGTCTGCGGGTGGGGCCAGGCGACAGGGAGGAGAGAGGGTGCGGTTTGACCAGGGGAAAAAGAGAGAGAGAGGGACTGCGGGTGGGACCCAGGGCGTGGGGTTGGCTGGAGAGAGAGAGGAGGTGGGAGAGGGAAGGAGAGTTGGGTGGTGAGGTGGCTGCTTTTGATTGGAGGGGGGATGGCCAAAGGTGAGGTGGCGAGAGCCGATTGGAGGGAGTGAGGTGGAGGGTTGGGCTGGGTAGATAGTTTGGTAGGTTTAGGAATAAGGGGTGGACCGATTTAGTTTTCTGGGGGTGGTCGTTCGGGTCGGGTCGGCCCGTTCGACTGCCCCACTAAAAATAACTTAACATCTTATTTAATTTGCAATTCATTTTGTAACTAGTTTTTGGACAAACAAAATATTCCGGAAGTAGCCGGGGTTTAATTTGAAATGGAAGGAGGACTAGTTTCAGAAAACCATAGACTTTCGCAAATAGTTTTTAGGCAAGATAATATGTATGATGATGACGATGCTCAAATGCAATGTGGCATGATGACATGAGCATGCGGTCATGATGATGCAATGCACAAAAACAACGCGATTTTCTAGTAGTGGTTTTGCGGGATGCCACAACTTTACATGGATAACCATGAATTAAAGTTTGAAAATATGAGAGGATAATTTTATAAAATCTTAAAATAGCTCACATAAGTTATGGTGCTTATTTTAAAACGAGACTCTTTGCTTTTATATTTTTGGTTCAAAACAAAACAAAGGTTGTTTGAAAAATGTAAATGAAGTAGTTGAGATGTATAGATGTTTTTTGGTTGAGAACATTCCTCAAGATTAAAAATAGATTTTCAAATACAAGAAGTTTGTGAAAAAGATTTTGAAGTGGAACCTTGCAAATTATAATTTTGAAGTAGAGGAGATATATGGATAATCTTGATGTTTTGATCTTAGGGTTTTTGTTAAATGCTATTTTTATTTTAAGGAGTACCTGTAGTTGGGGAAAAACTTTTGTAATAGTTCGAAAGGTTTTAATGTTTCCAATTAGAATCAAAAAGTTTTCTTTTCCCCCTAAATTTCATCAATTGTTTATTTTGTTTATTTATTTTTCACATTTCAAAATTTGGAAAATTTTGGGATGTGACAGGCTACCACCCTTAAAAGAAATCTCGTCCCGAGATTTGGGAAGGCTAGGGTTACAAGTTGGCTTCAAGGCAACTAGGGTACTACCACCCTTAAAAGATTTTTAACTAGATTACATCATGTCTATCTCTTGGTTGTTGTTACCATCCTTGATGTTGGAGTCTCTTGGAGTAGTCATCTGTTTGGGTTGGATTGGGATTAGAATAGGCAAAAGATTTCTAGGGAAGAAGTCTACTCACACACAACAATTCACACAAGCAATCACAATCAACATTCCACTCAAACAACAAGATTCTAGCATATTTTTAGGCAACAAAATATTTTTGCTACACCACATAAGTTTGTGGGTTTGATCTAAACTAAATATGGTGGTCCAACTATATGGTTCACTTGAGATTATTCCATCCTTCTTTGTTGTTTCTTCTTGAATGAGATCATGGTTTCCTTGGGAAAAATTCTTGTGTCTTGGCTACAAACTCCAAAGATGATGATGATTCTTGTAAGTTGTGTTTCCTTAGTCTTCAAGTCTTGAGTATTATTTCTTGTCTCACTTGTAGTCCTTAGTGATATCCAAGTTGAAGTCCTTGGTGCAAATAAAGTTGAAGTCTTTGATGATGTTGAAGTTCAAGTCATTTGAGTTGGTGAAGTCCTTTGCTCATGGTTGAGTCTTTGTCCATCAAGTTTGAAAAGGAAGAGATGTAGAATCAAAACAAAAAAGGTTGAGGAAAGAGTTTACAAGATTGTTTGTAAATAAGTTTGGAACAAATACAACTCCTATTTTTCTAAGGGGTTTTGTCCAATCCCAGGGTTAAAAATCCTACAGGCAACACAGTGCGCTGATACCATCTGTAGAAGTCCCAACCTTTAATAAGGTAGAGATCCCTGTGTTTACAATGCTAGTCCCTGGATCAATAACTATCATCCACAGTTAAGATGTAATATCAAAAACAAAGGTCATAATACAACTTTATAACCAGGAATAAAATAATTCATTACATCTTACATAGCTCATTTGGCTATCTCATTACAATGCAGCAGAAATAACTATAGCATGGAGTCCTTCATCTTCAAAGTGCCACAGGAAGTCATGTTGGTTGTAGACTTGTAATCCTATTCAACACACTTCACTAACATCAAACAAACCTGCAACATAATAATATGCAGCCACAAGGGTCAATACATTTGAATTGTATTGGCAAGTTTCACTACTATGTAGAAATAAGTGGATCCTATCATTATATGCATATTTGGCTAAGTAGAGTTTAGGCTCATTTGCAGAAAGCAATATGGTTTTATCCTATCTTTTCAAAATAGTTTTGATCTTTTGACAATCTTTCTGAACTCCTTGGAAAACGCCAAGTGCTTCTAATCCCTTGTTGACACCATCAAGTTTTACTTTGAAAAATTGGAATGTCGAGATCTTCCATAGCTTCAGGCCTTAGTTGCTTAGTATTTGTCCATAACCGGGGACACGGCTAAGTACTTAGAATTTTGATCTTCTGCAGAAGTTGTACACTTTACCCACATGACACAATCTCGTGTTGACGCCACCAGTGGCCGCTGGATAAGTACTCACCAAAATGGAGTACCGGCAGATCGAGAATGTGACAAAGTCTTTCCATAGGAGTCCTCCCAATACATAATGCTAGCTTTTCTACCAGGCACCAATGTAGGGTTTCAAGTTCCCTTACACAATTCTAGTTAACCTGAAGATGCCAATGCATGGGTTTTCCACTATGTAGTTGACTAAGGCAGAGCCCATTTAGCATGTGGCTGTACACGGAAGCCACTGTACGAGAAACATGTTCAATCTCTAAGTCCCTGGGTGGTTTGCTTCTGGTGCACATACAAAAAAAGATAGCCATATAAACATGGTTCCTTTTGTTGCCACCTTGTCCAAAACTTGAGTATCCTTGTCCACCCAGGTGGTTCATTGAGTACTTGTTTTATTATATAAAACATATGTCTTTTCAACTCTTCATATAATCATATCATGTATCCCATCCCAATATATAGCAGGGCTAAGAATACTACAACTACAATGTTTCCACTAAGGAATATATAAGGGTATCCTATTAGGATTTAGCATAGCTTAAAATATAGAAATCCTTTTCATGCATGTTACAAAAATCCACTAAGTGTAATGAAAATAGTAGGACTTGGATGATCGTGTCACTTGCCTTAGTAGTTGGTGGTGTTGGTACACTCTTCGCAATAACACACTTGACAATCAACACAATCTATCAAGCAAAACAACCAAGAAAAAAACATACACAAGATCAACACTAATGGCAACACAAAAATCATGCAAAGTATGCAAACATGCAAGATGGAAATTTTTATTGTACAAATTTTTATAACAAGGTTCTGAACATTTAATAAGTGATTTCTGAACATTTTATATTTTTAAGATTACAAATGCAACCATTTGTGCAATTGTAGCAATTAGCAATATTTTCTAACACTTGGAAAGTACGTTCTTACTAAATAATTTCCACGATCTTATTTATACTAGAATAAAATTATATTTTGGTATTATCGTACAGAGGGTTCAATATACAACCATCTACAATAGGATTCACTTAAAAATAATTTACACAACAATTTTTATACTCAAAATAGTCCACAAATGGTTCTGTATAAAACGTGATTTTAACAGACTCAAAAATACCGAATTATGGGTCCACTGTGTTCTACTCGTTTTTGTGAATCCATAGACATAATATTTGCTAAATTTGGATATATAGAACTAAAGATATAATTTTTATGGTGAAAATGACCAATTAAACCATTTAATTTATAAATCAAATTTTTGTACAGAGAATAAGTAATATTATTGCAGAAATGGATTCTACAGAATCTCAGCTTTTCAGGGATACCAAATTTATAATTTTGGACTTCTAAATCTTTTTCTATGAATTATACAAGTTCATACTAAAATCTGGAAAAGTCAAACTCGGGAATTGACTGAAATTGACTTTGACTAATCTGACTAATTTGACTGTTAACTACGCTGATGTCATGATGATGTCAGATTTGATTACAAAAAAAGTTGTTCGGATGGAAAAACTTTCTACATGAAATTTGTAGATAACAACTAGATTTATCTATTGTTTAAAGGAAATTGTGTTTGGAGCAACGAGGTGGGCGTAAAATAGATTATACCTTCTAAGATCTGAATCTTTGACCGCGTTTTTATCTCTGCTCGATGAACGAAACGAGGTGAAATCAGCGGGAATGGAACCGTCTTGACGAGGGGAAAAACTTCCGTCTTCAAGCCGCTGCGATCCGAGGTCGTCTTGAAGGTCTATTTTGGTGGAGAAGATTGGGAAGAATTTTGGATGAAAATGGAGGTACGATGAGTTAAAAACTTTGAACTTTCCTGTAGTGGGGTTTATATAGTAGGGCGGTGGGGGCTGGATTAAAGGAGATTAAAGAGGGAGAGAAATTAGGGGACATTTAGTGCAATTTAGAGGGCAATTAAGAGTCATTTAGGAGTTAGGAAGACCAAGTGCTCACTCGTACTAGTCAGGTACGTACGCCCTCCTAGTGGTGGTGGCCTCTTCGCCGATCGGCCTGGTTGGGTCGGCCCACTTTGGCTGGCCTGGCCGGCCTCTCTATTTTTTTTCGTTTTATATTTTTTTCTTATTTCTTAATTCTTTTATAACTTTTGATTTAAAGCTTCGAATTTATTGATTCAAATTTCTGCGGGTTCGTAAATTTATGGGCAATATTTTAGGACATAAATTTTATATATTTGGAAGTATTTAATTTTCTCAATTATTAATTAGTTAATTATTTCTCAATTATTAATTAGTTAATTATTGTATGATTGCATGTGTGCGATATTGGCCTAGTTGCAGGGTAATATATTTGGAATGACTTGATTTTTTTCCTTATTTGAACCTGATTTGATTTAGTTCCACTTTACATGGATAACCATGAATTAAAGTTTGAAAATATGAGGGCACGTACAATGCGGTGACGTCAGCCTTTCCTTATGCTCGCCACGTTGGATTTTTGCTTAGTTGGAGGAGAGAGAAACAAGAGAGAGAGGGTTATCTTCCCTTAGCTAAGGGATGATCTCTTAGCAATAAGAGAAGACTATTTTTCTCCATTGTACCATATGCCTTCTCTTCGTCAACCAATTTTTTACTAAAAATAGTTAATTCTATTAATTGCTAGAGATAGCAATAAGAGATAATGCATTGTACAAGTTATATATTGTGTCTTCTCTAAATGATGTGGAGAGCTAAGAGAAGACATGCCTTCTCTAGCATTCTACATGCCCTGAGAGGATAATTTTATAAAATCTTAAAATAGCTCACATAAGCTATGGTGCTTATTTTAAAATGACTCTTTGCTTTTATTTTTTGGTTCAATACAAAACAAAGGTTGTTTGAAAAATGTAAATGAAGTAGTTGAGATGTATAGATGTTTTTTGGTTGAGAACATTCCTCAAGATTAAAAATAGATTTTCAAATACAAGAAGTTTGTGAAAAAGATTTTGAAGTGGAACCTTGCAAATTATAACTTTGAAGTAGAGGAGATATATGGATAATCTTGATGTTTTGATCTTAGGGTTTTTGTTAAATGCTATTTTTATTTTAAGGAGTACCTGTAGTTGGGGAAAAACTTTTGTAATAGTTCGAAAGGTTTTAATGTTTCCAATTAGAATAAAAAAGTTTTCTTTTCCCCCTAAATTTCATCAATTGTTTATTTTGTTTATTTATTTTTCACATTTCAAAATTTGGAAAATTTTGGGATGTGACAGGAAAAAACTACTTGTTAACTTAAGGCAGAAAAACAATGGTTGTTATTTCCTGCTACTCAAGAACTGGTTCCAGCATGTATATATATATTTAAGCAAGTGTTGGCTTATCCATTACTCTGGTTTTTATGCTTGACTTTTCGTGAGTCGGGAGACTCGTTGTCGGAACTATGCGCTCAGGCGATGATACCCAATGGCACCGTCAATAACCTAAGCACAAAATCGCCGACAATAAGTGCTAAAAGTCACTACTCCAGAATCCACATAAAAATGACAAAGAATGTGTAGACCAGAAAACTTAAGCTAACGACCATAGGCGGAATTTTCACATGTGCAGTCGCAAAGCTTGTGCATAAAGGTTTTATACGATCCAAAAATGAACACTAAAGGAGGTAAAAGACTCAGAATTATTAGTGAACCAGAGAGCTTTATTTCATTGATCATATAAGAGGTACACAATAGATAAAAAATGCTAAGTGTAGAAAGGACGTAGTTGTGCTATGTTCCATGGTTGATCATGCTCCGGGTAGTCATCATCCGGGTCAAGCCGCTTACGCTTATGATCCTC
Organism: Avena sativa; assembly: GCA_916181665.1. Lineage (NCBI taxonomy): Eukaryota > Viridiplantae > Streptophyta > Magnoliopsida > Poales > Poaceae > Avena > Avena sativa. The sequence continues at coordinate 33,996,033 of OV702284.1, forward strand.
GTTGGGTCTATCATCCAATTCATGATTGTCAACAAGGTAGTAAGACCCATTGAGCAGCACCTTGCTTATGATGAACGGTCCTTCCCATGGAGGGGATAATTTGTGTGACTTCTTCTTCTTAAGTCGGAGCACCAGGCCCCCTCTTTAAATGAGTGATGCCGAACGCGGCGACTATGGTAGATGTGTAGCTTCTGCTGGTAGATGGTAGATCTTTGGCATGCCAATACGCGCTCCTCCTCGAGAAGGTCCACATCTAGGTGTCTGGATTCTTCAGCGTCATCTTCGTCGTAGGAGGCAACTCTTGGTGAATCGTGAAGGATGTCGGAAGGTAGGATGGATTCTGCTCCATATACCATGAAATACGGGGTGTAGCCGGTAGATCTATTGGGTGTAGTTCGCAAACTCCACAACACAGATGGTAATTCCTCCGCCCAGGCTCCTGCTGCTCTATGAAACGGTGCTTCCAGACTTGGCTTGATTCCCTGCAGAATTAATCCATTTGCTCGCTCGACCTGACCATTGGATTGTGGATGAGCCGTAGATGCTAGGTCAAGTCGGATGCCCTTCTCCCAACAATAAGCTTCCACTTCTCCGAGTGACAAGTTGCTGCCGTTGTCAGTGATAATGCTATGTGGGATACCAAATCTCACCACTAGATCCCGGAGAAACCTAAGGGCAGTTGCCCCATCAAGCTTTCTAATGGGTTTAGCTTCTATCCATTTGGTGAATTTATCAACTGCTACTAGCAGATGCATAAACCCACATGGTGTCGTCTGCAACGGACCAACCATATCCAGCCCCCAAACTGCAAGCGGCCAAGTTATTGGTATTGTTCGCAATTCTTCAGCTGGAACATGTGATTGTCAGACATAATACTAGCATCCCATGCATGTCTCAACCAGCTTGTCGGCGTCCGCCTTTTCGGTCAGCCAGTAGAATCCTTGCCGGAAGTCTTTAGTGACCAATGATCGAGGAGTGGCGTGATGCCCGTAATCTCCGAGATGGATTTCGCGGAGGATTTCAATACCTTCTTGCTAGGAAACACACTTGAGGTATACACTAGTGGTGCTTCTTTTGTAGAGATGTCCATTGTTTATGGTATAGGCCTTTGCTCGGCGTACTCTTTGCCGTCTTTCGACTTCGTCGTCGGGCAAAGTTCCGTGTACGAGATATTCCATGAACGGTTTTGTCCAAGCCGGAGGGACCTTTGCCACTGTGTGAACGAAAGAGTCAACTCTGTCCGGGTTGTCTATGTATGCTCCCTTCACGGATGGTGTCCGTAGATTCTCTGGGAAAACGCCAGGCAGAATTTGTTTGCATCCTGACCCAAGCTTTGATAGCAGGTCAGCCGCCTCATTTTGCTCCCTAGGTACATACTTGATCTCGTATCCCAATAAGCTCTTGGCTATCTCGTCCACTTCATCATGATATGCCGCCATCATAGGGTTCCGCGCGTTCCAGGTGCCAGCCACCTGTTAGGCAACCAAGTCAGAATCTCCACAGCAAACTATGCGCTTGATGCAAATATCCTTGTCTACGCGTAGTCCGTGAATGAGTGATTCATACGTCGCCATGTTGTTCGTAGCCTCGAAGTGGATCTGCAGAACGTAGTGCAGCTTTTCCCCGGTTGGTGACTGTAGCAGTACACCAACCCCCGAGCCATTGAGTAGCTTTGATCTGTCAAAGTGCATCACCCAGTATTCTGGCTCTGGTATAGGGGTAGCATCAGGCATTTCCGTCCAATCTGCGATAAAATCCGCCAAGGCTTGTGATTTGATAGCATCGCGTCTCTTGTACGTGATCTCGAAGGCGGCAAGTTCATTGATCCACTTCGCGGCCCTTCCTGTAGCGTCGTTGTTGTTGATGATGTCAGATAGTGGAGCTTTACTCACAACTATGATAGGGTCCTCCTGGAAGTAGTGCCTCAGCTTCCGAGAAGAAAGGAACACTCCATAAGATAGCTTCTGGTAGTGCGGGTAACGCTTCTTGGACTCCGTCAAGACCTCGCTTACATAGTAAACTGGTCATTGAACTCCGTACTCATGCCCTGGTTCCTTCCGGTCTACCACGACGATGATGCTGATTACCCGGTTGGTGGCCTCCATGTAAATTAACATAGGCTCCCCAGGCTCAGGTGCTGCAAGGATAGGCGTTGAGGAAAGTATCTCCTTGAACTGCTTAAATGTTGCATCTGCCTCGTCCGTCCACGTGAATTTGTCCGCCTTCTTCAGCAACTTGAACAGCGGCAGAGCCTTCTCTCCAAGTCGGCTGACGAACCGACTAACTGCTACAACGCAACCTGTTAGCCGTTGTATGACCTTTAGGCATTTCGGATGGTTTATGTTTAGGATGGCCTTGATTTTCTTCGGGTTGACCTCGATTCCACGTTGGGAAACAATAAAGCCCAACAATTTGCCAGCTGGAACCCTGAAGACGCACTTCTTAGGGTTACGCACCATGTTCTATTTCCGGATATTATCAATGGTCGCTTTTAAGTCGGAGATTAAGTCGTTTGACTTTTTAGACATCACCGCTATATCTTCCACATAGGCGTGAACGTTCCGACCAATTTTATCGTGTAGGCAATGCTGCATTGTCCGCTGGTACGTAGCACCTGCGTTTTTCAGGCCAAAGGGCATCGTGACATAGCAAAACGTGTCTTAGGGTGTAGTGAACGAAGTGGCCAATTGGTTTGACTTCCTCATCTTGATCTGGTGGTATCCTGAGTATGCATCAAGAAAACACAAAAGCTCCGAGCCAGCCGTCGAGTCAATGACTTGGTCAATGCGAGGCAAAGAAAATGAATCTTTGGGACATGCTTTGTTCAAGCCGGTGTAATCAACGCACATTCTTAATTCTTTGGTTCCCTTTTGGGGACAAGTATAGGATTGGCCACCCATCGGGTGTGAAGGACTTCTCAGATAAAACTAGCCTTAAGTAACCTAGCTATCTCTTTGCTTATGGTGCGTCTCTTCTCGTCTCCAAAGCATCGTAGAGGTTGTTCCACTGGTTTACATTTTGGATCAATATTCAAGCTGTGCTCGGCAAGGTCCCTAGGTACATCTTTCATGTCGGCAGGTTTCCAGGAAAAGATGTCCCTGTTCTCACAGAGGAACTCGATGAGCGCGCTTTCCTATTTAGGGTCCAGGTTCGTACCAATGGCGGTGGTCTTGGAGGCATCGCCTACCACAAGTTCCATCGACTTGGTCTCAATGGCGGCCTTGAATGCTGGAGCGGAGTTAGAAATCTGTTTCTTTGACGCGGGCATCTTCGAGGCATCGACCTTGCTCTGGATCTCCTTGAATTCTTCGTTGTAGAGGACATCTTCTGCAAAGGCTGCTTCTCCAATCTCGTAGTCCCTTGCCTTGGTAAAGCTTCCGGATACAGTGATGACACCGTTTGGTCCGGGTATCTTGAGCTTGTTATAGACGAAGCATGGCTTGGCCATGAAGGTGTGGAAGATGTCGCGGCCGAATATGATGTGGTACACGCTCTTGAAGGGGACCACCTCAAAGGTCATTCGTTCTTGGCGGTAATTAATGACATCGTCAAAAGCGACCTGAAGAGCGATGCACCCAAGGGACCGAGCCTCCCGACCAGGAACTACGCCGTGGAAGATGGTGCTGGTCCGCCTTAGGTTTGCCTCTGTCAAGTTCATCCTATGCAGTGTATCCAGGTACATGATGTTGATGCTGCTTCCACTATCCACCATACATTTGGTGAACTCGTTGCCGTCAATCAGGGGGTTGATGATCATGGCATATTGGTTTTCCATGGGGATGAGGTCTGGGTGATCCTTCCTATCCCAAGTAATTGGAATCTCCGACCAGCGCAAGTATTGGGAAACTGGGGGTAGAGTGTCCATCAGTATCCTCATGGAGGTCTTCTGTTGTCGGATGGTGCGGGTGCCAAGGAAAGTGTGGAAAACTGCCGCCTTCTTCTCGAAGGGGTTTTTGCCCTTGCCGTCGCTCTTGGCGGCATGCTTCGGGTCAACGTCCTCGTCCATGTCACTTGAATCCTTGGACTCCTCCTCCTTCTTCTTCTTCCCCTTGCCCTTGCCTCGCGGTCTGTTATTCCGACTTTGCTTGTAGCCGGACTCCAGGTCCTCCTTGAGGTCGTTGATGAACTTGCAATGGAAATTGGTGTGTGTAGCCTTGCCGTTGGCATCAAGGTGTACGAGGCACGACATATCGCGGTACTCCTCGTAGGTTTAGGGAACACGGAGTGCCGCCGAGGTTGTTTCACTGCCTCGCTGCTGCCCACGACCAGCCCCCCATCCTCGGCCACGCTGTCCACTATCACCTCGTCCTGCAAAAGTCATGGTGACCATGTCGGAGGTTCGCTTTTCTTCTGGCGGGCTCTTCCGCTTGGTGCTGCTGTTCCTCCGAGCCTGAGTTGGAACGGCCATTGCCGGCAGGGAACCGCGAGCATCGTCGTCGGCAGCCACGAACTCACTAGCCAGCTGGATCATCTGGTTGAGATCTAGCTGGTGGTTGTCCTGCAGGCGCTTCAACGTATGTCGAAGCAACATACCCCTTTCCAACCCATCGATGAAGGCATACATGGCGGTCTGGGAGTGCAGTCCTGCGCATGAATTCTTCATATCCAGCCAGCAGGAGAGGTGGGCGCAAGATGACTCGTCTTTCTCCTACACGCATCACTGTAGGTCACCCACAATACTGGGACGTTTGTACGTACCCTCGAAGTTCTTGGTGAACGCTTCTTGCATGTCTAACCAGTTACGAATAGATTTCTCTGGCAAGTCATCGATCCATTTTGTCGGGTCGTGCCCGCTAGCATCAATGGGAGGTATTTGACAGCAATGTTGGGGTTTCCCCCGGCGATCTCCACCGTGTTGCCATAATCCTGCAACCATGTAGCTGGCTTGGCGGTGCCGTCATAGGGCTTGATGGTCTTGTTAATCCGGAAACCTTCAGGGTAATATGTAGTCCGTATTACAGGTCCAAAGCAGCATGGTCCCAGGTATGCTCCATCCCGGGCCTCGTGGATCTTGTCCAGACGTGATCGTGCATCGTATGGCTCCGGGCTTCTTTTCTTCTTCTTGCCGCCAGGGGATGGGCTGCGTGAACGACGCGGGCCTCCTCCACCATGGTGGCTGCTAGGTGGTGATGGAGGCGGAGGTGGTGGTGGGTTAGCCTTCTTGTTATTACCCTCCTGCGACACCTCACGCTTTTCATGGTTGTTTGTCAGACGTGGAGGGTCATGATGCGACCTGCTCTTGTGTCCTTTGCTACGCTCCCCATCATGACGGGCATGCTCCGCGTTGTCGCGGATGACGATGCCGCGTTGCTTAGGCAGAGGCATGTCCGTACGATGGTGCGCCTTGGGGTCTTCGCGATGTCGGGGAGAGCGGGGTGGTGGAGATGGGCGACGAGGTTGAGCCTTTCCTCCATGGTCGGAGGATATGGGGATAGCTTCCTTCCTGTTGCGCGCATCCCTCCGTCTTTGTTCTAACGAACCCGTCTGGGACCTGACATCATAAGGAGATATGTCCCTTGGCGTCTTATGCTAGCTAGACTGGCAAAACGCTGGGTCAGACTCAAGCCTCTAAGAGGTGGCCTTTTCCTGCTATTCCACCGCCTTGGCCACTAGGTCATAGACCTAGTTCACCGTTTTGGGTGATCTAACCTACTCCAGAAGGGTATCGGCGACGGCGAGGTTGTGAAGAGGAGTGGGCATCACCTGTCTGCCTTAACTATCAATGTATGGCTTGGCCTGGGCCGGCTTCAAGGGAGCCCATCCTAGGTTTCTCCGTATGCCAGGATTGTTGATGAGGCGAGCCGGAGGTTTCTTAGCCTTCTGCTGGTGTAGCAGAGTCTTGTACTTGGCCTCCATTGCTCTAGCTTTCTCTACTGACTTCTGCGCATTGGCCAGATCTTGATCTAGCTTTGCGCCTTGCTCCGCGATGGCGTGCACTTCCTCTAGCAGCTGCTGGCGCTTCTCGTCAAGCTGGACTACATTGCGGATATGAGCCACGGTCATAGGATCGGCGAGGAGATTGCCATACATCACTCTATCAACCGGAGTAACTTGGGCAGCAGTAGACGTAGACGCCGGAGGCGGCGGGTTTGCAGTGTTGTTTTTGCTCGGACCGGTGCCAAGTTCCTGCGGCTGCTGCACTGGGTTAGGCGGGGGGAGGGGGGCATGACCTTTGTGCGATCATTGTCGGCAGCAACAGGTGGTCCCTTCCCTTTGTCCAGCACTGTAGGAGGAGCTCGTCCGGGTTGCTCATCATCCATCGCCGTCCTAATGGCTATGAACACCTCTCGGGACGTGACGGCGTTGTTGGCCTGCTCGTCGCGTTTGTAATCCTCCTCCATCTCCTGCATAGCAGAGTCTAGCTCGTCTGGGCTAAAGTCTATCTCCTCCGAGTAGGCGCTAATGTCGGCGTAGAGCGCGTAAATCACGGAGTCGGAGGGTGCCAGAGGTTCCTCGATTACGGGGGTGGAGGTGCAATAGCAGCGATGATGACTGGAGGTGGTGGCGCAGCCTTGGCGACAATGACCGGAGGCGGTGGTGGTGGTGGCTGCGGCGGAGGGGCTCTGCCAATGACCGCAATTTCTATCTGTGCCTCTTCCTTAGCCTTCGCATAGCTGTTGACGGTGTTCACCATGCTTTCGAAAGTGAGGCGTCCTAAAGCCTGCTGCCGCCTTAGCGTATGCCGGAGAAGCGTACCTTGGTCCAGTCCTTCCACAAAGTGATACATAGCATCATCATTGGAGTAATGAGCTAGGTCGGCCCGTATACAGAGCCACCTGACAAGGTAATAGCGGGGGGTCTCGCCCTCTCTCTGAACGCAGCACGCCAGATTGAAGATGGTAACCATGCCGACAAACTTGGATCTCTGCTATCCAGACACAGGGGCGAAGCCGGCGGACTTGCAGTGATCTTCCACCGTTATGTCCAGCACAGGGGCGGTTTGGGTGGGCCTTGAATTTTTCCGATCTTTGCTAACAAACTCCGAGGAGAGATCCAACATTGATCCTTCCGCGAACGTATCCTGCCCGTGCCGGTCAGTGCGAGTCTTGATGCTCCTCCGACTCCCAGGGAATTAGTGCCCGAGTCGTTTTCGCCGATAAATAGGTGGATATATCCGATGGGGACGATCGACCACCACGTAGGGTTCGTCTTTGCCGGGATCCAGAACTCGTTGGGAGGGACGATCGAAAAGTTGCCGGAGAAGAGAACACGACCGATGGCTACGGTTTCTCCAATTCCCGTGAAGATCTTGGTCCTCGCCCGCTGAAGAGCCTGAAGCGCCTCTTGCCCCACGGTGGGCACCAACTGTCGTGGTATTGCCGACGAGTACGCCATGGAGGGGTCCTCATAATGCGTGTTTAGATACGTGGTGGAAGGAGGACAGTTGATGGGTACGAGGTTACACAGCTTACCTAGGTTCAGATCCCACAACGGTGGCGGAATCCTACTCCTGCTATAAATCACTATAAAGGCAATACGCCAAGTTACAGGGATTGGTTCGCTGTGCGAGGTGACTAGAGAGTCTAAGTTATTGTGTCCTAGTCGCCAGGTCCTAGGGTTATAGGGAAAAGTCCTAGCCAGACATGTTACAGAGTCCTACACTGCTTACGTCGAGTCTAGCGTGTCTTGCACACCAAGGCTCCGGGTACGTCGGTGACTCCTCCGTAGCCTTCCTTTATCCGGCATGGGCCTCCCTTCTGGATCCATCTAACTGGGCCGCCCAGCAGGCCATGGGCCATGCTACCAACTGTGGGCCACCCGGGTTATCCGGATAGGAGACATGCTATGAGGATACCCATATAGCACACCCCCAACACACGCAACATTCCTGAGCGCAAAAGCTCGGAGGAAGGGTGGGTAATATGTGTAAGAGCATCACTTCATTAAGAGGGTCATCAATCTCAGGATGACCTCTTAGTATAGAAAGGGTGTGATACTTTAAGGTAGAACATAACATAAGCTAATCAACGCTTATTGATCCGCAGATTACAACACTTTAACTTGGTCTTAGAAATGACGAGCTACTGGAGTTTGTTTCTCTTGACATCCCGAACTGGTTTGTCATGATGGACCACAAGAATATATTGCATCGGAAGACACCAATGCACATTTACTACTTGGCTACAAAATGGTAGAGAAAGGCCGGAAAACAATAAGGGAGAAAGAACCCAAGAAAAGGGAAGTGTGGCAGAGTCATGAGTATAGAAGCGAGACTCATGATAAACTCTTGTCGTGATCTATTTGGTTCCATTAAAGAACATGAGCCATAGCTAGTGGTAGGGGAAGTCCTTAGTTGTCACAATTCAATAGCAACAACATCCACAAGCTTAAAGGCTATACTAGAAGGTACTAGCCATCCTGAGGTAATGTGTAAACATTAACCACAGGGGTAAAAGAAATGCATCTTGGTTTAAAGGTAAGCTTCACGTACAAGATTCACAACACCGAAATCCAGCACAATCGGGGAACTTAGGTTCAAGTCCGAGGGTTAAAACCCAGAGAAAGGAGTAACTACTAATTGAGTGACAAAGCGTACACTACAAGCTAGCAATCACAAGGTAGCTTCCAAGAGAGGAAGAACTTCTGAAGTACCCAAACAAATAAAAAGGAGGCACACAAGGCAAAAGGAAACCTCGAGACCTAGAACAGATCATTGTGGGACCATAAACATGATGTTGTGGAGCCGTAGAACAAAGAAATCATGATGGAAATAAATCTCTCAAAAGAAACAGAACAAAGGGAAACAAGAAACACACACAACTGAATCTAGAGAACTCAACACTAGGTAAAATGGTTGAGAAACAACATGCTATAAGGCACCTAAGATTTGAAAGATAATATGAGATAGCAGAACTTTTCCAAATCAACACAAGATAAGATGACCTAGAATTAGAGCGAAACTGGATAAGGAGAAAAAGAAGCATAGTAGAGTTTTCACACATAATTTTCATCCTTAAAAATAGTTTTCACAAGCACTAGACTCAACATCGACCAATAGAAAGGTTTCCTATAGTCGGTACTGCTCTGATACCAAAACCTGTGACACCCCCGGGATTAGGGCTAGACAAATCCCAGACCTCTGTCTGATATAAGCCTAACTCTCAACCTCGAAAGCGTATAGAGTGAATTGATAACACAACAGTGACCCTAGGACACAAAAATTATTACAACGAGCTCATAAATGAGAAAAAAACAAAAATATTACAAGCAGATTTCACTGACCACAAACATCAAACAACGGAAGGATAATTATGCTATTAAGTATAGAAAACTTAACAAAATGGCCTAAGAGGCCTGAAGCATAACGATGACATCCAATCCATAGATCCCAGACTGCCGACTGGGAACCCCAAGCTACTCATCGATGCTGATGCCATAAAGAACTCTCCTTCTATGGTAACACTTACTCTACTGCAAAAGTATCAACGAAGCAAGGGTGAGTACAGGGTGTACTCCGCAAGACTTATGGCTAGTGGAGTTATTTTTCATAAAGCCATCTTTGTTTGTAAGACAAGAGAAAGAAGAATCTCGAATATAGAATATTTTAAAAGGGGATAAGAGAGCGATATCACTAGCATTGATCATATCTTGATATCCACCGAATCGTCATCAGCTGAACCTATCTAGGATCACCCCCTCGTACCCATGAGGAAGCATCCTTAAGCATACATTTATCTACCAAGTTTTATGATTAGGTTAAAGTTCTCTATGATCTTAGAATCTGGTCACCAAGTCGTCCATAACCGTGGACACGTATTTTCGAAAAGATTTAACCCCGGCGGGGTGTACAAATTTACCCACACGTACCAACCGATTCTTAATGCCAAGCTATAAGCCCTCTTCCTTGGAAGGCCGGCCGGTAGAGAGTGGTTGACCATGACCTTTACCTTGCTTTTGCCGAGACCATGAGTCATGCACTAAGGATATGTCGTCGTAACGGGTCAAGTCTCGAAGCCGGTCCCTAGAGATGTGAACAAGGTTCAATATTACGGATGCCGGGCATCTCTTGTTCCCTACCACGCTTACCTACCTATATGAATGCACCTCCTTCCCCTCCATTCAAGAACAACAAAGATGCATATGTCAAATGGAACGCCCAAACTATGTGACTCATGTAATCTACTAGGCAAGTTAGTTGGTCGAGGGGGTTTTCGGGCCCTCATGTGGTTGTACGCTCGTCTTGGTCCATAGGCAAGAACTCAGGTCCTACTAGTGGAAAGTATGAGACTGCAAAAACCACAACCCAGTGTGGCCTCCCATACAAGCCTTAGCATGTTTAACTTTCATATATGATCATACCACATCATCATGTCAAACTAGGTTCATTCGCAGCTCTGATTCATCAACCGTATGGTCCAGTGGTAACAGCTAAGCATGGCTAAGCACAACAGAGATAACAGCTCTAGCAACGCTTCACAAGCCAAACCCTAGTTATGCTAAGAGCAGTGGATCAGGTAATATAGGCTTCAAAGGTAACATGCATCAGATAGGATTACTCCATCTATCGATAAAATACTTTGAAATCATATGCACATGGTAAGAATGAAATACTTTGAAAGCATAGGATTCATATGTATGTGTGGGGCTTCACTCGCCTTTGACAGTTGTTATCCAGAAAGTAGAGTTCTGGACACCTGGCACTTGACTTGATTACAGTTGGTCAAGTATTGGTCTTCGATCTTCGACGGTGTTGATCTCGATCTTCAATCTCGATCTCGATTCAGTTATCGTATTATACCGGAGAAGAACCAAATACTAGAAAGAAAGGAAACAATCAACACATGGCATCGATGCAATGCTCAAGCAAGTATGATGATATAACAAGTTAATATTTACTAAAATGTAACCCTAAGACATGCTCGGCAGTTTAATCGGGGTTCCAAGGGGTATAAACCCTAACTTGGAGAAACTCCGGAATCACCTGTGAGGGGTTACTATGTTCTTCTAACAAACTTGTTAATTGAAGTTCCTTAACAATGTATTAGTGTGGCTCTAATAGATAGTTCTCATTTTTTTGAACATTTTGATATATTATTTGTATTTTTATGAATTATAGATTGAAAGTTATTGCATTTACAAGTTTATATCAATTTCTAAAAAAATTAAACCTTTTACTGTGTCATGCTGACATCAGCTCACCCTAACCCTAACTCTTTCTTACCGAGGCAGGGGCTAGCCACTACGGCTGGTAGGTGGGGCCGAGGCCACGTCGATGCCACAGCAGCGCCACGTTGGGCTCGCTGGAGACCACGCCAGATGGTCACTGGAGACGGTGGGGAAAGGCACATAGGGCTACAAGACTTGGCTCGCTCGAACTAGCGCGACGAGGCGGACTCAAATTTCGCGGCGCCGCCCTAATTTGGTCACCAGAGCAAGCGCTACGGTGAGCGGCGGCAGCGGAATGCATAGGTGCACAATGGGGTGGCGCTACAAAACAAAATAGAGGTAGCGGAGGGGCTCAGGAGAACCAGTAGCTCACCCTGGTGCTCATGGTAGTGACAGGAAGGCGTGGGGAGGTCTTGTACAGCGGCAATGGCGACGACGGGTGATGTCGGACTCAGATAAGACAAGGTCAATGGCGATGATACAGAGCTCCCCTGCTCAATTCCGTTGGTGGGGAAGGTCAGCACGACGAGGCGGAGCTCCAGGGATGACCGGAGACGGTGGGGCAACACGACAACTGCAGCTAGGGTTCGGGAGCTCACAAGAGCTCACGATAGAGAGTGAGAGGGAAAGGGATAAGGGGATGAGGAGAGAGGGAAGAGGACAACGCTCCTTGTGGCGTTCTTATCCTGGCGTCTGAGGGCGGTGGCGCATCGCAACGGTTGACGACGATCGACAGCGGCGGCGCATGCACGCAGCTGCTTCGCGTCATCGTTGAAGATGACAAGGACAAAGGGGTATTTGGGCTAGGCCTATGCTGGGCTTCAGGTGGGCGGCGGCTGCTTCTAGGTGTTGCGCGCGTGCAGGCAGGAGAGAGAGGAGATGGGCCACGGCCCAGTTAGCTTAGGAAACGCTTTTATTTCTTGGCAACCTTTTTACTTTTTAGTTTTTTCTGTTTTATCTTTTGTAATTTCATTTCCAAATCTATTTTGAATAATTTTAAAATACCAGAGGCTTTTATCAAATATGTAAAATACTTATGAGCTCTTGTATTCAGTTTGGGATCCACTTTATTTTGGGATCTTTCAAATATTTCAAAACCCATTGAACAAAGTAAAAGAGAGAGATAGAAACTAGGGTTTAGAGTTTTATTATATTTATTTAATGCACAATTTAAGATATGATTCTCATGAATGCGCAATCAAAACCCTAATTACTATTTAACTAAAACTAGGATGTTACAGTTTTGTAGACATCAGGATAATCCTTTTCTGCAAATCTAGTCAACATGCCCACTTTGGAAGAAGCTCACATCTATATGCTACCTCCCCTTGGACAAATATTTGCATGGTTATGATCTACTAATCATGGTCTATCAATACACTCTTCCCTTGTTTCCATTGGAGCTTTGTGCTTCTTAAACCCACATGGTTTATGAGGCATCATGATGTATCTGTTATGGCAGCCTTATTTTCAACAAAGTTTGCCATCACTTCTAAATCACCCCAAACATAACCAAGCCAAAATCTTTCTTCCATGATCATTTATGTAACTTGTTCTAACTACCCATCCACCCTTGTATCAAGGTGAGCTCTGAGCTCACTAATCCACCCTTGTTTAGGTGGTATAAAAATATCAAACCCCTAGATCATCCCCATCTACTTCCTTTCCATTTCTTCAGTGAGATTCCAAAACCCAAGGTTGGTTATGAGGGATACTTCAAGTTGACAACATACACCTTGGATATAATCATCCCCCAAATAATTCCCATAGTTATTTTGATTATTAAGCTTTTTAAATTCCATTTTGGCAAAATACTCCAAACCTTGTCTATAAAGGCAAGATTGTTTTTCTCCAAATCACCTTGCCAACTAAATGCACATTTGAGTTCTATACATCATACCCCACCTTCCCATCTCAAAAATAAATATTTTGAGATTCTTTAATATTTCTTTTTGCCCTTTTTCTTAAATGGCAGAAACAACAAATAATTACTAAAAAATACTTTTCTATCCAAATAAATTCCACGAAAATTCTCCAATGTGTAATATGGTATTTAGTACCATATCACATCAAAATCCAACCTTGCCCAATATAAAAAAGCAAATTAGCTTCTAGAAACTACTTCTGCACTTTTTGAATAAATGGTTTCAAATGGGCTTTAAATCCTATAAAAAATCTCCAATAAATCCAGGAGTGTTGCCTTGACCAAATATCCAAACCAGTACCTTTGGCTCATCTTGTCTAATTCAAAAATCTAGAGTTTCTTCATAAACCCTTATTTGGCCAATATTTGAAATCATCTCCAAACTTGATCCAAACTTATTCCAACCTTCATCAAACTTACCCCAATACTTCACTACAACACCCTCATCACCTCTGACCGACTAGCACTGTAGCACTACAGTTGGACCCACCCTCTTCTTTTGGTCTCATGTGCTTGTAAGAGGGGAGAGAGGCACATGTTGCAAACATCTCCACACCAACAGCCACCCCCTCCCTCTTCACTCAGTGCTCGACGCAGAGGCCCACACCACCTCTCTCCACAGCGCCTACTGCCCAATGACTGCCCTTAACCTCCTCTCTCTTGCCCTCCTACAATTAGTCCACCATTAGTGTTTTTCCTTCGGTTTATATGGCCAGAGGCCACTCCGACCTTGATCTTTGCCCACAATTGCATCAACTCGCTCCCATCTAGTGATGCGTCTTAAACGTATCTATAATTTTTGATGGTCCATGCTTGTTTAGTATCCACTATGCTATGTTTTGTCTACACTTTGAGGTATTTTTATACACTTTCTGGAACTAACCTATTGACAAGATTCCATAGTGCCGATGCTTGTTTTCTGCTGTTTTTATTTCTATCTAAAAAAATGAATATTGTTGGAATTGGATGGGACAAAAGCCAAAGTTCATATTTTCCCTAAACGATATGGAAAATCGAAGACGAGACGGAGGAGGACACCAGGGTGACCACACCCTAGGTGGGCGCGTGTCCCACCCTAGCCGCTCCCAGAGGGGGTGTGGAACCCCTAGCCCTCCACCGACCTTGACTTCTTCGCCTATAAGAAGCCCCCGACTCAGAAACTCTAGATAATCGACCAGTAAACCAAGAAAACTTCCACAACACCGCCGCCACTGAAGCGGAGATTCGGGGGACAGAAAGTCTCTGTTCTGGCAACCTGCCGGGATGGGGAAGTGCCCCCGGAGCCATCTACATCAATCTCCACCACCATCTCCATCACCGTTGTTGATTCCCATGATGAGGAGGGAGTAGTTCTTCCTCAAGACTAAGGGCTCTACCGGTAGCTATGTATTCATATCTCTCTCTATGCATGATCTTGTTGTGGTCATGAGATTTGTAATCAAGTAGATCTACCTTGCTACTCAAGTGCTTTAATAGATCTCTGCTCGCCCCACGTGTGTGTAAGTGATAGAGTGCATACCGTGGTGGCACTTAGGCTAGAGGTTACATAAATACTCATCGTGCTTTAATATATCTATGCTTTTCCCCATGTATGTGACAGTGACAGCATGCGCGCTGTGTGTGGCATTTAAGCTAGATTACATATATATTCATGAATTATATTTGGAGTTGGATGTATCTATGAAATTTTGGTGTTTGTTGGAACCATCTAGCGCTCAAGGTGACGGTGTGGGGTTATCTAGAAGGGGAAGGCGGACTTTGAGGTGTGCTTTTGTAGGCCTACCGTGGATTAGAGTGTCCAACCAGAGAGTAGTTAAGAGTAGTATCATGAAGATAGGATATTTATATGATAGAGTGTTCACTAGTGAAAGTAGGATCCCTAGGCCTTGTTTCTAAACATTGAAACACTGTTTGCAACTAGATCTGTTACATGTTTGCTTACTTCCATCTTTATTTCAGTTTGCCTTTAGTCTCTCCCACGTCAACAACAAGTTAGAAGCTATTTTCTGGCACCGTTACCACTTGCATTTCACTATCTCTTTGCTAAACTAGTGCACCTATACACCTAACAAGTGTATTGGGGACACAAGAGACTTCTTGTATCTTGATTGCGGGGTTGCTTGAGAGGGATACCTTTGACCACTTCCTACCTGAGTTCGATAAACCTTGGGTAATCCACTTAAGGGAACCTTGCTGCTGTTCTAAAAACCTCTGCACTTGGAAGCCCAACAACTGTCTACAAGAGTAGAAGTGCGTAGACATCAAGCTATTATCAGGCGCTGTTGCCGGGGAGGTAAGGTAAAAGGTACTCACATCCTTCGATTTGAGTGCTCGAAGTTATTTACTTTAGATTCTGCAATTTAGTCTTTTTGTTTCTTGTTTTGACTAGTTAGGCTTAATGGAAAACAACAACAAAATTAGAGAACTTTATAGTATCTAGCTTGAGTTAGGACATGAAGTGTTTGAAGAGAAAATTTAAAAACCTATGGAACTTTATTTGCATGCTAATAGCAATGTTATTAGCATGAATCCTTTGAACACCATTATTGCTAATGTTATGGAAAAGTCTAATCTTGGGGAAGCTAGTTTTTATGAAAATGATCTTTTTAGTTCCCCATCTTTGGAAGATAGCTATTCTATTGCTTATGATGATACCAAACCTCCAATATATGATTATTACAATGATGAGTATGATATTTTTAGTCCACCTACTATTGAGGAGAAAATTAATTATGATTATAATATGCCTCCTATATTTGATGATTATGGTGATGAGAATAGTAATGATAGCTATTTTGTTGAATTTGCTCCCACTATAATTAATAAGAATGGCTATGCTTATGTGGAGAGTAATAATCATTTTATGCATGTGGCTCATGATAAGAATGTTTTATGTGATATGTATATTGTTAATTTTGTTCATGTTGCTACTCAAAGTTTTTATAAGAGAGGGAAACATGGTCTTATGCAACGCAAAATTATTAAGTTTCCCCTCTTTATGTTGAAATTTTTGAAGTTGCACTTGTTTTGCTTTTCTATACTTTTTGCTTGGTGCTTTCAAGAATTGTTTCTTTACAAGATTCCTATTCATAGGAAGTGGGTTAGACTTAAATGTGTTTTGAATTTGCTTCTTGATGCTCTCTTTTACTTCAATTCATATTTCTTATGTGAGCATCTTTTCAAACTATCAAGCCTAACTTAAAGGCGTTAAAGAAAAGTACTTGTTAGGAGATAACCCAAGATTTTTTGTTGAGTATTGGAAGTTATTACTTCAGTAATGAACTCTCATTATCCTTTTTGTTTTCTTTTTGTGCCAAGAATAACTTCTAATGAGAGGGAAGTAAGATTTGGGGAGTTGTTGTCCCGAAACAGATTTTTTTACTCCACCGTAAAAAGTTCATGAGGACTCTCTGTAAGTCGGATTGAACTGATATTTTGTAAATAAATCCCCCAGTATGTTATATAACTTTCGTTAGTTCTGCACTTTTTCATTTGAGCAACAGAAGGTCTTCTAAAAAATCGGTTTCTACCTGCTGGTATGTTTTGACAGATTTCTGCCATTATTTGCATTTGTTTCTTATTGATTCCTTTTTGGGTTCTTTTTGGGAAATTGAGCTTTTGGAGGGAATTGCTATTGTAGCTTGTGTATTTAGTAAAATTTTTTTTGTTTCAAATCTAAAACCCAAAGGTTTATTATCTTTTGAATACACTAATGTTGCTAATGAAGATTGTGTGAAGTTTTGTATGAAGGAAAAATTTCAGGTGTAGAGAGAGAATGATGTAATGAGATGAAGAATGGACAAAAGCTAAAGCTTGGGGATGACACCCTGTGTCACCCCAAGAAACATTCAAGAGCTACAAGCGTCAAAGATTGGGGATGCCCAAGGCATCCCCTTCTTCATCAATAAAAATCTTAGGTCTTTCTAGGCACTTTGTTTTTATTGTTTCATGCACAAGTTGTGTTGTTATTGGAGCATCTTTGTTTTTGTTTTTAGTTTAGTTTGCTTGGTTTTCTTCAATAAGTTGGTTGGATCCCAGCACACTTCGTTGAGAGAGACACACTATGTTTTCATTGCCTAGAACACTCTAGTTTTCATTCTTATTGTCTTGTGAGTGTTCTCTTTTGCTACCACTGTGTTTAGCCTTAGTTTTATTGTGCTTTATGCTTAGAACTTTTTAGTTCTTATTTGTGGATTTGTGAGAGAAGATCACTGATCTTTATTTATTATTATCTTTGTGAGTTGTTTCAAATAAGTTGATTGGTATTGGAGAGGAGTAGAAAGTTCATGCTTGAGTAGTACAAGAGGAGCTTTCTTTGACTGTGACGCAGACTTTATCATGTCATGCTAGGTGTTGTTTTGACCTTCTGCTTAGTTATTATTTCTGTAGCATGACTTGTTCCAAACAATTCGGATTGCTTAGTGTGCCTTGAAGGAATCATTCGTTGTTTTAGCATGCAAAAGCATAGTATTGTGCTATTCTCCTTTAATGCTTTGTTTGGGTTGACTTGGCACATGCTCACACCATGTTATGACTATGAACAAGTCACCATAGCCTTCATGATCATTTAGTCCTTGACTTGTAGTACCACTCTATGCTTTGATTAGTAATGTTTTATCGCTCTGCATGATTATGGCCCTTATTGCTCATTAAGTTGGTTGCTCCCAGCCTTTTGCTAGCCTCCACTTGTATGAGTAAGCTCTAATCATGCATCCAACTCCCAAGAAACCAAGTTATTCCAAAGTGTCCACTATAAATTCCTATGCATGGTGTGTTACACCATTCCAAGTATATTCTTGTTTTCATCTATCTTCCAATTAAAAAGTATTTTGTTATGTGAAAACTTAGTGATGAAAGCTCTCATGAACTTGAATGCACACTTTATATTTCTTGCCCCTAATAAAATTGAACCATTGTGTCATATATGTTGTATATGCTTTCACTTATACATTGGAATTAGCAGAACCATGTTGTCATGGGGAACGCTTTCAACATTGCACTTGTACATTGTACATAGTTGATATCATGCTCTTTTGTTTATGGATGTCGTCGGTGTGAAATGAAAGGGGAGCATGTAAGTCCATGGAGTTATGTATGTGTGTTAGAGAGACGTCTGGACCGCTAGCCTAAGCCATGCCTAATCATGGTGGAAACTTGCAGCATTACCATAGTGACATCTATGAAGCATTCTTCTTATAAAAAAGAGACATATTGAGAAAAGAGGAAAGAGAGAAAAAACACGATATACCATGGTAAATAAGAAGAATGCCGAGATGCTCATTGTCTGCTTGCCTTGTCATTTTTGTTATGGTAAAGCTCCTGTACCATGTGCAAGGGGTACCCCGTTGGCGGTTCTCTATGATACACATGTACTTACTATGACAAGAACTTGCAAGTAACTAAACTTGAGTAGAATGAGGAGCGGCCCTCGTATTCAAGGGAATGAGGAGAGGCCCTCGTATTCAAGCATATACTCCATAGTTTGTTCAGTTTAACCATAATCACTTCAAGATGCTTATGATAGGGGCAATGAGAGCTGAAAGCTAACAAGTTCCATAATTTTTGGAATCTCTTTATGAAACTTGAAATCCCTGCTTCCCTTTGAAGGGCCTTTCTTCCACTATTATATTGAGTCTCTGTAGCACCCCGGGTAAAACCACTACTAGAAAATCGCCTGTTATTCCAATTTGTGCATCATCATGACATCAGCATGTATCTTTTTGCCTAAAACTATTTTTCTAAAAGCCCTATTTTTGTTTTCTACAAATACCCTTCTCTAATTCAAATATAAAACCATGTTCCTCTCGGATCCTTATTTTTGCCTAAAACATATTTGTAAATGTTTTGTTTTAAGTAAAAGAAAATAAATAATATAAATATTTTGTTAGGGGGAGGCAGTCCATCCGGTCAGGCCCAAAAGCCCAACTAGACAGACCACCTACTACCCCATATATCAAACCCTACTTCCCTAATCCCCCTGTCCAAACCCTAGCTACCCAACACCCCACCCCGCCGCCACAATCCCTCCACCCCATCCCACACTTCGACGCAACTTAGCGTCCGCCCGCCCGCGCCCGCAGTCAACCATCCCCGCACCCCGTTTTTTTCTCTCTCCTCTCACAACACGCTCCGCCTGGACCCACCACTCATCTCCCTCCCCGCATCGGATCCCCACCCCGACGCTCCTCTCCACACCCGCTCGTCTTGCCTCGCCTCTGGTCGTAGAGATCGTCGCCGCCGTCCGCGCGCGAGCCGCACCTCCTCCCGCAGTGCCCCTCTGCTCCCCTACAGCATCGCGTCCTCCTGCCAGATCCCCTCCCCACGTCTAGGCACCCCTGCCGCTCGTGACCCCGATCGGCGCTGCCCTGTCCCCCACCTCCTGCCGCCTCTCCTCCCTGGCTCACGCCTGGTGCCACTGCCAGCCAGCATCCGCCCGCCGGCCCTCTCCTCTTCACCGTGTCGCCTGCCTCGCGGAGCCCTACCATCGTGGCCCCCACCTTCATCGACCTACTCCGGCCCTCCTCCTGCAAACCGACGTCAGCATCTTCCATGTCCTCTGCCGCGAGCCTCGTGCTTGGATAGTGTTCTGCTTCATCTCCGGCTGCGACCTGCCGGTGCTCCACCTCGTCCCTGTTCCTATGCGTCCAGATACACATGATGGAGGTTCCCGAGCGTAACCTGTCAATCTCTTACCGTTGCTTGCGAGTTTTTCATATTTTTTCTGCCTCGATAGGTTTCTGTCGTACCTTCAGGGTTTCGCTTCCGTCCTCTTGTAACGGTGCTTCGGCATCTGGACTTCTTGCTATCTGAGGAACTTTCCTCTGTTTTATATTTTCAGTGGACCAAAATCCACTAAAAAATTTCTTTGTATCTTCCGATGTTTTCCATCGCGACGACATCATCTGCATCAAATCTGATGAAGAGTTCGCGTCACTCCCTTTGTTTCCGAATTTCTCTTGTCGAGATCTTCAGTCTGATTCCGAGAGTTGGTTGCATAATTCTCCTATTCATGTGCAGAGTAATGCTTTGGGTGTGCGATGGACTGATCACCATCCGACTACTCTTAACATTCGCTCTTGTGCATTGAATCGGTGGATCAAGCAATTCTACTCCGTTCTCCGAAGTTAGAGGTGGCCTTAACTTTTGATACCTCTACCTTCGACCTTTGTTTATCCGGAGTGTTCTCTTGACAAACGGAAGCATCAACCCTTGTTGGTGGTGTCGCCAATTTCAAGACGGAGAAAGAATCCTTGTTAGTGGTGTCGCGAGGATCTTCACGAAGCGAGAAGATTCAGACCGTCGGCCTTCTTCCCCGTACCATGAGGCGGATCTCGAGGGCAAGATCCATTGTTAGTGGTGTCGAATTGTAGCACCCCGGGTAAAACCACTACTAGAAAATCGCCTGTTATTCCTACTTTGTGCATCATCATGACATCAGCATGTATCTTTTTGCCTAAAACTATTTTTTTAAAAGCCCTATTTTTGTTTTCTACAAATACCCTTCTCTAATTCAAATATAAAACCATGTTCCTCTCGGATCCTTATTTTTGCCTAAAACATATTTGTAAATGTTTTGTTTTAAGTAAAATAAAATAAATAATATAAATATTTTGTTAGGGGGAGGCAGTCCATCCGGTCAGGCCCAAAAGCCCAACTAGACAGACCACCTACTACCCCATATATCAAACCCTAATTCCCTAATTCCCCTGTCCAAACCCTAGCTACCCAACACCCCACCCCTCCGCCACACTCCCTCCACCCCATCCCACACTACGACGCAACCTAGCGTCCGCCCGCCCGCGCCCGCAGTCAACCATACATGCACCCCTTTTTTCTATCTCCTCTCACAACACACTCCGCCTGGACCCACCACTCATCTCCCTCCCTGCATCGGATCCCCACCCCGACGCTCCTCTCCACGCCCGCTCGTCTTGCCTCGCCTCTGGTCGTAGAGCTCATCGCCATCGCCCTCTCCCGCGAGCCGCACCTCCTCCCGCAGTGCCCCACTGCTCCCCTATAGCATCGCATCCGCCTGCCAACTCCCGTCCCCACGTCTAGGCACCCCTGCCGCTCGCGACCCCAATCGGCGCTGCCCCGTCCCGTACCTCCTGCCGCCTCTCCTCCCTGGCTCGCGCCTGGTGCCGCTTCCAGCCAGCGTCCGCCCGCCGGCCCTCTCCTCTTCACCGTGTCGCCTGCCTCGCGGAGCCCTGCCATCGTGGCCCCCACCTTCATCGACCTACTCCGGACCTCCTCCTGCAAACCGACGCTGGCATCTTCCATGTCCTCTGCCGCGAGCCTCATGCTTGGATAGTGTTCTGCTTCATCTCCGGCTGCGACCTGTCGGTGCTCCACCTTGTCCCTGTTCCTATGCGTCTAGATACACATGATGGAGGTTCCCGAGCGTAACCTGTCAAGCTCTTACAGTTGCTTGCGAGTTTTTCATAATGTTTTCTCCTTTTGTTCCTGTAGCAAGGCACATGATTTGCCCGCATGAGTTTTCCTAGCAGCACTCCCGTATCGGTCGCTCCACAGGTTCAGTGTTGAATGTTGCCATGTCCTGTCTCTTCATTTGGCAAGATCAGCCTCTATCTACGAGTACCTGTTCTACCACACAAGGTCAGCGGTACAAGATGTGAAGAACTTGGACCGAGAACCTCGAAAAGATCTTCGCCACGGATTTAAGAGTAACTAAAGCACCATCGAGACGCCTCGAGGAAACCGACGCCGAGACTCCTTCCTAGAGGCGAAGTCCAGACCTGAAGACCACCAACCTCTCCTTCCCGGAACGACAAGTGCTCCATCACAGATCCGATGTTCAAAGCCCCAAAGCCCCGATCCAAAGACCGATCCCGGTGTCCAAAGCCCGAACCCGTCGAACCCCTAACCAAGATCGCCGATACCCCGATGTGTGACCTCTTTTCCCGAGACCCCTATATTTTTTAATATATATAATATACTTGTTGCATATTAAATTGTCATGCTTGCACACATATAATGTGGTTTGGGGGCATCATGCCGGTTCACCTCATAAATGAATATGAGACCATATGTGGGCAAATATAGTCTAATATTGGTTCCATTTAAATTTGTGCATTGAACCGGTGATATAATTTTGGCCTGTTAATACAACATTAAATTGTGGGGTATCTAAACAACATGAACCATCTAACTAATTGTCGGGACCCCGGTTCCGCTTAATGTTGCCTAAATGCATCGCATCCTCGCCATGCCATACATCATACATGCATCATGCCGATCTTCTAACGTAGTATTAAATAGTGCATCCGGTGTTTCTTCTAGTGCTTTGCTTCTTCACGGATTAGGCCGATGAGTTGATGCGAGAGTCGACCCGATCTTCGGATGAACCTTCGGCAATGTTTTCAGGCGAGCATTCTCCCCCTTTCTACCTATTTTACTTTATAGTCTTTATTTCCTCCCGTTGATCTATTGCTATCTGTGTTGCGATGCTCTAGTTTTCGTACCCGTGATATCCCTTGCAGCCTTATATTGCCTTGGACACATCCTATTACCTGTTGTTTGGTAGATAGTTGGACTTGCGTGTCGTAGTCGCTTTCTCAGGTGCGATTGCGTGTCCTCAAGTACCACAGTTGTTAAAGTAATGTCGCATGATTAATGTTGGAGATGATCATGGCTTTAATTATCGTTTAATAACTAAAATTGAAGTAGGTAAATAATGCAGAGGCACAGGTGGGCAATAGATGTTAATTGGTTTTTAACCGTCCACTTGTGTCCCGTAGGACCCCGAGTGCTTGATACCTGTTCTTTGAATATTTGAACTATCCGCATGTGGGACCATGAATCCCCCTAGCCAGAGCTTGAGTCATATCTTATTTCTTGGGGCCACAAAGTAGTTTGGGGCTTTATTACTATCCCGTACTTATGCCATGTTTTACTGCTTTATTTATGATTGCGCGTGGAGCGCCTGTACTGTTTTGGAACCTCGTGCCACGTTTTCACGATATCGACAAGCCTAGTCACACTTTTAGGTTCCCAGTCGTTTATAGCCATCGTCACAAACCTCTGGGTCCATCTCGGAGCCGGCCAACTTCGTAGCGGGTAGCTTAGTGGGGTGGCCCCCTGAAATTTATATGAATCTTGCAATTGCTCTGTTGTGATGCCTCGTTGGGTTTTCATTTGGTTTTTCCCGAGGTTGATCGTGCGTGTGTTGCTATTTGTGCCCCCTGTAGGGTAAAACTTTCTGAAAGCTGTGTCCGCGGTTATGGACGACTTGGAGCACAGTATCTCGATTATACACAACTATAAGTAAAGTAGTGCTATAAACTTGACTTTATAATGACTAGTAATCAGCTTCGCTATAATGGAATGGCTAAATAAAAGTTCCAACAATTGCTGGTTTAGGTTGTCACCTGTTACCATTGTATCTGACTAGTAAGTATTGCAACTACAACGGAATGGCTAAATAAAAGTACCAACAACTGCTGGGTTTTGGGATACCTCATGCTATATGTATCTGACTAGTAAGTACTACAACTACAATGGAATGGTTAACTAAAATTGCCCACTGCTTATTATATCAGGATGACTCATGCTATCTATATCTGACTAATAATTGCCGCAACTATAACGGAATGGATAAAACTGCCAATTATGTGAGTTCCTCGGTTGACTTCCTCGTTTGGTCTCGAGGGGGAAATACCAGGATGGGTATGCTTGGTGATAGTTTCAGGTTGGATCCGAATAGGTCTTTCTTATCCCTATCTGATATCCGCCAGTTGTATTGAGTCTCTATAGGTTGTTTAGTGCATGCTGTGCTGCCGCTTGAGTCCACCATACCTATGTAGGCGAGGAGCGCCGAATTCTAGTCTCGCCATGTACTGGCCTCAGTACTTACCGCTCTCTTTTTCCTTTTCCCTTTGTCGGCACTCCTTTTGTTTTAGCAGGTTTTGAGATCGACGTCATTAGCAGGGTTACCCTTCCGGCTTGGCCTGGGCAGGGTTATGGATGCCATTGGTTATTCTTTAGGGATCTTAGCTCAATTTGCATCTTGTCCGTACTCGGACGTTGTATCGTTTTCAAGGTGATTTGAATCTTTGTACTGTATATCTGTATTCTTGACTCATTGAGTCGCTGTTGTATATATGTTTTGTGGGTTCCATCGAGGACTATTGTGTAATGATATTACTTCGTTTTCCACCCACACGCAAGTGCCTGGTGGGCACCTTTGAATCGTTTCTATGCGGGTTTGGTGGGAAGCGCTAAAACTTTCATAGGGCCGATTCTGAGGGTGTTACAGTCTCCACCTTCTATCATTAGGCACCAATTAAGAGAGCATAATTGCCATTCTTAGTTCTATGTGCATTGTCCCAAAACTTATTGATTGATTCATATTGTTGATATTGCTTGCTCTTGAATTATTTGTATCTAGTCACTCTTATGAACTTTGAAGGTGTCCTATGCATTTATTGCTACTCCATGAGGGACAGGCTGAATGCCACTATGCCATGTATTCTGTATGTGAAACAAACAAACGTTTTTCAATGCATGTTATTCATGATCTTTGTTTGTAGCCTTTCTTGTTGCATGCATAGTTACTTTGTATTATTGTTAGAACTCCATCTTTCATACACATGTTTAGAGTTCTTTGATCCTAGCTTTCAATGCTTGCAAATGGTTTGATCTTGATTTTGATGGTGCATGTCACCTCAAAAATTCTTCTTTTTATCACTTACCCACTCGAGGACGAGCAGGAGTTAAGCTTGGGTATGCTTGATACGTCGTAAATGTATCTATTATTTTTGATGTTCCGTGCTTGTTTAGTATCCACTTTGCTATGTTTTGTCTACACTTTGAGGTATTTTTATAAACTTTCTAGAACTAACCTATTGACAAGATGCCACAGTGCCAGTTGCCTGTTTTCTGCTATTTTTTGTTTTAGAAAGCTAAAAATGAATATTCTCGGAATTGGACGAGACAACAGCCAAAGTTCATATTTTCCCTGAATGATACGGAAAATTTGAAGACGAGATGGAGGAGGACACCAGGGTGGCCACACCCTAGGTGGGCGCGGGTCCCACCCTGGCCATGCCCACAGGGGGTGTGGGCCCCCGTGCTCTCCACCGACCTTTCCTACTTCGCCTATAAGAAGCCCCCAACTCAAAAACCCTAGATAATCGACCAAAAAACAACGAAAAGTTCTGCAGCGCCGCCGCCACCGAAGGGTAGATTCTGGGGACAGAAAGTCTCTATTTTGGCACCCTACCGGGACGGGGAAGTGCCCCTAGAGCCATCTCCATCGATCTCCACCACCATCTCCATCACTGTTGCTGATTCCCATGATGAGGAGGGAGTATTTCTTCCTCAAGGCTAAGGGCTCTACCGGTAGCTATGTGTTCATCTCTCTCTCTCTCTATGCATGACCTTGTTGTGGTCATGAGCTTTGTAATCAAGTAGATCTACCTTGATACTCAAGTGCTTTAATAGATCTCTGATCTCCCCACGTTTGTGTAAGTGACAACGTGCATACCGTGGTGGAACTTAGGCTAGAGGTTACATAAATACTCATCGTGCTGTAATAGATCTATGATTTTCCCCACGTGTGTGACAGTGACAGCGTGCGCGCTGTGTGTGGCACTTAAGCTAGATTACATGTATATTCATGAGTTATATTTGGAGTTGGATGTCTCTATGAAATTGTGGTGTTTGTTAGAACCATCTAGCGCTCAAGGTGATAGTGTGGGGTTATCTAGATGGGGAAGGCGGACTTTGAGGTGTGCTTTTGTAGGCCTACTGTGGATTAGAGTGTCCAACTAGAGAGTAGTTAAGAGTTTTATCATGAAGAGAGGATATTTATATGAGAGAGTGTTCACTAGTGAAATCCCTAGGCCTTGTTTCTAAACATTGAAACACTATTTGCAACTATATCTGTTACATGTTTGCTTGCTTCCATCTTTATTTCAGTTTGCCTTTAGTATCTCCCACGTCAACAACAAGTCTGAAGCTCTTTTCTGGCACCGTTACCACTTGTATTTCACTATCTCTTCGCCGAAATAGTGCACCTATACACTTGAAAAGTGTATTGGGTGTGTTGGGGACACAAGAGACTTCTTGTATCTTGATTGCAGGTTGCTTGATGTAGAAGTCCCAACCTGATAAGGTAGAGATCCCTGTGTTTACAATGCTAGCCCCTGGATCAATAGCTAGATTCCACAGTTTAAGATGTAATATCAAGAAACAAAGGTCATAGTACAACTTTATAACCAGGAATAAAATAATTCATTACAGCTTTCATAGCTCATTTGGCTATCTCATTACAATGCAGCAGAAATAACTATATAGCATGGAGTCCTTAATATTCAAAGTGCTACAGGCAATGATGTTGGTTGTAGACTTGTAATCCTATTCAACACACTTCACTAACATCAAACAAAACCTGCAACATAATAAGTTACATCCACAAGGGTCAATACATTTGAATTGTATTGGCAAGTGATTCTATGGTAGAGTAGTGGTATCTATCTTCTATATGCATTTGGCTAAGTGGAGCTTAGGCTTGCTTTGCTCAAAATCACCCAAGGCATCTAAGTTTTTGTTTGTCAACCTCACCCAAGGCATCTACCAATCAAATATTGAAGATCCTTTAACCCTTGTTTAACCACAAGCTTTTAACTTAGAAATTGGGATGAGGATATCCTTGATAGCTTCCATGTCTTGATGCTCAAATTGTCCATTGCCGGGGACACAGCTAAGTACTTAGATTTTACTCTCTTGAGAGGTGGTGCACTTTCCCCACAAGACTCGACATGCATCGATACAAGATCTTTCAGAAGCCTTCCCTTAGACCAAATGGACGCGTTCCAAACCTATCACCCCCTACCACCTTCTGTCCATCTGGCTAAGTTATTGCAACCTATATGATCCAGGCAGAGCCCATAATGCCATGTGTCTGCACTTGAAGCTTCTCAACACTTGACATCTCAAATCTCTTTGTTCCTTGGTGGCTTTCCACAAGTGTGATACACAAGTTTTCGCCAGTTTACTGGCCATGTGTAACCACTCAACATAAATTCATTCACACCATTCCACCCAGGTGTTTCATTCACATATTTTTTTATTAAACAAAACACAAGTCATAGACTTAGAAATATTTCATAGCCTGAATATAATCCACCCTTGTTTTCTACTATCTAGGCTACGCATGATAGTAGTAGGAATCTTAACTTAGGGAAAATTCTACTAAGGCATCATATACTAGGATTTCCCATGGCATAGTTAACACATGGAAAATTTCACGCAAGTCCTACTTAGAAATATCACTAATGCATAGTTAAAATAATAGGACAAAATGTATGAAGCACCACTTGCCTTTTTTAGTAGAGAATATAGGTTCACTCCTTGATCTTGCAATGGTCACACTCTTCAAAGTTCACTACAATTCAGTCAAGGCATACATTCAACTTGCATTCCATCAATTCACCACATAAAATAAAGAAAACAAAACAATGCATGCAAGCATGCAAAAAGATTGTTTTATTTGGAAAGGTGGTTTCCAATGGGTTATAAACATTTTAAAACACCTATTGGTCATTTATAAAAGAGGCAAAACCATTTAAAATCAAGTTAGTGAAAATGGGCCATTTAAATCATTTTTGTTTTGCTAGAAATGATTTAAGCCAAAGTAATAGTTTCTAGTGTTTGCCAAATATATTTTTGGAATACAAATGTTAGTGTTTTAAGGTCAAAGTGTTTAAGACTAATCCATTTGCAAAAGGTTTCACCCAAAAACCATTTTTATATCAAAGAAACAATTTTATTTTTCTAGTAATGCCTTTAAACAAACTAATAATTTTCTAGGGTTCATCAAATATATTTTTAAATCCAAAAGTTCGTTTTTATGTTCAGTAGGTTCAAAACAAACCATTTGCAAAATATTTTACCCTAAAATCATTTTTA
This sequence comes from Avena sativa, assembly GCA_916181665.1. NCBI lineage: Eukaryota > Viridiplantae > Streptophyta > Magnoliopsida > Poales > Poaceae > Avena > Avena sativa. The sequence goes on from OV702284.1 coordinate 34,023,994, forward strand.
GAATAATTTTTATACTCAAAATAGGCCTAAACATGTTTGTGCAAAAACACCTAATTTTACAGAAGCAAAATACTAAACTAAGGTCATGGTTGCAAAGTTTGCATTTTTATGATTCCATTGATATAAAGTTTGTAAATTATGGACGTGTAGATCTAAAGTTATGCATTTCTCAAATTATAACATCTAATAGATCAAATTTCCATTTAAAACAGCAGGCAGGGCCACGTGGAGCGTTTCTATTGGCTAGTACTGGTTCGCACGGAACGACTGATTCAGGCCGCAGGACCTCATTTAGATTGCACGGTGCAGATCGAGTGATACCCCTTCAGTAAGTCAATCTATCATGTCCTCACGATCTAAATCTAACGGTCCAGAGAAGATGACCAAGGTCTAGCGGCGCTGGCGACTGACATGTGGCGGCGGCGCTCTGCTCGCGGTGTTCCGGCGACTACAGGAAGCGAGGGAGAGGGGGAAGAGGCTTACAGGGTTCATCGTGGCGAGGGGATGCTCGAGGAGGTCGTCGTTGGTCGAAGGGTGCTCGGACGTGACGGCAATTTCTCGCCGGAGTGGCTACTGGCGACGGGCGAGCTCTGGCGTCGTCGATGACGAGGCTACAAGGCGCGCTAGGACACGAAAATAGTGGCGTTATATGCACACGGTAGAGGCGAGTACATGAGCATCAACGAGAGGGAAAGGCGCAATCAGAGACTACCAGTAGGGGTCACCGGAGTTGTAGCAGACCGTGGCGGTGCTCTGTTCGTCGTTGTTGCCGACACTCTAGGGAATGCGCAGGAGAGCTAGGGTTGTTGGAAGATGCGCCTAGTTCTGGTGAGCACGCTCGTGCAATTTAGGGGACCGGGGAGGGTCTGGTTTGGCCGGAATTTGCATTGAGGCTCGCCGGAGCAGAGATGGTTGCGAGTAGAAATTGCGGCAGCCTGGTGGATCCGGTGGTGTGAGGTCTGAGGGCAAAGAAGGAGGGGACGTGGGCGCTTAAGATAGAAAGGTCGCTGACGAGATTAACGTCGCCATCAACGCGAATTTACGCGGATTTAACCACGGCAGAAACGGCAGCGAGGTTAGGGGCGAGGTCAGCGGGGGTTGAAGACGATGGTGAGCTGGCGCTGAGTTGGCGTGGGACCGGGGTGTCAGCGAGTGAGGGGGGTATGTCCGCGGGTGAGAAAAAGGTCCGCGGGAAAGAGAGATGCCGGGTGGGCTAGTGTTGGGCCTAGCTGGGCTGGGGTCTGGGTAGGTTTAGTGGGCTGGGTATGTTTCATTTTTTCTTTCTGTTTTTTTCCTTTTTCTTTTCTGATTTTTATGTTTTGAATTCATACCTCATTTGAATTCAGATTTCTTTTCAAATCTTTTTCCCAACTTTTAGTATGTTTTAATACTGTTCAAAATGTCCATTTTAGAATAAATACTTTTATTATTTTATGGTTTATTATTTATTAAAATAGACACTTGTGTTTATTTAAATAAGATTTTAAATATGTTTTCAATCCACAATATTTCATTCAAATGATTTGTTTAAATCCAATTGTTTCTCAAACGTCTTCAGTAGGTTTAAATATTTTGATCGAATAGTCCACTTGAATTATTTCAAATAGTTTCTTATGATTTAATATTTATTTTTAATTGGGCATTTTGCCTTATTTAAATGAATATGAATATGGTTCCAAACCATATAATTTTATTTAATTATTCTTTTATTCTTTTTAAGTTTATTAGATAACTTTTAAACCACTTTGGCAATTTCCAATATTTTTCCCATGATTTAATTAATCATTTATATTAGGGATTTTTGTCTTCATTCAAATAGAATTGAATTTGGTTAAAGTCCATATAATTTTAATTGAATAATCTTTATGCCTTTATTTTGTATTATTTTTATTCCATTTTCTTATGGATTTAACTCAAGTTTTAAATTGTCTTCTAAATAATTTTCTTGGGATTTATTATTTAGTTTAGGCAATTTGTCTTTATTTAAATAAAATTAGATATTTCTCAATCCTTATGATTTTATTTAAATAATCTTTTAATCCCTTTTATTATGCAATAACTTCCATTTGTTTATGTACTTGGCCAAGATTTAATTTGGCTTTTAAATATTCCTTATTTATTTATTTCTTTCTTTGTCTTATAAAATCCATATCTTTTTATTTATAAATCCAAAATTGGTGAATCCAATTTGTATAATTTTATTTAATATTTTTTTATATTTTTTAATTCCTTTTAGGATTACTTTGCTCAAGATTTGGTATGGATTATAGATAGGAGCTTTATTATCTTTGGAAATTATTTCCTTTAACCTTATTAAATTTATAAGTTCTTATCAATGGCTCCAAATTGAATGAAACAAATTTCTATGGTTTTATCATATTTTTGTTTATCATTTTTTATCGTTTATAAAGTTTTGTTGACAAGTTTTTATATGCATAAAATCAATAGTCTTAGAGAGAGATCTCGAAAATGATTTTCTTCCATTAGGGTTTTAGGGTTTTGGTTTAACTTTTCCATGTGTTTAAATTTCAAGATACATTCATTGATGAATGCATTTCACTTGATTGAAATTTTGTTGGGTTCCCTTTTATTCAAATTTTGTTCAAGTAGGGTTTTGATGTTTCCATTTAGAAACAAAAAGTTTCTTTTCACCTTAAATTTCAACAATTATTTCTTTTGTTTATTTATTTTTTCTCATTTCAAAATTTGGAAAATTTTGGGATGTGACAGGCTACCACCCTTAAAAGAAATCTTGTCCCGAGATTTGGAAAGGCTAGAGGTTACAAGATGACTTCAAGACATCTAGAGTACTACCACCCTTAAAAGAAATCTGACTAGATTACATCTTGGCTTACGTGGGATCTTGATGTAACTTCTCTGGACAGTTGTTTGCATAATGTACTTTGTCTCCACACTTGAAACATGTGATAAGGTTGAGATCTTCACGTATCTTCTCCTGACAATATGATACATAATGGCCTAGCTCTTTTGCAGTTATTGCACCTCACTCGGCTAATATCTTCGTCTTCTTTGGCATCACTATTTCCTGTCTGTTTCCTTGACTCTTCTTCTTTTCTGGACATTCATTGGCATAGTGTACCATCTCTTTTCAATTTTAACATTGCACCTGGATATTTTCCTTCTTGATGGAGTTGGGACATTTATTCTTTTTGGGTCTCTCCAAGGCTAGGAGTTCTTGTAGTTCATGTTCTTCATATTTCACCACAAAGGTGGGAAATCTTTCTCTCTTCTTGGGGCAGTCACTAGAGATGTGACCTTCTTCTCCACATGAGTAGCAACACTTGGTGGTCACTTTGGACGTGGCCTTATGAGGCATGGTTCTGACTTTGCCTTCATCCTTCTTGGTAGAAGTTGTTCCCTTATGGAGGTTTCCAAACATTTGATGCATTCCATCTTGTTTCATTTGTTGAACTATAGAATAGATAGGGCATTGGATAGGGACATGATCATTTCCTTCACATAGGAAACATGTAACTTGAGATGTGGAGCATTGTTTAGTTGGATGTTTCTCTTCACAATTAGGGCAGGTCGACATGCTCTTGATAAGTGTGTCCTATGTCTCCACAAATATTGAAATCTTGAGTTCCTTCCATAATATCATCCTTCATATCATTGTTGTCACAATCTCCTTGGGAAAGGTTGTCTCTCATGTTGATAATTTGATTGGTCATCCTTTGCAACAATTGATATTGGGTTTCTAAGAATTTTTGCATGGCTGGGTCTAACTCATTGTTGTTGGCTAAAAACTGAGTTCTCATTTGATTCAATTGGGCTTGGGTTGCTAGAAGTTGTTCTCTCATGTGCATCTCTTGGTTTTTGTTGTCACCATCCTTGATGTTGGAGTTTCTTGGAGAAGTCATTTGTTTGGGTTGGATTAGGATTAGAATAGGCAAAAGATTTCTAGAGAAAGAATTCTACTCACACACAAAAATTCACACAAAGCAATGTGGAAGCAATCACAAACATGCATTCCACTCAAACAACAAAGTTCAAACATATTTTTAGGCAACAAAATATTTTTGCTACACCACATAAGTTGTGGTGATTGATTTAAACTAAACACTAGTATGGTGGTCCAACTATGGTTATCACTTGGGATCATTCCATTCTTCTTAGTTGTTTCTTCATGTATAAGATCATTGTATCTTTGAAAAAATTCTTCTATTTTGGTCACTAAGTTTCAAAGGTGATGATGGTTCCTTCTAAGTTGTGTTTCCTTAGTCTTGAAGTCTTGAGTAACATTCTTGTCTCACTTGTAGTCCTTAGCGATGTCCAAGTTGAAGTCCTTGATCAAACTAAAGTTGAAGTCATTGGTGTTGGTGAAGTCTTTCCTCATGGTGGAGGCTTTGTCCATCAAGTTGAAAAGGAAAAGATGTACAATCAAAACCAAAAAGGTTGAGGAAAGAGTTTACAAGATTGTTTGTAAATAAGTTTGAACAAATACAACTCCTATTTTTTTAAGGGGTTTTGTCCAATCCTAGGGTTACAATCCTACAGGCAACACAGTGCTCTGATACCATCTGTAGAAGTCCCAACCTGATAAGGTAGAGATCCCTGTGTTTACAATGCTAGTCCTTGGATCAATAGCTAGCATCCACAGTTTAAGATGTAATATCAAGAAACAAAGGTCATAGTACAACTTTATAACCAGGAATAAAATAATTCATTACATCTTACATAGCTCATTTGGCTATCTCATTACAATGCAGCAGAAATAACTATATAGCATGGAGTCCTTCATCTTCAAAGTGCCACAGGCAATCATGTTGGTTGTAGACTTGTAATCCTATTCAACACACTTCACTAACATCAAACAAAACCTGCAACATAATAAGTTAAAGCCACAAGGGTCAATACATTTTAATTGTATTGGCAAGTGATACTATGGTAGTGTAGTGGTATCTATCTTCTATATGCATTTGGCTAAGTGGATCTTAGGCTTGCTTTCCTCAAAATAGATTTTCCTTATCCTTTGAAAACACTAAGTTTTTGTTTGTCAAAATCACCCAAGGCATCTACCAATCAAAGATGGAAGATCCTTTAACCCTTGTTCAACCATAAACTTTTAACTTAGAAATTGGGATGAGTAGATCCTTGATAGCTTCCATGTCTTGATGCTCAAATTGTCCATTGTCGGGGACACGGCTAAGTACTTAGATTTTACTCTCGAGAGAGGTGGTGCACATTCCCCACAAGACTCGACATGCATCGAGACAAGATCTTTCAGAAGCCTTCCCTTAGACCAAATGGACGTGTTCCAAACCTATCACCCTCTACCACCTTCTGTCCATCTGGCTAAGTTATTGCAACCTATATGATCCAGGCAGAGCCCATAATGCCATGTGGCTGCACTTGAAGCTTCTCAACACTTGACATCTAAATTCTCTTTGTTCCTAGGTGGCTTTCCACAAGTGTGATACAAAAGTTTTCGCCAGTTTACTCTCCCTGTGTAACGACTCAACATAAATCCATTCACACCCTTCCACCCAAGTGTTTCATTCACATAGTTGTTTTATTAAACAAAACACAAGTCAAAGACTAAGAAATATTTCAAAGCATGAATATAATCCACCCTTGTTTTCTACTAGCTATGCTAAGCATGATAGTAGTAGGAATCTTAACTATGGGAAAATTCTACTAAGGCATCATCTACTAGGATTTCCCATGGCATAGTTAACATAGAGAAAATTTCATGCAAGTCCTACTTAGAAATATTACTAATGCATAGTTAAAATAATAGGACAAAATGTATTAAGAACCACTTGCCTTTTTTAGTAGATAATATAGGTTCACTCCTTGATCTTGCAATGGTCACACTCTTCAAAGTTCACTACAATTCAGTCAAGGCATACATTCAACTAGCATTCCATTAATTCACCACATAAAATAAAGAAAACAAAACAATGCATGCAAGCATGCAAAAGATTGTTTTATTTGGAAAGGTGGTTTCTAATAGGTTATAAACATTTTAAAACATCTATTGGCCATTTATAAAAGTGTCAAAACCATTTAAAATCAAGTTAGAGAAAATGGGCCATTTAAATCATTTTTGTTTTGCTAGAAATGATTTAAACCAAAGTAATAATTTCTAGTGTTTGCCAAATATATTTTGGGAACACAAATGTTAGTGTTTTAAGGGCAAAGTGTTTAAGACTAATCCATTTGCAAAAGGTTTCACCCAAAAACCATTTTTAAATCGAAGCAACATTTTTATTTTGCTAGTAATGACTTTAAACAAAGTAATAATTTTCTAGGGTTCACCAAATATATTTTTAAATCCGAAAGTTGGTTTTTATGGTCAGTAGGTTCAAAACAAACCATTTGCAAAAGATTTTACCCTAAAATAATTTTTAGAATAATTTTTATACTCAAAATAGGCCTAAACATGTTTCTACAAAACACCTAATTTTACAGAAGCAAAATACTAAACTAAGGGCATGGTTGCAAAGTTTGCATTTTTCTGATTCGATTGATATAAAGTTTGTAAATTTTGGACATGTAGATCTAAAGTTATGCATTTTTCAAATTATAACATCTAATAGATCAAATTTCCATTTAAAACAGCATGCATGGCCACATGGAGCGTTTCTATTGGCTAGTACCGGTTCGCACGGATTGATTGATTCAGGCCGCAGGATCTCATTTAGATCGCATGGTGCAGATCGAGTGATACCCCTTCAGTAAGTCAATCTATCATGTCCTCATGATCTAAATCTAACGGTCTGTCAACACCCTGATTTTTAATCCCAGATGCCTGTTATGCCATACATCGCAATCCCAGGATTACCATTTTTGCGAGACATAACAGAATTGGATACCATAGTACATCATCCATTACAAACAATTCATAATGTCTTACACAAATAGGGATCTCATTGATCTTGTTCTTAATACAACTTCAGGCAGCGGAATACGTAATAATAACGATAGCGTAGGCGAAGCTCCATCTTCGGGGTCACAGGCAATGCTGACGATGGGAGATGATCCTAGTTGTCGTAACCTTCCTGGGGTCCATCCTCCAGGTACTCCTCTTCATAGTTTGGCCATGGGAATAGCCAGGGACAAAGCCATGTGTACTCTTTAAGTACTCGCAAACTAGTACTAACGGGTAAAGGGGTTTTTGGATAATAGGACACTAGGCTCTAGGTTTTTTTTGCAAAAGCCAGATTTATCTCTACGAAGTTCCAAAGCTAGTCACAATTTTATAACTCCTAAGTGGGATCTTGTAACTCATGTCACAATCCTTTTGTGGTCAAGTCAAAGTCTCAATTCATTTCACAGTTCATTTTGAAAAGTCTGATGGGGGAACAGTATGGCCACTCCAACTGTCCATAACCGCGAACGCGGCTATTCGAATAGTTTGACACTCTGCAGAGATTGTACACTTTCACCACAACATTCGATACATCCATTAGGAACAAATCCTGAATTCACCATACTCAGTATGCGGATAATCAATCCTAACCTTTCAATTACACGCCCTAGTATAAGCACCTCTCATGTGAGTTTGGCCTCCCAACCATGACCAACTGTCATCTTGGGTACTGCACAGGTGGACAATCTTCACAAGGTAGCCTCAGCTCAGACCTTGGCCGTGAGGGAACTAATACTAAGGTATATAAGTTTCCAGTCAAGCCTTACCCAATCTTCGGGTATTGTGGTTGTACGATAAAATTAGAATGGTATCGCATCCAGACAACCATCGGTTTTATAAAGGGCTAAGGCTCATGCCTCATCATTTTCATCACCAAAATCATCAAGTGTTCGGAAACACATGTCCAAAACATTTCAATAGAATGATCCATCATTCCAAGGTTTTCATAACCATTTTTCCACCAAGTGATCCCATCTAAAGTTGATCAAGTTTTATGCTTAGCACTAGCATCTACAAGTGGGGGTAAGTACTAATGATGGGTGGTAAACTAGTGAAGTTTTAACTAAGTACAACCTTATGTCTTAGGCTGATATCAAGGTTTCTAACTTAGGCCAAATTTTATGCTCTTTATGCAACCTTCAAGTATCCTTCTAGTATCTACCATTTATTCCAGTAAACTCTAAGTAAGAACTTTGATAAATAAATAAAGTAATAAACTTGCAAATAAAACTAGGATTGGTTTATCAAGTGGTTATGATCATATATGCTTTAAGGCATATAGTGGCATGGTAGCAAACAAGTAGTAGCTTGCATAGGTCAACTTGATTAGTAAGGCTTGCAAGTATTGGCTTGCATAGGTATAGTATCAGCTTGCTAAATTGCAAGTGTTAGCTTGCAAGGTTAATAGCTTGCCTTGAGCAGAGCAGTGGTTGAAGTTCTCCTCGGCTTCTTCTTCGTAGAATCCTCCTTCCTCCTCGTATCCTTGGTTGGTACTAGCGTCTATGAATAAATACGAGGTACACAATCACCAAACAATACTTAACTACTTGCAATCATCACACAAAAGGGTCCTATAGATGATCTAGCATCATCTCCAACATTACAAGGTTAAGGCTTGGTTTATTTATTTTTATTTTTAGAAAAGTAATTTCTACTCATTGAAAAACTACTTAAGATTTAATATTCTCCAAACCAAACATGGGATCATGTTGACACATGTCATCACCACATATTTTAGTCCATGGGAATATGATTTAAAGTGGTGTCACAATTTAATAAGGTTTTACTCTTTTATTTTAATTGAATAATGTGTCTAGAAATGCCTATGTAGCATTCTTTTATTACTTGAACATTATTTCTGTAAGTAAAACTATATATTTTTATATATTCTGAAAGGTATGGTTAAATGTGATTTTTGAGAGTTGGAATCAACTCAAAAGCTATTATGGTTTAAATTTGAAAAATGTTTGAATGGAGAAAAGCTTCTGCCTTGTTATTTTTACCAGGGGTGATCTATAGATCCAAATGACTTGAATCCAACGGGCTTGGATTCAGCATTCCCATACCTTTCTAACAAAATTAGTTTCATTCAATTTGGTGCACTGAATCAATCTGGGTTGCTTTTTGAAACTGGGTACATAAGTTTGTTTGAAATAAAATGGAAAAGGTTTAATTCCAATAACTAGGCTGCGCGGGAAAAAGTAACGGGCCGGCCTGCTAAGCGTAGCGCTTCCGCGGGCTGCTTAAGTGGCTGTCCCCACACGTCAGTGAGACAGGGGAGTGTGAAGCGGTATGGGACGATGTGGGTCGTTCGATCTGATTCTAATCCAACGGCTGGGAGTCATCGTCGACGTTGCTGGGGGCTCACCGGGGTGCAGGAGAGGGTTGGCGAGGCGGGCGAACGACGAAGTAGACGACGGCGAACTCAGGGGTGGTCGCGGCAGCTCCTAGGGTGGACGAAATCAATGGCCCCCTTCTTCTCCAGAGGTGGCGGGCTCCGGTGAAATTCCGGCGATGCGCTGCTCGCCTTGCTCCGGGACTGAGGTGGGGTGGTTCTGGGTGAGAGAGGAGTGGAATGGTGTGAAGAATTCGAGCGGGGGAGTCCTCTATTTATAGTCTCGGCGGTGAGACCGAACGGCATGGGCGGGCGACGGTGGCGACATGGCTACGGGATGCTAGAGGCATGGCCGGCGGTGGTGATCGCTTGGTGGTCTCCTGGCGATGCTCTACGACTTTAATGCGCTTGTAGGGGCGGTGTGGTTTGGTCTGGAACACGCGACGCTCTGCGCGGCAGAGGCGGCGTCTTTGACGGCGAGCGGTGGTTGTGCGTCACGGGGTGGCGAACGGGGATGTCTGGCGGTCTCCTGGGTCGGTGGCGATCGTGTATGCACGCGGCGAGGGCGGCGCGCGGTCTGTGGGCTTCGGTCGAGGGTGGCGCTCTGGCGCACGCTCGGCACGGTTGGCAGAGGCACGGGCGCGACGTTCCTGGGTGCTCTGGTCGGTGTCTTCGAGGCAGGGCTGGTCGAGAGGGGGCGGTGAGGCATGGGTGATCTCCCAGACAAGGTTGGTATGGCTAGTTTCTTTCCTAGCTTGCTGTCTACACTGGGGTGGCAAGGGTGGCTTCGGCTGTTCACCATTGATGGTTTTGGCAAGCTCACAGTGGTGCTAGTGCTTAGTTAATCTTGCTAGATGATCTACTGAGATGGTTGTGAGCTAGATAGGGAACCAGTTAGGCTCAAAACACTGCACACTATAGTGTTCTGATTTTGTTTTGATTTGTGTCTGCCAAATGTTTGATGAAATGGCCGCATGAATTCAAGTTTTGAATTTTGAAAAGATTTTTGGTGGGTGTGCTAGATTGGTGCTGGTGAGTCTGCAGATGCTTGGGTTTTGAAAGTTGAGCTTGTTTGGGTGGTTTTTGAAAAAGTGGGATCTTCCCATATGATAAGGATTCAATTTTGAATTGTCATTTAAACTATGCATTTGAAAGTTTCTGGATGATCACAAAGTGGGCCTTGATACCTTGTTATGAGTAGATTCAAGGGGTGCAAAGATCCAGAGAAGTTTCTGTTAGGTTCTGAAAGTTTGAGACAGCCAAAGTAGGCATGGGAGTTAAATTGGTCAAAATGACCATTCCCTTATTTTATTTGTTTTGATTTACTTGTCTTTAGGAAAAGTTTGGGAAATGTTTAGATGATGTTTATTTCACCTAAGCATCCATTTACAAGCAATGGAACACATAAAGGTGGTTCAAAAGAATTCAAAATGACATGCATACACATATGCATGCTTTCAAAATTTTATTTAGAAAAGTTTTTGTTAACCCTAATTTTGATGCTTAGAGTTTGATGATCTAAGTTTAGTATTTTTGGTTACAAACCTTCCCCCTTAAACAAAATCTCACCCCGAGATTTGAAAAAGGACAAAAAGATTACCTAGGATTTGAAGAGATCGGGAAACTCCGTCCTGATGTGATCTTCGCGCTCCCAGGTGGGTTCCTCTTCTGTGTGGTTGCTCCACTAAATCTTGAGAAACTTGATGCTCCGTGTTCGGGTAGTTCGAAAATCTTCTTCCAAAATACGGATGGGTACTTCGGGATAGGTCAGGTCATCGTTGATCTCTATGGTCCGGTGGTCGATATTTTTGAACACTTCGGTCTTCTCGGGGACTTCGAGACACTTGCGAAGTAATGAGATATGGAACACATTGTGCACGGATGACATCTCTTCAGGTAGTTCCAATTCATACGATACTTCTCCTCGACGATTTAGAATCTTGAAAGGTCCGATATATCTGGGGGCAAACTTTCCTTTGAGTTGGAAACACTGCATTCCCTTCAATGGCGACACTTTCATATAAACAAAATCTGCTATGTTGAAGGCGAGGTCTCTACGTCTCTTGTCGGCGTAACTCTTCTATCTGGATTGGGCAGTCTTGAGGTGCTCACGAATCTTGTGAACCTTCTCTTTTGCTTCTCGTAGGATGTCGGGTCCAAAAATCTGACTCTCTCCTACTTCCGACCAGTTCAAAGGGTACGACACTTCCTTCCGTACATGAATTCAAATAGGGCCATTTGCAAACTGGCTTGATAACTGTTGTTGTACAAAAATTCTGCAAACGACAGTCAGTCTTCCCACTTGGATCCATATTCTAACACACATGCTCTAAGCATATCTTTGAGTATTTGATTTACTCGCTCCGTTTGTCCATCGTTCTGAGGGTGATACGCGGTACTAAAATCTAAGCGGGTTCCTAAACCTTCTTGTACTTTCTTCCAGAATCTCGAGGTAAACTAAGTTCCTCGATCTGATACGATGTTCTTGGGGACTCCATGCAAACTAACGATTCTAGCTATGTACAACTCTGCTAGTTTCGAACTCTGATACATGGTCTTGACGGGCAAGAAATGGGCGACTTTGGACAATCTGTCCACTATGACCCAGATAGAGTCATTTGCCCTACTAGAAGTAGGCAGTCCAGTGATAAAGTCCATTCCCACAGAATCCCATTTCCATTCTGGAATCTGCAAGGGTTGCAACAATCCAGCGGGTCTTTGATGTCCTGCCTTGACTCACTGACAAATATCACACTTGGCGATATAGCTTCCGATTTCTCTCTACATCTTATGACACCAAAATTGCTCTTTCAAATCTTGATACATCTTAGTTCCCTCCGGGATGGATAGAATAAAGAGTATCATGAGCCTCCTTCAAGATAACTTCTTTCAACTCAGAATCTGCTGGTACACAAAGGCGTCCTTTGTACCACAAAACTCCTTCTTCGTCCTTGGTGAATCCAGGTACTTTGCCTGTACCGATACGACGCTTGATTCCGTCAATACTAGCATTTTCCTTCTACGCCTCTTTAATCTGACTGATCAAAGTGGGCTGGAGTTCTATGCTAGCCAAAAATCCTTCACTTACTAATTCCATTCGAAAATCTTCCATCTCTTTGTGCAAGCTTGGTTGCTCCTTCAAAATCATGGAGTTCAAGCGGCACGGCAATCTGCTAAGGGCATCGGCTACCACATTGGCTTTACTAGGGTGATAGTGAATGTCCAGGTCGTAATCCTTGATTATCTCTATCCATCTTCTCTGCCTCATATTCAGCTCCTTCTGAGTGAATATATACTTTAGGCTCTTTTGATCCGTATAGATCTCACAATGGTTCCCCATCAGGTAATGTGTCCATGTTTTCAGGGCTAGAACTACGGCTGCGAGTTCGAGGTCATGGGTTGGGTAATTTTTCTCATGTTGCTTCAGTTGTCGAGATAGATAAGATATAACTTTGCCTTCTTGCATTAGCACACATCCGAGACCGATCTTGGATGCGTCACAATACACATCGAAGGGCTTCGTGATATCTGGCATGATTAAGATTGGGGCTGAAATCAATCTACGCTTGAGTTCTTGAAAACTCGCTTCACATTTGTCGGTCCATTCAAACTTCTTGTCCTTCTTCAGCAATTGGGTCATGGGTCTGGCGATACTAGAGAATCCTTCTACGAATTTGCGGTAATATCCCGCCAATCCGAGAAATGCACGAACTTGGGTTTGAGTGGTTGGGGCTTGCCAATCTTCTACATCTTTCACTTTGGCAGGGTCAACGGCAATTCCTCCGGCTGATACAATGTGACCGAGGAATCCTACTTCCTGCAACCAGAATTCACATTTGCTAAACTTTGCATACAACTGATGCTCTCTAAGGGTTCCAAGAATGGTCCTTAGGGGTAGCTCGTGTTCTTCTTCTGATTTGGAATAAATCAGAATGTCATCGATGAAAACAATGACAAACTTATCCAGGAATTCCATAAAAATCTTATTCATGAGATTCATGAAATAAGCGGGGGCATTGGTTAATCCAAAAGACATGATTGTATACTCGTACAATCCATATCTGGTGGTAAACGCAGTCTTGGGGATATCCTCTGCACGAATTTTGAGTTGATGATAGCCAGTTCTAAGATAAATCTTAGAAAACACTTTGGCACCGGTCAACTAATCAAACAAATCTTCTATCTTGGGCAAGGGGTACTTGTTCTTGATGGTGACATCATTCAACTTCCGATAATCCGTACACAAACGGTTACCTCCATCCTTCTTGTCCACAAACAAGACAGGTGATCTCCATGGGGACGCACTTGGTTGATTTAATCCAATTTCCAAAATGGAATCCAGTTGCTTCTTCAAATCTGCTAGCTCTGATGGGTTCATACTATATGGTCTCTAGGCTATGGGTCCTGTTCCGGGAATTAGTTTGATGATAAACTCGATATCCCGATCTGGGGGCATACCGGGCAAAACATCTGGAAATACATCGGGGTATTCACAGACTATCCGGACTTGGTCAATGGTAGGTTGGGCTATACTCTTGTTGCATTTGAATTGGCGAGGTAAGGTTTCAGATATATGCTCGACTGATATTCCGGCGGTACTGGTCATGGTTATGGCTTTCTTGGCACAGTCAATCAATCCTTTATGTTTGGACATCCAATCCATTCCTAGTACTACTTCCAAACCTTTAGTTCCGAGTACTATCAGATTTGCATAAAAATCTATGCCATGGATTCGGATAGGGACGGCTTTGCAAATTTGCCTAGCCTTAGTGGTTGATCCGGGAATTTGAACAATCATTACATGCTTTAGTTTGGTTGGTTGAATCTTACTAGTGCATGCAAATTCTTCGGTGACAAATGAATGCGATGCACCAGGGTAAAACAACACTCTTGCAAGTACTGAATTAACAGAAAACATACCCAGCACGACGTCTGGCGCTTCCTGAGCTTCTTCAGCATGCATGAGAAAAAGACGGCCATTGCGGTTGATTGAATTCCCTGGGGCAAATCTTCTTCCTGGCTGAACACGACGCTGCTGCTGAGCTGGGGCATTGGCATTGGGGGAGGTAGCATTCTTCTTGTTGGGGCACTCGTTGGAATAGTGGCCTTTATTTCCACAGTCATAACAAGTCACTTGCGACTTGTCCTTGGCTGCGACAGGCACAACATTGCTGCCAGTCCTAGGGGCAGTGTTGCTGTTGGCGGTAGCATTGTTGTTGTTGAACTTGGGTGGGGCACGGTTGAAATTGGTAGAGTTGCCGGGGTTGTTGTGATTTCCTCCGGGTCTAGGGTTTCCACGATTGGGATAGGTCGGACGGTTCATCGGGGGTCTGTTGGTTCTTGGGGAAAATCCTGAAGATGGGTTGGGGCGATACTTTGGGGTCTGATGGGTTCCTGGTTGATGCATCATGCTACGCTTGCGGTTCTTATTGGCTTGGTGATATTTCCTTCCATCTGGATAGCTGAGTCCACAAGGGCTTCAATATCAGCAAAGGGGATATTGACTAACACTGTCTGCATTTTGTCATGCAGACCATTCAGGAATCTTTCTTTCTTCTTGGCTTCCGTGTCGATCTCATCCGGGGCATACCTAGCTAATGACAAAAATTTGTCACGGTATTCCACTACAGTCATCCTTCCCTGCTTCAGCTCTCTGAACTCGTCTCTCATTCTCTTGATCAAACCTGGTGGCACATGGGTTATGCTAAACTTGACCTTGAATTCCTCCCAGGTCATCATCTGGCCTCCGGTCATTGCGCGAACATTGTTCCACCATGCCCTGGCATCTCCGGCTAGATAGTGGGTGGCGAACAGAACTTTCTCGTTGGCTTCCACTCCGGCGACTTCTAGGTTATTTTCCATGGTTTGCAGCCAATCATCGGCGTCTAGGGGCTCTTCGGACTTAGTGAAAATAGGTGGGTTGGTATTCTGGAAATTCTTGAGCTTAGATCCATGGTTGTCCTGATTTACGTGGCCTTGGTTGTTGTGGGAAAGCTGGGCTATCTGTTGCAGGGTGGCTAGGTTGGCTTGACGTTCCGCTCTTTCAGCTTCACGGTCAGAAGTCAACATTTGCAGAATCTGCAACATCAGGTCCGGTGATGAACCACTTCCTCCACGTGGCATCTGAAGATTGAGATAGATCATGAGAAAAGAGGGAAATTTCTAAAGTTTTGGGTCTTTGTAAAAAAATTAAAGTTTGACTCAGATTTTCTAGCAACTTTCTTTTTCATTCATTCATTCATTCATTCATTCATTGCACTCAGTACAACACACACCACAACAAAGAAAAACAGATGGTTTTAAGAACCATTCTGAGAACTACGATACAGTGGGACCGAATACTACTCACTACGCTAGTGCTCAAGTGCTACTACTCCTCGAAATCTGTGGCCTCATCCTCCTCATCATCATCGATGAAGGCGAAATCATCCTCATCGGTGAAGAAGTCCATAGTCTTATCCTCCAGAAAATCACCGTCAGCGCTGAGATAGGAGTAGGGGTCTCCACGAAGATCCTCTTCGGCATTATCCCTTTCCTCCAACTGCATGTCTCTCTCGTGGATGGTCTCCTCCAAAGATGAGATGCGGTGGCAAAGACGGGCAATGATGCGCTCCTTCTTGTCGAGCTAACGGCGGCGAGACTTGCGATCCTTTGCTAGCATGGCGATGGTTTGGTCCTTCGTCTTGATGATGGCAGACTTGTGGTTGGAGTAGTCACGGCAGTTATCCAACTCTTGCTGACGATCGTACATCATGAAGCTAAGGTGGTCCAATTGAGTCTTTAGCTCGGGGTGGTATGGGGCTTCCAGGGGTTGTCCATTAGCATCACGCCTTGGGCAAAACTCAAAGCGAGTTCCCTTGATCTGATTGATGCTCTGCCCACACAGACGGGAAAGAGCTTCCTGCATGGCCCTGGCAAGTCCATCGAGCCAGTTGTTCTCTCTTAAGGTAAACTGAATTCCCTCAGCAGTGGGAGGTTCAATCTTTTCTCTGTGACTTGCAACAATTAGCCACTGCAGATCTTCTCCACCTTGATCATTGAGCTGAGCTCCGAAGAACTCGGGGTGCGGACGCTCCAGAAGTTCCGAAAGATGGTCCAAATCCCTCTCAAAGATAAGGTCTCCTCCATTCCCCAACTGATAAAACTTGCTGTACTTCACGTCCATCTATAAGAATAGAGGATGGGTAGGTTAGCAGAGTGATCAAGTGTGTCAAAATTTTAGGTATTTTGCAAAAGTTTTTGTAGGAACATGAATTTTCATGAAAGAATCAAAGGGATAAGAATGAGAATAAATTTTTGTAAATATTGGTTTTCTTTGGTTTTGAAACTAAGTTTTTGATTCAAACGTCCAGTCTAACTAGGGTCTCCTATGGTCAGGATGGCTCTGATACCAACTTGTCAACACCCGGATTTTTAATCCCAGATGCCTGTTATGCCATACATCCCAATCCTAGGATTACCATTTTTGCGAGACATAACAGAATTGGATACCATAGTACATCATCCATTACAAACCATTCATAATGTCTTACACAAATAGGGATCTCATTGATTTCGTTCTTAATACAACTTCAGGCAGCGGAATACGTAATAATAACGGTAGTGTAGGCGAAGCTCCATCTTCGGGGTCACAGGCAATGCTGACGATGGGAGATGATCCTAGTTGTCGTAACCTTCCTAGGGTCCATCCTCCAGGTACTCCTCTTCATAGTCTGGCCATGGGAATAGCCAGGGACAAAGCCATGAGTACTCTTTAAGTACTCGCAAACTAGTACTAACAGGTAAAGGGGTTTTTGGATAATAGGACACTAGGCTCTAGGTTTTTTTTGCAAAAGCCAGATTTATCTCTACGAAGTTCCAAAGCTAGTCACAATTTTATAACTCCTAAGTGGGATCTTGTAACTCATGTCACAATCCTTTTGTGGTCAATTCAAAGTCTCAATTCATTTCACAGTTCATTTTGAAAAGTCTGATGGGGGAACAGTATGGCCACTCCAACTGTCCATAACCGCGAACGCGGCTATTCGAATAGTTTGACACTCTGCAGAGATTGTACACTTTCACCACAACATTCGATACACCCGTTAGGAACAAATCCTGAATTCACATACTCAGTATGCGGATAATCAATCCTAACCTTTCAATTACACGCCCTAGTATAAGCACCTCTCATGTGAGTTTGGCCTCCCAACCATGACCAACTGTCATCTTGGGTACTGCACAGGTGGACAATCTTCACAAGGTAGCCTCAGCTCAGACCTTGGCCGTGAGGGAACTAATACTAAGGTATATAAGTTTCCAGTCAAGCCTTACCCAATCTTCGGGTATTGTGGTTGTACGATAAAATTAGAATGGTATCGCATCCAGACAACCATCGGTTTTATAAAGGGCTAAGGCTCATGCCTCATCATTTTCATCACCAAAATCGTCAAGTGTTCGGAAACACATGTCCAAAACATTTCAATAGAATGATCCATCATTCCAAGGTTTTCGTAACCATTTTTCCACCAAGTATTCCCATCTAAAGTTGATAAAGTTTTATGCTTAGCACTAGCATCTACAAGTGGGGGTAATTACTAATGATGGGTGGTAAACTAGTGAAGTTTTAACTAAGTACAACCTTATGTCTTAGGCTGATATCAAGGTTTCTAACTTAGGCCTAAATTTATGCTCTTTATGCAACCTTCAAGTATCCTTCTAGTATCTACCATTTATTCCAGTAAACTCTAAGTAAGAGCTTTGATAAAGAAATAAAGTAATAAACTTGCAAATAAAACTAGGATTGGTTTATCAAGTGGTTATGATCATATATGCTTTAAGGCATATAGTGGCATGGTAGCAAGAAAGTAGTAGCTTGCATAGGTCAACTTGATTAGTAAGGCTTGCAAGTATTGGCTTGCATAGGTATAGTATCAGCTTGCTAAATTGCAAGTGTTAGCTTGCAAGGTTAATAGCTTGCCTTGAGCAGAGCTGTGGTTGAAGTTCTCCTTGGCTTCTTCTTCGTAGAATCCTCCTTCCTCCTCGTATCCTTGGTCGGTACTAGCGTCTATGAATAAATATGAGGTACACAATCACCAAATAATACTTAACTACTTGCAATCATCACACAAAAGGGTCCTATAGATGATCTAGCATCATCTCCAACATTACAAGGTTAAGGCTTGGTTTAATTCTTTTTATTTTTAGAAAAGTAATTTCTACTCATTGAAAAACTACTTAAGATTTAATATTCTCCAAACCAAACATGGGATCATGTTGACACATGTCATCACCACATATTTTAGTCCATGGGAATATGATTTAAAGTGGTGTCACAATTTAATAAGGTTTTACTCTTTTATTTTAATTGAATAATGTGTCTAGAAATGCCTATGTAGCATTCTTTTATTACTTGAACATTATTTCTTTAAGTAAACCTATATATTTTTATATATTCTGAAAGGTATGGTTAAATGTGATTTTTGAGAGTTGGAATCAACTCAAAATCTATTATGGTTTAAATTTGAAAAATGTTTGAATGCAGAAAAGCTTCTGCCTTGTTATTTTTACCAGGGGTGATCTATAGATCCAAATGACTTGAATCCAACGGGCTTGGATTCAGCATTCCCAGACCTTTCTAACAAAATTAGTTTCATTAAATTTGGTGCACTGAATCGATCTAGGTTGCTTTTTGAAACTGGGTACAGAAGTGTGTTTGAAATAAAATGGAAAAGGTTTAATTAAAATAACTGGGCTGCGCGGGAAAAAGTAACGGGCCGACCTGCTAAGCGTAGTGCCTCCGCGGGCTACTTAAGTGGCTGTCCCCACACGTCAGTGAGACAGGGGAGTCCGAAGCGGTATGTGACGATGTGGGTCGTTCGATCTGATTCTAATCCAACGGCTGGGAGTCATCATCGACGTTGGGCAACGCCGGCGAGACAGAAACCTAGCGCGGCCAGTGGGTTTTGCTGGGGGATCACCGGGGTGCAGGCGAGGGTCGGCGAGGCGGGCGAACGACAAAGTCGACGACGGCGAACTCAAGGGTGGTCGCGGCAGCTCCTGGGGTGGACGAAATCAATGGCCCCCTTCTTCTCCAGAGGCGGCGGGCTTTGGTAAAATTCCGGCGATGCGCTGCTCGCCTTGCTCCGGGACTGAGGTGGGGTGGTTCTGGGTGAGAGAGGAGAGGAATGGTGTGAAGAATTCGAGCGGGGGAGTCCTATATTTATAGTCTCAATGGTGAGACCGAACGGCATGGGCGGGCGACGGTGGCGACATGGCTACGGGCTGCTAGAGGCATGGCCGGAGGTGGCGATCGCTTGGTGGTCTCTGGCGATGCTCTACGGCTTTAATGTGCTTGTAGGGGCAGTGCGGTTTGGTCTGGAACACGCGACCTCTGTGCGGCAGAGGCGGCGTCTTCGACGGCGAGCGGTGGCTGTGCGTCACCGGGCGGCGAACGAGGATGTCTGGCGGTCCCCTGGGTCGGGGGCGACCGTGTATGCACGCGGCGAGGGCGGCGCGCGGTCTGTGGGCTTCGGTCGAGGGTGGCACTCTGGCGCACGCTCGGCACGGTTGGCAGAGGCATGGGCGCGGCGTTCCTGGGTGCTCCGGTCGGTGTCTTCGAGGCAGGGCTGGTCGAGAGGGGGCGGTGAGGCATGGGTGATCTCCCAGACAAGGTTGGCATGGCTAGTTTCTTTCCTAGCTTGCTGTCTACACTAGGGTGGCAAGGGTGGCTTCAGCTGTTCACCATTGATGGTTTTGGCAAGCTCACAGTGGTTCTAGTGCTTAGTTAATCTTGCTAGATGATCTACTGAGATGGTTGTGAGCTAGATAGGGAACCAGTTAGGCTCAAAACACTGCACACTATAGTGTTTTGATTTTGTTTTGATTTGTGTCTGCCAAGTGTTTGATGAAATGGCCGCATGAATTCAAGTTTTGAATTTTGAAAAGATTTTTGGTGGGTGTGCTAGATTGGTGTTGGCGAGTCTGCATATGCTTGGGTTTTGAAAGTTGAGCTTGTTTGAGTGGTTTTTGAAAAAGTGGGATCTTCCCATATGATAAGGATTAAATTTTGAATTGTCATTTAAACTATGCATTTGAAAGTTTCTGGATGATCACAAAGTGGGCCTTGATACCTTGTTATGAGTAGATTCAAGGGGTGCAAAGATCCAGAGAAGTTTCTGTTAGGTTCTGAAAGTTTGAGACAGCCAAAGTAGGCATGGGAGTTAAATTGGTCAAAATGACCATTCCCTTATTTTATTTGTTTTGATTTACTTGTCTTTAGGAAAAGTTTGGGAAATGTTTAGATGATGTTTATTTCACCTAAGCATCCATTTACAAGCAATGGAACACATAAACAAGGTGGTTCAAAAGAATTCAAAATGACATGCATACACATATGCATGCTTTCAAAATTTTATTTAGAAAAGTTTTTGTTAACCCTAATTTTGATGCTTAGAGTTTGATGATCTAAGTTTAGTATTTTTGGGATGTTACACGGTCCAGAGCAGATGACCAAGGTCTGGCGGCGCTGGCGACTGACGCGCGGCGGCGGCGCTCTGCTCGTGGTGTTCCGGCGATTACAGGAAGCGAGGGAGAGGGGAAGAGGCTTACAGGGTTCACCGTGGCGAGGGGATTCTCGAGGAGGTCATCGTTGGTCGAAGGGTGCTCGGACGTGACGACAATTTCTCGCCGGAGTGGCTGCTGGCAACGGGCGAGCTCTGGCGTCGTCTATGACGAGGCTACAAGGCACGCTAGGACACGAAAATAGTGGCGTTATATGCACACAGGAGAGGAGAGTACATGAGCATCAACGAGAGGGAAAGGCGCAATCAGAGACTACCAGTAGGGGTCGCCGGAGTTGTAGCAGACCGCGGCGGTGCTCTGTTCGTCGTTGTTGCCGACACTCTGGGGAATGCGCGGGCGAGCTAGGGTTGTTGGAAGATGCGCCTGGTTCTGGTGAGCATGCTCGTGCAGTTTAGGGGACCGGGGAGGGTCTGGTTTGCCCGGAATTTGCATTGAGGCTCGCCGGAGCAGAGATGGTTGCGAGTAGAAATTGCAGTAGCCTGGTGGCTCCGGTGGTGTGAGGTCTGAGGGCAAAGAAGGAGGGGACATGGGCGCTTAAGATAGCAAGGTCGCTGGCGAGATTAACGTCGCCATCAACGCGAATTTACGCAGATTTAACCACGGGAGAAACAGCAGCGAGGTTAGGGGCGAGGTCAGCGGGGGTTGAAGACGATGGTGAGCTGGCGCTGACTTGGCGTGGGACCTGGGTGTCAGCGAGTGAGGGGGGTATGTCTGCGGGTGAGAAAAATGGTTCGCGAGAAAGAGAGATGCCGGGTGGGCTGGTGTTGGGCCTAGTTGGGCCGGGGTCTAGGGTAGGTTTACTGGGCTGGGTCTATTTCATTTTTTTCTTTATGTTTGCATTTCCTTTTTCTTTTCTAATTTTTCCGTTTTGAATTCATACCTCATTTGAATTCAGATTTATTTTCAAATCTTTTTCCCAACTTTTAGTATGTTTTAATACTGTTTAAAATGTCCATTTTAGAATAAATAATTTTATTCTTTTATGGTTTATTATTTATTAAATAGACACTTGCCTTTATTTAAATAAGATTTTAATATGTTTTCAATCCAGAATATTTCATTCAAATGAATTGTTTAAATCCAATTGTTTCTCAAACCTTTTCAGTAGGTTTTAATATTGTGATCAAATATTCCACTTGAATTATCTCATATAGTTTCTTATGATTTAATATTTATTTTTAATTGGGACTTTTGCCTTATTTAAATGAATTTGAATATGGTTCCAAACCATATAATTTTATTTAATTATTCTTTTATTCGTTTTAAGTTTATTATATAACTTTTAAACCACTTTGGCAATTTCCAATATTTTTCCCATGATTTAATTAATCATTTATATTAGGGATTTTTGTCTTCATTCAAATAGAATTGTATTTGGTTAAAGTCCATATAATTTTAATTGAATAATCTTTATCCCTTTATTTTGGATTATTTTTATTCCATTTGCTTATGGATTTAATTCAAGTTTTAAATTGTCTTCTAAATAATTTTCTTGGGATTTATTATTTAGTTTAGGCTATTTGTCTTTATTTAAATAAAATTAGATATTGCTCAATACTTATGATTTTATTTAAATAATATTTTAATCCTTTTTATTTCTATAACTTCCATTTGTTTATGGATTTGGCCAAGATTTAATTTGGCTTTTAAATATTCCTTATTTATTTATTTCTTTCTTTTTCTTATAAAATCCATATCTTTTTATTTATAGATCCAAAATTGGTGATTCGAATTTGTATAATTTTATTTAATATTTGTTTATATTTTTAAAATCCTTTTAGGATTACTTTTCTCAAGATTTGGTATGGATTTTAGATAGGAGCTTTATTAGCTTTGGAAATTATTTCCTTTAACCTTATTAAATTCATAAGTTCCTATCCATGGCTCCAAATTGAATGAAACCAATTTCTATGGTTTTATGATATTTCTATTTATCATTTTTGATCATTTATAAATGTTTGTTGACAAATTTTTATATGCATAAAATCCATAGTCTTAGAGAGAGATCTTAGAAATGATTTTCTTCCAATAGGGTTTTAGGGTTTTGGTTTAAATTTTCCAAGTGTTTAAATTTCAAGATACATTCATCGATGAATGCATTTCACTTGATTGAAATTTTGTTGGGTTCCCTTTTATTCAAATTTTGTTCAAGTAGGGTTTTGATGTTTCCATTTAGAAAAAAAAATTTCTTTTCACCCTAATTTTTAACAATTATTTCTTTTGTTTATTTATTTTTTCTCATTTCAAAATTTGGAAAAATTTGGGATGTGACACTTGAGAGGGATACCTTTGACCACTTCCTACCTGAGTTCGATAAACCTTGGGTAATCCACTTAAGGGAAACTTGCTGCTGTTCTACAAATCTCTGCACTTGGAGGCCCAACAACTGTCTACAAGTATAGAAATCCATAGACATCGCTACCTCCCCCCGAAGCTCCCACTCTCCCTTCTGCTCTCCTTCGCCCTGGGACAGAGACCTTTGAGCTTGAACTGCTTCAAGGTAGGAGGAGGCCGTGTGCCCTCCATACTTCCTCTCTTCCTCTTGTTTTTTCTCTGTCGTGACCCCCTGCTCCATCCGCATCTAACCCTCCTACTCTTTTGATATGCGTGCGCCCCTGGGAGGTGCTCCAACGAGCCACCGAGGATGCACCGCCGTCATCCTCATGCGAGGCCTCTCCCGAGGCTGCACCCACCTGCGCCGCCCATCTCTGAGTTCCCCTCCAAGCACCGCGTCCACCACGACCGTCCCTGGCACCTCCCCACCCTCTGGTGAGCCTCCCCCGCCCTCTCTCTCTACCCCAGCTAGGCTTTTTGCCCCACGCGGGCAGTGCTGGGGAGAAGACGACCTCTAGCCGCGGACCCTGCGAGCCTTCCCCGCTGGCTAGGCCGGATCGTCCTCTGTGCGACCCAACTTGCCTCTAGATCTGGCCCGCGAATCCCGTGTCCTTTTTCTTTTTCCATCTTTACAGATCGAGAAAATATCCAGTTAATTAAATTCAAATTGAAAATGGTAAATATGTCCATATGGCCAGATCTTATTTTATACATGTTTCTTAGGGTTTTACCTAACATGTAGAGGCATTGGTTATCCCTTTTGATGCTTAGAATAAATATGATAAATCAAATACCTAGATGTACCCTTTTATCTATTAAATTATTTTTGTGAGTCTCACAACCCCAAATGAGGTAAAACATGTTTGTACAGAAAGGTATAAGTGAGGCCTTTTATGTGACCCTAGCCCCATACTCATTTTCTTCCTAAAATACCCTTGATAAAAATAACAAAAACAACCCCTTTTTGACTTTACAAAATTTCCTAGGTAAATCCAAAAATTGTTTTGACCTAATTCCAACTCCCTGCCCACATAAATAGCAACATCTTTCAAACCCCAGTAGTTCATAATTTTATAAGCCCATGTTGAATTATG
This sequence comes from Avena sativa, assembly GCA_916181665.1. Taxonomy (NCBI): domain Eukaryota; kingdom Viridiplantae; phylum Streptophyta; class Magnoliopsida; order Poales; family Poaceae; genus Avena; species Avena sativa. The sequence continues at coordinate 34,048,214 of OV702284.1, forward strand.
GTTAATTAAACTGTTCCGTGCATGGTTTATTCACCAATAAATTCACCAAGATATTTCTGTGAACCCAAATTCCAATTTCTACAGAAAGGTAATCCAAATACCTAACATGTGTCCTTGGAATCACATCGAAAGCTTTTGTATTTTAAATCTGGTGAAAAAGACAAATAACATCTAGTACTTCCTTTGGGATTTTCCTGAAGGCATTTTGGTAATTATTTTGAGGTGATTCCAACTCTCAGTGAATCAGTCCATCAAATACTATCTAATAACCCAGGGAAATAATTTTTGGAACTCCAGAACAATTCTTGTAAATTATTTCCTAAAACTAGAGTTTTATTAACTATAAAAATCACTATAAATCAATGGTAATTGATAAAATAATGAAACCACTTTTGCTGGTTTCATTTTATCAATATCTATCTGATGATATCATTTTTATATAATGGTATCATACATAAAATGTCCTTGGCAAAAAAAGCCCTCTCTTAGGAGTTCCTAGACTATAAATCCAAAGAGATTTCTATTTTCGTGCCCCTAGTTCGTTAGTTGTACTCACTTTCCCCAGCCTCTTAGTTTTTCCTTACTTTTTTGTAGCTCCTATTATGGAACTCTCGCACGGTCTGAAACTCGCTCTCCGTCAGCCTTGCAGTTAGAAGCTGACAAGTGGGGCCACATTCAGTCGGGTATCGTAGTGGACCCTCGCCATTACCTGCTGACAAGTGGGGCCGCGTTTAGTTGGTTCCCGTAGTGGACACCTCTCTCTACTTATCCAGATCAGCATGGGACCCACATCTTATCTACGTCAGTGTCGGACCCACATCTTATCCACGTGAGCCAGCCCTGTGCCCGCGCCCATGCCGTTGCCTCCCCTTTCTTCTTATTCTTCTTCTCCGACGACAGTGGCCCTTCTCTAGCGACGGTGACCCTTTGTCGAGCTTCACTTTGGCCTCCCGTTCGTCCTGGCCGCAGTATGGTGTTGTCTTATTGACCTGTACAAAGGATGACAATGTCAACCGTGTGCAAAGAAGGTTAGATCTCGCACCAAAATGCACCAAAATCTCGCACCAAAATGGCAACCAGGGCGCTTGCTGTGGAGAATGCGGCCAGTGAGCCGTTCCGATGATTTAATTGGTTTATCGAGTTAATGTCTCGGCTGCAATCAAGTGAAAGATTGTTTATAATAAAAAATTAGGGACATGGATGTATAATAAATAAGAAAATGGTACAACTCTTGAACACTTTAAAATTAAAAAAATTATACAACTCTTAATGTACAAAAGTGTTTATAAATAACACAACTCTTGAACACTTTCAGATTAAAAAAATGAATACTTGACACAACTCTTGAACACTTTCAAATTAAAAAAAATTATACAACTCTTAATGTAAAAGAGTGTTTATAATTGACACAACTCTTCAACACTTTGAAATTAAAAAAATCATACAACTCTTAATGTAAAAGAATAATTGACACAACTATTGAACACTTTCAAATTTAAAAAAATCATACAACTCTTAATGTAAAAGAGTGTTTATAATTGATACAACTCTTGAACACTTTCAAATTGAAAAAAATATATAACTCTTAATGTAAAAGAGTGTTTATAATTGACAATACTCTTGAACACTTTCAAATTAAAACAATATACAACTCTTAATGTAAAAGAGTGTTTATAATTGACAGTACTCTTGAACACTTTCAAATTAAAAAAAATCATACAACTCTTAATGTAAAAGAGTGTTTATAATTGACACAACTCTTGAACACTTTCAAATTGAAAAAATATACAACTCTTAATGTAAAAGAGTGTTTATAATTGACACTACTCTTGAACACTTTCAAATTAAAACAATATACAACTCTTAATGTAAAAGAGTGTTTATAATTGAAACTACTCTTGAACACTTTCAAATTAAAAAAATCATACAACTCTTAATGTAAAAGAGTGTTTATAATTGACACAACTCTTGAACACTTTCAAATTGAAAAATTATTCAACTCTTAATGTAAAAGGGTGTTTACCATTTTTATAGTGTGAAAATTGATCCCTAAACTTGCGTATACAAAAATTATAAACCTTTGAACACTGTGAAATCGCACTTAATACGTGATAATGTGCTAAGAAAATCTTGAGTGATACAGGGTGGAAAACACTATGAAATCGCACTTAGGACATGGAGTGAAATATAATGCAGAAATTATAAACCTTTGAACACTTTCCCTTCAAATTATATTCAAAATCATTTATTTATGGAGTTAAAGCATTGGTGGCAAACTCGTTATTTTCCATGGATAGAGGGTGCCCCCGACAGATACAGGGGTTATCTTGTCTGCTATATCACTAAGGATCAATCAGAGGATCAACGGTTGGTGGGTACGATCCGCGTGACAACTATCTCGACCAATCAGAGCGTCGCAGCCAAGATGGGCGCATGTGTGAGAGTTTGTCACTAAGAGGGAGGGGAAAACTGAGTATAACTTAAAATCCAAGGGCAAAACTGAGTATAACTTTAAACCAATGGCAAAACTACCAAGGGGGTTCAAATAGAAAACAAAAAGATAATTAAAAAATGGAAAATGCTTCTTTTATATAGTAAAATACATATTGGCATACATCAAACTATTTGCAATTCAAATATATATCAGTTTGATAATTATTGCCTCATTCAGACAAATTATGTTTTGGGGAGGGATGTTTTGGGGAGAGCCTTGAGTAGAATGTCGTGAAACTTTATAGATAGTAGGTGATTTGAGAAGTGGTGATTTAGGTTAAAACTTGATTTATATATATTTCTTATGGTGGAAGGTCACATAATAAGACTCCTTGGGTAGATGCCACTATGTTTTGATCTTTTTTGAATTTGATGTGCATAAAATGACTCAATTAGCTAGCTAAAACCCATTCGTTGACTATCTGTTGACCAGCCACCGGAGGGTAAAAGTGAGTATATTGCACACAGCAGTGTTAGTACCGGAGGGAAAAACTGAGTACAACCAAACTGCCAGTGCTACACTCGAGGGTATAACTGAGCACAACTAAGTGGCCAAGATTATACACGAGGGGGAAAATGTGACACACGGTATGCGTGTCACGGTCCACGGGGCGGTAGCGGACGCGTGTGGCCATGCACGGTGCAGTAGCGCACGCGGTTATGTGGTGCATGGTGGTGCAACGAAACGTCTCCTCCCTTCACCTTTATAGAGGCCTCCTCACTCTCACTCATCACTCACTCGGTCATTCACTCACGCAACCATATCCACTGTCCCATCACCTTCTACAAACCCCCAAGAAAACCCCAACCACGCTGGCGATGGAGAAGAACGACACGGCATTCATCATCTCCTCCAAGGCGGCCGACGAGGAGGCCCTCGTCCCCATATAGGCCCCTTCGAGGCATTGAAGGCAGCCATCATCCCCTTCTAGACCCCCGTCCCTGCTTCCGCTGTAGCCGCCAATGAGGAGGGCCCCGTCCCTATACAGGGCCTCGCCGTTCTCCTGCAGATCCCGTACGGCTGGGACCCCTATGGGGACAACAGTTACATCCGGCTAGAGAACCCCTTCGACACCATCTTAGTCGACCCATGGTCGGAGGTAACTTGGGTTTTCTCCCCTTCCTTTGTTCTTCCCACATTCCCATTGTAGGATGCTAGATTGTGTGTTATTAGGGCTCGGCAATTCGTATTTGCAATCGTTGGATGCTAGGTATTTTCAATCCTCTTGTGTTAGATCTCGTATTTCGATGAATGTCCCTAGTTGGGATCAGTACTAGCACCGATCTATAGTTGGGATCCGTACTACCACCGATCTGTAGTTGGGATCAGTACTAGCACCAATCTGTAGTTGGGATCAATATTCGATTTGGTTTGAGATTTGGGGATTGGGGAATAATCAGGGGATCTCAATTTATTAATTTATGCAAGTAATCAATCCCGATAATCATGGTATCTCAATAATGTCCTTATTGCACGCTACTCTTTTTTGTAATATGTGGATAGTAGCCCACGTCTGCAGCGACGACAAGTCCACGGACACCAAAACTCGTCCGGTGCTGAGGAAGCTAAAGTCTGGCCAGTTCAACGTCTACATGTGCCCCTTCTGCACTAGGAGCCTCGCCACCTACTTCAACTCCCTCGTGATGCATGCCAAGGACATGAAGACCTGTGGCCTGTCAAAGAACGTCAACGCCTTCAGAGCCCAACACAAGGCGCTCGGTTTTCACCTCCGCAACCTCCAGAAGGTGGCCATCGAGGAGGGTCGCATGCCCCCGATCAAGCCCAAGGCGCCCAAGGTCAATGGACTGGGCAGCAAGAAGTGGAGGAAGCACTAGAGGGAGGAGGCGGAGGCCCTACTAGTGGAGGCCGCGGTTCTGAAAAGACCGTGGCTTCTATGTGAAATGCCAATCCCTGGATCGGTTCATTGGCCCACAATAGAATGAGATGAATAACATAGCAAAATATCCGTGTATCATAAATAACGATGATCCAGAGTACCATTATTACAATAAAAGCTTAGCTCAAGGCTAGCTCAAATTATTCAGGTAGCAACATAAATAAAGTAAATCCTCCATTCTTCAAATTGCCCACAAGTGAACAAGTGCCGAGTGGAGTACCATGGCCTATATCGATTACTCAGAATCGGAATAACCTGCAACATGAAACGTAGCAACCCCGAAGGGTCAATACATGGAATGTATGGCAAGTAGAGCTAGTAAAGGAGACAATAGTGCTAACATCTACATGCATATTTGGCAATTGGAGCTGTGTATGGCTTGCATTTGCAAATACATTTGTCCTACTTTCATAAACAGTTTTTTGATTTTCTTTGAAAAGCTCCCAATTAAGTTAACCCAACAATATTAAAACAATTATGATATTAGAATGAGCGAGAAACATGTCATGGAATCAATATCAAGCAACTCAGATGTCCATAACCGGGGACACGGCTAATCGATTAGATTATACACCCTGTAGGGGTTAGTACACTTTACCCATGTGACTTGGCCAGCCCAACTCGTACCATCACTCTCATTTCGGGTGATGATAGGGAGAAGTCCAAGAAGAGACTGTTCGGAAAGTAGCACCCCAATCCCGACGCGCACCGGTCCAACCTACCAAAATTATACATCTCTGGATACGCGGGTTCGGGTTACCACAACCTACTAAGTCCAACCAACCGCCCATTTCATTATTGGCACATGGTTGTACACGTAAGCTACCAAATAAAGAAGCCAATCAATTTCTCTCGATACCTGGGTGCCTTTCCGCAATGAAACCACCAAAAATTATCAATACCATCACACCCAGGAGATTCATTGATTAAGTTGTTTTAGTTTTCACAAACCAATACTTTTAGAAACAAGTCTCAATGATGTAACCCAGCCCTCGTTCAACATAGCATGGCTAAGAACATCTACCAACGGTGGTTCATCTACAAGGAAAGCCCTACCACATAATAGGACATAGCATAGCGATAATATCATCCTACACATGCATCTACAAAATACACGACAATGCATTAAAAATAGTAGGACGATATCATGAACAAAGTAGCATCTACTTGCCTTGGTTGTAGCGGTCGGAAGAACAATCCACACACGAACAAGCGTTGCACTCGTCACAATCTACATGATACAATTGCAATCATAAACAAACAATCCACAAGCATATGCAACAAATATGATGCATGAAGGTATGCAAGGCAAGAGAATTGGTGCTACAGCTGCACCACATAATCCTATTCAATAATACTACTGATTGCATGCATGGAAAATAGTTTTAGCGCAAGGAAAACTATTACGCAAAAGTATTGCTCAAAACTAGAGCTAGAACTCAAATAATTCACTACCGGTAGTATACTATTTGTAAAATCTTGGGAAAATTCTACAGTATAGGCATTGCTATTTAGAAACAGTACCAACTGGAATTACTCAAAAAGGAATTATAAAACTCCCCGAGTAATTAAAACACTGCAGAAAGCCACTACACAGTTTCTGCAGAAGTTTTTACTGTAATCCTATCTTTTTAATTAACGGTGAGATTCACCTCGTTCCACTGAATCCAGGGACATATCATACGCAATTTTTGGAGCTACAGATCTTTTTCTACGAATTAATTACCCCAAAAAGGCCATTAACTCATTTGATTAAACTGTACTAAATCTTGCTGCAAAAGTCTGAACCAAAGGTACAGCAAGATTCTACACGACTTACTGAACCTACGCATATTTTATTTGCAATTTTTGGCCCAGCGGTTTAATTTCTACGCAATTTACAAGTTTCTACCGAAATCTGTCAACTAAATCGATTAAAGTAATTACCCAGTCAACTGTGTCTGTTGACTGGTCAACGAGGCTGCTGACTGGGCGTCTGACTAGTCAACGCCTGGGGCTGACCGGTCAACGACCGACCTGGACCGTTGATCTAAGATCTAATGGTGGCTGCAGACTCACCGAAAACAACGGCGGCGATCTCGGGACGGTGGCGGCGATCGGTTCCGGCGACGACGGTTACCTGCACGAGAGGGAGACGGTCAGCGCGCGGGTCAAGGCGGTCACGCAACGGCGGCGCGGGACGGTGGCACGGCGCGTGAGGCGTGCGTGCATGCGGGCGAGCGCGAGCGGCTGCGCGCGGGCGAGTGCGGCGCCCGGCAGCGGGCACGCGGGGCGAGCGGCGGCGGCGACCAGGCGCGCAGGCGGGCGCGGCGCGCAGGCGGGCGCGGAACGGAGCAGCAGCAGCGCGGCGCGGCGGGCGAGCGCTGCGAGCGGCGGCGGGGCAGGCGGGCGAGGCGCGGCGCGCTGGCGGCGGAGCGCGCGGGGCGGGCGAGCTGCGGGTGGCGGTGACGAACCTGGGGCGGCGGCGGCTCGGCACGAGGATCGTGGCGGCGGCGGCGGTTCCTGGAGAGGCGGCGGGGTGCGGCGATCGAGGCGGGTGCAGGCGCGATCTACGAGGCTGGGGCGGCAGGTGGGGTCCCTTAAGTGGGGCCTTCGCGTGGGGTCCTACGCGGATACGGCGCGCAGTTGGAGGCAAAAACGGCGAAAAATCGGCCCGATTTTCTTTCTTTTTAAAGAAACGGCCGTAACTTTTCCGTACGGGCTCCGATTCGGGTGATTCTTGCTCCTACGGTTTTGTAAAATCGAGGGGAACAATCTAGGGTCAAGGGTTGGGTGAAACCACTAGGCTACAGGGGAGGACTACACTAGTCCTACTAATGCCTCCCGCAGGAGTCTCGTAGTAAAATAGAATAGGATTTTGAAAATAGCGTTCCGCCGATTCTTTTCAATCGATGGTTTTGCATGGAAGATTATGATGCAATGATATGTATGATATGCATAACCAAATCTAAAATTTGGGATGTGACAAGGGGCCACTAATCTTGTGCTGATGCTGATGCTGATGTTGTAAAGCAACTTCTTTTGTTTTGTTGTCTGTGTTGAACTTGTAAGCTGCTACTGCTGAGCAGCCTAATTATCGAACCTGGTTTAAGTATCGTACTATATAATCCTTTATTAGCTCGTTTATCTATATCTGCTCTATTTATCTACATATTTATGGTGCTAGTTAGATTTGCTGCTAGAGTGGGAAAATGCAAGGGCCAAAAGGAACCATGAATGAAGAGATAAGACGCTCTAGATTCGCTGCCTTTTTGGGAAAAAATAACAACTATTAGCGACATAAAGGGGAAAAGGCGCTCTTAAAAAGACTAATCATAAAAATAACAAAAAATAAATCATCCAATTTAGGCGACAGGGCGCACGTAACTACCATACACGGCCTACATGGTCCCACACCACATCCCCCAAAATGCGTTCCCAATAAGTGAGCCCCACGATCTCCAACATGGGGGGGTCCTACTACGGGACCCGACTAAACATGGTCCCACCTATCAGCACGTAACAGGGGTCCTACTTGTCAGCATATAATGGTGAGGGTCCACTATGGGAACCACCTGAATGCGGCCCCACTTGTGAGCACGTAACGGCGAGGGTCCACTAACGGGACCCGACGGAGAGCAAGTTTGAGACTGATGTGAGAGTTTCGGACAAGGAACTAGAAAAAAGTGAGGAAAAACTAAGCGGCTTGGGAAAAGTGAGTACAGCTAACGAACCAAGGGCACGAAAATAGAATTCCCAAATCCAAAAGGGATCTTTTTCCAATGCCTCCCTATCTTCTACCAATCCAATCAAATCAATCACCCAGCCCCCTACTGACGTATATCATGTGTTTATCCTTTGATTGTTGTATGGTTTTATACTTGTATGCATTGTATTGATTGTGGTGTTGTTTGCTTGATAACGGTGATAGTTGCGATTGTGATGCCGAGAAGAAGGAAGCATCAGGTTAATATTATTATTATTATTATTGGTATTCTTGGTTATCCAAAGCAGAAGTCTAGGTACATCTCCCTTGTCATAGGCAAGCCACCTTCTTGCTCATAAGCCCTTGTCCTACTTTTATACTTATGCATGTTTTATCTCTTTTATATAAAGTGCATTGGTTTTCGGTTTAAAAGTTTATATCTGGTAGTGGCTTGGCCCCTCCAGCTAATACCATTTGTACTACTATGTACAACCCCTGGATGACACCTATTTGTCCCTAGTATGTAGATGGTGTCTTAACACCATAACCCCTTGGAGACCCCGTTTTAGCCTAAGCAAAAGTATAGGATGGGAAGACCCCGGGAAATTGTTTATAAAATTTTTTATGAGAAAACCTTTGTGAGGTTTGACCTACCAGTAGATGTTGAGAAATTTAAAAAGCTTTTGGTTTTAAAAAAAGGTTGGACGAAAGATGGAGGAAAAATGCTTACAAAAACACACCCGGTGCTTTAAAGTTTTGCTAGAACAATTAACCCGTGCAACCACAATTACTCCTATGTGGGAAGGGGCTAGGTCCGAAGGTTGTCTGCTCTAGTACAGATGCCTCACAACTACTAAGGGGATGTCAATTTCCCTGGAGGCTGGGCCTTCTCCTGTAAAGGCCCATCTGGGACATTGGCCTGGAGAAGGAACGAACTATCTACTGGCAGCCAGGCATTACTATGATCCCCTTATTGAAAGTGCCCACTTTTTGTACTGTAAAATGTGCTCCGGTTGGAACTAGGTACCCGAAGTCCCGGTCTTGAGGGGGTAGCATCTCATAGGGTAGGCGCCTGTATTAGAGTAGACCTCACAAGGTCCTTGTTTGATTATCCGAACCCTGCATACTTGTGTATGACGATCCGTGGTTGTCCTCGACGGATGTATCAAATTATGTGGGTAAATTGTACAACCTCTTCAGAGTGTAAATCTATTCGAATAGCTGAGTCCTCGGTCATGTACGGTTGGGAAAGTTTCTGTAGAGCGGTGCTGGTTTGATTTAAAAAGGACTTCGGAAAAGCAATGGCTTGAAAATGTTTTGACCATGGGATGGTCGAAAAACAAGGAGGAAGGCTTTTGGTCATGGGATGAACGGAAGTAAGAAACTAGTAATGGGTGACCCAATCCTAGTGTTTTACAAAACTTTTAAAAAATAAAGGTTTCCAAGTGGTTTACAAAAGTTTTGCAACAAAGATATAGAAATATGCTATATCTACAAGCAAAACTAATTTATAAAGGAACCTCTGATGGAGCCATCCTACCACAGCCATATTGCATATCCGTTATTATTGTTCTCTTAAGGTGGTTTGCGTGTACATTCAAAGTACTCATCAGCATTGTTCCTGGCTATTTACTTGGGCAGATTTTCAGAGGATCGAGAAACGATGAGGAATCTAACATCTATGCGAGCTAGGTCGTCTCCCAGTCAGTCGCCTGTAGGTTAAGGCATGTCATGGGCTCTACGCTTTGAAGACTTCCGCTAGTGGTGTTGTAATCCCCATATTCGCAATACTGTAAGTTTTGTAATCGATAATTCATGGATGTTGTAATGATACTGGTCGGTTATGCTCACATCGCACTGATCATGGAAACATGACTTGCATGCATAACAGGTACTCTCAGATCATAAATCCGGGATGCTACAAAAGACTTTATGTTCCAATTCTAAAGGTAGATGGCATGCCTTACCATATACCATCTTATATGGTGTCATACCCATTGGATTTTTAAATGCAGTTCGGTATTCCCAAAGAGTGTCATTTAGCTTTATGACCAATCTTTTCTTGATTTATCCACTGTCTTCTCGAGTATGGTCTTTAGTTCTCTATTAGAGAGTTCCACTTGACCACTCATTTGAGGATGATATGGTGAAGCAATGCGGTGAGTTACCCCATATTTGTAGAGGATCTTCCTGAAAGTTCCTTTCATAAAATGAGAACCACCGTCAGTAATTAAAAATCTAGGAACTCCGAACCTGGGGAATATGACATCCTTGATCATCTTCACAGAAGTAGCTGCATCTGTATGGGTTGTTGGAATAGCTTCAACCCATTTAGTAACATAATTGACAGCAACAAGAATATGAGTGTAGCCAATTGATTCTATAAAGGGTCCCATGTAATCCATTCCCCACACATCAAATGGTTCAATTATAAGACTATAATTCATTGCCATCTCTTTTCATCTACCTATATTACCTCTTTTCTAGCAAGGATCACAATGTTCTAGATACTTGTGTGCATATTTGAACAAGGTGGGCCAATAGAATCTAGATTGAAGTACCTTTACTGCAGTTCTCTTTCTTGCATGATGTCCTCCATACGGGCTGTCATGACAAGCTTGCAAAATTGCATTCATTTCATGGTTAGGAACACACTTGGAAATCATTCCATCAGGTCAATGATGATACAGAAATGGATCATCCCTAAAGTAATATTTAAGATCATCAAAGAATTTCATTTTTTTAGTTCTTGTCATACCAGGAGGTACAAATTTTCCTGCAAGAGAATTAGCATAATCTACAAACCAAGGATCAGCGATTTCAACATTTGTTGAGTATTCTCTCAGAAAAGACTCATTTATAGGTATGGGGTCAATAATTATTCCCTCCATCCTAGAGAGATGATCTGCTACCGGATTATACTTACCCCTCATATCTACTATTTGCAAATCATATTCTCGCAGTAATAAAACCCATCTAATCAACCTGGGCTTTGCATCCTTTTTCACAAGGAGGTGACGTAAAGCTTTGTGATCCGTATGAACTATTACGTTAGGATTAATGATGTAAGATCTAAATTTGTGACAAGAAAAAATTATAGCCAGGAACTCTTTTTCTATAGTAGCATAATTTTTATGGATCTTAGTAAGAGTTCTACTAGCATAATGAATAACATTTAAATTTTTCATGTCTCGCTGTCCTAATACAGCTCCTAAAGCATAGTCACTAGCATCACACATGATTTCAAAAGTTTCATCCCATTTTGAAGATTGCATGATAGGTGCTAAAAATAATTTGTTTTTAAGGTTTTCAAAGGCTGCAATGCAATCATGATCTAAGTAGAACGGAGTTTCTTTCTCAAGAAGGTTAGTGAGAGGCATATCTATTATAGCAAAATCTTTTATAAAATGCTTGTAAAAACCTGCATGTCCTAGAAACATTTTTAAGTTTTTTATGTCCTAAGGTATCGAAAGATTTTCTATAGCATTTATATTAGTCTTATCTATTTCTATACCTTTCTTCGAAACCTTATGTCCAAAAACTTTACCTTATCTTTCCATGAAACGTCATTGCTCCCAATTCAAAACCAGATTTGATTGTCTTCATCTCTGCAAAACTTTGGTTAAGTTGTAAAGGAAATTATCAAATGTTGTTCCATAAACAACGAAATCATTTGTTAGAACTTCCATAGTCTTCTCAACAAGATCATCAAAGATTTTTAAAACACATTCTTGAAAAGTTGCAGCTGCGTTACATAAGACAAATGGAATTAATCTATAAGCATATGTACCATAAGGACATGTGAAAGTTGTTTTCTCTTGATCTTCGTGTTGTATAGAAATTTTAGAATAACCGGAATAACCATCAAGAAAACAAAAATAAGAATCATTGCTAAGTCTCTCTAAAATTTTATCCATGAACGATATAAGTTTACAATTTTTCTGTGTCTCATGGTTTAGTTTTCTAAAATCAATGCACATGTGATATACAATAATATTTCTTATAGGAACTAGCTCACCATCCTCATTCATGGCAGCATCAAGACCCCCATGTCTTGGTATGCAATGAGCTGGGCTAACCCATTTACTATCAGAAATAGGATATATTGTACCGACATCTAATAAGCGTATCACTTATTTTCTTACTACTTCTTTCATTTTCAGATTAAGCCTTCTTTGTGTGTCAACTATAGGTACAACATCTTCAAGAATGGTAATCTTATGTGTCACAGTAGATGGATCTATTCCTTTAATATCACTTAGAGTATACCCAAATGCTTCACGGTGTTTAATCAAGACCAAAATGAGTTTATTTTTTTCATTTTATGATAATTTTTTACTAATAATAGGACATTTATTTTCATTATCTAAAAACTCATACCTCATATTGTCTGGATGTCGTTTTAATCAATTGGCGGAGGTTCTTCGTCTCCTTTTCTTACCAGTTCTTCGTAGTCACGTGGATTTTGTGCTTCCGGAATGGAATCAAGGTAATCATCCATGTCTTCTATTTCCTCATCATCTGGTGCCTCTTCCCAATTAACTATGCTCCTCTCTAATTCATCTTGCGGAGTGCTGAAATGAATTGTGGCTTGCTTCCTTATCCATGGTTTGTGCTTCCTTAATAAGATCCTTAAATATAACAATATTTTCATTGGTAGCTTTAGGGTTCTTTCCTGGTTTCTTTAATCTTCTCCTTATGTGTTCTTCCTTCCTGCACTTTTTCTTGATATTCTCTTGAATAGGTTCAGAGGGAAACTCCACCATGGATGCACTTTCTCTTGCACACTTCTTTTTTCGAGGGGTTTATAAGGTTCCCATTCTGTAGGTACCTGTAGATGCGCTGCATAATTCTAAATAATTTTCTTTACTGAATAAGAATCAATACCGAGGGTATTAATCATTGCACAAGTCCTTTCGTCTGCAAGAAAATCGTTAACACAAGTATATTCAGAAGAACCATTCATAATGTTCTCCTGATCTTTAAGATTTTCTGTTGTCTCCCTCATTTTCATTATTAATTTCCATACTTCATCATAGGTATAAGATAGAAAACTACTATTAGAAGCGGCATCTAGGCTTGTTCTATTTTTATTGTTAAGCCCTCAATAGAAAGTATGAGTGATTAACCAATCAGGCAAATGGTGATGGGGGCAATTGTCTAGATAGCTTTTATACCTTAGATAGCCTTCATATAAACTCTCATCAGGATTATTTTGGAAACATGTAATAATACCTCTCATCCAGTGAGCTTTGCTCTTTGAGTAATATTTTGATAGGAAATTGGTTGTCAATTCCATCCACGTCCTTGGTGCTTCTGCACAAAAGGATCTATACCAGTTGCAAACATTATTGGAGAGAGTTTGTCTAAACAACTGGATTTAATCTTATCAAGGTCACAGTCATCAAATATAAAGGAACCAAAACCATCTGCAAAGAATTGTAAGTGTCCATATGGACTCTCTTCATTGTTTCCTACAAACTTCTAGTGTTAAGTAATTCAAATAATAAGGGATGGATCTCAATACCATCGGGGTTTATGCTTTTATTGACAGTTATAAAAGCGTCCATGGGTGAACCCATTTTCCTTACTGCCTCAAGCTAGATTAAATGTTGAGTGTTGTCCATTGTTATGGTCCTGCAACTCAAATCAAAAATTAGTACAAAGGAAGTAAATAACTGAAAGTAAAGTGACTTATAGCGCTAAGCTCCCTGACAACGGTACCAGAAAATAGCTTGATGACTGCAAGTGCACAGATCAGTTGTAGCTAGTTTTGAAATAAAGATATCGATCCCACATGAAGCAGTAGGCGAAACACTAAAAAGCTTTTAACTAAATCTAAACGAAGTACTTAAGGAAAAATTATATGATGCAAGAAAAGTAGAATTGTTTTTGGGTTTTTTGATTGAGCAAAACAATAAAGTAAAGTGAAGTAAACTTAATGCAGTAAATAAGAATCGCGTTTGTAAGAAATCTTGGAACTACAATAGGGAATAAGGCGTTCTCGTGTAGTGGTGGATACACCGCTAGCAGTTTAGAAAGAATGGTCAAGATTATTATAACAAATATTCTCATGACATGTAAGTATGTGGGAGGAGCTCCATATATGGACGAATAGGTAGCAACCACTGCTCACATCTTCCATCATAACCACAGCTGACAGATAAACGACATTCATCGTATTACGCCTCTATTAAGGGAATTCTCCCGTGGCATGGACATGGCTTAATAATTTCTCCTTGATTCCCCAAGTTAGTACGTAAATAATGATAACTACTTTATAGTCACAATAAGTGTTATCATCCTTCCGTCTACCAATAAGTAATCCCCTTCATCACTTCCCCGTAAGAGCCAAATATTAAGGAGGTGCACAACTCCCACCATCAATATGAAGACAATTAACACATACACATAATGATGTATAACATAATAATCCCTATCTCATCTCAATCATATGCTAGGGTTTCTCCATCTCCCTAAGAATTAATGATCTACTCAGACATAGAGGCAAACAACATCATAACAATGGTAATAGAAAAAATTATAGATGAATAGTTCTTGTATAAATCCACAACTAGTGCTATAATTACAACAAGACCTAGATGGGATGGATGGATATGATGGTGGTGTAGCGGTTGATGACGATGGAGATCAATGCCTTCGCCTCCCAGATTTGTGTAGGGCGAAGATGACTCCCTAGGGCAAGTTCGCCCTCCAGATCCCTTCCTGAGGTGAGGTTTTAGGCAATTTCTGGGTGTTCTGTATGTGGTCTCTCCGATCCAGTTGCATGGGGTGAAACTATTTGAGGAGGCGGAGGCAGCGCCAACTATAGGCGGGAACTGTACGGTCGGAAAAGTTCCGCTCGCCGCATAGTTGGTCGTTAAACCTTCTGTATCCTCCAATTTCTTCAGGTTTCCTTCTGGTGTTATTAATATTTCCCAAATAAGCGATTTACACTATTTTTGACTCCTTTTTGCTATAGTACAGCTGGTCCAAGAGTTGTGTCCATTGTATCCATCATTTGTCCTGATCCTGGTGAAAATAAACATAAAAGATGTGCGCGAACACCATAAAATACCAAGATCCTACAACTACAATGCAAAATAGTAACATAAAACATGATGCAAATATGCACTCATCAGGCCCCCATTGACGCGCATGTGTCTCCAATCTGTAATTGGCCGTGGGCGATGTTGAGAGCACACATGTGTAGCAAACACACAGTCTGCCTTGAACACTAGAAGAGCTTCATCAGCATCGACAGCAGCAGGTTCGGGGTTTCTAGGGGGTAGAGGACTAATGGATTGTTGATTCCCACAAATACTGATCTCCCATCAAGATTGTTCCTTATGATCCAGTCCGGTGCTATAGGGTCATTCCGATCAAAGGACCTATTGAAAACATGGCAGCAGAGCAAGAGATAAGTAAGCAGCTCTCTACCCATTTATGACACTGGATCACCATAGCTGTTGGTTCATGCACCCTGGTGTGAATACACATGACACCCCAGTCTGACTCTGCCAAGTACCAGTTGTGTGATGCAATATCTTCAGCCTCAACATCGTCACCAGCTTGGACATTTGCTGGCTCTTTAATAACTGGAGCCTGTATGACACGGGTACCTAGAGGTATACCTGTGTGTGCATTTCAGTTAGAAAAGTATCACTAAAAATGGAGTTGTAAGTAATTTACAATTTTTACTTTTAAATAACAGCACTCACTCCACTTGGTCGGTTTCCAGACCAGAACATCTCCTCGCGTCTCTGTCACCACGTATATGCAATCAATACAACCACTGGTTAGAGTTACGGCAATGACATCGACATACTTTGCTGGTGCAAGATAGTCGTTCTGAATGATAGTCCTGTTCCTCTCATAAGTAAAATCTATGATAGCAATGAATTTGTCAAACACCACCATCGCCCTATAGTACCATTGGTTGTCGAATCTGTAAAGTATACTTTTTATCTATATCTTCAGCAGCTCGATAATCGCTTGCTTGTAGCTATATGTGCATGGGGGGCCGGTGAAAACCTAGACACCGCATGGATAAATATCAACACGCTGCACAGGTGGCAGGTCGATATGTGCCATAGTGTAGATGTTTTGGAGGTACCAATGCCCCAGGTGCTTTGCCATCGCAATCCATTCTCCTCTGGCACCAACCCCAACGACCCTTGTTTCTAATCCATCATCATCTCAAGTTCCTGGTATGTCATCATCAACTGGTACAAATGCTTCTAATATTGGATTGTCTAGTGTCATCAGCAATGCGTCAATGCCCTACAATAGATTTTCCTCATATCTAGGGGCATGCAAGATGTTCCACAAAGGGAAAAGTGGCTAGCTTTCTTTGCCAAAACGTGATGAATAAATCATTCATGCAACAGACACACCGAGGAATAAGGTCTTGTTTGGATTAAAGAAAAAGTGCAGGAATAGGAAATTTTCCTATGGTGGTGGCACTATTAAATCATTTGATTCAAAGGAATGAGGTCCCAAGAGACACGACAACATCATAAATATACTCTCGCATGAGGTTTTACTTTGATTTGATCATGTTTATAAGGAATCCTATGTTTTTGTTTTCATGTAAACCAAACAACCATCTTTTTATGGAATTCTTATGTTTGTCAAACACATGAAATATAAAATATAAGGACAGACGTGATTGGGCAATACACCTTCCATTATGCGTATTGACAATCCTAGTTGTTCTTGTCTTTTCATTTTGGAGAAGAGAGGGGGACACTGAAGCAAAAGTCTTGGACCTCTTTGGATCGCAGGATTGAGAACACAGGAATGTCACAGGTTTGCCGGTAAAAAACAAGAGATTGTAAAACATAGGAAAACTACCTACATGAATGGCATGTCTCAATTCTACGCACATGATGAGAGTTGGGGCTCAAGTAGATGTTCCAATTACTACGTGATTTAGGCATAGATAGGATTTGAATCCTACAAAAATCATGCAAAACTGCTTTTTACCTTCTCGTCATGGTCGACTAGCCATGTCTGTGGGTCAGAGTGAAGTAGGGTGGGCAAACCAAACGAGAGAGGAGGATCTTTCGCAATCCCTCGATGCATGCCAACCATGCTGCAAGCTAGGCGGGCGGTGCTCAGAAGATCGACGTGACTAGTGATGTTGCTTAGCAGTCCATAGTGGAGGTTGCCAAATCCCATTGTATGCTTTGATATCTTACGCTTCATTGCTCTAGACGGACAAACACTGCCGGATGTCATTCCGAGGAAGAGAACCGCAGAAGATCTATGGGGATGGTTGGCGGTTTGTACCTTTCTACAAGGGGAGAGAAGGGATACGATCGTACACAAGCGGTCGGAGCGGAAGAGGAAGACGATGAGAATTGGCAGTTTATCACCAAAAAAAGATGGGGTGGGTGGCCAGCGGTTCTCCTGCGGTTGTCAGATCGACTCCTCCGTCAGTTCGTCCTAGTGACAAGGCATGTCTAATGCGTAAGTTAATGTAGACGCTTATGCAAAAAATGAATAATAACAGAAAATTATATCTATTTCTTAAACACTCTGGCCCGCAACGCTAGCCCCAAGTTTGACGGGCTAATGTTTTTTCCTGTCGGTAGCTAGGCATAATTGCAAGGCAAATCACACTGTGCCAAAAAAAAGTTCAAAGTGCCCGACGCCAACAAACACAATTTGTTTTGTGTGCATGTATGTAAAGGTCCTGAAATTTACTACTCACTATACTCTGTACCTCGTGTTAGGAACCCATTGAAGCTTTGCTCTGACATCGCACATGCTTCAAATCCTCCTCTTCACTGGTCTCGTGCTGCCTCATGCATGCTCTCTGTCTCTTCTCGCTCCCATATTTTTCTTTCAACAGGGGGAAACTCCTAGTGGAAATATTGTTCACCATGCCAAGTGGCACCCATGTACTTCTACCAAGTATGATAAATCCACCACTCCAGGTTCTTGCATAGAAAAGAACTTGAATTTTTTAGAAACTCTCGTTAGTTTTGATGTACTGAATTCCTAGTTAGCTTAGAAAGATTTTTAGAAAATTTTAATATCAATCTATTGCATTTACTTGTACTCCTCTAGTTAAAATTTTACACTGCGATGGGAGTATATTTTACATCAAGGACATAAACAAGGGAAAATCACATCGAGGTCCATACATTTATCACAAAGGACCCTCCGATTAAGCAAGGAAAACAGTCGGGTTCGACTCCTTCTCAAGAGTGGAGCTGATCGAGCCATACTCTTCATACTACTTCCTCTTCCATTGTTTCCAAAATATGGCCAAATTTGGCGGCATGCAAATTTTTGGATATGGGATCATCAACGTAAACTATGATGTAGATATGGCCATGACCTTGGTTGTTCGGCTAGAAATCCAAGAATGTTGATACTCATTGAAAACTATGATTAAATTCGTTTAAAGTTTACCACTTACTAGACGGTGTGAGTACATTTTACATCAAGTTCCGAAAAAGGGAAAATTACATCGAGATCCATACATTTCGCATGAAGTACCCTAAAATGAAGCAAGAAAAATAGTCGGATCGACTCCTTCCCGATATAGTAGTTGATCGAGCCATACTCTTTATACTACTTCATCTTCGATTATTTTCAAAATATGGCCAAATTTGGCCGCATGCATATTCTTGGATATGAGATCATCAACATAAAGTATGATATAGATATGGCCATGTACTTGGTCGTTCTGCTTGAAACCCAAAAATGTTCATACTGATTGACAACTAAGCTTAATTTTGTTTAAATTTAACCACTTACTTTTAGGTTCAAATGTTACACGAATGGTGGGAGTACATTTTACATCAAAAACATAAAAATGTAAAATTACATTGAGGTCCATACTTTTAGCACAAAGCAGCCTAGAATTAAGCAAGGAAAACAGTCGGGTTCGGCGACTTCTCGAGAGAGCAGCTGATCGAGCCATACTCTTCATACTACTTCCTCTTTGATAGTTTTCATAATAAGGACAAATTTGGTAGCATGCAAATTCTTGGATATGTGATCATCAAAATAAAGTATTATGTAGATAATGCGATGACCTTGGTCATTAGGCTTGAAATCCAAGAATGTTCATACTCATTGTGACAACTAAGCTTATTCATTTAAATTTAACCACTTACTTTTAGGTTCAAATGTTACATGGATGGCGGGAGTACATTTTACATCAAACACATAAAAACAGAAAATTACACTGAGGTCCATACTTTTAGCACGAAGCACCCTAAAAATAAGCAAGGAAAACAGTCGGGTTCGGCTCCTTCTCGAGAGAGTAGCTTATCGAGACATACTCTTCATACTACTTCCTCTTCGACAGTTTTCCAAATAAGGCCAAATTTGGTAGCATGCAAATTCTTGGATATGTGATCATCAACATAAAGTATGATGTAGATAATGCGATGACCTTGGTCCTTAGGCTTGAAATCCAAGAATGTTCATACTCATTGTGACAACTAATCTTAAATTCGTTTAAATTTTACCACTTTTAGGTTCGAATTTTACACGAATGATGGCAGTATGTTTTACATCAAGTACCTAAAAAAGGGAATTGAGAAAGTCGGGTTCGGCTCCTTCTCGAGAGAGCACTCAAATGATCGAGCCATATTCTTCATACTACTTCCTCTTCGCTTGTTTTCAGCATATGGAAAAATTTGGTCGCATGCAAATTCTTGGATATGAGACCATCAACATAAATTATATGATGTAGATATGAATTTCTTTAATTTAAAGGAAAACATAAATTATTTTCACTTCTAAAATCCAAAATGGTTTTTCTGTCCATAAAACTTGGAAACTCGCATTATTTACCAGCATTTTTCTTCACCATGCCAATATGCACACACCTACAAAGTATGGGATCAAAATTACCATAAAGTATGGCCATTTACCCTTGTCATTTGGCCTGAAACCCGAGAGTGTTGATATATGGTAGGAAATATTTTAAGGTGTTTTTTATGTTGTGAATTCTCATGATTATCATCTTTCACGGCAAGAAGTACAAGTCAGAGGATGTCGTGTGATGTTTTTTCGTTTGTTTTTTTATTGTTTTCGAATACAGTCAATTTTTTCTAGATACAAATTGAATTTTTTTATACATGCAATTTTTTCGAAGCCTAAGTTGGTCACTTAGAAAAATGAAAATTTTCTCTAGTCCTATAAATTGAAAAACATTCTTATCACGAAGAATATTGGTAATCTTAATAAATCGAGTAATTTAAGCGGGCGGGGTTTCACTAATAATAAGAAGCTTGAAAACTCAAGGATCTTGGGAATCACGAGTAATGGTAGTCTAAAATTATAGTGTGGCATTTCGAGTCATAGACTTCGTACATTCTTTATAGACAAAACACTTATGTCACATAGAAAATTATCAATAATTTTTTCCTGATATTTGGGAACTCTTGCTAGCAAAACGGATTATATAACAAGATGCACCCAATATAGTAGATGTCAGAACTCTATCCTAAATAAACATATGATGTCGATAAGGGCATGAAGTTCGTCATTTAGTTTGAGTTGAAACTAGAGAATAATTAATAAGATAATGCCACACAAAAAATATTGTACTTTTTATTCTTTAGTTGAATGTTACCAAAACCATATCATCTTTGTCGTGATGCGGATGCACAGCAGGAACTTGAATTTTACAGAACTTTCAGTAGCTTTAGATGTACTGAATTCCTGGTTAGCTTCAAAAGTTTTCTGGAAAATTTTAAGAGCAATCTATCGAGCTTACTTGTAGTAAAAATTTACACGGTCCATGGAAGTACAGTTTACATCGAAGACCTCAAATAATAGAAAATTACATAGAGGTCCAAACATTTAGCATAAAGGCTCCTAAAATTAAGAAAAGAAAAGCAATTTGGTCTGCTCCTTCTCCAGAGATCAGCTGAGCCATGTCGTACTACTGTACTTGCTTCACACACAAAAAAATGCTCTTCACTTTTGAACCAGCGTGCTGCAGGTCATGCAGGGTGTGAAATGAAATGACAAGGCAAGTCGACGCATGTGCGCAGCACCATGTATTGGATGAGGGAGAGATTAGTCGGCCGGGGTGTGGGGATGGTGATCAGGAAGTGAATGAGAGAGAAAACACAATTTGTTTACTAGTACTACTTATCACTGTATGTTTGTATCATGTACCTCGTATCAGGAACCCATCGCAGCTTTGCTCTGGCATCGACATCCTTCAAATTCTCCTCTTCACTAATCTCGCGCTGCCTCCTGCGTTCTCTCTGTATCTTCTTGCCCCCAGATTTTTTTCAACAAAGGGAAACTCCTAGTGGCAATATTGTTTTTAAAGGAAAACAGTGGCAATATTGTTCACCATGCGAAGAGGCACCCATGTACTTCTACCAAGTATGGTAACTCCACCACGCCAAGTCCTCGCATAGCTATGAACTTGAATTTTTCTGAAACTCTCGGTGGTTTTGATGTACTGAATTCCTAGTTAGCTTAGAAAGATTTTTGGAAAATTTTAAGATCAATCTATCACATTTACTTGTACTCCTCTAGTTAAAATTTTCCACTCATGATGGGAGTACATTTTACATCAAGGACATACGCAAGGAAAAATCACATCGAGGTCCATACAGTTATCACAAAGGACCATCCAATTAAGGAAGGAAAACAGTCGGGTTTTGCTCCTTCTCGAGAGAGGAGCTTCTCGAGTCATACTCGTCATAGTACTTCCTCTTCAATTGTTTCCAAAATATGGCCAAATTCAGAGGCATGCAAACTATTGGATATGGTATCATCATCGACAAAAAATATGATGCAGATATGGCCATGACCTTGGTCGTCCGTCTAGAAATCCAAGAATATTCATACGCATTGAGAACTAAGCTTAAATTCGTTTAAATTTTACCACTTACTTGGACGGTGGGAGTATATTTTATATCAAGTTCTTAAAAAAGGGAAAATTACATCGATGTCCATACATTTTGCATGAAGCACCCTAAAATTAAGTAAAGAAAATATTTGGATCAACTCCTTCCCGAGAGAGTAGCTAATCAAGTCGTACTCTTCATACTACTTTCTCTTAGATTGTTTTTGAAATGTGGACATTTTTGGCGGCATGCAATTTTTTGGATATGAGTCCATCAACATAAAGTATGATCTAAATATGGCCATGACCTTGGTCGTCTGGCTTGAAACCCAAGAATGTTCATAATGATTGACAACTAAGCTTAATTTTGTTTAAATTTAACCACTTACTTGGACGGTGGGAGTACATTTTATATCAAGGACCTAAACAAGGGAAAATCACATCGAGGTCAATAAATTTAATTAGCACAAATGCCCCTATATTTAAGCATTGAAAACGGTCGGGTTCGGTTCCTTCTCGAGAGAGCAAGCAAATGATCAAGCCATACTCTTCATACTACTTCCTCTTTGATGGTTTTCAAAATATGGTCAAATTTGGCAGCATGCAAATTCTTGAATATGAGATTATCAACATAAAGTATGATGTATATATGGCCATGACCTTGCTCGTTCGGGTTGAAATCCAAGAATGGTCATACTCATTGACAACTAGGGTTAATATTTTTTAAATTTTTACCACTTACTTGGACAATGGGAGTGCATTTTACATCAAGGACCTAAAAAGAGAAAATAGGTTCGTACATTTAGCACGAAGACCCTAAAATTAAGGAGAAAAACAGTCGGGTCGACTCCTTCTCGAGAGAGATCAGCTGATCAAGCTATACTCTTCATACTATATACTCTTCGATTGTTTTCAAAATATGGCCAAATTTGATATCATTTAAATTATTGGATATGGTATCATCATCAACATAAAGTATGATGTAGAGATGGCCATCACCTTGGTCCTTCGGCTTGAAGTCCTAAAATGTTCATACCCATTAACAACTAAGCTTGAATTTTTTTAAAATTATACCACTTACTTTGGACGGCGGGAGTACATTTTACATCATAGACCTAAAAAGTAAAAAAAAAATACATAGAGGTCCATACATTTAGCATGAAGCACCCTAAAATTAAGCAAGGAAAATAGTCGGGTTGGGATCCTTCTCAAGAGAGCAGCTGATCGACCCATACTAGACGTTCATACTACTTCCTCTTCGATTGTTCTCAAGATATTTCCAAATTTGGTGGCGTGCAAATTCTTGGATATGAGATCTCATCAACATAAAGTATGATGTAGATATGGCCTTGACCTTGGTCGTTCGGCTTGAAATCTGAGAATGTTCATACTCATGCTTATCTTCAAAAAAAATTCAAAACTAATGTTTCTTTCTTAATGGGAAGTAGTAAATGTAAGAGCACGGCGTTATACATGTAAATCTGAGAATGTTCATACTCATGCTTGTTTGATTCTTTTCAAAACAAGGTCAATGTTTTATACATGTAAATAATTATTGTTGGGGATATACTTTCGGTTATACCCACAGGACTCACTGACCAGGGTGGCCCACCAACGGGTTAGAGCTTTGCTTCACGGGCGGCCTAGCCAGAAAAAGAGGAGGAGTCACTTCCAGCTACAACAAGGCCTAGAAGGGTTACTGACTTAGGCATGTAGTATTACTTGTAGTCCAAGTTGTATCTAGTTACCGACTCTGTAACGTAGCCGGATAAGTCTCTCTTGTAACCCTCGGTCCCGGTGACTATATAAACCGGCCCTATGGGAGCCTTTAGGGCACAACACCACAACCTACTCGATAGGCGAACCTCTCTTGTAATCCTCTATAACGTCCCACTTACGGCGACATATTACTAGGTTGCTAGCAGGAGTAGGATCCTATCATCGCAGTCGGATCTGAACTTGGGTAAACTTGTGCTTACCTCTCCCGGAACACCGTACATTTCACACCCCATCTTCTCAACGCCTTCAGGACCCCATATTATTTGGCGACAATCCGACGACAGTTGGCACCCACCATGGGGCAGGTGACTTCCGGAACGTCGTTTCGGGCAGAATCTGCATGTGAAGGAATCGGCAAAACAATTGTCATGGTTCGCGTGGTTTACACTAGTGATGTCCCTCTTGTTCTTCTCGACAAGAATTGGATTCCGGCTAAGGAACCCGTGACAAACTACACCATCATGTCCATCGGCGAGATCAACATCTACCTCGGCTTCGCTGATCCTGCCCAACCCACCCTTGAGGTGATGACCATGGTGGAAGAGAAATCTGGATCTACTCTGTCCGCAGAGGTGGAAGAGTTCAAGATCTTAGAAAAACCTGAACCCACCCAGCCTGCTCCTATAGTGGAAGAAGTGGTGGAAGAAAAATTCAGATATGATGTCCTCGTTGAGATCGGATACACTGATGAGGAGTATATTTGCTTCGGATCTGACTCTGTCAATGCTGAAGAAGGAAAATCGCTCTCGAGGTATAGAACTCAGCATACGATGATACGCCCCCGTGTTAACTTCAGGATAGAGGCAGAAGTCAAGATATTACGGTACCTCAAGACCATGAACAAGAAGAAGAATTGCTTCGTGTACCACGTGGGCTCTGGATACGACTTTGTCGATGTTGGAACCGGAAATGATTCAGTTCTTGATGCTATCAAAGAAAATACTAACTCACCTGCTTCCCCTCAGGAATCACTGACGTCACAGGAACTTCGAGACTTTGAGAAGGAGATGGAGGCATACGGAGAAGAATACGCCTCCAAGCCAGTGTGAGGTGAGCCGAAGACTCCTCCGAGTCCATATGATAGCATGGATGAAGACTACACCACACAAGTTGACATGGACACCAGAGATTCATTCGAGGTCCAGATGCTAACTACTACGGAAAGTATCGACGGAAGTTTATCTCCTGGTACCGAACCGAAAGTAGTATTTTCCACCGGTACGCACGTTAAGGCTACCGGACGGTCAAACAAGAAGAAGAAGAACAACAAAAACCCGATACCGACATAGCCGATGGACGAAGCCAATGAAGAGGAAATTGACGAAAAGATCGAGATGGAGAATCAGGATGGAGATTCGATTAATCCCACACCAATCGACCCTCCTGTGGACGGACACATCATCACCAAGGGTGCACGTGAAATCTACGGAGATGCTCTCATGATACCAATCCCATGTGCTTCGGATCTTACTCCGGAGGAGCTGGAGAAAAGGGCCGAGGACCTGGAAAAGCATCGTTTGTTTTTTATCGAAGAGGCTGGATGCGTCGTCGAACTCAGATAGCAGATTATAGATAGCAATCCTTCCCAATACCTATCAGAGTTCAAGCGACTACCAAACAAGATAAGGGGAGGCTCGGTTCTTGCTTATAGGAACCCGGATGTCTATAGAGATTTATTCAACGGTAAAACCGAAGAGAATATCTGAGTCTATAGCACACCGGTGAAGAATGTTGCGGCTGCTCGAGCCATCCTCGCCAATAATCCGTATCCATAACAGGTCTGGCAATGCATAGCATTGCTTGACAAAGGATTGAAACAACAAAAGACAATCGCGTCATTCAGTGGCAAGCTGGCCTCAAAGTCGGAATTTTGCCACACTGGCGCAAGACAAAGCGTTGATGAAAGACCCCATAGGGACATGACTCAACTTCATCATCCTCGGGAAGAAGAAAATTCAAGGACCGGATCAAACGGTCATCATCGCAGGGCCGCGCGGGACTGGTCGAGAGTTATTCCGACTGCGTCTGAAGATGCCATGAGGGCATTGGTGCCTCACCAGGGCTGTCGTCAGCAGAATAATTGCCACAGAGAAGACCCGGAGGTGTGCCGCCAGCAAGAACAAGATCGGATAAGGATGCCACCCCCAGCCGTCCGACTGATCACGCTGGACGAAGAAACGATCCCGATCGTGCTGAATCAAGTAGGGACAGAGCCCGAAGAAATCAACCTCGGAGTCAACATAATGAGGCTCCAAGACCGTGCCACTCAGCCAGAAATAACCTATCAGAGCCACTGTCACCGCCCAGCAGAGACCATGAACGATTTCATCATAGCCATGGAAGCCACAGGGGCGGAGACGGCAACGGTGGAAGGATAAGCAGGAATCTGACTCCACCGCGCAAAAGTCGCGAGCCTCTAAGGCGCATCTCTCTCTCGCCAAACGACACTCGCCATCGCATCGAGTCAAACATGGCAGTGCGACGGTATGAGGAAGAGGACATGTATGTGGGACCCAAATGCTTTGGCCCACGTATTCGTCGAACTAAATTTCCGGCTGACTTCGACATTGCCAAAAATAATCTACCCTACGACGGCGCAACTCAGCCAGGTACTTGGCTTCAAGATTTTTTCCAGGCTTGCTGCATTGACAAAGGAGGAAACAGCCTGGTCGCCGTTCGATATCTCCCACTCATATTGCGGAAGACGGCTCGATCATGTCTCAATGAATTACTAGAGAAATCGATAACTGGTGTGAAATGAAAAGTGCGTTCTTTTAAAACTTCGAGGGAACATACATGAGGCCCTGCACAGTCGGAGACTTGCAGCGTTGCACTCAAAGACCCAGAGAAACCTGCCAGGACTACTTCGGACGCTGGATCGATACGATGAACTCCTGTGAGGGAGTAAACGAACATACTGCGATTGATGCTTTCATTGCACGACTCCCAGTCGGACTTTTGTGTCATAGACTGAAGCATGACCATGTCACAAACCTGGGAGAGATGATAGAAACAGAAAGCAAATGTGCCGACACCAATGATGATTCAGATGGACTGCTGAATATTCTGGCCAATCCAAATGCGGCCAAGCAGCAGAAGCAACAAACTCAGAAGAGCAAGAATACCTCGAAGATAAACCGGCTCCAGACAACGTAGCTGTTAACGCAACATTCGGATCCGGAGGACGAGGAGGGTGCGGAGGCGGCCAGGGACGAGCTCGTGAAAATCATATTCCTGGGCCGACATCACCAATAACCCTTGTGTGCATCACCTGGACACGAGTGGAGGTTCTACCCACACAAATGCTGAGTGCCGTTTCAACGACGACATAAAAAAAGATGAATCCGCTGGCTACAAGGCCAAGCGAAAAAAGGAAAGAAAATTACTAGAAAGGCAAGGATCCCAAGGATATTCTGACATGGAATAAGCGGATGCCGCACAACCCGAGTCAGATGGAAATAAGGATTATCCCACAAAGAAAGACACATACGTCTGCTTCCTTGGGACTCAGTGGGCTAAGGTCAAAAAGGTGGTTCTCCGTGAGCTCAACGCCATAGTTCCGGATGTTCCCCAATTCCTAGATTGGTCGGATTTAACCATCACCTTCGACCGCACGACCACCCAAGGAAAACAAATCGTCAGGGAAAGTACCCTATGGTCATCAATCCTCTTATTGAGCTATGAGTTCTCTAAAACTCTCACAGACGGTGGAAGCAGCATCAACATCCTCTACATTGAAGCGTTTCACCGCATGAAGATCCACGAGAGAAAGTTAAGTTACAGCAATGTAACTTTTCATGGCATTGTACCAGGGAGACAGCAGATTCTTTGGGTGAGATCACACTAGACGTGACTTCGGAACCCGAGATAACTATCGGACTAAGCCACTCTCCTTCGAGGTGGTGTCGTTCAAAAGTGCTTACCACGCCATCTTCGGGCGTTCGGATTACTATGCGTTCATGGCTCACCCCTGCTACATCTATAACAAGATAAAGCTTCCGGGTCCAAAGGGCGTTATCACCATCCGGGGAAACCCGAAGAAAGCACGAGACTTCGAGGAAGGATCTGCTTCCTTTGCTAAAGTCGTGTTGCATGCCCAGGAGTACCAGGAGATCAAGAAGACCATCAACCCGTCCGAGATGCCCGCAATGAAGAACAAGGTGTTGAAGCCAAACCTGCAGTTCAAGGCATCGAAAGAGACGAAGAAGACGTCGGTGAAGGAAGACGATCCCTCTAAGACGGCGAATGTAGGGGTAGGCTTAGACCGTGCATAGGAAAGCATGCTCATCGAGTTCCTCAAAGCTAATAAAGATATCTTCCCATGGCAGCTTTCTGACATGACCGAAGTACCTAGGGAACTTGCCAAGCACTCTCTTAATGTGTACCCTAACGCTAAACCCATCAAACATTCCTTACGGTGGTTTGGTGATAAGAAGCGCAAAGCTAAGGACTTAGCCGACTAGAATTAGCCAGATTTATCGTAGAGGTCATCCATGCTGATTGGGTGGCAAATCCTATACTCGTCCCTAAAAATGACACTATTGATTTAAGGATGTGTGTTGATTATACTTCCTTGAACAAGGCTTGTCCTAAAGATCCATTTCCTGTGCCTAGAATTAATTAAGTTATCGACTCAACGGCAGGGTCACAATTACTCTGTTTTCTAGACGCATATTCCGGATATCACCAAATACCGATGAAAGAATCGGATCAACTAAAGACGTCTTTCGTCACACCTTTCAGAACCTTCTGCTATAAAACTATGACCTTTGGCTTAAAGAACACACGATCTTCATATCAACACACCATGCAGCGTTGCCTTAACGATTAAATTGGACGCAACGTACATGTATACATAGATGATATAGCAGTGATGTCCAAAAAGAAGTAAACATATATTTCCGACTTAGAGGAAACATTTGCTAACCTACGAAAATTCAACATAATGCTAAATCCGAAGAAGTGTTTCTTTGGAATTTGAGCTTGAAAATTGTTAGGTTTTATTGTGACAGAAAGAGGCATAGAGGTGAACCGAGACAAAATCAAGGCTATACTCAACATTACCAGGACAACACGCCTGAAGGACGTAGAACGTCTCACTGGTTGCATTGCAGCAGTGAGTTGGTTCGTCAGCCGACTCGGAGAAAGAGCCGCGCCTTTTTACAAACTCTTGAAGAAAACCGACAAATTTGTCTGAACTTAGGAAGCCGATGCTGCCCTACAAATTTTGAAAGATCTTCATGGGGATATGCCGAATGGGGTATGCCCAGCAGGACATTTTCGACTGGCCCAGGTCCTTTGCGAGTGGGATCGCAGGACGGCAACTGGATCGTGACTGAAGGAGGGACCGAGCGACTGGAAGCTGGAGGCCCAGAAGCGTCAATAATCCAATCAGATTATGTTAATCCTCTGAGTCCTTAACTGACTCGGTTGTATATCTATATAACCCTAGCGAGGTACTCCTATATAAACGTCCCTTGGGTACTCTCTGTACTGACGTTCAGTCATACACCCCATCGACTTGCTGCCTAGCTGTCGAGCTTGCCACAATTGTACTCAAGAAATAATACTCTCTAGCAGGAGTAGGTCTTTACCCTACAGCGGGACAAACCTGGGTAAAATCCCTGTGTCTTGGTCCTCATCTCGCTCCGCAGATGGCTGATCGCTCTCGCCCCAAATCCTACTACTCGCTACCCCCGGTAGCATTTGTCGTGCCCATTCCCACGATAGTGGCGCCCATCGTGGGGCATGGCCGATCCGGCCTGAGTTCTATGGCGAGACCCTATTCGCCAATCAACCGGTCGATCGCCATCGTACACATGATCGCGTGCAGCGAGATTCTCCAGATCTTGCCTAGCTGCTACGTCCCGGTGTCGCGCCCGGTCACACACAGAGCCATAATGCCGGTCGGCATCATAAACCTATTCGTCGGCTTCACAGATCCCATCGTCTATGAGGAAACGATAATCATCGGTGGATCGCCTCTACGCGATCTGCTCTTACAAGACCAGCCACACCATTCACCGCCTCGCCTCCGAGTATGACTCGGCCACCAGCAACATGGCCGAGACCAACGTGGCCGCAGACGACGTAGCCCTCCACGACGACGCCGACTCAGCGACCCCCGCCTCGGTCGCTGGGTCCATCACCGCCGTGTTGCCTGAAGGCTCCATCACGCAAGTCTTCAACGCTGGGGATTTCGAGGATTCATCCATCCTCGAGATCTTTGACTCTGACTCTGGGTCGGAACTCTCCGGCGACCTCCACGCCAGATCGAGTCGCTTCTTCGTGACCTACATTGCGGGCAGCACGAGCGCCTCGCCAGATCCCTTCTCCATGCCGATCCCGCTGACCGCAATGACGACGGAGGTCAAATAAGCCCGCCTGCTACTGGAGGAGGCGGCACCCAAGGAGCAAGCCGAGCGCGAGAAATTCCGCCTCGAGTAGGAAATGGCGCAAGAGCTACCGCTCTACGACCAGCACCGCATCAGGAGCCGCCTGAAATCCAAAGTTAAGGGCCGCGCCCTAAACTTCAGCGATGACAACGACCCCGCCCGCGCGGCTGACCGCAAATTTTGCGAGAACGGGCAACCATGAGGCAGCAATCGCCCCCGACCCGGATCGCCAGCGGCTGGAGCTCCTCCGCCACCCTCGGGTAGCTCACCCCCACCTGACCAACGAAGGGTCATCATCTCTCCACAAGCCCGCGACGCGAACGGGCTCCCGCTGTACTCCACCCAGATGGACAATGTCATCGCGGGGCAGGCAGCGGTCGCCAACCTCAACATCACGGGAGAGGGAGCACTGTAGGTCAAGTACGCCCAGGCCCTACTCGCCAAGTCCATCGAGGAGCAAGTCGCGTTAGTCGACACACAGGGACGGATGTACTCCCGCTTGTCCGGAAGCAGGGAGGCCTCAAGCGGCCGCCCAACGGTCGCCAACACTCAGGACTGCACACCCCCCTAGCCCCCGCAACACCATCCGCTGGCCATGCACCCTGCGCTCTCCAGCAACGAGCTGAGACTGGCAAACAACACGATCGCCGCTAACGGCCAGCCGATCGATGCTCGAACGCACATCATTAACAACCAAACTTGGCACGCACGCCATCCAAACGACCTGAGGCACACCCTCACCAACTGCGGCGATCCTGAGCCAAGAGGCTCCCTTAGCCGACTCGGCCCCTAGTTCTTTGGACCAATGATCCGAGGCGAGAATTACCCCGCCAGCTTCAAGGCTCCAAAGGAGATCGAGAAGTACGAACCCACGTACGACCCAGCGATTTGGCTGGACACGTACATAATGGCTACGGGAATTGCCCGCCACACCGACCTGCTCGCCGCTTGCTACTTCCCCCTGATGATGGAGGGAGCGACTCGACAATGGTTCAACACCCTCCCCACAGATAGCATCGACTCATGGGAGGACATGTGCGAGGCCTTCGTCAGGCACTTCGAGGGCTCCTACACTCGTGACACCACCATTGAAGACCTAGAGCGCTGCATCCAGGGACCGTGCGAGTTGACCTGCCGCTGGGTACAATGGTGGCAGGACCTATGGATCAACGCCTTCGTCATTCACCCAGACACGGTGATCCAGTGCTTCAAGAATGCGTGCCGGTATGAACCCTTGGTCGCCAGGATCAAGAGGGTCTACCAAACGCTCGATAACATCCACAACCTCCTCGAAATCACCAAGCGCTACGCGGAGGAAGACCCCAACCAAGACTCCGACGACGAGTCGGGTGGATGACGCCGCGCAAGTGGCCACGACAACGGAAGGCAGCGTGATATGCGCTACATCAACACTCGCCTCACCGGCAAGCACCACGGGGACGGGCGAGCCGACTTCGTCGCCAATACCGGCTATGAGCCACGCGACCCGAAGAACCTCCGCCACGATGGAGGAAACTACCGTGATAACAAAAACTAACGCAAAAGGCTGAAATTCGACCCCGCAGATCTACTCAACTAGCCCTGTGTCTACCACAGCGGGGAGGGGAAACCCGCCACTCACACCACCGCCTGCTGCCACTCCCTGAAAGAGATCGAGAAGGCAAGGCAAGCAAGGAGAGGCCCCAACAATAACTCGCCGAACAGCAATGCCGGTGGATTTGGGAACAACGTCGGTTCACCGCACACGTTTCGGGCTTGGCACCAAGTGCGAGAAGAAGGTGCTCTACCGCACAGTGGCCGTGAACTCGGTAACCCAAGCCGACATCCCATGCTTCCTCAACTGGTTTGAGCAGCGCATCACGTGGAGCCGCGAGGACCACGTGCCACGGATCGAGTACCCTAGGCGAGTCGCCCTGGTGGTCAAGCCCAAACTGGCTGACTACTGGCTCCCAAGACACTGATGGACGGAGAGAGCTCCATCAACATCCTCTACCTAGACATGTTCAGACGCCTGCAGCTCCCGCGTGTTGGGAATATGCCCTAGAGGAAATCATGTATGATGATATTTCCCATTGTATTCAGAAAGATATTAAGTTGTCCTTGTATAAACATATGATGTGTATCATTGAATATGTGATTCGATTGTGGAACTATAAATTCATGTTGTTTGTACTAAATATCCTTGGTCATCGAGGTTGTGCTGGACACACAACTTAGACCAATGTGAAAGTTGGCTGATGACTCGGTTCCACTTGTCATGGGCATGGAGATGCTATTCCGACTTGCACAGATTCGGCTAAAGAGTTTAGCGAGTCAGATTGACCCATATTGAGGTACAACAAACAAGTTGTCATTTGTATATCTCAACCAATGTAATCCTTAGACCTGAGATTATTGCACACTCTGAGTTGAGGATCACCGACTTAGGTTCTGTCAAACATTGATCCGTAACTGGGCATTTATAAAGGCAGAGTTCGGGTCGACTAAGAATCAAGCTGTGTGATGTGAATAACCAAGATGGGATTTTGCCCCTCCAGTTGGAGAGATACTCTCTGGGCCCTATCGGATGATATGATTCAGAAAGCATGGCTATGCATGAATCGGTTAAGTGTTAATCGACGCGATCAACTAAGAGTTACTCGGATGAATCACTTATCTCAGAGCAAGAAGAGAGTCGGACTATTTAAGGGTTGACAGTTATTCGCCTATAGTCTGACAAGGTATATCGTGAGGCAAAAGGGACTAGGACGTAAGTCGCATTGGAAAGGCAAGTCGTCATGAATCTTTGATACTTGGGAGTCGGCACGTTCTGCTAGGAGCCGCTACCGACCGATCGATTGAGAGTCAGACTCCAATCGTGTCCAAGTATCCATGAGCCTATAGGGTCACACACTTAAGAGCAGGAGCAATTTCGGATTGGATCTAAACCGGAAATCTAGTTGGGTTGGACCCGAGCGGGATTTTGGACTGAGTCAGTGAGTCCGACTCACAGTGACAAATATTATATGGGCTTTAGTGAATGGGCCACGAGTGAGTGAAGCCCACGTTCACTCCCTATATACAGTGGGGCGTAGAAACCCATAGGGGTGAATGGTCAGGTCATTCTATGCCTTGGAAACCCTAGCAACACAGCAGTCCAACCATCATATCGAACCTAGCAGTTCGCCTCCGGTGCTCCTCCTTGTATGTGTGGATACCGGCAGAGGTGATATATGATCAGCACCAAGACGATCGTGATCGGAACAGATCATGAGGACTGCACTGCATCAACTGACGCGCTTCATCAATAATCTGCAACCGCGCGTCTAGTGGTAATACTCATGGCCTTCTACCTCAGCTAGATCTTGGGATCACCACGTGTGAGGAAAAAGTTTTGTTTTATCTCTGTGTGGCCCAACAGTGGTATCAAAGCGATAGCTTCTAGTTTTAGGCTCGAGATCACGCATATGTGATATGCGGTGGGCTATAGATTGGATCTATGTGTTTTTTTGATGGTCGATCTATGACATAGATCTGTTTTGTACGATGTTGATTGGATCAACAGTACTCACAGAATGATAGATCTTATTTTCTTGATCATACTGCTGAGATCGTGGAACAACATAGCCCTACGGTCGGTTTCCTCCATCGGGGTAGACTGTGACATGTAAATCCATAAGCGGTGATCACAGATCGAAGAGTTTTATCGAATATGAACAATGGTCGGAATCCATGTCCGGATCGTAGATGAGATCTACGTTTTCGAAAAAATTGTCGGGCGCTGCCAGAGCTGTACGGACAGTCGGCTTCGCCCTGTCGTAGCACCTTATATGTTTTTGCAAGTTCCACAACGCCAATAGATAGCGTATCTATGCATAACTTGTTTTTGCATGAAGTTGTGAATGGTATGGTTCATGTGCATGTGATGTCTGTGTGTAATTGACACGTGATCTACAAATCACGGTTTTGTCAGCAGGCTGAAGCCTAGGTGGTGTCATTTTATTGTATAATGACCTGCCTATCAGATTCTCTATGTTATTTACTTCACTAAGATAGTGTAGCTGTTTGGAGAACACGGATGGCATGCAAGTCGATGTACAAGTCGGCGACATGAAGTAAGACGACAAGTGACATGAGTTGGCACGAGTCGGATTAGAGGCTTTGTGGAGATGGATACCGCCATGAAGAGAGCCATACCATATCACATTATAATTTCTTTATTTTTTGTTGTTGATAAGTCTCTGTTTTACCTCTATTAGTTAGTCGGTAAAATTTAATCCCTCAAAGAAGGTCTAGTAAGTTTTCCGACCAGTGTTTGCACCATCACAAATCGTATATTTTTGGTAGTGGGCTCATAAAATTGAGGTGCTGCCAATTCTTTCCGACTAGGTGGGTTCAAGTCGGACTCTTATAGCGGAAACACTCAGTAAGCTAGATGGGTCTATCACAACGGTTGTGGGGCTCGGGGAAAAGTCGGATGGGAGCCGGGGCATGTGATTCCACCCGACCAACAGGAGTCGTATGAGATACGATTGACAAGGAGTTGTCTACCTAGATCACTTGGCAGCTAGAGGTGATGCTAAAGCTCACTAGCCGACTTGCTTATCTAGGATCCTGAATCACTAAGTAACATCAGAGGGCTGTTGGTTCTAGTGGGAGCATAAAATATTAAAGTGTTTAATATGCTTGCTCTTTTATGAATACATGTCTTAAGTGTTTTGCATATTTCTGTTGTAGATCATGGCACCAAGTAACTGTCACTCTCAAATATCCGGTTTTGCTTTGAGAACCATTCGTAAGAAAGATAAACCGAACGACACTAATTTTACCAACTGGTATCGAAATCTGAGAATTGTTCTCAAACAAGAAAACAAGGAACATCTCCTAGACAACCAACTTCCAGATGAGCCAAATGAGAATGCGACTGTCGCTGCCACCAATGCCTACCATAGGGCTAAGGATGAGTCCACGGATATTAGTTGTATTATGCTTGCTCACATGGAACCGGACTTACAAATAAAATTCGAGAATGTTGAGGACTACGATATGATCGAAAGCCTCAAAAGTATGTTCCAGGCTCAGGCTAAGACTGAGAGGTATCAAGTATCTCAGGCTTTGTTGAGTTGCAATCTTAAGGATGGTGATCCACTGAGTCCACATGTGATCAAAATGGTTTGTTACGTGCAGTCTTTGGAGAGGCTTGGCTACCCGAGTAGCGAAGAGTTCGCTACGAACATAATTCTAAACTCTCTTACTAGTGCATATGGTCAGTTCATATCAAACTACCACATGCATGGTATGGATAAGAAGCTCACTGAATTACATGGGATGCTCAAGCCGACAGAGGCGGATCTCAAGAAGGGTGCTCGTCAAGTGTTGATGGTGCGGAATAAGGCTAAGTTCAAGAAGAGTTTTTGGACTAAGAAGAAGGCTAATTCGGTAGGCAAGGCTCAGGAACCGGTCCCAAGCGCTTCCTTAGGGACTAAGCCATATCCATCAGCCGAATCCACTTGCTTCTACTGCAAGGCGGATGGCCACTAGAAGAGGAACTGCAACAAGTATTTGGACGACAAAGACAAGAGTGGAGGTATGACTTCTGACTCAGGTACACTTGTTT
This sequence comes from Avena sativa, assembly GCA_916181665.1. Taxonomy (NCBI): domain Eukaryota; kingdom Viridiplantae; phylum Streptophyta; class Magnoliopsida; order Poales; family Poaceae; genus Avena; species Avena sativa. The sequence continues at coordinate 34,083,900 of OV702284.1, forward strand.
TCAATGTTATAGACATTTATCTTGCTGATGCACCTAATAGTTCTTGGGTATATGATACTGGATCAGTTATTCACATTTGGAACTCGTTGCAGGGACTCGTAAGAACTAGGAGCATAGCAAGAGCCGAGGTTAATATCAGAGTCGGCAACAAAGCGAGAGTTGCTGCGTTGGAAGTCGGCACGATGCAACTTCATTTACCTTCTAGATTCATTATGGAACTGAATAATTGTTATTATGTTCCAGTGCTCAGTCAAAACATTATTTATCCTTCATGTTTGATGAGTTAAGGCTATGAGTATAATATCAAGAATAATGGTTGTTCTTTATATTTGAATGATATGTTTCATGGCTTTGCACCCGTCCAGGACTGGTTATTTATTTTGAATCTTGATGGCGAGTCGGTTTATAACATAAATGTTAAAGATTGAAACCAAATGATCTGAATATGACTTACTTTTGGCACCGTCGGCTTGGTCATATAAGTTGGAAACACATTAATAGGCGCCATGATGATGGACTCCTAACTTTGTTCGACTTGGAGTCATTCGAGACATGCGAATCTTGCCTACTCGGCAAAATGACCAAGACACCTTTTGCAAAGAGTTGCGAATGGGCGTCCGACTTGTTGGGACTAGTACATAGTGATGTATATGGACCAATGAGCACGATAGCCAGGGGTGGTTATGAGTACTTCATTACCTTCACTGATGATTTGAGTCGGTATGGATATATATACTTGATGAAACATAATTCGGAAGCCTTTGAAAAGTTCAAAGAATTCTAGAATGAAGTACAAAATCAGCTTGGCAAGAAAATAAAGTTTCTTTGGTCGGACCGAGGAGGCGAGTACATGATCCATGAGTTTGATGACCATCTGAAAGGTTGGGGAATAGTTCTACAACTTACTCCGCCGGGAACCCCGCAGAGGAATGGTGTCTCGGAAAGGCGGAATCAGACCTTGTTGTACATGGTACAATCAATGATTAGTCGGACATATCTACCTTTATCATTTTGGGGTTATTCTCTAGAAACAACAGCGTTCACACTAAACAGAGTACCATCAAAGTCGGTAGAGAAGACATCGCATGAGATGTGGACAGGCAAAAAGCCAAGTTTGTCTTTTCTAAAGATTTGGGGTTGTGGAGCATTTGTCAAGCGACTTCAGTCGGCCAAGCTTATGGTCAAGTCAGATAAGTGTATTTTCGTGGGGTATCCGAGGGAAACCTTGGGTTACTACGTCTACAACCTATAAGAGGGCAAAGTGTTTGTCTTCCTTGAGAAAGCGTTTCTCAGTCGGGGAGTAAGTGGGAGCACAGTGCAGCTCAAAGAAATTCGAGAGGAACCGTCTAGTAGCGAGTCGGCAAAAACCTTGGAGGTTGACCCGGTCGTGGTAGCTGAGCTGGCTGTGGCACCTGTACTATGAAGATCAGCAAGATTACGAAGTGTTCGTGATGTGTTACTGTTAGATAGTGATGGACCGACAACTTATTCAGAGGCGATGGTGGGATCCGATTCCGAGTCATGGCTTGGAGCCATGAGATCCGAGTTAAAGTCCATGGATTAAAATCAAGTTTGGAACTTGGTTAATCTTCCAGACAGTGCAAGACCCGTCGAGTGCAAAGGGGTCTTTAAGAAGAAAACTGATATGGATGGAAATGTTTCCGTCTATAAAGAACGTCATGTCGTGAAGGGGTTCCGACAATTTCAAGGAGTTGATTACGATGAGACTTTCTCGCCCGTAACGATGCTTAAATCAGTCCGAATCATGTTAGCTATAGCAGCCTATTTCGACTATGAGATATGGCAGATGGATGTCAAAATGGCTTTCCTTAACGAAAATTTAACCGAGGACGTGTATATGATATAGCCCAAGGGTTTTTCGATCTGGCTAACACTGACAAGGTGTGAAAACTTTAGAAATCCATTTATGTGTTGAAGCAAGCATCTCGGAGTTAGAATATTCGCTTTGACGAGGTAGTCAAATCATTTGGCTTCATCAACAGTGATCATGATTCTTGTTTATACAAGAAGTCTAGTGGGAGCAAAGTAAACTTTCTAATCTTATATATGGATGAGATAGTATTGATTTGAACTGATGTCCAGATGTTGCAAGAAACCAAGGAATCATTGGAAAGGAGTTTCTCAATGAAATACTTGGGTGTGGCAACATATATTCTCGGAATACGTATCTATAGAGATAGATCAAGAAGGCTCATTTGATTGAGTTAGAGTACTTATTCGGACAAAGTGTTGAATAAGTTTAACATGGAATCGTCTAAGAAGGGGTTCTTACTGATGTCCCATGGTGTAAAACTTAGCAAGACTCAGTGTCCTTCGACAACTGATAAGCGAAGTCAGATTAGTGCGATTATGTATGCTTTTGCAGTCGGATCCATCATGTATGCCATGATTTGTACTACGCTGGATGTTTCATATGCTCTAAGTGTTGTGAGAAGATACTAGGCTGATCCTGGAGAAATCCACTAGACAGCGGCTAAAAATATCCTAAAGTACTTGAGAAGGACTAAGGATATGTTTTTGGTTTATGGAGGTGAATATGAAGTCGATGCAAAGGTTTACACGGATGAAAGTTATGTTACCGACTCTGATGATTCTTGTTCACAATCCAAGTATGTGTTTATGATAAATGGAGGGGCTGTGAGCTGGAAGAGTTCCAAGCAAGAGACTATGTCTGCATCTATAACAAAGGCTGAGTATATTGCCGCCTCGGAGGCAGCAAAGGAAGCTGTTTGTATGAGGAATTTCCTCATGGATCTTGGTGTGGTCCAGGGGTCGTCCAATCCGTTATACGTGTATTGTGACAAAAATGGTGCTATTGCACAAGCCAAGAAACCTAGACAACACCAGAAGAACAAGCACATACTCATGCGGTACCACCTAATTCGCCAGTTTGTGGATCAGGGTGATATCAAGTTATGCAAGGTACACACGGATGCAAATATTGCGGATTCATTGACAAAGCCGCTACCACAGCCAAAGAATGAGGCGCACCTAAGAGCTATGGGCATTATATGCCTAGACATGTGATGTCGGAAGATTTACTCTAGTGCAAGTGGGAAACTGTTGGGAATATGCCCTAGAGGCAATTATGTATGATGATATTTCCCATTGTATTCATAAACATATTAAATTGTCCTTGTATAAACATCTGATTTGTGTCATTGAATATGTGATTCGGTTGTGGAACTATACATTCATGTTGTTTGTACTAAATATCCTTAGTCATCGAGGTTGTGTTGGACACACAACTTAGACCAATGTGAAAGTTGGATGATGACTCGGTTCTACTTGTCATGGGCATGGAGATGCTGTTCCGAATTACACAGATTCAGCTAAAGAGTTTAGCGAGTCAGATTGACCCATATTGAGGTACAATGAACAAGTTTTCATTTGTATATCTCAATCAAGGTAATCCTTAGACCTGAGGTTATTGCACAGTCCGAGTTGAGGATCACCGACTTAGGTTCTGTCAAACGCTGATCCGTAACTGCGCAGTTATAAAGGCAGAGTTTGGGTCGACTGACAATCAAGCTGCGTAAGATGGGATTTTGCCCCTCCAATTGGAGAGATATTCTCTAGGCCCTCTCGGATGATGTGATTCGGAAAGCATGGCAATGCACTACTCGGTTAACCGAGGCGATCGACTAAGATTTAGTCAGATGAATCACTTCTCTTAGATCGACAAGAGAGTCGGATTATTTAAGGGATGACAGTTATTCGCCTATAGTCTGACAAGGTATATTGTGAGGAAAAAGGGACTCGGATGCAAGTCGCATTGGAAAGGCAAGTCTTCATGACTCTTTGGTACTTGAGAGTCGGATTCCAATCGTGTCCAATTAGCCATGAGCCTGCAGGGTCACACACTTAAGAGCAGGAGCAAGTTCGGATTGGATCTAAACCGGAAATCTGGTAGGGTTGGACCCAAGCCAGATTTGGACTGAGTCAGTGAGTCAGACCCACAGTGACTAATATTATATGGGCATTAGTGAATGGGCCACGAGTGAGTGGAGCCCACGTTCACTCCCTATATATAGTGGGGCCTAGAAACCCAGAGGGGTGAACAGTTAGGTCATTCCATCCGTTGGAAACCCTAGCTCCACAGCAGTCCATTTGTCGTATCGAACCAAGCAGTTCGCTGCCAGTGCTCCTCCTTGTACGTGTGGATACCAGCATAGGAGATGTACGATCAGCACCAGGACGATCGTTGTCTGATCAGATCGTGAGGACTGCACTACATCAACTGGCGCGCTTCATTAGTAATCTGCAACCACGTGCCTAGTGGTAATCCTTGTGGCCTTCTACCTCAGCTAGATCTTGGGATCACCACATTAGAGAAAAAAATTCTATTTTATCTCTGCATGACCCAAGACCACGGTCGATGGTCGAATCGACCCTCACCATGTTCCATGGCATCGTCCCCAGTCAGAAGGCCTTCCCGATCAGCAAGGTGACACTACCCATCACCTTCGGTATGCCCTCCAACTTCCACACCGAGCGGATCGTCTTCGAGCTGGTGAACTTCCGCAGCCCCTACCACTGCGTCTTGGGGTGACAAACATTCGCGAAATTCATGGCGGCACCGCACTACGCGTAAAACATAATGAAGCTCCCAAGACCATGCGACATCATCACCATCCACCGCAACCCGGATTTGGCCGTGGAGTGCGAGGAACAAAGCGCTGAACTCGCAGACGCCGTCATCGCCTCGAAAACCAACCACGACGACGAACTTGCCAAGTACGCGAGTGGCATCGATAAGGACGACCCCATGATCCTGAAGAAGCCCAGTGCAGAAAACGCCGGGCCGACAGCGTTCGAAGCTGGCACGCACACATGCACCGTCGAGCTAGTCCAGGGGCGACTCCAGTCAGATGGTCACCATTAGGGCAGGCATGAGCCCCACATAGGAAAGAGCGCTCATCGAGTTTCTCTGTGAGAATCATGACATCTTTGCATTGAAGCCATATGACATGCCAGGTGTCCCGAGGGAACTAGCTGAGCACAACCTTCATGCCGACCCCAAAGCACGACCTATAAAGCAGTCGCTGTGGCCCTTCAATGAAGAGCGCCGTCGAGCAATCGCCGAAGAAGTGCAGCGCCTACTCGCTGCGGGTTTCATCCGGCCCATCAAGTACTCCAAGTGGCTGGAAAACCCAGTCCTGGTCATGAAGAAGAATAAGACTTGGAGAATGTGCATCGACTACACCAACCTTAATAGCGCATGGCCTAAGTAGGAATTCGTCCTCCTGTGCATCGACCAGATCATCGACTCGGTCGCGGGATCGGAGTCACTATGCTTCCTTGACGCTTACTCTGGTTATAACCATATCAAGATGGCAGACGAGGATGAGGAGAAGACAACGTTCATCACGCCATTCGGCGCCTATTGCTACACCGCCATGACGTTCAGCCTCCAAAACGCCGGCGCAACCTACCAGCGGTGCATGCAGGATTGCCTCACGAGCCAAATTGGCCGCAACATCCACGTCTACATCGACGACGAAGTGGTAAAATGCACTGGCCATAGCGACATGCTTGCCGACCTGGCTGAAACCTTCACAAATATACAGAGGTACAAGATCAAGCTCAATTCAGGGAAGTGCACCTTCGGTGTGCCCACCGGTCAGCTCCTCAGGTACATGGTCTCCAAGCGGGGTATCACAGTGAACCCCACCAAGATCGACACCATCGCGTGACTCGGCAAACCCGAGTTCCTCTGCGACGTCCAAAAATTGGTCGGTCGAGTCGCGGCCCTCAGCCGCTTCATCCCCCGGCTCGGCGAGAAGGCAATGCCTCTGTACCGCCTGATGCGCAAGAAACCCACGTTCCAATGGTACAAAGAAGCGGACGACACGCTCAAAGCACTCAAAGAAGTGCTACTCGTGGAGCCGCTACTCGCTGCCTCTGCCGACAAGGATCCAATGCTCATCTATGTCGCGGCCACCATGCGAGTCGTCAGCACCGTGATGGTCGTCGAGCGGCCAGAGTAGGGAAAGGAACGCCCTGTGTAGCGCCTAGTCTACTACATCAGCGAAGTCCTCACGGACTCGCGATAGCGCTACCCACAATACTAGAAACTGGTATGTGCGGTGTGTAGAGCCCAGCGACGGCTCCCGCACTACTTCCAGGAGCACCCCATCACGGTCATCTCCTCCGCGCCACAGCAGGACATCATCCGTAACCGTGATGCGACTGGGCGAGTCGCCAAGTGGGCCGTCAAAATCGGTGTCCACAACATCAGGTACGAGTCACGCAAAGCGATCAAGTCGCAAGCCTTGGCAAACTTTCTGGCCGACTGGGAAGAGGCACAGTAGGTAGAGAAGCTGTCCTACCTCCATTATCGGTTGCTCTACTTTGACGGGTACAAGAACACGGACGGTGCAGGGGCTGGGATCATACTCACCACCCCAAGGGCGACAAGCTCCGCTCGTGCTACACCTCGACTTCACGCCCTGCACCAACATCATGGCCTAATATGAGGCCCTCATTCACAGCATGCAGGCCGCCAAGGAGATGAACGTCAACCGCCTACGGTGCTATGGAGACTCTAGTCGCCAAGGACATGCAACCTGGCTTCTACTGGCTCACGGCGCATGCCGACACCGTAGACATCGTCCAACTCTGCGCCGGGTGCCAAAAATATGCCAACCAGACACACATCCCTGGTTTGGCGCTCAAGACGATCCCCTTCACATGGCCATTCGCCGTATGGGGCATGGACATGGTGGGCCCATTCAAAAAGGCTCCTTTTGGCTACACCCACCTCCTCTCCGCAGTCGAAAAATTCACCAAGTGGGTCGAGGCCAAGCCAGTCAGGAAGTGCGACGGGAAGACCGCCACCAAATTCCTCTACGATCTCATCTACCGGTACAGGTTCCCGCACAGCATCATCACGGACAACACAACCAACTTCGCAAAGGGCGCCATGGCCAAGTTCTGCGAGGAGCACAACATACGGCTTGACCTCTCCTCAGTTGCCCACCCAGAGTCGAATGGCCAAGCAGAACGTGCCAACCAAACCATCCTCCACGACCTCAAGCCACGACTGCAAGTTCCTCTTGAGCGAACTCCAAGATGCTAGGTTGAAGAAGTCCCCTCTGTCGTATAGGGCATTCGCACCTCCTTCAACTAGTCAATAGGGTTTACGCCCTTCTTCATGCTATACGGTGCCGTGGGCGTCATGCTAACTGACCAGGAACACGACTCGCCCCGGGTCGTCAACTACGCGGAGGACGACAACGACCTCACACGCAAAGACGGGATCAACCAGCTTGATGAAGCACGCGACCTAGCTCGCTCCTGCACCTCCATCTACCGGCAGGGACTCCGCCGCTAGCATAGCCGCCGAGTCAGGACTCGCACCTTCCAGGAACGCGACCTAGTCCTGTGACTCATCCAGGACAAGAAGGGCATGCACAAGCTCTCTCTCCCCATGGGAGGGACCATTCTCCATAGGGCGAGTCCTCGGCAACGATGCCTACTACCTCATCGACGTACGAGGTGACGAGCAACTCGACGTCAAGTGGACGTGGAATGTAAACCTCCTCCGGAAGTTCTACACGTAGAACTCCAACTTGTACTCCCCCGCTATACAATGCAATAAATTCGACTCACACAAATTGTGCCTACTCTCCAAACTCTTGTGCCAATTGCACTCGTAATCTTAGCAATACGCTACCCACGGAAGTCAACCCTTGGTCGAGTGACTGACATGGCTAACTAGTGCGGACAAGGGCACCGAAAGTATTCGGGATTTGCATCGTCCACAAAAACACCACCCCGGAGCCACCATTGGAGTAGCCTCACTCGACTGGCCCACCGGGCCAAGACAACCGCACACGCTTCACACAGCGACCGGTCCTCCACATCCTCGTGCATAGCGACTCGAACAGTTAAGTACCACGCTAGGGGACTCACCCAAGTCTAAACCCATGCGTCTCGGGAACACACCAAGTATGAGAGCGTGCCCTGGACTCGCCATGTGACTGGCTTTCTGAGCCAGTTGGAGAGACGCGTTACAAACAACGGACCATGTCCTCAACTACCTTAGGCATGCTACTAGAACGGCTAACTACCACACTCGGGAACTCTCCTAACCGACCCTTCTTGCACCCAGAACAACAACCAAGTATAGATCACCCCTTGGGGTCGCCAAGCGACTGGCTCCACGAGCCACGGCGAGTCGACTCTGACTAAACTAACAGTATAACACATACAAACTTACACACATGTGAGGTAAACCCATTTAAAGGGCGCGCGCGCTCGGGGACTCGCACACCAAACATAAATAACTAAGCAACAGACGAAAATTCATGTTTTTCCATTTCCTTAGCAACAAAATACATTGTGCGTCATCAAGGATTCATACAGAAGGGTCTAGTTGCTACTACTAATATAACGCCCAGCGCAGCTGTCTACTCTGCAGGCTTCGAAGAGGATGCGCCGCCACTACCCCTGACCCGGATGAAGGGCTCCCATGGGTTCACCAGGTACATTGTCAAGCTCTTCGCCACCGCCGACCGGAAAGGCTGCTTCGACTTCAGATCACGATGTTGCGGCTCGGGGTCATTCGGTGCCACCATCGTGTCCTGGTACGACAACAAATCACCCATCGCCAACACCCGCTCGGCGTAGGGAGTCGCCTTGGCGGTCAGCTTTAGCACCTCCGCAATCTTCACCGAGCCAGTCGCTGAGGGGTACCCACTGGTGATGTCGTCGAGGTCAAAGTCATCGGGGAAGTGCGCGAGTCCAAGACTTGGTGCAGTTGCGGCCCCTCTATGAAAGGCCGATCGTGTCATCCATTCAACCACGGCTGGTTCTTCCTCGAGGTAGCACCACACCTCTAACAACCCGCTAGGGATCACTTTGGTGGGCGAGATCCCTTGAAGGACGGCCTGGACGCACATCACCGAGAGGGTGGCCGCATCCACCATCGCGGTCACGCACTGCTTGGCATCGTACGCCTACACCTCCGGATCTCCATCACATATCGCCCCTGCAAAAATAGCAAGTTAAAACCGCAAGGACGCGCACCCATGGACTCACCCGCTCGGGGACTCGCCAGCGTGGAGACACGCCTGCTTGGGAACTCGCCCGCTCGGGGACTCGCCTGCCGCTACAAAAGAATACATCAAAGGAGCGCTTACGAAGAAGTGGACGGCAGCACTTTGTGGTGAAATTCTGCAGGGTCGTCAACTGGTCTTGCAAACTAGCAACAAGCGCGTCGGGTACCTTCCGCTCACCCTCTGTCGCGATGATAGCGGCCTTGGTCCTCTCCTCAGACGAGGTCACCTCCGCCTTCGCGGCCTCCATCTCCTTCTCCCACGAGGTGATTCTCCCTTCCGCGGCGGACAACGTCGCCTTCATAGTATCCAGCTCGGAGTCCGGAACATAACCCTCACGGGCCTTGGCGATTGTGGCGGAGCGATCCTCTAAAAAATAAAAATCACAATGAGAACTCCTCAAATCAAAACCAAACATAGTTGACTCACACGTAGTCGCCTGCAACCACCGGTTGATCTCCTGTACAACCCACAAATCATGCTTCAGGCGCTCCCTCATGGCCTGACGGTCGGCCGACTCTTGCTGAAGAACCGGAATAAAGAAAATTGCACGCAAGGAACAATGAAAGTTCTAAGTTCAGCGACTAGACACTCGGGGACTAGGCAACCAAAGGTCTAAAGGATCCAACCACTAAAATTCAGCGACTAGATCATCGGGGACTAGACATACCTGGATGGCGGCGCCCAGCATGCCGTGAAGGTAGCACGAACGATTTTCGCCCATGTCGCTGCCCAGCATGTATCACCCCGGTAAAACGACTACTAGAAAATCACCTGCATTTACATCTATGCATCATCATGATATCTGCATGCATGTTGTAACTAAAACTATTTTCGAAAAGTCACTCTTTGTTTTCTAGATATTCCCCATCTTCATTTCAAATGTAAAACCTCGGTCTTTTTTAGATCTTGTATTTATCTAAAACTATGTTTCAAAATGTTTTATTTTATAAAAATAATAAAACTATTTTTTGTCCGGAGAGACCGCCAGCCTGCCAGCAGTCTACTACCCGGCCCATCTAGACAAAACCTCCAAACCCTAATCCCCTAGACACAACCCACCCACATGGAAACCCTAGCCTAATCCCTACCCTACCCGCAACCCCACCAACCCCCACCCGCTGCCACACGCACACACCCGACGCCCTAACCCAACCAACGCACACACCCCACATACACCGGGCACACACCCAGCACGCACGCCCCAGGCCCCCGATGCAGCCCTGGCCCCACCCCGTGATCCCCATCTCATCGCTCCCGCAACCCCCGCATCTCACGAGACCCCGCGTGACGCCGCTGTCGGTTTTCCCCACTCGAGCCACCTCCAATCCGGCGCTCCACGGCCCTGCCCGAGTAGCGCCAGCCGTCGACCGGCCCGACTCCCTCCAGCACCACCCTCGCAGCGCTCTCTCGCCACCGCCCGGGTGCTTACTCCTCTCTCCCTTCCGCATCATGACCGCCGGCCTCTGCCTTGACGCCTACTTTCCTCTCGCCCGAGTGCAGCGCCGCCGTCCTCTGGTCTCATCCACTTTCCTGTGAGCCACGACATGAGCTCCCCCGCAAGCCCGCATCCTTCTGGTCGCGCCCACGCCACGTCCTCGTCACCGGCCCCGGCCACTGTGAGCCACCTCCCAACTACCCACCTGTCTGGACCCCTGCAGTGCCGCCAACCGTCTCCCTCTCATGCGCCTTTCCTTGCGCCTCCTGTCGTCGTTCGGTCTGCCAACGACCAGTACGTGTGCACATCCTGTGTACCCGTTTGTGTGTGTTTCTTGCCGAGCTCAACAAGTGGCCAGGCCTCTTGTCTGGTGTTGTTTCTTGTGGCACGTGTGTATAAGGTGGTGAATGGATGGAGTATCGACGAAAATATCACAGCTCTAGGAGCCGATAGTACCGGGACAACATCTTCGATGCTCAAGATGGACGCTAGAACCCACGAGGAAATCAAGATCTTCGTACATGGCAGCTCACCGACAAGACCGTCTCGATGCCGATGGTTGCGAAGGATGTACATGGTGCCACCCAAGACCTTCGTCGCGGATAATATGTCCGAAGACCGAACCCTCGGAACCCCAAGACCATCGATGGTGACCCCTAATGTGACCCCCTTTTTGCCGAGACCTCTATTTCTATAATATATAACATACCTTGTTGCATATATTTGTACATGATTGCACACATATCTTGTGGTTTGGGGGCCTTATGCCGATTCACCTCATAATTAAATATGGAGTTCATATGCGGACGAATCTAGTCTAATATTGGCTCCATTTAAATTTGTGTAGTGAACCGGTGCTATATTTTGCCTTGTTAAGACAACATTTAAAATTGCAGGGTATCTAAACAACATGAACCTAATAAATAATTGTCGGGACCCCGGTTCCGCTTAATATTTACTAATTGCATCGCATCCTTGCCATGCCATACATCATACATGCATCATGCCCGATCTTTTGTCATAGTATTAAATAGTGCGTCTGGTGTTTCTTCTAGTGCTTTGCTTCTTCACGGATTAGGCCAATGAGTTTATGCGAGAGTCGAACCGATCTTCGAATGAACCTTCGGCAACGTTTTTCAGGCGAGCATTCTCCCCCTTTCTACCTATTTTACATTTATAGTCTTTATTTCCTCATGTTGATCTGTTGCTATCTTTGTTGCGATGCTATAGATTTCGTACCCCATTATACTTACCTGCAGTCCTTATATTTCCATGGACACATCTGATTACCTGTTTTTTGGTAGATAGTAGACTTGCGAGTCGTTGTGATGTGTCGCGCCGTCGATCTTCCACAGTTGTTGGAGTAATGCCGCATGTTTAATGTTGGAGATGATCATGGCTTTAATTACCGTTTAATAACTAAAAAAGAAGTAGGTAAATAATGCAGAGGCATAGGTGGGCAATAGATGTTATTTGGTTTGTAACCGTCCACTTGTGTCCCGTAGGACCCCGAGTACTTGATACCTGTTCTTTGAATATTCGCACTGTCCGCATGTGGGACCATGAATCGCCCTAGCCAGTGCTTGAGTCATATATTATTTCTTGGAGCCACAAACTAGTTTGGGGCTTTAGTACTATCATGTACTTATGCCATGCTTTACTGCTTTATTTACGATTGCGCGTGGAGCGCCTGTACTATTTAGGAATTGTGATACGTTTATGCGGTATCAACAAGCTCAGTTACACTTTCAGGTTCCCAGTCGTTTAGAGCCGTCGACACAAACCTCTGGGTCCGTCTCGGAGCCGGCCAACTTCGTCGCGGGTAGCTTAGTGGGGTGGCCCCCTGAAATATTATATGAATCTTGCAATTGCTCTGTCATGATGGCTCGTTGGGTTTTCATTTAGTTTTTTCCGAGGTTGATCGTGCGTGTGTTGCTATTTGTGCCCCCCCTACAGGGTAATGGATGACTTGGAGTACAGTATCTCGATCATAGACAACTATAACTAAAGTAGTGCTATAAATTTGACTTTATAATGAATAGTAATCAGCTTCACTACAACGGAATGGCTAAATAAAAGTACCAACAACTGCTGGGTTTTGGGATGCCTCATGCTATATGTATCTGACTTGTAAGTACTACAACTACAACGGAATGGTTAACTAATACTGCCCACTTCTTATTATATCAGGATGACTCATGTTGTCTATATCTGACTAGTAGTTGCTGCAACTATAACGGAATGAATAAAACTGCCAACTGTGCGAGTTCCTCGGTTGACTTCCTCGTTTGGTCTCGAGGGGGAAATACCAGGATGGGTATGCTTGGTGATAGTTTTAGGTTGGATCCGAATAGGTCTTTCCTATCCCTATCTGATAGCCGCTAGTTGTATTGAGTCTCTATAGGTTGTTTAGTGCCGCTTCAGTCCACCATACCTATGTAGGCGAGGACCGCTGAATTATAGTCTCACCGTGTACTTGCCTCAGTACTGACCGCTCTCTTTTTCCTTTGCCCTTTGTCGGCACCCCTTTTGTTTAAGTAGGTTTTGAGATCGACGTCGTTAGCAGGGTTACCCTTCCGGCTTGTCCTGGGCAGGGTTATGGATGCCATTGGTTATTCTTCAGGGATCTTAGCCTAATTTTCATCTTGTCCGTACTCAGACGTTGTATCGTTTTCAAGGTGATTTGGATCTTTGTACTGTATATTGTATTCTTGACTCGATGAGTCGCTGTTGTATATATCTGTTTTATGGGTTCCATCATGGACTAATATGTAATGATATTACTTCGTTTTTCTCCCGCACGCAAGTGCCTGGTGGGAACCTTTGAATCGTTTCTATGCGGGTTTGTTGGGAATCGCTAAAACTTGCATAGGTCCGATTCGAGGGTGTTACAGAGTGGTATCAGAGCTCAGCAGTTATGATACCCCACTGGTCCAGCCTATAGGATAACCTAGCTAACGACCAATATAGTGTCAAAACTATTTTGGAAAATTGGTTGGATAGATCTGATTAGGTCTGCTTTTACTCCTTACCCCTCTGCTATTCTCCTCTTACCTCTGCGTGTTTTGAATCTTCTCTCTTACCTTTTCTTCGAGTCCAGGATTTCTCACGGTTGGGTTTCCGTCGTACCTTCAGGGTTTCGCTTCCTCCCTTTTATAACGGTGGTGCTACGATCATCAAATCTGCATCTCATCTGTTGTACCCTTCATCCAATCTTTTTGTTCTTGAACTCTTTATCTGTATGTGTACCTTGATGGATACCCATATCGATGAAAAACATATGAGAAGGACGAGCATTGGTGAAGTTGGAGTATACCTTGAGCATGTGTTGTTCATGCCAATGGAACCATCGCGGAACCCAATCATTATGTATTTTCATACAATTTCTTTTGTATCTTCCAGTGTTTTCCAACGTGATAACATCATCTACATCAGATCCGATGCAGAGCTTGCATCACCCATTTGTTCCGAATACCTCTTGTGAATATCTTCATTCTAAATTTCGAGAGTTGTGTTGCACGATTTTCCTATTAATGTATGGAATTAATAGTTTGGGTACGGGATGGACTGATCACCCTAACCGACTCTTGTTGTTCACTCTTGTACATCGAACTGGTGGATCACTGTAACTTTTCCTCTTTTCACGGAAGTTAAAGGTGGCCTTATATTTTGATGCCTTTATCTCTGTCCTTTGTTCTCAGGAGTGTTCTCTCGACGAACATGAGCACCGACCCTTGTTGGTGGTGTCGCGGATTTCAAGATGGAGAAAGAATCCTTGTTAGTGGTGTTGCGAAGATCTACACGAAGCGCGATAGCTTAGATCGTTGGCCTTCTCCCCTGTACCATGAGGCGGATCTCGGGGGCGAGATCCATTGTTAGTGGTGTCGAATTGTAGCACCACGGTAAAACGACTACTATAAAATCACCTGCATTTATATCCGTGCATCATCATGATATCTGCATGCATGTTTTAACCAAAACTATTTTCTAAAAGCCCCTCTTTGTTTTCTAGATATTCCCCATCTTCATTTCAAATGTAAAACCTCGGTTTTTTCAAGATCTTGTATTTATCTAAAACTATGTTTCAAAATGTTTTATTTTATAAAATAATAAAACTATTTTTGTCCGGAGAGACTACCATCCTGCAGTCTACTACCCGGCCCATCTAGACAAAACCTCCAAACCCTAATCCCCTAGAATCAACCCACCGACATGGAAACCCTAGCCTAATCCCTACCCCAGCCGCAACCCCACCAACCCCCACCCGCTGCCACACGAACACACCCGACTCCCAACCCGACCAACACACACACCCCACATACACCGAGCACACACCCAGCACGCCCCAGGCCCCCGATGCAGCCCCGGCCCCACCCCGTGATCCCCATCGCCTCGCTCCCGACTCTCCCGCATCTCACGAGACCCCGCGTGCCGCCGCCCCTGGTTTTCCCCGCTCGAGCCGCCTCCGATCCGGTGCTCCACAGCCCTGCCCCAGTAGCACGGGCCGCCGAACGGCCCAACTCCCTCCAGCACCACCCTCGAAGCGCTCTCTCGCCACCACCCGGGTGCTGCCTCCTCTCTCCCTTCCGCATCGTGCCCACCGGCCTCTGCCTTGACGCCTACTTTCCTCTCGCCCGAGTGCAGTGCCGCCGTCCTCTGGTCTCATCCACTTTCCTGCGAGCCACGGCATGAGCTCCTCTGCGAGCTCGCCTCCTGCTGGCCGTGCCCGCGCCACGTCCCCATCATCGCCCCGGCCTCTGTGAGCCACCGCCCAACTCCCCACCTGTCTGGACCCCTGCAGTGCCACCAACCGGCTCCCTCTCATGCGCCTCTCCTCGCGCCTCCTGTCGTCATTCGGTCTGCCAACGACCAGTACGTGCGCACATCCCATGTACCCATTTGTGTGTGTTTCTTGCCGAGCTCAACAAGTGGTCAGGCCTCTTATCTGGTGATGTTCCTTGTGGTAAAATGCTGGCACGTGTGTATAATGTGGTGAATGGATGGAGTATCGACGAGAAGATCGCAGCTCTAGGAGCCGATAGTACTGGGACAACATCTTTGATGCTCAAGATGGACGCCAGAACCCATGGGGAAATCGAGATCTTCATACATGGCAGCTCACCGACAATACCGGATCGATGCCGATGGTTGCGAAGGATGTACATGGTGCCACCCAAGACCTTCGTCGCGGATAAGATGTCCGAAGACCGAACCCTCGGAACCCTAAGACCATCGATGGCGACCCCTAATGTGACCCCCTTTTTGCTGAGACCTCTATTTCTATAATATATAACATACCTTGTTGCATATATTTGTATATGTCTTGTGGTTTGGGGGCCTTATGCCGATTCACCTCATAATTAAATATGGAGTTCATATGCGGGCGAATCTAGTCTAATATTGGCTCCATTTAAATTTGTGTAGCGAACCGGTGCTATATTTTGCCTTGTTAAGACAACATTTAAAATTGCGGGGTATCTAATCAACATGAACATCATAATTAATTGTCGGGACCCCGGTTTTGCTTAATATTGACTAATTGCATCGCATCCTTGTCATGCCATACATCATACATGCATCATGCCCAATATTTTGCCGTAGTATTAAATAGTGCATCCAGTGTTTCTTCTAGTGCTTTGCTTCTTCACGGATTAGGCCGATGAGTTGATGCGAGAGTCGAACCGATCTTCGAATGAACCTTCGGAAATGTTTTTCAGGCGAGCATTCTCCCCCTTTCTACCTATTTTACATTTATAGTCTTTATTTCCTCCCGTTGATCTATTGCTATCTGTGTTGCGATGCTATAGATTCCGTACCCCGTTATACTTCCTTGCAGTCCTTATATTGCCATGGACACATCCTATTACCTGTTGTTTGGTAAATAGTCGGCCTTGCGAGTCATAGTGATGTGTCGCGCCGTCGATCTTCCACAGTTGTTGGAGTAATGCCGCATGTTTAATGTTGGAGATGATCATGGCTTTAATTACCTTTTAATAACTAAAATAGAAGTAGGTAAATAATGCAGAGGTATAGGTGGGCAATATATGTTATTTGATTTTTAACCATCCACTTGTGTCCCGTAGGACCCCAAGTACTTGATACCTGTTCTTTGAATATTTGCACTATCCGCATGCGGGACCATGAACCCCCCTAGCCAGAGCTTGAGTCATATATTATTTCTTGGGTTTATTACTATCCTATACTTATGCCATGCTTTACTTCTTTATTTACGATTGCGCGTGGAGCGCCTGTACTGTTTAGGAATTGTGATACGTTTATGCAGTATCGACAAGCCCAATCACACTTTCGGGTTTCCAGTCGTTTACAGCCGTCGACACAAACCTCTGGGTCCATCTCGGAGCCGGCCAACTTCGTCGCGGGGAGCTTAGTGGGGTGGCCCCCTGAAATATTATATCAATCTTGCAATTGCTTTGTCGTGATGCCTCGTTGGGTTTTCATTTGGTTTTTTCCGAGGTTGATCGTGCGTGTGTTGCTATTTGTGCCCCATGCAGGGTAAAACTTTCTGAAAGCCGTGTCCGCGGTTATGGACGACTTGGAGCACAGTATCTCGATCATAGACAACTATAACTAAAGTAGTGCTATAAATTTGACTTTATGATGACTAGTAATCAGCTTCACTACAGCAGAATGGCTAAATAAAAGTACCAACAACTACTGGGTTTTGGGATGCCTCATGCTATATGTATCTGACTAGTAAGTACTACAACTACAACGGAATGGTTAACTAAAGCTACCCACTGCTTATTATATCAGGATGACTCATGTTGTCTATATCTGACTAGTAATTTCTGCAACTATAATGGAATGAATAAAACTGCCAACTGTGTGATTTTCTCGGTTGACTTCCTCGTTTGGTCTCGAGGGGGAAATACCAGGATGGGTATGCTTGGTGATAGTGTCAGGTTGGATCCGAATAGGTCTTTCCTATCCCTATCTGATAGCCACCAGTTGTATTAGGTCTCTATAGGTTGTTTAGTGCATGTTGCGCTGCCGCTTCAGTCCACCATACCTATGTAGGCGAGGACCGCCGAATTCTAGTATCGCCGTGTACTGGCCTCAGTACTGACCGCTCTCTTTTTCCTTTGCCCTTTGTCGGCACCCCTTTTATTTAAGCAGGTTTTGAGATCGACGTCGTTAGCAGGGTTACCCTTCCGGCTTGGCCTGGGCAGGGTTATGGAAGCCATTGGTTATTCTTTAGGGCTCTTAGCCTAATTTGCATCTTGTCCGTACTCGGACGCTGTATTGTTTTCAAGGTGATTTGGATCTTTGTACTTTATATTGTATTCTGGACTCGATGAGTCGCTGTTGTATATATCTATTTTGTGGGTTCCATCGTGGACTATTGTGTAATGATATTACTTCGTTTTCCACCCACAGGCAAGTGCCTGGTTGGCACCTTTGAATCGTTTCTATGCGGGTTTGGCGGGAATCGGTAAAACTTGCATAGGGCCGATCCGAGGGTGTTACACAGCATCACCATCAACGACCTCAGGAACCTGAGGCGATTGCGTCCCTGTTACCATGGCAGAGGCTCTCACCACGAAGCGAGGGAATGTCGCGGTCATCATCGCTCGGGCGCTAGTCCTGGGCACCGACACCCCAGCCAGCGCGGTCGACTCGCCCAGCTACGAGCTTGCGACCTTAAATGCCTCCAACGCAGTGGAGGCTCCGACCGACGCCTCAACCAATGAATCGAGTGGCCCTTCTGCTACTGCAGCGGAGTCGTCCGCATTCCTCTTCTTCGTGCCCTCGACTGGCACCTCGACTTCATCACCCTTGCTCTTCTTGGAAGGGTCGGCCTCCCCTCCTGGGAGACTGACGGCACCTTGGCCACCTAAGGGTGACCAATATTCTTGGCTTTGATCCTGCAAAATGACATGATCAGCACTCCGACAAATGACCCCGAAAATCACCACAGGCCACCCGACGCAAACTTACTTGGCAACAAGGATGAAGCGTAGGCCGGTGCGGATGTGAGCCAGCTTCTCCAACTCCGGGCCTAACTTGCGTGTGAGTCCCCTCTCGAACACGCTCGAGGCCCACGACACCGCGGGCTTCTTCGACAATGAGGCCGCGGCCGCAGGCACTTCTGGCTCAGGCGACACAGGAGCCTCCTTCGATGGCGAGGACCTGGACTCCGCAGCCGTGGCAGTCCCTGTCCTCGAGATCATCGAGAATGGCGACATGATCTCTACAAGAGGGATCTCGCCCTCCACAACGGCTTCGACCCCCGATCCCTTTGTCAGAACAGGATCCTCCGGAATATTCGTCGAAGCCCCGGTCTCTGCATCGTCAGGCTCTTGATCCGACTCGAAAATCGCCGCCTATCTATGTGGCGATGCCGCCTTCAGCGTTGTCTTCTTCGCGGTTGACTTCATGTTCCGCGCGGCCCTCACCGACGTAGCCACGTGCCACGAGTTTTGTTCCTACGCGTCTCCTTCATCACTATCGCGCTCCTCGAGGCTCTGACTCGTCTCTGTTTCGCGCTGCTTCTATCTGTGGGTCTTCCGAGCCACGGGCGTAGGCGCGGCGACCTCTACCACCATGTCCTCATCATGGGACGGCTTGTCTGAATCTTCGACAACCCCCTTGGAGGTCTCCTCATCGACAGGGGGGCAAGTTCTCCAAGACCTGAAACAACTGACAAAAGTGAACACCGTCAAGAAACTATGACCGTACCCGCGTAACTGCGAAAGCAAGGAAAAGACTCACTGATGGCGCTTGGCGTTTCCCCGTGGACGTATATGGGGAGAATCCGTCCTTTGGGTCGGTGTACTCCGCCTCCGTAATCTTCTTTAACACGGAGCACGCCTTTGTTCCGTTGTCCCTGCCGGTGTACTGGTACATCTAGTGGGATCGGCTGGCCAACAGCACTAGTCACCGCCCAAGACAGCAGTTGTATAAATTGATGGTTTCCAGACCCTCCTTCTTAAGCATCTGGATCTGCGTCAGCATTTCATCCACAACCATCCTATGGTCGTCGGGAAGCTTGGTCGTCAGTAGCCGGCATGGCTCGCTCCTCTCAGCATTATATGTTGGGAGCAACACCTCGCCATCCGGTGTCGACTTGTTCAAATAAAACCAGATTTTCTTCCAATCGCTGGAGGCTATCTTCAGGATCATAAGATCCAGGAAGGTGGCCTTGGTCTTCAACTAAAAAGTCAAGCCACCCGCTGCTAGGATCGGGCCGCCTACCCCTTCGCGGCTGACGCGTCCGTGGAACAGATCTAGCTATAGGGGAAAATAGGGGCGACACCCCAGATAGCACTCGCTGAATTCCACAAAAATGGAGAGCTGCTCGATGTTGTGCGGCCCCAGATCCGAAGGTTTGATCGTGCAATATGCATAGAACCAACGGAAGAAGATTGAAGTGGGGAAGCTGAGCCCCCTCTCTAGGTGGCTCAAGAAGCAGATGATGTCTCCGGGGCGAGCTTTGGGCTCTATCTCCCCAGCCGCGGGGATCCATCATTTCCCTTTACAAAGAGTCCCTACTTCTTGGAAGGATCTCAGCGAGGTCGTGGTGCACTTGGATTTGCCCCACACATCGTTCGGAGGCGCCATCGATAAGATCAAGACTCGCTCGCTCTGGAAATTCTGGATCGGGAGAAGGTGGAAGAATGAGAATGTGCGGGGTCGAAGAAATGCGAGCAAGATTCGCATCTTTCCCCCGTCACTCTCCTTATAAAGGGGTGCTTTCCGCCAATCTCGAGGGATCCGTTACCCCATGGTAATTACACCAATATTACTTTTGGATTACCCAATGGCTAGTTTGACCAAGCTGATGGTCCAACTTCATTCACTCGACTTGCCGATCCATTCGCCAATGCAGCGATTCGACTGGTTGCCAATACTACAACTGAAAATATGTGCGGGAGATTTCTTCCTTCATTAAGGGAGTCCACCGCTGATTCGACTGGGCGTCCAAATTGGACCCGCATACTCCGACTGCAAAAGAACACCTGCGCCAAATCAACGATGGACTCGGGGACTACTGATGGGGATATGCCGAATGGGGTATGCCTAGCAGGACGTTTCTGACTGGCCTAGGCCCTTTGCGAGTGGGCTCGCAGGACTACGACTAAATCGCGACTGAAGGAGGGACCGAGCGACTAGAAGCTGGAGGCCCAGAAGCGTAGATAAGCCTAGTCGTATTAGGTTATTCCTCCGAGTCCTTAAATGACTCGATTGTATATTTGTAAACCCTAGCGAGGTACCCCTATATAAACCTCCCTTGGATACTCTATGTACCCACGTTCCATCATACACCCCATCGAGTCGCTGCCTAGCCGCCGAGCTCGCCACCATTGTACTCAAGCAATAATACAATCTAGCAGGAGTAGGTCTTTACCCTACATGGGCCGAACCTAGATAAAACCCCTGTGTCTTGGTCCTCATCTCGCTCCACAGATGGCTGATCGCTCTCGTGCCAAATCCTACTACTAGCTACCCCTGGTAGCATCTGTCATGGCCATTCCCACGACAGATCTACTTTTGAATCCACCAATTCTCGCAGCGCCAGAGCCACATGATCCTATTTTACTTTACATCACAGCAACTAACAAAGTCATAAGTTTGGTAACATCAGTGGAGCATGAGGAAGAAGGCTATGAGCATAAGGTGCAACGTCCAACATACTACCTAAGTGAAGTCCTAACAGAGTGAAAGCAACAATATCCACATTACCAAAAGCTAGCCTATGGAGTATTCTTTGCTGCCAGAAAGCTATGACACTACTTTCAAGAGCATATGATCACAGTGGTGAGTACTTCTCCCTTGCAAGATATAATTAACAACCGCGACGCCATCGGATGTGTCGCAAAGTGGGGAATAGTGCTTGCAGCTTTCAACATCGAGTACAAGCCATGAACAGCAATCAAATCCGAAATACTTGCCGATTTCATCGCTGATTGGACAGAGACGGCAGAAAATACAAGCCCTCCAAAACTCAGAATTTGGACCCTACATTTTGACAGATCAAAAGCACGAGGGGGCTCGGGGGCTGGCGTGGTGATCAAGTCACCCCAAGGAGATAAGATGTTCTATGTGTTACAAATACACTTCACGAAAACCAATAATATTGCCGAGTATGAAGCATTATTACATGGAATACGCATGGCCAAAAATATTAGCGTAACTAGACTCATGTGTTACACAGACTCTGATTTAGTTGCTCAACAAGTATCCGATACCTGTAATGCAAACAAGCACATGGAAGCATACAAATTTGTTGTGGATGAATTATTTAAATCGTTCGAGGGTTTTGAAGTTCAACACATCCCTCGAGCAGAAAATGAGGAAGTAGATGCTCTATCAAGAATAGGCTCTGCATTGAAACAAGTCCCAGATGGCGCTTTTATAGAGCACCTAAAAGTCCCCTCCATCACAAGAGTTGATGAGGACTACCTGACGAGATCCAACTCACCTTTAGTAGAAGTTATGGCTGTAATTCCCAACTGGACAACACCCTATCTGGATTTCCTGATAGACGGAAAATTACCCGACGACGAGGTTCTGGGCCGACTGATTGTTCGACGAGCAAAAGCCTAAACGATAATCAACTGTGAGATCTATAATCAGAGTGTTTCTGGGGTTTTCCGCCACTGTATTTATCCGAAAGAAGGAGTAGAAATATTATGAGAAATCCATGAAGGCGATTATGGTCACCACGCTGCAGCCAAATCGTTAGTGGCAAAAGGTTTTAGACACGGATTTTTTTGGCTCACAGCTAAGGCAGATGCCAAAAAACTGGTCAAAACATGCAGAGGCTGCCAAAAAGTACGCCCGTCAAGCACACGTTCTGGCTGATCAGCTGCGAACAATCCCTATTACATGGCCATTTGTGGTCTGGGGGCTTGTAGGACCGTTTCGTACGGAAAAGTATGGATTTACTCACCTACTAGAGATGGTGGATAAATTTACCAAATGGATTAAGCCTAACCCTTAACAAATTACGATGGAGCCATAGCTAGAAAGTTCGTCGAGGACGTAATCATCTGATTCGGATAACCGCATAGTATTATTACTGACAACGGGAGCAACTTTTCCATGGGATATTTAGCCGAATTTTGTGAAGAACAAGGGATCCTACTCGATATTGCATCAGTCGCTCATCCACAGGCTAATGGACAAGTCGAAAGAGCAAACGCTATCATTTTACAAGGACTTCGACGTCGTCTCAAGGCACCAATTTGTGTACCACGGGGGGCTTGGGCAGAAGAATTACCATTTGTGATATGGAGCTTGCGTACAACTCCTAACAGATCAACCGGATACACTCTGTAACATCCCAAAAATATAAAACAAGGATCATCAAACTCTAATCACTAAAATTAGGGTTAACAAAAACTTTGATTAATTAAAATCATATGAATGCATGTGTGAATGAAATGATTTGACAAATGCATGAATGGACTTGTGTGATTTATCTAAATAGCAATAAATAGTTAAAGATGAAAATAACATCATATAAAACATTTCCATGCAGAAACAAATGAAAATAAAATAAAAAACAAAGCAAATAAAGAAAATGGTCATATTTGCCAATCTTGCTCACTAGGTCACTTTGAGTGTTTCTAGTCCAAGATTTCAAACAGAAAATTTCCCAATTCTTTTCACCCCTTGATAGAACTAGTAAAAGTGATTCAAGGTCCACCTTTCAAACTTGGAGAAATATTTGGCAACCCTATTCAAATCACAATTCAAAATTAAATGTTATTCATATGTGAAGATCATCCATTTTCAAAACCCAACCAAACCAATGCCCCTTGACTAATAAAACTTTAGAAACTCCCTAGTATGTGCCTAGCAAACCCACAAAGTTTGAATCCAAAATTAAAATTTAAAGTTCTTGCGGCCATTTCATCAAACACCTTGCAGATTCAAATCAAACAAACATCAAACACTATAGTGTGCAGTAAAATTGGCCTAACTTGTTCCCTCTATAGCTCACTCTACACTCCCAGTAGATGATCAAAGTAATCTAACTAGCTTTAGCACCACTGTGAGCAAGCCTAGCCATTAATGTCAAGAAGGCCGAGAGCACCATTGCCACCCCATTGTCGCCAGCGAGCTAGAGGACGCACTAGCCTCGCCAACCTTGTCTGGGACATGCAGCACCGTCCACCGCCACCCACTGTCCCAGACCCGAGCAATGCTAGCCCCTGGACCACACGACACACCATGCCAAACCTCTCTGCGCACGAGCCGAGAGCGCGCCCGTGCGCCATGCTGGACCAGCACCCACAGACCATGCGCCGCCCTCGCCGCTTGCAGGGATGATCACCAACACCCCAGCACCTCGCCAGACATGCCCGTTTGCCGCCGCGCGGACCACGCGCGCTATGCGACATTAAAACCGCCGTCGGACCCGCTCAGAGCACCGCGATGTTCCGACCGATCAGCACCGCCCCACGCCGCAAGACCATGCCGTTGAGATTCGCCAGGGAGCACAGCACCGCCCCTACCGTCGCCCATGCTAGTAGCTGCCTATGCCGTCGACCACGACGAGCTCAACCTGCGCCCGTCGGTCCCCTTACGCCTCTATAAATAGAGGCCTCCACCGCTTGTTTTCGCACACCATTTCACTCCCCTCTCACCCAGATTCACCCCACCACACTCCCGGATCAAGGCGAGCAGCGCATCGCCGGAATTTGGCCGGAGCCCGCCGCTGCTGGAGAAGAAGGGAGCCGTCGATTGGATCCACCCCAGGAGGAGATGCCGGTACCAGGAGAACCGCCGTCGTCGACTTCGTCATTCGCCCCTGTCGCCGACCCTCGCCTAAGCCCTGATGAGCCTCCCACAACCCCCACCTGTCGCGTTAGGGTTCTGTCTCGCCGGCGCTGCACGACATGGACGATGAACAGTAGCCGTTCAATTAGAGTTAGATCGTGCGGTTCACACTGCCCCGTACCGCTTCGCCCCTCCCCGTCTCACTGACGCATGGGGACAGTCACCTAACCAGCCCGTGTACACGCTGTGTGTAGTGGGCCGGCCCAGTAAAACATCCCGCGTGACCCAACAATTCAAATTAATCTTTATTCATTTAATTTCAAACATAGTTCTGTACCTAGATTCAAAAATCAACCCAGCTCGATTCACTGAACCAAAATGCATGAAACCAATTTTTCTAGAAAGGTACTGAAATGCTTAATCCAAGCCCGTTGGATTCAAACCGTTTAGATTTGTGGATCAACCATGGTAAAAATAACAAGGCAGAAGCTTTTCTGCATTCAACCATTTTTCAAAATTCAACCATAAAAGCTTTTGAGTTGATTCCAACTCTCAAAAATCACATTTGATCATACCTTTCAGAATATATAAAAACATATAGGTTTACTTTCAGAAATAATGTTTAGGTTATAAAAGAATGCCCCATAGGAATTTCTAGTCACTTTATTTCATTAAAATAAAAAGGTTAAACCTTATTAAATTGTGAAACCACTTTAAATCACATTCCCATGTACTGAAATATGTGGTGATGACATGTGTCAACATGATCCCATGTTTGAGCTGGAGAATATTAAATCTTAAGTAGTTTTTCAATGAGTAGAAATTACTTTTCTAAAAATAAAACAAATAAGACAAGTGCTTTAATCTTGTAATATTAGTGATGATGCTAGATCATCTAGTGTGAACCATTGTGTGATGATTGGAAATGGTTAATTATTGTATGGTGATTGTGTACCTCGTATTTATTTATAGACGCTAGTACCGACCAAGGATACGAGGAGGAAGGAGGAAACTACGAGGAAGAAGCCGAGGAGAACTTCAACCACTGCTCTGCACAAGGCAAGCTTATACTAATATCCTAGCAAGCCAATACTTGAAACCTTTCAAGCTAACCCTTGCAATTTATGCAAGATAATACTTGCTTGTTACCATGACAACTAAAATCCTTAAGCATATGTGATCATATCCACTTGATAACCCAATCCTAGTTTTACTCGCCAGCTTTATACTTTATTTCTTTATCAAAGCTTTCTCTTAGAGTTTACATAGTGAATTGTAGATACTAGAATATTATTGGAAGGTAGCATAAAGAGCATAAAAATTGGCCTAAGTTAGATAATCTTGATGTCATCCTAAGGCATGAGATTGAACCTAGCAAATCACCACTCGCTTACCACCCCTCATTAGTATTTACCACCACTTGTAGATGCTAGTGCTAAGCATAAAACTTGATCAACTTTAGATGGGAATACTTGGTGAAAATGGTTATGAAAACCTTAGAATGATGAGTCATTCTACTGAAATGTTTTGACATGTGTTTCCGAACATTAGATGATTTTGATGATGAAAATGTTGAGGCATGAGCCTTAGCCCTTTATAAAACTGATGGTTGTCTGGATGCGATACCATTCCAATTTTACCGTACAACCACAATACCCGAAAATTGGGTAGGGCTTGACTAGAAATTTATATACCTTAGTATGGGTTCCCTCGCGGCCAAGGTCTGAGCTGAGGCTACCTTGTGAAGATTGTCCACCTGTGCAGTACCCAAGATGACAGTTGGTCATGGTTGGGAGGCCAAACTCACAGGAGAGGTGCCTATACTAGGGCGTGTAACTAAAAGGTTAGGATTGATTATCTGCATACTAAGTATGGTGAATTCAGGATTTGTTCCTGACGGATGTATCGAATGTTGTGGTGAAAGTGTACAATCTCTGTAGAGTGTCAAGCTATTAGAATAGCTGCATCCGCAGTTATTGATAGTTGGAGTGGCCATACTGTTCCCCCGTCAGATGTTTTCAAAATGACTTGTGAAATTATTTGTGACTTTGACTTGACCAAAACAGAGTTGTGATATAAAACTCAAGTTCCCACTTAGGTGTTATACAACTTTCAACTAAATTTCTTGCTTCTGAACTTAGTAGAGGTAAATATGGATTTTGCAAAACAACCCTAGAGCTTAGTATATCCTATTCAAAACCACCTCACTTGTTAGTATTAGTTTGCGATTACTTAAAAAGTACTCATGGCTTTGTCCCTGGCTATTCCCGGGTCCAGACTATGAAGAGGAGTACAAGGATGATGGACCGCAGGAAGGTTACGACAACTAGGATCATCTCCCATCGCCAGCATTTTCTGTGACCTTGAAGATGGGGTTTCACCTACGCTATCATTACTATTACGTTATTCCGCTGCTTGAATTGTATTAAGAACGGGATCATGAGATCCCTATTTGTGTAAGACCTTATGTATGGTTTGTAATGGATGATGTACTGTGATATCCAAATCTTTTATGTCTCGCAAAAATGGTAATCCTAGGATTGCGATGTATGGCATAACAGGCATCTGCGATTAAAAATCCGGGTGTTGACAAGTTGGTATCAGAGCCATCCTGACCATAGGAGACCCTAGTGAGAATGGACGTTTGAATCAAAAACCTAGTTTCAAAACCAAAGGAAGTGAGTATTTACAAAAACACTTATTCTCATTCTTATCACTTGGATACTTTCATGAAAATTCATGTTCCTTAAAAGTTCTTGCAAACTTACATAAAATTTGACACACTTGATCACTCTACTAACTTACTCATCCTATATTCTTATAGATGGACGTGAAGTACAACAAGTTTTATCAGTTGGGGAATGGAGGAGACCTCATCTTTGAGCATGACTTGGACCAGCTGTCGGAGTTGCTGGAGCATCCACACCCCGATTTCTTTGGAGCTCAGCTCAATGATCAGGAAGGAGAAGACCTGAAGTGGCTAGTTTTTGCATTTCTCCGAGGAAATATTGAACCTCTCACTGCCGAGGGAATTCAGTTCACCTTAAGAGAGAACAACTGGCTCGATGGACTGGCCAGGGCAATGCAGGAAGCTCTTGCCCGTCTATGTGGGCAAAATATCAATCAGATCAAGGGTACTCGCTTTAAGTTCTACCCAAGTCCTGATGCTATGGGACAACCACTGGAGGCCCCATATCATCCCGAGCTGAAGAGTCAGTTGGACCACCTCAGCTTCATGATGTACAACTGTCAGAAGGAGTTGGACAATGCCCGTGCCTACGACAACCACAAGTACGCCATCGCCAAGAAGAAGGATCAGACCCTCTCATTACTAGTGAAGGATCACAAGTCTCGTCGCCGTCAGCTCGACAAGAAGGAGCGCATCATTGCCCGTCTTCGCCACCGGATCACGGATTTGAAGGAGACCATCCACGAGAGAGACATGCAGTTGGAGGAAAGGGAGAATGCTGAAGAAGACCTTCGTGGAGACCCCTACTCCTATCTCAGCGATGATGATGACTTTCTAGAGGATCAGGCCATGGACTTCTTCACCGATGAGGATGATTTTGCCTTCATCGATGACGATGATGATGATGAGGATGATGAGGACACTGACTTCAAGGAGTAGTAGCACTTGATCACTAGCTTTAGTGAGTTATAGTCGGCCCCACTGTATCGTAGCTTCATAGAATGGTTCTTAAAACCATTTGTTTTTCTTTGTTGTGGTGTGTGTTGTATTGTGTGCTATGAATGAATGAAAATCAAGTTGCTAGCAAAATCTGAGTCACACTTTAACAACTTTACAAAACAACCCTGAACCTTAAAAATTTCCCTCTTTTCTAATGATCTATCTCAATCTTCAGATGCCTCGCGGAGGAAGCAACTCAGCCCCGGACCCGATATTGCAACTCTTGCAAATGATGGTTTTGGACCGCGAAGACGAAAGAGTCGAACGTCAAGCCAACTTAGCCACCCTTCAACAGATAGCTCAGATGGCCAACAACAATCAAGGCCATCGAAATCAGGACAACCATGGATCTAAGCTCAAGAATTTCTAGAACACCAATCCACCTGTTTTCACTAAGTCAGAAGAACCCCTAGATGCAGATGATTGGGTGCAAACCATGGAGAACAATCTGGAAGTTGCAAGAGTAGAAGCTAACGAGAAAGTTCTGTTCTCTACCCACTATCTAGCCAGAGATGCAAGAGCATGGTGGAATAGCGTTCGTGCAATGACCGGAGGTCAGATGATGACTTGGGATGAATTCAAGGTCAAGTTCAGTAGAACCCATGTGCCACCGGGTTTAATCAATTGGATGAGGGATGAATTCAGAGAACTGAAGCAAGGAAGAATGACAGTAGTGGAATACCGTGACAAATTCTTGTCACTAGCTAGGTATGCACCGGATGAGATCGACACTGAAGCCAAGAAGAAAGAGAGATTCCTGAACGGTCTGCATGATGATATGCAGACGGTGTTAGTCAATATGTCCTTTGCTGGTATTGAAGCCCTAGTCGACTCTGCCATTCAGATGGAAGGAAAGATCAACCAAGCCAATGAGAACCGCAAGCGCCGCATGATGCATCAACCAGGAACCCACCAGACACCAAAGTATCGCCCCAACCCTTCTCCGGGATTTGCCCCGAGAACCAACATACCCCCGATGAACTGTCCGACCTATCCCAACCGTGGAAACCCAAGGCCCGGAGGAAACCACAACAACCCCGGCAACACTAACAATTTCAACCTTGCACCACCCAAGTTCAACAACAACAATGCCGCAACAAACACCAACACTTCCCCAAGGACCGGAAGCAATGTTGTGCCTGTTGCAGCGAAGGACAAGTCGCAAGTGACTTGTTATGAATTTGGAACCAAGGGGCACCACTCCAATGAGTGCCCCAAGAAGAATGCTGCAGCCCCCAATGCAAATGCCCCAGATCAGCAACAACGTCATGTTCATACCGGAAGAAGGTTTGCCCCAGGGAATTCGCTCAACCGCAACGGCCGTCTCTTTCTCATGCATGCTGAAGAAGCCCAGGAAGCACCAGATGTCGTGCTGGGTATGTTTTCTGTTAACTCAGTACTAGCAAGAGTGTTGTTTGATTCTGGAGCATCTCACTCATTTGTCACTGAAGAATTTGCATGCACTAGTAAGAGTCAACCAACCAAATTGAAGCATTTTATGATTGTTCAAATCCCCGGTTCAACCACCAAAGCTAGACAAATTTGCAAAGCCGTCCCTATCCGAATCCATGGCATATATTTTTATGCTAATCTAATAGTACTCGGAACTAAAGGTTTGGAAGTAGTACTAGGAATGGATTGGATGTCCAAACACAAAGGATTAATTGACTGTGCCAAGAAAGCCATAACCATGACCAGTACAGCCGGAATATCAGTCGAGCATGTATATGAAACCTTGCCTCGTCAATTCAAGTGCAACAAGAGTATAGCCCAGCCCACCATTGACCAAGTCCGGATAGTCTGTGAATACCCCGATATATTTCTAGATGTTTTGCCTGGTATGCCCCCAGATCGGGATATCGAGTTTATCATTGAACTAATCCCTGGAACCGGACCTATAGCCCAGAGACCCTATAGTATGAACCCGTCTGAACTAGCAGAACTGAAGAAGCAACTAGACACCATGCTGGAAATTGGATTGATTCAACCAAGTGCGTCACCATGGAGATCACCTGTTTTGTTCGTGGACAAGAAGGATGGAGGTAACCATCTGTGTACAGATTATCGGAAGTTGAATGATGTCACTATCAAAAACAAGTACTCGTTGCCAAAGATCAAAGATTTGTTGGACCAGTTGACTGGTGCCAAAGTGTTTTCTAAGATTGATATTAGAACTGGCTATTCGCACGGAGGATATTCCAAAGACTGCCTTTACCACCAGATATGGATTATATGAGTATATTGTCATGTCTTTTGGTTTAACCAATGCCCCCGCTTATTTCATGAATCTCTTGAATAAGATTTTTATGGACTTCCTGGATAAGTTTGTCGTTGTTTTCATCGATGACATTCTGATTTATTCCAAATCAGAAGAAGAACATGAGCTACACCTAAGGACCATTATTGGAACCCTTAGAGAGCATCAGTTGTATGCCAAGTTTAGCAAATGTGAATTCTGGTTACAGGAGGTAGGATTCCTCGGACATATCGTATCAGCCGGAGGAATTGCCGTTGACCCTGCAAAGGTGAAAGATGTCGAAGATTGGCAAGCCCCAACCACTCAAACCCAAGTTCATGCATTTATCGGATTAGCGGGATACTACCGCAAGTTCATAGAAGGATTCTCGAGTATCGCCAGACACATGACCCAATTGCTGAAGAAGGACAAGAAGTGAATGGACGGAAAAATGTGAAGCGAGTTTTCAAGAACTCAAGAGAATATTGATTTTAGCCCCCATCTTGATCATGTCGGATATCACGAATCCCTTTGACGTGTATTGTGATGCATCCAAGATCGGCCTAGGATGTGTGCTAATGCAAGAAGGAAAAGTTATATCGTATCTATCTCGACAACTGAAGCAGCATGAACAAAATTATCCAACCCATGACCTCGAACTCGTAGCCGTAGTTCTAGCCCTGAAGACATGGAGGCATTACCTGATGGGAAACTGTTGTGAGATTTATTCGGATCACAAGAGATTGAAGTATATATTCACTCAGAAGGAGCTGAATATGAGACAGAGAAGATGGATTGAGCTAATCAAGAACTATGATCTGGACATTCACTATCACCCCGGTAAAGCCAATGTGGTAGCATATGCCCTTAGCAGATTGCCGTGCCGCTTGAACTCCATGATTTTGAAGGAGCAACCAAGTTTGCACAAAGAGATGGAAGATTTCTGAATGGAATTAGTGAGTGAAGGATTTTTGGCTAGCATAGAACTTCAACCCACTCTGATTAGTCAGATCAAAGAGGCGCAGAAAGGAAATGCTAGTATCGACGGAATCAAGTGTCGTATCGGTACAGGCAAAGTACCCGGATTCATGGAAGATGAAGAAGGAGTTTTGTGGTACAAAGGACGCCTTTGTGTACCAGCAGATTCGGAATTGAAAGAAATGATTTTGAAAGAGGCTCATGATACTCTTTATTCTATCCACCCCGGAGGAACAAAGATGTATCAGGATTTGAAGGAACAATTTTGGTGGCATAAGATGAAGAGAGAAATCAGAAGCTATATCGCCAAGTGTGATATATGTCAGAGAGTCAAGGCGGGACATCAAAGACCCGTTGGACTGTTGCAACCTCTACAGACTCCAGAATGGAAATGGGATTCAGTTGGAATGGACTTTATCACCGGATTGCCTACTTCTAGTAGGGGAAATGTCTCTATCTGGGTCATAATTGACAGATTGTCCAAAGTCGCCCCTTTCTTACCCGTGAAGACCACATACCAGAGTTTGAAGCTAGCGGAGTTATACATCGCTAGAATCGTCAGTTTGCACGGAGTCGCCAAGAACATAGTATCGGATTGAGGAACTCAGTTTACCTCGAGATTCTAGAAGAAAGTCCAAGAAGGTTTAGGAACCTGACTAGATTTTACCACAGCTTATCACCCTCAGACCGATGGACAAACGGAGCGAGTAAATCAAATACTCGAAGATTTGAGAGCATGTGTGCTAGAGTATGGATCTAAATGGGAAGACTGTCTGCCTTTCGCAGAATTTTCATACAACAACAGTTATCAAGCTAGTCTGCAAATGGCCCCATTTGAGTTTATGTATGGAAGGAAATGTCGCACCCCGTTGAACTGGTCGGAAGTAGGAGAGAGTCAGATTTTCGGACCCGACATCCTACGAGAAGTAGAAGAGAAAGTTCACAAGATTCGTGAGCACCTCAAGACCGCCCACTCAAGATAGAAGAGTTACGCCGACAAGAGACGTCGAGACCTCGCTTTTAATATCGGAGATTTTGTGTACCTTAAAGTGTCGCCGTTGAAAGGAATGCAGCGTTTCTAGCTGAAAGGAAAGTTAGCCCCCAGATATATCGGACCCTTCAAGATTATGAATCGTCGAGGAGAGGTATCATATCAATTGGAACTGCCAGAGGAGATGGCAGCAGTGCACAATGTGTTCCATATATCGTTACTTCGCAAATGCCTTGAAGTTCCAGAGAAGACTGAAGTGTTCAAGAACATTGATCACCGGACCATAGAGATCAGCGATGACCTAACCTATCCCGAAGTACCCATCCGTATTTTGGAAGAAGCTTTCAGGACCACCAGGACCCGAGGCATCAAGTTTCTCAAGATTTAGTGGAGCAACCACACTAAAGAAGAAGCTACCTGGGAGCGCGAAGATCACATCGGGATGGAGTTTCCTGATCTCTTTAAATCCTAGGTAATCTTTTTCATCCTTTTAAAATCTCGGGACGAGATTTTGTTTAAGGGGGGAAGGTTTGTAACATCCCAAAAATATAAAACAAGGATCATCAAACTCTAATCACTAAAATTAGGGTTAACAAAAACTTTGATTAATTAAAATCATATGAATGCATGTGTGAATGAAATGATTTGACAAATGCATGAATGGACTTGTGTGATTAATCTAAATAGCAATAAATAGTTAAAGATGAAAATAACATCATATAAAACATTTCCATGCAGAAACAAATCAAAAGAAAATAAAAACAAAGCAAATAAAGCAAATGGTCATTTTTGCCAATCTTGCTCACTAGGTCACTTTGAGTGTTTGTAGTCCAAGATTTCAAACAGAAACTTTCCCAATTATTTTCACCCCTTGATAGAACTAGTAAAAGTGAATCAAGGCCCACCTTTCAAACTTGCAGAAACATTTGGCAACCCCATTCAAATCACAATTCAAAATTGAATGTTATTCATATGTGAAGATCATCCATTTTCAAAACCCAACTAAACCAATGCCCCTTGACTAATCCAACTAACCAAACACTCCCTAGTATGTGCCTAGCAAACCCACAAATTTTGAATCCAAAATTAAAATTTAAAGTTCTTGCGGCCATTTCATCAAACACCTTGCAGATTCAAATCAAACAAACATCAAACACTATGGTGTGCAGTAAAATTGGCCTAACTTGTTCCCTCTATAGCTCACTCTACACTCCTAGTAGATGATCAAAGTAATCTAACTAGCATTAGCACCACTGTGAGCAAGCCTAGCCATTGATGTCAAGCATGCCAAGAGCACCATTGCCACCCCATTGTCGCCAGCGAGCTAGAGGCCGCACTAGCCTCGCCAATCTTGTCTGGGACATGCAGCACCGTCCACCGCCACCCACTATCCCAGCCCCGAGCAATGCCAGCCCCTGGACCACACGACACGCCCATGCCAAATCTCACTGCGCGCGAGCCGAGAGCGCGCCCGTGCGCCACGCTCGACCAGCCCCCACAGACCACGTGCCGCCTCGCCGCTTGCAGGGATGATCACCAGCACCCCAGCACCCCGCTAGACATGCCCGTTCGCCGCAGCGCGGACCACGCGCGCTGTGCGACATTAAAACCTCCGTCGGACCCACTTAGAGCACCGTGACGTTCCGACCGATCAGCACCGCCCCATGCCACAAGACCACGCCGTTGAGCTTCGCCAGGGAGCACAACACCGTCCCCTACCGTCGCCCATGCCAATAGCTGCCTGTGCCGTCGACCATGACGAGCTCAACCCGCGCCCGTCGGTCCCCTTCTGCCACTATAATTACAGGCCTCCACCGCTCGTTTTCCCCACACCAGTTCACTACCCTCTCACCCAGAATCACCCCACCGCACTCCCGGAGCAAGACGAGCAGCGCATCGCCAGAATTTGGCCGGAGCCCGCCGCTGCTGGAGAAGAAGGGAGCCGTCGATTGGAGCCGCCCCAGGAGGAGCTGCTGATACCAGGAGAACCGACGTCGTCGACTTCGTCATTCGCCCCCGTCGCCGAGCCTCGCCTAAGCCCCGGTGAGCCTCCCACGACCCCCACCTGCCGCGTTAGGGTTCTGTCTTGCTGGCGCTGCCCGACGTGGACGATGAACCATAGTCGTTCGATTAGAGTTGGATCGTGCGGTTCACACTGCCCCATACCGCTTCGCCCCTCCCCGTCTCACTAACACGTGGGGACAGTCACTTAACCAGCCTGCGTACACGCTGTGTTTAGTGGGCCGGCCCAGTAAAACATCCCGCGCGATCCAACAATTCAAATTAAGCTTTATTCATTTAATTTCAAACATAGTTCTGTACCCATATTCAAAAATCAACCCAGCTCGATTCACTGAACCAAAATGCATGAAACCAATTTTGCTATAAAGGTACTGAAATGCTTAATCCAAGCCCGTTGGATTCAAACCGTTTAGATTTGTGGATCAACCATGGTAAAAATAACAAGGCAGAAGATTTTCTGCATTCAAACATTTTTCAAAATTCAACCATAAAAGATTTTGAGTTGATTCCAACTCTCAAAAATCACATTTAATCATACCTTTCATAATATATAAAAACATATGGGTTTACTCGCATAAATAATGTTCAAGTAATAAAAGAATGCCCCATAGGCATTTCTAGTCACTTTATTTCATTAAAATAAAAAGGTTAAACCTTATTAAATTGTGACACCACTTTAAATCACAATCCCATGTACTGAAATATATGGTGATGACATGTGTCAACATGATCCCATGTTTGAGTTGGAGAATATTAAATCTTAAGTAGTTTTTCAATGAGTAGAAATTACTTTTCTAAAAATAAAACAAATAAGACAAGTGCTTTAATCTTGTAATATTAGTGATGATGCTAGATCATCTAGTGTGAACCATTGTGTGATGATTGGAAATGGTTAAGTATTGTTTGGTGATTGTGTACCTCGTATTTATTTATAGACGCTAGTACCGAGCAAGGATACGAGGAGGAAGGAGGATACTACGAGGAAGAAGCCGAGGAGAACTTCAACCACTGCTCTGCACAAGGCAAGCTTATACTAATATCCTAGCAAGCCAATACTTGAAACCTTGCAAGCTAACCCTTGCAATTTATGCAAGCTAATACTTGCTTGTTACCATGACAACTACAAGCCTTAAGCATATGTGATCATATCCACTTGATAACCCAACTCGCAAGCTTTATACTTTATTTATTTATCAAAGCTTTCCCTTAGAGTTACATAGTGAATTGTAGATACTAGAAGAATATTGGAAGGTAGCATAAAGAGCATAAAATTTGGCCTAAGTTAGATAATCTTGATGTCATCCTAAGGCATGAGATTGAACCTAGCAAATCACTACTCGTTTACCACCCCTCATTAGTATTTACCACCACTTGTAGATGCTAGTGCTAAGCATAAAACTTGATCAAATTTAGATGGGAATACTTGGCGAAAATGGTTATAGAAACCATAGAATGATGAGTCATTCTACTGAAATGTTTTGACATGTGTTTCCAAACATTAGATGATTTTGATGATGAAAATGTTGAGGCATGAGCCTTAGCCCTTTATAAAACTGATGGTTGTCTGGATGCGATACCATTCCAATTTTACCGTACAACAACAATACCCGAAAATTGGGTAGCGCTTGACTGAAAATTTATATACCTTAGTATGGGTTCCCTCGCGACCAAGGTCTAAGCTGAGGCTACCTTGTGAAGATTGTCCACCTGTGCAGTACCCAAGATGACAGTTGGTCATGGTTGGGAGGCCAAACTCCCATGAGAGGTGCCTATACTAGGGCGTGTAACTGAAAGGTTAGGATTGATTATCCGCATACTGAGTATGGTGAATTCAGGATTTGTTCCTGACGGATGTATCGAATGTTGTGGTGAAAGTGTACAATCTCTGCAGAGTGTCAAACTATTCGAATAGCCGCTCCGCGGTTATGGACAGTTGGAGTGGCCATACTGTTCCCCCGTCAGATGTTTTCAAAATGACTTATGAAATGATTTGTGACTTTGACTTGACCACAACAGAGTTGTGATATAAAATTCAAGTTCCCACTTAGGTGTTATACAACTTTCAACTAAATTTCTTGCTTCCGAACTTAGTAGAGGTAAATCTGGATTTTTGCAAAACAAACCTAGAGCTTAGTATATCCTATTAAAAACCACTTCACTTGTTAGTATTAGTTTGCGAGTACTTAAAGAGTACTCATGGCTTTGTCCCTGGCTATTCCTGTGGCCAGACTATAAAGAGGAGTGCCAGGATGATGGACCGCAGGAAGGTTACGATAACTAGGATCATCTCCCATCGTCAGCATTGCCTGTGACCTTGAAGATGGAGTTTCACCTACGCTATCGTTACTATTACGTTATTCCGCTGCTTAAATTGTATTAAGAACGGGATCATGAGATCCTTATTTGTGTAAGACCTTATGTATGGTTTGTAATGGATGATGTAATATGATATCAAAATATGTTATGTCTCGCAAAAATGGTAATCCTGGGATTGCAATGTATGGCATAACAGGCATCTGCGATTAAAAATCCGGGTGTTGACACACTCTTCTTGGTCTATGGTGCAAAAGCAGTCCTTCTAGGTGATTTAATTCATCAGTCTCCTCGAGTCAAAGTGTATATCGAAGAAGATGCAGAAGTGTCTCGACATATTTGAAAAAGTTCGCCACTACTAGGAAAATGGCAATAGGTAATCCACACATCTGTGGCGCACGTGCTAGTGGTGCCCCACGGGTAAAATAGGTGTGATGCACTTCCCACAGGTGCCCTACGGCTAACTGTCGTAAGCGTGGTGCATATGGGGGTGGTGCGCCACGGATATGTGCGGGCCAGGGCACAGGTGGCCGCAACACACATACCCGTAGCGCACTAGGTCACGGTGCACTACGGATGTGAAACTTAGCCATAGTGCACCTTGACCTAGTGCGCTACGGGTACGTGTACTGCAGCAGCTGGGTCAACTTAGCCGTAGGGCACTCTGCCCTAGTGCCCTACAGCTAAGTGGCCTACACCAACTCCACCCCCCTGTGGATCACCTTTTAGATTTGCAAAAAATAAAAGAAAATGAAAACACTTCAAAAAATAAAATCCTTTCATATTTAGGTAGATAATGTGGTCTAGTTTCTAGGAAAATTAACAAACATGAATTTCGACTTTTTCTGGTAAAATGGCCGTAACTTTTGCATATGATGTCGAAAAAAACGTTTAATATACCAAAATGAACAGAACGAGATTCCACATCCGCTTGCAACCCCTTTAGGCCGTTTAGCGATTTTTTAGAAATTCAAAATTCAAAAAGAGTAAAAAAGTTACGATCAAAAAAATAGAGAGCAACTTACCCGTAGCGCACCACCACCCCGCCCACCTACCCCTCTCCCTTTTCCTTTCCTTCTCTTTTTTCTTCTCCCTTCTCCTTCTCCCTTTTCCTTTTCCTTTTCCTTCTCCTTCTTCTTTTCCTTCTCCTCTCTCTGGTCACCTTGCTCCGGCATCCTTGCTTCGGCCTCCTCCTCTCCTTGCAGTGACGGCAGCGCGATGGCGGTCTTCTCCTCCTCCTCCTCCTCCTCCTTCTTGCAGCGACGGCAACCTCCTTCTCCTCACCTACCTCCCTTCCTCCTTCTCTCCGGCCACCTTGCTCCGGCGTCGTTGCTCTGGCCTCCTCCTCTCCTTGCAGTGGCGGCGGTGCGACGGTGCCCTTCTCCTCCTCCTCCTTGTAGCAACGGCGGCCTCCTTCTCCTCAGCTACCTCCCTTCCTCCCTCTCTTCTTCTCTTCCTCCCTCTCTTCCTACCTCCCTTTCTTCAACCACCTACTGCCTCAATGTCGGTGAGGATTAGCATGGCCACGGCCTCTCGTACCTCCCTGTGGTGGTAGGTCGTGGCCACGACCATGCTCCGACAAGGCGACATGACGGCGGCGCACGGACCCGATTGCATTTGCAATTCAAAACGAGGGTGTTTTTTGCAATTTTTTTGTTTTTCAAAAAACATAGGAGTGACGCACATGGACCCCTTCTTGTGGCGCACTAGGTGGTGCACCACGGGTAACGTTTTACCCGTAACGCACCAGGTAGTGCACTACGGCTAAAACTTAGCCGTAGCGCGCGGATAGTGGTGCACTGCTAGTGTGCTAGAGATGTTCTTTTTAGGTGCTCCATGGATGTGCCTTTTCTAGTAGTGTGCGTCTGAGCAGAGATCTATAGACTATCAATAGAAGTTACACAATTACATAGTCAAAGAGTGCAAAATCGTTCTTTCAGGAAGGGCGATTTGGTTCTCCGACTCGTGTAAGAAAGAAAGCACAAACTTTCCCCAATTTGAGAAGGACCTTTTATGATTAGCAGAGTTCTGCATAATGGGTCATATTATTTAACCGATATGAGACCAATCAAGGAACAACTGATACTCGGAAAAGGAAGAGAGCTGGCGGTAGCACAGACCCGGATGAATTAGACCAGCCTTGGAATATTGTACATCTACGTCCCTTCTATTCTTAGTTATATTTCCTTGTAATCGTATATGTACATGTTCAAAGAGAAATAAAGTATTGGTTTTCTCATATATTACTTTTGAGATGTTTTTTGCCATCTTATTTCCAAAAGAGCATGTCATTTTCAAAAATCCTAGGATGATTGAAAGTACTTTATGCACATGTTCGTTCTGGTTATGATTTTTGAATATCTATAAAAAGTGTTACCTTAGAGTGTGTAAGATCCCTCCTTTGTAAAGGAAAAGGATCCCTGTGTTTGCAATGCTAGTCCCTGGATCAATAGCTAGCATCCACAGTTAAGATGTAATATCAAGAAACAAAGGTCATATTACAACTTTATAACCAGGAATAACATAATTTTATTACATCTTACATAGCTCATTTGGCTATTACATTACATTGCAGCAGAATATCTATAAGCATGGGGTCCTTCATCTTCAAAGTGCCACAGGCAAACATGTTGGTTGTAGACTTGTAATCCTAATCAATCAACTTCACTAATATCAAACAAACCTGCAACATAACAAGTTATAGCCACAAGGGTCAATACATTTGAATTGTATTGGCAAGTTTCACTACTATGTAGAAATAAGTGGATCCTACCATTATATGCAATTTTGGCTAAGTAGGGTTTTAGGCTCATTTGCAGAAAGCAATAATTTATCCTATCTTTTCAAAGTAGTTTTGATCTTTTGTCAAAATCTTTCTGAGCTCCTTGGTACACCCCAAGTGCTTCAGGTCTTTGTCAAAATCTCTTGAGCTCCTTGGTACACCCCAAGTGCTTCAAGTCTTTGTTAAAATCTCTTGAGCTCCTTGGTACACCCCAAGTGCTTCATGTCTTTGTTAAAATTTCTTGAGCTCCTTGGTACACTCCAAGTGCTTCAAGTCTTTTGTTGTCACTTTAAAGTTTTGCTTTTAGAAATTGGAATGTCGAGATTTCCCATAGCTTCAAGCCTTAGTTGCTCAGTATTGTCCATAACCGGGGACACGGCTAAGTACTTAGAATTTTATCTTATGCAGAAGTTGTACACTTTACCCACATGACAGAATCTCATCTTGTTGCCACCAGTGGCCGCTGGATAAGTACTCACCAAGATGGAGTACTGGCAGATTGAGAATGTGACAAAGTCTTTCCATAGGGTCCTCCCATACACAATGCTAGCTTGTCTTCAGGCACCAATGTAGGGTTCCTAGTTCCCTCATTTCCAGTTAACTTGAAGACCAATGCATGGGTCTTCCACAATGTAATTGACTAAGCCAGTGCCCATTTAGCATGTGGTTGTACACGGAAGCCACTATACGAGAAACATGTTCAATCTCTAAGTCCCTGGGTGGTTTTCTTTTAGTGCACAACAAAAAGAGATTGCCATATAAACATGGTTCCTCTTGTTGCCACCTAATCCAAAACTTGAGTATCTTTGTCCACCCAGGTGGTTCATTGAGTACTTGTTTTGTTATATAAAACACAAGTCTTTTCTCAACTTCATAAAATCTCAACATGTACCTCTTCTCAAAATATATAGCATGGCTAAGCATTTTACAACTACATTGTTTTCACTAAGGAATGTATAAGGGTATCCTATTAGGATTTAGCATAGCATATAGTATAGAAATCCTTTTCATGCATGTTTCCAAAAATCCACTAAGTATAATGAAAATAGTAGGACTTGGATGGTAGTGTCACTTGCCTTTTTGGTAGAGAATGTTGGTTCACTTCTTGATCTTGCTAATATTACACTCTTCTAACTTCACTACAAGTCAATCAAGCAAACACAAATTCAACTAGCATTTCAAAACAATATTCAATCAAATTAATCACACATAAAAATCATAGAAACCAAGTCATGCATGCAAGCATGCAAAGATAGTTTTATTTGCATTGGTGGTTTCTACTAGGCTCTAAACATTGTAAGGCTCTAAGTGGTCATTTTCTAAAGTGGCAAAACTAATTGCAATAGGGTTTTATCTATAGATCATTTTTAAATCAAATCATTATTTCATGTGGTGGAAAAATGCTTTTCGCATGGCAACAATTTATATTGTTCACCAAACAAATTGTTAATTCACCAAACTTGGTGTTTAGGGTCAGTAGGTTTGAATCAACACATTTTCCAAAGGTTTTTCTCAAAAAAACATTTCCATAACAAAATCAATATTTTTATTTGACTAGAAATGAGCTAATTCCATTATTCAATCCTAATCTTCACC
The DNA here is from genome assembly GCA_916181665.1 of Avena sativa. Classification (NCBI taxonomy): domain Eukaryota; kingdom Viridiplantae; phylum Streptophyta; class Magnoliopsida; order Poales; family Poaceae; genus Avena; species Avena sativa. Next base: position 34,124,776 of record OV702284.1, read on the forward strand.
AAAAACATTTTAAAATCCATAAGTTGGTTCCTAGGGTCAGTAAGTTCACATTAAATCATTTTGCAAAGATTTCAACCCCAAAATCATTTTGGAATAAATCTTATATCCTAAACAAGCATACAAATGTTTCTGCAAAAATAAACATTTTTCCAGAAGCTTTTTACTAAAAAAATTGCATGGTTGGCTAGGGCTTGTCTTTCTGATTCCATTGATATAAAATTTGCAAATTTTGGACGTGTGGATAAAAAGTTATGAGGTTTACAAATTTGCATAAAAATCTGATTACAAATTCTGTTTTAAATCAACTAGTGCCACGCGGCGGCTTGCTATTGGCTAGTACCTGTTCGGTCGGATCGAGCTTGCTGGACCGTAGGATCTAACTTAGATCGAGTGGCGCAGAGGCACACGATACCCCTTCGGTTAGATCTAATCGCAGCCGCAGGATTTTAATCGCACAACGCACAACGCACTGGCCATAGACGGGCGGCGCTGGCGGCGGCAGGCGGCGGCGGCGTGTCTGGCTACGGCGGAGCTGGTGCTAGAGGAAGCGAGGAAGACAGAGGAGGGTCTCACCGTGCTCGCAGGGTTGCGGTGAAGCTCAAGGCGTGGTCGGTTCGTCGAGGGGCGCACTGGAGCGGAGGGGATTGCTCGCCGGAGACGATGGCGGCGTCAGGCGGTTCTGGTGGTCGTCGAGGACGACATTGCATATCACCCTAAGACAAGATAGGGGCATGGTTAGATGCGGGCGAGTGTGGGATTCACGTGAGCATGATCTAGAGGGCTCGGGGCGGTCTGGCTTACCAGGGGAGGTCGCCGGAGAAAGAAGCAGACACGGCGACGCTCAGAGGTTGTCGAAGCCGAGGCTCTGGGGCAAGCGCGGACGAACGGGAGGCACTAATATATGCGCCTAGAACTCAGTATCACTCTCGCGTGTAGTGGGAGGCGAGAGGTGGCGGGGTGTGGCCGGAATTCACTGGAGAGGCTCACCGGAGCAGTGGCGGTGCAATGCAGAATCAAGGCAGCCTGATGGCTCACTCGCGGCGGGGTTTGATGGGAAAGAAAGGGAAGACGCAGGCGGTTATATGGGCGTGGTTGCGGGGTGGAGTAACACGGCCATTAACGCGTATTCATTGCCGGCGTTTCTTGTCTGCAACGGCAGGGAGGAATTGCCGCGGTGGAAGACGACGACACGCTGGCGTGGGACTTGCCTGTCAGCGAGAAAGGGAGAGAGGGAGAGGGTCCACTCGTCGGTGTCTGCGCGGGTGCGAGAAAGAGTGAAAAATGATTCGCGCGTGGGGGAAGTAGCTAGGCTGGAACTGGGCTTGCTGGGCCAGACGAGTTGGGCTGAATCCTTTAGCACTTTTTTTGTACTGAAACTTTTTCCTATTTTCCATTTGATTTTCTGTTTTGAATTTCAATCAAACAATTCAAACATTCAAAACAATCAAACTTCCACCACACTTTGCATTTGAGTTTGGTTCTGTTTAACAACACAAATCCAAGTCCCAAAAATAAAATAATATTTTTATTTTAGGGTCCATTAATAATTAAATGACCAGACCTTAATCATTTAATTCAAATAGGATTTGTTTTATTAAAATCTTTATTTTTGAAATCTAAATATAAAACGAAAAACACTTCAGTAGGTTTTAAAATAAATTAACAAGTTTTGATGTTTAATTAAAATAGTAAAACCTTTATTTCTAATAAAATTGGATATTAAATCCTTATTATTTTATTTAAATAAACCCTTACTATTTTTATCATATAGAAATATTTTATTTCAAAGGCTTGGCCAAGTTTTAATTTGGCTTATAAAATAATTCTTATTTATAATTCTATCCTTTGCTTTTGAAAACCAAATCTTTTTATTAAAAGATCCAAAAATAGTAAATCCAAATATTTGAACTTTATTGTTTATTTTTATTTTAAATTCCTTTAGGATTTTATTTGATCCAAAAAGGTTTTGAAAGTTTACAATTGGATTCAAAAAGTTTCTTCTCACCTTGAAAATCAACAAAGTTTTATTTTATTCATTTATTTTTTTACATTACAAGATTTGGAAAATCTTGGGATGTGACAGAGTGTAAATCTAATTTTGTGTTCATACTTTGGTTTTTTATCTGATTGCTTAGACGCGGGCATACTCCGAGTAATGAATTGTTGGTACTGGAAATCGGCTCTATTTTCAAGTTTAAACTGGTTTAGCAATTGCGCTCTGTTGACTTGGCAGCGTTTTCGTGCTAAAGGTTGGCCAGCTCATGAAAGGGATGAGACAGAGAGCTAGATAAAATGACAGGTGTAAACACGTAGTGCTTAAGAAAATTTCGAGAACAAATATTAAAATATATACAATAATTACTAAGTAGTAAAGCATCAGTTCTTACATACCAGCACATTTAAAGCAAAAATATTGTTCCCATAATTATAGACCAAATGAAAAGTTCAGGATAATGCATTAAATATTTTATTCTGCAGATTCAGGCGGTGGTGGTGAAGACCTTGGAGCGCTGGAGTTGACATCGTCACCATCTTGCTCCGGAGACTCAGAAGCTTCTTCATCATCGATGAGGCTATCTTCCGCCTTTTTGGGAGAAGGAGGCACAACGATATATTGGAAGAATGACGTCGTGTAGTTCATCATCTCCGCCACGCGACAAGCTTCACCCACACAAGATTCTTGGATGGCCTTGATGTCTTGCAGGTTACCCACATCGTCCTCATCGGCGATGCCCTTGGTGACGTGCCAGATTTCCATGTCACTATGGTGACTCATCACCATAGTGAGGGCAATCTGTGCAGCGGTCCTGGCGTAGGAAATCTACCAATCCTCGATGAGCTTCAGGATCTCCTTCACTCTGTCCCTCACCTCGAGCACTGGTATGTTTCTCAAGCCGTAAAGTCTGACCGACTCACCAGCCTCTTCAAGAGTCTAGCGGAAGATGAAAATAAAATCCCCGACAAGTTTTATGCGCTCGAGAAGAGGCTCAGAGGAAGATGAGTCGGAAGATACAGAGGATCTGGGAAAGAACGAGAAATCAAAATCTGACTCAAAGAAAGTCGAAAATCAAGGGAAGAGTAAAAGTTGGAAATCTTACCTATCACATAGTGGTTCCACTAAGAATGCTCCTCTCGGAGACTCTTCAGTTCTTCTTGTATGGCCTAGGCTAGATCCTGCTGGATCACGAAATCCTTCCTCAAATCATCAAGTTGTTTATCTCAGAGGGCCAACAGCTTCTCGAGCATCTCGGCCGCCATGTTGCTTGACTCCAGGATGGCATTCACGGATTTATCCGATTCAGTCTTAAGCTTCTCAAGCTCGTCCCGGAGTTCAGCATTTTCCATTTGTAAGACCTTGAAGTTTTCGGCCTCCTCCACCATCTTGCTAGATTGGTTCAGCAATTCTACAAAGGAAAATCTATCTGTCAGCTAAACAGTTCGACTTTGACAATTAATAAGGTTAGTGTCGGAAAAGATTACCTTCCGCCTCATCTTTCTAAACCTGCAGCTTGGAATTCTCAAGACGCAAGGCCTTAATTTCCTTGCACTTATTGCAAATGTTCTTGAGCAAATCCTGGTTGTAAGATGCAACTTTCTGTAAGTTAAAGACGGAATAACCGTCAGATGGGTACTAAGACTTGGGCTGCAACTTTAACTAAGTCAATATCCAGCACGAGCCTTGGGGGCTACATTGTATCGTTCTTTTGCATCCTATAAGCATCAAATCGGATCTTATGTTATGATCTTTATCCGCCTTCATGCTTGGGGGCTAGAGGATATGATAATAAATACTGAAAATGAGATTCGGAAAACTTACAATGTGCTCCAAGTGCAGCTTTTCAAATCCGAGTCTCGTGTTGTGGAACACTTTCTCGGAAAGGGAGAGGGGAGAAAAGCTGGTCGCTGGAAGATCGCCAAACTCTATCTTCTTATCTCGAACCAAAATTTGGTCCAGGAGGATCACCAGCTTGACATCCTCTGTCTCCTGTCTCGCTGCTTCTAGAGTAAGGACTTGCTTCTCGAGGCTAGATTGCGGTAGCTTGAGAATCTCCTCCTTCTTCTTCCGCTTTAGGCTGGAGGCAGCGGAGCTGGCCATCTTATCTATCTTCCCTGGCAACATTACAATGGGGTCATTACCCTTGATGGGTTCACCCTTGTCAGTTGCCTGGCGACCAATGGTAACCAGGGCTTGTGAGGTCGTGGCAGTGTCAGGGATGATAGAACTGGCAAGACTTACATTGGTAAGCGATATGATCTTTGGATCCACAGGGTTCACAAACAAACTATTATGAGGCACATAGTATGGATGAATAATCATTCACCCAAATCAGCCATTTATTCGGTGCCTCTCGCTTCTCTAAGTGATATTTAGGACTACCAATTTTCTCCTTCTCCATTGCGAGCTTCACCTGTTCGAAAGTAGTCTCCTTGGAAGACATGATTAGTGACAGATATTTTTATGGGTTTTTGGTTTGTAAACAAAAGCAAAAAGACAAATATAGCAAATAAAGAGAGCTTAAAACAAAATCTAGCAATAGTAAAATAAATAAACAAAATATAAAAGACCTATAGCGCTTAGCTCCCCAGCAACGGTACCAGAAAATAGCTTGATGACTGCAAGTGCACATATCGTTTCTAGCTAGTTTCGAAATAAAGATATCGATCTCACAGGGAGTAGGAGTCTGAAGTATAAATAACTCTTGAACTAAATAATGAAATAGTAATGCTAAATAACGTTCTAAGTAACAAGATAAAATGCGATTTTTGTGTAAAAGATAATTTTGGGTTTTCAAATAAGAGAACAATAAGTGAACTAAAGCTGTAAGCAAACAAGAGCATGCGAGTATGATTACGAAAGTTTGCAAGATGATGGAAAGAGTTCTCTGAGAGTAGTGGATCTACCGCTAGTAATTATAAAGGGTGATCAAAATTATTATAATGAATAAGACCATTTATGATATGTGTGCGAGGAGCTCCATATATGGACGAATAGGCAGCAACCACTACTCACATCATCCTCATAACCATAGTAGACAATGACCTACAAAGATCGTGTTACTGTGCTATTAAGGGACTTTACCCCATAGGATGTATCCCAAGGCATGGACAATGTTCAGCGATTTCTCCTCGGTTCCCAAGTTGATGCGTAAGGAATAACAGCTTTATAGTTTAATGTAAGTGCTATTATCGCTCCATCTACCAACAAGTAGTTCCCTCCATCTAGTCCTCAATGAGGCAAATATTGAGTGGCGCGCTTCACCCAACATCAAGATGAAGGAAATCTAACACGGACACATAATGAACAATATCACAAAATAATCTTTATCTCAATTCAATCACATACTAGGGTTTCTCCATCTCCCTAAGAACAAAGGAAACTACTAACACATGAAGGCAATCAACATCATGGATAAATTACGGATGAAGTATGATGATACAATTGAGGACAAATGCAAATCCAAGATTGAATCTAGAATTACAACAAGTAACCAAAGGGGATCGGTGATGGATACATTGTTGATGAAGATGACGATGTAGATCGATGTGGAGGCATTCAATATCCTAGTCCCTTCTCCTATTGTGTGATGGTGATGGTGTAGATCTGATTGGAGGAGGCTATGGCGGTGGCATGGCGACAGGGTTCCGTCGTGGATGGGAATATGTATTGGTGGCTCTCTTGGATCCTCCTCTCTTTATATATGCCTTCTAGGTGCCCTAGGGAACCTCCCAATACCAACATATGACTTTGGGAAGGTACCGGAGCTTCCGCAGGGCGAAATCCCGTCATTTGCGACATTTTTGGCAACTATACGGCGGGAGCTATATGGCCGGATTTATTGCTCCCGTCGTATAGTTGGTCGTCAAACCTTCTGTACCCTTTTGCATTTTGGTCTGCATTTCTTCATACGAACTCTGTTTTGGGTGTTCTTGGGCTCGTTGGATTCATCTCGACGAGGGATACAACCCAGTGGCCTTGGATATTTATTTTGAGAAGTTCGAAAATTTCACTTTTTCAACCTCTCTAATGGCTAAGTCTGGTCCCTGCAGCTCCTCCATACTATGCTCTCTATGTTTCTTTTGCCTTTGTTTTATCCATAATCATCATCAACACCTACACACATGTCATCTACAAGGAAAGTGATAAAATTCTACCTAAACTACTAAATGTGCAAAGCTCGTATGAAAGTAAAATGAGAACTAGAAGTCATGCATATAAGGCATAGCTATAGCTAGAAGAAACATGATATGAGAGATAAATGGCACATTTTATATGGCTAAAATGAAAACTAGAAGTCATCCACTTCCCCAAGCTAGACCTTGCTTGTCCTGGAGCAGGAAGGGTCGATAATAACTTAATCATTGTGAAATAGCTTATCATTGGAAATCAATGCCTTGCATCCTTATTTGTTCTACAAGCTCGAAGAGATAAACCATGTATTCATACAAGGCAACACAAGCTTAGTTAGAAAGACCATTAAAGATTCATCAAAACTTATATACTCCAAGTCAACAGTGAATCTTACTTGCAAACAAACTTGTGATCCTCTTATTGCACCTTTTGTATAATTTTTCATATCATTATTATTATGTGACAAAACTTAGTCACAAATAAATGTTAAGCATAAATAGGAATAAAGTTTAACGATTCTACCCAATTATGTCATCTAGTTAAGGCTCTCAAGTACAAACATCAGTAATTGAATTCTCAGAAACTTTATCTCTTAGTAACGAGATTCATGCCAAAAGGAAATGGGAGAACATGTCAAAAGAAGCATAGCATTAGAGTGTCTCATTTGTTCATCCACATCAATGAATTATGGATATCAAACACTCATTATATTATTTATATTTCTAAAACTTCAGTTCATCAGTAATGAGATCATGCCAAAACTTAGTGTGTTTAATCAGACTATACAGGCTAAGAATGGATACTTGTGACTATTACCATGGTTTCCCTTTTTGGTATAATGATTTCTCATAATGGTCAGAGGAGTATTCCCCTTTTTCTTTGAACGCAGGCCCATGAGAATACCAATGCATACCCAAGTATAGCATTTCTTCTACATATGTTGGGCAACTCATAGCACAACTCCAAGAGTTTCCTCTTTTTGAATTGTTCAAAGGCCAGCGGAGTTGTTAGCATCCCATGTTGTGCGACAGTGGTGTAGACACGCGTAAAGAAATATCATACTTTAATCAACAAGTCAAGATTTGGCATGCATCTCAATTACCCTAAACATTAGTTTATTCAAACAAATCCTTTCAAAGAGTACTATCAAGTCGATAATCACATCGATGGTTTTGAGTATCTTTAAGGCTAAACTCTTAAGACAATTAAACAACACCTTATTTAGCATATAACCTAAAAAATTTGAAATATCATTTCCAATTGACAACTCCTTTCGTAAGCAAACTATCAAGTACATTGTTTTGACACTATGGGGTCGAGCATAACTTATTTATTTAATACAAAGCCATTAGGTGGCAACCAACAAATTTCAAAAGATCTTGGTCAAGTATTCATTCTTTCCAAGTGTAGAGATTGTGGAAATGTTTTCTAGAGGATCACAAAAATTGTCACAAGCTTGATAAACAATTTGGCAAGATGCGTACAAGCTCTAAGTCAACTCCTATGGTGCCTATCATGAGCAAGTGTATCCCCATATAAATACAAAACTAGACTCACTTAAGCAAGCATTAAAAAACAGCAGGATACATGATTGCACTAAACTTTCATCGAATATGAACATTGCACAAGACTCTACACATGCAGAAGTAACCTCCCCAAGCTTAGAACTTTGCAAGAACCAAACTTGAGTATATCGCCAAAAGAATAGAGAAAATACAGTTTCCAAAATAGAGTGTGATAAGTGGTTACCTCCCCAAGCTTATTTGAAAACAAGGGTGACACACTTTACCGTTGAGGTACAAGTAACATATCTTTTGATGGCCAAAGAATATTTGCTTTAACATATATCTTGATATAGCCTGGTGGCTGCCTTCCTTGAGAACCTTCTTGGAAACTAAGAAGAAAATAAAACATTTTGTGTTTTTGAAGGAACGGGGATTAGCTCACAAGTGATAAAATACAAGTCCCACTGAGTCGGTTCATTTACATAAACACCACGCTTAAGTCAACAAACTAGGTTCAAAAGTTGTACATACTCCCAGATTTTGATGAAGTGCAAGTGAGACAAAATATGAAACACGAGTGTGCAACCCCTATGTCCTTATTAAAAGAGGTTCGAGTTGGTAAGTTTTATCAGACATTAATATTTAGGCATGTTGAATTGAAGCAAACAAGTGGCTCATGCGAGTGTTTGCACGGTTGGCTTACTATGCACGTCGTCACACAAGGTTCAAGTCCCTGTAAAAATAACACACAAAATAAAAGATATCGGTTTGGTGTACGAACGAAGTTCGTTCACCCAACCGACAAAACAAAAGTAAAAAAATAAAACATGAACTTCTTTAGAGAATTACAGTCTGGGAGGTTTCTAAGGTATAATTTTATTCCTTACATATGCTCGGATTCTCTAGAACATGGGAGAAGCTCCTAAGTGGTGTTTCGAGGTTTTAGAGGAAGAAGAAATAAAAATAGAAGAATTTCTGACCTTTATTTACCTTATCAGACCTTGGAATCATGTTCATAGCAACTATATGGCTGGAACTATACGGCCGGGATTTTTGTTCCTGCCATTTTAGCTGGTCGTTAAAGTTACTATACCCTGAAAAAGAAAATTGTCGAAGGCATTGATAACTATACAGCCACAACTATACGTCCAGAATTTATATTCCCGCAGTATAGTTGGTCGTTAAACCTTTTGTATATGGGAAAGAAAATTTGACGATGGCATAGATATCTATACGATCGGAACTATATGGATGGAATTTTTATTCCCGCCGTATAGTTGTTCGTTAAACCTACTAGAGTCATTAATTTTTTTTGTTTATTCGAGAATTCTTTCTTAACCTGAAACTTATCGAGACACCATGTTTTGACAGAAAAATGACAGACTAAATTGTCAACCAACATTAGCATGTATAATACAGGAATTTTAGTACCACTGACTTATGCAACACAATAACAATAAATTCTACCTTTTGAAAACTACAACAAGTTAACTCTAATAGCAAATCATGCAAAGAATAAATATGCCAATGCAACATGAATGCATCAATACTCAAGACATGAAACTAATAAAGACACATAATGACTTACGGGTTGCCTCTCGGGAAGCGCTTTCTTATAACCAAGTAGCCAGGATTTTCTCCATTATTATTTCAATAGATAGGAGCTGGAGAATTATTTATTCTTACCTACAAAAGAGGTCTAGAGCACTTACTATTATAGCTTGGTCGAAGTCTCACCCGTGTGCGGTGCATCGGAGTCATGTACATAAATGTGTTATTGCTCACAAGTGATGATTGATGCGCCATGTGTGGTGAGCATACCTCCCTAGATAGCTTCAACAAAAGGATTAGATATTTACATGTAAATTCAAATCTTTTACCTTTAATAGCATCATCGGAAAACAATTCATAATACTCTTCTTTGGCTACACTATCACGAGGGAACACTTCATAAAACTCATCTTTAGTAATAGGGAAAAAAATCATAAGTGTCTCTATTCTCTAGTTCATCACCCTTGCTAACAAGTTCATAAGTTCTAGACTTATCAATCCAGTCACAAAAAGAAGCATCATCAACAAATATTTCATCAAAGATGTGCTCTCCTGAAACCTTCTCATTAATACTAGAAGGATTTATCTCCAGTTCATCATTATTAGTGTTCTCCAAATAAGTATCTAGGCATACAGCCTCTACAGATAAATTATCTTCAGTTTTAACACAATAAGAATCATTACTGGAGACTGAGGCATCATAAACAAATTTATTATTAGTAGAATGATGTTTGCCTTCAACCTCACCTTTTTGGTGTTCCTCCTCATTATCTGGTGGTTCCTACAAAATGTTAGTTTTAGGAACTATTGTTTTACATAGCTCCTTACTCTTTATCACAAGTGCATTCCCACTAAAATGTTCTTGACAATAATTGACAATATAATCCATAATATTATTATACCTTTCTAAATCCTCATTATTCCTACTTTTCATAATAATACCAATTTTTCTAAGCAACTCATGAGACCCTTCATATACTATGTATTCCGACAGTTTTACATTATTACCGTTTATGTGAGTATTGGTTGATAAAAATTATTTAAAGAGAGGAATGCATTCATAATCATAAAGCTTATTAGGCTTACCATTATATTGCCTCATCCCTTCGGATAAACTTAACAAATTACTAGAACAGTAATCCACCTGCTCCCACATGCCCAATAGTTGCATATCCTCAAGGATTAGCGGTTCTTCTTCGTGTTCATCCTCTTCTTGGGAAGGAACTTCATCCTTCTCCAATGGGATTTCCTGCAAACAAGTAACTTTATACTCCACGGGTTTTCTCCATGACTTACTCCTCATAATAAGTTTATTCTCACTAAAATGTTCATGAGAATACCAAGAAATACGTTGCGGGATTTCATAAGCTGTTTTTATTATAACACTATCTTCACTATTAATACGTGATATGACATGTATTATGAACTCATGGGCACCTTCAAAGATAATATACTCTAATACTTCACTTGTAACATCACCATTGTTATAAGACACCGAAGATTGATTAAAGGTACAAGAGCATTGAAAACGAAAGTAGTGCCCAAGTTTCATACATTCAGGACATATTATTGGATCGTCTATCGTATCCGAAGAAATTAAATTTTTAGCATATTCCACTATTTGGGAATATATTTATCGTACCGTCATATTGCTCACTTGTTCTTCAAAACACTCATCCTCCTCTTCCAATGATGATTCATGTCCCATGTGAATAGCATTACAATATTCATAGAAAGATTCATCTTCTAGTCCCTCACCAAAGTCCCCAAAATCACTGTCTAGGAACGAATCCTCCTTAGAACAATCATCATAAGTTTGGGACTTATAGAAATCATTACTAGATAATGAGATATCGTTTGCATGCATACTATTTGTGTGTGGAGTTATTTTCAGAAGTAGGAGATTCAAGTGGTTGAAGTTTCTCCTCTTCATTCTTACTAAGATAATTCGTGAGTATCTCAGTGATAGTTTTACCTTTGGGCTTACCTTCCATTAGTTGAGAGGGTGAAACGTCAAGCGTCCCCTCTTCATTAGCAATATTTTCATGCGGTTTCGGTGGAGGTTTTTCGTATGATGTTGCCTTCTCTTCAGCTCTTTGATCCTGCAAAAGGTTATGTTTTTCCATGGTGGCTGAAATTCGCTCATGAACAGTGATCACTAAAGCATTATCCATAAAGATCTCACACCAAAATGAGTATATGGGAGAAACTTCGTTATATATCATCAAGCTTCTGGCATAGTTCTTGAATATTTTTCATAGAATGAAGCAACTCTAAACAACCAATAAAAGCGCAAATTCTAGAACCTTCATATTAACTAAGCTTTTAAACTCATCTCTATTATAAGATTCTAATGCGGGATCAATGTTATACTTACATTGGTAAGTGATATGATCATTGGATCCACGGTATTCACAAAAAAACTAGTATGAGGCACATAGTATGGATGAATAATCATTCACCCAAATCAGCCATTTATTTAGTGCCTCTCGCTTCTCTAACTGATATTTAGGAGTACCAATTTTCTCCTTCTCCATTGCGAGCTTCACCTATTCCAAAGTAGTTTCCTTGGAAGACATGATTAGTGACAAATATTTTTATGGGTTTTTGGTTTGTACACAAAAGCATTAAGACAAATGCAGCAAATAAAGAAAGCTTGAAACAAAATTTAGGAAGACTAAAATAAATAAACAAAACCTAAAAGACCTACAGCACTTAGCTCCCCGGAAACGGTGCCAGAAAATAGCTTGATGACTGCAAGTGCACATATAGTTTCTAGCTAGTTTCGAAATAAACATATCGATCCCATAGGGAGCAGGAGTCTGAAGTCTAAATAACTCTTGAACTAAATACTAAAATAGTAATGCTAAATAACGTTCTAAGTAACAAGATAAAATGCGATTTTTGTGTAAAATATATTTTTGGATTTTCAAATAAGACAACAATAAGTGAACTAAAGCTGTGAGTAGACAAGAGCATGCGAGTATGATTATGAAAGTTTGCAAGATGATTGAAAGAGTTCTCAGGGAGTAATGGATCCACCGCTAGTAATTAGAGAGAGAGTGATCAAAATTATTATAATGAATAGGACCATTTATGATATGTGTGGGAGAATCTCCATATATGGACGAATAGGTGGCAACCACTTCTCACATCATCCTCATAACCACAACAGACAATATTGAGTGGCGCGCTTCACCCAACATCAAGATGAAGGAAATCTAACACAGACACATAATGAACAATATCAAATAATAATATTTATCTCAATTAAATCACATACTAGGGTTTCTCCATCTCCCCAAGAACAAAGGAAACTACTCACACATGAAGGCAATCAACATCATGGATAAAATACAGATGAAGTTTGATGATACAATTGAGGACAAGTGCAAATCCAAGATTCAATATAGAATTACAACAAGTAACCAAAGGGGATCGTTGATGGAGACGTTGTTGATGAAGATGTCGATGTAGATCGATGTGGAGGCCTTCCAGATCCTAGTCCCTTCTCCTCTTGTGTGATGGTGATGGTATGTATCTGATTGGAGGAGGCTATGGCGGTGGCAGGATGCCGCCGTGGATGAGAATATGGATTGGTGGCTCTCTCTTGGCTCCTCTCCTATTTATATAGGCCTTGGGGGTGCCCTAGGGTACCCCCAATACCTTCATATGACTTTGGGAAGGTTCTGGAGCTTCCGGGGGCGAAATATCGTCGTTTGCGACCTTGTTGGCAACTATACGACGGGAGCTATACGGCCGGAATTATTGCGCTTGCCGTATAGTTGGTTGTCAAACGTTTTGTACCCTTTTGTATTTTGGTCGCCATTTCTTCTTACGAAGTCTGTTTTGGGTGTTCTTAGGCTCGTTGGATTTGTATCAACGAGGGTAAAACCTAGTGGCCTTGGATATTTATTTTGAGAAGTTGGAAAATTCACTTTTTCAACCTCTCTAATGGCTAAGTCTGGTCCCTATAGCTCCTCCATAGTATGCTTTCTATGTTACTTTTGCCTTTGTTTTATCTATAATAATCATAAACACCTACACACATGTCATAGAAAAGGAAATTGATAAAATTCTACCTAAACTACTAAATGTGCAAAGCTCATATGAAAGTCAAAAGAGACCTATAAGTCTTGCATATAAGGCATAGCTATAGCTAAAAGAAACATGATATGAGTGATAAATAACACATTTTATATGGCTAAAAGAGGTGGTATTTCAGAGCCATCAGTCGGCAGTGAACATCTTCATGGAGAGTTCGGGGATTTTCCGCTCTGTCCTCTCCTTGATCAAAAACTGCATCCGGGTCTTGTAGTCTGTTGGGCCACGCGGAGATAAAACAAAATTTTTCCTCTAACGTGGTGATCCCAAGAACTAGCTGAGGTAGAAGGCCACGAGGTTTACCACTAGATGCGTGGTTGCGGATTACTGATGAAGCGCGTCAGTTGATGCAGTGCAGTCCTCACGATCCGATCGTCCTGGTGCTGATCGCACATCACCTCTGCTGGTATCCACACGTACAAGGAGGAGCGCCGGCGGCGAACTGCTAGGTTCGTTACGGCGGCAGGACTGCTGTGGAGCTAGGGTTTCCAACACATGGAATGACCTAACCGAACAACGATTAACCTTTCTGGGTTAAGGTGCTCCACTATATATAGGGAGTGAACGTGGGCTCTGCTCGCGCGACCCATTCACTAAAGCCCATATAACACTAGTCACCGTGAGTCCAACTCACTAACTCAGTCCTAATCCGGTTTAGGTCCAACCCAACCAGATTACAGGTTCAGATCCAATCCGAACTTGCTCCCGCTCTTAAGTGTGTGACCCTGCAGGCTCATGGCTACTTGGACACGATTGGAGTCCAACTCTCAATCGATCAGTCGGTAGCGGCTCCTAGTAGAACATGCCGACTCCCAAGTACCAAAGAGTCATGATGACTTGCCTTTCCAATGCGACTTACGTCCGAGTCCTTTTTGCCTCACGATATACCTTGTCAGACTATAGGCGAATATATGTCATCCCTTAAATAGTCAGACTCTCTTCTCGATCCGAGATAAGTGATTCACCCGACTAACTCTTAGTCGATCGCCTTGGTTAACACTTAACCGAGTCATGCATGGCCATGCTTTCCAAATCATATCTCACGAGAGGGCCCAGAGAATATCTCTCTGAGTGCAGGGGCAAAATCCCATCTTGGTTATTCACATCACGCAGCTTGATTCTCAGTCGACCCGAACCCTGCCTTTATAACTGCCCGGTTACGGATCAGCGTTTGACAGAACCTAAGTCGGGGATCCTCAACTCGGACTATGCAACAACCTCAGGTCTAAGGATTACATTGATTGAGATATACAAATGACAACTTGTTTGTTGTACCTCAATATAGGTCAATCCGACTCGCTAAACTCTTTAGTCGAATCTGTGTAAGTTGGAATAGCATCTCCATGCCCATGACAAGTGGAACCGAGTCATCAAGCCAACTTTCACATTGGTCTAAGTTGTGTGTCCAGCGCAACCTCAATGACCAAGGATATTTAGTACAAACAACATGAATGCATAGTTCCACAACCGAATCACATATTCAATGATACACATCAGATGTTTATAAAAGGACTACTTAATATCTTTATGAATACAATGGGAAAACTCATCATACATGATTGCCTCTAGGGCATATTCCCAACAGTCTCCCACTTGCACTAGAGTCAATCTTTCGACATCACATGTCTAAGCATCTAATGCCCATGGCTCTCAGGTGTGCCTCATGCTTCGGCTGGGGTAACGGCTTTGTCAACGGATCCGCAATATTTGCATCCGTGTGTACATTGCATAACTTGATATCACCCTAATCCACGAACTGGCAAATCAGGTGGTACCGCATGAGTATGTGCTTGTTCTTCTGGTGCTGTCTAGGTTCCTTGGCTTGTGCAATAGCACCATTGTTGTCACAATACACATCCAACGGATTGGACGAGCCCTGAACCACACCAAGATCCATGAGGAAATTCCTCATCCAAACAGCTTCCTTTGCTGCCTCCGAGGTGGCAATATACTCAGCCTCTGTTGTAGACGCAGACACAGTCTCTTGCTTGGAACTCTTCCAGCTCACAGCACCTCCGTTTATAATAAACACGTATCCGGATTGCGAACGAGAATCATCAGAGTCAGTAAGATAACTCACATCCGTGTAACCCTTTACACTGAGTTCATATTCACCACCATAAACCAAGAACATATCCTTAGTCCTTCTCAAGTACTTTGGGATATTTTTAGCCGCTGTCTAGTGGATCTCTCCAGGATCAGCCTGGTATCTGCTCACAACACTTAGAGCATAGGAAACATCCGGCCTGTACAAATCATGGCGTACATGATGGATCCGACTGCAGAAGCATATGGAATCGCACTCATCCGACTTCGCTCATCAGTTGTCGAAGGACACTGAGTCTTGCTAAGTTTTACACCATGGGACATCGGTAAGAACCCCTTCTTAGACGATTCCATGTTGAACTTCTTCAACACTTTGTCCAAATAAGTACTCTAACTCAATCCAATGAGCCTCCTTGATCTATCTCTATAGATCCGGATTCCGAGGATGTATGCTGCCTCACCCAAGTCTTTCATTGAGAAACTCCTTTCCAATGATTCCTTGGTTTCTTGCAACATCTAGACATCGTTTCCAATCAGTAATATGTCATCCACATATAAGATTAGAAAATTTACTTTGTTCCCACTAAACTTCTTGTACAAACAAGAATCATGATCACTCTTGATGAAGCCAAACGATTTGACTACCTCATCAAAGCGAATATTCCAACTCCGATATGCTTGCTTCAACCCATAAATGGATTTCTGAAGTTTGCACACTTTGTCAGCATTAGCTGCATCAACAAAACCCTTGGGCTGTATCATATACATGTCCTCGGTTAAATTTCTGTTAAGGAAAGCCGTTTTGACATCCATCTGCCATATCTCGTAGTCGAAATAGGCCGCTATAGCTAACATGATCCGAACTGATTTAAGCATCGCTACGGGCGAGAAAGTCTCGTCATAATCAACTCCTTGAACTTGTTGGAACCCCTTCGTGACAAGGCGTGCTTTATAGACGGAAACATTTCCATCCATATCAGTTTTCTTCTTAAAGACCCATTTGCACTCGACGGGTCTTGCACCGTCTGGCAGATCAACCAAGTTCCAAACTTGATTTTCATCCATGGACTTTAACTCGGATCTCATGGCTCCAAGCCATGACTCGGAATCAGATCCCACCATCGCTTCCGAATAATTTGCCGGCTCATCACTGTCTAACAATAACACGTCACGAACACTTCGTAATCTTGCCGATCTTCGTAGTACAGGTGCTGCCGCCGGCTCAGCTACCACGACCGGCTCAACCTCCAAGGTTTTTGCCGACTCGCCACTAGCCGGTTCCTCTCAAATTTCTTCGAGCTGCACCGTGCTCCCACTTACTCCCCGACTGAGAAACTCTTTCTCAAGGAAGACACCATTCCGAGCGACAAACACTTTGCCCTCTTCTCGGTTGTAGAAGTAGTAACCCAAGGTTTCCCTCGGATACCCCACAAAAATACACTTATCCGACTTGGCTGTAAGCTTGTCCGACTGGAGTCGCTTGACAAATGCTTCACAACCCCAAATCTTAAGAAAAGACAAACTCGCCTTTTTGCCTGTCCACATCTCATGCGGTGTCTTCTCTACCGATTTTGATGGTACTCTGTTTAGTGTGAACGCCGCTGTTTCTAGACAATAACCCCAAAATGATAAAGGCAGATCTGTCCGACTCATCATTGACTGTACCATGTCCAACAAGGTCCGATTTCGTCTTTCCGAAACACCGTTCCTTTGCGGCATTCCTGGCGGAGTAAGTTGAGGAACTATTCCACAACTTTTCAGATGGTCATCAAACTCATGGCTCATGTACTCACCTCCTCGGTCCGACCGAAGAAACTTTATTTTCTTGCCGAGTTGATTCTGTGCTTCATTCTGGAATTCTTTGAACTTTTCAAAGGCTTCCGACTTATGTTTCATCAAGTAGATATATCCATACCGCCTCAAATCATCAGTGAAGGTAATGAAGTACTCATAACCACCCCTGGCTGTCGTGCTCATTGGTCCACATACATCACTATGTACTAGTCCCAACAAGTCGGACGCCCTTTCGCAACTCTTTGCAAAAGGTGTCTTGGTCATTTTGCCGAGTAGGCAAGATTCGCATGTCTCGAACGACTCCAAGTCGAACGAAGTTAGGAGTCCATCATCATGGAGCTTTTTCATGCGTTTCCAACTTATATGACCAAGCCGACAGTGCCAAAAGTAAGTCATATTCAGATCATTTGGTTTGAACCTTTTAACATTATGTTATAAACCGACTCACCATCAAGATTCAAAATAAATAACCCGTCCTGGACGGGTGCAAAGCCGTGAAACATATCATTCAAATACAAAGAACAACCATTATTCTTGATATTCGACTCATAGCCTTGCCTCATCAAACATGAAGCAGAAATAATGTTTCGACTAAGCACTGGAACATAATAACAATTATTCAGTTCCATAATGAATCCGGAAGGTAAATGAAGTTGCATCGTGCCGACTTCCAACGCAGCAACTCTTGCTTTGTTGCCGACTCGAATATCAACCTCGCCTCTTGCTACGCTCCTAGTTCTTACCAGTCCCTGCAACGAGTTGCAGATGTGAATAACTGATTCGGTATCATATACCCAAGAACTATTAGGTGCATCAGCAATATATATGTCTATAACATTGCAAACAAGTGTACCTGAGTCGGAAGTCATACCTCCACTCTTGGCTTTGTCGGCCAAGTACTTGCTGCAGTTCCTCTTCTAGTGGCCATCCGCCTTGCAGTAGAAGCAAGTAGATCCGGCTGAAGGAGATGGCTTAGTCCCTGAGGAAGCGCTTGGGACCGGGTCCTGAGCCTGCTTTCCTCTTGACTTAGCCTTCTTCTTAGTCCAAGAACTCTTCTTGAACTTAGCATTATTCTACACCATCAACACTTGACTGGTGCCCTTCTTGAGATCCGCCTCTGCCTGCTTGAGCATCCCATGTAATTCAGTGAGCTTCTTATCCATACCATGCATGTGGTAGTTCAAAATGAACTGCCCATATGCACTAGGAAGAGAGTTCAGAATTATATCCGTAGCGAACTGTTCGCTTATGGGGTTACCAAGCCTCTCCAGAGACTGCACGTAACCAACCATTTTGATCACATGCGGACTCAGTGGATCACCATCCTTAAGCTTGCAACTCAGCAAAGCCTGAGAGACTTGATACCTCTCAGTCTTTGCCTGAGCCTGGAACATACTTTTGAGGCTTTTGATCATATCGTAGGCCTCAACATGCTCGAACTGCTTTTACAAGTCCGGTTCCATGTGAGCAAGCATAAGACAGCTAATATCCATGGACTCATCCTTAGCCCGACGGTAGGCATTGGTGGCTGCGACAGTCGCATTCTCTTTCGGCTCATCTGGAAGTGGGTTGTCTAGGACATGGTCCTTCTTTTCTTGTTTGAGAACAATTCTCAGATTTCGATACCAGTTGGTAAAATTAGTGTCGTTCAGTTTATCTTTCTCAAGGATAGTTCTCAACGCAAAACCGGATATCTGAGAGTGACTGCTACTTGGTGCCATGATCTACAACAGAAAATATGCAAAACACTTAAGACATGTATTCATAAAAGATCAAGCATATTAAACATTTTAATATTTTATGCTCCCACTAGAACCAACACCCCTCCGATGGTTGCTTAGTGATTCAGGATCCTAAATAAGCAAGTCGGCTAGTGAGCTTTAGCATCACCACTAGCCGCCAAGTGATCTAGGTAGACAACTTCTTGTCAATCGCATCTCATGTGACTCCTGTTGGACGGGTGGAATCACATGCCCCGGCTCCCATCCGACTTTTCCCCGAGTCCCACAACCGTTGTGATAGAACCGTCTAGCTTACCGAGTGTTTCTGCAGTAAGAGTCCGACTCGAACCCACCTAGTCGGAAAGAATTGGCAGCACCTCAATATTATGAGCCCACTACCAAAAATGTCCGACTTGTGATGGTGCAAACACTGGCGGAAAAACCGACTAGACCTTCTTTGAGGGATTAAATTTTACCGACTATCTAATAGAGGTAAAATTGAGACATAACAATAAAACAAAATAGAGCAATTATAATGTGAAATGGTATGGCTCTCTTCATGGCGATCTCCATCTCCATAAAGCCTGTAATCCGACCCGTGCCAACTCTTGTCACTTGCCGTCTTACTCCATGTCGCCGACATGTACAATGCCTTGCATGCCTTCCGGGTTCTCCAAACAGCTACACTAGCTTAGTAAAGTAAATTACATAGAGAATCCGACACGTAGGTCGTTATACAATAAAATGACAGCACCTAGGCTCCAGCAGGCTGACATAAACCGTGATTCGCAGATCACGTATGGATTACACACATACATCACATGTACATGAACCATACCATTCACAACTTCCTACAAAAACAAGTTATGCATAGATACAATTTCTACTAGCGTTGTGAAACTTGCAACGACATCTAAGGCGCTACGACAGGGCGAACATGGATTCCGACCATCATTCCGATTTGATCAAACCTTTGATCTTCGATCACCGCTTCTGGATTTATGTGTCACAGTCTACCCTGATGGCGGAAGCCGACCGGTAGGGGTATGTTGTTCCACGACCTCAGCAGTATGATCACGGAAATCAGATCTACCATTCCCCGAGCACAGTTGATCCAATCAACTTCGTACAAAACCGATCTATCTCATAGATCGACCACCCAGCATATAGATCTCATCTACATCCTACCACATATCACATATGCGAGATCTCGAGCCTAAAACCAGAAGCTATCGCTCTGATACCACTGTAGGGCCACGCGGAGATAAAACAAAAAATTTCCTCTAACGTGGTGATCCCAAGAACTAGCTGAGGTAGAAGGCCACGAGGTTTACCACTAGACGCGCGGTTGCGGATTACTGATGAAGCGTGTCAGTTGATGCAGTGCAGTCCTCACGATCCGATCGTCCTGGTGCTGATCGCACAACACCTCTGCTGGTATCCACAAGTACAAGGAGGAGCGCCGGCGGCGAACTGCTACGTTTGTTACGGCGGCAGGACTGCTGTGGAGCTAGGGTTTCCAACACATGGAATGACCTAACCGAACAACGATTAAACTTTCTGGGTTAAGGTGCTCCACTATATATAGGGAGTGAACATGGGCTCTGCTCGCGCGACCCATTCACTAAAGCCCATATAACACTAGTCACCGTGAGTCCAACTCACTAACTCAGTCCTAATCCGGTTTAGGTCCAACCCAACCAGATTACAGGTTCAGATACAATCCGAACTTGCTCCCGCTCTTAAGTGTGTGACCCCGCAGGCTCATGGCTACTTGGACATGATTGGAGTCCGACTCTCAATCGATCAGTCGGTAGCGGCTCCTAGCAGAACGTGCCGACTCCCAAGTACCAAAGAGTCATGATGACTTGCCTTTCCAATGCGACTTACGTCCGAGTCCCTTTTGCCTCACGATATACCTTGTCAGACTATAGGCGAATATATGTCATCCCTTAAATAGTCTGACTCTCTTCTCGATCCGAGATAAGTGATTAACCCGACTAACTCTTAGTCGATCGCCTTGGTTAACACTTAACCGAGTCATGCATGGCCATGCTTTCCGAATCATATCTCACGAGAGGGCCCAGAGAATATCTCTCCGAGTGGAGGGGCAAAATCCCATCTTGGTTATTCACATCACGCAGCTTGATTCTCAGTCGACCCGAACCCTGCCTTTATAACTGCCCGGTTACGGATCAGCGTTTGACAGAACCTAAGTCGGTGATCCTCAACTCGGACTATGCAACAACCTCAGGTCTAAGGATTACATTGATTGAGATATACAAATGACAACTTGTTCGTTGTACCTCAACAATCCGACTCGCTAAACTCTTTAGTCGAATCTGTGTAAGTTGGAATAGCATCTCCATGCCCATGACAAGTGGAACCGAGTCATCAAGCCAACTTTCACATTGGTCTAAGTTGTGTGTCTAGCACAACCTCAATGACCAAGGATATTTAGTACAAACAACATGAATGCATAGTTCCACAACCGAATCACATATTCAATGATACACATCAGATGTTTATAAAAGGACTACTTAATATCTTTATGAATACAATGGGAAAACTCATCATACATGATTGCCTCTAGGGCATATTCCCTACATAGTCTTCACAGGGATGCGAGTCGGACTGACCCTTAGGCTGCCTTTTCGGCCTCCGGTGACCGTATGCATCAAGCGGTATCTATGATACTGCAATGGCTGAATCCGCCGATCCAGCCAGCAGTGAATCAAGTTGGATCCATGGAGCCCCTTGTGCTTCATCAAAAACCCGACCCTTCTTTTGGCGAGGAACAAGTCTTCACAAAATTTCGGCGCTTCTATGTCCCACAATTCTTGGTGGGAAGCGGCACGTCGGCGAAGGCCGTAAGACCTTCCGCCTTGTCTGGAGCCGGAATATCCTTATGATAAAAGAAGGTTCTGGCCCATCTTTTAACTGATTCTCTAGCGTTAATCCTAGGATAAACTAGGTTTCTTCTAAGGAGTAAGCTAAGAGTGCAAGTCGTGTAAGGAACACCGACACTAATAGAGTTCTTCCGGGTACCATAGTAGTACCGGAAAAGGGTGAGACTTGGCTTAATGGCAAGAAACCCTCACTAAGAGCTGCGTGAACACTAAGCTCAAGCAAGCAGTTGGGGGAGATTATGAAGTTGCTCACCATAATATTGGAGGACTTCGGTGAAGAACTTCGACGGTCGAAGACTGAGGCCGCGGTCGACGTGTGTGCCGAATAGTACTCGCTCGCAGTCGTGCGGTGCGGGAACGACATATCAAGCGTCAATCCGCCACGCGCTGGCGACAAGGTAACCTTCGTCCTCCATGACCTGGAGCTCGGTGTTGTCCATGACTCTCGGGACCCAAAGGCCCCGCAGCTTCCTCTCGTCCGCCGCCGCCGTGCCTGTCGTCGCTGTCGCTCCGGAGCTGGATGGCGCTTCCATCTTGCCGGAGTAGGTCAAAGATTGGCGGCGCTAGGGGTTTTTTGGTGTGCAGATGTGAGTAGATGTTGTGCGCTCGAGGAGTACGAGGAGGCAATGAAGAATGGTGAGGAATGAATCTGGGAGAAGGAGAAATCTCTGTTTTATTAACCTCCGCGCCAATATTCGTGTTCATCTGCGTGATTTGCGCCAGACGTATAGGAGATAGAGAGGTGGCTTCCTCGCGACATCTCCGCCCCTCGATTCTTGCACGGGCATTGAAACGGTGTTCTGTTCCATAAAGGACAGACCCACCAATGGTCGTGCTGACAGGATGTTTGTCACTGACAAGACCTGGTATGAAAAAGTTGTCAGACAGCACGACACTGTTTAAATCCGGCTCATGTTTTGAAACGAGCAGGAAAATGACTGAAGTCAAGAAGACATATCCGACTCAAAATCCTAAAATACTGAAAGAAGTTTTCTAGAACCCTTCAAGATTCTCAAGACGAAGAAACCATTAACCTAGACGATTTATCCGACTTTGGATCTTGGAGACTTTTGGGGGCTACTGTCGGGGATATACTTTCCGGGTGTACCCACAGGACTTACTGACCAGGGTGGCCCACTAACGGGTTAGAGATTTGCTTAACAGGTGGCCTAGTCATCGAAAGCGGAGGAGTCACTTCCGGCTATGACAAGACCCAGAAGAGTTACCGACTTAGGACTGTATTATTACTTGTAGTCCAAGTTGTATCTAGTCACTGACTCTTTAACATAACCAGATAGGTCTCTCCCGTAACCCTAGGTCCCGCTGACTATATAAACCGGCCCTATGGGAGGCTTTAGGGAACAACACCACAGCATATTCACATAGGCGAACCTCTCTTGTAATCCGATGTAACATCCGGCTCACGCCGACATATTACTCGGTGGCTAGCAAGAGTAGGATCCGATCATCGCAGTCGGATCTGAACCTTGGTAAACTTGTGCCCACAGCTCCCGGAACACCGTACATTTCACGCCCGATTTTCTCAACGTCTTCAGGACCCCCTATGGCATACTTGTCGACAATCCGACGACAATTAGAAATAAGTTGAATCTTAAAAAGGTGGTTTTCTATGTATTGAATGCGCTCGTGGGTACCTTCAAAAGATATTTGTAGAACTTTAAGAGCAATATTCTACCACTTATACTTTTTGGTTCCAATTTTACCTAACATTGGCAAATGATCTTAAACTCATTTAAATGGGAAAAGTTAGCTAGGTAGCTTAATAACTCATAAAACTTGGTAATCATAAGTGAGACATGGTCCAAACTTTGCCTGGGAATTAACTTGGGAAAATCAGCTTAAACTCATTTATCTATTTATTTTTATCTAATCAAGGTCATTTTTATACATGCAAGTATAAAATTACATAGAGTTCCATACACCTGGCACAAAAGGCCCTAAAATTCAGTAAGGAAAACAGTCGAGTCCGGCTCCTTCTCGAGCGAGAAGCTGAGCCATACCCTTCGTACTACTGTATACTTGCTTCATCCAAAAAAAACTCCTCACTTTTGAACCAGCATGCTACTGGTGTGCTTGGTACTTCCTGTTCGCGGGGTGTGAAATGGAAAGAGAATGAAGTACTACAGAGTACTAGTAGGAAAGCTAGCCAGATCATAATGAAGTGCATCGAATGCGATGGGACGTACTACATACAGTAATACTGTAGTACTCTGTAAAACAATTCCTTGTGCACCACTATCTTTTGAATAACCTTCCCTCCGGATGTTTTGGAAGGAAGTGAAAATTTCGAAACCGTGAAAGTTTGAACTTCTAGGCAGTAGTAGGAGTACTAATTTTTGTCGTCAAGCCCCAAAATGGTTCCTTCATATGCACACCAACACAGGACGTAGCTGAGCCAGATACTAACACGGAGCCGCCGACACAAGGCAGGTCGACGTCGCACCATGTTTTGGACGAGAGAGATATGAGCCGGCAGGGGTACGAAGATGGTTATGGGAAAGGGAAGGATAGATAAAACACTATTTGTTTTGCATACATATATAATAGTACTAATACTCCGTACTAGTTATACTAGTAGTTCAATGTACTCTGAACCCCATGTTAGGAAGCCATCACAACTTTTCTCTTATATTGCATCGCCTTCAACTCCTCCTCTTCGTTGATCTCTCGAGATGCCTCCTCTTTGCTCATAGTCTCTCTTCTCGCTCTTTGTTTTTTTCTACATAAAATACATATTCTTCCTACTTGCTTTACATAAAATACACTCCTGTCACCTAAAAAATGATTTTTTTTCTTTTCATAATGGTTGGAAAGCCCTAGTGGCAACACTGTTTACCATGCCAATATTCACCCATCTACTCCCAAATATGGGAAAATTCACCAACTAGGTGAGTACATTTTATATCAATGACCTCAAAATAGGGAAAATTACACCGAGGTCCATACATCTCGCACAAAACACCATAAAATTAAGCAAGGAAAATAGTCGGGTTGGCTCCTCGAGAGAGAGAGTAGCTCATCGAGCCATACTCTTCATACTACTTCGCCTTTGATTATTTTCAATATGGCCAAATTTGGCGGCATGCAAATTCTTGGATATGGGATCATCATAGACATAAAGTATGATGTACATATGACAATGACTTTGGTCGTTCGGCTTGAAATCCAAAAAAGTTCATACTCGTTGACAAGTAAGCTTAAATTCTTTTAGATTTTACCACTTACTTTTAGGTTAAAATTTTACACGGGTGATGGGAGTACATTTTACACCAAGAACCTAAAGAAGGGAAAATTACATTGAGGTCCATACATCTACCAAAAGGGCCCTAAAATGGAAATTACGTCATGGTCCATATACATCTAGCACGAGGTTGAAAGGATACAGATGTCGTCTAGAGGGGTGGGGGTGAATAGGCGATTAAAACTTTTCTAGAGTGGCTCAACAAAGGCGGAATAAAACTAGTGTTTACTTTGTTAAGCACAACCTAGAAACATCTCTTTGACCAAACCAAACCAAAACATCTATGGATTCAATAGAAACTTGTAAATTCAATATTTTTTGATATGTTTACCCAAAAATTACAAATTTTATATCTATGGATTCATAAAAATGAGATCGTTTCATATATGGACTTACATTGGTCATTTGCTTCTAAAAAATTAGAGTTTTAGGAAGATACTTGTTTAAGGCTATTTTGAGTATAAAAATTGTTCTAAAAATTATTTTTGAGTAAATCCTTTTTCAAATGGTTTTGATTTGAACCCTCCGACAATAAACACTAACAATTGAAATTAAAAATATATTTCGTTGACACTAGAAATTATTCCTTTGAATAAAAGCCTTTCTAACAAAAGAAAAATGATTTAAATGACTTATTTTCACTAACTTGGTTTCAAATGAAATTCCACTTTTATAAAAGACCAGTAGGTGTTTTGAAATGTTTAGAACCTTGTTAGAAACAACTTTTTAATAAAATGACCTTTGCATGCTTGCATGCATTTCTTTGTTTTCTTTTTTTTGTTTTGTTAATTTTTGTGTTGTAGTTTTGAGTGTGTGATTTTGCTTGATTGTATTGTAGTGAACTTTGAGGAGTGTGAAAATTCCAAGATCAAGGAAGTACCTAGATTTTCTACTAAAAAAGGCAAGTGATACTTTGGTCATCAAAAGTCCTATCTTTTCAATATTGCATTAGTGATATTTTTGTAGTATGCATGATAGGACTATTTTGTATAATGTTATGCTGTGGTAGATCCCATAGAGTATGTCCTGGTAGGAATTTTCCTAAGTTAAGAGACATGTTATGCTAGTATGCTTAGCCTAGATATTAGAATTCAAGGGTGGGAATTCATGTTATGATATTATGGAAAGGTTATGCCTATGTGTTTTTGACTAAGAAAACAACTTGTTAATAAAACACCTGGGTGGAATGGTAATTGCATGGATGGATTTTTGTTGAGTGGTTACCCAGGGCCCATTTCTATGGTTTACCCTGGTGTATCTCACTTGTGGATGGCCACCCAGGAACAAAGAGATTTGAGATGTTTTATGTTGAGAAGCTTCCAATGCAACCACATGGCATATGGGCTCTTCCTTGACCAACTAAGTTGCAAGAACTCATCCAGATGGACAGAAGGTGGTAGTGATGATAGCATGGAACGCGTCCATGGTGGTCCGAGGGATTGTTTCTGAAAAGTCTCATCTCGATGCATGTCGAGTCTTGTGGGGAAGGTGCATCACCTCTCGAGAGGGTAAAAACCTAAGTACTTAGTCATGTCCCCGGTAATGGACATTTTGAGCAACATAGACATTGAAATGATCAAGAATCTCCTCATCCCAATTTATCTAAGTAAAAACTTGTTACGTGAACAAGGGAAGCACCTGCTGTGACTCCAGTGTGCTATGTTTGATGAAGAGTTTCGAAAAGAGAAAAAATATTTTACAAATGATAGGGAAAACTTATTTTATGCAAAGGCCAGCCAAAACTCTACTTAGCCATATATTCATGTAGATGTTAGATTCTCCATATCAATATGATATCACTTGCCAATACAATTCAAATGTATTGACCCTTGTGGCTGTAACTTATTATGTTTCAGGTTTGTTTGATGTTAGTGAAGTTTGTTGAGTAGGGATTACAAGTCTACAACCAACACGATTGTCTGTGGCATATGAAGATGAAGGACTCCATGTTGTATAGTTATATCTGTTGCTTTGTAATAAGATAGCCATATGATCTATGTAAGTTGTAATGAACTATTTTATTCATGGGTATGAGTTGTAATATGACCTTTCTTTCTTGATATTACATCTTAAACTGTGGGTGCTAGCTAATCGATCCAGGGACTAGCACTGTAAACACAGGGACATGTACCTTATTGGGTTCAGGCCTCTACATCAATGTAATCCTTAGACTTGAGTTTGTTGCACAGTCCGAGTTGAGGATTACCGACTTAGGTTCTGTCAAACAATGATCTGTAACTGGGCAGTTATAATGGGAGAGTTCGGGTTGACTAAGAATCAAGATGTGTGATGTGAATAACCAATATGGGATTTTACCCCTCCAGTTGGTGATATATTCTCTAGGCCCTCTCAGACGATATAATTCGAAAAGCATGGCCATGCACGACTCGGTTTAGTGTTAACCGAGGCGATATACTAAGAGTTAGTTAGATGAATCACTTATCTCGGATCGAGAAGAGAGTCAGACTATTTAAGGGATGACACTCATTCACCTATAGTCTGACAAGGTATTTCGTGAGGTAAAAGGGACTCGGACGCAAGTCGCATTGGAAAGGCATATCGTCATGACTCTTTGGTACTTGGGAGTCGGCACGTTCTGCTAGGAGCCGCTACCGACTGATCGATTGAGAGTCGGACTCCAATCGTGTCCAAGTTTCCATGAGCCTGCGGGGTCACACACTTAAGGGTAAGGAGCCCATGTGGATGAGATTCGTGTGGTAGTTGGGTTACAGCCTAGATGAGCCTCAAGAGTTGATCCCAATTAGGTGTGTATATAAGTGGAGCCCTAACCTAGCCGTAACTTTCTCCACTCCCAAATCGGGTTAGACAGGATCTAGCAGTCCTCTGCCCGTGCTCCTTCCTGTACGTGTGGATACTGGTAGAGGCGTTGCATGTGCGATGTTGGAGACAAAGGGATCCGGCAAAGGAGTTCGTGGGGGATCCAGAGGAGCTATTCATGATATCGATTGGCACTGCATCAACTGGCGTGCTTCATCAATAATCTGCACCTGTGCATCTAGTGGTAAATCTCGTGGCCTTCTACCTTAGATATATCTTGGGATCACCACGTTAGAGGAAAAAGTTTTGTTTTATCTCTACATGGCCCAACAGTGGTATGATAGAAATAGCTTCTGGTTTTAGGCTCGAGATCTCGCATATGTGATATGCGGTTGGCTGTAGATTGGATCTATGTGATGTTTTGGTGGTCGATCAATGAGATAGATCGGTTTTGTACAAGGTTGATTGGATCAACTATACTCGAGGAATGGTATATCTGATTTCCGTGATCATACTATGAAGTTTGTGGCACGACATACCCCTACCGGTCGCACATAAATCCAGAAGCAGTGATCGAAGATCAAAAGAGTTTGATCGAGTCGGAACAATGGTCAGAATCCATGTCTTGAATGTAGATGAGATCTACGTTTTCGAAAAAAATCATCGGGTGCTCCCCTATCGTAGCACCTTAGATGTCGTTGCGAGTTTCACAAAGCCGGTAAATATCGTATCTATGCATAACTTGTTTTTGCAGGAAATTGTGAATGGTATGGCTTATGTGCATGTGATGTGTGTAATCTATGTGATCTGTGAATCACGGTTTTGTCAGCTGGCTGGAGCCTAGGTGATGTCATTTCATTGTATAATGACATGCGTGTCGGATTCTCTATGTAATTTACTTTACTAAGGTAGTGTAGCTTCTTGGAGAACCCGGATGGCATGCAAGTCGATGTACATGCCGGCAACATGGAGTAAGATGGCAAGTCACAAGAGTTGGCACAACTTGGATTACAGGCTTTGTGGAGATGGAGATCGCCATACCATTTCACATTATAAATGCTTTATTTTTTGTTATTGTTATGGCTCTGTTTTACCTCTATGCGATAGTCGGTAAAATTTAATCCCTCAAAGAAGGTCTAGTCGGTTTACCTGCCAATGTTTGCTCCATCACAAGTCAAACATTTTTTGGTGGTGGGCTCATAAAATTGAGGTGCTGCCAATTCTTTCCGACTAGGTGGGTTCGAGTCGAACTCTTACAACAGAAACACTCGGTAAGATAGGCGGGTCTATCACAACGGTTGTGGGACTCGGGAAAAATTCGGACGGGAGTCAGGGCATGTGATGCCACCAGACCAAAAGGAGTCGTATGAGATATGATTGACAAGGAGTTGTCTTCATAGATCACTTGGCGGCTAGCGGTGATGGTAAAGCTCACTAGCTGACTTACTTATTTAGGATCTTGAATCACTAAGCAACCATCGAAGGGGTGTTGGTTCTAGTGGGAGCATAACATATTAAAGTGTTTAATATGCTTGCTATTTTATGAATACATGTCTTAAGTGCTTTGCAAATTTCTGTTGTAGATCATGGCACCAAGTAACAGTCACCCTCAGATATACGGTTTTTCTTTGAGAACCATTCTTGAGAAAGATAAACTGAACGGCACTAATTTCACCAACTGGTATCGAAATTTGAGAATTGTTCCCAAACAAGAAAAGAAGGACCATGTACTAGACAACCCACTTCCAAATGAGCTGAATGAGAATGCGACTGTCGCTTCCACCAATGCCTACCATCGGGCCAAGGATGAGTCCACAGATATTAGTTGTCTTATGCTTTCTCACTGTAGGGGTTCGTAGCATGGAAAACAAAAAAATTCTACCGCATGCACACAAAAAAGCCAAGATCTATCTACTAGATTGTAACAACGAGTTGATTAGAGTACTCACCCTCGAAGATTCCAAAGCGGTTAACGAGAGCAGATTCTCGTGGGTGATGTAGTCGTACACTTGCCGATCTCAAGATCGCAAAGACGATCCTTCCGGCGCTGTGTTCCGGCAGCGCTTCCGCAGTCGGTCACACGTTCGGTACTCTATGAAGACCTTCCTCTCCCTTGTTCCAGCAGGCAGTAGAGGTTGTAGTTCTCCCCTCGCGACTCCGGTAGCACGACAGCGTGGTGTCGGAAGTAGAGGGAAGATCCCGCAGGGCTTCGCCTAAGCCGGTGCGAGTTATGGTGGATCTAGGGTTTCCCGGCGATCTAGGGTTTAGAAGGCCGGGAGGAGGAGGAGGTGTCGGCGGCGGCTAGGGCGGCGGCGACGGGCCCGCAGCGGCGCAAGGAGGCGGCGCACGGGGTGGGGAGGGCTGGCTTGGTGGTGTTTGGGGCAGCCCTCCCCCTCTATTTATGAGAGGGGACAGACTTGGGAGGGGAGGGTTTGAATCCAAACCCAAACCCAAGTTGTATTGAAAGAATGACTCTTTCCTTCTTACACTAAGAAACCATTGTTCCGGTTTGACTTTTCAAACCTCTCGTTTGACTTCCAATTTAGAGCTTTAATTCTCTCTTGCAAATGCCCAAACCAAGTGAGCTAGGATATGATCCAATCATTCCACTTACACATGAAACATTCATGGACCATTCCCCTTCCGGTCCGGTGAACCTTCTAGAACCTTCTAGAACCTCTCCGATGAAAACATGGAAATCATTCCCGAACTCTGGAATCGGACTTTCCTTATATGAATATTATTCTCCGGACCATTCCAGATCTCCTCGTGATATCCCAGATCCCATCCGAGACTCCGAACAACATTCGGTATCCCTACTAACATTCCATATCTACTAAACAACATCGAATCCTTAAGTGTGTCTCCCTACGGTTCGTGAATTATGCGGACATGACCGAGACACTTCTCCGATCAATAACCAATAGAGGAATCCGGAAATTCATATGGCTCCCACATATTTCAGCGATTACTTTGCGATCGAATGAACCACTTACATACGATACCAATTTCCCTTTGTCTCGCGATAGTTTACTTATCCGAGGTTTGATCGTCGGTATCTCTGCATACCTAGTTCAACCTCGTTACCGATAAGTACTCTTTTCTCGTTCCCGTGATATGTGATCCCTTGTGAGCCAGTCACATGCTTGCAAGCCAGTTGGATGACATTCCACCGAGAGGGCCCAGAGTATATCTATTCGTCATATGGATGGACAAATCCCACTCTTGATCCATGTGCCTCAACACATACTTTCCAAACACTCAATGCCACCTTTGTATCCACCTAGTTACGGTGTGGTGTTTGATGTCATCAAAGCATCCTTCCGGTGATGGTGATTAGCATGATCTCATGGTCGAAGGAATTAGGTTACTATGTATCAGAAAGCTTAAAGCAAATGAACTATTGAAATGACTTGATCTTAATGCTACGGTTATCTATAGGAGTATGTACATCATACCATTCTCCTAATGATATGATCTTGTTGTTAATAACATCTCAATGTTCATGATCGAGAAACCACGATCATCTATTAACCAACAAGCTAGTATTATATAGAGGCTTTACCAGGGACTCTAATTTAGTTTACAAATCACACAAGTATTAATGTTTCTGGTTAATACTATTATAGCAAGAATGTAAACATTTGTTATAAACACAAAGATATAATAATAACCACTTTTATTATTGCCTCTAAGGCATATCTCCAACAGTCTCCCACTTCCACTAGAGTCAACTAATCTAGATTACATGGTAATATAGCGAACACCCATGGAAGTTTGGTGCTGGTCATGTTTTGTCCTCAGGAGAGGTTTAGTCAACGGATCCTCCACATTCAGATATGTGTGTACTTTGCAAATGTTTATGTCACCATCTTGGACATGCTCTAGAATAGCGTGAAAATGTAGCTTAATGTGCTTCAGCTTCTTGTGTGACCTTGGTTCTTGCGCATTGTCTATGGCGCCCATATTATCACAGTAGATAGATATTGGGTCCAGCGCACTTGGAACCACACCGAGCTATGTAATGAACTCCTTCATCCATATCTCCTCTTGTGAAGCCTCCAAAGCAGCTATGTATTCTGATTTAGTTGAAGATCTCGCCACAACGCTTTGCTTTACACTCCTCCAGCTAACCGCTGCACCATTCAAAGTAAATACGTATCCATATTGAGATTTAGAATCATCTGGATCGGTGTTCCAACTAGCATCGGTGTAACCATTAACAATAAGCTGTTCATCACCCCCATAAGAAAGAACCATATCCTTAGTTCTTCTCAAGTACTTAAGGATGTTTTTGACCGTTGTCCAATGATCCACTCCTGGATCACTTTGATATCTGCTAGTTACACTAACAGCATATGCAATGTCGGGTCTAGTACATATAATGGCATACATAAGAGATCCTATGGCTGAGGAATAGGGAGTCTTACTCATCCTTTCTCTATCTTCTGTCATTGTAGGACTTTGAGTTTTACTCAAGGTCGTATTGGGCAACATGGGCAATAACCCTTTCTTGCTATCTTCCATTCCAAACCTCTTTAGAACTTCGTCCAAATATGTACTCTATGACAATAATATTAGGCGTCTAGATCTATCTCTATAAATCTTTATGCCTAATATGTAAGCTGCTTCGCCAAGATCTTTCATTGAAAAACTATTATTCAAATAATCCTTGACACTATTAAGAAGGTCTACGTCATTCCCAATTAACAATATGTCATCTACATATAGTATTAAGAATGCTAGAGATCTCCCACTCATTTTCTTGTAAATACTAGCTTCTCCATAAGTTTGTATAAATCCAAAGCTTTTGATTACCATATCAAAACGTTGATTCTAACTTCGTGATGCTTGCTTCAACCCATAAATGGACCGTTGAAGTTTGTAGGGTTTCGTAGCATGGAAAACAAAAAAATTCTACCGCATACAAACAAACAAGCCAAGATCTATCTACTAGATTGTAGCAACGAGTCGATGGAATAACTCACCCTCGAAGATTCCAAAGTGTTTAACGAGAGCGGATTCTCGTGGGTGATGTAGTCGTACTCTTCCCGATCTCAAGATCGCGTAGAAGATCCTACCGGCGCTGCGTTCCGGCAGCGCTCCCGCAGTCGGTCACACATTCGGTACTCGATGAAGACCTTCCTCTCCCTTGTTCCAGCAGGCAGCGGAGGTTGTAGCACTCTCCTCGCGATTCCGGCAGCACAACGGCGTGGTACCGGAAGTAGAGGGGAGATCTCGCAGGGCTTTGCCTTAATCCGGAGTGAGTATGGTGGACTATGAGAGAGCCCTCGACGATCTAGGGTTTAGACACGCCGAGGAGGGGGCTAGTCCGGCGGCTAGGGTTTGACCTAGGCGGCGGCGAGTGCCCTAGGGCGGCGGCGGCGGCAGCAGGTGGCGGCGCCGGCGGCTTAGGGTTTGGAGGAGGGGATCTTGTGTACTAGGAGGGGCAGCCCTGCCCCTCCCTTTATAGGTGGGAGGTGCGGCCAAGGGGAGGGGAGTCTCTCCCCAACTCGTCTTGGAGGTGGGCCGGCGGTGGAGGGGAGGAACTCCTCCCCAACTCGGTTTCCACCTCCCTCTCCACTTTCCAAAATAGCCGTTTGACTTTCAAATTGGCGTTTGACTTTTTCAAACTAGGATTTGATTAAACCCTTTATTTTGTTCAGCGATGACACCTAGTACATGATGCAATCATACCAACTTGATACAACACATTCATGTACCCTTCCCCTCCGGAGTGCCGGACATTCCAGAACCTTCTAGAACATTCCCGATGAAAACACCGGAAACATTCCCCAACTCCGAAACAGGACTTTCCTTATATGAATCTTATTCTCCGGACCATTCCGGATCTCATCGTGATATCCCGGATCCCATCCAAGACTCCGAACAACATTCGGTCTCTTTCTCATCATTCCATAACTACTCAAACAACGTCGAATCCTTAAGTGTGTCTCCCTATGGTTCGTGAATTATGCGGACATGATCGAGACACTTCTCCGAACAATAACCAATAGAGGAATCTGGAAATTCATATGGCTCCCACATATTTCTACGATTACTTTGCGATCGAATGAACCACTTACATACTATACCAATTTCCCTTTGTCTCACGATAGTTTACTTATCCGAGGTTTTGATCGTCGGTATCTCTGCATACCTAGTTCAACCTCGTTACTGATAAGTACTCTTTTCTCGTTCCCATGATATGTGATCCCTTGTGAGCCAGTCACATGCTTGCAAGCTAATTGGATGACATTTCGCCGAGAGGGCCCAGAGTATATCTATCCGTCATATGGATGGACAAATCCCACTCTTGATCCATTGGTCTCAACCAATACTTTCCGAACACTCAATGCCACCTTTATAGCCACCCAGTTACGGTGTGGTGTTTGATGTCATCAAAGCATCCATCCGGTAAAAGGTGATATGCATGATATCATGGTCGAAGGAATTAGGTTACTATGTATCAGAAAGCATATAGCAATTGAACTATTAAAATGACTTGATCTTTATGCTACGCTTATCTGTAGGAGTATGTCCACCATATCATTCTCCTAACGATATGATCTTGTTGTTAATAACATCTAAATGTTCATGATAGGGAAACCACAATCATTTATTAACCAACAAGCTAGTGATTTATAGAGGTTTTACTAGGGACTTCAATTTAAGTTTACAAATCACACAAGTATTAATGTTTCCTTGTTAATACTATTATAGCATGAATGTAAACATTTATCATAAACACAAAGATATAATAATAACTATATTTATTACTGCCTCTAGGGTATATCTCCAACAGTCTCCCACTTGCACTAGAGTCATCTAATCTAGATTACATGGTAATATACCGAACACCCATGGTAGTTTGGTGCTGGTCATGTTTTGCCCTCGGGAGAGGTTTAGTCAACGGATCCGCCACATTCAGATCTGTGTGTACTTTGCAAATCTTTATGTCCCCATCTTGGACATGTTCTCGAATAGCGTGAAAACATAGCTTGATGTGCTTCAGATTCTTGTGTGACCTTGGTTCTTGCGCATTGGCTATGGCGCCTATGTTATCACAGTAGATAGACATTGGGTCCAGCGCACTAGGAACCACACCTAGCTCTGTAATGAACTCTTTCATCCATATCGCTTCTTGTGAAGCCTCCAAAGCATCCATGTATTCCGATTCAGTTGAAGATCTCGCCACAATGCTTTGCTTTGCACTCCTCCAGCTAACTGCTGCACCATTCAAAATAAATACGTATCCAGATTGTGATTTAGAATCATCCGGATCGGTGTTCCAACTAGCATCAGTGTAACCATTAACAACGAGCTGTTCATCACCTCCATAAGAAAGAACCATATCCTTAGTTCTTCTCAAGTACTTAAGGATGTTTTTGACCGCTGTCCAATGATCCACTCCTGGATCACTTTGATATCTGCTAGTTAAACTAACAGCATATGCAATGTCGGGTCTAGTAAATAGCATGGCATACATTAGAGATCCTATGGCTGAGGCATAGGGAGTCTTACTCATCCTTTCTCTATCTTCTGCCGATGTCGGACTTTGAGTTTTACTCAAGGTCGTATTGGGCAACATGGGCAAGAACTCTTTCTTGCTATCTTCCATTCCAAACCTCTTTAGAACTTTTTCCAAATATGTACTTTGTGACAATGATATTTGGCGTCTTGATCTATCTCTATAAATCTTTATGCCTAATATGTAAGCTGCTTCACCAAGATCTTTCATTGAAAAACTATTATTCAAATATTCCTTGACACTATTAAGAAGGTCTACATCATTCCCAATCAACAATATGTCATCTACATATAGTATTAAGAATGCTACAGAGCTCCCAGTCACTTTCTTGTAAATACAAGCTTCTTCATAAGTTTGTATAAAACCAAAAATTTTGATCACCTTATCAAAACGTTGATTCCAACTTCGGGATGCTTGCTTCAATCCATAGATGGACCGTTGAAGTTTGCATACCTTGTTAGCATCTTTAGGATCGACAAAACCTTTGGGTTGCATCATATACAACTCTTCATCAATGTCTCCATTGAGGAATGTTGTTTTGACATCCATCTGCCATATCTCATAATCATAATATGCAGCGATTGCTAACATAATCCTCACAGACTTTAGCTTCGCTACTGGTGAGAAAGTCTCATCGTAGTCAACTCCTTGAATTTGTCGAAACCCCTTTGCGACAAGTCGAGCTTTATAGACAGTAACATTACCATCAGCATCTATTTCTTCTTGAAAATCCATTTGTTCTCGACAGCCTTCCGGCCATCCGGTAAGTCCACCAAAGTCCATACTTGGTTTTCGTACATGGATCCAATCTCGGATTTCATGGCTTCTTGCCATTTATTGGAATCTGAGCTCATCATCGCTTCCTCATATGTCGCAGGGTCATCGGTGTTGTCCACCAACATGACACTCATAACGGGATCATACCAATCTGGAGTGGTACGAGTTCTCGTTGACCTGCGAGGCTCTGTAGCAACTACAACCGAAGTTTCATGATCATCATCATTAGCTTCCTCTCTTATTGGTGCAGGCATCACAGGAACTTCTTCCGGTGTTGCGCTACTCACAATTTCGAGAGAAGGTTCGACATCCTCGTCGAGTTCTACTTTCCTTCCAGTCACTTCTTTCGAGAGAAATTCCTTCTCTAGAAAGGATCCATTCTTGGCAACCAAGATTTTGCCTTCGGATCTATGATAGAAGGTATACCCAATAGTTTCCTTCGGGTATCCTATGAAGACGCATTTTTCCACTTTGGGTTCAAGCTTGTCCGGTTGTAACTTATTTACATAGGCTTCGCAACCCCAAACTTTAAGGAACGACAATCTAGGTTTCTTCCCAAACCATAATTCATACGGTGTCGTTTCAACGGATTTAGATGGTGCCCTATTTAAAGTGAATGCGGCTGTTTCTAATGCATAACCCCAAAATGATAGCGGTAAATCTGTAAGTGACATCATAGAACGAACCATATCTAAGAGAGTTCGATTACGACGTTCGGACACACCATTACGCTGTGGTGTTCCCGGCGGTGTCAATTGTGAAAGTATTCCGCATTCTTCAAATGCTCGCCAAAATCGTAACTTAGATATTCACCTCCACGATCAGAACGTAGAAATTTAATCTTCTTGTTACATTGATTCTCTACCTCACTTTGAAATTCCTTAAACTTCTCGAAAGTTTCGGACTTATGTTTCATGAAATAGATATACCCATATCTACTCAAGTCATCCGTGAAGGTAAGAACATAACGATAACCACCGCGCGAAGCTACACTCATTGGACCACACACATCGGTATGTATGATTTCCAATAAGTCCGTAGCTCGCTCCATCATACCAGAAAATGGAGTCTTAGTCATTTTACCCATCAGACATGCTTCGCATCTTTAAAGTGATTCGAAATCAAGTGATTCAAGAAGTCCACCGGAATGGAGTTTCTTCATACAATTCACTCCAATGTGACCAAGACGACAGTGCCACATATAGGTCGAGTTATCGCTCGATTTCAAACGTTTAGCCTCAATGTTATTAATATGTGTATTTCCACTGTCGAGATTCAATAAGAATAGACCATCTATCAAAGGTGCATGTGCATAAAACATAATACTCATATAAATCGAACAACCATTATTCTCGGATTTAAACAAGTAACCGTCTCGCAATAAACAAGATCCCGATATAATGTTCATGCTTAAAGCAGGCACCAAATAACAATTATTTAAGTATAAAACTAATCCCAATGGTAGATGAAGGGGTAGCGTGCCGACCGCGATCACATCAACTTTTGATCCGTTTCCCACGCGCATCGTCACCTTGTTCTTCGCTAGCTTCTGTTTATTCTGCAGCACCTGTTTCGAGTTACAAATATGAGCAACCGAACCAGTATCAAATACCCAGGCACTACTACGAGTACTAGTGAGATACACATTAATAACATGTATATCGGATATACCTTTCTTCTTGATGTTGCCGTTCTTCAAATCCGCCAAGTACTTTGGGCAATTCCGCTTCCAGTGACCTTCTCCCTTGCAGTAAAAACACTCAGTATCAGGCTTAGGTCCAGCCTTGGTCTTCTTCGTTGGCGTGGTAACTTTCTTACCACCCTTCTTGAAGTGTCCCTTCTGCTTAGACTTTCCTTTCTTGAATTTGGTGGTCTTATTGACCAACAACACTTGGTGCTCTTTCTTGATCTCCACTTCTGCAGATTTCAACATGGCAAAGAGTTCTGGCAACGTCTTGTTCATGTTTTGCATGTTGTAGTTCATCACAAAGTTCTTGTAACTTGGTGGTAGTGATTGGAGGACGCGGTAAATCCCCAAAGCATTAGGAATCTCTATACCCAAGCTTTGAAGTTTGTTTGCGTGCCCAGACATCTTAAGCACATGCTCACTGACGGAGCTGCCCTCTTCCATCTTGCAGTTAAAGAACTTTTCAGAAGCCTCATAGCTTTCAATTGCCGCATGAGTCTCAAAGATCAATTTGAGATCCTCGATAATATCATATGGGTCTGAATTCTCAAACCTTTTCTGAAGCTCCGATTCTAAACCATATAAGATAGCACACTGAACTGTGGAGTACTGAGTCTTCTGAGTGAGGTAAACATTCTTTACTTCATCGGCAGCATCAGCTGCAGGTGGGTCACCCAGCGGTGCATCCAGCACATAGGTCAAATTACCAGCTGCGAGGACAATCCTCAAATTGCGGAACCAATCCGCGAAGTTGCTTCCATTGTTTTTCAATTTTTCTTTCTCTCGGAACACATTAAAATTGATGGTAGGGGCTGCCATTGATCTACAACATATTTGCAATAGTTTAGACTAAGTTTATGACAAATTGAGTTCAAATAAAATTAATCTAGGTGAACTCCCACTCAAAACAATATCCCTCACATTGTTTTAGTGATCACATGAACCAAATCCACCACATCAACACCGATCATCACGAGAGCTGATATAGTTTCAATGGCGAACAATCGACATGTTCATCGTATCTACTATATGATTCATGCTTTACCTTTCGGTGATCCGTGTTCTGAGACCATGTCTGTACATGCTAGGCTCGTCAAGATCAAACCTTATTTTCCGCATGAGAAAATCTGGCTTGCTCACGTTGTATACACTTGCGGAATCTAACACACCCGATCATCACGTGGTGCTTCGAACCAACAAGCTTTAGCAACGGTGCTAACTAAGGGTGAACACTTTATGACTTGAAATTCATGTGCATGAGGGATCATCTTATAATGCTACCGTCTTCTACTAAGCAATACAAGATGCATAAAGGATTAACATCACATGCAATTCATAATATGTGATATGATATGGCCTTTTCTTCTTTGTGCTTCCGATCTCCATCTTCAAGCACGAACATGATCTCCATTATCGCCGGCATTGCATCAAGGTCAATGACGCTTCTTCATGGTTGTCGTCCACCGGCTTCAACTATTACAACTACTTTGAATAGACAGGCGGGTCTTAACATAAATTAAAGACAACCATAGGGCTCCTACCGGTTGCCAACTTACAATAAGGAACATTGCATACATCAAATATAATCACAATCATGGCCATATCACATCACTGCACACCCCTGCAAAACAAAGTTAGACGCCTCTACTTTCTTTGCATGTTTTACGTGGTTTGGGGCTTTCAATAAGTGTCGTTCTAACTTACGAACATGAACCACAACATTGATACTAGTATTGTTAATCACCCGTTGTAAATTGGATCTTAACTATGCTAGGAGAAACAGGCACCCGCAAAGCCACTTATGCAATACAAGTTGCATGTCAAGCGTGGAGCAAGTCTCATGAACGATGTCATGTAAGGTTAGCCCGGGCCGCTTCATCCCAACATCCTGCAAGCTGCAAAGTACAGAATAAGCAATCGACAATAAAAGCATCAACGCCCACAATGACCATTGTGTTCTACTCGTGCAACAGATCTACATATAGACACGACTCTGATACCACTATAGGGTTTCGTAGCATGGAAAAGAAAAATTTTCTACCGCATACAAACAAACAAGCCAAGATCTATCTACTAGATTGTAGCAACGAGTCGATGGAATAACTCACCTTCGAAGATTCCAAAGTGTTTAACAAGAGCGGATTCTCGTGGGTGATGTAGTCGTACTCTTCCCGATCTCAAGATCGCGTAGACGATCCTACCGGCGCTGCGTTCCGGCAGCGCTCCCGCAGTCGGTCACACGTTCGGTACTCGACGAAGACCTTCCTCTCCCTTGTTCCAGCAGGCAGCGGAGGTTGTAGCACTCTCCTCGCGATTCCGGCAGCACAGCGGCGTGGTACCGGAAGTAGAGGGGAGATCTCGCAGGGCTTCGCCTTAAGCTGGAGCGAGTATGGTGGATTATGAGAGAGCCCTCGACAATCTAGGGTTTAGACACGCCGAGGAGGGGGCTAGTCCGGCGGCTAGGGTTTGACCTAGGCGGCGGCGAGTGCCCTAGGGCGGCGGCGGCAGCAGGTGGCGGCGGCGGCGGCTTAGGGTTTGGAGGTGGGGATCTTGTGTACTAGGAGGGGCAGCCCTGCCCCTCCCTTTATAGGTGGGTGGCGCGGCCAAGGGGAGGGGAGTCCCTCCCCAACTCGTCTTGGAGGTGGGCCGGCGGTGGAGGGGAGGAACTCCTCCCCAACTCGGTTTCCACCTCCCTCTCCACTTTCCAAAATAGCCGTTTGACTTTCAAATTGGCGTTTGACTTTTTTAAACTAGGATTTGATTAAACCCTTTATTTTGTTCAGCGATGACACCTAGTACATGATGCAATCATACCAACTTGATATAACACATTCATGTACCCTTCTCCTCCAGAGTGCCGGACATTTCGGAACCTTCTAGAACATTCCCAATGAAAACACCGGAAACATTCCCCAACTCCGAAACAGGACTTTCCTTATATGAATCTTATTCTCCGGACCATTCCGGATCTCCTCCTGATATCCCGGATCCCATCCGAGACTCCGAACAACATTTGGTCTCTTTCTCATCATTCCATAACTACTCAAACAACGTCGAATCCTTAAGTGTGTCTCCCTACGGTTCGTGAATTATGCGGACATGATCGAGACACTTCTCCGAACAATAACCAATAGAGGAATCTGGAAATTCATATAGCTCCCACATATTTCTATGATTACTTTGCGATCGAATGAACCACTTACATACGATACCAATTTCCCTTTGTCTCACGATAGTTTACTTATCCGAGGTTATGATCGTCGGTATCTCTGCATACCTAGTTCAACCCCGTTACTGATAAGTACTCTTTTCTCGTTCCTGTGATATGTGATCCCTTGTGAGCCAGTCACATGCTTGCAAGCTAATTGGATGACATTTCACCGAGAGGGCCCAGAGTATATCTATCCGTCATATGGATGGACAAATCCCACTCTTGATCCACGTGTCTCAACCAATACTTTCCGAACACTCAATGCCACCTTTATAGCCACCTAGTTACGGTGTGGTGTTTGCTGTCATCAAAGCATCCATCCGGTAAAAGGTGATATGCATGATCTCATGGTGGAAGGAATTAGGTTACTATGTATCAGAAAGCATATAGCAATTGAACTATTAAAATGACTTGATCTTTATGCTACGCTTATCTATAGGAGTATGTCCACCATATCATTCTCCTAACGATATGATCTTGTTGTTAATAACATCTCAATGTTCATGATAGGGAAACCACAATCATTTATTAACCAACAAGCTAGTGATTTATAGAGGCTTTACTAGGGACTTCAATTTAAGTTTACAAATCACACAAGTATTAATGTTTCCTTGTTAATACTATTATAGCATGAATGTAAACATTTATCATAAACACAAAGATATAATAATAACTATATTTATTACTGGCTCTAGGGCATATCTCCAACAAAGTTTGCATACCTTGTTAGCATCTTTAGGATCGACAAAACCTTTGGGTTGCATCATATACAACTCTTCATCAATGTCTCCATTGAGGAATGCTGTTTTGACATCCATCTGCCATATCTCATAATCATAATATGCAGCGATTGTTAACAAAATCCTTATTGACTTTAGCTTCACTACCGGTGAGAAAGTCTCATCGTAGTCAACTCCTTGAATTTGTCGAAACCCTTTTGCGACAAGTTGAGCTTTATAGACAGTAACATTACCATCAGCATCTGTTTTCTTTTTGAAAATCCATTTGTTCTCGACAGCCTTCCGGCCATCCGGTAAGTCCACCAAAGTCCATACTTGTTTTCGTACATGGATCCAATCTCGGATTTCATGGCTTCTTGCCATCTATTGGAATCTGGGCTCATCATCGCTTCCTCATATGTCGCAGGGTCATCGGTGTTGTCCACCAACATGACACTCATAACGGGATCATACCAATCAAGAGTGGTACGAGTTCTTGTTGACCTGCGAGGTTCCATAGTTACTTCAACTGAAGTTTCATAATCAACATCATTAGCTTCCTATCTTATTGGTGTAGGCGCCACGGGAACTACTTCCGGTGCTGCGCTACTCACAAGTTCGAGAGGAGGTTCAACAACCTCGTCGAGTTCTACCTTCCTTCCAGTCACTTCTTTCGAGAGAAACTCCTTCTCTAGAAAGGATCCATTCTTGGCAACGAAGATTTTGCCCTCGGATCTATGATAGAAGGTATACCCAATAGTTTCCTTCGGGTATCCTATGAAGACGCATTTTTCCGCTTTGGGTTCAAGCTTGTCGGGCTGTAACTTATTTACATAAGCTTCGCAACCCCAAACTTTAAGGAAAGACAATTTAGGTTTCTTCCCAAACCATAATTCATACGGTGTCGTTTCAAAGGATTTATATGGTGCCCTATTTAAAGTGAATGCGGCTATTTCTAATGCATAACCCCAAAACGATAGCGGTAAATCTGTAAGTGACATCATAGAACGAACCATATCTAAGAGAGTTTGATTACGACGTTCGAACACACCATTACGCTCTGGTGTTCCCGGCGGTGTCAATTGCGAAAGTATTCCACATTTCTTCAAATGCTCACCAAACTCGTAACTTAGATATTCACCTCCACGATCAGATTGTAGAAATTTAATATTCTTGTTACGTTGATTCTCTACCTCACTTTGAAATTCCTTAAACTTCTCGAAAGTTTCGGACTTATGTTTCATGAAATAGATATACCCATATCTACTCAAATCATCCATGAAGGTAAGAACATAACGATAACCACCACGCGATGCTACACTCGTTGGGCCACACACATCGGTATGTATGATTTCCAACAAGTCCGTAGATCTCTCCATCATACCAGAAAATGGAGTCTTAGTCATTTTACCCATTAGACATGCTTCGCATCTTTCAAGTGATTCAAGAAGTCCATCGGAATGGAGTTTCTTCATACGCTTCACTCCAATATGACCAAGACGACAGTGCCACATATAGGTCGAATATCGCTCAATCTCAAACGTTTAGCTTCAATGTTATTAATATGTGTATTACTACTGTTGGAATTATGCCCTAGAGGCAATAATAAAGATGTTATTATTATAATTCTTGTTCATGATAAAGTTTATATTCCATGCTAGAATTGTATTAAGCGGAAACTTTGATACTTGTGTGGTTTATGAACAACACCGTGTACCTAGTAAGCCTCTATGGACTAGCTCATTGATTAATGATGGTTAAGGTTTCCTAACCATAGACATGAGTTGTCGATTAATAATGAGATCATGTCATTAGGAGAATGATATGATGGACAGACCCAAATTAAGTAGAGCAATTAGACCGTGTCATCGTGTTCATCTTTGCGAAGCTTTTTCCTATGTCAAGTATTGCATTCCTTAGACCATGAGATAATACAACTCCCTGGTATCGGAAGAAATCTTTGAGGTCATCAAACGTCATCCTATGTGAGAGTGATCATAAAGGTGTCTCTCAGGTGATCGGAAAGTACTT
This sequence comes from Avena sativa, assembly GCA_916181665.1. Classification (NCBI taxonomy): domain Eukaryota; kingdom Viridiplantae; phylum Streptophyta; class Magnoliopsida; order Poales; family Poaceae; genus Avena; species Avena sativa. The sequence goes on from OV702284.1 coordinate 34,168,532, forward strand.
GTTGGGTTGTATGTATCGAGATGGAATTTATCCCTCCCAAGTCGGAGAGATATACTTCGGGCCCACTCGGTAATCGATATCAACACCGCTTGCAAGCACGTGGTTAAGGAGTTAATCACAAAGTGATATCGGATTATGGAACGAGTAAAGTACTTGCTATGAACGAGATTGAACTAGGTATGCCGATACCAATGATCGAATCTCGGGCAAGTAAAATATCGCGTGACGAAGGGAATACATATATGGGATTAATTGAATCCTGGCATCGTGGTTCATCCGATATGATCATCGATGAATATGTGGGAGTCAATATGGGTTTCCAGATCCAACTGTTGATTATTGATAGAAGATCATGTCTGCATATTCTCGAACCTGTAGGGTCACACACTTAACGTGCATCGACTCTAGGATAGAATGGATAATTGGTTTATGAGTTTTTGTTTGGAGTCTCGAATGAGACCTAGGACATCACGAGAGGTTCCGGAATGGTCTGGATAATAAGATTCATATAAAGAAAAGCAGTTTTTTGGATTTCGGAATCGTTTCGGAGTTTATCGGTATTGGACCGGAAGGTTCTAGAAGCCTCCGGAGTGGGACCAACGTGGGCCCACTTGTTGGAGGCCTGCGTGGGCCTAAGGGGAAGTTCCCTGGCCACTTTGGGCCAGGGGCATAAGGCCCCTAAGGCCCAGCCGACCAGCCCTAGGGGAAACCCTAGGGAAACCTTCTAGAAGGGGGGTGACTTGCCCCCCACTCCACCCCTTGGGCCGCCGCCCTAGTTCTTGGAGGAGGGGTCAAGGGGGGCCGGCAAGCCCCCTATATAAGGAGGGCAGGGGCGCAACCTCCCCCCCACTCCTCCAACCCTAGCCTCCAACTGCTGCCCCTCCTCCTCCTCTCTCTCTCTCTCCCGACTGCGCGTAGGTGAAGCCCTGCCGCAGAAACTCTCCACCATAAGCACCACGCCGTCGTGATGCAGATCCAATCTATATCTCCATCATACTTGCTGGACCAAGGAAGGAGGAGACATCGCTGCACCGTACGTGTGCATCTCTCGGAGGCGCCGCCACTTGCGGCGTAGGATCGGATCGCGAGGTGGAGACGACGAGTACGACTACATCAACCATGTTCTGTTGAACGTTTCCGCTATGCGATTTCTTAAAGGGTATGAAGATCTCATCAATATCTCTCGTTGATTGCATCTCCTAGATTAGATCTTGGCTTTCTTGTTCACATCCCTAGATTTTTTTTGATTTACTATGCTGCGAAACCCTTCAGTGGTATCAGAGCTAGATCTATGTGTAGATGTGTTTCACGAGTAGAACGCAACATGCTTGTTGCGGGCATTGATGTTTTCTGTTGCAAACCTCTTGTTGTGTATTTCTTATGGCGCGGCATAGTGAGATCGAAGTGGTCCAGGCCAACTTTACGCGACCTCGTTCGCGAGACCGTGACGTGTGGCTTGTTCCACACATGCGGCTGGTGGATGCCAGTTTCTCTGACTATGGTAGTCATGGGATTTACAACGGATGTTAGCAACCATAATATCATCGTTGTGGCTTTCCGTAGGTAAGAATCGTTCTTAGCTTGTTACTCCCATAAGCCACGTAAAACATGCAACAACAAAGTAGAGGCGTCTAACTTGTTTTTGCAGGGAGTGTTTTGTGATATGGTATGGCCCAAGACATGATGTGTATGTATTGAGACGTATGCAAAGATCATGTTTTGTAATATTTCACGACTTGCATGTCGATGAGTTCACAACCGGCAGGAGCCGTATGGTTGTCTTTATAATTGTGTATGACATGCGTGTCAACTTCTTATACGCCATGTAATAGATTTACTTTATCGCTAAGTAGTTAGCAATAGTTGTAGTTGCTATTCGTGGTGGAGGCAATCATGATGGAGTGATGGAGATCATGCTGGCGCACACAAGATGGAGATCATTGCGCGGAGATTGGCTATACCATGTCACATAAAATTATATGCATGTGATGTTTGTCCTTTTATGTATCTTATTATGCTTAGATCGCGACGGTAGCATTATAAGATGATTCCTCACTTAAAGATCAAGATAAAATTGTGTTCTCCCCATGTATGCACCGTTGTGAAAGTTCGTCGTTTTCAAGCACCTCGTGATGATCGGGTGTTATAAACTCTACGTTCACATACAACGGGTGCAAGCCAGTTTTGCACACGCGAAAATACTTGGGTTTGACTTGACGAGCCTAGCATGTACAGACATGGCCTCATAACACACGAACCGAAAGGTTAAAAATGAGTCATATGAATGATATGATCGACACTTTGTTGTACACCATTGAAACCACATCTCTTCTCATGAAGATCGGATTAGGTGTGGTGAATTTGGATCGTGTTCATTAAACAACTTGAGGGATGTTGAATTTAGTGGGAGTTCATCTAGTAATTTGATTAAGTTGAACTAGTTATCATGAACATAGTCTAAATTGTATTTGCAAATTTTGTAGATCAAATGGCTAAGTCCAACTTCAACTTCAACATTTGTGCTGAGAAAAAAAGCTTAAGAAAAATGGGTCTAACTTCACCAACTGGTTCCGCAATCTGAGAATCATTCTCGCTGGCGGACAAAAGGACTATGTACTTGAGAAAGCGCTAGGTGACGCCCTGGCTACTGATGCGCCGGCTGATGAAAAAGTTGTTTATCAGTCACACAAAGATGATTATGGAGTGATTAAGAGTACCATGTTGTTTGCTATGGAACCGGAACTTCAAAATCGTTTTGAGGAGTTCGCCGGGCCCTTTGAGATACTTGAGGAACTGAAAACCATGTTTCAGACTCAGGCCCGTTCTGAGAGATATGAGATCTCTGAGAAGTTCTTTAACTGCAAGATGGAGAAAGGGAGTTCTGTTAGTGAGCACGCCATTAAGATGTCGGGCTACACTCAACGTCTTGAGCAACTGGACTGCACGATTCCAGAAGAGCTGAAGATTGACAGAGTTCTACAATCACTCCCTCCTAGCTACAAAGGTTTTGTAGTTACTCATAATCAAATTGGTTCCACTAATACGATCACTGAGCTCTTCGGTAAGCTGAAAGCTGCGGAGGTGGATATCAAGAAATATAATCATGTGTTGATGGTCAACAAGACCCCTAGCTTTAAGAAAGGTAAGGGTGCAAAGAAATCCTTCAAGAAAGGCAGCGGCAAGCGCGTTGCCCCTGCAGAGAAGAAGCTCAAGTCTGGACCTAAGCCGGACACTGAGTGCTTCTATTGCAAGGACAAGGGTCACTAGAAGCGCAACTGTCCGAAGTACTTAGCGGACAAGAAGGCTGGCACCATTAATGGTATATTTGATATACATGTTATTGATGTTTACCTTACTAGCTCTCGTTGTAGTGCCTGGGTATATGAAACTGGTTCAGTTGCTAATATTTGTAACTCGAAATAGGAGCCACGGAATAGACGGCGGCTAGCAAGGGATGAGGTGACGATGCGCGTTGGCAATGGATCAAAAGTTGATGTGATGGTCGTCGGCACGCTCTCCTTAGTTTTACCTTTGGGATTAGTTTTAAACCTTAATAAGTGTTATTATGTGCCTGCGTTGAGCATGAACATTATATCTGGATCGTGTTTATTGCAAGATGGTTATTCATTTAAATCGGAGAATAATGGTTGTTCTATTTTTATGAATAACATATTTTATGTTCATGCACCTGTCGTGAATGGTTTATTTCTTCTGAATCTCGAAAGCAATGAAACGCACATCCATATCATTGAGGCTAAGAGATGCAAAGTAGATAGTGATAATCCAATTTATTTTTGGCACTGCCGTCTAGGTCATATTGGTGTAAAACGCATGAAGAAACTCCATTCTGATGGACTTTTGGAGTCTCTTGATTTTGAATCATTTGACACGTGCGAGCCGTGCCTCATGGGCAAGATGATCAAAACCCCGTTCTCCGGTATAATGGAGCGAGCAATGGACTTATTGGAAATCATACATACCGATGTATGCGGACCAACGAGTGTTTCAACACGCGGTGGATATCGCTATTTTCTCACTTTTACTGATGACTTAAGTAGATATGGGTATATCTATTTAATGAAACATAAATCTGAAACGTTTAAAAAGTTCAAAGAATTTCATAATGAAGTGGAAAACCATCGTAACAAGAAAATTAAATTTCTACGATCCGATCATGGAGGTGAATATTTGAGTTATGATTTTCTCACGCATCTTAAAGCAAGCGGAATCGTTTCGCAACTCACGACACCCGGAACACCACAGCGCAATGGTGTGTCTGAACGCCGGAATCAAACTATGTTAGATATGGTGCAATCAATGATGTCTCTTACAGATTTTCCGTTATCATTTTGGGGTTATGCATTAGAAACCGATGTATTCACTTTAAATAGGGCACCATCTAAATCGTTGAGACGACACCGTATGAACTATGGTTTGGTGATAAACCTAAGTTGTCGTTTCTTAAAGTTTGGGGATGCGAAGCTTACGTCAAGAAGTTGATGCCGGACAAGATCGAACCCAAAGCGGAGAAATGCGTCTTCATAGGATACCCTAAGGAAACGATTGGGTATACCTTCTTCCACAGATCTGAAGGCAAAGTGTTTGTTGCAAAGAACGGATCCTTTCTTGAGAAGGAGTTTCTCTCGAAAGAAGTGAGTGGGAGGAAGGTAGAGCTGGACGAGGTTACTGAACCTTCTCTCGAACTGGAGAGTGTCACATCCCAAAATTTTCCAAATTTTGAAATGTGAAAAATAAATAAATAAAAGAAACAATTGTTGAAATTTATGGGGAAAAGAAACTTTTTGCTTCTAATTGGAAACATTAAAACCTTTTAAACTATTACAAAAGTTTTCCCCCAAATAAAGGTACTCCTTAAAATAAAAATAGCATTTAACAAAAACCCTAAGATCAAGCATCAAGATTATCCATATATCTCCTCTACTTCAAAATTTTAATTTGCAAGGTTCCCCTTCAAAATATTTTTCACAAACTTCTTGTATTTGAAAATCTATTTTTAATCTTGAAGAATGTTCTCAACCAAAAACCATCTATACATATCAACTACTTCATTTACATTTTTCAAACAACCGTTGTTTTGTTTTGAACCAAAAATAAAAGCAAACAGTCTCGTTTTAAAATAAGCACCATAGCTTATGTGAGCTATTTTAAGATTTTATAAAATTATCCTCTCATATTTTTAAACTTTAATTCATGGTTATCCATGTAAAGTGGAACTAAATCGAATCAAGTTCAAATAAGGAAAAAATTCAAGTCATTCCAAATATATTACCCTGCAACTAGGCCAATATCGCACACATGCAATCGTACAATAATTAACTAATTAATAATTGATAAAATTAAATATTTCCAAATATATAAAATTTATGTCCTAAAATATTGCCCATAAATTTACGAACCCGCGGAAATTTGAATCAATAAATTCGGAGCTCTAAATCAAAAGTTATAAAAGAATTAAGAAATAGGAAAAAATATAAAACGAAAAAAAATAGAGAGGCCGGCCAGGCCAGCCAAAATGGGCCGGCCCAACCAGGCCGATCGGCACACGCGACCAGGAATGCACGTGACCACGCAGGTACACGAGCATTTGCTCTTCATTTTCTTTGAATCTAATGCTCCTAAATGACTCTCAATTGCCCTCCTAAATTGCACTAAATGTCCCCTAATTTCTCTCCCTCTTTAATCTCCTTTAATCCAGCCCCCACCCCCTCCTATATAAACCCCACTTCAAGAAATTTCATAAGTTTTCAACTCATCATAACTCTATTTTCGTCCAAAATTCTTCCCAATCTTCTCCACCAAAATAGACCTTCAAGACGACCTCAGATCGCGGCGGCTTGAAGACGAAAGTTGTTCCCCTCACCAAGACGGTTCCATTCCCGCTGGTTTCACCTCGTTTCGTTCATTGAGAGAGAGAAAAACATGGTCAAAGATTCAGATCTTAAAAGGTATAATCCATTTTACGCCGACCTCGTTGCTCCAAACACAATTTCCTTTAAACAATAGATAAATCTAGTTGTTATCTACAACTTTCATGTAGAAAGTTTTTCCATCCGAGCAACTTTTTCTGTAATCAAATCTGACATCATCATGACATCAGCATAGTCAACAGTCAACTTAGTCAGATTAGTCAAAGTTAATTTCAGTCAATTCCCGAGTTTGACTTTTCTAGATTTTAGTATGAACTTGTATAATTCATAGAAAAAGATTTAGAAGTCCAAAAATTATAAATTTGGTATCCCTAAAAGCTGAGATTCTGTAGAATCCATTTCTGCAATAATATTACTTATTCTCTGTACAAAAATTTGATTTATAAATTAAATGGTTTAATTGGTCATTTTCACCATAAAAATTATATCTTTAGTTCTGTATATCCAAATTTAACAAATAATATGTCTATGGATTCACAAAAATGAGTAAAACACAGTGGACCCATAATTCGGTATTTTTGAGTCAGTTAAAATCACGTTTTATACAGAACCATTTGTGGACTATTTTGAGTATAAAAATTGTTGTGTAAATTATTTTTAAGTGAATCCTTTTGTAGATAGTTGTATATTGAACCCTCTGTACAGTAAGACCAAAATATAATTTTATTCTAGTATAAATAAGATCGTGGAAATTATTTAGTAAGAACGTACTTTCCAAGTGTTAGAAAATATTTCTAATTGCTACAATTGCACAAATGGTTTCATTTGTAATCTTGAAAATATAAAATGTTCAGAAATCACTTAGTAAATGTTCAGAACCTTGTTATAAAAATTTATACAATAAAAATTTCCATATTGCATGTTTGCATACTTTGCATGATTTTTGTGTTGCCATTAGTGTTGATCTTGTGTATGTTTTGTCTTGATTGTTTTGCTTGATAGATTGTGTTGATTGTCAAGTGTGTTATTGCGAAGAGCGTACCAACACCACCAACTACTAAGGCAAGTGATACTATCATCCAAGTCCTACTATTTTCATTACACTTAGTGGATTTTGTAACATGCATGGAAAGGTTTACTATATTTTATGCTATGCTAAATCCTAATAGGATACCCTTATATATTCCTTAGTGGAAACATTGTAGTTGTAGTATGCTTAGACCTGCTATATATATTGGGATGGGATACATGTTATGAATATATGAAGTGTTGAAAAGATATATGTTTTATATAATAAAACAAGTACTCAATGAACCACCTGGGTGGACAAGGATACTCAAGGTTGGAAAAGGTGGCAACAAAAGGAACCATGTTTATATGGCTATCTCCTTTTGTATGTGCACTAGAAGAAAACCACCCAGGGACTTAGAGATTGAACATGTTTCTCGTACAGTGGCTTCCGTGTACAGCCACATGCTAAATGGGCTCTGGCTTAGTCAACTACATAGTGGAAGACCCATGCATTGGCATCTTCAGGTTAACTAGAATTGTGTAAGGGAAATTGAAACCCTACATTGGTGCCTGGATGACAAGCTAGCATTGTGTATTGGGAGGACTTCTATGGAAAGACTTTGTCACATTCTCAATCTGCCAGTACCATCTTGGTGAGTACTTATCCAGCAGCCACTGGTGGCATCAAGATGAGATTGTGTCATGTGGGTAAAGTGTACAACTTCTGCAGAAGATCAAATTCTAAGTACTTAGCCGTGTCCCCGGTTACGGACAACTCTGAGCAACTAAGGCCTGAAGCTATGGAAGATCTCGACATTCCAATTTCTCAAAGTAAAACTTGATGGTGACAACAAGGGGTTTGAAGCACTTGGAGTTTTCCAAGAAGTTCAGAAAGATTTTTACAAAAGATCAAAACTATTTTGAAAAGATAGGATAAAACTATATTGCTTTCTGCAAACGAGCCTAAACCCCACTTAGCCCAATATGCATGTAATGATAGGATCCACTTATTTCTACATAGTAGTGAAACTTGCCAATACAATTCAAATGTATTGACCCTTGTGGCTACAACTTATTATGTTGCAGGTTTGTTTGGTGTTAGTGAAGTGTGTTGAATAGGATTACAAGTCTACAACCAACATGACTGCCTGTGGAACTTTGAAGATGAAGGACTCCATGCTATATAGATATTCTGCTGCAATGTAATATGATAGCCAAATGAGCTATGTAAGATGTAATGAATTATTTTATTCCTGGTTATAAGTTGTAATATGACCTTTGTTCCTTGATATTACATCTTAACTGTGGATGCTAGCTATTGATCCAGGGACTAGCATTGTAAACACAGGGATCTCTACCTTATTAAAGGTTGGGAACCTTACAGAGAGTAGCGCAACACCTGAAATTGTTCCAGTGTCGTCTGCACCAACAAGAGAGGAAGCTAATGACGAGGATCATGAAACTTCAAACGATGATACTACTGAACTTCGCAGGTCGACAAGGTCACGTGCCACTCCTGAATGGTATGTCAACCCTGTCTCAACCGTCTTGTTGTTAGACAACAGTGAACCTGCGAATTATGAGGAAGCAATGATGAGCCTAGACTCTGAGAAATGGCTAGAGGCCATGAAATCCGAATTGGGATCGATGAGCGAAAACCAAGTATGGACTTTGGTGGACCCTCCTAGCGACCGTAAGGCCATTGAGTGCAAATGGATTTTCAAGAAGAAAACAGACGCGGATGGTAATGTTACTGTCTATAAAGCTCGGCTTGTCGCAAAAGGGTTTCGGCAAGTTCAAGGTGTTGACTACGATGATACTTTCTCCCCCGTAGCGATGTTTAAGTCCATTCGGATTTTATTAGCAATTTCTACATTTCATGATTATGAAATATGGCAGATGGATGTCAAGACTGCGTTCCTCAATGGCAACATTGATGAAGAGTTGTATATGATGCAGCCGGAAGGTTTTGTCGATCCTAAGGAAGCTAATAAGGTGTGCAAACTTTAGCGTTCCATTTATGGACTGAAGCAAGCATCTCGGAGTTGGAACCTTCATTTTGATCAAGTGATCAAGAGTTTTGGATTTGTTCCAAATTGCTACGAAGCTTGTTTCTACAAGAAAGTGAGTGGGAGCTCGGTGACATTTTTAGTACTATATGTGGATGACATATTGATTATTGGAAATGACATTGGTATGCTTAACAATGTGAAGAGTTATTTGAATAAATGTTTTTCAATGAAAGACCTAGGAGAAGCTGCTTATATATTAGGCATCAAAATATATAGAGATATACAAAGACGCCTAATAGCTTTAAGACAAAGTACATACCTATACAAAGTTCTGAAAAGTTTCAGAATGGATAAAGCAAAGAAAGGTTCATTGCCCATGTTGATATTGAGCAAGGCTCAGTGTCCAGCTACGGTAAAGGATAGAGATACTATGAGAAAAGTGCCATATGCCTCGGCCATAGGTTCTATCATGTATGGCGTGCTATGTACTAGACCGGATGTGTCCAATGCTCTTAGTTTGACTAGCAGATACCAAAGTGATCCAGGAGTGGAGCACTGGACAACCGTAAAGAACATCCTAAAGTATTTAAATAGGACTAAAGAAATGTTCTTGGTCTATGGAGGTGATGAGCAGCTCATCGTAAAAGGTTACGTCGACGCTAGTTTCGACACCGACCAGGATGATTCTAAATCTCAGACAGGATACGTTTATATTTTCAATGGTGGAGCTATGAGCTGGAGAAGCTGCAAGCAAAGCATGATCACGGGATCTACGACAGAAGCGGAATACATGGCTGCTTCAGAAGCGTCAAGTGAAGGAGTTTGGATCAGGAACTTCATCACTGAGCTTGGTGTGGTTCCAAGTGCCTTGGACCCACTGGAGATATTGTGCGACAACACTGGCGCCATAGCACTGGCTAAGGAACCAAGATATCATCCAAAGACCAAGCACATCAACCGCCGTTTTCATATAATTCAAGATTATATAGCAGATGGAGATCTGAAGATTAGCAAAGTACATACGGATCTGAATGCCGCAGATCTATTGACTAAACCTCTTCCATGAGCAAAACATGATCAGCACCTTAATGCCATGGGTGTTAGATTGTTGCCAGATGTAAACTAGATTATTGACTCTAGTGCAAGTGGGAGACTATTGGAATTATTCCCTAGAGGCAATAATAAAGATGTTATTATTATAATTCTTGTTCATGATAAAGTTTATATTCCATGCTAGAATTGTATTAAGCGGAAACTTTGATACTTGTGTGGTTTATGAACAACACCGTGTCCCTAGTACGCCTCTATGGACTAGTGTTAGACCCCTCCTTTATAAAGGAAAGGATCCCTGTGATTGCAATGCTAGTCCCTGGATCAATGCTAGCATCCACAGTTTAAGATGAAGTACACAGATACAAAGGTCGTTTGTTACATTCATTCCAGAGATAAAACATAGTCTTTTACAACTCAGGGCCATAGGCCTAATACAAGAGTTTAAGGAATAAGTAAATAAACATAAGTCTTCATCTTCATGTGCCACAGGCAAGCATGTTGAGTGTAGACTCATGACTCCTATTCATCATCGGAGTAACCTGCAACATCACAAGTTACAGCCACAAAGGGTCAATACTTTGGAATAGTATTGGCAAGTGATACCTTAGTATATTTTAGGTGGACTATACTACTATATGCATTTTGGCTAAGTGTAGCTTGGCTTGCTTTGCTTGAAACTAGGTTTTCCCTATTAGTTGAAATCACTAAGTTTTTCTTTGTCAAAAACATTCCCCAAGGAACCACCAATAGACATTGAGGTCCTTCACCCTTGTTCACCCACCAATTTTTTATTTAGAAGTTGGAGTGTTGAGATTCTTGTGGCTTCCATGTCTTGATGATCAAAGTGTCCATTTCCTTGGACAAGGCTAAGTACTTAGGTTTTCCATCTGCAGAGGTTGTGCACTTTCCCCACCAGACTTGGTTTCCCAAGACAGGACCTTTCAGAAGCCTTTCCTTAGTCAAATGGACGCGCTCCAACCTATCAACCCAACTACCACCAACTGTCCAAGTGACTAAGTTCTAGCAACCTATATGATCATGGCAGAGCCCATATTGCCAAGTGGTTGCACTGTAAGCTTTCTCAACACTTGGCCTCCAAATCCCTTTGTGCCTGGGTGTCTTACCACAAGTGAGATACACAACCCAAGTCCATGGCCTTGTGTAACCACTCAACATAACCCATACTTTCCATTCCACCCAGGAGGTTCATTTGACTTAGTGGTTTTATTAGAAAAGTATAAGTCTCTTGACTTAAAAATATTTTCTTTATAGTAAGTGTAGTTTTTCACCAACCCTTGTTTTGCTATAAGCTAGGCTAAGCAAAGTATGGCAACATATCTTAGGGACAATTCCTTAGCAAATCTACTAGACTACATAGGATTTCCCCATCTTTTGCATTAGACAAAAATAACATGCAACACTATAACAAAATATCTAATGCTAGTTCAAAATATAGGACAAATTTATTCATGTAAATATCACTTGCCTTGGTAGTGGGGAGAGTAGCACTCTTCACAATCACAATCACTAGCAAAATCTACACAAGAAATTAAAACATACAATTACTCACAATTATATACAACCAAAAATAATATGAATGCATGCATGCAAGAATTTACTAAGTGGTGATTTTTGAAAATTCTACCAAGTATGCTCATGTCTACAGAAACTTAACATGTCACAAGTTTGCCAACTAAACTTATTTGGCCCCAAAATAATATACAAAAATAAAACTATATCTAAAATAGCCCTAAACTTGTTCCACAAATAAAATAATTTTAACTGTTACTATATGCTAAACAAATTGGATATTCAAAAAGGCCTTGTTTCACTGAATCCAACGGTATAAAGTTTGCAAAAATCTAACGTGGCATTTGAAAGTTATGAGCATTTGAATTTGGATCAAAATTCTGGTTTTTAAATCTGTTTTTAGATCTAACCTAGCCACGCGTCGTGTTTTTATTCGCCCGTACCGCTTCGCACCGGATCGAGCTCCACAGCCGTAGGATTTAAATGAAATCTGGCGGCTCAGATCGCGTACCGCTTCAGAGTAAGTGAATCTATCCTAGCGCTACGATAAAGATCTGACGGCTGCTATTGTACTGACCAAGATCTGGCGGCGGAGCGGCGGCTACCGGCGGCGGAACTGTCAGTCGTCGACGGAGGCGGCGCTACAGAGGGTAGGTGATATTGAGGAGTATCTCACCGTGCTCAGGAGATCTTGGCGAAGCTCGTCGTACTCGTGGTTGGTCAAGGGGCGTTCGGGCACGGTTGCGATTGCTCGCCGGAGTTCGTGGCGGCGTCGGGTGCGTCAGGTGGTCGTCGTGGACGTCGCTGTGAATCACCCCAAGGCGAGATAGCGACACGGTTAGGTTCACAGGGTCAAGGGAAAGTTGTGTGCATGAACGGAAAGGCGAGGGGCGGTCTGTACCTACCGGGAAAACTCGTCGGAGTTGATGTCGCTGTCAGTGCTCGCGGTGTCAAGTGGAACCGGCGACCTGGGGCAGTACAAGACGGACTAGTGAGGTCAGGAGGTGCGCAAAGATACACTGAGTCAGATAGCAAGAACGATAGGCAGAGGGGAACGCGAGGCTCACCTGAATTGCTCGCCGGAGAGGGCTCTGTCAGCGGCGATGCGCGGAGGATTGAGGGCAGCCTGGTGGCGGAGTGAGCGAGGTGTTTGGGGGAAAAAGATCGCGGTGCAGAGAGGGTCTTATAGACGGGGAATCGACAAGAAACGCTCGAAGATAATTGCCCATTTACTCCGCGCCATTACCGGCCATCACTGCTGCAGCGACGTGGTCACAGGCGCAGTCTGGGGAAGACGAGGACGACGTGGACTGGACCCGCTCGTCAGCGAAACGCGCAAGGTGATGGTGGGGTCAGGCTGTCAGCGTCTGTTTGCGCGTGCTCGCGCGTGTGAGAAGAAAAGGGAGATCCCCGGGTGGGCTTGCTGGGCTTGATCCGCTGCTGGGCCAGATTCTGGCCGCGCGGCCCTTTTCCATTGTTCAAGCCTTTTCTTTTTCTAAATTCATTTTCTGATATGAATTTGATATGAATTTGATATGAATTTCAAATCCTTTTGAATTTAACTGCCTTGGGAATTTTTGCAGGGTTTTGTGGATTCAAAAACAGTCATATTAACTAAGTGGTTACTTTGCAAGGCTTGATCAAGCTTGGGTTTCAAAGTAATCAGAGATTTGCTCTAGTTTGCAAATATTTGTAAAAGGATTTTGAAACTATTTCTAAATTTGGAATCTTGGTTAAAAGTTTCACCTAATCTTTCCTACAATGGAGACAAGCAAACAAGTATTTAAACTTTCAAATTTCAAAGGGTGATGGTCATTTGGGATAAATTGCCCACATGAAATTATAGCTCCAACTTCCGTCTCTTAATTGATTTTTGAGAAAACCCTAAATGGATGAATGATGCAAAGATGATATGAATGAGTTTTGAAACTATGATTTTTGGGATGTTACAAATCTAACCCCCTTAAGATGAATCTCGCCCTCGAGATTCGGTTTCGCTAGCAAATAGGTGAGGGTGGTCTTTCCGAAGATCATCTTCTCTTTCCCATGTTGCTTCTTCTTCAGAGTGATGGTTCCATTGCACTTTACAAAACTTGATGGTTTTAGTCCTTGTGACTCTTTCTGCGGTCTCAAGTATCTTGACAGGCTTTTCCTCATAAGTGAGATCACTTTCTAGCTGAACTTCTTCCAAAGGTATGGTATCCTTTAGAGATGATTCCTCCATCTCTGGGTGACATTTCTTAAGCTGACTCACATGAAATACATTATGGACAGCTGACAGAGACTCAGGCAATTCAACTTCATATGCAACTTCTCCTTTGCGACTTAGAATCTTGAATGGCCCAACATATCTTGGTGCCAACTTTCCTTTGACTCCAAATCTTTTCACTCCACGGAGTGGTGATACCCTGAGATAAGCTCTATCCCCAACTTCGTAGGTGACTTCTCTACGCTTAGAATCCGCGTAGCTTTTCTGTCGGGACTGTGCTATCTTCAATCTGTCTTTAATCAATTTGACTTTCTCTTCGGCGTCCTTGATAAGATCAGGTCCAAATAAGCTTCTTTCTCCCACACCATTCCATAATAATGGGGTGGTACATTTCCTTCCGTAGAGTAACTCAAACGGTGCCATTCCAATACTAGATTGGTGGCCGTTGTTGTAAGAGAACTCCGCGTAAGGCAAACTTTCATCCCAACTTGCTCCATAATCTAAAGCACAGGCTCTCAACATGTCCTCAAGAATTTGGTTGGTCCTTTCTGTTTGTCCATCCGTTTGAGGATGAAAAGCAGTGCTAAACTCCAATCTCGTTCCTAAGGATTCATGAAGCTGTCTCCAAAAGTGAGATGTGAACTGGGTTCCTCTATCTCACACAATACTCTTTGGCACACCGTGAAGGCATACAATCCTGCTCATGTAAATTTTAGCTAACTTGGCACTTGTATAAGTTGTCTTCACGGGTATAAAATGAGCCACTTTTGTTAGGCGATCCACTACTACCCATATGGAATCATACCCTGATCTGGTCCTTGGTAATCCGGTAATGAAATCCATACCAATATTCTCCCACTTCCATTCAGGAATATGCAGTGGTTGAAGCAAACCCGCTGGTTTCTGGTGCTCCGCTTTGACTCTGCTACACACATCACACAAAGCAATATGTTCGGCGATGTCCCTTTTGAGATTGTTCCACCAAAACCTTTCCTTCATGTCCATGTACATCTTTGTATTTCCCGGGTGAATAGAATACGGAGAGTTGTGACCTTCCTGTAAGATCAGTTTCTGTAACTCTGGGTCTTGTGGAACACATATACGTTTCCCGTGCCATAAAGTACCTTGTTCATCTATATGGAAACTCTTAGCCTTCCCTAGTCTAATATTTTCCTTAATCTTTTCAATTTCTTTATCGGTCTTCTGGACTTCTCGGATCTTGTCCAATAAAGTGGGTTGAACATCTAAGGACATGAGATGTCCTTCTGGTACAATCTCCAATCTGAGTTCTTTGAATTGCTTACACAAGTCATCTGGCAATTCTCCTTTGGTAAGGCCATTTACAAACGTCTTACGACTTAGAGCATCGGCTACTACGTTCGCTTTACCGGGGTGGTATTGCAAACTTAAGTCGTAATCTTTGATAAGTTCTAACCATCTCCTTTGTCTCATGTTGATTTCCTTCTGGGTGAAGATATACTTCAAACTCTTATGATCGGTGAACACTTCACAACGCTTTCCCAAAAGGTAATGTCTCCATGTTTTGAGTGCATGGACGACAGAGGCTAACTCCAAATCATGAGTAGGATAGTTTACTTCATGAGTTTTGAGTTGTCTTGAAGCATAGGCTACGACTTTACCATCTTGCATAAGTACGGCACCCAAACCTTGATGAGAAGCATCACAATACACTTGGAAATCCTTTTCCAAATCTGGCAGACATAGAACTGGTGCTGTTACAAGTCTCCTCTTCAATTCTTGGAAACTGACTTCGCAACCTTCAGACCAAGCAAATTTCTTGTCCTTCTTTAGCAATTCTGTCATAGGCTTAGCAACTTTCGAGAAATTTTCAATGAACCTTCTGTAGTATCCTGCTAAGCCGAGGAAACTACGAACTTCTTTCACATTCTTGGGTGATTCCCATTCTGTCACAGCTGAAACCTTAGCAGGATCAACTGCCACACCATCTTTTGTCATCACATGACCAAGAAATCCAACTTTCTCTAACCAGAACTCACACTTGCTGAATTTGGCATAAAGTTTATGCTCTCTTAACTTTTCGAGTATCAAGCGCAAGTGTCTTTCATGCTCTTCCTTGCTCTTGGAGTAGACTAGGATATCGTCGATGAAAACGACCACAAATTTGTCAAGAAATTCCATGAACACCTTGTTCATCATATTCATGAAGTATGTTGGAGCGTTGGTTAAACCAAAAGGCATCACAGTGTATTCATACAATCCATACCTTGTGGTGAATGCTGTTTTTGGTATATCTTGTTCTCTTATTTTGAGCTGAAAATAACCTGACCGGAGATCAATCTTCGAGAATACACATGCTCCTTCTAACTGATCAAACAAGTCGTTGATTCTTGGCAAAGGATAGTTGTTCTTGATGGTAACCTCGTTGAGAGAACGGTAGTCAATACATAATCTTTGTGTTCTATCCTTCTTCTCCACGAACAATACCGGGGCTCCCCAAGATGAAGAACTTGGTTGAATAAACCCTTTCTGTAACTGTTCTCCTAGCTGTTTCTTGAGCTCTTTCAATTCATCAACTGACATTTTGTATGGTCTCTTAGCTATTGGTCCTGATCCTGGCACCAAATCTATCAGAAACTCTACATCTCTATCCGGTGGCATTCCTGGTAGCTCCTCCGGAAACACATCCGGATACTCACATACTATTGGTACACTGTCCATGCTAACCCCCTTAAGAGAATTCAGCTTACTTCCTTTGGATTCAAAGTTTGACTTGAATTTTATTCTTTTCCCTTCTGGGGTTGTGAGTGTAACTGTACGATTGGCACAATCTAGTACTCCTTCATGTTTAGCCATCCAATCCATTCCCAAAATTACATCTAGTCCTTGGGAATCTAGGATTATCAGGTTTACAGGAAACTTATGCTTACCAAACTCTATCATGAGATCCCGGCATCCAAGGCTTACTATCATATCTCCCCCCGGAGAACTAACCTTTATTGGACACCCAATGTTTTCTGATGCAAACCCATTTCTATCCACAAATGCCTTTGATATGAATGAATGCGATGCACCGGTATCAAAGAGTACAAATGCTGAAATTGAATTGAGTCTGAACTTACCAGCCACGGCATCAGGTTCCTCATAGACCTCCTCCACATTGATGTGGTTAACCTGTCCTTTCTGGAAAGGATTCGGCTTGTTAGGTCCTTCCACCTTCTTTTCGGGGCACTCATTTGCATAGTGTCCCATCTTCTTGCATTTGAAGCATTCAACCTGACTGATGTCCTTTTTAGGAGGTTGGCCTCCACTTCCACTACCATTTCCACCATAGTGGATCTTATGTCCACCCTTGTGGTTCTTGTACTTGTCCTTGTCATGACTGCGGTGATGCTTATTGTCATGACGGTTGTGCTTGCTGAATTTCCCATGTTTATGGGATCCTGAGCTGCCACTGTCATCATAGTGAGATTGTTTGTGAGACGATCCCGAGCTGTGCTTGTCGGAGTGTTTCCTCTTTCTACTCTCGACTTTCTTCATTTTACTTTCCAAAATAGCAGCCTTGTCACACAAAGACTGATAAGTTGGAACATATGCCACAGACAACTGCAGATTCAGCTCATCATTCAAACCCTCCAAGAACTTTTCCTTTCTCTTGGCATCTGTATCAACCTCATCCGGTGCGTAGCGTGCCAGATTGTTGAACTCTTCTATGTATTCTGCCACGCTGCGGTGGCGCTGTTTCAGGTTGTGAAACTCTTTCTTTTTCAGACTCATTATCCCTGATGAGATATGAGCCGTGCGAAAACCATCTTCAAAGATAGCCCAAGTCACCTCATCAATAGGAGTGGTGATTTGGAAATTGTCCCACCATGTGGCGGCTGGTCCTTCCAACAGATGTGCTGCGAATCTGACTTTTTCAGCATCCGTGCAGCCCACGGTCACTAAGTCTTTGTTCACAGAACGTAGCCAGTCATTGGCTATCATGGGATCAGTTGTTCCCGAAAACTTTGCTGGCCTTAGACGCAGAAATCTGGTGAGCATATCAAAACCCGGAGGGTTGTTGTTGTTGTTGTTGTTGTTGTTGGGGTCGTTATTGTTGTTGTTGTTGTTATTCTGGTTTTGGATGAACGTTGTCATCATTTGCATAAGCTGTGTTTGCGCATTCATCATTTGTTGCATTTCCGGGGTGATGTTGTTGGGGTTGGGGTTTGCGCGACGGGGAGGCATCTGTGGTTTGTTCAAATAGATAAGAATGAGATACCCATAGATGTTTCATGCACAATACATCATAAGCAAACACATAACAAGCAGCATAAGAATAAAAGTTCAACAACCACATAACAAGCTCATGAGGTAAACACACAAGTGGCAAGCCATCCACATGTCGGATGGTCCGATAATAAGTTCATAATAACAAGTATGAATATGAAAGGTAAACGAGTAGTCAAGTCTACTCATCAGCGTCAATATCCTCCTCAACGAAGGTAACACCTGCGTTCTCCATCGCGGTCTTGTTCTCCTCAATCGTAGTGGTCAAGGAATCGACCTTGGCCTTGAGAGCCCTCTTCTGGGAGCGAAGCCTCTCAATGACCATCTGCTGCTGCTCAAGCTCGAAGTCCTTGGACTTCAGTTCCTCGGTCATGTCCCGGATTTTCTTGTTCCTATCCTGGACGCGTTTCTCCTGACTCTTGAACTTGCGGTCCTGGGCCTCGAACTTTGTCTCCATTTCCTTGATCATCTCATCTTGCTGCGCAAAAAGCTTGTCCTTCTCGCGTAGCTGCACCTGAAGCTCGTCATTACCTAGCATGACGTTCGTCCTGTCTGTATCTACGTGCCTGAGAAGAGTCTCTAAGTCCTGAAGATAGAGGCGTATCGGCTCTGCAGTGCTCCTCGAGTCGTCCTCAAAGTCGATGGAATCTCCATCTACATCACGCCTTCCGAAGGCGTGGAAGTGAGTGCCCCTAACCTGTCGGGAGTGACGGCCTAACAGTCGTCCTATCAGGTCCTGCATGACTACCTCCATGCCTCTCTCCCTGTCGTCGTGCATCAGCTTGAAGACGATGGCCTCCGTAGTAGGCTCAGTCTGGCGTCCGGGCTGGTTCACCTTGAAGCCCCAGAGGTCCTTCCTCTCGAACTTGGTGAGTGGGTACACCGTGATGGTAGGAAGAGGGAGATCAAGCAGAGTGGTAAGCTCAACGATACGGGGTCCGAAACGAGTAACCTGGAACTCCTCAACAGTGCTGACGGCAATAGGCATCTATTTATAAAATTGAAAAGTTAGAACAACACTATTTAAGATGAACACAAAAACAACCATCTCATACATAACCATGGAACACAAATACCACATATGTCATGCATACACAATCCATTACATCAAACAAGGTCCAACTTATTTAAGGTATCATTTTGGAAAATAAGGTGATAAGTGGTGGTCCAGCTAACGAAGTGTCCTTACAATCCAATCTCACGGGATCTATTATTAAACACAATGTTCCTAGAGGCAATCCACCAATCTTGCTCTCTTGACTCTATCACTAAGTCTATAACATCTCCCCTTATCTATTGGTTGGTGTCTTCCAACTCTTGGGTAAGTTCCTTCTCTTTCTCTAAGTCCTTTTGGAGGTTGAGCATTCTGCACTTGACTCTAGCACTTAGTTCTTTGATAGTCCTCCAAGCTGCATCCCTGGCTGACTCAAAGAATGTGGTGTGCATTGTAATGTTGGTGTACATGCAGAATCCCCTTTCTTTGTGGTTGTCTTCCTTGTTTTTGTACAAGTGAAGTTGCACCCACCAATACTCCACTCCTTTATCCATCACTGGAAAGCCCTTGTACACGGCTTCACCATGTGCATCCATTGCCTCCATGAGATCCTTGAGAATATTGGGAAACTCAGTTTCACACTCCAAGGTCATGGTCATGAGTGGTCCCTTCTTCATGGCTTCGTTGATGGAGTTCATCTACAAAGGAAGTTGGAAGAGATTAGAAAAGTTTTACGAGAAGAATAGACAAGTGTAGAAGTAGTTGAAAAACTTTTTCCTTAGTGGTTTCCAATCCTAGGGTCATAATCCTACAGGCAACACAGTGCTCTGATACCATCTGTTAGACCCCTCCTTTATAAAGGAAAGGATCCCTGTGATTGCAATGCTAGTCCCTGGATCAATGCTAGCATCCACAGTTTAAGATGAAGTACACAGATACAAAGGTCGTTTGTTACATTCATTCCAGAGATAAAACATAGTCTTTTACAACTCAGGGCCATAGGCCTAATACAAGAGTTTAAGGAATAAGTAAATAAACATAAGTCTTCATCTTCATGTGCCACAGGCAAGCATGTTGAGTGTAGACTCATGACTCCTATTCATCATCGGAGTAACCTGCAACATCACAAGTTACAGCCACAAAGGGTCAATACTTTGGAATAGTATTGGCAAGTGATACCTTAGTATATTTTAGGTGGACTATACTACTATATGCATTTTGGCTAAGTGTAGCTTGGCTTGCTTTGCTTGAAACTAGGTTTTCCCTATTAGTTGAAATCACTAAGTTTTTCTTTGTCAAAAACATTCCCCAAGGAACCACCAATAGACATTGAGGTCCTTCACCCTTGTTCACCCACCAATTTTTTATTTAGAAGTTGGAGTGTTGAGATTCTTGTGGCTTCCATGTCTTGATGATCAAAGTGTCCATTTCCTTGGACAAGGCTAAGTACTTAGGTTTTCCATCTGCAGAGGTTGTGCACTTTCCCCACCAGACTTGGTTTCCCAAGACAGGACCTTTCAGAAGCCTTTCCTTAGTCAAATGGACGCGCTCCAACCTATCAACCCAACTACCACCAACTGTCCAAGTGACTAAGTTCTAGCAACCTATATGATCATGGCAGAGCCCATATTGCCAAGTGGTTGCACTGTAAGCTTTCTCAACACTTGGCCTCCAAATCCCTTTGTGCCTGGGTGTCTTACCACAAGTGAGATACACAACCCAAGTCCATGGCCTTGTGTAACCACTCAACATAACCCATACTTTCCATTCCACCCAGGAGGTTCATTTGACTTAGTGGTTTTATTAGAAAAGTATAAGTCTCTTGACTTAAAAATATTTTCTTTATAGTAAGTGTAGTTTTTCACCAACCCTTGTTTTGCTATAAGCTAGGCTAAGCAAAGTATGGCAACATATCTTAGGGACAATTCCTTAGCAAATCTACTAGACTACATAGGATTTCCCCATCTTTTGCATTAGACAAAAATAACATGCAACACTATAACAAAATATCTAATGCTAGTTCAAAATATAGGACAAATTTATTCATGTAAATATCACTTGCCTTGGTAGTGGGGAGAGTAGCACTCTTCACAATCACAATCACTAGCAAAATCTACACAAGAAATTAAAACATACAATTACTCACAATTATATACAACCAAAAATAATATGAATGCATGCATGCAAGAATTTACTAAGTGGTGATTTTTGAAAATTCTACCAAGTATGCTCATGTCTACAGAAACTTAACATGTCACAAGTTTGCCAACTAAACTTATTTGGCCCCAAAATAATATACAAAAATAAAACTATATCTAAAATAGCCCTAAACTTGTTCCACAAATAAAATCATTTTAACTGTTACTATATGCTAAACAAATTGGATATTCAGAAAGGCCTTGTTTCACTGAATCCAACGGTATAAAGTTTGCAAAAATCTAACGTGGCATTTGAAAGTTATGAGCATTTGAATTTGGATCAAAATTCTGGTTTTTAAATCTGTTTTTAGATCTAACCTAGCCACGCGTCGTGTTTTTATTCGCCCGTACCGCTTCGCACCGGATCGAGCTCCACAGCCGTAGGATTTAAATGAAATCTGGCGGCTCAGATCGCGTACCGCTTCAGAGTAAGTGAATCTATCCTAGCGCTACGATAAAGATCTGACGTCTGCTATTGTACTGACCAAGATCTGGCGGCGGAGCAGCGGCTACCGGCGGCGGAACTGTCAGTCGTCGACGGAGGCGGCGCTACAGGGGGTAGGTGAGATCGAGGAGTAGCTCACCGTGCTCAGGAGATCTTGGCGAAGCTCGTCGTACTCGTGGTTGGTCAAGGGGCGTTCGGGCACGGTTGCGATTGCTCGCCGGAGTTCGTGGCGGCGTCGGGTGCGTCAGGTGGTCGTCGTGGACGTCGCTGTGAATCACCCCAAGGCGAGATAGCGACACGGTTAGGTTCACAGGGTCAAGGGAAAGTTGTGTGCATGAACGGAAAGGCGAGGGGCGGTCTGTACCTACCGGGAAAACTCGTCGGAGTTGATGTCGCCGTCAGTGCTCGCGGTGTCAAGTGGAACCGGCGACCAGGGGCAGTAC
Organism: Avena sativa; assembly: GCA_916181665.1. Lineage (NCBI taxonomy): Eukaryota > Viridiplantae > Streptophyta > Magnoliopsida > Poales > Poaceae > Avena > Avena sativa. Next base: position 34,190,566 of record OV702284.1, read on the forward strand.
AAGACGGACTAGTGAGGTCAGGAGGTGCACAAAGATACACTGAGTCAGATAGCAAGAACGATAGGCAGAGGGGAACGCGAGGCTCACCTGAATTGCTCGCCGGAGAGGGCTCTGTCAGCGGCGATGCGCGGAGGATTGAGGGCAGCCTGGTGGCGGAGTGAGCGAGGTGTTTGGGGGAAAAAGATCGCGGTGCAGAGAGGGTCTTATAGCCGGGGAATCGACAAGAAACGCTCGAAGATAATTGCCCATTTACTCCGCGCCATTACCGGCCATCACTGCTGCAGCGACGTGGTCGCAGGCGCAGTCTGGGGAAGACGAGGACGACGTGGACTGGACCCGCTCGTCAGCGAAACGCGCAAGGTGATGGTGGGGTCAGGCTGTCAGCGTCTGTTTGCGCGTGCTCGCGCGTGTGAGAAGAAAAGGGAGATCCCCGGGTGGGCTTGCTGGGCTTGATCCGCTGCTGGGCCAGATTCTGGCCGCGCGGCCCTTTTCCATTGTTCAAGCCTTTTCTTTTTCTAAATTCATTTTCTGATATGAATTTGATATGAATTTCAAATCCTTTTGAATTTAACTGCCTTGGGAATTTTTGCAGGGTTTTGTGGATTCAAAAACAGTCATATTAACTAAGTGGTTACTTTGCAAGGCTTGATCAAGCTTGGGTTTCAAAGTAATTAGAGATTTGCTCCAGTTTGGAAATATTTGTAAAAGGATTTTGAAACTATTTCTAAATTTGGAATCTTGGTTAAAAGTTTCACCTAATCTTTCCTACAATGGAGACAAGCAAACAAGTATTTAAACTTTCAAATTTCAAAGGGTGATGGTCATTTGGGATAAATTGCCCACATGAAATTATAGCTCCAACTTCTGTCTCTTAATTGATTTTTGAGAAAACCCTAAATGGATGAATGATGCAAAGATGATATGAATGAGTTTTGAAACTATGATTTTTGGGATGTTACAACTAGCTCATTTATTAATGATGGTTAAGGTTTCCTAACCATAGACATGAGTTGTCGATTAATAATGAGATCATGTCATTAGGAGAATGATATGATGGACAGACCCAAATTAAGAAGAGCAATTAGACCGTGTCATCGTGTTCATCTTTGCGCAGCTTTTTCCTATGTCAAGTATTGCATTCCTTAGACCATGAGATAATACAACTCCCTGGTATCGGAAGAAAGCTTTGAGATCATCAAACATCATCCTATGTGAGGGTGATCATAAAGGTGTCTCTCAGGTGATCGTAAAGTACTTGTTGGGTTGTATGTATCGAGATGGAATTTGTTCCTCCTGAGTCGGAGAGATATACTTCGGACCCACTCGGTAATCGATATCAACACCGCTTGCAAGCACATGGTTAAGGAGTTAATCACAAAGTGATATCGGATTACGGAACGAGTAAAGTACTTGCTGTGAACGAGATTGAACTAGGTATGCCGATACCAACGATCGAATCTCGGGCAAGTAAAATATCGCGTGACGAAGGGAATACATATATGGGATTAATTGAATCCTGACATCATGGTTCATCCGATATGATCATCGATGAAAATGTGGGAGTCAATATGGGTTTCCAGATCCCGCTTTGATTATTGATAGAAGATCATGTCTGCATATTCTCGAACCTGTAGGGTCACACACTTAACGTGCATCGGCGCTAGGACAGAATGGATAATTGGTTTATGAGTTTTTGTTAGGAGTCTCAGATGAGATCCAGGACATCACGAGAGGTTCCGAAATGGTTCGGAGAATAAGATTCATATAAAGGAAAGCAGTTTTTTGGATTTTGGAATCGTTTCGGAGTTTATCGGTATTGTACCGGAAGGTTCTAGAAGCTTCGGGAGTGGGACCAACGTGGGCCCACTTGTCGGAGGCCTGCGTGGGCCTAAGGGGAAGTGCACTGGCCACTTTGGGCCAGGGGCACAAGGCCCCTAAGGCCCAGCCGGCCAGCCCTAGGGGAAACCCTAGGGAAACCTTCTAGAAGGGGGGGTGACTTGCCCCCCACTCCACCCCTTGGGCCGCCGCCCTAGGTCTTGGAGGAGGGGTCAAGGGGGGCCGGACAGCCCCCTATATAAGGAGGACAGGGGTGCAGCCTCCCCCCACTCCTCCAACCCTAGCCGCCAACTGTTGCCCCTCCTCCTCTCACTGTCTCCCGACTGCGCGTAGGCGAAGCCCTGCCGCAGAAACTCTCCACCATAAGCACCACACCGTCGTGCTGGAGATCCAATCTATCTCTCCACCATACTGGCCGGACCAAGGAAGGAGGAGACGTCGCTGCATCGTATGTGTGCATCTCTCGGAGGCGCCGCCACTTGCGGCGTAGGATCGGATCGGATCGCGAGGAGGAGACGGCGAATACGACTACATCAACCATGTTCTGTTGAACGTTTCTGCTGTGCGATTTCTTCAAGGGTATGAAGATATCATCAATCTCTCTCATTGATTGCATCTCCTAGATTAGATATTGGCTTTCTTGTTCGCATCCGTAGAATTTTTTTGATTTACTATGCTGTGAAACCCTTCAACTACAATCGAGATTCAACAAGAATAGACCATCTATCAAGGTGCATGTGCATAAAACATATTACTCATATAAATCGAAAAACCATTATTCTCGGATTTAAACAAGTAACCGTCTCGCAATAAACATGATCTTGATATAATGTTCATGCTCAACACAGGCACCAAATAACAATTATTTAAGTATAAAACTAATCCCGATGGTAGATGAAGAGGTAGCGTGCCGACCGTGATCACATCAACCTTTGATCCATTTCCAACGTGCATCATCACCTTGTTCTTCGCTAGCTTCCGTCTATTCTGCAGCACCTATTTCGAGTTACAAATGTGAGCAACCGAACCAGTATCAAATACCCAGGCACTACTACGAGTACTAGTGAGATATACATCAATAACATGTATATCGGATATACCTTTCTTCTTGATGTTGTCGTTCTTCAAATCCGCCAAGTACTTAGGGCAATTCCGCTTCCAGTTACCTTCTCCCTTGCAGCAAAAGTACTCAGTATCAGCCTTAGGCCCAGCCTTGGTCTTCTTCGTCGGCACGGTAACTTTCTTATCGCCCTTCTTGAAGTTTCCCTATTTCTTAGACTTGCCTTGCTTCTTGAATTTGGTGGTCTTATTGACCAACAACACTTAGTGCTCTTTCTTGATCTCCACTTCCGCAGACATTAACATGGAGAAGAGTTTAGGCAACGACTTGTCCATGTTTTGCATATTGTATTTCATCACAAAGTTCTTGTAACTTGGTGGTAGTGATTGGAGGACACGGTGAACCCCCAAAGCATTAGGAATCACTATACCCAAGCTTTGAAGCTTGCTTGCGTGCCCAAACATCTTAAGCACGTTCTCACTGACGGAGTTGTCCTCTTCCATCTTGCAGTTAAAGAACTTTTCAGAAGCCTCATAACTCTCAACTCCCATGTGAGCCTCAAATATCATTTTGAGTTCACAGACAATATCATGTGGGTCATGGTTCTCAAACCTTTTCTGAAGCTCCGATTCCAAACCATACAAGATAGCACACTGAACTGTGGAGTACTGATTCTTCCGAGCGAGGAAAACATTCTTTACCTCATCGGTAGCATCAGCTGCAGGTGGGTCACCCAGCGGTGCATCCATCACATAGGTCAAATTACCAGCATTGAGGACAATCCTCAAATTGCGGAATCAATCCACGAAGTTTCTTCCATTGTTTTTCAACTTTTCTTTCTCTAGGAACGCATTAAAATTGATGGTAGGGGCCGCCATTGATCTACAACATATTTGCAATAGTTTAGACTAAGTTTATGACAAATTAAGTTCTAATTAATAGTTAAATTAATCTAGGTGAACTCCCACTCAAAACAATATCCCTCACATTTCTTTAGTGATCACACGAACCAAATCCACCACATCAAAACCGATCATCACGAGAGTTGATGTAGCTTCAATGGTGAACAATCAACATGTTCATCATATCTACTATATGACTCATGCTTTACCTTTCGGTTATCCGTGTTCCGAGACCATGTCTGTACATGCTAGGCTCGTCAAGATCAAACCTTAGCTTCCGCATGAGCAAATCTGGCTTTCTCCCATTGTATACACTCGCAGAATCTAACACACCCAATCATCACGTGGTGCTTCAAAACAACGAGCTTTATCAATGGTGCTTATTAAGGATGAACACTTTATAACTTGAAATTTTTGTGCTTGAGGGATCATCTTATAATGCTACCGTCGCAAACTAAGCAATACAAGATGCATAAAAGGATTAACATCACATGCAATTCATAATATGTGATTTGATATTGCCTTTATTCTTATGCTTCTGATCTCCTCTTCAAGCACGAACATGATCTCCATCATCATCGGTATGGCGTTAAGGTCAATGGCACCGCTTCATGGTTGTCGTCCACCAGCATCAACTATTACAACTACTTTGAATAATAGACACGCAGGTCTTAACGGAATTAAAAAGACAACCATATGGCTCCTACCGGTTGCCAACTTACAATAAGGAACATTGCATACATCATATATAATCACAATCATGGCCATATCACATCACAGCACACCCCTGCAAAACAAAGTTAGACGCCTCTAATTTTCTTTGCATATTTTACGTGGTTTGGGGCTTCCAATAAGTGTCGTTCTAACTTACGAACAAGAACCACAATGTTGATGCTTGAACTATCAAGTGCCCGTTGTAAATTGAATCTATACTATGATGGGAGAGACAGACACCCGCAAAGCCACTTATGCAATACAAGTTGCATGTTAAGCGTGGAGAAAGTCTCATGAACGATGTCATGTAAGGTTAGCCCGGGCCACATCATCCCATCATACCGCAAGATTCAAAGTACACAAAAAGCAATTGATAATAAAAGCACCACCGCCCATAATGACCATTGTGTTCTACTCGTGCAATAGATCTACATATAGACACGGCTCTGATACCACTGTAGGGGTTCGTAGCATGGAAAAAAAAACTCTACCGCATGCACACAAACAAGCCAAGATATATCTACTAGATTGTAGCAACGAGTTGATTAGAGTACTCACGCTCGAAGATTCCAAAGCGGTTAACAAGATCAGATTCTCGTGCGTGATGTAGTCGTACACTTGCTAATCTCAAGATCGCGAAGACGATCCTTTCGGCGCTGCATTCCGGTACTGCTTCCGCAGTCGGTCACACGTTTGGTACTCGATGAAGACCTTCCTCTCCCTTGTTCCAGCAGATAGTGGAGGTTGTAGTTCTCCCCTCGCGAATCCGGCAGCACGACGCCGTGGTGTCAGAAGTAGAGGGAAGATCTCGCAGGGCTTCGCCTAAGCCAGTGCGAGTTATGGTGGATCTAGGGTTTCTCGACGATCTAGGGTTTAGAAGGCCGGGAGGAGGAGGAGGTGTCGGCGGTGGCTAGGGCGGCGGAGACGGGCCGGCAACGGCGCAAGGCAGCGGCACAGCGGCGACTCGGCGGCGGCGCACGGGGTGGGGAGGGCTGGCTTGGTGGTGTTCGGGGAAGCCCTCCCCCTCTATTTATGAGAGGGGGCAGCCTTGGGAGGGAAGGGTTTGAATCCAAACCCAAACCCAAGTTGGATTGAAAGAAGGACTCTTTCCTTCTTCCACTAGGAAACCATTGTTCCAGTTTGACTTTTCAAACCTCCCGTTTGACTTTCAATTTAGAGCTTTAATTCTCTCTTGCAAATGCCCAAACCAAGTGACCTAGGATATGATCCAATCATTCCACTTACCCATGAAACATTCATGGACCATTCCCCTTCCAGTCTGGTGAACCTTCTAGAACCTCTCTGATGAAAACATCAAAATCATTCCCGAACTCTGGAATCGGACTTTCCTTATATGAATCTTATTCTCCGGACCATTCCGGATCTCCTCGTGATATCCCGGATCCCATCCGAGACTCCGAACAACATTTGGTATCCCTATTAACATTCCATATCTACTAAACAACATCAAATCCTTAAGCGTGTCTCCCTAGGGTTCGTGAATTATACGGACATGACCGAGACACTTCTCCGATCAATAACCAATAGAGGAATCTGGAAATTCATATGGCTCCCACATATTTCAACGATTACTTTGCGATCGAATGAACCACTTACATATGATACCAATTTCCCTTTGTCTCGCGATAGTTTACTTATCCGAGGTTTGATCGTCGGTATCTCTGCATACCTAGTTCAACCTCGTTACCGATAAGTAATCTTTGCTCGTTCCCGTGATATGTGATCCCTTGTGAGACAGTCACATGCTTGCAAGCCAATTGGATGACATTCCACCGAGAGGGCCCATAGTATATCTATCCGTCATATGGATGGACAAATCCCACTCTTGATCCATGTGCCTCAACACATACTTTCCGAACACTCAATGCCACCTTTATAGCCACCCAGTTACGGTGTGGTGTTTGATGTCATCAAAGCATCCTTCTGGTGATGGTGATTAGCATGATCTCATGGTCGAAGGAATTAGGTTACTATGTATCAAAAAGCTTATAGCAAATGAACTATTGAAATGACTTGATCTTAATGCTACGCTTATCTATAGGAGTATGTCCATCATACCATTCTCCTAATGATATGATCTTGTTTTTAATAACATCTCAATGTTCATGATCGAGAAACCACAACCATCTATTAACCAACAAGCTAGTATTATATAGAGGCTTTACCAGGGACTCTAATTTAGTTTACAAATCACACAAGTATTAATGTTTCCGGTTAATACTATTATAGCATGAATGTAAACATTTATCATAAACACAAAGATATAATAATAACCACTTTTATTGTTGCCTCTAGGGCATATCTCCAACACTCACATGGAACCGGACTTGCAGAAGCAGTTCTAGAATGTTGAGGCGTACGATATGATCGAAAGCCTCAAAAGTATGTTCTAGGCTCAGTCAAAGACTAAGAGGTATCAAGTCTCTTAGGCTTTGCTAAGTTGCAAGCTTAAGGATGGTGATCCATGAAGTCCACATGTGATAAATTTTTTTGGTTACGTGCAGTCTCTAGAGAGGCTTGGCTACCCCATTAGAAAAGAGTTCTCTACGGATATAATTCTGAACTCTCATCCTAGTGCATATGGTCAGTTCATTTTCGAACTACCACATGCATGGTATGGATAAGAAGCTCACTGAATTGCATGGGATGATCAAGCAGGCAGATGCAGATCTTAAGAAGGGCACCAGTCTAGTGTTGATGGTGCAGAATAAGGCTAAGTTCAAGAAGAGTTCTTGGACTAAGAAGAAGGCTAAGTCGGGAGGAAAGCAGGCCCAGGACCCGGTCCCAAGCGCTTCCTTAGGTACTAAGCCATCTCTTTCAGCCGGATCCACTTGCTTCTACTGCAAGGCGGATGGCCACTAGAAGAGGAACTGCAACAAGTATTTGGCTAACAAAGCCAAGAGTTGAGGTATGACTTCCGACTCAGGTACACTTGTTTTCAATGTTATAGACATTTATCTTACTGATGCACCTAATAGTTCTTGGGTATATGATACCGGATCAGTTATTCACATCTGCAACTCGTTGCAGGGACTGGTTAGAACTAGGAGCGTAGCAATAGGCGAGGTTGATATTCGAGTCGGCAACAAAGCAAGAGTCACTGCAATGGAGGTCGACACGATACAACCTCATTTACCTTCCGGATTCACTATGGAACTGAATAATTGTTATTATGTTCTAGTGCTCAGTCAAAACATTATTTCCGCTTCATGTTTGATTAGTAAAGGCTATGAGTCGAATATTAAGAATAATGGTTGTTTTTTATATTTGAATGATATGTTTCATGGCTTTGCACCCGTCCAGGACGGGTTATTTATTTTGAATATTGATGGTGAGTCGGTTTATAACATAGATGTTAAAAGGTTGACACCAAATGATCTGAATATGACTTACTTTTGTCACTGTCGGCTTGGTCATATAAGTTGGAAATGAATGAAGAATCTCCATGATGATGGAATCCTAACTTCGTTCAACTTGGAGTCGCTCGAGACATTCGAATCTTCCCTACTCGGCAAAATGACCAAGACACCTTTTGCAGAGAGTTGCGAAAGGGCGTCTGACTTGTTGGGACTAGTACATAGTGATGTATGTGGACCAATGAGCACGATAGACAGGGGTGGCTATGAGTACTTAATTACCTTCACTAATGATTTGAGTCGATATGGATATATCTACTTGATGAAACATAAGTTGGAAGCCTTCGAAAAGTTCGAAGAATTCCAGAATGAAGTACAGAATCAACTCGGCAAGAAAATAAAGTTTCTTCGGTAAGAATGAGGAGGCGAGTACATGAGCCATGATTTTGATGACCATCTGAAAGGTTGTGGAATAGTTCCACAACTTACTCCGTCGGGAACGCCATAGAGGAATGGTTTGTCGGAATGGTGGAATCGGACCTTGTTGGACATGGTATGATCAATGATGAGTCAGACAGATCTTCCTTTATCATTTTGGGGTTATTGTCAAGAAACTGCAGCATTCACACTAAACAGAGTACCATCAAAATCGGTAGAGAAGACACCGCATGAGATGTGGACATGCAAAAAAGGCGAGTTTGTCTTTTCTTAAGACTTGGGGTTGTGAAGCATTTGTCAACTGACTTCAATCGGACAAGATTACGTCCAAGTCGGATAAGTGTATTTTCGTGGGTTATCCAAGGGAAACCTTGGGTTACTACTTCTACAACCGAGAAGAGGGCAAAGTGTTTGTCGCCTAGAACAGTGTCTTCGTTGAGAAATAGTTTCTCAATTGGGGAGTCCGTGGGAGAACGGTGCAGCTTGAAGAAATTCGAGAGGAACCAGATAGTAGTGAGTCGGCAAAAACCTTGGAGGTTGAGCCGGTCGTGGTAACTGAGCCAATAGCAGCACATGTACTACGAAGATCGGCAAGATTACAAAGTGTTCGTGATGTATTACTATTAGACAGTGATGAGCCGGAAAATTATTTGGAAGTGATGGTGGGATCTGATTCTGAGTCATGGCTTGGAGCCATGAGATCCGAGTTAAAGTCCATAGATGAAAATCAAGTTTGTAACTTTGTTGATCTGCCAGACGGTGCAAGACCCTTCTAGTGCAAGTGGGTCTTTAAGAAGAAAACTGATATGGATGGAAATGTTTCTGTCTATAAATCACGTCTTGTCGTGAAGGGGTTCCGACAAGTTCAAGGAGTTGATTACGACGAGACTTTATCGCCCCTAGCGATGCTTAAATCAGTTCGGATCATGTTAGCTATAGCAACCTATTTCGACTATGAGATATGGCAGATGGATGTCAAAATGGCTTTCCTTAATGGAAATTTAACCGAGGACGTGTATATGATACAACCCGAGGGTTTTGTCGATCCCGCTAATGCTGACAAGGTATGTAAACTTCAGAAATCCATTTATGGGTTGAAGCAAGCATCTCGGAGTTGGAATATTCGCTTTGATGAGGTAGTCAAATCGTTTGGATTCATCAAGAGTGATCATGATTCTTGTTTATACAAGAAGTTTAGTGGGAGCAAAGTAAACTTTCTAATCTTATATGTGGATGACATATTACTGATTGGAATTGATGTCCATATGTTGCAAGAAACCAAGGAATCATTGGAAAGGAGTTTCTCAATGAAAGACTTGGGTGAGGCAACATACATCCTCGGAATACGGATCTATAGAGATAGATCAAGGAGGCTCATTGGATTGAGTCAGAGTACTTAGTTGGACAAAGTGTTGAAGAAGTTCAACATGGAATTGTCTAAGAAGGGGTTCTTACCGATGTCCCATGGTGTAAAACTTAGCAAGGCTCGGTGTCCTTCGACAACTGATGAGCGAAGTCGGATGAGTGCGATTCCGTATGCTTCTGCAGTCGGATCCATCATGTATGCCATGATTTGTACTTGGCCGGATGTTTCATATGCTCTAAGTGTTGTGAGCAGATACCAGGCTGATCCTGGAGAAATCCACTAGACAGCGGCTAAAAATATCCTAAAGTACTTGAGAAGGACTAAGGATATGGTTTTGGTTTATGGTGGCGAAGATGAACTCAGTGTAAAGGGTTACACGGATGCGAGTTATCTTACCGACTCTAATAGATATCGTTCACAATCCAGGTATGTGTTTGTGATAAATGGGGGGATGTGAGCTGGAAGAGTTACAAGCAAGAGACTGTGTCTGCATCTATAACAGAGACTGAGTATATTTCCGCCTCGAAGGAAGCAAAGGAAGTTGTTTGGATGAGGAATTTCCTCATGGATCTTGGTGTGGTTCAAGGCTCGTCCAATCCGCTAGACGTGTAATGTGACAATAATGGTGCTATTGCACAAACCAAGGAAACTAGACAACACTAGAAGGACAAGCACATACTCATGCGATACCATCTGATTCGCCAGTTCGTGGATCATGGTGATATCAAGTTATCCAAGGTACACACGGATGCAAATATTGCGGATCCGTTGCAAAAACCGTTACCACAGCCGAAGCATGAGGCACAACTAAGAGCTATGGGCATTAGATTCCTAGACATGTGATGTCGGATGATTGACTCTAGTGAAAGTAGGAGACTATTGGGAATATGCCCTAGAGGCAATCATTATGATAATATTTCCCATTTTATTCATAAAGATATTAAGTTGTCCTTATATAAACATCTGATGTGTATCATTGAATATGTGATTAAGTTGTGGAACTATACATTCATGTTGTTTGTACTAAATATCTTTGGTCATTTTGGTTGTGCTAGACACACAAATTAGACCAATGTGAAAGTCGGCTGATGACTTGGTTCCACTTGTCATGGGCATGGTGATGCTATTCTGACATACACAGATTAGGCTAAAGAGTTTAGCTAGTCGGATTGACCCATATTGAGGTACAACGAACAAGTTGTCATTTGTATATATCAATCAATGTAATCCTTAGACCTGAGGTTGTTGCACAGTCCAAGTTCATGATTACTGACTTAGGTTCTGTCAAACGTTGATCCGTAACTGGGCAATTATAAAGGGAGAGTTTGGGTCGACTGAGAATCAAGTTGCGTGATGTGAATAACCAAGATGGGATTTTTTCTCTCTCCAGTTGGAGAGATATTCTATAGGTCCTCTTGGATGATATGATTCGGTAAGCATGGCAATGCATGACTCGGTTAAGTGTTAACTGAGGCAATCGACTAAGAGTAATTCAGATGAATCACTTATCTCGGATCGAGAAGAGAGTTAGACTATTTAAGGGATGACACTTATTCGCCTATAGTCTGACAAGGTATGTCGTGAGGCAAAAGGGACTTGGACGCAAATCAGATTGGAAAGGAATGTCGTCATGACTCTTCGGTTCTTGGGAGTCGACATGTTCTGCAAGGAGCCGCTACCAACTGATCGATTGAGAGTCGGACTCCAATCGTGTCCAAGTTGCCATGACCCTGCGAGGTCACACACTTAAGGGTAAGGAGCCCATGTGGATGAGATCTGTGTGGTAGTTGGGTTACAGCGTAGATGGGCCTCAAGAGTTGAGCCCAACTAGGTGAGTATATAAGTGGAGCAACAAGGGATAGGTCCTAACCTAGACGTCACTTTCTCCACTACCAATTCGGGTTAGACAGGATCCAGCAGTCCTCTGCCCGTGCTCCTTCCTGTACGTGTGGATACCGATAGAGGCGTTGCATGTGCGACGCTAGAGACAAAGGGATCCGGCGAAGGAGTTCGTGGGGGATCCAGAGGAGCTTTTCGTGAGATCGATCGACACTACATCAACTGGCGCGCTTCATCAATAATATGCACCTGCGCGTCTAGTGGTAAATCTCGTGGCCTTCTACCTTACCTAGACCTTGGGATCATCATGTTAGAGGAAAATGTTTTGTTTTATCTCTACGTGGCCCAACACATCTGGCGTCACGAGGAGGCATTTCATTTAACTTCTTCCTAACCTGGCAAGGAACATACTTCAAAAAAATAGCAGTCATTTCTCTTATGCAGTGCAGCAATTCATAAACAACAGACTAAATATTTTGCCAATTCCTTTATATGCTATTTATAGAAATAATCCATTTATCTCTACATGATATACATAACGCACATACCATTGTATCTTCGGTCCCCGGTGATTCTTCTGCCTACATGCTCTCTCAATGCTCGTGCAAATAGAGTAACATGGAGCCTACACAAAAAAAGCTAACTGAATTATTTCCCAAAAATCTAGCTACAACTTGAGTTAGTTTAGGTACACCTTTCTGTTTCTTTAAGAAAACAAGGTAAAACTCCATACATACAATAATCCATGACTAAATATGAGAGTATATTGCTAGTAAGTGGAAATTAAAAAATATAAATACACTATATATACATAGTACAATATTTTTCTAGGGTAAACATAGTGGGACTGTCACAAACACTATTACATAGTCATGTTTGCAAACATGACTGTATGATAGCGGTTGCATCGCTCCCACTATGGACATTGTAGCTAGTATTATACACTACTCGCTCTGTTCTAAAATAAGTGACTCAACTTTTTATAGATACATATGTATATAAACATAATTGAGTCAGTTACATCGAAATGGAGGGAGTAGTTATAATACACATATGATACTAGTGTGTATAAATTTCCCACTATCTTTTACTAGGCTAGCCAGAGTGGGAGTGTCACCCACAATGTGTAGCCAAAAGTAGTTCTATATTTGCAAAAGAGAGATCCGGAGCAAGAGGGTGCTCCGATGCCAAGTGTGGTTCCAAATAGATTATCCAACCTATGTGTGACATGTGTCCTCTATTCTCATGTCTCAGACAAAAAATGAGACATCAGTGGGATCCATGATGTAGGAATTTAGAATAACTACATTGCGGAGATCTAGCCAAATTACATGGTGAAGCCAAATTCAGCTTTTTGACAGATTTAGCTATAGCAACATCGTGGCTCTACCATAACTAGTATAATACACATGATACTAGTGTATGAATTCCCATTATTACAAGCCTATGTGAGGATCTCTATGTTATGACACTAACCACTATGGATATAATAATAAGGCCGGTCACAATGGAGAATAATATATGCATGTTACTATTCTAGTAGTAACTAACATATGTATGTCACTCTCCAGTATAACTAGCCTAAGTATTATATAACAATACCTAAATATAAGAACTTTGCTATCTCTATTACTAAATAATTAAGGAACCAATTAAAAAAGTGGAATCTAAATAAAGAAGTACTCATCTATATATTCCATATGTTTGGTAGCAAAGTCTTTTGAAGTATTTTAGCAATACTATATAGTAAGTCAAAACCAATAGTCAAAATACCACATACTAAATAAAGAAACACCAACTCTAGAGAATAATCTTCCTGTGCATTGTACTAAATAAAGAAAAGCAATGGAAGAAGAGAGAACACATATCTGCAGGGAGGACAGGCACCGGCAGGGAGAGTGGCGTGGGGGGCTGGTGTTTCAGAGGGCCTCCCGACATGGGTGGGGTGAGGGAGGGGCGGAGGGTGCACCCGTAGAGAGGACGTGTCCAGCATGAGGGGGCTGAGCGTGGGGCGGCGAATCCGGCAGGGGAGGGAAAGTGGGGAGGGGAGGCGAATCCGGCTGGTGAGTGGCAGCGTGGCGAGAGGGGAAATTTCAAATTGGAGGAGGGGCTGAGGGAATATACCCAAATGTTTTCCCGCCAAATCGAAATGTGCGGACAGTCTGTATATTCCAGAATGGTCCAGAAATGCTTGTTTTTATCTAAACAAATGTAATAGGTAAAATTCAATAAGAAAGTCACATAAATATAAACAGAGGACAAATATAACAATAAATTTACATAAAATTAAACAGAGGACAAACATAACTAGAAATTCACATAAATTTAAACAGAGGGCACATATTGATCTCTAGATTACAAAGTTCTACTATAAATTAATAACTGAATATTTAGATTAATCATAGGCCATATTTTAGCTAATTAATCATCGTCGATGACCACCACGATGGCCTCCACTAATGCACGATAGGCTGCCATGGTTCCCGGCCACTCTAGCTCATCGTCAGACTCGTGGATCGGCGGCGGAGGCAGGGTCAGCTCGACGGACAACAAATCTGTGTATGCCTCAACCTCCTCCCAGTCGATGGATCTGGAGTTGCCGGACTCGGCGGGATACGGCTTGATGGCATGGTGTGGACGGCCTCCATTGAAGAACGATGTGCGGACATGGTGCCCGGCCACTCTAGCTCGTCGTCGAGATCGTGCGACGGTGGCGATGTCTGGTCCTTGAGCGAATCTGCGCTGATCTCGATGTCCTCCTCCTCCACCGCCACGGGGTAGATGACCTCCTTGGGATCTTCCTTGGCATCGTCAGCAGCGACTTGGGCCTAGAGTCACCGGCGCTTCGTCGTGTTCTAGCGTGCATGTTCTTCGCCGTGGTGGGAGGAGCGACGCATGGATTCTTCCTCCTCCTTGAAAATCTCTGAGCATATCTGGGGTCCTCTCGTAGCACCGATGTCAAGCGTGCACGGCGGCGAGCAACCTCAGCAGTGTGGGCCGTGGCACTCCTTGGTGGCGGTGGCACGGGGACACCGCTCAGGTCAAGGTGCCACCCTTTTGGAAGGCGGTAGTCTGGCGGCGCGGGGGAGCAAACTTTTATCAAAAGGCGCGCCATCACCGTATTCACTCTTGTCCGGCCAGCCCCGTCATGGATGAAGCCAGATTCCGCTACCATCTCCAACGATAAATGGAGGATCTCCAGGAAGGGGAGGATTGAACGGCGGGGTGGCTGGAAATTGGGGATTTTCAACACAGCTTCTCGGTGCGCGCGAGCAAATATTGGGGAAGGGGATTGGCACGCAGTAAAATGGGGAATCTGGGTGCGGAGGATATGGATTTTTAAATAAATCCATACTTTCTTTCACCAATTAGGACAGTCATGTCGTCTTTTACAATTTGTCACAAGTTTAAAAACCTTAAAATGTGAGCGCATGCGAAAAATCTAGATTTTTTGATAAAAATATATATTTTTATTTATTTTATCTTGAAGATGTGTGGAAATGAGTAAATCATTATTTGGACGATCAAAAAAATTGTATTAGTCATTATTAGTTCAAGTGGTGTGCGTATACACAATCCCAACAAAAAAGGAGTTCAATCTGTACAAAACGTGGCTTCAGTATTCCGAAGCATGGGAGTTTGCCCTCTAAACCAATGATATTCCTAGAATATGATCATTTTTGTGAAGCAAGTTCCATTTAGGATGTGTGTATCGGCTTTTACTATTTTTTCCTAAGGTTATGTACTCAAAATATGAGGCAATACAAACAATCATACTTTTTTGATAGTCCTAAAAAATCTTTGAACTTTTTCAATGGAAACTCGATTTCCGGAATTCCGACAGTATCCGGACCACCCGTATACAAGCATAGACAGATCTGCTGCCATAGGCATTCTAGACAGCCGCATCTATGTTTTACTATTTATTGCAAGGTTAAATACAATAAATAAATCTATAATTTATAACAAGTATATAAAAAGTGTCACCAAATTGATGTTGTATATAAAAATTACCTAAACCGGGACTCCCAAATCCAGACACTCTTGTAGTGCATTTTCAAAGGAAAACTAGCATCAACTAGTCATTGTTGATGACTTCCAAGAAATTTCCTTCACTAACACTTCAAATCAAACTAGGCACTACATATATAGTGGTAAGTTTCCTTCACTAACACTTTCTTAAAGCATCAACAAATATGTATTTTTTTTATTTTCTCTTGAAAATGTGCGGAAATGAGTAAATCATTATTTGGACAATCAAAAAATCGTATTAGTCATTATTAGTTCAATCGGGGTGCATATACACTATCCCAACAAAAAAAAGGAGTCCAATTTGTCGAAAACTTGGTTTCGGTGTTCCGAAGCATGGGAGTTTTCCCTCTAAACCAATGGCATTCCTAAAAGATGATCACTTTTGTGAAGCAAGTTTTATTTAGGATGTGTGTATCAGCTTTTACTATTTTTTCCTAAGGTTATGTACTCAAAATAAAAGTCAATGCAAAGAATCATAATTTTTCTACAGTCCTAAAAAATCTTTGTATTTTTTCCATGGAAACTCAATTCCCGGAATTCCGGCAATATCCGGACCACCCGTATACAAGCATAGACAGATTTACTGCCATAGGCCATTCTGGACAGCCGCATCTATGTTTTACTATTTACTACAAGGTTAAGTACTAAAATATAATAAATGAATCTATAATTTGTAACAAGTATATAAAAAGTGTCACCAAATTAATGTTGTATATGAAAATTACCTAAACTCGGACTCCCAAATCTAGACACTCCAGGTTGTAGTGCATTTTCAAATAAAAACTAGCATCAACTAGTCATTTTTAATGACTTCCTGTAAGTTTCCTTCACTAACACTTCAAATCAAACTAGACACTACATATATAGTAGTAAGTTTCCTTCACTAACACTTCCTGTAAGCACCAACAAATATATATTTATTTATTTTATCTTGAAAATATGGTGAAATAAGTATGCGGACCACCCATATACAAATTCAGACACTCCAGGTTGTAGTGTATTTTTCTAATGAAAACTAGCATCAACTAGCCATGGTTGATGACTTACTGTAAGTTTCCTTCACTAACGCTTCAAATCAAACTAAGCATTACATATATTGAAGTCTTGCCACTAACACTTTATACATCATCATAAGATCAAAATGTGGATAGCATGAACTATTAATTAAGTAAACTTCATATATAATCTTGATTACCACTGTAATCACAAAAGCACCCAGTTTAATACATCCATCCATCATCCCAAAAGCACCCAGTTTAATACATCTATCCATCGTCCCAAAAGCTCACCAACAGGACAATTTATTAGGAAACTATCATCAATATCTACCTAAAATTATACTACTAGCTAGTACTACCGATCACTTCGTCTTCTTGCTCATGCCATCATCCGAGCGGCGATGCTTCCTACTAGAGGTCGCCACCTCCATCTCGTCGTCGTCGTTGACGACAACCATATGCCACTCCTCCGCCTTGTCGTCGTCGTTTACCACCATCCACTCGTGTTGCGCAACAGGCACATTCTCCATCGTCCTTGCCTGCATGCTCTACTCTGGTGGTGCCTCCATGCGCTGCTCCCCGGACACCTCCTGCTCGGCAGGTTCTCCTCCTCCCCTCCTCCTCCTCCTCCTTGTCCTCATTGGAGTACCGCTCGAGAGGCTCCTCCCGATATTGTTGCAGAGCGATGAGCTCGGGATCATTGGATGAGCCGAGCCATACAGACCATCGATGACCCCGTCGTCGGTTCTGCCGCCACTGAGGCCATCGTGGCTCGATTCGGGTTCTGAATCCCAGCTCTAAGCCATCTTCTTCTTCCTTGGGGACTTTTGGGGAAATGTGGGGAATTGATTTTGTAGAGAAAGGTTGAGAAGAAGGATATAATGTTGAGATGGAATCGACTTGAATTTATAGGCCTCTTCACTAACGTTGCACATCCCTTAATAAAGCTGAACAAGGCATTGAATCACCTCCGGCGATTGCAACTCTGCAGGTTGCCGTTGTGACCCGAAGATTCCAGATTTTTTTGGACCGCCCGTAGTCAAACTAGCCATTGTGGGTAGGGAAAATCTAAAACAAATTCATATGCATGTGAGTTCTTCGAAATACATTTTGATGGTTCAGAATTTGGAAAAATAGGAACGTATGAAAACATTATTTGTGTTTGCTATCAGAAATGTGTCTGCTTGTACATGTGTCCCGGGCTAATCAGCATGCAATGTACGCGTCTTTCGAAGTCTTAAAATATGTATATGTGATTTTACTATCTATGAATTATTATAAGCACTTCAAATAACATTGATCCCTCCTATTGGGAAATTATTTATCAAGAATGCATAAGAATGATGCGAAGTTTTTTTTATTTCATTGTAAGATCAAGCTTTACTAGAGGGAAATTACTTTATATGCATGCATGATACTTCAAATAACATCTAAACTAGAGGGAAATTACTGATAAATCTAAACTAGTAAAAAAAAGTTACATGCGATCGTATATAAAAAACTTACTTGGCATGATCACATGATTTAACTAATGTAATAAGTCACTCGAGGCATCCTTTGTTGCTTAGGGTTTATAGACTAGGGGTTTAGAGTTTAATCGGCATGCAATGTACGTGTCTTCTGAAGCCTCTTAAAATATGTATATATGATTTTACTATATATAAATTATTGTAAGTACATTCATCGTATTCAAATAACATCGATCCCTTCTATTGGAAATTATTTATCAAGAATGCATAAGAATGTTGCGATTTTTTACATATTTTGTTCTAAGATGAAGCTTTGCTAAGGGAAATTACTTTAGATGCATGCATGATACTTCAAATAACATCTAAAGTAGATGGGGAATTATTGAAAAATCTAAACTAGTAATCCCTCGGTTCCTTAATTGGTCACGAGAAATCCCACCTAAAATTATTTTAATTTTCTCTTCACATGTGTTCCTTAATTTCCGTGCCAAAATAGGCACTCTAAAATGTAAAGAGGGGAGTAAGAAAAAAGTTACATTTGATTGTATATAAAAAAACTTACTTATCATGATCACATGATTTAACTGATGTAACAAGTCACTCAAGGCATCCGCGGCTTCTTAGGGTTTATAGCATAGGGTATAGAGTTTAGGGTTTAATTACCACTAAACCCCAAACCATAGACCTTAGACCCTAAACCCTAAGCACTGCCAAGGACGCCACTAGTGATTTATCACACCAATTAAATAACGTGGTCATGTTAAGTAAGTTCTAATTTAACAATACAAAGTGCAAGTATTAGGACTTGAACTTGGATGGGTTGGATAATCCCCTCTCCACCGCTAGGCTATGCCTCAGTTTGTGATCAAACTTGAGTAAAATATATTATGAACAACACATGGCGACAAGACAAGGCCTGGGAAATTTGTTTCAAAAATTCCGAAGAGGGCTTGTTTTCCAAACCACCTCCAAAACTAAATTATTAGAGGCGGCCTAATATTTGGGCCATTGTCGCGCTGCTTACAGACGGCTCATAATTTGAACCGCTACCAATAAGTCGATTTTCCGGGGGCGGACGGGTTTTCTGCCCATCTCTCGAATTATCAAAGTAGTATATTTATCTGAACCTTGTAGCACCCGGGTAAAACCACTACTAGAAAATCGCGTGCTAATTAAGACTTTGTGCATCATCATGCATATTTTTCCTAAAATTATTTTGTGAAAGACTATATTGTTTTCTAAACTAGTCTTCCTTAAATTTCAAATCAAATCTCTCGATCCAACCGGATCTTGGATTTTCTTAAAAACTAATTACCAATTTTTTTTAAAACTAAATAATTAGACAAAAACTATTTTTATGGGGAGCCACGCAGCCAACGGCCAGACCTGAAGGCCCAACCGGAGGCCACCCAGCTGTAACATCCCAAAAATGTTAATCAAGATTATCAAGTTCTAAGTATCCAAGTTTAGGGTTAACAAAAACTTTTATTATTAAACCTAATGTGAGTGAATGTGTGAAATGCATTAGTGTATGAATGATTGCATTTGTCGTATTTGATTGCTATGAATGATAAGAATTGGTTTAAAGATGAAAACATTATCATCTAGGTCATCTCTAAACAAAACAAATTAAAAAGAAATTCAAATAAGAAGGCATATGATCAAATGGTCCTTTTGACCAAAATTAACCACTAGCCCACTTAGGGCATCTCTATTAAATGATTTCTAATAGAAAAAAAATCTAATTCTTTTCACCCCTTGCTAGATCAAGTAATGATGAACCCAAGCAAACTCACAAACTTACAGAAACTATTTTCAAATCCATTTGAAAGGCATTCAAAAATTGAATCCTTAATAAGTACTAAGATGGCCATTTCTCAAAAACCAACCAAACCACTTCCCCTTGGCAAACCCTAGCAACCACAGACTACCAAGCTTATGACAAGATCACTCACCAAAATTAATCCAAAAATTCAAATTTTGAATTCATGCGGCCATTTCATCAAACACCTCGTGAGCACAGTAACAGCTGCCAAACTATTACTATTCTCGATCAATGCTTTTTCCACCATTTGTCGCCATTACTAGCCCTCACTCACCCCCAGTGCCCAGCACTGCATTGGAGCAGCTCCCCTTCACTTCTTGGACTAGTTCCGCGCCACCCGAGCCGTCCTTGTCGGTCGAGCATGGACAACTCGTAGCAGCCAGCCCCGCGCCCGTCCATGATGTCTAGAAGACAGGTCACCGTCCATCGCCACTCCATGTCCACATGTCGATCATAGCCTAGCCATGGACCACCCGAGACACGCCGCGCCCATTTCTCTGTCTGCCATGCCGAGAGCACGCGAGAACACCGCAGCCGCCTCGCGTGCACACGCCGCGCCTCGCTCTCTCCACGCGTACCCGCACTCACCGCAACACCAGTGATCCCCAGGACACGACCGTTCGCCTCCGTGCGACACGAGACTACTGTACGCCATATCGAACACCCGTCGTTCCCGCACAGAGCATAGACCGCTCCCGACCATTTGCAACTGCCCCTTGTCGCGCCATCACGCGCATGAAGACCCCCAGGGAGCACTACGTCGACCAACACCCTCAACCATGCCCATAGCCCACTGCAACGACGTCGTCGGAGGAGTCAAACCATGCCGCTCTGCCCATCTCACCGGTGTATAAATAGAGGCCCCCAGCCCTCATTCTCCACACCATCTCACTCCCCTCTCTCTCAGAAGCACCTCTAACCTTTCCCCAGAGCAAGGCGATCACCACATCACCAGAATTTGGCTGGAGCCCCCTGCTGCAGTCAAGGAAGGATGCCATCGATTGGAGCCACCCCAGGAGCTTCCATGACCGCTCCTCAAACCGACGTCGTCGAGACGTTCGTTCGCCCCCATCGCCGATCCTAGCTGGATCCCTGGTAAGCCGCTACAGACACCCACCGCCACATTAGGGTTTGTCTCTCGTCGAAGCTATGCGACGGAGATGACGAACCATCGGTGTCGATCTAAGTCTAATCGTAGGGCTGAGATTGAAACTTACCGTTACAGTTAGATAGAGCCGCTGACGCGTGGGACCAGCCTGTCAGCCGCCCGCTGCGCGCACACTGTGCAGTTGGGCCGGCCAGTATCGTTCCCGCGCGAGCCAGCAATTCAAATTTAGGTTTTTATTTTATTTCAAAACCCTACTTCTGTCAGTGACTTTCAAATTCAATTCAAAACGATTCACTTAGCCAAATTGCATAAAACCAATTTTGCTAGAAACGTATTTAAACTATCTATCCAAGCCTATTGGATTCAAACCATTTGAAATTATAGATCAGCTATAGTAAAAATAACAAGACAAAGCCTTTTCCACATTCAAACATTTTTTAAAAATCAACCATAAATGCTTTTGAGTTGATTCCAACTCTCAAAAATCACATTTGACAAGATCTATCTAAATATGTAAAAATATTTAGGTTTACATGCAGTGATCTTGGACTAGTAATAAAATAATGCTCTATAGGAATTTGTAGTCACTTTAATTGTATGAAATAGTAATTTTTATCTTTATAAAATATGACCACCACTTTAAATCACATTCCCAAGTATTAGAATATGTGGTGATGACATGTGTCAACATGATCCCATATTTTAATTGGAGAATATTAAATCTTAAGTACTTTCAATGAGTAGAAATTACTTTTCTAAAATAAGAAAGATAAGACTAGGTCTTTATTTCATGTGATGATTGTGATGATGCTAGATCATCTAGTGTGAACCTTTGTGTGCCAAATAGAGTTAGTATTGCTTGGTGATTGTGTACCTTGTATTCATTTATAGACGCTAGTACCTACCAAGGCTACGAAGAAGAGGAGTACTACGAGGAAGAATAAAACTTCAACCACTGCACTACTCAAGGCAAGCCTAACACTACAAGTTAACTATGCAAGATAACACTTGCAAGTTTCTTAACTATGAAAGCCATTATAAATTGCAAGATAACCTACGCAAGATGCTTTAGGCATGCTTTGGTTACGCAACTTTGATTATACCAATCCCAAGTTTTACTTGCAAGCTTTATTCTTTTATTTTTTACCAAAGTTCTTTACTTTTAGTTAGTGCTTTGTGAGTATTGTAAAAATAGTATAGATAGCATAAAGAGTATAAAACTAGGCCTAAGTAGTTATACTTAGATTCCATCAAGAGCATAAAACTAGAGTTAGATAGTTACACCTAATTAGCACCCCTCATTAGTGAATACCCTCAACTTTAGTGGCTAGTGCTAAGCATAAAATTTGATCACTTTAGATGGGAATACTTGGTGAAAATGATTATGAAAACCTTGGAATGAGGATTCATTCTATTGAAATGCTTTGACATGTGTTACGAACACAATATGATTTGATGATGAAAATATTGAGGCGTGATCCTTGACCCTTTATAAAAACTGATGGTTGGGTTCGGATGCGATACCATTTCTATTTTACCGTACAACCACATTACCTGAATTGGGTAGGGATTAACTGGAAGTTTATATGTCTTAGTATGGGTTCCCTTGCAGAAAGAGGTTGAGCTGAGGCTACCTCGTGAATGTGAATGTCCACCTATGCAGTTCCAGGATGGCAAATGTCCATGGCTGGGAGGCCAAGCTCACAGTGTAGGGTTCGCAACATAGAAAAAAATTCCTACGATGGGAACAACTATGTACCAAGATCTATCTACTAGATGCACTCAGCGGGCGGATGTATATCCGTAGAGAACATACCCTTGAAGGCCAACAAAGCTTAACGAGGTTGAACTCGTGGTTGATGTAGACGATATCTTGCCGATCTCAAGATCAAGAGGAAGTCCTAGCGCCGCAAAATAGCGGCGCATCCGTGCTCGCACACACGTCTGAGGCACCGAGCAATCTCCGCCTCCTCACTCCAGCGATGCAGAGCAAGCACAACTCTTTCTTGCCGAAAAGACACCGAGAACATGTATCTCGCTAGTCCGAGACCATGGGGAATAAA
This sequence comes from Avena sativa, assembly GCA_916181665.1. Classification (NCBI taxonomy): domain Eukaryota; kingdom Viridiplantae; phylum Streptophyta; class Magnoliopsida; order Poales; family Poaceae; genus Avena; species Avena sativa. The sequence continues at coordinate 34,213,593 of OV702284.1, forward strand.
TACTAGAGGGGTAGAGAGATCCTTCACGAGGAGGTGTGAGTGAGAGAGAGAGGAGAGGGGGCTCCTTTTATAGGAGGAGTGTGCACCCAAGGGGGTGGCCGCCAGCCATGGGGATGCCCCCTCCCATCCTTTCATTCATGTGGGTGGACGGTCCACTCACACAAATGCCTTTCAATTCCCTCCACTCAAAAAACCACTCAAATTCCCATTAAATTTCCACCAAATTTAATGCAAACTCTCATTAAATAAAACTCCTTTTAATTATTCAGAATTTTGTCAATTACTTTAATGACAAACATTCTCATATAACCCCTTTCTAGTATTTCATTTCACATGCAAAAAACACTTTCTGCAATTTCACCCGAAAACCCGTTTCGGTATCTAGTGAAATAAATTCCGGCGCTTGTTATTCTTTCTAGCATGAAACTTTTGCTCCAAATGGATGTCGGTGTCTCTTAAGTGTGTCACCCTACGGTTCACGAATAATGCGTATATGATCGAGACCCCTCTCCGATCAATAATCATAAGCGGGACCTGGAGATCCGTACTAACTCCCACACATTCAACGATGACTTTCTTGTGATCGCGAGAACCTTTTATGCTAGTATCTTAATCCTTTTGTTTCGTGATATATTACATGTCCGAGATTCGATCACGGTATCTCCATACCTAGTTTGATCTCGTTAATGACATGCACTCTTTCCTCGTTCCCATGATATAACATTCTAGTGATCAAATCACTTGCTTGCAAGCTAATCAATGTGATATCACCAAGAGGGCCCAGAGCATATCTATTCGTCATCGGGATGAACAAATTCCACTCTCGATTCATGGGCCTCAACATAACACTTTATTAGTATTGAACCCATCTTTATAATCACCATGTTACGGTGTGACGTTTGATGTTATCAAGATACTCTTCCGGTGTTAGTGATTGACATGATCTCATGGTCTAAGGATTAGGATCACTTCGTATGATGTTATAGAAATATAAACTCAATGACTTTGATCGTAATGCTATACTTTGGATGAATGTTCATCACACCATTGTACTAATGTTATGACCTCGTTATTAACAACATCCAATGTCCATGATCAGGAAACCTTGATCATCTTGTTAATCAATGAGCTAGTTTTATGAGAGAGGCATAACTTGGAACTTTCTGTTTGTTTATTAAACACACATGTATTAACATTTCCGTATTAATACAATTATAGCATGTAAATAAACATTTATCATAAACAAGGAATACGATAATAACCACTTTATTATTGCCTCTCGGGCATATTCCCTTCAGTCTCCCACTTGCACTAGAGACAGTAATCTAGTTTGAAAACTTTGCGTATTAAACACCTATGGATTTCCGGTGTTCCGTATATGCGATTGCAAGTGGTTAACATAATCTAAAGATCTGACGCTTTCAGGTCCGTGTGTATTTGCATGTCTTTGCGTCTTCACGCATCACTCATTCTCTAATGAGATGGCATTGTATAAATTTGGTCTTTTGGTCAGACCTTTAGTTCCTTGGGGTTAAATCATGTCGATACTATTGTCGTACAATATATCTTTAGTGTTAGCCCGTTGCGAACCACACGTTAGTTTGATAACAAATTATTTGACACAAATGCCCTCCTTTGATGCTACTATAGCAGTCATATATTTAGCCTTTTGTTGTAGTATCCGTCACAATGTTTTAACTTTGGAATTCATCCAAATCCATCATGGAAACTTTCTTTCCATTTCATTGTGCCACCCATAGTTTAAATTGAGATAAATTTAATTTGTATCTTGTGAAAAAATTTAGTATCAATGTAACGATTTACAATGAACTATTTGTAATTGTTTGTCACCTCTACACAAATATATTCTTAGTTCTTCCAAGAGATCATAAGAATTTCCTTACTATCGTCCAATGATCATCTTGTGATTCATTCTGGTATATGCTCATAACACTTAGAGCATAGGACATATCTGGATGTGTACATATCATGGTATGATTGATGAAAACATTCTTGTGATTTCACTCATCAAGTGTCAAAGAACTTGAATCTTGTTTCACTTATCAAGTGTCGATACACTTGAATCTTGATTTAATTCTTTTCCATGTGATAAGAACCTTTTCTTGTCGTTTCTATATTGAACTCCTTCAATATCTAATATACGTATGTTTGGCATAACCATATTAGCGTCATAGTCTATCCGTGTAGACATTCATGCTAAATATTCATGTTTTGCCTAAGTCTTTCATCGAAATGAAATTCTTAACCTTTGTCAATAAAAATTACATTATTTCTAATCAACAAGATGTCCTCCACATAATGTATTAGAAATATGTCTCAGCGCTCCCACTTAATTTCTTGCAAATGCAAGCATCTTCATCGTCTCTAGATGAAAACTCCTTTTTCATCACGGTGAAGATTCCAACTCCGTGATGCTTACTTAAACCATTGAAGTTTGCATGTCCCTTTTAGCATCCTTTGAATTAACAAAATCCTTTGGATCGTGTCATGTACACGTCCTAGGTAACCATTCTATTAGAAGAACTTTGTTTTGTTAATTCATCTACCATATACCAAATTATATGTAGTGGTTGCTACTTTAATCTGTCCAGACTAAATATTGCTATGAAAATCAAATCTTATCATAGTCAACTCCTTGAACATTGTCGTAAAAACTTTACCGACATGTCGACTATTTCATAGATGTGAAACATCCATGTCTATTTCTTTTTAGATCCAAATACGGCCGATAGGTTTTTACACCTTTCCGGAGGGTCTTCCAAGTTCAAAAAACTTGATTTCTCGTATATGGAACTATCACGGATTTCATGGCTTCAATCCATTTGACGGAGTCAGGGCCCATCATCGCTTCTTTGCATGTAGTCGGTTCATGATTGTCAAACAATAATGATTTACTCTCAAATCTCAGCATTTGATTGTTTATCCGACCTACTTGGTTGAATAGGAACTTAGATCTCTGTGACCACAACCTTTGAGGCACATAAGCTATGAGCATTATGGCTGCCTCCAGAATGATTTCCGGCACTGAGCAACTCAACATATTTAGCTAAGGTTCGTTAACCTTATCAAAGTTCTATTGTCCTCCCACTTAACTTTTATGAAAAATTCCTTTTTCAAGAAACTTCATGTTTCAGGCAACAAACTCTTTTGTCCTCGGTGTTATGGAGGAATAACCAATTGTTATTCTATATAACCTACAAAGACATGCTCATCCGACTTTGGTTGTAAATATCTCACTTATGCTTAGCATAGAAAAATTTAAGAAAGGACAATTTGGGTTTTACCCCAAACCATAACTCATATGATGTCATTTCAACGGATGAAGATGGAGCTCTTTTCAGTGTAAAAGCGTTAGTCTCTAAAGCTTTAATCTTTTAAAACATAATTGCAGTTTTATAAATAACACCTTTGATCCAACCATGTCACACAAGGTTTCATTACAAATCTCAAACACTCCATATTCCTATGGTGTTTCGGAAGATGCAAATCTAGGTGTTTTTGCTAAACTTGTAACTCAAATAAATCCCTTTATGATAAAATCATAAATTATCTATTTTCTTGTTACACTTGCAACTCAAATAAATTCCTTATGATAAAATCATAAGTCATTTATTTTCTTGTTACAATGATTTTCCACTTCATCTTGAAATTCTTTGAACGTTTTCAAATATTTCATATTTCTTTCTCATTAAGTGAATATTCACTCAAATTTTCGTAGAAAGTATATGAAGTTGAAATCCATCGCTTACGAATACACATAATGGACTATATACATTGATATGTATAAATTCCAATAATTTAGTCGATCGTTCTTCTTTGACCTTTGAACGAAGTTTTAATTATCCCAAGGAAAGTATCACAAGCGTCATATCATCAAATCAAAGACTCTAAAAATCCATAAAAATGGAGTTTATTCATGTTTTATTTCCAATATAATTTAAACGGCAATGTCTCTTCGTAAGTGATCTTCTAATCATTTTTCTTGCGACATTTTAGCATTAGTTTTTATGGATGTGACTTCTCCAACTAGATTTGTAAATCATCCATCTTATATGGAATATGGTAATTATTTGAACAACCTTTGTTCTCATAATACCTGATTTAAATAACTTTTATTAAAAAAATCTTGAAGGCAAGATTTGATGTCAACGAGAAATACAAACAACGGTTTGTTTGTTTTCGATGAACATCATCACATATTCTCTTGCTAGTTACTTAGGCCATTGTGGTTCATGAATTGCGTCGTTTTGTATGAAATTTCATACCAACCAATTTGGTATCCAATACCCATGAACCACATTGTTTAACAAGCAAAGAATACAACCATAACATGTATATCATCCATATGCCTAAATTGGATATTTCCAATCTTTTCTTTTATGCCACATATATTTTATAGATTCTCTTTCAACATTTCCTTTTCCTTTTTAAAAGAATATATCAACATCAACAGTGGTGCCATATACATAACACATAGTCCAAAGAGTGTATATTCAAATAATAATACCTTTGGACTTGCACTTTGAAGTAGATCACCATCATAAAATGATCGGCATTCTTTCAAAAAACCATTCTTTAGTAATCTTTTAGTGTATTAAAAAATTTACATACATCTTCTATTCATCCTTATCATGACGAATTTCATGATCAAGCTAATGTAGCTTATAAAGGCGAATCATGAGTATAACATTACTTTCCAAAACCCTTTTGGATGATTAGGATGTGTAGCATCTCCAACCTTTGCAAATTCTCATCCAATATGAGAACATATATTATACTATATCATATTGCAACTAAAACATTGTTTCAGATATCGTTATATCTGCCACACATGATGGTTTCTGAAACAATTCTTTCAGCTCCAAGATAAACTTGATATTAAAACAATCAAGAATGATGGAGGCAAACATGATACTTAAGATACTAACACTGGAATTGTTACTCTTGATTTAATACCAATTATTAAAGTTCACGGAGTAAACAGAGTTTGCTGAAAGTTTGCAATAGGACTTTTAAACTTTAGATTGACACTCTACACAATACGATACCATTTTGTAAAGTAAATATCTAGAATTTGATAGTTCTATTATCTCAATTACAACTAAGCATAAGGTGGTGAATGAATGCCAATGACTACAACAAATTATGCAAATTCACTTTGATTTAGTTTATGATAAATTGAGTTCTACTAATTCAAATTAGAAATTGTAACATCCCTAAAATCATGTTTTCAAAGATTGCATATCATTCATGCATGCATATCATTTAGGGATCAAATATCAAACCCATTTCAAGAAAATAGAAGCACTAAGTGCTATTATTTTATGTGAGCATACATTAATCTAATGCCACTCTCAAATGAGTATATAATTGTTTCAAACCAAGCTTTGTTTACTCTCATGTTGTTTTAGTTTAATATTAGAGTTTAGAAAAAAATTACAAAACAAATATGGCTTTAAAACCATCTTCAAAACATATCCATATCAAGTGTTATGGCTCTATTTATTTTGATTTTCTCAATAAGACCTAGCAAGCCCAAGGAAACAGCAAGGTTTTGTTTTAATTTTATGAAGTTTATAATTTACAAAAATCCAGAAAAAGATTTGAATTCATTTGCTTTTAAATTCATTTGAAATGATTCGTGAAAATCAACTCAGAAAAAGAAAAAGAAAAAGAAATTTAAAACCCAATTGGGCCTGGCGCCACCATTCCAGCCCAGCAGGCGAATCTGCCCACCCGGGTTCCCCCTCTCTCCTCTGTTTCTCACCGTGCTCGCGCACACCACCTCGCTGACAACTGGGCCCCGCAGCCACGTCACTCCGTTGTCCCCAAATCTCGCCTACGACCGACGTCGCCGCGACCGTTTCCTCCCGAGCAAATGCTCTTCAATCCCATTGATGCCGCGCGTTAATCTCGCCCCCGCCCTAGCTACTTAAACCCCTCCCCCTCGCGGCCATTTCCCCCAACAGAGCTAGCCAGAAGCGCCACCAGGCTGCCAGTATTTGCCCTCACACCGCTGCTGTACTGACAAACTCCGGCGTACGATTCTGATGAGCTCTCGTCGCCCCTTGCCTTCTAATCTTGCCAGTGTGATTGCAGCAACCTTGCGCATCTTCTAACCCCATCGGTGCATGCTAGGACTATCTAGAGCCTCGCCAACGACGACGACCGCAAGTGCCTAACGCAGCCGCAAACTCCGATGAGCTCTCCTGGGTTGTACCGAACGCGCCTCTCTCTCTCTCACTCATACTCACATGCTCGCCTCGTCTGCACGCGGCTAACGCCACCTCTCTTGTGCCTTAGCGTGAGACGTAGCATCGCCACCGTCTCCAGCCGCACACGCCCGACGACAGCAACGACTCCGGCGAGCAATACCTGTCAACCACGAGCGCCCCTTCGCCAACCAAGCCCACCTTGAGTATCAGTAGCGCACGGCGAACTCGGTAAGCCACCTCACCCTCTCCCGCGCGACCTAGATCGTCGGCGACGACTCTGACAGAGCCGCCGACGCAAGCGCCGCCCGTCTGTGGTCGTTTGATCCGTGGCCGTAGGATCTAGATCCAGTGTGTAGAATTAGATCTGTAGCGAAGAGGTAAGGAGCAGATCTGACCGTGCGATTTAAGTTAGATCTAGGCCCACGTTAGCCGATCCGCGCGAATCGGTATCAACCAATCAGAACACGCCGCGTGTCTGTAGGTTTGATTTAAAATTAGAATTTAAATCTATTAGATGTTAAACTTGTAAAATTCATAACTTTTGATTCCCACGTCCAAATTTGACAAATTTTATATCATTGGAATCAGGAGAGAAAATCCTTTCCATTTATGCAATGTGTTTAATGTTTTGTCTCTGTTAAAATGATTGTTTTATAAAAACATTTGTAGGCATAATTTGTGTATAGTAATTATATGAAAAATGTTTTGTTGTTCAAATAAAGTTTAATTGGAAAGTTTTGAACTTATTTAAGATTCAGTACTGTGCACTTGTATTGTTTGGTGTAGAAAATCATCACATGGCATTTTGCATGCATTCATATATTTTTGTTTGTATATATTTTGTATGTGATTTGGTGCCATTATTTTATGTGTAGATTTTGGTGCAAATAGTGATTGTGATTGTGAGGATTGTTGCTACTCCCCAAATTACCAAGGCAAGTGGTGCTTCATGACTTTATTCCTATGTTTTTCAACTATGCACTAGAAATATTTTTGCTAGACTTGCATAAATATTTTGATCTATATGCTATGCTTGGGAAATCCTAGTAGTTGTAGAATTTCTAGAAATTTCTAAGTTAAGATGCTTATCTATGCCATGCTTAGCCTAGCTAGTATCAACCAAGGGTGGTTATATATTCATGCTATGAAGAATATTTCTAAGTCTTTGTACTTGTGTTTTTGCTTAATAAAACAACTAAGTGAATGAAACACCTGGGTGGAATGGAAAGAATGGTTTGTGTTGAGTGGTTACACAAGGCCCATGTTTATGGTTACCTTGTGTATCTCACTTGTGGAAAGCCACCCAGGAACAAAGGGATTTGAGATGCCAAATGTTAAGAAGCTTCTAGTGCAGCCACATGGCAATATGGGCTCTGCCTGGATCATATAGGTTGCAATAACTTAGCCATTTGGACAGTTGGTGGTAGTGGGATGATATGTTGGAACGCGTCCATTTGCTCTAAGGGAAGGCTTCTGAAAGGTCCTGTCTTGGTGAAAATCAAGTCTTGTGGGGAAAGTGCACAACCTCTGCAGATGGAAGAATCTAAGTACTTAGCCATGTCCCTGGTATTGGACAACTTGAGCATCAAGACATGGAAGCTATCAAGAATCTCCTCATCCCAATTTCTAAGTAAAAACTTGTGAGTGAACAAGGGTGAAGGTTCACCAATTTCTATTGGTGATTCCTTGGGAAAGTTTTGTCAAAGAAAAACTTAGTGTTTTCAACTGATAGGTAAAACCTATTTTGAGAAAAGCAAGCCTAAGCTACACTTAGCCAAAAATGCATATAGTACCTAGTCTACTAAAATTCTACTAAGGTATCACTTTCCAATACTATTCCAATGTATTGACCCACTGTGGCTGTAACTTGTGATGTTGCAGGTTATTCTGATGATGATTAGGGGTTATGAGTCTACGCTCAACATGCTTGCCTGTGGCACATGAAGATGAAGACTTATTTATCTTAATATATATTTGAACTCTTGTATTATGCCTGTGGCCATGGAGTTTGTAAAAGACTATGTTTGTCTCTGGAATGATATGTAATAATGACCTTTGTTTCTGTGTACTTCATCTTAAACTGTGGATGCTAGCATTGATCCAGGGACTAGCATTGCAATCACAGGGATCCTTACCTTTATAAAGGGAGGGATCTTGCAGATGGTATCAGAGCACTGTGTTGCATGTAGGATTATGACCCTAGATTGGAAACCACTAAGGAAAAAATTTCAACAACTTCCACACTTGTCTTTTCTTCTCGTAAACTTTTCTAATCTTCTTTCTCATCTCTATTTGTAGATGAACTCCATCAATGAATCCGTGAGGAAGGGACCACTCATGACTATAACTTTGGAATGTGAGACAGAATTTCCCAAGGCTCTCAAGGACCTCATGGTTTCCATGGGAATACATGGTGCAACTATGTACAAAGGATTTCCTGTGATGGATGAAGGAGTTGACAAGTAAGACAACCACAAAGAATCAGGATTCTGCATGGTCACCAACTCAGTGGTGCACACCACATTCTTTGATTCAGAAAAGGGATGCAGCTTGGAAGGCCATCAAAGAGCTTGGTGATAGAATCAAGTGTAGAATGCTCAACACTCAGAATGATCTTAGGGAAGAAAAGAAGCATACCCAGGAGTTAGAGGCTACCAACCAACGTTTAAGAGAGGACATCATAGACTTAGCAATGGAGTCATGTGATGAGGATCGACAGATTGCCTCTAGGGATGCCCTGTTATCCAACTTGGCAAGTGAGATGGGATTGTAACGTCTTTCGTTAGTTGGACCACCACACTTTCATTTTATTTCCCAAATGTTGTTTAAAATAAGTTGAATCTTGGATGCTTGTAATGGTTTTATGTACGCCATGACTTGTGTTTTGATTGACAAAGATATGCATGTGATGCCTTGTCTTGTGGTTTGTCTTAATTGTGTTGATTCTAACTTTTTCTATCTTATAAAATAGATGTCTAACGTTACTATTAGCACGGCTGAAGAGTTCAAGGGAACTCGTTTTGGCACTCGAATTATTGAGCTCACTAGTCTGCTCAATCTTCCGCTTCCTAGCATCATGGTGCTTCCCCTCACCATGTTTGAGAGGAAAGACCTTTGGGGCTTCAAGGTTAATCATCCAGGACGCTAGACTGAGCCTACCATGGAGGCAATCATCTTCAAGTTCATGCATGATGACAGGGAGAGAGGCCTAGAGGTAGTCATGCAGGATTTACTTGCGCGTCTGTTAGGGAGACACTCTCGGGAGGTTAGAGGTACACACTTCCACACCTTCGGTAGACGTGATGAGGATGGTGAGGCCATTGACTTCGAGGACACTGCTAGAGAGACGGCAGAGCCGATTCGTCTATACCTCCAGGACTTAGAGGTTCTTCTTAGGCACCTAGATACTGATAGGACCAACATCATGCTTAGCAATGATGAGCTCCAGGTGCATCTTCGTGAGAAGGACAAGCTCTTCGCGGAGCAAGATGAGATAGTAAAGGAAATGGAGGCCAAGTTTGAGAGTCAAGATAGAAAGTTCAAGAGTCAAGAGAAAAGAGTCCAAGATAGGAACAAGAGGATTCGAGAGATGACTGCAGAACTAGAGACCAAGGACTTCGAGCTCGAGCATCAGCAGACTGTGATTGAGAGACTTCGTTCACAGAAGAGGGCTCTCAAGTCCAAGATAGAGGCCTTGACTACCAATGTCGAGGAATACAAGACCGCTATGGAGAATGCAGGTCTTACACTTGTTGATGAGGAGGTTGATGCAGAGGAGTAGTGATGACTACTCATTTACCTTTTATTTACCATGCTTTTGATTATTGAGTCGCAATGACCATCCAACATGTGGATGGCTTGCTATTGGTGTGTTACCTTTCAAAACTTGTTGTTTATGTTGTTGAACTTTTGTTATTTTGATGCATGCTTGGTGATTGTTTATGTGATGTATTGTGCATGTTAAACACATATGGGTATCCCATTCTTATCCTTATTGAAAACCACAGATGCGTCCCCGACGTGCCAATCCCAACCCTAACAACAACAATATCACCCCTGAGATGCAACAGATGATGACAGCTCAGACGCAACTGATGCAGATGATGACCATGTTCATACAGAACCAGAACAACAACAACAATAATAACAACAACAACAACAACAATCAGAATAACTCACCGGGTTTTGACATGCTTACCAGGTTCTTAAGACTGAGGCCAGCAAAGTTCTCAGGGACTACTGATCCTATGGTGTCCAATGATTGGCTACGCTCTGTGAACAAGGACTTGGTAACTGTTGGCTGTACTGATGAAGAGAAGGTCAGATTTGCAGCACACTTGTTGGAAGGACCAGCAGCCACTTGGTGGGATAACTTCCAGATCACCACTCCCATTGCGGATGTGACATGGGCTATCTTTGAAGATGGTTTCCGCACTGCTCACATATCATCCGGAGTGATGAGTTTGAAGAAGAAGGAATTTCACAACTTGAAGCAGCGCCACCGCAGCGTGGCTGAATATATTGAGGAGTTTAACAATCTGGCGCGTTATGCACCACATGAAGTGGACACTGATGCCAAGAGGAAGGAGAAGTTCCTTGAAGGTTTGAACGATGAACTGAACCTGCAGTTAGCTGTGGCCTATGTCCCCACTTATCAATCTTTATGTGACAAGGCTGCCATCTTGGAGAGCAAGATGAAACAAGTTGAAAGCAGGAAGAGGAAACACTCTAACAAGCACAACTCGGGATCGTCTCACAAGCGTTCCCATTATGATGATAGTGGGAATTCTGGATCCCACAAGCATGGAAAGTACAACAAACACAACAACCACAACCGTCATCATGACAACAAGCACCACCGTAGTCATGACAATGACAAGTACAAGAATCACAAGAGTGGATATAAGAGCCAACACAATGGAAGTGGAAGTGGTAGTGGAAGCCAGCCTGTCAAGAAGGATCTTAGTTAGGTTGAATGTTTTAAGTGCAAGAAGATGGGGCATTATGCAAATGAGTGCCCAGAAAAGAAAGTTGAAGGACCCAACAAGCCCAACCTTTCTAGAAGGGGCAAGTAAACCACATCAATGTGGAAGAAATCTATGAGGAACCTGATGCTGTTGCTGGTAAGTTCAAAATCAATTCTGTTCCAGCATTTGTTCTCTTTGATACTGGGGCATCTCATTCATTCATATCAAGAGCATTTGTTGAAAGAAATGAACTACCGGTAGAAACTATTGGGTGTCCTATAAAAGTAAGTTCTCCTGGCGGAGAAATGATAGTGAACTCAGGATGTCATGATCTAATCATAGAGTTTTGGAAGTATAAGTTTCCCGTTAATTTGATAATCCTAAACTTCCAAGGATTTGATGTCATTTTGGGAATGGACTGGATGACTAAGCACAAGGGAGTGCTAGATTGTGCCAACCATACTGTCACTCACAACTCCAGAAAACAAAAGGATTAGATTCAAGACTAACTTTGAATCAAAAGGGAGTAAGCTAAATTCTCTTAAGGGGGTTAGCATAGACAGTGTGCCAATTGTGAGTGAATATCCGTGTAAGGGTCCCACCCTTCAATAAGGTAGAGTCCCCTATGTTTACAATGCTAGTCCCTGGATCAATAGCTAGCATCCACAGTTAAGATGTAATATCAAGAAACAAAGGTCATAATACAACTTTTATAACCAGGAATAAAATAATCTATTACATCTTTCATAGCTCGTTTGGCTATTACATTACATTGCAGCAGAATATCTATAAGCATGGGGTCCTTCATCTTCAAAGTGCCACAGGCAGACATGTTGGTTTTAGACTTTGTAATCCTAATCAACACACTTCACTAAATCAATCAAACCTGCAACATAACAAGTTACAGCCACAAGGGTCAATACATTTGAATTGTATTGGCAAGTGATACTATGGTAGTATAGTGGAGTCTATCATCTATATGCATTTGGATAAGTGGAGTTGAGGCTTGCATTGCTCAAAATAGATTTTTCCTTAACATTTGAAAATACTAAGTTTTTGTTTTGACAAAATAATCTTTCCCAAGACATCTCCCAATCAAAGATTGAAGATCCTTTAACCCTTGTTCCACCACAAGTTTTTAACTTAGAAATTTGGATGATGAGATTCTTGATTGCTTCCATGTCTTGATGCTCAAATTGTCCTTTACCAGGGACATGGCTAAGTACTTAGATTTTACACTCTACAGAGGTGGTGCACTTTCCCCACAAGACTTGGTTTCACCAAGACAAGATCTTTCAGAAGCCTTCCCTTAGACCAAAATGGACGCGCTCCAACCTATCAAACTCTACCACCAACTATCCATATGGCTAAGTTCTTGCAACCTATATGATCCAGGCAGAGCCCATAATGCCAAGTGGCTGCACTTGAAGCTTCTCAACATTTGACATGTCAAATCTCTTTGTTCCTCGGTGGCAATCCACAAGTGTGATACACAAGGTAAACCATAAACATGGGCCTTGTGTAACCACTCAACCAAAATCCACCATTCAAGTCCCATTCCACCCAGGTGATTCATTAACTTAGTTGTTTTATTAAACAAAAACACAAGTCCTCAGACTTAGAAATTTTCCATATTATGGATATATATTCCACCCTTGTTTTTTATTAGCTAAGCTAAGCTTGATAGTAGTAGGAATCTTAACTTAGGAAAATTTCTACTAAGGTTTCATCTACTAGGTTTTCTTATAGCAAGGTTTATACTTAGCAAAATTCCATGCAAGTTTTACTTAGAAAAATCACTAATGCATAGTGAAAGTAATGGGACAAAAAGTATGAAGCATCACTTGCCTTTTTGGTAGAGTATAAGTTCACTTCTTGTCCTTGCTACAATCACACTCTTCAAGTCACTACAATTCAATCAAGCAAGGCACAATCTCAATCTACCAATCAAGCAAAACATCACATAAAATGATAAAGTCAAAGTAATGCATGCAAGCATGCCAAGCTTTGTTTTATTTGAAAAAGTGGTTCCTAATGGGTCATAAACATTTGAAGGCACCTAATGGTCATTTTATAAGGTGGCAAAGTCATTTGCAAAAGATTTCACTTTATAATCCATTTTCAAAACAAGGTATCATTTTATGCGGTGTAAAAATGTTTTCAATAAGGCATTAATCTATAAGGTTCACCAAATGTGTTTTCAAACCATAGAACTTGGTGTTTGGGGTCAGAAAGTTTAAAACAAAACATTTCCCAAAAGTTTTCTTCCAAAACCATTTTTAATAAATAAACTATATTTTTATTTGACTAGAATTGGTTTTAAATCAAAGAATCATTCTTTTTCTTCTCCAAATACATTTTTGAAACCACAAAGTGTTTCCTATGGTCAGTAGGTTCAAATCACACCATTTGCCAAAGATTTTAACCCTAAAATCATTTTTGAACAATTTTTATAATCTAAATAAGCATACAAATATTTCTGCAAAAACAACCATTTTAACATAAACTTTTTACTAAACAAATGGCATGGTTGGCTAGGGCTTGTTCCACTGATTCCATTTGTATAAAGTTTGCAAATTTTGACGTGTGGATCAAAAGTTACAAGGATTTCAAGTTTGCATCTAAATCTGATTCTAAAATCTGTTTTTAAATAAAACTAGTGACACGCGTCCTATTCTGATTCGTCCATACCGCTTCGGCCGGATCACGTGCTGTAGGCCGTTGGATCTAACTGATATCGCACGGCGCTGGCTCATCCTTACCCCTTCACTCTCTTTCTATCCTAGCCGTTGGATCCTAATCGCACGGCTCCTAGCACATTTGCCAGAGACGGGCGGCGCTGCGGTGGCTACTGGCGGCGCACGCTCGGGATGCGGTGGTGCTGGCGGTATAGGAAGCAAAGGAAGGTGAGGAGATGCTCACAGTGATCGCAGGGCGACGCCGAAGCTCAACGTGGAGTCGTCTTGGCAAGGGGCGCACTGGGACAGGAGGAATCGCTCACCGGAGTTGGTATGGGCGGCGGTGCTCTCGGGTCGTCGTTGCTGGCGTCGTTTGGAACCATGCTAAGTCAAAAGAGAGGCACAGTTAGATGCGCACAAGGTTCGCGAGTAAGGGAGCATCATCGGGAGGTGCTGGGGCGGTCGAGGCTTACCAGGGGAGTTCGTCGGAGAAACGGCAGACGGTGGTGGCGAGTCGAGGTTGACGAAGCCGACGTCCTGGGGCGCCCGCGGGTGAACGGATGACACGAGCAGGTGCGTCTGGGGGTGGGGATCACGACGGTGTGCTTAGGAAGGCAAGGGGCGGCGAGGTTCGGCCGGAATTTGCTGGGGATGCTCGTAGGAGCAGTGGCGGTGCGAGCTCGAATTGAGGCAGCCTAGGGGCAGAGAGAGGGAGGCGCGTGAGGGGAAATGGAGCGGAGGGGGAGACGCTTTATCGTGCGTGGTCGCAGCGAGTAATGGCGAAGGCGTTAAGGCAAATTTAACCACGGCATCAACGGCAGGAAACGGCCGGCGTGGTCGTCGCGGGGAGGAAGAAGATGAGCTGGAGGGGTGGGGCATGCTTGTCAGCGAGAAAGGGAGTGAGGGGAAGGGGTCCACGAGTGAGTGACTAAGCGGGTTTCTTTCACGGTGCGAAGCGTTTTCTCGTGAGGAGAGAGGGAGTGGGCTGGTTGGGCCGGGGTGGGCTTAGCTGGGCTGGGTCTTCTTTGCTCTATTTTTTTTTCTGTTCTGAATCTTTTCTTTTTCTCTTTTGATTTTCTGTTTTGAATTTCAATAAACAAAACAAACATTCAATTCAATTCAAACTCCTCCAAACTTCTAATGAGTTTTGGTTCTGTTTAACAACATAAACCAAAGTCCAAAGACAAAAATAAAATAATTTTATTCTTTTTAGGACCCATTAATAATTAAATAAATGGACCTTAGTTATTAAATCAAATAGAATTTGCTTTAATAAAATCTTTATCTTTTTGAAATCTAAAAATAGTACCAAACCATTCAGTAGGTTTTATTTGAAAATAATAAATACTTGGAAAACTTATTTAAAATAAAATAACATTTTTATTTTAGGGTCCAATAATAATTAAATGAATAGACCTTATTCATTTAATTCAAATAGGATTTGTTTTATTAAAAATTTTATTTTGAAATCTAAAATAAAACCAAAACACTTCAGTAGCTTTTATTTGAGAATATAAATACTTAGAAAACTTGTTTAAAACAAATAAATAAGTTTTGATGTTTAATTAAAATAGTAAAACCTTTATTTTTAATAAACTTGGATATTAAATCCTTTATTATTTTATTTTAATTAAATCTTTACTAATTTTTATCAAATAGAAATATTTTATTTCAAAGGCTTGGCCAAGTTTTAATTTGTCTCTTTAAAATAATCCTTATTTATATTTCTACCTTTTCATTTGAAAGCCAAATCTTTTTATTAAAAGATCTAAAATAGTAATTTTAAATTTTTAATATTTTCTTTATTAATTGTTTTATCTTTTTAAATCCCTTTAGGATTTATTTGTTCAAAATAGGTTTGAAGGTTTCCAAATTAGAATCAAAAGTTTCTTCTCACCCTGAAAATCAACAAAGTTTTATTTTATTCATTTATTTTTCACATAACAAGATTTGGAAAATCTTGGGATGTGATAATCCGGATGTGTTTCCGGAAGAATTACCAGGAATGCCACCAGATAGAGATGTGGAGTTTCTTATTGACTTGCTACCAGGATCAGGACCAATAGCAAAGAGACCATACAAGATGTCAGTTGATGAGTTGAAAGAACTCAAGAAACAACTTGGAGAACAGTTGTAGAAAGGATTTATTCAACCAAGTTCTTCATCTTGCGGAGCACCAGTCTTGTTTGTGGAAAACAAGGATAGAAGTCAAAGGTTATGCATAGATTACCGTTCACTCAATGAGGTGACTATCAAGAACAAATACCCTTTGCCTAGAATCAATGACTTGTTTGATCAGCTAGAAGGAGCATGTGTATTCTCAAAGATTGATCTTCGATCAGGTTATTTCCAACTCAAAATAAGGGAACAAGACATACCTAAGACAGCTTTCACCACTAGGTATGGATTGTATGAGTACACCGTGATGCCATTTGGTTTAACCAATGCACCAGCTTATTTCATGAATATGATGAACAAGGTGTTCATGGAGTTCCTTGATAAGTTTGTTGTCGTTTTCATCGATGACATTTTGATCTACTCCAAGAACAAGGAAGAGCATGAAGGACATTTGCAGTTGATACTTGAGAAGCTTAGAGAGCATAAGCTGTATGCCAAATTTAGCAAGTGTGAGTTTTGGTTGAATGAAGTTGGATTTCTTGGACACGTTGTGTCAGGAGATGGTGTAGCAGTTGATCCTGCTAAGGTTTCAGCTGTAACTGAATGGGAATCTCCTAAGTCAGTAAAAGGGGTTCGTAGTTTCCTTGGCTTGGCAGGATACTACAGAAGGTTCATTGAGAATTTCTCCAAGATAGCTAAGCCAATGACAGAGTTACTAAAGAAAGACAAGAAATTTGCTTGGTCTGAAGGATGTGAACTCAGTTTCCAAGAGTTGAAGAAGAGACTAGTGACAGCACCAGTCTTATGTCTGCCAGATTTGGAGAAGGATTTCCAAGTGTATTGTGATGCATCTCATCATGGATTAGGTGCAGTACTTATGCAAGCAGGGAAAGTTGTGGCTTATGCCTCGAGACAACTCAAAACTCATGAGGTAAATTACCCTACTCATGATTTAGAGTTAGCCTCTGTTGTCCATGCACTCAAAACATGGAGACACTATCTTTTGGGAAAGCGATGTGAAGTGTTCACAGATCACAAAAGTTTGAAGTATATCTTCACCCAGAAAGAAATTAACATGAGACAAAGAAGATGGCTAGAACTCATCAAGGACTATGACTTGAGTTTGCAATACCACCCCGGTAAAGCAAATGTTGTAGTGGATGCTCTAAGCCGTAAGGTTTTTGTGAATGGCCTTACTAAGGGAGAATTGCCAGATGATCTGTGTGCCCAATTTAGAGATCTCAGATTGGAGATTGTGCCTGAAGGACATCTCATGTCATTGGATGTTCAACCCACCTTGTTGGACAAAATCAAAGAAGCCCAAAAGACAGATAAGGAAATTGAAGAGATTAAGGAAAAGATTGGAAAGGGAAAAGCCAAAGGATTCCATGAAGATGAACAGGGTACTTTATGGCATGGAAAACGTATCTGTGTTCCACAAGATCCGGAACTTCGGAAACTGATTTTACAAGAAGCACACAACTCACTGTATTCCATTCATCCGGGTAACACCAAAATGTACATGGATATGAAGGAAAGATTTTGGTGGAATAATCTCAAGAAGGACATCGCCGAACATATTGCTTTGTGTGATGTATGTAGTAGAGTGAAAGCGGAACATCAGAAACTAGCAGGGTTGTTACAACCACTACCTATTCCTGATTGGAAATGGGACAAGATTGGCATGGATTTAATCACCGGATTGCCAAGGACCAGGTCAAGATATGACTCTATTTTGGTAGTAGTGGACCGCCTAACTAAAGTGGATCATTTTATACCCGTGAAGACAACCTATACAAGTGCTAAGTTAGCCAAGATCTATATGAGTAGGATTGTATGTCTGCATGGAGTACCCAAGAGTATTGTGTCAGATAGGGGAACTCAATTCACTTCTCATTTTTGGAGACAACTACATGAGTCATTGGGAACGAGGCTGGAATTTAGCACTGCTTTTCATCCTTAGACTGATGGACAAACAGAAAGGACCAAGCAGATTCTTGAAGAAATGTTGAGGGCATGTGCCCTAGACTATGGAGCTAGTTGGGATGAAAGTCTGCCTTACGCAGAATTCTCGTACAATAACAGCTATCAAGACAGTATTGAGATGGCACCATTTGAGTTTCTATATGGGAGAAAGTGTACCACCCCATTGCTATGGAATGGTGTGGGATAAATAAGTTTGTTTGGACCAGAACTAATCAAGGAGGCTAAAGAGAAAGTCAAGCTAGTTAAGGACATATTGAAGATAGCACAATCCCGACAGAAGAGCTATGCAGATCCTAAGTGTAGAGAAGTCACCTATGAAGTGGGTGATAGAGCTTATCTTAGAGTGTCACCACTTCGTGGAGTGAAGAGATTTGGAGTCAAAGGAAAATTGGCCCCAAGATATGTTGGACCATTCAAGATTCTAAGTCGTAAAGGAGAAGTAGCTTATGAGATTGAATTGCCAGAATCATTGTCTGCCGTTCACAATGTGTTTCATGTGAGTCAGCTTAAGAAATGCCATCCAGAAATGGAAGAGACTTCTTTGAAGGATACCATACCTTTGGAGGAGGTTCAATTGGAAAGTGATCTCACCTATGAGGAGAAACCTATCAAGATTCTTGAGACTGCGGAAAGAGTTACTTGGACTAAGACTATCAAATTCTGCAAAGTTCAATGGAACCATCATTCCGAAGAAGAAGCCACATGGGAAAAATAAGATGATCTTCGGAAAGACCACCCTCACCTATTTGCTAGCCAACCCGAATCTTGAGGGCGAGATTCACCTTAAGGGGGTTAGATTTGTAACATCCCTAAAATCATGTTTTCAAAGATTGCATATCATTCATGCATGCATATCATTTAGGGATCAAATATCAAACCCATTTCAAGAAAACAGAAGCACTAAGTGCTATTATTTTATGTGAGCATACATTAATCTAATGCCACTCTCAAATGAGTATATAATTGTTTCAAACCAAGCTTTGTTTACTCTCATATTGTTTTAGTTTAATGTTAGAGTTTAGACAAAATTTACAAAACAAATATGGCTTTAAAACCATCTTCAAAACATATCCAAATCAAGTGTTATGGCTCTGTTTATTTTGATTTTCTCAATAATACCTAGCAAGCCCAAGGAAACAGCAAGGTTTTGTGTTTAATTTTATGAAGTTTATAATTTACAAAAATCCAGAAAAAGATTTGAATTCATTTGCTTTTAAATTCATTTTAAATGATTCCTGAAAATCAACTCAGAAAAAGAAAAAGAAATTTAAAACCCAATTGGGCCTGGCGCCACCATTTCAGCCCAGCAGGCGAATCAGCCCACCCGGGTTCCCCCTCTCTCCTTTGTTTCTCACCGCGCTCGCGCACACCCCCTCGCTGACAACTGGGCCCCGCAGCCACGTCACTCCGTCGTCCCCAAATCTCGCCTACGACTGACGCCTCCGCGGCCGTTTCCTCCCGAGAAAATGCTCTTCAATCCCATTGATGCCGCGCGTTAATCTCGCCCCCGCTCCAGCTACTTAAAACCCTCCCCCTCGTGGCCATTTCCCCCAACAGAGCTAGCCAGAAGCGCCACCAGGCTGCCAGTATTTGCCCTCACACCGCCGCGGTACCGACAAACTCCAGCGTACGATTCCGGTGAGCTCTCGTCGCCCCTTGCCTTCTAATCTTGCCAGCATGATCGCAGCAACCTTGCGCATCTTCTAACCCCATTGGTGCATGCTAGGACTATCTGGAGCCTCGCCAACGACGACGACCGCAAGTGCCCGACGCAGCCGCAAACTTCGATGAGCTCTCCTGGTTTGTACCGACCGCGCCTCTCTCTCTCACTCATACTCACATGCTCGCCTCGTCTGCACGCGTCTAACGCCACCTCTCTTGTGCCTTAGCGTGAGCCATAGCGTCGCCACCGTCTCCAGCCGCACACGCCCGACGACAACAACGACTCCGGCGAGCAATACCTGTCAACCACGAGCGCCCCTTCGCCAACCAAGCCCACCTTGAGTATCAGCAGTGCACGGCGAACTCGGTAAGCCACCTCACCCTCTACCGCGTGACCTAGATCGTCGGCAACGACTCTGACAGAGCCGCCGCCGCTAACGCCGCCCGTCTATGGTCGTTTGATCCGTGTCCGTAGGATCTAGATCCAGCGTGTAGAATTAGATCTGTAGCGAAGAGGTAAGGAGCAGATCTGACCGTGCGATTGAAGTTAGATCTAGCGGCCCATGTTAGCCGATCCGCGCGAATCGGTATCAACCAATCAGAACACACTGCGTGTCTGTAGGTTTGATTTAAAAGCAGAATTTAAATCTATTAGATGTTAAACTTGTAAAATTCATAACTTTTGATTCCCACGTCCAAATTTGACAAATTTTATATCATTGGAATCAGGAGAGAAAATCCTTTCCATTTATGCAATGTGTTTAATGTTTTGCCTCTGTTAAAATGATTGTTTTTACAGAAACATTTGTAGGCATAATTTGTGTATAGTAATTATATGAAAAATGTTTTGTTGTTCAAATAAAGTTTAATTGGAAAGTTTTGAACTTATTTAAGATTCAGTACTATGCACTTGTATTGTTTGGTGTAGAAAATCATCACATGGCATTTTGCATGCATTCATATATTTTTGTTTGTATATATTTTGTATGTGATTTGGTGCCATTATTTTATGTGTAGATTTTGGTGCAAATAGTGATTGTGAGGACTGTTGCTATTCCCCAAATTACCAAGGCAAGTGGTGCTTCATGACTTTATTCCTATGTTTTTCAACTATGCACTAGAAATATTTTTGCTAGACTTGCATAAATATTTTGATCTATATGCTATGCTTGGGAAATCCTAGTAGCTGTAGAATTGCTAGAAATTTCTAAGTTAAGATGCTTATCTATGCCATGCTTAGCCTAGCTAGTAGCAACCAAGGGTGGTTATATATTCATGCTATGAAGAATATTTCTAAGTCTTTGGACTTGTGTTTTTGCTTAATAAAACAACTAAGTGAATGAAACACCTGGGTGGAATGGAAAGAATGGTTTGTGTTGAGTGGTTACACAAGGCCCATGTCTATGGTTACCTTGTGTATCTCACTTGTGGAAAACCACCCAGGAACAAAGGGATTAGAGATGTCAAATGTTAAGAAGCTTCTAGTGCAGCCACATGGCAATATGGGCTCTACCTGGATCATATAGGTTGCAATATCTTAGCCATTTGGACAGTTGGTGGTAGTGGGATGATAGGTTGGAACACGTCCATTTGGTCTAAGGGAAGGCTTCTGAAAGGTCCTGTCTTGGTGAAAATCAAGTCTTGTAGGGAAAGTGCACAACCTCTGCAGATGGAAGAATCTAAGTACTTAGCCATGTCCCTGGTATTGGACAACTTGAGCATCAAGACATGGAAGCTATCAAGAATCTCCTCATCCCAATTTCTAAGTAAAAACTTGTGAGTGAACAAGGGTGAAGGTTCACCAATTTATATTGGTGATTCCTTGGGAAAGTTTTGTCAAAGAAAAACTTAGTGTTTTCAACTGATAGGTAAAACCTATTTTGAGCAAAGCAAGCCTAAGCTACACTTAGCCAAAAATGCATATAGTACCTAGTCTACTAAAATTCTATTAAGGTATCACTTGCCAATACTATTCAAATGTATTGACCCACTGTGGCTGTAACTTGTGATGTTGCAGGTTATTCTGATGATGATTAGGGGTTATGAGTCTACATGCTTGCCTGTGGCACATGAAGATGAAGACTTATTTATCTTAATATATATTTGAACTCTTGTATTAGGCATGTGGCCATGGAGTTTGTAAAAGACTATGTTTGTCTCTCAAATGATATGTAATAATGACCTTTGTTTCTGTGTACTTCATCTTAAACTGTGGATGCTAGCATTGATCCAGGGACTAGCATTGCAATCACAGGGATCCTTACCTTTATAAAGGGAGGGATCTTACAGAAATGAACTCCCACTCAAAAACGACATCCCTCGTGCCTTTTTGGTGATTACATGAACCAAATCCACTACACCAAGTCCGATCATCACGTGAGTCGGTGTAGCTTCAAAGGCGAGCATCAAATGGGCATCATATCTTCCATATGACTCATGCTTAACCTTTCGGTCCATGTTCCGAGGCCATGTCTGTACATGCTAGGCTCGCCAAGTAAGAACCTTAGTATTCGCGTGTGTAGTTGTCTTACACCCGAAATATGATCGTGGATCCAAGAACACCTGATCATCACATGATGTCTTGGAGCGACGAAACATAATCGGTGCATACTTGAGGGAGAACACATTTTATCTTGATATCTAAATGAGGGGTCATCTTATTATGCTAATAAAACACCAAACAAGCAATATAAGATGCAACAAACATCACATGTTAATAAGTGAAATGATATCGTTCTTGCACTTGATCTCCATCATGTGCATCATGGTATGATCGCCATCATACCTCTATGTGTAAGGCAAGGTTTATGGAACTTACACGTTATTTTTGTTGTAAGAGTATCGACTTATACTTCTACTTACAACATCACCATATCATGACACTAGCCCAACAACAATCTAAACTAGATGCATCTAATTTATCCATTGCCAGTTTTACGTGGCTTAGGGCTTTCGAAGAAAGAACCGTTCTTACCTACGAACATGAACCACAACGAGGATAACCAAATTGTTGACAACTCGTTGCAAATTAGATATTGACTATAGTAGGAGAGACAGACACCCGCTAGCCACTTATGCAAAACTAGTTGCATGTCAAACGTGGAACAGGTCTCATGTGCGAGGACATGTAAAGTTTGTCCGGGACGCTTCATCCCACTATGCCACCAATATCCAAAGTACAACTAAGAAGCAATAAAATGATCATCATCGCCCACATATACATATGTGTATTACCCGTGCAAAGCATCTATGCATAGATCCGGCTCTGATACCACTGTAGGGTTCGCAACATAGAAAACAAAAAATTTCCTACGATGGGAACAACTATGTACCAAGATCTATTTACTAGATGCAATCAACGGGCGGATATATATCCGTAGAGAACATACCCTTGAAGACCGACAAAGCTTAAAGAGGTTGAAATCGTGGTTGATGTAGATGATATCTTGCCGATCTCAAGATCGAGAGGAAGTCCTAGCACCGCAAAACAGCGGCGCATCCGTGCTCGCACACACGTCCAAGGCACCGAGCAACCTCTGCCTCCTCGCTCCAACGATGCAGTGGAAGAACAACTCTTTCTTGCCGAAAAGCCACCGGGAACATGTATCTCGCTAGTCCAAGACCATGGGGAATAAATACTAGAGGGGGAGAGAGATCCTTCACGAGGAGGTGTGAGTGAGAGAGAGATAGGAGAGGGGGATCCTTTTATAGGAGGAGGGGGGCACCCAAGGGGGTGGCCGCCGGCCATGGGGCTTCCCCCTCCCCTCCTTTCATTCATGTGGGTGGACACTCCACTCACACAAATGCCTTTCAATTCCCTCCACTCAAAAACCCACTCAAATTCCCATTAAATTTCCACCAAATTTAATGCAAACTCTCATTAAATAAAACTCCTTTTATTTATTCAGAATTTTTTCAATTACTTTAATGACAAAAATTCTCATATAACCCCTTGCTAGTATTTCATTTCACATGCAAAAAACACTTTCTGCAATTTCACCCGAAATCCGTTTCGGTATCTAGTGAAATAAATTCCTGCGCTTGTTATTCTTTCTGGCATGAAACTTATGCTTCAAATGGATGTCGATGTCTCTTAAGTGTGTCACCCTACGGTTCACGAATAATGCGGACATCATCGAGACCCTTCTCTGATCAATAATCATAAGCGGGACCTAGAGATCCGCATTGACTCCCGCACATTCAACGATGACTTTCTTGTGATCGCGAGCACCTTCTACGCTAGTATCTTAATCCCTTTGTTTCACAATATATTACATGTCCGAGATTCGCTCATCGGTATCTCCATACCTAGTTTGATATCGTTACTGACATGCACTCTTTCCTCATTCCCATGATATAACATTCTAGTGATCAAATCACTTGCTTGCAAGCTAATCAATGTGATATCACCGAGAGGGCCCAGAGCATATCTATTCGTCATCGGGATGAACAAATTCCACTCTCGATCCATGGGCCTCAACATAACACTTTACTAGTATTGAATCCATCTTTATAATCACCCTGTTATGGTGTGACGTTTGATGTTATCAAGATACTCTTCCGGTGTTAGTGATTGACATGATCTCACGGTCTAAGGATTAGGATCACTTCGTATGATGTTATAGAAATATAAACTCAATGACTTTGATCATAATGCTAGACTTAGGATGAATGTTCATCACACCATTACACTAATGTTGTGACCTCATTATTAACAACATCCAATGTCCATGATCAGGAAACCTTGATCATCTTGTTAATCAGTGAGCTAGTTTTATGAGAGAGGCATAACTAGAAACTTTCTGTTTTTTTATTAAACACACATGTATTAACATTTCCGTATTAATACAATTATAGCATGTAAAATAAACATTTATCATAAACAAGGAATACGATAATAACCACTTTATTATTGCCTCTCGGGCATATTCCCTTCAGTCTCCCACTTACACTAGAGACAATAATCTAGTTTGAAAACTTTGCGTATTGAACACCTATGGCTTTCCGGTGTTCCATATACGCGATTGCAAGTGGTTAACATAATCTAAATATCTAACGCTTTCAGGTCCGTGTGTATTTGAATGTCTTTGCGTCTTCACACATCACTCATTCTCCAATGAGATGGCATTATATAAATTTGGTCTTTTGGTCAGACCTTTAGTTCCTTGGGGTTAAATCATGTCGATACTATTGTCGTACAATATATCTTTAGTGTTATCCCATTGCGAACCACACGTTAGTTTGATAACAAAGTACTTGACACAAATGCCCTCCTTTGCTGCTACTATAACAGTCATATACTTAGCTTTTTGTTGTAGTATCCGTCACAATGTTTAAACTTTGAAATTCATCCA
The DNA here is from genome assembly GCA_916181665.1 of Avena sativa. Taxonomy (NCBI): domain Eukaryota; kingdom Viridiplantae; phylum Streptophyta; class Magnoliopsida; order Poales; family Poaceae; genus Avena; species Avena sativa. Next base: position 34,238,594 of record OV702284.1, read on the forward strand.
AATCTATCATGGAAACTTTCTTTCCTTTTCATTGTTCCACCCATAGTTTAAATTGATATAAATTTAATTTGTATCTTGTGACAAAAACTAGTATCAATGTAACGATTTACAATGAACTATTAGTAATTGTTTGTCACCTCTACACAAATATATTCTTAGTTCTTCCAAAAGATCATAAGAATTTCCTTACTATCGTCCAATGATCATCTTGTGATTCATTCTGGTATATTCTCATAACACTTAGAGCATAGGACATATATGGATGTGTACATATCATGGTATGATTGATCAAAACATTCTTGTGATTTCACTCATCAAGTGTCAAAGCACTTGAATCTTGTTTCACTTATCAAGTGTCGATACACTTGAATCTTGATTCAATTCTTTTCCATGCGATAAGAACCTTTTCTTGTCGTTTCTATATTTAACTCCTTCAATATCTCATATATGTACGTTTGGCATAACCATATTAGCGCCACAGTCTATCCATGTAGACATTCATGCTAAATATTCGTGTTTTGCCTAAGTCTTTCATCGAAATGAAATTCTTAACCTTTGTCAATAAAAATTACATTATTTCTAATCAACAAGATGTCCTCCACATAATGTATTAGAAATATGTCTCAGCGCTCCCACTTAATTTCTTGTAAATGCAAGCATCTTCGTCGTCGTCTCTAGATGAAAACTCCTTTTTCATCATGGTGAAGATTCCAACTCCGTGATGCTTACTTAAACCATTTAAGTTTGCATGTCCCTATTAGCATCCTTTGAATTAACAAAATCCTTTGGATCGTGTCATGTACACGTCCTAGGTAACCATTCTATTAGAAGAACTTTGTTTTGTTAATTCATCTACCATATACCAAATTATATGTAGTGGTTGCTACTTTAATCCATCCAGACTAAATATCGCTATGAAAGATCAAATCTTGTCATAGTCAACTCCTTAAACATTGTCGTAAAAAATTTACCGACATGTCGACTATTTCATAGATGTGAAACATCCATGTCTGTTTCTTTATAGATCCAAATACGACCGATAGGTTTCTTTATAGATCAATAATCAGAAGCGGGATCTAGAGACCCATACTGACTCCCACACATTCAACGATGACTTTCTTGAGATCGTCGGAACCTTTTACGCTAGTATCTTAATCCTTTTGTTTTGCGATATATTACATGTCCAAGATTCGATCATCGGTATCTCCATACCTAGTTTGATCTCGTTACGAACATGCTCTCTTTTCTCGTTCCCATGATATAAAATTCTAGTGATCAATCACTTGCTTGCAAGCTAATCAATGTGATATCACCAAGAGGGCCCAGAACATATCTATCCTTCATCAGGATGAACAAATTCCACTCTCGATCCATGGGCCTCAACATAACACTTTATTAGTACTGAACCCATCTTTATAATCACCTTGTTACGGTGTGACGTTTGATGTTATCAAGATACTCTTCTGGTGTTAGTGATTGACATGATCTCATGGTCTAAGGATTAGGATCACTTCGTATGATGTTATAGCAATATAAACTCAATGACTTTGATCATAATGCTATACTTCGTATGAATGTTCATCACACCATTACACTAATGTTGTGACCTCGTTATTAACAACATCCAATGTCCATGATCAGGAAACCTTGATCATCTTGTTAATCAACGAGCTAGTTTTATGAGAGAGGCATAACTAGGAACTTTCTGTTTGTTTATTAAACACACATGTATTAAAGTTTCCGTATTAATACAATTATAGAATGTAAAATAAACATTTATCATAAACAAGGAATATGATAATAACCACTTTATTATTGCCTCTCAGGCATATTCCCTTCACACAGGGGAGGTGCCTATACTAGGGTGTGTAATTGAAAGGTTAGGATTGATTATCCGCATACTAAGTATGATGATTCAGGGTTATCCCTGATAGATGTATCAAATTTTATGGTGAAAGTGTACAATCTCTGTAGAGTGTCAAACTATTCGAATAGCCGCGTCCGCAGTCATGGAAAGTTGGAGTAGCCATACTGTTCCGTCGTCAGATGTTTTCAAAATGACTTGTGAAATGAACTATGACTTTGACTTGACCACAACAAGGTTGTGAACATGAAAACTAAGTTCTCACTTAGGTTTTGTAGAACATTAAACTAATTTTCTTTACATCTGAACTCAGTATGAAATGAACCTGGCTTTTTGCAAATAAACCTAGAGCTTAGGATTCCTACTCGAACTACTTTACTTTTTAGTGATAGTTCGCGAGTACTTAAAAAGTACTCATGGCTTTGTCCCTGGCTATTCCCATGGCCAGACTATGAGGAGGACTACCAGGAGGATGGAAAGTAGGAGGTATATGACAACCAGCATCATCTCCCATTGTTAGCATTGCTTGTGACCCTGAAGATGAAGCCCCGCTATGTTTAATTTCCGCTGCGTTGATTGTATTAAGACTGGATCATGAGATCTTTTATTTGTAATACCTTTATTATGGTTTGTAATGGATGATGTACTATTGTACCAATTCTGTTATGTCTTGCAAAAATGGTAATCCTGGGATTGTGAGGTATGGCATAACAGGCATCTAGGATTAAAAATCCGGGTGTTGACAAGTTGGTATCAGAGCCATCCTGACCATAGGAGACCCTAGTTAGAATGGACGCTTGAATCAAAAACTTAGTTTCAAAACAAAATAAGTGAGTATTTATGAAAACCTATTCTCATTCTTATCCATGAGATTCTTTCAAGAAAATTCATGTTTCTCAAAAATTCTTGCAATCCTATATAAAATTTGACACACTTGATCACCCCACTAACCTAATAATCCTACATTATTATAGATGGAAGTTAAGTATAGAAAGTACTACAAGTTGGGCAACGGAGGAGAACTCATCTTCGAGCGAGATTTAAGCCAACTCTCGGAATTTCTTGAACGCACGCACCCCGAGTTCTTTGGGGCACATCTCAATGATCAGCAAGGAGGAGAACTACAGTGGCTGATAGTGATACGTCCAAAACGTATCTACTTTCTCGAACACTTTGCTATTGTTTCTTCTCTAAACTTGTGTGATTTGGATACAACTAACATGGACTGACGCTGTTTTCAGCAGAATTACCTTCGTGTCTTGTTTTTGTGCAGAAAATAAACTATCAGGAAAAATCCCGGAAAATATGCCAATACTATTTCTCACTAGAAGATCCACGGAGCCAGAAGGGGAGACAGAGAGGAGGCCTCGGGGGCCCAGACCCACCCCAGGCGCGGGCCCACCTGACCCCGCGCCTGGAGGTGGTTTGGACACCCCAGGCAGCTCCTCGGCCTCCCTCCGCGCCTATAAGTTGCCTTCTGACCTAAAAATGCAGGGGGGGTCGATAGTTTTCCAGAAAGAGTTCCGCTCCGCCGCCGCCACCAGAAACCAAGATTCGGATCCAGAAACTCCGTTTTGGCACCCTGCCGGGATGGGGAATTTGGAGAGGATCATCGCCATCGTCATCACCAACGCATCTCCATCAACCACCGATGTTTCCCTCATCCATGAGTGAGTAATCCCCTGCTGTAGGCTTGGGTATAGTAGGGATTGGATGAGTTCTATCATGTAATCAAATAAGATTGTTAAGGCATAGTGCCTAGTATCTCTTGTGCTATTTGACTTCGTTGCAACTTGTTCTGCTTAATGCTTGTCACTAGGGCCCGAGTGCCATGATCTCAGATCTGAACTTATTATTGAATCATTATGATAGTATTGTTTATGATCTTATCTGCAAGTTGTGTACACATATCATTGTTCGGATCCAAAGGCCCCAAAGTGACAATAATTGGGACAACCAGAGGGGATGGCTGTGGTGTGAGGATCACATGTGTTCACGGAGTGTTAATGCTTTGCTCCGGTGCTTTATTAAAAGGAGCACCTTAATTGCCAGTAGTTCCCTAGAGGCCCTGCTGCCACGGGCTGGCTGGACAGAAGATGTTGTGCAAGTTCTCATTGCGAGCATGTATGACTATATTTGGAGCACATGCCTAGGATTGTTTAGTACTTGGATTCTTGTTATTATTTATCTGCAACGCCCTATGTCTTGAAGTTACATGTTTAGACTCATCCATGTAATGCCCGTCATCAATCCTTATGCCTACCGCACTGGAATCCTACTGTTTACTATTACTGTTACTATTGCTAATGTTTTACTGTTGCTGTTACTCCTGCGGTTGCTTTGCTGTTGCTACTACAAACTGTTGCTACTGATAAACTTCTGTGAGCAAGAAATATTTCCAGGTGTAGCTGAACTGATAACTCAGTTGTTAAGGCTTGCAAGTATTCTTTGGATCCCCTTGTGTCGAATCAATAAATTGGGTAATACTACCCGCGAAGACTATTGCGATCCCCTACACTTGTGGGTCATCAGGACTATTTTCTAGCACCGTTGCCGGGGAGCATAGCTTTATTTGTAAGTTCACTTGGATCTATTATTGTTCACTGCTACTCCTTTCATCATGGGGAAGTCTCGTGATGGAAAGTTCCCTATTTTACCATCCACTACAAGAAGAGGTACAGTCCTAAACACCTCTGCTGCTCTTGATTCACCGTTTGTTATAAGTAAGCTTGTTACACCACCACCACATACACATGCTACAAACACTGCTACTACTGCTGAGTCTGAAACTGCTTTTGATACTCATGATATTACTTCTACTGTGCTTGATGCGAGTGGTTCATTAGGTCCTTTTCTAGATGCTACTATGGCTAGTCTAGGAAATACCGAAACTCCTAGTGAATACACTGTTACACCTGTTAGCTCACCTGAGTCTAGTGAGATTTATGATATTAATGATGGTTACATTGAGCTCACTGATGAATTTGTTGAACCGAAACACACATGGTACTAGTGCTATCAAGAATCTCCTTGCTAGACGTACTATTATGCCTAAGTTGTCCTATGATCCTAAGTTTGTCACCTCTCCCATAGATATTAAAGATAAAGATTATGATTTATCTCTTGATTTATCTTATTTAGATATTGTTGAGAAAGAACCTTTTTGTGGTACTGAAAATGAGAGTGTTGTGGCTCATATGAATGAGTTTTCTACTATGAGTGCTTTATTCTCTTATGATTTTAAGATGCGTAAGTACTTTGTTGCTAAGATCTTCCCTTTTTCACTAAAAGGAGAAGCTATGGCTTGGTTTAATAGATTACCTCCTGGTTCCATTGATAGCCCTGATTGCTTGATTTCTTCTTTCTTCCATAAATATTTTCCTCCCAGTGCTAGACATGCTGCTTTGCTTAAACAGGGAGAAGAAGAGAAATTGCTTGAGTCATGGAAAAGATTCTGTTCCTTGATTCATGCACATCCTGGATGTCCATTACCTAAGAATGAGCTTCTTGATCTTTATTATAATGGACTAACTTATGATTCTAGGACCTACCTAGATAGCTTTGCTGATTGTGTTTTCAGGAAAAGGACCCCTACAGATGCTGAAGAATTAATGACCAAGATAAGCAAGAATTATGATGATTGGATTTGACTGAGCTAAATACAGCTGAGTCCATTACTCCTTCACTAGTTGTTCCTAAACCAATTCCAACACCAACAACAAAGAAGAGGGGAGTTATTGCATTAAATGATGAAGTGATGAAGGAAGCTAAGAAGTTTCTAAAGGAGAAAGGTATTAGATATGAAGATGTGAAGAATCTACCTCCTATAGAAGAATTATGTAAGCCAATTCCCCACTCATCTACTATTGAGGTACACTCTCTCCAACACTTTGATGAAGGGGATATTCCTGATGGTAAGCCTCCTGATCAATGTTTAGAGGAACTTGACATTTTTATTGTTAAAAAAGGTCATTTTACAAGTTCAAAATCATTTATTGGAAAACTCTAGAGCTATTCATGAGTTGAAAGATATTGTGGTAAGAACTTCTAATGGTACTAAAATTCTTTGTAAACACTTTCAAATGGTTCAAACCCAACTTGATCAACTTGCTAAGGTACAAAAGGATATGCTAGTTAATGCTTCAGGAGATAAATATGCTTATGGAATTAGAACTAGGAGTGGTGCAGCTACTCAAGATCCTTTATATCCTGAAGGACACCCTCAAAGAATAGAGCAGTATTCTCAACAAGGTGAGGATAGTGGTAGCCCTCGTAAGAGGAAGAAAAAGAAAAATAAAGTAGTTGAGGAACCACTTGAACCTGCTGTAGATCCTAATAGTATATCTGTCTCTGATGTTGAAACTGAGAGTGGTAATGATAATAATGAATCTCCTGATAAGGAGGAAGGTGAGGAAGAACCTGAGAAGCACACTAAGAACACTAGGTACACCAAGGAAGATTTTATTGCTAATAAACATGGTAAAGAAAGAGAACCTTGGGTGCAGAAACCTATGCCTTTTCCAGGTAAGAAACACAAGTCAAAGGAGGAAGAACACTACAACAAGTTTTGTGAGTGGATGAAACCTTTATTCTTGCAAATTCCTTTGACTGATGCTATTAAGTTTCCTCCTTATTCAAAGTATATGAAGGATATTGTCTCTAATAAAAGGAAGATTCCTAATGAGGAGATTTCTACTCTACTTGCTAATTACTCCTTCAATGGTAAGTTTCCAAAGAAACTTGGTGATCCAGGTATACCAACTATTCCTTGCTCTATTAAGAATAATTATGTTAGAACTGCTTTATGTGATTTGGGAGCTGGAGTTAGTGTTATGCCTTTTTCTCTCTACAAGAGGCTCCATCTAGAAAAGTTGATACCAACTGATATATCTTTGCAAATGGCTGATAAGTCAACTACTATTCCGGTTGGTATATGTGAGGATGTTCCTGTTCATGTTGCTTATGCATGGTTGGTATATGTGAGGATGTTCCGGTTGGTTATGCATGGTTCTAACTGATTTTGTTGTCCTTGAAATGCTTGAAGATGATAATATGTCTATTATTCTTGGGAGACCTTTTCTTAATATTGCAGGTGCTATCATGAATTGCAATCAAGGAAAAGTAGCATTCAATATTAATGACAAAGAGCACACTGTCTATTTTCCAAAGAAGGTTGTTAAGAGCTATTGCCTAAATTCCATTGAAAATATTGAAGGCATTAAGGTTGGAGAAATATATTGTCCCATTCCACAAGAAAAATTTGAAACTATTATGATTGGGACCATTTCTATCAAGTATGAGGTAACATAATCACCTGATGGAATACAAAGTTTTGTTTCATATAAGATTGTTTTGGTAACAAGACTTGATCAACCTTGTTAACAAAATGATTTTTCTGAACAAAATAATGTTTTCACTATGGTTATACTTGCTTCTTTTCCTTTCTCCTTCCTAGTCTTTGCTTTATCTTTAGTTTTGCTAGTTGTTTGCTTGTTTGAGTTTCTTAGAGCTTCTGTAGTTTGGCTTTTGGTTTGCTTTTGCTTCTTCTGAAAAAATTGTTTCTGCGAGAAAATCAACTTTCATACCCTGAAAATTGGCCAAAAATAAAGTTTCCCGAAAAATCCCAGAAAATTCAAAATAAAATTTTCCTTGAAAAAAGGGGCAGAGAGGTACCAGAGGTGACCCAGGGGCCACCCCAGGCCACCACACCTGTGGTAGGCGCGGGCCCACCACTGGTGGCGCCTATGGGGGGTCTGGCCCACCTGGGCCCCTCTAGGCTACCTCCTTAAAGCCACCTTCTTTCTCTCTGCCGAAAAACACCGGAAAACTTGCTCAAGATCGAGTTCTTGCTGTTCTTGCTCGCGATTTTCGATCTCCTTGCTCAACCCATCTCAAGTGCTGATTTTTGGAGGGTTTGCTCCTTGGTATGTGCCTCCTCCACTTGTCCAATTAGATTTGTGATTGGTAGATTATATCTTGAGTATTTTGCTGCTGTAGGTGACAGGTTGTTTGAGCTTGCATGCTTGTTATTTGCTTAGAAACTTTGTTTTGATGCATGTGTAGTCCTCTAGCAAGCTCCTATAGTAGTTGCTCATCATTTATCAACTTATAAATCACTTGGTTTGATGGTTGTCTAAAAATTTCAGCAAGGAAGATGAGTGCTTATCCACTGAATCAATATGACTTGATGGTGCATGAGCCAATGAAGGTTCATCGTGAGGAGGCAGTTTTTCCTTCCATATATCCATGCCATGAATTTATGAGAGCTGCAGGGATCCTCCAAGATTTCCAAACTTTGGTTGCAAATGCATGATTGGAGCACTTTGTTGAAGGTGAACCAATCCAATATGTTAAGCTAACCATGGCTTTTGTGTAGGACTTCCGATTCACTTAGTCTACTTCTAATCCCATGGTCCATTACAAAATATATAATATACATGTCGACCTGCCTTTTGCTAATTTCTGTGCAGCAATTAGAGTACCTCAGTGGGGATCTTGTGAGAAGATCAAGGAGAGGCCCAAGTCACTTGTGGATTTGTATACTGAGATTTGCCAAGGTTTCGAATTCTCAAAGGAAAGTGGTAAAATTTGGAACATTTAGCTCCCATCTATTAGATACTTTGCCCATTTCATTACCAAGTGTGTTCTTGCTAGAAAGACTGCTAGAAAGTTGTCTTCTTTTGATCTAGCTTTTATTGCAGCTGCTCTGAATAGGAATAGTTCTTATAGCTTGGGTGCTCTGATAGCTCACCGTCTCACCACCAACCGTGAGAAGGGTGAGATTTGTGGTGGTCTCATTGCTTCTAGGTTCCTAGCCTTCCATAGTTTAGAGCCTCACTTTTCAGATTTTCAGTTCCCCATAGAGAGGCTTGATATTGAATCTATGATTCAGCATGGTTTCGTTTCCTTAGGGGATAATGTGAGAAGTTTTCCATATGAATTATCTTTTGCCCAACAAGGTCGGAGAAAGGGTAGGACTGAGAAAATAGTTTATTTGCCTGCACCTGTTTTGTTTAACTTTGATAACAGGCAAGGATGGTCACTTACGGAGGAGGAGGTTGACACATATGTGCGGGAACTCTCCCAGCAAGAGGAGAATGTTGAAGAGGATGCCGAAGATAATTCGGTTCAGCCCTCCAACTTGGGAGAGTCTTCATACCAGCAGCCCTCATTTGATTGGGGTGCATCTTCTTCTTCATCGCAAGTGCCTGACTATGATCATTCCTATGATGACCCACCGGCATGGGGCTACTATCCGCGTTATTAAGCCCCACTTAGGCTAAAATCCTAAGCTTGGGGGGAGGTACACCGACATCACACTCATCTATATATCATGTTCGGTCGGTTCTTTGTATAGCCATTGTTTTGCTTTCTTTTTGGTTTTTGTTGCTTCTTTCTAAAACCCAAAAATACCAAAAATATTTTTGTTGTTTCACTTGGTTTGTTTCTTTGCTTTGGTTTGCCTTAAAAGAAAAATCCAAAAATATTTTTCTTTGTTTGGTTTGCTTTGTTTTTGTGTGGTTTTTCTTTGTTTGCTTGTTTCTGAAAAATCGAAAACACCAAAAATATTTGTTGCTCTTCTTTGGTTTTGTGAGTTCTTTGCAGGGATCAGCTGTCCTCAGTGGATTTTGGTTTCATGTTAACTATTCAAGTCACACAAGTGAAGGGCAATAATGAAGATTAAGACAACTCGACGTGTGGTAAGAGGCTGGTAACGAACTCTATTTTTTTCATTTTTATACATATACTCATCATTGTGAGCATGCTTAGAATGTTTGTGTAAGGTGTATGTCATTATGGATGATTAGTAGTTCTTGCTTGTCTATGATTAGCTCCATCTTGCTAATAGTTTGTAGCATGTCATATGAATGTTTGCTTGCATTGTTTTATTCATACTTTGGTATGATATTGTGGTATCATCCTCTGACTGTTCATGTGAATCGACTTGGCACATGCTCACGCATGCATATGACTAATCAATAGTCAGTAAGCCTCGATGATTTATTTTTCCTCAGAGTTCTTGTATCACTTTCATGCCATAATTAGTCATGTTTTGTTGCAAGCATGATTATGACAGCTATTGCTCTCTCGTTTGTCGCTCCCTCTCTATTTGCTAGCCTTCACTTGCACTGAGTATGTGCTCTACCTATGCTTCCAACTCACTAAAACCAATATTGCCAGCTGTGTCCACCTTACATACCTATTAGCATCATTTTCTATTTCAGTGCATATTCCATATGCCATGTTTTCTTCCAAAATAAAATTTTTATCTGTTTTGAGAAAGTTAGTTAGTAAAGATCTCATGAACTTGATGGCACACTTTATTCTTTGCGCTTAATAATCATGAACCATTGTGACTAGTACATGAAAGTTATATGCTTGCTTATTATATACTAGAAGTCAGCATAACCGTGTTGTCACTAGGAACGCTTTCAACACCTTTTTGGATACCTCATCCAGTTGATTTCTTTCTCTTTTGTTTATGGATGTCGACGATGTGAAATAAAAGGCGAAGTTGTTAGTTCATGGAGTTTATACATTGTGTTAGATAAACGCCTGGCACGCTATCCTAAGCCATGCCTAATCATGGTAGAAACTTGCAGCATCACTATAATGAGCATCTATGAAGCTTCCTCAATAAAAAGCTATGCATATTGTAAATAAAAAGATTGTTGAGATGCTCATTGTCTGCTTGCCTTGTCATTTTGGTTATGGGAAAGCTCCTGTACCATGTGCAAGGGGTACCCCGTTGGCGGTTCTCGATGATATGCATGTATTTACAATGACAAGAACTTTCAGGTGACCAAAGTTGAGTAGGATGCGGAGCGACCCTCGTACTCAAGGGAAATGGGATTTCTAGTCTATGGTCTGTCAAGCATATGATTCAGAGTGGACCTCACTTTAACCTTAATCACATGAAGATGCCTATGATAGGGGCAATGAGAGCTCAAAGCTAATGAGTTCCTTCCTTTCAGCATTGGGAAGCCTTTCAAACCTTCACAAAACTGTTTTCACAACTTTGTTGAGTCACAAATTATTCTATGAGCACCTTCTTGAGAGCCTAGTTGTCATTCTTGTGTTTGTTCAAAAACTTTGTTAATTATATCATGACTTTGATGCTCGTATCTCAGATATCTTTATCTCTAGTCTTCATGTGAACTTCAGAGGTGCCTTGGCATTTATATTGTGCTCTTCAAACAAAGGCAAGCGAGATATCACTCTAGCATATCTTATAATGAGCATTGCAATGTTGCTTATGTTTATGTTTCATGCTACTTATTATTCTTGAGTTGGTTTATCTTCATAGCTTGCAATGACTATTGAGTAGACTTAGTTGCATACTCTTTATTATGAATTGTCTAAGCATCTACTCATGTGCTGAGAATATTTACATCATATGAAGCAAAGTGTTCGTGGAAGTTCTTTTATCGCACTCAATTTTCAACTGAATTGCTTGAGGACAAGCAATAAGCTAAGCTTGGGGGAGTTGATACGTCCAAAACGTATCTACTCTCTCGAACACTTCGCTATTGTTTCTTCTCTAAACTTGTGTGATTTGGATACAAATAACACGGACTGACGCTGTTTTCAGCAGAATTATCTTGGTGTCTTGTTTTTGTGCAGAAAATGAACTATCAGGAAAAATCCCAGAAAATATGCCAAAAAATATTACTCACAAGAAGATCCACGAAGCCAGAAGGGGAGACAGAGAGGAGGCCTGGGGGGCCGGACCCACCCCAAGCGCAGGCCCACCTGACCCCACGCCTGGAGGGGGTTTGGCCACCCCAGGCAGCTCCTCGTCTTCCCTCCGTGCCTATAAGTTGCCTTCTGACCTAAAAACTCAGGGGGGGGTCGATAGTTTTCCATAAAGAGTTCCGCTTCGCCTCCGCCACCAAAAACCAAGATTTGGATCCAGAAACTCCGTTCTGGCACCCTGCCGGGACGGGGAATTTGGAGAGGATCATCACCATCATCATCACCAACGCATCTCCATCAACCACCGATGTTTCCCTCATCCATGAGTGAGTAATCCCCTACTATAGGCTTGGGGATGGTAGGGATTGGATTAGTTATATCATGTAATCGAATAAGATTGTTAGGGCATAGTGCCTAGTATCTCTTGTGCTATTTGACTTTGTTGCAACTTGTTGTGCTTAATGCTTGTCACTAGGGCCCAAGTGCCATGATCTCAGATCTGAACTTATTATTGAATCATTATGATAGTATTGTTTATGATCTTATTTGCAAGTTGTGTACACATATCATTGTCCGGATCCAAAGGCCCCAAAGTGACAATAATTGGGACAACCGGAGGGGATGGCTGTGGTGTGAGGATCACATGTTTTCATGGAGTGTTAATGCTTTGCTCTGGTGCTTTATTAAAAGGAGAACCTTAATTGCCAGTAGTTCCCTAGAGGCCCCGCTGCCACGGGCTGGCTGGACAGAAGATGTTGTGACAGTTCTCATTGCGACCACGTATGACTATATTTGGAGCACTAGGATTGTTTAGTACTTGGATGCTTTTTATTATTTATCTGCAATGCCCTATGTCTTGAAGTTACATGTTTAGACTCGTCCATGCAACGCACGTCATCCATCCCTATGCCTACCGCACTCGAATCCTAGTGTTTACTATTACTGTTACTATTGCTACTATTTCACTGTTGATGTTTGTTGTGACCTTGGATCTATAAAGATCCTAAGTCCCTGTGATTTACATGCTAGTCCCTGGATCAATAGCTAGCACTCACAGCCGATGAATATCATGTAAAACACAAAGTCATTATTACACAGAGAATCTAGAGTATGAATCTATTACAAATTTGCTTAGCATTAAACTAGCTCAAATAACAGAGGAAACATAAAGCAGCTTGAGTCCATCAACGCCCAGGCTTGTCGAGTGTAGACTCGCGATCCCTACGCACCTTTCAATCTTCGGATTCTGCACATAAGACGTGCAGCCAACAAGTTGGGTCAATACTTTGAATGTATTGGAAAAATTACACCAAGGAAAGAAAAAGACTAACTCTACATGCAAGGCTAGTTTGGGCTGTGGAGTTCATTTTCTCAAAGCTAATTTTCTTAAGTATGGAAAAGAAGAGAACATTTCCCTACTTTGTAAACGATTGTTTAAGTAATATATGGTCGAATGGCACACGAGGATATTACTCACCAAGTATCCAAACAACCTAACACTTGGATATTACTCACCAAGTTTCCAAAACCCTCCCAATAGCGATATGACTCACGCCTTTTGTTTTAGAAAACTTTAGGTTTTGAAAGAGAGAGAGGAAGATCCTTTAGAGGCTCCATCCTTCAGATGCTCAAGTGTTCTTTTCCGTGAACTCGGCTGATCGATCAGATTGCAATAATCTTGAGAGTTTGTGCACTTTACCCACAATCCACGATCAAGTCCTTTTACAGGCAAGACCATGGCGATGCTTTCCCTTATTAGCCCCTATACCTTCTGGATCCAACCGTTCCAAGAACCTCCAAATGTTGGTACCCAGGTGAGGTTCCCTACTAAGTACTAGGCCAAGACAGAGCCCATATGTATTGTGGTTGCACTGGAAGCTTCTGAATTCAGAAACACGGCGGACTTCTTTGATTCCTGGGCGGCCGTCCTCCACCAAAATCTCACTCGTTGTCCCGGCAACCATTCCGCCCAGAAGAAAACTTAGTTTTATCTTGAAGTGGATTTGAGAGGAATAGTTTGCTCAAGAGAGCCTTTATACTTAGAAAAAAATTCATTGTCTTTCGAACCCCCCCAACGGTGCTTTACATATATATCATAGCAAGAAATACTTAGCAAAACAGGGGTAACCTATTAGGCGGGGAAAATCATAAGTATAGAGCTACTCATGGCATGCTACAAAATCATCGTACTTGCAAAATAATACTAACAAAAAATTCTACTAGAACATCCTACACATGCACTCTACAGAATTTATAGATCAAAACATGCATAGGCAAAACTGGGACAATAATATGAACAATTGGTGTAACTTTCCTTGATCTGAGCAGCACTCTACATAATAGCACTCCTCAGCGCACTCCGAACAATCTAACGAAACACAAACATAGATCTAATCACAACTTGCACAAAATAATGCCACAAGAGATAATATGCATGCATGCAACATGGTAATTATGCAATATTGTTTCTAATTTGACCAAGGTATCCTTTTGGGTTGCTAATGTGTTGTGGATGTTGTTAGTATTAGTTTCCCACAGATTTAAATTAATTTGGATCATTACTTTAATTTATAGGCTCATAAGGAGATCCAACCATCTAATTAGCCCCGAATCATATCTAAGGATCTTAAGCAAGGTTTTATAACTTTAGTCTGTAGGCATTGTAAGGACAAAGCCTACGCAACAAGAATCAACTAAAACACAATTCTAATTATTTTTCTATGAATTAAATACTCCAATCTAGAGATTAAAGCCTACACAGAAAATACTACTGCAAAAATGCAAAATTATTACAGATCTTTGATCTCCACAATTGTGTGAATACAACGGTATATCATACGCAATTTTTGGCCAAACGGTTGATTTACTATGAATTTTTGGCCAAACGGTATATCTTGTTTACATCCAATGGCTGGTATTGCCTTCCTCTTATATCTTATCTTTGTTAACACTATGACGATTTTATCTTATGAAATTACGACGTTTTGGAGAAATATCGTCATAATTTTGCTAAGTTTCGACCCTTCCAAACAGCTCATGACCATCTGGTCCGGAGTCGTCATAAATTTATGACGATTTTCGACACAGTCACTACCGAAAGGTCATAGTTTGACACATTTCTTGTAGTGATCAATTCTGCCTATTTAAACTAATCCTAACAGATTTGTGATAGGTGGCGGCCCTGGATTGGCCTAGCTAAGCGACGTGCACTGACGCGGACATGCCACGCGGCGTAATGCTACTTGCCAATACCCCTTCATTTAAACATCTAATCTGAGCCGTAGATCGTCGATCTAGCGGACAGGGAGAGGGGACGGCAACTTACCGCGGTGGCGACGATGGCGAGGGGAGGCAGACAGCAGCGGCGCTGTCAGATGGTGGTACTCGGCGGCGGTCCGGTGGCTTCTCGAGGCAAAGGAGTAGACGATGGCGCGCGGGTCCTCCTCGCGGTCCCGTTCGCGAGATCGGCTTCAACCTTCACTTCCTCGTCTAGCCGCACTGCTCCGCCGGTCTCCGCGAACTCCGGCGATGCGTCGGTGAGAAATCGGCAGCGGTTCGGCGAGTATCGAGCTAGGGTTTTTCAAGGGAAACAACGACGAGAGGGTCGGCTTTAATAGCCCAGTGACTTGGAGGAGGGGGCAGCCAAATCGGTTAGGATTCGAGCATATCCCGACGCGTCCGTGGCGGGGGGGTTTGGGTTCACCGCGGACTCCAGGAGGGAGACGACGGGGTGGAGCCTCGGCGTTAGTGTCTACGCGCCGGGAAATCGGGCCGGCCCACATGCTGGTGGCGCTGACTGCAAGGCGCAGCGGTAGATAGGTGCGGGCTGGCCTAGCTGGCCCGCTTAGGTTAGTTAGGTTTTTTTTTCATTCTTTTCTTTTATCAATTTTCTGTTTCACTAAAACTTTAATAACTTTGTCATAACAAGCCCAAATTTAGTGAAACTAGTTCCTAAATTTTTGTAAAAATGTGGGGGTCATCTCAGAACCAGAAAATATTATTTTTACATATTTTTAGAAGGTCCAAGTAAGATTACTTACTTCTTGCTCTCATAGAGGAAGTTTTTTTATTAAGGTTTTGTTTAGGGTTTAGTGATAGGGTTTTGATGCAACTTTAATTTCTATAATGCAATGGTGCAAGGATGATGCATGCTTCTAGTAACATATTAATATAAAAATCTAGGATGTTACAAACCTACCCCCTTTAAGAAGAATCTCGTCCCCGAGATTTGGGTTGGCTAGCAAATAGGTGTGGGTGTTCTGCCTTGAAATCTTCTTCACGTTGCCACGTGGCTTCTTCCTCGGAATGGTGGTTCCATTGGACTTTGCAGAATCTGATAGTCTTGGTGCGGGTAATCCTTTCGGCTGTTTCCAATATTTTGATGGGTTTTTCCTCATAGGTAAGGTCATTCTCCAACTGAACCTCATCCAGAGGAACTGTATCTCTTAACGGTGTTTCGGCCATTTCTGGGTGGCACTTCTTTAGTTGTGATACATGAAACACATCATGAACTGTCAGTCCTTCTGGTAACTCCAACTGATAAGAAACTTCTCCTCTACGTACCAGAACCTTACACGGTCCTATCAATCGTGGGGCTAACTTACCCTTAATTCCAAACCTCTTAACTCCTCGCAGTGGTGAAACTCGGAGGTACGCACGGTCCCCTATTTTATAAGTCACATACCTGCGCTTGGAATCAGCATAGCTCTTTTGTCGGGATTGGGCTACCTTTAGCCTATCTTGAATCTGCCATACCTTTTCATCGACATCCTTGATCAATTCAGGTCCAAACAGACTACGTTCTCCGACTCCACTCCATAACAGCGGAGTCCTACACTTCCTGCCATATAGAACTTCAAACGGAGCCATCTTGATACTTGTCTGGTAACTATTGTTGTACGAGACTCAGCATATGGCAAGTTATCATCCCAACTAGACCCATAGTCTAGTGCGCAAGCTCTCAACATATCTTCCAGAATCCGGTTCACCCTTTATGTTTGGTCATCTGTTTGAGGGTGGAAAGCAGTACTAAATTCTAGTCTGGTTCCAAGAGACTCATGTAACTATCGCCAAAACTTTGAATTGAACTAGGTGCCTCTATCTGACACAATTCCCTTAGGGACACCATGCAGACTTACAATCCTTGACATATATATCTTGGCAAGCTTAGCACTTGTATATGTGGTCTTTACGGGGATAAAGTGAGCCACCTTAGTAAGGTGGTCTACCACTACCCAGATTGAATCAAATCCTGAACGAGTCCGGGGAAATCCCGTGATAAAATCCATGCCTACCTTGTCCCACTTCCAGTCGGGTATAGGTAGTGGTTGCAGCAATCCGGCCGGTTTCTGATGCTCGGCCTTAACTCTATTGCATACATCACACAGGGAAATATACTCGGCAATTTCTCTTTTCAAGTTATTCCACCAGAATCTATCCTTCACATCCATATACATCTTTGTGTTGCCCGGATGAACTGAGTATGGTGAATCGTGAGCCTCTTGTAAAATCAACTTTCTGATATCGGAGTCATTGGGAACGCACAATCGCTTTCCATACCATAGGGTTCCTTGTTCGTTCCAGACGGAAGTCTTTTGCCTTCCCTTCACCTATTTTGACTCTTATTTCATCCAACTCCTTATCTCCATTTTGTGCTTCCTTGATTCTCTCTTGAAGAGTAGGCACTATTTCCATAGTCCCTACATGTCCTTTCGGAACTATTTCTAGCCTGAGATCTTTTAATCTGCTTGCATAAGTCCTCTGGAAGTTCCCATGTGGTAAGTCCATTCACATAAACTTTACGGCTTAAGGCATCGGTTACCACATTTGCCTTTCCGGGGTGGTACTATAAATCCAAGTCATAATCCTTAATCAGTTGAAGCCATCTTCCTTGCCTCATATTCAACTCCTTTTGGGTGAATATGTACTTCAAACTCTTATGAACCGTGAACACATCGCAATGTTTGCCCATGAGGTAGTGTCTCCATACCTTGAGTGCATGTACCACAGACGCAAGTTCCAAATCATGTGTGGGATAGTTGTTGTAGCATCCCATTTTTCTAACAACTGTAATGCTATTTGGTCTAGTAATATAATGGCTACTTCCTACATATAATTGTTGCATCATCATGTTATCATGCTCATGTCATCATGCCACCTTGCATTTGGGCATCATACAAAAACCCTTTTTGTTTTGGTTCTTATCTCATATGCATTATTATTTGTATTTGCCTCTTGATATTGTATTTGGTTCTTGATATATTGTTAAATGCCCAAGTTGAGTTGGGGGCATATCTTTTATTGACTCCACCACCCTTTCTTTCACCACTTTACAATTCCACCATCCCATTATCCATGAGCTTGCAATTATTTTTCTTTTGGGGTTTAATCAAGCTCATGAGAGATAGGGTGGGTCCAATCCTGCAAGTTCTTTTGCTTGACCCTTACTCCAACTTTGGAGGATGCAAATAAATATATGCCATGAGATATTATTTTGTTTTCACAAGATAAAACCTAGCATTTAATGCATTTGCATGGGCCATGCAACCATCACCAACTTTGGTCATCTTTTGGTTCTTTTTGAATCTTGGAGGGGATCATCTCCCATCTAGCTCTCTACCTCTTTTCCATTCTTGATCTTGTGTTGGGTCATGTTACCACCCCACCCTCTCTCTTCTTGTCTAGTTCTTGCTTGATCTTGTTTTGTTGCTCTTGCTTGAGCTTGCCAAGGGAACCTATCATCCCATCCTCTATACCACATCTCCCTCTCTACCCCATCACCACTTTTTCTTCTTTTCTCTTTTGGCCATCTTGTTTGAGCTTGGGTTGATCATGCTTGATCTAATCAAGGCACCAATTCATCTCTCTCTCTCTCTTACCCTCTAGCTAAGATCCTACCCTATCACCACACCCCCATCTAACCTAGTTACACTCATCTCCTTCTCACCTCACCTCTCTTCTTCCCCAACCCTAACTCGAACCCTACCCGAGGCCATCCTACCCTAAAACCCCTACCCCTTCTCTCCCTCTCTCCTCTCTCTACCATGCATGACCACCTAGCTACCCTCCCCGACCCTAGCTACCATCCACCCCATCCCTCCTAACCTAGAGCTCCAACCCTAGCCTCCTCTCTTCTCTCCTCCCTCTCCCTGCTAGCAGGCCCCACCAGCCCGAGCCTGCCTCCAACCCACGAGCTTCCCTCCCCCGGGTCCCATCTCTTCCCTCTCTAAGCTAAAAGACAAAAGAAGGAGGCAAGAGAGAAGCCCTAACCCGAGCCCCCCTCCTCCTCTCTTTGGCATAAAGGTGGCCACCACCCATGTGCCTCTCACCTCCCTCCATCACCTAACCCAGACTCCAGCTCGAGATCTGAGACCCAGGAACCCCTCCCCCTCCTTCCTCCTTCCCCAAGCAGGGCCATGGCCACCCCATGTCCCTCTAAGCCCTAGATCGGCCAGGCCAGAAGGAGGGCGGGTGGAGCCGTGCTAGAGGGTGTCCAAGGCGTCCAGTAGGTCCCTCTCGATCCCCTGCATCGCACTGTACCGAAGATCGCCCCCGAAGTTCGCCGGAGAAACCCCGCCGCCGCCGTGTCCGTGACCGCCAGGACGCCTCCGGCCTGCTACCTCCTCGCCGATCCACGCCACCCCTGCTGCCACGGCTTCGCGGGCGCACTCATGTGAGCATCTCCTCCCTCCTGGACATCATCTCCCTTCCCCTCGCTTCTTGCATCGTCGCCGGGCGGCGTCGAACACCCCGCGTGCACGCGCGCCACCGCGGTCACCGTCGGTCGCAGCTGCAACAGCTTCGGCCCCTCTGTTTCTCGCCTTGCCCCGCGCGCTGCAGTCCTCCTCCGCGCTAGGTTGTTAAACAAAAAGTGTAGCCCGTTGTTCCCTCTCCATCTTTCCTTTTTGCGGCTTGGCGAGTTTCGCCGCCGTTGCGTCGCCATCGTCGTCGAAAGACGACCGGATCCGCCGTCGCCGCACTGCGTTCGTCAGCAGACAGCAGCAGCCGCCGACGCTTTCTCAGTTAGGCCCCTACCTTTTTTCCCGCCCGAACCCGCAGCCCCTGCGGCCCCACGTGCCAGCCGCAGTGTGCGTTTTGCAAAGAGCCCCCCTTGCTTTGCCGGTTCCCAACCCGCCGTCCTCGGCTCGCCCACGTGTCGTGTCCGGGCTGGGCGCGCACGCAGGTGGCCCCGTTCCTGCCCGGGCCCATCTGTCGGCGGTTGGGGCTAGCTCAGGTTGAGTCACAAAAGATTCGGTGCTTTTCTGTTTTAATCAAATCTTTTCAAATTCGATTTAAATTCAAATTTAAATTCTGTTTTTAATAACTTTTAATTTATAAATCCAAATAATACAAGTAATATATGTTTTTGAATCAGAAAAATGTGAGGATTTCAAATATGCTATCCAAATTACATTTTGCACATTTAAAATTCCAAGTTGAGTAAAATTACATAAAATGCCCCTTGACTTAATTAATTAATAACTTTTGTTTTATAACTCCGAATTTAACAAATGATATGTCTAAAATGATCAGCTCGACGAGACCTTTCTGTTTATGCTATCCATGACTTAAATTGCAGCATGCATCATATACATATATAGTATACAGCAACTAATATGACAATAAATTGTGGCCAAAACTCAATAAAATGCTTCTTTCCTCTATTCCACACCTCACCCATGCCATGCTACTTTAATGCCATGCAAATTGTGCATCATTCATCATGGCATGATTGCTTGCTTGTCGCATTTTATTCATATGCTTGTGCACTTTATTTATGTTGGCCCTTGTTTGTTTGGTTCTTCTTCGAATAGACACTGAGCAGGGGATATATCAAGAGAACCAGGAGCACTACCCAGATCCTTCTCTCGCTTCAACTGAGTTGCCAGGCAAGCACTACCACATGCTTGCATACATACAGTACCTATTGCCTCTATCTTATTCTTCCATCATTGAGTCGCGATTGCATTAAACTGAATCCCAAGTATTGCATAGCCTTTACTTTTAAACCCCACCAAGCTTGTTCCTCCATCCCATGAGCCAGTACTACAGGAGTTGTTTGAGCCATGCGAGTCGTAGAACAGCATGTGTAGGGTATGTGAGAGTCTGATGGATAACGAGGTACCTAAACAACTTAACCTGAGTAGTAATGGGATAACTAATGAAAGTGGCACCGGTGAGCAATATCTGCTATTTGGTTTTTCCTGCTCACTTGTGTCCCGTAGGACCCCGAGTACTTGATTCCTGTTCCTTGATTATTCGCGCTATCCACATTCGGGAGGCTTATGGGACCCCCCTGAGCCAGAGCTTGATTCCGTCTTATTTCTTGGGGCCACAAACTAGTTTGAGGTTTTGTTACTATCCTGTACTTATGCCATGCTTTACTGCTTTATTAAGATTGTGCGAGGAGCACACTGTACTGTTTAGGTAAGCGGAGTGTTTTCGCGGTATCGACAAGCCCAGTCACACTTTCGGGTTCCCGGTCGTTTACAGCCATTGTCGCAAACCTTGAGTCCGTCTCGGAGTCAGCTAACTTCGTTGCGGGTCTACTCAATGGGGTGGCCCCCTGAAATATTCCTGAATCCTGTGATTGCTTTGTCGTGAAGGCCTCGTTGGGTTTTGATTTGGTTTTTCCGAGGTTGATCGAGTGTGTGTTGCTATTTGTGCACCCCTGCAGGGTAAAACTTTCTGAAAGTCGTGTCCGCGGTTATGGACGACTTGGAGCACAGTTTCTTGATCATAGACAAGCATAACTAAAGTACCGCTTTTAATTTGACTAAGTAACTGACTAGTAAATAGCGCAACACTCATGGAATGGTTAATAAAATTGCCAACGGATGGGGGGTTGTTCGTCCGCTTCCTCTTTGATAAGCGAGGAGGAGGATGGATCTGTGGATATTACTGTTATAACTGTTGTCATTAATTCACGGACATCCGTCTATCTTTGGTTAGGAGGATGGTTAGCGAGTATCTATAGAACTGTTAGGGTTTATCTTTTGCTGCAATTGCGTCACCCCAGGTTGTGTCCCCTTTAGAGGCATAAAGTCTTGCTGAGTACCCCTAGGGTCTCACACGATAAATTATTGGTTCAGATGAACCGGTACACTCGCAAGATGGATACTGGGTGGAGGAGGCTGATGATGTGGGCAACGATCGTTCGGTGTAGAGATTCCGGGAACGGGGATCCGTGAGATCTGTGGGCGGGAAGTGCTTATTTATGGGGCATCTTATGCCGATTTGCTTCTTATCCGTACTCGGATCTTGTTTGCCGCTTCCGCCTGATACTCTGATGTGTGATGTATGAGGAGATATCCTAAACTATTATATCTATCTAGGACATTTGAATCTTGCCGTATGGCGTTGCTATATTTCCTTTCTTTTTAGATGGAATGGCTGATGTACTATTGTATGGTGGCTTGCATACATACTCATTTGTGTATGTAGTTGATCCCTTCGCCTGCCGATTACGCCGCCCGTACTTGTCCCGATGATTGGAAGTGGTTGGGACGGCCGAAAGGTCTACCTGTGAGTGGCATTTGGGCCCCACCGTACTATTTCAACCATTTCCGCTCATCCAGGCTTGTATCTAGGAGCGTAATTCACCGAGGTAGTTACAATTGGTATCAGAGCCATCCCGCCCTTCAGGGTCTCAGCCAAACGGTCGTTGTCCGTCTAGCAAATATTTTTGGTAGTTATGTATGCTAGGGAAAAACAAAACGCGAGAGTAGGACTGCTTCCACTTTTCTTCTTACCCACCCACCCACCCTTTTCTGGTAAGGAAGTGTAACGTTTTCAACCCTCTTCTTAAAAAGTTCAAACTAGGATTCACGTGTTCTGGGTTTCCGTAGTACCATAGGTTGTGTGTGTGTGTGTGTGTAATCCCTTGTCTATCTGTTGCATCCAAGTTGTTATCTAATCATCCTTTGGTTATCAACTGTTGGTACATTCCATACCGACAGGCTTTTGCAAACCGACGCGATCTATCTGATTCGTTGTATACCGCCGCGATCTGTCTTACTCTTTGTTATCCGACGTTATCTTGTTTGGGGTGTTCGTTTCCGTAGTTACTAATCTTTAGGTTCGACGTGAGAAGAAGGGGTTAGGATATGTGTTCCACTTATTCATGTGCGGAGTAATGATTTGAGTGCGGGATGGAGTCGCGACCATACCACTACTCTTATCATTCGCTTTTGTATATTGAATTGGTAGAGTCACTAATCTTGATTCGTTAAGTAGTTTTGCGCATCTATCGGTATTTTAATGCCGAAATTTGTGGAAAAATTTTCTTTGATATATTTGTGTACCACACTCCTTTTCAGTCGTGTGCGATATGCTTAATATCTTCTAGGTGCTTTGAACTTTGTTGATATTTTAATATCATCTTAGTAAATTGTATCCTTTAATCTTGGTTAATCCCATCTTGGTACTATTTTGGATTATTCTTATTCTTCATTATAGTACTGACTTGTGTTTTATATCAATCACAGGATGGCTCCACCACGCCGTTCTGATGAGGACATACCACCTGAACTGGGATCCGCGTTGTCAAACATCGCCAATGCCTTGGCAGCAATGCAGCAGAACCAGCAGCGCTTTGAGGAAAGTGTTCGGAGGAATGAGTTTGCTCCACTACCTCCACCTCCCAAGCGAGGAGACATCAAAAGCTTCCTGAAGTTCAACCCTCGTCAATTTGATGTTTCTGATCGACCACTTGATGCTGATGATTGGGTGCGTGAGATGTCAAGGCTACTCGAGACTGCTGATGTTCCTGAGCAAGAATGGGTAAAGTGTGCTACTCACCTTCTGAAGGGAGATGCAGCTCTCTGGTGGGAGAATTACCTGAAGGCAAACTGCACTGGTTTTCAGCCTACTTGGGAACGGTTCACTGGAGCGTTCAAAGAGCAGTATCTGTCAGAAATTTTCATGGAAAGGATGAAGGAAGCGTTTCTCAACCTCAAGCAGGGAAATGATAATGTCAACACCTACATCAGGAACTTCATGAATCTTTCTCTTTATGGTGGCGATGAGATCTCTGATGACAAGAAGAAACAAAAGAGGTTCCGGCAAGGGCTCAATGCATCGATTAAATATGCAATCACACATGCAAGGCCGGCGTCTTTTCTGGAACTTCAGCATACAGCTCTGCAGGAGGAAGCAAGTAGGCAAGTGTTTGAGGAGTCAAAGAAACACAACCGTGATGCAGCAAGCTCTTCAGCTATGTCAGCTCCTTCTAAGCGTCGTGTCTGGGTTCCTAACACCCCACCGTCGCTCCCGGCTCCACCAATACCTGCAAGCTACGCGGCAAGGCCACCAAACTTCATCACTGCTGCTCCCAGGGGATACAACCACCACTACCCTGGAGCGCCTGGCGGAGTCCCTGGCTACGTTGCTCCACGTCCACCTGGTGCTTGTTACACGTGTGGAGACTCTGGGCATCTAAGCTGGAACTGTCCGTTGAAAAACAAAGCTCTTCCTCCACCCCCTCCAAGATCTGCGGCAAGCTCTCCTATGGTTCGTGCACCACCACCTCGGGCTCTCAACATCAACACCAAGCCCGGGTCTACTGTTGCTCGTGCCAACTGTGTCAACGCCGCTCAAGCTGAGCATGCACCTGGAGTTGTGATGGGTATGCTTCCCGTTAACTCAGTCCCTGCATGAGTTTTGTTTGATTCTGGTGCATCACATTCTTTTGTTTCTATCAAGTTTGCAAGTGAGAATGGGTTAGCGTCGGATCCTCTTCTTAAGCGGTTAATGGTTCTTTCTCCTGGAGCAACAATGGCAGCTTCAAAAATCAGCCATGGCAATCAAATTGAGATTGGTGGCTCTTCGTTCTCGGCTTCCTTAATTGTTCTGGGCAATTCTGACATTGATGTCATCTTGGGCATGGATTGGTTGACAGCAAATGCAGCTGTGATTGATTGTGCTGAACGCTCGGTTTCTCTGAAGATTCCTGAAGGCCATATAATCTATTCTCCAAGTCTGACTCCTGCTATCCAGCTTTTCTCTTTGGCGGCTCTGAATGATGATGCTATGGAAGCTATTCAGAGTGTTCCGGTGGTCTATGAGTTCCCAGATGTCTTTCCTGAAGAGTTGCCGGGTATGCCTCCGGATCGTGAGGTTGAGTTTGTAATTGAGCTTGAACCTGGAACGGCTCCTATCTCCAAGCGGCCTTATAAAATGGGTCCTGCTGAGTTGGCTGAACTCAAACGTCAGCTTGATGAACAAGAGAAGTTGGGTTTCATTCAACACAGTACTTCTTCTTGGGGTAGCCCAACAATCTTTGTGAAGAAGCGTGACAGGACTGATAGACTTTGTGTTGACTATCGGGCTCTCAATGCTAAAACCATCAAGAACAAATATCCCCTTCCGCAGATTAATGATCTCTTCGATCAGCTAGCTGGAGCTGTGGTGTTCTCTAAGCTTGACTTGAGAAGTGGTTATCACCAAATCAAGATTCGCAAGGAAGATGTGCCTAAAACAGCTTTCACCACCCGCTATGGCTTGTATGAGTACACGGTCATGTCTTTCGGCCTCACCAACGCACCTGCTACCTTCTCAAGGCTTATGAACTCGGTTTTCATGGAGTACCTTGATAAGTTCGTTGTGGTCTATCTGGATGACATCCTAGTCTATTCTAAGTCAAAGGAAGAACATGAAGAACACCTTCGGTGTGTCCTAAACAAGCTTCGTGAGAACCTCTTGTATGCAAAGTTCTCAAAGTGTGAGTTTTGGCTGCCTCAAGTAACCTATCTTGGTCATGTCATCTCTGCCAAGGGCATTGCAGTCAACCCGGAAACTGTGAAGACAATTGTTGAATGGCTTCCTCCGGTTAATGTCAAAGAAGTGCGGAGTTTCCTTGGTTTGGCTAGTTATTGCCGTCGCTTGTTTCAGAACTTTTCGAAGATAGCGAAGCCTCTTACCGATCTCCTCAAGAAAGGCAAGAGATACCTTTGGTCTCCTGCATGTCAAGCAAGCTTTGAGACACTCAAAGAGAAGCTCACTTCCACACCAGTCTTGGTTCCTCCGGATACATCTAAGCCTTTCCAGATATTCTGTGACGCCTCTTTGCAAGGATTGGGTGCGGTCCTTATGCAAGAAAAACAAGTGGTTGCTTATGCCTCTCGACAGTTGAAGACGCATGAGATCAACTATCCCACACATGACCTCGAGCTCGCAGCAGTTGTCTTTGCTTTGAAGCTATGGAGGCACTACTTGCTTGGCAACCGTTGTGAGATCTTTTCTGATCACAAGAGTTTGAAGTATATCTTCACTCAGCCTGACCTCAACCTCCGGCAGAGGAGATGGATTGAAGCAATCAATGATTTTGATTTAACCATCAACTACACTCCGGGCAAAGCTAATGTCATGGCCGATGCTCTCAGCCGCAAAGCTTGTGTCAACAACCTCATGATGGAAGAACAGCAGCCCCTCTTGTGCGAGGAATTCCGTCAGCTCAACCTGGAAATTGTGGAACAAGGGCATCTCCTGAACCTTCAGGCTACTCCTCTCTTGGAAGAAAAGATTCGCTCTCGTCAGCTTGGTGATCCGCACACTAGAAAGATCATCTCCAAACTTCAGCTTCCGAAGTATGAGTCCTTCCACGTCGATAATCAAGGCATGCTTTTCTTTGAACACCGGATGTTTGTTCCAAACTACCCGGGTTTGAGAGAGCAAGTTCTCAAGGAGGCGCACGATTCTGTTCTATCTATCCACCCTGGCAGCACAAAGATGTACATGGACTTGAAAACACAATATTGGTGGCCGGGTTTGAAACGATATTGTGCCAAGTATGTCTCGGAGTGTGATGTCTGCCGCAGAGTGAAAGCTGTCCATCAGAAACCTTTCGGTCTTCTACAGCCATTGAAACCCCCGGAATGGAAATGGGAGAAAGTAGAGATGGACTTCATCACTGGTTTTCCAAGGTCGCAGAAGGGCAACAATGCAATCTTTGTTGTCATTGACAGGCTCTCTAAAGTGGCTCACTTCTTCCCCGTCAAGGAAACAATTTCTGGAATTCAGTTGGCTGAGCTCTATATCAACAGAATTGTCTCTCTGTATGGGGTTCCGCTTGAGATCAGTTCAGACCGTGGAAGCATCTTCACTTCCAAGTTCTGGGAAAGTTTCCAAAATGCTTTCGGAACAAAGTTGAACTTCAGCACAGCTTACCACCCTCAGTCGCAAGGACAAGTTGAAAGGATCAATCAGATTCTGGAGGATATGCTTCGTGCTTGCGTCATCTCTTTTGGCATGAAGTGGGAGGAATGTCTTCCTTACGCTGAATTCTCTTACAACAACAGCTTCCAGAAAAGTCTGAAGATGGCACCATTTGAGGCTCTCTATGGCCGCAAGTGCAGAACTCCGATTGGTTGGTCGGGTGCAGGAGAAAGAATTTGGTTTGGCCCTGACATTGTAACTCAAGCGGAGGAGAAGGTGCATATCATCCTTGAGAATCTGAAGATTGCTCAAAGTCGCCAGAAGAGCAATTATGACAGGAAGCACACGGACATGGTGTATGCCCCTGGTGATCTCGTTTACCTTCGTGTCACTCCCATGAGAGGCACACACCGCTTTGGTATCAAAGGAAAGCTGGCTCCTAGATACATCGGTCCTTTCAAAATTCGTGGAAGAAGAGGAGAAGTTGCTTATGCTCTTGAGCTCCCGGAAAAACTCAAAGTCCATGATGTTTTCCACATCTCTCAACTCAAGAAGTGCTTCAAAGATCCCGGCAGGACCGTGGATCATGAGCTAATCGATCTCCAAGAAGACCTGTCTTATCAAGAACACCCCACAAAAATCCTTGAGACCGCAGAAAGAAGGACTCGCAACAAGTCCATCAAGTTCTGCAAGGTGCAGTGGTCGCACCATTCCATTGATGAAGCCACTTGGGAGCGTGAAGATGAACTCCGTGCCAACTATCCTACCCTCTTTGTGTCTTCTTCTTCTTCCTAGAATCTCGGGGCGAGATTCCTGTTTAGTGGGAGAGAGTTGTAGCATCCCATTTGTCTAACAACTGTAATGCTATTTGGTCTAGTAATATAATGGCTACTTCCTACATATAATTGTTGCATCAGCATGTTATCATGCTCATGTCATCATGCCACCTTGCATTTGGGCATCATACAAAAACCCTTTTTGTTTTGGTTCTTATCTCATATGCATTATTATTTGTATTTGCCTCTTGATATTGTATTTGGTTCTTGATATATTGTTAAATGCCCAAGTTGAGTTGGGGGCATATCTTTTATTGACTCCACCACCCTTTCTTTCACCACTTTACAATTCCACCATCCCATTATCCATGAGCTTGCAATTATTTTTATTTTGGGGTTTAATCAAGCTCATGAGAGATAGGGTGGGTCCAATCCTGCAAGTTCTTTTGCTTGACCCTTACTCCAACTTTGGAGGATGCAAATAAATATATGCCATGAGATATTATTTTGTTTTCACAAGATAAAACCTAGCATTTAATGCATTTGCATGGGCCATGCAACCATCACCAACTTTGGTCATCTTTTGGTTCTTTTTGAATCTTGGAGGGGATCATCTCCCATCTAGCTCTCTACCTCTTTTCCATGCTTGATCTTGTGTTGGGTCATGTTACCACCCCACCCTCTCTCTTCTTGTCTAGTTCTTGCTTGAGCTTGTTTTGTTGCTCTTGCTTGAGCTTGCCAAGGGAACCTATCATCCCATCCTCTACACCACATCTCCCTCTCTACCCCATCACCACTTTTTATTCTTTTCTCTTTTGGCCATCTTGTTTGAGCTTGGGTTGATCATGCTTGATCTAATCAAGGCACCAATTCATCTCTCTCTCTCTCTCTCTTACCCTCTAGCTAAGATCCTACCCTATCACCACACCCCCCATCTAACCTAGTTACACCCATCTCCTTCTCACCTCACCTCTCTTCTTCCCCAACCCTAACTCGAACCCTACCCGAGGCCATCCTACCCTAAAACCCCTACCCCTTCTCTCCCTCTCTCCTCTCTCTACCATGCATGACCACCTAGCTACCCTCCCCGACCCTAGCTACCATCCACCCCATCCC
This sequence comes from Avena sativa, assembly GCA_916181665.1. Classification (NCBI taxonomy): domain Eukaryota; kingdom Viridiplantae; phylum Streptophyta; class Magnoliopsida; order Poales; family Poaceae; genus Avena; species Avena sativa. The sequence goes on from OV702284.1 coordinate 34,267,199, forward strand.
TCCTAACCTAGAGCTCCAACCCTAGCCTCCTCTCTTCTCTCCTCCCTCTCCCTGCTAGCAGGCCCCACCAGCCCGAGCCTGCCTCCAACCCATGAGCTTCCCTCCCCCGGGTCCCATCTCTTCCCTCTCTAAGCTACAAGACAAAAGAAGGAGGCAAGAGAGAAGCCCTAACCCGAGCCCCCCTCCTCCTCTCTTTGGCATAAAGGTGGCCACCACCCATGTGCCTCTCCCCTCCCTCCATCACCTAACCCAGACTCCAGCTCGAGATCTGAGACCCAGGAACCCCTCCCCCTCCTTCCTCCTTCCCCAAGCAGGGCCATGGCCACCCCATGTCCCTCTAAGCCCTAGATCGACCAGGCCAGAAGGAGGGCGGGTGGAGCCATGCTAGAGGGTGTCCAAGGCGTCCAGTAGGTCCCTCTCGATCCCCTGCATCGCGCTGTACCGGAGATCGCCCCCGAAGTTCACCGGAGAAGCCCCGCCCGCCGCCGTGTCCATGACCGCCAGGACGCCTCCGGCCTGCTGCCTCCTCGCCGATCCACGCCACCCCTGCTGCCACGGCTTCACGGGCGCACTCACGTGAGCATCTCCTCCCTCCTGGACATCATCTCCCTTCCCCTCGCTTCTTGCATCGTCGCCGGGCGGCGTCGAACACCCCGCGTGCACGCGCGCCGCCGCGGTCACCGTCGGTCGCAGCTGCAGCAGCTTCGGCCCCTGTGTTTCTCGCCTTGCCCCGCGCGCTGCAGTCCTCCTCCGCGCTAGGTTGTTAAACAAAAAGTGTAGCCCGTTGTTCCCTCTCCATCTTTCCTTTTTGCGGCTTGGCGAGTTTCGCCGCCGTTGCGTCGCCATCGTCGTCGAAAGACGACCGGATCCGCCGCCGCCGCACTGCGTTCGTCAGCAGACAGCAGCAGCCGCCGACGCTTTCTTAGTTAGGCCCCTGCCTTTTTTCCCGCCCGAACCCGCAGCCCCTACGGCCCCACGTGCCAGCCGCAGTGTGCGTTTTGCAAAGAGCCCCCCTTGCTTTGCCGGTTCCCAACCCGCCGTCCTCGGCTCGCCCACGTGTCGCGTCCGGGCTGGGCGCGCATGCAGGTGGCCCCGTTCCTGCCCGGGCCCATCTGTCGGCGGTTGGGGCTAGCTCAGGCTGAGTCACAAAAGATTCGGTGCTTTTCTGTTTTAATCAAATCTTTTCAAATTCGATTTAAATTCAAATTTAAATTCTGTTTTTAATAACTTTTAATTTATAAATCCAAATAATACAAGTAATATATGTTTTTGAATCAGAAAAATTTGAGGATTTCAAATATGCTATCCAAATTACATTTTGCACATTTAAAATTCCAAGTTGAGTAAAATTACATAAAATGCCCCTTGACTTAATTAATTAATAACTTTTGTTTTATAACTCCGAATTTAACAAATGATATGTCTAAATGATCAGCTCGACGAGACCTTTCTGTTTATGCTATCCATGACTTAAATTGCAGCATGCATCATATAAATATATAGTATACAGCAACTAATATGACAATAAATTGTGGCCAAAACTCAATAAAATGCTTCTTTCCTGTATTCCACACCTCACCCATGCCATGCTACTTTAATGCCATGCAAATTGTGCATCATTCATCATGGCATGATTGCTTGCTTGTCGCATTTTATTCATATGCTTGTGCACTTTATTTATGTTGGCCCTTGTTTGTTTGGTTCTTCTTCGAATAGACACTGAGCAGGGGATATATCAAGAGAACCAGGAGCACTACCCAGATCCTTCTCTCGCTTCAACTGAGTTGCCAGGAAAGCACTACCACATGCTTGCATACATACAGTACCTATTGCCTCTATCTTATTCTTGCATCATTGAGTCGCGATTGCATTAAACTGAATCCCAAGTATTGCATAGCCTTTACTTTTAAACCCCACCAAGCTTGTTCCTCCATCGCATGAGCCAGTACTACAAGAGTTGTTTGAGCCATGCGAGTCGTAGAACAGCATGTGTAGGGTATGTGAGAGTCTGATGGATAACGAGGTACCTAAACAACTTAACCTGAGTAGTAATGGGATAACTAATGAAAGTGGCACCGGTGAGCAATATCTGCTATTTGGTTTTTCCTGCTCACTTGTGTCCCGTAGGACCCCGAGTACTTGATTCCTGTTCCTTGATTATTCGCTATCCACATTCGGGAGGCTTATGGGATCCCCCTGAGCCAGAGCTTGATTCCGTCTTATTTCTTGGGGCCACAAACTAGTTTGAGGTTTTGTTACTATCCTGTACTTATGCCATGCTTTACTGCTTTATTAAGATTGTGCGAGGAGCACACTGTACTGTTTAGGTAAGCGGAGTGTTTTCGCGGTATCGACAAGCCCAGTCACACTTTCGGGTTCCCGGTCGTTTACAGCCATTGTCGCAAACCTTGAGTCCGTCTCGGAGTCAGCTAACTTCGTTGCGGGTCTACTCAATGGGGTGGCCCCCTGAAATATTCCTGAATCCTGTGATTGCTTTGTCGTGAAGGCCTCGTTGGGTTTTGATTTGGTTTTTCCGAGGTTGATCGAGTGTGTGTTGCTATTTGTGCACCCCTGCAGGGTAAAACTTTCTGAAAGCCGTGTCCGCGGTTATGGACGACTTGGAGCACAGTTTCTTGATCATAGACAAGCATAACTAAAGTACCGCTTTTAATTTGACTAAGTAACTGACTAGTAAATAGCGCAACACTCATGGAATGGTTAATAAAATTGCCAACGGATGGGGGGTTGTTCGTCCGCTTCCTCGTTGGTAAGCGAGGAGGAGGATGGATGTGTGGATATTTCTGTTATAACTATTGTCATTAATTCACGGACATCCGTCTATCTTTGGTTAGGCGGATGGTTAGCGAGTATCTATAGAACTGTTAGGGTTTATCTTTTGCTGCAATTGCGTCACCCCAGGTTGTGTCCCCTTTAGAGGCATAAAGTCTTGCTGAGTACCCCTAGGGTCTCACACGATAAATTATTGGTTCAGATGAACAGGTACACTCGCAAGATGGATACTGGGTGGAGGAGGCTGATGATGTGGGCAACGATCGTTCGGTGTAGAGATTCCGGGAACGGGGATCCGTGAGATCTGTGGGCGGGAAGTTCTTATTTATGGGGCATCTTATGCCGATTTGCTTCTTATCCGTACTCGGATCTTGTTTGCCGCTTCCGCCTGATACTCTGATGTGTGATGTATGAGGAGATATCCTAAACTATTATATCTATCTAGGACATTTGAATCTTGCCGTATGGCGTTGCTATATTTCCTTTCTTTTTAGATGGAATGGCTCTGATGTACTATTGTATGGTGGCTTGCATACATACTCATTTGTGTATGTAGTTGATCCCTTCGCCTGCCGATTACGCCGCCCGTACTTGTCCCGATGATTGGAAATGGTTGGGACGGCCGAAAGGTCTACCTGTGAGTGGCATTTGGGCCCCACCGTACTATTTCAACCATTACCGCTCATCCAGGCTTGTATCTAGGAGCGTAATTCACCGAGGTAGTTACAGTTGTGTTCGTGGTTCTTAAGTTGTCGAGAGGCATAGGACACCACCTTCCCATCTTGCATCAATACACTTCCAAGTCCTTGTCGAGAAGCGTCACAATAGACTTGAAAATCCTTTTGGATATCAGGAAGACACAGAACTGGTGCTGTTACGAGGTGTTTCTTCAACTCTTAAAAGCTTGCTTCACATGCCTCGGTCCATAGGAACTTCCTTTCCTTCTTCAACAGTTCTGTCATGGGTTTTGCTATTTTGGAAAAGTTTTCAATGAACCTCCGGTAATATCCTGCGAGGCCCAAGAAACTCCTAATATCCCCCACATTCTTGGGTGACTCCCATTCAGTTAAGAACGCTACCTTACTAGGGTCTACGGCAACTCCTCTTGCTGACACAACATGACCAAGGAAACCCACTTTCTTTAACCAGAATTCACATTTGCTGAATTTGGCATACAACTTATGTTCTCTTAGTTTCTCCATAATTAGGCGCAGATGTTTCTCATGTTCCTTTTTATCCTTGGAGTATATGAGTATATCATCTATGAATACCACGATAAACGTGTCCAAATATTCCATGAACACCTTGTTCATCATGGTCATGAAGTATGCCGGGGCATTGGTTAGACCAAACGACATCACGGTGTACTCATAAGATCCGTATCTTGTGGTGAAGGCTGTTTTGGGCACATCCCGTTCTCGAATCTTTAGCTGAAAGTAGCCTGATCACAGATCGATCTTTGAGAACACACTGGCTCCCTTTAACTGATCAAACGGGTCATTGATGTTAGGCAGAGGGTACTTGTTCTTGATCGTTACTTCATTCAACGAGTGGTAGTCCACAACCAGCCTCTTGGTTTTATCCTTCTTTTCCACGAATAGGACAGGTTCTCCCCAAGATGATGCGCTGGGTTGGATGAATCCCTTGTCCAATTGTTCCCTAAGTTGTTTCTTGAGTTCCTTCAACTCGTCTACATCCATCTTGTATGGTCACTTGGCTATCGGTCCTGTGCCCGGCAGCAAGTCAATGAGAAACTCTATATCACGGTCGGGAGGCATCCTGGGTAACTCTTCCAGAAAGACATCCGGGTATTCGTTCACGATGGGTACATCCTCCAAGCTAACCCCCTTAAGAGAGTTCACCATAACTTCCTTAAGTGCAAATTTTGACTTGATACGGATTCTCTTTCCTTCCAGTGTTGTTAGCATGACAGTCCTTTTGGCACAATCTATGACTCCTTCATATTCGGTCATCCAATTCATGCCCAAGATTATGTCTAATCCTTGTGACTCCAGAACAACTAGACTCGTAGGGAAGATGTGTGTCCCAATCCTTAGTTCTAATCCCCGGCAACCGGAGTTTGCCACTATTTCTCCTCCAGGAGAACTTACCCTTAGAGGAGAATTTATAGTCTTCATGGGTATCTTGCCTCTATCCACAAATACCCTTGATATGAATGAATGCGATGCACCGGTATCAAAAAGAACAACTGCGGGAATGGAATTGAGTTTGAACTTACTAATCACGGAGTCCGGTGCGTCACAAGCATCCTCCATAGAGACATGATTTACCCTGGCTTTGACAAACGGATTTGGCTTCTTCTCGTTTCCATTGCCATGGTTGTGTCCATTGCCATTCCCATTTCCATTACCATTGCCATTCTTATTATCGGGGCAAGTGGTTGCATAGTGCCCTGTCTTGTTGCACTTAAAGCATGTTACCTCACTGAGATCCTTTCCGTTGCTGCTATTCCCATTGCGGTGCTTATGCCCATTGTGTTTGTGACCACCATGGTGATCACCATTATGGTTGTGGCCATTACCGTTATACGGTGGTGGTTAGGAAGTGCGCTACTTCTGGTACGAGACATAGTGCTTGTGAGGGTTAGACGTCCTTTTGTGGTTCTCTATGCTCTTCCTCTTGGATTCAACCACAACATCTCTGTCCAAGAGCTCCCGAAAGTTGTCAAACTTCTGAGCCACAAGCTGAATAGATGTCTCATCATTGAGTCCTCTTAAGAATTGCTACTGCCTCTTGGCATTAGTGGAAACATCATCGGGTGCATAACGGGCTAGCTTGTTGAAAAGCTCACCATACTCGGTGACAGAACGGTGCAGCTGGTGTAAGTCGCGAAACTCGCGCCTTTTCAGAGTCATGACACCAACAACCACGTGATGAGTGCGGAAAGCTAACTCGAACTGATTCCAAGTGATAGCATCAATATCCGGGTGGGTGACTTGGTAGTTATCCCACCATTCTGCTGCAGGTCCTTCAAGCTGGTGCGCGGCATAACGCACCCTGTCGGCTCCGACAGCTTGCACAGTATCTAACTTCTTGTTAATTGTGCGGAGCTAGTCATCTGCAATGATTGGTTCAGCGGTGCAAGTGAAGGTAGGTGGGTTCAACCTCAAAAACTGAGTCAAGCGATCCTGTTGAGGTGGTGCTGGATGTGGGGTGGCGGAGGTGGTGCGTTGTTGTTGTTTTGCATGTTCTGAGTGAGCAGTTGGATCAGCTGGTTCTGAGTGGCCAAAAGTTGTGCAATCTCTAGGGGAATTTTGGTGTTCGCGCGTCTTGGCGGCATCTGCGGGGTTTGAGAAACAAGTTAAGAAATAGACAGAAAGACTAAGTAGTAAACTCCTACCCTTATGAAAACACACAAGACACAAACAGCACAAGTTTGACGCGGAATTCATCCAAGTTTAACTAAACCAAACATGTCTTGGCATTTATTACAATCACGAATAACGTTCTAGAATTTAAAGGTGGTCCAACTACGACACATCCTCCACGCCATCCTCTTCCTCGTCCTCGAACGAGTAGCCCTCCTACTCTAGGGTTGTCTTGCATAGCTCCATCTCCTTTGTGGTGGCTTCAAGCTTCTCTTGGAGGTCCTTTATCTCATCATGCAGCTTCTTGGTAGTGGCTTCTAGCTGCTCCTGAAGTCCGTCCTTCTCACCTTGCAGTTTCTCCACTAGGCTTGACTTCTTCGCGGCTTCAAGTTGCTTTGCCAAGTCTCTCTTGGAAGCATGCACATCATTGATTATCTTGCAAAGTCCCTTGGTCTGTACTTCAGTTCCCTCGACTTCCTGTTTGAGTTCCCTAATACTCTTGTTTTTATTTATCACCCTCTTCTCTTGGTAAGCGAAATTCTTCTCTTGGACCTGGAACTTCATATCTTGGAGCTTCATTGCCTCCTCCAGCTGCTTAATTATTTCCTCCTTCTCCTTGATGAGAGCGCATAGCTCATCGTTCCTTAGCATCTCGAGGAAGCTGCCTTTTTCAAGGTCATGAATGTGGCACTCCAAGTCTTGATATTGGGTCCTTCGGCGCTTGGTAGAAGTCCTTTCCTCAAAGGTTAACTCCATGGGAATTCCTTCCTCATCTCGCCTTCCGAAAAGGCCACCGCAGTGTCCTTGGTGAACCTCGTGATGGCGTCCACATAGGCGACCAATGAGCTGCTGCAAGCTGATGCTAAGGGCATTCTCCTTGGAATAGCTAACGATGTGGATTGCTATGTCTTCCTCCGGGTTCTTGCCTCGCTCTTGTCCTGGCTGGATGACTTTGACTCCCCAGCAGCCGTCCTTGTGGAGTTTCTTCATTGTGCTTCCCTGGATTGTTGGCAGGGGAAGGTCCAAATGCGTGAGGAGATCCATGAGGCATCCACCAAAGCGAAAGGGGCTCGATGTCCGCGACGGTGTCGTAGAGGAAGCTTGTCATCTTTAAGTTAGAAGAATGAAGATTTGATACTTAATCAAGTAGAGGAAGGCAGGTACTAGAAGTGCGAAAAATAACTTAGAAGAAAAGGCAAGTAAGGCACATAAGTTAAAGGTGGTTCCAATCCTAGGGTCACGTCCTACAGGCAACGATGTGCTCTGATACCATCTGTTGTGACCTTGGATATATAAAGATCCTAAGTCCTTGTGATTTACATGCTAGTCCCTGGATCAATAGTTAGCACTCACAGCCGATGAATATCATGTAAAACACAAAGTCATTATTACACGGAGAATCCAGAGTATGAATCTATTACAAATTTTCTTAGCATTAAACTAGCTCAAATAACAGCGAAAAAATAAAGCAGCTTGAGTCCATCAACGCCCAGGCTTGTCGAGTGTAGACTCGTGATCCCTACGCACCTTTCAATCTTCGGATTCTGCACATAAGACGTGCATCCAACAAGTTGGGTCAATACTTTGAATCTATTGGAAAAATTACACCAAGGAAAGAAAAAGACTAACTCTACATGCAAGGCTAGTTTATGTTGTGGAGTTCATTTGCTCAAAGCTAATTTTCTTAAGTATGGAAAAGAAGAGAACATTTCCCTACTTTGTAAACGATTGTTTAAGTAATATATGGTCGAATGGCACACGAGGATATTACTCAGCAAGTATCCAAACAACCTAACACTTTGATATTACTCACCAAGTTCCCAAAACCCTCCCAATAGCGATATGACTCACGCCTTGGGTTTTAGAAAACGTTAGGTTTTGAAAGAGAGAGAGGAAGATCCTTCAGAGGCTCCATCCTTCAGATGCTCAAGTGTTCTTTTCCGTGAACTCGGCTGATCTATCATATTGCAATACTCTCGAGAGTTTGTGCACTTCACCCACAATCCATAATCAAGTCCTTTTATAGGCAAGATCATGGTGAGGCTTTCCCTTAGTATCCCCTCTACCTTCTAGATCCAACTGTGCCAAGAACCTCCAAATGTTGGTACCCAGGTGAGGTTTCCCCCTAAGTACTAGGCCAAGACAGAGCCCATATGTATTGTGGTTGCACAAGAAGCTTCTGAATTTATAAACATGGCGGACTTCTTTGATTCCTGGGCGGCCGTCCTCCACCAAAATCTCACTCGTTATCCCAGCAACCATTCCACCCAGAAGAAAACTTATTTTTATTTTGAAGTGGATTTGAGAGGAAAAGTTTGCTCAAGAGAGCCTTTATACTTAGAAAAAATTCATTGTCTTCCAAACCCCCCCCAATGGTACTTTACATATATAGCATAGCAAGCAATACTTAGGAAAACAGGGGTAACCTATTAAGCGGGGAAAAATCCTAAGTATAGAGATACTTATGGCATACTACAAAATCATCGCACTTGCAAAGTAATATTAAGGAAAAATTCTACTAGACCATCCTACACATGCACTCTACATAATTTATAGATCAAAACATGCATAGACAAAACTGGGACAATAATATGAACAAGTGGTGTAACTTGCCTTGATCCAAGCAGCACTCTACACAATAGCACTCCTCAGCGCACTCCGAACAATCTAACAAAACACCAACATAGATCTAATCACAACTTGCACAAAATAATGCCACAGAGATAATATGCATGCATGCAACATGGTAATTATGCAAGATTGTATCTAATTTGACCAAGGTATCCTTTTGGGGTTTCTAATGTGTTGTGGATGTGGTTAGTATTAGTTTCCCATAGATTTTAATTAATTTGGATCATTACTTTAATTTATAGGCTGATAAGGAGATCCAACCATCTAATTATCCCCGAATCAGATCTAAGGATCTTAAGCAAGGTTATATAACTTTAGTCAGTAGGCATTGTAAGGACAAAGCCAACGCAATAAGAATCAACTAAAACGGAGTTCCAATTATTTTTCTATGAATTAAATACTCCAATCTAGAGATTAAATCCTACACATAAAATACTATTGCAAACTTGCAAAATTATTACATATCTATGATCTACACAATTTTGTGAATCCAACGGTATATCATACGCAATTTTTGTCCAAACGGTTGATTTACTATGAATTTCACAAAATTTTAATCAATTCTGCCTATTTAAACTAATCCTAATATATCTGTGACAGGTGGTAGCCCCGGATTGGCCCAGCTAAGCGACGCGCGCTGACGTGGCGTGCTGGCGTGGACATGCCACGCTGCGTAATGCTACTTGCCGATTGTTGGGAATATGCCCTAGAGGCAATCATGTATGATGATATTTCCCATTGTATTGATAAAGTTATTAAGTAGTCCTTGTATAAACATCTGATGTGTATCATTGAATATGTGATTCGGTTGTGGAACTATGCATTCATGTTGTTTGTACTAAATATCCTTGGTCATTGAGATTGTGCTGGACACACAACTTAGACCAATGTGAAAGTTGGCTTGATGACTCGGTTCCACTTGTCATGGGCATGGAGATGCTATTCCAACTTACACAGATTCGGCTAAAGAGTTTAGCGAGTCGGATTGACCCATATTGAGGTACAACGAACTAGTTGTCATTTGTATATCTCAATCAATGTAATCCTTAGACCTGAGGTTGTTGCATAGTCCGAGTTGAGGATCACCGACTTAGGTTCTATCAAACGCTGATCCGTGACTGGGCAGTTATAAAGGCAGGGTTCGGGTCGACTGAGAATCAAGCTGCGTGATGTGAATAACCAAGATGGGATTTTGCCCCTCCACTCGGAGAGATATTCTCTGGGCCCTCTCGTGAGATATGATTCGGAAAGCATGGCCATGCACGACTCGGTTAAGTGTTAACCGAGGCGATCGACTAAGAGTTAGTCGGGTGAATCACTTATCTCGGATCGAGAAGAGAGTCGGACTATTTAAGGGATGACATATATTCGCCTATAGTCTGACAAGGTATATCGTGAGGCAAAAGGGACTCGGACGTAAGTCGCATTGGAAAGGCAAGTCGTCATGACTCTTTGGTACTTGGGAGTCGGCACGTTCTGCTAGGAGCCGCTACCGACTGATCGATTGAGAGTCGGACTCCAATCGTGTCCAAGTAGCCATGAGCCTGCGGGGTCACACACTTAAGAGCGGGAGCAAGTTCGGATTGGATCCGAATCTGTAATCTGGTTGGGTTGGACCTAAACCAGATTAGGACTGAGTTAGTGAGTTGGACTCACGGTGACTAGTGTTATATGGGCTTTAGTGAATGGGTCGTGTGAGCAGAGCCAACGTTCACTCCCTATATATAGTGGAGCATCGTAACCCAGAAAGGTTAATCGTTCTCCGGTTAGGTCATTCCATGTGTTGGAAACCCTAGCTCCACAGCAGTCCAGCCGCCGTAACGAACCTAGCAGTTCGCCGCCGGCGCTCCTCCTTGTACGTGTGGATACCAGCAGAGGTGCTGTGCGATCAGCACCAGGACGATCAGATCGTGAGGACTGCACTGCATCAACTGACGCGCTTCATCAGTAATCCGCAACTGCGCGTCTAGTGGTAAACCTCGTGGCCTTCTACCTCAGCTAGATCTTGGGATCACCACGTTAGAGGAAAAAGTTTTGTTTTATCTCTGCGTGGCCCAACAGTGGTATCAGAGCGATAGCTTCTGGTTTTAGGCTCGAGATCACGCATATGTGATATGCGGTAGGATGTAGATGAGATCTATGTGCTGTTTGGTGGTCGATCTATGAGATAGATCGGTTTTGTATGAGGTTGATTGGATCAACTGTACTCGGGGAATGGTAGATCTGATTTCCGTGATCATACTGCTGAGGTCGTGGAACGACATACCCCTACCGGTCGGCTTCCGCCATCGGGGTAGACTGTGACACGTAAATCCAGAAGCGGTGATCGAAGATCAAAGAGTTTGATTGAATCGGAACGATGGTCGGAATCCATGTTCGGATCGTAGATGAGATCTACGTTTTTGGAATCCATGTCCACGAGGGGCGCTGCCCCTTCGATCCCCGCCCGCTATCCGGCTAGCGGGACCGCCGGCTTCGCCCTGTCGTAGCGCCTTAGATGTCGTTGCGAGTTTCACAACGCCGGTAGATATTGTATCTATGCATAACTTGTTTTTGCAGGAAGTTGTGAATGGTATGGTTCATGTGCATGTGATGTATGTGTGTAATCCATACGTGATCTGCGAATCACGGTTTATGTCAGCCGGCTGGAGCCTAGGTGCTGTCATTTTATTGTATAACGACCTGCGTGTCGGATTCTCTATGTAATTTACTTTACTAAGCTAGTGTAGCTGTTTGGAGAACCCGGAAGGCTTGCAAGGCGTTGTACATGTCGGCGACATGGAGTAAGACGACAACTGACAAGAGTTGGCACGGGTCGGATTACAGGCTTTGTGGAGATGGAGATCGCCATGAAGAGAGCCATACCATTTCACATTATAATTGCTTTATTTTGTGTTATTGTTATGTCTCTGTTTTACCTCTATTAGATAGTCGGTAAAATTTAATCCCTCAAAGAAGGTCTAGTCGGTTTCCCGCCAGTGTTTGCACCATCACAAGTCGGACATTTTTGGTAGTGGGCTCATAAAATTGAGGTGCTGCCAATTCTTTCCGACTAGGTGTGTTCGAGTCGGACTCTTACTGCAGAAACACTCGGTAAGCTAGACGGGTCTATCACAACGGTTGTGGGACTCGGGGAAAGGTCGGATGGGAGCCGGGGCATGTGATGCCACCCGTCCAACAGGAGTCGCATAAGATGCGATTGACAAGGAGTTGTCTACCTAGATCACTTGGCGGCTAGCGGTGATGCTAAAGCTCACTAGCCGACTTGCTTATTTAGGATCCTGAATCACTAAGTAACCATCGGAGGGGTGTTGGTTCTAGTGGGAGCATAAAATATTAAAATGTTTAATATGCTTGCTCTTTTATGAATACATGTCTTAAGTGTTTTGCATATTTTCTGTTGTAGATCATGGCACCAAGTAGCAGTCACTCTCAGATATCCGGTTTTGCGTTGAGAACCATTCTTGAGAAAGATAAACTGAACGACACTAATTTTACCAACTGGTATCGAAATCTGAGAATTGTTCTCAAACAAGAAAAGAAGGACCATGTCCTAGACAACCCACTTCCAGATGAGCCGAATGAGAATGCGACTGTCGTAACCACCAATGCCTACCGTCGGGCTAAGGATGAGTCCACGGATATTAGCTGTCTTATGCTTGCTCACATGGAACCGGACTTGCAAAAGCAGTTCGAGCATGTTGAGGCCTACGATATGATCGAAAGCCTCAAAAGTATGTTCCAGGCTCAGGCGAAGACTGAGAGGTATCAAGTCTCTCAGGCTTTGCTGAGTTGCAAGCTTAAGGATGGTGATCCACTGAGTCCGCATGTGATCAAAATGGTTGGTTACGTGCAGTCTCCGGAGAGGCTTGGCTACCCCATTAGCGAAGAGTTCGCTACGGATATAATTCTGAACTCTCTTCCTAGTGCATATGGGCAGTTCATTTCGAACTACCACATGCATGGTATGGATAAGAAGCTCACTGAATTGCATGGGATGCTCAAGCAGGCAGAGGCGGATCTCAAGAAGGGCACCAGTCAAGTGTTGATGGTGCAGAATAAGGCTAAGTTCAAGAAGAGTTCTTGGACTAAGAAGAAGGCTAAGTCAGGAGGAAAGCAGGCTCAGGACCCGGCCCCAAGCGCTTCCTCAGGGACTAAACCATATCCTTCAGCCGGATCCACTTGCTTCTACTGCAAGGCGGATGGTCACTGGAAGAGGAACTGCAGCAAGTACTTGGCTGACAAAGCCAAGAGTGGAGGTATGACTTCCGACTCAGGTACACTTGTATGCAATGTTATAGACATATATCTTGCTGATGCACCTAATAGTTCTTGGGTATATGATACCGGATCAGTTATTCACATCTGCAACTCGTTGCAAGGACTGGTAAGAACTAGGAGCGTAGCAAGAGGAGAGGTTGATATTCGAGTCGGCAACAAAGCAAGAGTTGCTGCGTTGGAAGTCGGCACGATGCAACTTCATTTACCTTCCGGATTCATTATGGAACTAAATAATTGTTATTATGTTCCAGTGCTCAGTCGAAACATTATTTCTGCTTCATGTTTGATGAGGCAAGGCTATGAGTCGAATATCAAGAATAATGGTTGTTCTTTGTATTTGAATGATATGTTTCACGGCTTTGCACCCGTCCAGGACGGGTTATTTATTTTGAATCTTGATGGTGAGTCGGTTTATAACATAAATGTTAAAAGGTTGAAACCAAATGATCTGAATATGACTTACTTTTGGCACTGTCGGCTTGGTCATATAAGTTGGAAACGCATGAAGAAACTCCATGATGATGGACTCCTGACTTCGTTCGACTTGGAGTCGTTCGAGACATGCGAATCTTGCCTACTCGGCAAAATGACCAAGACACCTTTTGCAAAGAGTTGCGAAAGGGCGTCCGACTTGTTGGGACTAGTACATAGTGATGTATGTGGACCAATGAGCACGACAGCCAGGGGTGGTTATGAGTACTTCATTACCTTCACTGATGATTTGAGTAGGTATGGATATATCTACTTGATGAAACATAAGTCGGAAACCTTTGAAAAGTTCAAAGAATTCCAGAATGAAGCACAGAATCAACTCGGCAAGAAAATAAAGTTTCTTCGGTCGGACCGAGGAGGCGAGTACATGAGCCATGAGTTTGATGACCATCTGAAAAGTTGTGGAATAGTTCCTCAACTTACTCCGCCAGGAACGCCACAAAGGAATGGTGTTTCGGAAAGGCGGAATCGGACCTTGTTGGACAAGGTACGATCAATGATGAGTCGGACAGATCTGCCTTTATCATTTTGGGGTTATTGTCTAGAAACAGCGGCGTTCACACTAAACAAAGTACCATCAAAGTCGGTAGAGAAGACACCGCATGAGATGTGGACAGGCAAAAAGCCAAGTTTGTCTTTTCTTAAGATTTGGGGTTGTGAAGCATTTGTCAAGCGACTTCAGTCGGACAAGCTTACAGCCAAGTCGGATAAGTGTATTTTCGTGGGGTATCCGAGGGAAACCTTGGGTTACTACTTCTACAACTGAGAAGAGGGCAAAGTGTTTGTCGCTCGGAACGGTGTCTTCCTTGAGAAAGAGTTTCTCAGTCGGGGAGTAAGTGGGAGCACGGTGCAACTCGAAGAAATTCGAGAGGAACCGGCTAGTAGCGAGTTGGCAAAAACCTTAGAGGTTGAGCCGGTCGTGGCAGCTGAGCCGGCATCCGCACCTGTACTACGAAGATCGGCAAGATTACGAAGTGTTCGTGATGTGTTACTGTTAGACAGTGATGAGCCGGCAAATTATTCGGAAGCGATGGTGGGATCTGATTCCGAGTCATGGCTTGGAGCCATGAGATCCGAGATAAAGTCCATGGATGAAAATCAAGTTTGGAACTTGGTTGATCTGCCAGACGGTGCAAGACCCGTCGAGTGCAAATGGGTCTTTAAAAAGAAAACTGATATGGATGGAAATGTTTCCGTCTATAAAGCACGCCTTGTCGCGAAGGGGTTCCGACAAGTTCAAGGAGTTGATTACGACGAGACTTTCTCGCTCGTAGCGATGCTTAAATCAGTTCGGATCATGTTAGCTATAGCAGCCTATTTCGACTATGAGATATGGCAGATGGATGTCAAAACGGCTTTCCTTAACGGAAATTTAACCGAGGACGTGTATATGATACAGCCCGAGGGTTTTCTCGATCCGGCTAATGCTGACAAGGTATGCAAACTTCAGAAATCCATTTATGGGTTGAAGCAAGCATCTCGGAGTTGGAATATTCGCTTTGATGAGGTAGTCAAATCGTTTGGCTTCATCAAGAGTGATCATGATTCTTGTTTGTACAAGAAGTTTAGTGGGAACAAAGTAAATTTTCTAATCTTATATGTGGATGACATATTACTGATTGGAAATGATGTCCAGATGTTGCAAGAAACCAAGGAATCATTAGAAAGGAGTTTCTCAATGAAAGACTTGGGTGAGGCAACATACATCCTCGGAATCCGGATCTATAGAGATAGATCAAGGAGGCTCATTGGATAGAGTCAGAGTACTTATTTGGACAAAGTGTTGAAGAAGTTCAACATGGAATCGTCTAAGAAAGGGTTCTTACCGATGTCCCATGGTGTAAAACTTAGCAAGACTCAGTGTCCTTCGACAACTGATGAGCGAAGTCGGATGAGTGCGATTCCATATGCTTCTGCAGTTGGATCCATCATGTACGCCATGATTTGTACTAGGCCGGATGTTTCCTATTCTCTAAGTGTTGTGAGCAGATACCAGGCTGATCCTGGAGAGATCCACTGGACAGCGGCTAAAAATATCCTAAAGTACTTGAGAAGGACTAAGGATATGTTCTTAGTTTATGGTGGTGAAGATGAACTCAGTGTAAAGGGTTACACGGATGCGAGTTATCTCACCGACTCTGATGATTCTCGCTCGCAATCCGGATACATGTTTATTATAAACGGAGGTGCTGTGAGCTGGAAAAGTTCTAAGCAAGAGACTGTGTCTGCGTCTACAACAGAGGCTGAGTATATTGCCGCCTCGGAGGCAGCAAAGGAAGCTGTTTGGATGAGGAATTTCCTCATGGATCTTGGTGTGGTTCAGGGCTCGTCCAATCCGTTGGACGTGTATTGTGACAACAATGGTGCTATTGCACAAGCCAAAGAACCTAGACAACACCAGAAGAACAAGCACATACTCATGCGGTACCACCTAATTCGCCAGTTCGTGGATCAGGGTGATATCAAGTTATGCAAGGTACACACGGATGCAAATATTGCGGATCCGTTGACAAAGCCGTTACCCCAGCCGAAGCATGAGGCGCACCTGAGAGCCATGGGCATTAGATGCTTAGACATGTGATGTCGAAAGATTGACTCTAGTGCAAGTGGGAGACTGTTGGGAATATGCCCTAGAGGCAATCATGTATGATGATATTTCCCATTGTATTCATAAAGTTATTAAGTAGTCCTTGTATAAACATCTGATGTGTATCATTGAATATGTGATTCGGTTGTGGAACTATGCATTCATGTTGTTTGTACTAAATATCCTTGGTCATTGAGATTGTGCTGGACACACAACTTAGACCAATGTGAAAGTTGGCTTGATGACTTGGTTCCACTTGTCATGGGCATGGAGATGCTATTCCAACTTACACAGATTCGGCTAAAGAGTTTAGCGAGTCGGATTGACCCATATTGAGGTACAACGAACTAGTTGTCATTTGTATATCTCAATCAATGTAATCCTTAGACCTGAGGTTGTTGCATAGTCCGAGTTGAGGATCACCGACTTAGGTTCTGTCAAACGCTGATCCGTGACTGGGCAGTTATAAAGGCAGGGTTCGGGTCGACTGAGAATCAAGCTGCGGGATGTGAATAACCAAGATGGGATTTTGCCCCTCCACTCGGAGAGATATTCTCTGGGCCCTCTCGTGAGATATGATTCGGAAAGCATGGCCATGCACGACTCGGTTAAGTGTTAACCGAGGCGATCGACTAAGAGTTAGTCAGGTGAATCACTTATCTCGGATCGAGAAGAGAGTCGGACTATCTAAGGGATGACATATATTCGCCTATAGTCTGACAAGGTATATCTTGAGGCAAAAGGGACTCGGACGTAAGTCGCATTGGAAAGGCAAGTCGTCATGACTCTTTGGTACTTGGGAGTCGGCACGTTCTGCTAGGAGCCGCTACCGACTGATCGATTGAGAGTCGGACTCCAATCGTGTCCAAGTAGCCATGAGCCTGCGGGGTCACACACTTAAGAGCGGGAGCAAGTTCGGATTGGATCCGAATCTGTAATCTGGTTGGGTTGGACCTAAACCAGATTAGGACTGAGTTAGTGAGTTGGACTCACGGTGACTAGTGTTATATGGGCTTTAGTGAATGGGTCGCGTGAGCAGAGCCCACGTTCACTCCCTATATATAGTGGAGCACCGTAACCCAGAAAGGTTAATCGTTCTCCGGTTAGGTCATTCCATGTGTTGGAAACCCTAGCTCCACAGCAGTCCAGCCGCCGTAACGAACCTAGCAGTTCGCCGCCGGCGCTCCTCCTTGTACGTGTGGATACCAGCAGAGGTGCTGTGCGATCAGCACCAGGACGATCGGATCGTGAGGACTGCACTGCATCAACTGACGCGCTTCATCAGTAATCCGCAACTGCGCGTCTAGTGGTAAACCTCGTGGCCTTCTACCTCAGCTAGATCTTGGGATCACCACGTTAGAGGAAAAAGTTTTGTTTTATCTCTGCGTGGCCCAACACCGATACCCCTTCGTTTGAACATCTAATCTGAGCCGTAGATTGTCGATCTAGCGGACAGGGAAGGGGGCGGCGACTTACCGCGGTGGCGACAATGGCGAGGGGAGGCAGACGGCGGCGGCGCTGTCGGACGGTGGTACTCGGCGGCGGTCCGGTGGCTTCTCGAGGCAGAGGAGTAGACGACATCTCACGGCTCCTCCTCGCGGTCCAGATAGTGAGATCGGCTTCAACCTCCCCTTCCTCGTCCAGCCGCACTGCTCCGCCGGTCTCCACGAACTCCGGCGATGCGTCGGTGAGAAATCGACAGCGGTTCGGTGAGTATCGAGCTAGGGTTTTTCAAGGGAAACAACGACGAGAGGGTCGGCTTTTATAGCCCAGTGACTTGGAGGAGGGGTCGGCCGAATCGGTTACGATTCAAGCATATCCCGACGTGTCCGTGGCGGGGGGGGGTTTGGGTTCGCCGCAGACTCCATGAGGGAGACAACGCGGTGGGGCCCCGGCGTCAGCATCTGCGCGGCTCGTGGGCTGCGAGAGGGGGGAAATCGGGCCGGCCCACGTGCTGGCGGCGCTGAGTGCCAGGCGCGGCGGTAGATAGGTGCGGGCTAGCCTAGCTGGCCCGCTTAGGTTAGTTAGGTTTTTTTTCATTCTTTTCTTTTATCAATTTTTTGTTTCACTAAAACTTTAATAAATTTGTCATAACAACCCCAAATTTAGTGAAACTAGTTCCTAAATTTTTGTAAAAATGCGGGGGTCATCTTAGAACTAGAAAATATTATTTTTACATAGTTTTAGAAGGTCCAAGTAAGATTACTTCCTTCTTGCTCTCATAGAGGAAGTTTTTTATTACGGTTTTGTTTAGGGGTTGGTGATAGGGTTTTGATGCAACTTTAATTTGTGTAATGCAATGGTGCAAGGAAGATGCATGCTTCTAGTAACATCTTAATATAAAAATCTGGGATGTTACAATGTTACTGCTGCTGTTGCCACTACAAACTATTTCTACTAATAAACTTCTGTGAGCAAGAACTATTTCTAGGTGCAGCTGAACTGACAACTCAGTTGTTAAGGCTTGCAAGTATTCTTTGGCTCCCATTGTGTCGAATCAATAAATTGGGTAATACTACCCGCGAAGACTGTTGTGATCCCCTACACTTGTGGGTCATCAAGACTATTTTCTGATAGTTGTAGAGCTCAGAGGCAAGATGGAGTCACCCACCTCGGAGAAGATCCAATTCATCCTGAGGGAGAACAACTGGCTAGATGGACTAACCAGGGCTATGCAGGAGGCTCTTGCCCGTCTGTGTGGGCAAAACATCAACCAGATCAATGGCACTCGCTTTGCTTACTACGCAAGGAGTGATTCTATGGGACTGCCATTGGAGGTGCCAGGCCATCTGGAGCTGAATCATCTCGACTTCATGTTGTATGATAGGTAGAAGGAGTTGGACAGCACCCGCGCCTACGCCAACCACAACCATGACATTGCAGTCAGGAAGGACCAGACCCTCGCCATCCTTGCCAAGGAGCGCTATTCACTTCACCGTCAGCGTGAAAAGAAGGATCGCACCATCGATCGTCTTCGCAAGAGGGTGGACACTCTTAAGAGGACCATCCGTGATCAGGTGACCCAAATTGAAGAGACGGAGGAGGAAGGTGAAGATATCAGTGGAGATCTCTACTCCTACCTCGGTGATGATGATGACTACGTGGAGGACCTCGACATGGACTTCCACACTGATGATGATGATTCCGCCTTCATTGATGATGAGTAGTCACAATAGGGCACTATCATATGCGTGAGTTGTATCCGCTCCCACTGTATCGTAGCTTCATAGAATGGTTCCTAAAACCATTTGTTACCCTAGTGTGGTGTGTGTTTGTATTGGGTGCTATGAATGAATGAATGAAAAAAATTTGTTAGTTGGCAAAACCAGAGTCAAACTCAAAGTTTAAAAGAATTTCAAAAACAAATCCATGAACCGTAGAAAGTTCCCTCTTGTCTCACTATCTATCCCAATCTTCAAATGACTCGTGGAAATCCCGAAGGAAGCAGTTCATCTCAGGATCCAATGCTGCAAATCCTACAAATGTTGGTTGCTGACCATGATGCTGGAAGAGCTGAACGTCAAGCTAAGTTAGCCACCCTTCAACAGATAGCTCAGATGACCCATAATAATCAAGGCCATAGAAACTAGGATAACCATGGATCCAAGCTCAAGAACTTTCAAAAACACCAATCTCCCCATATTTAGTAAGTCTGAAGAGCCATTAGATGCTGATGACTGGCTGCATACCATGGAGAACAACTTAGAGGTTGCAGGAGTAGAGGCCAATGAGAAAGTATTGTTTGCCACCCATTATCTGGCAGGTGATGCAAGAGCTTGGTGGAAATAGCATTTGTACCATGAATGGAGGTCAGATACTTACCTGGGATGAATTCAAAATCAAGTTCAGCATGACCCATGTGCCCCCGGGTTTAATCAAGAGGATGAGAGATGAGTTCAGAGAATTGAAGCAAGGGAGGATGACAGTACTTGAGTACCGTGACAAATTTCTGTCATTAGCTAGGTATGCACCAGATGGGATTGACACCGAAGCAAAGAAGGAGAGATTCTTGAATGGTCCGCATGATGAGATGCAGACAATGCTGGTCAACATTCCCCTCGCGGACCTTGAAGCCTTAGTGGACTCTGCAATCCGGATGAAGGCAAGATCAACCAAGCCAACGAGAATCGCAAGCGTCGAATGATGCATCAACCAAGATCCCACCATACCCCAAAGTATCGCCCCAACCTGTCTATAGGATATGCCCCGAGAAACAATAGACCCCCTATGTCCCGTCCGAACTATCTCAACCGTGGAGGAGGAAACACAAGGCCTGGAGGAAACCACAACAACAACCCCGGCAACTCCAACAATTTCAACCGTGCACCGCCTAAGTCCAACAACAACAACAACAACAATACTACCCCAAGGACTAGAAGAAATGTCGTGCCTGTTGCAGGAAAAGACAAGTCTCTGATTACTTGTTTTGAATGCGGAGTCAGGCGTCACTACTCCAACGAGTGCCCCAAGAAGCTTGCAGTAGCCACCAATGTGAATTCACCAGCTCATAAGCAACGCCGTGTTCAGCCTGGAAGGAGATTTGCCCCAGGGAACTCACTCAACCACAACGGACGTCTGTTTCACATGAATGCTGAAGAAGCTCAGGAAGCGCTCGATGTCGTGCTGGGTATGTTTTCTATTAACTCGGTACTTGCAAGAGTGTTGTTTGATTCTGGAGCATCGCACTCGCATGCACTAGTAAGATTCAACCAACAAAATTGAAGCATGATATGATAGTTCAAATACCTGGTTCAACCACCAAAGCTAGACAAATTTGCAAGGCCGTACCTATCAGAATCCATGGAATAGATTTTTATGCTAACCTAATAGTACTTGGAGCCAAAGGTTTGGAAGTAGTACTAGGAATGGATTGAATGTCGAAACATAAAGGATTAATCGACTGTGCTAAGAAAGCCATAACCATGACTAGTACCACTGGAGTATTAATAGAGCATGTATCTGAGACTTTGTCTCTTCAATTCAAGTGCAACAAGAGTCTAGCCCAACCAACCATTGACCAAGTCAGAGTAGTCTGTGAATACCCCGACGTATTCCTAGATGAATTTCCCGGTATGCCCCCAGATCGGGATATCGAGTTTATTATTGAACTAATCCCTGGAACTGGACCCATAGCTCAGAGACCTTATAGTATGAACCCGTCTGAATTAGTGGAGCTAAAGAAGAAACTGGATGCTATTATAGAGACATGTTTGATTCAACCAAGTGCGTCGCCATGGAGATCATCTGTCTTGTTTGTGGATAAGAAAGATGGAGGTAACCGTTTGTGCACGAATTGTCGGAAGCTGAATGATGGCACCATTAAGAACAAGTACCCACTGCCAAAGATAGAAGATCTGTTTGACCAGTTGACCGGTGCCAAAGTGTCTTCTAAGATTGATCTTAGAATTGGTTATCATCAACTCAAGACTCACGCAACGAATATTCCAAAGACTGCCGTCACCACCAGATATGGACTGTATGAGTACACTGTCATGTCTTTTGGATTAACCAATGCCCTCGCTTATTTCATGAATCTGATGAATAAGATTTTTATGAACTTCCTGGATAAGTTTGTCATTGTTTTTATTGATGATATTCTGATCTATTCCAAATCAGAAGAAGACCATGAGCTACACCTGAGGACCATCCTTGAAACCCTTAGAGGGCATCAGTTGTATGACAAGTTTAGCAAATGTGAGTTCTGGTTAAAGGAAGTAGGATTCCTAGAACATATTGTGTCGGCAGGAGGAATTGCTGTCGATCCCACCAAGATTAAGGATGTGGAAGAATGGAAAGCCCCAACTACTCAAACCCAAGTTCGCTCATTTCTCGGATTAGCGGGATATTACCGCAAGTTCGTAGAAGGATTCTCGAGCATCCCAAGACCCATGACCCAGTTGTTGAAGAAAGATAAGAAGTTTGAATGGACGACAAATGTGAAGCAAGTTTTCAAGAGCTCAAGAAGAAATTGATTTCAGCCCCAATCTTGATTATGCCGGATATCAAGAAGCCTTTTGATGTGTATTGTGACGCATCCAAGATTGGTCTCGGATGTGTGTTGATGCAAGAAGGCAAAGTCATATCCTATCTATCCTCACAACTGAAGCAACATGAGAAGAATTACCCTACCCATGACCTCGAACTAGCAGCCATAGTTTTAGCCTTGAAGACATGGCGGCATTACCTCATGGGTAACCGTTGTGAGATTTATTCGGATCATAAGAGTCTGAAGTATATTTTCACCCACAAGGGGCTAAATATCAGGCAAAGAAGATGGATAGAGTTAATCAAGGACTAATACCTTGACATTCACTATCACCCCGACAAAGACAATGTGGTAGCAGATGCTCTTAGCAGATTACCGTGTCGATTGAATATCATGATAAAAGAAGCCCAGCCAATTTTGCATGAGGAGATGGAAAATTTCAGAGTGGAGCTAGTTAGTGAAGTATTTTTGGATAGCATAGAACTTCAACCCACTTTGATCAGTCAGATCAAGGAGGCGCAGAAAGGAAATTCTAGTATCGACGGAATCAAACGTCGTATCAATACAGGGAAGATACCTGGATTCACCGAAGATGAAGAAGGAGTTTTTTGGTACAAAGGACATATCTGTGTACCAGGAGATTCCGAGTTGAAGCACGTCATTATGCAGGAAGCTCATGATACTCTTTATTCTATCCACCCGGGAGGAACGAAGATGTATCAGGATTTGAAGGAGCAATTTTGGTGGCACAAGATGAAGAGAGAAGTCGGAAGCTACATAGCCAAGTGTTATATCTATCACAGAGTCAAAGTGGAACATCGGCGACCCGCAGGACTTTTGCAACCATTGCATATTCTGGAATGGAAATGGGATTTTGTAGAAATAGATTTTATCACTGGTTTACCTACATCTAGTAGGGAAAATGACTCTATTTGGGTCATATACTCCATTTTATACCTTTCAAGACCACCTACCAGAGTTCGAAGCTAGCAGAGTTATACATTACTAGAATCTTCAGTTTGCATGGAACCCCTAAGACCATAGTATCTGATCGAGGAACCCAGTTTACCTCAAGAAGGGTTAGGAACCAAACTGAATTTCAGCACAGCTTATCACCCGAAAACCGATGGACAAACTGAAAGAGTCAATCAAATATTAGAAGATACTAGCAGAATGCCCGCGCGTTGCTACGGGCCAAAGTATTATGTCCGCGAAAGATGACAAAAATATCATTTGGTTTAAATGTATCATGTAAAAAATTAATGTTTGTATGATGCAAAATTGAGATACATGTAAATTCAGCTAAACGTATAATTGTACCATGTAAGATATATATAATTTTTCTGAATACATGTGACACTAACAAACACGTACGATATCAATAATCTAAAGTTGGATATTGCTTCCATATATCAACAAACTGAAATTAAGTAGAGGAATTATCAACACAGAAATAACAAACAGTGAACCGTGAAAACAAAATTGCTTTAACAATTGCACACACAGCAAGATTCTTTCGTTTCTTTTATCTACATCACATACAATGCAATAAACATAAAATTCTAGCATGATTTAGGTGCATGATGTTTCACAAGGACCGCTCCACCATGTCCTAATAAGATATCCTAATACTCTAGTGTTATTTACATTGCTAATGTAAGAATAAGAATGTACTGGTTCACTGAAATTACTAAATAACTACTCACTTGACCGACAACCATTGCGACTTGTTGTCGATCTGTAGCACCATGGACTTGCTGCTGAGCTATGCAATAACCTTGAGTTAAGAAGCCATGGAGAGAGATTTGGGCAGCAGCACGATTGGGAGGCCGCAAACTCCTGGGATGTTCAACTCCCGCGGGTAGAGCAGCTAACTCCCTCTGAATTTGACAACAAAACACCGAGGTTACATTCTTTCCCGGGGAATAGCAGCTAACTCACGCTAAGTTTTTTACTTGACATACCCTGTATATGTTTAGTAACACTCCACGATTGGCCATGATGTTGCCAAGCTATCTTCCCGTCCTCATTGTTAGCCACTTCTGCCATGCTGAACTTGCAAAGCAATCTTCCTATCGTCAGGTGTCTTGACTGCTGTGTAGTTCATTGTCCAAGCAGTGTCTCATACTCTTTTTCGTTAGCGATGAATCTGTAAAGTTAAGCAGCTCAATCCAAGTTTGACCAATAGAAAAATAATAATGAAAGAATACAAATAATCACAATTGTATTTTTGACGGTTAGACATTGAAGTTTCTACTACAAGAGATGGTTAGTTGTTGCATGTAAAAACCAAAATGATCCTTATTAAGTGTCATGTTCTCAAGTCTCGGCTAACATATGCAACGATTTTCACAATTGAACCACCCGTTTCTTTCCTCGATCCTTTACCTGTAGCTATACTCGGCTCTTGTCTCTTCTTCTTCATCAATCTAACCTTGTGGAAATACAATCCACATCACAAAATTTAATTTATGTACATCCAAAAACCAGATTGATACACTAATTTGTAATCGACAATCAACCATGCCTTGATACAATTACTAATTATGAACTCATACAGTGAAGCAAACCATCATATGAGCATCATTTTGTAGAACACTGAACTTATTCCGATCAGTTACAGAATACCTTCCCTCACATAACCTTGCTAATATTTAGTTACAGCTAACAAACACCACCAACCATGAATCCTGCACTAAAATTAACCTACCAAATAGAACATTAAACGATGAATTAGTGAACTAAAATTGAGCTACCAAATAGAAAATTCAGCCTTAAAAAACAGAGAACATAATTATGGAGAAACGTAGGAGAGAAGTTGGCCATATTTAAACAGTCCCTAAAAAGATATATTTAAACAGGGAATACACGGCTCTATGTAACCTTAATCGAATCCAAATTGCAAAATGAGCTCACAACAGGAACAACAACACGCGGACATACCACTACAGGTTGCAGCTCGTTAAGGCATTTTAGCGAGCACTTCACAGTCGATAGAAACAACAATTAAGGAGGAATTTCAGAGCGGGCGGAACCAGGCCAGGCGCGCGTTCGAGCATACTTCGACACAGGGAAGACCACGCCGGCAAGCGCGGGAGAAAAATAAGCAGCAGACACGGTATGATCCCCCAGCTCGAGCGGAAGTGCTGGTGCTGCGGCGCGCTCGACCATCTTACTCACGCACCTCCCGTCCTCCTGCCTTCTCCCTGCTTGTAGCTGCCTCTGGTGACCCTCTTCCCCACCGACAGCCTATGGGGCCGCCGCCTCGAATCGCCGGCTCCAATGAACATACCGCGCGCATGGAATTTGGGGGTGGAGCTGTGGATCCAGATAACAGGGGCGCCATCGTTCCAACATGAGGCGGGTGGAGGGAGGGTCGTGGACAGAAGATCACGAGGTAATCGAAGGGAAGGATCCGCCTCTCAAAACACCGGCTTCTTTTCCACGGACGTTGACCGAGGATTCTGGGGAGAGGAGGGGTCTCCAGGGGCAGCGCCCTGGGGGTGAGTTGCGGCAAGAAGGGGAACATGCCATGGCGGAGGAAGCTTGAGGCCGCGCGCTCGGACCGTCCTCCAGCGGTGGGAGCTGGAGACCACGAGATCCCAGCGGCACCTCCTCCGCGTGGTGCGGTTTGCGGGAAGGTAGCACAACGCGAGACACGGAGAAAAGTGTACTCGGGTGGACGGAAACGTATTACGACCAACCTACCTCAACAAAAATTAGTAGATATAGATGTTGAGAGCTTGTGTGCTAGAATATGGATTAAAATAGGAAGATTGTCTGTCTTTCACAGAATTCTCCTACAATAATAGTTATCAAGCCAGTGTGCAAATGGCCCCATTTGAATTTGTGTATGGAAGGAAGTGTCATACCCCGTTGAATTGGTCGCAAGTAGGAGAGAGTCAGATTTTCGGACCTGATATCCTACGAGAAGCCGAAGAGAACGTTCGCAAAGTCCGTGAACACCTCAAGACTGCCCAATCCAGACAGAAGAGTTATGCTGACAAGAGATGTCGAGACCTGACCTTCAATATCGGAGATTTTGTGTATCTCAAAGTATCACCCTTGAAAGGAATGCAACGTTTTCAACTGAAAGGGAAGTTAGCCCCTGATGTCTACACACTTCTATTCTGTAGACATTTGTTGGGCCACCAAGTGCAGAGGTTTGTAGAACGGCAGCAAGTTTCCCTTAAGTGGATCACCCAACGTTTATCGAACTCAGGGAGGAAGTGGTCAAATGTATCCCCTCTCAAGCAACCCTGCAATCAAGATACAAGAAGTCTCTTGTGTCCTCAACACACCCAATACACTTGTCAGGTGTATAGGTGCACTAGTTCGGCGAAGAGATAGTGACATACAAGTGGTAACAGTGCCAGAAAATAGCTTCTGACTTGTTGTTGATGTGGGGTAACGGTGCCAGAAAAGAGCTAATGGCGTGGAGGAAAGGTAAAATCCCAAAACCTCTCTGACAAACGGAACAAAGATGGAAGCAAGCAAACATGCAACAGATCTAGATGCAAACGGTGTTTCAATGATTAGAAACAAGGCCTGGGGATCATACTTTCACTAATGAACACTCTCTCATATAAATATCCTCTCTTCAAGATACTACTCTTAACTACTCTCCGTTTGGACACTCTAATCCATGGTAGGGCTATAACAGCACTACCTCAAAGTCTTCCTTCCCCAATCTAGATAACCCCACATTGTCACCTTGAGCGCTAGATGGTTCCAACAAACACCACAATTTCATAGAGACATCCAACTCCAAATAAAACTCATAAAAGATATTCAATCTAGCCAAAATGCCACACAAGGTATGCCCGCTGTCACTTTCACACACATGGGGAAAAGCATAGATCTATTAAAGCACAAAGAGTATTTATGTAGACTCAAGCCTAAGTGCCACCATGGCGTGCATGCTGTCACTTTCACACACATGGGGAGAGCAGAGATCTAATCAAGCACTTGAGTAGCAAGGTAGATCTACTTGATTACAAATCTCATGACAACAAGATCATGCATAGAGAGAGAGATGAACACATAGCTACCGGTAGAGCCCTTAGCCTCGAAGGAGAACTACTCCCTCCTCATCATGGGAATCAGCAACGGTGATGGAGATGGTGGTGGAGATCGATGGAGATGGCTCCGGGGGCACTTCCCTGTCCCGGGAGGGTGCCAGAATAGAGCCTTTCTGTCCCCCGAATCGCCCCTTCGGTGGCGGCGGCACTGTGGAGGTTTTCGTGGATTTCCGCCAGATGATTTAGGGTTTTTGGGTCGGAGGCTTCTTATAGGCGTAGGAGTCAAGGTTGGTGGGAAGCCAAGGGGCCCACACCCCTGTGGGAGCGTCCTAGGGTGGGCCCGCGCCCACCTAGGGTGTGGACCCTGGTTTCCTCCTCCATCTCGTCTTCGATTTTCTGTATCGCTCCAGGAAAAATATGAACTTTGGTTTTGTCTCGTCCAATTCCGAGAATATTCATTTTTTAGCTTTCTGAAACCAAAAACCGCAGAAAAAAGGCAACTGGCACTATGGCATCTTGTCAATGGGTTAGTTCCAGAAAGTGTATAAAAATACCTCAAAGTGTAGACAAAACATAGCAAAGTGGATACTAAACAAGCATGGAACATCAAAAATTATAGATACGTTTCCGACGTATCAAGCATCCCCAAGCTTAACTCCTACTCGTTCTCGAGTAGGTAAGTGATAAAAATAATAATTTTTGAGGTGACATGCACCATCACAATCTTTATCAAACTATTTGCAAGCATTGAAAGCTGGGATCAAAGAACTCTAAACATGAGCATGAAAGATGGAGTTCTAACAATAAGACAAAGTAACTATGCATGAAACATGAAAGGCTACAAACAAAGATCATGAATAACATGCATTGAAAAACGTTTATTTGTTTCACATACAGAAAACATGGCATAGTGGCAATCATCTTGTCCCTCATAGAGTAACAAATAGATGCATAGGACACCTTCAAAGTTCACAAGGGTGACTAGATACAAATAATTCATGAGCAAGCAATATCAACAATATGAATCAATCAATAAGTTTTGTTATAATGCAAATAGAATTAAGAATGGCAACTATGCTCTCTTAATTGGTGCCTAAGGATAGAAGGTGGAGACTCAATATAAAAGTGGAAGAAAGGCCCTTCATAAAGGTAAGCAGGGATTTCAAGTTTCAAAAGGAGCTTCCAAAACTTATGGTACTTGTTAGCTTTCAGCCCTCATTGCCCCTATCATAAGCATCTTGAAGTTATTAAGGTTAAAGTGAACAAAATATGGAGTATATTCTTGACAAAGTATAAGTTGGCAATCTCAAGTCCCTTGAATATGAGGGCCACACCTCATGCTACTCAACTTCAGTCACCTGTAAGTTCTTGTCATTGTAAGTACATGCGTATCATAGAGAACCACCAACGGGGTACCCCTTGCACATGGTACAGGAGCCATCCCATAACCAAAATGACAAGGCAAGCAAACAATGAGCATCTCAGCAATCGTTTTATTTACTATGTACATAGCTTTTTATTAAGGATGCTTCACAGAATGCTCATTATGGTGATGTTGCAAGTTTCCACCATGATTAGGCATGGCTTAGGCTAGCGGCCTAGGAGTTTCTCTAACACAAAATACAAACTCCATGGACTTACAAGTTCCCTATTTATTTCACACCGGTGACATCCATAGACAAAAGAGCATGATATCAACTGAGTACAAAGTACAAGTGCAGTGTTGAAAATGTTCCCCACGAAAGCATGGTTCTGCTAATTCCAATGTATAAGTGCAAGCATATACAACATAGACAACACAATGGTTCAAGTTTATTAGGGGCAAAGAATATAAAGTGTGCCATCAAGTTTGTGAGGGCTTTAATCAGTAAGTTTTCACATAACAAATAGTTTTAAATTGGAAGATAGCTGAAAACAAGAATATTGGAATGGTGTAACACACCATGCATAGGAATTTATAGTGGACACTTTGGAATAACTTGGTTTCTTGGGAGTTGGAATCATGAGTATAAGTTACTCATACAAGTGGAGGCTAGCAAAAGACTGGGAGCAACCAACTAAGAGAGCAATAATGGCCATAATCATGTACAGCGACAAAACATTACTAATCAAAGCATACAGTGGTACCACAAGTCAAGGACTAAATGCTCATAGAGGCTATGGTGACTTGTTCATAGTAATAACAT
Source organism: Avena sativa (assembly GCA_916181665.1). Classification (NCBI taxonomy): domain Eukaryota; kingdom Viridiplantae; phylum Streptophyta; class Magnoliopsida; order Poales; family Poaceae; genus Avena; species Avena sativa. The sequence goes on from OV702284.1 coordinate 34,296,502, forward strand.
GGTGTGAGAATGTGCCAAGTCAACCCAAACAAAGCACAAAAGGAGAATACCACAATACTATGTTTTTGTATGCTAAAACAACGCATGATTCCTTAAAGGCACACTAAGCAATCCCAATTGTTTGGAAAAAGTCATGCTACAACAATAATCACTAAGCATAAGGTCAAAACAACACCTAGCATGACATGCTAAAGTCTAAGTCACAGTCAAAGCAAGCTCCTCTTTCACTACTCAAGCAAGAACTTCCTACTCGTTTTCCAACACCAATCAACTTATTTGAAACAACTCACAAAGATAATAATCAATAAAGATCAGTGAGCTTGTCTCACAAATCCACAACAAAGATATAAAAAGTTCTAAGCTAAAAGCACAAGAAAACTAAGGCAAAACACATTGCTAGCAAAAGAGAACACTCACAAGGCAATAAGAATGAAAACTAGAGTGTTCTGGGCAACGAAAACAGAGTGTGTCTCTCTCCAAAAGAAGTGTGCCGTGATCAACCAACTTACTCAAGCAAACTAAGAAAACAAAAACCAAAAATAAAAACTAAGACACTCCAAGAACAACACAACAATGCATGAAACAATAAAAACGAAGTGTCTAGAAAGACCTGAGATTTTTATTAATGAAGAAGGGGATGCCTTGGGAATCCCCAAGCTTTGATGCTTCTAACTCTTGAATATTTCTTGGGGTGACACGGGGTGGCATCCCCAAGATTGAGCTTTTGTCCATTCTTCATCTTATTACATCATTCTCTCTCTACACCTGACTTTTTTCCTTCATACAAAACTTCACACAATCTTCATTAGCAACATTAGTGTATTAAAAAGATAATAGAACCTTGGTTTTAGCTTTAGAACAGCAAAACTTTCGCTAAAAACACAAGCTACTGTAGCAACTCCTTCCAAAAGCTCAATTCCCCAAAAGAGAACTCAAAAAGGAATCAATAAGAAGCAAATGCAAATAATGGCAGAAATCTTTCAAAATAGATCAGCAGGTAGAAACCATTTTTTTCTAAGACCTTATGTTGCTCAAATCAAAAAGTGTTGAACTAAATAAAGTTATCTAACATACTGGGGGATTTATTCGTAAATTTTTAGCTCAATCCGACTTACAGAGACTCCTCACGAATTTTTATGATGGAGGACATAAATCTGTTTCGGGACAACAACTCCACAAATCTTACTTCCCTCTCATTAGAGGTTATTCTTGGCACAAAAAGTAAATAAAAAGGATAAGGAGAGGTCATTACTGAAGTAATAACTTGTTGGAGATATGCCCTAGAGGCAATAATAAATGTAGTTATTATTATATCTTTGTGTTTATGATAAATGTTTACATTCATGCTATAATAGTATTAACAAGGAAACATTGATACTTGTGTGATTTGTAGACTTAATTTGAAGTCCCTAGTATAGCCTCTATACTTCACTAGCTTGTTGGTTGATAAATGATTGAGGTTTCCCTATCATGAACATTGAGATGTTATCAACAACAAGATCATATCGTTAGGAGAATGATATGGTGGACATACTCCTATAGATAAGCGTAGCATAAAGATCAAGTCATTTCAATAGTTCAATTGCTATATGCTTTCTAATACATAGTAACCTAATTCCTTCGACCATGAGATCATGCATATCACCTTTACCGGATGGATGCTTTGATGACATCAAACACCACACCGTAACTGGGTGGCTATAAAGGTGGCATTGAGTGTTCGGAAAGTATTGGTTGAAACACATGGATCAAGAGTGGGATTTGTCCATCCATATGACGGATAGATATACTCTGGACCCTCTCGGTGGAATGTCATCCAATTAGCTTTCAAGCATGTGACTGGCTCACAAGGGATCACATATCACGGGAACGAGAAAAGAGTACTTATCGGTAACGAGGTTGAACTAGGTATGCAGAGATACCGACGATCATAACCTCGGATAAGTAAACTATCGTGAGACAAAGGGAAATTGGTATCGTATGTAAGTGGTTCATTCGATCGCAAAGTAATCGTAGAAATATGTGGGAGCCATATGAATTTCCAGATTCCTCTATTGGTTATTGTTCGGAGAAGTGTCTCGATCATGTCCGCATAATTCACGAACCGTAGGGAGACACACTTAAGGATTCGACGTTGTTTGAGTAGTTATGGTATTATGAGAAAGAGACCGAATGTTGTTCGGAGTCTCGGATGGGATCCGGGATATCACGAGGTGATCCAGAATGGTCCGGAGAATAAGATTCATATAAGGAAAGTCCCGTTTCGGAGTTCGGGAATGATTCCGGTGTTTTCATCGGGAATGTTCTAGAAGGTTCCGAAATGTCCGGCACTCCGGATGGGAAGGGGTACATGAATGTTTCATTGCATATTGGAATGATTGCATCATGTACTAAGTGTTCTCGCTGTTCCAAATAAAGTATTAAATTGAATCCTAAATTGAAAAGTCAAATAGCAAGTTTGAAAAGTCAAACGGCTAAAATTGGAAAGAGGGAAAGAGGAAAGAGGGAAACCGAGTTGGGGAGGGAGACCCTCCTCCAACCGGCGCGCCTCCTCCAAGCCGAGTTGGGGAGGGACTGCCCTCCCTCCCCATGGCGCGGCCGGCCCCTCCACCTATATGAGGAGGGGCAGGGCTCCCTCCTCTAGACACACAAGTTCCTATCCTCTAAATCTAAACCCTAGCCCTAGACCCCAGTTTAGAGCTGCTTTGGTTTAGAGCTTCTAATTGCACTAGCCTTCGGATTAGAGCCTTCTAATTGGTGTGTCTAAACCCTAGACCACTAAAGCTCTCTCATACTCCACCATACTCGCTCCGGCTTAAGGCGAAGCCCTGCGGGATCTCCCCTCTACTTCCGGTACCACGCCGTTGTGCTGCCGGAATCGCGAGGAGAGTGCTACAACCTCCGCTGCCTGCTGGAACAAGGGAGAGGAAGGTCTTCGTCGAGTACCGAACGTGTGACCGACTGCGGGAGCGCTGCCGGAACGCAGCACCGGAAGGATCGTCTACACGATCTTGAGATCGGGGAGAGTACGACTACATCACCCACGATAATCCGCTCTCGTTAAACACTTTGGAATCTTCGAGGGTAAGTTATTCCATCGACTCGTTGCTACAATCTAGTAGATAGATCTTGGCTTGTTTGTTTGTATGCGATAGAAAATTTTTGTTTTCCATGCTACGAATCCCTATAGTGGTATCAGAGGCATGTCTATATGTAGATCTGTTGCACGAGTAGAACACAATGGTCATTGTGGGCGTTGATTCTTTTATTGTCGATTGCTTCTTGTGTACTTTGCATCTTGCGGTATGTTGGGATGAAGCGGCCCGGGCTAACCTTACATGACATCGTTCATGAGACTTGCTCCACGCTTGACATGCAACTTGTATTGCATAAGTGGCTTTGCGGGTGCCTGTTTCTCCTAGCATAGTTAAGATCCAATTTACAACGGGTGATCAACAATGCTAGTATCAATGTTGTGGTTCTTGTTCGTAAGTTACAACGACATTTATTGAAAGCCCCAAACCACGTAAAATATGCAAAGAAAGTAGAGGCGTCTAACTTTGTTTTGCAGGGGTGTGCAGTGATGTGATATGGCCATGATTGTGATTATATTTGATGTATGCAATGTTCCTTATTGTAAGTTGGCAACCGGCAGGAGCCATATGGTTGTCTTTAATTTATGTTAAGACCCGCGTGTCTATTCAAAGTAGTTGTAATAGTTGAAGCTGGTGGACGACAACCATGGAGAAGCGTCATTGACCTTGATGCAATGCCGGTGATGATGGAGATCATGTTCGTGCTTGAAGATGGAGATCGGAAGCACAAAGAAGAAAGGCCATATCATATCACATATTATTGAATTGCATGTGATGTTAATCCTTTATGCATCTTGTATTGCTTAGTAGACGACGGTAGCATTATAAGATGATCCCTCATGCACATCAATTTCAAGTCATAAAGTGTTCACCCTTAGTTAGCACCGTTGCTAAAGCTTCTTGTTTCGAAGCACCACGTGATGATCGGGTGTGTTAGATTCTGCAAGTGTATACAACGTGAGCAAGCCATATTTGCTCATGCGGAAACTAAGGTTTGATCTTGACGAGCCTAGCATGTACAGACATGGTCTCGGAACACGGATCACCTAAAGGTAAAGCATGAATCATATAGTAGATATGATGAACATGATGATTGTTCGCCATTGAAACTATATCAACTCTCGTGATGATCGGTGTTGATGTAATGGATTTGGTTCGTGTGATCACTAAAACAATGTGAGGGATATTTTTTTGAGTGGGAGTTCACCTAGGTTAATTTCATTATTAATTTGAACTCAATTTGTCATAAACTTAGTCTAAACTATTGCAAATATGTTGTAGATCAATGGCAGCCCTACCATCAATTTTAATGCGTTCCTAGAGAAAGAAAAGTTGAAAAACAATGGAAGCAACTTCGCGGATTGGTTCCGCAATTTGAGGATTGTCCTCACAGCTGGTAATTTGACCTATGTGCTGGATGCACCGCTGGGTGACCCACCTGCAGCTGATGCTCCCGATGAAGTAAAGAATGTTTACCTCGCTCGGAAGAATCAGTACTCCATAGTTCAGTGTGCTATCTTGTATGGTTTGGAATCGGAGCTTCAGAAAAGGTTTGAAGAATCAGACCCATATGATATTGTCGAGGATCTCAAATTGATTTTTGAGACTCATGCGGCAATTGAAAGCTATGAGGCTTCTGAAAAGTTCTTTAACTGCAAGATGGAAGAAGGCAGCTCCGTCAGTGAGCATGTGCTTAAGATGTCTGGGCACGCAAACAAACTTCAAAGCTTGGGTATAGTGATTCCTAATGCTTTGGGGATTTACCGTGTCCTACAATCACTACCACCAAGTTACAAGAACTTTGTGATGAACTACAACATGTAGAACATGAACAAGACGTTGCCAGAACTCTTTGCCATGTTGAAATCTGCAGAAGTGGAGATAAAGAAAGAGCACCAAGTGTTGTTGGTCAATAAGACCACCAAATTCAAGAAAGGCAAGTCTAAGCAAAAGGGACACTTCAAGAAGGGTGGTAAGAAAGTTACCACGCCGGCGAAGAAGACCAAGGCTGGACCTAAGCCTGATACTGAGTGCTTTTACTGCAAGGGAGAAGGTCACTGGAAGCGGAATTGCCCAAAGTACTTCGCGGATTTGAAGAACGGCAACATCAAGAAGAAAGGTATATCTGATATACATGTTATTGATGTGTATCTCACTAGTACTCGTAGTAGTGCCTGGGTATTTGATACTGGTTCGGTTGCTCATATTTGTAACTCGAAACAGGTGCTGCAGAATAAACGGAAGCTAGCGAAGAACGAGGTGACGATGCGCGTGGGAAACGGATCAAAGGTTGATGTGATCGCGGTCGGCACGCTACCCCTTCATCTACCATCGGGATTAGTTTTATACTTAAATAATTGTTATTTGGTGCCTGCGTTGAGCATGAACATTATATCGGGATCTTGTTTATTGCGAGACGGTTACTTGTTTAAGTCCGAGAATAATGGTTGTTCGATTTATATGAGTAATATGTTTTATGCACATGCACCTTTGATAGATGGTCTATTCTTATTGAATCTCGATAGTGGAAATAGACATATCAACAACATTGAGGCTAAACGTTTGAAATCAAGCGATAATTCGACCTATATGTGGCACTGTCGTCTTGGTCACATTGGAGTGAAACGTATGAAGAAACTCCATTCCGATGGACTTCTTGAATCACTTGATTTTGAATCACTTGAAATATGCGAAGCATGTCTGATGGGAAAAATGACTAAGACTCCATTTTCTGGTATGATGGAGCGAGCTACGAACTTATTGGAAATCATACATACCGATGTGTGTGGTCCAATGAGTGTAGCATCGCTCGGTGGTTATCGTTATGTTCTTACCTTCACGGATGACTTGAGTAGATATGGGTATATCTATTTCATGAAACATAAGTCCGAAACTTTCGAGAAGTTTAAGGAGTTTCAAAGTGAGGTAGAGAATCAACGTAACAAGAAGATTAAATTTCTACGTTCTGATCGTGGAGGTGAATATCTAAGTTACGAGTTTGGCGAGCATTTGAAGAAATGCGGAATACTTTCACAGTTGACACCGCCGGGAACACCACAGCGTAATGGTGTGTCCGAACGTCATAATCGAACTCTCTTAGATATGGTTCGTTCTATGATGTCACTTACAGATTTACCGCTACCATTTTGGGGTTATGCATTAGAAACAGCCGCATTCACTTTAAATAGGGCACCATCTAAATCCGTTGAAATGACACAGTATGAATTATGGTTTGGGAAGAAACCTAGATTGTCGTTCCTTAAAATTTGGGGTTGCGAAGCCTATGTAAAGAAGTTACAGCCGGACAAGCTTGAACCCAAAGCGGAAAAATGCGTCTTCATAGGATACCCGAAGGAAACTATTGGGTATACCTTCTATCATAGATCCGTAGGAAAAATCTTCGTTGCCAAGAATGGATCCTTTCTAGAGAAGGAATTTCTCTCGAAAGAAGTGACTGGAAGGAAAGTAGAACTCGACGAGGTTGTCGAACCTTCTATCGAAATTGCGAGTAGCGCAGCAACGGAAGAAGTTCCTGTGGTGCCTGCACCAAATAGAGAGGAAGCTAATGATGGTGATCATGAAACTTCGGTTGAAGTTACTACAGAGCCTCGGAGGTCAACGAGAACTCGTACCACTCCAGATTGGTATGATCCTGTTATGAGTGTCATGTTGGTGGACAACACCGATGACCCCGACACATATGAGGAAGCAATGATGAGCCCAGATTCCAATAAATGGCAAGAAGCCATGAAATCCGAGATTGGATCCGTGTACGAAAACCAAGTATGGACTTTGGTGGACTTACCGGATGGCCGGAAGGCTGTCGAGAACAAATGGATTTTCAAGAAGAAAACAGATGCTGATGGTAATGTTACTGTCTATAAAGCTCGACTTGTCGCAAAAGGGTTTCGACAAATTCAAGGAGTTGACTACGATGAGACTTTCTCACCGGTAGCGAAGCTAAAGTCTGTGAGGATTATGTTAGCAATCGCTGCATATTATGATTATGAGATATGGCAGATGGATGTCAAAACAGCATTCCTCAATGGAGATATTGATGAAGAGTGGTATATGATGCAACCCAAAGGTTTTGTCGATCCTAAAGATGCTAACAAGGTATGCAAACTTCAACGGTCCATCTATGGATTGAAGCAAGCATCCCGAAGTTGGAATCAACGTTTTGATAAGGTGATCAAAAGTTTTGGTTTTATACAAACTTATGGAGAAGCTTGTATTTACAAGAAAGTGAGTGGGAGCTCTGTAGCATTCTTAATACTATATGTGGATGACATATTGTTGATTGGGAATGATGTAGACCTTCTTAATAGTGTCAAGGAATATTTGAATAATAGTTTTTCAATGAAGGATCTTGGCGAAGCAGCTTACATATTAGGCATAAAGATTTATAGAGATAGATCGAAACGCCAAATATCATTGTCACAGAGTACATATTTGGACAAAGTTCTAAAGAGGTTTGGAATGGAAGATAGCAAGAAAGGGTTCTTGCCCATGTTGCCCAATACGACCTTGAGTAAAACTCAAAGTCCGACATCGGCAGAAGATAGAGAAAGGATGAGTAAGACTCCCTATGCCTCAGCCATAGGATCTCTAATGTATGCCATGCTATGTACTAGACCCGACATTGCATATGCTGTTAGTTTAACTAGCAGATATCAAAGTGATCCAGGAGTGGATCATTGGACAGCGGTCAAAAACATCCTTAAGTACTTGAGAAGAACTAAGGATATGGTTCTTTCTTATGGAGGTGATGAACAGCTCGTTGTTAATGGTTACACCGATGCTAGTTGGAACACCGATCCGGATGATTCTAAATCACAATCTGGATACGTATTTATTTTGAATGGTGCAGCAGTTAGCTGGAGGAGTGCAAAGCAAAGCGTTGTGGCGAGATCTTCAACTGAATCGGAATACATGGCTGCTTCGGAGGCTTCACAAGAAACGATATGGATGAAAGAGTTCATTACAGAGCTGGGTGTGGTTCCTAGTGCGCTGGACCCAATGTCTATCTACTGTGATAACATGGGCGCCATAGCCAATGCGCAAGAACCAAGGTCACACAAGAAGCTGAAGCATATCAAGCTACGTTTTCACGCTATTCGAGAACATATCCAAGATGGGGATATAAAGATTTGCAAAGTACACACAGATCTGAATGTGGCGGATCCGTTGACTAAACCTCTCCCGAGGGCAAAACATGACCAACACCAAACTGCCATGGGTGTTCGGTATATTACCATGTAATCTAGATTAGATGACTCTAGTGCAAGTGGGAGACTGTTGGAGATATGCCCTAGAGGCAATAATAAATGTAGTTATTATTATATCTTTGTGTTTATGATAAATGTTTACATTCATGGTATAATAGTATTAACAAGGAAACATTGATACTTGTGTGATTTGTAGACTTAATTTGAAGTCCCTAGTATAGCCTCTATACTTCACTAGCTTGTTGGTTGATAAATGATTGAGGTTTCCCTATCATGAACATTGAGATGTTATCAACAACAATATCATATCGTTAGGAGAATGATATGGTGGACATACTCCTATAGATAAGCGTAGCATAAAGATCAAGTCATTTCAATAGTTCAATTGCTATATGCTTTCTAATACATAGTAACCTAATTCCTTCGACCATGAGATCATGCATATCACCTTTACCGGATGGATGCTTTGATGACATCAAACACCACACCGTAACTGGGTGGCTATAAAGGTGGCATTGAGTGTTCGGAAAGTATTGGTTGAAACACATGGATCAAGAGTGGGATTTGTCCATCCATATGACGGATAGATATACTCTGGGCCCTCTCGGTGGAATGTCATCCAATTAGCTTTCAAGCATGTGACTGGCTCACAAGGGATCACATATCACGGGAACGAGAAAAGAGTACTTATCGGTAACGAGGTTGAACTAGGTATGCAGAGATACCGACGATCATAACCTCGGATAAGTAAACTATCGTGAGACAAAGGGAAATTGGTATCGTATGTAAGTGGTTCATTCGATCGCAAAGTAATCGTAGAAATATGTGGGAGCCATATGAATTTCCAGATTCCTCTATTGGTTATTGTTCGGAGAAGTGTCTCGATCATGTCCGCATAATTCACGAACCGTAGGGAGACACACTTAAGGATTCGACGTTGTTTGAGTAGTTATGGTATTATGAGAAAGAGACCGAATGTTGTTCGGAGTCTCGGATGGGATCCAGGATATCATGAGGTGATCCGGAATGGTCCGGAGAATAAGATTCATATAAGGAAAGTCCCGTTTCGGAGTTCGGGAATGATTCCAGTGTTTTCATCGGGAATGTTCTAGAAGGTTCCGGAATGTCCGGCACTCCGGATGGGAAGGGGTACATGAATGTTTCATTGCATATTGGAATGATTGCATCATGTACTAAGTGTTCTCGCTGTTCCAAATAAAGTATTAAATTGAATCCTAAATTGAAAAGTCAAATAGCAAGTTTGAAAAGTCAAACGGCTAAAATTGGAAAGAGGGAAAGAGGAAAGAGGGAAACCGAGTTGGGGAGGGAGACCCTCCTCCAACCGGCGCGCCTCCTCCAAGCCGAGTTGGGGAGGGACTCCCCTCCCTCCCCATGGCGCGGCCGGCCCCTCCACCTATATAAGGAGGGGCAGGGCTCCCTCCTCTAGACACACAAGTTCCTATCCTCTAAATCTAAACCCTAGCCCTAGACCCCAGTTTAGAGCTGCTTTGGTTTAGAGCTTCTAATTGCACCAGCCTTCGGATTAGAGCCTTCTAATTGGTGTGTCTAAACCCTAGACCACTAAAGCTCTCTCATACTCCACCATACTCGCTCCGGCTTAAGGCGAAGCCCTGCGGGATCTCCCCTCTACTTCCGGTACCACGCCGTTGTGCTGCCGGAATCGCGAGGAGAGTGCTACAACCTCCGCTGCCTGCTGGAACAAGGGAGAGGAAGGTCTTCGTCGAGTACCGAACGTGTGACCGACTGCGGGAGCGCTGCCGGAACGCAGCGCCGGAAGGATCGTCTACACGATCTTGAGATCGGGGAGAGTACGACTACATCACCCACGAGAATCCGCTCTCGTTAAACACTTTGGAATCTTCGAGGGTAAGTTATTCCATCGACTCGTTGCTACAATCTAGTAGATAGATCTTGGCTTGTTTGTTTGTATGCGATAGAAAATTTTTGTTTTCCATGCTACGAATCCCTACATAACTTCCAATACTCAAGAAAACTCTTGGGTTATCTCCCAACAAGTAATTTTCTTTAACGCCTTTAAGTTAGGCTTGATAGTTTGAGAAGATGCTCACATAACAAATATGAATTGAAGTAAAAGAGAGCATCAAGAAGCAAATTCAAAACACATTTAAGTCTAACCCACTTCCTATGCATAGGAACCTTGTAAAGAAACAAGTCATGCAAGCACAAAGCAACAAGCATAGGAAAGCAAAACAAGTGCAACTTCAAGACTTTCAACATAAAGAGGGGAAACTTAATATTCTTGAGATACATAAAACCATGTTTCCCTCTCTCATAATAACTTTCAGTAGCATCATGAATAAAATTAACAAGATAACTATCACATAAAACATTCTTATCATGATCCACATGCATCAAATACTTATTACTCTCCACATAAGCATAGTCATTCTTATTAATTGTAGTGGGAGCAAATTCAACAAAATAGCTATCATTGTTATTATCATCACCATAATCATCAAATATATGAGGCATATTGTAATCACAATAAATTTTCTCCTCAATAGTAGGTGGACTGAAAATATCATACTCATCATTGTAATCATCATATATTGGAGGTTTGGTATCATCATAAGCAATAGAATAGCTATCTTCCAAAGATGGGGGACTAAAAAGATCATTTTCATCAAAACTAGCTTCCCCAAGCTTAGAACTTTCCATAGCATTAGCAATAATGGTGTCCAAAGAATTCATACTAATAACATTGCTATTATCATGAAAAAAAAGTTCCATAGGTTTGTTAATTTTCTCTTCAAACACCTCATGTCCTAACTCAAGATAAATACTATAAAGTTCTCTATTTTTTTTTGTTTTCCATTAAGCCTAACTAGTAAAAACAAGAAACTAAAAGACAAAATTGCAGAATCTAAAGGAAATAACTTTGAGCACTCACACCGGAGGATGTGAGTACCTTTTACCTTACCTCCCCAGCAACGACACCAGAAAAGATCTTGATGTCTACACACTTCTATTCTTGTAGACAGTTGTTGGGCCTCCAAGTGCAGAGGTTTGTAGAATAGCAGCAAGTTTCCCTTAAGTGGATCACCCAAGATTTATTGAACTCAGGGAGGAAGTGGTCAAAGGTATCCCCTCTCAAGAAACCCTGCAATCAAGATACAAGAAGTCTCATGTGTCCCCAACACACCCAATACACTTGTCAGGTGTATAGGTGCACTAGTTCGGCAAAGAGATAGTGAAATACAAGTGATAACGGTGCCAAAAAATAGCTTCTGACTTGTTGTTGATGTGGGGTAATGGTGCCAGAAAAGAGCTGATGGCGTGGAGGAAAGGTAAAATCCCAAAACCTCCCCGACAAATGGAACAAAGATGGAAGCAAGCAAACATGCAACAGATCTAGATGCAAACGGTGTTTCAATGCTTTGAAACAAGTCCTAGGGATCATACTTTCACTAGTGAACACTCTCTCATATAAATATCCTCTCTTCATGATACTACTCTTAACTACTCTCCGGTTGGACACTCCAATCCATGGTAGGGCTATAAGAACACACCTCATAGTCTACCTTCCCCAATCTAGATAACCCCACACTGTCACCTTGAGCGTTAGATGGTTCCAACAAACACCACAATTTCATAGAGACATCCAACTCCAAATATAACTCATAACAATTATTCAATCTAGCCAAAGTGCCACACACGGTATGCCCGCTGTCACTTTCACACACCATGGCATGCATGCTGTCACTTTCACACACATGGGGAGAGCAAAGATCTAATCAAGCACTTGAGTAGCAAGGTAGATCTACTTGATTACAAAGCTCATGATCACAAGATCATGCATAGAGAGAGATGAACACATAGCTATCGGTAGAGCCCTTAGCCTCGAAGGAGAACTACTCCCTCCTCATCATGGGAATCATCAACGGTGATGGAGATGGTGGTGGAGATCGATGGAGATGGCTCTAGGGGCACTTCCCTGTCCTGGCAGGGTGCCGGAACAGAGACTTTCTGTCCCCCGAATCTCCCCTTCGGTGGCAACGGCGTTGTGGAGGTTTTCGTGGATTTCTGCCAAATGATTTAGGGTTTTTGGGTTGGAGGCTTCTTATAGGCATAGGAGTCAAGGTCGGTGGGGAGCCAGGGGGCCCACACCCCCTGTGGGCGCGGCCTAGGGTGGGCCCGCGCCCACTTAGGGTGTGGCCACCCTGGTTTCCTCCTCTGTATCGTCTTCGATTTTCTGTACCGCTCCCGGAAAAATATGAACTTTGGCTTTCGTCCCATCCAATTCCGAGAATATTCATTTTTTAGCTTTCTAAAACCAAAAACAGTAGAAAACAGGCAACTAGCACTGTGGAATCTTGTCAATAGGTTAGTTTCAGAAAGTGTATAAAAATACCTCAAAGTGTAGACTAAACATAGCAAAGTGGATACTAAACAAGCATGGAACATCAAACATTATAGATACGTTTCCGACGTATTTGCCCCCAGATATATTGGACCCTTCAAGATTTTGAATCGCCGAGGAGAAGTATCATATCAACTGGAACTGACAGAGGAGATGTCAGCCGTACATGATGTGTTCCATATCTCGTTACTTAGAAAATACCAAGAAGTTCTAGAGAAGACCTAAGTTTTCAAGAATATTGATCATAGAGCCATAGATATCAACAAGGATTTAACCTATCGTGAAATACCCATTCATATTTTGGAAGAAGCTTTTAGAACCACCAGGACCAGGAGTATCAAGTTTCTCAAGATCCAATGAAGTAACCATACTGAAGAAGAAGCTACTTGGGAGCGAGAAGATTACATTAGGACTGAGTTTCCAGGTCTCTTTAGTTCCTAGTTTTACTTTTTCTTAAATCTTGGGATGAGATTTTGTTTAAGGAGTGGAGGTCTGTAACATCCCAAAAATTCTAATCAAGATTATCAAGTTCTAAGTACCCAAGTTTAGGGTTAACAATAACTTTTATTACTTTTATTATTAAACCTAATGTGAGTGAATGTGTGAAATGCATTAGTGTATGAATGATTGCATTTGCCATGTTTGATTGCTATGAATGATAAGGATTGGTTTAAAGATGAAAAAATATCATCTAGGTCAATTCCAAACAAAACAAATCAAAGGAAATTCAAATAAGACGCAGATGATCAAATGGTCCTTTTGACCAAAATCAACCACTAGCCCAATTAGGGCATCTCTATTAAATGATTTCTAACAGAAACAAATCCAATTATTTTCACCCCTTGCTAGATCAAGTAACAATGAACCCAAGAAAACTCACAAACTTACAGAAACTATTTTCAAATCCATTTTAGAGGCATTCCAAAATTGAATCCTTAATAGGTACTAAGATGGCCATTTCTCAAAAACCAACCAAAGCACTTCCCCTTGGAAAACCCTAGAAACCACAGACTACCAAGCTTATGACAAGATCACTCACCAAAATTCATCCAAAAATTCAAATTTGGAATTCATGCGGCCATTTCATCCAACACATGGTCAACACAGTAACAGCTGCCAAACTATTACTGTTCTTGATCAATGCTGTGTCCACCATTTGTCACCACTACTAGCCCTCACTCACCCCAGTGCCCAGCACTGCATTGGAAAAGCTCCCCTTCACTTCTTGGACTAGTGTCACGCCACCCGAGCCATCCTTGACGGTCGACCATGGACAACTCGTAGCAGCCAGCCTTGCGCCAGTCCACGATGTCTAGGAGATAGGCCACCGTCCACCTGCACTCCCTATCCACCCCTCGATCATAGCCCAACCGTGGACCACCCGAGACACGCCGCGTCCATTTGTCTCGCTGCCATGCCGATAGCACGTGATAACACCGCAGCCGCCTCGCGCGCACACGCCGCGCCTCGCTCTCTCCACGCGTACCTGCACTCACCGCGACATCAGTGACCCCCAGCACATGACCGTTCGCCGCCACGCCACACGAGACCACTTTACACTATATCGAACACCCGTCGTTCCCGCAAAGAGCACAGACCGCCCCCAACCATTTGCAACCTCCCCTTATGGCGCCATCACGCGCATGAAGACCACCAGGGAGCACTACGTCGACCAACACCCTCAGCCATGCCCGTAGCCCACTGCAACGACATCGCCGGAGGAGACAGACCATGCCGCTCTGCCCCTCTCGCCGGTGTATAAATAGAGGCCACCCCAGCCCTCATTATCCACACCATCTCACTCCCCTCTCTCTTAGAACCACCCCTGACCTTTCCTCGGAGCAAGGCGAGCATCACATCGCCGGAATTTGGTCGGATCCCGCCGCTGCAGTCGAGGAAGGACTCCATCGATTGGAGCCACCCTAGGAGCTACCGTGACCACGCCTCGAACCGCCGTCATTGACACGTTCGTTTGCCCCCATCGCCGACCCTAGCTAGAGCCCTGGTAAGCCGCTATAGACCCCCATCGCCGCATTAGGGTTTGTCTCTCGTCGGAGCTGTGTGACGGAGATGGCAAACCACAGCCATCGATCTTAGTCTAATCGTAGGGCTAAGATTGAAACTTACCGTTTCGGTTAGATAGAGCCGCTGACGCGTGGGACTAGCCTGTCAGCCGCCCACTGTGAGCGCTGTCCAGTTGGGCCGGCCCAGTATCGTTCCCGCGCGAGCCAGCAATTCAAATTTAGCTTTTTATTTTATTTCAAAACCCTATTTCTGCCAGTGACTTTGAAATTCAATTCAAAACGATTCACTTAGACAAATTGCATAAAACCAATTTTGCTAGAAAGGTATTCAAATTATCTATCCAAGCCTGTTGGATTCAAACCATTTGAAAGTATAGATCACCTGTAGTAAAAATAACAAGACAGAGACATTTCCACATTCAAACATTTTTTAAAAATCAACCACAAATGCTTTGAGTTTATTCCAACTGTCTAAAATCACATTTTACAAGATCTATCTAAATATGTAAAAATATTTAGGTTTACATGAAGTGATCTTGGACTAGTACTAAAAGAATGCTCTATAGGCATTTGTAGTCACTTTAATTGTATAAAATAGTAATTTTAAACTTTATAAAATATGACCACCACTTTAAATCACATTCCAAGTATTAGAATATGTGGTGATGACATGTGTCAACATGATCCCATATTTTAATTGTAGAATATTAAATCTTAAGTACTTTCAATGAGTAGAAATTACTTTTCTAAAATAAGAAAGATAAGACTAGGTCTTTATTTCATGTGATGATTGTGATGATGCTAGATCATCTATTGTGAACCTTTGTGTGCCAAATAGATGTAGTTAAGTATTGTTTGGTGACTGTGTACCTTGTATTCATTTATAGACGCTAGTACCGACCAAGGCTACGAGGAAGAGGAGTACTACAAGGAAGAAGAAGAAGAAAACTTCAACCACTGCACTACTCAAGGCAAGCCTAACACTACAAGTTAACTATGCAAGATAACACTTGCAAGTTTCTTAACTATGAAAGCCATTATAAATTGCAAGATAACCTACGCAAGATGCTTTAGGCATGCTTTGGTTACGCAAATTTGATTATACCAATCCCAAGTTTTACTTGCAAGCTTTATTCTTTTATTTTTTACCAAAGTTCTTTACTTTTAGTTAGTGCTTTGTGAGTATTGGAAAAATAGTATATATAGCATAAAGAGTATAAAACTAGGCCTAAGTAGTTATACTTAGATGCCATCAAGAGCATAAAAGTAGAGTTAGATAGTTACACCTGATTAGCACCCCTCATTAGTGAATACCCTCAACTTTAGTGGCTAGTGCTAAGCATAAAAGTTGATCACTTAAGATGGGAATACTTGGTGAAAATGATTATGAAAACCTTGGAATGAGGATTCATTCTATTGAAATGTTTTAACATGTGTGATGAACACAAGATGATTTGATGATGAAAATATTGATGCATAAGCCTTGACCCTTTATAAATAATAATGGTTGGGTTCGGATGCGATACCATTCCAATTTTATCATACAACCACATTACCTGAATTGGGTAGGGCTTAACTGGAAGTTTATATGTCTTAGTATGGGTTCCCTTGCGGAAAGAGGTTGAGCTGAGGCTACCTCGTGAATGTGAATGTCCACCTATGCAGTTCCCAGTATGGCAGATGTCCATGGCTGGGAGGCCAAGCTCATAGGGGAGGTGCCTATACTAGGGTGTGTAATTGAAAAGTTAGGATTGATTATCCGCATACTAAGTATAATGATTCAGGGTTATCCCTAACGGATGTATCGAACTTTGTGGTGAAAGTGTACAATCTCTGCAGAATGTCAAACTATTCGAATAGCCGCGACCGCGGTCATGGACAGTTGGAGTGGCCATACTGTTCCATCGTCAGATGTTTTCAAAATGACTTGTGAAATGAACTATGACTTTGACTTGACCACAACAGGGTTATGAACATGAAAACTAAGTTCTCACTTAGGTTTTGTAGAACATTAAACTAGTTTTCTTTACTTCTGAACTCAGTATGAAATAAACCTGGCTTTTTGCAAATAAACCTAGAGCTTAGGATTCCTAATCGAACTACTTTACTTGTTAGTGATAGTTTGTGAGTACTTAAAGAGTCCTCATGGCCCTTTCCCTGGATATTCCCATGTCCAGACTATGAGGAGGACTACCAGGAGGATGGAAAGCAGGAGGTCTATGACAACTAGGATCATCTCCCATCGTTAGCATTGCCTGTGACCCTGAAGATGAAGCCCCGCTACGTTTAATTTCCACTACATTGATTGTATTAAGACTGGATCATAAGATCTTTTATTTGTAAGACATTTATTATGGTTTGTAATGGATGATGTACTATGGTACCAATTCTGTTATGTCTCGCAAAAATGGTACTCCTGGGATTGCGAGGTATGGCATAACAGGCATATGGGATTAAAAATCCGGGTGTTGACACCAGCCCATAGCCACCTAAAAACCCTAACCCTAATTCTACCTAACCAAACACTAGACACACCCCCATCCCACCCTACACGACCTGTTCCACCCCAAACACATGCACACACGCGCTACAGGACCAGACACTCACCCACACCAACCCACCTAGAACATGCCCGTCCCGTACGCTCCATGTGAGTGGACCCAGGCCCACCTCATCTCCCTCATCCTGAACCAGCCCCGCTCCCCTCGTGTTCTCCCCTTCCTCCCATGTCTCCCTCCCGCATGCAGGCACCCCGCTGCTGCCGTGTTCCCTCGCCACCCTGGCGCCCCGCCGCCTCGCTCCTCCGATCGCGAGCGCCACGTGGCCCACCCATTCCCCATGATTCCCTCGCTTGAACGCCTCCCCTCGCTTGCCGCCACCTGCGCTCGCCTCGGTCGCATCCCCAACCTCCCCACAGCAGCCCTCCTTGCTCCGCTTCCTTCTGCAGGAAGGTGCCACCATCGCCACCGCCCTCTTCGCCCTAGCACCGGACGCCGCTGCCCCCACCTTGCCTCCTTGTCATCGGGAACGCCGCCCTTCGGTCGCGCGTGCGCCGGTGTGCTTCCCCTCATCGCGTCCCTCCTCCTAGACGCTGAGCCCCCTTCCCCCCCACTGCTGTCTCCTCCGACGTAGCTCTGTGGCGCGCCCTCCCTACTCTCACTCTAGTCGTGCGTGTCTGCAGGCCCTCCATGTTGCCGGCCCCTTCTCCATCAATTGCTCGAAGCCATGACCGCATCCGGGTACTCGCAACTGACCATCATATTTTTGTGTTCTCGTGTTGGACACGATCGTGTTTTGGTGCTGCTATTGTGACATGCCATCCCGAGCACCTTCTTTCCTGAGTACGTCCATGAGATATTCGGCTCTATGCATGTGTGTACTATTCTTCCCTACCACAGGTTGTCCAAGTCTTTTCTATCTGGAATTGCTATGATCTATGTATGACCCCGATGTGCGATATGGTGAAGCGATGTTCATGTGGTACTAGATGTGTGGTGTTAGATGACCAAGTACCAAGTTCTCCAACATGGAATTGACACTCCCGAATAATCGTCCACAGGGAACATCAAGGACTTATTCCTGGAATCCAAAGAACGCCGCCATGGAACCAAAGATTGCCGAAACCATGTTCATCATGGAACCGTGGCACCCGAAGATCGACACTGGATCAGAGCATCAATATCTACCTCATGGACGCCAAGACCCCCTCGGATCCAACGCCATGATAGCCGGATCCGAAGACCGAACCAAACCCCTCGGAACCAAGATTGTCAACCCTATGTGTGACCCTTATTCCGACCCCCCCTATATTTTATAATATATGACATTGTCGTTTGTTTCAAATAAATTTATCATATTGCATACATATTGTATGGTTTGGGGGCATTATGCCGATTCACCTCATAATTAAATATGGATACCATGTGTGGGCTAATCTAGTCTTATATTGGCTCCATTTAAATTTGTGTAGTGAACCGGTGCCACTATTTTCCTTATTAAGTCAACATTTAAATTGTCGGGTACCTAAACAACATGAACCTATTATTTAATCGTCAGGACCCTGGTTTCGCTTAATATTGCCTAATTACATTGCATCTTCTCCATGTCATATGTCATACATGCATCATGCCCGATCTTCTGTCATAGTATTAAATAATGCATCCGGTGTTTCTTCTAGTGCTTTGCCTATTCACGGATTAGGCTGATGAGTTGATGCGAGTGTCGACTCGATCTTTAGATGAACCTTCGGCAGTGTTTCCAGGCGAGCATTCTCCCCCTTTTTGCCTATTTTTCATTTGTAGTCTTTACTTCCTCATGTTGATCTATTGCTATCCGTGTTGTGATGCTTTAATTTCCGTACCCCTATTATATTACTCGCAGCCCTTATATTGCCTTGTACACCTCCTATAGCTCGTTGTTTGGGTAGACAGGTGGCCTTGCGCGTCATAGTCGCTCGCTCAGGTGCTGCTTCGCGTTGTCGATGTTCCACTAATGTTGGGGGTTGGCATATTCATAAAGGTGGAGATGATCGTGGTTTTAATTATAGCTAGTTAATTAAATATTAAAATGGATATAATTAATGAAGTGGCACCGGTGGGTAATAGTTGATATTTGGATGTTAACCGCCCACTTGTGTCCAGCTAGGACCCGAGTTCTTGACACCTGTTCCGAGACTGAGCGCGCTAACCACATGTGGGTTTATAAACACCCCTATCGGCTTAGTACCTGATTCCAAAGTACTTCTCTGGGGGCCACAAATTAGTTTGAAGTTTTCATGCCACGTTATGCCATGTATGCCATGTTATGGCATGTTTATTACATGTTGCTTGATGAGCGTTTATTGTTGTTGTGTAGGAGCGGCACTCTATCACGGGAATATTTTGTTTATGATCTCTGCTCATGTGACAAGTGCATGCAACCTTAGGGTCCGTACGAGGAGCATTGGTTATACCTCGCACGGGTAGCTCTTTTGGGTGGCCCCCATGTACTTGCTTTGGGTCAGGGAAAGTGTCGTGTCCTAGGCTCCGTCGACATACAAATGGAAGTATGTTAACTGATCTAGCAAAAAGGGTCGAAGTGTGTGTAGAAACTTTGGTGCATCTCTGTAGGGCTAAATCTTTTTGAAAAGTCATGTCCGCGGTTATGGACGACTTGGAGCATAGTATCTCAATCATAGACAAGTATAATTAAAGTTTACTACTATAATTTTACTTGTATCTGGTATGACTAGTAAGTTGGATAACCACCATGGAAAGAATGAATAAAAATGCCAACCGTGTGAGTTTACTCGGCTTGACTTCCTCATTTGGTATCGAGGGGAAAATACCAGGATGGGTATGTTTGGTGGTAGTATCAGGTTGGATCCAAATAGGTCTTTCTCATCTCTCTTTGATAGCCGACAGTTGTACCGAGTCTCTATTGGTTATTTAGTGCATGTTGCACTGCCGCTTCAGTCCACCATACCTATGTAGGCGAGCACTGCCGAATTTTAAGACTCGCCATGTACTGGCCTCAGTACTGACCGCTCACTCTTTTTCCTTTGCCCTTTGTTGGTGCCCCTTTTGTTTAGCAGGTTGAGATCAACGTCGTTAGTAGTGTTACCCTTCCGTCTTGGCCTGGTTAGGGTTATGGACACCATTGGTTATTCTTCATGGCTCTTAGCCCCATTTGCATTTTGTCCATACTCGGACGCTATATCGTTTTTAAAGTGATTTGGATCTTTGAACTGTATATATGTATTCTTGACTCATGGAGTCATTGTTGTATATTTCTATTCTATGGGATCCATCGCGGACTATTGTATAATGGTATTACTTCGTTTGCCAACCGCACGCAAGTGCCTGGTGGGCACCTTTGAATCGTTTCTATGCGGGTTTGGCGGGAATCGCTAAAACTTGCATAGGGCTGATCTGAGGGTGCTACAAAGTGGTATCAGAGCTCAGCAGTTATGATACCCCACTGGTTCAGCCTGTAGGATAACCTAGCTAATGGCCGTTGTAGAGTGTCAAAACTATTTTGGAAAAATCGGTTGGATACATATGATTAGGTCTGCTTTACTTCTTATCCCTATGCTATTCTCCTCTTACCCCTGTGTGTTTTGAATCTGTTCTCTTACCTTCTTATGAGTCCAGGGTTTCTCGTGGTTGGGATTCTGTCGTACCTTCAGGCTTTCGCTTCCTCTTGTAACGGTGTTCTACATCCGGTCTTCATGATATCTGAGTAATTTTCCTCTACTATACCTTTCAGTGGACCAAAATTCACTAAAAAAATTCTTTGTATCTTCCGGTATTTTTCGACATGATGACGTCATCTGCATCAGATCCAATGAAGAACCTCCATCATTCATTTATTTTCCGAACATCGCTTGTGAAGATCTTCAGTATAAATTCCGAAATGGGTTGCATGCTTTTCAACTACATGTGTGGAGTAATAGTTTGGGTGCGTGATGGATTGGCACCCATGCCAACTACTCATTCTATTTGCTCCTATACATTAAAGTAGATGAGAATGCATCTTTTCTCTCCTTTTGTCGAAGTTAAAGGTGGCCTTATCTTTTGAGACCTATTCCTTCGTATTTTGTTCCACCGAAGTATTCTCTCGACAAAAATGAACAACGACCCTTTGTCGGTGGTGTCGCCGATTTCAAGATGGAGAAAGACCCCTTGTTAGTGGTGTCACGATTATCTACACGAAGCAAGCAGATTCAGACTGTAGGCCTTCTTTCCTGTACCATCGGGATCTCAAGGGCGCGATCCATTGTTAGTGGTGTCGAATTGTAGCACCCCGGGTAAAACCACTACCATAAAATCGCGTGCTAATTAAGACTTTGTGCATCATCATGCATATTTTTTCCTACAACTATTTTGTGAAAGACTATGTTGTTTTCTAAACTAGCCGGATCTTGTATTTGTCTTAAAAACTAATTACCAAATTTTTTCGAAAGACTATTTTTTCTCTCGATCCAACCGGATCTTGTATTTGTCTTAAAAACTAATTACCAAAAATTTTAAAACTAAATAACTAAATAAAAACTATTTTTATGGGGGCCAGGCAGCCAACGCGGTTTAGCCTACGTTCCAAATTCTCGAGAAATTAAGGAAGATGAGAAAGGACACAAACCCGACTCTACAGGTCCAGAGGACCCCAGTGATGAAGAATAAATGAGGATTGTTGGCGAGGAAGACCATGTAGTTTTGGATTAGCCTATATTAAAACGTAGGTATCAAGCCATTCCCCACATGATTAGGATAGAGCCATTGTTCTTGCTTGCAAGTAGAGTTCCATGATGGTTTATCTAGTTTCGAATTGACATAATAAACTGCCAGGCCCGAAGGTCCAACCGAAGGCCACCCAGCCCACAGCCACCTAAAAACCCTAACCCTAATTTGACCTAATTGAACCATAGACACACCCCCACCCCACTGTAGGGGTCCCAACCCAATAAGTTAGGTTCCTCCTGTGTTTACAATGCTAGTCCCTGAATCAATAGCTAGCATCCACAGTTAAGATGTAATATCAAGATACGAAGGTCATAATATAAATTTATAACCAGGAATAATATAAGTTTATTACATCAAACTTAGCTCATTTGGCTATTACAATACATTGCAGCGGAATAAATAAAATCATGGGTCCTTCATCTTCAAAGTGCCATAGGCAGATGTTGGTTGTAGACTTTGTAGTCCTAGTCAATCAAACAATCTTCATTTAAAAAAAACAATCAACCTGCAACATTACAAGTTACAGCCACAAAGGGTCAATACATTTTGAATTGTATTGGCAAGCTTCACTTTTATGTATAATAAGAGTGGGTCCTATCATTATATGCATATTTGGCTAAGTAGGGTTTAAGGCTTATTTGCATAAAGCATTGTTTTATCCTATCTTTTCAAAAAAGGGTTTTAAAGTCCTTTGTCAAATTTCTTTTCCAAGTTCCTTGAACTCCTTGGTAGAAACTCAAGTGTTCAAATCCTTGTCAAAATCTCTTGAGCACCTTGGTAACCCCAAGTGCAACAAGTTTTATCAAAACCCATGAGTTCCTTGGTAACCCCAAGTACATCATGCTCTTGAGCACCTTGGTAACCCCAAGTGCAACAAGTTTAACAAAATCTCTTTGAATTCCTTGGTAGACACACAAGGGCATCAAGTTTTTATATTAGAAGTTGGAATGTCGAGATCTCCCATAGTTCAAACTTTAGTTGCTCAGTATTGTCCATAACCGGGGACATGGCTAAGTACTTAGATTTTATTAACTTCTGCAGAAGGAGTACACTTTACCCACATGACACAATCCCATCTTGTTTCCACCAGTGGCCTACTGGATTAGTGCTCACCAAGATGGAGTACTGGCAGATTGAGAATGTGACGAAGTCTTTCCAAGAGGTCCTCCCATGCATCATTGCTAGCTTGTCTTCAGCCCCCATGAAGCATTCCAGATCCCCATGTCCGGTAACTAAAGACAATGTATGGGTCTTCCTAATGTAGTTGACTAAGCCAGAGCCATAATAGCATGTGGTTGCACACGAAAGCCACAATTGGAGAAACATGTTCAATCTCTAAGTTTCCTAGGTGGTTTTCATTTGGAGCACAACACAAAGTGATTGCCATAGACATGGTTCCTTTTGTTTCCACCTTCTCCAAAACTTCAAGTATCCTCCACCTAGGTGGTTCATTGAGTCCTTGTTTTATTATGTAAAACACAAGTCCTTTTCTCAACCTTTGTAAAGTCTCAACATGTATCTCTTTTCAAAACATAGCATGGCTAAGCATGTACAACTTCAATATTTTCACTAAGGAATGTATAGGGAATCCTATTAGGATTTAGCATAGCATAAGTACAGAAATATCTTTTCATGCATGTTTTCAAAATCCACTAAGTATAATGAAAATAGTAGGACTTTTGTATGATAGTGTAACTTTCCTTTTTGGTAGGGAATGGTGGTTCACTCCTTGATCCTGTTAGTCTCACACTTTGCTAAATTCACTACAAGTCAATCAAGCAAGACACAAAATCAACTAACATTCCAAACCAAGGTTTAAACAAACAATTTTCACATTCACAAAGCAATGGAATCTAAGTCATGCAAAAGAGGGTTCTATTGCAAGGTTGGTCTCCACTAGGTTTATAAACTTTGTAAGGTCCAAATTGATCATTTACCAAAATGGCAAAGTCATTTGCAAATGGGTTTTATCTCAAGACCATTTTAAAATTCATTCATCATTTTATGTGGTGAAAATTATTCCTATCAAGGCAAAACTTTATGTTTTTCACCAAGTGAGTTGCCCTTGGCAAGGCTTGGTGTTTTGGGTCAGTAAGTTTTGGTCCAAAACAATTTTCCCAAAGTTTTCCTTGCAAAAACATTTCCATAATAAAATCAATGAGTTTATTTGGCTAGAAAATGGCTAAGTTAAATAATCCAACCTATATTTTTACCAAAATCATTTTTAACACCAAGGGTTGGTTCCTAGGGTCAGTATGGTCACTAAAAACCATTTTGCAAAAGTTTTAATCCTAAAATCAATTTTAAACAATTTTTCTACTCTAAACATGTGCACAAATGTTTCTGCAAATTCAAACAAGTTAACAGGTACTATTTTCTAAACTAAGGCCATAGTTGGCTAGGGCTTGTTGTCCTGAATCCAACGACATAAAATTTGTAATTTTTTGACGTGTGGTTTGAAAGTTACAAAGGTTTGAAGTTTGCAAAAGTTTCTGTTTTCAAAACTGTTTTTAAACAGAAACACGCGGCAGGATTCTATTGGACGGTACCGCTTCGCTGCGGATCACGCTCTGTAGCCGTTGGATCTAAATGAGATCGTGCGGCGCAGGACTCGTACCTCTTCGCGGTTAAGTGATCTATCGTAACCGTCAGATCCAGATCCTATGGTGCTAGCGTGCTCGACCATTTGCGAGCGGCACTGCGGTGGCTACCGGCGGCGGAGCGGTCGGTCGATGACGGTTCCGGCGATACAGGAAGCGAGAGAGAAAAATGGCATGCTCACCGGGCTCAGGGGGTCACGGCGAAGCTCAGGGTACTGCTGGCTTGACAAGGGGCGCTCAGAGGCAGTCGCAATTCCTCGTCGGAGTTGGGAACGGCGACGGACGGCTCTGTCCGCGGTTGAAGACGACGCTACAGGTCAAGAGAAGACAGACCGAAGGCAGGGTTAGACGCAGGAGATCATGACGGAGCTGTGAGCATGAACAAGAGGGCTCGGGCGGTCGAGGCTTACCGGGGAACGTCGCCGGAGAAGAATCAGACACTGCGGCGCTCTGTGCTTAACGAAGGCGAAGATTGGGGGCGCCCTAAGACAAACGGAAAGTGCTGTTAGGTTCATCTGAGCTTGGAGATCATCATCGTGTTCTCGGGGAGGAGAGGGGTGACCGGAATCTACCTGTGGGGCTCGTCGGAGAAAGAGGCAGACGGTGGTGACGGTGGTCGAGGTGGTTGTCGACGCTCTGGGTCGCTCGGGGGAAAGCTGGTGCTACGGGGATGATCGCCAGGAGGTGTGGATCACGAGAGCATGGTCGAGGAGGCAAGGGGCGGCGAGGGGCTGCCGGAATTGCTGCGACAGCTCGTCGGAGCAGAGGGTGCTCGGGGAGGAATTGAGGCGGCCTGGGGCAAGCTTGGGGAAGGGGTCTGAGGGAAAACGGAGGAGAGAGCGAGGCGATTAAAAGGGCGTGGTCGCGATGAGGAATTAACGCGGCGTTAAGGCGAATTGATCTCGGCATTCATGGACAGCAACGGCAGCGTCGTCTGGGGGAGACAGGGTCGCGCGGGGAAGAAGAAGGAGGAGGCAGTGGGGTCCTCTGTTCAGTGGGAAAAGAAAGGAGGGAGGGGTCCACTTGCCAGTGGCTTTGCGGGTCTGGGAATTAGTAGAAAACGCTTCGTCGTGGGAGAGGGGAGCTGGGCTGCGAGTTGGGCTGTTGGGCCAGATGGTGGGCTGGTCGTTTTCTCTTTTTTTTCTGTTTACATGGTTTTATTCTTTTCTATTTCTATTTACTGATTTGAATTTCATCCAACTATTCAAGCATTCAAATAATTCAAACAACTCAAACAATTGTAATATTGAATTTAGTTCTGTTCAGTAACATGGACAAAAGCCCAAAATAAAATAAAATAAAATAATAATTTTATTGATCCATTCTTTAATTAAATAAAATGGACCTTTATTTATTTAACATGACTTGATTTATTCAATAAAAACCTCATTTAAATTCCAAACACTTTCAAATCCAAATCAGTAGATTTTATTTGAAATTATAAGATACTTGAAATACTTGTTTAAATAACATGGGTCTTAGTTATTAAATCAAATAGAGTTTGATTTTATTAATAAAATCTTTATTTGAAACCTAAATATTTTCAAAACCAAATCAGTAGGTTTTATTTGGAAATATTAAATACTTGGAAACTTGTTTTAAAACAAAATAACACTTTACTTTAGAGTCCATTATTAATTAAATTAAATAGACTTTCATTATTAAATCAACTAGGGTTTGTTTTATTGAGAATATTTATTTTAAAATCTAAAATAAAGCCAAACACTTTAGTAGTTTTATTTGAGAATATAAAATATTTGGTAAACTTATTTAAAATAATTTAATAGGTTTTGAAGTTTTAATTAAATTGGTAAAACCTTTTATTTTAAAAGGGTTTGGATATTAATTCCTTATTATTTTATTTAAGCAATCCTTTATTATATTTAATTATACTTTTGCTATTTTATTTAAAATAAAATGTTTTAATTCAAAAGCTTGGCCAAGTTTTAATTTGCCTTTATAAAATAATCTTTATTTATAAATCCATCTTTTCTTTTGAATACCAAATCTTTTATTAAAAGATCCAAATAGTATTTCCAAAAATATTTTATTTTCCTTTGTTAATTGTTTTATGTTTTTAAATCCCTTTAGGATTTTATTTGATTCAAATGGGTTTGATGTTCCAATTGAATTCAAAGAAAATTTCTTCTGGCTCTGAAAATCCAACAAAGTTTTATTTTATTCATTTATTTTTCACATTACAAGATTTGGAAATTCTTGGGATGTGACAGGCTACCACCCTTAAAATAAATCTCGTCCCGAGATTTGGGAAGGCTAGGGTCATAAGCAAATTCAAAACAACTAGGGTACTACCACCCTTAAAAATTTTCAAACAAAAATTACATATTGGCCTTCCTGGGTCCTGGAAAACTTCTCTAAGCAGATTTTTGCTTTGTTTCTATACTTGACTCATGGGCCAAGGTTGAGCTTCTCCATAGGCTTGTTCAACTTGTTTTTCATCCTTTCTGGACAGTTGCTTGCATAATGTCCTGGATTCTTGCAGTTGAAACAATGAATGTCCTTGAGTTCTTTGCGTTGCTCTTGAGGGCAAGTTGCTACATAGTGGCCTGGTTCTTTGCAGTTGTTGCACCACACTTGGTCAATCTCTTTATTCTTCTTGTTTTCTGGGCATCCACTGGAGTAGTGTCCCATTTCCTTACATTTACGACATTGCACAAGGTTCATGTCTTGCTTGGGCTTCTTGATTTTCTTTGATCCTTTGAATTGGGTTGTCTTGTTTGGATGTAGGAGCGATCCTTTTCCTTTGGTAGACTTGGATCCTTCTTGTTTCCTTTGTTCCACCATGGCATAGATAGGACATTGGTTAGGAATATGATCACTTCCTTCACAAAGGTAGCAAGTAGCTTGAGAGGTGGGACATTGTCCAACAGGATGATCTTCTTCACAATTGGGGCATTGTCCTTCATGCTCCTTGGAAGTATGATCCTTGTCTCCACAAATAATGCAAGCTGGGGCTCCATCTAGAATAACATTCTTGTCATCCTTGTTATCATATACTCCTTTAGGATAGCTTTCTTCCATGCTAATCATTTGATTAGTCACCTTAAGCATCAGTTGAGATTGTTCCTCCAAAAACCTTTGTAGTGCTGGATCTTTATCACTATTGTTGACTATGAACTGAGCTGTCAGTTGGTTTAACTGATGTTGGGTTGCTATAAGCTCTTTCATGCTGTCAGCTTGGTTGGTGTTGATGTCATCAACCTTGGTGTTGGAGTCCTTTGGAGTAGTCATCTGTTTGGGTTGAAGGGTAGTTAGAATAGGCCAGATAGTTCTAATCACACACATCACACTTCACACAAGCAATGTGCAAGCAATCACAAACAAACATTCCACTCAAACAACAAAGTTCAAGCTCATATTTAGGTAATAAAATATTTTTGGTTACGCCACATAAGTTGGTGGTTTTGTCTCAACTACAATATGGTGGTCCATCTATATGGTTCATTTGTGATCCTTCCATCATACATGGTTCTTCTTGCATGAGATCATGGTTTCCTTGAGATAAACTCTTGGTTACTATGCTTCAAAGTTGTTGATGGTTCCTTCTTATTTTGCATTCCCTCAGTCTCTAAATCTTGAGTAAGATTTCCTTGTTTCACTTGTAGTCCTTAGTGATATCCAAAGTTGAAGTCCTTGGTGATTATTCTGAAGATGTTGAAGTCATTAGAGCTGAAGATGTTGAAGTCATTAGAGTTGAAGATGTTGAAGAAGTCTTTTGCACATGGTGTAGTCTTTGGTCATGGGGTAGGCTTTTCCATCAAGTTGAAATAGAAGAGATGTAGAGTTGAAACCAAAATGGTTGAGGAAAGAGTTTACAAGTGTTTTTGTAAATAAGTTTTGGATCAAAATATAACTCCTATTTTTCTAAGGGTTTTTGTCCAATCCTAGGGTTTACAAATCCTACAGGCAACACAATGCTCTGATACCATCTGTAGGGGTCCCAACCCAATAAGTTAGGTTCCTCCTGTGTTTACAATGCTAGTCCCTGGATCAATAGCTAGCATCCACAGTTAAGATGTAATATCAAGATAGAAAGGTCATAATATAAATTTATAACCAGGAATAATATAAGTTTATTACATCAAACTTAGCTCATTTGGCTATTACAATACATTGCAGCGGAATAAATAAAATCATGGGTCCTTCATCTTCAAAGTGCCACAGGCAGATGTTGGTTGTAGACTTTGTAGTCCTAGTCAATCAAACAATCTTCATTAAAAAAAAAACAATCAACCTGCAACATTACAAGTTACAGCCACAAAGGGTCAATACATTTTGAATTGTATTGGCAAGCTTCACTTTTATGTATAATAAGAGTGGGTCCTATCATTATATGCATATTTGGCTAAGTAGGGTTTAAGGCTTATTTGCATAAAGCATTGTTTTATCCTATCTTTTCAAAAAGGGTTTTAAAGTCCTTTGTCAAATTTCTTTTCCAAGTTCCTTGAACTCCTTGGTAGAAACTCAAGTGTTCAAATCCTTGTCAAAATCTCTTGAGCACCTTGGTAACCCCAAGTGCAACAAGTTTTATCAAAACCCATGAGTTCCTTGGTAACCCCAAGTACATCATGCTCTTGAGCACCTTGGTAACCCCAAGTGTAACAAGTTTAACAAAATCTCTTTGAATTCCTTGGTAGACACACAAGGGCATCAAGTTTTTATATTAGAAGTTGGAATGTCGAGATCTCCCATAGTTCAAACTTTAGTTGCTCAGTATTGTCCATAACCGGGGACACGGCTAAGTACTTAGATTTTATTAACTTCTGCAGAAGGAGTACACTTTACCCACATGACACAATCCCATCTTGTTGCCACCAGTGGCCTACTGGATTAGTGCTCACCAAGATGGAGTACTGGCAGATTGAGAATGTGACGAAGTCTTTCCAAGAGGTCCTCCCATGCATCATTGCTAGCTTGTCTTCAGCCCCCATGAAGCATTCCAGATCCCCATGTCCGGTAACTAAAGACAATGTATGGGTCTTCCTAATGTAGTTGACTAAGCCAGAGCCATAATAGCATGTGGTTGCACACGAAAGCCACAATTGGAGAAACATGTTCAATCTCTAAGTTTCCTAGGTGGTTTTCATTTGGAGCACAACACAAAGTGATTGCCATAGACATGGTTCCTTTTGTTTCCACCTTCTCCAAAACTTCAAGTATCCTCCACCTAGGTGGTTCATTGAGTCCTTGTTTTATTATGTAAAACACAAGTCCTTTTCTCAACCTTTGTAAAGTCTCAACATGTATCTCTTTTCAAAACATAGCATGGCTAAGCATGTACAACTTCAATATTTTCACTAAGGAATGTATAGGGAATCCTATTAGGATTTAGCATAGCATAAGTACAGAAATATCTTTTCATGCATGTTTTCAAAATCCACTAAGTATAATGAAAATAGTAGGACTTTTGTATGATAGTGTAACTTTCCTTTTTGGTAGGGAATGGTGGTTCACTCCTTGATCCTGTTAGTCTCACACTTTGCTAAATTCACTACAAGTCAATCAAGCAAGACACAAAATCAACTAACATTCCAAACCAAGGTTTAAACAAACAATTTTCACATTCACAAAGCAATGGAATCTAAGTCATGCAAAAGAGGGTTCTATTGCAAGGTTGGTCTCCACTAGGTTTATAAACTTTGTAAGGTCCAAATTGATCATTTACCAAAATGGCAAAGTCATTTGCAAATGGGTTTTATCTCAAGACCATTTTAAAATTCATTCATCATTTTATGTGGTGAAAATTATTCCTATCAAGGCAAAACTTTATGTTTTTCACCAAGTGAGTTGCCCTTGGCAAGGCTTGGTGTTTTGGGTCAGTAAGTTTTGGTCCAAAACAATTTTCCCAAAGTTTTCCTTGCAAAAACATTTCCATAATAAAATCAATGAGTTTATTTGGCTAGAAAATGGCTAAGTTAAATAATCCAACCTATATTTTTACCAAAATCATTTTTAACACCAAGGGTTGGTTCCTAGGGTCAGTATGGTCACTAAAAACCATTTTGCAAAAGTTTTAATCCTAAAATCAATTTTAAACAATTTTTCTACTCTAAACAAGTGCACAAATGTTTCTGCAAATTCAAACAAGTTAACAGGTACTATTTTATAAACTAAGGCCACAGTTGGCTAGGGCTTGTTGTCCTGAATCCAACGACATAAAATTTGTAATTTTTTGACGTGTGGTTTGAAAGTTACAAAGGTTTGAAGTTTGCAAAAGTTTCTGTTTTCAAAACTGTTTTTAAACAGAACTGGGGACACGCGGCAGGATTCTATTGGACGGTACCGCTTCGCTGCGGATCACGCTCTGTAGCCGTTGGATCTAAATGAGATCGTGCGGCGCAGGACTCGTACCTCTTCGCGGTTAAGTGATCTATCGTAACCGTCAGATCCAGATCCTACGGTGCTAGCGTGCTCGACCATTTGCGAGCGGCGCTGCGGTGGCTACCGGCGGCGGAGTGGTCGGTCGATGACGGTTCCGGCGATACAGGAAGCGAGAGAGAAAAAGGGCATGCTCAGGGGGTCACGGCGAAGCTCAGGGTACTGCTGGGTTGACAAGGGGCGCTCAGAGGCAGTCGCAATTCCTCGTCGGAGTTGGGAACGGCGACGGACGGCTCTGTCCGCGGTTGAAGACGACGCTACAGGTCAAGAGAAGACAGACCGAAGGCAGGGTTAGACGCAGGAGATCATGACGGAGCTGTGAGCGTGAACAAGAGGGCTCGGGCGGTCGAGGCTTACCAGGGAACGTCGCCGGAGAAGAATCAGACATTGCGGCGCTCTGTGCTTGAGGAAGGCGAAGATTGGGGGCGCCCTAAGACAAACGGAAAGTGCTGTTAGGTTCGTCTGAGCTTGGAGATCATCATCGTGTTCTCGGGGAGGAGAGGGGTGACCGGAATCTACCTGTGGGGCTCGTCGGAGAAAGAGGCAGACGGTGGTGACGGTGGTCAAGGTGGTTGTCGACGCTCTGGGTCGCTCGGGGGAAAGCTGGTGCTACGGGGATGATCGCCAGGAGGTGTGGATCATGAGAGCATGGTCGAGGAGGCAAGGGGCGGCGAGGGGCTGCCGGAATTGCTGCGACAGCTCGTCGGAGCAGAGGGTGCTCGGGGAGGAATTGAGGCGGCCTGGGGGCGAGCTTGGGGAAGGGGTCTGAGGGAAAACGGAGGAGAGAGCGAGGCGATTAAAAGGGCGTGGTCGCGATGAGGAATTAACGCGGCGTTAAGGCGAATTGATCTCGGCATTCATGGACAGCAACGGCAGCGTCGTCTGGGGGAGACAGGGTCGCGCGGGGAAGAAGAAGGAGGAGGCAGTGGGGTCCTCTGTTCAGTGGGAAAAGAAAGGAGGGAGGGGTCCACTTGCCAGTGGCTTTGCGGGTCTGGGAATTAGTAGAAAACGCTTCGTCGTGGGAGAGGGGAGCTGGGCTGCGAGTTGGGCTGTTGGGCCAGATGGTGGGCTGGTCGTTTTCTCTTTTTTTTTTTGTTTACATGGTTTTATTCTTTTCTATTTCTATTTACTGATTTGAATTTCATCCAACTATTCAAGCATTCAAATAATTCAAACAACTCAAACAATTGTAATATTGAATTTAGTTCTGTTCAGTAACATGGACAAAAGCCCAAAATAAAATAAAATTAAATAATAATTTTATTGATCCATTCTTTAATTAAATAAAATGGACCTTTATTTATTTAACATGACTTGATTTATTCAATAAAAACCTCATTTAAATTCCAAACACTTTCAAATCCAAATCAGTAGATTTTATTTGAAATTATAAGATACTTGAAATACTTGTTTAAATAACATGGGTCTTAGTTATTAAATCAAATAGAGTTTGATTTTATTAATAAAATCTTTATTTGAAACCTAAATATTTTCAAAACCAAATCAGTAGGTTTTATTTGGAAATATTAAATACTTGGAAACTTGTTTTAAAACAAAATAACACTTTACTTTAGAGTCCATTATTAATTAAATAAAATAGACTTTCATTATTAAATCAACTAGGGTTTGTTTTATTGAGAATATTTATTTTAAAATCTAAAATAAAGCCAAACACTTTAGTAGTTTTATTTGAGAATATAAATATTTGGTAAAATTATTTAAAATAATTTAATAGGTTTTGAAGTTTTAATTAAATTGGTAAAACCTTTTATTTTAAAAGGGTTTGGATATTAATTCCTTATTATTTTATTTAAGCAATCCTTTATTATTTTTAATTATACTTTTGCTATTTTATTTAAAATAAAATGTTTTAATTCAAAAGCTTGGCCAAGTTTTAATTTGGCTTTATAAAATAATCTTTATTTATAAATCCATCTTTTCTTTTGAATACCAAATCTTTTATTAAAAGATCCAAATAGTATTTCCAAAAATATTTTATTTTCCTTTGTTAATTGTTTTATGTTTTTAAATCCCTTTAGGATTTTATTTGATTCAAATGGGTTTGATGTTCCAATTGAATTCAAATAAAATTTCTTCTGGCTCTGAAAATCCAACAAAGTTTTATTTTATTCATTTATTTTTCACATTACAAGATTTGGAAATTCTTGGGATGTGACACCCACCCAACACGACCTGGTCCACCCCAAACACACGCACACATGCGCTACAGGACCAGACACTCACCCACACCGACCCACCTGGAACACGCCCATCCCATACGCTCCATGCGAGTGGACCCGGCCCCACCTCATCTCCCTCATCCCGAACCAGCCCTGCTCCCCTCGCGTTCTCCCTTCCTCCAGTGTCTCCCTCCCGCACGCAGGCACCCCGCCACCGCCGTGTTCCCTCACAACCCTAGCGCCCCGCCGCCTTGCTCCTCCGACCGCGAGCGCCGCGTGGCCCACCCACTCCCCTGATTCCCTCGCCTGCACGCCTCCCCTCGCTCACCGCTGCCTACGCTCTCCTCGCTCATGTCCCCAACCTCCCTACAGCGACCCTCCTCACTCTACTTCCTTCCGTAGGAAGGCGCCACCGCCACCACCACCCTCTTCGCCCCAGCACCAGACGCTTCCACCCCCACTTTACCTCCTTGTCACCGTGAACGCCGCCCTTCGGTTGCACGCGCCTCGGTGTCCCTCCTCTCGTCGTGTCCCTTGCGGTCACGTAGCATACCATTGCACGTGTAGTACACTATAGTCGTTGATATGACATCCACAGAACACCGTTCTGTAAATATCACATCCCTTAGAGTGGTACAACAGAAACATTGCGGGTCCATATTACAAACATACACACGTTATTATTATTACAATACCAGAAGTTCAAGACTTCCAAATGATTCAACTTACAAACCAAAATATAAGTGTTTCAGCGGAAGTTTCAAAGTGAAAACGTAAACTCCAAATTGATCTCAACAACTTATTGCTATATATTGTTCATGTTGCTCGGCTCAAGTGGCTCCGAGAACTATAGTAATTATTCTGACTCTTGGTACTCTCCTCCGTAGATGATATCGTAGTCCTCCCCTTCTACGGCTCCATAAAAATTGGGCTCTTCATAGAATACCTCCTCTTTGCGCTCAGTTGCATACATTGGAGTCTCTTCGGGATCGTCGGAGTATAAGCAAGGATTCAAAGGAAAGGATGAGTAACATCGTTACCCAGCAAGTTCATTATATGCAAGGTGGTAAGTTTGAAGCTCTATCTACCATCTCGAACTATACTTCCTTGGCACTATGCAGTTTTTTGTAAATCTTTCTTCAAAGATTGATTTTATTATGAAAATCTATGACCATCAGCCTTCACAGGTTGACCAGAACTTTCATGGAGTTCCTTTCCTGCCGCGTTCGTAGCTCCTTCCCGGAACAGGGAGTAACAAGTTACGGTTCTTACACTCTGCAGAGGTGCATTACTTTACCCATGAGAGATCAACTTCCTTGTTGCACAACCAGGCATACTTTCCCGTCCACAATTCCATGATGTGGGGCCTAGTAGTTGGTCCAAGCCAATCACTGCCCTTTCCGCGACCTCATATGTCTGCACGATCCTTCGGGGCCAGCTCACCTCCGTTAAGCCCCCTTTTGGGTAGGCTAAAACCCTGATGAGTTCCCGAAGACTCTATGACCTGGTGATGCCCGGGCAAGTACCCTTTAAATGGACTATACCCCTAAACACGATTCATAGATAATCTAGACACCAAAAGTGTGGGGCGTAAGGGTGCCCACACATATGTTGGATCCACACAAGGAATCACAACGTCACGTTAAGGTCGTCTTGCCTCCATACGAGAGGAAAAGGATACAGCTGACTCCTCCGTCCCATTCCAAATCTCATGGTTAACGCGTGATATATGGCGCTAGAATCACTGATGTCATGGGTTATAAATCCCTAACTGATCATCATTGTTGCAAGTAGAAATCTAAGTTCTATTCCTCCATTATATCACCACTTAGGATGATACCTAAGATTTATTTATTTTGAGAAAATAATATTTTCTTTCTCTGGAATATAGATGATAACACACAATTTGCAAATACTTTGATAAAGACTCTTCAAAGGACATGATCAAGTGATGAACTTGCCTTGTGATTGCAAGGTAGTGAAGTCGGATGCTTGCACTGGACCTTGAGCTTCTATGTCTACAAAAGATCATTATAGCCCGCTAAGGACAATATTTAAAGAAGCAAAATGATTATGCAAAGTAATGTAATGCATTATTTATTTTTGTATGTTCTCCCTCATTATTTAAATTACAAAAATTCTTTTTATTAATAAAGAATTTATAAATATTAATTTTTAATATTTATTGAATATTGTATTCTTTTATTTTATTTGAATTTTATTTACTTAATAATTCCTTTAAGAATTATCATTTTAAATACAAAAAATTGATACTAAATATTTATTTAGTATTTTTATAAAATACTACAACATTAATATATATTGAAGGTAATTTTTATTTATTTTTATCATCTTTCACTAATTTTATAAAATTCCATAAGTAATATATATATTATAAAATTCTTGATTAAAGTTATATGCCTAAAATTTTATTTCTTAATTTATTTAGATTGATTGAATTATTGTGAATCCAAAAATATTTTATTTATAATTTTTGGATTTTTATTTGATTTTCTGGAATTTTTTGAAATTCAGGGGCATTTTGGTCTTTTCTTAATTATTAAAATTTTCCTTGGGTGATTGGCCTGGCCTTGTTGGGCTTATTAGGCCATTCTGGCCCAATTGATTATGACCAAAAGGGCTCCCCGAAGGGGTCCTGGCCCTCTCAGCCCACTCCCTTTGTTTCTCTCTCGTTCTCATCTCCCCTCTCCCTCGACCCCATGGGTTGCTGGCGCCACCGCTGGCGATGCCCGCCGCCGTGGCCCTCCCTGGACACTGCCGTGGTGCAGGGCAAGGTTGGCACCTATGTTGGTTCATCTCCTCTGCATCGATTTGATTTGGGAGCCCTCCTGTGGCCAGGCTTGCCCCGTTCCCGAACCCTAGGGTTTGGGTTGGGTGCTACCACCGCCGCTACGGACCCTCATGTGGTGGTGTGCGGTATTCGTGTGATGCTGTGGCTGCCGCCATGGCTGGTGCGGGTTGCAGCGCCCTATGGGTGCTCCTCGTGCCGCCGTGAGCACGTCGGCCCTTCTGCTTCCTCTTCAATTCGTCAGCGAGGACCCCGGGTGAGTTGTGCCTCGGTGGATCCTAGTTCATCTTACCACCTTGAATCCCTCTCTGTATATCTAGTGGACAGTCTTAGTTTGTGCTTTTATTGCTACTAGGGTTCATCTATGGTGCTTGTAAGATGCTCCTATGGTCTGATTATGATGTTTAGTGGGGATTTGGGTGCTCTGCACCTCAGTGCTGTGGTCACCCCTTTGATTGTGTGGTGTTGTTGTTGGTTTGAGGCTAATGTTGGATTAAATGCTAGGGTTGCATAGTACTGCCTCTAGTTGGTACGCTGGTGACTTGATATATTTATCTGTTGTCAGTATCTTGATACTGACAGTGATCTAGTCAGTGATGATTCATTCCCTAGTTATTGTTGGCTTTCTTGATTATGCTTGGTCTGAATTTTATTCAATAGAATCAAATGATTTTTGAACATGAATAGATAAATAGGATATGATCCCTGTATCTGGTCTTAGGGAAATGATTTAATAGTTTATTTGTGTAGATTGGACTATTTGATTATCTTAGTGATAAGATCAGTGCTTTTGAAACCATCTTAGAATGGTACATAAGTAGATCTAGTTGCTGACTATACTTATGGTCATTTCTGGAATTTGATGGATGTTGATAGATAAGTTGGGAAGCTTATTGTTTGATCAATCCTATGATGTTGGTCTGAGGCTCTAGGAACAAAGTTCATATGTTGCTGTAATTTTCAAAATTGACAAAGGCATCAGTTGCTTACTAGATATTGGATCCTAGTTGGTTAAGTGTATGGTTTTATTTATGGCTTATAAAATCTGAGGTGCTACTCCTTCTTGGAGATGTGCTATAACACTATGGTTCTGAAAAGACCGTAGCTTCTATGTGACATGCCAATCCCTTGATCGGTTCATTGGCCCACAATTGAATAAAGATGAGAAACATAGCAAATATTTGTGTATCATAAATAACGAAAGATCCATAGTAACATTATTACAATAAATTCTTATCTCAGCTTATTCAAGTAGCAACATAAATCAAATAACTCCTCCATTCTTCAAATTGCCCACAAGTGAACAAGTGCCGAGTGGAGTACCGTGGCCTAAATCGATCACTCAAAATCTGAATATCCTGCAACATGAAACGTAGCAGCCCCAAAGGGTCAATACATGGAATGTATTGAAAGTAGAGCTATTAAAGGAGACAATAGAACTAACATCTACATGCATATTTGGCAAGTGGAGTTGTGGCTATCTTGCATTTGCAAATACCTTTTTGTCCTACTTTCATAAATAATTTTTGATTTTATTTTAAAAGATCCCAAATAGATTAACCCATCAACATTAAAGCAATTAGGAAATTAGAATGAGCGAGAAACATGTCATGAACCCAATATCAAGCAACTTAGATGTCCATATTCGGGGACACGGCTAATGGATTAGTTTATACACCCTACATGGGTTAGTACACTTTACCCATGTGACTTGGCCAGCCCAGCTCGTACCACCACTCTCATATTGGGTGATGATAGGGAGAAGTCCAAGAAGAGACCTTTCGGGAAGTAGCTCCCCAAACCCGACATGCACCGTACCAACCTACCAAAATTCTACATCTCTAGATACGTGGGTTCGAGTTACCACAACCTAATGAGTCCAACCAACCGCCCATTCCATTATTGGCACATGGTTGTACACGTGAGCTACCAAATAAAGAAGCCAAGCATTTTTTCTTGATACCTGGGTGCCTTTCCGCAATGATACCACCAAAAATTATCAATCCCATCACACCCAGGAGATTCATTGATTAAGTTGTTTTTAGTTTTCGCAAACCAACACATTTAGAAACAACTTTCAGTGATGTAACCCATCCCTCGTTCATCATAGCATGGCTAAGCACATCTACCAATGGTGGCTCATCTACAGGAAATCCCTACCAAATAATAGGACATAGCATAGCGATAGTACTTTCCTACACATGCATCTACAAATTACAAGATAATGCATTGAAAATAGTAGGACAATGTCATGAACAAAGTAGCATATACTTGCCTTGGCTGTAGCGGTCGAATGAACAATCCTCACACGAGCAAGCGTTGCACTTGTCACAATCTACACGATACAATTGCAATCACATAAACAAACCAAACACAATCATATACAAACATAACAATACAAGATGCATGCATGACAAGTTGAACAATGCTACAGTAGCTTTCTATAACCTTACTCAGTATACCTATTGTATGCATGCATGGAAAACATTTTAAAAGTATTGAAAACAAGGCATGCAATTTT
Source organism: Avena sativa (assembly GCA_916181665.1). NCBI lineage: Eukaryota > Viridiplantae > Streptophyta > Magnoliopsida > Poales > Poaceae > Avena > Avena sativa. The sequence goes on from OV702284.1 coordinate 34,334,980, forward strand.
AAATGGCCAAACAATTGAGCTATAACCCAATTATTAGGCCACTACTATTGAACAGATTTTAAAATCTTGGAAAAATAACTACTGTGTATGCAACCTAAAATAGAACCAGTACCTACTGGAATCACTCAAAAAGGATTTGTAGGACTTTCTGAATAAATAAAATACTCCAGAAAGCCTTTTAATAGATTCTGCAACTTCCATTACTATAAGTCTATCCTTGTAATTCCCTAACATATTCGCCTTGTTCTACTGATTCCAGGGACACCTCATTTGCAATTTTTGGAGTTGTAGAACTTTTCCTATGAATTTATTACTCTAAAAAGGACATTAAACTATTTAATTAATCACGGCAAAACCTTGCGGCAAAAGTATGAAACAATTGTACAGCAATATTCTACGTAAAAAACTGAATCCATCGGTATCTTATTTGCAATTTTTGGCCCAGTAGATTAATAGATATGAATTTTTCAAGATTGAAACTAAATCTGCCAATTTAAATCGATTTAATTAAATCAAAATTTGAGATGACGAGTCAAACACTGAGTCAGCGCTGATGAGGCAGTTGACTAGTCTTCAGTCAACTGCTGACTAGTCAGCTCCCGATCTAGGACATTCAACTGCGATCGAAGGGCAGGGAACGCGCGTGGAGGAGACGATCACCGGCGCCGTCGGGTTCGACGGGGGCGGTGGCTCCGGCGAGGTTTGGCGGTGGCTGGGCGGCGCGTACTCCGGCAAGTATATTCGCGAAGATGGCGGCATCTTAGGCGACGGTTTTAGGGGGCTTTCGAAGAGGGGGTTCTAGGGATTAAGAGGGGGCAACATCTACCCCAGGGTTGTTCGGATTCAGCCCAAAATCCCAGCAAAATCGGAGTTCGCAGCGGTGTCAGTGAAGAACACGAGTTGGGGAAGGAGCTGACGCATGGGGCCCACATGGCGGTGGCAGGCTGAGGCTGACGGGCGGGGTCCTCCTGGCAGTGGCTCAAGGCTTGGTCGGCGGCGTTTAGTGCCCACCGCACGCGCGGTCGCGCGCTGCTGGCTGCATCGACTGCAGCGCTGGCAGGCCCCGGGTGGGCCGGTCGGCTGGGCCGCGGCTGGCGGACGGTTCCTCTTTTTTTTATTTTATTTTTCCTTTTTCCTGAAGATTTTCTTATTTGAGTTAAAATCTGAATTTGACAGAACTGTCTATGTTTAAACAAAAAATCAGTTTAGCATAACTTTTGAACCGTAGCTCCGAATGAGGTGATTCAAAGTGCTACGGGTTCGTGTTGGAACCCTCTACGCACCTGTGACTTCCAAACCACTAAACTAAACCTTTCCAGCATCTGCACATATATTCTGCTTGGATAAGATAAACAGGTCATGTGGTTGTTTATGATACTCACCACAAAATTTATGATTGTGATGGCTTGATGTGCTGGTGGTGTTGCTAGTCTGATCTAGTCCTTCACCTCTTGATGATGTTCTTGTTTTCCCCTGATGCTTGTGCTTGGCCTTGATCAACTCTGCTCCTCCTAGCTCCTGTGAGCTTGGCCTTGCTTTCCACCTGATCCTCCCCCCTTATGTCACCATCAGGTGATGTGTGGCATGATCTGGTGTGAGATTGTGTTGGCTGGTTTGTTTGGCTCTGGCTAATCTAGTTGTTCTTGTGTGGTGTGAGCAGTGGAGATATGCACTAGTGCTTCCCCACGGTTGTGTTTGGTCCTTTTTACTTGCTTGGACTGCTAGGGCTGTGTCGACAGCACACCCATGCAGTTAGATGACTGAGCTGCTTGTATGCCTGCTGCATAGTTGTGGATATGCTCCGTGGATGATCTACCTTTTACCTGATTACATTTATCTGTCTAGTGAAACTTTGCCCATCTTACTGATTGAAATCATTTGATTTGTGTATCCACCACTCTCCAGCTGAACCTCCTCTAGTGGCATAGTGTCTCTCAATGGTGTATCCACCATCTCCGGATGGCACTTCTTCAGATGGGACACGTGGAACACATTGTGGACGTCGGACAGAGCCTCTGGCAACTCCAACTGATATGCAACTTCTCCCTTGCATGCTAAGAACCGGTATAGTCCTATAAACCGAGGTGTCAGCTTACCCTTGATTCCAAATCTCTTAATCCCACGCAGTGGCGACACTCTGAGGTACGCTCTATCACCGATCTCATACACCACTTCCTTGCGCTTGGCGTCATCGTAGCTCTTCTGTCTCGATTGTTCCAGCTTCAGCTTGTCCCTAATCAAAGCGACCTTCTCCTCAACATCCTTGATCAAATCAGGTCCAAATAGCTGACGCTCTCCTACTCCATTCCATAGCAATGGTGTTCGGCATCTTTTCCCATATAGCACATCAATCGGCGATGTCTTGATGCTGGTTTGGTAGCTGTTGTTGTAGGAAAACTCGGCATACGGCAAATTCTCATCCCAACTAGAGGCATGAGCCAAAGCACAAGCTCTCAACATATCCTCCAAAATCTGATTCACCCTCTCTGTTTGTCCATCTGTCTGAGGGTGGAATGTTGTGCTAAACTCCAACCTAGTTCCCAATGACTCGTACAGCTGGCGCCAAAAGTGCGATGTAAATTGGGTGCCTCTGTCTGATACAATGCTCTTGGGAACTCCATGTAGGCACACAATCCTATCCATATAAATCTTGGCTAACCTTGCACTCGTGTAGGTCATCTTCACCGGTATAAAGTGGGCTACCTTGGTCAAATGGTCGACCACTACCCAAATAGAGTCGTATCACGACCTGGTCCTGGGCAATCTTGTGATAAAATCCATTCCCACTCTATCCCACTTCCAATCCGGCACAGGCAATGGTTGTAGTAATCCTGCTGGCTTCTGGTGTTCCGCCTTCACTAGGCTGCATACATCACATAAGGCAATATGCTCGGCGATGTCTCCCTTCATGTTGTTCCACCAAAATTTGTCCTTTAGATCCATATACATCTTTGTATTGCCTGGATGTATGGAGTATGGCGAGTCATGAGCTTCCTGCAGAATTAGCTTCCTTAGCTCCGGGTCATTGGGCACACAAAAACGATCTCCATACCACAAGGTTACTTCCTCATCCTCGCGGATTTCTTTTTCTCGATTCTCCTTCACCTTTTCCTTTATCGCCTCTATCTCCTCGTCTCCTATTTGAGCCTTCCTGATCATGTCATGTAGCGTTGGTTGGACTTCCATTGCTGCCAAATATCCCTCTGACACTATCTCCAGTCTAAGCTCCTTGAATTGCTTGCACAAATCCTCGGGCAATTCCCCAATAGTCAATCCATTGGCATAGACCTTCTGGCTTAGAGCATCCGCTACTACATTGGCTTTTCCTGGGTGGTATTGCAGATTCATATCATAATCCTTGATAAGCTCCAACCATCTTGTTTGCCTCATGTTCAGCTGCTTCTGTGTAAATATGTACTTCAGGCTCTTGTGGTCGGTGTACACATAGCTGTGTTTTCCCATCAGGTAGTGCCTCCATACCTTGAGCGCATGTACAACCGATGCTAATTCCAAGTCGTGCGTGGGGTAATTCCTCTCATGGTGTTTAAGTTGCCGTGAGGCATATGACACCACTCTCCCATCTTGCATCAGCACACTTCTAAGTCCCTGTCGAGATGCATCACAGTACACTTGAAAATCCTTCTAAAGATCAGGTAAACACAACACAGGTGCGGTCACTAGGCGACACTTCAGTTCCTGAAAGCTAGCTTCACACACATCTGTCCACTCAAACTTCTTCTCCTTCTTCAGTAGCTCCGTCATTGGCTTAGCAATCTTGGAGAAATTCTCTATGAATCTCCTATAGTATCCAGCAAGTCCCAAAAAGCTCCGAATATCGCCCACATTCTTGGGCGCTTCCCATTCAGTAACTGCCGTCACTTTGCTTGGGTCAACAGCGACTCCATCTCCTGACACCACCTGTCCAAGAAATCCAACAGTGTTAAGCTAAAATTCACACTTTCTGAATTTCGCATACAGCTTATGTTCCCTCAACTTCTCCATAATCAGTCGCAAATGTCTCTCATGTTCAGCATCATCCTTGGAATATATCAATATGTTATCGATCAACACAACCACGAACTTGTCCAAGTATTCCATAAACACCTTGTTCATCATGGTCATGAAATATGCCGGAGCATTCGTTAGTCCAAAAGACATAACCGTATACTCATATAAACCATACCTAGTGGTGAAAGCAGTTTTTGGTATGTCCTCCTCCCGAATCTTCAATTGGAAATAGCCTGATCACAGATCAATTTTGCTAAACACCTTCGCTCCTTCCAGTTGATCAAACAAATCATTTATGTTCGGCAGGGGGTATTTGTTCTTGATCGTCACTTCATTCAGCGAGCGATAGTCCACCACTAACCTCTTGCTACTGTCCTTCTTTTCCACAAACAGAATAGGTGCACCCCATGACGACGAACTAGGCTGTATAAATCCTTTGTCCAATTGCTCCCTTAGTTGTTTTTTTAATTCCTTCAGCTCATCCACATCCATCTTGTATGGCCTATTTGCTATAGGTCCTGTTCCCGGCATCAGATCGATGAGAAACTCCACATCCCTGTCAGGTGGCATCCCTGGCAGCTCCTCCGGAAACATGTCGGGGTACTCCTTTATTACAGGCATTGTATCCATGCTAACCCCTTAAGAGAATTCAGCTTACACCTTCCTAGTCGCACCGACGACTTGAATCTAATTCTCTTACCATCCGGGGTCTTGAGCGAAACCGCTCGCTGTGCACAATCTATGTGTCCCTCATGCATAGACATCCATGCCTAGTATAACATCTAAACCTTGTGACTCCAATATTACCAGATGTGCAATAAAATTGTGTGCTCCAATCCTCACAGTTAAGTCACGACATCCCATGCTAGATATCATTTCCCCTCCAGGTGAGCTTACTCTAATAGACCCTTTTAGAGACTCCATAGGTAGCTTATACTTATCCACAAATGCCCTTGATATGAATGAATGCGATGCACCAGTATCGAAAAAATAAGTGCAGGGTGAGTGTTGATTGGAAACTTACCAACCAGAAGCTCAGGCTCATCTGGGATCTCCTCCACATTCATGTGGTTCACTGTGGCCTTCTGGTTGTTGCCTGGCTTCAGTCCCTTCTTCTCCGAATAGTTGTCTGCATAATGCCCTTTCTGGTTGCACTTGAAGCATGTCACCTCACTCAGGTCCTTCTTCACAAAGTTGGGATCATGGTTGCGGTCATTCCCATTGTGTCCTCCAGAATGGTGAGTGTGTCCACCCTTGTGGCTATGGCGGTTGCTCTTGTGGCTCTCATGGCGATGTCCATCGCTTCCATGGCTGTGGCGGTCATGGCTTCCATGGCGCCCATAGTCACTTCCTCCATGCTTGGAGTATCCATCATAAGAAGTGCGAGACTTGTGGTGAGAGCCAGAGTGGTGATTGTTGTTCTTTCTCTTGCGGTTTTCCAGCTGTTTGTGCTTTCCCTCCAAGATTCTGGCCTTGTCCATAAGCTCCTGGAAAGTGGGACAATAAACCACTAGCAGCTGTACTGAGAGCTCATCACTGAGGCCATCCAGGAACCTCTCTCTCCTTTTGGCATCAGTGTCAACATCGTTAGGGGCATAACGCGACAGGTTGTTGAACTCCTCTATATATTCAGCCACGGTGCGGTTGGTTTGGCGCAAGTTGCGGAACTCCTTCCTCTTCAGGCTCAGAACTCCTGAAGATACATGGTTAGTCCTGAAACCTTCCTCAAACATGGCCCAGGTCACAGTGTCGAGCGGGTGGATGATCTGAAAAGTGTCCCACCACGAAGCGGCTGGTCCCTCCAGTAGGTGAGCAGCAAACCTCACCTTTTCAGCATCTGTGCACCCAACAGTTACCAGATCCTTATTCATTGAATGCAACCAGTCAGGAGCAACCATCGGCTCAGTTGCAGTAGAGAACTTTGCTGGCCTTAGCCTCAGGAACCTTGTAAGTGCATCTCCCTGGGGCTGGTTGTTCCCATTGTTGTTGTTATTGTTGTTCTGAGCTTCCATGAACTGGGTCATCACTTGGGTTAGTTGTGCTTGATCTGCCATAAGCTGTTCCATCTCAGTGGGTTGGCGGCGAGCAGGCATCTGCGGTTCAGCATAGGTAAGCTTAGAAAGAATCGATTACTAAATTAGGATTCTACACATGCATTATGATCAAACAACAACAAAGCAATCACAGACAATCATGAGCAAGCAACACATCAGCAAACAACGATCCAGCAATGTTCCAGGGGTTATCCTATCTGTACATAGCTACTGAAATAGTTTTAGAAGCGTTGGCAACAGTTATAAACATAAATAGGCCAACAAAGCATTAAAACAGGAATCTGCCAGAACAGTCCAGCAGTGTTCACGAAATTTTCTACCTGACTTAAACTCGTCAAGAATTTTTTCTGATTTTTGTGTATATAGTACAGAGAGTTTTGAACCAGACCCTATTTTTCAGATTTTTCCCAGTTAAAAAAAATATGAAAAATAGTACAATACAGCAGGGTCAGCAGAAAACTGCATCAGGAAAAACTCGAATATCAACCAAAACCTTGCCATAACTCACTTATAAAATCCGCACGAATAATCCTGGAACTTTAGAGTACAAATAGGAGCAACTAAACGCTTTAAACTAACAGAAACTAAGTTTTACATTGATCGAGGCCTTAAGCTAACGATGTATCCTAATGAAGACTAATTGGTGGCCATCTAACTACTTCATGAAGAGGTTGCAGTAGCTCCTTGCGTTCATGCGTTGGCGCTTCTGTCCACGGACCATCCATGGCAGTGGTGTATACACCTCTCCTGAATCATCACTTGAGACCTCAAATTCCACCTCTTCTGGATCCTCATCTTCTTCTTCATCCTCTGCTGCAGCAGCAACAACTTCATCTCCTCCACCATCGTCATCTCCATCATCATCATCATATTCGTCCTCATCATCATTGTTCCCTCCGTCTTCATCATCATTATTCCCTCCGTCTTCATCATCATTGTTTCCTCTGTCATCATCATTGCCATCATCTCCATTGTTGTCATCAGGGGGTGGATTCAACTGTGCTTGGAGAGCGGCAATCTGGGTTGCCATATCAACAATAGTCTGGTCCCTTTCCTGGATGGTCCCTTGCAGCTGCTATATGGCTTGATTGTTTTCCTGGACGGTCCCATTCAGCTGTTCTATGGCTTGATTATTCTCCTAGATGGTCCCATTCAGCTGTGCTATGGTCACGTCCTTGCCAATAAGTGCATGGTTCAGAACATCCACAGCTTCATGTATAGTATCAATCTCCTGTCCCTGGACCACCAGGCTGTTGCTGGCAAAGTCAGCTATCTCCTTTACCATCATCAATTTCTCAACTAGGGCTCCATTCTCCACCTCCATATCCTCTATGTGCCTCCGACAGGGCGGCATGTTGTTCATGTTGCCTAGGGTAACCACAACGTTCCCATTCTCATCCCGCCTTCCGTAGTCACGGTAAGGTGAGTCTTCTGGCAGCAGGTGTCGAACAAGATGGCACTAGCGTGACAGGGCTTCGTGCAGGGCCAAGTTTATTCCAAGCCCCTAGTTGCAATAAGTCTTGGTGTAGACCAGATGCACAGGGTTTGGCAAGGCGACATCAGATGAAAGTGGTGATTTCCCAGGAGTCCTCGCCATATCCATAGGTGTATAGCCTTCTTCCCTTGAACATGGGAAGCGGCAATCCCAATGACTGTGAGAGTTGTGCCAACTGTCTTGCAAAGGTCCTTGGCGACTCAATCGCAGCATACTCAGTCCTAACTTCTCTGATCTATCAATTAAAAGAGGAAAGTGTGAGAATATCATATATATGGTAAATATTTACGAGAGTGAAAGGCATAAGATGAAATACAGAGTTAATATAAGCTTTAGTAATTCTATGGCTTCCTAATTCCAAACCTACGACACGATCCTACAGTCGACACACGGGCTCTGATACCATCTTGTAACACTACGGTTCTGAAAAGACCGTAGCTTCTATGTGACATGCCAATCCCTGGATCGGTTCATTGGCCCACAATAGAATAAAGATGAATAACATAGCAAATATCTGTGTATCATAAATAACGAAATATCCATAGTAACATTATTACAGTACTAGAACTCCTCCATTCTTAAAATTGCCCACAAGTGAACAAGTGCCGAGTGGAGTACCGTGGCCTAAATCGATCACTCGGAATCTGAATATCCTGCAACATGAAACGTAGCAGCCCCAAAAGTTCAATACATGGAATGTATGGAAAGTAGAGCTATTAAAGGAGAAAATAGAACTAACATCTACATGCATATTTGGCAAGTGGAGCTATGGCTAGCTTGCATTTGCAAATACCTTTTTGTCCTACTTTCATAAACAGTTTTTGATTTTATTTTAAAAGATCCCAGATAGATTAACCCATCAACATTAAAGCAATTAGGAAATTAGAATGAGAGAGAAACATGTCATGAACCCAATATCAAGCAACTCAGATGTCCATAACCGAGGACACGGCTAATTTATTAGTTTATACACCCTGCAGGAGTTAGTACACTTTACCCATGTGACTTGGCTATCCCAGCTCGTACCACCACTCTCATATTGGGTGATGATAGGGATAAGTCCAAGAAGAGACCTTTCGAGAAGTAGCTCCCTAAACCCGACACGCACCGTACCAACCTACCAAAATTCTACATCTCTGGATACGTGGGTTCGAGTTACCACAACCTACTGAGTCCAACCAACCACCCATTCCATTATTGGCACATGGTTGTACACGTAAACTACCAAATAAAGAAGCCAATCATTTTCTCTTGATACCTGGGTGCCTTTCCGCAATGATACCACCAAAAATTATCAATCCCATCACACCCAAGAGATTCATTGATTAAGTTGTTTTTAGTTTTCACAAACCAACACATTTAGAAACAACTTTAGTGATGTAACCTAGCCCTCGTTCATCATAGCATGGCTAAGCACATCTACCAACGGTGTCTCATCTACAGGAAATCCCTACCACATAATAGGACATAGCATAGCGATAGTACTTTCCTACACATGCATCTACAAATTACACGACAATGCATTGAAAATAGTAGTACAACATCATGAACAAAGTAGCATCTACTTGCCTTGGCTGTAGAAGTCGAACGAACAATCCTCACACGAGCAAGTGTTGCACTCGTCACAATCTACACGATACAATTGCAATCACATAAACAAACCAAACACAATCATATACAAACATAACAATGCAAGATGCATGAATGACAAGTTGAACAATGCTATAGTAGCTTTCTATAACCTTACTCAGTATACCTACTGTATGCATGCATGGAAAATATTTTAAAAGTATTGAAAACAAGGCATGCAATTTTAAATGGCCAAACAATTGAGCTATAACCCAATTATCAGGCCACTGCTATTGAACAGATTGTAAAATCTTGGAAAAATAACTACTGTGTAGGCAACCTAAAATAGAATCAGTACCCACTGGAATCACTCAAAAAGGATTTGTAGGACTTTCTGAATAAATAAAATACTCCGGAAAGCCTTTTAATAGATTCTGCAACTTCCAGTACTGTAAGTCTATCCTTTTAATTCCCTAACAGATTCCCCTTGTTCTAATGATTCCAGGGACACCTCATTTGCAATTTTTGGAGTTGTAGAACTTTTCCTATGAATTTATTACTCTAAAAAGGACATTAAACTATTTAATTAATCACGGCAAAACCTTTCTGCAAAAGTATGAAACAATTGTACAGCAATATTCTACATGAAAAACTGAATCCATCGGTATCTTATTTGCAATTTTTGGCCCAGTAGATTAATAGATATGAATTTTTCAAGATTGAAACTAAATCTGCCAATTTAAATCGATTTAATTAAATCAAAATTCGAGCTGACCAGTCAAACGCTGAGTCAGCGCTGACGAGGCAGTTGACTAGTCTTTAGTCAACTGCTGACTAGTCAGCGCCCGATCTAGGACGTTCAACTGCGATCGAAGGGCTGGGAACGCGCGTGGAGGAGAGGCTCACCAGCGGCGTCGGGTTCGACGGGGGCGGCGGCTCCGACGAGGTTTGGCGGTGGCTGGGCGGCGGGTACTCCGGCGAGTAAATTCCGAAGATGGTAGCGTCTTAGGCCATGGTTTTAGGGTGCTTTCGAAGAGGGGGTTCTAGGGATTAAGAGGGGGCAACATCTACCCCGGGGTTGTTTGGATTCGGCCCGAAATCCAAGCAAAATCGGAGTTGGCAACGGTGTCAGTGAAGAACACGAGTTGGGAAAGGATCTAACACGTGGGGCCCACATGGCGGTGGTAGGCTGAGGCTGACGGGGGGCCCTTCTGGTGGTGGCTCAAGGCTAGGTTGGCGGCGCTTAGTGCCCACCACACGCGCGGTCGCGCGCTGCTGGCTGCGCCGGCTGCAGTGCTGGCAGGCCCCGGGTGGGCCGGCCATCTCGGCCGCGGCTGGCGGCTGGTTCCTCTTTTTTTTTCCTTTTTCCTGGAGATTTCCTTATCTGAGCTAAAATCTGAATCTAACAGAACTGTCTATGTTTAAACAAAAAATCAGTTTAGCATAACTTTTGAACCATAGCTCCGAATGAGGTGATTCAAAGTGCTACGGGTTCATGTCGGAACCCTCTACGCACCTGTGACTTCCAAACCACTAAACTAAACCTTTCTAGCATATGAAAGATAGAAACCGAGCACTCATGTGTATGTGACAAAGACATGCAAGTGGGTTTTGACAAAAAGTTTGAAACTAAATTTTTTTGCAATGATGCTCATGATGCAATGACATGTATGATATGCAGTACCAAATCTAAAATTTGGGATGTGACATGTGCCTAGATTTTGTAAGAACAAATGATATAATATAGAAGTTGCCTTTGGTATCACCAATTCTGTGAGGCTGATCTGAGAATTTGATGTTTTTAATAGAGTTTGGTTCAGATCTTTATATTTAAAACCTCTAGGATAGATTCACCCCACTTGGGTGATTATTGAGAGGTTATCTTATGCATCAAGACATATATTCTGCTTGGATAAGATAAACAGATCATGTGGTTGTTTATGATACTCACCACAAAATTTATGATTAGGATGGCTTGATGTGCTGGTGGTGTTGTTGGTCTGATCTAGTCCTTCACCTCTTGATGTTGTTCTTGTTTTCCCCTGATGCTTGTGCTTGGCCTTGCTCAACTCTACTCCTCCTAGCTCCTATGATCTTGGCCTTGCTGTCCACCTGATCCTCCCCCCTTATGTCACCATCAGGTGATGTGTGGCTTGATCTGGTGTGAGATTGTGTTGGCTGGTTTTATTTGGCTCTAGATAATCTAGTTGTTCTTATGTGGTGTGAGAAGTGGAGAGATGCACTAGTGCTTATCCACGGTTGTGATTGGTCCTTTTTACTTGCTTGGACTGCTGGGGCTGTGTCGACAGCACACCCATGCAGTTAGATGACTGAGCTGCTTGTATGCCTGCTGCATAGTTGTGGATAAGCTCAGTGGATGATCTACCTTTTAGCTGATTACATTTATCTTCCTGGTGAAACTTTGCCCATCTTACTGATTGAAATCATTTTATTTGTGGTTTCTAGGTTATGAAAGGTTTGATTCTTTCATATTGGTGAAACTTGCCCCTAAAGATTTACTCAATGATGTAAAGTGGAATAGTGCATCTCACTGTCACTACTGAGAGTAAAAGAAATATTTTAACCTTCATTTTCTTTCTTTTTTGTTTGTTCTTTGTTTTGCAGGTACAAGACTTGAAGATTCAAGATTTAGATTAGGTTTTATTTTTCTTTATAGAATAGTACCCTTGTAATATTTATTTCATTCTTTTGTAAATAAAATGTACTAGATAAATAAGGATGTAATTCTATTCTTGTAAAGATTCTTCATTAGTTTTTTAGTTACATTTTGTAAATTATGGATGAATTTATTAAATGAAATGTATATTCATTTATTTAATTGTCACTCTTATATAAAGTTTCTGGTTACTCATGTATTGTTTCTTTATTATCTTCATAAGTTACATTTTGTAACTTATTCATTGAATAAATATATGAAATAAATATTAATTTACTCAATTATGTTATATTATTTAAAGTTTGAGTTACTAAATATTATTTCTTGATTAAGTAATATTCACACACATAATATTAATCCTTTTAAAAATATAAATACAAATCTTAAGTTTGAATTCAAATTCCTTTCCCCAAAACACATTAATCCATAAAGATCATGTCAAAGTTTATAACAATCCTTCTCCAAGGCTATTCCTAAACTTAAAGAGTGAAAGAAACTTTGATCACTTTAGGTTTTTATTTGGCGAAAAATTTACCCACATTTCTTTATAGATGAATGCATGCAATTGCACATATTCCTAAATCTACCCATCGTTGGTTCCTAAATGATGGGATGTTACAGACTTCCCCCCTTAAATTAAACTTCATCCCGAAGTTTGGTGAAGTGTACCTGAACAGTTCTGGATAGGCTTTTCATAAATCATCTTCTTTCTCCCAAGTGGCTTCTCTCTCAGAGTGATGTTCCCACTGTACCTTGCAATACTTGATTGCCCTGTTCCTCAACCTTTTCTAGTTTTCTTCCAAAATTTTACAGGGTTTCTCCACATAGGTCAAGTCTGCGTGTAATTCTGTTGCTTGATGTGTGATTGCATCATCAGGAACTTTAAGACATTTCCGGAGTTATGACACATGGAAATCATTATGAACTTGGGCCAATATTGCGGGTAATTCTAAAGCATACGCTATAGTCATGTTCTGACTCGGTATCTTGAATGGCTCGATATATCTTGGACTCAATTTTCGTTTAACTTCGAACCTTTTAACTCCTTTCATTGGACTTAATTTCAAATATACCATATCTCCTACTTCAGGATGCCATGATCTTCTACTTTGGTCAGCATAACTTTTCTGCCTACTTTGAGCTATTTTCAATCTATCCTTGATTTTATCAATGATATCTTGTTTTTCCTTGATATAGTCTGGCGCAAATTCTTTGCTACTTCCAGGCTCATACCAACATATTGGTGATCTACATTTCCTTCCATACAGAACCTGATATGGAGCTGCCTTCAGACTACTCTGATAGCTATTATTGTAGGAAAATTCTGCCAATGGTAGATGATCTTCCCACGAACCTCCGAAATCTAATGCACAAGCCCTTAACATGTCCTCTAGTATTTGATTGGTTCTTTCCATCTGACCCCCTGTCTCTGGATGATAAGTTGTACTAAAATCTAACTTTTATCCAAGTGCTTCATGTAATTGTTTCCAAAATGCGGAAGTAAACATTGATCCCCTATCAGTTACGATCTTCCTGGGCACTCCGTGCTTACTTACTATCTCTTTGATATAAACTTCCACTAATTTCTCGGCATTATCCTTCGGATTCACCGGAATAAATTTGCACTTTTAGTGAGTCTATCCACAATCACCCATATCATATCCTTATGTTTAGGTGTCATGGGAAATCCTGTGATGAAATCCATACCTATTTCCTCCCATTTCCATTCAGGAATTTCCAAAGGTTGCAATGGTCCTGCTGGACTTTGATGTTCAGCCTTCACCCTTTGGCAAGTATGGCATTCTGATACATACTTAGCAATGTCTCTTTTCATGTTATTCCACCAGAATAGTTCTTTCAGATCCATGTACATCTTAGTACTTCCTGGAAGTATAGAATATGGTGTTTCATGTGCTTCTCTGAGTATGACATCACGAATCTCAGTCACATCCGGAACACAAAGACGATCTTGGAACCATAAAGACTCATAATCTCCTAGGCAAAAAACTGATGTTCGCCCTTGAGATATCCTCCGAATTTCTTCAGCAATGAAAGGATCTTCTGCTTGATGTCTAAAAATTTCGTGCTTAAGATCACTGTCCTACTCTGCAACTACCTACATAGTAGCTAATCCTCCAAGAATCTTTTTTCGAATTAATTGAAGCTCTAAGATTTCCAAGTCCATCTGTAACTCTTTTGCTAGTTCCCGATTGCTAGGCTGAATATCTGCACTTTTACGACTTAAGGCATCTGCTACAACATTTTCTTTTCCCGGGGTATAGTTGATTGTTAAATCATAATCTTTGATTAGTTCCAACCAACTCTTTTGTCTCATATTCAATTCCTTTTGAGTAAAGAAATATTTGAGACTTTTATGGTCAGTGTATAACTCACATCTGGCTCCATAAAGAAAATGTCTCCATCCCTTCAGAGCAAAGACTACTGCTGCTAACTCTAAATCATGAGTTGGATAGTTGACTTCATGTGGTTTCAGTTATCTTGATCCATAAGCAATCACTTTCCGATCTTTCATTAACACACAACCTAGACCTTCCTTATATGCATCACAGTATACTGTAAAGTCTTTTCCTGTTTCTGGAACTGCCAGAATTGGAGAGGTAGTTAACCTGGTCTTCAATTCCTGGAAACTTGCTTCACACTTCTCATCCCAATTGAATGGGGTATTCTTCCTTAATATTTTAGTCATTGGTCCAGCTATTTTGGAGAAACCTTCAATGAACCTTCGGTAATAACCAGCCATCCCCAAGAAACCTCGAATTTGTTTCACATTGGTTGGTGCAGTCCATTCTAGTACTGATTGAAATTTGGATGGATTTACCGCAATTCCATCTTTACTAATCACATGACCCAAGAATTCTACCTCATCTAACCAGAATTCACACTTACTGAACTTAGCATAAAGTTTATGTTCTCTTAGAGTCTGCAATGCTATTCTCAAATGATCAGCATGCTCTTCTTTATCCTTGGAATATATCAGAATATCATCAATGAAGAGTATGACAAACTTATCCAAATATGGCATAAAGATTTTGTTCATCAAATTCATAAATATTGCTGTTGCATTGGTCAAACCAAATGGTACTACCAGATACTCGTGGTGTCCATATCTTGAGACGAATGTTGTCTTTGGCACATCCTCTGGTTTGATTTTTATCTGATGGTATCCAGATATTAGATCAATCTTAGAAAATACTCCAGCTCCCTTTACTTGATCAAACAGATCTTGATTTCTTGGTAAGGGATACTTATTCTTTATGGTAACATTGTTCAGATTTCTATAATCCCCACACATCCTTCTTCCACCATCCCTTTTATCCACAAAGATCACCGGTGTTCCCCATGGGGATACACTTTCCTGAATAAATCCTTTCTTGGCTAACTCATCAATTTGATCCTTGAGTTCTTTCAATTCTTTTGGTCCCATCTTGTATGGTGCTTGAGCTATTGGTGATGTACCTGGAATTAGATCAATAGTGAATTCTATTTCCCGATCTGGTGGCATTCCAGGTAACTCTGTGGGAAAAACATCTTGAAACTCATTTACTACAGGAATATCTTCCAACTTGACCTCCTTCATTGAGTTCAACTAAATATCCACCATGATATGACTGTGCCTATCTGCTTGATACACTATTCTTGCTCCACTTGGAGTTTTTATTGAGACAGTTTTCTCCTCACAATTTATCTGAGCCCCATGTTCAGTCATCCAGTCCATCCCCAGCACTACTGCAATTCCCTTCAAAGGAATCACATAAAGATCCACAAAGTATGTACAACCACATATCAAAATAACCTGATCTTGTTTAATGTGGCGTACAGTCACATTTCCCCCTGCCATAACTATGGCCATAGGGTTTTCTAACGTTGCCCTTCTAATCCCAAATTTATCATAGAATTCTTCAGAAATGAATGAAGTAGTTGCACCAGTATCAAATAGAACTTTGCCGGGATTGGTAAGGATATTGAGCGTACCTATCACCGCATGCTCCGAGTTATCCACCTCCTCTAGGTTTGCATAATTCAGCTTCCCGGTAGGTCTGTTCCTCTTGCCATTGTTGTTCTTGACATTATCCCCTCCTTTATTTGGCTGCCCATAGCCTCCACTAGCTTGCCTTCCATCTCTAACCGGCCAACCTCCTTGTGGTTTGCTTGGACAATTTGGCTTTATATGACCTCTCTATCCACAAGCATGGCACACAATTACTAGTTTCGGGCAATCCCTGCTCATATGCCCTGGGAGTTCGAAATTGTGGCATATAATATTCTTTACGTTTGGATTTGCACTTCGATTGGAAATGTTGCTGTTATATGGTATATTCCTTGGTTTGAATTCCGGATTGGGCTTGGGTTTACTTGCATGTATCCTCTTGGTTTCCTTCTTAGCTCTCTTCCTTCTATCCTCTTGGACATTCTTGTAGTCATCTTAGAAAGAGATAGCTGCATCCAGCAACTGCTGATAAGTTTGCTTATTAGCCAACCTTAACTGCATCCTCACAAATGGATTTAACCCTCGCAGGAAACGCTTCTTCCGCTTTTCTTCCGTATTAACTTCTTCCTCAGCATAACGAGACAGTTGACTAAACTCCCGAATATACTTCATAATACTAGTATATCCCTGCTGAAGCTCCTCAAATTCTCTCTGCTTCAACTCCATAAAACTCTCCGGAACATGGTATTCACGGAATCTCTGTTTGAACTCTTCCCAAGTGTACTCCCTTCCTGGCTATTGCATGGCTAACTGATTTTCCCACCATGATGCTGCAGGTCCTGTCAAAAGATGAGTTGCATACCTCAATTTCTCCTCATCATTACAACCTATAGTCTTCAGCTTTCTTTCTGTATCTGCTAGCCAATATTCTGTATCCATTGGTTCAGGGGCTGATGCAAACAGTAACGGTCTTGCATTCTGGAAGTCAGAAAGACTCACTCCTCCACCTTCAGGTGCTCTCTGATTCCCAGCTCGTCTCAGCAACTCTTCCATGAACTTGTTTTGGGTCTCTTGCATCATTTGCATACACTGCATAAAGTTTTGCTCCATTAACGGCCTCATTGGTGGTGGTGGTGGTGGTAACGTTCCCTGATTTCCTGCATCTACATCGGCCTTCTCCTTGGCCTCACGTTCCATTCGCTGCTTCTCAGATTCGGTTTCTACACCCGTGTCCATGACCCCCTAGTCCTGAACATAAAGCAAATACTCATAATTACATCATGCACATGTGTTCTAAGCTCGACTTTACGCACAGAACTAGTCACACAATGAAAATCCAAATAAAATCCAAATATGCATTTCACATATTATACATTACAACATCTTAATAATACAAAGTCATTAGAACATATACCATATAGTTATAATCACAACACTATATTATTTATCTAACTACCTTATTCTCTCGGATTACAATACACAGTACCCGATACTTTCTAAATAGCCACCTGCTTCTAATAACTACTACGCTCATCATACATGCCTGATGTCCAACCGTGATGACGTGACGTTCGTCGCACAGTTTGTGGAACAAACGGCCTTCCAGAAGGAACATACTCAGTATCTGAAGTGTCAGGGCTTGAGTCATTACTCAACCTGAGCGCATTGACTCCCTCCAGCTCAGCTGAAAAGTCTTCAGAAACATAATCAACATTATGTCGCACTTTCATCTCCTGAGCTTCATTCCTTGAGTCGTCAACAGAATACGCAGATCCTGTTGCTCCCCAGGTGCTCTCTTGGGAAAGATAGTTAAACACATGATAATGTATATTCCCTGGGTTTTGAGAAGGTGTTGATGATTCAAACACTCTCTCCTCAGGATCTTCTTCTTCATCCTGATTATCTATGAACATGGTATTTCTACTACTGTTACTAGGGTTAATTCTTGCACCCATCCAGCTAGATTTCCCAACATTTCTGTCAGAACCATCTATGGACATCTGGTGTTCCTGGAATCCTTCAGATGATCCCATTCTCCAACCATCAGAATTCTCAATAGGAAGTTCTGAATCAGAACCATCCTCTGAACCCTGTGGTACTGCATACCTCATATCTAAAGTAGGATCATATATAGGTTAAGGCCTTGGTGAATAAGGATATGGTGTAAAATATTCAGGATCTATAGGTATATCCTTAAAGATTGATCTTGTACTACTACTTGCTTCCTTCTCCAACTGGAATGCTAACTGCTTCCTCCTTTCCAGATCAGTTAGATCCTCTAACATGTCATTTTTATCTTCGACAATAACTTGATGTGTTTTATAAAAAGACGCAACAAGTGTTCGGTATCTATCCATAAACTTGGAAGCTAACGTAGGATGCTTCTTAACCAAAGTAAGATGATCTGGTACAGGCTCCGAGTCTATAGAATCATGAGGAATCACAGAAAATGTGCTACCTTCTAACTCCTTGGCTTTATGCTCCCGGATATTAGCTATCGCCTCCACAACAGCAACATGATATGATGCTAAGTGACTTCTACCTTCACCTAAAGGCAGATCGTGATATAATCCAAGCTCCTCTAGGAGTTGGATACTCACACGATACTTGGATAACATCCGACCATCATAATAGGTTATGGTGTTCACTGGAATTCTAGTTGGACAACTAAAAATCTTTAAAAGTTGACGAAGTTGGTCTGTGAATGATCCTTGATAATCATCAAGAGTCTCCTCTTTCCTTACCCAGGTCTGTTTTGGAAACTTTGGTGTCGTAGCTATGTATATGAGAAAAATATTTTTATTAGTAACCAATAATATATTGCATCATAACAAAGAATTATCGCACTAAAACATATAACGGAATATTCTCATTTGAATACCCATTATATTTCTTTTAGATAATTCTTTATCGTTGTTACACGCTCCTACAGGTATTATCCTTTACTAGGTTTCCAACCTAAGGAAAGCAATTTGCTCGGATACCGACTGCGGTGACCCAGCATACCACTGCATGTGTAGTACACTATAGTCGTTGATATGACATCCACATAACACCGTTCCGTAAATATCACATCCCTCAGAGTGGTACAACAGAAACATTGCGGGTCCATATTACAAACATACACACGTTATTATTATTAAAATACCAGAAGATCAAGACTTCCAAAAGATTCAACTTACAAACCAAAATATAAGTGTTTCAGCGGAAGTTTCAAAGTGAAAACATAAACTCCAAATTGAGCTCAACAACTTATTGATATATAGTGTTCATGTTGCTTGGCTCAAGTGGCTCCTAGAGCTATAGTAATTATTCTGACTCTTGGTACTCTCCTCCGTAGACGATATCGTATTCCTTCCCTTCTAAGGCTTCATACAAATTGGGGTGTTCATAGAATACCTCCTCTTGGCGCTCAATTGCATACATTGGAGTCTCTTCGGGATCCTCAGAGTCTAAGCAAGGATTCAAAGGAAAGGATGAGTAACAGCGTTACCCAGCAAGTTCATTATATGCAAGGTGGGAAGTTTGATGCTCTATCTACCACCTCGTACTATACGTCCTTGGCACTATGAAGTTTTTTATAAATCTTTCTTCAAAGATTGATTTTATTATGAAAATCTATGACCATCAGCCTTCACAGGTTGACCAGAACTTTCATGGAGTTCCTTTCCTGCCGCGTTCGTAGCTCCTTCCCAGAACAGGGAGTAACAAGTTACAGTTCTTACACTCTACAGAGGTGCATTACTTTCCCATGAGAAATCAACTTCCTTGTTGCACAACCGGGTGTACTTTCCCGTCCACAATTCCATGATGTGGGGCCCAGTAGTTGGTCCAAGCCAATCACTGCCCTTTCCGCGACCTCATATGTCTGCACGATCCTTCGAGGCTGGCTCACCTCCGTTAAGATCCCTTTCGGGCAGGCTAAAACCTGATGAGTTCCCGAAGACTCTATGAACTGGTGATGCCCGGGCAAGTACCATTTAAATGGACTATACCCCTAAACACCATTCATAGATAATATAGACACCAAAAGTATGGGGCATAAGGGTGCCCACCCATATGTTGGAT
This sequence comes from Avena sativa, assembly GCA_916181665.1. Classification (NCBI taxonomy): domain Eukaryota; kingdom Viridiplantae; phylum Streptophyta; class Magnoliopsida; order Poales; family Poaceae; genus Avena; species Avena sativa. The sequence goes on from OV702284.1 coordinate 34,354,800, forward strand.
CCACACAAGGAATCACAACGTCACGTTAAGGTCGTCTTGCCTCCTTACGAGAGGAAAAGGATACAACTGACTCCTCCGTCCCATTCCAAATTTCATGGTTAACGCATGATATACGACGCTAGAATCACCGATGTCATGGGTTGTTAATCCCTAACTAATCATCATTGTTGCAAGTAGAAACCTAAGTTCTATTTCTCCATTATATCACCACTTAGGATGATACCTAAGATTTATTTATTTTGAGAAAATAATATTTTCTTTCTCTGGAATATAGATGATAACACACAATTTGTAAATACTTTGATAAAGACTCTTCAAAGGACATGAGCAAGTGATGAACTTGCCTTGTGATTACAAGGAGGTGAAGTCGGATGCTTGCACTGGACCTTGAGCTTCTATGTCTACAAAAGATCATTATTGCCCGGTAAGGACAATATTTAAAGAAGCAAAATGATTATGCAAAGTAATGTAAGGCATTATTTATTTTTGTATGTTCTCCACCATTATTTAAATTACACAAATTCTTTTAGTCATAAAGAATTTATAAATATTAATTTTTAATATTTATTGAATATTGTATTATTTTATTTCATTTTATTTGAATTTTATTTATTTAATAATTCCTTTAAGAATTATCATTTTAAATACAAATAATTGATATTAAATATTTATATAGTATTTTTCTAAAATACTAAAACATTAATATATAATGAAAGTGATTTTTATTTATTTTTATCATCTTTCATTAATTTTATAAAATTCCATAAGGAATATATATATTATAAAATTCTTGATAAAAGTTATATGCCTAAAATTTTATTTCTTAATTTATTTAGATAGATTGAATTATTGTGAATCAAAATATTTTATTTATAACTTTTGGATTATTATTTGATTTTCTAGAATTTATTGAAATTTAGGGGCATTTTGGTCTTTTCTTAATTATTAAAATTTTCCTTGGGTGATTGGGCTGGCCTTTTTGGGCTTATTGGGCCATTCTGGACCAAGTGGTTATGACCAAAAGGGCTCCCCGAAATGGTCCTGGCCCTCTCATCCCACTCCCTTTGTTTCTCTCTCGTTCTCATCTCCCCTGTCCCTCGACCCCGTGGGGTGCTGGCGCCGCCGCCGGCGATGCCCGCCTCCGTGGCCCTCCCTGGCCGCTGCCATGGTGCAGGGCGAGGTTGGCGACTACACTGGTTCATCTCCTCTGCATCGATTTGATTTAGGAGCCCTCCTGTGGCCAGGCTTGCCCCGTTCCCGAACCCTAGGGTTTGGGTTGGGTGCTTCCACCACCGCTACGGACCCTCATATGGTGGTGTGCGGTGTCCGTGTGCTGTTGTGGCCGTCGCCGTGGCTGGTGCGGGTTGCAGCACCCTCTGGGTGCTCCCCGTGCCGCCGTGAGCATGTCGTCCTTTCTGCTTCCTCTTCAATTCGTCAGCGAGGACCCCGGGTGAGTTGTGCCTCTGTGGATCCTAGTTCATCTTACCACCTTGAATCCCTCCGTGTATATCTAGTGGACAGTCTTAGTTTGTGCTTGTATTGCTACTAGGGTTCATCTCTGGTGCTTGTAAGATGGTCCTATGGTCTGGTTATGATGTTTAGTGGGGATTTGGGTGCTCTGCACCTCAGTGCTTGTGGTCACCCCTTTAATTATGTGGTGTTGTTGTTGGTTTGAGGCTAATGCTAGATTAAATGCTAGGGTTGCATAGTATTGCCTCTAGTTGGTACTCTGGTGACTTGATGTGTTTATCTGTTGTCAGTATCTTGATACTGACAATGTTCCAGTCAGTGATGATTCACTGCCCTAGTTATTGTTGGCTTGCCAGATTATGCTTGGTCTGAATTTTATTCAATAGAATCAAATGATTATTTGAACATGAATAGATAAATAGGATATGATCCCTATATCTGGTCACAGGGAAATGATTTAATAGTTGATTTGTGTAGATTGGACTATTTGATTGTCTTAGTGATAAGATCAGTTCTTATGAAGCCTTCTTAGAATGGTACATAAGTAGATCTGGTTGTTGACTATACTTATGGTCATTTTTGGATTTTTATGGATGTTGATAGATAAGTTGGGAAGCTTATTGTTTGATTAATCCTATGATGTTGGTCTGAGGCTCTAGGAACTAAGTTCCTATGTTGCTGTCATTTTCAAAATTGACAAAGGCATCAGTTGCTTACTAGATCTTGGATCCTAGTTGGTTAAGTGTATGGTTTTGTTTGTGGCTTATAAAATCTGAGGTGCTACTCCTTCTTGGAGATGTGCCCAGATTTTGTAAGAACAAATGATAGAATATAGAAGTTGCCTTTGGTATCACCAATTCTGTGAGGCTGATCTGAGAATTTGGTGTTTTTAATAGAGTTTGGTTCTGATCTTTATATTTAAAACCTCTAGGATAGATTCACCCCACTTGGGTGATTATTGAGAGGTTGTCTTATGCATCGTCACATATATTCTGCTTGGATAAGATAAACAGATCATGTGGTTATTTATGATACTCACCACAAAATTTATGATTGTGATGGCTTGATGTGCTGGTGGTGTTGTGTAAGACCCCACTTTTATAAAGGTAAAGGTCCCTATGATTGCAATGCTAGTCCCTGGATCAATTGCTAGCTTCCATAGTTTAAGATGAAGTACACAGAAACAAAGGTCATTATTACATCGTCATTCCAGAGATAACATAGTCTTTTACAACTCCATAGCCATAGGCTAGTACAAGATCTTAACTTAACAATATAAATAAAAGTATTCATCTTCATGTGCCACAGGCAAGCATGTTGAGTGTAGACTCATAACCCTAATCCTCATCAGAGTAACCTCCAACATCACAAGTTACATCCACAATGGGTCAATACATTGGAATAGTATTGGCAAGTGATACCTTAGTAGAATAATAGCATCTAGCTTCTACATCAATTTGGCTAAGTGTAGCTTAGGATTTCTTTGCTCAAAATAGGTTTTACCTATCAGTTGAAAACACTAAGTTTTTGTTTGGAAAAAACTCCCAAGGAACCACCGATAGACATTGGTGAACCTTTACCCTTGTTCAACCACAAGTTTTTAACTTGGAAATTGGTATGAGGAGATTCTTGATAGCGTCCATGTCTTGATGCTCAAATTTCCCATTTCCGAGCACACGGCTAAGTACTTAGATTCTTCCTTCTGCAGAGGTGGTGCACTTTCCCCACAAGACTTGATTTTCATCAAGACAAGACTTTTCAGAAGCCTTCCCTTAGACCAAAATGGATGTGTTCCAAACCTATCACCCACTACCACCAACTGTCCATTTGGCTAAGTTATTGCAACCTATATGATCCAGGCAAAGCCCATAATGCCATGTGGCTGCACTAGAAGCTTCTTAACATATGGCATCTCAAATCCCTTTGTTCCTAGGTGGCATTCCACAAGTGATATACACACGGTAAACCATTGAAAATGGGCCCTGGTAACCACTCAACAAAAATCCAACCAAGCAATTACCATTCCACCCAGGTGTTTCATTCACTTAGTTGTTTTACTAAGCAAAAAACATAAGTCAAAGACTTAGAAATATTTTTCCATAGCATGTATATAATCCATCCTTGGTTTCTACTAGCTAGGCTAAGCATGGCAATAGCAAGTATCTTAACTTAGAGAAAATTCTAACAATTCTACAACTACTTGGATTTCCCAAGCATAGCATATAGATACTTAGCAAAAATTATCATGCAAGCCCTATACAAAATAATTCTAATGCATAGTCAAAATATTGGGACAAAAATATGAAGCGCCACTTGCCTTGGTAGTTGGGGGAGTAACAACAATCCTCACAGTCACAATCACCACTAGCACCAAAATCTACACATAAAATGATAGCACCAAATTCACATTCCAAATAATCAAACAAAAATATATGAATGCATGCAAATTCCATGTGATGATTTTTATAAAACAACCAAGACAAGTAAAACATTACTGAACAATAAACAAAACAATTATACACCAAATAAACTTTATTTGGCCTTTAAAACATTTTCCAAATAATTTCTATACACAAAATATACCTAAAAATGTCTCTGCATAAAATTCTATTTTAACAGAAACAAAATACAAAACTAATCCAATAGATGTGTAGGATTTGTTTTTGTGATTCCAATGGTATATTATTTGTATTTTTTGGATAAATAGATCAAAAGTTATTGAATTTACAAGTTTGAATAACTAATAGATTCAAAAACAGAATTTAAATCAAAACCCAGACAATTGGGAGTGTCGGATTGGCCCGTACAGTTCGGTCGGATCGATCAACGTGAGCCGCACGATCTAAATGAAATCGCATGGGCCATATCCACTCGTACCCCTTCGTTAAGTGATCTAATCCTACACGTTAGATCTAGATCCAACGCTGCTAAGCACACGACCATGGATGGGCGGCGCTAGCAACGGTGGCGCGGTGGCGGAACTACTGGAGATGGTGTTCTGGCGACTCCAGAGGGGGCTAGGGGTAGTGGTTGGCCTAACCAGCGTCGCACGGTTGCGAGGAAGCTCAACGTGGTCGTGGTTGGGGCGGGGCGTGCTGTAACGGGGGCTAGAGCTCGTCGGAGTTGCAGGCGGAGTTGGGTCCTTGCAGACGGAGTTGTTGCCGATGCTCTGGATCGTCCTAGCACAAACCAGAGGCATCAGTAGCTGTGCAAGTACAAGGCGAACCTAGTCGTATGCAAGAGGGGTCAAGGGGCGCTCAATATTTACCATAATCGATCGCCAGAGTTGAGCGGCGGTTCTGTCGTTCGCAGAGGTGGACGGGGGCGACGACCTGGGTCACGCGTAGGCAAACCAGAGGTATCAGGAGTTGCACAAGATCACAAGGACCACACTTGAATGAACCAGAAGGACATGGGAGGTCGGGCTCACCGGAATTTAGTCGTCGGAGACGCTCGGTACTGCGGCGGTGCAAATGAAATTGCGGGCAGCCTGGTGGCAGAGAAGGGGTGCTGAGTGACGGGAAATGGTCGCAGAGGGGTGGGGATTAAGTAGCCGGAGTGGGGGCAAGAATCTCGCGAGCAATCAATGCCAATTAAGCGCATTTGTGTTGGGGAGGAAACGACCGCGGCGAGCTGGTCTTCGGCACAAGATTGACGACGCTGAGCTGTCGCTGTGGTGGGGTCCACGAGTCAGCGAGTGGGTGTGGTCGCGCGAGGTGAGAAACAGAGAGAGGAGGGGGGTTTTCCTGGGTGGGCCTGCTGGGCTGGCTACTGGGCCGCGGGTGGGTTGGGTTAGATAGGTCGCTGGCTTTATTTTTTTCTTCTTTTCTCTTTTTCTTTTTCTGTTTTGATTTCTGATTTAAATTTGAATTAGTGTTTCAATCTGTTTCAATTCAAATTTCTTCCAGAATTTTATTCTGTATTTCTTGTGTCCTAGGATGTGTAAAACATCTATTTACACTCAAAATCATTTTGGGTTTGAAAATAAAGTTTAAAACCATGCCTTTAACTAAATAATTATAATAGGCATATGAATGGTTTTAAATTTGAATTGTTTTGAAACTTTTGTGTGGCCTTGTATTTACTTTCCAATCAACACTGATCAAATACTAATCACATATAGAAAATAAAACATAAACCTTGCCTCACTTGAATAAGTAATAGGCATAAATATGGTTTCTTATGTTTGTAATTTATTTGAAAAAGATCAAATGCTTATGAATGCATGAATGCAATGCAAGCTTTACTAATTATGATTTTTGGGATGTTACATGTTGCTGGTCTGATCCAGTCCTTCACCTCTTGATGTTGTTCTTGTTTTCCCATGATGCTTGTGCTTGGCCTTGATCAACTCTGCTCCTCCTAGCTCCTGTGAGCTTGGCCTTGTTGTCCACCTGATCCTCCCCCCTTATGTCACCAGCAGGTGATGTGTGGCTTGATCTGGTGTGAGATTGTGTTGGCTGGTTTGTTTGGCTCTGGATAATCTAGTTGTTCTTGTGTGGTGTGATCATTGGAGAGATGCACTAGTGCTTCCCCACGGTTGTGCTTGGTCCTTTTTACTTGCTTGGACTGCTGGGGCTGTGTCGACAGCACACCCATGCAGTTAGATGACTGAGCTGCTTGTATGCCTGCTGCATAGTTTTGGATAAACTCAGTGGATGATCTACCTTTTACCTGATTACATTTATCTGCCTGGTGAAACTTTTCCCATCTTACTGATTGAAATCATTTGATTTGTGGTTTATGGGTTATGAAAGGTTTGATTCTTTCATATTGGTGAAACTTGCCCCTAAAGATTTACTCAATGATGTAAAGTGGAACAGTGCATCTCACTATCACTATTGAGAGTAAAAGAAATATTTTAACCTTCATTTTCTTTCTTTTTTGTTTGTTCTTTGTTTTGTAGGTACAAGACTTGAAGATTCAAGATTTAGATTAGGTTTTATTTTTCTTTATAGAATAGTGCCCTTGTAATATTTATTTATTTATTTATTACTTTTAAATAAGGATGTAATTATATTAGTTTTACATGAGACTTAAATAAGGATGTAATTCTATTCTTGTAAAGATTCTTTATTAGTTTTGTAAGTTACATTTTGTAAATTATGGATGAATTTATTAAATGAAATTTATATTCATTTATTTAATTGTCACTCTTATATAAAGTATCTGGTTACTCATGTATTGTTTCTTTATTATCTTCATAAGTTACATTTTGTAACTTATTCATTGAATAAATATATGAAATAAATATTCATTTACTCAATTATGTTATATTATTTAAAGTTTGAGTTACTAAATATTATTTCTTGATTAAGTAATATTCTCACACATAATCTTAATCCTTTTAAAAATATAAATCCAAATATTAAGTTTGAATTCAAATTCCTTTCCCCACAACACATTAATCCACAAAAATCATGTCAAATTTTATAACAATCCTTCTCCTAGGCTATTCCTAAACTTAAAGAGTGAAAGAAACTTTGATCACTTTAGGTTTTTATTTGGCGAAAAATTTACCCACATTTCTTTGTAGATGAATGCATGCAATTGCACATATTCCTAAATCTACCCTTCGTTGGTTCCTAAATGTTGGGATGTTACATCCCTCCTCCTAGACGCCGAGCCACCCCCCCCCCCACCCCACTGTCATCTCCTCTAACGCATCTTTGCGGTGCGTCCACCCTGCTCACCATCTGGTCGTGCGAATCTGCAGGCACTCCCTGTTGTCGGCACCTTCTCCGGCCATTGCTCGAAGCCACGACCACAGTCGGGTTCTCGCAACTGACCATCGTCTTTTTGTGTTTTCGTGTTGTACACGGTCGTGTTTTGGTGCTGCTATTGTGACATGCCGTCCCTAACACCTTTCCTGAGTACATGCACGAGGTATTCGGTGTAATATTCTTTCCTGCCACAGGTTGTCTAAGTCTTTTCTCTCTAGAATTCCTATGATCTATGTATCACCCTGATGTGCGATATGGTGAAGTGATGTTGATGTGGTACTAGATGTGTGGTGTTTGATGACCAAGTACCAAGTTCTCCAACACGGAATTGACACTCCTGAAGAATCGTCCACAGGGAACCTCAAGGACTTCTTCCTCGAATCCGAAGAACGCCGCCATGGAACCGAAGATTGCGGAAACCATGTTTGTAACGGAATCGCGGCACCCGAAGATCGACACCGGATTGGAGCATCAAGATCTACCTCAGGACGCCAAGACCCCCTCGGATCCAAGATCGTCGACCCTATGTGTGACCCTTCTTCCGAGACCCCCTATATTTTATAATATATGACATTGTCACTTGTTTCATATAAATTCATCATATTGCATACATCTTGTGTGGTTTGGGGGCATTATGCCGATTCACCTCATATTTAAATATGGAGACCATGTGTGGGCTAATCTAGTCTTATATTGGCTCTATTTAAATTTGTGTAGCGAACCGGTGCCACTATTTGCCTTGTTAAGTCAACATTTCAATTGCAGGGTACCTAAACAACATGAACCTGTTATTTAATTGTCGGGACCCTGGTTCCTCTTAATATTGCCTAATTACATCGCATCTTCGCCATGTCATATGTCATACATGCATCATGCCCGATCTTCTGCCATAGTATTAAATAATGCATCCGGTGTTTCTTCTAGTGCTTTGCTTCTTCACGGATTAGGTCGATGAGTTGATGTGAGTGTCGACTCGATCTTCGGATGAACCTTCGGCAGTGTTTCCAGGCGAGCATTTTCTTCCTTTCTACCTATTTTGCATTTATAGTCTTTACTTCCTCCTATTGATCTATTGCTATATGTGTTGTGATGCTTTAGTTTCTGTACCACTGTTATATTACTTGCATCCCCTATATTGCCTTGGACACCTCCTATTGCCCGTTGTTTGGATAGACAGTTGGCCTTGTGAGTCGTAGTCGCTTGCCCAGGTGCTGATTCGCGTCGTTGATGTTCCACTGATGTTGGGGGTTGGAATATTCATAAAGGTGGATATGATCATAGTTTTAATTACAGCTAGTTAACTAAATATTAAAATAGATATAATTAATGAAGAGGCACCAGTGGGTAATAGTTGAGATTTGGATGTTAACTGCCCACTTGTGTCCACTTAGGACCTGAGTTATTGACACCGGTTCCGAGACTGAGCGCGATAATCACATGTGGGGTGTATAAACACCTCTATCAGCTTAGTACCTGATTCCAAAGTACTGTTCTGGCGCCACAAACTAGTTTGAAGTTTTCATGCCACATTATGCCATGTGTGTCATGTTATGCCATGTTTATTACATGTTGCTCGATGAGAGTTTATTACTGTTGCGTAGGAGCGGCACTCTGCCACAGGAATATTTTGCCTATGAACTCTGCTCGCGTGACAAGTGCATGCAACCTTAGGGTCCATACGAGGAGGGTTAGCTATACCTTGTACGGGTAGCTCTTTCGGGTGGCCCCCATGTACTTGCTTTGGGTCAGGGAAAGCGTCTTGTCATAGGCCCCGCCGACATACCGATGGAAGTATGTTAACTGATCTGGCAAAAAGGGTCAAAGTGTGTAACACCCCCGGTCACTTCGGACCGACGGCTGTCACTTCTGGCAGCTCAATAGGATCTCTAGACTAATCTCATAGACTAACACTAGTCTTTTCTGCGCACTTTGTCCTCACTCATGCGCACCCGGTACCGACTTCCCGGTCAGTCACCCATCCTAGAATTGCTCTAGGCCAAGCACGCTTAACCTTAGAGTTCTTTTCATACGAGCTTCCGGAAAAGAAGTTGCAACTTGTTGGTATGGGTTTCCTATCAATCCTATTGAGCCATGCGCCAGGGTCTCACATACACCCACCCTTAGAAGATTGATGTCCTCATTGATCAACCACAAGCTAGGAACATCCCCTCTAGGCACATGTATGTGCGTCTGGTGCCGGCACATTGCCGTGCCGTGTCCACTCCGGGCCACATGCGCCATGCTACACATGTCCACCATTGACCCGCACACGCCCATGTAACGGTGAGGATCGGCTCTGATACCACTTTGTAACACCCCTAGTCACTCCGGACCGACGGATGTCACTTCTGGTAGCTCAATAGGATCTCTAGACTGACCTCACAGACCAACACTAGTCTTTTCTGCACACTTTTTCCTCACTCATACGCACCCAGTACCCACTTCCCGGTCGTTCACCCATCCTAGAATTGCTCTAGGCCAAGTACGCTTAACCTTAGAGTTCTTTTCAGATGAGCTTCCAGAAAAGAAGTAGCAACTTGTTGGTATGGGTTTCCTATCAATCCTATTGAGCCATGCGCCAGGGTCTCACAAAGTGCATGTGGAAACTTTGGTGCACCCCTGCAGGGTTAAATCTTTTGGAAAATCCATGTCTGCGGTTATAGATGACTTGGAGCACAGTTTCTCGATCATAGACAAGTATAATTAAAGTTTACTGCTATAATTCGACTTGTATCTGATATGACTAGTAAGTTGGATAACCACCATGGAAAGAATGAATAAAACTGTCAATCGTGTGAGTTTCCTCGGCTTGACTTCCTCGTTTGGTATCGAGGGGGAAATACCAGGATGGGTATGTTTGGTGGTAGTATCGGGTTGGATAAGAATAGGTCTTTCTCATCTCTCTGATAGCTAACAGTTGTACCGAGCCTCTATAGGTTGTTTAGTGCATGCTGCGCTGCCGCTTTAGTCCACCATACCTATGTAGGAGAGGACATCCGAATTCTAAGACTCGTCGTATACTTGCCTTAGTACTGACCGCTCTCTCTCTTTTTCCTTTGCCCTTTGTCGGCGCCCCTTTTGTTTAGCAGGTTGAGATCGATGTTGTTAGCAGCGTTACCCTTCCGGCTTGGCCTGGGCAGGGTTATGGATGCCATTGGTTATTTGATGTGGCTCAGTTACTGTAGAACCTATTGGGAGACCCCAAGAGCAAGGTGTGATGATCACGGCAGCAAGTTTTCCCTCAGTTGTGAAACCAAGGTTATTGAACCAGTAGCAGAAAGAAAATAGCTCCCAAGGTGTTACTAGCAACGTGGAACCTGCACAACACAACCACAATACTTTTCCCCAACTTACAATTCCCCCAACTTATAGTGAGGTTGTCAAGCTCACTGGTTTACTGAAAACAAAGGATTAAACGTATAGTGTGGAAGAAAGTATAGTAATTGCAGAAAGTAAACAGTAGGCAGTAGATTGAATATTAGTGGGAAGGAGTGGACCGGGGTCCACAATTCATTAGAGGTGTTTCTCCATAAGATAAATTACATGTTGGGTGAACAAATTACAGTTGGGCAATTGACAGATTGATAATGCATAACAATGCATGTACATATGATGATTTCTATGAGATTCGTTTGGGCCTTACAACATAATACATAGACCGTAATCCAATTGCATCTATGACTAATAATCCACCTCTAGGATATCATCCGAACAACCCTCGGGTATTAGGTTGCAAGCAACAGATAATTGCATTAATAAAAGTGTGTAAAGTAAACAATACAATTTCCCTTGGACAAAGGATTGTTGTTTTCTCCCTAGTAACAACAGCACATCTACAATCTTAGAAGTTATTGTCACTCTCCCAGATTACTAGAGGCATGGACCTACTATCGAGCATAAATACTCCCTCTTGGAGTCACAAGAAAATACTTGGCCAGAGTAACTACTAGCAACGGAGAGCATGCAAGATCAAAAATAACATAGACATGATAGAATCAATAATCAATCTTGACGTAGTACTCAGTATCCATCGGATCCCAACAAACACAACATGTAGGATTACAAATAGATGATCTTGATCATGATAGGAAGCTCACAAGATCTAAACATGATAGCACAAAAGAGGAGAAACGACCATCTAGCTACTGCTATGGACCCATAGTCCAAGGATGAACTACTCACGCATCACTCCGGAGGCTGGCATGGTGATGAATAAGTCCTCCGGGATGATATCCCCTCTCCGGCAAGGTGCCGGGAAGAGCTTCAGATCCCTCCCGATCTAGGCACGATGATGGCGGCTACGGACTTTTTCATGGATTTATGATCGGGTACTTAGGGTTTTATCCTTAGGGGTTTATATAGGCTAAGGGGCAAGGTCAGTTGAGGACCAGGGGGCCCACACCATGCCCTGGCGCGGGACCACCCTTGGTCATGCCATGGGGTGGTCTGGCCGCACTGTGGTGCCTCTTCGTCCCCCTCTGGACTCCGTCTTCACTACGGTAAAATATTGATTTCGGCTTTTATTTCATCTAATTCTGAGAATATTTCTTTACTAACTTTTCTGAAACCAAAAACAGAAGAAAACAGGAACTAGCATTGTGTCATCTTTTTAATAGGTTAGTTCCAGAAAATGTATAAAAATTCCTCAAAGTGTAGACAAAACATAAGATAGTTTGTACAAAACAAGCATGGAGCATCAAAAATAATAGATACATTTACGACGTATCAAGCATCCCCAAGCTTAACTCCTGCTCGTCCTCGAGTAGGTAAGTGATAAAAATAATAATTTTTGAGGTGACATGCACCATCACAATGTTGATCAAGGTATTGTAAAGCATTGATAGTTGGGATCAAAGTACTCTAACATAAGCATGAAAGATATATTTCTAACAATAAGACATAGCAACTATGTTGCAACATGAAAGGTAACATAAACAAAAGATCATGAATAACAATGCATTGAAAGACATTTGTTTGTTGCACATATAGAAAACATAGCAAGAGTGGTAATCATCTTGTCCTTCATGGAATAGCAAAACATAAATGCATAGGACACCTTCAAAGTTTATAAGGGTGACTAGATACAAATAATTTAAGAACAAGCAATACCATAATTATGAATCAATCAACAAGTTTTGGGAAAATGCACATTGAACTAAGAATGACAACTATGCTCTCCTAATTGGTGCATAAAGATAGAAGATGGAGACTCAACAAAAATTAAAAAGAAAGGCCCTTTGTAGAGGGAAGTTGGGATTTCAAGTTTCATAAAGAGCTTCCAAAAATTATGGTACTTACTAGCTTTGAGCTCCCATTGCCCCTATCATAAGCATCTTGAAGTGATTAAGGTTAAAGTGAGACAAATATGAGTTATATGATTGACAAATCACAAGTTGAAAATCGCATGCCCCTTGAGTACGAGGGTCGTTCCTCATGCTACTCAACTTTAGTCACAAGAAAGTTCTTGTCATTGTAAGTATATGTGTATCATAGACAACCACCAACGGGGTACCCCTTGCCCCATGACACAGGAGCTATCCCATATAAAAATGACAAGGCAACGGACAATGAGCATCTCGGCGATCTTTTTATTTACCATGAGCATGGTTTTTCTTTTTTTTCTTCTTTTTCTATTATTTTATGAAGATGCTTCATAGATTGCTCACTATGGTTATGCTGCAAGTTTCCACCATGATTAGGCATGGCTTAGGCTAGCTGTAACATGCCAAAAATATAACACAAGGATCATCAAACTCTAATCACTAAAATTAGGGTTAACAAAAACTTTGATTAATTTAAAATCATATGAATGCATGTGTGAATGAGATGATTTGATAAATGCATGAATGAACTTGTGTGATTAACCTAAATAGCAAGAAATGGTTTAAAGATGAAAATAACATCATATAAAACATTTCCATGCAGAAACAAAACAAGAGAAAATCAAAAACAAATAAAATAAAGCAAAATGGTCATTTTTGCCAATCTTGCTCACTAGGTCACTTTGAGTGTTTCTAGTTCAAGATTTCAAACAGAAACTTTTCCAACTCTTTTCACCCATTGCTAGAACAAGTAAATGTGAATCAAAGCCCAGCTTTTAAACTTTCAGAAACATTTGGCAACCTCATTCAAATCACAATTCAAAATTGAATATTTATCATATGTGAAGATCACCCATTTTCAAAACCCAACCAAACCAGTGCCCCTTGACTAATCCAACTAACCAGACACTCCCTAGTATGTGCCCAGCACACCCACCAAGTTTGAATCCAAAATTCAAATTTGAATCTCTTGCGGCCATTTTATCAAACACCTTGCAGATACAGATCAAACAAACATCAAACACTATAGTGTGCAGTAAATTTGGCCTAACTTGTTCCCTATCTATCTCACACTACACCCTCAGTAGATCATATAACTAGTTTAACCTCTCTATCTCACTGTAAGCAAGACCATGCCATTAATAGCAAGCAGGCCGAGCCTCACCTTGCCACCCCATTGTCGACAGCAAGCTACGAGCAACATTAAGCCTAGCCAGCATGTCTAGCAAGCACCCCACCGTCCATCGCCACTCTCTGTCCTAGCCCCGAGCAATGCCAGCCCCTGGACCACACGACATGCCCATGCCAAACCTCTCTACACGCGAGCCGAGAGCGCGCTAGTGCGCCATGCTCGACCAGCTCCCATAGACCACGCGTCGCCCTTGCCGCTTGCAGGGATGATCACCAGCACCCCAGCAACCCCGTAGACATGCCCGTTCGCCGCCGCGCGGACCACGCGCGTTGTGCGACATTAAAATCGCCGTCGGACCCGCTCAGAGCACCGCGACGTTCCAACCGATCAGCACTACCCCACGCCGCAAGACCATGCTATTGAGCTTCGCCAGGGAGCACCGCACCACCCCCTACCATCGCCCATTACAGTAGCCCTCTATGCCGTCGACCACGACGATCTCAGCCCGCGCCCGTCGGTCTCCTTCAGCCACTATAAATAGAGGCCTCCACCGCTCGCTTTCTTCATACCAGTTCACTCCCCTCTCACCTAGAACCACCCCTACTCACTCCCGGAACAAGGCGAGCAGCGCATCGCCAGAATTTGGCCGGAGACCGCCGCTGCTGGAGAAGAAGGGAGCAGTCGATTGGAGCCGCCCCAGGAGAAGCTGCCGGTACCAGGAGAACCTCCATCGTCGACTTCGTCGTTCGCCCCCGTCGTCGACCCTCACCTGAGCCCCGATGAGCCTCTCATGACCCCCACCTGCCGCGCTAGAGTTCTGTCTCGCCGGCGCTGCCCGACGTGGACGATGAACCATAGCCGTTTGATTAGAGTTAGATCGTGCGGTTCACATTGCCCCGTACCGCTTCGCCCCTCCCCGTCTCACTGACGCCTGGGGACAGCAACTTAACCAGCCCGCGTATGCGCTGTGTGTAGTGGGCCGGCCTAGTAAAACATCCCGCGCGACCCAACAATTCAAATTAAGCTTTATTCATTTAATTTCAAACATAGTTCTGTACCTAGATTCAAAAATCAACCCAGCTCGATTCACTGAACCAAAATGCATGAACCCAATTTTGTTAGAAAGGTACTGAAATGCTTAATCGAAGCCCGTTGGATTCAAATCATTTGGAGTTATAGATCAACCATGGTAAAAATAACAAGGCGGGAGCTTTTTTGCATTCAAACATTTTTCAAAATTCAACCATAAAAGCTTTTGAGTTGATTCCAACTCTCAAAAATCATATTTGATCATACCTTTCAGAATATATAAAAACATATGGGTTTACTTATAGAAATAATGTTCAAGTAATAAAAGAATGCTACATAGGCATTTCTAGTCACTTTATTTAATTAAAATAAAAAGGTTAAACCTTATTAAATTGTGACACCACTTTAAATCACATTCTCATGTACTCAAATATGTGCTGATGACATGTGTCAACATGATCCCATGTTTGAGTTGGAGAATATTAACTCTTAAGTAGTTTTCAATGAGTAGAAATTGCTTTTTTTCAAATAAAAGAAATAAGACAAATGCTTTAATCCTTGTGATAATAGTGATGATGCTAGATCATCTAGTGTGACTTTTTGTGTGAATATTGAAAATAGTTAAGTATTGTTTGGTGATTGTGTACCTCGTACTTATTTATAGACGCTAGTACCGACCAAGGATATGAGGAGGAAGGAGGATACTACGAGGAAGAAGCCAAGGAGAACTTCAACCACTGCTCTGCACAAAGCAAGCCTTACTATACAAGTTGACCTAGCAAGCCAATACTTGAAACTTAGCAAGCTAACCCTTGCAACTTATGCAAGCTAATACTTGCTTGTTACTATGCCAACTATATGCCTTAAGCATATGTGATCATACCCACTTGATAACCCAATCCTAATTTTAATTGCAAGCTTAATACTTTATTTTCTTTACCAAAGCTTTCTCTTAGAGTTTACATGGTGACTTGTAGATTCTAGAAAAATAACTAAAGGTAGCATAAAGAGCATAAAATTTGGCCTAAGTTAGATAATCTTGATGTCATCCTAAGGCATGAGATTGAACTTAGCAAATCCCCACTTGTTTACCACCCCTCATTAGTATTTACCACCACTTGTAGATGCTAGTGCTAAGTATAAAACTTGATCAACTCTAGATGGGAATACTTGGTGAAAATGGTTATGAAAACCTTAGAATGATGAGTCATTCTACTGAAATGTTTTGACACGTGTTTCCGAACACCAGATGATTTTGATGATGAAAATGTTGAGGCATAAGCCTTATCCCTTTATAAAACTGATGGTTGTCTAGATGCGATACCATTCCAATTTTATCGTCCAACCATAATACTCGAAATTTTGGTAGGGCTTGACTGGAAATTTATATACCTTAGTATGGGTTCCCTCGCGGCCAAGGTTTGAGCTGAGGCTACCTTGTGAAGATTGTCCACCTGTGCAGTACCCAAGATGACAGTTGGTCATGGTTGGGAGGCCAAACTCACAGGAGAGGTGCCTATACTAGGGCGTGTAATTTAAAGATTAGGATTGATTATCCGTATACTGAGTATGGTGAATTCAGGATTGTTCCTGACGGATGTATCGAATGTTGTGTTGAAAGTGTACAATCTCTGCAGAGTGTCAAACTATTCGAATAGCCACGTCCGCGGTTATGGACAGTTGGAGTGGCCATACTGTTCCCCCATCAGATGTTTTCAAAATGACTTGTGAAATGAATTATGACTTTGACTTGACCATAACAGAGTTGTGATATGAAATTCAAATTCCCACTTAGGTGTTATAAAACTTTCAACTAGTTTTTCTTTGCTTCTGAACTGAGTAGAGCTAAATCTGGCTTTTTGCAAAACAACCTTAGAGCCTAGTGTCCTACTACAAAAACCCCCCTAACTTGTTAGTATTAGTTTGTGAGTACTTAAAGAGTACTCATGGCTTTGTCCCTGGCTATTCCCATGGCCAGACTATGAAGAGGAGTATCAGGATGACGGACCGCAGGAAGGTTACGACAACTAGGATCATCTCCCATCGTCATCATTGCCTGTGACCCTAAAGATGGAGCTTCGCCTACGCTATCGTTACTATTACGTTATTCCGCTGCTTGAGTTGTATTAAGAACTAGATGATGAGATCCTTATTTGTGTAAGACCTTATGTATGGTTCGTAATGGATGATGTACTATGATATCCAAAAATGTTATGTCTCGCAAAAATGGTAATCCTAGGATTGCGATGTATGGCATAACAGGCATCTGGGATTAAAAATACGGGTGTTGACAAGTTGGTATCAGAGCCATCCTGACCATAGGAGACCCTAGTTAGAATGGATGTTTGAATCAAAAACTTAGTTTCAAAACCAAAGGAAGTGAGTATTTACAAAAAATTATTCCCATTCTTATCACTTGGATTCTTTCATCAAAATTTCATGTTCCTCAAAAAAATTCTTGATCACTCTACTAACTTACTCATCCTATATTCTTATAGATGGACGTGAAGTACATTAAGTTTTATCAGTTGGGGAATGGAGGAGACCTCATCTTTGAGCGTGACTTGGACCAGCTTTCAGAACTTCTGGAGCGTCCGCACCCCGAGTTCTTTGGACCTCAGCTCAATGATCAGGAAGGAGAAGATTTGCAGTGGCTAGTTGTTGCAAGTCTCCGAGGAAAGATTGAACCTCCCACTGCAGAGGGAATTCAGTTCACCTTAAGAGAGAAAAACTGGCTCGATGGACTGGCCAGGGCAATGCTGGAAGCTCTTGCCTGTCTGTGTGGGCAGAGTATCAATCAGATCAAGGGTACCCGTTTTGAGTTCTACCCAAGGCGTGATGTTATGGGACAGCCACTGGAGGCCCCATACCACCACGAGATGAAGAGTCAATTGGACCACCTCAGCTTCATGATGTACGATCGTCAGAAGGAGTTGGACAATGCCCGTGCCTACGCCAACCACAAGTACGCCATCGCCAAGATGAAGGATCAGACCCTCGCCATGCTAGTGAAGGATCGCAAGTCTCGTCGCCGTCAGCTCGACAAGAAGGAGCGCATCATTGCCTGTCTTTGCCACCGGATCATGGATTTGGAGGCAACCATCCACGAGAGAGACATGAAGTTGGAGGAGAGGGAGAATGCCGGAGAAGACCTTCACGGAGACCCCTACTCCTATCTTGACTAATCCAACTAACCAGACACTCCCTAGTATGTGCCCAGCACACCCACCAAGTTTGAATCCAAAATTCAAATTTGAATCTCTTGCGGCCATTTTATCAAACACCTTGCAGATACAGATCAAACAAACATCAAACACTATAGTGTGCAGTAAATTTGGCCTAACTTGTTCCCTATCTATCTCACACTACACCCTCAGTAGATCATATAACTAGTTTAACCTCTCTATCTCACTGTAAGCAAGACCATGCCATTAATAGCAAGCAGGCCGAGCCTCACCTTGCCACCCCATTGTCGACAGCAAGCTACGAGCAACATTAAGCCTAGCCAGCATGTCTAGCAAGCACCCCACCATCCATCGCCACTCTCTGTCCTAGCCCCGAGCAATGCCAGCCCCTGGACCACACGACATGCCCATGCCAAACCTCTCTACACGCGAGCCGAGAGCGCGCTAGTGCGCCATGCTCGACCAGCTCCCATAGACCACGCGCCGCCCTTGCCGCTTGCAGGGATGATCACCAGCACCCCAGCAACCCCGTAGACATGCCCGTTCGCCGCCGCGCGGACCACGCGCGTTGTGCGACATTAAAATCGCCGTCGGACCCGCTCAGAGCACCGCGACGTTCCAACCGATCAGCACTGCCCCACGCCGCAAGACCATGCTATTGAGCTTCGCCAGGGAGCACCGCACCACCCCCTACCATCGCCCATTACAGTAGCCCTCTATGCCGTCGACCACGACGATCTCAGCCCGCGCCCGTCGGTCTCCTTCAGCCACTATAAATAGAGGCCTCCACCGCTCGCTTTCTTCATACCAGTTCACTCCCCTATC
Organism: Avena sativa; assembly: GCA_916181665.1. NCBI lineage: Eukaryota > Viridiplantae > Streptophyta > Magnoliopsida > Poales > Poaceae > Avena > Avena sativa. Next base: position 34,373,485 of record OV702284.1, read on the forward strand.
ACCTAGAACCACCCCTACTCACTCCCGGAACAAGGCGAGCAGCGCATCGCCAGAATTTGGCCGGAGACCGCCGCTGCTGGAGAAGAAGGGAGCAGTCGATTGGAGCCGCCCCAGGAGAAGCTGCCGGTACCAGGAGAACCTCCATCGTCGACTTCGTCGTTCGCCCCCGTCGTCGACCCTCACCTGAGCCCCGATGAGCCTCTCATGACCCCCACCTGCCGCGCTAGAGTTCTGTCTCGCCGGCGCTGCCCGACGTGGACGATGAACCATAGCCGTTTGATTAGAGTTAGATCGTGCGGTTCACATTGCCCCGTACCGCTTCGCCCCTCCCCGTCTCACTGACGCCTGGGGACAGCAACTTAACCAGCCCGCGTATGCGCTGTGTGTAGTGGGCCGGCCTAGTAAAACATCCCGCGCGACCCAACAATTCAAATTAAGCTTTATTCATTTAATTTCAAACATAGTTCTGTACCTAGATTCAAAAATCAACCCAGCTCGATTCACTGAACCAAAATGCATGAACCCAATTTTGTTAGAAAGGTACTGAAATGCTTAATCGAAGCCCGTTGGATTCAAATCATTTGGAGTTATAGATCAACCATGGTAAAAATAACAAGGCGGGAGCTTTTTTGCATTCAAACATTTTTCAAAATTCAACCATAAAAGCTTTTGAGTTGATTCCAACTCTCAAAAATCATATTTGATCATACCTTTCAGAATATATAAAAACATATGGGTTTACTTATAGAAATAATGTTCAAGTAATAAAAGAATGCTACATAGGCATTTCTAGTCACTTTATTTAATTAAAATAAAAAGGTTAAACCTTATTAAATTGTGACACCACTTTAAATCACATTCTCATGTACTCAAATATGTGCTGATGACATGTGTCAACATGATCCCATGTTTGAGTTGGAGAATATTAACTCTTAAGTAGTTTTCAATGAGTAGAAATTGCTTTTTTTCAAATAAAAGAAATAAGACAAGTGCTTTAATCCTTGTGATAATAGTGATGATGCTAGATCATCTAGTGTGACTTTTTGTGTGAAGATTGAAAATAGTTAAGTATTGTTTGGTGATTGTGTACCTCGTACTTATTTATAGACGCTAGTACCGACCAAGGATATGAGGAGGAAGGAGGATACTACGAGGAAGAAGCCAAGGAGAACTTCAACCACTGCTCTGCACAAAGCAAGCCTTACTATACAAGTTGACCTAGCAAGCCAATACTTGAAACTTAGCAAGCTAACCCTTGCAACTTATGCAAGCTAATACTTGCTTGTTACTATGCCAACTATATGCCTTAAGCATATGTGATCATACCCACTTGATAACCCAATCCTAATTTTAATTGCAAGCTTAATACTTTATTTTCTTTATCAAAGCTTTCTCTTAGAGTTTACATGGTGACTTGTAGATTCTAGAAAAATAACTAAAGGTAGCATAAAGAGCATAAAATTTGGCCTAAGTTAGATAATCTTGATGTCATCCTAAGGCATGAGATTGAACTTAGCAAATCCCCACTTGTTTACCACCCCTCATTAGTATTTACCACCACTTGTAGATGCTAGTGCTAAGTATAAAACTTGATCAACTCTAGATGGGAATACTTGGTGAAAATGGTTATGAAAACCTTAGAATGATGAGTCATTCTACTGAAATGTTTTGACACGTGTTTCCGAACACCAGATGATTTTGATGATGAAAATGTTGAGGCATAAGCCTTATCCCTTTATAAAACTGATGGTTGTCTAGATGCGATACCATTCCAATTTTATCGTCCAACCATAATACTCGAAATTTTGGTAGGGCTTGACTGGAAATTTATATACCTTAGTATGGGTTCCCTCGCGGCCAAGGTTTGAGCTGAGGCTACCTTGTGAAGATTGTCCACCTGTGCAGTACCCAAGATGACAGTTGGTCATGGTTGGGAGGCCAAACTCACAGGAGAGGTGCCTATACTAGGGCGTGTAATTTAAAGATTAGGATTGATTATCCGTATACTGAGTATGGTGAATTCAGGATTGTTCCTGACGGATGTATCGAATGTTGTGGTGAAAGTGTACAATCTCTGCAGAGTGTCAAACTATTCGAATAGCCACGTCCGCGGTTATGGACAGTTGGAGTGGCCATACTGTTCCCCCGTCAGATGTTTTCAAAATGACTTGTGAAATGAATTATGACTTTGACTTGACCATAACAGAGTTGTGATATGAAATTCAAATTCCCACTTAGGTGTTATAAAACTTTCAACTAGTTTTTCTTTGCTTCTGAACTGAGTAGAGCTAAATCTGGCTTTTTGCAAAACAACCTTAGAGCCTAGTGTCCTACTACAAAAACCCCCCTAACTTGTTAGTATTAGTTTGTGAGTACTTAAAGAGTACTCATGGCTTTGTCCCTGGCTATTCCCATGGCCAGACTATGAAGAGGAGTATCAGGATGACGGACCGCAGGAAGGTTACGACAACTAGGATCATCTCCCATCGTCATCATTGCCTGTGACCCTAAAGATGGAGCTTCGCCTACGCTATCGTTACTATTACGTTATTCCGCTGCTTGAGTTGTATTAAGAACTAGATGATGAGATCCTTATTTGTGTAAGACCTTATGTATGGTTCGTAATGGATGATGTACTATGATATCCAAAAATGTTATGTCTCGCAAAAATGGTAATCCTAGGATTGCGATGTATGGCATAACAGGCATCTGGGATTAAAAATACGGGTGTTGACAAGTTGGTATCAGAGCCATCCTGACCATAGGAGACCCTAGTTAGAATGGATGTTTGAATCAAAAACTTAGTTTCAAAACCAAAGGAAGTGAGTATTTACAAAAAATTATTCCCATTCTTATCACTTGGATTCTTTCATCAAAATTTCATGTTCCTCAAAAAAATTCTTGATCACTCTACTAACTTACTCATCCTATATTCTTATAGATGGACGTGAAGTACATTAAGTTTTATCAGTTGGGGAATGGAGGAGACCTCATCTTTGAGCGTGACTTGGACCAGCTTTCAGAACTTCTGGAGCGTCTGCACCCCGAGTTCTTTGGACCTCAGCTCAATGATCAGGAAGGAGAAGATTTGCAGTGGCTAGTTGTTGCAAGTCTCCGAGGAAAGATTGAACCTCCCACTGCAGAGGGAATTCAGTTCACCTTAAGAGAGAAAAACTGGCTCGATGGACTGGCCAGGGCAATGCTGGAAGCTCTTGCCTGTCTGTGTGGGCAGAGTATCAATCAGATCAAGGGTACCCGTTCTGAGTTCTACCCAAGGCGTGATGTTATGGGACAGCCACTGGAGGCCCCATACCACCACGAGATGAAGAGTCAATTGGACCACCTCAGCTTCATGATGTACGATCGTCAGAAGGAGTTGGACAATGCCCGTGCCTACGCCAACCACAAGTACGCCATCGCCAAGATGAAGGATCAGACCCTCGCCATGCTAGTGAAGGATCGCAAGTCTCGTCGCCGTCAGCTCGACAAGAAGGAGCGCATCATTGCCTGTCTTTGCCACCGGATCATGGATTTGGAGGCAACCATCCACGAGAGAGACATGAAGTTGGAGGAGAGGGAGAATGCCAGAGAAGACCTTCGTGGAGACCCCTACTCCTATCTTAGCTATGATGATGACTTTCTGGAGGATCAGGCCATGGACTTCTTCACCGATGAGGATGACTTAGCCTTCATCGATGATGATGATGATGATGATGATGATGATGATGATGATGATGATGATGATGATGATGATGATGAGGAGGAGGAGGAGGAGGATGAGTACACTGACTCCAAGGATTAGTAGCACTTGAGAACTAGCGTTAGTGAATTTTATTCGGTCCCACTGTATCATAGCTTCATAGAATGGTTCCTAAAACCATCTGTTTTTCTTTGTTGTGGTGTGTGTTGTATTGTGTGCTATGAATGAATGAATGAATGAAAAGCAAGTTGCTAGAAAAATCTGAGTCACACTTTAACAACTTTACCAAAACAACTCTAAACCTTAGAAATTTCCCTTTTTTCTCATGATCTATCGCAATCTTCAGATGCCTCGCGGAGGAAGCAACTCAGCCCCGGACCCGATATTACAACTCTTGAAAATGATGGTTTCGGACCGCGAAGCCGAAAGAGTCGAACGTCAAGCCAACTTAGCCACCCTTCAACAGATAGCCTAGATGGCCAATAACAATCAAGGCCATGGAAATCAGGACAACCATGGATCTAAGCTCAAGAATTTACAGAACACGAATCCACCTGTTTTCACTAAGTCAGAAGAACCCCTAGATGCAGATGATTGGCTGCAAACAATAGAGAACAATCTGGAAGTCGCAGGAGTGGAAGCTAACGAGAAAGTTTTGTTTGCCACCCACTATCTAGCCGAAGATGCAAGAGCATGGTGGAACAGCGTTCGTGCAATGATCGGAGGTCAGATGATGACTTGGGATGAATTCAAGATCAAGTTTAGCAGAACCCATGTGCCACCGGGTTTGATCAAGAGGATGAGAGATGAATTCAGAGAACTGAAGCAAGGAAGGATGACAGTAGTGGAATACCATGACAAATTCTTGTCATTAGCTAGGTATGCCCCTGGATGAGATCGACACTAAAGCCAAGAAGAAAGAGAGATTCATGAATGGTCTGCACGATGAGATGCAGACGGTGTCAGTCAATATCCCCTTTGCTGATATTGAAGCCCTAGTCGACTCTGCCATTCAGATGGAAGGAAAGATCAACCAAGCCAATAAGAACAGTTGCATGATGCATCAACCAGGAACCCACCAGACACCAAAGTATCGCCCCAACCCATCTCCAGGATTTTCCCCAAGAAACAACAGACCCCCGATGAACCGTCCGACCTATCCCAACCGTGGAAACCCAAGGCCCGGAGGAAACCACAACAACCCCGGCAACTCTAGCAATTTCAACCGTGCAGAACAACAATGCCGCCGCCAACACCAACACTGCCCCAAGGACTGGAAGCAATGTTGTGTCTGTTGCAGCAAAGGACAAGTCGCAAGTGACTTGTTATGAATGTGCAACCAAGGGTCACTATTCCAATGAGTGCCCCAAGAGGAATGCCGCAGCCCCCAATGCAAATACCCCAGCTCAGCAGCAGCGTCGTGTTCAGCCCGGAAGAAGGTTTGCACCAGGGAATTCGCTCAACCGCAACGGCCGTCTTTTTCTCATGCATGCTAAAGAAGCCCAGGAAGCGCCAGATGTCGTGCTGGGTATGTTTTCTGTTAAATCAGTACTTGCAAGAGTGTTGTTTGATTCTGGAGCATCGCACTCATTTGTCACTGAAGAATTTGCATGCACTAGTAAGATTCAACATTCATTGATTGATTCCAAGTAGCTTTAGCCATTGTGGGTAGAAGCTAGTCGCTAGAAGCGAAGCGATCTTCCGGGACGGAAAGGAGGCCTTTTTCTAAAGGAACTTGATATATCAGAGAACAACTTCAATGCTGAACTGCCAACATCTGTGAGCTGGGCAATCTAAATCGGCTGTTTGCAAAGGAGCTGGGCTTAGTGGTCGGTTTGTTTTTGGGGGGGTGGGGCAATAAGCTTGCTTCTTCACAAGCTTATCCCCGCCCCCTTTCCTATCCGTCCCGACCAACCAAATTGAAGCATGTTATGATTATTCAAATACCCGGTTCAACCACCAAAGCTAGGAAAATTTGCAAAGTCGTCCCTATCTGAATCCATGGCATAGATTTTTATGCTAATCTAATAGTACTCGAAACTAAAGGTTTGGAAGTAGTACTGGGAATGGATTGGATGTCCAAACACAAAGGATTAATTGACTGTGCCAAGAAAGCCATAACCATGACCAGTACAGCCGGAATTTTACCACCAGATATGGATTATACGAGTATACCGTCATGTCTTTTGGATTGACCAATGCCCCCGCTTATTTCACGAATCTCATGAATAAGATTTTTATGGACTTCCTGGATAAGTTTGTCGTTGTTTTCATCGATGACATTCTGATTTATTCCAAATTAGAAGAAGAACATGAGCTACACCTAAGGACCATTCTTGGAACCCTTAGAGAGCATAAATTGTATGCCAAGTTTAGCAAATGTGAATTCTGGTTACAGGAGGTAGGATTCCTCGGACATATTGTATCAGCCGGAGGAATTGTCGTTGACCCTGCGAAGGTGAAGGATGTTGAAGATTGGCAAGCCCCAACCACTCAAACCCAAGTTCGTGCGTTTCTCGTATTAGCGGGATACTACCGCAAGTTCGTAGAAGGATTCTCGAGTATCGCCAGACCCATGACCCAATTGCTGAAGAAGGACAAGAAGTTTGAATGGACGGACAAATGTGAAGCGAGTTTTCAAGAACTCAAGAGAAGATTGATTTCAGCCCCAATCTTGATCATGCCGGATATCACCAAACCCTGTGACGTGTATTGTGACGCATCCAAGATCGGCCTTGGATGTGTGCTAATGCAAGAAGGCAAAGTTATATCTTATCTATCCCGACAACTGAAGCAGCATGAACAGAACTACCCAACCCATGACCTCAAACTCGCAGCCGTAGTTCTAGCCCTGAAGACATGGAGGCATTACCTAATGGGAAACCGTTGTCAGATTTATTCGGATCACAAGAGCCTGAAGTATATATTCACTCAGAAGGAGCTGAATATGAGGCAGAGAAGATAGATTGAGCAAATCAAGGACTATGATCTGGACATTCATTATCACCCCGGTAAAGCCAATGTGGTAGCAGATGCCCTTAGCAGATTGTCGTGCCGCTTGAACTCCATGATTTTGAAGGAGCAACCAAGTTTGCACGAAGATATGGAATATTTCCGAATGGAACTAATGAGTGAAGGATTTTTGGCTAGCATAGAACTTCAACCCACTCTGATTAGTCAGATCAAAGAGGCGCAGAAAGGAAATGCTAGTATCGACGGAATCAAGTGTCGTATCGGTACAGGCAAAGTACCCGGATTCATGGAAGATGAAGAAGGAGTTTTGTGGTACAAAGGACGCCTTTGTGTACCAGCAGATTCGGAATTGAAAGAAATGATTTTGAAAGAGGCTCATGATACTCTTTATTCTACCCACCCCGGAGGAACAAAGATGTATCAGGATTTGAAGGAACAATTCTGGTGGCATAAGATGAAGAGAGAAATCAGAAGCTATATCGTCAAGTGTGATATATGTCAGAGAGTCAAGGCGGGACATCAAAGACCCGTTGGACTGTTGCAACCTCTACAGATTCCGGAATGGAAATGGGATTCAGTTGGAATGGACTTTATCACCGGATTGCCTACTTCTAGTAGGGGGAATGTCTCTATCTGGGTCATAATTGACAGATTGTCCAAAGTCGCCCCTTTCTTACCCGTGAAGACCACATACCAGAGTTTGAAGCTAGCGGAGTTATACATCGCTAGAATCGTCAGTTTGCACGGAGTCCCCAAGAACATCATATCGGATCGAGAAACTCAGTTTACCTCTTGATTCTAGAAGAAAGTCCAAGAAGGTTTAGGAACCCGACTAGATTTCAGCACAGCTTATCACCCTCAGACCGATCGACAAACGGAACGATTAAATCAAATACTCGAAGATATGTTGAGAGCATGTGTGCGAGAGTATGGATCTAAATGGGAAGACTGTCTGCCTTTCACGGAATTTTCTTATAATAACAGTTATCAAGCTAGTCTGCAAATGGCCCCATTTGAGTTTATGTATGGAAGGAAGTGTCGCACCCCTTTGAATTGGTCGGAAGTAGGAGAGAGTCAGATTTTCGGACCCGACATCCTATGAGAAGAAGAAGAGAAAGTTCACAAGATTCGTGAGCACCTCAAGACCGCCCAATCAAGACAGAAGAGTTACGCCAACAAGAGACGTCGAGACCTCGCTTTCAATATCGGAGATTTCGTGTATCTCAAAGTGTCGCCTTTGAAAGGAATGCAACGTTTCTAGCTCAAAGGAAAGTTAGCCCCCAGATATATCGGACCCTTTAAGATTCTAAATCGTCGAGGAGAAGTATCATATCAATTGGAACTGCCAGAGGAAATGTTCGCAGTGCACAATCTGTTCCATATATCGTTACTTAGCAAATGCCTTGAAGTTCCGGAGAAGACTTAAGTTTTCAAGAACATTGATCACCGGACCATAGAGATCAACGATGACCTGACCTATCCCAAAGTACCCATCCGTATTTTGGAAGAATCTTTCAGGACCACTAGGACCCGAAGCATCAAGTTTCTCAAGATTCAGTGGAGCAACCACACTGAAGAAGAAGCTACCTGGGAGCACGAAGATCACTTCAGGACGAAGTTTCCCGATCTCTTTAAATCCTAGGTAATATTTTTCCTTTTCCAAATCTCGGTACGAGATTTTGTTTAAGGGGGTAAGGTTTGTAACATCCCAAAAATATAACACAAGGATCATCAAACTCTAATCACTAAAATTAGGGTTAACAAAAACTTTGATTAATTTAAAATCATATGAATGCATGTGTGAATGAGATGATTTGATAAATGCATGAATGAAATTGTGTGATTAACCTAAATGGCAAGAAATGGTTTAAAGATGAAAATAACATCATATAAAACATTTCCATGCAGAAACAAAACAAGAGAAAATCAAAAACAAATAAAATAAAGCAAATGGTCATTTTTGCCAATCTTGCTCACTAGGTCACTTTGAGTGTTTCTAGTTCAAGATTTCAAACAGAAACTTTTCCAACTCTTTTCGCCCCTTGATAGAACAAGTAAAAGTGAATCAAAGCCCACCTTTTAAACTTGCAGAAACATTTGGCAACCTCATTCAAATCACAATTCAAAATTGAATCTTTACCATATGTGAAGATCACCCATTTTCAAAACCCAACCAAACCAGTGCCCCTTGACTGATCCAACTAACTATACACTCCCTAGTATGTTCCCAGCAAACCCACCAAGTTTGAATCCAAAATTCAAATTTGAATCTCTTGCGGCCATTTTATCATACACCTTGCAGATACAAATCAAACAAACATCAAACACTATAGTGTGTAGTAAATTTGGCCTAACTTGTTCCCTATCTAGCTCACACTACACTCTCAGTAGATCATCTAACTAGTTTAACCTCTCTAGCTCACTGTAAGCAAGACCATGCCATTAATGGCAATCAGGCCGAGCCTCACCTTGCCACCCTATTGTCGACAGCAAGCTACAAGCAACACTAAGCCTAGCCAGCATGTCTAGCAAGAACCCCACCGTCCACCGCCACTCTCTGTCCCAGCCCCTAGCAAAGCCAGCCCCTAGACCACACGGCACGCCCATGCCAAACCTCTCTGCGCGCGAGCCGAGAGCACGCCAGTACACCATGCTCGACCAGCACCCACAGACCGCGCGCCACCCTCGCCGCTTGCAGGGATGATCACCATCACCCCAGCAACCCCGCAGACATGCCCGTTCACCGCCGAGCGGACCACGTGCGTTGTGCGACAATAAAATCGCCGTCGGACCCGCTCAGAGCACCACGACGTTCCGACCGATCAGCATCGCCCCACGCCGCAAGACCATGTCATTGAGCTTCGATAGGGAGCACCGCACCGCCCCCTACCGTCGCCCATGCCAGTAGCCCTCTGTGCCGTCGACCACGACGAGCTTAGCCCGCGCCCGTCGGTCCCCTTCAGCCACTATAAATAGAGGCCTCCACCGCTCGCTTTCTTTACACCGGTTCACTCCCCTCTCACCTAGAACCACCCCACCTTACTCCCAGAGCAAGGCGAGCAGCTCATCGCCCGAATTTGGCCGGAGCCCACCGCTGCTGGAGAAGAAGGGAGCCGTCGATTGGAGCCGCCCCAGGAGAAGATGTCGGTACCAGGAGAACCGTCGTCGTTGACTTCGTTGTTCTCTCCCATCTCCGACCCTCGCCTGAGCCCCGGTGAGCCTCCCACGACCCCCACCTGTCGCGCTAGGGTTCTGTCCCGTCGGCGCTGCCTGACATGGACGATGAACCGTAGTCGTTCGATTAGAGTTAGATCATGCGGTTCACATTGCCCCGTACCGCTTCGCCCCTCCCCGTCTCACTGACGCGTGGGGACAGCCACTTAACCAGCCCGCGTACGCGCTGTGTATAGTGGGCCGGCCCAGTAAAACATCTCGCGTGACCCAACAATTCAAATTAAGCTTTATTCATTTAATTTCAAACATAGTTCTGTACCTAGATTCAAAAATCAACCCAGCTCGATTCACTGAACCAAAATGCACGAAACCAATTTTGTTAGAAAGTTACTGAAATGCTTAATCCAAGCCCGTTGGATTCAAATCATTGGAGTTATAGATAAACCATGGTAAAAATAACAAGGCAGAAACTTTTCTGCATTCAAACATTTTTCAAAATTCAACCATAAAAGCTTTTGAGTTGATTCCAACTCTCAAAAATCATATTTGATCATACCTTTCAGAATATATAAAAATATATGGGTTTACTTACATAAATAATGTTCAAGTAATAAAAGAATGCTACATAGGCATTTCTAGTCACTTTATTTAATTAAAATAAAAAGGTTAAACCTTATTAAATTGTGACACCACTTTAAATCACATTCTCATGTACTGAAATATGTGGTGATGACATTTGTAAACATGATCCCATGTTTGAGTTGGAGAATATTAAATCTTAAGTAGTTTTTCAATGAGTAGAAATTACTTTTTTCAAATAAAAGAAATAAGACAAGTTCTTTAATCCTTGTGATAATAGTGATGATGCTAGATCATCTAGTGTGACTTTTTGTGTGATGATTGAAAATAGTTAAGTATTGTTTGGTGATTGTGTACCTCGTACTTATTTATAGACGCTAGTACCGACCAAGGATACGAGGAGGAAGGAGGATACTACGAGGAAGAAGCCAAGGAGAACTTCAACCACTGCTCTGCACAAGGCAAGCCTTACTATACAAGTTGACCTAGCAAGCCAATACTTGAAACTTAGCAAGCTAACCCTTGCAACTTGTGCAAGCTAATACTTGCTTGTTACTATGCCAACTATATGCCTTAAGCATATGTGATCATAACCACTTGATAACCCAATCCTAGTTTTACTTGCAAGCTTAATATTTTATTTTCTTTATCAAAGCTTTCTCTTAGAGTTTTGTAAGATCCCTCCTTTATAAAGGAAAAGGATCCCTGTGATTGCAATGCTAGTCCCTGGATCAATGCTAGCATCCACAGTTTAAGATGAAGTACACAGAAACAAACATCATTATTACAGTCATTCCAGAGATAACATAGTCTTTATAACTCCATGGCCACAGGCCTAATACAAGAGTTTAAATAAGTAAATAGATAAAAGTCTTCATCTTCATGTGCCACAGGCAAACATGTTGAGTGTAGACTCATGACTCCTAATCCTCATCAAAGTAACCTGCAACATCACAAGTTACAGCCACAGTGGATCAATACATTGGAATAGTATTGGCAAGTGATACCTTAGTATAATATTGGTGGACTAAATACTATATGCAATTTGGCTAAGTGTAGCTTAGGCTTGCTTTGCTCAAAATAGGTTTTGCCTATTAGTTGAAATCACTAAGTTTTTCTTTCTCAAAACTTTTCCCAAGGAACCACCAATAGACATTGGGGTCCTTCACCCTTGTTCACCCACAAGTTTTACTTAGAAATTGGGATGAGGAGATTCTTGATAGCTTCCATGTCTTAATGCTCAAGCTATCCAATACCAGGGACATGGCTAAGTACTTAGATTCTTCCATCTGCAGAGGTTGTGCACTTTCCACACAAGACTTGATTTTCATCAAGACAGGACCTTTCAGAAGCCTTCCCTTAGACCAAATGGACGCGTTCCAACCTATCATCCCACTACCACCAACTGTCCAAATGGCTAAGTTCTTGCAACCTATGTGATCCAGGCAGAGCCCATATTGCCAAGTGGCTGCACTAGAAGCTTCTTAACATTTGGCCTCTCAAATCCCTTTGTTCCTGGGTGGCTTTCCACAAGTGAGATACACAAGGTAAACCATAGAAATGGGCCTTGTGTAACCACTCAACATAAACCATTCCTTCCATTCCACCCAGGTGTTTCATTTACTTAGTTGTTTTATTAAGCAAAAACACAAGTCCAAAGACTTAGAATATTTTTCCATAGCATGAATAATTCACCACCCTTGGTTGCTACTAGCTAGGCTAAGCATGGCATAGATAAGCATCTTAACTTAGAAATTTTGAGCAATTCTACAACTACTAGGATTTCCCAAGCATAGCATATAAGCAAAATATAACCATGCAAGACTAACAAAATTATTTCTAATGCATAGTAGAAAACATAGGGATACAATTTTCATGAAGCACCACTTGCCTTGGTAGTTTGGAGAGTAGCTACACTCCTCACAATCACAATCACTATTGGCACCAAAATCTACACATAAAATCATAGCCACAAGTCACATACCAAATAAATACAAGCAAAAATATATAGATGCATGCAATATGATATGTGATGATTTTCTAAACTCAATAAGACAAGTGCACAGTACTGGTTCATAAACATGTTCAAAACTTGCCAAACAACATTTATTTAAACACTAAAACATTTCTCAAATAATTTATATACACTAAATAGGCCTACACATGTTTCTGTAAATAAAACCATTTTAACAGAAACAAAACATTAAACACATTGCATATTTGGAAAGGGCTTGCTCTCCTGATTCCATTGATATAAAATTTGTCAAATTTGAACGTGGGAATCAAAAGTTATGGCTAAAACAAAATCAAACAACTAATAGATTCAAATTCTGATTTTAAATCTAAATCATGGCCACGCGTCATGTTCTGATTGGTGCGTACCGGTTCGCTCAGGATCACGCACACAGGCCGTTAGATCTAACTTAATCTGCACGGCCCAGATCTACTCGTACCCCTTCGTTTAAGTGTTCTATCTAGCCCGTCAGATCTGGATCCAACGGTGCGCAATCAAACGACCACACTCTGGCGGCGCTAGCGGCGGCGACTGGCGGCGCTAGCGGCGGCGACTGGCGGCGGAGGCACTTTCTACGGTGGCGCGGTGGCTACAGGGGGTTCTAGGGTCGTCAGAGATGCTTACCGGACTCGTGGAGATGTACTGAAGCTCAACGTGGCGATGGCTTGACGAGGGGCACACGGACACAGCAGCACGAACTCGCCAGAGTTGCGGGCGGCGTCAGATGCTCTCTGTCAGAGTCGAAGACGACGCTCTGGAACGCGCGGATCCAAACAAAGAGTGTCAGCAGATGCGCAAGATGTAGGCAAACAAGCTCGTGTGGTTTAGAGACGTAGGGGAACACGAGGCTCACCGAATTTTGTCTCCGGAGTTGGAGACGTCGTCGGAGGCTTGCAGTGCTTGATGAAGTCGACGACCTGGGGCAGTATAGGATGAACCAATGGTGTCAGAAGAAGCACAAGGACGTTGCGAAATGGTCTGCATGAACTAGAGGGGAAGGGGCGCACGGAGCTCACCGGAATTGGTCGCCGGAGAGGGTTCTGCCTGCGGCGGTGCAAGGGTGATTGCGGGCAGCCTGGGGGCGCTCTGTGCTCGGGGTCTGGGGGAAAATGGAGAGGGGGAAGAGGGGGTTTAAGTAGGCGAGACGGGGGCATGAATCACTCCTGCAATCAACGAGAATTGACGACGCGATATTAAACAGGAAACGCTCGTTTGATTTGGGGAAGAACACGTCGCCGGGGTGGAGACGATGACGCCGTGTGGGCCGCGGCTGTCAACGAGTGAACGAGAGAGAAGGTGGGGCCCTTACGTCAGCGACTCTATGGGTGCGGGTGTGAGTAAAGAAAACGCTTCGCGAGGGGGGGTTGCTGGGCTAGTTGGGCTGGTTGGGCCTGCTAGCTGTTTGGCCTATTTTTTTTCTTCTTATTCCTTTTTCTTTTTCTGTTTGAATTTCTAAAACTGATTTCAAACTCCAATTTCAAATCTGTTTGATTTAAAATCTTCTCTAGGTTTTTGTACAGTGAATCTTGCACTCAAATAAGTGGCAAACCTATCTGTTTACAAAAACCAACTTGGGTTATTTGAAAATTAGAATTAAAACCAAGCCATTATGTGATATAATAATAGGCATAAACTTGGTTTTATCTCAAACTTTGTTTGGAAACTTTATTCAAACTTTTTTAACCACTTATATTTGAATTCAAAACCCTACTGAATGATTATTTGCATCTCACTCAATAGCAAGTAGCCCAAAGGCTAGAGTGTTCATACATAAAATAATGAGCCATATATGCTCCAGTTTTTGAAATGATTTTGTAATGAAACCCTAAATGATCATGAATGAATGGATGATATGCATGAGTTTGAAACATGATTTTTGGGATGTTACAAGTTTACATGGTGACTTGTAGATTCTAGAAAAATAACTAAAGGTAGCATAAAGAGCATAAAATTTGGCCTAAGTTAGATAATCTTGATGTCATCCTAAGGCATAAGATTGAACTTAGCAAATCCCCACTTGTTTACCACCCCTTATTAGTATTTACCACCACCTGTAGATGCTAGTGCTAAGTATAAAACTTGATCAACTCTAGATGGGAATACTTGGTGAAAATGGTTATGAAAACCTTAGAATGATGAGTCATTCTACTGAAATGTTTTCACATGTGTTTCCGAACACCAGATGATTTTGATGATGAAAATGTTGAGGCATGAGCCTTAGCCCTTTATAAAACTGATGGTTGTCTGGATGAGATACCATTCCAATTTTACCGTACAACCACAATACCCGAAATTTGGGTAGGGCTTGACTGGAAATTTATATACCTTAGTATGGGTTCCCTCGCGGCCAAGGTTTGAGCTGAGGCTACCTTGTGAAGATTGTCCACCTATGCAATACCCAAGATGACAGTTGGTCATGGTTGGGAGGCCAAACTCACAGGAGAGGTTCCTATACTAGGGCATGTAATTGAAAGGTTAGGATTGATTATTCGCATACTGAGTATGGTGAATTCAGGATTGTTCCTGACGGATGTATCGAATGTTGTGGTGAAAGTGTACAATCTATGCAGAGTGTCAAACTATTTGAATAGCCGCGTCCGCGGTTATGGACAGTTGGAGTGGCCATACTGTTCCCCCGTCAGATGTTTTCAAAATGACTTGTGAAATGAATTATGACTTTGACTTGACCACAACAGAGTTGTGATTTGAAATTCAAATTCCCACTTAGGTGTTATAAAACTTTAAACTAGTTTTTCTTTGCTTCTGAACTGAGTAGAGGTAAATCTGGCTTTTTGCGAAACAACCTTAGAGCCTAGTGTCCTACTACAAAAAACCCCTTAACTTGTTATTATTAGTTTGCGAGTACTTAAAGAGTACTCATGGCTTTGTCCCTGTCTATTCCCATGGCCAGACTATGAAGAGGAGTATCAGGATGACGGACCACAGGAAGGTTACGACAACTAGGATCATCTCCCATTGTCAGCATTGCCTGTGACCCTAAAGATGGAGCTTCGCCTACGCTATCGTTAATATTACGTTATTCCGATGCTTGAGTTGTATTAAGAACTAGATCATGAGATACTTATTTGTGTAAGACCTTATGTCTGGTTTGTAATGGATGATGTACTGTGATATCCAAATCTGTTATGTCTCGCAAAAATGATAATCCTGGGATTGCGATGTATGGCATAACAGGCATGTGGGATTAAAAATCCGGGTGTTAACACTAGACGCCCAGGCATTTCTCTGACACGTATACAAAACTCCATCGACTTACAAGCTCCCCTTTTATTTCACACCGCTGGCATCCATAAACAAAAAAACATGATATCAACTGAATAGATATGTACAAGTGTTGAAAACGTTCCCCATAACAGCATGGTTCTGCTAACACCCAACTTATAACTTGCAAGCATATAAGCAACATAGATGGGCACAATGGTTCAAGTTTATTAAATGCAAGAAAATAAAGTGTTCCATCAAGTTCGTGAGCGCTTTAATCACTAATTTTCACATAACAAAATTTTAATTTGGAAGATAGATAAAAACATGAATATACTTGGAATGGTGTAACACACCATGCATAGGAGTTTATAGTGGACTCTTTGGAATAACTTGGTTTCTTGGGAGTTGGATGCACGAGTAGAGCTCATACTCGGTACAGGTGGAGGATACCAAAAGACTGGGAACGACCAACTAAGAGAGCAATAATGTCCATAATCATGCAGAGCGACAAAACATTATTTATTAAAGCATAAAGTGATATCACAAGTCAAAAACTAAATGATCATAGAGGCTAAGGTGACTGGTTCATAGTCATAACATGGTGTAATCATGTGCCAAGTCAACCCAAATAAAGCATCAAAGGAGAATACCACAATATTATGCTTTTATATACTAAAACAACACATGATTATTTCAAGGAACATTAATCAATCTCAGTTGTTTGAAACACGTCATGCTACAACAATAATTACTAAGCATATGGTCAAAGCAACATCTAACATGACATGGTAAAGTCTAAGTCAAAACAAGCTTCCTTTTGTACCACTATAAGCATGAAACATTCCACTCTTTTCCAACACCAATCAACTTATTTGAAACAACTCACAAAGATAATAATCAATAAAGATCAGAGAGATTGTATCACCTAACTACAAATAAGAAATAAAAAGTTCTAAGCAAAAATAATAAGAAAACTAAAGCTAAACGCGGTACTATCAAAAGTGAACACTCACAGAACAATAGGAGTGAAAACTAGAGTGTTCTAGACAATGAAGAACTGGGTGTGAGTTCTCCAAAATAGGTATGTTGGGGTCTGACCAACTTATTGCAGAAAAAATCAAAGGAAAACTAAAAACAAAAACAAAGACGCTCCAAGAACAACACAATAGTGCATGAAGCAATAAAAATAAAGTGTCTTGAAAGAAGACTTGAGATTTTTATTGATGAAGAAGGGGATGCCTTGGGCATACCCAAGCTTTGACGCTTGTACTTCTTGAATATTTCTACGGGTGGCATCCCCAAGCTTGAGATTTTGTCCATACTTCATCTCATCACATCATTCTCTCCCTACACTTGAAAAATTCCTTCATATAAAACTTCACACAATCTTCATTAGCAACATTAGTGTATTCAAGGTAATAAGCCTTTGGGTTCAGTTTCAATTCAATTAAATCATCCATTAAAACATAAGCTACTGTAGCAACTCCTTTTAAAAGCTCAAGTGGTCAAAGAGAACTCAAAAATAAACCGATTAAGAGGCAAATGCAAATAATGGCAGAAATCTGTCAAAATAGACCAGCAGGTAAAGACCGTTTTTTCGAAAATATTATGTTGATCAAATATAGAAGTGCAAAACTAACGAAAGTTGGGTAAATACCAGAGGGATGCACACAAAAAATTTCAGATCAATCCGACGTACTAGGATTTTTCACGATTTTTTACAGTGAAGCAAAGAAATCTGTTTCGAGACAGCAACTTCCCCATATCTTACTTCCTCTCATTAGAGGTTATTCTTGGCACAAAAACCAAACAAAAGGGATAAGGAGAGGTTATTACATAGGCAATAACTTCTAAGACTCAACGAAAGAAAAACTTACTGAAATAAAAATTGGGTTATATCCCATAAGCGCTTTTCTTTAATGCCTTTAGCTAGGCTTGATAGTTTGAGAAGATGCTCACATAAGAAATATGAATTGAAGTAAAAGAGAGCATCAAGAAGAAATTTCAAAACACATTTAAGTCTAACCCACTTCTTATGCATAGGAATCTTGTATGCAAATAAATTCACAAAGAACAAAGTGACAGGCATAGGAAGATAAAACAAGAGTAACTTCAAAACTTTCAGCACATAGAGAGGTGTTTAGTACCATAAAAACATCTACAACCATATTTTCCTCTCTCATAATAATTTTCAGTAGCCTCATGAATAAACTTAACAATATAACTATCACATAAAGTATGCTTTTCATGATCTACAAACACATAATTTTTATCAAGCTCAAAAATAGTGGGATAAAAACCTTCAAACCCACTTTTAACAATTTTATAACAAGATGACAGATTATTCTCAAGAGGTATGGGGTTCCAAGATAAAGTCAAGACCCCTCCAATCTCATTTTCAATAGTAGTACAATTAATATTGCCAACTAATATAGGACCATCATCTAGAGCTTTACCATAAACATTTTCTAAGCAAAACTCTTTAGTACCATGCATTTCGAAGTTAGGCACAAATAAAGGATTACCATAAGATTTATGAAAATAGCATGGATTATCATAGATAATAGGAGCATAATTATTATCACAAGTTTTACCCATAGTAGATATTTCAAATTAATCCACAGGAACATAACATTCATCCTCCTTTGGTAAGGATAGGGGACAATCAAATAATGTAAGGGATAAAGAGTTACTATCATTAGAAGGTGGGCATGGGTAGCTAATCCATTCTTCTTCCTTTTGTTTACCACTCTCCTCCTCTTTTTCATCTAGTGAGCTTTCAGGTTCAAAAATTTCTTCTTCCATAGGTTCCTGCAAATTGTGGACACATTCTTGTGCATGACTGAGTCTCTCTTTATAATCAATGATATAACAATTATTGCTGAAATTTTCTATGCAATAATCAAGGATAGAAGAGACCATATCTTTAAGGTCTTTACAAGCAACACAGGTTTCATAGTTTTTAGACATGAAGGATTCTATTTAAGAAGCTCCCATAAACAAAACAAATTGTTCTACTTCTTCAAATCCAAGATGAATATAGTTATTCCACATTGGAATTTAAGATGTTTAGTATCCTGTTCAGAGCAACAATTTATATCATGGCGTTTATGCAAAATTTTAGCAATTTGATCCAATGTTTTTAACAGGCCTCTCATGACTTTACCATTATATGATTCTCTATACTTTTTAAAATATTCCATAGAGGTTCTAGCATGTTCTTCCATAAAAACAGTTTTTAGATTTTCGGTTTTTCAATTTTTTATGGATTTTCCAGTATATAAGAAAAATAAAACAAGATAAAAAATAAACTAGACAAAAGTAAACTAAAAAAACACAACTAAACAGAAATAAACTACGCTCAAATAAAATAAAATAAAAACAGAGAGACAGGTAAAGTGTACTCCCTAGGTGATAGTGATTGGAGCAACACTAGACATAAAAGCAACTTAAAGTAGGAACTAATTTTTTTTGTGTTTTTGATAAAAAGAAGCAAACCAACAGAAATAGCAACTAGGTTAAGAACTAATTTTTTGTGTTTTTTGATAAAAAAAGTAAACCAAACAAAGGAAAATAAACTAAGAAAAACAAAAATTAAGTAAAGATGTTGGTTGTGAGAGACTCCCCTTGCAGAAATCTTCTTTCTCCCAGAAAAGCTTTTTGACGGGGAGGAAGAGATTGAAACTATCATGTGTCTCCCCGGCAACGGCGCCAGAAAATCTTGATGTGTCTCGGTTACTGTAGAGCCTGTTGGGAGACCCCAAGTGCAAGGTGTGATAAGCACAACAGCAAGTTTTCCCTCAGTTGTGAAACCAAGGTTATCGAACCAGTAGGAGAAAGGAAACAGCTCCCAAGGTGTTGCTAGCAACGTGGAACCTGCACAACACAACCACAATACTTTACCCCAACTTACAGTGAGGTTGTCAAGCTCACTGATTTGCTGAAAACAAAGGATTAAACGTATAGTGTGGAAGAAAGTAATTGCTTATAGTAATTTAAGAAAGTAAACAGTATGTAGTAGATTGAATATCAGTGGGAAGGAATGGACCGGGGTCCACAGTTCACTAGAGGTGCTTCTCCATAAGATAAATAACATGCTGGGTGAACAAATTACAGTTGGGCAATTGACAGATTGAGAAGGCATAACAATGCATGTACATGTCATGATGATTTCTATGAAATTCGTTTGAGCATTACAACATAATACATAGACCATAATCCAACTGCGTCTATGACTAATAATCCACCTCCGAGATATCATCCGAACAACCCTCGGGTATTAAATTGCAAGCAACAGATAATTGTATTAAGCAAAGTGTGTAAAGTAAACAATACAATTGCCCTTGGACAAAGGATTGTTGTTTTCTCCCTAGTAACAACAGCACATCTACAATCTTAGAAGTTATTGTCACTCTCCCAGATTACTAGAGGCATGCACCTACTATCGAGCATAAATACTCCCTCTTGGAGTCACAAGCAAATACTTGGCCAGAGTAACTACTAGTAACGGAGAGCATGCAAGATCACAAATAACATAGACATGATAGAATCAATAATCAATCTTGACGTGGTACTTAATATCCATCGGATCCCAACAAACACAACATGTAGGATTACAAATAGATGATCTTGATCATGATAGGCATCTCACAAGATCTAAACATGATAGCACAAAAGAGGAGAAACGACCATCTAGCTACTGATATGGACCCATAGTCCAAGGATGAACTACTCATGCATCACTCCGGAGGCTGGCATGGTGATGAAGAAGGCCTCCGGGATGATCTCCCCTCTCCGGCAGGGTGCCAGGAAGTCCATCCCGATCTAGGGACGATAGTGGCGGTGGCTACGTACTTTTTCGTGGATTTCTGATTGGGTACTTAGGGTTTTCTCCTCGGGGGGTTTATATAGGCGAAGGGGCAAGGTCGGTTGAGGACCAGAGGGCCCACACCATGCCCTAGCGCGGGCCCACCCTTGGTCGCACCATGGGGTGGTCTGGCCGCCCTGTGGCGCCTCTTCGTCCCCCCTCTGGACTCCATCTTCGTTACGGTAAAATATTGACTTCGGCTTTTATTTCGTCCAATTCCGAGAATATTTCTTTACTAGCTTTTCTGAAACCAAAAACAGCAAAAAAAAATAGGAACTGGTACTGTGGCATCTTGTTAATAGGTTAGTTTCAGAAAATGTATAAAATTGCCTCAAAGTATAGACAAAACATAATATAGTTGGTACAAAACAAGCATGGAGCACAAAAAATTATAGATGCGTTTACGACGTATCATTATCTTCAGGGCTCTTAGCCCCATTTGCATCTTGTCCGTACTCGGACGCTGTATCGTTTTTAAGGTGATTTGGATATTTGAATTGTATATCTGTATTCTTGACTCATGGAGTCGTTGTTGTATATATCTTGTGGGATCCATCGTGGACTATTGTGCAATTGTATTACTTTGTTTTCCACCCGCACGCAAGTGCCTGATGGGCACCTTTGAATCGTTTCTATGCGGGTTTGGCGAGAATCGCTAAAACTTGCATAGGGCCAATCTGAGGGTGTTACAAACCTCCTCTGAAAAGGTATTATTGGAGGCAGGTGAATTATTGGTGGCGGATTTTTCAAAAAAACCACCTATGGAAATGGGTTTAAGAGATGGCGAATTTTTTAGGCAAAAAACACTTCGGATGGATGCTACAAAGCCCGATTCTGTTGTAGTGCGGTGACAACCTTATGCATCCCCCAACATATGTGTGCACTCATATAACTCCCTCCATCCCAAGGCTTAAGGCATATAACTTTTTTTGAAAAGTCAAGCCATGTAAAGTTTGACCAAACTTTTAAAAAACTATTATGTTATATAGATACCATGTGAAAATATGTTTCATGATGTATGCAAAGGTATGAATTACGGTATTGTAAATATTAATGTTTTTATTTTAAAACTTGGTCAAACTTTAGCTAGTTTGACTTTTGAAAAAAGTTATATGCCTTAAGTCTTGAGGCGGAGGTAGTAGAAGATAACAAACTTGTATACAACCAATCAACAAAGTATTTCACAATTGCCAAGAACAATCACTACTCAAACTTAGACATAGATACAATAGATCATGGGAAAACAATAGATTGTACCACACATCATGTTTGCCAAGAGATTATAGTAGGGATGATGCAGAGGTGATGTAGATGATGATGGAGAGGTGCGTCCCCAAGGGGGAGAGGCGTCATCCCGGGTGAAGGAGGGGCTGGCGGAGGCAGCGGTGAAGGGCGGTCGCGCCGTCGGCAGCACGGGGTGCCCTGGCAGCGACCGGCCCTAGGGGAGCACCGCCCGTCCTCCTTCCTTGGACCTTCTTGGAGATGGCAGCCAAGGGGGAGGCAAATTCACAGCTATGGGTGGTTTCATGTTTCTTCGCCACCTCCTCGAAGGAACGCCTCGAGGGGTCTTCATATAGGCATTTTAGGTCAACCTGATCAATCTGAGATGAAGACAGATAGCATCGGAGGCCCGAGTACCGAAAGAGACTGGGTGGCACGGCCTGGCCAGGGACCCGCGCCACTAGTGCTCGTTTGGGCCTCGTGGCATCCCTCGTTGACTTCTTGTGCTCCATATGCTTATCATGATAAAATATTAATGCCCGGAAAATCTCAGGTCAATTTGAGTTCCGGAAGGTCCTTGAAATGTCAAAATACGCAAAACGGGGTTTCTTGTCCTATAGAGTTATAACCAAATAAGGGTGGTCGATGGAAAATCCCCATAAATCAATGCAAAACATGATTATAATATCTAATAACATCTTAATATGTTGGAAATGCATCAATAAACTACAAAGTTCATGCATGAATCAGTAGGACGGAGGCAAGGTTTGAGATGTGCATCCCAAAATTCTCGATTTGCTCACCGTCCTTAAACACGATCGTCTCAAACTCCGTTCAGAGACGCCGGACTCGTGTGTCGTTCACGTGGTCGTTTCCCTGATGCTGGAGACGGATGGCCTCCCACGCCACCTTAGCGCTCCCCTTGCCGACGAGAAGACAGTGCATCTCGCCCGGGGGTGGATCGGCGCAGCGTGGTCAGCGGCTACTTGTCCTCGCGCTGGGTGACGTCCCTATGCTCGATGGCGTCCTACAGCGACGCGTCCTAGAGATTGACCTCCATGTCCATAGCCATGTTGGTGTACTCACCCCGCTTCAGCATTGGGAATACGAGGGTCGCGCCGCTGCTCCCACCGGCGTCGTGCACCACCTCGTGCTAGACCATGATCTCGCCGCCGCCACGTCGAGCTCTACTATGCCCGTGACTCGGCGAGCGCCATCATTGCTAGAGCGTAGGTGGCACGGATTGGCTTGCATGTGGCAGAGTGGTACCGGTGCGTTGGGCTGGCAGTGGTAGGCTTTTGTGTTGTGCTTTCGACATTGCTCACGCCAATGGATCTAATACCAATTGAAGTCCCTAAAACCCTACCATAGGAGGGGAAGATCGATTAGAGGCAGAGCAAAATAACCGAACAGGGAGTTTGCGCCACGCACAACTTGCGATTTTTCTATTATTTCTCATCTCCTTTTATTCTGGCTTGCAACGGGAATCACGAGCCCACAAACCATCAAGTTCGTGCCATCCCATGAACCGAATGAGGCGAGTGCCATAAGAACTTGGAGTCTAAAGCTACTGACAAAAAAAACTGAAAAAACAGCTTACTGAAAGACTAATGCAGCTATCCTGCTAAACGTGATGAAACAAACCTACACTAACAATGCACTCTGAATTATTCCAATAGCGACCTTAGTGCGCGCGCTTTGCACTGGCGGCGGCGCGTTTCTATCATCGTGCAGCTGTTAGGCGCCGCCACCATGTTCTGCAAGTCGTCGGTCCATGGTTGGGGTCGACGGGTTCTATCGGGGTGCTTGCGCAGCAGGTTTCCCGAGTGTGTGTCGGTGCCAGCAGGAGAGGCGCACGACGACGCGCCCCACGGCACCCGCATATGCTCAGGGAGTTCCTTGAGGCCACGAAGACACGCACGGATGCGCTGCTATCGGCATCGCTGATCCAATGGCATCTCGCTGCTCTAAACTTCCAACCCCGACGTAGTTCCCAGATTGCCAAGCAGCCAGGTGGGCTTAAATCCAAACAGAAGGTTGTCCGCAACCTCATGCGAAAACTCGGATCATCTCCAGCGACGAGGTGCCCTCAGACGCGGTGATGGAGGCTTACCACAAGGTCTTCGAGACGCCGCTGACGGATGACATGATCGAGGCCATCACCAAGCTCTACGGGTGGTCTCTTGCGTCGATCCGAGGATGTTCTCCGCCGGTCTCATGGATGCCGGGTGGTCGCCACGTTGTAGCTTGACCCTGACAGTCCATCTTCCATCGGGTGTACCATAGTTTTGATGATTTACCAACATATGATTTGGGTGTCTAATGTGCGAGGTATGAATGACCGCACGTGTCGTACTGGGGTTAGGTCGGTTGATTCTATGACGGCCGCTTGCATGTCTACATGAGACTAAGCTTGCGACTGTATCCCTTCTATTGTAATGGAAACCTTGGCACGGATTTTGATGCTTACTTATGCTTGCCTGTCACCGATACTAGAGGAGTATTATTGTAGCTTGGAATAGTAGGGTGGTGCAGCTCGATAGCGCACACATAGACACTAACAACGTCATGGATTGGGTAAACCCTCCCGGGGAGCACCGTGGTGGTTGACCAGCGTGTATGGACCTCAAGAGGATGCGGACAAGATTAACTTCCTTGCAAAGCTGAGAGAGGTGAGACATGTCCATACCGGCCCATGTGTCCTCTGTGGGTATCTTCAGGAGATTCCTGAATAACTGCGTATTGAAGGAGATCTATGTCCACGGCAGACGATACACATGGTCTAACAAACAGGAATCCCTTACGCTTGTTAGGTTGGATAGGGTATTCTGCACATCGGACTGGGATGAGCTGCATGGTAACTACTCCTCTCCACGGTGGTTTCTGACCACTGCCCCCTCCTTCTTGACTGTACACCTATGGCCACTGGTCGGAAGAGATTCCAGTTCGAGAGTTTCTGGATGAAGCTGGAAGGTTTCAGTGGCATGGTAAGGGACACTTGGACCATCATTGATGGAGATCCGGACCCCTTCTGACGGTCTTCCGCTAAGATGAAATGGCCAGCCGGCCAGCTGATGGGCTAGGCAGATAAGCATGTGAGGTCTTTGAAACTGGAGTTGATGATAGCACGGGAGGTGGTGTACCGTTTGTACATTCCTGTGGAATTTAGGCAACTGACGACCGATGAGCGTGCCCTACGCGCGCAGCTCAAACGCACCTACCTTGAGTTGGCCTTGCTGGGGCGCACTATAGCCCGACAAAGGGCGAAAGTAGCTTGGCTCAAGGAAGGGGACACTAACACGACTTTCTTCCATCAACATGCTTCCTACCGGAGACAAAATAACATGAACCATAGCCTAGCGATGGACGGTGCAGTCCTGGTGGATCATGCTGCCATGGCAGAGGCAACCTTCCATCACTTCCAAGCTCTCCTAGGTACAACTGTTGATCGGGGATTCTCGCTAGATCTAGACTTCCTAGGAACCTACACCGAGGACCTATCGAACTTGGATGCCCCATTCACGGAGGAAGAGGTCTGGGACGTGGTGAGGCGCCTGCCTCATGGGTAAGTGCCTGGCTAGACGGCTTCATGTCAAAATTTCACTAGATTTGTCGGGGGGTGCTGAATGCAGACTTCATGTTTGCCTTCGCCAAGCTACATGCGATGAGTGGACGCAGCTTTCAGGGCCTCAACCAGGCATTGCTCACACTGCTATCAAAATGCACTGACACGACCTCCCTGGGAGATTTCCGGCCGATCAGCCGCATCCACATCTTTGCCAAACTTCTGGCAAAGGTTCTAGCTACAATACTAGCACCTAGGTTGGGCGCCATGGTTGACTTGAACCAGTGTGCTTTCATTCAAAAATGTTGTATTCATGATAACTTCATGATGGTTCAACAGACAGCGAGGCTGTTACATCGACTCAAGGAACCTAGAGTCATGATCAAGTTGGACATCGCACGAGCATTTGACTCGGTTTCTTGGCCTCTCCTGTTCGAGGTGCTGCGGAGGGTGGGGTTCGGCCCCAAGTTCAGGGAGTTGGCTATCCTACTATCCATGCGAGCACCCGGGTAATGATCGAGCCAGGCCCCATGATCTTGCATCGGCGGGGCCTAAGACAGGGAGATCGCTTGTCGCCCATGTTGTTTATCAACACGCGAAACAAGTTGTTAGCTAAGGACAATGAGTCGGGGGTATTAAATCCTATTACACCCCGGGGGTTGGGTACGTCTATGTCGCTCTATGCAGATCATGTGATTATCTTCTACCACCTAGGTGAGACGAAGCTACGTGTTGTGCGTGCTATCCCGAGGCTCTTTGGGGAAGCTTCTATACTACACACTAACTTTGCTAAATGCTCGGTTTCTCCAATTGCGTGTACAAAGTTTTAGGCCCTTCAGGCTGCGACGATAATGGAGTGCCAATTAGCACCCTTTCCTATCAAATACCTAGGGATCTCTCTAACGATTGGACGGCTACCAACATCAGCACTCCAACCCCTAGTAAACAGCATCGTAGATCGCCTACCAACATGGAAAGCCTCCATGATGACAAAGGCTGGTCGGCTTGCCCTGGCCAAGTTCGTTCCATGGCGATCTCTCTACACCAAATCATTGTTCTAGGACTAAACAAGAAGGTCCTGAAATAGGTGCAGAAGATTGTGTGAGGATTACTTTGGGCTGCGAGAGCTGATGCGAATGAAGTCCATTGCCATGTCAACTGGAACAAAGTATGCCGACCTTTGAGCTACAGAGGGTTTGGGATCCCCGACCTTGCTCGGACAGCTATTAGTCTTTGGTCACGTTGGCTCTTGAGGATACACACGGACCCTCATAGACCTTGGCGAGGTGTGGATATGCATTTTTCTATCAATCAATAGAACGTTTTGGCCAAAAAAGCGTTATTAATTGTAGAGGGTTTTGGCGGAAAAAAAAACTTATTAATTGTAGGGTTGGGGAACGAATCCGTTGCGGATTCCAGTACTAGTACTAGTTTAGTTTGAAACCATATGGCTAGCTTACCGCGACCACTTGAGATAGAGTTTTCTGCGGCGCGTCGACATAAGGCATAAGAGCATCTCCAGCAGGCGCGCTATATCAGCCGCGTGCTAAAAAAACCGTCGGTATGCAGCGCGGGAAGCAAAAAAACCTTCCTCCAGCAGATGCTATAAACCGCGTGGTGCTGTAAAAAAAATTTGGACGTGGGTCGCTTTGCACTATCCTGAGCGCTATACTTTGGACTCCGGCTGCAGCGTGCTCTATCGCTCCGGTCGCTCGTGAAGAAAACCCGCGCTGAAATTTTCTTCCCTTCCTAGAGCTAAATCCTTCCCTCCGTGCGGCCGCTGGCTGAATTCCGGTGATGGACACACCCCTCCGACGCCTTCCTACTCCTTTCCACATACCGCCGCCTCAAACCCTATAGTCGCCCCAAACCCTAGCAGCGCCATCGACGCCGGAAGTAGCGCTGTCCGAGCCCTCTTCGTCACAGCGCGCCCGACGGTGCACACTAGCATCGCTGCCACGGAGGAGGCCACCTCGCAGGCCGTCGGCAAGGCGCGGCCTCCGGCGAAGAGGAAGGTGTCCGTCCACAAGCGCTCGTCGGCCGCGGCGGGTGCCGACAAGTCGACGCAGAAGAAGGTGAAGGCGTCCGCAGCTAGGCGCGTGTAACAGCCTCCATCGTCGGCTCCCAGGAGCAATCCACCATCGCCGCCGCCATCCGCCAACCAAACCAGCGCGCACATGGTGTTCAATGAAATGCCAGAGAGATAAAATCATTTATTTTGAATGATTTTTAGTTTTAGATGCATACAATGCCGGAGAGCCATGAGTTTTATTGCAGTGTAGAGTCGATTGTTGGAGATATGCCCTAGAGGCAATAATAAATATAGTTATTATTATATCTTTGTGTTTATGATAAATGTTTACATTCATGCTATAATAGTATTAACAAGGAAACATTAATACTTGTGTGATTTGTAAACTTAAATTGAAGTCCCTAGTAAAGCCTCTTCATAATACTAGCTTGTTGGTTAATAAATGATTGTGGTTTCCCTATCATGAACATTGAGATGTTATTAACAACAAGATCATATCGTTAGGAGAATGATATGGTGGACATACTCCTATAGATAAGCGTAGCATAAAGATCAAGTCATTTTAATAGTTCAATTGCTATATGCTTTCTGATACATAGTAACCTAATTCCTTCGACCATGAGATCATGCATATCACCTTTACCGGATGGATGCTTTGATGACATCAAACACCACACCGTAACTGGGTGGCTATAAAGGTGGCATTGAGTGTTCGGAAAGTATTGGTTGAGACACATGGATCAAGAGTGGGATTTGTCCATCCAAATGACGGATAGATATACTCTGGGCCCTCTCGGTGAAATGTCATCCAATTAGCTTGCAAGCATGTGACTGGCTCACAAGGGATCACATAACATGGGAACGAGAAAAGAGTACTTATCAGTAACGAGGTTGAACTAGGTATGCAGAGATACCGACGATCAAAACCTCAGATAAGTAAACTATCGTGAGACAAAGGGAAATTGGTATCGTATGTAAGTGGTTCATTCGATCGCAAAGTAATCGTAGAAATATGTGGGAGCCATATGAATTTCCAGATTCCTCTATTGGTTATTGATCGGAGAAGTGTCTCGATCATGTCCGCATAATTCACGAACCGTAGGGAGACACACTTAAGGATTCGACGTTGTTTGAGTAGTTATGGGATGATGAGAAAGAGACCGAATGTTGTTCGGAGTCTCGGATGGGATCCGGGATATCACGAGGAGATCCGGAATGGTCCGGAGAATAAGATTCATATAAGGAAAGTCCTGTTTCGGAGTTGGGGAATGGTTCCGGTGTTTTCATCGGGAATGTTCTAGAAGGTTCCGGAATGTCCGGCACTCCGGAAGGGAAGGGTACATGAATGTGTTATATCAAGTTGGTATGATTGCATCATGTACTAGGTGTCATCGCTGAACAAAATAAAGGGTTTAATCAAATCCTAGTTTGAAAAAGTCAAACGGCAATTTGAAAGTCAAACGGCTATTTTTGGGAAGTGGAGAGGGAGGTGGAAACCGAGTTGGGGAGGAGTTCCTCCCCTCCACCGCTGGCCCACCTCCAAGCCGAGTTGGGGAGGGACTCCCCTCCCCTTGGCCGGCCCCTCCACCTATAAAAGGAGGGGCAGGGATCCCCTCCTAGACACCCAACACCTCCACCTCTAAACCCTAGCCGCCGGCGCCGCCACCTCCACTGCCGCCGCCTAGCTAACCCTAGCCGCCGGCTTGCCCCCTCCTCGGTGTGTCTAAACCCTAGAACATCGAGGGCTCTCTCATATTCCACCATACTCGCTCCGGCTTAAGGCGAAGCCCTGCGAGATCTCCCCTCTACTTCCGGTACCACGCCGTTGTGCTACCAGAATCACGAGGAGAGTGCTACAACCTCCGCTTCCTGCTGGAACAAGGGAGAGGAAGGTCTTCGTCGAGTACCGAACGTGTGACCGACTGCGGGAGCGCTGCCGGAACGCATCGCCGGAAGGATCGTCTACGCGATCTTGAGATCGGAAAGAGTACGACTACATCACCCACGAGAATCCGCTCTCGTTAAACACTTTGGAATCTTCGAGGGTGAGTTATTCCATCGACTCGTTGCTACAATCTAGTAGATAGATCTTGGCTTGTTTGTTTGTATGCGATAGAAATTTTTTGTTTTCCATGCTACGAAACCCTACAATGGTATCAGAGCCGTGTCTATATGTAGATCTGTTGCACGAGTAGAACACAATGGTCATTGTGGGCGTTGATGCTTTTATTGTCGATTGCTTCTTGTGTACTTTGCATCTTGCGGGATGTTGGGATGAAGCGGCCCGGGCTAACCTTACATGACATCGTTCATGATACTTGCTCCACGCTTGACATGCAACTTGTATTGCATAAGTGGCTTTGCGGGTGCCTGTTTCTCCTAGCATAGTTAAGATCCAATTTACAACGGGTGATTGACAATACTAGTATCAATGTTGTGGTTCTTGTTCGTAAGTTAGAAAGACACTTATTGAAAGCCCCAAACCACGTAAAACATGCAAAGAAAGTAGAGGCGTCTAACTTTGTTTTGCAGGGGTGTGTAGTGATGTGATATGGCCATGATTGTGATTATATTTGATGTATGCAATGTTCCTTATTGTAAGTTGGCAACCGGCATGAGCCATATGGTTGTCTTTAATTTATGTTAAGACCCGCGTGTCTATTCAAAGTAGTTGTAATAGTTGAAGCCGGTGGATGACAACCATGGAGAAGCGTCATTGACCTTGATGCTATGCCGGTGATGATGGAGATCATGTTCGTGCTTGAAGATGGAGATCGGAAGCACAAAGAAGAAAGGCCATATCATATCACATATTATGAATTGCATGTGATGTTAATCCTTTATGCATCTTGTATTGCTTAGTTAATGATGGTAGCATTATAAGATGATCCCTCATGCACATGAATTTCAAGTCATAAAGTGTTCACCCTTGGTTAGCACCGTTGCTAAAGCTTGTTGTTTCGAAGCACCACGTGATGATCGGGTGTGTTAGATTCCGCAAGTGTATACAACGTGAGCAAGCAAGATTTGCTCATGCGGAAGCTACGGTTTGATCTTGACAAGCCTAGCATGTACAGACATGGTCTCGGAACACGGATCACCGAAAGGTAAAGCATGAATCATATAGTAGATATGATGAACATGTCGATTGTTCGCCATTGAAACTATATCAACTCTCGTGATGATCGGTGTTGATGTGGTGGATTTGGTTCGTGTGATCACTAAAACAATGTGAGGGATATTGTTTTGAGTGGGAGTTCACCTAGATTAATTTAACTATTAATTAGAACTCAGTTTGTCATAAACTTAGTCTAAACTATTGCAAATATGTTGTAGATCAATGGCGGCCCCTACCATCAATTTTAATGCGTTCCTAGAGAAAGAAAAGTTGAAAAACAATGGAAGCAAATTCGCGGATTGGTTCCGCAATTTGAGGATTGTCCTCACAGCTGGTAATTTGACCTATGTGCTGGATGCACCGCTGGGTGACCCGCCTGCAGCTGATGCTACCGACGAAGTAAAGAACGTTTACCTCGCTCGGAAGACTCAGTACTCCACATTTCAGTGTGCTATCTTCTATGGTTTAGAATCGGAGCTTCGGAAAAGGTTTGAGAATTCAGACCCACATGATATTGTCTGTGAACTCAAATTGATCTTTGAGACTCACGCGGCAATTGAGAGCTATGAGGCTTCTGAAAAGTTCTTTAACTGCAAGATGGAAGAGGGCAGCTCCGTCAGTGAGCATGTGCTTAAGATGTCTAGGCACGCAAGCAAACTTCAAAGCTTGGGTATAGTGATTCCTAATGCTTTGGGGATTTACCGTGTCCTCCAATCACTACCACCAAGTTACAAGAACTTTGTGATGAACTACAACATGCAAAACATGAACAAGCAGTTGCCAGAACTGTTTGCTATGTTGAAATCTGCAGAAGTGGAGATCAAGAAAGAGCACCAAGTGTTGATGGTCAATAAGACCACCAAATTCAAGAAAGGCAAGTCTAAGCAAAAGGGACACTTCAAGAAGGGTGGTAAGAAAGTTACCGCACCGACGAAGAAGACTAAGGCTGGACCTAAGCCTGATACTGAGTGCTTTTACTGCAAGGGAGAAGGTCACTGGAAGCAGAATTGCCCAAAGTACTTGGCGGATTTCAAGAACAGCAACATCAAGAAGAAAGGTATATCCGATATACATGTTATTGATGTGTATCTCACTATTACTCGTAGTAGTTCCTGGGTATTTAATACTGGTTCGGTTGTTCATATTTGTAACTCGAAGCAGGTGCTGCAGAATAAACGGAAGCTAGCAAAGAACAAGGTGACGATGCGCGTGGGAAACGGATCAAAGGTTGATGTGATC
Organism: Avena sativa; assembly: GCA_916181665.1. Lineage (NCBI taxonomy): Eukaryota > Viridiplantae > Streptophyta > Magnoliopsida > Poales > Poaceae > Avena > Avena sativa. Next base: position 34,405,192 of record OV702284.1, read on the forward strand.
GCGGTCGGCACGCTACCCCTTCATCTACCATCGGGATTAGTTTTATACTTAAATAATTGTTATTTGGTGCCTGCGTTAAGCATGAACATTATATCGGGATCTTATTTATTGCGAGACGGTTACTTGTTTAAGTCTGAGAATAATGGTTGTTCGATTTATATGAGTAATATGTTTTATGCACATGCACCTTTGATAGATGATCTATTCTTATTGAATCTCGATGGTGGAAATACACATATCAACAACATTGAGGCTAAACGTTTGAAATCGAGCGATAACTCGACCTATATGTGGCACTGTCGTCTTGGTCACATTGGAGTGAAGCGTATGAAGAAACTCCATTCCGATGGACTTCTTGAATCACTTGATTTCGAATCACTTGAAAGATGCGAAGCATGTCTGATGGGTAAAATGACTAAGACTCCATTTTTTGGTATGATGGAGCGAGCTACGGACTTATTGGAAATCATACATACCGATGTGTGTGGTCCAATGAGTGTAGCATCGCGCGGTGGTTATCGTTATGTTCTTACCTTCACGGATGATTTGAGTAGATATGGGTATATCTATTTCATGAAACATAAGTCCGAAACTTTCGAGAAGTTTAAGGAATTTCAAAGTGAGGTAGAGAATCAACGTAACAAGAAGATTAAATTTCTATGTTCTGATCGTGGAGGTGAATATCTAAGTTACGAGTTTGGCGAGCATTTGAAGAAATGCGGAATACTTTCACAATTGACACCGCCGGGAACACCTTAGCGTAATGGTGTGTCCGAACGTCGTAATCGAACTCTCTTAGATATGGTTCATTCTATGATGTCACTTACAGATTTACCGCTATCATTTTGGGGTTATGCATTAGAAACAGCCGCATTCACTTTAAATAGGGCACCATCTAAATCCGTTGAGACGACACCGTATGAATTATGGTTTGGGAAGAAACCTAAATTGTCGTTCCTTAAAGTTTGGGGTTGTGAAGCATATGTAAAGAAGTTACAGCCGGACAAGCTTGAACCCAAAGCGGAAAAATGCGTCTTCATAGGATACCCGAAGGAAACTATTGGGTATACCTTCTATCATAGATCCGAAGGCAAAATCTTCGTTGCCAAGAATGGATCCTTTCTAGAGAAGGAATTTCTCTCGAAAGAAGTGACTGGAAGGAAAGTAGAACTCGACGAGGTTGTCGAACCTTCTCTCGAAATTGCGAGTAGCGCAGCACCGGAAGAAGTTCCTGTGGTGCCTGCACCAATAAGAGAGGAAGCTAATGATGATGATCATGAAACTTCGGTTATAGTTGCTACAGAGCCTCGCAGGTCAACGAGAACTCGTACCACTCCAGATTGGTATGATCCCGTTATGAGTGTCATGTTGGTAGACAACACCGATGACCCTGCGACATATGAGGAAGCGATGATGAGCCCAGATTCCAACAAATGGCAAGAAGCCATGAAATCCGAGATTGGATCCATGTACGAAAACCAAGTATGGACTTTGGTGGACTTACCGGATGGCCGGAAGGCTGTCGAGAAAAAATGGATTTTCAAGAAGAAAACAGATGCTGATGGTAATGTTACTGTCTATAAAGCTCGACTTGTCGCAAAAGGGTTTCGACAAATTCAAGGAGTTGACTACAATGAGACTTTCTCACCAGTAGCGAAGCTAAAGTCTGTGAGGATTATGTTAGCAATTGCTGCATATTATGATTATGAGATATGGCAGATGGATGTCAAAACAGCATTCCTTAATGGAGACATTGATGAAGAGTTGTATATGATGCAACCCAAAGGTTTTGTCGATCCTAAAGATGCTAATAAGGTATGCAAACTTCAACGGTCCATCTATGGATTGAAGCAAGCATCCCGAAGTTGGAATCAACGTTTTGATAAGGTAATCAAAAGTTTTGGTTTTATACAAACTTATGGAGAAGCTTGTATTTACAAGAAAGTGAGTGGGAGCTCTGTAGCATTCTTAATACTATATGTAGATGACATATTGTTGATTGGGAATGATGTAGACCTTCTTAATAGTGTCAAGGAATATTTGAATAATAGTTTTTCAATGAAGGATCTTGGCGAAGTAGCTTACATATTAGGCATAAAGATTTATAGAGATAGATCAAGACGCCTAATATCATTGTCACAAAGTACATATTTGGACAAGGTTCTAAAGAGGTTTGGAATGGAAGATAGCAAGAAAGGGTTCTTGCCCATGTTGCCCAATACGACCTTGAGTAAAACTCAAAGTCCGACATCGGCAGAAGATAGAGAAAGGATGAGTAAGACTCCCTATGCCTCAGCCATAGGATCTCTAATGTATGCCATGCTATGTACTAGACCCGACATTGCATATGCTGTTAGTTTAACTAGCAGATATCAAAGTGATCCAGGAGTGGATCATTGGACAGCGGTCAAAAACATCCTTAAGTACTTGAGAAGAACTAAGGATATGGTTCTTTCTTATGGAGGTGATGAACAGCTCGTTGTTAATGGTTACACCGATGCTAGTTGGAACACCGATCCGGATGATTCTAAATCACAATCTGGATACGTATTTATTTTGAATGGTGCAGCAGTTAGCTGGAGGAGTGCAAAGCAAAGCGTTGTGGTGAGATCTTCAACTGAATCGGAATACATGGCTGCTTCGGAGGCTTCACAAGAAGCGATATGGATGAAAGAGTTCATTACAGAGCTGGGTGTGGTTCCTAGTGCGCTGGACCCAATGTCTATCTACTGTGATAACATGGGCGCCATAGCCAATGCGCAAGAACCAAGGTCACACAAGAAGCTGAAGCACATCAAGCTACGTTTTCATGCTATTGGAGAACATGTCCAAGATGGGGACATAAAGATTTTCAAAGTACACACAGATCTGAATGTGGCGGATCCGTTGAATAAACCTCTCCCGAGGGCAAAACATGACCAACACCAAACTGCCATGGGTGTTCGGTATATTACCATGTAATCTAGATTAGATGACTCTAGTGCAAGTGGGAGACTGTTGGAGATATGCCCTAGAGGCAATAATAAATATAGTTATTATTATATCTTTGTGTTTATGATAAATGTTTACATTCATGCTATAATAGTATTAACAAGGAAACATTAATACTTGTGTGATTTGTAAACTTAAATTGAAGTCCCTAGTAAAGCCTCTTCATAATACTAGCTTGTTGGTTAATAAATGATTGTGGTTTCCCTATCATGAACATTGAGATGTTATTAACAACAAGATCATATCGTTAGGAGAATGATATGGTGGACATACTCCTATAGATAAGCGTAGCATAAAGATCAAGTCATTTTAATAGTTCAATTGCTATATGCTTTCTGATACATAGTAACCTAATTCCTTCGACCATGAGATCATGCATATCACCTTTACCGGATGGATGCTTTGATGACATCAAACACCACACCGTAATTGGGTGGCTATAAAGGTGGCATTGAGTGTTCGGAAAGTATTGGTTGAGACACATGGATCAAGAGTGGGATTTGTCCATCCAAATGAAGGATAGATATACTCTGGGCCCTCTCGGTTAAATGTCATCCAATTAGCTTGCAAGCATGTGACTGGCTCACAAGGGATCACATATCATGGGAACGAGAAAAGAGTACTTATCAGTAACGAGGTTGAACTAGGTATGCAGAGATACCGACGATCAAAACCTCGGATAAGTAAACTATCGTGAGACAAAGGGAAATTGGTATCGTATGTAAGTGGTTCATTCGATCGCAAAGTAATCGTAGAAATATGTGGGAGCCATATGAATTTCCAGATTCCTCTATTGGTTATTGATCGGAGAAGTGTCTCGATCATGTCCGCATAATTCACGAACCGTAGGGAGACACACTTAAGGATTCGACGTTGTTTGAGTAGTTATGGAATTATGAGAAAGAGACCGAATGTTTTTCGGAGTCTCGGATGGGATCTGGGATATCACGAGGAGATCCGTAATGGTCCGGAGAATAAGATTCATATAAGGAAAGTCCTGTTTCGGAGTTGGGGAATGGTTTCGGTGTTTTCATCGGGAATGTTCTAGAAGGTTCCGGAATGTCCAGCACTCCGGAAGGGAAGGGTACATGAATGTGTTATATCAAGTTGGTATGATTGCATCATGTACTAGGTGTCATCGCTGAACAAAATAAAGGGTTTAATCAAATCCTAGTTTGAAAAAGTCAAACGGCAATTTGAAAGTCAAACGGCTATTTTTGGGAAGTGGAGAGGGAGGTGGAAACCGAGTTGGGGAGGAGTTCCTCCCCTCCACCGCCGGCCCACCTCCAAGCCGAGTTGGGGAGGGACTCCCCTCCCCTTGGCCGGCCCTCCACCTATAAAAGGAGGGGCAGGGCTCCCCTCCTAGACACCCAACACCTCCACCTCTAAACCCTAGCCGCCGGCGCCGCCACCTCCACTGCTGCCGCCGTCCTAGGGAAAACCGCCGCCGCCGCCTAGCTAACCCTAGCCACCGGCTTGCCCCCTCCTCGGCGTGTCTAAACCCTATAAAGTCGAGGGCTCTCTCATAGTCCACCATACTCGCTCCGGCTTAAGGCGAAGCCCTGCGAGATCTCCCCTCTACTTCCGGTACCACGCCGTTGTGCTGCCGGAATCGCGAGGAGAGTGCTACAACCTCCGCTGCCTGCTGGAACAAGGGAGAGGAAGGTCTTCGTCGAGTACCGAACGTGTGACCGACTGCGGGAGCGCTGCCGGAACGCAGCGCCGGAAGGATCGTCTACGCGATCTTGAGATCGGAAAGAGTACGACTACATCACCCACGAGAATCCGCTCTCGTTAAACACTTTGGAATCTTCGAGGGTGAGTTATTCCATCGACTCGTTGCTACAATCTAGTAGATAGATCTTGGCTTGTTTGTTTGTATGCGATAGAAATTTTTTGTTTTCCATGCTACGAAACCCTACATCGATGACAATGCTTTCATGGACGCAATGAATGTTGGTTCTTCGTTCTTCCATGAAGATATTGTCGAAGAGTAAGAATATGAGGATGTCGACGAGGAAGGAGAGGGGTTGATTGAATCGCGCCATACCGGTCGGTCGGCAAACTACACCATAGCAGAGGACAAGTTGCTTTGCAAGACATGGTTGACAATTGGAATGGATCCAACAACCGGCTCCGACCAAACTAGAGAGACTTATTGGATGAGGATGAAGGAGTACTTCGACGCTAACAACACAAGTGGGAATGAGCGGAGCGTGCGTTCTCTTCGGTCTCGTTGGTCGGGTATCAACACCGATTGTCAAAAGTGGGCGGGCGTGCAAGACAATGTCGATGTTATTAACCCAAGTCGCACAAATGATGTCGATAGGGTAATCAATTATACTACTTTGTTGATCATCTATATGCACGGTTGTTGTTCTATATGGCTCATATATTCTCTTTTGTTTGCTTTGTAGAATTCCATGGCTCAAGGCTTGTTTAGAGATGTAGGAAAAAGAACAAGAAAGGCAACAAGATTCTTGGCAAGCCAATCACCATGCATCATTGTTATGAAGTGCTAGTGAATGAAGAAAAGTGGAAGACCCGTGGAAAATTGGATGCGGCAACCATGGCCGCCAATACAACCGGTGATGCAACAATCATCGACGATGATAGCTCAAGTGACGAAGACAAGAAGAGAAGCTCCACTCCTCACTCGGTTACCAACACAAGAAGGAATGTGCTTGGTAGGAAGACCTCCAAAGAGATGAAGGGAAAGAAGGTCGGCGATGATGATATAGCAAATGCTATGGATATGATTGCAAAAGCAAGGTTGTAATCAAATGAAGATAGGAAGGTGGCAAGAGACTTGGAGAAAAAGTCTATGGAGGCTATTGAGGCTCGGAGAGCCGCTTTGGAGGAGAGGCTTGCCGCCAGCGAGGAGAGGAAGTTGGCATTGGAGGAGAAAAGGCTCGCCAATGAGGAGCACGTACGCCTAGTGGAGGAAGAGAGGAAGCTCTTCTTGATGGACACTTCCAACTTGGATGAGAGGCAAAAGAAGTGCATCAACCTTGCTCGCGACGAAGCGTTGGCAAAAAAAGAGAATGTTGGTGGCCAACATGAACACACCCACGACTGGCATGTTTGGAGAAGAAATTTTTGGAGGAGGCATGGCCATGTTTGGAGGAGGCATGGGAGGCATGGGGGGCACGGCCGGCATGGGAGGACCAAGCTATGGAGTCTTCGGAGGTACCTTGGAAGCACCGGTGAGTGGTGTCTATGAAGCCATGGGAGCACCACCTAGAGGATTCGTGGCCTCCATGGATCCTTCTATTCCTCCATCAAGCCAAGGTGTCATTCAAGAAGCAAAAGATGAGGAGAAAGTGTGAGATTCTCTCTTGCATTTGTCATATGCAAATGCAATGTTGCACTTTGCGTCCATTTAATATGTTGTGCGCGTGTTTGTTAAAATATGTGATGATATTTGAACTATGGTAGATCATTTGATCAAATTTAGTATGATTTAACTTTTAGCTAATTTATTTTGGTAGATTTATTTTAGTATTTGATCTTATTGAATGCATAGCACTGTGTGAATGTTGTTTTAGCGCTGTCGTTTGAAGCATTTGGTGGAGGATCCTTTTTTGCGGCGGTTTAGCGTCTCCGGTGGAGGAAAACAGTGTGCGCTGCACTCTAAAATTATACAACGCCAGCATAGTGACGTTTACAGCGCCAAAATATAGCGCGCCTGCTGGGATGCTTTAAAAATTTTCTTTGGCTGGCTTACCGGGACAAGTTAAACACAAAAGTCAACATGAAGATCAAGAAAATGGTGCACAGACGCAGGCTATGACCAATGCCCAGCACTCACGCTCCATTGCCGACAGGCTGCTTGGGTATGGGGTTGGAGGTGGCTGAAGTTGGCTGCACGAAATATATACTAGCAATATATACAATTCAAAAAAAACTTGCTTTGCAGACATTTGAGTCTGACATTGCAAAGACATGGGAAAGGGTGGCACTATTTCTACCAGCACAAATGCTCGGTAAATCAGATCGAGGATGACGTAGATTCGACAACAGCCGCTTGGACAGTTTAATTTCTGTGGCCAGCCCCAAAGTGAAACCGTCCTGCTTGTTTATCGTTGAAAGCGTATTCGACCCTGAAAGGTCCCAGCGGTGAGTTCACACAGATGCCAACACCATACCCGTAACCACTTCCTGGCTTCCCATGGGCTCCTGCTGCACCTTAATAACGAATAAAATTGTAACCATGTCAGGCCAGTTCCAGAAGCAGCAAAATCTTATTAACTGACTAGAATAAGGGGGCAAAAGCTAGTAGGTTCCTTCATTCTGATTCTGAATTGGAGATTTCGTCTAAACCAAAATTTAAGTTTATGTACATAACCAGCCCACTTTATGACCCAAGATGACTACAAATATACCACAGCAAAAGGCTAGCACAACATGACTTACCAGGAAGATTTGGACCAGACCCAAGATCACTACCATAGTCACCAAAGATCACACCTTTGAATGGACCAAACTACACAGAGAATGACAATGGTGAGTAATCAAAACAACGGTTTAGAAGGCTGATTTTTCATGTTACTGCAAGCACGATGTGCATCAGAGTAGCACCGGAACTCGTCTTGATGACATGTCATGCTATTGCAGGTAGTAATCATCCAGAGTACTTGATTACAGTACTAATTTTTTCAGCCATGAAATCGTGCATGACAGGTAACAAAATCACTCGATCGTTGACACAAGTACATAATCACTCAAAATAGTTAATCACTGAAACAACATTAGAAGATGATGAAACCATCATAGTGTTAACATTTGCACAGTAAAAAAATCCTAGGAAGCAGAAATGAAAACCAGTCATCTTATTGGGGGTTATGGAATATTTTTTAGACAACAACTTGCAGGTGGCAAAGTAAATAATACTAACAAAGGAGAACTGGAAACAATGCATCATATTATGTTTATAGAATAATTTCCCTTTAGTGTTCTTCGAGTACCCTTCTACACGTGGCGAAGAAAGGCCATGCATGCACAGGTACCAAGTTCACATGCTGGAACAAATATGTGTCCAGCATGGGTTTGTGATGTTACACTGATCTGACATGGACGGACTCAAACATGTGTTGGGTCGGGTTTTGTCTAAAACAAAATAAATGATACAAGTATGACATTTCATTGGCACTACATACAACCAAGATATCGTAGAAAATTCATAACCTGTTCATCGGGTCTAACTATATTCTTAAATACATGCAACCAATCAAAAAGAAAACTTCATCTTTAAAATTGTGAAGCTAAAGTAAAATACAGTAATTTTAGTTTCGTATTTGTATGTTGAAGTTGCTGACTATGCATCTACGAGAATATAGCACATGGTTCTGTCTGTATTTTATCTATTTTTTGGAGGGTGTCTATTTTATCTAATGTTCCTTTAATAAACACAAATAACTTAATAATACGGAAAAGGAGGCAAGACCTACCAAGCAGCAAGAAACTTCTCCACTACCAACTGCATATGAACGACCAGAACCAATAGCACCTTCATCGTATCCTCTTACACTGTTTGTCCCCCCAATTACAAATGCTTCATGTGGCGAAAAATTTCCCTCCACATGACCACCAGAAGCACTAGATCACAGAACAAATGATACATAAGTAACATAACAATAAAACATAAGTTCACTGATATGCAAAACCTTATGGTAACACATATTTTCACTCCAAGTCCATCAATGGCATGATATGTGCTAAAACATACCTTAGAAGAAGTCGGGCAGGACCAATTTCATAACTCTGCTTCAAGTGCGCTGTCACTCTGTTGAATCTAAGCCACTCTGGAAGAATGGGCAGACCTTGCTCGATGTTAAAAACAAACTGGAAGAAGTAACCGACTGTCACAATTTTTTTTAGAAAGCAGTAGGTGTAGGATAAATACTAACCATTGTAGAGCTATGATCTCCAGAGTCTCTGTAGACACTTCCAAGCTTAGCAAGTAATGTGTCATCATAAGGATTTCCGCTGCATTGTCATGACAAGATTATCAGATTTCATATAGTTACTGAATCTGACAATGATATTTACGGTGTACCTGATTATGTATGTACTTTTGGTGGAAACTAAAGTTGAACGAGACATAAAAATTTAATACCTGACAGTAAATTGGTTTTTATTGACATCTCCGATCACAGGGTTGCCTTCTTCATCATGAGCACCAGCATGCTGCATAGAAACTAGAAAGGGTCAATAAAACACAATTAAGGCTATTTTTCATAAAGGAGAAGGAAGCAAAGGAAACAGTAATGTATCTTTATCTGTTTCAATCAACAAGGTAGTACTAACAACATCACATGAGTACATCGCCATGTCTACTTTGAGCTTTTTGCTGCCAGATCTATTGACAGGTAGAGAAAGCAAATTGCTCAATACAAAATATGACTCATGTGTTTACCTGAAATATCAATCCAAGTGAACCCCTCCATTTAGGCCTGAGAGGTCGACTATATTCAATGCCAGCAGTTACCCGTTCTATTGTAATAGGCCCATGGTCAGGATGATCCCCACCATGGTTAAGTGTTCCAGGAGTCCAAGAGTTCTGGTAAAGAAAATAATTGTAAGAGAATGCACATGATTCTCAGTTTGGAATGATGGATCTGTGAAGATGATATCATATTAAAGGTAAATACCTGAACCATGACAGTTCTGGAGGTCCTCTTCTTGTCACCATCAATCCAAGGGTCAGTGTAGTTTAAACGGTATAGAGAATCTATTTGGCCCCTCCGTAGCAAGAGATTCAACTTCTTGTTCCTCTCAAAAACATTACAATGCGAATATGCAAGGCTGTTTAGAAACTCCAGTGTGAGAAAACAAAGTACATGTAAAATTTCTCATGATACAGACGGGTAAGACGAATTGCGAAGTTTAAATCAAATGTCTAGAATTGACAGTTCATAAAGGTCTTCTTGGGCTTTGGAGGGTCTCTTAACTTAGGTACTCCAATACGATGATGCGACTTGAAATAGCTCCTGTCATAACCATGAGCCCCTTTCTAACTGATACTCCCTCTGTACCAATTATAAGACATTTTGACAGTTCAACTGGAACTCCCAAATGTCTTATATTTAGGAACAGAGGTAGTACATTTTAAGTCCATACTTAATTAGCCAAGCTTATAGCTCAGGTAGCTTCATGGAATTGTTATTTTAGAAAGGCTCAAAAACCAACTGGAGCTTAAGAAACATGATCTCCAAAATATTATTATGACTATATCAGATAACAAAACAAGCTACTACTACATTACATTTCAGAGAAAATAAGATAATACCGACTCTAAAAGAACCTACTGACCCGCCCATAAGTCGTGAAAGAATCCCATTTGTTGTCCTGCAGAAAAACATAATGCCATTATGGTAACAATATTTGTTAAAAATGAAGTTCAGACGTAATTCACATATAAGCTACAGACGGTATTCCAAATCCAGTACATGATAATCCACCTCAGCACCTTACAGGCTAACAAACGCATTTTATGAAAACATACAATTAAATAGCCAAGCAGTACTACTTGACTATTAGTACTAACCCACTCGAAATGCCAACATCAGGAGAGAAGCCATCAGTCACGTCAGTAGTGTGCTCAACAAGATTCATTACAAGATCAACTTTATTAGAATCTGCACAAAATCATAAATAACACTGGTACTTGAGAAAAGAAAGGCACTTTTTTTTAAAAAAAGGAACTAGATAAATTAGTTTCACCTCTGACAGGCTGTGGAACTATTGTAACATCCTCCATAATTCCCATAGAGAGTATTGTTTCAACATCCCTTTTCACTTGCGTTATATTGTAAGCCTATTTTCATCATTAAAAGTTTAACACAGATAAGATGTCCATCATAGCATCAAGGCTACAAGACAGTAGTTTCAAATTGACATCAAACTAAGTTGACGCACACAAAGAAACTACACAAGCATGATATAAACACACTAGTAGACATCTTTGGTAAGAATAGTACTTGTGGTTCTGGTTAACGCATTTGCATCACAACCTCCATATAACACTAAATCAATGCTTCACTGCACATCATATCGCCATGTGTGAAATAAGAATGGTTCCTAAAATCGTGTAATGCAAAATCGTGCACCAAGGAAATTATCTAAACACACTTTACAGATATCATGAATAACGTGTTCAAAGTAGATTAAACACAAATATGGCAAGGAAACTTCTAAAAATGCTCTGACCTGACCCTTCTTGGTGGTAAATTGCCTTAGAATGGTATCAGGTTGTGTCTTTCCGCTAGTTGGTTCACCACTAGTTAACAGAGAGATGGAAAGACAAAGAAGATACAAATGATCAGAATATTACATGGCCATAACACAGTAATCAGTGAAGAGAATCTCAATAAGTCAAGCTATTATTCTCACGTTCTTCTATCCAGAAAGCAAATATTTATATTATTAACCTTGCCTTCAGAAACTTGTAACTTCAGAATTCCTCCAGAAAGGATCTCAGCATAGGAAACCTGAAGCCAAGTCAAGATTCAATATTGATTTATCATTAGCAATAAAGTATCTTTTAATAGGTAAAAGCTGTAAACGATGTTGCTTTAGACCTAAAACTGTAGGGACCTGAACTTCTGGTAAGCTCAACTAACAGGCTAGCAACTATCACACATTCACATATTTCACATCACTACCTATGGGCGGGCGCTCCAAGGGTACAAACATGGACTCACAAACAAAAAGGGGAATTTGTAGTCGCTTTTTCCTGCCACAAAAAAAAATCTTTACACGAGAACAATAGAAGGTGGAATATATATCATGTTTCTAGTTCTGTTACGATTTAGAACATGTACAATCATCCTTGGGAATGAAGTTCTGGATACATAGCAGGAACCATGAAGTTACAAACAACATGGTAAAATAGAATACTATGTTGTATGCGCTACCAATTTGGTACTGCTGAGATGTAAACAACGTCAAGTGTATTACAAAAAAACAGAAGATTAACAACTCAATTCCTGTCGTAGTAGGCCACTAGAAAGCCAAGAAGATACACAGCATGTTTACATGTTCCTTCAGGCAAGGGCAACAGGTGTCTGTTGTCCAGCAATATTCTCAATGAATTTACAATACAACACCAAATAGAAGAAAACATTAAATTCTGCACAATTTTAGGAACATGAATTTCATTATAGTTATTTTCTCAACCTACCATGCCAATGAGACCGTGCTCCTGATACCATCCATTAACAGACTTAATCACTTGATCTAAATGCCATATGTTGATTATTTTTCCTGCATAATGTAACACCAACCAGTAAATTAGGTTTCAAAAACAAACCTTAGAAGCTAATAAAAGTACTGTACAAGATTACAAGAGGAAATGAGTTCTACATCATTTCTCTTTCTATTAGAGAAACAAGAAATTGAAGGGACGTGCAGGAGGAACGGCATGCTTTGTTCCTCTATAAAGAAAAGATACCAAGAAATTATGTCACATGAGATGGACCTGTTTCACCATAATTTCTTTGGAGTGTGGAAAAATATTGTTGGTTTTAAGATTAAAACCAAACGGACATTAAGAACAATGTGAGACTATATAAAAGGTGTGCTTTGTTTGCTGCATTACCTTTTCATTGTAATTGTCTCTTGATTAAACTGCATAGTTTAATGTCATAATATTTAGAAAGGCTTAAAAAGAGATAATTGTCAGTCCATGCCTCATTCTAGACCAACGTTACATTAGTCACACATCAAGGGTAATCAGGCTCTCGGTAACTCTTTGCCAGACAAATTCATATACTTGAATGGCCTAAAGCTAAGGTAACATGTACTACCTACTACGTAGTAACAATCCATGTAGCATTGTGGAAAGTAAATCAAAAAAATGTAACATTGTCTCAGTTAAACAAATTTATAAGGTCGTTAAACCTCATCTAACATAACAAACTCTTAAACATGAAAACAACAGTAGAAACGATTACCATGGCGGTCACGAAATGAGTCAGTTAGGAACTTGGAAGGTAGCATGTTGGCACCCTCACAGACCAGCCCGTGGAGTTCCTGGTTCGGCTCCACCTAAACCAAAAAAAAGGACCAAATTTTGCATCAATAAGCCATGGAAAGTGTATTCGGAACAAGTAAAAGCCTGACCTCGAAGACAAGGCGAATGCCGTCGTGGGTGTCGACAGCGACGGGCATGCAGGAGCGGAAGAGACCGCTCTCCACGACGCGGTGCACGTCCTCCTGCACCTCCCGTGCCGTGAGCGCCGCGTTGGGGCGGCACGCGCGCAGCGCCGTCGCAGCCGCCTCCTCTAGCTCGGGCCGTTCCAGGGGAGCCCCGTCCTTTCCGCGCACGGCCACCTCGCTGATCAGCATCCGCCCCTCGCTGCCGCTCCAAGATCCATACTTCCCGTGCCTCCGCGGACAGTGCGCGGCCGCCGTTTCGGCCCACGCGGCTGGGAGACGGGGAAACGACGCGGCGACGCGGCGGGCCGCGGCGCCGATGGCGCGGCCGATGTGGGCGAAGGGGAGCGCGGTGGAGAGTATGGCGTGCGCCGGGCAAGTGTCAAGGGCCGGGGAGGCGCGCGGGAGCTTGACGCCGGAGGAGACGAAGCGGACTTCTCGACGGCTCCATGGCGGCGGAATTGGCTTGTCCATGGACCATCCAAAAAAGAGCTGCTGATTTCCCCTTAAAACCTTTTTTTTAAAACAGCCCCTTAAAACCTTGGTGTAGCTCAAGACTTAACGATCTCAGTCATCTCCACCGGGTCGATCTCCACTAGCCGACACATTCGATCCACCAAACGGTTTGTTTCTATCGGTTTGTTAGTTCGCGTTCGTTTTTGGTTTGGGTCTGGCCGACCGCAAGTGGCGCGACCTGCCTGTCCGCTCATGGTGTTTGTTGGTACTATTGTTGGTTAGAGGTTGTCAACCAGTTTAAATGTTAAATTGATAAGCAAAAATACACAGATTGAGTATCAAACAATATGGCAGATGTGTGTCATCGTCCTTTAGGCATCGCCAACAAATTGCCAGTGGATCTGAAATATACAAACAGGGGCAATATCATACACAAATGTCCAAAAGATGGCAGCTTTTCTGCCTAAAAAGTTGCATTCGTCGTCGCCATTGCCCTTTAGGCATCGCGGGCCCTGATGGCATGTCGCCTCTCTGCGATCCGAGCCCTATGATCGGGGTTGGCGATGCTATCCAGGTCGGTGAGCATGATCGCGTTCTTCTCAGACATGATCTTGGCTTCAGCCTCCTTGGCCTTCGCCTCGGCCTCCAGCACCCTAGACCTAGCCTCGGCCTCCTTGGCCTTGGCTTCGGCCTCTGTCGCCTTCGCCTTAGCCTCGATCTCCATTAGCCTAGCCTTGGCATTGACTTCTTCCACCTCGATGGACCTCGTCTGCAGCTCGACAGAGGTCTTGACGGCTGCCTCTTTCTCTTTGTGCTGCCTCTCCTCCCTCTCGGCGATGGCCTCTTCCTTTTTCTCCAGGATCTTCTTCAAGGTCCCCTGAAACACCAAGGAATCGGCTTGGCGGGCGAGGTCGGCCTTCGTGGCCTTGTGGCCACTAGGCCGGCGGGCACGGCCTGCAGTCCCGTCTCTTGCAGAGGTGACGAAGCCTTCGTCATTGTCGTCTTCTAGGTCGACGACACCCCCGTCAAAGCATTGCTCTTGCCCTTCTTGTTGTTCATTTCTCTCCAAAGGGCAAATCTAGTCTCCCATTTTTTGGTGTCCCTGAGCAACGTTCAACAATGGCCCAATGAAAAGGCCTTATTATCATTCACCATCTTGAAGTGCTCCATGATACGTCGGAAACGTATCTATAATTTTTGATGCTCCATGCTTGTTTACTATCTATTTTTCTTTGCTTTGTCTACACTTTGAGGTGTTTTTATATGTTTTCTGGAACTAACCTATTAACAAGTTGCCACAGTGTCAGTTGCATGTTTTCTTCTGTTTTTGGTTTCAGAAAGGCAGAAAATCAATATTCTCGGAATTGGACGGCACAAAAGCCAAAGTCAATATTTTACCGTGGAGAACACGAAGCCGGGGTACGAGACGGAGGAGGCTCACCAGGGGGCCATGCCCCTTGGCCGCGCGGGTGGGCCCACCCTGCGCCTGGGGGGTGCAGCCGCCCTGGTGGCCCCCTGCCTCGCCTCTTCGCTTATAAGAAGCCCCCGATGCAGAAACCCTAGGCACCCGATCAAAACTCCACGAAACCGTCCGTAGCCGCCGCCACCATCGTCCCTAGATCGGGGGATCTGAAGTTCTTCCCGGCACCCTGCCAGAGGGGAGATCATTCCGGAGGCCTTCTTCTCCGGTATGAAGCGTGAGTAGTTCCACCTTGGACTACGGGTCCATGTAGTAGCTAGATGGTTGTATCTCCTCCTTTGTGCTTTCATGTATAGATCTTGTGAGCTCCGTTCATGATCAAGATCTAATCTATTTGTAGTCATGCATGTTGTTTTTGTAGGGATCCGATGGATATTGAGATCACTATGTCGGATTTATTAATGGTTTTGTCTTATTGATTCTATCATGTCTGTGTTGTTTGTGATCTTGCATGCTCTCTGTTGTTAGTAGCTATCTTGGCCAAGTAGTTGCTAGTGACTCCAAGAGGGGTATTTATGCTCGATGCTGGGTTCATACCTCTAGTTTCCAAGGGAAGTGACAGAAATCTCTTCGGTTGTAGATGTGATGTTTCCACTAGGGAGAAAACAACGGTCTCTTGTTCATGGAGCAAGTGGATTGTTTATCTTACACACTTTGCTTAAAGCAGTTGTCTGTTGCTTGCAACTTAATACTAGAGGGGGTTCAGATGATAACCTGAAGGTGGACTTCTAGTCATAGATGCAGTTGGATGGCAGTCTATGTATATTATTGTATTGCCCAATCGAATCTCATGGGATCTTTTTGTCTAGTATTGCATTGTTATGTCTTGCTCAGTCCTGTCAATTGTCCTGCTGTAATTTGTTTACCCTACATGCCATGTGATACATCAGAAACGTATCTATAATTTTTGATGTTCCATGCTTGTTTAGTATCTACTTTGCTTTGCTTTGTCTACACTTTGAGGTGTTTTTATATCTTTTTTTAGAATTAACCTATTAACAAGTTGCCATAGTGCCAGTTGCCTGGTTTCTTCTGTTTTTGGTTCCAGAAAGGCAGAAAATCAATATTCTCGAAATTGGACGGGACAAAAGCCAAAGTCAATATTTTACCATGGGCGACATGAAGCCAGAAGACGAGACGGAGGGGCGCCACAGGGCAGCCAGACCACCCCCAGGTGCGGCCAAGCCTGGCCCGCGCCTGGGCAGGGTGTGGCCCCCTTGGCGGCCCCCCTGCCTCGCCTCTTCGCCTATAAGAAGCCCCCGATGCAGAAACCCTAGGCACCCGATCAAAACTCCACAAAACCGTCTATAACCGCCGTCACCATCGTCCCTAGATCGGGGGATCTGAAGTTCTTCCCGGCACCCTGCTGGAGGGGAGATCATCCCAGAGGCCTCTTCTCCGGTATGAAGCGTGAGTAGTTCCACCTTGGACTACGGGTCCATGTAGTAGCTAGATGGTTGTATCTCCTCCTTGTGCTTTCATGTATAGATCTTGTGAGCTCTGTTCATGATCAAGATCTAATCTATTTGTAATCATGCATGTTGTGTTTGTGGGTATCCGATGGATATTGAGTTTACTATGTCAGATTGATTAATGGTTTTGTCTTATTGATTCTATCATGTCTGTGTTCTTTGTGATCTTGCATGCTCTCCGTTGTTAGTAGCTATCTTGGCCAAGTAGTTGCTAGTGACTCCAAGAGGGGGTATTTATGCTCGATAGTGGGTTCATGCCTCTAGTTTCCAAGGGAAGTGACAGAAATATCTTCGGTTGTAGATGTGTTGTTGCCACTAGGGAGAAAACAACGGTCTCTTGTTCATGGAGCAAGTGGATTGTTTACCTTACACACTTTGTTTAAAGTAGTTGTCTGTTGCTTGCAACTTAATAATGGAGGGGGTTCGGATGATAACCTGAAGGTAGACTTCTAGTCATAGATGCAGTTGGATGGCGGTCTATGTATATTGTTGTATTGCCCAATCGAATCTGATAGGATCTTTTTGTCTGGTATTGCATTATTATGCCTTGCTCAATTTCTGTCAATTTCCCTGCTGTAATTTGTTTACCCTTCATGACATGTTTATCTAAGGAGAGCACCTCTAGTGAACTATGGACCACTGTCCAATCTTTACCATTGATACATCTTCACTATTTACTTGCTGCAAACTATTCATCACCTTCCACACCATACAGTTAATACTTTGTTATAGCAAACCGGTGAGCTTGACAACCTCACTAATTCGTTGGGGCAAAGTCTTGAGTTTGTGTTCTGCAGGTTTCCACATTGCTTGCAACACCTTTGAGACGTTTCCTTCCTCCTACTGGTTCGATAACCTTAGTTTCTTACTGAGGGAAAACTTGCTCATGTGCTCATCATACCTTGCTCTTGGGGTTTCCAACGAAGCGTCCCACGACAGTACTGGGCGCCATCAAGCCTTTTCTGGCGCCGTTGCCGGGGAGGCTAAGGACGTCTTCACAAGGGGAGTCCTCCTCAACCTTTCTCTTTACTTTGTTTTTTGTTTGCTTAGTTTCTTTTGCTTGGTTTTGTTTGCCTCTTCTTATCAAAACTCCAAAAAAATTAGTTTAGTTTGTTTTGCTTTCTCTTATCAAAAACACAAAAAAATAGTTCCAACCCTAGTTGCTACCATGTCTAGTTTTGGTCCAATCTTTGTGACACCTATGGAAAAGATATCCACTTTTAAGCAAAAAAGTGAAGAGAGTTTTAAAGAAGCTTGGTCTAGAATCGCTGCTTTACAAAAGGAAACTAAGCCTAAGATGAGTCTTAGCTCAGTTATTAATAGTTTCTACCGCTGCATTGCTCTTTGTTATAGATATGCTTTGGATGCTGCGGCTGAGAAAGATTTTTTCCTATGTACTGAGGATGAAGCTTTTGATGCCATAAAGAAATTGATTATAATTTATAATACGCCTGGTGAAAGTACCGACTTTGAATCGACTAGAGGGGGGGTGAATAGGCGACTACCAATTTTTAATTTGTTTCACACTTTTACGCTTAACGAGAAGGAAAGTTATCTAGATGTGCAACTAGGTTAACAACCTATATGCAAGATAACTTACAACAACCACAAGAATGATAAAGGACAAGAAGTAAAGGAAGGTAACGAAGTAACCGGAGCGGGGACACAGAGATGTAATTCCCTTAGTTCACTCCCAAAGGAGCTATGTCTATGTTGGAGAGGTGTCGGGGCCACACAAGGTCACCTGAGCGCCACAAAGGCCTCACCTTTTTCTCCGGTAAGCTCCCCCACAAAGGAGGCCTCATGATCCACTAACTGGTGACCTTGAAGGAGCCAACCGAAACCTTTACAACGATGTTGAGGGGGAAGCTCCACAACTCAATTGGAGACCCTCAACGACACCAAGGAGCCTTACAACACATGCCCTTATCTCCAAGGATGCCCTACGCCGTCTAGGGTTTCAAGAAACCCAAGAGCAACAAGATCCACAAAGGATAGGTGGGGGAATTCAAATCTTCTTTGGTGGAAGTGTAGATCTAGGTCACCTCCCTCACCTCTCAAAAGATCAAGTGATTTGAGTGGCTAGGGAGAGATATCTAGTGAGGTGAAGCTCAAGCATTAATGGAGGAGAGAGAAAATATTCGAGTTAGGTGGGAGGAAGAAGGAGGGCGCCTTAAATAGGCTCCCTCCGAGCTGAATCGTTACAGCCTCCGCGACCTCACCGGAACTTCTGATGAGGGGCCGGAAGTTCCACCCAACAAGGCTCCAACGGTAATCAGCCCGTTGACGCCCGCTCCAAAGGCTCGACCGGAAGTTCTGGTCAAACTGACCGAAAGTTCCGGTGGAACTTCCGATGCAAGTTCCGGACCAAGTTCCGTCAAATAGACCACTTCAAACAGTAGGGTACTGATCCTTCAACGGAACTTGGAACGGAACTAGGGGCAGAACTTCTGGGTCGTGAAGCATGTCTGACCAGAAGTTCCGGTGCCCGGGCGGAAGTTCCGCTCAGGAATTTTCTGGTAGGAGCAATGGAAATTCCTCACCGGAACTTCTGGGGCAACTTCTGGTGGAAGTTCCGGCAAATATACCATACCCAAACAGAAGGTTTTGGTAGCTCACCGGAAGTTCTAGTGAAATTTGGATTGGAACAAAGCCCCAGATCATCCCGCAGAAAAGTCCTGAGCGAAACTTCCAACGCCTGGCCGGAAGTTCTGATCAGGCAGAAACGGCTCCAACTGAACAGAAACTCGCTCTCTCGTAGATGAGTAGGATGGTTGTGGTGGTGCATATGGGGTTTGTGCAAGAACAAGTGATTTCCCACAGCCTTCCGAGATGGACCCCCTCTTGATAGTACGGCGACCTAAAGCAATAACAAGAGAGAAACTAGAAAAACTAAAGGTCGCCGTCTTCACGAGATCCCAAAGAGAGCATCCACAAAATCCATAGGAATCATCAAAAGCATTTTCCTGAAACTCAAGTACACGGTTAAACCACAAGTGGGAATTTCATCATCACCAAAAATAGCATGGGAAAATATAGTCCTTTCAGTCTCCCCCTTTTTGGTGTTTGATGACAATCCCAAGGATTTGCATAAGATGGAAGTAATCTTTGCAATGGATGGAACAAGCTCCCCCTATATGTGTGCAAGGTAGAGATAATGCTCTAAGGACAAGACTAGTACACATACAAGGAGGCTCCCTCTTCCAATTTCAAACATAGCACAAGTGTAAGGAATAGATAGTATAGAGATCATACCGTTGCACCAACCAACTGTGGTGGAGACAATAGAAGAAATATCAAGGGAGACTAAAGATGCTCCACCACCATATACAAATGCCCATAAGACAATAACAATAAAACCAAGAACTAGGCATTAACCAAGCATAACATAACATACCACAAAGTCTCATACACAAGAGATGGTCCATAAGCACACATAAGTTCACAAGCACAAAGAGGTCCACAAATAAACTAGAGAGTTTGCGAGCTAGAAAAGATCAAAGACAAGAACGAGCTCACGACTCAGCCCATGCAAATCCCGTGAGCAACCTAATAGACATCTTTCTCCCCCTTTGGCATCGATACACCAAAAGGAAGAAAAGATCACTCTAATCGCCCCAACCATGAAAGGGAGGAGGAGAGGGCTCAGGGACCCAAGGATCCCACGCAGGCGACAGACCGGTGACTTCCTCCTCGGACTCATCCTCAGACCAATGGCAGTTGTTGCGAATCCAATCATCCCTGAGATCAGTGATAGAGCTAGTGACAGGAGAGCAAGGAATGTTGAGAGCGGTCATGATGGCCTTCTGACGCTGAACACTGTGTCACTGATCGATATAATACTGATACTCGCGGTTCTGGAGAAAGCAGAAAGTCTTCTTCACCTTTCCAAGTAGCTTCTTTGCCCAAGATGGCTTCCTCTGAAGAGAAGGACCACCAGCACTAGAGCCCCCATGAGCAGAAGAGGGACCACCAGCTTCAGCACGAGCCTTTTGGAGGGCTTCTTCCTGTTCTTCTTGGGACCGAGGCTTGTTGTGTTTGCTCACACGCAGCTTCTTCTCCTCATGAATGGTGATGTTGGATTCAGAGAAACGCGTACCAGTCACCTCAAGCCACTTGTGATTGATGAGTGTCTGAACATATGGAGCATAGGGGCAAGAGCGCTTGTCAATGATAGCCTGCCACATCTCGTTGTAGATGAAATGCATGACGTCCATCTTCATGTCAGAGTCACGGCGAAGGTAAGTCTGATGCATGAGATCAACTTGATAGGCATGAAACTGATCAAAGTTGCCGGCCTTGGGAGAGATGGTCTTCAAGTACACCCTGCGCATGATGTCATAAACTGGATGCAGATGATTCCAAAACCAACAGTTCCCCATCCTTCAATGTAAAGAGGCTCCAGGACTTCAGATCAGCAGCAATGGCGGTATGGACACGCCAACCATTTGCCCCTTTTCCAGGATGAATGGGATAGCCAAGGAGCTCAGCAAACTCGGATCATTTGGCAGTAAGCAGCACGACATTAGTCATCCACTTCATCACACCTTAAGTATAGGAACTCATATTCAACTGAAGAGTTGTGTAGAACTGAGCAATATCACCTTCATCGAAGTTCTGACGGTGCTCCATGAGGGGAATCAACCCAAAATGCCTGCAAATGTCAAGAGCCTCACCAAAGTATGCATGCTTTTCTTCCGTGTGAGACATTGATGTACTTCTGAGGAGAAACCACAAACTTTGTCGTGGTAGCATAGATTTCAGCAAAGATCTGTTCCTAACGGAAGTTGTGGAAGAGGGAATCCAAGCAGAGACGGTCATGAGGAACAAGGTAAGGATCCGCACGCCTGAATTCAGAGTAGACCTTATGATTCCATTTAGAGATCTTGGCCTTGGATTTGTCAGGCCTAGCAACAGTGGCCTTCTGAGAGGCAAGAACATGCCTCTTTCCCTCAGCACCAGCAACAGCACGACGAGCAGCAGCAGACCTCTGGAGGCTGGTCTAAGTGGATGGACGCACCACCTCAACATCATCTTCATCAATCTCAGGAGGAATATCGGAGGATGGTCGACGGAGACGCTTGCCTTTGTGGGAACCACCTTGCCCTGAGAAGAAAGCAAAATAATAGGGAGGAAGGTGGGGTAAGTGCACAAGTTCGGAAGAAGGTACAAAAGGAGATTGGAAAAATACAGTCAGGGAAAATTTTTACTGTCACCGGAACTTCCGCTGAAGCGCCGGAACTTCCGGTGTAAATGGTCCACCGGAAGTTCCGGTCGTGGCTCACCGGAAGTTCCGGTGAGACCACGAACTGGCGGTTCAAACAGCAAGTTCAATAGATCTAGATCTACAAGGCACAAGTACAAAATTTCCAAGAATGTATTGGACCAATCTACCCTAGCATGATTCCCTAGGCCTACCAAGATCTCCCAACAAGTTCTAGCCAAAGAACTAGCCTAGACAAGGTGAGCCCTAACTCAAGCAATGGTGAGAGAGCTAGATCTCCATTAATGGAGGGAGTTGAGGGGAAATACTGGATTCCATGGTGGGATATCAAGGTGGGGAAGGTTCCCATGGAGCAGATCTGAGGAGGGGTGGCCAGAGATGATGGGGCCGGAGCACCTTCGTGGAGAAGTCTTCGCCGGCGGTTGCTCCAAATAAAAGATGGGTCTTGGGAAAAGAGGAAGAAGATCCCGTTTTCCCTAGGGCCCACCTTATATAGGACAGAGAGCCTCACCGGAAGTTTCGGTCAGGGACCGGAAGTTCTGGGTCAGGAAGAAACTTTCCAAGTCAGCAGGTGGTTCCTATGAACAACTAGCTGACCAGAAGTTCCGGCAGCTGACCGGAAGTTCCGGTGACGGCAGAAAAACTTCTCAGGTTTGGAAGAAAACAAGGAAGAACTTGTGCAGGGAATAGAGAGGGCTTGAGGAAAGGAAAGGCTTAGGATTGAGAGCTCAAACAGCAACAAAAACCAAGAAAAACACAAAAATAACCAAGCACACAAATAAAAACAAGACAGGAGACAAAAATGGGTCGGTGGCCGAGGCCACCTTATATAAGAGTAAATGTCTTGACACCGCGAAGATATATCTTGGGTTCATTACCAACACTCATCATGAAGCTCAAATGGTCTCCTTTAGAGACTATAGAGTATGAAAACTTTAATGTGCGTATAATAGGGATAGTGTTTGTTCATGAGAGGAACTACACTCCCCCTAAATCCATGTCTACATCCAAACAAGATACACATTGAGACACGGGTAGGTGTGCAAGATACTCAAGCCACATTGCTAGAATCAATGATATTTAGCTCATGCCTTAACTCTTGGAACCTTGCTTCATCAAGAGGCTTTGTGAAAAGATCCGCAAGATTTGCCTTGGTGGGAACATACTCCAAAGAAATGTCTCCTTGTAACACCCTCGGAATCGACCCTATGCAAGTTTTAGCGCTTTCCGCCAAACCCGCATAGAAACGATTCAAAGGTGCCCACCAGGCACTTGCGTGCGGGTGGAAAACGAAGTAATATCATTACACAATAGTCCTCGATGGAACCCACAAAACATATATATACAACAGCGACTCAAAGAGTCAAGAATACAGATATACAATACAAAGATCCAAATCATCTGGAAAACGATACAGCGTCCGAGTACGGACAAGATGCAAATTGAGCTAAGAGCCCTGAAGAATAACCAATGGCGTCCATAACCCTGCCCAGGCCAAGCCGGAAGAGTAACCCTGCTAACGACGTCGATCTCAAACCTTCTTAAACAAAAGGGGTGCCGACAAAGGGCAAAGGAAAAAGAGAGCGGTCAGTACTGAGGC
This sequence comes from Avena sativa, assembly GCA_916181665.1. Lineage (NCBI taxonomy): Eukaryota > Viridiplantae > Streptophyta > Magnoliopsida > Poales > Poaceae > Avena > Avena sativa. Next base: position 34,428,573 of record OV702284.1, read on the forward strand.
CAGTACACGGCGAGACTAGAATTCAGCGGTCCTCGCCTACATAGGTATGGTGGACTGAAGCGGCAGCGCAGCATGCACTAAACAACCTATAGAGACTCGATACAACTATCGGCTATCAGAGAGAGATAAGAAAGACCTATTCGAAACCATCCTGATACTACCACCAAACATACCCATCCTGGTATTTTCCCCTCGATACCAAACGAGGAAGTCAACCGAGGAACTCACACAGTTGGCAGTTTTAATTATTCAGTTATCGTTGCAGCAATTACTAGTCAGGTGTAGATAGTCATCCTGATATAATAAGCAGTGGGCACTTTTAGTTAACCATTCCGTTGTAGTTGCAACACTTACTAGTCAGATACAATAAGCATGAGATATCCCAAACCCAGCAGTTGTTAGTACTTTTATTTAGCCATTCCGTTATAGTTGCAATACTTACTAGTCAGGTACAATGGTAGCAGGCGACAACCCAAACAAGCAATTGTTGGCACTTTTATTTAGCCATTCCATTATAGTGAAGCTGATTACTAGTCATTATAAGGTCAAATTTATAGCACTACTTTAGTTATAGTTGTCTATGATCGAGATACTGTGCTCCATGTCGTCCATAACCGCGGACACGGTTTTCAGAAAGTTTTACCCTGCAGGGGGCACAAATAGCAACACACGCACGATCAACCTCGGAAAAACCAAATAAAACCCAACGAGGCATCACGACAAAGAAATCGCAAGATTCATATAATATTTCAGGGGGCCACCCCACCAAGCTACCCGCTACGAAGTTGGCCGGCTCCGAGACGGACCCAGAGGTTTGTGACGACGGCTGTAAACGACTGGGAACCCGAAAGTGTGACTGGGCTTGTCGATACCGCGAAAACGTGGCACGGGGTTCCAAAACAGTACAAGCGCTCCACGCGCAATAGTAAATAAAGCAGTAAAGCATGGCATAATCATGGCATAAGTACAGGATAGTAATAAAACCCCAAACTACTTTGTGGCCCCAAGAAATAAGATATGACTCAAGCTCATGCTAAGGGGATTCATGGGCCCACATGTGGATAGTGCGAATAGTCAAGGAACAGGTATCAAGTACTCGGGGTCCTACGGGACACAAATGGACGGTTAAAAACCAAATAACATCTATTGCCCACCTGTGCCTCTGCATTATTTACCTACTTCAATTTTAGTTATTAAACTGTAATTAAAGTTGTAATCATCTCCAACATAAAGCATATGGCAGTCTTCCAACAACTGTGGTGCTTGACGACACGCAACAACACTTGAGCAAGCGACTACGACACGCAAGTCCAACTATCTACCAAACAACAGGTAATAGGATGTGTCCAAGGCAATATGAGGCTGCAAGGGATATCACGGGTACGGAAACTAGAGCATCGCAACACAGATAGCAATAGATCAACAGGAGGGAATAAATACTATGAAAGTAAGATAGGTAGAAAGGGGGAGATTGCTCGCCTGGAAAACATTGTCGAAGGTTCCTCCGAAGATCGGGGCGAAGCTCACATCAACTCAACGACCTTATCCGCGAAGAAGCAAAACACTAGAAGAAACACCGGATGCACTATTTAATACTACGGCAGAAGATCGGGCATGATGCATGCAGGGTGTATGGCATGGCAAGGATGCGATGCATTAGGACATATTAAGCAGAACCGAGGCCCCGGAAATTAATTAATAGGTTCATGTTGTTTAGATACCCTGCAATTTAAATGTTGTCTTATCAAGACAAAAGATTTCACCGGTTCGCTACACAAATTTAAATAGAGTCAATATTAGACTAGATTTGTCCGCATATGACCTCCATGTTTAATTATAAGGTGAATCGGCTTAATGCCCCCAAACACCCACAATATGTATGCAAGCATGACAATTTAATTATGCAACAAGATAGATGTTATATTACAAAATAGGGGCAGATAAGATAGGGGTCACACATTAGAGGGACTCGACGATCTTGGGGTCTCGAGGGATCGGGTTTGGGCTCTCCGGGATCGGTCTTCGGATCTAGGGTTGGATAACTTGATGTCCGTGTAGGCGATCTTGTTGGAACCATATCGAAGGCCCTGATGTCGAGAAGATCTTGGCGTTCCATGAAGGAGGTCTTGACGCTTCGGTCTGGTGTCGTCCTCCAGGTACCGTGGGTTCTCGGTGTGGTTCTCTTGGGTCTAAACGCCGATGGTTTCTGGGGTTTGGCAGGCTTCGAGTTATTCTAGCCGTCTGCAATTGCGCAGCGGTATCACCACCACATCCTCCCTGTTACCCAGGAAGTGCACTGATAAGAGTCAAACCACAGAACAACTTACTGAACATCACGAACCAGCAGTACTAAACACCTGACAACCACCACTATCACCTAGTGATACTGTCGATGTTGGTTACTGCTGCTGCCAGGACCTTTGACAGAGGCCAGAGCCACGATGGGGCGAGGAAGGTGCAGCCGGGGATCTTGCTGGCGTGACCGCAAGGCCCAGGTGGCGATGACGGCGCCTGCCTGCGGGAGGGCGGCGGGAGATCAGCTTGGCCTGAGGGAGGTGCTCGAGGTGGCGGGATGGAGCTCTGTACGGGGGGAGGTCGACGCCGACGATGCCCAGGTGGCCGCGGGAGGAGGACGCAGGCGACGGTTGTGGCTCGGAGAGGCGGAATGCGCGGGGACCCGAGGGGGCGCCGGTGGTCAGGAGGTCGAGGGGAAGGCGACGAGGGTCGGCGAGACATGCTGCAGAGGAGGGCGGCGGAGGACATGCAGAGCAGCGGCGGCTGGAAGACGGGGCCTTGGGGAGGAGGGTCGGCGGCCCGGCGAGGAGCTTCACGGCGGAAGGGGGCCGACCGACGAGGAGGCACGACGCGCACACCTGCGAGCTTGCGGAGCTTGCTGACGGCCGCCGGAGGTCGAGCTGGCTGCGCGGTCTGCAGAGGGGAGGTGAGGCGGGCGCCAGGCGAGGGAGGCCGGAGGACGACCGAGACGAGCGCGAGGAGCGCGATGAGGGTGAGCGGCCCTGGCAGGCGATGCCCGCGGGTGGAGGCGGGAGCGAGACCGCAGGGAGGAGGGCTCATCGAGGGGAGGTGGTTGATGGAGAGAGGAAGGAGACGGGGTGGGGGATCGCTAGAGGAGGTGGGGTCGGGTCTGCAGGGGGTCACGATGGACGAGAGGGTGCATCGGTGTGTGGCTTGTGTGCGTGCGAGGGGTGTACCGCGGGCGAAAATATTGCCAGGGGTGGCGGCGGATGGGGAGGGAGTGAGAGGTGGGGTTGGTTCAGGTTAGGGTTAGCCTAGGGTTGGGACTTAGGTTTTATTTGGGGTAGTAGGCTGCTGCCAGCTGGGCCTTTTGGGCCTGGCCGGTGGCGGTCTCCTCCAGGTAAAAATAGTTTTATTTAATATTTATTTTCTTTCTTTTTAAAACAAAACCTTGGCAAATAGGTTTTAGACAAATAAAATATCCAGACGGACCTAGGGTTTTGATTTGAACAAAGAGGGGAAATCTCTAGAAAACAAAATAGGCTTTTGGGAAATTGTTTAGGCGAATAAATGCATGATGATGTCATGATAATGCACATAATAAAAACAACAGCGGTTTTCTAGTAATGGATTTATCCAGGGTGCTACACTCCTCTAGCAACATGGTGCCGAATGAAATGATGATGAATCTCAATGTGCTTAGTCCGGTTGTGTTGCACGGGGTTGTGAGCAATAGCAATGGCACTCTCATTGTCACAAAGAAGGGGCACCTTGTCAAAATATAGCCTGAGATCCTTCAAAGTTTGCTTCATCCATAGCAATTGAGCACGACAACTTGCGGCGAAGATGTACTCATCTTCGGCTGTGGACATAGACACACAGTTTTGCTTCTTCGAGGACCAACAAACCAAAGATATTCCAAGAAACTGACAAGCTCCAAAGGTTGACTTCCTTCCCACTTTGTCACCAGCCCAATCCGAGTCCGTGTATCCAATAAGATCAAAGTTGGCTCCCTTGGGGTACCACAACCCAAAGTTTGGGGTATGAACCAAATATCGAAAGATTCTCTTGACCGCCACCATGTGGATTTCTTTTGGTGCGGCTTGGAATCTTGCACACATACCCACACTCAACATAATATCCGGTCGGGATGCACAAAGATAGAGCAAAGAACCAATCATAGAGCGATAGATTTTTTGATCCACATCCTTACCCTTGGGATCGAGATCAAGATTAACCTTAGTTTGCATGGGAGTCTTGGCACCTTTGACTTGATCAAACTTGAACTTCTTGAGCATGTCTTGGATGTATTTGGCTTGGTTGATGAAAGTCCCTTTTCTCAATTGCTTGACTTCAAACCCAAGGAAAAACTTCAACTCCCCCATCATGGACATCTCGAAGCGATTGGTCATGAGATTGGAAAAATCTCATTAAAATCTTTGTTAATAGACCCAAAGATAATATCATCAACATAGATTTGGCATACGAACAAGTGTTCTCCAACTTTCTTAGTAAAAAGAGTGGGATCAATGAGGCCCACTTCGAAGCCACGGTCTAACAAGAGCTCTCTAAGGTAATCATACCACGCACGTGGGGCATGTTTGAGGCCATAGAGTGCCTTATTGAGCTTGTAGACATGGTTCAGGAAAAGTGGATCCTCAAAGCCCGGAGGTTGCTTGACGTATACCAACTCTTTCAAAGGGCCATTAAGAAAAGCACTCTTAACATCCATTTGATGCAACTTGAAGTTATGATGAGTAGCAAAAGCAAGTAGCATACAAATGGATTCAAGGCGAGCAGCGGGGGCATAAGTCTCACCATGGTCGATGCCCTCAACTTGTGAGTATCCTTGGGCAACTAACCTTGACTTGTTGCGCACAACTATTCCATTCGCATCACACTTGTTCTTGAAAACCCATTTGGTACCGATGACGTTTTGACAATCTTTGGGCCGCTCAATCAATGTCCAAACATTGTTCCTCTTGAAGTTGTGAAGTTCTTCGTTCATAGCGTCAAGCCAATCATCATCTTCAAGAGCCTCGAAGACTTTCTGTGGTTCCACAAGAGATATAAAAGCATGGTGAGAGCTAAAGGAGGCTAGTTGTCTCCTATTAGTGGAACCTTTATTGAAATCTTCATAAACATTATCAAGGATATGTCCATCTCGAACGAGCTTGGCGACGATAGGCTTGACGGCGGGCTTGTGCTTCAACACGAGATTCTTGAGCAACCACTTGGTCATTGCCACCATTGGAGCCCCCGCCTTGACTATAAGCACGAACACGAGGATCATCTTCATCAATTTCCACTTCGGGGGAGTCATCATTTGGAGTAGAGCCTTGATTATCATTGGCTTGCCCTTGATCTTAATGAGCTTGTCCTTGAGGAGATCCGTGACCTTGAGGAAGTGGAGCCCCATCTTGGGGAGGTTGATGCAGTTGATGAAGAGCTTGACCTTGGGAGGTGCCTTGAGGAGGAGCCCCATCTTGGGGGGGTTGACGTTGTTGATGAAGAGCTTGATCTTTGGAGATTGGAGATTCATGAGAATGAGGAGCTTCGGAAGAGCTTTAGGGAGCTTGTGCCAAAATAGTAGGTCCTTGAGAGGCAAGTTGGTCTTGTGAGAGTGAGGGCTCCAGTTGAGTAGGCTTGGTCATTCTCCTTCGTCCACAAGGGGATCCTCAATGGGGAGGTGGAAACCTACACCCATTCTTCTTATGGCCTAAGGAGGAATTTCATCACTTGGATCACAAACACCTTCTAGTCTAACAAGAGACTCATGGTTTTCATCAAACTTCACATTGCTCGTCTCTTCAACTCTTCCATTGGCTTTGTTGTAGACTCTATAAGCATGGGTCTTTTTGAGTAACCAACGAAAATTCCTTCTTGAGCCTTGGATTCAAACTTGGACAAACGAACTCCTTTCTTGAGAATGTAGCACTTGCAACCAAACACTCGAAAGTAGCTAACATTTGGCTTTTTCTCGATGAGCAGCTCATAGGGGGTCTTGTTCTTTTTCTTGTGAAGGTAGATCCAGTTGGTTGCATGGAAAACGGTGGAGATGGCCTCGGCCCAAAAGTTGTATGGAGACTTGAATTCAGCTAGCATAGACCGAGCCTCGTCCATCAAAGTGCGATTCTTCCTTTCGGCAACACCATTTTGTTGAGGGGTATAGGGAGTGGAGTATTGATGCTTGATTCCTTCATCACTAAGAAACTCATCCAAAGTATAGTTCTTGAACTCGGTGCCATGGTCACTTCGAATTGAGAGAATGGTTGCATTGTGTTTCCGTTGAATCTCATTGGCAAAATCGATGACGGTTTGTTGAGTCTCACTCTTGTACTTGTAGAAGAACACCCAAGTGTATCTTGAGAAGTCATCCACAATAACCAAACAATACTTCTTGCCTCCAAGGCTATCATGAGAGGGAGGACCAAAAAGGTCCATATGCAAGAGCTCCAAACATCTCTCCGTGGTGATTTGATTAAGCACTTTGTGAGGAGTTTCATGCATCTTCCCTTCAATGCAAGCCCTACAAACATGATCTTTGGCAAAAGAAACATCGTTAAGCCCAAGGACGTGGCCCTCGGAGTTAAGTCTTTGAAAAGTTCTCATGTTAACATGGGCTAGGCGATGATGCCACAACCAGCCCTTGTCGGCTTTAGCATATAGACATAGAGCATGAGGAGTAGTGGTTCCTGAAAAGTCTACCACATACAAGTCATGCTCTACATACCCTACGAAAGCCAACTTGAGAGACTTGCTCCACATGAGGACCACGGAATGCACATGGAAGAAAGAAGAAAGACCTATAAGGGAAAGAGGACGAACTGAAAGTAAATTGTAACCAAGATTTTTGACAAGCATGATGTTCAACCAAGGATATATTTGGGGTTACCACCACTTTGCCAAAACCCAAAACCCGAGAACTTGTTTTATCACCGTAGGAGACCATGGTGTTGGCTATATTTGGCCTCATCTCTGTCATGATAGACTTGCTTCCGGTCATATTACTTGTGGCACCACTATCAAGCACCCATTTAGATCCACCGGAAGCATAGTTCTACAAGAAAATCAAGCTTTGGTTTTAGGTACCCATTTTGCAATGGGTCCCCTTTTGTTAGTAACAAGAGTCTTTGTCACCCAAATGGCCCAATGATAATCATGCGTGTAAGAAGTTCCAACATATCTAGCATATACATGACCATCATAGGACTTGCAAAGAATGTAAGAGGGATTGTTCTTTCCGGCAAAGTTGTCACTTTGCAAGATGGTTGGACCATATGAGGGTCCTTGAGCCATGCCCTTGTTCTTTTTCTTCTTCTTGTTCTTCTTCTTCTTCTTCTTCTTCTTCTTCTTATTCTTCTTATTCTTGGCAAGTTGATCCTTCAACGTCTTGTTCTCCTCAATGAGATGCTCATGCTTGCAACAAGGGTTAGGAGTGCTAGACAAGTGTATAATTTGCACAGCGGAAGACTTAGCATGTTCACAAGTTAGTTGAGTTTGAAGTTGTTCATGGGATTCAAAAAGACTTGAGAATTTGCTCTCCAAGGCTTTTTGTTCCTCTTTGAGTTTCTCATGGTCTTCTTGAGTCCTATCATGACCAACCACAAACTCAACCTTTTCTTCCTTAAGCACTTTAACCAAAGCAAGAGCATGATCGCGTTCTTTAACTAGAGAGCACATGGTGTTGTTATGGTCATCAACAAGTTTAGACACACTTTCTTCAAGATTAATTCTCATATTTTGTTCATCCTCAAGACTTTGAGTAAGAGAGGCAATTTCATCGGCGACATCTCATTCATTTTTACTTAACAAGTCAAGAAGTTCTTCCTTTTCATCTAAAGCATCCCTAGCATTGTCAAGTTGTGCAAGCAAGGACTCAAAGCAAGTTTTAGTTTCTTCATCCAAGGTAGCAACAAATTCACACATGTCAATCATCTCTTTCTTCACCTATAGACCAACAAGATCAAGAGAAGAAGAGTCACTAGAGATGGGTTGAGGAGTGGGTTTAGATGTCACCTCGGTGGCCTTGGCCATGAGACACTTTTGGTTGGAGGATATGACGTTCTCATTAGGTGAGTCGAAGAGGGACAATCGTGGAGTAGAGGTAGTGGCAATGGCAGCAACTCCCACAATCTCACCACCTTGGACTTCATCATCATCACCTTCATCCGTGCCCGAAATGTATTCTTCATGGACCACAATAGCTCATTCCTTGTTGGCGACATTCTTGATGGCGTAGTTCTTGTTCAAAAGATGAGGAGGTCTTGACTTGATCTTGCGAATGAGATGGCCACCATTGTCTTCACGGTTCTCAAAGGGACACTTGGCCACAAAGTGACTCTTGTCGTTGCAATTGTAGCATGACCTTGCCTTGGGAGACTTGTTGGGTGAGTTGAATCTTGAGTTGTCCCTTGACCTTGACTTGAGCCCGGACTTGTTCCAAAAGGCCCTTGAAGCGAGAGCAAGATGTTCGTTGAAGGCACATTTGAGGTCCTCTTGAGACCACTCACTTGATGTATCATCATCATCAACTTCAATAGCCTTGGCCTTCAAAGCAAGATTCACTTTGGTTGATCCAATGGCCCTAGAACGGGTGGACTCCGCATTATTCTTGGCAATGGTCATGGCAATAACTTCACTCAAGACTTCTTGGGAGGTCATTAGGTGAAAGTTGGTTCTTCCCTTGATAGAGTTGAGCTTTTGTTCTTCAAACGGAAGGAGAGATTGAATGAACTTCCTATTCATGAACTTGTCATCAACATAGGTGGCCCCAAGATCCCTCATAGTGCAACAAAGGACCTTGAGCAGCCTATACATGTCTTTGGGGGTCTCATCATCTTGCATAGCAAAACCATCGCACTCGTTGTTGACTTCATCAAACTTGGAGATTTGGATGCTTGCATTCCCAACAAAGAGATCGGTGAGTTGATACCATGCCCCCTTGGCAGTGTCGAATTGGCGAATGTGAGAAAAGTCCTTTGGAGTCAAAGCATTTTGAATCATCCCCAAAGCCGTGGCATTGAGTTGCTTGTCCACCACTTCACCTCGTGTCAACTTCTTTGGGTCATATGGAGAGAACCCATCCTCCACAATCCTCATTAACTCAACAGAAGAGCTGGAAATATGTGAGCGCATTAGATATTGTCAATTGGCAAAATTTGAAGTATCTAGCATAGGTGGTGCTCCTTGAGGAATGATGTGTGGCATGGTAATGGGTGGATCCGGAGTGTACTTTGGCGGTGGGGTTACCGCTGAGTAGTCCTTTCCTCCATTTTCCTCTTTGGAAGTTGAGTTCTCGGACTCCTCGGTGTTCTCACTTGGGACCTTGGTGGATGTTTGAGAAACAAAACCAAGTCCCAAGTGAGTGGTGACGGCCGTGGGATTCACCCCGGGGGCGGTCACCATAACGGTGGGAGGAAGCTCGGTGGTTTGGGGTGTGGCAAGAGCAACCATGGGGTTTGGCTTGAGAGACTGCAAGATAGTCATCATTTCCTCGAACTTGGACATCATGGATGTCTCCAATTGCTTGAGGTCACCCATGGTGGCCAAGCTCTTGGGATTTTCAGTTTCACTACCCCCTTCGTCGGCCATTGTCTCTTAGGCGGGAAAGCCCGAAATAAGAGCCTTGGCTCTGAGACCAATTGAAAGTATCGACTTTGAATCGACTAGAGGGGGGTGAATAGGCGACTACCAAATTTTAATTTGTTTCACACTTTTAGGCTTAACGAGAAGGAAAGTTATCTAGATGTGCAACTAGGTGAACAACCTATATGCAAGATAACTTACAACAACCACAAGAACGGTAAAGGACAAGAAGTAAAGGAAGGGAACAAAGTAACCAGAGCTGGGACACGGAGATGTAATTCCCGTAGTTCACTCCCAAAGGAGCTACGTCTATGTTGGAGAGGGGTCGGAGCCACACAAGGTCACCCGAGTGCCATAAAGGCCTCACCTTCTTCTCCGGTGAGATCCCCCACAAAGGAGGCCTCACGATCCACTAACCGGTGACCTTGAAGGCGCCAACCGAAACCTTTACAACGAGGTTGAGGGGGAAGCTCCACAACTCAATTGGAGACCCTCAACGACACCAAGGAGCCTTACAACACATGCCCTTAGCTCCAAGGACGCCCTACACCGTCTAGGGTTTCAAGAAACCCAAGAGCAACAAGATCCACAAAGGATAGGTGGGGGAAATCAAATCTTCTTTGGTGGAAGTGTAGATCTAGGTCACCTCCCTCACCTCTCAAAAGATCAAGTTATTTGAGAGGCTAGGGAGAGAGATCTAGTGAGGTGAAGCTCAAGCATTAATGGAGGAGAGAGAAAATATTTGAGTTAGGTGGGAGGAAGAAGGAGGGCGCCTTAAATAGGCTCCCTCCGTGCTGAACCATTACAGCCTTCGTGACCTCACTGGAACTTCCGGTGAGGGTCCGAAAGTTCCGCCCAACAAGGCTCCAACTGTCATTAGCCCGTTGACGCCTGCTCCAAAGGCTCGACCAGAAGTTCCGGTCAAACTGACCGAAAGTTTCGGTGGAACTTCCGATGCAAGTTCTGGCCCAAGTTCCATCAAATAGACCACTTCAAACAGAAGGGTACTGATCCTTCAGCGGAACTTGGAGAGGAACTAGGGGCGGAACTTATGGGTCGCAAAGCATGTCTGATCGGAAGTTCCGGTGCCTGGGCGGAAGTTCCGCTCAGGAATTTTCTGGTAGGAGCAACGAAAATTCCTCACCGGAACTTTCGGGGCAACTTCCGATGGAAGTTCTAGAAAATAGAGCATACCAAAACAAAAGGTTCTGGGAGCTCATCGGAAGTTCCAGCGGAATTTGGATCAGAACAAAGCGCCAGATCATCCCACAGAAAAGTCCTGAGCAGAACTTTCGGCGCCTGGCCAGAAGTTTCGATCAGACAGAAATGGCTCCAGCTGAATAGAAACTTGCTCTCTCGGAGATGAGTAGGATGGATGTGGTGGTGCATATGGGGAACAAGTGATTTCCCACAGCCTTCCGAGATGGACCCCCTCTTGATAGTACGACGACCTAAAGCAATAACAAGAGAGAAACTAGAAAAACTAAAGGCCACCATCTTCACGAGATCCTAAAGAGAGCATCCACAAAATCCATAGGAATCATCAAAAGCATTTTCCTGAAACTCAAGTACACGGTTAAACCACAAGTGGGATTGTCATCATCACCAAAAATAGCATGGGAAAATATAGTCCTTTCACCTGGCAAGTTTGAGTCCTCTTTCATAAATATTTTTGCCAGGTTGAACACTCTTGAGTCCAGTACTGCTACTTTGAATAGTTGATATCACATGCTTAGGGCATACCATGATTATGTTACAATAAATTCTGAGCCGTCAAAGTGGTTTCCCACAATCAAAGTCTCTATAAATACTACACTTTTTGATGTTCGCTGTGATATCATGTCTGAATTTTGCCTTATGCCTAAAGATATTTATGATTCTTTGAGTCTTTGGGGGATTTCTAAAGGAGGAGAGGAAATCTCTCTTACTAATAATACCACTTTATTACCCATTGGAATATCTGAAGGTGTATTTACAAAAATCTCAGGGAAAATGGTGTCTATTGATTATCTTGTTATTGAATGTGTAGGCAAAGGACATATCACACTTGGAAGATCCCTACTGAAACACCTTGGAGCAATAATAGATGTGTAAAAAGGCATTATGCATTTTTCTCCTCCAGTAAGCAATCATATTTTCCCTAAAGAGAAGAAGGGTAAGAAAAGAAAGAACAAGAAAGTTAATGCTTCCTCATTTGAAAATACTTGATTTCTTGCTTCTTGTGCCTAACTTAAAGGCGTTAAAGAAAAGTACTTGTTGGGAGATAACCCAAGAGTTTCCTTGAGTCTTGGAAGTTATTACTTCAGTAATGACCTCTCCTTATCCTTTTTATTTGTTTTTTGTGCCAAGAATGACCTCTAATGAGAGGGAAGTAAGATTGGGGGAGTTGTTGTCCCGAAACAGATTTTTGTCCTCCACCATAAAAATTCGTGAGGAGTCTCTGTAAGTCGTATTGAGCTGAAAATTTACGAATAAATCCCCCAGTATGTTAGATAATTTTTTTTAGTTTAACACTTTTTTATTCGAGCAACGGAAGATATTCGAAAAAATCGGTTTCTACCTGCTGGTCTGTTTTGATAGATTTATGCCATTATTTGCATTTGCTTCTTATTGATTCCTTTTTGAGTTATATTTTGGGGAATTGAGATTTTTGAAGGAGTTGCTACAGTAGCTTGTGTTTTTAGTGAAATTTTTTGCTGTTCCAAAGCTAAATCCAAATATCTATTATCTTTTGAATACACTAATGTTGCCAATGAAGATTGTGTGAAGTTTTGTATGAAGGAAAAATTTCAGGTGTAGAGAGAGAATGATGTAATGAGATGAAAAATGGACAAAAGCTCAAGCTTGGGGATGCCACCCCGGTGTCACCCCAAGAAATATCCAAGAGGTACAAGCGTCAAAGCTTGGGGATGCCCAAGGCATCCCCTTCTTCATCAATAAAAAGCTCAGGTCTGTCTAGACACTTCGTTTTTATTGTTTCATGCACTATTGTGTTGTTCTTGAAGCGTCTTAGTTTTCGTTTGCTTTGCTTAGTTTGTTTAGTTCGCTTGAATAAAGTAGTTTGGACCCCCGTTCTCGCCGTGTTATTTCAAATAAGTCAATTGGTGTTGGAAAGGAGTAGAAAGTTCTTGCTTGGAAGTGCAAGAGGAGATTGCATTGACTGTGACTTAGAATTTAGAATGACATGCTAGGTGTTGTTTTAACCTTATGCTTAGTGATTATTGCTATAGCATGTTTTGTTCCAAATAATTGGGATTGCTTAGTGTGCCTTGAAGAAATCATGCGTTGTTTTAGCATACAAAAGCATAGTATTGTGGTATTCTCCTTTGATGCTTTGTTTGGGTTGACTTGGCACATGCTCACAACATGTTATGACTATGAACAAGTCACCATAGCCTCTATAATCATTTAGTCCTCGACTTGTAGTACCACTCTATGCTTTGATTAGTCATGTTTTGTCGCTCTGCATGATTATGGCCATTATTGCTCTCTTAGTTGGTTGCTCCCAGTCTTTTGCTAGCCTCCACTTGTATGAGTAAGCTCTACTCATGCCTCCAACTCCCAAAAAACCCAGTTATTCCAAAGTGTCTACTATAAATTCCTATGCATGGTGTGTTACACCATTCCAAGTATATTATTGTTTTCAGCTATCTTCCAATTTAAAACTATTTTGTTATGTGAAAACTTAGTGATTAAATCCCTCACAAAATTGATGGCACACTTTATATTATTTGCCCCTAATAAACTTGAACCATTGTGTCGTCTATGTTGTATATGCTTGCACTTATACGTTGGAATTAGCAGAACCATGCTGTCATGGGGAACGTTTTCAACATTGCACTTGTACTTTGTACACAGTTGATATCATCCTCTTTTGTCTATGGATGTCACTGGTGTGAAATAAAGAGGGAGCTTGTAAGTCCATGGAGTTATGTATTTTGTGTTAGAGAAACGCCTGGGCCGCTAGCCTAAGCCATGCCTAATCATTGTGGAAACTTGCAGCATCACCATAATGAGCTATCTATGAAGCATCCTCAATAAAAAACTATGCACATAGTAAATAAAAAGATTGTTGAGATGCTCATTGTCTGCTTGCCTTGTCATTTTGGTTATGGGATAGCTCTTGTACCATCTGCAAGGGGTACCCCATTGGTGGTTCTCTATGATACGCATGTACTTACTATGACAAGAACTTACAGGTGACCGAAGTTGAGTAGCATGAGGTGTGGCCCTCGTATTCAAGGGACATGAGATTGCCAACTTATACTTTGTCAAGCATATACTCCATAGTTTGTTCACTTTAACCTTAATCACTTCAAGATGCTTATGATAGGGGCAATGAGGTGTGACACCCCCGGGATTAAGGCTAGACAAATCTCAGACCTTCGTCTGAACATAAGCCTAACCTAATATCGAAAGCGTACAAAGAAAGAATTGATAACACAACAGTGACCCTACGACACAATATTTATTACAGCAAGCTCATAATTGAGCGAAGAACCAAAATATTACAAGCAGAGGTCACTGACCACAAACATCAAACAACGGAAGGCAAATTATGCTATTAAGTATATCAAACTTAACAAATGTCCTAAGAGGCCTGAAGCATAACGATGGCGTCCAATCCATAGATCCCAGACTGCCGGCTGGGAACTCCAAACTACTCATCGATGTTGATGCCGTGAGGAACTCATCTTCAACGGTAACACTTACTCTGCTGCAAAAGTATCAATATAGCAAGGGTGAGTACAGGGTGTACTCCGCAAGACTTATGGCTGGTGGAGTTGTTTCGCTTCAAGCCATCTTTGTTTTGTAAAACAAGAGGGAGAAGAGTCTCGACTAATCAGAATATTTTAAAAGGGGATAAGAGAGCGGTATCTCTAACTTTGATCATCTTTTGATATCCACCAAATCATCATCAGCTGAACCTATATAGAATCACCCCCTCGATCCCTCAAGAAGCATCCTTAAGCACACATTACTTGACTTGCCAATTTTTACGATTAGGTTCAAGTTCTCTACGATCTTCACGTCCGTTCCCAAGTTCGTCCATAACCGTGGACACGGCTTTTAGAAAAGATTAATAACCCTGCAGGGGTGTACAACTTTACCCACACGCGCCAACCTATTCTTAATGCCAGTACATTAGCCCTCTTCCTTGGAAGGCCGGCAGAGAGTGGTTGACCACGACCTTTACCTTGCTTTCGCCGAGACCATGAGTCACGCACTAGGGAGATGTCGCCGTAACGGGTCGAGTCCCGAAGCCGGTCCCTAATGATATGTGCAGGGTTCAAGATTACGGATGCTGGGCATCTCTTGTTCCCGGCCACGCTTACCTACCTGTTATGAATGCACCTCCTTCACCTCCATTCAAGAACATCCAAGATGCGTATGTCGAATGGAAAGCCCAAACTATGTGACTCATGGAATCTACTAGGCAAGTTAGTTGGTCGAGGGGGTTTCCAGGCCCCCGTGTGGCTGTACGCTCGTCTTGGTTCAAGAGGCAAGAACATCGGGTCCTAAGGGTGGCAAGTATGGGACTACAAAAATCACAACCCACGTGGCCTCCCATACAAGCCTTAGCATGTTTATTATCCATCTCTGATCATACCACGTCATCCTGTCAAACTAGGTTCATTCGCAGCTCTGATTCATCAACCGGATGGATCAGTGGTAACATCTAAGCATGGCTAAGCACAACAGATATTGTAGCTCTAGCAACGCTTCACAAGCTCAAACCCTAGTTATGCTAGGAGTAGTGGATCAGGGAATGTAGGCTATAAAGGAAACATGTATCAGATAGGTTTACTCTATCTATCGTTAAAAGACATTGGAATCGTGTGCACATGGCAAGAATGAAATACTTTGAAAGCATAGGATTCATATGTATGTGTGGGGCTTCGCTTGCCTTTGCCAGTTGATATCCAAAAAGCAGAGCTTCGGACATCTGGTACTTGACTTGATTATAGCTGTCCCAGTATTGGTCTTCGAGCTTCGATGGTGTTGATCTTGAACCTCGATGGTGTTGACCTTGATCTTCGATCTCGAACTCAATCTTGGTCTCGCATTCTACCGAAGAAGAACCAAATACCAAAAATAAAGGGAAACATTCAACACATGGCATCGATGCAATGCTCAAACAAGAATGATGATATGAAAAGTTAAAGTGCATTGAAATAAACCCCTAAGGCATGCTTGATCATTTTAATCGGGGTTCGAGGGGTCCAAACCCTGGAGGCATATGAGAGGGGTTGTTTTGTTGTTCTAATTAAACTTGCAATTGAAGTTGCTTATCAATGCATGATTATAATTTAATTAGGTAGAATTCATTTTTCTGCACATTTAGATATATTATTTGTATTTTTCTGATTTAAAATGAATTAGTTATGATTTTTCCCAATTTAAACCATTTTAAATCATTTTTAGAATATTAGAAAATAATTTGCATTTTGAAATTAATTTAACATTTTTATTAAACAGAAAAATTTCTGATATTATTTTTATTACTTACAGGGTGGACCCACCTGTCAGGGATTTAATAATTACAGAAATCAATTTACAAAACAATTAATAAAACAAAAAGGGGATTATGATGCCATGCTGACGTCATGCTGATGTCAGCAATGGTGCTCTCTTAGATCGAGCAATGCGCGGGCGATTGAGGGCATGCGAGGATGCGGGAGCGGGGGCGTTGGAAAGAGGAGAACAGGGGGAGCCAGAAAGTGGCAGCGCAGTGACCAAATGGTCACCGGAGCATCGTTCCCGACGAGCTTCTGCGGCGGCGCTCGGTGGCGCACGGCGGGAGGTCAAACCAGGAAGCAAGGAGAGTAGAGGATGGGTCTGGCGTGACCAGCGGCTCACCACGATCTTGATGGAGGGGTCGGCGAAGCTCGAGGAGGACGGACGGCGATGAATCGAGATGTTGACTATGGCGGCCGACAACGCTTTCGTGCTCGATTCAGGACAGAGGAGGTCGTCCGGGCATGCGTTCTTCAGGGAGGAGAACGAGGGCGGCGAGGCGCTTCTAGTGGTGGCCACGGCATGGCACGGGGTGGCTGGAGACGGCGAGGCAGCACGGTGGCCGGAGCTAGGTTTTCGGCCTTGGCGAGAAAAAGGATAAGGCGGAGGGGGAGAGTGACGGGCTAGGGTTCTCAGCAGCATCGGTGAGGCCCTTATAGGCGCTGGCGGGAGGCGACGCGAATCTTAGTGCATCGCCGGCGGCGGACGCGCCAGTGAGCTGCTTCGGCAGCGGGAGGAAGACGACGATGGGAAAGAGGGGCCGAATCGGTACGGGCCGAACTGGGCCACGGCTGGTCCGAGATGGGCTGCACCAAATCAAGGGTAAAGGGCCAGGGTTTTCTGCGCTGGGCGGCAGAGAGGAGGAGAGAAGAGATGGGCCGGCCTATTAGCTCGTCTGGCTCTATTTTTTTTACAGAAAAACCTTTTCTTATTTCCTTTTTTCATTTTCTCTTTGTAAATTCCATTTGTAATTCTGTTTTGAATATTTCCATAATACAAAAACTTTTGTAAACATTTAAAATACCATGGGGACCCTTTATAACCATTTGGGTTCCAAATATTTTTAGGTTTTCAAAATTCAAAAGCCATTTGAATTTATTCAAATAGAGAGGGATCAAGGGTTAGGGTTTTGTGATTATTTTCTTACATGCATTTTAATGATGATGCTCATGAATGCACATTCAAATCCTAATTACCATTTAATAAAACTAGGGTTGTTACATGAGGGCTGAAAGCTAACAAGTACCATAATTTTCGAAAGATCTTTTTGAAACTTGAAATACCTGCTTCCCTTATGAAGGGCCTTTCTTCCACTTTTATATCGAGTCTCCACTTTCTACCTTTAGGCACCATTGAGAGAGCATAGTTGCCATTCTTAGTTTTATGTGCAGTGTCCCAAAACATATTGATTGATGCATATTGTGATATTACTTGTTCTTGTGATACTTATATCTAGTCACTCTTATGAACTTTGAAGGTGTCCTATGCATCTATTTGCTACTCTATGAGGGACAAGCTGATTGCCACTATGCCATGTTTTCTGTATGTGAAACAAACAAACGTTTTTCAATGCATGCAATTCATGATATTTGTTTGTAGCCTTTCATGTTGCATGCATAGTTACTTTGTCTTATTCTTAGAAGTCCATTTTTCATGCACATGTTTAGAGTTCTTTGATCCCAGCTTTCAATGCTTGCAAATGGTTTGATCTTGATTTTGATGGTGCATGTCACCACAAAAATTATTCTTTTTATCACTTACCTACTCGAGGACGAGCAGGAGTTAAGCTTGGGGATGTTTGATACGTCGGAAATGTATCTATAATTTTTGATGTTCCATGCTTGTTTAGTATATACTTTTCTTTGCTTTGTCTACACTTTGAGTTGTTTTTATATCTTTTCTGAAACTAACCTATTAACAAGTTGCCAAAGTGCCAGTTGCCTGTTTTCTTCTGTTTTTGGTTCCAGAAAGGCAGAAAATCAATATTCTCGGAATTGGACGGGACAAAAGCCAAAGTCAAAATTTTACTGTGGGCGACACGAATCTAGAAGACGAGACAGAGGGGCGCCACAGGGCAGCCAGACCCCCTCCCAGGCATGGCCAAGCTTGGCTCATGCCTAGGCAGGGTGTGCCCCTGGCGGCCCCCCTGCCTCGCCTCTTCGCCTATAAGAATCCCACGATGCAAAAACCCTAGGCACCCGATAAAAACTCCACGAAACCGTATGTAGCCGCCGCCACCATCGTCCCTAGATCGGGGGGATCTAAAGTTCTTCCCGGCACCCTGCCAGAGGGGAGATCATCCCGGAGGCCTCTTCTCCGATATGAAGCGTGAGTAGTTCCACCTTGGACTACGGGTCCATGTAGTAGCTAGAAAGTTGTATCTCCTCCTTGTTCTTTCATGTATAGATCTTGTGACCTCCGTTCATGATCAAGATCTGATCTATTTGTAATCATGCATGTTGTGTTTGCAGGGATCCGATGAATATTGAGATTACTATGTCGGATTGATTAATGGTTTTGTCTTATTGATTCTATCATGTCTGTGTTGTTTGTGATCTTGCATGCTCTCCATTTTTAGTATCTATCTTGGCCAAGTAGTTGCTAGTGACTCCAAGAGGGGGTATTTATGCTCGATAGTGGGTTCCTGCCTCTAGTTTCCAAGGGGAGTGATAGAAATCTCTTCGGTTGTAGATGTGTTGTTGCCACTAGGGAGAAAATAACGATCTCTTGTTCATAGAACAAGTGGATTGTTTACCTTACACACTTTGCTTAAAGCAGTTGTCTATTGCTTGCAACTTAATACTGGAGGGGGTTCGGATGATAACCTGAAGATGGACTTCTAGTCATAGATGCAGTTGGATGGCGGTCTATGTATATTGTTGTATTGCCCAATCGAATCTCATAGGATCTTTTTGTCTGGTATTGCATTGTTATGCCTTGCTTAGTTCCTGTCAATTTCCCTGCTGTAATTTGTTTACCCTTCATGCCATGTTGTTTATCTAAGGAGAGCACCACTAGTGAACTATGGACCCCGGTGCAATCTTTACCATTTATACATCTTCCACTGTTTACTTGCTGCAAACCATTCATCACCTTCCACACCATACAATTAATCCTTTGTTACAGGAAACCGGTGAGCTTGACAACCTCACTGATTCGTTGGGGCAAAGTCTTGAGTTTGTGTTGTGCAGGTTTCCACGTTGCTTGCAACACCTTTGATACATTTCCATCCTCCTACTGGTTCGATAACCTTGGTTTCTTACTGAGGGAAAACTTGTTATTGTGCTCATCATACCTTGCTCTTGGGGTTTCCAAGGAAGCGTCCCATGACAGTACTGGGCGCCATCACCATGTTTGTTTATCTAAGGAGAGCACCTCTAGTGAACTATGGACCCCGGTCCAATCTTTACCATTGATACATCTTCCACTGTTACTGTTTTACTTGCTACAAACCATCATCACCTTCCACACCATACAGTTAATCCTTTGTTACAACAACCGGTGAGATTGACAACCTCACTATTAGTTGGGGCAAAGTCTTGAGTTTGTGTTGTGTAGGTTTCCACGTTGCTTGCAACACCTTTGGTACGTTTCCTTCCTCCTACTGGTTCGATAACCTTGGTTTCTTACTAAGGGAAAACTTGCTGCTGTACCGCATCATATCTTCCTCTTGGGGTATCCCAACGAAGTGCTGCTGCACGCATCAAGACATTTCTGGCGCCGTTGCCAGGGAGGCTAAGGACGTCTTTACAAGGGGAGTCCTCATCAACCTTTCTCTTTACTTTGTTTTTAGTCTGCTTAGTTTCTTTTGCTTGGTTTTGTTTTCCTCTTTTTATCAAAAAACTCCAAAAAAATAGTTTAGTTTGGTTTGCTTTCTCTTATCAAAACATAAAAAAATAGTTCCTATTGTAGTTGCTGGTCTGTTATTGCCTTGCTTGGTCATGCTTTCTATCAATGGATGGTTTCTTTGAAACTAGTTCTTATTGGCAAGGTGGGTTCACGGAAGAAGAAAAATATTATGATAAGGAACACCGTTTGTCACAAAAAGGGAAACACTTATGGGAACAAATTGATAAATTGAATACTATTGCTAGAGAGGTGTGCTCTACTTATAATGTTACTTATTACTTTGATAAATCTTGTTGTTGTGGGAGGTATAAAGACCTGCCTTTTCAATGTGAGTTTAATGATAATGTTACCATATCTTCT
This sequence comes from Avena sativa, assembly GCA_916181665.1. Classification (NCBI taxonomy): domain Eukaryota; kingdom Viridiplantae; phylum Streptophyta; class Magnoliopsida; order Poales; family Poaceae; genus Avena; species Avena sativa. Next base: position 34,448,865 of record OV702284.1, read on the forward strand.
TATGTTTAAGGAAATTATGACTTTTATGATGTGGAACAAATTGAAGAATTTATTGCTTTCAAGGGTGCATTTGAACTTGCCATGTTGCTTGAAAATACTGATGATGCACCTTATGAATATGAGGTTTATGAGATACTTAAATTTTGCTTTGATAATTACAAGGAAGAAAATGGCTATATTCTTGAATATTTTAATAGGTGCTTTCCATAAACGGAAGAGACTAATGCTTTGCAGGAGCCTATGGAAGAAGAAATTGCTGAAACAGGAAGCTCATTAGATGAAAAAGAGAAGGATGAATGTTATGCTCCTGTGGATTATTTTGAAATATCTGATACATTGGAAACGTATCTATAATTTTTGATGCTCCATGCTTGTTTAGTATCTACTTTGCTTTACTTGTCCACACTTTGAGGTGCTTTTTACATGTTTTAAGGTACTAACCTATTAACAAGTTGCAACAGTGCCAGATGCCTGTTTTCTGCTGTTTTTGGTTTAGAAAAGTTAGTAAAGAAATATTCTCGGAATTGTACGGGATAAACGTCAAAGTCAATTACTTTCCGTGGGGAACAAGAAGTCCAGAGGAGAGCCGGAGGGGCCGGCCAGGGGGGCAGACCCACCCCAGGCGCGGGGGCAGGTGGGCCCGCGCATGGCTAGGGTTTGGTGGCCCTGGCCGCCTCCCGGTCTCGCCCCTTCGCCTATAAGAAGCCCCCGATGCAGAAACGCTGAGTACCCGATCAGAAATCCACGAAACCATCTGTAGCCGCCGCCACCATCGTCCCTAGATCGGGGGGATCTGAAGTTCTTCCCGGCACCCTGCCGGAGGGGTGATCATCCCAGAGGCCTTCTCTCCGATATGATTCGTGAGTATTTCCACCTTGGACTATGGGTCCAGGTAGTAGATATATGGTTGTATCTCCTCCTTTGTGCTTTTATGTATAGATCTTGTGAGATCCGTTCATGATCAAGATCTAATCTATTTGTAATCATGCATGTTGTGTTTGCGGGGATCTGATGGATATTGAGATTATTATGTTGGTTTGATTAATGGTTTTATCTTTATGATTCTATCATGTCTGTGTTGTTTGTGATTTTGCATGCTCTCCGTTGCTAGTGGTTATCTTGGCCAAGTAGTTGCTAGTGACTCCAAGAGGGGTATTTATGCTCGATAGTGGGTTCATGCCTCTAGTTTTCAAGGGAAGTGACATAAATCTCTTCGGTTGTAGATGTGTTGTTGCTACTAGGGAGAAAACAACGATCTCTTGTTCATGTAACATGTGTACTGTTTACCTTACACACTTTGCTTAAAGCAGTTGTCTGTTGCTTGCAACTTAATACTGGAGGGGGTTCGGATGATAACCTGAAGGTGGACTTCTAGTCATAGATGCAGCTGGATGACAGTCTATGTATATTGTTGTATTGCCCAATCAACCTCATGGATCTTTCTGGCTAGTAATTGCATTGTTATGCCTTGCTCAGTTCCTGTCAATTGCCCCGCTGTAATTTGTTTACCCTTCATGCCATGTTGTTTATCTAAGGAGAGCACCTCTAGTGAACTATGGACCCCGGTCTAATCTTTACCATTGATACATCTTCCACTGTTACCTGTTTACTTGCTGCAAACCATTACCTTCCACACCATACATTTAATCCTTTGTTATAGCAAACCAGTGAGCTTGACAACCTCACTGATTCGTTGGCGCAAAGTCTTGAGTTTGTGGTGTGTAGGTCTCCGTGTTGCTAGCAACACCTGTGTGACATTTCCTTCCTCCTACTGGTTCGATAACCTCGGTTTCTTACTAAGGGAAACTTGCTGATGTGCTGCTTCATACCTTGCTCTTGGGGTTTCCAACGAAGCGTCCCACGACAAGTGGTGGGCGCCAGCAAGCTATTTTCTGGCGCCGTTGCCTGGGAGGCTAAGGACGTCTTCACTACGGGAGTCCTTCACTTCCTTTATCTTACTTTGTTTTTAGTTTGCTTGGTTTTGTTTGCCTCTTTTCAAAAAAAACCCAAAAATTAGTCTAGCTTGGTTTGCTTGCCTTATTCAAAAAACACAAAAAAATTAGTTCCTGCTCTAGTTTCTGCCATGTCGGGGTCTGCCTTTATTTCCCCTACGGTAGAAATCTCCACTTTTAAGCAAAAAAGTGAAGAAAGTTTTAAGGAAGCTTGGTCTAGAATCTCTGCTTTTCAGAGGGAAACTGAGCCTGAGGTAAGCCTCAGCTTGGTTATTGATAGTTTCTACCGCGGTATTGCTCTTCATTATAGATATGCTTTGGATGCTATGGCTGAAAAGAATTTTTTGCTTTGTACTGAGGATGAAGCTTATTATGCTATAAGGAAATTAATCATGATCTATGGTACACCTGGCAAGTCTGATTCCTCTTTCATAAGTATTTTTGCTAGGTTGAACCATCTTGAGACTAGTATTGCTGCCATGAATAGTTGCTATCACACTCTTAGGGATTACCATGTTTATGTTCCCATAAATTCCGAGCCTTCAAATTGGTTTCCCATTATTAAAGTCTCAATAAACACTACACTTTTTGATGCTCGATGTGATATCATGTCTGAATTTTGTCTAAAGATATTTTTGATTCCTTCAGTCTTTGGGGGCTTATTGAAGGAGGAGAGGAAATATCTCTTACCAACAATGCCACTATATTTCCCATTGGAATAACTGAAGGTGTGTTTACAAAAATCTTAGGGAAAATGGTGTCTACTGATTATCTTGTTATTGAATGTGTAGGCAAAGGACAAATCACACTTGGAAGATCTCTACTAAAACACCTTGGGGCAGTAATAGACGTGGGAGAAGGCATCATGCACTTTAATCCCCCGGTAAGCAATCATATCTTTCCTAATAAGAAAAAGAAAGGTAAGAAAATAAGGAACAAGAGGGGCAATTCTTCATTTGAAAATACTTGATTCTTCTTTCTTCTTGTGCCTAACTTAAAGGAGTTAAAGAAAACTACTTGTTGGGAGATAACCAAGAGTTTATTTGAGTCTTGGAAGTTATTACTTCTGTAATAACCTCTTCTTATCCTTTTTGTTTTCTTTTTGTGCCAAGAATGACCTCTAATGAGAGGGAAATAAGATTTGGGGAGTTGCTGTCCCGAAACAGATTTATGTTCTCCACCAAAAAAAATCGTGAGGAGTCTCTGTAACTCGGATTAAGCTCAAAATTTACGAATAAATCTCCCAGTATGTTAGATAACTTTCGTTAGTTCAACACTTTTTGATTTGAGCAACATAAGATGTTCAAAAAAATAGTTTCTACCTACTGGTCTGTTTTGACAGATTTCTGCCATTATTTGCATTTGCTTCTTATTGATTCCCTTTTGAGCTCTCTTCAGGTAAATTGAGTTTATTTGAAGGAGTTACTATAGTGGCTTGTGTTTTTAGTGAGAAGCCTTGCTGTTCTAAAGCTTTGCCACTGGTCTAATATCTTTTGAATAAGCTAATGTTGCTAATAAAGATTGTGTGAAGTTTTGTATAAAGGAAAAATTTCAGGTGTAGAGAGAGAATGATGCAATGAGATGAAGAATGGACAAAAGCTCAAGCTTGGGGATGCCACCATGGTGTAACCCCAATAATTATCCAAGAGGTACAAGCGTCAAAGCTTGGGGATGCCCAAGGCATCCCCTTCTTCATCAATAAAAAGCTCAGGTTTGTCTAGACACTTCGTTTTTATTGTTTCATGCACAGTTGTGTTGTTCTTGGAGCGTCTTAGTTTTTGTTTTCTTTGCTTAGTTTGCTTTAGTAGTTTGGACCCCCGTTCTCGCTGTGTTGTTTTGCAAATAAGTTTGCTTGGTGTTTGAAAAGGAGTAGTAAGTTCTTGCTTGAAGTGCAAGAGGAGCTTGCATTGACTGTGACTTAGAATTTAGCATGACATGCTAGGTGTTGTTTTAGCATTATGCTTAGTGATTATTGTTGTAGCATGTCTTGTTCCAAACAATTGGGATTGCTTGGTATGCCTTGAAGAAATTATGCGTTGTTTTAGCATGCAAAAGCATAGTATTGTGGTAATCAACTTTGATGTTTTGCTTGGGTTGACTTGGCACATGCTCACACCATGTTATGACTATGAAAAGTCACCATTAGCCTATATGATCATTTAGTCCTTGACTTGTAGTACCACTCTTTGCTTTGATTAGTTTTCTTTGTTGCATTGCATAATTATGGCCATTATTATTCTCTTAGTTGGTTGCTCCCAGTATTTTGCTAGCCTCCACTTATATGAGTAAGTTCTACTCATGATTCCAAATCCCAAGAAACCAAGTTATTCCAAAGTGTCCACTATAAACTCCTATGCATGGTGTGTTACACCATTCCAAAGTATATTCTTGTTTTCATCTATCTTCCAATTAAAAACTATTTTGTTATGTGAAAACTTAGTTATTAAAGCCCTCACGAACTTGATGGCACACTTTATTCTTTGCCCCTAATAAACTTGAACCATTGTGACAACTTTGTTGTATATGCTTGCACTTATAAGTTGGAATTACAGAATCGTGCTGTCACAGTGAACGTTTTCAACATTGCACTTGTACCTTGTTGTACTCAGTTGATATCATGTTCTTTTGTCTATGGATGTCACCGGTGTGAAATAAAGAGGGAACTTGTAAGTCCATGGAGTTTCTATCATGTGTTAGAGAAATGCCTGGGCCGCTAGCCTAAGCCATGCCTAATCATGGTGGAAACTTGCAACATCACCATAATGAGCTATCTATGAAGCATTCTTCTTATAAAAAAAGAGACACATTGAGAAAAGAGGAAAGAGAGAAAAAAACACCATATTCCCATGGTACATAAGAAGAATTGCTGAGATGCTCATTGTTTGCTTGCCTTGTCATTTTGGTTATGGGAAAGCTCCTGTACCATGTGCAAGGGGTACCCCATTGGTGGTTCTCAATGATATGCAAATACTTACAATGACAAGAACTTACCTGGACCCAAAGTTGAGTATGCATGAGGTGTGGCCCTCGTATTCAAGGGGCATGAGATTGCCAACTTATACTTTGTCAAGCATATACTCCAGATTTGCCACTTTAACCTTAACCACTTCAAGATGCTTATGATAGGGGAAATGAGGGCTGAAAGCTAATTAGTACCATAATTTTTGGAAGATATTTTTGAAACTTGTAATCCCTGCTTCCTTTACAAAAAGGTCTTTCTTCCACCATTATTTGAGTCTCCACCTTCTACCTTTAGGCACCATTAAGAGAGCATAGTTTTCATTCTGCATGCAATGTTCCAAAGCTTATTAATTGATGCATATTATGTTATTACTTGCTCTTGTGTTATTTGTTTCTAGTCACCCTTGTGAACTTTGTAGGTGTCCTATGCATTATATTGCTACTCTATGAGGGACAAGCTGATTGCCACTATGCTATGTTTTCTGCATGTGAAACAAACAAACATTTTTCAATGCATATTATTCACGATCTTTGTTTGTAGCTTGCCATGTTGCATGCATAATTACTATGTCCTATTGTTAGAACTCCATCTTTCATTCACATGTTTAGAGTTCTTTGATCCCAGCTTTTAATGTTTGCAAATGGTTGGATCTTTATTGTGAGGGTGCATGTCACCTCAAAAATTATTTTGTTTATCACTTACCTACTCGAGGACGAGCAGGAGTTAAGCTTGGGGATGCTAATACGTTGGAAATGTATCTATAATTTTTGATGCCCCATGCTTGTTTAGTATCTACTTTGCGTTACTTGTCCACACTTTGAGGTGCTTTTTACATGTTTTCTTGGTAGTAACCTATTAACAAGTTGCAACAGTGCCAGATGCCTGTTTTCTTCTGTTTTTGGTTTCAGAAAAGTTAGTAAAGAAATATTCTTGGAATTGGACAGGACAAACGTCAAAGTCAGTTAATTTCCGTGGGGAACAAGAAGTCCAGATGATGGGGATATGCCGACCGGGGTATACCCAGCAGGACGTTTCCTACTGGCCCAAGATGCTAGCGAGTGGGCTTGCAGGACGGCGACTAGATCGAGACTTGACAAGGACCCAGGCGACTGGAAGCTGGAGGCCAAGAAGCGTAGCTAGGCCCAGTCGGATAAGGTCAAGAACCCTCTGAATCCTTAACTAATTCGGTTATAGATATGTAAACCCTAGCGAGGTGAACCTATATAAACCTCCCTAGGGTACGGATAGTGGACACGTTCCATCATACACCCCAGCGGCTCGCCGCCTAGTCGTCGAGCTCGCCCTTGTACTCTCACCATAATACAATCTAGTAGGAGTAGGTCTTTACCCTCCGGGGGGCCGAACCTGGGTAAACCCTTGTGTCTCCGCCCTCATCTCGCACCACAGATGGCTGGCCGCCCTTGCCCTTCGTTCTACTACTCGATGCCGATTGCAGCATCTGCCGTGGCCATTCCCACGACAGTGGCGCCCACTGTGGGGCCTGGCTGGTCAGGCTGGTGTTCTGCGATGAGATCCAATCTGCCCATCAATGAGACGATCGCCACCGGCCGCATGATCGCGATCGGCGAGATCCTCTAGATCTTGCCGAGTAGCTACGTCCCGGCAGCGTGCCCCGTCATGCACAACATGATCATGACAGTCGGCACGATCAGCCTCTTCGTCATCTTCACCGACGTCATCGTCTCGGAGGACTCAGTTCGCATTCGCGAGTTGCCACCACGCGACCGGCTCTCCGAGAGCCAGGTCCGCACCATCCACCGCCTCGCCTCCGAGTACGACTCGGCCAGCAGCAACGTGGCCGAAACCACCGTGGTCGCGGACGATACGGCCCTCAACGACGACGCAGCCGCCGGATCCATCGTCACCGCGTCATCCGCGGGGTCCATCACCCAGGTCTCCAACGTGGGAGACTTCGAGGACCCCTCCATTCTTGGGATCTTCGACTTCGACTCCGAGTCAGAGAACTCCGGCGACTTCCACGTCAAATTCGGTCGCAACGTCACGGCCTATATGGCGAACGGCGCGGACGCCCCGCCAGACCCTTTCTCCACGCCGATCCCGCTGACCGTGACAACAACGGAGGTCGAAGAACTCCGCATACGATTAGAGGAGGCGGTCCACAAAGAACAAGCCGAGCGCGAAAAATTTCGCCTCGAGCAAGTTACGGCGTAGGAACTTTCGCGCTACCACCAGCTCCGCATCAGGTCGTGCTTGAACCCCACCGTTCAGGGCCGCGCCCTGAACTTCGACCATGAGAACGACCAGGCCCACATGGCTGAGCGCGCGATCTGCGAGAACGCGCCACCAGGAGGGAGCTCCCGGCCACCACCAGGCGTGACGGCCAACGGCGCCCCCCACCACCACCCAGTCGCACGCCCCCCCCGGACCAGCCAAGAATCCTAGTCTCCTCGCGGGAGCGAGACGCGAATGGACTCCCGCTGTTCTCCACCCCGATGGACAACATCGTCGCGAGCCGAGCCGCGGTCGACAACATCAATGTGACCGGGGAAGGCGCCCTGCAGATCTAGTACGCCAAGGTCGTCGAGCAACAAAACGCGGGAGCCGATTCACAGGGTCACATGTACTCGCGTTCGTCAGGTAGCAGGGTGACCTCGAGCGGCCCGCCCAATGGTGGCAAACACCCTGAACTGCCCACCACCCGAGCCCCTGCAGGTCCAACACCGACCCACACACGCGGCACTCCACCAACGACCCGCGACTGGCAAACAAATTCGTCGCTGCTAACGGGCAGCCAGTCGACGCGCGAGCCCACATCATCAACAACCAGAGCTGGCGCGCACGCCAGCCCGATGACTTGAGGCATACCCTCACCAACCGCCGCGATGGTGAACCAAGGGGATCGCTAAGCCGAGTCGGACCCGAGTGCTTCAGACCGATGATCCGAGGCAAAAAAAAAACCCGACGAACTTCAAGGAGCCGAAGGAGATAGATAAGTACGACCCCTTGTACGACCCTTCCGTGTGGCTGGACACATACCTCGTGGCGTTGGGGATCTTCGGCCACACTGACCTGCTCGCTTCTCGCTACCTTCCCCTGATGATGGAGGGAGCGTGCCGGCAATGGATCAATACCCTCCCTGCAGATAGCATCGATTCCTGGGAGGAAATGCGCGACGCCTTCGTCAGGCACTTCGAGGGCTCCTACACCCGCGCCACCACCATCGAGGACCTGGAGCGATGCGTCCAGGGACCCCGCGAGTCGACCCGCGGCTGGGTCCAACGGTGGCAAGACCTGTGGTACAACGCAGCCGGAATCCACCCGAACACCGCGATACACTCCTTCAAGACCTCGTGCCGCTACGAGCCCTTGGTCGCCAAACTCAAGCGGGTGTACAAAACACTCGACAACATACCGGACCTCCTCGATATCGCCAAGCGGTACGCGGAGGAGGACCCAAACCAAGAAACCGATGATGAGTCAGGAGGAAATTGCCGCACGAGTGGCCACGACAACGGGAGATGACCCGAGCTACGCTACAGAAACACTCGCCTCACCGGCAAGCACCACGGTGATGGGCGAGTCGACTTTGTCGCCAACACCGGGTATGCCCCACGCCAGCCCAAGAGCTTTCGCCGCGACGGATGCCAGCGCCGCATCGGCGGCAATTACAATGCTAAGCCAAGGTTCGACCCCGCGGCTCTCCTTAACCAACCCTGTGTGTTCCACAGCAGGGAGGGGAAGCCCGCCACACACACGACCACCGACTGCCACTCCCTGAGGGAGATCAAGAAGGCATGGCGCGCAAGGGAAGACCCCGACAACCACCCACCAAACGGCGGGAAATTCGGCAACGACGCCGGCTCGCTTCATACCTTCACCGGCTTCAATACGAAGCACGAGAAGAAGGTCATCGCCCGTGCCATCTCCATCAACGCGGTGTCCCAGGTCCCCAGTTCCTCAACTTGTCTGAGCAATAAATCACCTAGAGCCGCGAAGACCACTCGCCATGGATCGAATATCCGGGTCGAGTCGCCCTGGTAGTCAAGCCCAAGGTGGGGGACTACTGGCTCCCCAAAACGCTGATGGATGGCGGCAGCTCCATCAACATCCTGTACCTGGACACATTCAGGCGACTGCGGCTCCCGCAGTCGATGATCAAGACGACCTACACCACCTTCCACGGCATCATCCCTGGTCGGAAGGCGTACCCGATCGGCAAGGTGACGTTGCCCATCACCTTCGGCACACCAGCGAACTTCTGCACCGAGCGGATCTTCTTTGAGCTGGTGCCTTTCAACAGCCCCTACCACTGCGTCCTGGGGTGTCAGGCGTTTGCCAAATTCATGGCAGCGCCCCACTACGCGTACAACGCGATGAAGCTCCCCGGGCCATGCGGCATCATCACTGTCCATGGCGACCCCGACATGGCCGCAGAATGCGTGGCTAAAGGCGCCGAGCTCGCCGACGCCGTCATAGCCGCAGAGGCGAACCACGCGGAGGAGCTCACCAAGTACACGAGCAGGGTCAACAACGACGACCCCACCATACTCAAGAAGCCCAACTCGGAGGGCGGTAGCTCCACCGCATTCGAGGCGACGACGCACACTCGCACCATCGAGCTGGTCCTAGGCGACTCCAACCAGACGATGACGATCAGAAAGGGAATGATCCCAGCATAGGAAGGCGTGCTCATCGAGTTCCTACGTGAGAATCACGACATCTTTGCATGGAAACCTTCCGACATGCCTGGTGTCCCGAGGGAACTCGCTGAGCACAAACTCAACGCCGACCCCAAAGCGCGACCCACCAAGCAGTCGCTGCGGCCCTTCAGTGAAGAGCGCTGCCGAGCAATCACCGAGGAGGTGCAGCGTCTACTCGCTACAGGCTTCATTCGGACAATCAAATACTCCAAGTGGCTGGCAAACCTAGTCCTGGTCGAGAAGAAAAACGGGACCTGGAGAATGTGTATCGACTACACAAACCTCAACAGCGCCTGCCCGAAGGAGCAATCCGTCCTCCCGCGGATCGACCAAATTATCGACTCGACCGCGTGTTCAGAGTCGCTATGCTTCCTTGACACCTAGTCTGGTTACAACCAGATCAAAATGTCAGTCAAGGACGAGGGGAAGACGGCGTTCATCACGCCATTCGGAGCCTTCTGCTACACCACCATGATCTTCGGCCACAAGAACGCTGGGGCGACCTACCAGAGGTGCATGCAGGAGTGCCTTGCGAGCCAAATTGGCCGTAACATCCACGTCTACATCGACGATGTGGTGGTGAAGTCCACTCGCCAGAGCGATCTACTCGCCGACCTGGCGGAAACCTTCGCAAACCTGCAAAGGTACAAGATAAAGCTAAACCCAGGAAAGTGCACCTTCGGTGTACCTACTAGACAGTTGCTGGGGTACGTCGTCTCCAAGCGCGGGATCGTGGCGGACCCCGCCAAGATCAACACGATCGCCCGGCTCGGCAGATCCGAGTGCCTACGCGATGTCCAGAAGTTGGTCGGGCGAGTCGCGGCTCTCAGTCGCGTCATCCCCCGGCTAGGCGAGAAGGTGATGCCCCTCTATCACCTAATGCACAAGAACCCCACGTTCCAGTGGGACAAGGAGGCAGATGACGCGCTCCACGCTCTTAAGGAGGTTCTACTCGTGGCACCGCTACTCGCCGCCCCCGTCGACAAGGAGCCCATGGTCGTCTACGTCGCGGCATCCGAGCGAGTCATCAGCGCCGTCATGGTCATCGAACGACCAGAGGAGGGCAAGGAGCGCCCGGTGCAGCGAACTGTATACTACATCAGCGAAGTCCTCACTGAGTCGCGCCAGCGCAACCCGCAGTACCAAAAATTGGTATATGCGGTCTTCAGAGCCCAGCGGCGACTTCCGCACTACTTCCAGGAGCACCCAATAACGGTCGTTTCCTTAGCACCGTTGCAGGACATCATCCGCAACCGTGAGGCGATCGGGCGAGTCGCCAAGTGGGCCGTCGAGATTGGAGTCCACAACATCAGGTACGAGCTACGCAAGGCGATCAAGTCGCAGGCTCTCGCAGACTGGGAGGAGGCCCGGCAGCCAGAGAAACTGCTGTACCTCCATTACTGGTCCCTACACTTTGACGGTTCCAAGAATGCAGATGGTGCAGAGGCAGGGATCGTCCTCACATCTCCAAAGGGCGACAAGTTACGCTACATCCTATACCTTGACTTCACCCCCTGCACCAACAACATGGCCGAGTATGAGGCGCTACTCCGTGGCATGCGAGCAGCAAAGGAGATTAACATCTACCGTCTGCCCTGCTACGGCGACTCCGACCTTGTTGCCGGGCAAGTCGTCGGCACTTGCGATGCAGTCTCCCCCACCATGGCGGCATACCGCCAAGCAGTGGACCAGCTAGGAGGCCACTTCGCGGGCTACTCCATCGAGTGGATAGATCGGCGGAAGAACAAGGAGGCCGACGCACTCTCCCGCATCGGCTCGACTCGCGCCGCCCGCCGGTGTCTTCCTCGACACTATCACCAAGCCTTCCGTCTCTCCCCCGAGGGAGATCGACATCGGAATTCCGCTGCAACCGGACGCGGCCCTAGTCGCAATGATCGCCGAGCCAAGCGACTGGACCGTGCCATACTTCGCCTACCTGGAGGGAGGCACCCTACCCGCTGACGAAACGGAGGCCCGGATGATAGCACACCACTGCAAATCCTTCATCTTCATCAACGGCGAGCTCCACAAGCGTAGCGTGACCGGCGTGTTTCAACGCTGCGTCCAACCTGCAGAAGGACACAAGATCCTCTAGGACATCCACGCTGGCGACTACAGCCGCCACGCTGGCGCCCGCTCCCTAGTCTCCAAGGCCATGCGACACGGCTTTTATTGGCTCACCGCACATGCCGAGGCAGTCGACATCGTCCAACGCTGCGTCAGGTGCCAGAAGTACGCCAACCAGACTCACGTGCCGAGCTCGGCGCTCAAGACCATCCCCATCACCTGGCCATTCACCGTGTGGGGCATGGACATGGTAGGCCCCTTCAAGAAGGCCCCCTCTGGCTTCACCCACCTCCTGGTCGCAGTCGACAAATCCACAAAGTGGGTGGAGGCCAAGACAGTCTGCAAGTGCGACGGGAAGACTGCCACAAAGTTCCTACGTGAGCCCATCTATCGCTACGGGTTCCCGCACAGCATCATCCCGAATAACGGCACCAACTTCGCCAAAGGAGCCATGGCTGAATTCTGCGAGGAGCACAACATACGACTCGACCTCGCCTCAGTCGCCCACCCGGAGTCCAACGGCCAGGCGGAATGCGCCAACCAAAGCATCCTCCACGGCCTAAAGCCGCGACTACAAGTTCCACTCGAGTGAACTCCTGGGTGCTGGGTCGAAGAGCTCCCCTCCATTATCTGGGGTATCCGCACCTCCGTCAACAGGTCGACAGGATTCACCCCCTTCTTCATGGTGTACGGTGCCGAGGCCTTCATGCCAACCGATCTCGAGCACGACTCGCCTAGGGTGGTCAACTACGCGGAGGTTGACAACGAGTTCACATGCCAAGACGAAGTCGACCAGCTCGATGAAGCACGCAACCTAGCTTGCTCCCGCACTGCCATCTACCAGCAAAGGCCCCGCCGCTACCACAGCCGGCGAGTACGGACCCACACCTTCCAGGAAGGCGACCTGGTACTGCGTCTGATCCAGGACAAGAAGGGCATGCACAGCTCTCTCCCCCTTGGGAGGGACCATTCTCCATCAGGCAAGTCCTAGGCAACGATGCCTACTACCTCATCGATGTCCGAGGCAACGGAAAGCTCGACGTCAAGCGGTCGTGGAATGTAAACCTCCTACGGAAGTTCTACTCCTAGAACTCCAAACATGTATTTCCTACCCGCTATGAATTAAAGAAGATCGATTCGCACAACTTGTGTCCACTCTCCGTACCTTGTGCCACTCGCACTCGTAATAACAGCGCTATGCTACTCACGGAAGTCAACCCTTGGTGACGCGACCGGCACGGCCAAGTAGTGCGATACAAGGGCATCGAAAAAATGCGGGCCTCGTATCGTCCATGAAAAAAGCCAACCCGGAGCCCCATTGGAGTCGCCTCGCTCGACTAGATTTCTGAGCCAAGACAACTGCATTCGCTTCCCACAGCGACCCAGTCCTCCACATCCTTGGTGCAGCGACTCGAACGACAAAGTACCATGCTCAGGGACTGACGCTAGTCTAAACTGGAGCGACCAGGGAAAAACGCCAAGTATGAGAGCGTGTCCTGGACTCGCCACGCGACTGGTCCTACGGATCAGGTGGAGTGACGCGCCTAATACAACGCGCCCCATCCTCACCTACCTCGGGCATGCGACTCGAACCGCCAAGTACCACGCTCGGGGACTCGGCCACCCGACCCCGTTAGCGCCCGAGAAAATGGCTAAGTACAGAGCACCCCTTGGATTCGCCATGCGACTGGCTTTCCAAGCCATGGCGAGTCGACCTTAACTTACTAACAGTTCAAACAACACACATAAAAACAAGGTCTGCCCCATAAAAGGGTGGACGCGCTCGGGGACTCGCACAACCAACAATACAATTGAAAAACATTGGGAAAATAATCCTTGCATTCCTTCAAGCAGCACAACTTGTTCGCTTACAAGGGCAGTTACATATTTATTCTAATTAACATTGATCGGCAAACTATTCTACTCCGCAGGCTTCGACGATGAGATCCACCACTCCTGCGATGGCGGATAAATGGAACCCACGGGTTCGACGGGTACGTCGTGAGTTCACCCGCCATGGCCGCTCGGAATGGTTGCTCCACCTTGAAGTCGTGGTGCGCCGGTTCGGGGTCGTTCGGGGCAACGACCGTCTCCTGGTAACGAATGAGGTCGCCCATCACTCACACCCGGTCAGCGTACACCGCAGCCCGCTCGGTTAGCTTTAGCACTTCGGCGATCTCGACTGCGCCCGTCGACGAAGGGTACCCGCTCGTGACGTCGTCAAGGTCGAAGTCGTCAGGAAAGTGCGCGAGCCCAAGGCTCAGCGCAGTTGCCGCACCACGACGAAAGGTCGACCGCGTCATGAATTCAACCACAGTCGGGGCCTTATCCATGTAGTGCCAGACCTCGACGAGGTTGCTGGGGATCACCTCCGTGGGCGAGATTTCCTACAGGTACGCCCGGATGCAGGTCGCTGACAGCGCAGCAAAAACAACCGGAGTGGTGACGCATTGACGCGTGTCAAACGACTGCGCCTCTTCGGTATTATCAGTAATCATGCCTGCAACATACAAGCAAATAATGAGGGAGGCTCCAACAAAATAACGCGACCCGCACGCTCGGGGATTCGCAAAAGAAAAACTCACTAATCAACGGGCGACAACGCTTAGTGATGAAGTCCTTGAGACCGGAGAGGTCATCCTGCAGCCCGGCGACGAGCGCATCTGACATCTTTCGCTCCTCAGCAGCAGAAGCGACGGCTGCCTTGGCCCTCCCATCCGCCGAGGTCGCCTCCTCCTTCGGCTCCTTGAGCTCCCGCTCTAGGTCGGCGATTCGCTTCTCCGCGGCGCTCAAGGACGACTGCGCAGCCGTTAGTTCACTCGCCGGAACTAGGCCCTGACGAGCTTTCTCCACCGCGGCTGCGCTATCCTATGCATCAAGAAAACCATGAATACGAGAAGAACAAGGTTTATGACCAGCATCAAGCACGACAACCACTCACCCGCAGTTACTCGAAGCTTCTCGTTCGTTTCGCGGACAACGAGGAGCTCCCTCTCGACACGCTCCCTGGCGGCAAGCTGCTCTGCCGACTCGCACTGCAGGCCCTGCACAAACATGGAAGCATCAGCAATGAAAATCCTAAGTGCCTAGCCGCTGAAATTCAGCGACTAGCCACTCGGGGACTGGACAGCGAAAAAATCCTAAGTGCCTAGCCGCTGAAATTCAGTGACTAGCCACTCGGGGACTGGACAGCGAAAACTCCGAAGTACCTAGCCGCTGAAATCCAGCGACTAGACACTCGGGGACTGGACTCCAAAAAAAATAAGAATCTGACCACTGAAATTCAGTGGCCCGATCCTCGGGGACTGGACATACCTGGATGGCGGCACCTAGCATGTCGTGAAGCTCCAGTGCATCCATCGACGGGAGCATGAACGGAGTACGCCCGTGACGCTGCTCAACCTCCGTGCCGACGACCTCAGGCGACTGGCTCGATGGAACCGATGCACTCGCCGCGGAGGCCCTCACTACAAAGTGAGGGAACATCGCCACAGCGGCTCCCGCACCACTCGAAGGAGGGCCTGTTGCCCCAACCGAGGCTACGGGCTCCGCCCGCTGCGACTCCGTGTCCACCGTGGCCTTCGGGGCCGCATCCACTCCAATCAGAGCCTCGTTTGGGGCGATTGTCGGCTCGTCCGAAATCATGATGACCTCGTCGCCCTTTGCCTTCTTTGCGCCTTCAACAGGCGCCTCGACCTAGTCGCCCTTCCTCTTCTTGGAAGGGTCGACTAGTGCCTCCGCGGCACCCAACGAGACCTTGGCCACCGAAGGGTGACCTATTTTCTTCACACCAGTCCTGCAGAACAACACTGTCAGCAAATTCGCCGGTCGAACATTAATCAAGTAGAAAAACAAAAAGATTAAGAAACACTCACTTCGCGACTGGGATAAAATGCAGGCCAGTACGAATGCTGGCCAGCCTCTCCAATTCCGGCCCCAGTTTCCGACTGACGCCCATCTCGAACACACTCTGCGCCCAAGACACCAACGACTTCTTTGAGGACGAGGCCGTGATAGGAGGTTCAGTGGCGATCACCACGGGAGCTCCCCTTGGCGGCGAGGTCCCGCGGCTGGAGCGGCCACGAGCCCGGTGACTGGGACGAAGGGCGGCGGCAGCGACGCCAACGACATCTCGCCTTCCACAACGGACGCACCAGCCATCGCGGTCGCATGCGCCGGTGCATCGGCTTTAGCTTCTTCGACTGCACTTGTAGCATCGGAGCTACTCGTAGACCGAGGTGGTGATACCGGCTTAGCCGGCTTCTTCTTCTTCTTCAGTGGCGGTGGTTTCTTCTTTGATGGCGTAGCCTCGTGTTGCGAGGTGTGCTCAGGGAGCTCATCATCGTCTTCGTCGTGGGCCTCGAGGCTCTTGCTGGCCTCGAGCTCGCGCTGATGCTGCCCGCGAGTCTTGCGGACCATGGGTGCGGCAACTTCCACGGCCTCGTCGCCATCGTCGTCATCATCGTCATCACCGCCCCCGTCGCTCCTGACATCTCCCTTGTCGGGCGAAGACTCGCTCTCATCCTCGGCGGACGACTTCAAGTTCTCATCATCTGCGGGTGGAAGCCAACCTTCCACCACTTGGAACAACTTCAACAACCAAAAGAAATTATCACGACCACGAATGCAAAACTGCGACTGTGAGTGCACAGGAAATAAAAGAACTCACTGTTGGAGCTTGGCACTTCGTGGTGTAAGGTGCGACACCGGCCTTCGCGTCTAGATACTCTGCCTCGGTGATCTTCTTCAAGGCCGAGGTGTAGTCTTTGAGCCTCCATTCGTCTTGGCAGGACTTCGTCGGGTCGTCCTTACCCGTATACTCATACATGTAGTGGACACGACTGGCCAGAGGCACTAGCCACCGCCCGAACCAGCAATTGTACAAATTGATGGTTTGGAGGCCCTTCTTCTTCAAGTTGCGGATCGTCTACAGCATCTTGTCGACGACCATCCGTTGGTCCAACGGGAGCTTGGTGACCTGGAGCCGACATGGCTCGGGGTGGTCCATGGAGTACATTGGAAGTTCCACCTCGTCGGCTGGTGGCGACTCGGTCACATAGAACCAACTCTTCTTCCATTCTTTTTCCGCCTTCTTCGGCAGCATCAGATCAAAAAAGGACGCCTTTGACTTCAGCTGAAAGGTCAGGCCGCCCGCGACCAGCATCAGGCCGCCTGCCTCCTCGCGGCCGGTTCTCCCATCGAACAGATATTGCCATAGGGGGAAATACGGCCGACAACGCAGGTAGCACTCGCAAAACTCCACGAAGATGGCGAGCTGCTCGATGCTGTGCGGCCCTAGGTCCGATGGTTGGATGCCATAGTAGGCGCAGAAGCGGCGAAAGAAGAGGGAAATGGGGAATCCGATCCCCTGTTCCAGGTGACTGGTGAAGCAGATGAGATCTCCTTCGCGTGGATCTGGGATCACCTCTCCAACCGCGGGGATGCGCCATCTCCCAGCACGGAGGATCCCCGCCTCCTCGAACGATTTCAACAGCACTTTCGTGCACTTGGATCTGCCCCATGGCTCCGTTGGAGGCGCCATCGATTGGAGGATTTAGGGCTATGAGTCGCTCTAGGTCGCTCTGGTTGCTGCGCGGAATGGAGGATTGGGAGTGCGCGAGATCGGAGGAAGTGTGGGAAATGCTCATCCCTCACCCATCACTCTCCTTATATAGCGACTGTTACCCACCATCTTCGGGGAGCCGTTACCGCGAGGTAATTACGCCGATATTACCGTTGGATTACCCAACGGCTAGTTTGACTAGCGCTGACGGTCCAACTTCATCTACTCGACTCGCTGTCTTCAGCGACTTGACGATTCGTCGACCTGATCACCATAACAATGATTCGACTACTCGCCGACCCATTCGCCAAGCTGCGATTCGACTGGTCGCCGTTATTGCGACTAAAATGACTAGTTCTCTCTTTTATTCAGGGAGTCCACCGCCGATTCGACTGGGAGTCTGAATTGGACCCGCATACTCTGACTGCCAATAAACACGTGCGACGAATCAACGACGGCCTCGGGGACTACTGATGGGGATATGCCGACCGGGGTATACCCAGCAGGACGTTTCCTACTGGCCCAAGCTGCCAGCGAGTGGGCTGCAGGACGGCGACTGGATCAAGACTTGACAATGACCCAGGCGACTGGAAGCTGGAGGCCTAGAAGTGTAGCTAGGCCCAGTCAGATTAGGTCAAGAACCCTCCGAATCGTTAGCTAATTAGGTTGTAGATCTGTAAACCCTAGCGAGGTGAATATATAAACCTCCCTAGGGTACGCATAGAGGACACGTTCCATCATACACCACAGCGACTCGCCGCCTAGTCGTCGAGCTCGCCCTTGTACTCTCACCATAATACAATCTAGCAGGAGTAGGTCTTTACCCTCCGGGGGGCGAACTTGGGTAAACCCTTGTGTCTCTGCCCTCATCTCGCACCGCAGATGGCTGGCCGCCCTTGCCCTTTGTTCTACTACTCGTTGCCGATTGCAGCATCTGCCGTGGCCATTCCCACGACACCAGAGGAGAGCCGGAGGGGCCGGCCAGGGGGGCCAGACCCACCCTAGGCGCAGGGGCAGGTGGGCCCACGCCTAGATAGGGTTTGGTGGCCCTGGACACCTCCCGGTCTCGCCCCTTCGCCTATAAGAAGCCCCCGATGCAGAAACCCTGAGTACCTGATCGGAAATCCACAAAACTATATGTAGTCGCCGCCACCGTCGTCCCTAGATCGGGGGGATCTGAAGTTCTTCCCGTCACCCTACCGAAGGGGAGATCATCCCGGAGGCCTTCTCTCCGGTATGATTCGTGACTAGTTCGACCTTGGACTATGGGTCCATGTAGTATCTAGATGGTTGTATCTCCTCCTTTGCTTTCATGTATAGATCTTGTGAGCTCCGTTCATGATCAAGATCTAATCTATTTGTAATCATGCATGTTGTGTTTGCAGGGATTCGATGGATATTGAGATTATTATGTTGGTTTAATTAATGGTTTTATCTTTATGATTCTATCATGTCTATGTTGTTTGTGATCTTGCATGCTCTCCGTTGCTAGTGGTTATCTTGGCCAAGTAGTTGCTAGTGACTCCAAGAGGGGGTATTTATGCTCGATAGTGGGTTCATGCCTCTAGTTTCCAAGGGAAGTGATAGAAATATCTTCGGTTGTAGATGTGATGTTTCCAATGAAGGGCCTTTCTTCCACTATTATGTTGAGTCTCCACCTTCTATCTTTTAGGCATCATTAAGAGAGCATAGTTGCCATTCTTAGTTCTATGTGCAGTGTCCCAAAACTTATTGATTGATGCATATTGTGATATTGCTTGTTCTTATGCTACTTGTATCTAGTCACTCTTATAAAATTTGAAGGTGTCCTATGCATCTATTTGCTACTCCGTGAGGGACAAGCTGAGTGCCACTATGCCATGTTTTCTGTATGTGAAACAAACAAACGTTTTTCAATGCATGTTATTCATGATCTTTGTTTGTAGCCTTTCATGTTGCATGCATAGTTACTTTGTCTTATTGTTATAACTCCATCTTTCATGCACATGTTTAGAGTTCTTTGATCCTAGCTTTCAATGCTTGCAAATGGTTTGATCTTGGTTTCGATGGTGCATGTCACCTCAAAATTTTTTTTTTATCACTTACCTACTCGAGGACGAGCAGGAGTTAAGCTTGGGGATGCTTGATACGTCGGAAACATATCTATAATTTTTGATGCTCCATGCTTGTTTACTATCTACTTTGCTTTGATTTGTCTACACTTTGAAGTGTTTTCATATGTTTTTTGGAACTAACCTAGTAACAAGTTTCCATAGTGCCAGTTGCCTCTTTTCTTCTGTTTTTGGTTCCAGAAAGGGAGAAAATCAATATTCTCGGAATTGGACGGGACAAAAGCCAAATTCAATATTTTACCATGGGTAACACGAAGCCGGAGTACGAGACGGAAGTGGCTCACCAGGGGGCCACACCCCCTGCCCGCTCGGGTGGGCCCACCCCGCGCCTGGGGGGGTGCAGCCGCCCTGGTGGCCCCCTGCCTCGCCTCTTCGCCTATGAGAAGCCCCCGATGCAAAAACCCTAGGCACCCGATTAAAACTCCACGAAACCGTATGTAGTCGCCGCCACCATCGTCCCTAGATCGGGGGGATCTGAAGTTCTTCCCGGCACCCTGCCAGAGGGGAGATCATCCCGGAGGCCTTCTTCTCCGGTATGAAGCATGAGTAGTTCCACCTTGGATTACTGGTCCATGTAGTAGCTAGATGGTTGTATATCCTCCTTTGTGCTTTCATGTATAGATCTTGTGAGCTCCGTTCATGATCAAGATCTAATCTATTTGTAATCATGCATGTTGTGTTTACGGGGATCCGATGGATATTGAGATTACTATGTCAGATTGATTAATGGTTTTGTCTTATTGATTCCATCATGTCTGTGTTGTTTGTGATCTTGCATGCTCTCCATTGTTAGTAGCTATCTTGGCCAAGTAGTTACTAGTGACTCCAAGAGGGGGTATTTATGCTCAATAGTGGGTTCATGCCTCTAGTTTCCAAGGGAAGTGATAGAAATCTCTTCGGTTGTAGATGTGTTGTTGCCACTAGGGATAAAACAACGGTCTCTTGTTCATGGAGCAAGTGGATTGTTACCTTACACACTTTGCTTAAAGCAGTTGTCTGTTGCTTGCAACTTAATACTGGAGGGGGTTCGGATGATAACCTAAAGGTGGAATTCTAGTCATAGATGTAGTTGGATGGCGGTCTATGTATATTGTTGTATTGCCCAATCGAATCTCATAGGATCTTTTTGTCTAGTATTGCGTTGTTATGCCTTGCTTAGTCCTGTCAATTGCCCTGCTATAATTTGTTTACCCTGCATGCCATGTTTGTTTATCTAAGGAGAGCACCTCTAGTGAACTATGGACCCCGGTACAATCTTTACCATTGATACATCTTCCATTGTTACTGTTTTACTTGCTGCAAACCATCATCACCTTCCACACCATACAGTTAATCCTTTGTTACAGCAACCGGTGAGATTGACAACCTCACTGTTAGTTGGGGCAAAGTCTTGAGTTTGTGTTGTGCAGGTTTCCACGTTGCTTGCAACACCTTTGGGACGTTTCCTTCCTCCTACTGGTTCGATAACCTTGGTTTCTTACTTTGGAAAAAATTGCTGCTGTACCGCATCATACCTTCCTCTTGGGGTCTCCCAACGAAGTGCTCACATCACTCCATTGCTTTCAAGACCTACACATATGGATGCTAAAAATGGCTCAATGCAAAGGCAATACACCGACAAAGAGAGAAAGAGGGTTTACCATGTCAACTAGCTGCATGCCGCTTATTTTCCTTTTTGTCACCATGTCGTAGGAGCCTTGGAACTTGCTACATTCGGCGTGGATGGTGCCCTACCGCTTGGAGAGGGAGAGATCGTTCCGATCGCTAAATACGGCGTCCTTTCAGAATTTACTATGCTCATGGAAGAACATGCCCACCTTTTTCCAATAGGCAAAGCCCTTTTGCTCGGTGCCACATAGTGGATGACGAGGGGTAACCTCGGTAATGCCCATAGTTATGGCCTTGTTTCGTGGAAAAGATAGCACTGGTAATTTCGTCGGCTTAACAAACAAACAAGGGAGGCGATTTACCTAGGTTCAGACCCTCATAGAGGAAATCCTACTCCTGCTTGTCTGCTCGTATTATCTTTGGAGAGTACAAACTTGTTGAGTCGACTAGATGCGATCTCGCTGAGAGAGAAAGGCGTGTGTCTATTTTATAGATCTATTGTGGGCTACCCTCCTTGCTAGGCCCTCCTAGCCTTTATATATGGGGAGGCTAGATCTCGAGTGCCAATACGAGTTGGTTACAGGTGTAGAGTTTGTATCTAGTCTAGTCTTGGACTTTCCTTGTCTTATATCATCAGGAGTCTGTGTCCTTGTAGGCTTCGTATCTGCTGAATCGTCATGAGCTTCATGTATCTTAGCATATCTTCGGGTGAGCCTTCTGTTGGGTCGCACCATATATACTAACGATTGGCACCGGAAGGGTCATGCCCATGTCAGTATCCCCTGAGGCTATGTCCGGATGCTTGCTTTCGAGCATAGGCTCAACGTGCTCTTCAATATGCCTGGAAGGTGAATCTAAAGATTTCTTTGGATGCGTGAATTTCTCGATTGCCTTGTTTGGCTGTTGCAATGGATGAAGTCATTTTGTTCTTGAAGTGATGTTGCCATTTTCTTCGGGTTCTCCCGATGGGAGTAAACATTGAGGCTACACTTGGGTAGGCTCAAGGTTATTCTTCGGTCGAATGTTTTTTCTATTGGGTGTGTGACCAGCGCTCCCGATGGGAGTAGCCCCCGAGGCTACATTCAAATGTTTGCAGTCGAGTATAGGCTCAAATTTCGTGTTCTTGAGTTCTTCTATCGGATCCATAGGAGGGTTTGTTATTTCTGTCGGGTGCACGGCTAGCGCTTCCAATGGGAGTAGCCCCCGAGGCTATGTTCGAGTGTTTGCATCGGAGCATATGCTCAAATTAAGGATGACAATTTTACCCATGGGTATGGGTACCCGCGGGTACCGTACCCGCATGGGTAGGGTATAAGCACACTTTTATACCCATGGGTAATACTCATACCGTACCATTAAGTCACGGATAATGGCACGGGTATAGACTTGTACCCATGGGTTTACTCATACCCTGCCTATTTAAACTTACATGTCAAACTTATCTATAGAGTTTGAACCTATGCGACCTAGAAGCCTAGGGACGAGTATGAGATTGCGACTTCTAAACTTTAATTTGATACTTTCATGTACTCATCTTGAAGGGAATATGCCCTGAGAGGCAATAATAAAGGGTTTATTATGTGTATTCCAAGTATATGATAGATGTTTATTTTGCATTCTATAATTGTATTAATACGGAAACGTTAATACATGTGTGTTTAATAAACAAACAGAAAGTTCCTAGTTATGCCTCTCTCATAAACTAGCTCGTTGATTAACAAGATGATCAAGGTTTCCTGATCATGGACATTGGATGTTGTTAATAACGGGATCACAACATTAGTGTAATGGTGTGATGAACATTCATCCGAAGTATAGCATTACGATCAACGTCATTGAGTTTATATTGCTATAACAACTTACGAAGTGATCCTAATCCTTAGACCATGAGATCATGTCAATCACTAACACCGGAAGAGTTTCTTGATAACATCAAACGTCACACCGTAACAGGGTGATTATAAAGATGGATTCAGAACTAATAAAGTGTTATGTTGAGGCTCATGGATCGAGAGTGGAATTTGTTCATCCCGATGACGGATATATATACTCTGGGCCCTCTCGGTGATATCACATTGATTAGCTTGCAAGCAAGTGATTTGATCACTAGAATGTTATATCACAGGAACGAGAAAAGAGTGCATGTCGGTAACGAGATCAAACTAGGTATGGAGATACCGATGATCAAATCTCGGACATGTAATATATCGTGAAACAAAGGGATTAAGATACTAGCATAAAAGGTTCCGACGATCACAAGAAAGTCATCGTTGAATGTGTGGGAGTCAGTATGGGTCTCCAGATCCCGCTTCTGATTATTGATCCGAGAGGGGTCTCGATCATGTCCGCATTATTCACGAACCGTAGGGTGACACACATAAGAGACACCGACATCCAATTGGAGCAAATGTTTCATGCCGAAAGAATGAACAAGCGCAGGAATTTATTTCACTAGATACCGAAACAGGTTTTCTGGTGAAATTGCATAAAGTTGTTATGCATGTGAAATAGAATTCTAGCAAGGGGTTATTTGTGAATGTTTGTCATTAAAGTAATTGACAAAATTCTGAATAAAATAAAAGAGTTTTATTTAATGAGAGTTTGCATTAAATTTGGTGGAAATTTAATGGGAATTTGAGTGGACTTTTGAGTGGAGGGAATTTAATGGAGATTTGTGAGTGGAGTGTCCACCCACATGAAGAGGGGAGGGCAAGGGGGCAGCCCCCATGCGCCGGCCACCCCCTTGGGGTCCCCCCCTCCTCCTATAAAAGGAGCCCCCCTCCTCACTTGTCTCTCACACCTCCTCGTGAAGGATCTCTCTCCCCCTCTAAAATTTATCCCCCATGGTCTCGGACTAGCGAGATACATGTTCCCGGTGGCTATTCGGCAAGAAAGAGTTGTGCTTCCGCTGCATCGCTAGAGCGAGGAGGCGGAGGTTGCTCGGTGCCTCGAACGTGTGTGCGAGCACGGATGCGCTGCTGATTTGAGGCGCTAGGACTTCCTCTCGATCTTGAGATCGGCAAGAGATCGTCTACATCAACCACGAGTTGAACTCGTTAAGCTTTGTCGGTCTTCAAGGGTATGTTCTCTACGGATATACATCCGCCCGTTGTTTGTATCTAGTAGATAGATCTTGGTATATAGTTCACATCGTAGGAAATTTTTTGTTTTCTATGTTGTGAACCCTACAGTGGTATCAGAGCCAGATCTATGCGTAGATACTTTACACGGGTAGTACACATATGAGTATGTGGGCGATGATGATCATGTTGTTTCTCCTTTGTTGTAATTTTGGATATTGGTGGCATAGTGGGATGAAGCGGCCCGGACAAACTTTACATGTCCTCGCACATGAGACCTGTTCCACGCTTGACATGCAACTAGTTTGCATAAGTGGCTAGCGGGTGTCTGTCTCTCCTACTATAGTCAATATCTATTTTGCAAGCGAGTTGTCAACAATTTGATTATCCTCGTTGTGGTTCATGTTCGTAGGTAAGAACGGTTCTATCTCGAAAGCCCTAAGCCACGTAAAACTTGCAATGGATAAATTAGAGGCGTCTAGTTTAGATTGTTGCTGGGCTAGTGTTATGATATGGTAGTGTTGTAAGTAGAAGTATGAGATGATACTCTTACAACACACATAGCGTGTAAAATCCATAGACCTTGGATTTACACATATAGGTATGATAGTGATCATACCACGATGCACATTATAGAGATCATCTGCGGGAACCATATAATTTCACTAATAAACATATGATGTTTTGATAGCATCTTATATTGCTTGTTTAGCGCTTTGTTAGCATAATAAGATGATCCCTCATTTAAATATCAAGATAAGAATGTGTTCTTCCTTTAGTATGCACCGATTATGTTTTCGTCGCTCCAAGACATCACGTGATGATCGGGTGTTCTTGGATCCACGACCATATTTCGGGTGTAAAAAAGTTACACACGCGAATACTAAGGTTCTAACTTGGCGAGCCTAGCATGTACAGACATGGCCTCGGAACACGGACCGAAAGGTTAAGCATGAGTCATATAGTTGATATGATGCCCATTTGATGCTCGCCTTTGAAGCTATACCGACTCACATGATGATCAGACTTGGTGTAGTGGATTTGGTTCATGTAATCACCAAAAAGGCACGAGGGATGTCGTTTTTGAGTGGGAGTTCATTCGTAATATAGATTAGTTGAACTCAATCTATCATACACTTAGTCTAAACTTTACAAATTCTGTTGTAGATGGCACCACCTGCTTTTAATTTCAATGTGTTCATGGAGAAAGAGAAACTAGCAATGAACGGTAGCAACTTTACCGAATGGGCCATGAATTTGAGGATTCTCCTCTCTGCTGCACAAAAGCAATATGTGCTAGAAGCGCCGTTAGGCCCCCCACCTTTAGATGATGCCCCTGACGATCAGAAGAATGTCTATCAGACTCGTCAGGAGGACCACAACTTAGTTCATTGCGGCATATTGTATGGGCTAGAGACGGAACTTCGAAAGCGTTTCGAAAACGGCAATGCATTTGATACAATGGGTGAGTTGAAAATGATTTTCGACACACATGCTGCTGTAGAGAGCTACAACGCTTCAGAAAAGTTCTTTAGCTGCATGATGGAAGAGCACAGCTCCGTTAGTGAGCATGTACTCAAGGTGTCGGGTTACGCCGATAAGCTTGTGTCCTTGGGAATATCGATTCCCATTGACTTAGGCATCCATCGTGTTCTGCAGTCTCTGCCACCTAGCTATAAGAGCTTCGTGATGAACTATAATATGCAAGGCATGAAGAAGTCTCTCCCCGAGCTTCTGTCAATGCTTAAAACTGCAGAAGTGGAGATCAAAAAGGAACATCAAGTGTTGATGATCAATAGGAACACTGGTTTCAAGAAAGACAAGAAGGGAAAACGGAAGGGAAGTAAGGGCGGCAAGCCTGTTGCCGCGCCTGAAAAGAAACCCCGAGTTGGACCTAAGTCTGATTCCGAGTGCTACTATTGTAAGGGGACTGGCCACTGGAAGCGCAACTGCCCCAAGTATCTGGCAGACAAGAAGGCCGGCAAGGCAAACAAAGGTATATATGATATACATGTTATTGATGTGTACTTGAGTAGTGCTCGTAGTAGCACCTGGGTATTTGATACCGGTTCAATTGCTAATATTTGTAACTCGAATCAGGGGCTGCGGAACAAGCGACCGCTAGCAAGGGGTGAGGTCAAGATGCGTGTCGGCAATGGATCAAGCGTTGATGTGATCGCCGTCGGAACGCTGCCTCTCCACTTGCCGTCGGGATTAGTTATAAACTTGAATAAATGTTATCTGGTGCCTGCACTGAGCATGAACATTGTATCTGGATCGTGTTTGATGCGAAGTGGTTATTCATTTAAATCCGAGAACAATGGTTGTTCCATTTATATGAATGAAATCTTTTATGGTCATGCACCGATGATGAATGGTTTATTTCTATTAGATCTCGATGATAATGTTACACATATTCATAATGTTGATGCTAAAAGGATTAAACTTAATGATGATATATCCGCATATATGTGGAACTGCCGTCTAGGTCATATTGGCGTTAAACGCATGAAGAAGCTCCATTCGGATGGACTTTTGGAATCACTTGATTATGAATCATTTGATACATGTGAGCCATGCCTTATGGGCAAGATGACTAGAACGCCGTTTTCCGGTTCAATGGAACGGGCGACAGATTTATTGGAAATCATACATTCTGATGTATGTGGTCCAATGAGTGTGTCGGCGCGAGGTGGATATCGTTATTTTGTTACTTTCACGGATGATTTGAGTAGATACGGTTATATCTACTTGATGAAACACAAGTCTGAAACCTTTGAAAAGTTTAAGGAATTTCAGAATGAAGTGGAAAATCATCGTAATAGAAAGATCAAATTTCTACGGTCCGACCGTGGAGGTGAGTATCTAAGTTACGAGTTTAGCACTCACATGAAAGAGTGTGGAATTGTTTCACAACTCACACCTGCCGGAACACCACAGCGAAATGGTGTGTTGGAACGTCGTAATCATACTTTATTAGATATGGTTCGATCTATGATGTCTCTGACGGACTTGCCGTTGTCATTTTGGGGTTATGCACTAGAAACTGCTGCATTCACTTTAAATCGGGCACCATCTAAATCCGTTGAAAAGACACCGTATGAATTGTGGTTTGGAAAAAAACCTAAGCTGTCATTTCTTAAAGTTTGGGGATGCGATGTTTATGTGAAGAAACTTCAACCGGATAAACTCGAACCCAAAGCGGAAAAATGCGTCTTCATAGGATACCCTAAAGAAACTATTGGGTATTCCTTCTATCACAGATCCGAGGGCAAGGTTTTTGTTGCCAAGAATGGATCCTTTCTAGAGAAAGAGTTTCTCGCGAAAGGTGTGAGTAGTCGGAAGGTAGAACTCGAAGAGGTTGTGGAACCTTCTCTTCAAAGTATGGCGAGTAGCGCAGCGCCGGAAGTTGTTCCGGAGTTGGATCCACCTGTTGAAGAGGGAACTAATGATAATGATCATGAAACTCCGAAAGAGAGTACTACCGAACCTCGCAGGTAAAACAGGCACTACTAGGAAAACAGCTATAGGTAATTAGCACATCTGTGGCTCACATGGTTGAAGTGCCCCACGGCTAAAACAGGCGTGGCTCACCTGTGGGCAGTGCCCTACTAGTAACTAGAACAACCGTGGCGCACATGGCTATAGTGCGCCACAGATGTGTGTGGGCCAGGGCCCTGTTGGCCGCACGCCAAACATCTGTAGCGCACTATAGTCATGTGCGCCACGGTTGTTAGTGTCATCTGTGGCGCACATGGGGGGGTGCGCTACGCCTAAGCGCACGCCCCTCTCTGATGTGAACCATCCGCAAGCATATGTGGCGCACATGGCATAGTGCGCCACAGAAGTTTGTACTCTCTGTGGCGCACTATGGCATGTGCGCCACAGATGTAGTGGCATGCACCAACTCCACCCCCCCCCCCCCCCGTGGATCGCCTTTTTAGGGTTTGCAAAAAATAAAAGAAAATGATAAACACTTCAAAAAATTAAATCCTTTCATATTTAGGTAGGTAATGTGGTATAGCTTCTAGTAAAATTAACAAAAATGAGTTTCGACTTTATTTGCAAAAAAAAGTTATGCCACGGTAAAAAGGCCGTAACTTTTGCATACGATATCGAAAAAAATCGTATAATATACCAAAATGACGAGAACGAGATTTCGCATCTGCTCGCAACCACCTAAGGTCGTTTAGCGATTATTTAGATTTTCAAAATTCGAAAAGAGTAAAAAGTTACGGTCAAAAAACCGTTTTTTCCTGCAGAAAAAAAAAATACAGGGCGACTTATCCGTAGCGCACCTACACCTAGTGCGCCACGGATAAGCTTGGGCGGGATTCAAATTTGAATCCCCACCCCGCCCTCCTCCTCCCTTTCCCCTTTTCCCTCTTCCTCTCCCTTTCCCTTTCCACTTTTCCCTTCCCCTTTTCCCTCTTCCTCTCCCTTTCCCTTTCCCTTCTCCTTCTTCCTTCTTCCTTCTTCCTTCTTCCTTCTCCCTTCTCCTCCTTCCCCTTCTCCTCTTCTTGCAGTGATGGCACGACGTCGACCTCCTTCTCCTCCTCCTCGCAGTGACAACGGGCGACGGCGGTGCAACGGCGGCCTCCTTCTCCTCCTCCTCGCGACGGCGGTGCAACGGCGGCCTCCTTCTCCTCCTCTTCCTCCTCTGCCTCCTGTTCTTCTCCTCCTCTTCCTCCTCTGCCTCCTCTTCTTCTCCTCCTCTTCCTCCTCTTCTCCTCCTCCTCCTCTTCTTCTCCTCCTCTGCCTCATCTTCTTCTTCTCCTCCTCTTCCTCCCATTCTCCTCTTCCTCCTCCTTGCAGTTCCGACGACGACACCGACGCGCGACCGCACTGACGGCGATGGCGACCTGCACCGACGCGCGGCCGCACTGACGACGAGATCCAGATCTGCTGCTTTTTTTTTAATTTTGAAATTTACATCCGTGGCGCACAACACCTAGTGCGCCACGGTTATCGTTTCATACGCGTGGCGCACCTGCCCAAACTTCTGTGGCGCACTGGCATGTGCGCCACGCCTGTCTCTAAACTTCTGTGGCGCACTAGGCAGTGCGCCACAGAAGTTTAAACTTCTGTAGCGCAAGGCACGTGGCGCACTGCTAGTGCGCCACAGATGATGTTTCATGGTGCGCCACTAAAGGCCATTTTCCTAGTAGTGAGGACGCGTGCAGCTCCCGAGCTGTACGGAAATCCTGTCATGAATTTCATGGTTGATGAAAATGATGACCCTGCGACGTATGAAGAAGCGATGATGAGCCCGGATTCCAACAAATGGTTAGAAGCCATGAAATCTGAGATGGAATCCATGTATGAAAATCAAGTTTGGAACTTGGTGGAATTACCTCACGACCGAAAGGCCGTGGAGAACAACTGGATTTTCAAAAGGAAAACTGATGCTGATGGTAATGTGACCGTCTATAAAGCTCGACTTGTTGCAAAGGGGTTTTGACAAATTCAAGGAGTTGACTATGATGAGACTTTCTCTCCCGTAGCGATGCTAAAGTCAGTTAGGATTATGTTAGAAATTGCTGCATATTTCGATTATGAGATATGGCAGATGGATGTCAAAACCGCGTTTCTCAATGGTAATATTGAAGAAGAGTTGTATATGATACAACCAAAGGGTTTTGTCGATCCTAAGGATGCTAACAAGGTGTGCAAGCTTCAGCGATCCATCTATGGATTGAAGCAAGCATCACGAAGTTGGAATCTCCGCTTTGATGAGGTGATCAAAGAGTTTGGATTTGTCCAAACTTATGGAGAAGCTTGTATTTACAAGAAAGTGAGTGGGAGCAATGTGGCATTTCTGATATTATATGTGGATGACATATTATTGATCGGAAATGATATAGATCTTTTAAACAGTGTTAAAAGTTATCTAAACAGCAAATTTTCAATGAAGGACCTAGGTGAAGCGTCATACATATTAGGCATAAAGATCTATAGAGATAGATCTAGGCGCCTAATAGTGCTATCGCAAAGTACATACCTTGATAAGATTTTAAAGAAGTTTAAAATGGACGGAAGTAAGAAGGGGTTCTTACCTATGTTGCAAGGCAAGACATTGAGTAAGACTCAAAGTCCGGCTTCGGCGGAAGAAAGAGAGATAATGGACAAAGTCCCCTATGCTTCAGCCATAGGCTCTATAATATACGCCATGCTATGTACAAGACCGGATGTGGCACATGCTATTAGTTTGACTAGTAGGTACCAATCGGATCCAGGTTCGGAACACTGGATAGCGGTCAAGAATATCCTTAAGTACTTACGAAGAACTAAGGATATGTTTCTTGTATACGGAGGTGAAGAAGAGCTCGTCGCTAAGTGTTATGTCGACGCTAGCTTTGACACCGATCCGGATGACTCTAAGTCTCAATCCGGATACGTATTTCTCATGAATGGCGGAGCGGTTAGTTGGAGGAGCTCCAAACAACCTGTGGTAACGGGATCAACAACGGAGGCCGAATATGTTGCTGCTTCAGAAGCGGCTCAGGAAGCAGTTTGGATGAAGGAGTTCATATCCGAACTAGGAGTGGTGGCAAACGCGTTGGACCCAATGGTAATCTATTGTGACAACAATGGTGCCATTGCCAATGCCAAAGAGCCAAGGTCTCACAAGCATTCCAAGCATATTAAGTGCCGGTTTCACTCCATCCGCGAGCATGTCAAGGATGGAGATATAAAGATTTTTAAAGTACATACGGATCTCAATGTAGCAGATCCGTTGACTAAAACTCTCCCTAGAGCAAAACATGATCAACACCAGAACTCAATGGGTGTTAGATTTATCACTATGTAACTAGATTATTGTCTCTAGTGCAAGTGGGAGACTGAAGGGAATATGCCCTGAGAGGCAATAATAAAGTGTTTATTATGTGTATTTCAAGTATATGATAGATGTTTATTTTGCATGCTATAATTGTATTAATACGGAAACGTTAATACATGTGTGTTTAATAAACAAACAGAAAGTTCCTAGTTATGCCTCTCTCATAAACTAGCTCGTTGATTAACAAGATGATCAAGGTTTCCTGATCATGGACATTGGATGTTGTTAATAACGGGATCACAACATTAGTGTAATGGTGTGATGAACATTCATCCGAAGTATAGCATTACGATCAAAGTCATTGAGTTTATATTGCTATAACAACTTACGAAGTGATCCTAATCCTTAGACCATGAGATCATGTCAATCACTAACACCGGAAGAGTTTCTTGATAACATCAAACGTCACACCGTAACAGGGTGATTATAAAGATGGATTCAGAACTAATAAAGTGTTATGTTGAGGCTCATGGATCGAGAGTGGAATTTGTTCATCCCGATGACGGATAGATATACTCTGGGCCCTCTCGGTGATATCACATTGATTACCTTGCAAGCAAGTGATTTGATCACTAGAATGTTATATCACAGGAACGAGAAAAGAGTGCATGTCGGTAACGAGATCAAACTAGGTATGGAGATACCGATGATCGAATCTCGGACATGTAATATATTGTGAAACAAAGGGATTAAGATACTAGCGTAAAAGGTTCCGACGATCACAAGAAAGTCATCGTTGAATGTGTGGGAGTCAGTATGGGTCTCCAGATCCCGCTTCTGATTATTGATTCGAGAGGGGTCTCGATCATGTCCGCATTATTCACGAACCGTAGGGTGACACACTTAAGAGACAC
The DNA here is from genome assembly GCA_916181665.1 of Avena sativa. NCBI lineage: Eukaryota > Viridiplantae > Streptophyta > Magnoliopsida > Poales > Poaceae > Avena > Avena sativa. Next base: position 34,480,585 of record OV702284.1, read on the forward strand.
CGACATCCAATTGGAGCAAATGTTTCATGCCGAAAGAATGAACAAGCGCAGGAATTTATTTCACTAGATACCGAAACAGGTTTTCTGGTGAAATTGCATAAAGTTGTTATGCATGTGAAATAGAATTCTAGCAAGGGGTTATTTGTGAATGTTTTTCATTAAAGTAATTGACAAAATTCTGAATAAAATAAAAGAGTTTTATTTAATGAGAGTTTGCATTAAATTTGGTGGAAATTTAATGGGAATTTGAGTGGACTTTTGAGTGGAGGGAATTTAAAGGAGATTTGTGAGTGGAGTGTCCACCCACATGAAGAGGGGAGGGCAAGGGGGCATCCCCCATGCGCCGGCCACCCCCTTGGGGTTCCCCCCTTCTCCTATAAAAGGAGCCCCCCTCCTCACTTGTCTCTCACACCTCCTCGTGAAGGATCTCTCTCCCCCTCTAGAATTTATCCCCCATGGTCTCGGACTAGCGAGATACATGTTCCCGGTGGCTATTCGGCAAGAAAGAGTTGTGCTTCCGCTGCATTGCTGGAGCGAGGAGGCGGAGGTTGCTCGGTGCCTCGAACGTGTGTGCGAGCACGGATGCGCTGCTGATTTGCGGCGCTAGGACTTCCTCTCGATCTTGAGATCGGCAAGAGATCGTCTACATCAACCACGAGTTGAACTCGTTAGGCTTTGTCGGTCTTCAAGGGTATGTTCTCTACGGATATACATCCGCCCGTTGTTTGTATCTAGTAGATAGATCTTGGTATATAGTTCACATCGTAGGAAATTTTTTGTTTTCTATGCTGCGAACCCTACACATCTACTATTAGTAAGTAGAGATTATTGTATTTTTTCAAATATGCTATTGATGAAAGTAAAATTTTGAATAACTTGTATACTATTGGATATACCCGCGGGTATTCAATGGGTACGGGTACCCGTCGGATATGGGTATGGTTAAAGTTTTATACCCATGGGGATGGATATGGGTAAGCTTTTGTACCCATTAGCTACACAGGTATGAGTATGTTATTGCTCTACCCTGACTATACCCTGCCCATTGTCATCATTAGATCAAATCTTTATCATCTGAGGAGGTGCTCAACTCAGGCCTTCTATTTCTTGAATTATAAAAAATGTTGGGTGCGCGGTAAGCGCTCCCGATGGGAGTAGCCTCTGAGGCTATGTTCAGGTGCTTGCACCGGAGATAGGATCAACGATCTTCTTCATCCGAGGAGGTACTCGACTCGGGTTTTCTTTCTTTACGTCGACTCCATAGGAGGAATTTTTCTATCGAGTAAGTGATATATAAGTTTAATAAGTTTGTCATGGGGATTTTGGTATAACGAGTCTAGTGCATCTGACGAATCGGGAACCAATTAATTGCACTTGGGAAAAACAACGTGAACCTACATCAAGGTTGAGTCCCTGGATTCAAACCCAGTATATGCTGGCATAATTCAGCTCGGGCCACGGAGGTCTTATCGAATACTGAATTACAGTGCTTATATTTCGAGTACATGACGCGTCCATCGGTACATTTCATCGTATCGTAGATACAGATAAATATTGGCAGAGCGCATTTCTGTGTGCGATTACCAAGCCACTTCAGGATAGATCCTGGTGTCTTATCTTCATGTCATGGACATGGCATTCAGACATGTTATCGCGGTGGACGCGGTCTGAGGATTAAAAGTTTTATCGACTCCCTAGGAGGATTTATTTTTATCGGATGCGCGGCTAGCGCTCGAGGATGATCTTCATCCGAGGAGATTCTCGAATCGGGTCTTGATTTTTACCAGGAGAGCATAGGCTTAGAAATATTCCGAGGAGATTTTCGACTTAGGTCTTAATTTTATCGAGTGGCGTTAGTTGATTCCATTAGAGGACCCGACAAAATAGCTCGATGTAGCATTGACGAGGCTTAATCTCGTCAATGCCCATTGTTATGAGCTTGGGTTTTGGAGAAGATGGGGGTGCTAGAGATCGCGGAACGGTTAATATACAAGCAACCAGGGGACACGAGATTATGGCGGAACTGAAGGTTCAGGCCCCCAGAGGGAAAACCCTACTCCTGCTTGTGTGCTCTTGATTATGGCGGAACTGAAGGTTACAGGGGTGCGCAGATGCAATCTAGCGTGAAGGTGCGTATGCGGTGAGGTGAGAGAGATCCTCCTCGTTGTGCCCTCCTAGCCTTTATATAGAGTTTAGGCAGGTCTCGGGCACAGATCGAGTCGGTTATAGGTTTAGGGTTTACCCCTTTGAATATTCTATTTGTTCTAGTCTTGCTCTCCAAGGATCCGAAGATGTCATGGGCTTGGGCCACCCGAAAATCTCCATAGGCCGCGTACATTCTTGTGGGCCTTCCTTGGGCTGGACCAGGTATGCTGATGTCATGTACACATAGGGTATAACCATGTCAGTAGCCCCCGAGTGTTCAGTCGAATCGCAGATTTGGCTAAGGACTCTTTAATCTTTCGGGTGCATCTGTTTCTGTTCATCAGAGAAAATAAATGATTTAATGTGTGTAGGGGTTGTTGATGCTTGTGCCTGACTCTCCTGACGGATCAGGGCCAATTAACTGTCTTAGGACAAAACAACACGATCTTCTTCAGACTCAAGTCCCCATATGCTGGCGTAATTCGACTCAGGCCGCTGAGGTCTTACAGGAGTCGAATCCCAATAATTTTCGGATGATGTACCCAACGCGTCCGTCGGGATTTTCATCGCGCCTGTTGGCACGGATTTTTACTAGTAGAGCACAGTCGGGTGCGTTACCAGGCCATCAGATGATATCTTTAGGTCTTATCTTTGCATCGTAGATGCAACATCCAAAATTTTATCACCGTGGAGGTGTTTCAGGTGGCCAAGGAGGATGTTGCTCACTTAACGTTGGTTGCGGCAAAATTTCCAAAAAGTTTTTGCATTTTTATCCGAAGGATAGCGGTCGAAGAATTCATAGGGTGCGCGACCAGCGCTCCCTATGGGAGTATCCCGAGTGTCTATTCGAGTCGCAGACTCAAGCAGAGACTTTAATTCAACCGTTGTTGACTTCAGGTCCGTAGGACACAATATTTTTGGATGCTTGAATCAATCATCCCTATGGGAGTAGCCCCCAAGTCTAGAGTGGAGTCGTAGACTCGACGTAGGACTTGAAGAACCAATGTTGGTGTAGTACCTTAATCATGCCTCAGGTGCGCGGCCAGCGCTCCTGATAGGAGTAGCCCCCCCGAGTAGTTGCTCGAATCATAGATTCGAGTGAGTACTTTTAGCTGTTAGCCGAAGATTTCTAACCATTGCCAGTGGTGTATGATGACGTTAGTGCTGACGATTGGTGACCTCAACCGTCTGCGGCACCAGAGGTGACATGACCGAACGGACATGGGTCCCACTTTATGACTTGGAGTTGACTGGTCATGCGCGACGTGGCGAGAATTACGGCGTATCCTCGGTTTCCGTGTGTAGTGGACGGCGTGCAAGCGATGGTTTGCTGCTGTGTTGACACATGGACGGTTGGATCTAATCCTGGCGTTAGGGCTTCCAAATGAATGGTCTCCGTTCATCGTCTTCATCTTTATAACTATGGGGAAAACTGTAGTTTGTTTTCACCTTAGCCATTTGCTTTCTACTGCTTCCATTTTCTTGAGCTTTTCTCATCGCGCGCTGGACATTCTCCGATCGTTCCCTTCCTCGTTCTTGCACGCACACTCCCGCTGTCGACGCGCTGCGATGGGAAAATCGAACAAGGCTTCCACCGGGGCAGGCACCAGTGCTACCACCGGTGGCAAGAAGGGAACCGCCGCTGCTCGCGTCACCGAAGGTGGGTGGCAGCACACAGAGACGCGCGAGGGCGACCTGCGCAAGCTTCGTGAGCGAGGTTTAATCCCGCAGGGCAAGGAGGCCGTCAAGATCCCCTGCGATGAGGTAATTCCCCGTCCACCCGCAGGGTTTCGGGTGATGTTCGTCGCTTTCGTTCTTCGCGGCCTCTCTTTCCCATTCCATGAATTTCTTCGTGGGCTGTTGTTCTTCTATGGCTTCCAAATCCATCATCTCTCACCCAATTCTCTTCTCCACATCGCCTGCTTCGTTGCTTTTTGCGAGTGCTGGCTCGGTATCGAGCCGCACTTTGGCCTCTTCCGGAAGCTTTATTCTGTGAAGAGGCAATCCGGCTCCGACGGAGTTTATCCGATCGACGGCTGCGTCATTTCTCTTTGATCTACTATTCTTTTCTTCTCCTTCTCCATGTCTGAGTCCGTCCAATACTGGCGGAGGAAGTGGTTTTATATCCGCGACTCCATAGTGGGCGGGCAAAGTTTCGGCCTTGCGCCTTTCAACTCCACCCAGGAGATCTTGAAGAAGAGATCCTGGAAGAATCATATCCTGGAGGGCGAGGTGGAGGAGGTAGAGAAGCTCTACCATCGGGTGGAGGCCCTCCAGGTGGTTGCGGAGGAAGAGGTGAACAGTGTGGACATCATCCGCACCTTCCTTAAACGTTGGGTGCAGCCGCTCCAAGCGAGGGCGCATCCGATGTTCCTTTATTCTAGCCGCCACGACCCGACGAGAGTTTCGGCTGAGGAGCTCTCCAGGGGGGACCTTGACAGAGTTCTTCGGCCACTACTGAAGTACAAATCCGACGAGGAATTTCCGGGGAAGTCGCTGACGCCCCCGTTCAGTGCTGCGAGACCAGTTCCACAGGTGTAGATTTGCGACGTGTGCGTGGCGCCTTATTTTCGAGTGCGTTTTCCTTGCAATTGATTGTACTTATTGTTGATGTGTTCATTGTGCAGGAGCTCAAGATATCTGGCATGGTGCCTCTGCTACTCGAAAGGTTTCCAATTGCGCCAGACAATGAATTTGTGGACTCTGAGTCCGAGCTTCCGCCGACGCAGTCGCCAACTGAGGAATCCCCTGAGGCGAGCGAGGGACAGACCCGAAAGCGGGCACGGAGCTCGAGCGAATCTTTGGATGCCTCGACTCCGCCAACGCCTAGGGACCCGCCGTTCCTTGTCCGCCATAGTGGAGGTGACAGTGGTTCTTCTTCTCCCATCACGGCCGTTCCTGTGCGGGCTGTAGCGCTGCAGCCGCCGGCCAAGAGGGAGAAGGAAGATAAGAAGGGGAAGAGGGCGCTGCCCGTTTTTGACTTGAATGACATGGACTCGTAAGCATCTTCGAATGCCTTTTGCTACTTTTCTTGTCTTCATGTCTTCTTGCTTATGATTGGTGCTTTCCTTGCAGCCACTCCTCCGACGGCTCTTTTAGTGAGGCCACTCAGGAAGCCATGGGGGAGTAGAAGGTGACGCCTCCTCCCTCTCAGACAGTGGCCACCTCTGGGGGCGTTGCTCTGAACCCCTCTCCGCAGGAGGCTCGAGTGATCGTCTCCCAGAAGACTGCACCGGGACCTTCGGAGTCTCTGTCTGAGCATGTAAGTTGTTTCATCTTCTTGCTGTAGTGGGAGCCCCTAGCCTTATTTTTGGATGATCTGCTGATCTTTGCTTTCTTTTTGTGTGTCTCGGGGGGAGCCCCTGAGCGTTTTTTATGTGTTTGATGTCTTGCTCGTTTCTTGGGCGCAGCCCCCAAGCCCTTTTCTAATACTTTATTTCTTCTCGCAGCCCTTTGTGCAAGGTGCGAACCTGCTTGTGCAGCAGCACCTGGCGCTGGAAGCCAGCATGCGGCAGCTTCAAGGTACACACTAAATTGATCCTATTCTTTTTTCGTCTGCTTGCTAGCTTGCATAACTCATGTATGCTCTTTGTTGCTTTTGCAGATGAGAATAATACTGCCCTCCGTGAGCTTGATGCTCCCAATAAGAGCCTTGGGTGAGCGGAGAAGAAAGTCGAGGATGCTGTTGGGGCGAAGGAGCGCCTCGAGCGGGAGCTAGGTGACGCAGCTGCGGCCAAGGAGCGCCTGCGGTAGGAAGCTAGGGATCGCGAGGAGCAACTCGCCACTGCTGCGGCTGCGCGCGAGAAGGAGGTGGCCGAGAAGCTGATGGCTACTGCCAAGGCCGTTTCGGGTCAGTGTTTTTGCTTGTTTCTTTCTTTTTCGGCTGCTTTGTCTCCCTTCTCTTATTCGATTCCTACTTTGCCTTGTGCCCCAGATGCCTCGGGCATTGAGTTCGACCGTAGTGCCTTGGAGCACGGGAGTGCTTTGGAGGATGTCGTCGTGGCGGTCGAAGACCGCTGTGGTACTGCTTTTGGTTCCCTTGCCAAGGCCAAGGAGATCCTCGGGCGCTTCTACAAGGAGCTCGTTCCCAAGGGCGCTGCCCTTGAGGATGTCGATTCTTTGGTGGGTGCGCTGTCTGCGGATGCGCCTGCAGCCTACAACCGCAAGCAAAAAGGCATCGACGCTTCCATGGGGCTGGCCATGGCCCTGGAGTTCGAGGCGGAGCTGGATCTTCATCAGGTCACCTCCGAGATGCCAACGGATCCCGACGGTTCCGAGGTAGGCTTCACTCTCTACGCTTCTCGCTGTAAGTGCTATGGGCCGAATCTCATTGACCTTATGGCGGAGTATGCGGTGAGGCAGTAGGAGGAGGTCAAGAGCAGGCACTCTGGCTCCGAGGCCACTCAGGATGCGGCTGCTTAGGCTTAGTCGTTGTACTTGTAGGATAGTTGTCTTCTACTTTTGTTGTAATATTCTGATGAACAATTTCCCCGTGCCACGTAGTGGCCTTTTGTTGTATATAAATGAGCCTTCGAGCTGCTGCTTAGTCATTTGTTGTTCATACTCTTGTCTGTTTTCCTTTAGGGACCTTCGGGTGAGGACCCCGTTGATACTTCGTCTGCTCCATAGCCGCGACCATCCTTGGATGATGCGTCGTGGCTTGTTTTTCTTCGTGACCGAGTCCGCAGTCTTGAGAAGGAGATACTTGGCATCCGAGGCCATGCGGATGTATGGAAATCGAAAGCGGACCGAGCTACCGCCAGAGGGGAATACCTGATGGGGGAGCTTCGGAAATTGACCGAGCAGCTATAGTGTAAGTTCCTTCGAGCTGCTGCTCATTTTTGGATGCGCCTGGTTTGCGAGTCATCCTACTTTGTTTTTACTGTAGGTGCCAACCTTGTTCCGAGGGAGGAGAAGGAGCGCGTGGTAGTTCGGATCAACTGCTTGACCCAGCAGGACCGCGCTCACCAGGTGTCATGGGTGCTGAGGCAGGTGAAAACTTCTCTGGCATCGATTCTATATGTCATGTTTCACCTTAATGAAGCGCCATCGACTCTCTGGGATTTGCTAGCAAAGTTTCGAGACGTGCGTCATGTCAGGGAGTTGGTGCGGCTGGGCCGCCTCCTCGGCCGGATGGCGGCCTATGGAACATGCGCCCGCACTACGCGGTTGTTAGGAAATATGCCAAAGAGATTGTAGATCTTTTTGAGCAACGTGCGCAGGTGATCTTTCAGCGTAGGTAGGTCCTGTAAAAAGATAGATGTAAAACTTGTATGTATTTCGACTGGGCATGTTGTGCCCTTTATTGTAAAGGTTAATTGTATTAGCACGTGGTGCTTGGTTGTATGCATGCCCTTTTCGTTAGCTTGACGTGATCATCTACTCAGGTGTACATGCGTTATCCTCAGTCGACGAAGTCCTGAGGTGAGGGGGAGCCTCCGAGTGTGTTGTAGCATAAAGGAATGCGAGGAAAAGATAAATTTTTGGGCGAGACACTTAGCTTTATTCATATCGTAATGAGGAGGTACATTGTACGACCGAGTAGCCTTATTGAAAGTAAATGGGGATAGCTAGGGGTAGAAGCGTCGTAATTGTCCAACGTTCTATGGTTTGGAGTATGCGACTCCAGACTCCATGTGCTTGAGGCGGTAGGCGCCACCTGGGATGACTTCGGTGATGACGTAGGGTCCTTCCCAGGGTGACTCGAGCTTCTTCGGTCGCTCTTGCTTGAGTCGTAAGACGAGGTCTCCTTCGACGAAGGACCTTGGGTGCAGCCGACGGCTGTGGTAGTTGTGGAGGCTCTGCTGCTAGACCGCCGAGCGTGCCACGGCGATGTCGCGTGCCTCGTCGAGTGTGTCGACGACGTCTTCGAGTGCGATCGCCGATTCGGCTTCGCTGTAGGCGACGACCCGTGGGGCCTTATGGCGTACTTCCGCAGGCAACACGGCTTCGGCTCCGTGCACCATGAAGAAAGGCGTGTAGCCCGTTGAGCTATTTGGCGTTGTGCGCAAGCTCTAGAGAACGGAGGGTAGCTCTTCTGCCCAGGCTCCCGCAAGCCATTCGAGTGGGCTCAGTAGGTGTTTCTTGATGCCGCCTCCTACGAGGTCGTTGGCATTTTCGACCTGCCCGTTGGTTTGTGCGGGTGTGCCACGGAGGCGTATGATATGTTGATCCCTAGGCCTTCGCAAAAGTCCTGGAACTGTTTGGAGATGAAGTTCGACCCGTTGTCCGTGATGATGTTGTGCGGCACGCCGAACCTGTAGACTATGGATTCTAAGAACTTCACGGTCGTTTTACCCTTTTGGTTGGTAACGGGCATAGTTTTGATCCACTTGGTGAACTTGTCGACTATGGCCAGGAGGTAGACGTGGCCTCCTTTCGAGGACTTGGGAAGTTTGCCGATCATGTCGAGGCCCCATTGGGCGAAGGGACAGGCCAGGGGTATGGGCCTGAGCTCTGATCCTGGTGTGTGCGGCTTATCTGCGAACCTCTGGCAGCCGTTGCACCTTCGGACGATTTCCTTGGCATCGTTCATGGCCGTTGGCCAGTAGAACCTAGCTCGTAGAGCTTTGGCGATGTAACACCCTCGGAATCGGCCCTATGCAAGTTTCAGCGCTTCCCGCCAAACCCGCATAGAAACGATTCAAAGGTGCCCACCAGGCACTTGCATGCGGGTGGAAAACGAAGTAATATCATTACACAATAGTCCTCGATGGAACCCACAAAACATATATATACAACATCGACTCAAAGAGTCAAGAATACAGATTTACAGTACAAAGATCCAAATCACCTTGAAAACAATACAGCGTCCGAGTACGGACAAGATGCAAATTGAGCTAAGAGCCCGGAGGAATAACCAATGGCGTCCATAACCCTGCCCAGGCCAAGCCGGAAGGTTAACCCTGCTAACGAGGCCAGTACACGGCGAGACTAGAATTCGGCGGTCCTCGCCTACAAAGGTATGGTGGACTGAAGCGGCAGCGCAGCATACACTAAACACCCTATAGAGACTCGATATAACTGTCGGCTATCAGAGAGGGATAAGAAAAACCTATCCGGAACCAACCTGATACTACCACCAAACATACCCATCCTGGTCTTTCCCCCTCGAGACCAAACGAGGAAGTCAACCGAGGAACTCACACAGTTGGCAGTTTTATTTATTCAGTTATCGTTGCAGCAATTACTAGTCAGGTATAGATAGTCGTCCTGATATAATAAGCAGTGGGCACTTTTAGTTAACCATTCCGTTGTAGTTGCAACACTTACTAGTCAGATACAATTAGCATGAGATATCCCAAACCCAGCAGTTGTTGGTACTTTTATTTAGCCATTCTGTTGTAGTGAAGCGGATTACTAGTCATATCGGATACAAGTCAAATTATAACAGTAAACTTTAGTTATAGTTGTCTATGATCGAGAACTGTGCTCCAAGTCGTCCATAACCGCGGACACGGCTTCTCGAAAAGATTTAACCCTGCAGGGGTGCACCAAAGTTTCCACACGCACCTACACCCTTGTTGTCAGATCAGATAGGTACAAGATCACAAAACATACACCCAACGGTATGTCGACGAGGTTTTGGACACGACGTTTCCCAGACCCAAAGCAAGCACATGGGGGGCCACCCCACTAAGCTACCCGTAACAAAGTCGGCCGGTCTCCGAGATGGACCCAGGGTTTGCGAGAACGGCTGTAAACGACTGGGAACCCGAAAGTGTGACTGGGCTTGTCGATACCGCGAAATCGTGCCACGATCCAAAACAGTACAGGCGCTCCACGCGCAATCGTAAATAAAGCATTAAAGCATGGCATAAGTACAGGATAGTAATAAAGCCCCAAACTACTTTGTGGCCCCCGGTACAGTACTTTGAAATCAGGTACTAATCGATGGGGGTGCCCACACACCCCACCTGTGGTTAGCGTGCTCGATCTCGGAACAGGTGTCAAGAACTCGGGGTCCTACGGGACACCAGTGAGCGGTTAAAAACCAAATATTGTCTATTACCCACCGGTGCCTCTGCATTTACCTACTTTCAATTTTAGTTATTAAACAATAATTAAAGCCATGATCATCTCCAACATTAAACATGCGGCATTTCTCCAACAACGGTGGTACTTGAGAACATCGAAACAGCACCTGAGCAAGCAACTATGACTCGCAAGGCCGACTATCTACCAAACAAAAGGTAATAGGAGGTGTCCAAGGCAATATAATGGCTGCCAGGGATATCCCGGGTATGAAAACTAGAGCATCGCAACACAGATAGCAATAGATCAACAGGAGGAAATAAAGACTATAAAAGTAAAATAGGTAGAAAGGGGGAGGATGCTCGCCTGAAAAACATTGCTGACGATTCATAACTGAAGAACTTGTCGAAGCTCACAACATCTCATCGTCCTATCCGGGAAGAAGCAAACACTAAAAGGAACAAGCGATGCAGCAATTACAACTAATGCGGAAGAATCAGCATGATCATGATATGATGCATGATATGGAGAGTTAATGATGTGAACCATGTCAAAAGGTATTAGGAGCATCGCACATTGATAATATAGCATTTGTGAGGCATTATTAATAAGAAACAATTAGTTTCCAATTTTATTTATCATGTTCTCCTAGCATAAACAATACTGATTATAAAACTGCTCTTAATTCATGATGCAAATGATAACATGGATATCATGATTGGAGAGGTCTCGTCGTGCTGATCAATTTGAACATATTATTTACCAAATTCGGATTTACGGATTTAATGTTATGAATTTATTAAGAAAAGGCATTTATTAACAATTAAATTATTTAAAAATTTTAAATTGTTCAAATGATATTATAAATATCATAAACAGATTCCTCACATTTTTCTGATTCGAAAACATCTATTAAACATCATTTTTGAATTTACAAATTTTAAGTTGTTATTTATTTATTAGTAAAGACCAAAAGGGCAAAAATGTCTAGGTTTAGGTATTTGCAATAATTCAAACATGAAACAAGTTATACTTCTAAATTCAGGTCTAAAAACCATACACTTTTCATTTTTAAATGTTTTGTCAAATTTTAAGCATGTAATTAGTTATTTAAGTTTTCACATCTAGGGGCCTGCTGCAAAATCTGGAGGGGGGTTTTGCAAAAGCATCATCTGAATTTTTTGGTTACAGCCGCTAACTGAATGTTCAGGTTCAGAAATCCATAAATAATAGAAAAAAAGGTTATGTGTGGCCGTGGAAATTTGATCTCATGATCAAAGGGAGAGTGTGACTAGTTGCTAACCACTAGGCTAATCTGGGGTTGTTGTACAAAAGAACGAGCGGTCCCTTAAGAAACAGGCCCAACGAGATTAGCTGATCAGGCCTCTGTTCTGAACTTGAGGAACCAGGCGCGCGCACGGGAATTCCAGCGACGGGCACGGCGATTAAACAACAAAGGTGAAGCAAGGATGAAGGAAATGGGGAATTGAATCTCACCCGAATCAATTCCCTCCGGAATCGGACTCCGCGGTGGATGAACGAGGACGGGGCGATGGCGCTCTCGAACACGTACAGTATGGCGACGAAGAGGCAGCACACAACAGCTCCGGCTCCTTCCTGGCGAGCTGCTTGGTCGCAAAAGAGATGAAGAAGGCGGCACGGCGGCTCAGCTCGGCTTGATCCTGCCCATGGTGGCGAGGAGGCGAGCGGATTCAGGGGTGGGCGACGGCATCTTCCGAGAGGGAAGCTGGCGGCAAGGCGGAAGAGGGGAAGGGCTAGGGCTCAGAGGTGGCTGGGGGAATAAGAAGGAGGCGCTCACGCTCATGTCGTGCAGCAGGATGACGAGGATGACGGCGGCAAACGCCTACCCGCTCCTCCGTCAGAACAACAGAGAGAGGGAGGTCGCTAGCTGAAGACGGTGAACAGGACGGCGTCGAATGGGTACGGTACAGGGTGTGTTGGGCTGGGCTAGGTATGGTCTCAAAGGTGAAGGGAATGAACAAGGGAGCTGATTGATGGTTACAGGGAAAAAGGCCACGGGCTGTCCTCTCTCTCACCTCTATATTTGTTTTATTCTAAAACATTTCTTTTATGTGTTTTGGTTGTCTTGTTTTCTTTACAAATTATTTTGAAGCATTTGGAAATCTGTAGGGATTTAAAACGTAGAGGAATTAGAGCTATTAAAATAGGGGTAAGGAAATAGAGAATAACAAGAAGGATGATGCCCACATTATTTTCCTTTTGGGCATATGTACAAGACAATTAGATATATGAGTAAAACCAAAGATAGAGGGAGATGAATCCAAACACAAGTTTGCAAGATATGGGATCCCTCAATTATACAAGAAGGAATTCCCTAGATGTAGAAAAATAGAGGGATATTAAAAGAGGAAGAGAGTAAGGTGATAGCAAACACACAAGCAATGATACAAAATACAAATGCAATGCAATGCAACATGTCACATGCAATAATTTAAAATATGATCCATGCAATGTGGCATGATGACCATGATGATGTAATGAAATAAAAGAACACACAATTGTCTAGTTAGGAATTCACGGGGTGCTACAGGCGACGAGGGCACGGCTGCCCGCGTGATGGCTGCAGATGCCCTCGTGGATGTCTTGGAGGATGGTTTTGCCGTCACCGATGGTGACACACCTTTGGAGTACACCCAAAATGTTGCGCTTGTACAGCTCGCCATTGATGATGGTGAAGGCCTTGGACCGGCGAGATATGCGCCAGGCATCTGTCGGGTCATCAGGCAGTTACCTGTTTATCAGGTACCAAAGGTACGGTTGCGTCCATGTTTCCTCGACTGCCATGACCTGCATTAGGTGGACCAACCGACCTCCGTGTCAAGTTTTTGGGTCTTTCCTGTCCTTCGGGGAGCGCAGCCCCCGAGTGCTTTGCCTCTTCGGGTGATCCCTTGGGGAACTTCCTTTTGATGGATGGCACGCAGATTTGTTCGAGGAACACACCTGGTGGCACCCGCGCGCAGGTGGAGCCGATGTTGGCGAGTCTATCAGCTTCCTCATTGATTTCTCTGCCGATGTGCCGAAGCTCGCATCCGTCGAAGTCCCCTTCGAATGAGTTGTAGAGTGCGTGGTACGCGATCATGTTGGCGGCATGTGCACCGCACTCGTTCATCGTCTGCTAGACGACAAGGTTCGAGTCACCGTACATGACGAGGCGCGTTGCGCCGCAGATCTTGGCCATCTTCATGCCATGGATGAGGGTCTCGTATTAGGCTTTGTTGTTGGAGGCTCAAATTTTCATCCGTAGGACGTACTTCATCTTGTCGCCCTGCGGGGATGTTAGTATGACCCCGGCTCCTGCTCCAGCCATGATTGTGTCATATCCGGGGTGTCCGGCAACTGCAGCTCCATACAGTGGACGAGGAAGTCCGGTAGGACCTGAGACTTGATCGCATGGCGCTTCTCATAGACGATGTCTAGAGGGGAATGCTCGATACCCCATAGGGCCACGTGTCCTGTGGCTTCCGGGTTGTTCAAGATGTTGTTTAGAGGTGCTTCGTTGACGACCATCACCTGATGCTCCTAGAAGTAGTGGCTCAGCCGACGAGCCGTCATGAACACGTCGTAGGCGAGTTTCTGGTAGTGAGGGTACCTCTGTTTTGTTGGCGTCAATACCTCACGGAGGTAGTAGATAGGGCGTTGGACCCCGTGGGTCTTGCCATCTTCGGGTCGTTCAACCACGAGTACGGTGCTAACCACCTGATGCGTGGCTACTATGTATAGAAGTAGAGGCTCGCATTCCTTTGGCGTGACTAGGACGGGCGAGTTGGAGAGCAGCCGCTTCAGATCTTCGAATGCGTCTTTGGCTTCAGGTGTCCACTCGAATTTGTCTGCTTTGCGTAGCAGCTGGTAGAAAGGCAAGGCATTCTCAACCATGCGGCTGATGAATCTGCTCAGCGCCGCGATGGGCCCAACTAGCTGTTGTACACCTTTGAGGTTCTTCGGTTTCTCCATGTCCAGTATGGCGCGGATTTTCTTTGGGTTCGCCTCAATTCCTCGCTGGGAGATGAAGTAGCCAAGCAGTTGGCCAGATGGAACGCCGAAGGCGCACTTTTCTGGGTTTAGCTTGATCTTGTAGTGATCAAGGTTGTCGAACGTCTTGCGGAGATCGTCGATCAATGTCTTGGCCTCCCTTGTCTTGACCACTATGTCGTCGACATAGACCTATATGTTGTGGCCGAAATGGCTCTTCAGGCATGCCTGCATGCACCGCTGGTACGTGGCACCTGCGTTCTTCGGCCCGAAGGGCATTGTGTTATAGCAGAATACTCCGAAAGGCGTGATGAATGCCGTTTTTTCCTGATCTTCGACATTCAGTCAAATCTGATTGTAGCCTGAGTAGGCATCGAGGAAGGAGAGTTTCTCGCATCCTGCAGTATAATCGATGATCTGATCGATCTGAGGGAGAGGGAAGTGATCCTTCAGGCAGTGCTTGTTCAGTGATGTGAAGTCCACGCACATCCGCAGGATGTCCGTGTCATTTTTAGGGACCATCACAGTGTTGGCCAGCCACTCGCTTTCCTTGATCTCCCTGATGAAATTAGCGTCGAGCAGTCTGTTGACTTCGACTCCGATGGCTTCGGCCCGTGGCTCGGACAATCGTCGGATGGACTGTTTGACGGGCTTGGCATCTGGGAACACATTGAGTGTGTGCTCGGCGAATTCCCTAGGAACTCCTGGCATGTCCGCAGGACACCGAGCGAAGATTTCCCAGCGCTCACGGAGGAATTCGACGAGCGCGCTTTCCTATGCGGGGCTGAGGTCGTTGTCGATCAGCGCCGCCTTGGAGGCGTCCATCGGGTGGACCTGCACTTTCTTCGTGTTGACTGTTGAGTTGAACGATATGTCGGGTGCGTTTTGCCTTGAGACTGGGGGTGCCCCGTTGTCTGTCACCTCTCGAAGCCTTGTGAGCTCCCCATGCATGCCGAATGACTAGGAGATTATGTTGAAGTCCCTGTCGCAGTGGTCGGACCGGGTGAAGCTCCCGTGGGCCGTGATGACTCTCCTAGGTCCTGGCATCTTGAGTAGCAGGTACGCATAGTGCGGTACTGCCAGGAACCTTGCGAATGCCACGCGTCCAAGGATGGCGTGGTATTGTGATGGCCAGTCCACCACTTCGAACTCGAGTCGCTCTCACCGAAAGTTGTCGGGTTTGCCGAAGATGACATCGAGCCATATCTTTCCTAGGGGAAATATGCCCTTCCCTGGGACGATGTCATGGAACATTGTGTCGGATTGTTCCATGTTGCACAGTGGGGTCCACATTGCTGCTAGGGTGCTAGCGAACATCAGATTGATGTCGCTGCCGCCATCCATGAAGACGCGGCTCATCTCGAATCCTCCGATCTGCGCCTCGAGCACCAGGGCAGCATGACCTAGGCGAGGGACTTGGCGGGGGTGATCTGAACGACTGAATGTGATGCAGGACTCCGAACCGCTGAGGTATTCAGGGATGGCGGGTGGAGCGGTCACTGCCAAGCTGACCTGGCGGGTGATCTTCTTTTGCACCCTGTTTGTTGGACGCCCCTTTTGGATCATCAGTGACCCTTTCAGCGCGGGGTACCCGTTTACGCCGTTGTTCTGCATGGGTGCGACCGGGTGATTCAAAGGTCCCACGGGTGGTGGTGGAGGAGCTCCATGGGCGATATCACCTGGTGCGGATGTGTGTCTGAACCCAGGGTTCGGGATCTGCTGCCTCATCTGGGCCAAGCCTTCATTGAGTTTCTGGAACTCGTGGTAGTCCTTGAGCATATGGATGGCCTTCTTTTTGCCATCCTGCTTGTCGATGTAGAAGTGGATGGTGCATGGGCCCGACAACTTATCGTATGCTGAGGGTTCGTCTTCGCGGCCGCGGCGTTGCCACGTTTGCGCTGGGCGTCCTCCGTCGCGGAAGTTGTTTCCACAGTATCCGCCGCTGCTGCGGTTGCCTTTGTTGCGGCGGTCGGCGTAGCCAGCCGCAACCATGTCGGGTCCGTCGCGATCGTCATAGATGCGCGATCTCCTCTTGCTATGGCATTAGCGTCTGCGGCCGTAATCATATTCCTCATCCGAGTGTGCTCGATGGACGGAATCCTCGCCATCTGCCCACCTGCTGGAGATGTCCATGAGGTGGTCGAGCGTCCTGGTCTTGACTCGCCCAAGTTCTTCCTTGAAGTCCTGGCATTTGACGCCATCTTTGAAGGCGTCGATCGTTCTCTCCTTAGAGATGTGTGCCACGGAGTTCTTGATGTTGGACCAGCATAGTCTATACGAGAGAATGGATTCCCGTTCATTGAGTGCAGGCTCGCAGCTCTTCGATCGAGGATGGCCTCTTGCTGGTACCCTTGAAGTTTCGGATGAAACTGTAGGCCAGTTCCTCCTAGCTTTGGATGGAACCCGAGGACAGGCTGCTAAGCTAGATTCGGGCTACGCCTGTCAGCTGCAGTTGAAGGCACTATAGAGCGGTGTTTTTGTTTCCGCCGTGCAGCTTGACGGACGACAGGTGGTCGCTGAGCCACGCCTTGGGGTCCTGCGTGCCGTCGAACTTCGGAGTGTCCGAAAGAAGGTTGAAGTTTCTCGGCATCCGTGTCCGCCGAACGGATCTGCTAAAGCATCAAGCTCCGCAGAGTTCTCCTTCGTCATCACCCACTTCGGATTCGGATGAGCATACACGTTTGGCGTGTGCCTTGTCGACCTTGCGCTGAGCGAGGTCGTTTCGAGCATCGTAGTCCCGGTTGTGACATCGTGGACTCTTGCTTCGTCAAGGAAGGTCGTGCTCGTCCTCGTCGGATGAGGGTGTGGGACTGCGGTTGAATCTGACCACAGCTTTGTGCGGACTTGTGGAGCGCAGCTCCAACGAGTCCGAGTCCGGCTAGTGCGGACTTGTGCATGGCCCTCTTCGGGTCCCCTACCAGAGGTGGATGGGACGCGAGATATGTGGTGGTTGCCATGATCGCATCTTGCGGCGTCTTCGGGATGACGTTGCCATTGGCGTCCATCTCCATGAATGACGTATTGAGGGTTCGAGTCACCTCGCAACGTGCAGCGGGATCCATGTTCTCTATGCGAGAGCGATGCTTGTTGGCATTGTTGTCGTGTGAGCTAGAGCCGCCAACGGCGCAGAGCGCAACTCGCCGCGCGCTAGACTCCGAGGCCGCTTGCTTGCGTTTGTCGAGCACTTCTTGCATCTTCACCTGCTTTTTGTGCTCTTCGATGAGGAGCAGGTGGTATGCCATTAGTAGGTCCCGTGAGGCACCCACAGGCAGGATCTTGTTGCCCGCCACGGCTTCGCGTGCCTGGTTCCATCCTTCCTCGCCGAGATGGATTACTCGATTGGCATCGGGGTTGTCCTCGTTGGGCGGGGGGGTGGTTGCCTCCTGTTTTCGCCGTTTCTACCCTGTGGGTTAGATGGCGGTATGTGGGCACCCAAACCTGGTGGTTGTTGGTCCACGTCGCTTTGGATGATCACGGCGCATTGGTAGCTGTAACACCCTCAGAATCGACCCTATGCAAGTTTCAGCGATTCCCGCCAAACCCGCATAGAAACGATTCAAAGGTGCCCACCAAGCACTTTCGTGCGGGTGGAAAACGAAGTAACAACATTACACAACAGTCCTTGATGGGACCCACAGAACAGATATATATACAATAGCGACTCAATGAGTCAAGAATACAGATATAATATACAAAGATCCAAATCACCTCGAAAATGATAGAGCGTCCGACTACGGACAAGATGCAAATGGGGCTAAGAGCCCTGAAGAATAACCAATGGCGTCCATAACCCTGCCCAGGCCAAGCCGGAAGGGTAACCCTGCTAACGACGTCGATCTCAAAACCTGCTTAAACAAAAGGGGTGCCGACAAAGGGCAAAGGAAAAAGAGAGAGCGGTCAGTACTGAGGCCAGTACACGGCGAGGCTAGAATTCGGCGGTCCTCGCCTACATAGGTATGGTGGACTGAGCGGCAGCGCAGCATGCACTAAACAACCTATAGAGACTCGATACAACTGTCGGCTATCAGAGAGGGGTAAGAAAGACCTATTCGGAACCAACCTGATGCTACCACCAAACATACCCATCCTGGTATTTCCCCCTCGAAACCAAACGAGGAAGTCAACCGAGGAACTCACACAGTTGGCAGTTTTATTTATTCGGTTATCGTTGCAGCAATTACTAGTCAAGTATAGATAATCATCCTGATAAAATAAGCAATGGGTAGTTTTAGTTAACCATTCCGTTGTAGTTGCGACACTTACTAGTCAGATACAATTAGCATGAGATATCCCAAAACCCAGCAGTTGTTGGTACTTTTATTTAGCCATTCCGTTATAGTTGCAATACTTACTAGTCAGGTACAATGGTAGCAAGCGACAACCCAAACAAGCAATTGTTGGCAATTTTATTTAGCCATTCCATTATAGTGAAGCTGATTACTAGTCATTATAAAGTCAAATTTATAGCACTACTTTAGTTATAGTTGTCTATGATCGAGATACTGTGCTCCAAGTCATCCATAACCGCGGACACGGCTTTCAGAAAGTTTTACCCTGCAGGGGTGCACAAATAGCAACACACACTCGATCAACCTCGGAAAAACCAAATCAAAACCCAACGAGGCTTTCACGACAAAGCAATCACAGGATTCAGAAATATTTCAGGGGGCCACCCCATTGAGTACACCCGCAACGAAGTTAGCCGACTCCGAGACGGACTCAAGGTTTGCGCCAGTGGCTGTAAACGACTGGGAACCCGAAAATGTGACTGGGCTTGTCGATACCGCGAAAACACTCCGCTTACCTAAACAGTACAGGTGCTCCTCGCACAATCGTAAATAAAGCAGTAAAGCATGGCATAAGTACAGGATAGTAAATAAAACCTCAAACTAGTTTGTGGCCCCAAGAAATAAGAATGAATCAAGCTCTGGCTCAGGGGGGTCCCATAATCCTCCCGGATGTGGATAGCGCGAATATTCAAGGAACAGGTATCAAGTACTCGGGGTCCTACGGGACACAAGTGGACGGTTAACAACCAAATAACATCTATTGCCCACCTGTGCCTCTGCATTTACCTACTTCAATTTTAGTTGTTAAACAGTAATTAAAGTCTTGATCAACTCCAACAATAAACACACGGCAATACTCCAACAACTGTGGTACTTGACGACACGCAACAGCACTTGAGCCAGCGACTACGACGCGCAGGTCCAACTATCTACCAAACAACAGGTAATAGGAGGTGTCCAAGGCAATATAAGGCTGCAAGGGATATCACGGGTACGAAAACTAGAGCATCGCAACACAGATAGCAATAGATCAACAGGAGGGAATAAATACTATAAAAGTAAGATAGGTAGAAAGGGGGAGATGCTCGCCTGAAAACATTGCCGAAGGTTCATCCGAAGATCGGGTCGACACTCGCATCAACTCAACGGCCTTATCCGCGAAGAAGCAAAACACTAGAAGAAACACCGGATACACTACTTATTACTACGGCAGAAGATCGAGCATGATGCATGTATGATGTATGACATGGCAAAGATGCGATGCAATTAGGCAATATTAAGCGGAACCGGGGGTCCCGACAATTAAATATATGGTTCCAGTTGTTTTAGATACCCCGCAATTTAAATGTTGTATTAACAAGGCGGAAACATGGCAGCGGTTCGCTACACAAATTTAAATGGAGTCCGGAATGAGACGCAGATATCCCGCATATAGACTCCATGATTAATTATGAGATGAATTGGCATAATGCCCCCAAACCACAGACAAGTATGCATGCATGAACAATTTAATATGCAACAATTTGATATTACATTTATAAAATAGGGCTCGAGAAAGGGGTCACACATTAGGGTTCGACGATCTTGGGGTTCCGGGGGTGCGGGGTTCGGTCTCAGGGTTCAGGGTTCGACGGGATCGGTCTCCGAAGGTCGGATACAAGATGAAGAGCTTGGCGTTCGGCGTCCTTCGGTTTCATGTCGACGGTCATGGCGTTCGGGATGAAGTACTTGGTGTCCTCGGGGAAGTACTTGGCGTATCCGTGTCGACGACCTTGGCGTCCGGGAAGAAGTACTTGTCGCATCTGTGGCCTTCGGGTCGCAGAACTTGGCACGCCAGGGTTCGGTCTTCGGGATCGGGGTCTTGACGCCTTTGAACCCGGGGACTTGGCCATCGTATCCGTGTGGACGGTCTCGTGGTTCCATGAAAGAGGTCTTGGGGTGCGGTGCCCTACGGTCCGCGAGGAAGAACTTGGCGTTGGTTGAGAACTTCGAGGAGCGTCGCCGATTGATCAATGCGGTTGATCTTGACTCCACTTATCCTGACAAAACCCCTTTTGGTAGCATCTCATCTACTTAGACATTATATCAAGCAGATCGAAACACGCTGCCTTGGTTTGGAGCTGAACACCGTGAGGACCTTGGCGTCCAAGGAAGCTGCAGGAGCGAAGCCGAGCTCCAAGTCGGGGCCGCGCAGGCAAACACGACACGGGGGCGGTGCGGCCGACGCACACGACCGGAGGCCCGGAGACACGCTGCAGGGAGGGCAAGGGCGCCGCTAACAGCGATGGTGGAGTTGCAAAGCAGAGGCGACCGGAGGTTACAGGACCGCGGCGGCGTTGTGCCCGCACGGCAGAGAGGACGGGGTCCGCGGGTTCTGCGAGGGGATCCCTGTCCGCGGACGACAGGGCAGGGGCGCGGTGGCTCGGGAACGGGCTTGAGCGGCCGAGGACGCCGGCGACGGGAGGCGGCTCTCGGAGGAGGGCGTCTGACTGCGGCAGGAGGAGGGGAGGGCGAGGCCGGCGGTTCCTGCGGGCGGCGCCACGCGCATCAGGACGAGGGAGAGGCGACGACGTCCGCTCGGGGAGGGGCTCGGCGGCCAGAGAGCATGGACGCGGCGGCGAGGGGAGTTCGAGGGATGCGCGGCGGCCGCGGGACTGCGAGGCGGTCGCGGAGGAGGGGACCGGCGGGGGAGAAAGCCGGCGCTGGGGAGGTGCTGGTCGGCGGGGACCGAGCGCGGGCGGCAGAGGGGCCGCACCTGCGGGTGATCTCGGCAGAAGGGCGGTGGTTGGCACTCGAGGGAAGGGAGGAGGAAGCTGGGGTCGCGGGAGGAGGACGAGGTAGGGGAGAGGGGCCCCTGGCGGCGCTCGGCTGCGAGCAGAGAGGCGGGGAGGTGACGGGTGGTGGGCCAAAGGGAGCGTGACGGGGAGGCGGTTGGTGGACGGCTGAGGGAGAGTGGAGGCTGGGGTGGGGCCAGGGTGGAAGGGAGAGGAGATGGGGAGAGGAGCGAGGCGTGCGTCTGTGTGTGTTGTGTGTGCGGCTGGCAGGGTGGTGCGTGTGTGGCATGTGTGGGAGAGGGAGTGGGGTGAGGTGGCAGCGGATGAGTGGTGGGGAGGAGGGATGAGAGGTGAGGTGGCGAGAGGGGATTGGGTGGGGTGAGGTGGAGGGAGGCTGGGTAGAATAGAGTTTAGGTAGCTGGGATTTTATACTGGGGTGGCCGACTGGGTCGGATCGGCCCGGAATGGCTGTCCCTAAAAATAATATAAGTTTTTATTTAATTTAAAATAACTTTTGTAAATAGTTTTTAGACAAATAAAAGATCCAACTGGACCGACGGTTTGGTTTGAACAAAGAGGGGAGGATATTAATATAGAAAACAAAGTAGGTCTTTTAGCAAAATAGTTTTAATCAATTAGATGCATGCTGATATCATGATGATGCAATGCACAAAAAATCAACGCGATTTTCTAGTAGTGGTTTTTGCGGGATGCCACAGTAGCGTCCGCGGGTTGGATCGCTGCTGCCGCAACATTCGGATCCGGAACCGTAGGTCCCTTCATCTGATGGGGGATCGCACAGATCTGAGTTGTAGCTGCTGTTGTCGTATGACTCATCTATCAATATTGACGTGCATAGCACGTTGGGATGCGGGGCCCACGAGGCGGGCCTGATCGATGGCAGTGGCACCCGCTCTAGGAGGCGGAGAGTGTCGGTCTGTCCCACCTGGAAGCAGAAGCTCCAGAATAGGATCTCCAGTCCGTCGCCTACGGGCTCGAAGTCCTTCATGGTGGCTGGCGAGTGGGCAGTGAAGTCGAAAGCGCCGAAGAGGAGATGGCTCTCCGTCGTCGAGGAGTTGTAGATCGCTTTGGTCAGGACCGTCACGATCGCACAATCAGCACCCCCGTATCCTACAGACGGCGCCAATTGACGAGGTTTAATCACGTCAATGCCTATTGTTATGAGCTTGGGTTTTGGAGAAGATGGGGGTGCTAGAGATCGCGGAACGGTTAACAGACAAGCAACCAGGGGACACGAGATTTACCCAGGTTCAGGCCCCCGGAAGGAAAACCCTACTCCTGCTTGTCTGCTCTTGATTATGGCGGAACCAAAGGTTACAGGGGTGCGCAGATGCAATCTGGCGTGAAGGTGTGTATGCGGTGAGGTGAGAGAGATCCTCCTCGCCGTGCCCTCCTAGACTTTATATAGAGTTTAGGCAGGTCTCGGACACAGATCGAGTCGGTTACAGGTTTAGTCTTTGCCCCTTTGAATATCCCAGTTCTAGTTTTGCTCTCCAAGGATCCGAAGATGTCACGGGCTTAGGCCACCCGAAAATATCCACAGGTCGCGTACATTCTTGTGGGACTTCCTTGGGCTGGACCAGGTATGCTGATGTCATGTACCCGTAGGGTATAACCATGTCAAGCATATATCCTTGCAAAGAATTAAAAGTATTATGAAGTATATGCATCTTGTATATAATATTGGATTTCGGATTGTTATAACATTTTCTTGTGCCATTGGACTGGATACTTTTACACTGTAACACAAGACCTTTTTGTTAGCCTAACGTCCTTAGTATCAGTACCTTGCTAACCTGTCAGTTGGGCTGCAACTGGGTCGAAGTTTAAGGATTCGACGCTCAGGCAGAGTCAGCTACTCGGGAAGTCGTGTATGAGGTGCTCTGGTGCGCGGACTCGATGGCACTTAGGTTACTCGAAGAGGGCGCAGCCCCAAGAGTTTTGAGTGCGAGTTACAAATGAATCATCTCTAAGTAGAGGGAAACTTAGCTTTATTGGTAGTTATCGTGGGCGTAGTAGATGCGGCTGCGGTCGAAGTCAACGTGGTAGCGGGTCGTGTGGCGAACGAAGTCAATGCGACAGTGGGATGCCAGAGCCCAAGATTTTTAGCAGGTCACCATAACCGATGATTGTAATGGATTGCCGCACCTGAAGATTTATAGCGAATTGCCGTACCCAAAGATTTTATCAGGTCGTCACAGCCAAAGATTGTAGCGGGTTGGCGCAACCGAATATTTTAGCGGGTTACCCCAAGCCGAAGGAGCCCCCAGCATAGAGTCGAGGTCGATGGAGTCACGCGAAGGACGCGGAGTTGACGTGGCGGTGTTCGAGAGCCGATGCGGCAGTAGCAGGGCCGGCCCTGGGGAGGGTCTGGATGGGCGGCCGCCCCGGGCTCAAAAATATTAAGGGCCCTCCCTAGCTATTTCTCTATATATGACCCAATATAGATTCCTCAAAAAAACTATATTTCCGCATTTTAGATCGGGCCATAATGCTAGACCAGACCACATTCCCTGATACGTGCGAGTTTCGATCGACCAGCCTGATCATGATCATATCTATTAACCTTTTGTAGTTCTATAACTCCTCGTCTCAAACCCTTGATCGGAAACATGACCGTCTGACCTCTCCTCTGGAGTCTCTACTCTCTCGATCGCAAATTCCCAAATTGCTTCTGGCTACGGGCTGCTCCTTTCGTTCAATCGTTTCTCAAGGCCAACCCAATAGAAGGTTTGAAAATTTTGTCCCAAATCTCCATAGATTTGAGGAATAGTTTATGATGCCCTAATTTAGTTCTGATTAGTATTCGTTGATTTAATTCTAGGGCTAGTTAAAAGGTCCTATTTCTGAGTTAATTGTTATGAAGTTTACTTTTAGGGTAAATCGATGTATGCTTTTTTTAGTTTGTCAGAGAGAAAGATTGCTATCCTAATATTTCTATCGCTTATCAGATCTTATTTACTATGCACATAAGTATTTCATCAACTGAAAGAATTTTTTCAAATTTGAAATTATTGAAGAACTACAAAGATCTACAATGTCTAAAAAGAAGTTAATGGTTCGACAACTCTATAAATCAAGAAGATGTTATTGAACGAGATTGATATTGATTCCATTAGTCACATATTAACTTTGACTCTTGGATTTTACGAAGAAAATTTTAAGGTAAACTGTAAACATTATTATTTTCATATGCATACTACAATTGGGTATGCTTAAAACCTTTATTTTCTTTATTATATATATCAATAAAATAGTAGGATCCTAAATTTTAGTTTCGCTGCGGGCCTCCAAAATCTCAGGACCGGCCCTAAATAAATGTGCCGGAGCCGATGACGGTAGTGGGTCGCCGTAACCGATGACGGTGGTGGGTTACCGGAGCACCGAAGCGGGTCACCAGAGCTGAAGAATATAGCGGGCCTCCGGAGCCGATAGCGGTGACGGTCACGGTTACAGCAGACGAAGACCAAAATGCTTAAAGACTCGATCGAGCTTAATCGAGAAATCCAGGACGTAGCCATTTTTCTTTTTTCTTTACTGACCTATATGTGAAAGTCTTTTTCCTTTTTTACTTGACTGGGTGGTCATGTGAGAATCACACCTGCACGTGCAGAATGTGAATCAGGACAGCTTATTTTCTTGCATGCGTAGGGCACCTTCGTTGGGATTTGGACGTCCGCTGCGATCTTTGCCAGTGCACCGACGCTTGCTGCTGCCTTTTGACTTTGTAGTCAATTCGGTTTTATCTTTACTTTTCTTTTTTTAAGTACTCCCTCTGATCCATATTAACTGTCAAAATTTAGATAAACCTATATAAATAATGTTTAGATTTATTTAAATCTATATAAATTTGAGTCAATTAATATGAGCGGGAAGGAGGAGTAAAACCGAAAACGCGTCCAAGACCAAGACTAACTCGATTTGATCGGCAGCCGTGAACTGCGTTGATTTTAGCACTGCATGCTTAGAACATGCCAAAAATAATAATTACGGCTACCACACGTCACCAATTATGCCAATTTTCGCTTTTCCTTGTAGCGTGATTGACGCATGAGAGCTAGCTTCCCTGGACTGATCTTGATTTTGAGCGGACGTGCGTACCGGCGAGTTTTTCGATTAGGGTTAGCTAGCTGAATGGCCGTACGATTGTTATGGGTTGTCAAGTTTTTTCCGCTACACGATGTAAACATAGTAGAAAAAATACTTGTCTTTCATGATCATGCTAATTAATTGATAAATTTTTGTTCTAAATGGAAAATTTGCCGGCAAATTTGTAAACAAAGACAATGCAGCAAATCGAACAACAACAGTAGGCAAGTAAAGTGAAAACATACACTGCAAGTTTTAATCAAGGTTTGGACAGGTTGTGTTTGAACTATGAATCAACATGAGAAAAATTCCAATACACAATCGGCTTTTCGGAATTTTCCGGCACAGCCTGGGACAAGGATGGCCGGAGCTAGGGTAGATAGGGAGCGACTAAGAGCAAGGTGCTCTGGTGCGGCGCTGTCGATGAAGAGGAAAGAAGGAGAAGCGGCGGCTGACCTAGGGCTTGAATGTTGGTATTGATTAGACAACAAAGATGCCTTCAGATTAGTAAGCGGGTTTTACACCTTCAATTACTTGGTGTGCCGAGGCGACTCATAAGAGTGTGTGCCGGAGAGGTCTCAAGGAACAGATCGATCCACCTAGGCAGCGTACTTTTTGGGAGAGATAACATTTCAACCTAAAACATTAATCTTGCAAATACAATAAAATGTCAATCATGTTATGACAACAGTTGCAGCCTGCATATATGCTCAGGTGCCTAGAGGACTTGCACGTCATACTTTAGCAGTTACAAAGTAATTGGACACATATACGAACACTTAACTCAGAAATAAAAGATTCAAATCAGTTAAGGCAATCACTTACTGCAAATTTCACACATGCACAAAGGCTTCTTAGCATTTACCAGAGTGAAATCTGGTTCACAAAAGGGCCTTTGGTTCCACCAAAATCGTGAGCTTTTGATTCATCCAGGTATATTACAACATTCATATGCACTTCTCTACGGTCAGAAACTCAGAATTATTAGAATATCGATATAAAGCACTCATCCTATTTAACAGTAGAACAATCTGAACTCCAAAGAATCATAATATACATGTTACGTTACGAAAGCAAGGAGCTTCATTAGATAAAAGTCCACGGCAGATTGCCTCTGACATATCTGTTATACTAACATATACAACCAAGCTTCAAATATCTGTTTCCTAGACTAAAAATGCAAAGCAGTTTGTACTTTACCTTAAACACAGAAACAAAGAACAATATGCATCGTTATTACTGAGACAGATTGTTCAGGCTCAAAAAAGTTACGACAAATATTAATATGAATAACTCAATGTAAACGATAATTACACTATGATCTAGATAATAATTATCAACATAGCTGAATGCCCGTATATTGCTACGGACGAGCTAATTGATTAATGAGTCCAGACTATATTTCTTTGTGCATTTCATTGGTCTCTCCAAAATACACTGTATATAGAGATGTATAGATAATAATGTACATAAATAAAATAGTAATAAACTTATAAACTTGAAGTTTACAACAATGAACGCCAGCCGTAGCCTAGCTTCCGGCCTGCTCTGGCCCAACACTTCTCCTCTTTCGGGCCAAGGCCCACCTCGCTGACACCTCCTCCAAACCCTAGCTAGATCTCCACCTACTCCCTTGGTGTTTTTGTAGAACGCAATTGGGTCCTCCTCCTCTGTTCCATCTTGTTCTCGTCCCCCATAGCGCTGTCGCGGCCAGCTTCTGATGTCGGTCCCCACCACCATCCACCTTTCTCTCTTTCTCTGCTCGCACGCGGAGAGAGTACCTCACTCGATCCGGGTCTCCCCTTATTTCTAGTGAACTACCGCGGCGCTGCCTTGCTCCCTCCTCTCCCTCTAGACTCAACCCGTTCCTCCCATTCAACGGCGCCAACCGGCGGCTTGGCTCGTCGCCATCCCGGACGTCCGCGTCTCCGCCATGCGACCATGAAGCTCTAGTTGTGTGAACAACCATGCTACAAATCGGTTTTGATTGGTAGCGACACCGAAAAAAATATCTTAGGTCTGTGATGTCTATTTTGAGACGGAGGGAGTACATCCCTTTAATTTTTATTTGTCCATTTTTTAAAAGATTATGTTGTACTCCCAGGATAGTTTTATAATTGTTTGAAAAAGTCATTTTCTCTCTTTCCTTGACCAAAAAAGATAGGTTCCTCGACCAGCAGGATGAAGGCCCACCTGGACCACCCAGCCGACCGCATGAAGGCCGTCAATCTAACGGAGAGGCACACAATCTAGCTAGAGGATCTCTATACTCTGCAAACCAACCCGTGGTTGGGTGGCTAGGAGGGTGGTGTGCCCCCAGTCCACCAGAGTTCAAATCTCAGATTTGACACTAAGTGTTGCATAAAAGGTGAAATATTCTTTTAGTGGAAGACGATGTTCCCGTTAACAACGAGGCGCCCGTGGTGACTTTAGCAATCTCAAGCCCCGATCCGCTGGCTCGGTCTCTCGGGGGTGCTCATAGTCATAGGGATAGAGTGTACGGGTGTGTATTTATAGGGGTGGGTGCATATACGTGTTCTAAGCGTCTATGGTTGTATTGTGTTTTTCAAAAAAATCTCTATACTCTATATTAGGTCATCATGTTTGGTTTATATAAATCCACCTGAAGGCGTTGTAATAATGATTTTGAGTTAAGTTGAATAAAGGGTGGAGTTCTAAAAAACCTGCACACGAGCGTCGGTCTCGCATCATTCCTTTTCCCCCTGCTGGCCGCCAGTTTTCGTATGCTCGACCAGGCACCCACACATCGCCTCCACTACACTGTAAAAAAAGAAGACACGTCGCCTCCACTCGCTTGAATCCCTTCCCTTCCGCCGTGACGCGCTGCCATGCGCCATGCGCGACCCTGCGCTGCAGATTTCCTAGGGTGTTCTTGTAGAAAAAGCACGACGTACATACGGTCGTCTCAAACGGCCATGCATGGCCCTCTTCTGGTGCTTCCCCGCTGATAGGACCGCAGCCCCGCTCCTCCAGTAGCGCGATGCTGCCAGGCCCTCTCCCAGTTCTTTCCCGCTGCTAGGACCGCATGCGTGCCGCTTGCGCATAATAGAGGGCTACCCGCCGTAGCGGGAGGTCGAGGACAAGCTCGGACGGAGGCGGCCTGGTTCTTGACTGAAAAGGAATCCGTGATTCGCGGAGGTACTACGTCGGCAGGAGGGAGGTTGTGTCGGGATGCACGACACGAGCAAGGATGAGCCTAAGGGCGGAGGTTACAGGAGACTCACACGCGGGAGCTAGGGAAATAGAAGCAACCGTTTATTTACTCAGTGGTGGCATTCCCTGTAATACTTCCAAACTCTTAGGGGCAAATCTATCCAGAAAATTTTGGATGGAAATTTGGGGTGACTAACCTACCACAAGTAAAATTATAGCATAGATAGATAGATTCTTCATACAGCTACAAATGTGATTTATACTTCATCCGTATCAAGACAAGTAAAGCATGGAAATACACCACTGAAGTTGGGCTAAATATGGAATCATTTGGCACAAGGTCCCCACCATTGAGAGCTCTCATGACTTCGGTCGAGATAGAAGGACCACACATTAGTGCAACCTTTAATATAGAGCAATGGACGGCAAGGATCAGTGGCTATAATGTATCAACAGTCCAAACAAGAACAATCTTCAAATATAGCAAAGAGGAAAACTATTGCAGAACATGAACTTTCATACACAACTTACTGTCTTCTTTGCGTACATTGTAGCATATGGCCTGCATGTGGCTTTTTATGTCTTTAGAATGCAACACAACAGCCGAAAACTCTCTGGCTTGTGAAATTGTCCAAAGATATGCTAAATGCTTATGAGGCGGCAACATGTTACAAGCTTTAGAACATAGTCTATCCTTACATACCAATGAGACATATTGTTCAGGCACAGAAGTATTACTGTATTATGACCAAATATTCCAAAGATATGGTATATGCTTATAAGGAGGCAACATGTTACAAGCAAAGAACATAGTATATCCTTATATACTAATGAGACAGATTTTCAGGCACAAAAGTATTAGGACCAAATATCATCATAAAAAATGTGTATAATAATTACACTATGATACTAATCTGCACAGCTCCGTCTAGGTTTCACCTATAGGCAATCTTTACTATTAAAAGCAAAACGGTGGTTTCACACGGTGCCATACTTCGACATATTTACTGAGAAATTGCCATCGCGGACTCTCTCTATCTCTCTCCTCACACACATACAACACCAACATCCTTTTCTTTATATCTCTTTCTTGCTTATAGGAACAACCACCACGTTGGAGTTATCTATGAGAGTTTAGGAGAACCCGTTCTGGCGTAAGTCAAAATAACCGTGTAACAAATTGAAATCTTGTTTGGATTGAGTAGCTAAAATGGGAATAAGGAAAACTGGATTTCCACAAAACCAGGAAAACGTGTGTTGGCAAAAACTACTAATAGTCGTTTTTGTGAAAACGGGATTTCACAAACCATGATGCAACGGACTTTCAGCAGGGCCATGGGCACGACGACTGCACGCTGGCTGGTCTTCGGTGAGGGTAGAGACCACACAGCATCCTCGTACACCTCGTCTAGCTCCAGGTCTCCAAGCTCAACCGATCCTCGACGGACTAGCACCAGTGCGCTGTCGCACGCCCGCATTTGTCTCCTAGCCACGACCTGCACGTCGGAGGTAAGCTTAACGGCTCGTCGTTGAAGACGGTCAGGCTACTCATCTAAGGAAGCTTATGAGCTATCGGCTCCACAACTGAGTTAATCTCTAATCTCAACCTCATATCTTCCCGATTGGAGCAGTCTTGAGTCCTGGCGCCTTCCATTATTGCATCGACGTGCCACGGCTCGTTCCTGGAACTTGATCCTATTGTAAGGGGAGACCGAGCAGTCGAGCACAGATGTGCACATCTAGGTGCTTTGTTCCTACTCGCACAAAAAGGTATTTAGTTCCTTGATAAAGCCACTCTATCCGCTTATTGCCTCCTTTCAATTCCACTACTGGAATGGATCAGTATATATTTAGATTGATTGCGGGTGATTTATCGATAATTATGTAGTATTTTTTTTCTGAACGATTGTTTTGTAGTAAGACAACATTGAGAGGGTATAGGCTATGCTCGTAGTTTCTAGACAGCAGATCAGTATTTGGCTTTTTATATTTCATCTAGAGCATCTTAATTACTAGGCCAGGACACGAGCCAGACCAAGGATAGACAATGATTTCTAGGCATGTGTCGAGGAAACCAACCAGACAGATTTCATTACAGATTCCAATGAAAAATTATGAAATTTTGTGTACGGCAAAACTGCTAAAAACAAAAGGAATAATCTTATAGTTTGTCTTTGGTTTCATACAATAACTAATCTATATCAAATCCAGGATTTTAGCTTTCACGGTTTACATCGTGCATTCGTCCTTCATATTAGCAGAGCTATTTTTGCATCAAATGAAAAATATTTCTACCGAATGGTTAAATACTTATGATTTCGAGTAGAAAGATACTTGATACTCCTATATCTATGTTTCAGTTTTTAATTGCAAACCATTAGATTTTCTGAAACCTAGGCTCTTGTTATCACTGGTAGAAAAGGGCCCATGCGTCCCGGTTGGTAAGGGCCATTAGTCCCGGTTGCCCAACCGGGACGAGGCAATCGGGACTAAAGCTCTAACCATTAGTCCCGGTTGCCCCACCAACCGGGACAAATGGGGCACACGTGGCGGCATCAGAGCGCGAGGGGGGGTGGAGCATTAGTCCCGGTTCGTAACACGAGACTAATAACTTGCTGCTGCGCCAGAGATTTGGCCCATTTCTCTGCCGCGGCAGGGAATTCATTTTGGCATATTTTGTTGCCGCGGCAGCATTTTTGCCACTTTTTGTGCCGCGGCAGAGAATTCATTTAGGTTGTTTTATTGTTTATTTAGTGTTTTGCACTTATCAACGAAGGAACCTTATATTACACAAGATCATCATGACAACATTACATTCAATACACGGATCGAGTTCATGCACTACATACAAAAGTTGCTATTCGATGCTACCGGCCAATTTCTTGAAAGTTGCTATTTTTACAATTCCTATTGTCTATACACAGCCGAGTAGTATTCCCCTTGTGTGTTTAGGACTTCCGCATCCAAGAATCCCGCCAATTCCTTCTGAATTGCTCGTACGCGATCCTTTGGCAGAAGACCGTCCCGTAGACGTTCGATCTGATTTAAAAAAGGAGTCAGCCTATATGAATATGAAACTAAACACAATTTGATTGTAATTAAAAACTATAGAAATTGTTTACGTACGTGGAGTTGCTCTAAATTTCTGCCCTTCTCATCGCACGTCTGCTGGATGAACTCGCATACATAGTATCCACATAGATTGTTACCTGGTCCCTGCGTCAGGCACTTTACGAGAACAGAGTTCAATCAAAATAATAATCAAGCATGATAATAACTGTATCAAAACTAGAATAAAAGAGATGCGCGGATATAGCTAGTGGTGCTTACATTTAGTGGTTGAAATGTAAGCTCCTCTTTCCAAACACCCCTAGCCTTCTTGGTGAACCGTTTCCAAGCGCTGCCCGGCGTAGAAAACGAATAAAATAAGTTATTAAGTACTTGATATCATAAAATTCACGAACGTTGCCGATATAGTGTCGTAATGATTAGAATTATCGCTGGAGAAGTATCTGCATGTCCTCCCACGTCTCAAGGGGTTTATGTTTCGAGTCCATGACTAGTACACGCCCTTTGTCAAGTTGAATGATTAACAGAATATAGTGGAAGCTGCAAATGCATAACTAATCAATTATATACTTAACATCGAGTAAGCGAAATAGAAAGTGTATACAAGACAATAACACTCACTCGAAGTTGTAAGGAAATAGTATTTCCCTTTTGGTTTCTTGAAACCTTAACGCGTGTACTATATTATCCTCCGTATCCTGGGGGCTTATTTTGAGATTAGCTTCATGAACCCAATATGGGTCAATGAAGCCAATGTCATAGATTTGTCCTCTGCTGCATTCGAGAATCTTCATTCTGCATATTACAGTATGATTATATACATGCAATAAACAAAATAATATAGCTGGAGACTAAATTAATTACAGAATTAGTACTTACAGACAATAGGCACTGATGATCGATTTGTCCAAGGCGTCTTGATTGAATAATTGAAATAGTTCATCAAATTCAATGGATATCATGTCATCCTTATCTTTCCCATGATGCTTTTTTGTAACCCTCAGCACTATCCAGTTAGCCCCGGCCCTTGTGGCATGCATGTACCAGTTATGCAATCTTCGCATTTTTGTTGGAAGATTGTTTACCTCCTCAAGTTTGACGAGAGGTTTTCCGTACTGGTATTTGTATGCTACTTCACTCACGGGGAAGAACTCTAACTGGGATAAGTACTGGGCAATACTCATACCTTGAGCAGCGGCAGCTTCTCCGTATTGTGCAACTACCTCTGGATCATACTGCTCTTCGGCCCCATACTTGCTCGACCCCACATTGGTTTGAGAAATCACCTTGAGAGGGGCGCAAGTCTGTTTTGCTTGTTCTTCGAGCTGGGCAACAGATTTTCCGCTTGCATCAGTACTGCTCTTTGAGGCTTTTTGTGCCGCATGTGACTTGAGAATAGAACGGTCATAGTCTGATGACAGCTTTGGCTCGGGTTGATGAAGATTCTTTAGCATTTTCAACACTTTGGCTTTTTCTTCTTTGGTGCTGGGGAACTCTGGCTCTTTCGGCCGCCTCAGCTTAGCGAAAAACGCTGTCGTTTCCGCATCAACGATCGCCGCAGTCTCCTCTTCAGTACAGTCATAAGCTCTCTTGGGAGGAACCGTTGGTACTTTTGGAAGAGGCTCTTGTTTACGTTTCGGCGATCGCTTACGACGCACAGTAGCGGTACGCTTACGCTTTTTATCCTGAGGCGCCGGCGATGGCTCCCGCGGCGATGGCTGCACCGGAGATTGGTGAGGCGACGGAGCCGGGTGAGGCGACGAAGACGGCTGCCGCGACGGCGACGACCTCGCTGGAGACGGGTGAGGCGGCGGCGAAGATGGCCTTGGCGTGTGATTTCGAAGCACGATACAATCCTTCGGCCATAGAATGGTGACATTTTTTGCGTCACCCAGCACAGTCACATCCCCTTCACCAGCGGGGTAGTGAAGATCCAAAACCTCAAAGGTGGGCATGATTTCATCCACGCCGACAACAGCGTAGCCCTCTGGAACCGGACGACAGTGGTAAGTTGGTGTGGGTCCAATTGGTAAGGCATAGACGACCGCCACCTTCATTGATATGTTCACAACTTTGACATGTAGCTCGCAGTGTGTCATCTCTGTGATATCATCCACTGGGTAGCCAACAGGAGCCATCGTCGGTGCATCATCGTCATCGCCATTGTCATCACCCGGGACCTCGGTGGAAGCCACACTGCTTTTTCGATTATTCGATAGGCCGGTAGCATCGAATGCAGTGTGCTGCTGAGATGGGCCGGTAGTACTTTGCTCTTTAAGTGTGTTAATTTCATCTTGTTGTTGCTTTAATCGTTCTTCAATTAAACGCATTCGCTCTTTCTGACTTTCTGCTTCAACTGCCGCCCTGTCCTTACTCCTCTGACGGCTTCTATCAGGATATTTCTTCCTCTCTTCGGGAAACCCAGTCCTCCATGATTGGGAGCCTATTGTGCCTCGTGTTCGTCCATCATGTTCCTTATTTCCAAGGGCGAGTGTGAGCTCATCATTCTCTCTATCGGGAATGAAGTCCCCATCTTTAACAGCCTTTACTGCTTTTCTGATCCTCTCGATTGGCAAGGGGTCTTCTTTATGTCGTATGTTATATATACACCTCCCTTCCGAGTCCAACGTGCCCCCATGCCCGTAAAACCAATTCCTTGCACGTTCTACCCAATCGTCTGTCTCTGGGGTGATCTTTTTATCACGCAGTTCCTGCTCAAGTTTCTCCCACTTAGGAATGCCAACCCTGTAGCCACCTTGCCCCATAGTATGGTGATACTTCTTCTTAGCAGCATTCAGCTTATTCGTTTCAGACATTTTCTTAGCTTTTTCTGATTTCTTGTATTCCACAAACTCATCCTAGAATGGTTTTATCTTCTCAAACTGAATATTCTTGAAATCGGGAGTCTTCTTTTTCACGACATAGTCAAGGTGCAATCTTTTCTTCCAGTTGGTGAAACACTGGGCCATCTTCTTCAAAGCCCACTCCCTGACCTTAGCCTCCATGGCTCTCCCATGTTGTAAGGCGTCCTCAACTGGATCCTCCGCATTTGGATCCAGCTCTATCTTCGGTAGTTTGAAATTAACCATGAGCCTCTTCCACAGTAAATCTTTGGCGTGGTTAGGGACAAATAAACATGTTCCCTCTTCATCCGCATTAGCAGGCCTATTCCAATTTCTAATGGTGATCGGGATTAAGTCCCTAACGATTACTCCGCATTGTGCCACAAATTTGGTTGCGACAACTTCGGGAGCTGTCGGTCTGCCGTCTTCAGCGACATCTTCGATCCTGAACCTCTCATGGTCTTGCAACTTTTTGGTTGGGCCTCGTCTGCTCTTTTCAGTAGATTCCTTCGATCCGGAGGGCTAAAAGAAGAAAGATCGTCGTTACTATTTCTATATAGATAGCAGATGATTAATTAATGAATTGATTTATATTACATGCACCTCGCCGGAGCGGTCGTCTTCTCGATTACACAAGGCATCGCCTTCTCCCTCGCGGAAGGCAACACCTTCAACCTCAAACAAGTTGTCTACTCCGGTAAAAAGAGGATCACCCTCACCGGAGTTGTTCAGAAACGTTGATACGTCTAAATTATCTTCCCCACGGATCACACCTTGGATCAACTCTTCCTTTTCTTCGTCTCTGACGTGTGGGTCCATATTTTCTGCATAGGTGGAAAAACGAATAAGTCAAAGCGGCTAAAGGAGAAAGTTAAGTACGGTGTTGAGAGATATAAACCCTAATTCAGAGAAACCCTAATATATACATACACAATAATAAAAATGAAGAGAAAGGGAAACCGTGTAGTAGATAGGCACATCGTCGAACCCACATGCACCTAAGTTGCTTGAAAATGTGAATCGGGTCTGGGGCTACCCACAGTGACTGATCAGTGGGGCCGAAGACCAATAATACCAAACTAATTAATAAACCTAATAATACCTAACTAATAATAAACCTAATAATCCAAACACCAAAAAGAAAGGGAAACAATCAACACATGGCATCGATGCAATGCTCAAGCAAGTATGATGATATGACAAGTTAATTTGCATTGGAATGTAACCCTAAGAAATGCTCGACGATTTAATCGGGGTTCCGAGGGGTGAAAACCCTAACTCGGAGAAAATCCGGAACACATGAGAGGGGTGGATTTGTTCTTCTAATTAAACTTGTAATTTAAGTTGTTGAACAATGCATGATTATAGCTTAGATAGCTAGGTTTCATTTTTCTGAACATTTTGATATATTATTCATATTTTTATGACTTATAGATTAAAAGTTATTGAATTTATAAGATTATAATTATTTCTGAAATTATTAAAAGATGGTTAAACTTTTTACACCGTAGGCATACCTACCCATAGTGACTGACAGAGGGGCCCCATGGCCACCTCAGCAGACTCGCAAGCAAGAGGGACCGGGGGTTATTTCTCACCGACGCGGCATCTA
Organism: Avena sativa; assembly: GCA_916181665.1. Taxonomy (NCBI): domain Eukaryota; kingdom Viridiplantae; phylum Streptophyta; class Magnoliopsida; order Poales; family Poaceae; genus Avena; species Avena sativa. Next base: position 34,516,586 of record OV702284.1, read on the forward strand.
GCCAGAGAGGCTGACGAGTGGGCCTGGGCCACGCAGGCAACACGTGGACGCCACACGAACGCCACATCGGCTCGCCGGCCAACGGGCCAGACGGCGGCGCGGGTTGGCGCTAGGAGGCGAGCGGGGCTGCATGGGCTAGCGCGCTGGACTCACGCGGTTGCGTTGAGCCAAAAGGCAGCGGCGCCGCTTCGGATTGGTCACCGGAGCATGGCGCATGGCGAGCAGCGGCGGCGGCGCTTGCAGTTCGTCGGCGAGCGGTGACCACAGAGCGAGGGAGAGACGGAAAAAAGGTCGGCGAGATCCGCGTGCTCACCGTGGTGCTCAAGGTAGTGACGGGGAAGTGCGGGGAGGTCCTGAACGGCGTGAATGGCGACGGCGGCCGGCGTCGGTGACGGAGAGGACGTGCTCGATTCCGGCGGGAGAGGGCACCCCAGCAAGCGAGCTTCGGTGAGGAGGTTCCTGGCGAGGAGGCGGAGCTCTAGAGGCAGCCGTTGGGGCGTGCAGGACGGCCGGGCAGCTTGCCGGCATCGGGGGCGGTTGTGCGCGCGTCGGTGAAGCAGAGAAGTGATGGGGAAGGGAAGAAGAAGAGGAATGGCTAAAGGGTTATAACCAAAGGACCTTTGGTCCCGGTTGGTGGCTCCAACCGGGACTAAAGGGTTATACGTCCCGGTTGGAGCCACCAACCGGGACCTATACTCCAATATTTTCAGCAGACCAAGGGTTGGCGCGCAGGGGGTCTTTAGTCCCGGTTGGTGGCTCCAACCGGGACATATTCCCCTGTTTTCAAAAAAATTCAGGTATTTTCTCTCTGTTCCCGCCTTATTTTTTATTTTGGGGTTTAAATTTGTATTGTTTTTTAAATGATAATTAATTTGGAATTTAGAAAAACTTTAAACATAAAAAGTGTTTGGATTTGAATAAATAATTCAAAACCATTTTATGTTTTAAAAAATAATTAATGTAACCATTTAAAATATGAACCATTTACAATTAAAAATGAATTAACTTATATTTTTTTAATATCAATTTGGAATTTAGAAAAACTTTAAACATAAGAAGTGTATGGATTTGAATAAATAATTCAAAAAAATATTCTATTTTTAAAAAATAATTAATGTAACCTTTTAAAATGAATTAACTTATATTTTTGAATATTAATTTGGAATTTAGAAAAATTTTAAACATAAAAAGTGTTTGGATTTAAAATAATAATTCAAAACCATTTTCTGTTTTAAAAAATAATTAATGTAACCATTTAAAATATGAACCATTTACAATTAAAAATGAATTAACTTATATATTTTTAATATCAATTTGGAATTTAGAAAAACTTTAAACATAAAAGTGTATGGATTTGAATAAATAATCCAAAACCATTTTCTATTTTTAAAAAATAATTAATGTAACCTTTTAAAATGAATTAACTTATATTTTTAAATATTAATTTGGAATTTAGAAAAACTTTAAACATAAAAAGTGTTTGGATTTAAATAAATAATTCAAAACCATTTTCTCCTGCAACATTGTTCTCCATACCAATGTCCACACACATGCATAATATGGGCACAACATCACAAACTATGCCGTGATTCAGCACATAACATCGGTCATTTGGACCGAAAAAGCCATGAAACCTCGAACATGATAGGTCATTTTGTGAAGGTTTTTTCGAAACATGATCAATATACCAAGTCTTGTATTTTTCCTTTCAACTATGTAACATAATATGACACCACGCGAAGGATTTTCATTGTTCGGATTTTTTTTTGAATTTATTATGCCCGTTTTGAATTATCTGAATTTCTAACTATGGTCGAACCGGTGTGCATGAAGATAGGGGACGAGCATCGTTAGAACTTGCATTGGATCTCTGAAGAAACCACATATTGCGAGTCTAAAAATGATTTTTTCAAAAAATCACGGGCGATAGATCATGTACCTGTAGTACAAACCGGACCCACTTCCTACCGATTCGGCAGACATTTGTCCTTTTTACCCGGGATGGACGAAAAGGTTTGAGATGTACCGGTTGGGAGATAGTCCATGTAAGGTGGTCTAGTATTTTAGGAAAATAGGACGGTAGCATTCTGAAACGGCATTTTGGTGGTTACTTCACAAAACGACCCGTTTTTTGCGCTCGGAAAATGGAAAAGGGCTTTTCCGTGCGACAAAAAGGAAAACTTCCTCCTGCAACATTGTTCTTCATACCAATGTCCACACACATGCATAATATGGGCACAACATCACAAACTATGCCATGATTCAGCACATAACATCGGTCATTTGGATCGAAAGCCATGAAACCTCGAACATGATAGGTCATTTTGTGAAGGTTTTTTCGAAACATGATCAATATACCAAGTCTGGTATTTTTCCTTTCAACTATGTAACATAATATGACACCACGCGAAGGATTTTCATTGTTCGGATTTTTTTTGAATTTATTATGCCCGTTTTGAATTATCTGAATTTCTAACTATGGTCGAACCGGTGTGCATGAAGATAGGGGACGAGCATCGTTAGAACTTGCATTGGATCTCTGAAGAAACCACATATTGCGAGTCTAAAACTGATTTTTTCAAAAAATCACGGGCGATAGATCATGTACCTGTAGTACAAACCGTACCCACTTCCTGCCGATTCGGCAGACATTTGTCCTTTTTACCCGGGATGGACGAAAAGGTTTGAGATGTACCGGTTGGGAGATATTCCATGTAAGGTGGTCTAGTATTTTAGGAAAATAGGACGGTAGCATTCTGAAACGGCATTTTGGTGGTTACTTCACAAAACGACCCGTTTTTTGCGCTCGGAAAATGGAAAAGGGCTTTTGTGAAGGTTTTTTCGAAACATGATCATTGTTCGGCACACATTTAGTCCCGGATGTAGTCACAAACCGGGACTAAAAATAGTTTCCGCCATTTCCCACCTCTTCCCGCCAAGTTTTCCCGCCCTTTCCTTTCTACTAGAGCTTTTAGTCCCGGATGTAGTCACTAACCGGGACTAAAGATATTTCCCGCCATTTCCCAAAGCTTCACGCCAAGTTTTCCCGCCCTTTCCCTCTATATTTAGGGTGATCGTGTCATGGCTATCCACACATCCACACCTTCCTCTCTTAGAACAATGGACAACGCCTACTGGGCCATTCTGACCCTCGAGGAGATCGAGGCGCTGTGCGCCTCCAACTACCCTTGTCCGCCGGGCTACCGGCCGCCCGCCGGCTGGATGCTGAGCGCAGGAGGGGTTCCTGTCCCTCCTGTCCCTCAAGGTTCCGCACGCCAGGCGGCCATCACAAACCACTTCTACCACGAGCTCACGCCGGAGCAGCGGATGGATCCCCAGTGGGATCCCGACAACTACGACACTTGGAATGCCTTCTTCGCTAATAGGCGGGAAAGGGAGCTCGCCAGGTACGAGGGTGATGGCCCGCCACCGGTGAACCACAACGAAGCCGGCCGTCGTCTGTGGTGGGCGAACCGTACTATCATCGAAGTGATGCGCTACATCGCCGGGGGAGACCATCCTTGCCTACGGTGCCCACGAGTCCACCCGCCACAGGCCCCACACTGTCCTGGCGGTAGCGGCATCGTCTTCCAGGAGACCCCTCTCCCACCCGCCGTGAATCCGAGGCTGGAATGGCCCCTGGTATATGCCATGGATGGGCTGAGGATCCCCGGAGTGGCAGGTGACGATGACGATGATGATGACGACGACGATGAAGACCCTGAAGCTGCGTACTATAGGACTAGGCATGATTATGACTAAAGGGGGCGACTTTAGTCCTGAGTGTTATCTAGTCCCGGTTTGTCCCGGTTTTTAATATTAATAAATGTCTTGAGTGTTACCTAATAAATAGAGGGAAATGCCTATATAAAGAGAGGTTTCATATTTAGTCCCGGTTGGAGAAACCAACCGCGACTGAAGGGATTGCGGCAGAGTGGGCCAGGCAACACTAATAATAGGGGTGAGTGTCGACATTATGTCGTGCGGCTTGTACCTTGTCCCGGATGGTGTCACCAACCGGGACTAAAGATAATTCAGCACTAATAATAGGGGTGAGTGTCGACATTATGTCGTGAGTGTCAACATTATGCCGAGCTGCTTGTACTATAAATATGCATCCTTGTGAGTCCAGTCCTCCAGCCAGTTTGAGGCATCTCCAAGATGGTTTTAGAGAGCAGGGACACCACTACGGCCAGTTTCAGGGAGATGCCGACGGAGCCCAGTCCTCCGGCATCTCCGAGAAACTGGTCATAGAGGCACTCCCTAATATGTGAAATTAGTTAGCTCCGAGGCGTATTGATCTAGTTAGTGAAGTTACAAGCTGCAAGATGGTTTTCGAGAGCAGGGAGACCACTGCGGCCAGTTTCAGGGAGATGCCGACGGAGCCCAGTCCTCCGGCATCTCCGAGAAACTGGTCATAGAGGCACTCCCTAATATGTGAAATTAGTTAGCTCCGAGGCGTATTGATCTACTTAGTGAAGTTACAAGCTGCAAGATGGTTTTCGAGAGCAGGGACACCACTGCGGCCAGTTTCAGGGAGATGCCGACGGAGCCCAGTCCTCCGGCATCTCCGAGAAACTGGTCATAGAGGCACTCCCTAATATGTGAAACTAGTTAGCTCCGAGGCGTATTGATCTAGTTAGTGAAGTTACAAGCTGCAAGACACTTATTAATATTAAAAACTGAGACTACAAAACCGGGACTAAAGCCCACAAACCGCGAAAGATATCCTTCGGTCAAGCCACAAACCGTGAAAGACATGAACTAGAGTTACATAATATGAGCATGAACTTCTTGGCATATGTCATTCCTTATGACCGCTTCAGATGTAACCATGGAGCATCTTCTTTACTTAACGGAATGCTTGGGTCAGTTTTCACTGTGAAGGGCGGAATTTCATCAAACTTATTATAATCTTCTGACATGTCTGTCTTGTCCTCGATTCCCACGATGTTTCTTTTCCCTGAAAGAACTATGTGACGCTTTGGCTCATCATATGATGTATTCGTTTGCATATTTTTTCTTTTTTTCGGTCTGGAGGACATGTCCTTCACATAGAAAACCTGAGACACATCATTGGCTAGGATGAATGGTTCATCTCTATAACCAAGATTGTTGAGATCCACTGTTGTCATTCCGTACAACTGGTCTATCTTTACCCCTTCCCCATTCAGGTTGACCCATTTGCAGCGAAACAAAGGGACCTTAAAAGAGACTCCATAGTCTAGTTCCCATATCTCCTCTATGTAACCATAATATGTGTCCTTTTGTCCATTCTCGTCTATTGCATCAAAGCGGACACCACTATTTTGGTTGGTGCTCTTTTTATCTTGGGCGATCGTGTAGAATGTATTCCCATTTATTTCGTACCCTTGGAAATTCAATACAGTAGAAGATGGTGACGCGGCCAACAAGTATAGCTGATCTCCAACAGTGGTGTCATTCAAGAGATGTGTCCGCATCCAACCACCGAAAGACTTCATGTGTTCATCTGTAATCCATGATTCAGGCTTCCCCGGGTTTTTGGAGCGTACAATATTCTTGTGTTCCTCGATATACGGAGCTGCCAAGGTGGAATTATGTAGAACTATGTAGTGTGCTTTAGTGAAAGAATCCCCGTCCCTACATATCATTGCTTTCTTTCCCAGCGTGCCTTTTCCACTTAGTCTTCCCTCATGGCGCGAGTCAGAAATACCAATCGGCTTAAGGTCAGGAATAAAGTCAACACAAAACTCAATGACCTCCTCTGTTCCATATCCCTTGGAGATGCTTCCTTCTGGTCTAGCACGGTTATGAACATATTTCTTTAAGACTCCCATGAACCTCTCAAAGGGGAACATATTGTGCAGAAATACCGGACCGAGAATGGCAATCTCTTCCACTAGATGAACCAGGAGATGCGTCATAATATTGAAGAAGGATGGTGGGAACACCAATTCAAAACTAACAAGACATTATACCACATCCTTCTGTAACCTTGGCAGAATATCTGGATTGATTACCTTCTGAGATATTGCATTGAGGAATGCACACAGCTTCACAATGGGTACTCGAACATTTTCCGGTAGAAGCCCCCTCAATGCAATCGGAAGCAACTGCGTCATAATCACGTGACAGTCATGAGACTTCAGGTTTTGGAACTTTTTCTCTGCCATATTTATTATCCCCTTTATATTAGATGAGAAGCCCGACGGCACCTTGATACTGTAAAGGACTTCAAAAAAGATTTCCTTCTCTGCTTTGGTAAGAGCATAGCTGGCACGACTTAAGTGACGCCCTTTATCCGTCTTGTTATCTGTATGCATGTTCTTTGGGTCTTTCATAATTTGTTGGTCCTCCCGTGCTTCAGGTGTATCTTTTGTCTTCCCATACACGCCTAGGAATCCTAGCAGGTTCACGCAGAGATTCTTCGTCACGTGCATCACGTCGATTGAAGAGCGGACACGCAGGACTTTCCAATATGGCAGCTCCCAAAATATAGATTTCTTCTTCCACATGGGTGCGTGTCCTGTAGCGACGTCGTTCGGAACTGATTGACCGCCGGGACCCTTTCCAAAGATTACTTCTATGTCCTTGACCATACCAAATACATCATCACCAGCAGGGAGTTCAGGCTTCTTCCGGTGATCTGCCTCACCTTTGAAATGCTTGTCTTTCTTTCTTACGGGATGATTGGTCGGAAGAAATCGTCGATTCGCCAGGTACACAACCTTCTTGCATTTATGCAAATATGTACCTTCGTCTTATCTAAACAGTGGGTGCATGCCTTATATCCTTTGTTTGTTTGTCCTGAAAGGTTACTAAGAGCAGGCCAATCATTGATGGTTACGAATAGCAACCCTCGTAGATTAAATGGCTCCTGTTTGTTCTCATCCCACGCACGTACACCTGGTTTGCCCCACAACTGTAAGAGTTCTTCAACTAATGGCCTAAGGTACACATCAATGTCGTTGCCCGGTTGCTTCGGGCCTTGGATGAGCACTGGCATCATAATGAACTTACGCTTCATGCACAACCAAGGAGGCAGGTTGTAGATACATAGAGTCACGGGCCAGGTGCTGTGACTGCAGCTCTGCTCCCCAAAAGGATTCATGCCATCCGTACTTAGACCAAACCATAAGTTCCTTGCGTCACCTGCAAAGTCTGGGAAGTCTCTCTCGATTTTTCTCCACTGTGACCCATCAGCAGGGTGTCTCAACTTCCCGTCTTTCTTACGGTCTTCTTTGTGCCATCGCAACAACCTGGCATGCTCTTTGTTTCTAAACATGCGTTTCAACCTTGGTATTATAGGAGCATACCACATAACCTTAGCAGGAACCCTCTTCCGGAGGGGCTCTCCCTCAACATCACCAGGGTCATCTCGTCTGATCTTATACCGCAACGCGTTGCATACCGGCATTTATCTAAATTCTCATACTCCTTACCGCGGTAGAGGATGCAGTCATTAATGCATGCATGTATCTTTTGCACATCTAATCCCAGAGGACAGAGAGTCTTCTTTGCTTCGTAGGTACTCTCGGGAAGTTCGTTATGTTTTGGAAACTTCGGCTTCATTATTTTCAGCATCTTTTCAAATGAGGAGTCAGTTAGACCACACTCTGCGTTCCATCGCAACAATTCCAGTGTGGTACCGAGCTTTGTGCTGCCATCTTCACAATTTGGGTACAACAATTTCTTGTGATCTTCTAACATGCCCTCTAACTTCAACTTCTCATTTTCTGTTTCACAGTCTCGCTTTGCATCAGAAATGAACCTACCAAGTTCATCAGCCGGCTCATCTGATGCCCGTTCTTCACTTCTTTCCTCTCCATTGTCTTCCATTGCAGTATCACTGTATTCAGGAAACATATGATGATAGTTGTTATCATCATCTTCTTCTTCACCATCTTCCATCATAACCCCTCTTTCCCCGTGCTTGATCCAGCAGTTATAGTTGGGCATGAAACCTTTCATAATCAGGTGGCCGCGAATGATTTTCGAGGAAGAGTACTCCTTGTTGTTCCGACATTGAACACATGGACAACGTATAAATCCATTCTCTTTGTTTGCCATAGCCACATCGATAAATTTGTCCACGCCTTTGATATACCCGGCTACCCGCCGGTCACCGTACATCCATTCCCGACCGTTCATCTGCATCATATAAGTAAGTTTATCAAAAAACAGGACATCATGAATAGTGAAATAACCAATTCACACCGACACATGAATTGTATCAATGACCTAGAAAAGATAAGATTTCTAACCTCGATCGAGGGAAATAAAGAGGAGAAAGCTCAAGTGCGTCTCGGACACCTTCTATATTTTTGTTCTATGAGAAATTCAACGGGATTATTCACTCAAACATTTCAACAAACACCTTCAATGCATGCATGAGAAAAAACTAGCACACCCCCTCACACCTTCCACCATTCGAAAAAACAGAGTGGAGGCAGAGGGGCCTGGGGCGTTGCATTTATAGAGGGCAGGGGTCTTTAGTCCCGGTTGGAGCCAGCAACCGGGACTAAAGGTGCGTGCCACGCCACGTGGCTGTGGACAAACCTTTAGTCCCGGTTGGTGGCTCCAACCGGGACGCATGCCCCCTTACCAACCGGGACGCATGCCCCCTGGCCCCGTGCCCGCTCCAACCGGGACGCGTGCCAGCATTAGTCCCGGTTGGTGGCGCAACCGGGACTAATGCTCCGAGGGATCTCGAACGGATAGCCCTTTTTCCTCTAGTGTATTGATGTGATACATTCAGTCGATGGGCATCAGACTGGTCAAAAATGAATTATGGCTTGTTCAATTGATTGTTGCATACAAAATTACATGTTAATATACTCATCATCGACTCCATGAATTACGAAATGGCTTGGGTTTGTATCTGTGGCATCTTTTTTTCTTTTCTTGTGGACTCTCATATGACTCATGGAAACTTGCTCAATGGATTGATCTTCCACTCCCATGAAATATTTTTGTGCACATTGGCCTATTTTTCCTTCAAATATATTACTGGACATAGCATGGAGGAATAATACATTTTCTTATACTTTACAAGATTAAAGGCGGAGGAGAGGTAGACGAGGAAACACCTCTTAAGATAACAAAAGGGATTATTACGTTTAAGTTTGCCTCTATGTCTAGATGTTGTAGCACCTCATGAGTCAAAGAAGAAATGGTTGAATATAAGGAAGATTATGTTGGCGTTGTTCACTTAATTCCACTCTTTTAGGTTTACACATAATAGTTACTCTCCCAATAATATGTAAGAGTACCAATTGTGCACATGTTTATTCATCTACCAGTCTAGAAAATTTCATCAATTTTTGCGTCATCGCAATCATTATGTTTCCAATATGCCACATCATATCATCACCAAAGTACTTAAGATTAGCATATTTAATATATAATTCCTTCATTGAATTATCTATTATCTGTTTATGTTTTCCTTGGTGGCTTATTATATGTATTTTGTTGAGCTTTATATAGGTTTGATTACTAATTCAGGGAATGAATGTATAATTCATTTTTACACTAGATTATAGTAAAAAAAATGAAAATCAGAAAATAGGAATGAGAGAGAGAGGGAGGCAGAGGGAGGGGGATGGAGAGAGCACGATCAATAATTACTTACATCAAGGGAACAATGCATATGCCAATTATAGATTTAAATCTAATTACATTTTAGAAAAAATAGAATCTTAATTTGTTTGTCAGATATTACTATCTCTTTCTATACCGATAACTTGAATTCTCATGTGTATTAACTTAAATTTTTGGCAGTAAAAACTTGACGAACCGTGGCAATGCACGGGCATACAACTAATATCTTAAAAGAACAAAGCAGTGAATCTGCAACTTGTACTAACTCTTCTTGACTCTAAGTTGGGCTTAGCAATATGCAACAGAAAGAATGTAGTAGCTGAGTAACTTATAAAGATGCCAATTCTAAGAAACCAAGTAGATTCTAAACAAAATTTGCCTACGCTGCTGCCATCTTCTAAAACGCATGGCATGGGCTATTATTCAAATTGAGCCGTTCAAAGGAAACCAAAAGGTCCTCTAGAGAACATGCGTGAACTTCTCCTCCCCCTATTTGCAATTTATAGTATAGAGTATAGTATAGATTTTTGCACTCACTTTGGACAGGAAATAAGTACCAAAACGGCCTGCTACCTTGGTTCTCCACCAGATACAGAGATAAATAAAGATCAATCTTTGAGATTAAAGACACAGAAATCAACAAAATAGAGCCCGAAACAAGCGCCGCTCGGTTGTACCTCACCGTGCCGACAGCCGCGCGTCCAAGTCTTCCAATCGCCACCAACGCCCTTCGTCAAGTTGTCGGCCCTCCTTCAGCAACCGATGGCGGCCAGCTCGACCGCCTGACGGCTCTCCTTCATCCCGCGGGTCCCTGCTCGTCTTCAATCACCCGTGGTCGCAGGTAACCTCCTTTCATCCAGTGAAGCACCACGCGCCTCCAAGCTCATCATTCCAGGGGCAAGATCCATGGAGCCCTATCCCCGTCGCGCGCGCGGCACCACCGCTCCCTGACGACTGTCTACGCACAACCTGTTGTGGACCCCAAGAGCAAGGTGTGAAGCAGTAGGCAGCAAGTTTTCCCTTAGTTGAGACCGAGGTTATCGAACCAGAAGGAGGAAGGAAACGTCACACAAGTGTTGCAAGCAACGCGGAAACCTGAACAACACAAACTCAAGACTTTGCCCCAACGAACAGTGAGGTTGTCAAGCTCACCAGTTTGCTATAACAAAGGATTAAACGTATTGTGTGGAAGGTAATGGTTTGCAGCAAGTAAACAAGTAACAGTGGAAGATGTATCAATGGTAAATATTGGACCACGGTCCATAGTTCACTAGAGGTGCTATCCTTAGATAAATAAACATGGCATGCAGGGTAAACAAATTACAGCAGGGCAATTGACAGGACTGAGCAAGGCATAACAACGCAATACTAGACAAAAAGATCCTATAAGATTCGATTGGCAATACAACAATATACATAGACCGCCATCCAACTGCATCTATGACAAGAAGTCCACCTTCAGGTTATCATCTGAACCCCCTCCAATATTAAGTTGCAAGAAATAGACAACTTCTTTAAGCAAAGTGTGTAAGTTAAACAATCCACTTTCTCCATGAACAAGAGACCGTTGTTTTCTCCCTAGTGGCAACAACACATCTACAACCGAAGAGATTTCTGTCACTTTCCTTGGAAACTAGAGGCATGAACCCACTATCGAGCATAAATACCCCCTCTTGGAGTCAAGGTTTTGGTTACCGGACAAAAAATCCCGAATTTATTTGAATTGTATGAAATTTATGAATTTTAACAAAAAAAACGATGTAAATGGTCATACCGAGGACTTTGGATTCGAATTTTGAAATTTAAATTCGTCCGGTAACCGGTCGGGATTTCTCGGTAACCGCGGTAACCAGAAATCCCGACCACCCTCGGGATTTTTTTCGTACCGGGAACCAAAACCTTGCTTGGAGTCACTAGCAACTATTTGGCCAAGATAGCTACTAAAAACGGAGAGCATGCAAGATCACAAACAACACAGACATGATAGAATCAATAAGACAAAACCATTAATCAATCTGACATAGTAATCTCAATATCCATCGGATCCCCTTAAACACAACATGCATGATTACAAATAGATTAGATCTTGATCATGAACGGAGCTCACAAGATCTATACATGAAAGCACAAAGGAGGATATACAACCATCTAGCTACTACATGGACCAGTAGTCCAAGGTGGAACTACTCACGCTTCATACCAGAGAGAAGGCCTTCGAGATGATATCCCCTCCGGTAGGGTGCCGGGAAGAACTTCAGACCCCCCCCCGATCTAGGGACGATGGTGGCGGCGGCTACAGACGGTTTCGTGGATTTCTGATCGGGTACTCAGGGTTCTGCATCGGGGGCTTCTTATTGGCGAAGGGGGAGACCGAGGGGCTGGCCAGGGGCACCAAACACTAGCCAGGCACGGGCCCACCTATGGTCGCGCCTGGGGTGGCCCCTCTAGCTCACCTCCCTGGCTCTCCTCTAGACTTCTTGTTCCCCACGGAAAGTAATTAACTTTGTCCTTTGTCCCGTCCAATTTCGAGAATATTTCTTTACTAACTTTTCTGAAACCAAAAACAGCAGAAAACAGGCATCTAGCACTGTTGCAACTTGTTAGTAGGTTAGTACCAGAAAACATGTAAAAAGCACCTCAAAGTGTGGACAAGTAAAGCAAAGTAGATACTAAACAAGCATGGAGCATAAAAAATTATAGATACGTTTCCAACGTATCAACATCCCCAAGCTTAACTCCTGCTCGTCCTCGAGTAGGTAAGTGATAAACAGAATAATTTTTGAGGTAACATGCACCCTCACAATAAAGATCCAACCATTTGCAAGCATTGAAAGCTAGGATCAAAGAACTCTAAACATGTGCATGAAAGATGAAGTTCTAACAGTAGGACATAGCAACTATGCATGCAACATGACAAGCTACAAACAAAGATCATGAATAACATGCATTGAAAAACGTTTGTTTGTTTCACATACAGAAAACATAGCATAGTGGCAATCAGCTTATCCCTCATAGAGTAGCAATTAGATGCATAGGACACCTGCAAAGTTCACAAGGGTGACTAGAAACAAGTAGCACAAGAACAAGTAATAACACAATATGCATCAATTAATAAGCTTTGAAACACTGCACACAGAATGGAAACTATGATCTCTTAATGGTGCCTAAAGGTGGAAGGTGGAGACTCAATAGTGGTGGAAGAAAGTCCTTTTTTGTAAAGGAAGCAGGGATTACAAGTTTTAAAAAGAGCTTCCAAAAATTATGGTACTTGTTAGCTTTCAGCCCTCATTGCCCCTATCATAAGCATCTTGAAGTGATTAAGGTTAAAGTGGCAAAGCTGGAGTATATGCTTGACGAAGTATAAGTTGGCAATCTCAAGTCCCTTGAATACGAGGGCCACACCTCATGCATACTCAACTTTGGGTCCAGGTAAGTTCTTCTCACTATAAGTATTTGCATATCATTGAGAACCGCCAATGGGGTACCCCTTCCACATGGTACAGGAGCTTTCCCATAACCAAAATGACAAGGAAATCATACAATGAGCATCTCAGCAATCTTTTTATTTACCATATGCATAGCTTTTTATTGAGGATGCTTCATAGATAGCTCATTAAGGTGATGCTGCAAGTTTACATCATGATTAGGCATGGCTTAGGCTAGCGGCCCAGGCGTTTCTCTAACACAAGATACAAACTCCATGGACTTACAAGTCCCCTATTTATTTCACACCGGTGGCATCCATAGACAAAAGAACATGATATCAACTGAGTACAACAAGGTACAAGTGCAATGTTGAAAACGTTCCCCATGACAGCACGGTTCTGCTAATTCCAACTTATATGTGCAAGTATATACAACAAAGTTGTCACAATGGTTCAAGTTTATTAGGGGCAAAGAATAAAGTGTGCCATCAAGTTCGTGAGGGCTTTAATCACTAAGTTTTCACATAACAAAATCGTTTTTAATTAGAAGATAGTTGAAAACAAGAATATACTTGGAATGGTGTAACACACCATGCATAGGAATTTATAGTGGACATTTTGTAATAACTTGGTTTCTTGGGAGTTGGAAGCATGAGTATAACTTACTCATACAAGTGGAGGCTAGCAAAAGACTGGGAGCGTCATTGGTGTGCCTTGCCGATGGTTGATGTAGGTGGCGCACTTGGTCATCCATATGATGCTCACGACGATGGCCCTTGACCTTGGCACTCTTCCTTGTAAGTTTTTCTAATGAGCGCAAAGCATCATTAGTATTGGCGACCATCCTCATGTTTTTGTCGAAGTCGTTATCCATGTCCTTCTTGAAGTTGTGGAGGTCGCTTTGGAACTTGTCCATTTGATGATGGACCTTGGCGCACTCGAGTTGGAGGCTCCGTCTTGGTCGGTGCGACTTGAGGAGCTTGTCGTTGTCGTTCTTGAAGTCGCCCATGCTTGGGGAGTCGTTGTTGTTGTAGCACTCCATGTCACCCAAGCATGTGGAGCCATTGTTGGTGTAGTGCTCCATCATGTAATCCATGCTTGTGGAGACATATGCATGGTGGCTCATCGTGGATTCTTCATAGAAATCATCCTCGGTCCCGGAGTCCCTAGACATGCTTCACAAGACCAAGTGTTGTATATGGAAGTGGTAGAGGGTGTTAGGGATACAACGTCAAACCTTACTTTACCTTGGAAGATCGTATCGTGCAAGTGGCCACACTTGAGAGCAATAAACCAAGCAAAGTGAAGTTCACGCGGAACACCAAAACCAACTACGAACCAAAAAAACTCACACGATACAAGGCCGATTGCTCCCGAACGGCGGCCACCGGTCCGATAGAATCCTCGCAAGGAAAGATCGGTCAACGTGCTCCCTCAAATCCACATCGGGGAGGGAAGAACACCTTGGGGAGGGTCTTAACAACTTGGAGACGAGACATCAAACTCCAAGGCCTTGTTCAACGATGGATGCGTGATGCAAAGTCCAATCGAGGTTGGTGACGATAGTCGGTCCCCTTGGTAAAGGAGATGAGGCAAAACTAGAGATTCCACAATGGGGGTGTCTTTAGTCTATCATCTATGCCTAAGGGATACATGAGGGGTGGGGGCTCTATTTATAGGCCAACCACATAAACAGGGGTAGTTTAGGGATAAAACTAGGGTTTGGACGAGCTAGAGGGGTACATGGGCCGAAGGCCCAACAGGTGCGAGCAGGCACACAGGACCGGTAGTACCGGACTTGGGTCCGGTAGTACCGCTGACCGGTAGTACCGGGTCCAGATCCGGTAGTACCGCTTGCAGTCCTGGGACTTCTGTTGGCGTCGTCTGTATGGGGCGGTAGTACCGCTGGCCGGTAGTACCGGTCGCCAGATCCGGTAGTACCGCTGGAGACAGAGAGCATTTGGCGATCTGTCTTCTTCCGCCTCCTCTTCCAAGCCTCCGTCTTGTCGGGCTTGATGCTCCGGGCTTCCTCCCTTGCCTCCGTACTTGTCAATGTGAACCTATCATGCATATGTGACGGAGTATGAAGTAGCATACAATTCAATAGGGTAGGAAGGGGGCTCGCATAGAGGAACGGATTCACCTTTGGAGTCCATGACGACTTGGCGTAAGCTGGAGACCAAGATGTGGTAACGACCGTAGCTCGGGCTACATCAGCTCCCCCCCCCCCTTCAAAAAGAGTCGTCCTCGACTCTACATGCTCATCACAAAGTAGCAGCGGTCGAGAGACCTTCTTAATCCTGGGGTTCACCATATAGTCGTCCTCGTGAAGATTGACTTGACAACACTTCAATGTTCCTTCACCTTCCTTGAAGCCTACAAAGCTCACAACAAAAGCAAAGCAACACTCAAAGCGTAGCCAATTCATGAAGATTATAGCATGAGTCCTCAAGTAGAAGGAAGTCACCTTAGCTTGTAGAGTTAGCTCGATGAAGGGTAGCCATAGGTAACTCTCTTCGGTTCTTCTTGTCAACATATAGTCCATAGAGGTTGACGTGTATGCATTTGTACCTTCATACAACAAAGATCAAGCAACATATGTTTGTGTGTGATAGAGGAGCATGTCATTTGTGGCATGTCCATTCTTGTTCACAACACGATTAGCACAACTCAAGTATAGCAAACGGGATGCATATGCAAGGTCAATGTGCATGGAAATCGTTTGAACATCATCCAAATGTGGAAACTCAAAAACTCCATATAACATAGTAGTGGGGAACTCAAAGCAATCGAATAGAAATTTGATCAACATATTTGATGCAAAGTTAGGAGAATTCGGCAAAAACACACAAGGAAGAATGTCCAAAGAAACATCATGAGATTCTTGGAAGCTCTCATGACAATACATGCTCTTAATGGAATTGTGGTTGCACCCAAAACATCGGAAAGAGAAAATGTTCAACATTTTTGTTGCAACACACAAAGCATCATTATCTAAAAGCGAAGAAACATGAATGTCACGAGGGAAGATAATACCATTAACATTCTTGCAAGCAAACCATAGGAAAGAACAATTTTTCAACATGAAAGATGCAAAGCATGCAAAAGGTATCAGAGCTGGGTTCGATCTTGAACTCACTTGTGGGATGCTCTCTAGAGCTCCTTTTGTCAACTCGTGCTCAACCGAGGTTGACATTCTCGTGCGGGTACCTACACACATCATATGTAAAAGGAAGAACGTGTGTGCATGGTAGAGATACACATCATCCATCATGACGTATCTCTTCTTGTGCACATCACCATTAATGTCATTCAAGTATGAAATAGATGCATGGTGAGTATGCAAGTGGGGAACATGCTTATCATGGCAATCATCAAAATCTCCAAAAATTGAGAAAGCTATGGGGGCCATCTCATTATAACGCATATGATCAATATTGTTGCAAGCAAAACAAGTGAAATAGCAAGTATTCATCTTATCGCAAGCAACGGGAGAAATTGAATGACTAGCATGACAAGGCAAGTCCAAAGCAATTGGAGGATACACACAAGATGCATAGCATGGCATGTTTATGGCAATGAGTTCGCAATCAAACAATTCCACATGATCAATATTATGCAAAGGCAAAGCATCACATGGGAATATGAGTGAAGCATATGTAATGTCACAAGTATCATCCAAAACATGCATATCCTCACAATTCATCATGTCCACTAGTGGGATCATGGCATCATCAACACCCTTACTGTTACCTTGTTCATACCTCTCATATGAAGTGGGTGTTGTGGAAGTAGTGGCCTCCTTGTGGACGACTTCGTCTTCTTGATGTAGCCATGGCATAGCATCATCTTCGTGCACCATGTACATCTTCTCCAATTGAGGCATCATTGCTTCATGGCTTGGCGCTTCTTCATCCATGGAACCTAGCATAACACAAGAGAACACACTAGAGGTAGAGGGTAAGTTGTTAGAAATTGAAATGGTCTCACTTGACCTATCAACTACCACTCTCAACTCACTCGGTGTATCACTCATGCCCTCCAAGTGGAAGCACTCAATCTCACATAAGGTGGAGTCACTCATCTCACTCTTGTTCTCACTCAAGTGGGCTAAGTGGCTCTCATACTCACATGGGATTGGTACCACATCATCACTCAAGCATATGGGGATAGGCTCGGTTTCCTCAACTCCATGCGCCTCCTTTGGTGAAGGGAAAATCCTATGCTCACCATTCTTGACCTTGTCGCCTCCAAGGTTGGATGCCATAAGATGGGCATCATTGTTCGCCTCCATGGTCGAAGGGAAAATCCCATGCTCGACCGTCTTGTGGCCATCTTGTAGTAGTGGTGGAGGTAGGCTCATGCTATCCAACTTGGCGAAGTAGAGGTCTTCATTTTCCTCGTTCATGAGGTCTTCAAATGCAAGCGTAGTCGTTGAAGCTTGATGGCGTGGACGAAGGCTTGCTCTTGGTGCCATTTTGGTGGTGGCACTAGTAGTTGAAGGTGCCTTGTGACGGTGTCGACGGAGGTCATTGGCGTGCCTTGCCGATGGTTGATGTAGGTGGCGCACTTGGTCATCCATATGACGCTCACGACGATGGCCCTTAACCTTGGCACTCTTCCTTGTAAGTTTTTCTAATGAGCGCAAAGCATCATTAGTCTTGGCGACCATCCTCATGTTTTTGTTGAAGTCGTTGTCCATGTCCTTCTTGAAGTTGTGGAGGTCGCTTTGGAACTTGTCCATTTGATGATGAACCTTGGCGCACTCGAGTTGGAGGCTTCGTCTTGGTCGGTGCGACTTGAGGAGCTTGTCGTTGTCGTTCTTGAAGTCGCCCATGCTTGGGGAGTCGTTGTTGTTGTAGCACTCCATGTCACCCAAGCATGTGGAGCCATTGTTGGTGTAGTGCTCCATCATGTAATCCATGCTTGTGGAGACATATGCATGGTGGCTCATCGTGGATTCTTTATAGAAATCATCCTCGGTCCCGGAGTCCCTAGACATGCTTCACAAGACCAAGTGTTGTATATGGAAGTGGTAGAGGGTGTTAGGGATACAACGTCAAACCTTACTTTACCTTGGAAGATCGTATAGTGCAAGTGGCCACACTTGAGAGCAATAAACCAAGCAAAGTGAAGTTCACGTGGAACACCAAAACCAACTACGAACCAAAAAACACACACACACAAGGCCTATGGTGGATAGGTATGGAAAGTGGCATGTCAAGAACCAATCCGAAATCAAGATGTTGTAATGGCAAGTAAAGAACCACAATGATCACAAAGCAAACAAGTTAATCCATAAGATAGGAAATATGTACAAGGAAACACACACGGTGGATAAATGGGACTTGTGCGACGGATAAAGTGAGCTCTGAACCAAATGATTACCTAGCGAAGACTATAATCTCGTGTCACACAAGTACAAGGAGAGACGCTAGTTCGATTGCACAAAATTGGTGGGCTACAAGATATGCACAAAAGTACCACCTATATGATGTTCATCGAGCTTGCGCTTCCTATTATATGAGGCACATGTATATTTCTTTTTTTTCTTTTTCTTTTTCTATTTTTTTTCTCCTTTTCTTTTTCTTTCTTTCTTTTTCTTTTTCACTTGCCTCTTCCTTGTGCCAACAACTATACAAGATAACTATATGAGATAGCGCTCACAACGTTTGCTCGCAATTCTACAAGGTATCAAATGTGCATAGCCCAAGCAATCATAAGAGGAACTAGTCTCAATAGGTGTTTGTTGCTCGCAAAGATAGTGGTGTTCACAAAGGAATGCAAGTGGGGAGAAGTCGCGGAATGTTTATACCTTTCGTCGATGATTTTCACCCTTTATTGTTGGATTCCGCCTTGCTCATCGAATTTGGATGGAGTAGATAGCATAAACCATGTGTATGATGATGTAGAGCTCCTTCTCCTCTTCGAAACGAGCTAAAGAACACCAAAATCCGAATTCGAATGCAAAAGTTATGCTCAAAACGGTGAGAGGCTGAAATCTGGGAACCTGCTGTTTTCTTTCTGTACTGGGCGGTAGTACCGGATTTTGGGCCCGGTAGTACCGGAAGAGGGCGGTAGTACCGGATTTTAAGCCCGGTAGTACCGCTGGGTCCAGAAACTCCCAGTTTTGACGCGGTTTCGCGATTTTGGGGTGATTTGGGCAGAAAATCTTCAAGAAAAACACCAAATCGACGGGGGAAATCAAGGAATTAGGCTATGGGAACGCAAAGGAAGGTAGATCAACAAGTTTAGCAAGTAATCCACGGATCAAAACCTACCAAAACGCACTCAAATCACAGATCGATCCAAAACACGAATTGGGGCTATTTTTGGTGGAATTTTCGAATTTATGGGGAAAAGACCAAATCGATGAGAAATCCGTGGCAACCAAAAGCTGCTGATACCAGATGATGGAGGGGTTAACCTCTTGGGTGCCCGATCTTCACAGATCTCGTGGTCAAATCGATGGGAAAGCGAGGGGAAAGGGAGAAGGTAGCGGAAGCGAACACACACCTCGCGAAAAACACGATGAACACACGCAAAACTCACACGATACAAGGCTGATTGCTCCCGAACGGCGGCCACCGGTCCGATAGAATCCTCGCAAGGAAAGATCGGTCAACGTGCTCCCTCAAATCCACATCGGAGAGGGAAGAACACCTTGTGGAGGGTCTTGACAACTTGGAGACGAGACATCGAACTCCAAGGCCTTGTTCAACGATGGATGCGTGATGCAAAGTCCAATCGAGGTTGGTGACGATAGTCGGTCCCCTTGGTAAAGGGGATGAGGCAAAACTAGAGATTCCACAATGGGGGTGTCTTTAGTCTATTATCTATGCCTAAGGGATACATGAGGGGTGGGGGCTCTATTTATAGGCCAACCACATAAACAGGGGTAGTTTAGGGATAAAACTAGGGTTTGGACGAGCTAGAGGGGTACATGGGCCGAAGGCCCAACAGGTGCGAGCAGGCACACAGGACCGGTAGTACCGGACTTGGGTCCGGTAGTACCGCTGACCGGTAGTACCGGGTCCAGATCCGGTAGTACCGCTTGCAGTCCTGGGACTTCTGTTGGCGTCGTCTGTATGGGGCGGTAGTACCGCTGGCCGGTAGTACCGGTCGCCAGATCCGGTAGTACCGCTGGAGACAGAGAGCATTTGGCGATCTGTCTTCTTCCGCCTCCTCTTCCAAGCCTCCATCTTGTCGGGCTTGATGCTCCGGGCTTCCTCCCTTGCCTCCGTACTTGTCAATGTGAACCTATCATGCATATGTGACAGAGTATGAAGTAGCATACCATTCAATAGGGTAGGAAGGGGGCTCGCATAGAGGAACGGATTCACCTTTGGAGTCCATGACGACTTGGCGTAAGTTGGAGACCAAGATGTGGTAACGACCGTAGGTCGGGCTACATCAGCAATAATGACCAAAATCATGCAGTACAACAAAGCATACTAATCAAAGCAAAGAGTGGTACTATAAGTCAAGGACTAAATGATCATAGAGGCTAATGGTGACTTGTGAGAGTCATAACATGGTGTAAGCATGTGCCAAGTCAACCCAAGAAAAACATCAAAGGAGAATACCACAATAATGCTTTTGCATGCTAAAACAACGCATAATTTCTTCAAGGCACACTAAGCAATCTCAATTGTTTGCAACAAGACATGCTACAGCAATAATCACTAAGAATAATGCCAAAACAACACCTAGAATGTCATGCTAAAGTCTAAGTCACAGTCAATGCAAGCTCCTCTTGCACTTCAAGCAAGAACTTACTACTCCTTTCCAACACCAACCAAACTTATTTGCAAAACAACACAGCGAGAACGAGGGTCAAAACTACTTAATAAAACTAAACAAACTAAGCAAAGCAAAATAAAACTAAGACGCTCCAAGAACAACACAACTATGCATGAAACAATAAAAACGAAGTGTCTAGACAGACCTGAGCTTTTTATTGATGAAGAACGGGATGCCCTGGGTATCCCCAAGCTTTAACGCTTGTACCTCTTGCATATTTCTTGGGGTGACACCATGGTGGCATCCCCAAGCTTGAGCTTTTGTCCATTCTTCATCTCATTGCATCATTCTCTCTCTACACCTTAAATTTTTCCTTCATACAAAACTTCACACAATCTTCATTAGCAACATTAGTTTATTCAAAAGATATTAGACCACTGGAAAAGCTTTGTAACAGCAAGGCTTCTCACTAAAAACACAAGCTACTATAGTAACTCCTTCAAAGAAACTCAATTTACCTGAAGAGAGCTCAAAAAGTAATCAATAAGAAGCAAATGCAAATAATGGCAGAAATCTGTCAAAACAGACCAGCAGGTAGAAACCGATTTTTTCGAACAACTTCTGTTGCTTATATCAAAAAGTGTTGAACTAACGAAAGTTATCTAACATACTGGGGGATTTATTCGTAAATTTTGAGCTTAATACGAGTTACAGATCCTCCTCACGAATTCTTTTTATGGAGCACAGAAATCTGTTTCGGGACAGCAACTCCCCAAATCTTACTTCCCTCTCATTAGAGGTCATTCTTGGCACAAAAAGCAAACAAAAAGGATAAGGAGAGGTCATTACTGAAATAGTAACTTTCAAGACTCAAGGAAACTCTTGGGTTATCTTCCAACAAGTACTTTTTTAACGCCTTTAAGTTAGGCACAAGAAGCAAGAAGAAGCAAGTATTTTCAAATGAAGAATTGCCCCTCTTGTTCCTTCCTTTCTTACCTTTCTTATTTTCCTTAGGAAAGATATGATTGCTTACCGGAGGAGAAAAATGCATGATACCTTTTCCCACATCTATCACTGCCCCAAGGTGTTTAAGTAGAGACCTTCCAAGTGTGATATGTCCCTTGCCTACACATTCAATAACAAGATAATCAGTAGTCACCATTTTTTCTAATATTTTTTGTAAACACACCTTCAGCTATTCCAATGGGTGATATAGTGGTATTGTTGGTAAGAGAGATTTCCTCTCCTCCTTCAATAAGACCTCAAAGACTCAAGGAATCAAAAATATCTTTAGGAATGAGACAAAATTCTGACATGATATCATAGCGAGCATCAAAAAGTGTAGTGTTTATTGAAACTTTGATTGTGGGAAGCCACTTTGAAGGCTCAGAATTTATGGGAACATAATCATGGTAGGCCCTAAGAGTGTGATAGCAACTATTCATAGCAGCAATACCGGTCTCAAGAGTGTTCAACCTAGCAAAAATATTTATGAAAGAAGAATCATACTTGCCAGGTGTACCATAGATAATGAATAATTTTCTTATGGCATCAAAAGCTTCATCCTCAGTACATAGAAAAAAATCTTTCTCAGCCACAACATCCAAAGCATATCTATAACAAAGAGCAATACCGCGGTAGAAACTATCAATAACCAAGCTGAGGCTCACCTCAGACTCAGTTTCCCTTTGGAAAGTAGAGATTCTAGACCAAGCCTCCTTAAAACTTTCTTCACTTTTTTGCTTAAAAGTGGAGATTTCTACCATAGGGGAAATAGAGGTTGATCCAAAACCAGACATGGCAGCAACTAGAGCAGGAACTAATTTTTTTGTGTTTTTGAATAAAGCAAGCAAGCCAAACTAGACTAATTTTTTGGGGGTTTTTTGGAAAGAGGAAAACAAAACCAAGAAAAAGAAACAAAGCAAACTAAAAACAAAGTAAAGAGAAAGGAAGTGAAGGACTCCCTTTGTGAAGACATCCTTGGCCTCCCCGGCAACGGCGCCAGAAAAGCTTGACGACTGTCTACGCACAGCCTGTTGGGAACCCCAAGAGCAAGGTATGAAGCAGCAAGCAACAAGTTTTCCCTCAGTTGAGACCGAGGTTATCGAACCAGAAGGAGGAAGGAAACATCACACAGGTGTTGCAAGCAACGCGGAGACTTGCACAACACAAACTCAAGACTTTGCCCCAATGAAAAGTGAGGTTGTCAAGCTCACCGGTTTGCTGTAACAAAGGATTAAACGTATTGTGTGGAAGATATTGGTTTGCAGCAAGTAAACAAGTAACAGTGGAAGATGTATCAATGATAAAGATTGGACCAGGGTCCATAGTTCACTTGAGGTGCTCTCCTTAGATAAAAAACATGGCATGAAGGATAAACAAATTACAGCAGGGCAATTGACAGGAACTGAGCAAGGCATAATAATGCAATTACTACTCAGAAAGATCCTATGAGTTTGATTGGACAATACAACAAGACACATAGACCGCCATCCAACTACATCTATGACTAGAAGTCCACCTTCAGGTTATCATCCGAACCCCCTCCAGTATTAAGTTGCAAGCAACAGACAACTGCTTTAAGCAAAGTGTGCAAGGTAAACAGTCCACATGTTCCATGAACAAGAGACAGTTGTTTTCTCCCTAGCAGCAACAACACATCTACAACCGAAGAGATTATTGTCACTTCCCTTGGAAACTAGAGGCATGAACCCACTATCGAGCATAAATACCCCCTCTTCGAGTCACTAGCAACTACTTGGCCAATATAGCTACTACAGACATGATAGAATCATAAAGACAAAACCATTAATCAAACCAACATAATAATCTCAATATCCATCAGATCCCCGCAAACACAACATGCATGATTACAAATAGATTAGATCTTGATCATGAACGGAGCTCACAAGATCTATACATGAAAGCACAAAGGAGGAGATACAACCATCTAGCTACTACATGGACTCATAGTCCAAGGTGGAACTACTCATGCATCATACCAAAGAGAAGGCCTCCAGGATGATCTCCCCTCCGGCAGGGTGTTGGGAAGAACTTCAGATCCCCCCAATCTAGGGATGATGGTGGCGGCGGCTACAGACGGTTTCGTGGATTTCTGATTGGGTACTCAGGGTTTCTGCATCGGGGGCTTCTTATAGGCGAAGGGGGAGACCGAGGGGCCGTCCAGGGGCACCAAACCCTAGCCAGGCACGGGCCCACCTATGGCCGCGCTTGGGGGATTGGCCCCTCTTGCTCGCCTCCCCGGCTCTCCTCTGGACTTCTTGTTCCCCACGGAAAGTAATTGACTTTGTCCTTTGTCCTGTCCAATTCCGAGATTATTTCTTTACTAACTTTTCTGAAACCAAAAAAGCAGAAAACAGGCATCTGGCACTGCTGCAACTTGTTAGTAGGTTAGTACCAGAAAACATGTAAAAATCACCTCAAAGTGTGGACAAGTAAAGCAAAGTAGATACTAAACAAGCATGGAGCATCAAAAATTATAGATACGTTTCCAACGTATCACTCCCCATACCCAGCATCGCCGCTTTCTCCCGTCGAGAGAGGAGGGAGGGGATCGCGCGGAGGTAAGTGGACCGCGGAGGTGAGTGGATACGGAGGGGATCGCTCGGCCGATGTCGAACGATCGTTGACTTCTTCACTTGGCGATGGCATGCCTTTCAATATGTTTGAAAAGTTATGAGCAAAAGCGTCCAAAAATTGTCGGACGGAAAATCCTGTGAAACGAACCTACCATAAGCAAAATTAGTAGATAGGAGATAGATAGATAGATAGATAGGAGGTCATGACACCAGCTTTCATAGATTCAATCATCCATGCGCGGGGATAGGGCAGAGGTCGAACCCCCGGGCATGTGTAGTCGAAGTAGACCTGGCTGATTTCACCGAGTGTTTAGTATAAAACCACCACTTTTCGCGTTAAATTTCGAAAAACCACCACTATTCGTTTGAATCTCAAAAAACCACCACTTTTCATCTGATTTGTTGCAATGAGCGCTAAACAGTGATTGGAGATGAATTGACACAAGATCCGACAGGTTGGGCCAGCAGACGGACAAAACGTCTAGGGTTCAGTTAGCTCATGAGCCAGCCGCATATTGACCCCCTCCATGACGACGGTTACTCCCGGTGGCGGCGACCCTCTCGGCGACGACGGCAGCAGTGATGGCCCTCTCTTGGATGGCGATGGTGACCCGAATGGAGGAAGCGGTACGAATCATCGGGCGGTGGAGCTGTGCGGTCACCAGTTCACCTTATAGCAGCGGCTCTAGCGCAAGTTGTCGTGGCCTCACCGGCGAAGACCAGCCACCGTTGGGGGTCATCTCTGGGTGGCATAGAGTAAGTTTCCTCTTTTCCTTCTCTGCAACCACATACATCTAACATGTTCCCTGTCTCTGAAATTTTACAGCCACATAGAGTAGTTTGATGAATCAGATGATGACTGCAACCGAATTAGCTTGTTAACCTAATCCTTGTCTCAGTTTGACTGCAACTCAGTAAACACTTAACATCTGTTAGCTTCTTAAGTTGTGGTTAACTGATTATTTTTTCTCAAATTCAGTTTAGATGATGACATTTGGGATATAAGTTTTAATTTCCCTGGTGAGGACAATTTATAGAGGAAGTCAGCATCATGCACAAGGTGAAGGAGATGATGGAAATATTTGAGCACAAGAAGGTGCTAGAGTTGACAGTGATTAAGACAAATACAGGATTTCCTACTGGATTAAACCAGGATCTGATGGAAGCTGAGCTGCAAATCAATGATTCAATGCTTTTCTCTGTTGACAAGCATGGTGTGACTCATATCAGTGATGATGAAGCTGAAACTATGTAACCAGTTGCAATGGATTGCTCAGATGTGCTTTTCATTGGTACTCAACAAAGCTGGAACATGGACAAGGGGAAGAATCCTATGACTGCATTTACATTACCAGTATAAGTGCTTGATGAATCAGATGATGAATTTCTGTTTCAACCCTGAAGATCATAACAGAGCAGTAGCAGAGGAGCTAGAACTTATTTAGAAATTGAAGAGGCAAAGGAAAGAGAGGGAATACGAAGATACATAAGATATGATTTTTAAGGACATGCTTAGGCAGCAAAAAAATCACAGAGCTGATCCTGGCATGCACATTGAAGGTGACACAGAGGTGTAAGAGGTTTTTACAGAAGATGGT
The DNA here is from genome assembly GCA_916181665.1 of Avena sativa. Lineage (NCBI taxonomy): Eukaryota > Viridiplantae > Streptophyta > Magnoliopsida > Poales > Poaceae > Avena > Avena sativa. The sequence continues at coordinate 34,542,533 of OV702284.1, forward strand.
GAGTCTGAAAGTGAACAAGAAGAACATGAATTGGATTTTTTGCCAGAGAAGGTAGTTCCAATGAGGCTAGGGCCTACTAGTAGGTCACATTATGAGCTAGACCCAACAATTCCAAAAAAATTTGTGCCATCAGATGATGAGGAGGTCTGTGATGATGAACTGGCCTCTAGTGATAATGATGGATATGTCAAGAAGTTCTGCTGGTCAACTGGATGTAAGAGAAATCTTGTCAAGAGTAAGAAGAGAATTTGGTATGATGAGGTGAGGGAAAATGCACATGAGCAGTTTGCTCTGCATCTGTGCTTCCAAGATGTTTACCAGTTTAGAACTGCTCTTAGGAATTTTCATGTAGCTCAGCTAAGGAACTTTCCATACCACAGAAACAATAAAGACATAATTATTGTGTGGTGTAGTGAAAAAGCAGCTTTTCTGGACATTGGTAGACCTGCCAAGGAATATAAAGATTGTCCCTTTTTCATTTCAGCTTCTAATATTGCCCATGAGAAGAATTTCGGCATTAGAAAGTTCCAAAGCTTGCACACATGTGTTCTTCATGGAGAGAAAACCAAGGTGACAATTGATTGGTTGGCTTTGCAGTCTGAGAAGGCAGTTAGAGTAGATCCTAACACTTGTGTGGACACACTAATTGACAATGCAAAGCAGAAATTTGGAGTAGAGGTGCCAAGGATCAAGTCCTATAGGGCAAGGATAAAAGCATTTACAACAGTCATGGGTGATCAGAATAAACAGTACACAAGGTTGAGGGACTACCTATAAGCAATCCTAGAAACTAATCCAGGAAGTAGATGCATTGTTACAACTAAGGATCTTGTGGAGCATCCTACTCCCAATCCCATATTTCATGGTTTGTTCATCTGCTTGAATGCTTCCAAGGAAGGTTTTTTAAATGGGTGCAGGCCATTTATAGGTAATTATTGGTCCACTATACTGCATTTTTCATATTGTGTTGCATTGCACCAATTATTAGTGATTATTCATGTCATTTTCATTAGGTTTGGATGGTTTTTTTGCCAAATTGACCACTGGGCCAACAAATCCTAGATGCAACTGGGAGAGATGGCAACAATAATATTTTCCCAATTGCTTATGATGTTGTAGACAAAGAGGATAAAGCTAGTTGGATGTGGTTTCTCACCCAGCTGAGATATTGCATAGGAGATACTGGGAAATTTGCCATATATACTTTCATCTCTGATAGGCAAAAGGTTAGGGAAATTATGTTCCATTTTCCTTGTCTATGAATACATATATTGTTAGTGTATCTGACTTACACACTCTTTTATATGCTAGGGTTTGCTCATAGCAATTTCTAAGGTGTTCACAAATTCTCCACAGAGATTCTGTTTGAGGCATATCTATGCAAACATTAAATCAGCTGGGTTCAAAGGAGAAGAGCTCAAAAAACTCATATTTGATGCAAGATATGCATATACCAAGTCTGGGTATGATAAAGCAATGGAAGGGCTCAAGCAAGAATGTGAGGAAGCTTACAATTGGATTACGCAAATTCCAGTTGAAGCATGGTGCAGGTATTCTTTTGATACTAATTGCAAGACTGATCTAGTAGTGAACAATCTTAGTGAAGTGTTCAACAAGCAGATATTGGATGTGAGGGGTAAACCTATAAAGACAATGCTTGATGGAATCAAAGACAAGTTGATGGTGAAGTAGAGTCGTGTTAGGAGGAAAGCAGATACCACAAGGTGGGATATTACTCCATTCTATGCTGAGAAGCTTGAGCAAGCAAAGAAACATGCTAGAGAATGCAGAGCACAGAATGCTGACATAGGCCTATTGCAAGTTAGCACTAAGGGGACAGAAATACATGCAGTTGACTTAAGGAACAGAACTTGTGGATGCAAAGCATGGGATCTCACTAGCATCCCATGCAACCATGCCTGCTCTGTCATCACCAAGATCAGTCAGCATCCTGAAGATTATGTACATGAGTTCTTCAAAAAACCTATGTACAAAGAGGCCTTCAAGCATGTGATATACCTTGTCCCTGGTCCTGATGAATGGCCAAAGACAAATACCAGGGATATAGATCCACCTGTTTTTAGAAACAAGCCTGGAAGGAAGCAGACAATTAAGAGAAAGGGTGTACTTGATGTGCTAACACCTAGGGATACCTCAAGTATGGCTAGCATTTCTTGCAGCAACTGCAAATTAGTTGGACATAGGTATACCACATGTCCATCACAACTAAGGCCGGAATTACTTCTTAGAAAATCTGGACACACTATAAGTATTTTTTTTATCTGTATTTTTAGTTCTATACAAATGCACCAATGCATGCATATTAACTTTACCTACACAATTTCCTTTGCCTAGTCAGGCAAGGGTAACAACACTGATGATGCATTTAGTTCTAGTAGGGCAACATCATCTGCATCACCAGCTCCTGGAAGGGCAACATCAGCTGCATCTGCAGCTCCTAGAAGGGCAACATCATCTGCATCACCAACTCCTGGAAGGGAAAAATCATCTGCATCACCGGCTCCTGGAAGGGCAGCATCAGCTGCATCACCTTTTTATACACCCAGAAGGGTTGTAGAGCCAATGACAAGTTCTAGGGCACCAAAAACCAACAAGCATGATGAGGGACTACCTAAATGCAGGGAAGCACAACAGCTACAAAACGTGAATTTGATGTTTGTGCATGTTACTATGTTTATTTAAGACTTTGATGTTGTGTCTATCAAACAATGCCACTTTGTTGTCAGATTATGATGTTGCTCCTGTAAAACTATGATGTTGCTCTTGTAAAACATTGATGTTGCTCTTGTTAGACAATATTTATGTGTGCCCTTTGTAAAACTATGATGTGCTACTACTAAAATAATAGATAAGGTTGTCGGTTCTCGACAACATTGACATGCTACTTCTAAAACAATAGATAGGTTTGACACGCTACTACTAAAATAATAGATAGGGTTTTTTGAGACCCCTCGGGGTCTCGACAACATTTAAATGCTACTACTAAAATAATAGATAGGGTTGTAAAACAATAGATGTGGTTGACATGCTACTACTAAAATAATAGATAGGGTTAGATAGGGTTGTCGACATGGTACTTCTAAAACAATAGATAGGATAAACTAACATCATTTCCATAACATCACACATCTCATTTCACACAAATAGTTCTTACACTAGTTCCATCAACACACAAAGCACAAGCTCTCACCCACATAGTTCTTACACAATGGTCTTAAACAAATAGTTCATTACAATACTTCAGGATGGATAAACTAACATTACACAAACACAATTACTCCTCACAAATGTCCTTGATCTTCTTCACCTTATCCTTCAGAGCTGAACTTGCTTGAAAGAGGTCATATAACAGGTATTCAACCTTCTTTTTTTCTTCCTTTAGAACAGTATTTTCAACTTCATTCTTCTCAATCTTTCCCTTCATGGCATCAGCATGTGTTCTCAGTAGGTTCTTCCACACCTTTCTTTAGGACCTCCACTTCATTCTTTAGAGCTGCTACATAGTTTCTGGCCTCAACCAGCTGCCTATCAGTTTCTTTGACAGCCTCTATTTCTTCCTGATATTTCTTGTAATTGGCCTCAAGCACCTTCCTCTCTGATGCATCCATGAACTTCTTGACATCATCCAACAAAGTGTTGTGCTTCTTCTCTATCTTCTGCTTCTCATCAGACAATTGCTTAACCAAAAGGCAATTCTCACAATTGTCATTGATTCTGCCAGTATGGGCTTCTTCATACATACCCCAAAGTTTGCTCAGTGCATTCTTCAGTGTATCTGGCCACTCTTCATGATCTATCCATGATTGAAATCCACAGTTCATGACTTCCTAAAATGCATAAAAAGAAACAGGAACTAAGTCAATGAAAAGAAGCGGTACACTAAACAGTAAACACTTTTATTCAGTTAATAAAAAGAACCATGTGCTCATGCATGACTATTGTTTCAGTTAAGGAAGCACTGCAATTTCTTTTATTTAGCTGAGGAAGCAGTACACTAAACAGTAAACATTTTTTTAGAAATAATGCCAATTCTACTGTACTGGACAGTAAGAAAGCACTGCAATGTATATGTTTGTGCCATGCTAACTTTACTTTTGTGCTACTGGACAGTAAGAAAGCACTGCAATTACTGAACTTTTGTGCTAATCACTTCTAATATCAGTTTGTGCCATGATAAACTTACTTACACAATATCAGATGGATTCAAGCTTGTAGATTAGGTAGAACTTACATTGCCAATCTGACACATGTAGAACCTACGTCCTGTGTTCGTCCCTTCGAAAGCAACACATTTCTGTGGCACCAAACCGTGGCTGCGACACACCTCCTGGCACCCCTCCAAAATCCCTTGAAACTCGGGGTCCACGCACGTATCAGGGGCGTAGTCAATTGGGGAAACTCCTAATCCAATGAGAAATGCAAAAGAAATCGGCTTCAATCTAGGTAAATCGAGGTGAATACCAAATTTTGAACCAAACCCTAACCCTAGGATTTGGGGAACTTACATCTAGCACAGAATGGCCGGAAGATTCACTATCGTTCAAGCTCGGCATGGCGACGGTTGCTGTCGGAGTGCACTGGTGGCCCGGCGGCAATGGCGGTGTGGCGGCGTCGGCGCTATGACGGCTCCTGCGACGGCATATCCCGAGCTCAACGGCGCGGTCGGGTGTGGTTCTGAGCTAACTGAACCCTAGACATTTTGTCCGACCAAACCAGGTGGGTCCCACTTCCCTCCGTTAATGGCAACAGATGGGTGTGTCCGAGCATCGTCTGCTGGGTGGGCCCAACCTGTCGGATCTGGTGTCAATTCGTCTCCAATCGCTTTTTAGCGCATGTTGAAACAAATCGGATGAAAAATGATGGTTTTTTATGATTCAAACGAATAGTGGTGGTTTTTTGAAATTTAACGCGAAGAGTGGTCGTTTTATACTAAACACTCGATTTCACCGATGAAGCTAAAACGGATCTGATTGATCCCGATCGTTGAGTTATTTTTTTAGGAAAAGCCATCACGGCAACTTTATTGATAATCAAACAATTATTACATCATTCACGAGAGGATTCAAAAGAAATCTAGGTGGTTCATCAGTCCAATTACAAGAACTTCTCAAACTAAAACAAAACTTAGCTATCTCGTGAGCGATTTTGTTGGCATCCCTTGGACAGTGCGAGAAATCCGCAACATCTATTCTCCCAACCAGGTTAAAACAGTTTGCAAATATCGTCGTTGTGGCTACTCATAGTCTGTCCTGGCCAGCGCACGCATTTATAACCTCAATAGAATCTGATTTCGCATGGACGTTGTTGTGGCCTCGTTGATCCACCTATTACAGACCATGCTGCATCGCCAACGCCTCGGCCATGTCTGCGTCTATCACATGCGATATAAACCTGTAGCTACCTGCAATAAAGTTGCCAAAACAATCTCTGATAACAGCCCATGTAGCTCCCTCCTTTGAATCTACATGGAATGATGCGTCTACATTGAGCTTCACGCTTCCTGATAGTGGACGAATCGGAGTTCAAGCGTGGTATCGGTCTACCAATAGTGTCCTTTGAGTTGTTTACAACCATAGCTCTGATTGACATTGCAATCCTAGCTACGGATGGAACATATTTACCATGCGTAACCTGCCTCCTTAACCACCATACGTACCAACATGTTGTAATTGTTTACTAAAAACTCACATTCTTACAGTTTGGCCATGTGCTAGTTGGTAGGCATAATAGCTGCTCCAAAATGACAGAACCTGATAATTCATTGGCAGATGAATCATTCATGACAGATTCAATACCAAGAGCAGACCATACTTGTTTCACACTCTCGCAAGAGAACAAAAGATGGCGCACATCTTTGGCACCTAGATGACAAATTGGACATTCTCCTGACATACCAATATGGCGATTAACCAAAATTGATTTTAGTGGAATAATACCATGTAATGCCCTCCAACAAAAAATCTTAATTTTTCCTGGAATCTTTAGCTTCAATAGAATTTTCCAAACAGGGTTTTTGATTGATGTGCCTTGGATAGTTTGGATACCTAACGGATCACCAAACTGATATTTCCATTCGAGATGATATGCTGAACCTACAAAAAAACTGAGAGTGTATAGTTCCATGAGACAAAATCCTCAAAAGAAGCACTAGCTAATGGGATCTGTAGAATCCGTCCAGCATCCACCGGGAGGAAAATAGTGTTAATAATATCCTCATCCCACATAACCATGTGCGGATCAATGAGTTCGCTAGACTTGGTAAGAATAACAGTACCCTTCCGTGTGATCACCATCCGACTTGGACTATATGGTGTTGGAGATATTCCCTAGAGGCAATAATAAAAGTGGTTATTATTATATATTTGTGTTTATGATAAATTTTTAAATTCATACTATAATATTAATAAACAGAAACATTAATACTTGTGTGATTTGTAAACTACATTAGAGTCCCTAGTAAAGCCTCTTTGTAATACTAGCTTGTTGGTTGATAGATGATCGTGGTTTCCCGATCATGAACATTGAGATGTTATTGACAACAAGATAATATCATTAGGAGAATTGTGTGATGGACATACTCCTGTAGATAAGCGTAGCATAAAGATCAAGTCATTTCAATAGTTCGTTTGCTATAAGCTTTCTGATGCATAGTAACCTAATTCCTTCGACCATGAGATCATGCTAATCACCATCACCGAAAGGATGATTTGATGCCATCAAACACCACACCGTAACTGGGTGGCTATAAAGGTGGCATTGAGTGTTCAGAAAGTATGTGTTGAGGCACATGGATCAAGAGTGGGATTTGTCCATCCATATGTCGGATAGATATACTCTGGGCCCTCTCGGTGGAATGTCATCCAATTTGCTTGCAAGCATGTGACTGAATCACAAGGGATCACATATCACGGGAACGATAAAAGAGTACTTATCGGTAACGAGGTTGAACTAGGTATGCAGAGATACCGATGATCAAACCTCGGATAAGTAAACTATCGCGAGACAAAGGGAAATTGGTATCGTATGTAAATGGTTCATTCGATCACAAAGTAATCGTAGAAATATGTGGGAGCCATATGAATTTCCAGATTCCTCTATTGGTTATTGATCAGAGAAGTGTCTCGGTCATGTCCGCATAATTCACGAACCGTAGAGAGACACACTTAAGGATTTGATGTTGTTTGGCAGATATGGAATGTAAGTAGGGATACCGAATATTGTTAGGAGTCTCGGATGAGATCCGGGGTATCACGATGAGATCCGGAATGGTTCGGAGAATAAGATTCATATAAGGAAAGTCCGATTCTGGAGTTTGGGAATGATTTCGATGTTTTCGTCGGAGAGATTCTAGAAGGGTCTAGAAGGTTCACCGGACCGGAAGGGGAATGGTCCATGAATGTGTAATGGGTGAGTGGAATGATTGGATCATGTCCTAGGTCACTTGGTTGGGCATTTGCGAGAGAGAAATAAAGCTCTAAATTTAAAGTTAAAGGGGAGGTTCGAAAAGTCAAACTGGAACAATAGTTTCCTAGTGGAAGAAGGAAAGAGTCCTTCCTTCTATCCAACTTGGGTTTGGGTATGGATTCAAACTCCCCTCTCCCAAGGCTGCCCCCCTTCTCATAAATAGAGGGGGAGGGCTGCCCCAAGACCACAAGCCCTAGCCCTCCCCACTGTGCGCCGCCACCGTCGCCAAGCCGCCGCCGGTCCGTCATCGTCGCCCTAGCCACCGCCGACACCTCCTCCTCCTCTTCGGCCTTATAAACCTAGAACGCCGGAAAACCCTAGATCCACCATAACTCTCACCGGCTTAGGCGAAGCCCTGCGGGATCTTGCCTCTACTTCCGACACCACGCCGTCGTGCTGCCGGAATCGCGAGGGGAGAACTACAACCTCCGCTGCCTGCTGGAACAAGGGAGAGGAAGGTCTTCCTCGAGTACCGAACGTGTGACCGACCGCGGAAGCGCTGCCGGAACGCAGCGTCGGAAGGATTATCTACGCGATCTTGAGATCGGCAAGTGTACGACTACATCACCCACGAGAATGTGCTCTCGTTAACCGCTTTGGAATCTTCAAGGGTGAGTACTCTAATCGACTCATTGCTTCAATCTAGTAGATAGATCTTGGCTTGTTTGTATGCATGCGGTAGAAATTTTTTGTTTTCCATGCTACGAACCCATACAGTAGTATCAGAGTTGTGTCTATATGTAGATCTGTTGCACGAGTAGAACACAATGGTCATTGTGGGAATTGATGCTTTTGTTGTCGATTGCTTCTTGTGTACTTTGCATCTTGCGGGATGGTGGGATGAAGCGGCCCGGGCTAACCTTACATGACATCGTTCATGAGACTTGCTCTACGCTTGACATGCAACTTGTATTGCATAAGTGGCTTTGCGGATGCCTGTTTTTTCTAACATAGTTAAGTTTCAATTTACAACGGGTGATTGACAATACTAGTATCAACGTTGTGGTTCTTGTTCGTAAGTTAGAACGACACTTATTGAAAGCCCCAAACCACGTAAAACATGCAAAGAAAATTAGAGGCGTCTAACTTTGTTTTGAAGGGGTGTGCTGTGATTGTGATTATATGTGATGTATGCAATGTTCCTTATTGTAAGTAGGCAAACGGCAGGAGCCATATGGTTGTTTTTAATTTCGTGTAAGACCTGCGTGTCTATTATTCAAAGTAGTTGTAATAGTTGATGCTGGTGGACGACAACCATGAAGCGGCGCCATTGACCTTGACGCAATGCCGATGATTATGGAGATCATGTTCGTGCTTGAAGATGGAGATCGGAAGCACAAGAAGAAAGGTCATATCATATCACATATTATGAATTGCATGTGATGTTAATCCTTTTATGCATCTTGTATTGCTTAGTTCGCGACGGTAGCATTATAAGATGATCCCTCTTACAAAATTTCAAGTTATAAGGTGTTCATACTTAGTAAGCACCGTTGCTAAAGCTTGTTGTTTCGAAGCACCACGTGATGATCGGGTGTGTTAGATTATGCGAGTGTATACAACGGCGGCAAGCCAGATTTGCTCATGCGGAAGCTAAGGTTTTATCTTGACGATAATAGGCCTATACTGAGTAATACCTTCGGGACATTCAGTTTTTTTTTGACGTGGAACTCCCTGATTCCATTAACTCGGCGCAGCTGACTCGCTGGCCACCAAAACCCTTACATCATCTGGTACATTCTCTGGCCACAATAGCCGAGCTACATTTTGCCTAGCTCCCAATGCAGCAAGTTCATGGGCTACCTTATTACAAGCTCTAGGCACATGTGCCACATCACAAGAAATGAAATTTAGCCTAATGAAAGTTCTCATATCTCGGTACAGAATACCTTCCGGAGCCAGGTCGTAATCTGGGCTTTGCAGAGCACGGGCGAGAATCAGTGAATCCGTCTCCAATTGCACCTTCCCCATCCCCCATGTTGATATCGCATGCAACGCTTCACAGCAAGCCATGGCTTCCGTTTGTGTCGCATTAGCAGCATGGTGGATTCTCCCAGCTCCAGATCCACGAGCTTCACCCGGCAATCTCTTGCCACAAAACCCCATCCTCCCTGGCGTGTATCATGCTGGAAAGCGCCGTCAGTATTGATCTTAATCAGTTCTCCCACCGGCCTCTGCCACCGCTGAACCTCAACAGCTGAGCTACTCAAACCTTTAGTGCTGCAGTTTAGCAAGCATTCTCTCGCCCAAAACTTGGCTTGTCTCAGGACTATCGCGGTAGATATCTTCTGGCCTTCCTTATTCTTTTTGTTTCGTTGCAACCACCATTGCCAAAGCATGCAGAGAATGAGAACTCGTTTCTCATCTGCTAGTTTCAGGATCTCCTGTATTACAGCTGGGACTGAGTCGTATGCGCTTATACTCCGGCGGAGCTCCTCCATTCCCACGCTTCTCCATAGATCCTTCATATCTTTGCATTTGAGGAACAGATGGGACCCGTCTTCGTCAAGCCTGCCACAACAGATGCAGAGTGGGTCGCATGCCATCCCCCTTCTTTTCACCCCCGTCATCAGCGGAAGGCTGTTATGAGCAAGCCGCCAAACGAACTGCTTGATCTTAGGAACACAGGGTAGTTGCCAGATTTTCCTCCACTGTTCCTTCTCCTCATTACTATTCGAAGATGAATTGGCATCCCTGTCCCGGATCTGAATATACACTTTATAAGCTGATTTAACCGAGAAAACGCTCTTACTATCAAAGTGCCATGCTGGGAAGTCTTCAAATTCATCCCTAATTGGTGTTGACAGAATAATACGAGCGTCCATTTCCCAAAAGGTGTCATGCACAAGGTGTTCATCCCACTGACCAGTATAAGGATCGATGAGTTCGCTGGCCCTAGACAGAATGCACGGGCCTCTCGGAGTGACTGGGATACGACAACCCTCCCTAGAGAGCCACGACTTTGACCAGATATTAATGCTTGTACCATCACCCACTCTCCAAATAAATCCTTCCTTCAACAGCTGGATACCCTTCAGTATACTTCTCCACGTGTATGAGATCCCCTCACTAGGTACAGCGTCCAAAACAGAGGTATTTGGGAAGTATCTAGCCTTCATCACACGAGCACACAATGATTCTGGGTTAGTGAGCATTCTCCACCCTTGTCTCGCTAGCATGGCCATATTAAAACCATACAGGTCCCGAAAACCGAGCCCCCCTTCACTCTTCGGTTTAGTGAGAACGTCCCAGCTTAGCCAATGAACTTTATTCTCTTTCTCTTGTTGTGACCACCAGAAGCGGCAAATCATCATGCTCATCTCCTCACACAAGGATTTTGTTAGGTCAAAACATGACATAGCAAAGGTTGGAATTGCCTGTGCACAAGCCTTTATAAGAATGTCCTTTCCCATCTTAGACAGTAACTTCTCCTTCCATCCTTGAATCAGCTTCTAGATCCTATCCTTTAGATATTCAAACATCTTCTTCCTTGATCTACCCACATAAACAGGCAGACCCAAATATTTCTCCGTTCTTGCCTCAGCTTTAATCTTCAATTCATCCACCACTTGGTTGCGTTGAGCCTCTTTCGTGTTATCACTAAACATCACCGCGGACTTATCGAAATTAATTGTTTGTCCCGAGCACACCTCATACAGTTGTAGAATTGTTGCAGGGATTTGGCACTCTCGCTAGTAGCTTTCATAAGTACCAAGGAATCGTCTGCAAACAGCAAATGGTTGAAACTCGGGGCATTGTTACAAATTCGAATGCCCTCTAACTTCCCTTCCAGCTCTGCCTTATTCAAAGAAGAGGAGAACGCCTCAGCGCATATAAGAAAGAGGTACGGCGACAGGGATCGCCTTGCCTCAACCCTCTCTCTGGTACAAACACCTCAGAAAGGACCCCATTGATCCGCACCTGATAGCTGACCGAGGTCACACATAACATCACCCGGTTGATCCATCTCTCATCAAACCCAAGCTTCCGCATCATCCTCTCCAAAAAATGCCATTCCACACGATCATAAGCCTTGCTCATATCCAGCTTGACCGCAGCAAACCCATCATTCCCCCTCTTCTTAGTCTTCATGTAGTGAGTGCATTCATATGCTAATAGATATTATCCGTAATCAACCGACCAGGAACAAAGGCACTCTGGTTCGGCGAAATGATCTCATCCAGAATTAATTTGAGTCTGCCAGCCAACATCTTGGAAATGAGTTTATACACCACATTGCAGAGGCTAATCGGCCGGAGATCCTTCATGCTTTCTGGTTTTTGCACTTTTGGGATCAGCACAATACACGTGTCATTCCAGTCCGATGGCATAGGACCTCCGTTCAGCACGTTCAGCACCTCTTCAGTCACTTTCTCCCCCACCACATCCCAGAATTTTTTATAGAAGAGAGCATGCATACCATCAAGCCCCGGAGCTTTCATATCTCCAATACTGTATAGAGCCTCTTTAACCTCTCTTTCAGTGAATTCCTTTCCTAGCATTTCATTCATCTCCGTTGTCACACGTGAGTCGACCTGGGAGAGCAGCTCCTCCATTCGTGTACCTGTAGAGGAGGTGAAAAGTTTTGTAAAATAGTTAGTTGCCACATCTCTCATGGCCTCTTCCTCCTCCACCACCACCCCATCATCCGTTTTGAGACTATTGATCAGGTTCCTCCTTCTTCTGTCCGACGCATAAGTATGGAAGAACTTAGTATTGCGGTCACCCTCTTTCATCCAGTGGACATGCGCCCTTTGCTTCCAGTATATCTCCCTCTGGTCTTCTAGCCTGCCCAACTTAAACCGGAGCACCTCCTCCTTTCGCACCTGTTCACTACTGATCCCCTTCCTCCTCCAGTCCTCCAACTCCTTTTTTATTTTTTTTATTCTTCTCTCTAGATCACCTAGCAGCGTCCTACTCTAACCCACAAGCTCCCCAAGCACCCCTCTAACCGCCGACGAGACTCCGTGGTTATGGAGGTCCACCTCTCTCTTCCAACCGTTCTCCACAATGCCTCTACAATCTTCCTCTTCCAGCCACCTAGCTTCGAAGCGTGGCATCTGGTCCCGAGCCGGACCCTGCCTCCTTCTAACAGCCCCCGTCGTGTCAACAGTTACTGGCCGATGATCCGAGTGTCGGTGATCCCCGTTCACCACATTGAAGCTAGGGAATCGCTCCTTCCAGGACCGTGTTGCCACAGCCCTATCAAGTCTCTCCCTGATGTACTTATCAGAAGTGTGGCTGCTATTTCTCCAGGTGAAAGTATCACCTACGTACCCCAGATCATCAAGATCACAATCCACCAGAGCTTCCTTAAACTTGTCCATCTGTATTTGCGGTTTTGGAACACCCCCTTCCTTCTCCCATGAATGGAGAATCTCGTTAAAATCCCCAATACATAGCCACGGTTTGTCATTTTGATGTTTCAACGTACGCAACAATTTCCAGGTATTTTCCCTTAGTTCTGTCTTGGGCTCTCCATATATTCCAGTAAACCGCCACGTGAAGCCATCAGATTCCGTAATCTCCGTATCAATGTGATATCTAGAGACGAACCCAATCAGCTTCACATTGATCTCATTTTTCCAAAACACCACCAGACCTCCACTCTTCCCCTCACAATCCTTTACTATCATGTTGGGCATACCCAGCTTCCATCGCAACCATTCTATCTTATCTTTTCTCATCTTCGTCTCCGACACAAAGAGCACGTCAGGGTTCTCCTGCTTCTGGAGGTCCAGAAGCCCACGAATGGCCGAGTCGTTTCCCAACCCCCGGCCATTCCAACCTGTTAGTTTCATTGCGCCTCGCGGAGCTGTTCCGACAGCCCCGCTTTCTTTAACATGTTATGTGTTGCGTCATCCCCCTCCATAATCTTCTGTACTTTATTTATCTTCGAACTTCCCCCCTCATCAACCTCCATATCATCTCCCCCCCCCCCTCTTCTTCTCACTCTTCTCGTTTCGCCCAACGCCCTTCCCTTCTGACCCCCTCACCACCCGTTTAAAAGTCCCCCTCTTCTGCTCCCCCTTGTGATACGAGCCCATTTGAGCACCAGTAGCGGCCCCGTCTCCACTCCCAGCATTCAGAACCTCCCTTTTCTGCAAGATTACAGGGACTTCGGGCTCTTTTCTCTCCACAACTGAGATAGCTCCCTCGTGTGCTCTATCCTCGGGTTGTACCCCATCCGATGCGATTTCATCGGCTCTCTTTCCATCCTTCTCCTCAAAAGATAGTTTCCTTGAAACATCCATCTTCTCCCCCAGGCTCCCATCACCCACTCCCTCCCCACTATTCTCCCTACCTCCTATCTTCAGAGGGCTTGTCACTTCTTTCTCCCCCTCCGATGTGCTCCTGTTACTATAGGCATTCCCCTCTGAGCTCTTTTTCCAGGATAAGCTGTCACTCCCTCTGCCTCCTCCCCCACTGCTGCCCAACGTATAGTTCCTTCTACCCCTCGACTCATTCCAACTCCTCCGTGGAGGAATAAAGCTTCCCCTTCTCGGTGGTACATACCTCAACCATTTGCCAAACTGTGGTTCCTCGCCTCTTTTTAGCTTTGACAAGCAGTTTTTATCCACATGACCTATAACACCACAGATATAGCAGAAGTCTGGTAGATGTTCATACTCCAGTGGGCACCATATCATCCTTCCACTCCCCCCAACCTCCACCATGGCACCTCTCATAATTGGATCGGCTATTTTCTTCTTCACCTTGATCCGCAAGACTTACCCACCGCTACACCATCCACGGCCCCATCCATCTCCATGAATTCCCCTATACGGTCTCCAATCAGGATCCCATTAGCTTTTGTCATCTCTCCTAGCGGTAGCTTATACACCCTCACCCAGATTGGCACTAGTGCAAACTCATACTCATCAACCCCCTTCCCTGGGTCAAAATCTTCCAGCACCAGAAGCTCGTTGTCAAACATCCATGGGCCGCCCTCTAGTGCCTTCCTCTTCCCTCCAATCTGGTTGAAGGTAAACAAGAAGATGTTATCCCCTAGATCCTTGCACTCCACTCCCTTCATCGGGCACCACACCGGTCCCAACGCGTTGCCCACCGCCTCATCGTATGCCTGCTTCTCCGAGAAAAGCTTCCCGATGGCCTTCGATTTCCAATCTCCCACTGATCTCTCTGATGCACCCCCGATCTTCACCCCTGCCATCTCAGCTTCCGACAGCTTCAGGCCCTTCATCAGCCCTTCCATGTTTTCCAGACCCTCACCTCCAATTCCCTTCCCCTTCTCCATCTCCCTCCAGTCTATCACACAACCGAGTGTGACGGAAATCTAGGTCACAGTGTTTTACGATCGCGAGCCCTAGGCACTCGCGAAAGGCTTATGGAAGTGGATGGGACTGAGGCCCTACAGAAAACTACTAGCTACCAGATGTCCGAGGTCCTCCCCCCCCCCCCCCCCCCCGGCGAGGTGTGGGAAGGTCACGATGATCGCCAGTGAGAACAGGGCCCGACGAGAAACCAGATCGCGATCGCCTCAAAATCGCCTGAAACTGACGTGCGCTAATTACGGAACCGTCACCCTACGGGACGGAAAACGACATTCAGTTTTTGGAATGAGAACCACCGTGGTTGCATTCCATCCATCCGGGATAAC
Organism: Avena sativa; assembly: GCA_916181665.1. Lineage (NCBI taxonomy): Eukaryota > Viridiplantae > Streptophyta > Magnoliopsida > Poales > Poaceae > Avena > Avena sativa. The sequence goes on from OV702284.1 coordinate 34,557,639, forward strand.
TCTGTTATTTATTGCATTAAGAACCTCACGAGTAACATCATCTCCAATAAGGTGCCAAAACTTTTTATAAAAAATCGCGTGGAGCCCATCCAGGTTCAGGTGCTTTAACGTCTCCAATGCTAAAAATAGCCTTCTTAAAATCCTCAGCTGTAAATGGAGCGGTGAGTTGGTTATTCATCTCCGTATTCACTCGCGGAATAACCTTCTCCAGAAGTCTCGGATTTGTAACATCAACCTTCGAAGCAAAAAGAGCATTAAAATAACCAAAGATCATTGGATTCAACATATCCGTGCCTTCCAACCAATTACCTTGGTCATCTTTAAGTTTTTTAATGAAATTCCTCTTTCGTCTGCTAGACGCATAACTATGAAAACTAGCTGAATATCCGTGCGTTGCTACGGTTTTTAAATTTTTTTATAGAAAAAGTAACATACTGCTCCAGTTCTTCTTCCTTTTGTCACCGCCACCTGGACTTACCATCTTTTCTGTTGCATCGCAACCCAATGTATCCCTAGTTTCCCCGTAGTGCATGGTCATTCGGCTAGTTAGAAATTGATTGTTAATTTTTTTTCCTCCAAACTACCCAACACAAACACACGCCTGCGGACACCACACGACGCACTCACACCACCCTGGCTCGGACCCATCATAGTCCCATCTTGCAGCAAATGTCTAGCCTCTTGGATGATGAAACATAGTTCAAAGCCATTGTCACACAAAAACTTCATGTCAGCAAAAACTATTCTACAATCAGACTTTAAGGTCGCTATCTCGCTGGGACAATGCTCATAAAATACGCAGTCTAAGAAAAACAAGATATTCTACCTCCTCTAGAAATCCGCAATCAATCAGTATACATAGTTTAAAAAACATGACATTTACTCTTCCGCTGATCTGCAATCATCATAAATATTCTACCTTCAGTCACTCATTAGTTGGTGAAATCCCTTTGGTAACCTGCATGTATTCATCATTTGTGCCTCCAATCCTAGGGGCTTAGAATTTGTTTGGCTTTCTCATAAAGGTGAAAAAAGAATAGAACGGAGTAGCTTATTTTTTTGCATCTCCTTAACTCACACTACGCTGCAAGTTGTATAGATGTCACGAGCATATCTGGGAATAAATAGGAACCTCAAGCGAAGGAACCTCGTTTCATTAATTCTCATACATACTCCCATTTTTGCAAGAAACTTTTCCTAGTGCATCGATCAGGAGGAAAAGTTTCTGAATTTCTACGGTAGAGGCAGAGTCTCCAAGCACAAGTGTCCTAGACCTGAGGAGAAGGAACCTCATGTTGTTCCTTGTCCCCCGATGGCCGGACAACATATATAGAAAGAAATTTTACCTGTGATCTTCCCCAATGTAACTCACATCAGAGTCTGACGAGCTATAGGTTGACGCCAGTAGCTCATTTGCACCTCGCGGCTCCTTTCTTACGACACCTTCTGTCGCTCCTTCTTGTGGTATCTCCCAATCTCGTTTGTCTCATATGCGTAGCTGGCCGTGAAGGGGGTCGAAGCAAGGGCGGTTTGGGAGGAGATCCCGTGGAGGACGCAGCTGCAAGTGTGGCCGGCCGTGGATGCATGCGGGGCAACAAGCCTGGGACATGTCGGCTGTCAGCAGGTATGCATTTTATCAAACATGAGAAAGGCGTCATGCATAGATCAAGAAGAGAGGTGTTGTTGAAGACGATGTGCGGAAAGGGAGTACATGGTGGACGTTTAAGAGCAAGGTGACTACTATGTGTGCACCCATGCCGCTCGGGTCATAGCCATTCTCCCGCAGTAGGACCTCTATCGCGGCGCCCATGTGGAAGGACCTAGCGGCAGCCGAATTTGGAGGAACGGGAATGGGGATTGTCCACGGGAGGGCAGCAGGAATAGGGCAGGGGTTCGGGGCAGCGGCCGGAGAAGGGCGGCTGATCCGCTGGCCGGAGATCAAGGGGTGGCGGCGGTGTCCCATGGGCTGTGGTCTGATGGGATTATGGGAAATCTGACGCACCTTTATTTGACTGCGGTTTGCACCTTCGTCCACGAGAAGAAGGTAGAAGAGAGGGAACGGGACCATGCACCACGCCCCTAGCGGCAGCCGTGAGTACATCAACCTCGCGTGCTTGCTCGGTTACCGTCGGCGGAGGAGTGGACCGGTGTTGACCCATCGCTGTGCGGTTGGCACGGTGGGTGAGCGAGAATCAGATGAAAGAACACAACCAGTACGACTTAGGCATGGCACCGGTGGTTAATTTTGTCCAAACAAGAAGGGTAAAAGCGTCATTTAAAGGCAGACGGAAATTAGGGGTGACGAACGGTCCCAATCTTTTTAATAATAGTATATATATACTAGCAGAAAACCCGTGCGTTGCTACGGCGCCATAAATTACATATGATAGGACCAAATTTAATTTCTGTAAACATAACAATTTAATGATACTCTATGGCTTCCAAAAATCAATTTTCCTTTTTACAAAGGAATACATTGTTTTATTACAGAGAGAAAAAGATCAATGTATAAAACACGCATCTCTATGACTCCTAAGAGACTAAGGGCGTCTACAATTTGAAAATAAGCCCGGTCATAGTGCAAGAAATAGACTTACGGCCCGGTCTTATACATTGTGGCACTCAATCATAAGAAAAGAATTCTTGTGGGCATTTTGTTCTGTTATAGCTAACAGTGAGGCCAGTTTATGATCCAAAATGAAAATAAGAATTGGAGACTCCCTATCAAATATGTGGCAGAAGAGTTAATGCTGGAGCAGGTAGAATGATGTTGCCCATGTAGTCAACTTACAATGCAGCAAGTATAGCTTGAGCTTTTTTTTGTTCCCGTTGTATCCATCGAGATGATTTGCAGCTTATTCATAGAGTTTGGAATTACAGTGTTTTGCAGTAAGGTCAATCGGTAGTTCCTGGGCTACCCTTCACGGTGAAATTCAATTATCGGGTTTCAGTCCTCACCTATCAGTCATTGCATTGCAGTGAGAGATTTCTCCATAAAAAAACACATCGCAGAGCCTATCCCATCAGCCAACGATAGGCACAGAAATTGACAACCAAGACCGTCGGCACGCAGAAATTCTTTGTTGCATTCATACAGTATATGTTAGCTGAGATCCAATTGCATTACTCCTCAAGGCAATTAAAGCTAGCTGTGGACATCAGGCACCTCGAAGCAGGATAAAAGGAAGGTGTACTATGGCATCTACTGAAATGTGGGCTTGTAGTTCGTTTTGTTTCTTAAAATGGAATTGGAGAGAGATCCCTGTGAATCTAAAAAAAATGGGTTTGCCCGGGGGAAATCTTGAGCATGCACAAGCATGGGACACCAGTTGCGAGCTGCTGCACCAAATCGAATCACCCAGATGTATACGGCAGATGTATACGATGTTGGAGGCGAGCTTGAGTGTGGCAGCAGACGAAGATGCGGGCAAGTAGCCAGGTTGTCGTCGTCGAAACGGGAAGCCTCCCCTCCGATTGTATCCCTCCTCCCTGTAGGCGGCCACCTCGTCTACCTCGGGGACGGGTCCTCCCTCTTCTCGCCTCCCCTTTAGTAGGGATCGATTCCCCATCCATACGCCCCCTTGCGCCACCCCTGCTTGCTGCCCGGAGAAGAGGCCGCGGTGCTCACCAGCTGCGGCGGCTCCGAGGTGCGCCATCCAGATGTATACGCTGTTGGAGGCGAGCTTGAGTGTGACAGCAGAGGAAGATGCGGTCCAGTAGCCAGGTTGTCGTCGCCGGAACGGGAAGCCCCCCTCCCCTTGCGCCACCCCTGCTTGCTGACCCACCATCTCTACGGACCTCGCCACAGCGCAGCGCCTGGAGAAGAGGCCGCGGTGCTTACCAGCTGCGGCGGCTCCGAGGTGCCCCATCCAGATGTATACGTTGTTGGAGGCGAGCTTGAGTGTGACAGCAGAGGAAGATGCGGTCCAGTAGCCAGGTTGTCGTCGTCGGAACGGGAAGCTCCCCTCCCCTTGCGCCACCCCTGCTTGCTGACCCACCATCTCTACGGACCTCGCCACAACGCAACCAAATCCGGACAACGCGCCCCCGCTCCGGTGACCCGTCCCACGTTTTGGGGTCGCAGCCTATGCGGCCTGGCAGGAGAGGCAAGGAGTGGGAGGGGGTGCCGTGGACGCCGGCATGGAGGAAATAGTGGGGCAGGGGTCGAGGGCGGCGGCAAGGCGCGGGGCGCTTGCCGGTTGTGGCCGGAGGCGGGGCAGGAGGCCGGAGATGGGGCGCGAGTGCACGGGACGGGGCGACGGCCGGGCTGGGGAAGGTGCGGCCTGGGTTCCAGCGACATGGTGACGCAGAGGCGAGGAAGGGGCGCTTGCGGGGAGGCGGCGCACGCGCGAGGCGGTGGAGGCGGGCTCGAGCTTGCTGGGGTGGCAGACGACAGGGACACGGAGAGGGGCGCCGGTGGTGGCACTGCCTGCGAGGGAGGGGGCTCGGGCTCGTGCGGAGGAAGGCGGCGACGCGAGGTGGGAAGCTTGGCGGCGGGGAGTCACGTTGATGCGGGCAGGGTTCTTTCACTTCGTGGTGGCAGGAGGGTAATTACCTTCAAACGGCCAGGGGTAAAATTGTAATAACCGGGCAGGCGGAAAAAAATTGAAGGCGACGAACGGTCCCAATCTTTTTAATAGTATAGATAGATATAGATATAGATACCCAGTATTTCTATCGCCAATTTTTTAGCCAATTTGCTCTTGAGCGCTGTTTCCACCGCATCTCCTCTTGCTCCAACATGCGCTCAATCGCCTCAGCTATCTCCTTCCTTTTTAGCTCTGTATCATCTGACATCGGCGCACGCATCCAAAGGCGGAGCTAGGCCCCAGGCTGCACGGGCCATGGCCTGGGGCGTACGAAATCCACTAGCCTAAATATTATAGCCCGGCCTGGGGCGTAGCCCAGCCCAATAAAGAAATAAACCAAAGTCTGGCCATGCGATTGCTGCTTGCCCCACGTTTTGCCCCAGGAACAAATCGAACACAGCAGGAAACGAGTGAGTTCCAGCTTCCAGGAACGAGAAATCCCCCGCCGCCAGCTCGTCCAGCCGGGACCCCGCCGGCGCCGTCCCGCCGTGGCGCCGCGCCGCCGTCCTGCCGTGGCGCCGTGCCGTCGCCCACTCCGCGACCTCCGGCCCCAGCTCGCTTCCTGCCTCCTGGCGCCTCGCGGCCCACCTTGCAAGCTCGCAGGCAGAGAACCCCGCAGATTTTCTGTCTCTGCCTGAGGGCTGAGGCAAAGGGTAGGTATTCCCCTTTTCCAAACCTGCCCTTTCCAGCTTTCCCCTGTTCGAAATTGTTATTCCCTCTTACATTTACATTGCCTAGATGCAAATCTGCCTAGATGACCTCTGTCCCGAGCAGTTTTAGACTTTTAGTAAATCTTGCTTTGATTTATACTTTACAGGAAGACAAGATGAACAAACGAAATAGAATTGATAGCTTTTTTCAAGTACAAACCACAGATTCGGGTCCTTCAACTCGAGCAAGTGATAATGTTCCCCGTGTTACAGCTGAACTTAGGCCTGGTGATATTGAATCAGATCCTGGTTTGAGAATACCAATTGAGAATTTGGATCCAGATATTAGAGATCTGGCTAGAAGAGAGTACATTAGTAGGGGTCCATGCCAACCAACTAATCATACTTATGAACGGAAATGGGTAGGAAATGGTTACAGAAGCTTTCATGATTATTGGTACAATGATCATCGTGGCTGGTTGGAGTATAGCATTGCTAAAAATGCCGCCTTTTGCTTTTATTGTTTTCTGTTTAAGCAACCAAGAGCTGAAAACTATGGTATTGAAGCATTCACCAAGAATGGGTTTAAAACATGGAAGGATGGTCCTAGTGTTCTTACTCGCCATGTTGGTAAACATGACAGTGCTCATAATAAAGCTAGACAACATTATATGGCTTTCAAAAATCAGAGGCAAAATCTGCCAAATGTGATTGATCGGGGAACCAATAGTGACCAAGAAAAATACAAAGCTCGTCTCTTGATTGTATTGGGTGTGGTAAAATTTTTGCTTCTACAAGGTCTTGCTTTTCGTGGACATGATGAGTCTAGTAGCTCAAAGAATAAGGGTAACTTTAAGGAGATGTTCGAATGGTACACGAAGAAAGATCCAAAGGCAGAAAAATTGATTGGGAAAGTCGGGGAGAACCATAAGTTGACTTCACCTGAGATACAATTGGACTTGTGCAAGGCTTGTGCGCAAGAGACCACCAAGGCCATTATTGCGGATATTGGAGATAGTAAATTTTCCTTGCTTGTTGATGAGTCCAGAGATGCATCTATCAAAGAGCAAATGGCTATGTGTTTGAGGTAGGTTCCTTGGCTTGTATTGTATGCAAATCTGATTGTATGTTTGTGTGTTGTAATTATATTTTATCAAAGTTGTTACATATTAATCATGCTCCTTTTCTCTCATGTAGGTATGTCAACAAACGAGGGGAGGTGATTGAGAGATTTATTGCAATTGAGCATGTTCCTGATACTAGAGCAGCTTCACTCAAGGTAGCTTTGGATGGTATGTTTGCTACTTATGGCTTATCTATGTCCAATTTGAGAGGGCAAGGTTATGATGGGGCTTCAAACATGAGAGGAGAATTTCGTGGGTTGCAAAGATTGATCTTGGAGGAAAATCCTTATGCTCATTATATACACTGCTTTGCGCATCAGTTGCAATTAGTTGTTGTTGCGGTAGCAAAGTGTTGTTCTTCAGTAAGGGATTTCTTTGAATACACTAGCATGGTTGTCAACATTGTTAATGCTTCATGTAAAAGACATGATCAATTTCACGTTGAGCCTGCTTCAGTCTTTTCTTTGGTTTTTTAAGCACCCGATCATCCCAACTATGGAGGTCCCGGTGTAGACTTGTTAGCTTTTCAAGCACTGCAGCATTCGGGTTCAAAGCCGTTGTATTTTCCCAAGCAGTTTGTACCACATCAGCGAAAGCACCTTCGCTGAGCCAACTCGCCTCAAATCTTTTCGGTCTGTCTCTTCCGCTGCTAGAAGCTTGAGAATAATATTCTGTATCCATCAGAATCGGTCTGTGGTCTGACTTATTGAACCCCATATGAACCAAAGCATAATTTGGGAACAGGTCATTCCAATGGCTATTACAGACCGACCGGTCAAGACGTGCTCTCATTTGCCCTCTTCTCCATGTAAACATATCTCCAACAAAACCCACATCATCCAGGTGACAGTTAGCAAGAGTATCTCGGAAGACCTGCATGTATTGTGGAGGACGAGGATTACCCCCTTCCTTCCCATGATTAAATAGAATCTCAATCAAATCTCCCATCACTAGCCAAGGCAGATCATGTTGCTGATTAAGATGACAAAAACGCTCCCAGGTTTTGTATTTCTCCTCCCATCGAAACTCCCCATACATGCCTGTAAAACGCCAAGGATTATTATTTTCATCCATGACCTGAACATCGATATAATTAGGCGTCGCAAATAGCCGTTGTATCTTGATTTCCTTCTTCCATAGCAACAGGATACCACCACTTCTACTACTACTAGTTGGCTGAACAATTTTATAGTCCATCTTAAGTCTTCTCCTAAGACACTCAGGATGGATATGAATCACGGTGAGTCTCAGAAAGGAAAATCACATCAGGGTTGCATTGCTTCAGAGAATTCAGAAGCGCCCGAATTGCCGTGTCATTCCCCAAACCTCGGCAATTCTGGGAATATATTTTCATTGCGGCCAAGAACACGGAACGAGCACACGGAGTAGCAGCCAAACGCAACGAGCAGCCAACTAATCCACAAGCAGAGTTGTTGCTTGCATTGATGAACAGAGTCCGAGAATAATAAAACTGGGAGCATGACAGACGTCCGGCCGGGTCATACTTGAAATACGAGTACACACAGCCTTTCAATAATCTCTTTCACCACGTTAATGCATCCAGGCGCAGCTTTTTTCTTCTTCTTCTTCTTCTTGCTGATCCCTGCGAGAGCCACACTTGTATGTATCTCCTCGGGATTTCACCCGTAATGGGTTTTTCTTTTCCCGATTGCCTCGAATCATGACTTCAGGAAAACACATCCGACTTGAAGTCTGCTGGCCTCCGTCTCTTTCGTGATAGATTCTTTTGCTCCTCCTCGCCTGCGGTCCGCGGCCATGGTGGAAAATTTGATCTGTCCGACATCGCGAGCCCGAGAAAAAATGTGCGTAACCATGCATCGTGTTCTGATCTATTTTCTTCAACCCATATTAATTGGCTTAAATTTGTCTAGATTTAGATAAATTTAAACACTATTTAGTACATAGGTTTATCCAAATTTTAACAAATCTAAGTTAACTAATATGGGTCGGAGGGAGTAGTAATTTTGGATGGTCGGAAGCTTGCGAAACTAGAACTGATCTGCTCCCGGTCGCCGAGTTCACGAAATAGTCCACGGCACAGTCAAAACAGTCTACTTGATTTCGAAGTTCGATGCTTGCGAAAAGATGTTGACAAAGGTGAAATGGATTTGGCCATCCCTCATCGTCGGGTTATTACTTGGTAAAGAGGAAGTCGTCGAATTCATGGCTCCAGCGCTTAGATTTTTTTACAGACGGCGCCAATTGACGAGAGGTAACCTCGGCAATGCCCATAGTCATGGACTTAGGGTTTCATAAAAAAGAGAGCGCTGGTAATTTCGTCGGCTTAACAGACAAATAAGGGAGACGATTTACCCAGGTTCAGGCCCTCTGTAACACCCTCAGAATCGGACCTATGCAAGTTTTAGCGAAACCCGCCAAACCCGCATAGAAACGATTCAAAGGTGCCCACCAGGCACTTTCGTGCGGGTGGAAAACGAAGTAATAACATTACACAACAGTCCTCGATGGGACCCACAGAACAGATATATATATAACAGCGACTCCATGAGTCAAGAATACAGATATAATATACAAGATCCAAATCACCTTGGAAATGATAGAGCGTCCGACTACGGACAAGATGCAAATGGGGCTAAGAGCCCTGAAGAATAACCAATGGCGTCCATAACCCTGCCCAGGCCAAGCCGGAAGGGTAACCCTGCTAACGACGTCGATCTCAAAACCTGCTTAAAACAAAAGGGGTGCCGACAAAGGCAAAGGAAAAAGAGGAGCGTCAGTACTGAGGCCAGTACACGGCGAGGCTAGAATTCGGCGGTCCTCGCCTACATAGGTATGGTGGACTGAAGCGGCAGCGGCGGCATGCGCTAAACAACCTATAGAGACTCAGTACAACTAGCGGTTATCAGAGAGGGGGTAAGAAAGACCTATTCGGACCCAACCTGATGCTACCATCAAACAAACCCATCCTGGCGTTTCCCCCTCGAGACCAAACGAGGAAGTCAACCGAGGAACTCACACAGTTGGCAGTTTTACTTATTCAGTTATAGTTGCGGCACTTTACTAGTCAGGTTTAGATAATCGTCCTGATGAAATAAGCAGTGGGCACTTTTAGTTAACCATTCCGTGATAGTTGCAACACTTACTAGTCAGATACAATTAGCATGAGATAACCCAAAACCCAGCAGTTGTTGGTACTTTTATTTACCATTCCGTTGTAGTTGCCATACTTACTAGTCAGGTACAAAGGTCGCAAGCGGCACTTCGAACAAGCAATTGTGGGCAGTATTATTTAGCCATTCCATTATAGTGAAGCTGATTACTAGTCATTATAAAGTCAAGTTTATAGCAGTAAACTTTAGTTATGCTTGTCTATGGTCGAGATACTGTGCTCCAAGTCGTCCATAACCGCGGACACGGCTTTCAGAAAGTTTTACCCGGCCGGGGTGCACCAATAGCAACACACACTCGATCAACCTCGGAAAAACCAAATCAAAACCCAACGAGGCTTTCACGACAAAGCAATCACAGGATTCAGAAATATTTCTGGGGGCCACCCCATTGAGTAGACCCGCAACGAAGTAAGCTAGCTCTGAGACGGACTCAAGGTTTGCGTCAATGGCTGTAAACGACTGGGAACCCGAAAACTCGGGGTGTCGATACCGCGAAAACACTCCGCTTACCTAAACAGTACAGTGTGCTATCCATCGCACAATCGTAAATAAAGCAGTAAAGCATGGCATAAGTACAGGATCGTAAATAAAACCTTAAACTAGTTTGTGGCCCCAAGAAATAAGACTGAATCAAGCTCTGGCTAAGGGGGGTCCCATATACCTCCCGGATGTGGATAGCGCGATAAATCAAGGAACAGGTATCAAGTACTCGGGGTCCTACTGGACACAAGTGGGCGTTCGGAAACCAAATATTATCTATCACCCACCGATGCCTCTGCTTACTTCAATTTTAGTTGTTAAACAGGAATTAAAGTGTACGATAAGTAAAACTATGATCATCTCCAATCATCAGCATGCGGCAATACATCAACAACTGTGGCACTGGACGACACGCAACAGCACTTGAGCAAGCGTCTACGACGCGCAAGTCCAACTATCTACCAAACAACAGGTAATAGGATGTGTCCGAGGCAATATAGGGCTGCACGGTATATCCAGGTACGGAAACTAAAGCATCGCAACACAGATAGCAAAAGATCAACAGGAGGGAATAAATACTATAAAAGTAAGATAGGTAGAAAAGGGGGAGATGCTCGCCTGAAAACATTGCCGAAGGTTCGACCGAAGATCGGGGAGAAGCTCACATCAACTCAACGGCCCAATCCGCGAAGAACCAAAACACTAGGATAAACACCGGATGCAATATTTAAGATTACGGCAGAAGATCGGGCATGATGCATGTATGATGTATGACATGGCAAAGGTGCGATGCAATTAGGTCATATTAAGTGGAACCGGGGTCCCGACATTTAATTAAACGGTTCAAGTTGTTTATCTACCCCGCAATTTAAATGTTGTATTAGCATGGCAAAAGATAGCACCGGGTTCGCTACATCAATTTAGATGAGGCCGATATGAGACTAGATTTGCCCGCATATGGGCCCCATATTTAATTATTAGGTGAATCGGCATATGGCCCCCAAACCACACAAGATGCATGCGAGATCAATTAATATGCAACAAGTTGTATTATATTATAAAATAGGGTTTCGGGAAGGGGTTCACACATTAGGGTTCGGCAGATCTTGGGGTTCCGGGGTTCGGGGTCGGTCTCGGGGTCCAGGGTTCGACGGATTGGTCTCTGCGGAAACGTTCTCGAACAACGGGGCAGATCTTGGCGCATCCGTGGTCTTCGGGTCATGTCGACGGTCCAGGCGTTCGGGATGAAGTACTTGGTTCGGTGTCGGGGCGCATCGGGTCCTTCCGGGTTGGTGTCGTTCTTGCCGGCCCGCGCAGTTAATCTTGGTGTTACCGGATGATCTTGCCGACTCCATGCGAAGGCCTTGGCGCTCTAGATCGGTCTTCAGGGTCTCGGCCATCGGATCCTTGAAGGAGGTCATGGCGTCCGTGAGGCGATCTTGGCGTTCACTGCGAGGGATTCGACAGGGTTCGGGTCTCGATGTTGCATGAAGAAGTACTTGGTGCCATGTGACGGAGTTCTCGGAGGTACGACCATCGGATCCTGGGTGGTAGTACTCGGGGTGTCGTGACGACGATCTTGTCGGTGACCTTGGCGCTTCGGATCCTTGAGATCGGGGGTCTTCGGTTCCATCTCTTACGTCGGTACCGGTACGGGGGTCTCCGCCTCGAGGATCTTGGCGACCTTGTCGTACCCGAGCCGCAACAGTATCAACACAAGGCACCTTCCCGTTACAGAAAACATCACCACACGTACAACATCGGTAGCACCAGGGGCTCGCACCGGGAAGGCAACAGGTGGTCACTGAGAGCGGCGCTGCCTGCCGTCAAGGTCGCGCGGACGCCGGGATACGGAGGGGGGGCGAGCGGCGAGGCGGCTGGCCGGGGAGGGGCGGGGCGAGGCTGGCGGCGGGGCAGAGGCCGGCCAGCGAGGTGCCGCGGAGGCGCCGGAGGCAGAGGCGGAAGGAAGGGCAGTGGAGGAGACCGGGGCACGCGGGGATGCGGGCCGAGGAGGAGGGGAGCCGAGCCGGCGAGCTCGAGGCCGGGCGACGGTGGAGGTTGACTGAGGGCGGCGGGGTCGGAGGCGGCCGTCGCGGGCGCTCGGAGGCGGTGGCGCCGGCGCGCGAGCGGAGGGGAAGCGGGGAGGCGCGGACGCAGACGTGGCCGGGAGAGGTGAGTGCGGGCGGCTCCGGCGGCGGAGGCCGGCGGGGCGCCAGAGAGAGGAGCGGGAGGAGGGAGGTGGCCGGGGCAGACGGAGACGGAGGGGGAGCGACGGGGAGAGGGACCGGCGGCGCGCGAGGCCCAGGAGAGGAGGCGGCGAGGAGGACTGGTGGGGGGGGGCCTGCGCCGGCGACGGGGAAGAGGGAGGAGAGCGGCGGCTGCGGGCGAGGCTCGCCGGCGCGCGGGCGCAGAGAGCAGGGGGGAAGAAGGGTGAGCGGGGTGGTACGGCGCGGTGAGGGAGAAGGGCGGAGGCGCGGCTCGGAGGCCGGCGGTGGGAGCGGCGAGCGGGGGTTACGGGGGCGTCGGGGTGGGAGGAGAAGCCAGGGAGGGAGGAGGAGAGAGGGTAGGGGACAAGCGACGGGTGGTGGCCAGAGATGGGCCAGGGTGGAGGGTTGACTGCGTGCGTCTGTGTGCGTGTGTGTGGCGTGTTTGTGTGGGTGGGGTGGGCCAGGTGGGTGAGTAGTGGGGTGGGTTTAGCCTAGGTGGAGAGAGGGAGGCTGATGTGGCGGGGTCTGGTTGGTTGGGGGTATAGGGCCAGGTGAGGTGGCGACTCGTGATAGGAGGGGGTGAGGTGGAGGGGAGGGCTGGGTAGGTTAGGTTGGGTAGGAATAGGATTTAGAGGTGCACCGTTTGTATTTTCTGGGGTGGTCGTTCGGGTCATTTCGGCCCGTTCGACTGCCCCACTAAAAATAATTTAAACTTTTATTTAATTTGCAATGAACTTTTGCAAATAGTTTTTAGACAAACAAAGTATCCGGCAGCACCCGGGGTTTTGTGTTTGAACAAAGTCACGGGCGTTTAGAAAACAAAACTGGGTTTTTCCGAAATAGTTTTATGCGAGCAAATGCAAGATGATGACGATGCTCAAATGCAATGTGGCATGATGGCATGAGCATGCGGTCACGATGATGCAATGCACAAAAACAACGCGATTTTCTAGTAGTGGTTTTGCGGGATGCCACACCCTCGTAGAGGAAAACCTACTCCTGCTTGTCTGCTCGTATTATTTTTGAAGAGTACAAACTCGCTGAGTCGACTAGATGCGATTTCGCTGAGAGAGAAAGGTGCGTGTCTATTTTCTAGATCTATTATGAGCTGCCCTTCTCGCTGGTCGCTCCTAGCCTTTATATATGGGGAGGTTAGGTCTCGGGTGCCAATACGAGTTGGTTACAAGTGTAGAGTTTATATCTAGTCTAGTCTTGGACTTTCCTTGTCTTGTATCGCCAGGAGTCTGTGTCCTTATAGGCTTCGTATCTGTTGAATCGTCGTGAGCTTCATGTATCTTAGCATATCTTCGGGTAAGCCTTCCGTTGGGCTGCACCATATATACTAACGATCGGCACCCGAAGGTCACGACCATGTCACTGGATCTTGTGAAATCTCCATACATGTCTTGCATAGGAGCTTGTCCTCAGCGGGGGTGTATGTAACACCCTTAGATCGGCTCTATGCAAGTCTTACCGATTCCCGCCAAAACTGTATAGAAACGATTCAAAGGTGCCCACCAGACACTTACATACGGGTGGAAAAATGAAGTAATATCATTATTGTAGGGTTCGCAGCATAGAAAACAAAAAAAAATCCTACAACGGGAACAACTATATATCAAGATCTATCTACTAGATACAAGCAACGGGTGAATATACATCCATAGAGAATATACCCTTGTAGATCGACAAAGTTTAACAAGGTTGTACTCGTGGATAATGTAGACGAACGCTTGCCGATCTCAAGATCGAGAAGAAGTCCAGCGCCGCAAATCAGTGATGAGCTCAGATCACTGTAGATCTTCATTGGGAAACCCCAAGAGGAAGGTGTGATGAGCACAGCAGTAAGTTTTCCCTCGGTTATGAAACCAAGGTTATCGAACCAGTAGGAGGAAGGAAACAACTCCAAGGTGTTGCTAACAACTTGGAATCATGCATAATATAAACTCAAGACTTTGCCCCAACTTACAGTGAGGTTGTCAATCTCACTGGTTTGCTGAAAACAAAAGATTAAACGTATAGTGTGGAAAGTAATGGTTGCTTGCAGAAAGTAAACGGTAACAGTAGATGATGTAACAATGATAAAGATTGGACCGGGGTCCACAGTTCACTAAAGGTGTTCTCCTTAAGATAAATAACATAAAGGTAAACAATAGCGGGGCAATTGACAGAAACTGAGCAATGCATAACAATGCAAATACTAGACACTCAAGATTCCTATGAGATATGATTGGCATTACAACAATATACATAGACCGCCATCCAACTGCATCTATGACTAATAATCCACCTTCAGGTTATCGTCTGAACCCCCTCCAGTATTAAGTTGCAAGCAACGGATAATTGTATTAAGTAATGTGTAAAGTAAACAATACAATTGTTCCATGAACAAAAGATTGTTGTTTCCTCCCTAGTAGCAACAACACATCTACAACCTTAGAGATTTCTGTCACTTCCCCGGATTCAATATAGGCATGAACCCACTATCGAGCACAAATACTCCCACTTGGAGTCGCTAGCATCTACTTGTCCAAGATAGCTACTAGAAATGGAGAGCATGCAAGATCACAAACAACACAGACATGATAGAATCAATAATCAATAAGACATGATAGAATCAATAATCAACCTGACATAGTATCTCAATATCCATCGGATCCCCGCAAACACAACATGCATGATTACAAATAGATGATCTTGATCATGAACGGAGGTCACAAGATCTAAAGATGATAGCACAAAGGAGGAGAAACAACCATCTAGATACTGTATGGACCCATAGTCCAAGGGTGAACTACTCATGCATCATACCGGAGGCTGGCATGGTGATGAAGAAGGCCTCTGGGATGATCTCTCCCCTATGGCAGGGTGCCGGGAAGAGCTTCAGATCCTCCCCGATCAAGGGACGATGGTGGCAGTGGCTACGGACTGTTTCATGGAGATCTGATCGGGTGTTTAGGGTTTTGGCATCGGGGGCTTATATAGGCGAAGAGGCAAGGTAGGGGGCACCCGAGGCGCCCACACCAGGTGGTTGCGCGCCCTAGGAGGGGTCGCGTTGTTGGGCCACGCAGAGATAAAACAAAACTTTTTCCCTCTAACGTGGTGATCCCAAGATCTATCCAAGGTAGAAGGCCACGAGGTTTACCACTAGACGCGCAGTTGCGGATTACTGATGAAGCGCGTCAATTGATGCAATGCAGTCCTTTGCGATCAGATCATCCTGGTGCTGATCGTACAGCACCTCTGCTGGTATCCACACGTACAAGGAGGAGCACCGGCGGCGAACTGCTAGGTTCGATATGACGGCAGGACTGCTGTGGAGCTAGAGTTTCCAACACATGGAATGACCTAACCGATCAACGATTGACCTTTCTGGGTTATGGTGCTCCACTATATATAGGGAGTGAACGTGGGCTCTGCTCGCGCGGACCATTCACTAAAGCCCATATAATATTAGTCCTTGTGAGTCCGACTCACTGACTCAGTCCAAATCAGGTTCGGGTCCAACCCAACCAGATTTCCAGTTCAGATCCAATCCGAACTTGCTCCCGCTCTTAAGTGTGTGACCCCGCAGGCTCATGGCTACTTGGACATGATTAGAGTCCAACTCTTAATCGATCAGTCGGTAGCGGCTCCTAGCAGAACGTGCCGAGTCTCAAGTACCAAAGAGTCATGACGACTTGCCTTTCCAATGTGACTTGCGTCCGAGTCCCTTTTGCCTCACGATATACCTTGTCAGACTATAGGCGAATAATTTTCATCCCTTAAATAGTCGAACTCTCTTCTCGATCCGAGATAAGTGATTCACCCGACTAACTCTTAGTCGATCGCCTCGGTTAACACTTAACCGAATCATGCATGGCCATGCTTTCCGAATCATATCATCCGAGAGGGCCCAGAGAATATCTCTCCGAGTGGAGGGGCAAAATCCCATCTTGGTTATTCACATCACGCAGCTTGATTCTCAGTCGACCCGAACTCTGCCTTTATAACTGCCCAGTTATGGATCAGCGTTTGACAGAACCTAAGTCGGTGATCCTCAACTCGGACTATGAAATAACCTCAGGTCTAAGGATTACATTGATTGAGATATGCAAATGACAACTTGTTCGTTGTATCTCAATATGGGTCAATCCGAATCGCTAAACTCTTTAGCCAAATCTGTGTAAGTCGGAATAGCATCTCCATGCCCATGAAAAATGGAACCGAGTCATCAAGCCGACTTTCACATTGGTCTAAGTTGTGTGTCCAGCACAACCTCAATGACCAAGGATATTTAGTACAAACAACATGAATGTATAGTTCCACAACCGAATCACATATTCAATGATACACATCAGATGTTTATACAAGGACAACTTAATATCTTTATGAATACAATGGGAAATCTCATCATACATGATTGCCTCTAGGGCATATTCCCAACAGTCTCCTACTTGCACTAGAGTCAATCTTCCGACATCACATGTCTAGGCATCTAATTCCCATGGCTCTCAGGTGCGCCTCATGCTTCGGTTGTGGTAACAGCTTTGTCAACGGATCCGCAATATTTGCATCGTGTGTACCTTGCATAACTTGATATCACCCTGATCCACGAACTGGCGAATCAGGTGGTACCGCATGAGTATGTGCTTGTTCTTCTGGTGTTGTCTAGGTTCCTTGGCTTGTGCAATAGAACCATTGTTATCACAATACACGTCTAATGGATTGGACGAGCCCTGAACCACACAAAGATCCATGAGGAAATTCCTCATCCAAACAGCTTCCTTTGCTGCCTCCGAGGCGGCAATATACTCAGCCTCTGTTGTAGATGCAGACACAGTCTCTTGCTTGGAACTCTTCCAGCTCACAGCACCTCCATTTATAATAAACACGTATCCGGATTGCGAACGAGGATCATCAAAATCGGTAAGATAACTCGCATCCGTGTAACCCTTTACACTGAGTTCATCTTCACCACCATAAACCAAGAACATATCCTTAGTCCTTCTCAAGTAATTTAGGATATTTTTAGCCGTTGTCTAGTGGATTTCTCCAGGATCAGCCTGGTATCTGCTCACAACACTTAGAGCATACGAAACATCCGGCCTAGTACAAAGCATGGCATACATGATGGATTCGACTGCAGAAGCATACGGAATCGCACTCATCCGACTTCGCTCATCAGTTTTCGAAGGAGTCTTGCTAAGTTTTACACCATGGGACATCGGTAAGAACCCATTCTTAGATGATTCCATGTTGAACTTCTTTAACACTTTGTCCAAATAAGTACTCTGACTCAATCCAATGAGCCTCCTTGATCTATCTCTATAGATCTGGATTCCGAGAATATATGTTGCCTCACCCAAGTCTTTCATTGAGAAACTCCTTTCCAATGATTCCTTGGTTTCTTGCAACATATGGACATCATTTTCAATCAATAATATGTCATCCACATATAATATTAGAAAGTTTAATTTGTGCCCACTAAACTTCTTGTACAAACAAGAATCATGATCACTCTTGATGAAGCCAAATGGTTTGACTACCTCATCAAAGCGAATATTCCAACTCCGAGATGCTTGCTTCAACCCATAAATGGATTTCTGAAGTTTACATACCTTGTCAGCATTAGCCGGATCGACAAAACCCTCGGGCTGTATCATATACACGTCCTCGATTAAATTTCCGTTAAGGAAAGCCGTTTTGACATCCATCTGCCATATCTCATAGTCGAAATAGGCTGCTATTGCTAACATGATCCAAACTGATTTAAGCATCGCTACGGGCGAGAAAGCCTCGTCATAATCAACTCCTTGAACTTGTCGGAACCCCTTCACGACAAGACGTGCTTTATAGACAGAAACATTTCCATCCATATCAGTTTTCTTTTTAAAGACCCATTTGCACTCGACGGGTCTTGCACCATCCAAGATCTGGTTTTTCCAAGACCTTTTCGACTCGATTTTCTGGGAGGGGTCAAAAGGAGCAAGACCAAAATCCTGCCTAGCCACCGTGGAGTCGCGGATGTAAAACCATCGCCTCCGCCAGTACTAGACAGATTCGCACATGGAAAAGGAGAAGACAAGAAGATTGGATCGAAGGGAGATGATGCAACCCCCAATGGGATAAACACCATCAGAACCAGATTGCCTCTTCACGGAATAGAGTTTCCGGAAGAGGCCAAAGTGCGGCTCGATACCGAGCCAGCACTCGCAGAAAGTAACGAAACAAGCAATGTGAAGAAGAGAGTTGGGGTAAAGATGATGCAGCTGGATGCCGTAAAGAAAAAGCAGTCCACGAAGGAAATTGTGGACTGGGAAGGAAAAGCCCCGAAGGACAGATGCGAGGAACATAACCTGAAACCCAGCGGGGGGACGGGGAATTACCTCGTTGCCAGGGAGTTTGACGGCCTCCCTATCCTGCGGGATCAAGCCCCGCTCACGAAGCTTGCGGAGATCACTCTCCCGCGTCTCCGATCGTCGCCAGCCACCGTTGGTGACACGGGCAGCGGCAGCACTTTTCTTGCCCCCAGCAGCGCTGGTGCCAACTGCAGAAGAGGACTTCTTAGGATTCCCCATCGCGATGCGGCGGCACCGGCGACGAGACCGTAGAATCAAAGAAGGAAATGTCCGAGGATATTCCAGCGCGCAGCAAGAAATCTCAGAGAAGATTGGAGCAGTGAAGCAAGAATGGCTGCGGTGAAAACAGATTATTTTTTTCCCAATGATTATAAGGACGAAGACGACGCACGATAATCGTCCATCGAGAAGACCTAACGCCAATGGCAAGATCTGACCATACACGTGTCAGCATAACAGGGAAGCGCGCTCACACGCCGTCCACTACGCGGGGAAATCGAGGCGACGCCGTAATTATCTCCACGCCGCGCGTGACTGGTCAATTCAAGGTCAGAAGGTGGGACCCATGTTCGTCCAGTCACGCCATCTCTGGCGCAGCAGGCGCTTGAGCTCACCGATCGTCAGCACTGACGTCATCAAAAGCTATACTAGCAAAAGCCACAATTCTTCGGCTACAAAGCTAAGAGTACTCACTCGAATCTACGATTCGACTAACTACTCGGGGGCTACTCCTATCAGGAGCGCTGGCCGCGCACCCAAAAATGAACAAAAACTACAGCACTAACCTATTTTTCTTCGAGTCCTACATCGAGTCTGCGACTCCACTACGGACTTGAGGGCTACTCCCATAGGGAGCATGGATTCAAGCATCCGAAAAATTTGTGTCCTACGGACCTGAAGCTGAATAACGGCTGAATTAAAGTCTCTACTCGAGTCTACGACTCGAACAGACACTCGGGGGGCTACTCCCATAGGGAGCGATGGTCGCGCACCCCATGAATTCTTCGACTGCGATCCTTCAGATCAGCATGCAAAACTTTTTCGGCAACTCTGTCCTAATTACACGCTAAGTGAGCAACGTCCTCCTTGGCCACCCGAAGCACCTCCGCAGTGATAAACATTCGGATGTTGTGTCTGCGACACAAAGATAAGACCTACAGATATCATCTGATGGCCTAGTAACGCACATGACTGCGCTCTGCTAGTAAGAATCCGTGCCAACAGGCGCGATGAAAAATCCCGACGGACGCGTTGGGTATATCATTTAAATTCACCGGAATTCCACTCCTGTAAGTCCTTCGCGGCCTGAGTCGAATTACGCCAGCATATGTTCCGGGTTCGAGTCGAGGGACTCGAACCTGAAGAAGATCGTGTTGTTTTGTCCTAAGACAGTTAACTGACCCTGATCCATCGGGAGAGTCAGGCACACGCATGAACAATCCCTACACATTCTCTTGAAAGACAGAGTTGCACCCGAAGGATTGAAGAGTCCTCAGCCGAATCTACGATTCGACTGAACACTCGGGGCTACTGATATGGTTATACTCCGCGGGTACACGATCTCAGCATACCCAGTCCATCCCAAGGAAGGCCCATGACAAATACACGCCGGCCCATGAAGACTTTCGAGTGGCCAAGGCCCATGACGCCTTCGGATCCTTGGAGAGCAAGAAGAGTAGATAGAAAATTCAAAGGGGTAAACCCTAAAACCTGTAACCGACTCGATCTGTGCCTGGGACCTGCCTGCCTCTATATAAAGGCCAGGAGGGCACGACGAGGAGGCTCTCTCATAACCTCTCGCATACACACCTCCATGCCAGATTGCATCTGTGCACCTCTATAACCTTCGGTTCCACCATAATCAGAGCAGACAAGCAGGAGTAGGGTTTTCCCTCCGGGGGCCTAAACCTGGGTAAACCTCGTGTCCCCGTGTTGCTTGTTTGCTAACCGTTCCGCGATCTCCAGCATCCCCACCTTCTTCAAAACCCAAGTCCATAACAATGGGCATTGACGAGATCGAACCTCGTCAACCGGGATTCAGGAGCAGGCCTCGACGGAGTGGGGTATGGTGGGTGCGGAAGCCAGGAGGTGGAGGAAGAGGGAGACGAGACGGCGAGGGTGGAGCGGTGGTGGGTGCGTGACAGAAACGTGGTGTACATGTCCAGTTTCGGCTCTATAGGGGTGGATTTTGTACTATGTCCAGGTTGTTGTTGCAAAATTGACTAGCACGAATCATGAAGTACTGTTGGCAGTTGGATAAGCCCAGGACACCCACGACCAGATAGAATTGCTGCGTTCGTATAAATTGTACTACTCTTCTTTTTGACACTAGTATAAAACGTTGTAAGCCTTTGGATGGACAAAAATAAATGACTATTATTCATTTGAGGGTACTACAAAACATCTCTTTGCTTCAGCTTTGCGTTCATATGCATTGGCGAGGATTACCAGGGCAAGTTCCAAGAGAATATGTGCAAAATAAATGCCAACGAATGAAAATAGAAACAAAGGAGAAGTCTGGATACCATTTTCCTTGGTGGCTGGAACGATCTTTTCCTCCTCATCTTCATCTGAAATTAAAACGGACCACCGGTTAAGTCCTCACACACAGGGTACATTGAACACAAAGAGCACTACAACAAAGTACATCGATATATTTAATGTACTCCCTCCGTCCAATAATAGATGTCTTAGAGTTTTTAAATTTGAATAAATCTATATACTAAATAGTGTCTAGATTCATTCAAATTTTGACAAAGTTGAGACATCTATTTTGGGACGGAGGGAGTACTATATACCTTCGGATTCTTCTTCTGAGTCAAACATCTCATCTCCGCCAGCCAGCCGGCTGGAAAACCTTGTACCCAGAGAAGAAGGCGCTGGAGGACTTGGAGGTGTGAGAGAGCTCAAAGTCCTTCTCAAATACCAGGTCAAACTTGACCTAGGGGAACTTATCTATGGACAAGGTCCCAATGGACAGCTTCTGGTCGTCCACCTTCACGAACATGGTCACCTTCTCATCTTTCTTGGCCTCCCCAAGGGCACCCTACCAAGAGAAACAAAATACTCCCTCTGTTTCAAAATATAAGATGTTTTAGGTTTGTAAAGAAAATGAATCTAGACTTTTTTTAGTGTGTAGATTCATCCCAAAGTTGAGTGAAACTATATACTAAAACAAGTCTAGATTCATTTTCTTCACAAAGCTAAAACATCTTATATTTTGAAACGGAGGGAGTAGATAGGAACATCTCAATGACCAGATAACATAAGTCACAATTAAAATACTACATGAACACAGCTTGTCAAAAGAAGAGTTGCAAAAAGAAACTACAGATGGGCATCTCAGTTACACAATAAACTGCATGCTCGTCACAAGTGGGGTTGTAAGAAGAAATGAGGGATGGGCATTAAGTTAAGCAAACCTGAAAGAGATGCATTAAGTGATCATCTTCAGGTGAGATCTTGACCAACTGTCCAGGCTTAACCTCGAGGCCTATGCACAAGTTATTAGGTGTGAGGCTCAATTTACATGTACATATTTCAGCTTTTGTATCAAAGTAAAAAATTGCAGAAATGGAACATAGTCAGGTCTCAGGTGATGATTATGTTTGACCAGAGAGGAATTCATGGAAAATATAGGAGAGAACGACATGTATACGAAGAAAATTGATTGAAAATAAAAGTCCTCGGTATATATGTTTCTGCTTGTTGGGGCAGCAATATGTTGATTACAGAGATTAGCACAGAAACTAGATGACTATGATCATTAAGATAAAAATGGAACAACGGCTGCGACGAGTTGAATCTAACCAGGTTAGATGCAGAACAGTTGAATGGCATGCAATTTTATCATCATACGAAACAACAGCAGCTACACGGAACCTAGGATTTGACGATTCCTCCGTCTTCCCCTAGACTTTGACGGGGGAGGAAGGAGCGTCGCGCAGGTAGCAGCTAGGGTTTAAACTGTACGGAGTGGATGAGGAATGGGGTGGGGGTTTGGGGCGGTGCTCGGCTTTTCACTTTATAGTTGTTATTGTATTACGGTTTCCATAGGGCTTGTTCGATCCTTTCGTAGGAAAATTTTCCCCCAAACGACCGATGTAGAAAATTTGAACAAATTCGTAAGGATTGTAATCCTTTAAATCAAACAACTGTTGTAGAAATATTTTCTAAGGATCTAAATCGTATAAAAGTTCTACAGAAGTTTTTAAATCAAATGAGCCCATTGTCTGTACTGATGGATTTTGTTGCATATGGATGGATGTTGTTTTATGACAATCAGTACGATATATTTATAGTACTCCCTCCGTCTCAAAATAGATATCGAAAATTTATCAAAATTTTGATATATCATGATAGTATGTGGTAAAGATATATGGGATGTCTTCAGCAATTACAAAATAAGGTCTAGAATAAACTAGCAAATTATCGAGGTCTTCGAACTCTTTCTTCTTCTATGACATAATTTTTTACTCTTTCGAAAGCAGCCAACAAAAAAGACTTATATGTCAAACCACAAGCCTATATATATCAATGAAGGTTCTTTCATAATTTTAATTTAAGTCACAATGCCAAGGCTATGTACACACGTGCAATCATTAAAGTAATCAACCAACATCATATTCTAGGGAAGACAAACCGAACAACCTGATCAACGTTGCTGAAGAGCTAAGAGTACAAATCGCCAGTTTTTAGGACGGAGCAGTTGGGACAGATATTATAATGACAAACATACTTGGGACAAACATCAGAAACCATCCAAAATTGATCCGGCGAAGTAAGATTTGAAAAAACATATCTAGGAAAATTCGATCTTGTAACACCAACCATATGTAGGAACTCTCATTGTCGAACAAAGGGCCGCAAAATACTTATTGAATAGGTTGTCGTCTCCATGACACAAAGGCCAAGAAGATGACCATCAAAACCAAAACTAATATGCTAAAAGAACTAAATTTATTGAAAACTCCACCTATAGATCAAGTTCCCTGCCCCTCCTAACGCCGACTAGGCCTATCGGAGGAGGGGGCGATGGATGGAGGAGACGGAATTGTTGCGGCTAGGGTTCTTGAGGTAGGCGACGGCCATTTCTCTCAACCGCATTCCATCACTCCCCTTTTTTGCTATGGATGGATGAATTTGGTGTTGTTGGATAGTTGGTTTTTGGTCTCCTTTGCTTTTGTTTATGCTGAAATGTTTTCTTCGTCAATTGTGTTTCTATGAAATATGATTCTTGTTTTCAGCCCTCGTGAGCTAGCTTTAGATCACTGCTTTGTTGATTGTTATCTTCTCACTTTTATGATGCTTGTTTTCAGTCCTCATGAGCTTTAGATCCTGTAGCATCCCATTTGTCTAACAACTGTAATGTTACTTGGTCTAGTAATATAATGGCTACTTCCTACATTTAATTGTTGTATCATCATCATATCATGCTCATGTCATCATGCCCCCTTGCATTTGAGCATCATACAAAAACCCTTTTGTTTTGGTTCTTATCTCATATGCATTATTATTTGTATTTTCCTCTTGATATTGTATTTGGTTCTTGATATATTGTTAAATGCCCAAGTTGGGTTGGGGGCATATCTTTTAATCAACTCCACCACCTTTCTTTCACCACCTTACAATTCCACCATCCCTTTATCCATGAGCTTGTAATTATTTTTCTTTTGGTGTTTAATCAAGCTCATAAGAGATAGGGTGGGTCCAATCCTACAAGTCCTTTTGCTTGGCCCTTACTCCAACTTGGGAGGATGAAAATAAATAATACCATGATAATATAATTGCTTCTACAATATTTTAATCATGGTAATTCTCATCTTGCATGGGCCATGCAACCTTACCACCTTTGGTCCCCCTTGTTTTTAGTTGCATATTTAAGTGGATCATCTCCCTCTATATCTCTTTTTCATCACCTCCCTCTCTTTTCACCTCCACCCATGCATGCTCCATTGCTTGCCTACATGCATTATGGATGCATTGCATGGCACATGCAATATGGGCACCATCTACACCCCTTTGCCTCTATTTTTTGATTTGGTGTTGTTTGGGTTTTACCTAAAGGGGTGAGATCAAATGTTTGGTCAACAAAAGAAATCAAACCTAGCTAACCCTAATTCCAATCCACCTTCACACCAAACCTCACCTACCCCCTCTCTCTCTTTATTCCTCTCTCCAACCTAATCAACCCTAAACCCTAGCCTCTCTCTAATCTCACCTCTCTCTTTTTCCATCCCTAACCCTAATCCCCCTCCCTCACTTGATCCTCTCCCCTAAACCCTAGCTATAACCCTATCTTACCTCTCTCCTCACCACCCTCCTCTCTCCATGCCGAGCCTACCCAACCCTAAGCCCTAACCCGAGCCTAGCTCCACCCTCTCTCCTCCCTCTCTCTTTCTCTTTATGCCATAGGGGCCCCCCTAGCCGAGCCTGCCCCTGCCCCCTTGCCCTCACGTCGACCCCACCTGGCAGCCCCTTCCCCAGGTCTACCTGCCCTCAGCCGTGCCTGCCCTGGCCCCGCGCGAGCACGTGAGAGAGATGGGAAGAAAGGTGGCCGAGCCACCTTTTTGATCACCACCTCCCCCACGCTATCTACCCCTTACCCCTCCTTATCTACTGCCTCACCCCCCTCTCTGCCTCGCCAGATCTACCCAGAGGCCCTGCCTCGCCTCCCCTCTTCTCTCTCTTTCTCCACCGCCACCATCCTCCGACGCCGGCCACCACCGTCGGCTCCCTCTCGTCCACATCGTTCCAGGAGGCGGGCGAGGTGCTAGGGTTGTCGAGGAAGCTCAGCAAGACCTCTGCATCGCCCTGTACCCGCAAGCGAGGAGGAGGAGCCCCAGGCCGAGCTACACGCCGACGCCCCGACGCAAACCCTAGCTCCGCCGGTGCGCCAGCCTCGCCGACGATCGTGACCGCCTCGAGCCGATCCACCTACACCGACGCCCTCACGGTGAGCCCACGAACTCCCTAGACATGCCCAGATCCTACGCTGCTTCCCGTTCGCGCCGGTCGATTCGTCGAACGCCCAGCGTGCGCCGCCGCTCGCGTCGTCTGCACGCTCGCGCCCCGCATAAAACCCTACCTAGCCCTCACCCTTCCTTCTGTCACAAGCCCACACCCACCGCAGCGGCAGCCGCCGCCAAGCGCAAGCCCCAGGTCGTGGGATCGAGTCCCCGCTCGACGCGGCCGGCCTCTGTCGCGCACAGTTCGGTCTGCACACGCGGAAGAAGCACAGTGCACGCGGGCCTTTTTGCGTTTAACCCCCTGTGGCTTTTTATTCCTAGACCCGCAGTCCCCATAGCCCCACAGTCAGCATCGGTGGCTCTTTTATAAAAAGGCTCCCGTGCTTTTGGGGAATCAACCCGCGGTCCCCGGCTCCTTCACGTGACACGCCCCCGCTGGCGCGCCCGCGTGTGGCCCTGTGGTTGCCGCGGTCCCACCCGTCAGCGACAGGGGCTGGGTTCGACTGAGTAATAAAGGTTTTTTCTGTTTATCTGTTTTAACTTAAATCTTTTCAAATGAATTTAAATTTAAATTGAATTCTGCATTTAAATCACTTTTGAATTACAAACCCAAATCCAACAAATGATATATGATTTTGAATCAGAAAAATATGAGGATTACAAATATGCCATCCAAAATTTCAATTGAGCACTTTATTTTCCAAGTTGAATATAATTACATAAAATGCCCTTTTCCTTATTTATTTAATAACTTTTGTTTTATAACTCCAAATTAAACAAATGATATGTCTAAAATGATCAGCTCGACGAGACCTTTCTGTTTATGCTATCCATGACTTAAATTGCAGCATGCATCATATAAATATATAGTATACAGCAACTAATATGACAATAAATTGTGGCCAAAATTCAATAAAATGATTTATTCTTGTATTCCACACCTCACCCATGCCATGCTACATTATTGCCATGCAACTTGTGCATCATTCATCATGGCATGATTGTTTGCTTGTCGCATTTTATTCATATGCTTGTGCACTTTATTTATGTTGGCCCTTGTTTGTTTGGTTCTTCTTCGAATAGACACTGAGCAGGGGATATATCAAGAGAACCAGGAGCACTACCCAGATCCGTCTCTCGCTTCAACTGAGTTGCCAGGCAAGCACTACCACATGCTTGCATACATACAGTACCTATTGCCCCTATCTTATTCTTGCATCATTGAGTCGCGATTGCATTAAACTGAATCCCAAGTATTGCATAGCCTTTACTTTTAAACCCCACCAAGCTTGTTCCTCCATCCCATGAGCCATTACTACAGGAGTTGTTTGAGCCATGCGAGTCGTAGAACAGCATGTGTAGGGTATGTGAGAGTCTGATGGATAACGAGGTACCTAAACAACTTAACTTTAGTAGTAATGGGATAACTAATGAAAGTGGCACCGGTGAGCAATATCTGCTATTTGGTTTTTCCTGCTCACTTGTGTCCCGTAGGACCCCGAGTACTTGATTCCTGTTCCTTGATTATTCGCGCTATCCACATCCGGGAGGCTTATGGGACCCCCCTGAGCCAGAGCTTGATTCAGTCTTATTTCTTGGGGCCACAAACTAGTTTGAGGATTTATTTACTATCCTGTACTTATGCCATGCTTTACTGCTATATTTACGATTGTGCGAGGAGCACCTGTACTGTTTAGGATCGGGACACGTTTTCGCGGTATCGACAAGCCCAGTTTTGGGTTCCCAGTCGTTTACAGCCGTCCACCCAAACCTTGGGTCCGTCTCGGAGTCAGCTAACTTCGTTGCGGGTGTACTCAATGGGGTGGCCCCCTGAAATATTTCTGAATCCTGTGATTGCTTTGTCGTGAAGGCCTCGTTGGGTTTTGATTTGGTTTTTCCGAGGTTGATCGAGTGTGTGTTGCTATTTGTGCACCCCTGCAGGGTAAAACTTTCTGAAAGCCGTGTCCGCGGTTATGGACGACTTGGAGCACAGTTTCTCGATCATAGACAAGCATAACTAAAGTACCGCTTTTAATTTGACTAAGTAACTGACTAGTAATTAGTGCAACACTCATGGAATGGTTAATAAAATTGCCAACGGATGGGGGGTTGTTCGTCCGCTTCCTCGTTGGTAAGCGAGGAGGAGGATGGATCTGTGGATATTACTGTTATAACTGCTGTCATTAATTCACGGACATCCGTCTATCTTTGGTTAGGCGGATGGTTAGCGAGTATCTATAGAACTGCTAGGGTTTATCTTTTGCTGCAATTGCGTCACCCCAGGTTGTGTCCCCTTTAGAGGCATAAAGACTTGCTGAGTACCCCTAGGGTCTCACACGATAAATTATTGGTTCAGATGAACAGGTACACTCGCAGGATGGATACTGGGTGGAGGAGGCTGATGATGTGGGCACGATCGTTCGGTGTAGAGATTCCGGGAACGGGGATCCGTGAGATCTGTGGGCGGGATGTGCTTATTTATGGGGCATCTTATGCCGATTTGCTTCTTATCCGTACTCGGATCTTGTTTGCTGCTTCCGCCTGATACTCTGATGTATGATGTATGAGGAGATATCCTAAACTATTAAATCTATCTAGGACATTTGAATCTTGCCGTATGGCGTTGCTATATTTCCTTTCTTTTTAGATGGAATGGCTCTGATGTACTTTTGTATGGTGGCTTGCATACATACTCATTTGTGTATGTAGTTGATCCCTTCGCCTGCCGATTACGCCGCCCGTACTTGTCCCGATGATTGGAAATGGTTGGGACGGCCGAAAGGTCTACCTGTGAGTGGCATTTGGGCCCCACCGTACTATTTCAACCATTTCCGCTCATCCAGGCTTGTATCTAGGAGCGTAATTCACCGAGGTAGTTACAATTGGTATCAGAGTCATCCCGCCCTTCAGGGTCTCAGCCAAACGGTCGTTGTCAGTCTAGCAAATATTTTTGGTATTTATGTATACTAGGGAAAAACAAAACGTGAGAGTAGGACTGCTTCCATTTTTCTTCTTAACCACCCACCCACCCTTTTCTGGTAAGGAAGTGTAACGTTTTCAATCCTCTTCTTAAAAGTTCAAACTAGGATTCACGTGTTCTGGGTTTCCGTAGTACCATAGGTTGTGTGTTTCTGTGTGTGTGTGTGTGCTATTCCTTGTCTATCTGTTGCATCCAAGTTGTTATCACAATCGGCCTTTTGGTTATCAACTGTTGGTACATTCCATACCGACAGGCGTTTGCAAACCGACGCGGTCTATCTTACTCTTTGTTATCCGACGTTATCTTGTTTGGGGTGTTTGTTTCCGTAGTTACCAATCTTTAGGTTCATCGTGAGAAGAAGGGGTTAGGATATGTGTTCCACTTATTTATGTGCGGAGTAATGATTTGAGTGCGGGATGGAGTCGCGACCATACCACTACTCTTATCATTCGCTTTTGTATATTGAATTGGTAGAGTCACTAATCTTGATTCGTTAAGTGATTTTGTGCATCTATTGGTATTTTAATGCCGAAATTTGTGGAAAAATTTTCTTTGATATATTTGTGTACCACACTCCTTTTCAGTCGTGTGCGATATGCTTAATATCTTCTAGGTGCTTTGAACTTTGTTGATATTTTAATATCATCTTAGTAAATTGTATCCTTTAATCTTGAGTAATTCCATCTTGGTACTATTTTGGATTATTACTATTCTCCATTATAGTACTGACTTGTGTTTTATATCAATCACAGGATGGCTCCACCACGCCGTTCTGATGAGGACATACCACCTGAACTGGGCTCCGCGTTGTCAAACATCGCCAATGCCTTGGCAGCAATGCAGCAGAACCAGCAGCGCTTTGAGGAAAGTGTTCGGAGGAATGAGTTTGCTCCACTACCTCCACCTCCCAAGCGAGGAGACATCAAAAGCTTCCTGAAGTTCAACCCTCGCCAATTTGATGTTTCTGATCGACCACTTGATGCTGATGATTGGTTGCGTGAGATGTCAAGGCTACTGGAGACTGCTGATGTTCCTGAGCAAGAATGGGTAAAGTGTGCTACTCACCTTCTGAAGGGAGATGCAGCTCTCTGGTGGGAGAATTACCTGAAGGCAAACTGCACTGGTTTTCAGCCTACTTGGGAACGGTTCACTGGAGCGTTCAAAGAGCAGTATCTGTCAGAAATTGTCATGGAGAGGATGAAGGAAGCGTTTCTCAACCTCAAGCAGGGAAATGATAATGTCAACACCTACATCAGGAACTTCATGAATCTTTCTCGTTATGGTGGCGATGAGATATCTGATGACAAGAAGAAGCAAAAGAGGTTCCGACAAGGACTCAATGCATCGATCAAATATGCAATCACACATGCAAGGCCGGCGTCTTTTCTGGAGCTTCAACATACAGCTCTGCAGGAGGAAGCAAGTAGGCAAGTGTTTGAGGAGTCAAAGAAACACAACCGTGATGCACCAAGCTCTTCAGCTATGTCAGCTCCTTCTAAGCGGCGTGTCTGGGTTCCTAACACCCCACCGTCGCTCCCGGCTCCACCAAGACCTGCA
Source organism: Avena sativa (assembly GCA_916181665.1). Taxonomy (NCBI): domain Eukaryota; kingdom Viridiplantae; phylum Streptophyta; class Magnoliopsida; order Poales; family Poaceae; genus Avena; species Avena sativa. The sequence goes on from OV702284.1 coordinate 34,587,687, forward strand.
AGCTACGCGGCAAGGCCACCAAACTTCATCACTGCTGCTCCCAGGGGCTACAACCACCACTACCCTGGAGCGCCTGGCGGAGTCCCTGTCTACGTTGCTCCACGTCCACCTGGTGCTTGTTACACGTGTGGAGACTCTGGACATCTAAACTGGAACTGTCCGTTGAAAAACAAAGCTCTTCCTCCACCCCCTCCAAGATCTGCGGCAAGCTCTCCTTTGGTTCGTGCACCACCACCTCGGGCTATCAACATCAACACCAAGCCCGGGTCTACTGTTGCTCGTGCCAACTGTGTCAACGCCGCTCAAGCTGAGCATGCACCTGGATTTGTGATGGGTATGCTTTCCATTAACTCAGTCCCTGCACGAGTTTTGTTTGATTCTGGTGCATCGCATTCATTTGTTTCTCACAAGTTTGCAAATGAAAATGAGTTAGTCTTGGTTCCTCTCCTTAAGCGGTTGGTGGTACAATCTCCTGGTTCAAACATGAGGGCTGTCCATATTAGCCATGGCAATCAAATTGAGATTGGTGGCTCCTTGTTCTCGGCATCCTTGATTGTTCTGGGCAATTCTGACATTGATGTCATCTTGGGCATGGATTGGTTGACAGCAAATGCAGCTGTGATTGATTGTGCTGAACGCTCGGTTTCTCTGAAGGTTCCTGAAGGCCATATAGTCTTTTCACCAAGTCTGACTCCTGATATCCAGTTTTTCTCTTTGGCGGCTCTGAATGATGATGCTATGGAAGCTATTCAGAGTGTTCCGGTGGTCTGTGAGTTCCCGGATGTCTTTCCTGAAGAGTTGTCGGGTATGCCTCCGGATCGTGAGGTTGAGTTTGTAATTGATCTTGAACCTGGAACGGCTCCTATCTCCAAGCGGCCTTATAAAATGGGTCCTGCTGAGTTGGCTGAACTCAAACGCCAGCTTGATGAACAAGAGAAGTTGGGTTTCATTCAACACAGTACTTCTTCTTGGGGTAGCCCAACAATCTTCGTGAAGAAGCGTGACAGGACTGATAGACTTTGTGTTGACTATCGGGCTCTCAATGCTAAAACCATCAAGAACAAATATCCCCTTCCGCGGATTAATGATCTCTTCGATCAGCTAGCTGGAGCTGTGGTGTTCTCTAAGCTTGACTTGAGAAGTGGTTATCACCAAATCAAGATTCGCAAGGAAGATGTGCCTAAAACAGCTTTCACCACCCGCTATGGCCTGTATGAGTACACGGTCATGTCTTTCGGTCTCACCAATGCACCTGCTACCTTCTCGAGGCTTATGAACTCGGTTTTCATGGAGGACCTTGATAAGTTCGTTGTGGTCTATCTGGATGACATCCTAGTCTATTCTAAGTCAAAGGAAGAGCATGAAGAACACCTTCGGTGTGTCCTAAACAAGCTTCGTGAGAACCGCTTGTATGCAAAGTTCTCAAAGTGTGAGTTTTGGCTGCCTCAAATAACTTATCTTGGTCACGTCATCTTTGCCAAGGGCATTGCAGTCAACCCGGAAACTGTGAAGACAATTGTTGAATGGCTTCCTCCTGTTAATGTCAAAGAAGTGCGGAGTTTCCTTGGTTTGGCTAGTTATTGCCGTCGCTTCGTTCAGAACTTTTCGAAGATAGCGAAGCCTCTTACCGATCTCCTCAAGAAAGGCAATAAATACCTTTGGACTCCTGCATGTCAAGCAAGCTTTGAGACACTCAAAGAGAAGCTCACTTCCACACCAGTCTTGGTTCCTCTGGATACATCTAAGCCTTTCCAGATATTCTGTGACGCCTCTTTGCAAGGATTGGGTGCGGTCCTTATGCAAGAAAAACAAGTGGTTGCTTATGACTCTCGACAGTTGAAGACGCATGAGATCAACTATCCCACACATGACCTCGAGCTCGCAGCAGTTGTCTTTGCTTTGAAGCTATGGAGGCACTACTTGCTTGGCAACCGTTGTGAGATCTTTTCTGACCACAAGAGTTTGAAGTATATCTTCACTCAGCCTGATCTCAACCTTCGGCAGAGGAGATGGATTGAAGCAATCAATGATTTTGATTTGACCATCAACTACACGCCGGGCAAAGCTAATGTCATGGCCGATGCTCTCAGCCGCAAAGCTTATGTCAACAACCTCATGATGGAAGAGCGGCAACCTATTTTGTGCGAGGAATTCCGTCAGCTCAACCTGGAAATTGTGGAACAAGGGCATCTCCTGAACCTTCTGGCTACTCCTCTCTTGGAAGAAAAGATTCGCTACCGTCAGCTTGGTGATCCGCACACCAGAAAGATCATCTCCAAACTTCAGCTTCCGAAGTATGAGTCCTTCCACGTCGATGATCAAGGCACGCTTTTCTTTGAACACCGGATGTTTGTTCCGAACTACCCGGGTTTGAGAGAGCAAGTTCTCAAGGAGGCGCACGATTCTGTTCTTTCTATCCATCCTGGCAGCACAAAGATGTACATGGACTTGAAAACACAATATTGGTGGCCGGGTTTGAAACGATATTGTGCCAAGTATGTCTCGGAGTGTGATGTCTGCCGCAGAGTGAAAGCTGTCCATCAGAAACCTTTCGGTCTTCTACAGCCATTGAAACCCCCGGAATGGAAATGGGAGAAAGTAGAGATGGATTTCATCACTGGTTTTCCAAGGTCGCAGAAGGGCAACAATGCAATCTTTGTTGTCATTGACAGGCTCTCTAAAGTGGCTCACTTCTTCCCCGTCAAAGAAACAATTTCTGGAATTCAGTTGGCTGAGCTCTATATCAACAGAATTGTCTCTCTGTATGGGGTTCCGCTTGAGATCAGTTCAGACCGTGGAAGCATCTTCACTTCCAAGTTCTGGGAAAGTTTCCAAAATGCTTTGGGAACAAAGTTGAACTTCAGTACAGCTTACCACCCTCAGTCGCAAGGACAAGTTGAAAGGATCAATCAGATTCTGGAGGATATGCTTCGTGCTTGCGTCATCTCTTTTGGCATGAAGTGGGAAGAATGTCTTCCTTATGCTGAATTCTCTTACAACAACAGCTTCCAGAAAAGTCTGAAGATGGCACCATTTGAGGCTCTCTATGGTCGCAAATGCAGAACTCCGATTGGTTGGTCAGGTGCAGGAGAAAGAATTTGGTTTGGCCCTGACATTGTGACTCAAGCGGAGGAGAAGGTGCATATCATTCTTGAGAATCTGAAGATTGCTCAAAGTCGCCAGAAGAGCAATTATGACAGGAAGCACACGGACATGGTGTATGCCCCTGGTGATCTCGTTTACCTTCGTGTCACTCCCATGAAAGGCACACACCGTTTTGGTATCAAAGGAAAGCTGGCTCCTAGATACATCGGTCCTTTCAAAATTCGTGGAAGAAGAGGAGAAGTTGCTTATGCTCTTGAGCTTCCGGAAAAACTCAAAGTCCATGATGTTTTCCACATCTCTCAACTCAAGAAGTGCTTCAAAGATCCCGGTAGGACCGTGGATCATGAGCTAATCGATCTCCAAGAAGACCTGTCTTATCAAGAACACCCCACAAAAATCCTTGAGACCGCAGAAAGAAGGACTCGCAACAAGTCCATCAAGTTCTGCAAGGTGCAGTGGTCGCACCATTCCGTTGATGAAGCCACTTGGGAGCGTGAAGATGAACTCCGTGCCAACTATCCTACCCTCTTTGTGTCTTCTTCTTCTTCCTAGAATCTCGGGGCGAGATTCCTGTTTAGTGGGGGAGAGTTGTAGCATCCCATTTGTCTAACAACTGTAATGCTACTTGGTCTAGTAATATAATGGCTACTTCCTACATTTAATTGTTGTATCATCATCATATCATGCTCATGTCATCATGCCACCTTGCATTTGAGCATCATACAAAAACCCTTTTGTTTTGGTTCTTATCTCATATGCATTATTATTTGTATTTGCCTCTTGATATTGTATTTGGTTCTTGATATATTGTTAAATGCCCAAGTTGGGTTGGGGGCATATCTTTTAATCAACTCCACCACCTTTCTTTCACCACCTTACAATTCCACCATCCCTTTATCCATGAGCTTGTAATTATTTTTCTTTTGGTGTTTAATCAAGCTCATAAGAGATAGGGTGGGTCCAATCCTACAAGTCCTTTTGCTTGGCCCTTACTCCAACTTGGGAGGATGCAAATAAATAATGCCATGATAATATAATTGCTTCTACAATATTTTAATCATGGTAATTCTCATCTTGCATGGGCCATGCAACCTTACCACCTTTGGTCCCCCTTGTTTTTAGTTGCATATTTAAGTGGATCATCTCCCTCTATATCTCTTTTTCATCACCTACCTCTCTTTTCACCTCCACCCATGCATGCTCCATTGCTTGCCTACATGCATTATGGATGCATTGCATGGCACATGCAATATGGGCACCATCTACACCCCTTTGCCTCTATTTTTTGATTTGGTGTTGTTTGGGTTTTACCTAAAGGGGTGAGATCAAATGTTTGGTCAACAAAAGAAATCAAACCTAGCTAACCCTAATTCCAATCCACCTTCACACCAAACCTCACCTACCCCCTCTCTCTCTTTATTCCTCTCTCCAACCTAATCAACCCTAAACCCTAGCCTCTCTCTAATCTCACCTCTCTCTTTTTCCATCCCTAACCCTAATCCCCCTCCCTCACTTGATCCTCTCCCCTAAACCCTAGCTATAACCCTATCTTACCTCTCTCCTCACCACCCTCCTCTCTCCATGCCGAGCCTACCCAACCCTAAGCCCTAACCCGAGCCTAGCTCCACCCTCTCTCATCCCTCTCTCTTTCTCTTTATGCCATAGGGCCCCCCCTAGCCGAGCCTGCCCCTGCCCCCTTGCCCTCACGTCGACCCCACCTGGCAGCCCCTTCCCCAGGTCTACCTGCCCTCAGCCGTGCCTGCCCTGGCCCCGCGCGAGCACGTGAGAGAGATGGGAAGAAAGGTGGCCGAGCCACCTTTTTGATCACCACCTCCCCCACGCTATCTACCCCCTTCCCCCTCCTTATCTACTGCCTCACCCCCCCTCTCTGCCTCGCCAGATCTACCCAGAGGCCCTGCCTCGCCTCCCCTCTTCTCTCTCTTTCTCCACCGCCACCATCCTCCGACGCCGGCCACCACCGTCGGCTCCCTCTCGTCCACATCGTTCCAGGAGGCGGGCGAGGTGCTAGGGTTGTCGAGGAAGCTCAGCAAGACCTCTGCATCGCCCTGTACCCGCAAGCGAGGAGGAGGAGCCCCAGGCCGAGCTACACGCCGACGCCCCGACGCAAACCCTAGCTCCGCCGGTGCGCCAGCCTCGCCGACGATCGTGACCGCCTCGAGCCGATCCACCTACACCGACGCCCTCACGGTGAGCCCACGAACTCCCTAGACATGCCCAGATCCTACGCTGCTTCCCGTTCGCGCCGGTCGATTCGTCGAACGCCCAGCGTGCGCCGCCGCTCGCGTCGTCTGCACGCTCGCGCCCCGCATAAAACCCTACCTAGCCCTCACCCTTCCTTCTGTCACAAGCCCACACCCACCGCAGCGGCAGCCGCCGCCAAGCGCAAGCCCCAGGTCGCGGGATCGAGTCCCCGCTCGACGCGGCCGGCCTCTGTCGCGCACAGTTCGGTCTCTGCACGCGCGGAATAAGCACAGTGCACGCGGGCCTTTTTGCGTTTAACCCCCTGTGGCTTTTTATTCCTAGACCCACAGTCCCCATAGCCCCACAGTCAGCGTCGGTGGCTCTTTTATAAAAAGGCTCCCGTGCTTTTGGGGAATCAACCCGCGGTCCCCGGCTCCTCCACGTGGCACGCCCTCGCTGGCGCGCCCGCGTGTGGCCCTGTGGTTGCCGCGGTCCCACCCGTCAGCGACAGGGGCTGGGTTCGACTGAGTAATAAAGGTTTTTTCTGTTTATCTGTTTTAACTTAAATCTTTTCAAATGAATTTAAATTCAAATTGAATTCTGCATTTAAATCACTTTTGAATTACAAACCCAAATCCAACAAATGATATTTGATTTTGAATCAGAAAAATATGAGGATTACAAATATGCCATCCAAAATTTCAATTGAGCACTTTATTTTCCAAGTTGAATATAATTACATAAAATGCCCTTTTCCTTATTTATTTAATAACTTTTGTTTTATAACTCCAAATTAAACAAATGATATGTCTAAAATGATCAGCTCGACGAGACCTTTCTGTTTATGCTATCCATGACTTAAATTGCAGCATGCATCATATAAATATATAGTATACAGCAACTAATATGACAATAAATTGTGGCCAAAACTCAATAAAATGATTTATTCTTGTATTCCACACCTCACCCATGCCATGCTACATTATTGCCATGCAACTTGTGCATCATTCATCATGGCATGATTGTTTGCTTGTCGCATTTTATTCATATGCTTGTGCACTTTATTTATGTTGGCCCTTGTTTGTTTGGTTCTTCTTCGAATAGACACTGAGCAGGGGATATATCAAGAGAACCAGGAGCACTACCCAGATCCGTCTCTCGCTTCAACTGAGTTGCCAGGCAAGCACTACCACATGCTTGCATACATACTGTACCTATTGCCCCTATCTTATTCTTGCATCATTGAGTCGTGATTGCATTAAACTGAATCCCAAGTATTGCATAGCCTTTACTTTTAAACCCCACCAAGCTTGTTCCTCCATCCCATGAGCCATTACTACAGGAGTTGTTTGAGCCATTCGAGTCGTAGAACAGCATGTGTAGGGTATGTGAGAGTCTGATGGATAACGAGGTACCTAAACAACTTAACTTGAGTAGTAATGGGATAACTAATGAAAGTGGCACCGGTGAGCAATATCTGCTATTTGGTTTTTCCTGCTCACTTGTGTCCCGTAGGACCCCGAGTACTTGATTCATGTTCCTTGATTATTCGCGCTATCCACATCCGGGAGGCTTATGGGACCCCCCTGAGCCAGAGCTTGATTCAGTCTTATTTCTTGGGGCCACAAACTAGTTTGAGGATTTATTTACTATCCTGTACTTATGCCATGCTTTACTGCTATATTTACGATTGTGCGAGGAGCACCTGTACTGTTTAGGATCGGGACACGTTTTCGCGGTATCGACAAGCCTAGTTTTGGGTTCCCAGTCGTTTACAGCCGTCCACCCAAACCTTGGGTCCGTCTCGGAGTCAGCTAACTTCGTTGCGGGTGTACTCAATGGGGTGGCCCCCTGAAATATTTCTGAATCCTGTGATTGCTTTGTCGTGAAGGCCTCGTTGGGTTTTGATTTGGTTTTTCCGAGGTTGATCGAGTGTGTGTTGCTATTTGTGCACCCCTGCAGGGTAAAACTTTCTGAAAGCCGTGTCCGCGGTTATGGACGACTTGGAGCACAGTTTCTCGATCATAGACAAGCATAACTAAAGTACCGCTTTTAATTTGACTAAGTAACTGACTAGTAATTAGTGCAACACTCATAGAATGGTTAATAAAATTGCCAACGGATGGGGGGTTGTTCGTCCGCTTCCTCGTTGGTAAGCGAGGAGGAGGATGGATCTGTTGATATTACTGTTATAACTGCTGTCATTAATTCACGGACATCCGTCTATCCTTGGTTAGGCGGATGGTTAGCGAGTATCTATAGAACTGCTAGGGTTTATCTTTTGCTGCAATTGCGTCACCCCAGGTTGTGTCCCCTTTAGAGGCATAAAGACTTGCTGAGTACCCCTAGGGTCTCACACGATAAATTATTGGTTCAGATGAACAGGTACACTCGCAGGATGGATACTGGGTGGAGGAGGCTGATGATGTGGGCACGATCGTTCGGTGTAGAGATTCCGGGAACGGGGATCCGTGAGATCTGTGGGCGGGATGTGCTTATTTATGGGGCATCTTATGCCGATTTGCTTCTTATCCGTACTCGGATCTTGTTTGCCGCTTCCGCCTGATACTCTGATGTGTGATGTATGAGGAGATATCCTAAACTATTAAATCTATCTAGGACATTTGAATCTTGCCGTATGGCGTTGCTATATTTCCTTTCTTTTTAGATGGAATGGCTCTGATGTACTTTTGTATGGTGGCTTGCATACATACTCATTTGTGTATGTAGTTGATCCCTTCGCCTGCCGATTACGCCGCCCGTACTTGTCCCGATGATTGGAAATGATTGGGACGGCCGAAAGGTCTACCTGTGAGTGGCATTTGGGCCCCACCGTACTATTTCAACCATTTCCGCTCATCCAGGCTTGTATCTAGGAGCGTAATTCACCGAGGTAGTTACAGATCCCTCGTGAGCTAGCTTTAGATCACTGCTTTGTTGATTGTTATCTTCTCACTTTTATGATGCTTGTTTTCAGTCCTCATGAGCTTTAGATCAGTACTTCGTTGATTGTAATCTTTTCATTTTTATGATGCTTGTTTTCAGTCCTCATGAGCTTTAGATCATTACTTTGTTGATTGTTATCTTCCATTTTTCGAAACAGTTGTTGAATTTTATCTGAAATATGATGAACCTTGCTTGTCCCAATCTGAAATGTGCAATCACCAATCTGAAGCTAGTGTAGACTGCAACTACGATTGCTAATCTTTATAATCATCTGCCTCATAAGTGTTAAAACTGTCTACACTTAACAGATTCAGTTCAAATGTTATGTCAGCAGCGTCATGCTTTCGAACTGATCATGTTCCAAAATCATACACTGATGTTCTTGCAGACAGAGAAGCATGCGATATGCAGTGCAGTCACAACTAATCCCTCCGTTTCAAAATATAAGATGTTTTAGCTTTGTGAAGTAAATATATTTAGACTATTTTTACTATGTAGGTTCACCCTAGTTTAGAGTGAATCTAGACACTAAAACAAGTCTAGGTATATTTTCTTCCTAAACCTAAAACATCTTATATTTTAAAACGGAGGGAGTAGTTGCAAACAGTAGTTCCTCAATTTTGATATCTTAGCTCACACCTAAAAAACTCGCTGGAGGCTATTTTCTCTATATAATCAACTGTCATGCATGTTCACAACAGAAAATGAGTAAAAGCAAAAAAAAAAAAAAAAACTATATGTTACAAGCAAGACTATCTGGGTAGACAAAATTTTGCTTTGCAATAATTTGTACCGACATTGCAAAGTACTGGCACTATCCCTACCAACACATGCAGCCAAATCAAATGCTGGATCACACACAGTATAATTAACATCCCCTCGAATAGGTTAATTTCTGTGACCAACCCCAAAGTGAAAGCGTCTTGCTTGTTTATCATTGAAGGCATATTCAAGTCTCAAAGGTCCCAATGGGGAGTCTACACGGATGCCAACACCGTACCCATAACCACTTCCAGGCTTTCCACGGGCTCCAGCTGGGTCACCTAAAGAAAGAAACCACCAGAGATTGTAAAGATGAGATCAGGGCTTACCAAAAAATGTGAGCACAACCACATGACTTACCAGGAACCTTTGGACCAGAGCCAAGATCACTACCATAATCACCAAAGACAACACCTTCCAACGGACCAAACTGTGAGCAATCAAAATAATGGTTTAGAAGGTTAATTTTTTCTTCTAATGCGTGGTTCATACAGCAAGTACGATGTGCACTAGAGTAGCACATGAACTAGTGAACTGCGTTTTCAATGTCATCACAGGGCAATCAGAAATAGTGCATGATTTATCAACAATGAAAATGTGCATGACAAGTTATAAAATCATCATTCGGATCATTAACACAAGTAGTATATAAATCGCTTTAAATAGGCAATCATTGAGAAACAAACATCAGAACGTCACAAACACCAGGACAAGTAGTTAAGTGAGTCATGTACAGGTGGGATGGGGGGTGGGGCGTGGTGGTTAAGGACTATACAGTATATATGCACAGGTACGAGAGTGGACACTTCAGTGGTCCAATTAATCAGTGTCTGAATATTTACAGTTTCAGCTGATCTGAACCATGTGTTTGCTCCCTCAAAAAAAACATGTGTTCGGTTGTTTCCCTTGGAAAAAGTAATTGATCACTGATGCAACTTTGACATATTTCATATTTGGCACTATATACAGCAAATATAATAACTATATTTCATAACTTGTACATTTGCTAATTTAATTCACCTTTTCAACTACTCCCTCCGTCTCAAATAGATGTCAAAGATTTGTCTAGATTCGCATGTATCTAGACACGTTTTAGTGTATCAAGTATGAATCTAGAAAAATCTCCGACATATATTTCGAGACGGAGGAAGTATATATATTTTTTAATGTATGCAATCCATCAAAAAGAAAACATCATCTTCAAATGCAAAAGTTTTTTTTGTTATCTGTACATGTAATCAACCAGATATATATGAGAACATAGTATAGGTCTGTATCTGTATTTTATCTACATGTGGTTCATGTCAAGGTTCTTCAATGAAGACAAATAACTAAAGACTGCAGAAAATAGAAACAAAGCCTACCATGCAGCAAGAGACTTCTCCACTACCAACGGCATATGAACGGCCAGAACCAACAGCACCTTCTTCATATCCTCTTACACTATTTGTCCCACCAATTGCAAATGCTTCATGAGGCGAAAAGTTCCCTTCCACATGACCTCCAGAAGCACTAAATCACAGTTTAAGTGATACACAAAATGCAAGTGCCACTGCTATGCAAAACCAACAGGTAACACACATATTTTCATTCTAGGTCCATCAATTGCACAATATGAACTAAAATATACCTTAGTAGAAGTCGAGCAGGCCCAATTTCATAGCCCTGCCTCAAACGCGCTGTCACTCTGTTGAAGCTAAGCCACTCTGGAAGAATGGGCAGACCTTGCTCAACGTTGAAAACAAACTGGAAGAACAATGGTTGGGTATAAGACATCACAACCAAATTAGAAATCGGTAGAATGGAGTAGGATCAATACTAACCATTGTAGAGCTACGATCTCCAGAATCTGTATAAACACTTTCAAGCTTAGCAAGTACTGTGTCATCGTAAGGATTTCCACTGCATTGGCACGACATGACTATCAGGTTTCAAAGTAACTTAATTCAACAATTCTATTCGTGGTGTACCCGGTTATGTATATACTTATGGTGCATTGTAAAGGTGAATGAGGCATCAAAATTTGAGACCTAGCTGTTAATTGGCTGTTATAGGAATCTCTGATCACAGGGTTGCCTTTGTCATCACGAGCACCAGCGTGCTGCATAGAAAGTGTCAATAGGATGCAATTAGGATATGCAGGAGAGGCAAGAAAATAAAACAAGAAAACCAAATCAACTATTTGTTTCACTTAAATCCTAAACCAGTACGCTACTACACGCATTATATTTTGGACTTTTGCCAGGCAGAGTCGCTTAATCGAAAATATGAATCCTGTGTTTACCTGAAATATCAATCCAAGTGTACCACTCCATTTAGGCCTGAACGGTCGACTATATTCAATGCCAGCAGTTACTCGTCCAATTGTAATAGCCCCATGGTCAGGACGGTCCCCACTATGGATAAGTGTTCCAGGAGTCCTAGAGTTCTGGTAAAATAAATAAGAATATACATGATTCTCAATTGATGGTGCATGTTACAGTGAAGATGATATGATATTAAGGTTAAGTACCTGAACCATGACAGTTCTAGAGGTCCTCTTGTTGTCGCCATCGATCCAAGGGTCAGTGTAGTTCAAACGAAATATAGAGTCTATTTGGCCCCTCTCTAGTGAGAGATTCAACTTCTTGTTCCTCCCAAAAACATTCCGATGAGAATATGCAAAGCTGTTTTAAAAACTCCAGTTAAAAAAAATGTAGATGTAGAACTTCTATTTACCCAGGCAGGTAAGACAGTAGGTCTAAGATAAAATAATAAACTAAATTCAGCATCTAAAATTGCCTGTTCCTAGAAGCCTGCTTGGGCTTTTCACTGTCATCTTAACTTAAGCACTCCAAAGTTCAAACATGGTATGATGGTGTGGGGCTTGAGGTAGCTCCTATCATAAGCATGAACACTTTTGTGAGAGAAAATTTTAAGCCCATATTTAATTCCTGACAGCTTATAGCTCGGGTTGCTTCTTGAATTGTTACTTCAGGAAGCCCCAAACACCAACTGGAGCTTAACAAACACGATCTCTAAAGTATTACCATGACAATATTACACAACAAAGAACGCTACACTCCAGAGGAAATAAAATAACAATGACTGTGAAAGATCAAATAACCTACTGACCTGCCAATTAGTCCAGAAAGAGGCCCATTTGTTATCCTGCAGAAAAACAGCATGTTATTATGGCATAAATATGTATTCAAATCCAACACATATAAACCACCTCAGCACAAAATTCATTCAATTCGGTTCACTAAGCAAGTAGTGCTACTTGTCTACTTGAACTAACCCACTCGAAATACCACCACCAGCAGAGAAGCCACCAGAAGGGCGTTCAACAAGATTCATGACCAGGTCAACTTTATTAGAATCTGCACAGGACCAAAAGTAAGGAAGCAGGTACTTGAGAAAAGAAACACCAACATTAATAAAATAGGAACTAAATAAATTCGATTCACCTCCAACTGGCTGTGGTATTATTGTTACATCCTCCATAATTCCCATAGTGAGTATTGTTTCAACATCTCTTTTCACTTGAGCTCTGTTGTAAGCCTACTTCATCATTAAAAGTTAATGCAGATAAGATGTCCATCACAGCTTCAAAGGCACAGGACAAGAGTGTCAAATTGACATCAAAGTCAACATTAAAAAACTATACAAGAATGATCCAACCACAATTGTTCACATTCACTGTAACACTAGTTCTTGTGGTTTGATTATATAGCATTTGCATAGAAACTTCGAAACTGCGCTAAATAGATGCTTCAATGCACAACATAGTATCACCAAGTGTGAAGTGAGAATGGAATCATTTCATGCAAAGCCGTGTGACTAAATCATCAATAATGCAACCAAAGGGGCCACAAAAGAAATACAAAGGGAACTTCTAAAATTGCTCTGACCTGACCCTTCTTGGTGGTAAGTTGCTGGAGTATGGTATCTGGCTGTGTCTTTCCAATAGTTGGTTCACCACTAGTGATAGAAAGAAATGGAAAGAAAAAGAAGATAAGAATGATCAGAATATTTCATGGCTATAAAGCATGAAGTAGGGAGAGGAATCCCATGGCAAGCTATGATTCTCACGTTCTTCTATCCAGGAAGCGAATATTGATATTATTAACCTCAGCTTCAGAAACTTGTAACCTCAGAATTCCTCCAGAAAGGATCTCAGCATATGAAACCTGAAGCCAAATCCAGCACCTTTATTGATTTATCATTAGCAATAAAATGTCTATTGGCCTAAAATAGTAGGCGCCAAAACTTTCGGTAAACTCAACTAACAGGTGAGCAACTACCACACATTCACATTCCCTACATCATGTTTCTAGTTCTGTCATGATTAAGAAAATGTGCGATGAAAAGCATAGATTGAGAATAAAGTTCTATATACATAGCAAGAAGTAACAAATGACAAAATAGAGGAGAATATGCTGTATGTCTCCAATGTGATACCGGTGAGGTGTGAACAATGATAGTTTGGCAAGTGCATTGAAGAAATAGAAGATTAACAACTCAATTACTGTGGTAGCAGGCCTCTAGAAGTCCAAGAGAACCCAAGAAGTTCCAAATTATGTTTAATTGGTCCTTAAGACATGGGTAGCAGATGGCTCATGATCAGTGATGTTCCCAATCAAGTTGCAACAATAGCAGTAAGTCTGAAATAATGGACACTGATAGAACATGAGCGGTATTAACTATTTTCCGACCTACCAGGCCAGTAAGACCGCGCTCCTGATACCACCCGTTAACAGACTTGATCACTTGATCTAGATGTCTTATGTTGATTATTTTCCCTGCATAATGCAATACAAAGCAGTAAATTAGGTCTAAAGGACGAATCTCAGAAGCTAATAACAGTACACTAAGACTACAAGAGGTAAGGGGTTGCACATTATTTCTCTTTCTTTATAGAAACCAAAAAATGAAGTGATCAAGTTGCCATAGATGGGTCCATGTTGCCATAGATCTCTTCGGCGTGGAGAAATATAGCTGGTTTTTTGGATTAAAATTAAACCAATGACAATAACAGTACATAAGAGGTGTGTTCATTTGATGTATCGCCTTTGCATTGTAATTGTCTTGTAACTATGCTGCTGATTCTAATATAGTGAAATCACAATAGACCAATGCTGGCCTCATTCTAGACCTATGTTGCATTCAAATATGCCAGAATATGGATCCATGTTATGCACTCTAGTAGCTCTCTGCCCAAACAAATTTACACTTAAATTGCTTAAATCGACATGCAGTAATAGTTCATGTAACGTCATGCAAAGTAACTCTCAATTAAACATATCATCGTTCCACCTCATGTAACATAACATACTCTTAAACATGACAGCAACTAAAATGGCTACCATGACGGTCACGAAATGAGTCATCTAGGAACTTGGAAGGCAGCATGTTGGCACCCTCACAGACCAGCCCCTGAAAGTCCTGGTTCGGCTCCACCTAAACCACAAAATACACCAAATGTTGCAACTTTCAGTTCCAGCAACAAGCCATGGAAAAGGGGATTGGGGTACAAGCAAAAAACCTAACCTCAAAGACAAGGCGGATGCCATCACGGGTGTCGACCGCCACGGGCATGCAGGAACGGAAGAGACCGCTCTCCACGACGCGGTGCACATCCTCCTGCACCTCCCGCACGGTGAGCGCCGCGTTTGGGCGACACGCGCGCAGGGCCGCCGCAGCAGCCTCCTCCAGCTCGGGCCGCTCCAGGGGCTCCCCGTCCTTTCCGCGCACCGCCACCTCGCTGATCAGCACCCGCTCCTCGCATCCGTCCTTCACGTGCCTCCGTGGCAACGGCGCGGCCGCCGTCTCGGCCCGCGCGACTGGGACTCGGGGAAACGACGCGGCGACGTGGCGGGCCGCGGCGTCGATGGCGCGGCCGATGTGCGCCAAGGGGAGCGTGGCGGATAGCAAGGCGTGCGCCGGGGCAGGGGCAGGGGCCGGGGAAGCGCGCGGGAGCTTGATTCCGGAGGAGACGAAGCGGACGTCTCGACGGGGCCCCATGGAGGCGGACGGAAGCGGGGCTACCTCGCCGGATGTCTGAATTCGAGCGGTGGAACAGGTGGTTGGATAGGGTTTAGGGTTTTGGTGACGAGATGCGGGAGCGGACGAGGGTTTCGTCCGCCATTGGCGATGGGGGGAAGGAGGCGTGGGACGGAATGGTGGCGACGTTTTGCTCCAGTCTCTGGGTTGATTGTGTTCTTGTCTGGGAACAAAATCAGCCGTTCGATGTGGCCTTGGCGTCCGTGCGTCGAACCCAGTGCGGGCATGTGAACCGTTGGATGATTACTATCACGAATCTTTCGTGTGACTAGTTAAGCGCACGTGTGTTGCAACGAAAAATAAATATATTTGTTTGATTTCACGTATATTTAAATTCTTTTATATGTTCTACTACCTGTTTCTAAATATAAGCCTGCAAATTGCATTGCCAAGAAACACTTACATTATGAAACGGAAGGAGTATTATACAAACGATCATTAGAAAATCAAGAGTAAACCTCGCCTTCTGCCTTACAATATGTATGTGCATCATAGATATCTAAAATATAAAGTTATCATGCATAAAACTATATATTAAATTACACGAAAAAAAGAGTAAGTCATAAAAATATGAATTGTTTTTTTACGGAAAAAGGCTCGGAGGCCTGAAAACCGCATTAAAGCTATGTACAAATTACAGACCCAGAGAGAAAAAAGATTACAACATAGCCCTCAAACTTTGCAAGCAGGACCCCGGAAATAACTCAGAAAAGCAATTGGATCCCTTACCTTCATCGCATGAACTAGACCTCTAGATTCGGGCACCAGCGCCGCCACCATGGATGGAGCCACTTGGGGCGATGCTGGCAACGTTTCCTAGGTGGAGATCAGGAAAGATCCTTCGCGATGGCACCAAGGCCTGGAGGAAGAAGACGCACGAGCGTGTGAGCCACCCGATATCGGAGTGGCTCCTATGGCCATGGATAGTGACGAGGTGAAGCAGCCGAGGCATAGGAGCTCCGACAAGAACAACAGCTTCCGAAGCCCAAGGGACTCCATTTTCTTCCCTATAGAGCCAAAGGTCCAACGCACATCTCCGTCTATCACCTCCACAATGAAGAGGTAGAATGAAGAGGTAGAGAGGCAGTGGGGAGACATGAAGCTCCAAGTGAACGACTTTATTGACGGAGTGGCTCTCCATCTTGCCCATCACCGCATTCGGCTCCGACCGATGCAACACCACGACTAGAGCATGAAGGAGAAGTCCACTGATGACCCACAAGTATAGGGGGTGTATCGTAGTACTTTTGATAAATAGGAATGTCGATCCCAACAAGGAGCAGAAGGTGTTGACTAGTGGTTTGGAACAAGAAATCTCTGTAAATACTTAGCAAACGGATTTTAGGTTTTTTTGATAAAGTAAGGAAATAAAGTGCAAGTAAATAAAGACAACAAATAATTGCAGCAAGTGGCCCAATCCTTTCTTAGCAAAGGACAAGCCAGTGGTAACACTTATAAGGACCAAACGTTCTTGAGGACACATGAAAATACTATCAAGTGCTTTCGTTTCATATAGTTGATTAATCTTCTTTGGTTTTATAAGTGTTGTGTGGGTGAACCTGTGCTAATGTACCGACCTTAATAGGACTAATACATACTTGTGATTAAACCCCTTGCAAGCATCCGCAACTACAAGAAAGTAATTAAGATAAAAACCTAACCATAGATCCTACACTCCCTTGTGCAAAAGTTTTCTAACGGAGGTTCATGTTTCTATCACTTCGGCAACCTCATAATTAGTAGCCAAATACATAATGCATTCCCATAGGAACATAAATGGTGAAGTATCATATAGTCGACGTTCACATGATACCACTAGAAGAATAGCACCACAACTTAAATATTAAACCATTGAATAATACCTCAACACAATTCCACTACTAACAACATGACTTATCCCATGTCCTCAGGAACTAAACGAACTACTCATGAGACTTCATATGGATCAAGATCAGAGATGATATAATGATGGATAACAATCTGAACATAGACAATAATTCAATACAAAAGTAATCAACACCGGGAAAGTTTCCCCTAAGAACTATGCAAGATTCAACACAATTGTTACAACGGGATGGGATGGTGATGATGGTGCTGGTGGAGATGGTGGTGTGGATGATGATGATGATACCGATGAAGTCTAGCTTAATGACGGTGTTGACGAAGACGATCTAAAAGAACATTTCTTAATCCCTAGTGTTTTGTGTGTTAGATAACAATATTAAGGATTATTTAATGTGTGTTGAAGTGTTACAGCTCTCTCTAAGGAAAAAGGGAAAATTATCTGCCTTTGGGGGGCGGATAATCCGCCCCCACCAGGGGCGGATAATCTGCCCCTCCCTCCTCCCAAGCAGGCGCAAGCCCCATAAGGGGGCGGAGTTTTGGCCGGATTTTCCGGCCTCGCCAGATAATCCGCCCCTCAGGGGGGCCGGATAGTCCGCCCCCCTTGCTCACCGCCAAGGCGCAAGCCCCAGAGAGGGGGCGGAGTGTTGGCCGGACTTTTCGGCTTGGCCAGATAATCCGCCCCAGGAGGGGGCCGGATTATCCGCCCCCCCCCCCAAGATCTTCACCAAGTCACGCAGGCGCCAACCCTAGAGAGGGGGCGGAGTTTCTCCCGTAAAATCCGCCCTTGGGGCGGAGTTTTCCCAGGGGGGGGGGATAATCTGCCCCCAAAGTTGCTCAACGGACAGATCTGGGGAGGGGGTATTTAAGCCAGCCTTCCCCCTCCTGCCAGATCTCTTGATTCATTCGAAAAAGACAAGATCTGGTCTGCAATCTTCATCCAAGAGAGCTCCACCTAGATCCACCCAAAGGTCCCGTCCCTTGGGGAATCGAAGGAGGAGAACTCGATCTTCATCATCAGCAATCAAGCGCTTCATCTCCTCTCCATTCATTTGGAGAATCATCGATCTAGTATTTCTTGCAAATACCTAGATCCATGTTTTGTTTATATTGATAAACCTTGTTCTTGTGACAGCTTGTTGTCATCTCGGGAGCCCCCAATTCAGTTGTGGGTGTGTGCCCCGGTAGCGTTGTAAAAGACACCAGTTCCCGCCTCGAAGGGATCCAATAGTGGAGAAGGTGGATGAGGCCTCTCGTGGCGAGATCCATCGGAGAATAGGGTGAGGCCTATTGTGGCGTGGTGGTCTTAGAACCGCCCACCCCTCCAACGCAGATGTACTTTCCTTAACAAGGAAGGAACTGCGGTAAAACAAATCCCTGTGTCTCCGCGTGCTCCACTACGGTTCCTTCGCTCCTCTCTTTACGTGCTTAGTAGTTAGGGTTGCATATAGGGAAATTCTCGTAGTTGCATATCTAGAGAATTTACTTTGTGTCAAGTCTAAAATTGAAAAAGTATTAAAAATTGGTTAGCACCTATTCACACCCCCTCTAGGTGCCCATACGATCCATTTCACGATCTCCCCTCTCCGGGAAGGAATTTCCCCAGCAGAAATCTATCTGCCAGAGAGCTCTTTCTCTCTCTGTAGTTTCCGCCCCGTAGAGGTGGCGAAATCTTTTTGTGGTTGCTCCCTTTGACTTTAGGGTTTCGAGGAGAAGATATAGGCGAGAGGGCGGAGACAGAGGTGGGCCAGGGTGGCCACACCCTTGTAGGCGCAGCCCAGTGTGGCTCGTGCCTAGGGGTGTGGGCCCTCTGTGGCCCAACTCTGCCTCCCCTTCTGGCATCCTTCGTCTTCTGGGAAAATATAATTTTCTGTAGTTTTTCTGGTATTTCTCTGATCTTCACGAAATTGCATCAAAACCCCGCTTTTTCCATCAGAATCCTAACTCCGGCGATTCATCCTCCAAGAATCATCCAGCATACAAAAACATATGAAATAACATAAGTATCACCTCTTAATATGAAATATATCAATGAATAGAAGCAATTTATGATATAGAATAGTGATGCAAAATGGACGTATCAACTCCCCCCAAGCTTAGACCTCGCTTGTCCCCAAGCGAAAACTAAGCTCAGTAAACATGTCCATAGGTTTATGGAGTGAAGTGTCGATAAAAAGAATACAGACAAGAAGCATCACACTTACCAATACACAACTCATAAAAGAAAGCAACTCACCATTATATAACTTAACTTGCAACAAGTATGGGAGCCACATTGAAGATGCATAAAGATAAATCATGTCGTGGTGTGGAACATGGCAGAGGCATCGGGGATGGCAAAGAAGGGACATACGGATGCATTCGGTGGCTCACGCAACGGGTTGGGCACGGTGCACTGCAGACACAGAGACGTACCCAGGTTCGGGGCCTCTTGGCGAGGTAACACCCCTACTCCTGCAAGATGAACTATGTATGGGAGTTTGATGCTCAGTACAGATGCTCCTTGAGCTGTTTCCTTAGCTACTATCGATGGCTAGAGGAAGAGGGGAGCTAGATGCTAGCACTACTCTTCTCCTACGATTGCCTCTAGTTTTATCTTACTTAGAACCCTGGCTCTGCCCTCCCTTATATACTGGTCTGGGGGGCAGATTACAGATTGGGTCCTAGGGTTTACTGTTTGGATATGGGTTTACAGGACAGGGCCGGTTGCAGGGCCCAGCCGGTGGGCCAGGACCCAGTCCGCCCTTCTTTTAGCGTCATCCTTCTCTTTAGTGGTCACCCGGGCTTCCTTTGGGGCGTCACCCTTGCTTTAACGGTCACCCGGACCGCTTTCGCTAGTCCAGCCGACCGTCTTGCTTTACCTTTGTCTGGTAGCGCTGGTCATGATGGCATGCCAACTTCCTTGATGACGAGGGAGAGCCAGAAGTGTACCCCGCACGGAGCGCCAGTCCTTCCATGCTCTCCATCGAATCCGAGGTGAGCCGGGTGGGAACGGCCACCCGGCCGGTTCTTCTGGCCACCGGCTAGACGGGCCAGCCGAGAAGGTTATAAGCCCAGCCGGGCTTGCTTGCTAGACGGCTAGAGTTGTATTTCCTGGAGGCCAGGCGGCCTGCATCTTCTGGAGCCGGCCTACTTATGCCTGGCTTTCCCCACCCAGGGGTTATCCCCCCGACACTAGTCCCCGAGCATGTATGGGCTTGGCCGGTGGGCAAGATCTTCCGTGCTCCTTCATGTTCCGAGAGGTTGCTTTATTTTCTCCGACTGCGGCTTTTGCTTTTGCTTTCCGGCTGGAGTCAACCGGTTGCGAAATCGATGGCCGTCCACTGGGTGTAAACAGCGAAGGAAGGTACCGGCTGGCGGAGCTGAAGACGAAACGTTTGGCTAGATGACGTCATTGATGCTGTCACCCACGCTTGTGGCTCTGGCGCGCGTCGCGTCAGTTTGACTTCCGCGTCGCTGCGTCAGTTCTTGGGAACTGCGCACGCAAACTTGCCGCGGCATTTCCTCGGGGCAAGGGCGCACGCCTCGCCTCCTGCTGAAGCCCGGGGATCTTCTGTGGCAATCACGGCGGCGCAGGGGATCTGGAGCCGAAGCGTCACGCAGCTGTGGCACCGTGACGCCACGCGTCGCATAGAAGCCGAAGGGGCGACATTGCCGCTTGCGGGGATAAATAGGGCTCCGAGGGGATCGGTTCCCACACTTGTCCATCCTCCGGCTCGTCTTCTCCTCGTGCCCTTGCGTTCCCTGTTCTTGCGCCCTCTCCCTGTCGCTGCTGGCCACCTTCTTTTCGCCAACCACGGCCTCCTCCTCTTCCGAGATGCTGCCGGAGGAACGCGGCGGTTGGTGCGGGTCCTTCGTGACCGATGAGCTCATCAACAAGTATCGGCGGGGAAGGTTTCTTCCCTCGTCGTTGCTTGTGAAGCACTGGCTTGCGCCGGAGGGGGAGCGGGTGCCGAACCCTCGGCCGGGGGACCGTGTCGTCTTCCTCGTGCACTTCGCGCGCGGCTTCGGCCTCCCCGTCAGCCCATTCCTCCTCTAGCTTTTCGGCTTCTTCGACCTCCAGCTTCACCACCTTGGCGCCAACGCCATGGCGCAACTGCGTACTTTGCGTCCTGCTGCGAGTCGTATCTTGGGGTGTGGCCCGAGGTGGCAAACTTTCTTAGGTTCTTCCACTTCAAGGCCCAGAACATCACCAAGGGTGGCTTGCTGACGCGGACGGGCTGCTGCACCATCTACCCGCAGACTTCCTCGCCGATGCCGCGGTTCGAGCTCCCCGACATCGTCAAGCTGTGGCAGCGCACATATTTCTATGTGATCAATGCCACGGAGATTGACTGGATCTGCCTTCCGCCCTTCACCGACGTGCCCTCGTCGCAGAGGGCCTGGACGACGAAGAGCATGGACGCGGTGGCAGACCTCGATCGGATGGCCGCCCGGGTGGAGATGATGGTGGGGATGGAGAGGCTCACCGCGCGGGACATCACCTTGTCGTGGATGGTGCGTCGCGTGCTTCCGCTGCAGAAGCGGTCACACAAGATGTGCCATTTTTTGACCGCCAACGACCAGACGAGGACGTCGCGGAAGGATGTGCCCTACCAGGACCTGCGGAACTGGATCTCCATGATCTCCAAGTTCCGCATCGAGGCCAACTGGGCATACTCCTGCCCGCCGTACCATCACGGCCGCCTGCCGTCGTCGGTAAGTTTTTCTCTGGTTGCTTTGCGCCTCGCCTCTTGTATTTTCTATCTTTCCTTGGGTGCCTTATGCCCCCCTTTTTGATTAGTTGTTCACATCGCAGCTGGCCGAGGATGGCATGGGCGACTTCCCGCTTCCGTCCTTCTTGGAGGATAGGAAGCCAAAGAAGTACCCCCAGACGGAACCCGAAGGGTTTCCCGTCCAGGCGGACGATGGCCCCTCGGATCCTCATGGTAGGTTGCTATCCGCAGCTTTTTCTTTCACCTCTGTTCTTGAGGTTATGGTCTTTACTCTTTACTTGTGCCGCAGTCGATGTAACCGACGAGGAGGGTGCCCGAGAAAGACCCGCGGCGAGAGCCCGGGGAAAGAGGGAGGCACCTGTTGCCGCTCCCGCTCCAGTTGAGACGAAAAAACACGCCAAGGGCGTCGGGTTGTTGCTCCACCCTCCGTCGCCGGGTTAGTGTTTCTCTTGCCCTTGCTTGCCACTCTGCGGTTTTGCTGCTTTGTCCTTTGACTCTTCGTTCCGCGCAACGAGGCCATGGTGCTCGGTGATGGAGGTGCCGTCGTCATGCCTCCTCCGCCGGTTGAAGAGGTGGGGAGGTCGCCGGCTGTGCCCGCGCCGGCTGCGGCTGGCCTGGCTGCGGCCAGCCCGACTGCATCAGTCGTTCCCTCTCCGCCCAGGGCGCCTCAGGGCTCTCCGACCACGGGGCTGCTGCACCAGGCCCCTGCGTCTTTGCGGTTGGGCCAGCTGTTTGCGGCTGCGCAGGACCCAGAGACCCCCTCCCTCTCCTAAGGGCTGGCGTGAACCCGACTTGGAGAGATGCTCCAAGCAGTTCCGCCAGGCCCGTCATTACGGAGGTGACAAAGGGAGCGGGGTCCGCACAGGCGGCTGCGGCGGATGTCGGCCAGCCGGATGGCGGTCAGCCGGCTGGGAGGGAGTTGGTGGTGGCTGTGCCTTTGGGTGCAGCTGCCGATGATGACGAGGTTATCGTCACCGGCTCGAGGCCAGCTCTGGCTGTGCTGACGCCGGCTGTGATCCTTGCCCAGCTCTCCGGCTCAGCGCCCGTCGCACTTAGGCAGGTTCGCCACCTGGTTGAGGGAATGGAAAGTGGCCTTGGCGAGGCCAAAAAATTGTCTATTTTGATGGAGGTAAGTCGTTGCCCTTCATACGTTTTCTGCTCTTTCATCCGGTTTGCTCCTCTGTTTCTCATTTGCTTTCTTCCTGTAGAAAGCGTTTATGGAGTCTGTGAAGAACACCCGGGACCTTGGCCATAAGATTGCTTCTTCAGATCTGTCTTGGCGATTGGCTCCCTTTTCCTGTTTTTTGTTGACCATCGGGTATCCTCCTACAGCCATGATCCAGGACAAGGAGAAGGAGTTGGAACGCCTCAAGGCTGAGGTTGCCCGGCTGGAAGAGTCGAACAAGGCACGACAAGCGCAGTTTGATCAGCTAGTCGCGGCAAAACATCAGCTTGAGGTTAGTATAGAGCAGGGCAAGAAGATGGCTGATATCCGGGCGGAGGCGCTGAAGAACTTTGAGACGATCTGCACCCAGCAAGAGGGGACAATCCAATCTCTTCGCTGCAGGGTGGAGGAGCTCAATCAGCACCTCTAGAACATCTCGGAGATGGTCATCAGTAAGTTTTTCAGCTACTCTCCTCCGTTGTGTCGTGGCTTGCTCGATCTTGTCGGCTTACTCTGCTTTGTGTCTGGCTGCAGCTCACTATCCTGAGGCGACCAAAATGGCCATGGAGAAGCTGCCGATGGAGGAGGTTGGTCGTGACCTGACTGCCCTCGTCTTGGTCAAGGTGGTGGCGGAGGAGAGAAACGGCTTGCGCGCCATTGGCAATGATCTCTTGCACTACATCTGGCCGGACGCGGGCCTGATCGTGCACGACATGGCCAGCCTGGCCGTGGCACTGTCCAAGGGCATCGACGTGCTGGATGTGCACAAGGAGTGGGCTGCTCAAGGCGGGGCGGAGATGGCACTTGCGATGGTGAAGTCATGGTATCCCGATGTCGACCTGAGCGTGGTCGACCGCGGCTTCCGCCTCGGGACGACTTACGAGGGTCTTCGCGAGAGCATTCCTGCGCTCCAGGCCTGCAGGGTGAAGGTTGGCACCTACGTGGACCTGGAGCGTAACTTCAGCGCCCCTGGAGAGCCACGGCCGTTCCACTGGGAGTCGGCGCCTTGGAATCCCATTGACGTGGCCTCCAGCAGCCAGCCTCCTTCCACTAACGTCGGTGCCGCCCCTGCTGATCCAGCTCCTGCTCCTTCTACTTCGCAAGCTCCTGACTCTTGATCCCCAGGATGCCGGGTGTATTTGTGAAAATTGCTACTCTGATGTGCTACACTTCGGCTGACTTCTGTCGCTGACCTTTTAATCTGTGTGGAGCCTTCGTGCTCCATTTTATGTCTTGGTGCCTTTTGCTAATCTTTGTTTGTGTCTTCGTCATTTGCGGTCTTTTATGCTCGCGCCGGCTAGGATAGCCACCCGGGTTCGAGCTCTTTTTGCCATCTTGACTTTGTTTTGTGGGTGCGCGGGAGCGCGCCCACTGGGTGTAGTCCCTGAGGTTCGGGCCGGCTGGGGTAGCCAGCCGGGGTGAAGCTCTTTTGGCTACCTTGACTTGAGTTTGTGGGTGCGCGGGAGCGCGTCCACTAGGTGTAGTCCCCGAGGTTCGGGCCGACTGGGGTAGCCAGCCGGGGCGAAGCTCTCTTGGCTACCTTGACTTGAGTTTGTGGGTGCGCGGGAGCGCGTCCACTGGGTGTAGTCCCCGAGGTTCGGGCCGACTGGGGTAGCCAGCCAGGGCGAAGCTCTCTTGGCTACCTTGACTTGAGTTTGTGGGTGCACGGGAGCGCGTCCACTGGGTGTAGTCCCCGAGGTTTGGGCCGTCTGGGGTAGCCAGCCGGGGCGAAGCTCTCTTGGCTACCTTGACTTGAGTTTGTGGGTGCGCGGGAGCACGTCCACTGGGTGTAGTCCTCGAGGTTCGGGCCGGATGGGGTAGCCAGCCGGGGCGAAGCTCTTTTGCCACCTTGTTTCCTGCCAACTTGTGACTCGGGTCGTGCAAGACAAAGCATTGCTTTGGGTTAGTTTTCTTGTGCATATGCTCATGCGTTAGTTGGTAATTATCGTAGGAGGAAAACTGACATGCGCCCCTTCGAGTTAGGCCGCGAGCAACTCCTCTTTTCTCGGCGAGTATTGGCCCTTCAAGCATTTTTCCTTGTCGTCCATCAGCCGAGTTGCGGTCTACGGCCGGAACCGAAGGAGTTGCTATGTTGGCGGGCCTCGCGATACTTCGGTTCGCTGTTGTTGGCTTAACTTTTGTAGGGCGCAACCAGCTCGCCTGGATGCCCTTGCTTTCTACGCCGGCATCTTCTTGCCTCGTGCGCTTTGAGTTTTTGCTCTTGCCGGGTCGACAGCCAACGTGCGTACTGAAGCCGGAACTGAAGAGGTTACTCTAGGCGCTGCGTGCAATATTATGCCGTCTGTAGAAACCGTGGGGCGTGGGCTAGCCGGTACGAAAATGCAGATGGTGCGCAGAATTGGGACGAAGTCCTTAGCGCTGCGCCAAGGCTCTCATTCTTGTTTACTTGTTACATAAAAAAGGTAAGATACATACACTTTTCTAAGTGTAAAATGGGCGGAGCAGGCTGGCATTCCATGGGCAATCCGTCTCCTCGTCTGAGCGATCTGCCTTATTCTTCATTGGCTGTTGTGCGTCGATCAGATAGTACGAATTGTTGTGGAGTGCTTGGCTGACGATGAATGGTACTTCCCATGGCGGGGACAACTTGTGCATTCCTTTGGTGCTCTGGACCAGGCGCAGCACCAGGTCTCCCTCGCAAAAAGAGGTGGGCCGGATTCGGCTGGCGTGGTATCGGCGCAGGTCTTGTTGGTAGATTGCTGATCTGGACAGGGCTAACTCGCGTGCCTCCTTGAGCAAGTCCACACTGTCCTCCCTTGCCTCCTTGGATTCCTTCTCCGTGTAGAGCTGCTTGCGAGGTGCGTCGAACTGGATGTCCGTGGAGAGAATGGCTTCTGCCCCATAGATGAGGAAGAACGGCGTGAAGCCGGTTGAGCGATTGGGTGTGGTGCGTAGGCTACAAAGCACTGCCGGCAGCTCCTCTATCCAGCATCCAGGTGACCTGACAAGCGGTTCGATGAGCCTCAGCTTGATTCCGGCTAGCACCAGACCATTAGCGCGCTCGCATTATCCGTTGGACTGTGGGTGTGCAACCGATGCTAGATCCAGGCGGATCCCCTTTTCCCCACAGAAACGAGCGAAGACTCCTCTCGCAAAGTTGGTTCCATTGTCAGTAATGATGTTGTGAGGGTAGCCGAATCGAATGATGATGTCTGTGAAGAACTTGATCATCGTCGCCCCGTCCAGCTTCTTGATTGGCTTCGCCTCGATCCACTTGGTGAACTTGTCCACGGCGACGAGCAGGTGCGTCATGCCGGATTGAGCTGTCTTGAATGGCCCAACCATGTCTAGGCCCCAGACTGCAAACGGCCAGGTGATCGGTATTGTCTTGAGCGCCGCTGACGACGTGTGCTTCAACTGACTGAATCGCTGGCAGCCGCTGCATGTCTTGACTATTTCTTCGGCGTCCTTCAGCGCCGTCGGCCAATAGAAGCCATGCCGAAGAGCCTTGGCCACTATTTCCCTTGATGAGGCATGGTGGCCACACTCGCCCTGGTGTATGTCCGTTAGAAGCTTGGCTCCTTCCCCCCGACTGACGCACCGCTGGTAGATGCCTTCGTCGCTGCGCTTGTGCAGCTCGTTGTTGATGATGGTGTAGGCGCTTGCCCTTCGTCGCACTTGTTGTGCTGCCACCTCTTATGTTGGTAGTTCGCCTTTGGCCAGGAAATCCATGAACAACTTTGCCCAGTCGGGTGCCTCTCGTATGGTGTGCACCGTCTGTATGATGAGTTTGATCTTCTCGCGGACTGCCGACTCCGGAGCGTCGGGAGGTCTGCCAGGTGGAAGGGTGCCGATGTTGACCACGGGCTGCGTCGAGGTAGTTTCTGGATTCGGCGAGGCAGTTCCCAGGTGCTGTGAAGCAGTCCCCGGGTGCGGCGCGGCAGTCCCCGGGTGTGACGCGGCACCGGCTGCTCCTGGATCCGCGTCGAGCACGATGGAGTCGGACTCTGGTGAGGTAACGACGGAGGGATTGCGCAGGTGCTCGAGAGAGACTCCAGGCGGTATGGCTTGTCTTGTTGACCCGACCCTGGCCAAAGCGTCAGCGGCTTCGTTGTTGGCTCTGGGTACATGGTGAAACTCACATCCTTTGAAGCAAGCGCACATCTGCTAGACGAAGAAGCGGTAGAGGGCCATGTTCGCGTCCCTGGCGTCCCATTCGCCTGATACTTGTTGCACCACCAAGTCCGAATCTCCGAAGCACAGCACCCTCTGAATGCCTATCTGCTTGGCCATTTTGAGCCCGTGGATGAGCGTTTCGTACTCGGCGACGTTGTTGGAAGCTTTGAAGTGGATCTGGAGAACGTATTCCAGCCGATCGCCCTTGGGCGAGGTTATCACGATTCCGGATCCAAGTCCTCCTCTCATTTTCGACTCGTCGAAGTGTAGCTTCTAGTAAGTTGAGTCCGGCACTGGAGGCATGTATTGTGTCTCCGCCCAATCGACGATGAAATCAGCCAATGCTTGCGACTTGATTGCTGTGCGCGACTCATATTGAATGTTATGCGCAGCGAGCTCGATGGCCCATTTTGCCACGCGGCCAGTGGCGTCTTTGTTGCCAATGATCTCCACGAGTGGGGCCAATGGTACCACCTGGATGGAATTCTCCTGGAAGTAATGCTTGAGTTTCTTGGCGGCCATGTACATGCCGTACACCAGCTTCTGGTAGTGAGGGTAGTTCTGCTTGGATAGCGAGAGCACCTCACTCAGGTAGTATACGGGGCGCTGCACCATCTGAGCTTTTCCTTCCTCTGGCCGCTCGACGACCAGTACCATGCTGGCCACTCTGTTTGTGGCAGCGATGTACATCAGCATGGGCTCCTTTGCGGCTGGTGCCGCTAGGACGGGTGGCGAGGTGAGCATGCGCTTGAGGTCTCGGAAAGCTTCATCCGCCTGAGCTTTCCAGACAAATTTGTCTGTCTTCTTCATCAGCTGGTACAGGGGGAGAGCCTTTTCTCCCAGCCGGCTAACGAACCGGCTGAGTGAAGCGAGGCACCCGGTGAACTTCTGTACGTCGCGCAGGTTCTGTGGCAGCTCCATGCGCTCTATGGCTCCGATCTTCTCCGGGTTCGCCTCGATTCCACGCTCGGAGACGAGGAAGCCCAGGAGCTTGCCGGCTGGGACGCCGAACACTCACTTTTCCAGGTTCAGCTTGATCGGGAAACGGTGGAGGTTGTCAAACGTTTCCTTTAGATCCTCAAGGAGCGTGCGCCGTTCCTTGGTCTTGATGACGACGTCGTCGACGTAGGCATGTACGTTCTTTCCAATCTGCGTCTGCAGGCATTTCTGCATGCAGCATTGATAGGTTGCGCCTGCGTTCTTCAATCCGAAGGGCATGCTGGTGTAGCAGTATGCTCCATACGGGGTTATGAACGATGTCTTTATTTGATCGGTTACATTGAGCTTGATCTGGTGGTAGCCCGAGTACGCGTCCAAAAAAGACAACAAATTGCACCCGACGGTGGAGTCGATGACCTGGTCAATTCGCGGCAGGGCGAAAGGATCCTTGGGGAAAGCCTTGTTGAGACTAGTATAGTCGACGCACATGCGCCATGTCTTGTTCTTCTTCAGCGCCAGCACCGGGTTGGCTAGCCATTCCGGGTGGAAAACTTCCATGATGAAGCCGGCCGCGAGCAGCTGTGTGATCTCCTCACCAATGGTTCTTATTTTTTCTTCTGCGAAGCAGCGTAAAGATTGTTTGACCGGCTTCGCGTCCGGCCAAACATGAAGGGAGTGCTCGGCGAGATCCCTTAGGACAGCTGGCATGTCTTTGGGGCACCATGCGAAAATGTCCGGATTCTCACGGAGGAAATCGACGAGCGCGCTTTCCTATTTGCTTTCTAGGCCGTCTCCACCCAGGACGAACTTGCTTGGGTCTTCCTCGTTCAGCAGGATCTTCCTTGTTCCATGCGAGGGCTTGAACTGCGATTCTCTAGCCGGTTTGGGCTCTCCAGCCGGCATGTCCTTCTGCAGAGCCGCCACGTTATGCATTATGACGCGCTTCTCTTCAGCGATGATCATTGCTTTGGCCAGCTTGCAGCCGTCTGAAGCGCATTCGATCGAACGCTTGTAGCATCCATCGATGGTGATCACTCCCTTTGGGCCTGGCAGCTTCATCGTGAGGTATGCGTAGTGCGGTACGCCCATGAACTTTGTCAGAGCTGGGCGCCCTAGTATGGCGTGGTAGGCGCTGGAAAGATTCACGACCTCGAACCAAATTGGCTTGCGACGGAAGTTGTTCTTGCTGCCGAAGATGACGTCCAGCCGGATCTTGCCGATTGGGGAGTGCGATGGCCCCGGTACTGCTCCATGGAACGAAGTGCTTGAAGGTTCCAGCTGGGATTCACTGATGCCCAGCCTCTCGAGGCTGCTCCGGTAAAGGAGGTTGATGCTGCTCCCTCCATCGATCAGCACTCGAGAGAAGCGGCATGAATGCTTCTTGGAGATGATGATGGGGTCCAGGACCAAGGCGTAGCTACCAGGGCTTGGTAACACGGCCGGATGATCCTCCTTGATCCAGGTGATTGCCTGATCGGACCAGTGCAGGTACTGGGGGATGGGTGGGACGATTGCGTTCACCTTCGCCTCACGTCTCCGCTTGGTGTTCTTCGTTTCCGGCTCCACCAGGAATATGTGGTATTTACCCACCTGTCGCGGGTAACCATCTTCGTCATCCTTGCGGTGGTTGCGTCGTTCCCTGTTATCCGGTGGGCCTCCAGCTGGTGGTGGAGGTGGTGGTGGGAGTCCACCGGCTTCGGCCATCTTCTTTGTCCAGCTGCAATGGCGCGTCGTATGGTTGGCGGGATTATTGCCGCCGCTATGAAATTTGCACGGCCCATCGAGCATGGACTCGATGGTATACTTAGGCCGAGGTGGCCTATCGTCCGGCCTCTGCCTCCGACTGCCTCCTGCAGCCGGATCCTCATGCACCGCGGCTACCTGTTTGGTACCATACCGGATATCTGGCTGGTCGTATTTCCTCTTGCCGTGGTGGTTGTCGTGACCGTGCTGCCTGGGATGATGGTCGCCTGGCTGGCGACGCTCCGCCTGATCGTCCGTGACGATTTGGCCCTGGTCGTCCACCACGATGGGCTTCTTCATTGCCGCATCCGCGATGGCGTACTTGTCTGCGATGGTCATGACCTGAGCCATGGTTTGCGGGTCTGCCCGGCTGAGTTTGTGCTTCAGCATGGTGTCGTCTCAGCAACCGTTGGTGAAGAAGTCTATTGTCTGGTGCTCACGCACTCCTTCACACGAATTGTGCATGCTGGTCCACCGGGTGAGGTAGGCGCGATCCGACTCGTCCTTGCCTTGTACGCAAAGGGCGAGCTCGCGAGGTCGACCCGGCCGCTTGTATGTCCCGGTGAAGTTGCGGATGAATGCCTCTTCGAAGTCCAACCACGCGTTGATGTTGTTGTCGGGGAGGCTGTTGAGCCACGTCCTCGCCGAGTCGACGAGCATGAGGGGGATGTAGCGGACGGCCAAGCGAAGGTTGCCATTGGCGATTCCCACCGCGGTGGTGTAATCGACCAACCAATCCTCTGGCTTGACGGTCCCGTTGTACTTTGGCGTGTCTCTTGGGAGTGAAAATACCTTCGGAAACGGCTCGTTCCGGATGCGCGGGCCAAAACACTTTGGGCTAGCCGGACTTTCCTCCTCCAAAGTGCGTGACTGCACCAGGAGGTCGATGCACTCTCGCGCATCAGCTGGTTCTCGAGGACCGAGCTGGACCTTCAGACGTGACGCAGGCGGGTCCTTGTTCGCGTCCGCTTCCTCCTATGGTGCTCGCGTCTTTTTCCCCTGGGAGGCTCCGCTTGCGCGACTAACGCTGGAGGCTGCGGCGTCACGGTTGTGGCGACCGCGGTTGCTAGATTCGCCACGCGGACGGATGTTTTGCCCGAACCCTCCCAGAGAAGAGGCTTGTTGATGCTTGCTCCCTCCATGCGCTGTCTGGTCTACGCCTTTGCGGACGACGATGTCGCGGGAGTTGCCCACCTGGCTGGGGACGCCCTCAGCCTGCTGCTTGTTAGAAGTGGCCACGAGGAGATGCACACGCTCCTGCTGGCGACGAAGTTCCTCGCCCTCTAGGTGCTTTAGCTCCGCGGCCGCCGCCTCGGCCGCCCTCATGTTCTTGGCGGGAGTGCTGTAGACGGGTCGTGCCACACCTGCATGTGAGTCAGCGGAACGATCCAGTTCTGACGCCAGGTCGCACCGTCGGTGCTGGATCTTTCTAACGAAGCCATGGGCTGCGTTGTACTCACGCACGGTGGCGTTCAACCGACGCTGGTTAGCCGCGACCTTGGTGGCTTCCTCCAGGAGCTTCTGGCGTGTAGCTTCGAGTGCTGCCGCCGCAGCCGCTGGATCCGTCTCGACGACGACCGGAGCGCGCAGGTGCTGGATGGAGGCGGTGAGCGGGTCTTGCTCCGGCTCAGGCGCGGAGTTTTCTCCTCCTGCACGACGTTCTTGAGGTTGCCGATGGTTTTTGCGAGCGTGCACCATCATGACTTCGGCGCAAACCCTCCTTGTGGATGGGACGCGGGCGAGGGGCACGTCGAGGATGGGGGTGACCACGCTGGGAAAACCCTCAGCGACAGTGGCGACGTAGACGTGGATGTCTCCAAAATGCATGATGGAGCCACCGGCGGGGACGGTGTTCCTAGCAAAACACGCTGCATTGTCGATGACGCATTCGAAGGCACCGAGCGTGAGCACGAGGCCAGAGGCCACGCGTTTGCCGGCGACGAGCGGAAGTCCCGTGTGGAAGATGATCCCAGTCAAAGCGTTGTGCCCCACGGTGGGCGCCAACTGTCGTGGTATGGAACACGGCAGAGCCATCGGGGATGGCAAAGAAGGGACACACAGATGCATTCGGTGGCTCACGCAACGGGTTGGGCATGGTGCACTGCAGACACAGGACGTACCCAGGTTCGGGGCCCTCTTGGCGAGGTAACATCCCTACTCCTGCAAGATGAACCATGTATGGGAGCTTGATGCTCAGTACAGATGCTCCTTGAGCTGTTTCCTTAGCTACTATCGATGGCTAGAGGAAGAGGGGAGCTAGATGCTAGCACTACTCTTCTCCTACTATTGCCTCTAGTTTTCTCTTACTTAGAACCCTGGCTCTGCCCTCCCTTATATACTGGTCTAGGGGGCAGATTACAGATTGGGTCCTAGGGTTTACTATTTGGATATGGGTTTACAGGGCAGGGCCGGCTGCAGGGCCCAGCCAGTGACCAGGACCCAGTCCACCCTTCTTTTAGCGTCATCCTTCTCTTTAGTGGTCACCCGGGCTTCCTTTGGGGCGTCACCCTTGCTTTAACGTTCACCCGGACCGCTTTCGCCAGTCCAGCCGATCGTCTTGCTTTACCTTTGTCTGGTAGCACTGGTCATGACGGCATGCCAGCTTCCTTGATGACGAGGGAGATCCAGAAGCGTACCCCGCACGGAGCGCCAGTCCTTCCGTGCTCTCCATCGAATCCGAGGTGAGCCAGGTGGGAACGGCCACCCGGCCGGTTCTTCTGGCCATCGGCTAGACGGGCCAGCCGGGAAGGTTATAAGTCCAGCCAGGCTTGCTTGCCAGACGACTAGAGTTGTTATTTGTGGCATCCCGCAAAACCACTACTAGAAAATCGCGTTGTTTTTGTGCATTGCATCATCATGACCGCATGCTCATGTCATCATGCCACATTGCATTTGAGCATCGTCATCATCTTGCATTTGCTTGCATAAAACTATTTGCGGAAAAACCTGTTTTTGTTTTCTAAATGCCCCGTCTTTATTCAAACGCAAAACCCGGGTCTCCGGATTATTTTGTTTTGTCTGCTATCAGTTTGCAGAAGCTTTGTTTTAAACAAATAAAATATTAAATTATTTTAGTGGGGGCAGTCGAACGGGCCGATTCGACCCGAACGACCACCCCCGAAATAAAATGGTCCACCTAAACCAGCCCCTCTAAATCCCTAGTCTACCCAGACCTAACCTACCCAGCCCCTCTCCACCTCACCCCCTCCAATCCCTGGTCGACACATCACCCTGCCCCCAACCCCCAGCCAACCGTGCTCTAACACCTCACCCCATCCCTCTCATCTCCCTCACCCGCCAGCCCCACCCTCTCTCCTTCTCTCACCCCAGCCACTCCTACCCCTCTCTCTCTTCCCCTGGGGCCCACCCCACCCCACACGCCCCAGGCCCACCTGCCTGTCCCCCACCCCACCTGGACCCGGTCCACCCCCCTGCCCGCAGGACCCACCTGCAGACCCCACGCTCACCCGCCTGGCGCCCCGCGTCCCCCACGCAGGCAGCCCCACCTCCCCGACGCGTCCCTCACCCCCTCTCTTCTTCCTCTCCTCTCCACCTCTCCCGTCGGAACCACCTCCCCCGCATCCACCGCTCCCCACCTTCCTCTCCCCGACCCGCGCCTCGTCCTCCCTGCAGAGCCCGCCGGAGGCCAACTCCCCTCCCTGCGAGCCCCGGCCCGCCTCCTCGACCGGGACGCGCACGCCGCCCCCGGCGAGCCTCGCCTCCAGTGCCGCCCCTCTGCTTCCGATCTCCCAGCGGGCCTCCTCCTCTGCTCCGCGAGCGCCACCCCAGGCCCCTCGTCTCCGCCACCGCTCTCGCCCCCGCGCTTCCTCTGTTCCTGGCGCCGCCCTGTCGCGGGCCTCCTCCGCCAGGCCCCTGGCGCCTCCACCCTGACCGGACGCACCCTCCTCGCCGCCTTCCCCGGTCGCTGTCGACCTCGGCCACGACCCGGCCCGCCGGCTCGCCGGCCTCCTTCCGTCTGCGGGCCGCCTGCCTCCCCGACCTCACCCCGCCGCCATCGGTCCCCTCCCCTCCTCGTCGGCCGCCACGGCGCGTCGGTCGCCCGGCTCGCCCCCGTCCGCTGGCCCGCCGCCGCGGGATTCTCCTCGACCCCCCAGCTTGTCTCGCCCTTGGTGTCTAGTCGTCGCTGTTGAGGTTCCTCCTCGCCGGTGCCCAAGCTCGCCTCGACGCCTCCCGTTGTTCGGTGCCTCCCTGCAGACTGCCGTGGCCGCCTCCTGTCTGCCAGCGCCACCTCTGTCGGAGTTTCCCCACCCCCATGTCCTCCTCTGCTGGCTCTGCTCGGGTTCAGCCATCGCCTTGCTCCTGTGCGTGCACATCATGTTAGCCAAGCTGACCTGTTTCCTGTCGCTGGGTACACGTGCGTGGCCGCAAGGGGTCAAGCCCACAGAACACTGCGTTGCCAAATTCGTCTCGATGTTTCCTGGAAGACGCATGGTTCCAATAAGTTGGAGCCACAAGACCGTCGGTGCTGAATTGCGAGGACTCCGACCTAGAACATCAAGATCTACTTCTCGGGAATCCGAAGACCGATCCTCGAGACCGAACCCTCGGCACGCCAAGACCTTCTCCTCGGAACGCCATGACCATCTACACGGATTCGAAGACCGGACCCTCGAGGCCTTCCACACGGAACACCAAGAAATCCGCCCTGAACGCCAAGGTCGTCGACACGGATTCGCCAAGTACTCCTCGCGGACGCCAAGTTCTGCAACCCGAACGCCAAGACCGACCCGGTACGACGACCCGACAAGACCTTCGCGACGGCAAGATCGATACCAACCGGGGCGAATCCGATGCCCCGACGCCAGACCAAGTACTTCCTCCCGGAACGCCAAGATCTACTCCGCTACCGAGAACGTTTCCGTCGAACCCTGAACCCTGAGACCGAACCACGAACCCCGGACCCCAAGATCTGCCGGACCCTAATGTGTGACCCCTTTTCTCGAGCCCTATTTTATAAATGTAATAATAAATTGATGCATATTAATTGCCATACTTGCATGCATATTTGTGTGGTTTGGGGGCCTTACGCCGATTCACCTAAATTAAATATGGGGCCCATATGCGGGCAAATCTAGTCTTATATTGGCCTCATTTAAATTTGTGTAGCGAGCCGGTGCTATCTTTTGCCATGCTAAAACAACATTTAATTTGCGGGGTAGATAAACAACTGGAACCATCTAACTAATTGTCGGGACCCCGGTTCCGCTTAATATGGCCTAATTGCATCGCACCTTTGCCATGTCATGCATCATACATGCATCATGCCGATCTTTTGCCGTAGTATTAAGTATTGCATCCGGTGTTTCTTCTAGTGTTTTGCTTCTTCGCGGATTGGGCCGTTGAGTTGATGCGAGTGTCGACCCAATCTTCGGTTGAACCTTCGACAATGTTTTCAGGCGAGCATCTCCCCCTTTCTACCTATCTTACTTTTATAGTATTTATTCCCTCCTGTTGATCTATTGCTATCTGTGTTGCGATGCTCTAGTTTTCGTACCCGTGATATCCCTTGCAGCCATATATTACCTTGGACACACCCTATTACCTGTTGTTTGGTAGATAGTTGGACTTGCGCGTCGTAGTCGCTTGCTCAAGTGCTGTTGCGTGTCGTCAAGTACCACAGTTGTTGGAGCATTGCCGCATGTTTAATGTTGGAGACGGTTATGGCTTTATTTATTGTTCACTTTAATTATTGTTTAACAACTAAAATTGAAGTAGGTAAGCAGAGGCATAGGTGGGCAATAGATGTTATTTGGTTGTTAACCGTCCACTTGTGTCCCGTAGGACCCCGAGTGCTTGATACCTGTTCCTTGATTTATCGCGCTATCCACATCCGGGAGGCTTATGGGACCCCCCTGAGCCAGAGCTTGATTCATTCTTATTTCTTGGGGCCACAAACTAGTTTGGGGTTTTATTACTATCCTGTACTTATGCCATGCTTTACTGCTTTATTTACGATTGTGCGAGGAGCACACTGTACTGTTTAGGGTCGTGGCACAATTCCGCGGTGTCGACAAGCCCAGTTTTGGGTTCCCAGTCGTTCACAGCCGTCCCCACAACCTTGAGTCCGTCTCAGAGCCGGCCGGCTTCGTTGCGGGTCTACTTTAAGGGGTGGCCCCCTGAAATATTTCTGAATCATGTGATTGCTTTGTCGTGAAAGCCTCGTTGGGTTTTGATTTGGTTTTTCCGAGGTTGATCGAGTGTGTGTTGCTATTGGTGCACCCCGGCCGGGTAAAACTTTCTGAAAGCCGTGTCCGCGGTTATGGACGACTCGGAGCACAGTATCTCGATCATAGACAACTATAACTAAAGTAGTGCTATAAATTTGACTTTATAATGACTAGTAATCAGCTTCACTATAATGGAATGGCTAATTAAAACTGCCAACAATTGTTTGCTTGGGTCGTCGCTTGCGACCATTGTAACTGACTAGTAAGTATTGCAACTAAAACGGAATGGCTAAATAAAAGTACCAACAACTGCTGGGTTTTGGGTTATCTCATGCTATTTGTATCTGACTAGTAAGTGTTGCAACTACAACGGAATGGGTAACTAAAATGGCCCACTGCTTATTTTATCAGGACGATTATCTACACCTGACTAGTAATTGCTGCAACGATAACTGAATAAATAAAACTGCCAACTGTGTGAGTTCCTCGGTGGACTTCCTTGTTTGGTCTCGAGGGGGAAATACCAGGATGGGTTTGTTTGGTGTTATATCCAGGTTGGATCCGAATAGGTCTTTCTTACCCCTCTCTGATAGCCGCCAGTTGTACCGAGTCTCTATAGGTTGTTTAGTGCGTGCTGCCGCTGCCACTTCAGTCCACCATACCTATGTAGGCGAGGACCGCCGAATTCTAGTCTCGCCGTGTACTGGCCTCAGTACTGACGCTCCTCTTTTTCCTTTGCCCTTTGTCGGCACCCCTTTTGTTTAAGCAGGTTTTGAGATCGACGTCGTTAGCAGGGTTACCCTTCCGGCTTGGCCTGGGCAGGGTTATGGACGCCATTGGTTATTCTTCAGGGCTCTTAGCCCCATTTGCATCTTGTCCGTAGTCGGACGCCCTACCATTTTCAAGGTGATTTGGATCTTTGTACATTATATCTGTATTCTTGACTCATTGAGACGCTGTTGTATATATCTGTTCTGTGGGTCCCATCGAGGACTGTTGTGTAATGTTATTACTTCGTTTTCCACCCGCACGAAAGTGCCTGGTGGGCACCTTTGAATCGTTTCTATGCGGGTTTGGCGGGAATCGCTGGAACTTGCATAGGGTCGATTCTGAGGGTGTTACAGAGTGGTATCAGAGCTCAGCAGTTGCGATACCCCACAAGTCGAGCCTGTAGGATAACCTAGCTAACGGCCGAAGTAGAGTGTCAAAACTATTTTTGAAAAATCGGTTGGATAGTTCTGATTAGGTCTGATTTTTCTCCTTACCCTCTGCTATTCTCCCCTTACCTCTACGCGTCTTGAATCCACCTCTTCTCTTGTCTTCGAGTCCAGGATTTCTCGTGGGTGGGTCTCCGTCGTACCTTCAGGGTTTCGCTTCCTCATTTGGTAACGGTGTTGCTACATCTGGTCTTCCTGCTGTCTGAGGAATCCGTCTACTGTGGTACCATTCTTTGTTCCTTGTTTGTGCTATCCGGTGTTTTCCGACGCGACGACATCCTCTACGCCAGATCCGCTGCAGAGTCTGCATCACTCCTTTGTTTCCGAACCTCGATTGTCGAGATCTTCAGTCTGATTCCGAGAATGGTTGCATGTTTTTCCACCGATTGTGCGGAGTAATAGTTTGGGTGCGTGATGGATTGGCCCCCATGCCGACTACCCCTTCTATTCGCTTTTGTACATTGAAGTGGATGAGAATGCATCGGTTCCCTCTTTCCATCGAAGCTAGAGGTGGCTTTATTTGTTGATACCTCTACCTTCGACCTTTTGTTCCCGGAGTGTTCTCTCGACGATCACGGACAACGACCTGTTGTTAGTGGTGTCGCGAGGATCTACACGAAGCGAGAAGATGCAGATCACCGACCTTCCTTCCGGTACCATGAGGCGGATCTCGAGGGCGAGATCCATTGTTAGTGGTGTCGAATTGTGGCATCCCGCAAAACCACTACTAGAAAATCGCGTTGTTTTTGTGCATTGCATCATCACGACCGCATGCTCATGTCATCATGCCACATTGCATTTGAGAATCGTCATCATCTTGCATTTGCTTGCATAAAACTATTTGCGGAAAAACCTGTTTTTGTTTTCTAAATGCCCCGTCTTTATTCAAACGCAAAACCCGGGTCTCCGGATTATTTTGTTTTGTCTGCTATCGGTTTGCAGAAGCTTTGTTTTAAACAAATAAAATATTAAATTATTTTAGTGGGGGCAGTCGAACGGGCCGATTCGACCCGAACGACCACCCCCGAAATAAAACGGTCCACCTAAACCAGCCCCTCTAAATCCCTAGTCTACCCAGACCTAACCTACCCAGCCCCTCTCCACCTCACCCCCTCCAATCCCTGGTCGACACATCACCCTGCCCCCAACCCCCAGCCAACCGTGCTCTGACACCTCACCCCATCCCTCTCATCTCCCTCACCCGCCAGCCCCACCCTCTCTCCTTCTCTCACCCCAGCCACTCCTACCCCTCTCTCTCTTCCCCTGGGGCCCACCCCACCCCACACGCCCCAGGCCCACCTGCCTGTCCCCCACCCCACCTGGACCCGGTCCACCCCCCTGCCCGCAGGACCCACCTGCAGACCCCACGCTCACCTGCCTGGCGCCCCGCGTCCCCCACGCAGGCAGCCCCACCTCCCCGACGCGTCCCTCACCCCCTCTCTTCTTCCTCTCCTCTCCACCTCTCCCGTCGGAACCACCTCCCCCGCATCCACCGCTCCCCACCTTCCTCTCCCCGACCCGCGCCTCGTCCTCCCTGCAGAGCCCGCCGGAGGCCAACTCCCCTCCCTGCGAGCCCCGGCCCGCCTCCTCGACCGGGACGCGCACGCCGCCCCCGGCGAGCCTCGCCTCCAGCGCCGCCCCTCCGCTTCCTCTCTCCCAGCGGGCCTCCTCCTCTGCTCCGCGAGCGCCACCCCAGGCCCCTCGTCTCCGCCACCGCTCTCGCCCCCGCGCTTCCTCTGTTCCTGGCGCCGCCCTGTCGCGGGCCTCCTCCGCCAGGCCCCTGGCGCCTCCACCCTGACCGGACGCGCCCTCCTCGCCGCCTTCCCCGGTCGCCGTCGACCTCGGCCACGACCCGGCCCGCCGGCTCGCCGGCCTCCTTCCGTCTGCGGGCCGCCTGCCTCCCCGACCTCACCCCGCTGCCATCGGTCCCCTCCCCTCCTCGTCGGCCGCCGCGGCGCGTCGGTCGCCCGGCTCGCCCCCGTCCGCTGGCCCGCCGCCGCGGGATTCTCCTCGACCCCCCCAGCTTGTCTCGCCCTTGGTGTCTAGTCGTCGCTGTTGAGGTTCCTCCTCGCCGGTGCCCAAGCTCGCCTCGACGCCTCCCGTTGTTCGGTGCCTCCCTGCAGACCGCCGTGGCCGCCTCCTGTCTGCCAGCGCCACCTCTGTCGGAGTTTCCCCACCCCCACGTCCTCCTCTGCTGGCTCTGCTCGGGTTCAGCCATCGCCTTGCTCCTGTGCGTGCACATCATGTTAGCCAAGCTGACCTTTTTCCTATCGCTGGGTACACGTGCGTGGCCGCAAGGGGTCAAGCCCACAGAACACTGCGTTGCCAGATTCGTCTCGATGTTTCCTGGAAGACGCATGGTTCCAATAAGTTGGAGCCACAAGACCGTCGGTGCTGAATTGCGAGGACTCTGACCTGGAACATCAAGATCTACTTCTCGGGAATCCGAAGACCGATCCCCGAGACCGAACCCTCGGCACGCCAAGACCTTCTCCTCGGAACGCCATGACCATCTACACGGATTCGAAGACCGGACCCTCGAGGCCTTCCACACGGAACACCGAGAACTCCGCCCTGAACGCCAAGGTCGTCGACACGGATTCGCCAAGTACTCCTCGCGGACGCCAAGTTCTGCAACCCGAACGCCAAGACCGACCCGGTACGACGACCCGACAAGACCTTCGCGACGGCAAGATCGATACCAACCGGGGCGAATCCGATGCCCCGACGCCAGACCAAGTACTTCCTCCCGGAACGCCAAGATCTACTCCGCTACCGAGAACGTTTCCGTCGAACCCTGAACCCTGAGACCGAACCACGAACCCCGGACCCCAAGATCTGCCGGACCCTAATGTGTGACCCCTTTTCTCGAGCCCTATTTTATAAATGTAATAATAAATTGATGCATATTAATTGCCATACTTGCATGCATATTTGTGTGGTTTGGGGGCCTTACGCCGATTCACCTAAATTAAATATGGGGCCCATATGCGGGCAAATCTAGTCTTATATTGGCCTCATTTAAATTTGTGTAGCGAGCCGGTGCTATCTTTTGCCATGCTAAAACAACATTTAATTTGCGGGGTAGATAAACAACTGGAACCATCTAATTAATTGTCGGGACCCCGGTTCCGCTTAATATGGCCTAATTGCATCGCACCTTTGCCATGTCATGCATCATACATGCATCATGCCGATCTTTTGCCGTAGTATTAAGTATTGCATCCGGTGTTTCTTCTAGTGTTTTGCTTCTTCGCGGATTGGGCCGTTGAGTTGATGCGAGTGTCGACCCGATCTTCGGTTGAACCTTCGACAATGTTTTCAGGCGAGCATCTCCCCCTTTCTACCTATCTTACTTTTATAGTATTTATTCCCTCCTGTTGATCTATTGCTATCTGTGTTGCGATGCTCTAGTTTTCGTACCCGTGATATCCCTTGCAGCCATATATTACCTTGGACACACCCTATTACCTGTTGTTTGGTAGATAGTTGGACTTGCGCGTCGTATTCGCTTGCTCAAGTGCTGTTGCGTGTCGTCAAGTACCACAGTTGTTGGAGCATTGCCGCATGTTTAATGTTGGAGACGGTTATGGCTTTATTTATTGTTCACTTTAATTATTGTTTAACAACTAAAATTGAAGTAGGTAAGCAGAGGCACAGGTGGGCAATAGATGTTATTTGGTTGTTAACCGTCCACTTGTGTCCCGTAGGACCCCGAGTGCTTGATACCTGTTCCTTGATTTATCGCGCTATCCACATCCGGGAGGCTTATGGGACCCCCCTGAGCCAGAGCTTGATTCATTCTTATTTCTTGGGGCCACAAACTAGTTTGGGGTTTTATTACTATCCTGTACTTATGCCATGCTTTACTGCTTTATTTACGATTGTGCGAGGAGCACACTGTACTGTTTAGGGTCGTGGCACGATTCCGCGGTGTCGACAAGCCCAGTTTTGGGTTCCCAGTCGTTCACAGCCGTCCCCACAACCTTGAGTCCGTCTCGGAGCCGGCCGGCTTCGTTGCGGGTCTACTTTAAGGGGTGGCCCCCTGAAATATTTCTGAATCCTGTGATTGCTTTGTCGTGAAAGCCTCGTTGGGTTTTGATTTGGTTTTTCCGAGGTTGATCGAGTGTGTGTTGCTATTGGTGCACCCCGACCGGGTAAAACTTTCTGAAAGCCGTGTCCGCGGTTATGGACGACTCGGAGCACAGTATCTCGATCATAGACAACTATAACTAAAGTAGTGCTATAAATTTGACTTTATAATGACTAGTAATCAGCTTCACTATAATGGAATGGCTAATTAAAACTGCCAACAATTGTTTGCTTGGGTCGTCGCTTGCGACCATTGTAACTGACTAGTAAGTATTGCAACTAAAACGGAATGGCTAAATAAAAGTACCAACAACTGCTGGGTTTTGGGTTATCTCATGCTATTTGTATCTGACTAGTAAGTGTTGCAACTACAACGGAATGGGTAACTAAAATGGCCCACTGCTTATTTTATCAGGACGATTATCTACACCTGACTAGTAATTGCTGCAACGATAACTGAATAAATAAAACTGCCAACTGTGTGAGTTCCTCGGTGGACTTCCTCGTTTGGTCTCGAGGGGGAAATACCAGGATGGGTTTGTTTGGTGTTATATCCAGGTTGGATCCGAATAGGTCTTTCTTACCCCTCTCTGATAGCCGTCAGTTGTACCGAGTCTCTATAGGTTGTTTAGTGCGTGCTGCCGCTGCCGCTTCAGTCCACCATACCTATGTAGGCGAGGACCGCTGAATTCTAGTCTCGCCGTGTACTGGCCTCAGTACTGACGCTCCTCTTTTTCCTTTGCCCTTTGTCGGCACCCCTTTTGTTTAAGCAGGTTTTGAGATCGACGTCGTTAGCAGGGTTACCCTTCCGGCTTGGCCTGGGCAGGGTTATGGACGCCATTGGTTATTCTTCAGGGCTCTTAGCCCCATTTGCATCTTGTCCGTAGTCGGACGCCCTACCATTTTCAAGGTGATTTGGATCTTTGTACATTATATCTGTATTCTTGACTCATTGAGACGCTGTTGTATATATCTGTTCTGTGGGTCCCATCGAGGACTGTTGTGTAATGTTATTACTTCGTTTTCCACCCGCACGAAAGTGCCTGGTGGGCACCTTTGAATCGTTTCTATGCGGGTTTGGCGGGAATCGCTGAAACTTGCATAGGGTCGATTCTGAGGGTGTTACATTATTCCTGGAGGCCAGGCGGCCTGCATCTTCTGGAGCCGGCCTACTTATGCCTGGATTTCGCCACCCGGGGGTTACACCCCCGACAAATCATAATTGGGAATGACAAATTTTGTTCTTGATTAGAGAACAGTTGGCAAACAGTTTTCAAGCAAAGCTTTTGTAAAGAAGTTTATAACAGGAGTACTCTTTGCTCAAACATAAAAGGCTTTTCACAATGATGGCTTTCAAAGTAATACTCATTCAGATAAGAGTTTTGTGCAAAACAAGGAAGATAAAGAACATGATTGAATAAATCATCATATGAATGATTGAAACACAACAACTAAAATGCTTGCTGGAGGTAGATGGGAAAAAGGTTTGCTGACTCAACTCAGAGGTAAAAGAAAGGCCCTTTATGGAGGGAATAAAGGATTTCAAATTCATAAAGAGCTTTCAAAAGATCATGCTACTTACTAGATTTGAGCTCTCATTGCCCCTATCATAAGCATCTTGAGGTGATTAAGGTTAAAGTGAACAAGGATGGAGTATATGCTTGACGAAATATAAGTTGCCAATCTCATGTCCCTTGAGTATGAGGGCCGCTCCTCATGCTACTCAACTTTAGTTACCGGTAAGTTCTTGTCATAGTAAGTACATGTGCATCATAGAGAACCGCCAACGGGGTACCCCTTGCACATGATACAGGAGCTATCCCATATCAAAATGACAAGGCAAGCAGACAATGAGCATCTCAACAATCTTCTTATTTACCATGGGAAAATGGTGCCTTTTCTCTCTTTCCTCTTTTCAATATGTCTCTTTTTTTATAAGAAGAAAGCTTTATTGATTGCTCACTATGGTGATGCTACAAGTTTCCACAGTGATTAGGCATGGCTCAGGCTAGCGGACCAGGTGTTTCTCTAACACACATACATAACTCCATGGACTTACAAGCTCCCCTTTTATTTTACACAGACGACATCCGCAAACAAAAGAGCATGATATCAACTGGGTAGATATTTACAAGTGTTAAAAGCGTTCCCCGTGATAGCACGGTTCTGCTAATCCCAACGTATAGGTGCAAGCATATACAACTTCAATGACACAATGGTTCAAGTTTATTAGGGGCAAGAAAAATAAAGTGTGCCATCAAGTTCGTGAGAGCTTTACTAACTAGTTTTCACATAACAAAATAATTTTTCTAATTTGAAAGATAAATGAAGCTTGAGAATTTACTTGGAATAGCAATAATGCTAATAGGTAAATATGGTGGACACAAATGGCAT
Source organism: Avena sativa (assembly GCA_916181665.1). Lineage (NCBI taxonomy): Eukaryota > Viridiplantae > Streptophyta > Magnoliopsida > Poales > Poaceae > Avena > Avena sativa. The sequence continues at coordinate 34,631,179 of OV702284.1, forward strand.
AGGCTTTGGTTTAAAGGATTGGATGCATGAGAAGTATTCCCTCTCAGTACAGGTTTTTGGCTATCAAGGCTGGGTAGCAAGAAAAAGAGTTGAAGGAAACAAGCAAACATACAAGTGATAAAGCCAAACATGCAACCTTCCTTGAAGGCACAAAATATCTTAAATAAAGAATACTAAGCTTATGAGCCAATCAAGAAAGAAATAAGACGATATAAAATACCTGTAAGTGCTTTTCTCTTTTCCTTTCAAACCTCAAAAAGTGTTGCTACTGGCCAGAGCTCGGTTTGCTAAAACCAATTTAGATTTACTTGATGCTCCCAAAGTGATACCAATACTAATCAACAAGATCAATCATATAATAAAGATTGCAAACTAAAACAAGAAGTGCAAAAAGTAAAAGATGAAACCTCTCATTAATATTCCATAAAGGCACTCACACCAAGGGATACATAGATAACCAACTTAAGGAGAGATACTTCCACAATGCAAACCATCCTATATGATAACTTCTCTATTCAAGATAAGAATCTACTAAAAAGGTAAAAAGATAAAAGATAATGATGTGATACCACGGCACTCCCCCAAGCTTGGAACAAGCCAAGGGGATGCCAAAACCTGATGACGAATTACTCCTTCAGTGATGGTGATGTTCCCTTGATGAGATTTTCAACCAGCTTCCTCAAATCTTCAATCTTGAAGGTTAGAGTACGAATTAACTCCGAATTATGCTCAATGCAGTTCATGATCATGTCAGACCAAGAATTGTTGCTCATGTATAAGAGTATGGAAGGGGTTCTTGGTACGTGGAGGAAGTGACCGTGGAGTGAGGCAATGACGCGGAGGTTTCCCTCCTTAGACACTCGTGATGTCTTCCTGAGCTTGATAGGGTTTGCCACCACTCCAATGCTTGAAACAGTAGCGCGGGTGTCCGGATGCTCGTTCTCCTTCACGTCCTCTTCATCCCCAACCAAGATCTCCTCCTCCTTGGGGTTTTGAGGATCATCTTCCACGGGCTTCTTGCCCTTGTCATTGGCAGAGACCATAGTGCCTCTAAACTTGAGAATATTTCGTGGCAGAAACAGATCAAAACGAAAACACAATATACAAACCTCAGGGGATCCGGGAGGTTATATATTATGAATTTTTATGATATAAAGAAGGTACTGTGCGAAAACGGGGCGGAGACGGACTCCAGGGAGCTCACACCCCCTGGTGGCGCAGCCAGCTGGGGCCCGCGCCACTGGTGGGTGTGGCCGACCCAGGTTCCGTTTCCTCCTCTGTTTCATCTCGTAACCTTCCTTATGGAATAAAAACATCAAAAATATAAAGAGATAAGGTTTTTTGCAAACCTTTGATAACTCTTTTACCTATTCAAAGACGGACTCTGCAGATTCCTTCTTTCTGACCCTTGAAAGTTCCTTTCATACAAAGCCTCACACAAACTTCATTAGCAACATTAGTGTATGGAAAAACAATAAACCTTTGGGCTCACACTTCAACTGAAACCCATCAAAACAAAAACTATTTTAGCAACTCCTTCCAAAGCCCAAAAATAATTTAAAAGGAAGTCGATTTAAGAGGAAAATGCAAATGAAGGCAGAAATCTGTCAAAACAGACCAGCATGTAAAGATTTTTTTCTAAAAACTTCTGTTGCTCAAATAAAAAATTTCAAAACTAATGAAATTTGGACAACAACTTGGGGCACAAGCACATAAAATTACAGCTCCATCTGAAATACTGAGCTCCTTCACGAATTTCTACAATGCAGCACAAAAATCTGTCCTAGGATAGCAACTTTTCACAACTCCTTTACTTCTCAAAAGTGGTTGATCTTGACACAAAAACCAAACAAAAAGGATAAGGAGAGGTTATTACAAGTAATAACTTCCAAGACTCAATAAAACTATTGGGTTATCGCCCAAGAAGTACTTTTCTTTAATGCCTTTAAGTTAGGCTTGATAATTTCAATGATGCTCACATAGGAGATATAGATTTGAAGTGAAAGAGAGCATCAAGAAGCAAATATCCAACACATTTGAGTCTAACCCACTTCCTATGCAAGGGATTTTCACGAGAAAACAAATTGTTGAAACAAAAGGACACTAGCATAGGAAGACACAACAAATGCAACTTCAAAGCTTTCAATATAAAGCGGGGAAACTTAATATTATCGAGATGCATAAAACCATGTTTCCCTCTCTCATAATAACTTTTAGTAGCACTTTGAATAAAGTTGACAATATAATTGTCACAAGAAACAACTTTATTGTTGGGGATATGCTATATGGGTATCCTCATAGCATGTCACCTATCCGGATAACCTGGGTGGCCCACAGTTGGTAGCATGGCCTATGGCCTGCTGGGCGACCCAGTTAGATGGATCCAGAAGGGAGGCCCATGCCGGATAAAGGAAGGCTACGGTGGAGTCACCAGCGTACCCAGAGCCTTGGAGTGCAAGATAGACAAGACTAGTAATAGACGGTGTAGGACTCTGTGACCTGTCCGGCTAGTACTTTTCCATGTAACCCTAAGACCTGGAGACTATATAAGTTGGGCTTATGGGAGCCTTTAGGGCATCCATTCATACAACCTCGCATAGCGAACCTATCCCTGTAACTCGACGTATTTCCCTTATAGTGATTTATAGCAGGAGTAGGATTCCGCCACCGTCGTGGGATCTGAACCTAGGTAAGCTGTGTTACCTCGTACCCGTCAACCGTCCGCCTTCCCCCACGTCTCTAAACACGCATTGTGAGGACCCCTCCATGGCGTACTCGTCGGCAATACCACGACAATTGGCGCCCACCGTGGGGCAAGAGGCGCTTCAGGCTCTTCAGCGGGCGAGGACCAAGATCTTCGCGAGAATCGGCGAAACCATGGCCATCGGTCGTGTTCTCTTCTCCGGCAACGTCCCGATCGTCCCTCCTGACGAGTTCTGGATCCCAGCGAAAACGAACCCTACGCGGTGTTTGATCGTTCCTATTGGAGACATCCACCTCTTCATCGGCGAAACCGACTCGAGCACTAGTTCCCTGGGAGTCGGAGGAGCATCAAGTCCCGCACGGACCGCCTACGGGCAGGATACGTTCGCGGAAGGATCGATGTCGGATCTCTCTTTGGAGTTTGCCGGCAAAGATCGAAAAAATTCAAGGCCCACCCAAAACGCCCCTGTGCAGGATATAAAGGTGGAAGATCACTGCAAATCCGCCGGATTTGCCCGTGCGTCTGGACAGCAGAGATCCAAGTTCGTCGGAGTGGTTACCATCTTCGATCTAGGCGCTGAGTTCAGAGAGAAGGCGAAAACCCCCGCGATTACCTGGCCAAGTGGCTCCGTATACGAGCCGATCTGGCCCACTACCCCGATGATAACGCTTTGTATCACTTCGTGGAAGGACTGGACCGTGGAACGCTTCTCCGACATTCTTTAAGAAGGCAGCAGGCAACAGGACGCCTTACCCTTGAACAGATGGTGAGCACCGTCAACAACTACGCGGAAGCTAACGAGGAAGCCCAGAAAGCACTCGCACCCATCGACGGAGAACCTCCGATTCAGCCCCCGCCACCACCGCCTCCGGCCGCCATCGTCGAAACAGCACCACCACCTCCAGTCATCATCGCTGCCACTGCACCTCCACCGCCCGTCATCGAGGAAGTCCTGGCACCCTCCGACTCTGTCATTGACGCACTTTATGCTGACTTCAGTGCAGATTCTGAAGAGATAGATTTCAGTCCATAAGAGCTAGACTTCGCTATGCAGGAGATGGAGGAGGAGTACTCGCGCGACGAGCAAGCCAACAACGTCGTCACGTCTCGAGGGGTGTTCGTCACCATTGGGACGGCGATGGATGAAGATCAACCCGGACGAACTCCGCCTACAGCGTGGAAAAGGGAAAGGGGCCACTTATTGCTGCGGACGATGATCGTGCAAAAGTCATGCCTCCTCTACCTAACCCAGTGCAGCAGCCGCAGGAACTCGGCACCGGGCCGAGCAACAACAACACCGCAAACTTTCTGCCTCCGGCATCCACGTCTGCAGCAGCCCAAGTTACTCCAGCTGATAGAGTGATGTACGACAACCTCCTCGTCGATCCATTGACCGTTGCTCATATCCGGAACGTGACACAGCTTGACGAGAAGCGCCAGCAGCTGCTGGAGGAAGTGCATGCCATCTGTCACATCCCAAGATTTTCCAAATCTTGTTATGTGAAAAATATTGAATAAAATAAAACTTTGTTTGATTTTCAGAGTGAGAAGAAACTTTTTGAATCCAAATGGAAATATTCAAACCAATTTGGATCAAGTAAAAATCCTAAAGGGATTTAAAAAGTTAAATAAACAATAAAACTTCAAAATATTTACAATTATTATTTTGGATCTTTTAAATAAAAAGATTTGGTTTTCAAATGAATTAGAAGTTTTTCAAATAAGGATTATTATAAAGAGCCAAATTAAAACTTGGCCAAACCTTTAAAATTAAAATGTTTTGTTTTGATAAAAATAGTAAAGGTTTATTTAAAATAAATTAATAAGGATTTAAAATCCAAGTTTATAAATAAAGGTTTTACTATTTTAATTAACCATCAAAACTTATTTATTTGTTTCAAATAAGTTTTCCAAGTATTTATATTTCCAAATAAAACCTACTGACTTGGTTTTGAAAATATTAGATTTCAAATGGAGATTTTATTAAATAAATCAAACCCTATTTGATTAATAAACTATGGTCCATTTTGTTTAATTAATGAATGGATCCTAAAAAGATTAAAAATATTTTTTTTGGACTTTGGTTTATGTGTTAAGTAGGACCAAATTCAAATGAAAAGTATGGTGTTTGTTTGAATTGTTTGAATGTTTGTTTTGTTGTTTGAATTGTTGGTTGAATTTCAAAACAGAAAAATAAAAATAGAAAAGGAAAAAGATTTCAGAAGAAAAAATATGAAAACGAACTGGCCCAGCTATCCTAGCCCAACTCAGCCCAACCTAGCCCACCTCTCCCTCTCAGCGAGTGAATCGTTTTCCACCGCGAAAGAAACCCGCAAGGACACTGACTGGTGGACCCCAACTCCCTCTCTCACTCCATTGACGAAACGGCCCCACATCGCCAGCCATCGTCTTCATTGCGACCAGCTTTCCCCATTCATCGCTGCCGTTCTCAGTCGTTGAATTCCAGCGATAAATTCGTGTAAATGACAACGTTAAACTCGCCATTGATCACGCGTACTTAATCGTCCGTGTCCCCTCTACCTTTCTCCCAAATGCCAGCTTCTCTCTGCCACCAGGCTGCGCGAATCGCAAGCTCAAACACCACTGTCTCCGACGTGTTCCCCGACCAATTCCGGCGCCGACCAGCCGCCCCTCGCCTCCCACTGCACACAGGCTTGCTCCCCGTCTCCTGGTGCATCTTCTAGCACCAACCGCTTGGCCGCGCCCGCTCTACAACGTCGGCAACAAACTCACCTGAACGTCGCCGTCGTCTGCCATTGCTCCGGCGAGCACCCCCGGTGAGTACAGACTGCCCCAACACCTTCCAATGATGCTCCTGTGATCCCCAGTACCGTACGCAGCTAACAGTAGGGTCTGTTTGCCTTAGCGCTCCCTCAAACCTCGCCCTCGACGACGACCAGAGCGTGCCCGACGGAAACAGGAACTCCGGTGAGCGATTGACAGCAGCTCCGTGCGCCCCTTCAGCAACGACAACCGCGTTGAGCTTCTCTGCACCCTTGCGAACCCTGTGAGCAAATCCTCTCCCTCCCTTCCTTCCTGCTTCGCCAGAACCACCGCGAGCAGAGCCGCGCCGCCAGTCGCCGCCGCGTAGCGCCGCCAGCCTTTGGCCAAGCGACTGAGACCGTTAGATGAGAATCGTGTGACTGTGAAAGAACATAGTCGAAAGGGTATCGAGCGATCTGTGCCGTGCGAGCAAGTTGGATCCTGCGGTATGTGTCTGTTGATCCGAGCGAAGCGGTATAGACGAATCAGGAACAGCCACGTGGCCTCTGTTTGATTTAAAAGACAGAAAACTTTCTATTAGATTTCCAATTTTGTAAATTGCACAACTTTTGATCCACACGTCCAAAAATTACAAACTTTATATCGTTGGAATCAGTGGAACAAACCCTAGCCAACCATGCAATTTGTTTAGTAAATAGTATCTGTTAGATTGTTTGTTTTTGCAGAAACATTTGTATGCTTGTTTAGATTAGAAAAATTAGTCAAAAATGTTTTTGAGGTTGAAATCTTGACAAATTAGTTTGTGGTGAACTTACTGATCCTAGGAACCAACCCATGGTTTTGAAAATGGATTTGGTGAAGTTTAGGATAGATTAATTGGTTTAGCCCATTTCTAGCCAAATAAAAATAATGGTTTTGGTTATGAAAATGTTCTTGGAGTAAAAACTTTGGGAAAATGTTTTGGAGCAAACCTACTGACCCTAAACACCAAGTTTTGAGAATTAGCAACTTATTTGGTGAAATACATAAAGTTTTTGATTTGATAAAAACATTTTCCACCACATGAAATAATGAATGGATTTAAAAATGGTTTATAGACAAAACCCTTTTTGCAAATGACTTTGCCACTTTGGAAAATGACCACTTTGAACCTTACAAAGTTTAGAGCCTAGTAGAAACCATCTTTGCAAATGAAACTAACTTATGCATGCTTGCATGCATGACTTAGTTCCTATGATTTTATGTGTGTGATGTATTGATTGAATATTGGTTGGAATGCAAGTTGATTTTGTGTTTGCTTGATTGATTTGTAGTGAAGTTAGAAAAGTGTGATACTAGCAAGATCAAGAAGTGAACCAACATTCCCTACCAAAAAGGCAAGTGACACTATCATCTAAAGTCCTACTATTTTCATTATACTTAGTGGATTTTTGAAAACATGCATGGAAATAATTTCTATACTTATGCTATGCTAAATCCTAATAGGATACCCTATACATTCCTTAGTGAAAACAATGTAGTTGATACATGCTTAGCCATGCTATATTTTGAAAAGAGATACATGTTGAGATTTTATGAGATTGAGAAAAGACTTATGTTTTATATAATAAAACAAGGACTCAATGAACCACCTGGGTGGACAAGGATACTTTGAGTTTTGGAGAAGGTGGCAACAAAAGGAACCATGTCTATGGCAATCTCTTTGTGTTGTGCTCCAAAGGAAAACCACCCAGGAAACTTAGAGATTGAACATGTTTCTCGTACAGTGGCTTCCGTGTACAGCCACATGCTAAATGGGCTCTGGCTTAGTCAACTACATAGTGGAAGTCCCATGCATTGGCATCTTCAGGTTAACTAGAATTGTGTAAGGGAGCAACCCTACATTCGTGCCTGGTAGACAAGCTAGCATTTTGTATTGGGAGGACTCCTATGGAAAGACTTTGTCACATTCTCAATCTGCCAGTACTCCATCTTGGTGAGTACTTATCCAGCGGCCACTGGTGGCATCAAGATGAGATTGTGTCATGTGGGTAAAGTGTACAACTTCTGCAGAAGATAATAAAATCTAAGTACTTAGCCGTGTCCCCGGTTATGGACAATACTGAGCAACTAAGGCCTGAAGCTATGGAAGATCTCGACATTCCAATTTCTAAAAGAAAAACTTTTAAGTGACAACAAAAAGACTTGATGCACTTGGGGTTACCAAGGAGCTCAAGAGATTTTGATAAAACTTGATGCACTTGGGGTTACCAAGGAACTCAAGAGGTTTTTGACAAGGACTTGAATACTTGGGGATACCAAGGAGTTCAAGGGTTTTGATAAAGAGATTTGACAAAGGAAACAAAACCATTTGAAAAGATAGGATAAATTATTGCTTTCTGCAAATGAGCCTTAAACTCTACTTAGCCAAAAATGCATGTAATGATAGGATCCACTTATATTCAACATAGTAGTGAAACTTGCCAATACAATTCAAATGTATTGACCCTTGTGGCTGTAACTTGTAATGTTGCAGGTTTGATTGATTTTAGTGAAGATTGATTGATTAGGATTACAAAGTCTACAACCAACATGTCTGCCTGTGGCACTTTGAAGATAAAGGACCCCATGCCTATAGATATTCTGCTGCAATGTAATGTAATATCCAAATGAGCTATGTAAGATGTAATAAAATTATGTTATTCCTGGTTATAAAGTTGTATTATGACCTTTGTTTCTTGATATTACATCTTAACTGTGGATGCTAGCTATTGATCCAGGGACTAGCATTGTAAACACAGGGGACTCTACCTTATTAAAGGTTGGGACCCTTACACCATCGCAGAGCAAGGCGCTAAGCTAGATCGAGATCTGGTCAACGCGCAAAAATCCATAGAGAAAGCTAGAGCAATGGAGGCCGAGTACAAGACTTTGCTGCTGCAGCAGAAGGCCAAGAAGGATCCGACTCGCGTCATCAACAATCCTGGTGTACGATGCAACCTAGGATGGGCTCCCTCGAAGCCGGCGCAGGCCAATCCATACATTGACAGTGAAGGCAAGCAGGTGATGCCCACCCCACTCCTTAACCTCGCCGTCGCCAAGACCCTTCTGGAGGAGGATAGATCGCTCGAGGCAGTGGAACAGGTCTATGACCTAGTGGCCAAGGCGGTGAAGTAGCAGGAAAAGGCCACCTCTCAGAGGCTAGAGTCCGACCCAGCGCTTTGCCAGTCTAGCCAGTATAAGCCACCAAGGGACAGATCTCCTCTTGATGTCGGGTCACAGACGGGTTCATCAGAGCGAAAGAAGGAGGGATGCGCGCAACAGGAAGGATGCCATCCCCATATCCTCGGACCACGGAGAAAAGGCCTGACCTTGTCGCCCGTCACCACCGCCTCGATCCCCCCGACATCGCGAAGATTACAAGGCTCACCACCATACGGATATGCCCCCACCAAAGCAGTGTGGCATCGTCATCCGCGACAACACAGAGCAGACCCGTCGTGACGGAGAGCGCAACCAAGGGCACAGGAGCAGGTCGCACCATGACCCTCCACGTCTGACAAGCAACCGTGATAGGCGTGAGGTGTCGCAGGAGGGTAACAGCAAGAAGGCTAACCCACCGCCACCTCCGCCTCCGTCACCACCAAGCAGCCACCATGGCGGAGGAGGCCCGCGTCGTTCATGCAACCCATCCCCTGTTGACAAGAAGAAGAAGAACCCAGAGCCGTACGATGCATGTTCGCGGATCGATAAGATCCACGAGGCCCGGGAAGGACCATACCTGGGACCACGTTGCTTTGGACCTGCAATACGGTCCACAACTTACCCCAAAGGTTTCCGGATTGACAAGACCATCAAGCCCTATGACGACACTGTCGAACCAGCCACATGGTTGCAGGAATACGGCAACACGGTGGAGATTGCCGGAGGCAACCCCAACGTCGCCATCAATTACCTCCCATTAATGTTGGTAGGCACAACCCTTCAATGGATCGACGACTTGCCGGAGAAATCTATCTACAACTGGTTGGACATGCAAGAAGCATTCACCAAGAACTTTGAGGGTACATACAAGCGTCCCTGCACTGTGGGCGATCTACAGCGGTGCGTCCAAGAGAAAAACGAGACATCTCGCGCCTACCTCTCCCGCTGGCTGGACATGAAGAATTCCTGCGCAGGAGTCCATGCTCAGACCGCCATGGCCGCCTTCATCGACGGGTTGGAAAGGGGCACGTTGCTCCGACATAAGCTGAAGTGCTTGCAGGACAATCACCAGCTTGACTTGAATCAAATGATCCAGTTGGCTAGTGAGTTCGCAGCTGCCGCCGACGATGCTCGCGGCTCCTTTCCGGCAACAGCCGTCCCAACCCAAGCTCGGAGGAACAACAGTACAAAGCGGAAAACCGCTCCAGAAGAAAACCAAACTACCGACATGGTCGCTATGACTTTTGCAGGACGAGGTGAAGGCGGACAACGTGGCCGAGGAAGGGGAGCTGGTCGTGGGTAGAAACGAGGAAGTGAAACTACCTCGGCGCCGCTCCGCGTTCCCCAAACTTACGAGGAGTATCGTGATATGCCGTGCCTCGTACACCTCGATGTCAACGGCAAGGCCACACATACCAATCGACACTGCAAGTTCGTCAATGACCTCAAGGAAGACCCAGAGTCCGGCTACAAGCAAAGTCGAAAGAACAGACCGCGAGGCAAGGGCAAGGGGAAGAAGAAGGAGGAGGAGTCCAAGGAGTCAAGTGACATGGACAAGGACGTTGACCCCAAGTACGCCAACAAGGGCGACGATAAGGGCAAGAACCCCTTCGCAAAGAAGGCACCAATCTACCACACTTTCCTTGGCACCCCCACCGTCCGACAACAGAAGACCTCTCTGAGGATCCTGATGGCCACTCTCCCCCTAGTTCCCCAGTACCTGCGCTGGTCGGAGGTTCCAATAAATTGGGACAGGACGGACCACCCAGACCTTATACCTACGGAGAACCAGCACGCCATGGTCATCAACCCCTTGATTGACGGTGTGGAGTTCACCAAGTGTATGGTGGATAGTGGGAGCAGCATCAACATCATGCACCTGGATACACTGCAGAAGATGAACTTGACGGAGGCAAACCTAAGGCGGACCAACACCATCTTCCACGGCGTAGTTCCTGGTCGGGAGGCTCGGTCCCTTGGATGCATTACGCTTCAGGTCGCCTTTGGCGATGCTAACAATTACCGCCAAGAGCGCATGACCTTCAAGGTGGTCCCCTTCAAGAGCGTGTACCACGTCATATTCGGCCGCGACATATTCCACACGTTCATGGCCAAGCCATGCTTCGTCTACAACAAACTCAAGATACCCGGACCAAACGGTGTCATCACCGTATCCAGAAGCTTTACCAAGGCAAGGGACTGCGAGATCAATGAAGCAGCCATTGCAGAAGCTGTCCTCTACAGCGAAGAATTCAAAGAGATCCAGAGCAAGGTCGATGCCTCAGAGATGCCCGCGTCGAAGAAGAAGAAGATCTCCGACTCCGCTCCTGCATTCAAGGCCGCCATCGAGACCAAGCCGGTGGAACTTGTGGTAGGCGATGCCTCCAAGGTCACCGCCATTGGGACGACCCTAGATCCCAAATAGGAAAGCGCGCTCGTCGAGTTCCTCCGTGAGAATAGAGACATCTTTGCCTGGCAACCTGCCGACATGAAAGGTGTACCTAGGGAATTTGCCGAGCACAGCTTAAACATTGATCCAAAATGCAAACCAGTGAAACAACCTCTACGACGCTTCGGAGACGAGAAGAGACGCGCCATTGACAACGAGATAGCTAGATTACTTAAGGCTAGATTTATCCGAGAAGTCCTTCACACCCGATGGGTGGCCAATCCTGTAATTGTCCCCAAAAAGGGAACCAATGAATTAAGAATGTGCGTTGATTACACCGGCTTGAACAAAGCATGTCCCAAAGATCCGTTTGCTTTGCCTCGCATTGACCAAGTCATTGACTCGACGGCTGGCTCGGAGCATTTGTGTTTTCTCGATGCATACTTAGGATACCACCAGATCAAGATGAGGAAGTCGGACCAATTGGCCACTTCGTTCACTACCCCGTACGACACGTTTTGCTATGTTACGATGCCCTTTGGGCTGAAAAACGCAGGTGCTACGTACCAGCGGACAATGCAACGTTTCCTCCATGACCAAATTGGTCGGGACGTTCATGCCTATGTGGATGATATCGCGGTGATGTCTAAAAAGTCAAAGGACTTAATCTCCGACTTACAAGGAACCTTTGATAATCTCCAGAAATACAACATGATGCTTAACCCTAAGAATTGCGTCTTCGGGGTTCCAGCCGGCAAATTATTGGGTTTCATTGTTTCCCAACGAGGAATCGAGGTCAACCCGGAGAAAATCAAGGCCATATTAAACATAAACCGTTCGACATGCCTAAAGGACATTCAACGACTAACATGTTGTGTTGTAGCAGTTAGTTGGTTCGTCAGCTGACTTGGAGAGAAGGCTCTGCCGCTGTACAAGTTGCTAAAGAAGGCGGACAAATTCACATGGACGGACGAAGCAGATGCAGCATTGAAGCAGCTCAAGGAGATTCTTTCCTCAGCGCCTATCCTTGCAGCACCCGAGACTGGAGAGCCCCTGTTAATCTACATGGCGACAACCAACCGGGTAATCAGCATCGTCGTCGTGGTAGAGCGGAAGGAACCAGGCTATGAGCACGGAGTTCAACGACCAGTTTACTATGTGAGCAAGGTCTTGACGAAGTCGAAGCAGCATTACCCGCACTACCATAAGATAGCTTATGGAGTATTCCTTGCTTCTTGAAAGCTGAGGCATTACTTTCAGGAGCACCCAATCACAATGGTGAGCAAGACTCCACTGTTCGACATAATCAACAATAGCGACGCTACGGGAAGGGTCGCGAAGTGGGGCATTGAACTTGCCGCCTTTGAGATCACCTACAAGAGACGCGATGCTATCAAGTCAAAAGCATTGGCGGATTTTGTTGCAGATTGGACGGAGATGCCAGATGCTACCCCGTTGCCAGAACCAGAGTACTGGGTGATGCACTTTGACGGATCAAAGCTGCTCAACAGCTCGGGGGCTGGTGTGTTGCTATAGTCACCAACAGGAGACAAGCTACACTACATTCTGCAGATCCACTTCGAGGCTACAAACAACATGGTGGAATATGAAGCACTCATTCACGGATTGCGTGTAGCAAAGGATATTGGCATCAAGCGCATAGTTTGCTGTGGAGATTCTGACTTGGTTTCCCATCAGGTGGCTGGCACCTGGAATGCGCGGAACCCTATGATGGCGGCATATCGAGACGAACTGGACGATATAGCCAAGAGCTTCTTGGGCTACGAAGTCAAGTATGTACCTAGGGAGCAAAACGAGGTGGCTGATCTGATGTTTAAGCTTGGATCTGGGCGCAAGCAAATTCCGCCAGGAGTTTTCCTAGAGCACTTGCGCACACCATGTGTGAAGGGAGCCGACATCGACAACCCGGATAGAGCTGACTCTTTCATCAACATGGTGAATAAGGTCCCTCCGTCTTGGACAAAACCGTTCATGGAATATATCGAACACGGAACTTTGCCCAACGATGAAGTCGAAAGACGACAAATAGTACGACGAGCACAGGGTTATACCTTAATCAATGGGCAACTCTACAAAAGGAGCACTACTGGTGTATACCTAAAGTGTGTTTCCCAGCTGGAAGGTATGGAAATCTTACGCGAGATCCATCTCGGAGATTGCGGGAATCACGCCGCTCCTCAATCGTTGGTCGAGAAAGCCTTCCGGCAAGGATTCTACTGGCTGACCGCGAAGGCGGACGCCGACAAGCTGGTTGAGACATGCATGGGATGCCAGTATTATGCCCGACAACCACATGTTCCTGCTGAAGAACTGCGAACAATACCAATAACTTGGCCGTTTGCAGTCTGGGGGCTAGACATGGTGGGACCGTTATAGACGACACCTTGTGGGTTTACGCATCTGCTTGTAGAAGTTGATAAATTCACTAAATGGATAGAAGCTAAACCCATTAGAAAGCTTGATGGGGCAACTACCCTCAGGTTTGTCCGAGATCTAGTGGTGAGATTTGGTCTCCCACACAGCATTATCACCGACAACGGCAGCAATTTGTCACTCGAAGAAGTGGAGGCTTATTGCTGGGAGAAAGGCATCCGACTTGACCTTGCATCTGTGGAACACCCACAGTCTAACGGTCAGGTTGAGCGAGCCAGTGGATTAATTCTGCAGGGAATCAAACCACGTCTTGAGGCACCGCTACATAGAGCATCTGGAGCCTGGGCAGAAGAATTGCCATCTGTGCTGTGGATTTTACAAACTACACCCAATAGATCCACCGGTTACACCCCTTACTTCATGGTTTATGGAGCAGAAGCCATCCTGCCTTCCGACATCCTTCACGATGCACCAAGAGTTGCCGCCTACGACAAAGATGGTGCTGAAGCATCCAGACGCCTAGATGTGGACCTTCTCGAGGAGGAGCGCGTTTTGGCATGCCAAAGATCCACCATCTACCAGCAGAAGCTATGCAGCTACCATAGTCGCCGCGTTCGGCATCACTCGTTTAAATAGGGGGATTTGGTGCTCCGACTTAAGCAGAAGAAGTCACACAAATTATCCCCGCCATGGGAAGGACCGTTCATCATAAGCAAGGCGCTACTCAATGGGTCTTACTACCTTGTTGACAATCGTGAACTGAAGGATAGACCCAACGAGGATCATAAGCGTAAGCGACGTGACCCGGATGATGACTACCCGGAGCTTGATCGGCCATGGAACATAGCACAGCTACGTCCTTTCTACACTTAGATTTTTTTTATCTAAATGTGTACCTCTTATATCATTGAAATAATGCTCTCTGGTTCACTTATATTTCTGAGTCTTTTACCTCCTTTAGTGTTCATTTTTGGATCATGTAAAACCTTTATGCATAAGTTTTGTGATTGCACTTGTGAAAATTCCGCCTACGGGCGTGAGCTTAAATTTTATGGTCTACACGTTCTTTGTCGTTTTTATGTGGATTCTGGAGTAGTGACTTTCGACACTTATTATTGGCGATTTTGGGCTCAGGTTATTGACGGTGCCATTGGGCATCATCACCTAAGCGCATGGTTCCGACAACGAGTCTTCCGACTCACAAAAAGTCAAGCATAAGAACCAAAGTAATGGATAAGCCAGCACTTGCTTAAAAAATATATACATGCTGGAAATTAGTTCTTGAGTAGCAGGAAATAACAACCATTGTTTTTCGCCTTAAGTTACATAAACAAAGTTTTTTCCGCATATACACCAAAGGTGAAACAAATATTACAAAGTTGTTCTTCACTCCTTTAGCGCAGGTGACTTGGAAGCAGCATCATCACCAGCCGGAGAACCACCCTCAAAGTCGGCGTTGTGGTGAGACTCAGAGGAACCTTGGTTGCCGCTGTCGATGGTGTTCATGGGCACGAAGACGTCGACGTCCAACAACTCGGCAACTCTGGTGTCATAGCCCGCGAGTGACGACAAGATGGCTTCATGGTTAATCTCTGTGCCATCATCGTCGATGTCGGCGATGCCAAAGGTCACCGTGTCGATGTTGGCATCTTCATAGTGTGCCTTCACCATTGACAGTGCCATCCTCGCGCCAGCCCGTGCACACGAAGCTTTCCAGCTTGTGATACGCTCGGGGGCTCGGCGCAGAATCTCTGAGTACTTCGCCACGGAGTCCGATGCCTTGATGTTTATCTGAAGAGGCTTGGCGATCTCCTTGGCTTGCGTGATGGCGGTGTTGATGAAGTTGCCGGCAAGAACCATGCATTCCTTGGCCGTAGGAGGTGATCGGGTTAAACCCATAGGAGCTGCAAATTCCGACAAGGAGCGCATGAGTTCAACAATTCAAAGTACCCAGACTACATAAATCCAAGACGGAGAAAACTTACTGAAGATGCTAGCCTCAGCTTGCCAGAGGGTGTCCGCCAAAGATTCTTTCTCTTATTGGAGGAGCTTATATGCCTCGCTATGGCGTTGATTTTTCTCATCGGCAGCTTGCTTCTGATCTTTTAAGATTGCAATCTCCTCCTTCAAGCGATTGATTTCCTCGGTGGCGGAGTCCTGCAGGACCTTCATCGACTCCTCATGGATTTTCAGCATATCCTTCCTCTCCTACTTAAGAATTTTGTTCTTGCTATCCAGCTCTTGAATGTGCTTGGATTGCTCGACAATATTCTTGGCCTTGGCGATGGTTTCTGAAAGTCGTAGAAAGCAAAGTACACAGTAATTACTCGGAGAATATGGGCACAATACCAAGTCGGAATGCGAAAAAGAAAACAGACGCTTGCTCTTGGTGATCTGTTCCTTCAAGAAGGCAGTTTTACCCTTTTCAGCTTCCAGGTCTGAGCGCATCTTCAGGTACTTGTCATTGGCCATGCCCCTCTGAGCACTCTCATTCTGTGTAGAAAAGTTCAAAGTTAAAACATTGGTTGGTCTGCTTGGAGCATCTAGACGGACATTTTCCACCTAGACACTTGGGGGCTACAGCGGGAATTTTTGACTTAGTAATAGGCTTAGCTTTTCTTTAAGCATCTAGTCGGAACTAATTCAGTTACAACTAGAAGTTTGGGGGCTACAATATGGAAATTTATAAACACTGGTTGAGCTACTCTTAAAGCATCTAGTCGGAACATTTCATTCCATCTACATGCTTGGGGGCTACAGTGAGAGTTTTTTCTAACTTAGTCACTCTTAGAGCTTATGGTGCCGCAGTTCCTAAGCTCTTCCTTGCTATGTCCGGCTTCACGTTTGACGGTGAAGAAGTGCACGAAGAGGTCTAACCTAGGCCTTATCCCTAAGTTTCCCTCGCAGAGCGCCGCGTAGTTGCTAAGCACTAAGATACTATTGGGGGAAAGGTTCTGGGGCTGGACCCTATAATGGTTCAAGATGGAGAGGAAGAAGTTGGAGATGGGCAGGGAGACGCCGCGTACCAGTTGGGCTTTGAGGTACACCTTTTCTCCGGCTTGGGGAGAAGGTGTCACCTCGCCGGCCAGCGCCGCCCGCCAGGCGAGTGTTGGAATTATGCCCTAGAGGCAATAATAAAGATGTTATTGTTATAATTCTTGTTCATGATAAAGTTTATATTCCATGCTAGAATTGTATTAAGCGGAAACTTTGATACTTGTGTGGTTTATGAACAACACCGTGTCCCTAGTACGCCTCTATGGACTAGCTCATTGATTGACGATGGTTAAGGTTTCCTAACCATAGACATGAGTTGTAGATTAATAATGAGATCATGTCATTAGGAGAATGATATGATGGACAGACCCAAATTAAGCAGAGCAATTAGATCGTGTCATTGTGTTCATCTTTGCGAAGCTTTTTCCTATGTCAAGTATTGTATTCCTTAGACCATGAGATAATACAACTCCCTAGTATCGGAAGAAAGCTTTGAGGTCATCAAACGTCATCCTATGTGAGGGTGATCATAAAGGTGTCTCTCAGGTGATCGGAAAGTACTTGTTGGGTTGTATGTATCGAGATGGAATTTGTCTCTCCTGAGTCGGAGAGATATACTTTGGGCCCACTCGGTAATCGATATCAACACTGCTTGCAAGAACGTGTTTAAGGAGTTAATCACAAAGTGATATCGGGTTACGGAACGAGTAAAGTACTTGTTGTGAACGAGATTGAACTAGGTATGCCGATACCAATGATCGAATCTCGAGCAAGTAAAATATCGCGTGACGAAGGGAATACATATATGGGATTAATTGAATCCTGGCATCGTGGTTCATCCGATATGATCATCGATGAATGTGTGGGAGTCAATATGGGTTTCCAGATCCCGTTGTTGATTATTGATAGAAGATCATGTCTGCATATTCTCGAACCCGTAGGGTCACACACTTAACGTGCATCGATGCTAGGATAGAATGGATAATTGGTTTATGAGTTTTTGTTCGGAGTCTCGGATGAGATCCAGGATGTCACGAGAGGTTCTGAAATGGTCCGGAGAATAAGATTCATATAAAGGAAAGCAGTTTTTTGGATTTCGGAATAGTTTTGGAGTTTATCGGTATTGTACCAAAAGGTTCTAGAAGCTTCCGGAGTGGGACCAACGTGGGCCCACTTGTCGGAGGCCTGCGTGGGACTAAGGGGGAGTGCCCTGGCCGCTTTGGGCCAGGGGCACAAGGCCCCATGGGCCCAGCCGGCCAGCCATAGGGGAAACCCTAGGGGAGATCTTCTAGAAGGAGGGGGGAACTTGCCCCCCACTCCACCCTTGGGGCCTCCACCCTAGGGCTTGGAGGAGGGGCCAAGGGGGGCCGGCCAGCCCCCTATATAAGGAGGGCAGGGCGCAGCCTCCCCCTACACCTCCTCAACCCTAGCCGCCAACTGCTGCCCTCCTCCTCTCTCTCCCCGACTGCGCGTAGGCAAAGCCCTGCTGTAGAAATTCTCCACCATAAGCACCACGCCGTCGTGCTGCAGATCCAATCTATCTCTCCACCCACTTGCTGGACCAAGGAAGGAGGAGACGTCGTGGCACCGTACGTGTGCATCTCTCGGAGGCGCCGCCACTAGCGGCGTAGGATCAGATCGGATCGCGAGGAGGAGACGGCTAGTACGACTACATCAACCACGTTTTGTTGAACGTTTCCGCTGTGCGATTTTTCAAGGGTATGAAGATCTCATATCTCTCTCTCGTTGATTGCATCTCCTAGATTAGATCTTGGCTTTCTTTTTCGCATCCGTAGAATTTTTTTTGATTTACTATGTTGCGGAACCCTTCAGTGGTATCAGAGCTAGATCTATGCGTAGATGTGTTTCACGAGTAGAACGCAACATGCTTGTTGCGGGCGTTGATGTTTTCTGTTGCAAGCCTCTTGTTGTGTATTTCTTATGGAGCGGCATAGTGAGATCGAAGCGGTCCACGCCAACTTTACGCGACCTCGTTCGCGAGACCGGCTCCGCACTTGACGTGTGGCTTGTTCCACACATGCGGCTGGTGGATGCCAGTTTCTCTCACTATAGTAGTCATGGGATTTACACCGGATGTTAGCAACCATAATATCACCGTTGTGGATTTCTGTAGGTAAGAATCGTTCTTAGCTTGTTACTCCCATAAGCCACGTAAAACATGCAACAACAAAGTAGAGGCATCTAACTTGTTTTTGCAGGGAGTGTTTTGTGATATGGTATGGCCCAAGACATGATGTGTATGATGTATGCAATGATCATGTTTTGTAACATTTCACGACTTGCATGTCGATGAGTACACAACCGGCAGGAGCCATATGGTTGTGTTTATAATTGTGTATGACCTGTGTGTCAACTTCTTATACGCCATGTAATAGCTTTACTTTATTGCTAAGTAGTTAGCAATAGTTGTAGTTGCTATTCGTGGTGGAGGCAATCATGGTGGAGTGATGGAGATCATGCTGGCACGCACAAGATGGAGATCATTGCGCGGAGATTGTCTATACCATGTCACACTAAAATTATATGCATGTGATGTTTATCCTTTTATGTATCTTCTTATGCTCAGATCGTGACGGTAGCATTATAAGATGATTCCTCACTTAAAGATCAAGATAAAAATTGTGTTCTCCCCATGTATGCACCGTTGTGAAAGTTCGTCGTGTCCAAGCACCTCGTGGTGATCGGATGCTATAAACTCTACGTTCACATACAACAGGTGCAAGACAGTTTTGCGCATGCGGAAATACTTGGGTTTGACTTGACGAGCCTAGCATGTACAGACATGGACTCGGAACACACGAACCGAAAGGTTAAGCATGAGTCATATGAATGATATGATCGACACTTTGTTGTCCACCATTGAAACCACATCTCTTCTCGTGAAGATCGAATTAGGTGTGGTGAATTTGGATCGTGTTCACTAAACAACTTGAGGGATGTTGAATTTAGTGGGAGTTCATCTAGTAATTTGATTAAGTTGAACTAGTTTTCATGAACATAGTCTAAATGGTATTTACAAATTTTGTAGATCAAATGGCTAAGTCCAACTTCAACTTCAACGTTTTTGCTGAGAAAGAAAAGCTTAAGAACAATGGGTCTAACTTCACCAACTGGTTCCGCAATCTGAGAATCATTCTCGCTGGCGGACAAAAAGACTATGTACTAGAGAAAGCGCTAGGTGACGCCCCTGCTACTGATGCGCCAACTAATGAAAAAGCTATTTATCAGTCGCACAAAGATGATTATGGAGTGATTAAGAGTACCATGTTGTTTGCTATGAAACCGTACCTTCAAAATCGTTTTGAGGAGTTCGCCGGGCCCTTTGAGATACTTGAGGAACTGAAAACCATGTTTCAGACTCAGGCCCGTTCTGAGAGATATGAGATCTCTGAGAAGTTCTTTAACTGCAAGATGGAGGAAGGGAGTTCCGTTAGTGAGCACGCCATTAAGATGTCGGGCTACACTCAACGTCTTGAGCAACTGGACTGCAAGATTCCAGAAGATCTCAAGATTGACAGAGTTCTCCAATCACTCCCTCCTAGCTACAAAGGTTTTGTAGTTACTCAGAATCAAATTGGTTCCACTGATATGATCACTGAGATCTTCGCTAAGCTGAAAGATGCGGAGGTGGATATCAAGAAAGATAATCATGTGTTGATGGTCAACAAGACCCCTAGCTTTAAGAAAGGTAAGGGTGCAAAGAAATCCTTCAAGAAAGGCAGCGGAAAGTGCGTTGCCCCTGCTGAGAAGAAGCTCAAGTCTGGACCTAAGCCGGACACTGAGTGCTTCTATTGCAAGGACAAGGGTCACTAGAAGCGCAACTGTCTGAAGTACTTAGGGGACAAGAAGGTTGGCACCATTAAAGGTATATTTGATATACATGTTATTGATGTTTACCTTACTAGCGCTCGTTGTAGTGCATGGGTATTTGATACTGGTTCAGTTGCTAATATTTGTAACTCAAAACAGGAGCTACGGAATAGACGGTGGCTAGCAAGGGATGAGGTGACGATGCGCGTTGGCAATGGATCAAAAGTTGATGTGATGGCCGTCGGCACGCTCTCCTTAGTTTTACCTTCGGGATTAGTTTTAAACCTTAATAAGTGTTATTATGTGCCTGCGTTGAGCATGAACATTATATCTGGATCGTGTTTATTGCAAGACGGTTATTCATTTAAACTGGAGAATAATGGTTGTTCTATTTATATGAATAACATCTTTTATGGTCATGCACCTGTTGTGAATGGTTTATTTCTTCTGAATCTCGAAAGCAATGAAACGCACATCCATAACATTGAGGCTAAGAGATGCAAAGTAGATAGTGATAATCCAACTTATTTGTGGCACTGCCGTCTAGGTCATATTGGTGTAAAACGCATGAAGAAACTCCATTCTGATGGACTTTTGGAGTCTCTTGATTTTGAATCATTTGACACGTGCGAGCCATGCCTCATGGGCAAGATGATCAAAACCCCGTTCTCCGGTATGATGGAGCGAGCAACGGACTTATTGGAAATCATACATACCAATGTATGCGGACCAATGAGTGTTTAGACGCGCGGTGGATATCGCTATTTTCTCACTTTTACTGATGACTTAAGTAGATATGGGTATATCTATTTAATGAAACATAAATCTGAAACATTTGAAAAGTTCAAAGAATTTCAGAACAAAGTGGAAAACCATCGTAACAGGAAAATGAAATTTCTACGATCCGATCGTGGAGGTGAATATTTGAGTTATGATTTTCTCACGCATCTTAAAGCAAGCGGAATCGTTTCGCAACTCACGCCACCCGGAACACCACAGCGCAATGGTGTGTCTGAACGCTGGAATCGAACTCTATTAGATATGGTGCGATCAATGATGTCTCTTACAGATTTGCCGTTATCATTTTGGGGTTATGCATTAGAAACCACTGCATTCACTTTAAATAGGGCACCATCTAAATCCGTTGAGACGACACCGTATGAACTATGGTTTGGTGATAAACCTAAGTTGTCATTTCTTAAAGTTTGGGGATGCGAAGCTTACGTCAAGAAGTTGATGCCGGACAAGCTCGAACCCAAAGCGGAGAAATGCGTCTTCATAGGATACCCTAAGGAAACGATTGGGTATACCTTCTACCACAGATCCGAAGGCAAAGTGTTTGTTGCAAAGAACGGATCCTTTCTTGAGAAGGAGTTTCTCTTGAAAGAAGTGAGTGGGAGGAAGGTAGAGCTAGACGAGGTTACTGAACCTTCTCTCGAGTTGGAGAGTAGCGCATCACCTGAAATTGTTCCAGTGCCGTCTGCACCAACAAGAGAGGAAGCTAATGACGAGGATCATGAAACTTAGAACGATGCTACTACTGAACTTCGCAGGTCGACAAGGTCACGTACCACTCCTGAATGGTACGACAACCCTGTCTTAAACATCTTGTTGTTAGACAACAGTGAACCTGCGAACTATGAGGAAGCAATGATGAGGCCAGACTCTGAGAAATGGCTAGCGGCCATGAAATCCGAATTGGGATCCATGAGCGAAAACCAAGTATGGACTTTGGTGGACCCTCCTAGCGACCGTAAGGCCATTGAGTGCAAATGGATCTTCAAGAAGAAAATGGACGCGGATGGTAATGTTACTGTCTATAAAGCCCGAATTGTCGCAAAAGGGTTTCGACAAGTTCAAGGTGTTGACTAGGATGAGACTTTCTCTCCCGTAGCGATGTTTAAGTCCATTCGGATTTTATTAGCAATTGCTGCATTTCATGATTATGAAATATGGCAGATGGATGTCAAGACTGCGTTCCTCAATGGCAACATTGATGAAGAGTTGTATATGATGCAGCCCGAAGGTTTTGTCGATCCTAAGGATGCTAATAAGGTGTGCAAACTTTAGCGTTCCATTTATGGACTGAAGCAAGCATCTCGGAGTTGGAACCTTCATTTTGATCAAGTGATCAAGAGCTTTGGATTTGTTCCAAATTGCTATGAAGCTTGTATCTACAAGAAAGTGAGTGGGAGCTCGGTGAAATTTTTAGTACTATATGTGGATGGCATATTGATTATTGGAAATGACATTGGTATGCTTAACGATGTGAAGAGTTATTTGAATAAATGTTTTTTAATGAAAGACCTAGGAGAAGCTGCTTATATATTAGCATCAAAATCTATTGAGATAGACAAAGATGCCTGATAGCTTTAAGCCAAAGTACATATCTAGACAAAGTTCTGAAAAGGTTCAGAATGGATAAAGCAAAGAAAGGTTCATTGCCCATGTTGTCAGGTAAGACATTGAGCAAGGCTCAGTGTCCAGCTACGATAAACGATAGAGATACTATGAGCAAAGTGCCATATGCCTCGGCCATAGGTTCTATCATGTATGCCATGCTATGTACTAGACCGGATGTGTCCAATGCTCTTAGTTTGAC
Organism: Avena sativa; assembly: GCA_916181665.1. Taxonomy (NCBI): domain Eukaryota; kingdom Viridiplantae; phylum Streptophyta; class Magnoliopsida; order Poales; family Poaceae; genus Avena; species Avena sativa. Next base: position 34,654,024 of record OV702284.1, read on the forward strand.
GAGCAGATACCAAAGTGATCCAGGAGTGGAACACTGGACAGACATAAAGAACATCCTAAAGTATTTAAATAGGACTAAAGAAATGTTCTTGGTCTATGGAGGTGATGAGCAGCTCGTCGTAAAAGGTTACGTCGATGCTAGTTTCGACACCGACCCGGATGATTCTAAATCTTAGACAGGATACGTTTATATTTTGAATGGTGGAGCTGTGAGCTGGAGAAGCTGCAAGCAAAGCATGATCGCGGGGTCTACAACAGAAGCGGGGTACATGGCTGCTTCAGAAGCGTCAAGTGAAGGAGTTTGGATCAGGAACTTCATCACTGAGCTTGGTGTGGTTCCAAGTGCCTTGGACCCACTGGAGATATTGTGCGACAACACTGGCGCCATAGCACTGGCTAAGGAACCAATATATCATCCAAAGACCAAGCACATCAACCGCCATTTTCATATAATTCGAGATTATATAGCAGATGGAGATCTGAAGATTAGCAAAGTACATACGAATCTGAATGTCACAGATCCGTTGACTAAACCTCTTCCACGAGCAAAACATGATCAGCACCTTAATGCCATGGGTGTTATATTGTTGCCAGATGTAAACTAGATTATTGACTCCAGTGCAAGTGGGAGACTGTTGGAAATATGCCCTAGAGGCAATAATAAAGATGTTATTGTTATAATTCTTGTTCATGATAAAGTTTATATTCCATGCTAGAATTGTATTAAGCGTAAACTTTGATACTTGTGTGGTTTATGAACAACACCGTGTCCCTAGTACGCCTCTATGGACTAGCTCATTGATTAACGATGGTTAAGGTTTCCTAACCATAGACATGAGTTGTCGATTAATAATGAGATCATGTCATTAGGAGAATGATATGATGGACATACCCAAATTAAGCAGAGCAATTAGATCGTGTCATTGTGTTCATCTTTGTGAAGCTTTTTCCTATGTCAAGTATTGTATTCCTTAGACCATGAGAAGAAAGCTTTGAGGTCATCAAATGTCATCCTATGTGAGGGTGATCATAAAGGTGTCTCTCAGGTGATCGGAAAGTACTTGTTGGGTTGTATGTATCGAGATGGAATTTGTCCCTCCCGAGTCGGAGAGATATACTTCGGGCCCACTCGGTAATCGATATCAACACCACTTGCAAGCACGTGTTTAAGGAGTTAATCACAAAGTGATATCGGATTACGGAACGAGTAAAGTACTTGCTGTGAACGAGATTGAACTAGGTATGCCGATACCAACGATCGAATCTCGGGCAAGTAAAATATCGCGTGACGAAGGGAATACATATATGGGATTAATTGAATCCTGGCATCGTGGTTCATCCGATATGATCATCGATGAATGTGTGGGAGTCAATATGGGTTTCCAGATCCCGCTGTTGATTATTGATAGAAGATCATGTATGCATATTCTCGAACCCGTAGGGTCACACACTTAACGTGCATCGATGCTAGGATAGAATGGATAATTGGTTTATGAGTTTTTTCGGAGTCTCGAATGAGATCCAGGATGTCACGAGAGGTTCCGGAATGGTCCGGAGAATAAGATTCATATAAAGGAAAGCAGTTTTTTGGATTTCGGAATAGTTTCGGAGTTTATCGATATTGTACCGGAAGGTTCTAGAATCTTCCGGAGTAGGACCAACGTGGGCCCACTTGTCGGAGGCCAGCGTGGGACTAAGGGGGAGTGCCCTGGCCGCTTTGGGATAGGGGCACAAGGACCCATGGGCCCAGCCGGCCAGCCCTAGGGGAAACCCTAGGGGAGATCTTCTAGAAGGAGGGGGAAACTTGCCCCCCACTCCACCCTTGGGGCCGCCGCCCTAGGGCTTGGAGGAGGGGCCAAGGGGGGCCGGCCAGCCCCTATATAAGGAGGGAAGGGCGCAGCCTCCCCCCTACACCTCCTCAACCCTAGCCGCCAACTGCTGCCCTCCTCCTCTCTCTCTCCCGACTACGCGTAGGCGAAACCCTGCTGCAGAAATTCTCCACCATAAGCACCACGCCGTCGTGCTGCAGATCCAATCTATCTCTCCACCTCACTTGCTGGACCAAGGAAGGAGGAGACGTCGCGGCACCGTACGTGTGCATCTCTTGGAGGCGCCGCCACTTGCGGCGTAGGATCGGATCGGATCGCGAGGATGAGACAGCTAGTACGACTACATCAACCACGTTCTGTTGAACGTTTCGGCTGTGCGATTTCTTCAAGGGTATGAAGATCTCATCTATCTCTCTCGTTGATTGCATCTCCTAGATTAGATATTGACTTTCTTGTTCGCATCCGTAGAATTTTTTTTTGATTTACTATGCTGCGGAACCCTTCAGCGAGCCCCTTCGTCGCAGGGAGGTAGCCCTCGGCGATCAACTCTTGGATATCACGGTCTGTGATATCTGAGCCGCGCTAGTCGCCCTTGTGCGAGTCCAGTTCCTCCTCCAATGGCTCCAGTGCCGCCAGATTAAGGTCGCCGCCGGTGGACTCGATCACCGCCGATGCGGGGATGACCAAACCCTCTAGGGGCACGACGACGGAGCTCGCTGGCTTCGCCGCGGCTTCGCTCGACGCCGCCATCGATGGGGAAGTACTGCTGTTGGCCATGGAGTGGGTACGGAGGTCACTAGTGTAGATTGGGGCTAGAGTTTTTTCGAGAGTTCTTGTAGAGAGCTCGAGGAGGCACGCGCGCTGGAGGAATATGACGTGAGGAGAATGAGGTAAAAAGTGGAAATTCCACCGTGGTTACTATTTATCATCTCCAAGCGTCTAGATTCGTGTAGTTTGATCGGACGGTTGCCGCGTAGACGACGTGTTCGCGAACGTGCGCGGAAATTTCGCCACGTCTCCAACCGTCGCCGCCAACGGTTCGTATCGCTCGCGCGGGAAAATCGGACATGATTGCGTTCTCTGCATGTGTGAGTTACGAGGCGTCGCTGACCTAAGCCTACGTCCTAGCTGACATGGGTAGATGAGCTGTCACATCAAAGATTCCGACATGGACGGATCTAATCCGACTACGGAAGCGTACGATGGAAGATTCAACATTTCTTCGGCTTACAAGTTGAAGACGGAGAAAGCTTTGCAGGGTTCTTTGGGAGGACTACAAGATATTGCTTGACAATTTGCTGACATCCAAATAGACGGAACATTCATCTGAAGAGGAAAGACGGTGCAAGATCTTGGAGTTCTCCGGGGGTACTGTTGGGTATATGCTATATGAGTATCCTCATAGCATGTCACCTATCCGGATAACCCGCGTGGCCCACAGTTGGTAGCATGGCCTATGGCCTGCTAGGCGTCCCAGTTAGATGGATCCAAAAGGAAGGCTACGGTGGAGTCACCAGCGTACCCGGAGCCTTGGAGTGCAAGATACACAAGACTAGTAATAGACGGTGTAGGACTTTGTCACCTGTCCGACTAGGACTTTTCCCTGTAACCCTAAGACCTGGCGACTATATAAGTCGGGCTTATGGGAGCCTTTAGGGCATCAATTCATACAACCTCGCACAGCAAACCTATCCCTGTAACTCGGCATATTGCCCTTATAGTGATTTATAGCCGGAGTAGGATTCCGCCACCGTCGTGGGATCTGAACCTGGGTAAGCTGTGTTACCTCGTACCCGTCAACCGTCCGCCTTCCCCCACGTCTCTAAACACGCACTGTGAGGACCCCTCCATGGCGTACTCGTCGGCAATACCACGACATTTATCCTCAGAATGATCATACTTACAATCATCAAAAAGAGGTCTAAGGTCATAAACTGGATCAATAGAAGTAAGTTGTTCCACCCTAAAATCTTCATTAGGAAAATTATTGTTATAAGGAGCTTTAGCAAATTTGGAAAATTTAAACTCATAAGAATCTCCATCAAACTTAGTTAAATCTTTCTCCTTTTTACAATCTATAATAGCTCCACAAGTGTTTAGAAAGGGTCTACCAAAAATGATAGGACACGTTTTACTAGCTGCTGAACCAAGCACTAGAAAATCATCAAGATACTTAATCTTACCACAAAGGACTTCCACATCTCTTACAATACCAACAGGTCAAATGGTTTCCTTATTAGAAAGGTGAATAACCACATCAATGTCATCAAGTTCACAAGGACCAATTTCATGCATAATTTCACATGATTAACAATATCTTTATAAGGCGCATGGTACTTGTTGAAATGGATCGTATGGGCACCTAGAGGGGGGGGGGGGTGAATAGGTGTTACTCAATTTTTAGTTTTTTTCAATTTTAGGCTTGACACAAAGTAAATTATCTAGATATGCAACTACGAGAATTTCCCTATATGCAACCCTAGCTACTAAGCACGTAAAGAGAGGAGCGGGGAAACCGTAGTGGAGCACGCGGAGACACAGGGATTTGTTTTACCATAGTTCCTTCCTTGTTAAGGGAAGTACATCTGCGTTGGAGGGGTGGGCGATTCTAAGACCACCACGCCACAATAGGCCTCACCCTATTCTCCGATGGATCTCGCCACGAAAGGCCTGATCCACCTTCTCCATTATTGGTACCCTTCGAGGAGGGAACTGGTGCCTTTACAACTCTAGAGGGGCACACATCCACAACCGAATTGGAGGCTCCCGTAATGACAACAAGCTGTCACAAGAACAAGGACTATCAATATAATCAACACAACGATCTAGATATTTGCAAGAAATACTAGATCGAAGATTCTCGAAATGAATGGAGAGGAGATGAAGCGCTTGATTGCAGTTGGTGAAGATCGAGCCCTCCTCCTTCGATTCCCCAAGGAACAGGTCCTTTGGGTGGATGAAGGTGGAGATCTCTTGGATGAAACTTGAGGAGCAGATCTTGTCTTTTTCGAATGAACCAAGAGATCTGGCAGGAGGGAGATGGCTGGTTTAAATACCCCCTGCACAGATCTGGCCGTTGATAAAGTTTGGGGGCGGATTATCCGCCCCTACTAGGGGAGGACTATCCGCCCCCTGGACGGAAGTCCGGGGGAAATCCGCCCCCTCTCTGAGACGGTCGCGCCGAGCTTGACTTGGTGAAGATCCTCGAGGGGGTGGACTATTCGCCTCCATCAAGGGGCGGACTATCCGCCCTAGAGACAGAAAGTCGAGGGGAAACTCCGCCCCCTCTCTGAGTGATGCGCCATGGCGATCTTCGAAGCAAAACCTAGGGGAAGACTATCCGTACCACTTGAGGGGTGGATTATTCGGCCTGGGCAAAAACTTCGGCCTTGGCCAGAAAATCCGGGAGATATTCCGTCCCCCCATACTGAGGGTTGCGCCCTTGCGCCCTTTTGATATTGGGGAGGGGCGGATTATCCGCCCCCCCAAAAAAAACACTTTGAAGCTCCTTTTCAAGTTAAGATCTGTAGCACTTCAACACACATTAAATAATCCTTGGTATTGTTATCTAACACATAAAACACTAGGGATCATGAAATGTTCTTTCAATCTCCCCCTTTTTGGTGTTAGATGACAATACTAGGATTTGCAATGAAACCTACTAACAACACCTTTAGGAAATGAAAGAGTCTCCCCCTAAATGTGTGCATATTAATAATTTGCATTTGAATACAAATGCACACACTAAAGAGCAAGCCAATTTCATAACATTGACAATTAAAACAAGGATGAGTTAGGAAACAAGTCATATCACCGAGATGTGGAATAGCCAATGTGAACAAAGAGAATATTAGACCTCGAACACATCCCACCATATTGATGCAATCAATAGATAATTCCATAAATCCATATGACATCAACATAATTCCATACTCCATAGATAAATCCAGAATTCCATATGAATAGTTCCACAAGATAAATCCAGAATTCCAGAATTCCACACAAGTGCACAGATAGTACCACATGACATAGTCTCATACAAACCAAGCACAAATAAGTTCAATAATAAAAGGGCACAAGAAACCAAAGGAGAAAATGAATGATAAAGAGGCAAATGCTTGCGCCCGACCCATGCAAATCCGAGACCTAATAGAACTACTTCTCCCCCTTTGGCATCGAAATGCCAAAAAGGAAGAAGAGCGATGCTAGCGCCCCAGAAGATCACTCCTCCTCGTCCTCGTCGTAGTCATCCTTGTCCCATTCCTCGTCATCATACTCATCATCATCAACTGGAGGAGTACGCGCCCTCAATGGTGGAGGAAACAGGTGACTATCGAGCTCTCCATAGTTGATCCCTGAGGTGTTCCACTGAGCATATGGTTCCGGGGCTATAGGAGGTGGTGGATGACCAGTCGCCCCAGAAACATGGTAGAGAATAAGCTGCTGGGTGTGGGCCATCTCATGGCTCCTCCCGTAGGCATCATACTGGACCTTGTGAGTGTCGATGCCCATGCAAAGGATATGCTGTTGAAACCAGTTGAGCTGCTTGACCTCACGGGCCATTGGGGACACCGCGGGCCGATGACCACTAGCCCGTGCATCACGCATGAAGGACTCGGGGGCAGTGGAAGGGTGAGAGGTCTTCTGAGCCTTGTTGTAGATCTTATTGGGCTTGTGAACGCCATCCAAACGAGTACCAAAATACTCATGTGGCAGCATGTGCTTGATGAGTATCATAATGAAGGGAGCATACGGGATGGAGAGCCGGTTGAACATAGCATCAGTCATCTCATGATAGATATAATCCATAATATCCAACTTGTAACCTATAGCTGATCCAGCATTGGTGGCACACTCATGTGCAAAAGCAAGCTAGGGAACCAGGTGACCACGGATCTTATCATTGTTTCCCCCACTTGGAGAGATGGTGTCCCGAAACAAGCCAACAAGAGCGGCATACAAAGGAGAAAGACCAACAAAGGTACCAACAATACCATCAGACATCAGGCAAGGAGCAAGAACAGTGTCCTTGGATGTCTTGAGAGAAGAAATGATGCGGTGACCAGAAGCTGTGTCACGCCCATGAAAGGCATACCCAAGGACCTGACCAAAAATATGGAAGTCTGACTAAATTATAGTGGTCCCGGTCATCCACTTCATGGTGCAAAGCTCATCTCCGCAGATCACAAGGGTAGAGAAAAACTGCTTCACAACAGTGGAGTCATAGTGGCACTGAAGTGTTATAAGGTGATGCAGCCCCATCTTAATAGTCAAATCCAAGGCCTCATGAAGTCTTGCCTTGCTTTGAGGCTCAGTCAAATTCAGAGGATGCATAGGGCGAATCTTGAGAGTAGCATAAACATCATCATGAATGGACCAAAAGTGAGAGCACCAAAACATTGGATCCTCCTGAGGACCATCACTGTCAGCCTCGGCATAATAATCAATGTGGCGAATGGAGGAGTACTCAATGTTGTACATGGCCTTGTAGTTGGGCCGGGACTGCTTGCCCTTGCCCTTGCGAGAGGCAACCCTCTTGGCTTCCTTGCTGCCTCGGCCATCCGTTCAATCTCTCTTGCCAACCTATGGATTTCAGTTTCGTCAACGAGCTTACCCTCTGCGTTGGGCCTGAGATAACGACCACGGGGACGACGCTTGTAGGTCTTAGGAGCACTGGAACCACCTGTGAAAAGCAAGGGATAGGTAGCATGGGGATAAGCACACACACAAGTCCAGGAGGAATATTAGATACAGTAGGAAAACAATCCACAACCCAAAGATGTGCATTATGAAAATCTGAGACAAGCCAGAAAAAGCTCTATACCTCCAGGACGGATTACCCAGAGGCGTGGAGAAGAAGATCTAGAGGGAGACCAGAGAATCCGGTGGTCGAATTGACTCCGGGGAGGGGAGGAGGCTCCGACGGTGGCTTGGGCAGGACATGGGTTGGGGGAGGATTGGCTGATCCGTTTGAGCCCTTCCTCCCCGAGCCCAGTCCTTAAAGGACATATATGCCCGATGCGGATTATCCGGCCCTCACTTGGGGCGGATAGTCCGCCCCCTCTGAATTTTCTGTTATCACAGAATCAGGCCGGAACACTCCTTGCAAAACCCCTCGCAAGTATACAAAGGACCTGTGTGCAAGAATAGAAGGTTCAAGGAGGGGAGAAGGCTTGGGTTTAGAGCAACAAACTGAGATGGTACTACACACCCAAAATTGCGAGAACAAATCAACTAAAATCCAAGATTGGGTGTGTTTTCCATAAGAACAAGAGATATGCAAGAAAAGCCTAAAAGAGACAATACAAACCAACTCTTCGTAAGGAAGAGGGTGGTGGCCAAAACCACCATGTTGGAGCGCATGGCATGACACCGCGAAGATATATCTTGAGTTCAAAAGCAATGCTGATCGATGACCCACATATCACAAAATGATATTAAGGGAAATGATGTTTTCTTGCTTTTGGCATTATGGGGGGGGGGAGGGTTAGCCCAATCAATTAGGACCACACTCCCCCTATTTCTATGCCTGCGTCTAAACCAAATACATGAGGAAGTGCAAGTGAGTATGCAATGGTATTCAAGCCAAGCTCCTTGAATCTAAGATATTTAGCTCATTCCTCAAATAACAAAATCTTGCTTCATCAAGTGGCTTCGTGAAGATATCAGCAAGTTGGAACTTCGTGCTCATAAAAGATAGTGCAATATCGCCACGAGCAACATGATCCCAAATGAAATGATTGCAAATCTCAATATGCTTTGTCCTTGTATGCTGCACCGGATTGTAAGCAATTTTAATAGCACTTTCATTGTCACATAAAAGAGGCACTTTGTCACAATTGACACCATATTCCTTTAAAGTTTGCCTCATCCATAATAATTGTGTACAAGCACTTGCAACATCAACATATTCAGCTTCAGCGGTTGAGAGTGATATGCAATTTTGTTTCTTCAAAGACCAACACACTAGAGACCTGCCCAAGAATTGACATGCACCAGAAGTTGATTTTCGATCATCCTTGTCACCGGCCCAATCTAAATCAGTGTAACCACATAGAGAGAAACTAGAGCCTTTCGGATACCATAAACCAAAAATTGGGGAATGGACCAAATATCTGAAAATTCTCTTGACCGCCACTAAGTGGATTTCTGTAGGAGCGGCTTGGTACCTTGCACACACTCCTACACTCAACATGATATTGGGCCTAGATGCGCAAAGGTAAAGGAGAGAGCCGATCATGGATCGGTATACCTTTTGGTCCACGTCTTTACCCTTTGGATTAAGCTCAAGATGACATTTAGTTTGCATTGGAGTAGCAACACCATTGAGATCCGTCATCTTGAACCTCTTGAGCATGTCTTGGATGTATTTAGCTTGATTAATGAAGGTTCCCTCTCTAAGTTGCTTGATCTCGAATCCAAGAAAGAACCTTAATTCTCCATCATAGACATCTCAAACTTGTCAGTCATAAGCTTTGAAAATTCATCATTAAAAGCTTGGTTAGTAGAGCCAAAAATAATGTTGTCTTGATGACCCACAAGTGTAGGGGATCGCAACAGTCTTTGCGGGTAATATTACCCAATTTATTGATTCGACACAAGGGGAGCCAAAGAATACTTGCAAGCCTTAACAACCGAGTTGTCAATTAAGCTGCACCTGGAAATAGTTCTTGCTCACAGAAGTTTATCAGTAGCAACAGTTTGGTAGTAGCAATAGCAAAGCAACAACAATAGTGAAACATGAGTAATAGTAACAGTAACGGTAAACAGTGGGATTCGAGTGCGGTAGGCATAGGGATGGATGGACAGGCGTTGCATGGACAAGTCTAAACATGTAACTTTAATATCTAGGGCATTGCAGATAAATAATAACAAGCATCCAAGTACTAAACAATCCTAGGCATGTGCTCCATATATAGTCATACGTGCTCAAAATGAGAACTTGCACAACATCTTCTGTCCAGCCAGCCCGTGGCAGCGGGGCCTCTAGGAAACTACTGGCAATTAAGGTGCTCCTTTTAATAGAGCACCAGAGCAAAGCATTAACACTCCATGAACACATGTGAACCTCACACCACAACCATCCCCTCCGGTTGTCCCAATTATTGTCACTTTGGGGCCTTTGGATCCGAACAATGATATGTATACACAACTTGCAGATAAGATCACAAACAATACTATCATAATGATTAAATAATAAGTTCAGATCTGAGATCATGGCAGTCGGGCCCTAGTGACAAGCATTAAGCACAACAAGTTGCAACAAAGTCAAATAGCACTAATAGAGATACTAGGCACTATGCCCTAACAGATCTTATTCGATTAAATGATAGAACTCATCCAATCCCTACCATCCCCAAGCCTACAGTGGGGGATTACTCACTCATGGATGAGGGAAACATTGATGGTCGATGGAGAGTCATTGGTGATGACGATGGCGATGATCCTCTCTAAATTCCCCGTCCCAGCAGGGTGCCAGAACGGAGTTTCTAGATCTGAATCTTGGTTTCTGATGGCGGCGGCGGAGCGAAACTCTTTTTGGAAAACTATCGACCCCCATTGGTTTTTAGGTCGAAAGGAAACTTATAGGCGCAGAGGGAGGCCGAGGGGGTGCCTAGGGTGGCTGCACCCCCTAGGCGCGGCCAGAGGTGGGACCGCGCCTGGCAGGGGTGTGGGCCCTCCTAGACCCCTCCTCCGTCTCATCTTCTAGCTCTGTGGATCTTCCGGTGAAATATAATTTTTGGCATATTTTCCGGGATTTTTCCTGATAGTTCATTTTCTGCACAAAAACTAGACACCAAGGTAATTCTGCTGAAAACAGCGTCAATCCATGTTAGTTGTATCCAAATCACACAAGTTTAGAGGAGAAACAATAGCAAAAGTGTTCGGGAAAGTATATACGTTTTGGACGTATCAACTCCCCCAAGCTTAGCTTATTGCTTGTCCTCAAGCAATTCAGTTGAAAACTGAGTGTGATAAAAGAACTTTCACGAACACATTTGCTTCATATGATGTAAATATTCTCAGCACAAGAGTATATGCTTAGACAATTCATAATAAAGAATATGCAACTAAGTCTACTCAATAGTCATTGCAAGCTATGAAGAGAAACCAACTCAATAATAATAAGTAACAAGAAACATAAACATAAGCAACATTGCAATGCTCATATTAAGGTATGATAGAGTGGTATCTCGCTTGCCTTTGTTTGTAGAGCACAATATAAATGCCAAGGCACCTCTGAAGTTCAAGTGAAGACTAGAGATAAAGATATCAGAGATACAAGCATCAAAGTTATGACATAATTAACCAAGTTTTGAGACAAACACAAGAATGACAACTATGCTCTCAATAAGGTGCTCATAAAATAAGTGGCGACTCAACAAGTTTGTGAAAAGGTTTTGTAAAGTTTGAAAGGCTTCCAAATGCTGAAAGGAAGGTACTCATTAGCTTTGAGCTCTCATTGCCCCTATCATAGGCATCTTTATATGGTTAAGGTGAAAGTGAAGTCCACTCTTACTCATATGCTTGACAAACCATAAACTGGAAATCCCAAGTCCCTTGAGTACGAGGGCCGCACCTCATGCTACTCAACTTTGGTTACCTGTAAGTTCTTGTCATTGTAAATACATGCATATCATAGAGAACCGCCAACGGGGTACCCCTTGCACATGATACAGGAGCGATCCCGTGATCAAAATTACAAGGCAAGCAGACAATGAGAATCTCAACAATCTTTTTATTTAATATGTGCATAGCTTTTTATTGAGGATGCTTCATAAATGCTCATTATGGTGATGTTGTAAGTTTCCACCATGATTAAGCATGGCTTAGGCTAGCGGCCTAGGCGTTTCTCTAACATAATGTATAGACTCCATGAACTCACAAGTCCCCCTTTTATTTCACATCGACGACATCCAAAAACAAAAGAGCAAGGTATCAACTGGATGAGATATCCATAAAGTGTTGAAAGTGTTCCCCGTGACAGCACGGTTCTGCTAACTCCCAGCATTATAATTTGCAAGCATATAACTTTCATGGACGGGTCCCAATGGTTCAAGATTATTAGGTGCAAGGAATAAAGTGTGCCATCAAGTTCGTCAGAGCTTTACTAACTAACTTTCTCAAAACAGACAAACATTTTATTTGGAAGAAAACACGGCATATAAAATATGCACTGAAGTAGCAAATGATGCTAATAGGTAGGTATGGTGGACACTGTTGGCAATATTGGTTTTTGGGAGTTTGGAAGCACAGGCAGAGCTCATACTCAGTGCAAGTGAAGGCTAACAATAGAGAGGGAGTGACAAACGTGAGAGCAATAATTTTCATAATCATGCTTGCAACAAAACATGACTAATTGTGGCATGAAAGTGATACAAGAACTCTGAGGCAAAATAAATCACCGAGGCTTACTGACTATTGTTTAGTCATATGCATGCGTGAGCATGTGCGAAGTCGATTCACATGAAACTTCCAGAGGAGGATACCACACTATCATACCAAAATATGAATAAAACAATGCAAGCCAACATTCATATGACATGCTACAAACTATTAGCAAGCTGGAGCTAATCACAAGCAAGCAAGAACTACTAAGCATCCATAACGACATACACCTTACACAAACAGGCTAAGCATGCTCACAATGATGAGTATATGTACAAAAAGGAAACAAATCGAGTTCGTTACCAGCCTCTCACCACTCCTCAAGTTGTCTTAATCTTCATTATTTCCCTTCACTTGTGTAACTTGAATAATAACATGAAACCAAAATCCACTGAGGACGGCTGAACCCTGCAAAGAACTCACAAAACCAAAGAAGAAGAACAAATATTTTTGGTGTTTTCAATTTTTTTAGAAACAAGCAAACAAAGAAAAACCAAGCTAGAGGCAAACAAAGCAAAAGAAACAAACAAAGAAAAATCTTTTTGGACTTTTATTTTAAGGCAAACCAAAACCAAAAAGCAAAGAAACAAACCAAGAGAAACAACGAAAATATTTTTGTGTTTTTGAGAAAGCAACAACAAAAACCAAAAAGAAAGCGAAACAATGGATATACAAAGAACCGACTGAACATGATATATAGATGAGTGTGATGTCGGTGTACCTCCCCCCAAGCTTAGGCTTTTGGCTTAAGTGGGACTCAATCCCATGGTGCCCAAGTAGGTGCACCTCCGTAGTATGATGAGGAGGCTCCCTCGTCGTGGTACGAGCTCGAGGACTCCCCAAGGAGCATTCCCTCCAAAAATCAGCAGCAAAGATGGGCTGAGCAAGGAGATCGAAAATTGCGAGCAAGAACAACAAGAACTCGAGCTAGAGAAAGTTTTCCGGTGTTTTTCGGGAGAGATAAAGGAGGTGGCTTTGAGGAGGCAGTCTGGAGGGGCCCAGGTGGGCCACCCCCCTAGGCGCCACCCCTAGGTAGGCCGCGTCTACCCTGGGTGTGGTGGCCCCCTGGGTCACTCCAGGTGTCCATCTGCCCCTTTTTTCGAGGAAAAAATTATTTTTAATTTTTTGGGATTTTTCGGGAAAATTTATTTTTGGCTAATTTTCAGGGTATGAAAATTGATTTTCTCGGAGAAATAGTTTTTTTAGAAGAAGCAAAAGGAAACAAGAACCAAACTACAACAGTTCTAAAACACTCTAAGAGGCAAGAAACTAGCAAAACTAAAGCTAAAGCAAATACTGGGAAGGAGAAAAGTAAAAGAAAGCAAGAATAACCATAGTGAAAACATTATTTTGTTCATTAAAATCCTTTTTGTTAACAAGGTTGATCAAGTCTTGTTACCAAAACAATCTTATATGAGATAAAACTTTGTATTCCACCAGGTGATTATGTTACCTCATACTTGATAGCAATGGTCCCAATCATAATAGTTTCAAAATTTTCTTGTGGAATGGGACAATATATTTCTCCAACCTTGATGCTCTCAATATTTTCAATGGAATTCAAGCAATAGCTCTTAGCAACCTTCTTGGGGAAATAGACAGTGTGTTCTTTGACATTAATATTGAATGTTACTTTTCCTTGATTACAATTGATGACAGCACCTGCAGTATTAAGAAAAGGTCTCCCAAGAATAATAGACATATTATCATCTTCACGCATTTAAAGCACAACAAAATCAGTTAGAACCAAGCAATTATGAGCCACTTGAACAGGAACATCCTCACATATACCAATAGGAACAGTAGTTGACTTATTAGCCATTTGCAAAGATATATCAGTTGGTATCAACTTTTCTATCTGGAGTCTCTTGTAGAGAGAAAAAGGCATAACACTAACTCCAGCTCCCAAATCACATAAATTAGTTCTAACATAATTGTTCTTAACAGAGCAAGGAATAGTTGGTATACCTGGATCACCAAGTTTCTTTGGATCCCTACCATTGAAGGAATAATTAGCAAGCAAAGTAGAAATCTCCTCTTTAGGAATCTTCCTTCTATTAGAGACACTATCCTTCATATACTTTGAATAAGGAGGCAACTTAATAGCATCAGTCAAAGGAATTTGCAAAAATAAAGGTTTCATCCACTCACAAAACTTGTTGTAGTGTTCTTTCTCCTTTGACTTGTGTTTCTTACCTAGAAAAGGCATAGGTTTCTACACCCAAGGTTCTCTCTCTCTTTACCATGTTTATTAGCAATAAAATCTTCCTTTGTGTACCTATTGTTCTTAGTCTGCTTCTCAGGTTCTTCCTCAACTTCCTCCTTATCAGGAGCATCATTTTTATCTTTACCACTCTCAGTTCCAGCATCAGAGACATATATACTATTAGGATCTACAACAGGTTCAAGTGGTTCCTCAACTATTCTATATTTCTTTTTTCTTTCTCTTACGAGGACTACCACTATCAACTTGTTGGGAATCCTGCTCAATTCTTTTAGGGTGTCCTTCAGGATATAAAGGATCTTGAGTAGCTATACCACTCCTAGTTCTAATTCCATAAGCATGTTTATCTCCTGAAGCATTAACTAGCATATCCTTTTGTACCGTAGCAAGTTGATCAAATTGAGTTTGAACCATTTGAAAGTGTTTACAAAGCATTTTTAATATCATTAGAAGTTCTTTCCACAATATCTTTCAACTCTTTAATAACTCTAGAGTTTTCCAATAAATGATTCTGAACTTGATTATTAAAATTACCTTGCTTAACAATAAAAATGTCAAGTTCCTCTAAACATTGATTACGAGGCTTACCATAAGGAATATCACCTTCATCAAAGTGTTGGAGAGAGTGTACCTCAATAATAGATGAGTGGGGAATTGGCTTACATAATTCTTTTATAGGAGGTAGATTCTTCACATCTTCAGCTCTAATACCTTTCTCCTTTAGACACTTCTTAGCTTCCTTCATCACTTCATCATTTAATGCGATAATTCCTCTCTTATTTGGTGTTGGTATTGGAACTGGTCCAGGAACCTCTGGTTCAGGAGTAATAGGCTCAGGTGTATGATGGTGCTCGACGTGGCACTTTGTTGGTAACCCCAAGCACAGGGTGTGAAGAGCACAACAACAAGTTTTCCCTCAGTTGAGACCCAGGTTAGAACCAGAAGGAAGAAGGAAACGTCACACAGGTGTTTCAAAAAACGTGAAGACCTACACAACACAAACTCAAGACTTTGTCCCAACGAATCAGTGAGGTTGTCAAGCTCACCGGTTTGCTGTAACAAAGGATTAAACATATGGTGTGGAAGTTAATGGTGGTTTGCAGCAAGTAAACAAGTAACAATGGAAGATGTATCAATGGTAAAGATTGGACCGGGGTCCATAGTTCACTAGAGGTGCTCTCCTTAGATAAACAACATGGCATGAAGGGTAAACAAATTACAGTAGGGCAATTGACAGGAACTGAGCAAGGCATAACAATGCAATTACTAGTCAGAAAGATCCTATGAGGTTGAATGGGCAATACAACATGATACATAGACCGCCATCCAACTGCATCTATGACTAGAAGTCCACCTTCAGGTTATCATCCGAACCCCCTCCAGTATTAAGTTGCAAGCAACAGAGAACTGCTTTAAGCAAAGTGTGTAAGGTAAACAGTCCACATGTTCCATGAACAAGAGACCGTTGTTTTCTCCCTAGTAGCAACAACACATCTACAACCGAAGAGATTTCTGTCACTTCCCTTGGAAACTAGAGGCGTGCAACCACTATCGAGCATAAATACCCCCTCTTGGAGTCATTAGCAACTACTTGGCCAAGATAGCTACTAACAACGGAGAGCATGCAAGATCACAAACAAAACAGACCTGATAGAATCATAAAGACAAAACCATTAATCAAACCAACATAATAATCTCAATATTCATCGGATCCTCGCAAACACAACATGCATGATTACAAATAGATTAGATCTTGATCATGAACGGAGCTCACAAGATCTATACATGAAAGCACAAAGGAGGAGATACAACCATCTAGCTACTACATGGACCCATAGTCCAAGGTGGAACTACTCACGCGTCATACCGGAGATAAGGCATCCGGGATGATCTCCCCCCGGCAGGGTGCTAGGAAGAACTTCAGACCCCCCGATCTAGGGACGATGGCGGCGGCTACAGACGGTTTCGTGGATATTTGATTGGGTACCCAGGGTTTCTACATCGGGGGCTTCTTATAGGCGAAGGGGGAGATCGAGGAGGCGGCCAGGGTTGGCAAACCCTAGCCAGGCGCGGGGCTGGGCCCACCCGCGCCTGGGGTGGGTCTGCCCCCCCTGGCTGGCCCCTCCGGCTCTTCTCTGGACTTCTTGTTCCCCACGGAAAGTAATTGACTTTGTCCTTTGTCCCATCCAATTCCGAGAATATTTGTTTACTAACTTTTCTAAAAACAAAAACAGCAGAAAACAGGCATCTGGAACTGTTGCAACTTGTTAATATGTTAGTACCAGAAAACATGTAAAAAGCACCTCAAAGTGTGGACAAGTAAAGAAAAGTAGATACTAAACAAGCATGGAGCATCAAAAATTGTTGATATGTTTCCAACGTATCAACATCCCCAAGCTTAACTCCTGCTCGTCCTCGAGTAGGTAAGTGATAAAAAGAATAATTTTTAGGTGACATGCACCCTCACAATAAAGATCCAACCATTTGCAAGTATTGAAAGCTAGGACCAAAGAACTCTAAACATGTGCATGAAACATGGAGTTCTAACAGTAGGACATAGTAACTATGCATGTAACATGACAAGCTACAAACAAAGATCATGAATAACATGCATTGAAAAACGTTTGTTTGTTTCACATGTAGAAAACATAGCATAGTGGCAATCAGCTCGTCCCTCATAGAGTAGAAAATAGATGCATAGGACACCTGGAAAGTTCACAAGGGTTACTAGAAACAAATAGCACAAGAGCAAGTAATAACACAATATGCATCAATTAATAACCTTTGGAACACTGCACACAGAGTGACAACTATGATCTCTTAATGGTGCCTAAAGGTAGAAGGTGGAGACTCAATAGTGGTGGAAGAAAGGCCTTTTTGTAAAGGAAGCAGGGATTACAAGTTTCAAAAAGAGCTTCCAAAAATTATGGTACTTGTTATCTTTCAGCCCTCATTGCCCCTATCATAAGCATCTTGAAGTGGTTAAGGTTAAAGTGGAAAAGATGGAGTATATGCTTGACGAAGTATAAGCTGGCAATCTCAAGTCCCTTGAATACGAGGGCCACACCTCATGCATACTCAACTTTGGGTCTAGGTAAGTTCTTGTCACTCTAAGTATTTGCATATCATTGAAAACCGCCAACGGGGTACCCCTTGCACATGGTACATGAGCTTTCCCATAACCAAAATGACAAGGCAAGTAGACAATGAGCATCTCAGCAATCTTTTTATTTACCATATGCATAGCTTTTTATTGAGGATGCTTCATAGATAGATCATTATGGTGATGTTGCAAGTTTCCACCATGATTAGGCATGGCTTAGGCTAGCGGTCCAGGCGTTTCTCTAACACAGAATACAAACTTCATGGACTTACAAGTTCCCTCTTTATTTCACACCGGTGACATCCATAGACAAAAGGACATGATATCAACTGAGTACAACAAGGTACAAGTGCAATGTTGAAAACGTTCCCCGTGACAGCATGGTTTTGCTAATTCCAACTTATAAGTGCAAGCATATACACCAAAGTTGTCACAATGGTTCAAGTTTATTAGGGGCAAAGAATAAAGTGTGCCATCAAGTTCGTGAGGGCTTTAATCACTAAATTTTCACACAACAAAATAGTTTTTAATTGGAAGATAGTTGAAAACAAGAATATACTTGGAATGGTGTAACACACCATGCATTGGAATTTATAGTGGACAATTTGGAATAACTTGGTTTCTTGGGAGTTGGAGGCATGAGTAGAACTTACTCATACAAGTGGAGGCTAGCAAAAGACTGGGAGCAACCAACTAAGAGAGCAATAATGGCCATAATCATGTAGTGCAACCAAGCATACTAATCAAAGCAAAGAGTGGTACTACAAGTCAAGGACTAAATGATCATAGAGGCTAATGGTGACATGTGAGAGTCATAACATGGTGTGAGCATGTGCCAAGTCAACCCAAGCAAAACATCAAAGGAGAATACCATAATACTATGCTTT
Source organism: Avena sativa (assembly GCA_916181665.1). Classification (NCBI taxonomy): domain Eukaryota; kingdom Viridiplantae; phylum Streptophyta; class Magnoliopsida; order Poales; family Poaceae; genus Avena; species Avena sativa. The sequence goes on from OV702284.1 coordinate 34,672,455, forward strand.
TGCATGCTAAAACAACACATAATTTCTTCAAGGCACACTAAGCAATCCCAATTATTTGAAACAAGAAATACTACAGCAATAATCACTAAGAATAATGCTAAAACAACACCTAGCATGTCATGCTAAAGTCTAAGTCACAGTCAATGCAAGATCCTCTTGCACTTCAAGCAAGAACTTACTACTCCTTTCCAAACACCAAGCAACCTTATTTGCAAAACAACACAGCAAGAACATGGGTCCAAACTACTAAACAAACTAAGCAAAGCAAACGAAAACTAAGACGCTCCAAGAACAACACAACTGTGCATGAAACAATAAAAACAAAGTGTCTAGACAGACCTGAGCTTTTTATTGATGAAGAAGGGGATGCCTTGGGCAACCCTAAGATTTGACGCTTGTACCTCTTGGATATTTCTTGGGGTGACACCATTGTGCCATCCCCAAGCTTGAGCTTTTGTCCATTTTTCATCTCATTGCATCGTTCTTTCTCTACACCTGAAATTTTTCCTTCATACAAAACTTCACACAATCTTCATTAGAAACATTAGTGTATTCAAAAGATATTAGACCACTGGCAAAGCTTTGGAACAACAAGGCTTTTCACTAAAAACACAATCTACTATAGTAACTCCTTCAAAAATCTCAATTTACCTGAAGAGAACTCAAAAGGGAATCAATAAGAAGGAAATGCAAATAATGGAAGAAATCTGTCAAAACAGACCAGCAGGTAGAAACCGATTTGTTCGAATATCTTCTGTTGCTGAAATCAAAAAGTGTTGAACAAACAAAAGTTATCTAACATATTGTGGGATTTATTCGTAAATTTCTAGCTTAATCCGAGTTACAGAGGCTCCTCACGATTTTTTTGGTGGAGGACATAAATCTATTTTGGGACAGCAACTCCCCAAATCTTACTTCCCTCTCATTAGAGGTCATTCTTGGCACAAAAAGCAAAAAAAAGGATAAGGAGAGGTCATTACTGAAGTAATAACTTCCAAGACTTAAGGAAACTCTTGGGTTATCTCCGAACAAGTACTTTTCTTTAACGCCTTTAAGTTAGGCACAAAAAGCAAGAAGAATCAAGTATTTTTAAATGAAGAAGCATTAACATCAAATCTTGCTTTCAAAGGAGGAGCAAAAAGAAACTTCTCTCTCCTCATAGGGAAGTGTTCAATACCTTTCTTGAATGGAAAATGATATTTAATGGTGCCTTCTTTCCATGTGGAGCTCTTTCAACATGCCATTCAGAGTAGTTAAGCATCATATTATCAAGGAGCCTTGTTGCAGCACCCAAGGTGAGGCCCATAAAAGTACCTCCAGCAGCCGAATCCAACAGATTTCTTGAGGAGAAGTTCAAACCTGCATAAATATTCTGGATAATCATCCAAGCAGTGAGTCCATGAGTAGGTCAATTCTTAACCAAAGATTTCATTCTTTCCCAAGCTGGAGCAACATGTTCACTATCAAGTTGTTTAAATTTCATAATGTCACTTCTCATAGATATAATCTTAGTAGGAGGATAGTACTTTCCAATAAAAGCATCTTTGCACTTAGTCCAAGAATCAATACTATTTTTAGGCAAAGAAAGCAACCATTCTTTAGCTTTTCCCCTCAAGGAGAAAGGAAAAAAGCTTGAGCTTAATAATATATCCATCTACATCCTTATACTTTTGCATCTCACAAAGTTCAACAAAGCTATTAAGATGGGTAGCAGGATCATCAGAACCAGCACCAGAAAATTGCTCTATCATCACAAGATTCAACAAAGCAGTCTTAATTTCATAAAAAGTAGCATCAGGAGCAGGTGGATCAATAGCTGTGCTAAGGAAATCATTGTTGTTGGTGCTAGTAAAATCACACAACTTGGTGTTCTCAGCAGAGTTCATTTTGGAAAAGGTGGGCAAGCCAAAAACAACAGCAGCACCTAGAGCAGGAACTAATTTTTTTGTGTTTTTGAATAAAGCAAGCAAACCAAACTAGACTAATTTTTTGGGTTTTTTTTTGGAAAGAGGCAAACAAAACCAAACAAAAGAAACAAAGTAAAGAGAAAGGAAGTTAAGGACTCCCCTAGTGAAGACGTCCTTAGCCTCCCCGGCAACGGCGCCAAAAAGACTTGATGGTGCTCGACGTGGCACTTTGTTGGTAACCCCAAGCGCAAGGTGTGAAGAGCACAACAGCAAGTTTTCCCTCAATTGAGACCGAGGTTATCAAACCAGAAGGAAGAAGGAAACGTCACACAGGTGTTGCAAACAATGTGGAGACCTGACTTTGTCCCAACGAATCAGTGAGGTTGTCAAGATCACTGGTTTGCTGTAATAAAGGTTAAATGCATGGTGTGTAAGGTAATGGTGATTTGTGGCAAGTAAACAAGTAATAGTGGAAGATGTATCAATGGTAAAGATTGGACCGGGGTCCATAGTTCACTAGAGGTGCTCTCCTTAGATAAACAACATGGCATGAAGGGTAAACAAATTACAGCAGGGCAATTGACAGGAACTGAGCAAGGCACAACAATGCAATTACTAGTGAGAAAGATCCTATGAGGTTGATTGGGAAATACAACAAGATACATAGACCGCCATCCAACTGCATCTATGACTAGAAGTCCACCTTCAGGTTATCATCCGAAGCCCCTCTAGTATTAAGTTGCAAGCAACAAACAACTGCTTTAAGCAAAGTGTGTAAGGTAAACAGTCCACATGTTCCATGAACAAGAGATTGTTTTTTTGTCCCTAGTAGCAACATCACATCTACAACCGAAGAGATTTATGTCACTTCCCTTGGAAACTAGAGGCATGAACCCACTATCGAGCATACATACCCCCTCTTGGAGTCACTAGCAACTACTTGGCCAAGATAGCTACTAACAATGGAGAGCATGCAAGATCACAAACAACACAAATATGATAGAATCATAAAGACAAAACCATTAATCAAACCAACATAATAATCTCAATATCCATCGGATCCCCGCAAACACAGCATGCATGATTACAAATAGATTAGATCTTGATCATGAACGGAGCTCACAAGATCTATACATGAAAGCACAAAGGAGGAGATACAACCATCTAGCTACTACATGGACCCATAGTCCAAGGTGAAACTACTCACGCATCATACTGGAGAGAAGGCCTCCGGGATGATCTCCCCTCCGGCAGGGTGCCGGGAAGAACTTAGTTGAAGTCCAATCATCATAATTCTTGCTTATTTTAGCCATTAATTCTTCAGCATCTATAGGAGTTCTTTTTTCTGAAAACACAATCAGCAAAGCTATCTAGGTATGTCCTAGAATCATCAGTTAGTCCATTATAATAAATATCAAGAAGCTCATTTTTAGGTAATGGACATCCAGGATATGCATGAATCAAGGCACATAACCTTGTCCATGACTCAGGCAATTTCTCTTCTTCTCCTATTAAAATAAAAAAGTCTCTGCAAAGCAGCATGTCTAGCACCGGGAGGAAAATATTTCTGGAAGAAAGAAGCAATCAAACAATCAGGGTTATCAATGGAACTAGGAGGTAATCTATTAAACCAAGCCCTAGCTTCTCCTTTTAGTGAAGAAGGGAAGATCTTAGTAACAAAGTACTTCCGCATCTTAAAATCATTAGAGAATAAAGCACTCATAGTAGAAAGCTCATTCATATGAGCCCCAACACTCTCATTTTCAGTCCCACAAAAAGGTTCTTTCTCAACAATGTACAAATAGGATAAATCAAGAGAGAAATCATAATATTTATCTTTAATATCTATGGGAGAAGTGGCAAACTTAGGATCAAAGAACAACTTAGGAATAATGGTGCGTCTAGCAAGGAGACTCTTAATAGCACTAGTACCATGTGTGTTTTGGCACTCTTCAACAAAATCATCAGTAAACTCAATGTAGCCATCATTAATATCATCTCTCTCTCTAGACTCAGGTGAGCTAACAGGTGTAACAGTGTCTTCACTAGGAGTTTCAGTATTTCCTAGACTAGCCATAGTAGCATCTAGGAAAGGATCTAATGAACCACTCGCATCAAGCACAGTAGAAGTAACATCATGAGTTTCAAAAGCAGTTTCAGACTCAGCAGTAGTAGGAGTGTGTGTAGCATGAGTATGTGGTGATTGGGAATGTTAGACCCCTTCTTTATAAAGGAAAGGATCCCTGTGATTGCAATGCTAGTCCCTGGATCAATGCTAGCATCCACAGTTTAAGATGAAGTACACAGATACAAAGGTCGTTTATTACATTCATTCCAGAGATAAAAACATAGTCTTTTACAACTCATGGCCATAGGCCTAATACAAGAGTTTTAAGGAACAAGTAAATAAACACAAGTCTTCATCTTCATGTGCCACAGGCAAGCATGTTGAGTGTAGACTCATGACTCCTATTCATCATCGGAGTAACCTGCAACATCACAAGTTACAGCCACAGTGGGTCAATACTTTGGAATAGTATTGGCAAGTGATACCTTATTATATTTAAGTGGACTATATTACTATATGCATTTTGGTTAAGTGTAGCTTGGCTTGCTTTGCTTGAAATTAGGTTTTTCCTATTAGTTGAAATCACTAAGTTTTTCTTTGTCAAAAACATTCCCAAGGAACCACCAATAGACATTGGGGATCCTTCACCCTTGTTCACCCATCAATTTTTATTTAGAAGTTGGAGTGATGAGATTCTTGTAGCTTCCATGTCTTGATGCTCAAAGTGTCCATTTCCTTGGACAAGGCTAAGTACTTAGGTTTTCCATCTGCAGAGGTTGTGCACTTTCCCCACCAGACTTGGTTTCCCAAGACAGGACCTTTCAGAAGCTTTTCCTTAGTCAAATGGACGCGTTCCATCCTATCATCCCATCTACCACCAACTGTCCAAGTGACTAAGTTCTAGCAACCTATATGATCATGGCAGAGCCCATATTGCCAAGTGGTTGCACTGTAAGCTTTCTCAACACTTGGCCTCCAAATCCCTTTGTGCCTGGGTGGCATTCCACAAGTGAGATACACAACCCAAGTCCATGGCCTTGTGTAACCACTCAACATAACCCAATCTTTCCATTCCACCCAGGAGGTTCATTTGCCTTAGTTGTTTTATTAAGAAAATATAAGTCTCTTGGCTTAGAATATTTTTATCATAAACTAAATAGATGTTCACCACCCTTGTTTACTATAAGCTAGGCTAAGCAAGGTATGGTATCTTATCTTAGGAAAATTTCCCTAGCAATTCTACTATTTCACTCTACTTAGGATTTCCCATCTTAGCACTAAGCAAAATATCATGCAAATACTTTAACAAAAATATCTAATGCAAGTACAAAACTTAGGATAGAAAATTCATGAAAATATCACTTGCCTTGGTAGTGGGGAGAGTAGCACTCTTCGCAATCACAATCACTTGTAAAATCTACACAAGAAATAATAGCATACAATTACACACAAATATATACAACCAAAAATAATATGAATGCATGTATGCAAGAATCTACCAAGTGTTGAGTTTTGAAAATTCTACCAAGTATGTTCATGACTACAGAAACTTAACATGACACAAGTTTGCCAACTAAACTTATTTAGCCCCAAAATAATATACAAGAATAAAACTATATCTAAAATAGCCCTAAACTTGTTCCACAAATAAAATCATTTTTAACTGTCACTATATGCTAAATAAATTGGATATTCAGAAAGGCCTTGTTTCACTGAATCCAACGGTATAAAATTTGCAAAAATCCAACGTGGCATTCAAAAGTTATAAGCATTTGAAGTTTGAATCTAAATCTGGTTTTAAATTCTGTTTTTAGTTTAAACCTTGCCACGCGTCGTGTTTTCATTCGCCCGTACCGTTTTGCACTGGATCGAGCTCCCCAGCCGTAGGATCTAAATGAAATCTGGTGGCTCAGATCGCGTACCTCTTCGGTTTAAGTGAATCTATCCTAGCGCTGCGATGCAGGTCCAACGGTCCATATCATCAAGCCAGAAACGGGCGGCGCTGGCGGTGCTAACTGGCGGCGGCGCGTCTGACTACGGCGGCGCCGGTGTTCTACATCGTCCGCGAGAGGGAGAGGAGCATTACCAGGTTCGCCGGAGACTGCTGAAGCTCGTCGTGGTACTGGCTTGCGGAGGGGCGCTCGGACACGGTTGTGATTGCTCGCCGGAGTGGTAGGACGGCGTCGGTGCGTCAGGTGGTCGTCGTGGACGTCGCTGTGAACCACCCCAAGGCATGACGAGGACACGGTTAGATTCACGGGGTCAAAGCAGGGTCGTGTGTTTGAACTAGAAGTCACGGGGCGGTCGGGGCTTACCACAAGAACTCGCCGGAGTTCGTGCAGAAGACGGTGGCGGTCCAGTCGTCGATGTTGCCTACGCTGTGGTTCATGCGAAGGCAAACGGAAAGTGTCAAAAGAAGCGCAGAGGCTCACTGATCTAGTTTGCAAGAACGAGAGGCAGAGGGAAGCGCAGAACTCACCGTAATTGGCCGGAGTAGTCGCCGGAGACGGTGGGGTTGCAGAGAGAAATGCGTGCAGCCTGGGGGCGTTCTGTGCTTGGGGTTTGGGGGAAAAGAGAGAGGGAACAGAGGGGGTTTATATAGCCTAGTCAAGCGCGAGAATCACTCAGCCATTGATTCGAATTGACGCCGCGATTAACACACAGGAAACGGCCGCGTTGATTGGGGACGAACAGGTCGTGCGGGTGGAGACGACGCCGACGTGGAGGTGGCCCGCTTGTCAGCGAGGTGCGCGGAGTGCAGGTGGGGCCTGCTTGTCAGCGGCTCAGTGCGTGCGCTCGCGCGTGAGGGGAGAAAAAGAAACCCCCGGGTGGGCTTGCTGGGCTTGATTGGCTGCTGGGCCAGATTCTGGCCGCGCGGCCTTTTTCTTTTGTTTAAGTCTTTTCTTTTTCTATTTCTATTTTCTGGAATGGTTTTTGATATGAATTCAAATCCTTTTGAATCCAAACTATTCTGGGGATTTTTGCAGGGTTTTGTGGATTCAAAAACAGTCATTTTAACCAAGTGATTGCTTTGCAAGGCTTGGTCAAGCTTGGGTTTCAAAATAAACAGAGATTTGCTCTAGCTTGCAAATATTTGAAGAAAGGATTTTGAAACTATTTCTAAATTTGAAATTTTGGTTAAAAGCTTCACCTAATCTTCCCATCAATAGAGACAAGCAAACAAGTATTTAAACTTTCAATTTTCAAAGGGTGATGGTCATTTTGGGATAAATTGCCCACATGAAATCATAGCTCCAACTTATGTTTCTAAATGATTTTTGAGAAAACCCTAAATGCAAAGATGATATGAATGAGTTTTGAAACTATGATTTTTGGGATGTTACAAATCTAACCCCCTTAAGATGAATCTCGCCCTCGAGATTCGGGTTGGCTAGCAAATAGGTGAGGGTGGTCTTTCCGAAGATCATCTTCTCTTTCCCATGTTGCTTCCTCTTCAGAGTGATGGTTCCATTGTACTTTACAAAACTTGATGGTTTTAGTCCTTGTGACTCTTTCTGCGGTCTCAAGTATCTTGACAGGCTTTTCCTCATAAGTGAGGTCACTTTCTAGCTGAACTTCTTCCAAAGGTATGGTATCCTTCAAAGAAGACTCTTCCATTTCTGGGTGACATTTCTTAAGCTGACTCACATGAAATACGTTATGGACTGCTGATAGAGATTCTGGCAATTCAACTTCATATGCAACTTCTCCCTTGCGACTTAGAATCTTGAATGGCCCAACATATCTTGGTGCCAACTTTCCTTTGACTCCAAATCTTTTCACTCCACGAAGTGGTGATACCCTGAGATAAGCTCTATCCCCAACTTCGTAGGTGACTTCTCTATGCTTAGAATCCGCGTAGCTTTTCTGTCGGGACTGTGCTATCTTCAATCTGTCCTTAACCAATTTGAATTTCTCTTCGGCGTCCTTGATAAGATCAGGTCCAAATAAGCTTCTTTCTCCCACACCATTCCATAATAATGGGGTGGTACATTTCCTTCCGTAGAGTAACTCAAACGGTGCCATTCCAATACTAGATTGATGGCTGTTATTGTAAGAGAACTCCGCGTAAGGCAAACTTTCATCCCAACTTGCTCCATAATCTAAAGCACAGGCCCTCAACATGTCCTCAAGAATTTGGTTGGTCCTTTCTCTTTGTCCATCTGTTTGAGGATGAAAAGCAGTGCTAAACTCCAATCTTGTTCCTAAGGATTCATGAAGTTGTCTCCAAAAGTGAGATGTGAACTCGGTTCCTCTATCTGACACAATACTCTTTGGCACACCGTGAAGGCATACAATCCTGCTCATGTAAATTTTAGCTAACTTGGCACTTGTATAGGTTGTCTTCACCGGCATAAAATGAGCCACTTTTGTTAGGCGATCCACTACTACCCATATGGAATCATACCCTGACCTGGTCCTTGGTAATCCGGTAATAAAATCCATACCAATATTCTCCCACTTCCATTCAGGAATAGGCAGTGGTTGAAGCAAACCCGCTGGTTTCTGGTGCTCCGCTTTGACTCTGCTACACACATCACACAAAGCAATATGTTCGGCGATGTCCCTTTTGAGATTGTTCCACCAAAACCTTTCCTTCATGTCCATGTACATCTTGGTATTTCCCGGGTGAATAGAATACGGAGAGTTGTGACCTTCTTGTAAGATCAGTTTCCGTAACTCCGGGTCTTGTGGAACACATATACGTTTCCCGTGCCATAAAGTACCTTGTTCATCTATATGGAAACTCTTAGCTTTCCCTAGACTAATATTTTCCTTAATCTTTTCAATTTCTTTATCGGTCTTCTGGACTTCTCGGATTTTGTCCAATAGAGTGGGTTGAACATCCAGGGACATGAGATGTCCTTCTGGCACAATATCCAATCTGAGTTCTTTGAATTGCTTACACAAGTCATCTGGCAATTCCCCTTTTGTAAGGCCATTTAAAAATGTCTTACGACTTAGAGCATCCGCTACTACATTTGCTTTACCGGGATGGTATTGCAAACTTAAATCATAATCCTTGATAAGTTCTAGCCATCTTCTTTGTCTCATGTTGATTTCCTTCTGGGTGAAGATATACTTCAAACTCTTATGATCGGTGAACACTTCACAACGCTTTCCCAAAAGGTAATGTCTCCATGTTTTGAGTGCATGGACGACAGAGGCTAACTCCAAATCATGAGTAGGATAGTTTACTTCATGAGTTTTGAGTTGTCTCGAAGCATAGGCTACGACTTTACCATCTTGCATAAGTACGGCACCCAAACCTTGATGAGAAGCATCACAATACACTTGGAAATCCTTTTCCAAATCTGGCAGACATAGGACTGGTGCTGTTACAAGTCTCTTCTTCAATTCTTGAAAACTGACTTCGTAACCTTCAGACCAGGCAAACTTCTTGTCCTTCTTTAGCAATTCTGTCATAGGCTTAGCAATTTTCGAGAAATTTTCAATGAACCTTCTGTAGTAACCTGCTAAGCCGAGGAAACTACGAACTTCTTTCACATTCTTGGGTGATTCCCATTCTGTCACAGATGAAACTTTAGCAGGATCAACTGCCACACCATCTTTTGTCATCACATGACCAAGGAAACCAACTTCCTCTAACCAGAACTCACACTTGCTGAATTTGGCATATAGTTTATGTTCCCTCAGTTTCTCAAGTATCAAGCGTAAGTGTCTTTCATGCTCTTCCTTGCTCTTGGAGTAGACTAAGATGTCATCGATGAAAACGACAACGAACTTGTCAAGGAATTCCATGAACACCTTGTTCATCATATTCATGAAGTATGCTGGAGCGTTGGTTAATCCAAAAGGCATCACAGTATACTCATACAATCCATACCTTGTGGTGAATGCTGTTTTTGGTATGTCTTGCTCTCGTATCTTGAGTTGAAAATAACCTGACCGGAGATCAATTTTCGAGAATACACATGCTCCTTCTAGCTGATCAAATAAGTCGTTGATTCTTGGCAAAGGATATTTGTTCTTGATGGTAACTTCGTTGAGAGAACGGTAGTCAATACATAATCTTTGTGTTCTATCCTTCTTCTCCACGAACAATACCGGGGCTCCCCAAGATGAAGAACTTGGTTGAATAAACCCTTTCTGTAACTGTTCTCCAAGCTGTTTCTTGAGCTCTTTCAATTCATCAACAGACATTTTGTACGGTCTCTTAGCTATTGGTCCTGATCCTGGCACCAAATCTATCAGAAACTCCACATCTCTATCCGGTGGCATTCCTGGTAACTCTTCCGGAAACACATCCGAATATTCACATACTATTGGTACACTATCCATGCTAACCCCCTTAAGAGAATTTAACTTACTTCCTTTGGATTCAAAGTTTGACTTGAATTTTATTCTTTTACCTTCGGGGGTTGTGAGGGTAACTGAACGGTTGGCACAATCTAATACTCCTTCATACTTAGCCATCCAATCCATTCCCAAAATCACATCCAGTCCTTGGGAATCCAGAATTATTAGGTTCACTGGAAACTTATATTTTCCGAACTCTATGACTAAGTCATGACAACCTGAGTTTACTATCATTTCTCCCCCCGGAGAACTTACTCTTATAGGACACCCAATAGTTTCTACCGGCAGTTCATTTCTTTCAACAAATGCCTTGGATATGAATGAATGAGATGCACCGGTATCAAAGAGTACAAATGCTGAAATTGAATTGAGTCTGAACTTACCAGCCACGGCATCAGGTTCCTCATAGACCTCTTCCACATTGATGTGGTTAACCTGTCCTTTCTGGAAAGGATTCGGCTTGTTAGGTCCTTCCACCTTCTTTTCGGGGCACTCATTTGCATAGTGTCCCATCTTCTTGCATTTGAAGCATTCAACCTGACTGATGTCCTTTTTAGGAGGTTGGCCTCCACTTCCACTACCATTTCCACCATAGTGGCTCTTATGTCCACCCTTGTGGTTCTTGTACTTGTCCTTGTCATGACTGCGATGATGCTTGTTGTCATGACGGTTGTGGTTGTGCTTGCTGAATTTCCCATGTTTATCGGATCCTGAGTTGCCACTGTCATCATAGTGAGATCGTTTGTGAGACGATCCCGAGCTGTGCTTGTCGGAGTGTTTCCTCTTCCTACTCTCGACTTGCTTCATTTTACTTTCCAAAATAGCAGCCTTGTCACACAACGACTGATAAGTTGGAACATATGCCACAGACAACTGTAGGTTCAGCTCATCATTCAAACCCTCCAAGAACTTTTCCTTTCTCTTGGCATCTGTATCAACCTCATCCGGTGCGTAGCGCGCCAGATTGTTGAATTCTTCTATGTATTCTGCCACGCTGCGGTGGCGCTGTTTCAGGTTGTGAAACTCCTTCTTTTTCAGACTCATTATCCCTGATGAGATATGAGCCGTGCGAAAACCATCTTCAAAGATAGCCCAAGTCACCTCATCAATAGGAGTGGTGATTTGGAAGTTGTCCCACCATGTGGCGGCTGGTCCTTCCAACAGATGTGCTGCAAACCTGACCTTTTCAGCATCCGTGCAGCCCACGGTCACTAAGTCTTTGTTCACAGAACGTAACCAGTCATTGGCTACCATGGGATCAGTTGTTCCCGAAAACTTTGCTGGCCTCAGACGCAGAAATCTGGTGAGCATATCAAAACCCGGTGGGTTGTTGTTGTTGTTGTTGTTGTTGTTGTTGTTGTTGTTGTTGTTGTTGTTGTTGGGGTCGTTGTTGTTGTTGTTATTCTGGTTTTGGATGAACGTTGTCATCATTTGCATAAGCTGTGTTTGCGCATTCATCATTTGTTGCATTTCCGGGGTGATGTTGTTGGGGTTGGGGTTTGCGCGACGGGGAGGCATCTGTGGTTTGTTCAAATAGATAAGAATGAGATACCCATAGATGTTTCATGCACAATATATCATAAGCAAACACATAACAAGCAACATAAGAATAAAAGTTCAACAACCACATAACAAGCTCATGAGGTAAACACACAAGCGGCAAGCCATCCACATGTCGGATGGTCCAATAATAAGTTCACAATAACAAGTATGAATATGAAAGGTAAACGAGTAGTCAAGTCTACTCATCAGCGTCAATCTCCTCCTCAACGAAGGTAAGACCTGCGTTCTCCATCGCGGTCTTGTTCTCCTCAATCGTAGTGGTCAAGGAATCGACCTTGGCCTTGAGAGCCCTCTTCTGGGAGCGAAGTCTCTCAATAACCATCTGCTGCTGCTCAAGCTCGAAGTCCTTGGACTTCAGTTCCTCGGTCATGTCACGGATTTTCTTGTTCCTATCCTGGACGCGTTTCTCCTGACTCTTGAACTTGCGATCCTGAGCCTCGAACTTCGTCTCCATTTCCTTGATCATCTCATCCTGCTATGCGAAAAGCTTGTCCTTCTCGCGTAGCTGCACCTGGAGCTCGTCATTACCTAGCATGACGTTCGTCCTGTCCGTATATACGTGCCTGAGAAGAGTCTCTAAGTCCTGAAGATAGAGGCGTATCGGCTCTGCAGTGCTCCTCGAGTCGTCCTCAAAGTCGATAGAATCTCCATCAACGTCACGCCTTCCGAAGGCGTGGAAGTGAGTGCCCCTAACCTGTCGGGAGTGATGGCCTAACAGTCGTCCTATCAGGTCCTGCATGACTACCTCCATGCCTCTCTCTCTGTCGTCGTGCATCAGCTTGAAGACGATGGCCTCCGTAGTAGGCTCAGTCTGGCGTCCGGGCTGGTTCACCTTGAAGCCCCAGAGGTCCTTCCTCTCGAACTTGGTGAGTGGGTACACCGTGATGGTAGGAAGAGGGAGATCGAGCAAAGTGGTAAGCTCAACGATACGGGGTCCGAAACGAGTAACCTGGAACTCCTCAACAGTGCTGACGGCAATAGGCATCTATTTATAAAATTGAAAAAGTTAGAACAACACTTATTTAAAATGATCACAAAACAACCATCTCATACATAACCATGGAACACAAATACCACACATGTCATGCATACACAATCCATTACATCAAACAAGGTCCAACTTATTTAAGGTATCATTTTGGAAAATAAGGTGATAAGTGGTGGTCCAACTAACGAAGTGTCCTTACAATCCAATCTCACGGGATCTATTATTAAACACAATGTTCCTAGAGGCAATCCACCAGTCTTGCTCTCTTGACTCTATCACTAGGTCTATAACATCTCCCCTTATCTCTTGGTTGGTGTCTTCCAACTCTTGAGTAAGCTCCTTCTCTTTCTCTAAGTCCTTTTGGAGGTTGAGCATTCTGCACTTGACTCTAGCACTTAGTTCTTTGATAGTCCTCCAAGCTGCATCCCTGGCTGACTCAAAGAATGTGGTGTGCATTGTAGTGTTAGTGTACATGCAGTATCCTATTTCTTTGTGGTTGTCTTCCTTGTTTTTGTACAAGTGAAGTTGCACCCACCAATATTCCACTCCTTCATCCATCACTGGAAAGCCCTTGTACACGGCTTCACCATGTGCATCCATTGCCTCCATGAGGTCCTTGAGAATACTGGGAAACTCAGTTTCACACTCCAAGGTCATGGTCATGAGTGGTCCCTTCTTCACGGCTTCGTTGATGGAGTTCATCGACAAAGGAAGTTGAAAGAGATTAGAAAAGTTTTACGAGAAGAATAGACGAGTGTAGAAGTAGTTGAAAAACTTTTTCCTTAGTGGTTTTCCAATCCTAGGGTCATAATCCTACAGGCAACACAGTGCTCTGATACCATCTGTTAGACCCCTTCTTTATAAAGGAAAGGATCCCTGTGATTGCAATGCTAGTCCCTGGATCAATGCTAGCATCCACAGTTTAAGATGAAGTACACAGATACAAAGGTCGTTTATTACATTCATTCCAGAGATAAAAACATAGTCTTTTACAACTCATGGCCATAGGCCTAATACAAGAGTTTTAAGGAACAAGTAAATAAACACAAGTCTTCATCTTCATGTGCCACAGGCAAGCATGTTGAGTGTAGACTCATGACTCCTATTCATCATCGGAGTAACCTGCAACATCACAAGTTACAGCCACAGTGGGTCAATACTTTGGAATAGTATTGGCAAGTGATACCTTATTATATTTAAGTGGACTATATTACTATATGCATTTTGGTTAAGTGTAGCTTGGCTTGCTTTGCTTGAAATTAGGTTTTTCCTATTAGTTGAAATCACTAAGTTTTTCTTTGTCAAAAACATTCCCAAGGAACCACCAATAGACATTGGGGATCCTTCACCCTTGTTCACCCATCAATTTTTATTTAGAAGTTGGAGTGATGAGATTCTTGTAGCTTCCATGTCTTGATGCTCAAAGTGTCCATTTCCTTGGACAAGGCTAAGTACTTAGGTTTTCCATCTGCAGAGGTTGTGCACTTTCCCCACCAGACTTGGTTTCCCAAGACAGGACCTTTCAGAAGCTTTTCCTTAGTCAAATGGACGCGTTCCATCCTATCATCCCATCTACCACCAACTGTCCAAGTGACTAAGTTCTAGCAACCTATATGATCATGGCAGAGCCCATATTGCCAAGTGGTTGCACTGTAAGCTTTCTCAACACTTGGCCTCCAAATCCCTTTGTGCCTGGGTGGCATTCCACAAGTGAGATACACAACCCAAGTCCATGGCCTTGTGTAACCACTCAACATAACCCAATCTTTCCATTCCACCCAGGAGGTTCATTTGCCTTAGTTGTTTTATTAAGAAAATATAAGTCTCTTGGCTTAGAATATTTTTATCATAAACTAAATAGATGTTCACCACCCTTGTTTACTATAAGCTAGGCTAAGCAAGGTATGGTATCTTATCTTAGGAAAATTTCCCTAGCAATTCTACTATTTCACTCTACTTAGGATTTCCCATCTTAGCACTAAGCAAAATATCATGCAAATACTTTAGCAAAAATATCTAATGCAAGTACAAAACTTAGGATAGAAAATTCATGAAAATATCACTTGCCTTGGTAGTGGGGAGAGTAGCACTCTTCACAATCACAATCACTTGTAAAATCTACACAAGAAATAATAGCATACAATTACACACAAATATATACAACCAAAAATAATATGAATGCATGTATGCAAGAATCTACCAAGTGTTGAGTTTTGAAAATTCTACCAAGTATGTTCATGACTACATAAACTTAACATGACACAAGTTTGCCAACTAAACTTATTTAGCCCCAAAATAATATACAAGAATAAAACTATATCTAAAATAGCCCTAAACTTGTTCCACAAATAAAATCATTTTTAACTGTTACTATATGCTAAATAAATTGGATATTCAGAAAGGCCTTGTTTCACTGAATCCAACGGTATAAAATTTGCAAAAATCCAACGTGGCATTCAAAAGTTATAAGCATTTGAAGTTTGAATCTAAATCTGGTTTTAAATTCTGTTTTTAGTTTAAACCTTGCCACGCGTCGTGTTTTCATTCGCCCGTACCGTTTCGCACTGGATCGAGCTCCCCAGCCGTAGGATCTAAATGAAATCTGGCGGCTCAGATCGCGTACCTCTTCGGTTTAAGTGAATCTATCCTAGCGCTGCGATGCAGGTCCAACGGTCCATATCATCAAGCCAGAAACGGGCGGCGCTGGCGGTGCTAACTGGCGGCGGCGCGTCTGACTACGGCGGCGCCGGCGTTCTACATCGTCCGCGAGAGGGAGAGGAGCATTACCAGGTTCGCCGGAGACTGCTGAAGCTCGTCGTGGTACTGGCTTGCGGAGGGGCGCTCGGACACGGTTGTGATTGCTCGCCGGATTGGTAGGACGGCGTCGGTGCGTCAGGTGGTCGTCGTGGACGTCGCTGTGAACCACCCCAAGGCATGACGAGGACACGGTTAGATTCACGGGGTCAAAGCAGGGTCGTGTGTTTGAACTAGAAGTCACGGGGCGGTCGGGGCTTACCACAAGAACTCGCCGGAGTTCGTGCAGAAGACGGTGGCGGTCCAGTCGTCGACGTTGCCTACGCTGTGGTTCATGCGAAGGCAAACGGAAAGTGTCAAAAGAAGCGCAGAGGCTCACTGATCTAGTTTGCAAGAACGAGAGGCAGAGGGAAGCGCAGAACTCACTGTAATTGGCCGGAGTAGTCGCCGGAGACGGCGGGGTTGCAGAGAGAAATGCGTGCAGCCTGGGGGCGTTCTGTGCTTGGGGTTTGGGGGAAAAGAGAGAGGGAACAGAGGGTGTTTATATAGCCTAGTCAAGCGCGAGAATCACTCAGCCATTGATTCGAATTGACGCCGCGATTAACACACAGGAAACGGCCGCGTTGATTGGGGACGAACAGGTCGTGCGGGTGGAGACGACGCCGACGTGGAGGTGGCCCGCTTGTCAGCGAGGTGCGCGGAGTGCAGGTGGGGCCTGCTTGTCAGCGGCTCAGTGCGTGCGCTCGCGCGTGAGGGGAGAAAAAGAAACCCCCGGGTGGGCTTGCTGGGCTTGATTTGCTGCTGGGCCAGATTCTGGCCGCGCGGCCTTTTTCTTTTGTTTAAGTCTTTTCTTTTTCTATTTCTATTTTCTGGAATGGTTTTTGATATGAATTCAAATCCTTTTGAATCCAAACTATTCTGGGGATTTTTGCAGGGTTTTGTGGATTCAAAAACAGTCATTTTAACCAAGTGATTGCTTTGCAAGGCTTGGTCAAGCTTGGGTTTCAAAATAAACAGAGATTTGCTCTAGCTTGCAAATATTTGAAGAAAGGATTTTGAAACTATTTCTAAATTTGAAATTTTGGTTAAAAGCTTCACCTAATCTTCCCATCAATAGAGACAAGCAAACAAGTATTTAAACTTTCAATTTTCAAAGGGTGATGGTCATTTTGGGATAAATTGCCCACATGAAATCATAGCTCCAACTTATGTTTCTAAATGATTTTTGAGAAAACCCTAAATGCAAAGATGATATGAATGAGTTTTGAAACTATGATTTTTGGGATGTTACAGGGAAATACAACAAGATACATAGACCGCCATCCAACTGCATCTATGACTAGAAGTCCACCTTCAGGTTATCATCCGAAGCCCCTCTAGTATTAAGTTGCAAGCAACAGACAACTGCTTTAAGCAAAGTGTGTAAGGTAAACAGTCCACATGTTCCATGAACAAGAGATTGTTTTTTTGTCCCTAGTAGCAACATCACATCTACAACCGAAGAGATTTATGTCACTTCCCTTGGAAACTAGAGGCATGAACCCACTATCCAGCATACATACCCCCTCTTGGAGTCACTAGCAACTACTTGGCCAAGATAGCTACTAACAATGGAGAGCATGCAAGATCACAAACAACACAAATATGATAGAATCATAAAGACAAAACCATTAATCAAACCAACATAATAATCTCAATATCCATCGGATCCCCGCAAACACAGCATGCATGATTACAAATAGATTAGATTTTGATCATGAACGGAGCTCACAAGATCTATACATGAAAGCACAAAGGAGGAGATACAACCATCTAGCTACTACATGGACCCATAGTCCAAGGTGAAACTACTCATGCATCATACTGGAGAGAAGGCCTCCGGGATGATCTCCTCTCCGGCAGGGTGCCGGGAAGAACTTAGTTGAAGTCCAATCATCATAATTCTTGCTTATTTTAGCCATTAATTCTTCAGCATCTATAGGAGTTCTTTTTTCTGAAAACACAATCATCAAAGCTATCTAGGTATGTCCTAGAATCATCAGTTAGTCCCTTATAATAAATATCAAGAAGCTCATTTTTAGGTAATGGACATCCAGGATATGCATGAATCAAGGCACATAACCTTGTCCATGACTCAGGCAATTTCTCTTCTTCTCCTATTAAAATAAAAAAGTCTCTGCAAAGCAGCATGTCTAGCACCGGGAGGAAAATATTTCTGGAAGAAAGAAGCAATAAACAATCAGGGTTATCAATGGAACTAGGAGGTAATCTATTAAACCAAGCCCTAGCTTATCCTTTTAGTGAAGAAGGGAAGATCTTAGTAACAAAGTACTTCCGCATCTTAAAATCATTAGATAATAAAGCACTCATAGTAGAAAGCTCATTCATATGACCCCAACACTCTCATTTTCAGTCCCACAAAAGGTTCTTTCTCAACAATGTACAAATAGGATAAATCAAGAGAGAAATCATAATATTTATCTTTAATATCTATGGGAGAAGTGGCAAACTTAGGATCAAAGAACAACTTAGGAATAATGGTGCGTCTAGCAAGGAGACTCTTAATAGCACTAGTACCATGTGTGTTTCGGCACTCTTCAACAAAATCATCAGTAAACTCAATGTAGCCATCATTAATATCATCTCTCTCTCTAGACTCAGGTGAGCTAACAGGTGTAACAGTGTCTTCACTACGAGTTTCAGTATTTCCTAGACTAGCCATAGTAGCATCTAGGAAAGGACCTAATGAACCACTCACATCAAGCACAGTAGAAGTAACATCATGAGTTTCAAAAGCAGTTTCAGACTCAGCAGTAGTAGAAGTGTGTGTAGCATGAGTATGTGGTGATTGGGAAATACAACAAGATACATAGACCGCCATCCAACTGCATCTATGACTAGAAGTCCACCTTCAGGTTATCATCCGAAGCCCCTCTAGTATTAAGTTGCAAGCAACAGACAACTGCTTTAAGCAAAGTGTATAAGGTAAACAGTCCACATGTTCCATGAACAAGAGATTGTTTTTTTGTCCCTAGTAGCAACATCACATCTACAACCGAAGAGATTTATGTCACTTCCCTTGGAAACTAGAGGCATGAACCCACTATCGAGCATACATACCCCCTCTTGGAGTCACTAGCAACTACTTGGCCAAGATAGCTACTAACAATGGAGAGCATGCAAGATCACAAACAACACAAATATGATAGAATCATAAAGACAAAACCATTAATCAAACCAACATAATAATCTCAATATCCATCGGATCCCCGCAAACACAGCATGCATGATTACAATTAGATTAGATCTTGATCATGAACGGAGCTCACAAGATCTATACATGAAAGCACAAAGGAGGAGATACAACCATCTAGCTACTACATGGACCCATAGTCCAAGGTGAAACTACTCACGCATCATACTGGAGAGAAGGCCTCCAGGATGATCTCCCCTCCGGCAGGGTGCCGCGAAGAACTTAGTTGAAGTCCAATCATCATAATTCTTGCTTATTTTAGCCATTAATTCTTCAGCATCTATAGGAGTTCTTTTTTCTGAAAACACAATCAGCAAAGCTATCTAGGTATGTCCTAGAATCATCAGTTAGTCCATTATAATAAATATCAAGAAGCTCATTTTTAGGTAATGGACATCCAGGATATGCATGAATCAAGGCACATAACCTTGTCCATGACTCAGGCAATTTCTCTTCTTCTCCTATTAAAATAAAAAAGTCTCTGCAAAGCAGCATGTCTAGCACCGGGAGGAAAATATTTCTGGAAGAAAGAAGCAATCAAACAATCAGGGTTATCAATGGAACTAGGAGGTAGTATATTAAACCAAGCCCTAGCTTCTCCTTTTAGTGAAGAAGGGAAGATCTTAGTAACAAAGTACTTCCGCATCTTAAAATCATTAGAGAATAAAGCACTCATAGTAGAAAGCTCATTCATATGATCCCCAACACTCTCATTTTCAGTCCCACAAAAAGGTTCTTTCTCAACAATGTACAAATAGGATAAATCAAGAGAGAAATCATAATATTTATCTTTAATATCAATGAGAGAAGTGGCAAACTTAGGATCAAAGAACAACTTAGGAATAATGGTGCGTCTAGCAAGGAGACTCTTAATAGCACTAGTACCATGTGTGTTTTGGCACTCTTCAACAAAATCATCAGTAAACTCAATGTAGTCATCATTAATATCATCTCTCTCTCTAGACTCAGGTGAGCTAACAGGTGTAACAGTGTCTTCACTAGGAGTTTCAGTATTTCCTAGACTAGCCATAGTAGCATCTAGGAAAGGACCTAATGAACCACTCGCATCAAGCACAGTAGAAGTAACATCATGAGTTTCAAAAGCAGTTTCAGACTCAGCAGTAGTAGGAGTGTGTGTAGCATGAGTATGTGGTGATTGGGAAATACAACAAGATACATAGACCGCCATCCAACTGCATCTATGACTAGAAGTCCACCTTCAGGTTATCATCCGAAGCCCCTCTAGTATTAAGTTGCAAGCAACAGACAACTGCTTTAAGCAAAGTGTGTAAGGTAAACTGTCCACATGTTCCATGAACAAGAGATTGTTTTTTTGTCCCTAGTAGCAACATCACATCTACAACCGAAGAGATTTATGTCACTTCCCTTGGAAACTAGAGGCATGAACCCACTATCGAGCATACATACCCCCTCTTGGAGTCACTAGCAACTACTTGGCCAAGATAGCTACTAACAATGGAGAGCATGCAAGATCAGAAACAACAAAATATGATAGAATCATAAAGACAAAACCATTAATCAAACCAACATAATAATCTCAATATCCATCGGATCCCCGCAAACACAGCATGCATGATTACAATTAGATTAGATCTTGATCATGAACGGAGCTCACAAGATCTATACATGAAAGCACAAAGGAGGAGATACAACCATCTAGCTACTACATGGACCCATAGTCCAAGGTGAAACTACTCACGCATCATACTGGAGAGAAGGCCTCCGGGATGATCTCCCCTCCGGCAGGGTGCCGGGAAGAACTTAGTTGAAGTCAAATCATCATAATTCTTGCTTATTTTAGCCATTAATTATTTAGCATCTATAGGAGTTCTTTTTTCTGAAAACACAATCAGCAAAGCTATCTAGGTATGTCCTAGAATCATCAGTTAGTCCATTATAATAAATATCAAGAAGCTCATTTTTAGGTAATGGACATCCAGGATATGCATGAATCAAGGCACATAACCTTGTCCATGACTCAGGCAATTTCTCTTCTTCTCCTATTAAAATAAAAAAGTCTCTGCAAAGCAGCATGTCTAGCACCGGGAGGAAAATATTTCTGGAAGAAAGAAGCAATCAAACAATCAGGGTTATCAATGGAACTAGGAGGTAATCTATTAAACCAAGCCCTAGCTTCTCCTTTTAGTGAAGAAGGGAAGATCTTAGTAACAAAGTACTTCCGCATCTTAAAATCATTAGAGAATAAAGCACTCATAGTAGAAAGCTCATTCATATGAGCCCCAACACTCTCATTTTCAGTCCCACAAAAAGGTTCTTTCTCAACAATGTACAAATAGGATAAATCAAGAGAGAAATCATAATATTTATCTTTAATATCTATGGGAGAAGTGGCAAACTTTGGATCAAAGAACAACTTAGGAATAATGGTGCGTCTAGCAAGGAGACTCTTAATAGCACTAGTACCATGTGTGTTTTGGCACTCTTCAACAAAATCATCAGTAAACTCAATGTAGCCATCATTAATATCATCTCTCTCTCTAGACTCAGGTGAGCTAACAGGTGTAACAGTGTCTTCACTAGGAGTTTCAGTATTTCCTAGACTAGCCATAGTAGAATCTAGGAAAGGACCTAATGAACCACTCGCATCAAGCACAGTAGAAGTAACATCATGAGTTTCAAAAGCAGTTTCAGACTCAGCAGTAGTAGGAGTGTGTGTAGCATGAGTATGTGGTGATTGGGAAATACAACAAGATACATAGACCGCCATCCAACTGCATCTATGACTAGAAGTCCACCTTCAGGTTATCATCCGAAGCCCCTCTAGTATTAAGTTGCAAGCAACAGACAACTGCTTTAAGCAAAGTGTGGAAGGTAAACAGTCCACATGTTCCATGAACAAGAGATTGTTTTTTGTCCCTAGTAGCAACATCACATCTACAACTGAAGAGATTTATGTCACTTCCCTTGGAAACTAGAGGCATGAACCCACTATCGAGCATACATACCCCCTCTTGGAGTCACTAGCAACTACTTGGCCAAGATAGCTACTAACAATGGAGAGCATGCAAGATCACAAACAACAAAATATGATAGAATCATAAAGACAAAACCATTAATCAAACCAACATAATAATCTCAATATCCATCGGATCCCCGCAAGCACAACATGCATGATTACAATTAGATTAGATCTTGATCATGAACGGAGCTCACAAGATCTATACATGAAAGCACAAAGGAGGAGATACAACCATCTAGCTACTACATGGACCCATAGTCCAAGGTGAAACTACTCACGCATCATACTGGAGAGAAGGCCTCCGGGATGATCTCCCCTCCGGCAGGGTGCCGGGAAGAACTTAGTTGAAGTCAAATCATCATAATTCTTGCTTATTTTAGCCATTAATTATTCAGCATCTATAGGAGTTCTTTTTTCTGAAAACACAATCAGCAAAGCTATCTAGGTATGTCCTAGAATCATCAGTTAGTACATTATAATAAATATCAAGAAGCTCATTTTTAGGTAATGGACATCCAGGATATGCATGAATCAAGGCACATAACCTTGTCCATGACTCAGGCAATTTCTCTTCTTCTCCTATTAAAATAAAAAAGTCTCTGCAAAGCAGCATGTCTAGCACCGGGAGGAAAATATTTCTGGAAGAAAGAAGCAATCAAACAATCAGGGTTATCAATGGAACTAGGAGGTAATCTATTAAACCAAGCCCTAGCTTCTCCTTTTAGTGAAGAAGGGAAGATCTTAGTAACAAAGTACTTCCGCATCTTAAAATCATTAGAGAATAAAGCACTCATAGTAGAAAGCTCATTCATATGAGCCCCAACACTCTCATTTTCAGTCCCACAAAAAGTTTCTTTCTCAACAATGTACAAATAGGATAAATCAAGAGAGAAATCATAATATTTATCTTTAATATCTATGGGAGAAGTGGCAAACTTTGGATCAAAGAACAACTTAGGAATAATGGTGCGTCTAGCAAGGAGACTCTTAATAGCACTAGTACCATGTGTGTTTTGGCACTCTTCAACAAAATCATCAGTAAACTCAATGTAGCCATCATTAATATCATCTCTCTCTCTAGACTCAGGTGAGCTAACAGGTGTAACAGTGTCTTCACTAGGAGTTTCAGTATTTCCTAGACTAGCCATAGTAGCATCTAGGAAAGGACCTAATGAACCACTCGCATCAAGCACAGTAGAAGTAACATCATGAGTTTCAAAAGCAGTTTCAGACTCAGCAGTAGTAGGAGTGTGTGTAGCATGAGTATGTGGTGATTGGGAAATACAACAAGATACATAGACCGCCATCCAACTGCATCTATGACTAGAAGTCCACCTTCAGGTTATCATCCGAAGCCCCTCTAGTATTAAGTTGCAAGCAACAGACAACTGCTTTAAGCAAAGTGTGTAAGGTAAACAGTCCACATGTTTCATGAACAAGAGATTGTTTTTTGTCCCTAGTAGCAACATCACATCTACAACCGAAGAGATTTATGTCACTTCCCTTGGAAACTAGAGGCATGAACCCACTATCGAGCATACATACCCCCTCTTGGAGTCACTAGCAACTACTTGGCCAAGATAGCTACTAACAATGGAGAGCATGCAAGATCACAAACAACACAAATATGATAGAATCATAAAGACAAAACCATTAATCAAACCAACATAATAATCTCAATATCCATCGGATCCCCGCAAACACAGCATGCATGCTTACAATTAGATTAGATCTTGATCATGAACGGAGCTCACAAGATTTATACATGAAAGCACAAAGGAGGAGATACAACCATCTAGCTACTACATGGACCCATAGTCCAAGGTGAAACTACTCACGCATCATACTGGAGAGAAGGCCTCCGGGATGATCTCCCCTCCGGCAGGGTGCCGGGAAGAACTTAGTTGAAGTCCAATCATCATAATTCTTGCTTATTTTAGCCATTAATTCTTCAGCATCTATAGGAGTTCTTTTTTCTGAAAACACAATCAGCAAAGCTATCTAGGTATGTCCTAGAATCATCAGTTAGTCCATTATAATAAATATCAAGAAGCTCATTTTTAGGTAATG
The DNA here is from genome assembly GCA_916181665.1 of Avena sativa. Taxonomy (NCBI): domain Eukaryota; kingdom Viridiplantae; phylum Streptophyta; class Magnoliopsida; order Poales; family Poaceae; genus Avena; species Avena sativa. The sequence goes on from OV702284.1 coordinate 34,696,380, forward strand.
GACATCCAGGATATGCATGAATCAAGGCACATAACCTTGTCCATGACTCAGGCAATTTCTCTTCTTCTCCTATTAAAATAAAAAAGTCTCTGCAAAGCAGCATGTCTAGCACCGGGAGGAAAATATTTCTGGAAGAAAGAAGCAATCAAACAATCAGGGTTATCAATGGAACTAGGAGGTAATCTATTAAACCAAGCCCTAGCTTCTCCTTTTAGTGAAGAAGGGAAGATCTTAGTAACAAAGTACTTCCGCATCTTAAAATCATTAGAGAATAAAGCACTCATAGTAGAAAGCTCATTCATATGATCCCCAACACTCTCGTTTTCAGTCCCACAAAAAGGTTCTTTCTCAACAATGTACAAATAGGATAAATGAAGAGAGAAATCATAATATTTATCTTTAATATCTATGGGAGAAGTGGCAAACTTAGGATCAAAGAACAACTTAGGAATAATGGTGCGTCTAGCAAGGAGACTCTTAATAGCACTAGTACCATGTGCGTTTCGGCACTCTTCAACAAAATCATCAGTAAACTCAATGTAGCCATCATTAATATCATCTCTCTCTCTAGACTCAGGTGAGCTAACAGGTGTAACAGTGTCTTCACTAGGAGTTTCAGTATTTCCTAGACTAGCCATAGTAGCATCTAGGAAAGGACCTAATGAACCACTCGCATCAAGCACAGTAGAAGTAACATCATGAGTTTCAAAAGCAGTTTCAGACTCAGCAGTAGTAGGAGTGTGTGTAGCATGAGTATGTGGTGGTGGTGTGACAAGCTTACTTATAACAGACGGTGAATCAAGAGCAGCAGAGGTGTTTAGGATTGTACCTCTTCTTGTAGTGGATGGTAAAATAGGGAACTTTCCATCACGAGACTTCCCCATGATGAAAAGAGTAGCAGTGAACAATAATAGATCCAAGTGAACTTACAAATAAAGCTATGCTCCCCGGGAACGGCGCCAGAAAATAGTCTTGATGACCCACAAGTGTAGGGGATCGCAACAGTCTTTGCGGGTAGTATTACCCAATTTATTGATTCGCACAAGGGGAGCCAAAGAATACTTCCAAGCCTTAACAACTGAATTTTCAATTCAGCTGCACCTGGAAATAGTCCTTGCTCACAGAAGTTTATCAGTAGCAACAGTTTGGTAGTAGCAACAACAAAGCAACAGCAACAGTGAAACATGAGTAATATTAACAGTAACGGTAAACAGTGGGATTCGAGTGCGGTAGGCCTAGGGATGGATGGACGGGCGTTGCATGGACGAGTCTAAACATGCAACTTCAAGATCTAGGGCATTGCAGATAAATAATAACAAGCATCCAATTACTAAACAATCCTAGGCATGTGCTCCATATATAGTCATACGTGCTCGCAATGAGAACTTGCACAACATCTTCTGTCCAGCCATCCCGTGGCAGCGGGGCCTCTAGGGAACTACTGGAAATTAAGGTGCTCCTTTTAATAGAGCACCGGAGCAAAGCATTAACACTCCATGAACACATGCGATCCTCACACCACAGCCATCCCCTCAGGTTGTCCCAATTATTGTCACTTTGGGGCCTTTGGATCCGGACAATGATATATGTACACAACTTGCAGATAAGATCACAAACAATACTATCATAATGATTCAATAATAAGTTCAGATCTGAGATCATGGCACTCGGGCCCTAGTGACAAGCATTAAGCACAACAAGTTGCAACAAAGTCAAATAGCACTAATAGAGATACTAGGCACTATGCCCTAACAGATCTTATTCGATTACATGATAGAACTCATCCAATCCCTACCATCCCCAAGCCTACAATGGGGGATTACTCACTCATGGATGAGGGAAACATTGATGGTCGATGGAGAGGCGTTGGTGATGATGATGATCCTCTCCAAATTCCCCGTCCCGGCAGGGTGCCAGAACGGAGTTTATGAATCCGAATCTTGGTTTCTGATGGCGGCGACAGAGCGGAACTCTTTCTGGAAAACTATCAAACCCCCCTCGGTTTTTAGGTTGAAAGGAAACTTATTGGCGTAGAGGGAGGCCGAGGGGGTGCCTAGGGTGGCTGCACCCCCTAGGCACGGCCAGAGGTGGGCCCGCGCCTGGCAGGGGTGTGGGCCCCCCAGGACCCTCCTCCGTCTCGACTTCTGGCTCCGTGGATCGTCTGGTGGAATATCATTTTTGGCATATTTTCCGGGATTTTTCCTGATAGTTCATTTTCTACACAAAAAGTAGACACCAAGGTAATTCTGCTGAAATCTGTGTTAGTTGTATCCAAATCACACAAGTTTAGAGGAGAAACAATAGCAAAAGTGTTCAGGAAAGTAGATATGTTTTGGATGTATTATGTCTACATATAGTTGGCATACAAAAATCTCCCCATTAACCTTCTTAGTAAAAAGAGTGGGATCGATTTGCTCAACTTAGAATCCACGGTCTAACAAAAGCTCTTTAAGGTGCTCATACCATGCATGTGGGGCTTGTTTAAGGCCATAGAGAGCCTTATCAAATTTGTAGACATGGTTCAGAAATTTGGGATCCTCAAATCCCGGGGGTTGCTTGACGTATACCAGCTCATGTAGTGGACCATTAAGAAAAGCACTCTTAACATCCATTTGCTATAGTTTAAAATTATGATGAGCAACATAAGCAAGACGGATATAGATGGACTCAAGGCGAGCCAAGGGAGCATAGGTTTCGCCGAAATCAATGCCTTCCACTTGAGAGAATCCTTGAGCCACTAGCCTTGCCTTATTACTTACAACAATGCCATTTTCATCTTGTTTGTTCTTGAAAATCCACTTTGTGCCAATAACATTGCGGCATTCTTTGGGTTTCTCTACAAGCTTCCAAACCTTGTTGCGCTCGAAGTTATTTAGTTCTTCATGCATTGCAACCGCCCAATCGGGATCTTCAAGAGAATCAAAGACCTTCTTTGGTTCAACCATTGAAATGTGTGCTTGATGATCACAAAAGCTAGCAAGTTCTCTTCTAGTAGACACTCTTCTTCTTAGATCACCTACAACCTTGTCAAGAGTTTTGCCCCTTAACTCATGGTTCCGATCAGCACGAGCCTTGCGACGAGACTCAATTTCCTTATTGTTTCTTGAAGGAGTTGATTCAACATTTGGATCCTTGTCTTGGCCACTACCTTGCCCTTGATCTTGATCTAAGCTTATAACAGGAGACTGTTGCTGTTATGGTTCTTTAGGGCCGGACAATCCGTCCTGGGAGAAGCGGCTACAATTTCTTCTTCCTGGATGTTCCTGACAAAACTTGGAGTGCCAGGGCTGGATAATCCGCCCGTTTGGGCCGGAGAATCTGGCCTGGGATTTTCTAGACTTGCCTGCTCTTGTTGATTTCCCCTGGAGCGAGTTGGAGTGCAAGGGGCGGATAGTCCGCCCCTTGGAGGGGGCGGATAGTCTGGCCTAGGACTACCATTTTTCCCAGAAGACAGATGATCTTCAGGAGGTTGTGGTGTTGGTGTAGAGGTTTCTCCAGCAGTAGGGGCTTGTTGATCTTGTGTAGATGAGGGCTCCACTTGAGTGGAGCATTGTCCTTCCTGATCCGCCACAAGGGGTTCCTCAATGGGGCGGAAGAATCCCACGCCCATTCTTCTTATGGAATCTTGGGCTATTTCAACATCTGCATCACAAACATCAACTTTCCCCACATGGGAGCCATCATTTTCATCGAATTCCACACTACAAGATTCTAAAACAATTCCGGAGAGCTTGTTGTAGACTCTATAAGTGTGGGATTCAGCACCGTAACCAACAAATATACCTTCTAAAGCCTTAGACTCAAATTTAGACAAGCAAACTCCTTTGATGAGAAATAAACACTTACAACCGAATACCCGGAAGTACGATATGTTGGGCTTGTTACCGGTAAGTATTTCATAAGGTGTTTTGTCCAAGATCTTGCGGAGGTAGAGCCGATTTGATGATTGACAAGCGGTAGATATGGCTTCAGCCCAAAAGTTGTATGGAGACTTGAATTCAGCCAACATTGATCTAGCCATATCCATCAAAGTGCGGTTATTCCTCTCGGCTACACCATTTTGTTGAGGGGTGTACGCAGTGGAATATTGATGTCATGTCCCGTCTTCACTTAGGAATTCATTTAATGTGTAGTTCTTGAACTCGGAGCCGTTTTCACTTCTTATTGCCAATATGGGGACATTGTGTTGACGCTGAACTTCATTGGCGAAATCAATGACAGTTTGTTGAGTCTCACTCTTTAGCTTGAAGAAATAGACCCAAGTGTATCTTGAGTAATCATCGACTAACACCAAGAAATATTTATTCCCACCGAGGCTGTCTTGAGATGGAGGACCAAATAAGTCCACATGAAGTAATTCCAAGATCCTCTTTGAAGAAACAATAGTTTTGCTCTGGTGGGGTGAGTCATGCATCTTGCCTTCAACACAAGCCCTGCAAACACGATCTTTGGCAAAAGAAACATTGTATTTTAGTCCAAGGATGTGGCCACCCTTGTGAAGACTTTGCAAAGTTCTCATATTGATATGGGCTAAACGACGATGCCATAGCCAGCCCACGTCGGCCTTTCCGAATAAGCACATCGGACCCGCAGTGGTTTTCCCCGAAAAGTCCACCACATACAGGTCATTTTCGATGTACCCAACGAAAGCGAACTTTAGAGACTTGCTCCACAAGAGTACCACTAAATCACCATCAATGAAAACATCAAAGCCCATCTTACCAATGGCACGAACATAAAGTAAATTGTAACCGAGGGTCTTAACAAGCATGACGTCCACGAGAGAGATATCGTGGGCAACCACAACCTTGCCAAGACCCAATACCTCAGATTTAGACTTATCACCATAGGAGACTATAATATGATCATGATTGGGTCTCGTCTCCATGATGATCTCTTTTCTTCCGGTCATATGACTAGTGCACCCACTGTCCAACACCCATTTAGACCCACCGGAAGCATAGCCCTGCAAGAGAATTACTTCTTGGTTTTAGGTACCCATTTTTCAATGGGTCCTCTCATGTTAGTAACAAGGGTATTTGGAACCCAAATAGACCAAGCAACATATATTCATCAAAAGGACCAAAATAATTTGCATAGACATCACCATAGTAATCACAAAAAAGTTCATAATTTGGATTGTTAGACCCTGCAAAACCAATATGGTTAGTTTTGTCTTTTGTGACATTCTTCTCAACGGTGCTTGTATTTGCTAGTTCACTCTTGGTCTTCTTATTCTTGGACTTGGAAACATATCCAAGTCCCTCTTTTCCAAGATTTGATCTTTGCTTGCTAAGAATATCATCAAGTACACCCTTACCTTTGGGAGTGGTGTCATTGACAAGCACATCTTCCACCCTAGCATTTTCCTTGTGAATATATGTTGATTTAGATGTGCTAGGAACATCATACTTGGTCAATCGAAATTGGAGCTGATCATGTGACTCATCTATAATAGAGAATTCACTCTTCAAAGCCTTGTGAGCAATGTCAAGTTTCTCCAATTCCTCGGAGAGTCTAGCATGAGCAACCCCAAAGTCAACCTTTTCTTTCTTTAGTTTCTTTGCTTTGGCTACTACATTGTCACGTTCCTTAACAAGCTTTGTCACCACTTCTTCATGTGACTCCTCAATAGACTCAAGCCTCTCTTCAATAGAAACACGAGCCTCTTCCTCTTCTTCTAGAGCATTTTTTAAGGATGCAATTTCCATGGAATCCTCCCTTTCAATCATGCCCTTTTCTTCAAGAAGCACTTCATTTTGGGCCAGCTGGTCCATAAGAGCCTCAGAATGTATTTTGTGCTCACCTTGTAAGTTAGTGATAAAATAGTCCAAAGCAATAATTTCTTCTTTAACCTTAAGACTAGTAGGATCATCCATGTCAATCATAGCCTTAGGAAAAGAAGTGTTAGAAGATGATACATCGGAACCTCTTTCCATGAGACAAGTAGCGTCCTTGTTGATGATGTTTTCGTTTGGAGAGTCAAAGAGAGATGTTGGTGTAGATGTGGTGACTATAGCAGCCACCTCTCGAGATCTATCATCCTCGTCTTCATCTTCACTTCCCGAAGTATACTCTTCTTGAGACACTAGGACTATCTTTGGTTGCTTCTTGAATAGAGCATTCTTCTTCACAAATTATTTCTTTCTTGGAGACTTTGACTTTTCCTTGAGAATGAGTCTTCCTCCATTATCTTCTCTACTTTGATAAGGACACTCAGCTACAAAATGCAGCCGGTATCCACAGTTGAAACACGTTCTTAGCTTGGGACCGTTCTCCCTTCTTCCATTTGCTCCACTCTTGCGTTCTAGTTCAGATTTGGCTTTGGCTGGATCCTTCCAAAAGTTTCTAGCATAGAAGGCCATGTATTATCCATGAGCTCTTTTTACATCCTCGGGACAGTCCATATCTTCTATGTCATCTTCATCTTGATTAGCCACACTTGTCTTCAAGGCCATGCTGACCCCCTTTTGTATCCCAATGGATTGTGCACGAGCATCTTTGGCATTCTTGGCAGCCACTTTGAAAGCTGCCATTTCTTGCATTACCTCATTGGATGTCATTAGGTGGTAGTTATGCCTTCCTTGGAGACTCTTCAAATCTGTGGGCTCAAATGTCATAAGAGCATTGACATACTTGCGCTTGATCCAAGCATCATCAACATGAGAGGCACCATGCTTTTTGAAAGTGGTGGCTATTGACTTGAGCCTCCTATACATGTCCTCGTGGTCTTCTCCATCCAACATATAGAATCCTTCAGCTTGATTACTCAAAACATCATATCTATTTCTTCTCATGCTTTCATTTCCAATGAAGAGCTTAGTGAGGGCATCCCAAGCTTCCTTAGCTGTGTTGAGATGCTCTATGTGTGGCATGTCTTTGGTACCCACGCCAAGCTAAATCATGTGTAGAGCCATTGCATTGAGTTGACTGTCTACAACCTCTCTTCTTGTTAGGTTGTTTGGATCTCCAACATGAAGACCATTCTTTATGATTTTCCACAACTCAATGGAGGAGCTGCACACATGAGACTTTATCAAAAATTGCCATTGATTAAAAGTAAATGCAAAAAAGTTTGGGTGGATCACCCCTATTATGTATATGAGGATGTGGGATAGGTGGATCAGGTGAATACACATGGGAGACCTCATTGTATCCTTCCTTACCACTATCCTTTTTCGAGGAGGAGCTCTTAATAGTTCCATCACCAACCACTTCGTTATCTTTGCAATCGGTTTTACCCGTTTCCTTGGATTGCGGAGTGGTAGCCTCAGAGGCAGATGGAGGTGATGCAGCGGATGGGGAGAGACGCATTATCATTTGACGCATCTCTTCCATCTTAGACTCCATGGAACTAATCAAGGTTGTTTGCAACGTCTTGAGATCGTTCATGGTGACTACCTCTGGAGCATCACCCCCATCTCCCTTGGAACCCATACTTCTCTTAGGCGGTTAAACCCGAATTAAGAGCCGGGGCTCTGATACCAATTGAAATGGATCGTATGGGCACCTAGAGGGGGGGTGAATAGGTTCTACTCAATTTTTAGTTCTTTTTAAATTTTAGGCTTGACACAAAGTAAATTCTCTAGATATGCAACTACGAGAATTTTCCTATATGCAACACTATCTACTAAGCACGTAAAGAGAGGAGCGAGGAAACCGTAGTGGAGCACACAGAGACACGGAGATTTGTTTTACCACAGTTCCTTCATTGTTAAGGGAAGTACATCTGCCATAGGTGGGCCAGGGTGGCCACACCCCCTGTAGGCACGACCCAGTGTGGCCCCCGCCTAGGGGGGTGTGGGCCCCCTGTGGCCCAACTCCGCCTCCCCTTCTGGCATCCTACCTTTTCTGGTATTTTTCTGATCTTCGTGAAATTGCATCAAAACACCACTTTTTCCATCAGAATTCTGACTCCGGTAGTTCATCCTCCAAGAATCATCCAACATGCAAAAATAGATGAAATAACATAAGTATCACCTCTTAATATGAAATATATCAATGAATAGAAGCAATTTATGATATAGAATAGTGATAAAAAATGGACGTATCACCCACCACACATCCTGCCAGCGGGATCTATAGCTTTCCACCCGCCATGACACAAGACAATGGCATAAAGCCTAACCCTAGACCTATAGCGACCGCTACCACCTACATCTACTACGGTGTCCCTCCTTTGCCGCTCCTAGTCGGCTATTTCGGCAAGAAGGCTCGGGAGCGACCTGTCTCTCATGGGCGACTCTCAATCTCATGGGCGACTCTCAAGGATGAGGGGAGGGGCCTTGATCTTTTGGTATTGTCCTTCCAACAGCCTTTTTCCAACAACAAAAAGAATGGGTCCCGAGGGATATTTCCCGAAAAAGCCAACACGGGAGGTCTACATTGCACTATAACTACACGTTAATACTATGCATGCTAAACTGATTTTGCAAAGGGAAATGATACTCTCCTAAATTTCATTACGACTATAATTTTTTTTAGAAAACTCCATCACGACACCTTTATTGATATTAAAACAATTATTACATAGTTCACTACGAATACAAGTTAATAACACACACACTAAACCTATTTTGCAAAGGGAAATTATACAACTCTCCTTAGAATATATTTTAATTTCGTATTGTATCATTTCCCCATGTCAACACGCACCTAGTACATCCCTTTTGCCAAAAAGAGCAAATTTTGTTGTTGAATATTGTTTGCTCTCTACATATGTTGTGCATGATAGAAGAAAAATAGTCTTGAAATTTTAGCTCTCAAATCCCGATCAGTCTCGCGCGGCCCTACGATGATGACCATTTGATCTGGTCCTTAAGTTTTCTTCTTTATGGGGATGAAGATGCTGGTCCATATCCCTGTATGGCCTTTCATCAACATTTTTGCATGCGTCGGTGTGGAAAAATTCTGACTTTGAAGCCAGCTTCCCAATGAATGATGCGGCTGTCTTCTGTCATTGCAATCCTTTGTCGAGCAATGCTACGCACAGCTGAACTTGTTCTGGAGACGGATTATTGGCGAGGATGGCTCAAGCGGCTGCAACATTCTCCACTGGCGTGTTGTAGACTCGGATCTTCTCTTCTCTTCGATTTTGCTATCAAATAGATCTTTGTGGATATTCGGGTTCCTATTAGCAAGAACCGGACCTCCTCTTGTCTTATTGGCATCCGCTTGAATTCTGACTGGTATAGGGCAGGATTACTATCTATCTGGTGTCTAAGCTCGACGATGCGTGCAGCTTCTTTGAGCAAAAACAAGCGATGCTTTTCCAGGTCCTCAGTCCTTTTCTCCAGCTCCTCCGGAGTGAGATCCAAAGCAGTTGGGATTGGTATTTTGAGTGCATGTTGATACGTCCAAAATGTATCTACTTTCCCGAACACTTTTGCTATTATTTCTCCTCTAAACTTGTGTGATTTGGATACAACTAATACGGACTGACGCAGTTTTCAGCAGAATTACCTTGGTGTCTAGTTTTTGTGCAGAAAATCAACTACCAAGAAAAATCCTGGAAAATATGCCACAATCCTATTTCACCAGAAGATCCACGGATCTAGAGTACGAGACAGAGTGGAGGCCTGGGGGCCCACACCCCTGCCAGGCGTGGGCCAGGCCTGGCCGCGCCTAGGGGGTGCGGCCACCCCAGGCACCCCCTCGGCCTTCCTCTTCGCCTATAAGAGGCCTCCTGACCTAAAAACCAAGGGGGGTTCGACGTTTTTCCAGAAAGAGTTCCGCTGTGTCTCCACCACCAGAAATCAAGATTCAGAACCGGAAACTCCGTTCTGGCACCCTGCCGGGACGGGGAATTTGGGGAGGATCATCGCCATCGTCATTACCAACGCCTCTCCATCAACCATCTATGTTTCCCTCATCCATGAGTGAGTAATCCCCCGTTGTAGGCTATGGGGATGGTAGGGATCAGATGAGTTCTATCATGTAATCGAATAAGATTGTTAGGGCATAGTGCCTAGTATCTCTATTAGTGCTATTTGACTTTGCTGCAACTTGTTATGCTTAATGCTTGTCACTAGGGCCCGAGTGCCATGATCTTAGATCTGAACTTATTATTGAATCATTATGATAGTATTATTTGTGATCTTATCTGCAAGTTGTGTACACATATCATTTTTCAGATCCAAAGACCCCGAAGTGACAGAAATTGGGACAACTGGAGGGGATGGATGTGATGTGAGGATCACATGTGTTCATGGAGTGTTAATGCTTTGCTCTGGTGCTCTATTAAAAGGAGCACCTTAATTTCTAGTAGTTCCCTTGAGGCCCGCTACAATGGGCTGGCTGGACAGAAGATGTTGTGCAAGTTCTCATTGCGAGCATGCATGACTATATATGGAGCACATGCCTAGGATTGTTTAGTACTTGGATGCTTGTTCTTATTTATCTGCAATGCCGTAGATCTTGAAGTTACATGTTTAGACTCGTTCATGCAACGCCCGTCCATCCCTATGCCTACCACACTCGAATCTGTAGAGGTCCCAACCTTTAATAAGTTAGGTTCCTCCTGTGTTTACAATGCTAGTCCCTGGATCAATAGCTAGCGTCCACAGTTAAGATGTAATATCAAGATACAAGGGTCATAATATAAATTTATAACCAGGAATAATATAAGTTTATTACATCACACATAGCTCATTTGGCTATTGCAATACAATGCAGCAGAATAAATAAAATCATGGGTCCTTCATCTTCAAAGTGCCACAGGCAAATGTTGGTTGTAGACTTTGTAGTCCTAGTCAATCAAACAATCTTCATTTAAAATCAATCAACCTGCAACATTACAAGTTACAGCCACAAGGGTCAATACATTTGAATTGTATTGGCAAGCTTCACTTTTATGTATATTAAGAGTGGATCCTATCATTATATGCATATTTGGCTAAGTAGAGTTTAAGGCTTATTTGCATAAAGCAATATTTTATCCTATCTTTTCAAAAGGGTTTTAAAGTCCTTTGTCAAATTTCTTTTCCAAGTTCCTTGAACTCCTTGGTAGAAACTCAAGTGTTCAATCCTTGTCAAAATATCTTGAGCACCTTGGTAACCCCAAGTGCAACAAGTTTAACAAAATCTCTTTGAATTCCTTGGTAGACACACAAGGGCATCAAGTTTTTATATTAGAAGTTGGAATGTCGAGATCTCCCATAGTTCAAACTTTAGTTGCTCAGTATTGTCCATAACCGGGGACACGGCTAAGTACCTAGATTTTATTAACTTCTGCAGAAGGAGTACACTTTACCCACATGTCACAATCCCATCCTTTTGCCACCAGTGGCCTACTGGATTAGTGCTCACCAAGATGGAGTACTGGCAGATTGAGAATGTGACGAAGTCTTTCCAAAAGGTCCTCCCATACATCATTGCTAGCTTTGTCTTCAGCCCCCATGAAGCATTCCAGATCCCCATGTCCAGTAACTAAAGACAATGTATGGGTCTTCCTAATGTAATTGACTAAGCCAGAGCCATAATAGCATGTGGTTGCACACGAAAGCCACAATTGGAGAAGCATGTTTGATCTCTAAGTTTCCTAGGTGGTTTCTTTTTGGAGCCCAACACAAAGTGACTACCATAGACATGGTTCCCTTTTGTTTCCACCTTCTCCAAAACTTAAAGTGTCCACCACCTAGGTGGTTCATTGAGTCCTTGTTTTATTATGTAAAACACAAGTCCTTTTCTCAACCTTTGTAAAATCTCAACATGTATCTCTTTTCAAAACATAGCATGGCTAAGCATGTACAACTTCAATATTTTCACTAAGGTGTGTATAGGGAATCCTATTAGGATTTAGCATAGCATAAGTATAGAAATATCTTTTCATGCATGATTTCAAAAATCCACTAAGTATAATGAAAGTAGTAGGACTTTTGTATGATAGTGTCACTTGCCTTTTGGTAGGGAATGGTGGTTCACTCCTTGATCTTGCTAGCCTCACACTTTGCTAATTTCACTATGAATCAATCAAGTAAACACAAATTCAATTCACATTCCAACCAAAGTCAAACAAACAATCTTCACACACACAAAGTAATGGAATCTAAGTCATGCATGGGAGCATGCACAAGATAGTTTTATTTTGCAAAGGGGTCTCTATGGGGTTTCTAAACTTTGTAAGATCCAAATTGGTCATTTACCAAAGTGGCAAAGTCATTAGCAAGAGGGTTTTGTCCAAAAACTATTTTTAAATCCATTCATCATTTCATGTGGTGAAAAATGTTTTTATTAAGGCAAAACTCTTAAGTTGTTCACCAAATGAGTTGCTAATTTTCAAAACTTGGTGTTTTGAGGTCAGTAGGTTTGGTCCAAAACATTTCCTTAAAGTTTTCTTTTCATAAACATTTTTATAACAAAAACCATTCTTTTTATTTGGCTAGAAAATGACTAAGTCAAGTAATCTAACCTAAATCTTACAAAAATCATTTCTAACACCAAGGGTTGGTTCTTAGGGTCAGTAAGATCACAACAAACCATTTTGCAAAGGTTTTAATCCAAAAATCATTTTTAAACAATTTTTCTAATCTAAACAAGTACACAAATGTTTCTGCAAATTCAAACAAGCTAACGGATACTATTTGTCAAACTAGGGCCATGGTTGGCTAGGGCTTGTTCTCCTGAATCCAACGACATAAAATTTATAATTTTTGGACGTCTGGTTTGAAAGTTACAAGGGTTTGAAGTTTGCAAAAGTTTCTGTTTTCAAACTGTTTTTAAACCAAATAGGCGACACGCGGCGTGTTCTTACTGGTCGATACCGGTTCGCTGGATCGTGGCTGTGGGGCGTTGGATCTAGTTAGATCGAACGGTGCAGAGAGCGTACCCATTCGCGTTTAAGTGATTCTATCTAATGCGTACGATCCAGATCGAACGGTTGTGGGGTGCTCGACCACAGACGAGCGGCGCTGCGGCGGCTGCTGGCGGCGGAGCGGTCGGTCGTCGACGGTGCCAGTGCTACTGGAGTTGAGGGAGAAAGGGGAGATGCTCACCGGGCTCGCGGACGCTTGGGGAAGCTCAACGTGCTGATGGGGAGGCAGGGGGCGCTCGGACGGGTTGGCAATCTCTCGCCGGAGTTGAGGTCGGTGTCGGGTGGTTCTGTCCGCGGTCGAGGGCGACGCTGTAGATCATCCCGAAGCAAAACAACGATGCGGTCAGATGCAGAAAGGTGTGGCGAGTATGGGAGTGTGAACGAGGAGGCGCGGGGTGGTCAAATGCATACCAGAAACGCTCGTCGGAGTTAAGCCAGATGGTGGTGGCGGTAGGAGTCATCGCTGCAGATCGCCCTAAGGCAAACAGGAGCACATTCAGATGCGCAAGAGCAAGGCGATGCTGTGTGCGTGAACGAGGGGGGTCGGGGCGGTCTGGTTCACCTGAAAGTCGTCGCCGGAGTGGAAACGGACGGCGACGCTGTCGGAGCTTGTCGAAGCCGATGCTCCGGGGCGCCCGCGGTTGAAGGAAGGGCACGGGGAGAAGCGTCTGGGAGTGGGGAAGCTGCTAGCGTGTTCGGAAAGGTGGAAGGTGGTCTGTACTGGCCTGAATTGGCCGGAGACGGCGGTCGGAACAGAGGAGCTCGAGGAGGAAATTGGGGTGGTCTAGGGCGTGCTAGCGCGGGGTGTCAGAGGGGAAATATATAGGAGGCTTGGGTGTTTCAACCTGCGTGATCAAAGCTGGTAACGGTGGTCGAGTTAAAGCGAATTAAGGCCGCGAGATCATCGGCAGGAGCGGTGTCGAAGGAGGGAGAAGAGGTCGTGCGGGTGAGAAGAAGAACAGTGACAAGTGGGGTCGGTCAGTCAGTGGGAAAGAAGTGAAGAGGAGGTCCACCAGTCAGTGTCCTTGCAGGTGAGATTTAAGTGAAAAACATTTCGTGGAGAGGGAAAAAGACTGGGCTGGTACTGGGCTTGTGGGCTTGGCCGACTGGGCTGGCTGTTGTTTTCATTTTTTTTTGTACAGATACATTTTCCTTTTCTATTTCTATTTCCTGATTTGTTATTTCAAACAATTATTCAAGCATTCAAATATTTCAAACAATTCAAACAATCATTAAACTTTGCATTGTGTTTTTGGTTCTGTTCATCAACATAATCCAAATCCAAAATAATTTAATGTTTTTGGTTATTTTTGGATCCATTTAAAAATGGATCTTTAGTTATTTAATAAAATAGGTTTTTGATTTAATTAATAAAATTTCCATTTGAAATCCAAATACTTTCAAATCCAAATCAGTAGGTATCATTTGGAAGTAAATAATATTTGGATACTTGTTTTAAACAAAATATTATTTTACTTTAGGGTCAAATATTAATTAAATAAAATGGGCCAAGGTTTATTAATCAAATAGGAGTTGATTTTATTAATAAAATCTTTATTTGAAACCTAAATATTTTCAAAACCAATCAGTGGGTTTTATTTGGGAAATATAAAATACTTGAAACACTTAATTTATTAAGTTTTGATGTTTTAATTAAAATGGTAAAACCTTTTATTTAAATAAAATTTGGATATTATTTCCTTATCATTTTATTTAAATAAACCTTTGCTATTTTTATCAAAGAAACTCTTTTGTTTCAAAATCTTGGCCAAGTTTAATTTGGCTTTATAAAATAATCTTTATCTATAAAACTTTTATTTCAATTGAAAACCAAATCCTTTTATTTTAAAAGATCCAAAATATTATTTCCAAAATATTTTGTTTTCCTTTATTTAAAATGTTTATTTTTTTTAAATCCCTTTATGATTTCATTTAATTCAAATGGGTTTGAAGTTCCAATTGCATTCAAAAGTTTCTTCTGGCTCTGAAAATCAAACAAAGTTTTATTTTATTCATTTATTTTTCACATTACAAGATTTGGAAAATCTTGGGATGTGACAGGCTACCACCCTTAAAATAAATCTCGTCCCGAGATTTGGGGAGGCTAGGGTTACAAGCAAGTTCAAAACAACTAGGGTACTACCACCCTTAAAAATCTTCAAACAAAAATTACATATTGGCCTTCTTGGGTCCTGAAAAAATCTCTCTAAGCAAACACTTGTATGTGTCCTTGGTTTCCATACTTGACTCATGGGCCAAGGTTGAGCTTCTCCATAGGTTTGTTCAACTTGTTCTTCATTCTTTCTGGACAGTTGCTTGCATAATGTCCTGGTTCCTTGCAGTTGAAACAATGAGTGTCCTTGAGTTCTTTACGTGGCTCTTGTGGGCAAGTTGCTACATAGTGGCCTGGTTCTTTGCAGTTGTTGCACCACACTTGGTCAATCTCTTTATTCTTCTTGTTTTCTAGGCATCCACTGGAGTAGTGTCCCATTTCTTTACACTTACGACATTGTACAAGGCTCATGTCTTGCTTGGGCTTCTTGATTTTCTTTGATCCTTTGAATTGGGTTGTCTTGTTTGGATGTAGGAGTGGTCCTTTTCCTTTGGTAGACTTGGATCCTTCTTGTTTCCTTTGTTCCACCATGGCATAGATGGGACATTGGTTAGGGGTATGATCACTTCCTTCACAAAGGTAACAAGTAGCTTGAGAGGTGGGACATTGTCCAACAGGATGATCTTCTTCACAATTGGGGCATTGTCCTTCATGCTCCTTGGAAGTATGATCCTTGTCTCCACAAATAATGCAAGCTGGGGCTCCATCTAGAACAACATTCTTGTCATCTTTGTTATCATAAACTCTTTTGGGATAGTTTTCTTCCATGCTAATCATTTGATTAGTCACCTTAAGCATCAGTTGGGATTGTTCCTCCAAAAACCTTTGTAGTGTTGGATCTTTATCACTATTGTTGGCTAGGAACTGAGCTGTCAGTTGGTTCAACTGATGTTGGGTTGCTATGAGCTCTTTCATGCTGTCAGCTTGGTTGGTGTTGTCTTCAACCTTGATGTTGGAGTTCTTTGGAGTAGTCATCTGTTTGGGTTTGAAGGGAGGTTAGAATAGGCAAGATTTTTCTAAGGAATCAATTCTAATCACACACACCACATTTCACACAAGCAATGTGCATACAATCACAATCCAAACATTTCACTCAAACAACAAAGTTCAAGCACATACTTAGGCAACAAAATATTTTTTTTACACCACCTAAGTTGGTGGTTTTGACTTAACTAAAATATGGTGGTCCATCTATATGGTTCACTTGTGATCTTTCCTTCCTTCATGATTCTTCTTACTTGAGATCATGGTTTCTTTGAGAAAAACTCTTGGTTGCAATACTTCAAAGTTGTTGATGGCTTCTTCTTATTTTGCATTCCCTCAGTCTCTAAATCTTGAGCAAGATTTCCTTGTTTCACTTGTGGTCCTTAGTAGTTTCCAAGTTGGAAGTCCTTGGTGAACATGCTGAAGATGTTGAAGTCATTAGAGCTGAAGATGTTGAAGTCATTAGAGTTGAAGATGTTGAAGAAGTCGTTTGCATATGATGAAGTCTTTGGTCTTGGGGTAGGTTTTCCATCAAGTTGATGTAGAAGAGATGTAGAGTTGAAACCAAAATGATTGAGGAAAGAGTTTACAAGTGTTTTTGTAAATAAGTTTTGGAACAAAATACAACTCCTATTTTTCTAAGGGTTTTTGTCCAATCCTAGGGTTTACAAATCCTACAGGCAACACAATGCTCTGATACCATCTGTAGAGGTCCCAACCTTTAATAAGTTAGGTTCCTCCTATGTTTACAATGCTAGTCCCTGGATCAATAGCTAGCATCCACAGTTAAGATGTAATATCAAGATACAAGGGTCATAATATAAATTTATAACCAGGAATAATATAAGTTTATTACATCACACATAGCTCATTTGGCTATTGCAATACAATGCAGCGGAATAAATAAAATCATGGGTCCTTCATCTTCAAAGTGCCACAGGCAAATGTTGGTTGTAGACTTTGTAGTCCTAGTCAATCAAACAATCTTCATTTAAAATCAATCAACCTGCAACATTACAAGTTACAGCCACAAGGGTCAATACATTTGAATTGTATTGGCAAGCTTCACTTTTATGTATATTAAGAGTGGATCCTATCATTATATGCATATTTGGCTAAGTAGAGTTTAAGGCTTATTTGCATAAAGCAATATTTTATCCTATCTTTTCAAAAGGGTTTTAAAGTCCTTTGTCAAATTTCTTTTCCAAGTTCCTTGAACTCCTTGGTAGAAACTCAAGTGTTCAATCCTTGTCAAAATCTCTTGAGCACCTTGGTAACCCCAAGTGCAACAAGTTTAACAAAATCTCTTTGAATTCCTTGGTAGACACACAAGGGCATCAAGTTTTTATATTAGAAGTTGGAATGTCGAGATCTCCCATAGTTCAAACTTTAGTTGCTCAGTATTGTCCATAACCGGGGACACGGCTAAGTACCTAGATTTTATTAACTTCTGCAGAAGGAGTACACTTTACCCACATGTCACAATCCCATCCTTTTGCCACCAGTGGCCTACTGGATTAGTGCTCACCAAGATGGAGTACTGGCAGATTGAGAATGTGACGAAGTCTTTCCAAAAGGTCCTCCCATACATCATTGCTAGCTTTGTCTTCAGCCCCCATGAAGCATTCCAGATCCCCATGTCCAGTAACTAAAGACAATGTATGGGTCTTCCTAATGTAATTGACTAAGCCAGAGCCATAATAGCATGTGGTTGCACACGAAAGCCACAATTGGAGAAGCATGTTTGATCTCTAAGTTTCCTAGGTGGTTTCTTTTTGGAGCCCAACACAAAGTGACTACCATAGACATGGTTCCCTTTTGTTGCCACCTTCTCCAAAACTTAAAGTGTCCACCACCTAGGTGGTTCATTGAGTCCTTGTTTTATTATGTAAAACACAAGTCCTTTTCTCAACCTTTGTAAAATCTCAACATGTATCTCTTTTCAAAACATAGCATGGCTAAGCATGTACAACTTCAATATTTTCACTAAGGTGTGTATAGGGAATCCTATTAGGATTTAGCATAGCATAAGTATAGAAATATCTTTTCATGCATGATTTCAAAAATCCACTAAGTATAATGAAAGTAGTAGGACTTTTGTATGATAGTGTCACTTGCCTTTTGGTAGGGAATGGTGGTTCACTCCTTGATCTTGCTAGCCTCACACTTTGCTAATTTCACTACGAATCAATCAAGTAAACACAAATTCAATTCACATTCCAACCAAAGTCAAACAAACAATCTTCACACACACAAAGTAATGGAATCTAAGTCATGCATGGGAGCATGCACAAGATAGTTTTATTTTGCAAAGGGGTCTCTATGGGGTTTCTAAACTTTGTAAGATCCAAATTGGTCATTTACCAAAGTGGCAAAGTCATTAGCAAGAGGGTTTTGTCCAAAAACTATTTTTAAATCCATTCATCATTTCATGTGGTGAAAAATGTTTTTATTAAGGCAAAACTCTTAAGTTGTTCACCAAATGAGTTGCTAATTTTCAAAACTTGGTGTTTTGAGGTCAGTAGGTTTGGTCCAAAACATTTCCTTAAAGTTTTCTTTTCATAAACATTTTTATAACAAAAACCATTCTTTTTATTTGGCTAGAAAATGACTAAGTCAAGTAATCTAACCTAAATCTTACAAAAATCATTTCTAACACCAAGGGTTGGTTCTTAGGGTCAGTAAGATCACAACAAACCATTTTGCAAAGGTTTTAATCCAAAAATCATTTTTAAACAATTTTTCTAATCTAAACAAGTACACAAATGTTTCTGCAAATTCAAACAAGCTAACAGATACTATTTGTCAAACTAGGGCCATGGTTGGCTAGGGCTTGTTCTCCTGAATCCAACGACATAAAATTTATAATTTTTGGACGTCTGGTTTGAAAGTTACAAGGGTTTGAAGTTTGCAAAAGTTTCTGTTTTCAAACTGTTTTTAAACCAAATAGGCGACACGCGGCGTGTTCTTACTGGTCGATACCGGTTCGCTGGATCGTGGCTGTGGGGCGTTGGATCTAGTTAGATCGAACGGTGCAGAGAGCGTACCCATTCGCGTTTAAGTGATTCTATCTAATGCGTATGATCCAGATCGAACGGTTGTGGGGTGCTCGACCACAGACAAGCGGCGCTGCGGCGGCTGCTGGCGGCGGAGCGGTCGGTCGTCGACGGTGCCGGTGCTACTGGAGTTGAGGGAGAAAGGGGAGATGCTCACCGGGCTCGCGGACGCTTGGGGAAGCTCAACGTGCTGATGGGGAGGCAGGGGGCGCTCGGACGGGTTGGCAATCTCTCGCCGGAGTTGAGGTCGGTGTCGGGTGGTTCTGTCCGCGGTCGAGGGCGACGCTGTAGATCATCCCGAAGCAAAACAACGATGCGGTCAGATGCAGAAAGGTGTGGCGAGTATGGGAGTGTGAACGAGGAGGAGCGGGGTGGTCAAATGCATACCAGAAACGCTCGTCGGAGTTAAGCCAGATGGTGGTGGCGGTAGGAGTCGTCGCTGCAGATCGCCCTAAGGCAAACAGGAGCACATTCAGATGCGCAAGAGCAAGGCGATGCTGTGTGCGTGAACGAGGGGGGTCGGGGCGGTCTGGTTCACCTGAAAGTCGTCGCCGGAGTGGAAATGGACGGCGACGCTGTCGGAGCTTGTCGAAGCCGATGCTCCGGGGCGCCCGCGGTTGAAGGAAGGGCACGGGGAGAAGCGTCTGGGAGTGGGGAAGCTGCTAGCGTGTTCGGAAAGGTGGAAGGTGGTCTGTACTGGCCTGAATTGGCCGGAGACGGCGGTCGGAACAGAGGAGCTCGAGGAGGAAATTGGGGTGGTCTAGGGCGTGCTAGCGCGGGGTGTCAGAGGGGAAATATAGAGGAGGCTTGGGCGTTTCAACCTGCGTGATCAAAGCTGGTAACGGTGGTCGAGTTAAAGCGAATTAAGGCCGCGAGATCATCGGCAGGAGCGGTGTCGAAGGAGGGAGAAGAGGTCGTGCGGGTGAGAAGAAGAACAGTGACAAGTGGGGTCGATCAGTCAGTGGGAAAGAAGTGAAGAGGAGGTCCACCAGTCAGTGTCCTTGCGGGTGAGATTTTAAGTGAAAAACGTTTCGTGGAGAGGGAAAAAGACTGGGCTGGTACTGGGCTTGTGGGCTTGGCCGACTGGGCTGGCTGTTGTTTTCATTTTTTTTTGTACAGATACATTTTCCTTTTCTATTTCTATTTCCTGATTTGTTATTTCAAACAATTATTCAAGCATTCAAATATTTCAAACAATTCAAACAATCATTAAACTTTGCATTGTGTTTTTGGTTCTGTTCATCAACATAATCCAAATCCAAAATAATTTAATGTTTTTGGTTATTTTTGGATCCATTTAAAAATGGATCTTTAGTTATTTAATAAAATAGGTTTTTGATTTAATTAATAAAATTTCCATTTGAAATCCAA
This sequence comes from Avena sativa, assembly GCA_916181665.1. Classification (NCBI taxonomy): domain Eukaryota; kingdom Viridiplantae; phylum Streptophyta; class Magnoliopsida; order Poales; family Poaceae; genus Avena; species Avena sativa. The sequence continues at coordinate 34,716,715 of OV702284.1, forward strand.
ATACTTTCAAATCCAAATCAGTAGGTATCATTTGGAAGTAAATAATATTTGGATACTTGTTTTAAACAAAATATTATTTTACTTTAGGGTCAAATATTAATTAAATAAAATGGGCCAAGGTTTATTAATCAAATAGGAGTTGATTTTATTAATAAAATATTTATTTGAAACCTAAATATTTTCAAAACCAATCAGTGGGTTTTATTTGGGAAATATAAAATACTTGAAACACTTAATTTATTAAGTTTTGATGTTTTAATTAAAATGGTAAAACCTTTTATTTAAATAAAATTTGGATATTATTTCCTTATCATTTTATTTAAATAAACCTTTGCTATTTTTATCAAAGAAACTCTTTTGTTTCAAAATCTTGGCCAAGTTTAATTTGGCTTTATAAAATAATATTTATCTATAAAACTTTTATTTCAATTGAAAACCAAATCCTTTTATTTTAAAAGATCCAAAATATTATTTCCAAAATATTTTGTTTTCCTTTATTTAAAATGTTTATTTTTTTAAAATCCCTTTAGGATTTTATTTAATTCAAATGGGTTTGGAGTTCCAATTGCATTCAAAAGTTTCTTCTGGCTCTGAAAATCAAACAAAGTTTTATTTTATTCATTTATTTTTCACATTACAAGATTTGGAAAATCTTGGGATGTGACAGAATCCCACTGTTTACTGTTACTGTTACTATTGATCTTGTTCCACTGCTGTTGCTACTACAAACTGTTGCTACTGATAAACTTCTATGAGCAAGAACTATTTCCAGGTGCAGCTGAATTGACAACTCAGTTGTTAAGGCTTGCAAGTATTCTCTGGCTCCCCTTGCGTCAAATCAATAAATTGGGTAATACTACTCGCGAAGACTGTTGCGATCCCCTATACTTGTGGGTCATCATGACTATTTTCTGGCGCCGTTGCCGGGGAGCATAGCTTTATTTGTAAGTCCACTTGGATCTATTATTGTTCGCTGCTACTCCCTTCATCATGGGGAAGTCTCTGATGGAAAGTATCCTATTTTACCATCCACTACACGAAGAGATACAGTCCTAAACACCTCTGTTGCTCTTGATTCACCGTCTATTATAAGTAAGCTTGTTACACCACCACCACATACTCATGCTACACACACTGCTACTACTGCTGAATCTGAAACTGCTTTTGATACTCATGATGTTACTTCTACTATGCTTGATTGCGAGTGGTTCATTAGGTCCTTTCCTAGATGCTACTATGGCTAGTCTAGGAAATACTGAAACTCCTAGTGAAGACACTGTTACACCTGTTAGCTCACCTGAGTCTAGAGAGAGAGAGATGATATTAATGATGGCTACATTGAGTTTACTGATGATTTTGTTGAAGAGTGCCGAAACACACATGGTACTAGTGCTATTAAGAGTCTCCTTGCTAGACGCACCATTATTCCTAAGTTGTTCTTTGATCCTAAGTTTGCCACTTCCCCCATAGATATTAAAGATAAATATTATGATTTCTCTCTTGATTTATCCTATTTGTACATTGTTGAGAAAGAACCTTTTTGTGGGACTGAAAATGAGAGTGTTGGGGCTCATATGAATGAGCTTTCTACTATGAGTGCTTTATTCTCTAATGATTTTAAGATGCGGAAGTACTTTGTTACTAAGATCTTGCCTTTTTCACTAAAAGGAGAAGCTAGGGCTTGGTTTAATAGATTACCTCCTGGTTCCATTGATAGCCCATATTGTTTGATTGCTTCTTTCTTCCAGAAATATTTTCCTCCCAGTGCTAGACATGCTGCTTTGCAGAGACTTTTTGATTTTAAATAGGGAGAAGAAGAGAAATTGCATGAGTCATGGACAAGGTTCTATGACTTGATTCATGCACATCCTGGATGTCTATTACCTAAGAATGAGCTTCTTGATATTTATTATAATGGACTAACTGATGATTCTAGGACATACCTAGATAGCTTTGCTGATTGTGTTTTCAGGAAAAGAACTCCTACATATGCTGAAGAATTAATGCCTAAAATAAGCAAGAATTATGATGATTGGACTTCAACTGAGCTAAATACACCTGATCCTATTACTCCTGAACCAGTTGTGCCAAAACCAGTTCCAATACCAACACCAAAGAAGAGGGGAGTTATTGCATTAAATGATGAAGTGATGAAGGAAGCTAAGAAGTGTCTAAAGGAGAAAGGTATTAGAGCTGAAGATGTGAAGACTCTACCTCCTATAGAAGAATTATGTAAGCCAATTCCCCACTCATCTACTATTGAGGTACACTATCTCCAACACTTTGATGAAGGTGTTATTTCTTATGGTAAGCCTCCTGATCAATGTTTAGAGGAACTTGACATTTTTATTGTTAAGCAAGGTAATTTTAATAAACAAGTTCATAATCATTTATTGGAAAACTCTAGAGCTATTAAAGAGTTGAAAGATATTGTGGAAAGAACTTCTAATGATATTAAAATGCTTTGTAAACACTTTCAAATGGTTCAAACTCAAATTGATCAACTTGCTAAGGTGCAAAAGGATATTCTATTTAATGCCTCGGAAATAAACGTTCTTATGGAATTAGAACTAGGAGTGGTATAGCTACTCAAGATCCTTTATATCCTGAAGGACACCCTAAAATAATTGAGCAGGATTCTCAACAAGGTGAAATTAGTGGTAGTCCTCGTAAGAGAAAGAAAAAGAAACATAAAATAGTTGAGGAACCACTTGAACCTGCTGTAGATACTAATAGTATATATGTCTCTGATGCTAAAACTGAGAGTGGTAATGATAAAAATGTTGCTCCTGATAAGGAGGAAGTTGAGGAAGAACCTAAGAAGCACACTAAGAACACTAGGTACAGTAAGGAAGATTTTATTGCTAATAAACATGGTAAAGAGAGAGAACCTTGGGTGCAGAAACCTATGCCTTTTTCAGGTAAGAAACACAAGTCAAAGGAGGAAGAACACTACAACAAGTTTTGTGAGTGGATGAAACCTTTATTTTTGCAAATTCCTTTGACTGATGCTATTAAGTTGCCTCCTTATTCAAAGTATATGAGGATATTGTCTCTAATAAAAGGAAGATTCCTAATGAGGAGATTTCTACTCTTCTTGCTAATTATTCCTTTAATGGTAAGGTTCCAAAGAAACTTGGTGATCCAGGTATACCAACTATTCCTTACTCTACTAAGAATAATTATGTTAGAACTGCTTTATGTGATTTGGGAGCTGGAGTTAGTGGTATGCCTTTTTATCTCTACAAGAGACTCCAGCTAGAAAAGTTGATACCAACTGATATATCTTTGCAAATGGCTGATAAGTCAACTACTATTCATGTTGGTATATGTGAGGATGTTCCTGTTCAAGTGGCTCATAATTGCTTGGTTTTAACTGATTTTGTTGTGCTTGAGATGCCTGAAGATGATAATATGTCTATTATTTTTGGGAGACCTTTTCTTAATATTGTAGATGCTGTCATCAATTGTAATCAAGGAAAAGTACTTTTAATATTAATGACAAAGAGCATACTGTTTATTTCCCAAGAAGGTTGCTAAGAGATATTGCCTTAATTCCATTGAAAATGTTGAGAGCATCAAGGTTTGAGAAATATATTGTCCCATTCCACAAGAAAATTTCAAAACTATTATGATTGGGACCATTGCTATCAAGCTTGAGGTAACATAATCACTTGGTGGGATGTAAAGTTTTGTTTCATATAAGATTGTTTTGGTAACAAGGCTTGATCAACCTTGTTAACAAAAGGATTTTAATGAACAAAATAATGTTTTCACTATGGTTATACTTCCTCCCTTTTACTTTTCTCCTTCCTAGTCTTTGCTTTTTCTCTTGTTAGTTTTAGTTTTGATAGTTGCTTGCTTGTTAGAGTGTCTTAGAACTTCTGTAGTTTGATTTTTTTTGCTTTTGATTCTTCTGAAAAAAGTCTTTTCTGTGAGAAAATCAATTTTCATACCCTAAAAATTGGCCAAAAATAAAGTTTCCTGAAAAATTCCAGAAAATTCAAAATATTTTTTTCCTCGAAAAAAAGGGGCAGAGGGGCACCTGGAGTGACCCAGGGGGCCACCCCAGGCCAGCACACCCCTGGTGGGCGTGGCCAGCCACCAGGGCGTGCCTGGGTAGGGTGTGGCCCACCTAGGCCCCTTCAAGATGCCTACTCCCAGCCATCTTCTTTCTCTCTCCCGAAAACACCGGAAAACTTTCTCAAGCTCGAGTTCTTGCTGTTCTTGCTCGCGAATTTTGATCTCCGTACTCAGCCCATCTTTGTTGTTGATTTTTGGAGGGATTGCTCCTTGGTATGTGCCTCCTCCGCTTGTCCAATAGATTTGTGATTGGTAGATTGTATCTTGAGTATTTTGCTGCTATAGGTGTCAGGTTGCGTGAGCTTGCATGCTTGTTCTATGCTTAGAGATTTCATTTTGATGCATGTGTAGCCCTCCAGCAAGTTCCTATAGTAGTTGCTCATCATTTATCAACTTGGAAATCACTTGGTTTGATTTTTGTCTAAAAATTTCAGAAAGGAAGATGAGTGCTTATCCACTGAATCAATATGATTTGATGGTACCTGAGCCAATAAAAGTTCATTGTGAGGAAGGAGTCTTCCCTTCCATATATCCATGCCATGAATTTATGAGAGCCACAGGAATCCTCCAGGATTTCCAAACTTTGATTACCAATGCAGGGTTGGAACACTTTGTTGAAGGTGAACCTTTTCAATATGTTAAGCTAACCATGGCTGTGGTGTAGGACTTCTGGTTTACTTGGTCTTCATATAATCCCATGGTCCATTATAAAATATATAATATAGCTGTCGACCTGCCGTTTGCTGATTTTTGTGCAGCTATTAGAGTGCCCCATTGGGGATCTTGTGAGAAGATCAAGGAGAGGCCTAAGTTACTTATGGATTTATATGCTGAAATTTGCCAAGGTTTCGACTTCTTGAAGGAAAGTGGTAAAATTCGGAACATTCAGTTCCCATCTATTAGATATTTTGCCTATTTCATTATCAAGTGTGTTCTTCCTAGAAAGATTGCTAGAAAGTTATCTTCTTTTGATCTAGCTTTTATCGCAGCTGCCTTGAAAAGGGTAAATCTTATATCCTGGGTGGTTTGATAGCTTACCGTCTTACCACTAACCGCGAGAAGGGTGGAATTTGTGGAGGTCTCATTGCCTCTAGGTTGCTAGCTTTCCATGGTTTAGAGCCTCACCACTCAGATTATCGGTTCCCCATAGAGAGGCTTGATCTTGATTTTATGGTTCAGCATAATTTTGTTTCTCTAGGGGCTACTGTGAGAAGTTTACCATATGAATTATCCTTTGTAAAGCGTGGTTGGAGAGGGGTAGGACTGAGAAAATAGTTTATTTGCCTGCACCTGCTTTGTTTAATTTTGATAACAAGCAAAGATGGTTGCTCACGGAGGAGGAGTTTGACACATACATGGCGAAGCTCTCCCAGCAAGAGGAGAATGTTGGAGAGGATGCCGAAGATGATTAGGTTCAGCCCTCCAACTTGGGGGAGTCTTCATACCAGCAACCCTATTATGATTGGGGTGCGTCTTCTTCTTCATCGCTGATACGTTGGAAACGTATCTATAATTTTTGATGCTCCATGCTTGTTTAGTATCTACTTTGCTTTACTTGTCCACACTTTGAGGTGCTTTTTACATGTTTTCTGTACTAACCTATTAACAAGTTGCAACAGTGCCAGATGCATGTTTTCTGTTGTTTTTGGTTTCAGAAAAGTTAGCAAAGAAATATTCTCGGAATTGGACAGGACTAAGGACAAATTCAATAACTTTCCGTGGGGAACAAGAAGTCCAGAGGGGAGCCCGGAAGGCCAGCCAGGGGGGCCAGACCCACCCTAGGCGCGGGTGGGCCCAGCCCCACGCCTGGCTAGGGTTTGGGCACCCTGGCCGCCTCCCGGTCTCGCCCCTTCGCCGATAAGAAGCCCCCGATACAGAAACCCTGAGTACCCGATCAAAAATCCACGAAACCGTCTGTAGCCGCCGCCACCATCGTCCCTAGATCGGGGGGGGATCTGAAGTTCTTTCCGGCACCCTGCGGAGGGGAGATCATCCCGGAGACCTTCTCTTTGGTATGATTCGTGAGTAGTTCCACCTTGGACTATGGGTCCATGTAGTAGCTAGATGGTTGTATCTCCTCCTTTGTGCTTTCATGTATATATCTTGTGAGCTCTATTCATGATCAAGATCTAATCTATTTGTAATCATGCATGCTGTGTTTGCGAGATCCGATGGATATTGAGATTATTATGTTGGTTTGATTAATGGTTTTATCTTTATGATTATATCAAGTCTGTGTTGTTTGTGATCTTGCATGCTATCCGTTGCTAGTGGTTATCTTGGCCAAGTAGTTGCTAGTGACTCCAAGAGGGAGTATTTATGCTTGATAGTGGGTTCATGCCTCTAGTTTCCAACGGAAGTGATAGAAATATCTTCGGTTGTAGATGTGATGTTGCTACTAGGGAGAAAACAATGGTCTCTTGTTCATGGAACATGTGTACTGTTTACCTTACACACTTTGCTTAAAGCAGTTGTCTGTTGCTTGCAACTTAATACTGGAGGGGGTTCGGATGATAACCTGAAGGTGGACTTCTAGCCATAGATGAAGTTGGATGGCGGTCTACGTATCTTGTTGTATTTCCCAATAAACCTCATAGGATCTTTCTGGCTAGTAATTGCACTGCTATGCCTTGCTCAGTTCCTGTCAATTGCCCCGCTGTAATTTGTTTACCCTTGATGCCATGTTGTTTATTTAAGGAGAGCACCTCTAGTGAACTATGGACCCCGGTCCAATCTTTACCATTGATACATATTCCACTGTTACTTGTTTAATTGTTGCGAACCATTACCTTCCACACCATACGTTTAATCCTTTGTTACAGCAAACCGGTGAGCTTGACAGCCTCACTGATTCGTTGGGGAAAAGTCTTGAGTTTGTGTTGTGCAGGTCTCCACGTTGTTTGCAACACCTGTGTGACGTTTCCTTCCTCCTTCTGGTTTGACAACCTCGGTCTCAACTGAGGGAAAACTTACTGCTTGCTCTTCACACACCCTGCGCTTGGGGTTACCAACAAAGTGCCACGTCGAGCATCATCAATCGCAAGCGCGTGACTATGATCATTCCTATCATGACCCACCAGCTTGGGGTTACTACCCGCGCTATTTAGCCCCACTTAGGCCAAAAGCCTAAGCTTGGGAGGAGGTATACCGACATCACACTCATATATATATATCATGTCTCGTCGGTTCTTTGTATATCCATTGTTTTGCCTTCCATTTGGTTTTGCTGCTGCTTTCTCTTAAACACAAAAATACCAAAAATATTTTTGTTTTTTCTCTTGGTTTGTTTCTTTGCTTTTTAGCTTTGGTTTGCCTTAAAAGAAAATTCCAAAAATATTTTGCTTTGTTTTCTTTTGCTTTGTTTGCTTTTTCTTGTTTGTTTTTGCTTTAAAAAATCGAAAACACCAAAAATATTTGTTCTTCTTCTTTGGTTTTGTGAGTTCTTTTCTGGGTTCAGCCGTCCTCAGTGGAGTTTGGTTTCATGTTATTATTCAAGTCACACAAGTGAAGGGTAATAATGAAGATAAAGACAACTTGAGGTGTGGTAAGAGGCTGGTAACGAACTCTATTTGCTTTCATTTTTGTACATATACTCATCATTGTGAGCATGCTTAGTCTGTTCATGTAAGGTGTATGTTATTATGGATGCTTAGTAGTTCTTGCTTTCTTGTGATTAGCTCCAGCCCGCTAATAGTTTGTAGCATGTCGTATGAATGTTTGCTTGCATTGTTTTATTCATAACTTGGTATGACATTGTGGTATCCTCGTCTGAATGTTTCATGTGAATCGACTTGGCACATGCTCGCGCATGCATATGACTAAACAATAGTCAGTAAGCCTCGATGATTTATTTTGCCTCAGAGTTCTTGTATCACTTTCATGCCATAATTAGTCCAGTTTTGTTGCAAGCATGATTATGACAGTTATTGCTCTCTCGTTTGTCGCTCCCTCTCTATTGCTAGCCTTCACCTGCACTGAGTATGAGCTCTACTTGTGCATCCAACTCCCTAAAACCAATATTGCCAACAGTGTCCACCATACCTACCTATTAGCATCATTTGCTATTTCAGTGCATATTCATTATGCCTTGTTTTCTTCCAAATAAAATGTTTCGTCTGTTTTGAGAAAGTTAGTTAGTAAAGCTCTCACGAACTTGATGGCCCACTTTATTTCTTGCACTTAATAATCCTGAACCATTGTGACTTGTCCATGAAAGTTATATCCTTGCAAATTATAGGCTGGGAGTTAGTAGAACTGTGCTGTCACGGGGAACGTTTTCAACTCTTATGGATACATATCCAGTTGATAGCTTGCTATTTTGTTTGCGGATGTTGTCGGTGTGAAATAAAAGGGGAGCTTGTGAGTTCATGGAGTATATACATTGTGTTAGAGAAATGCCTGGGCCGCTAGCCTAAGCCATGCCTAATCATGGTGGAAACTTGCAGCATTACCATAATGAGCATTTTGTGAAGCATCCTCCATAAAAAGCTATGCACATAGTAAATAAAAAGATCGCTGAGATGCTCATTGTCTGCTTGCCTTGTCATTTTGATCACGGGATAGCTCATGTATCATGTGCAAGGGGTACCCCGTTGGCGGTTCTCTATGATATGCATGTATTTACAATGACAAGAACTTACAGGTAACCAAATTTGAGTAGCATGCGGAGCGGCCCTCGTACTCAAGGGACATGGGATTTCCATTTTATGGTATGTCCAGCATATAACTCAGATTGGACCTCACTTTCACCTTAACCACATAAAGATGCCTATGACAGGGGCAATGAGATCTCAAAGCTAATGAGTACCTTTCTTTCAGCATTTGGAAGCCTTTCAAACTTCTCAAAACCTTTTCACTTCCTTGTTGAGTCACCACTTATTCTATGAGCACCTTCTTGAGAGCATAGTTGCCATTCTTGTGTTTGTTCCAAAACTTGGTTAATTATGTCATGACTTTGATGCTTGTATCTCTGATATCTTTACCTCTAATCTTCACTTGAACTTCAGAGGTGCCTTGGCATTTACATTGTGCTCTACAAACAAAGGCAAGCGAAATACCACTCTATCATACCTTATTATGAGCATTACAATGTTGCTTATGTTTATGTTTCATGCTACTTATTATTATTGAGTTGGTTTATCTTCATAGCTTGCAATGACTATTGAGTAGACTTAGTTGCATACTTTTTTATTATGAATGGTTTAAGTATCTATGTAACATCCCAAAAATCATAGTTTCAAAACTTATTCATATCATCTTTGCATCATTCATCCATTTAGGGTTTTCTTAAAAATCATTTAGAGACAGAAGTTGGAGCTATGATTTCATGTGGGCAATTTATCTCAAATGGCCATCACCCTTTGAAATTTGAATGTTTAAGTACTTGTTTGCTTGCCCACATTGATGGAAAGATTAGGTGAAACTTTTAAACCAAGATTCCAAATTTAGAAATAGTTTCAAAATCCTTTCTTCAAATATTTGCAAACTAGAGCAAATCTCTGTTTATTTTGAAACCCAAGCTTGACCAAGCCTTGCAAGTAACCACTTGCTTAAAAAGACTGTTTTTGAACCCACAAAAACCTACAAAAATTTCCAAAGCAGTTGGGATTCAAAAAGGATTTGAAATCATATCAAATTCATACCAGAAAATGAAATTAGAAAAAGAAAAGGACACCCAAGGGAAAAAGGCCGCGCGGCCAGAATCTGGCCCAGCAGCCAATCAAGCCCAGCAAGCCCACCCGGGGATTTCTTTTTCTTCTCTCACGCGCGAGCGCACACACTGAGCCGCTGACAGCCAGACCCCACACTCACTTCGCGCACATCGCTGACGAGCGGGCCCGGTACACGCTGTCATCGTCTTCCCCAAACCTCGCCCGCGACCACGTCGCAGCTGCAGTGACTGCCGGTGATGGCGCGACTTAATTGGGCAATTAAACGCAGGCGTTTCTTGTCGAGGCACCGGCTATAAGATCCCCACATCCCCACGATCATTTTCCCCCAGTCAATCGCACACTCACGCCTCCAGGCTGCCCACGACACGCTCAAAACCACCGCAGACAGAGCAACTCCGGCGACCGATTCAGGTGAACCTCGTGCGCCCCTTTTCCTCTGGTTTGTTCGAGACGCTTAGTAAACCTCCCGCGCACCTTCTAACCACAACAGAGCATCCTGTATTGCCCCAGGTCGACGTGTTCACTTGACGCCGTAGGCACCCGACGACCACCCCAACTCCGGCGAGCAATCTCAGTAAGTTTCGAGCGCCCCTTGCTTTCTTATTCACCCGAGTGTGTTCGCAGTTGTCCTGCGCATCTTCTAAACCCATTGGTTCGTGCTAGGGCGACGCAGAACTTCGGCAACGACTCCGACAACACCCACCCGACGCCAGACGCAACTCCGACGAGATCTAGAGCCCATCTCCGAGCGCCCCTCCGCAAGCCAGTACCACTACGAGCTTCAGCAGCCTCCGGCGAACCTGGTAATACTCCTCTCCCTCTCGCGGACGATGTAGAACGCCGGCACCGCCGTAGTCAGACGCGCCGCCGCTAGTCAACGCCGCCAGCGCCGCCCGTTTATGGTTTGAGAGTTTGGACCATTGGATCTGCATCGTGTGGCTAGGATAGATCTAGGCCGAAGGGGTACGCGTGTGTCTGAGCCGCCAGATCCCATTTAGATCGTGCGGTCCGTAGCGCTCGATCCGCGCGAAGCGGTACGCGCCAGTGAGGTTGCGACGCGTGGCAAGGTTTAAATTGAAAACAGAATTTAAAACCTGATTTAGATGCAATCTTCAAATGCTTATAACTTTTGAATGCCACGTTAGATTTTTGCAAACTTTATACCGTTGGATTCAGTGAAACAAGGCCTTTCAGAATATCCAATTTATTTAGCATATAGTAACAGTTAAAAATGATTTTATTTGTAGAACAAGTTTTAGGCTATTTTAGATATAGATTTAATTTGGTAAATTATATTGGGGCCAAATAAGTTTAGTTGGCAAACTTGTGACATGTTAAGTTTCTGTACTCATGAGCATACTTGGTATAATTTTCAAAAATCACCACCTAGTAGATTCTTGCATGCATGCATTCATATTTCTTTTGGTTGTATATATTTGTGTGTAATTGTATGCTATTATTTCTTGTGTAGATTTTGCTAGTGATTGTGATTGTGAAGAGTGCTACTCTCCCCACTACCAAGGCAAGTGATATTTACATGAATAAATTTGTCCTATGTTTTGAACTAGCATTAGGTATTTTGTTATAGTATTGCATGTTATTTTGTCTAATGCAAAAGATGGGGAAATCCTATGTAGTCTAGTAGATTTGCTAAGGAATTATCCCTAAGATAGGTTGCCATACTTTGCTTAGCCTAGCTTATAGCAAAACTAGGGTTGGTGAAAAACTACACTTACTACAAAGAAAATATTACTAAGTCAAGAGACTTATACTTTTCTAATAAAACCACTAAGTAAAATGAACCTCCTGGGTGGAATGGAAATTATGGGTTATGTTGAGTGGTTACACAAGGCCATGGACTTGGGTTGTGTATCTCACTTGTGGTAAGCCACCCAGGCACAAAGGGATTTGGAGGCCAAGTGTTGAGAAAGCTTACAGTGCAACCACTTGGCAATATGGGCTCTGCCATGATCATATAGGTTGCTAGAACTTAGTCACTTGGACAGTTGGTGGTAGATGGGATGATAGGATGGAACGCGTCCATTTGACTAAGGAAAAGCTTCTGAAAGGTCCTGTCTTGGGAAACCAAGTCTGGTGGGGAAAGTGCACAACCTCTGCAGATGGAAAACCTAAGTACTTAGCCTTGTCCAAGGAAATGGACACTTTGAGCATCAAGACATGGAAGCTACAAGAATCTCATCACTCCAACTTCTAAATAAAAATTGATGGGTGAACAAGGGTGAAGGACCCCAATGTCTATTGGTGGTTCCTTGGGAATGTTTTTTTTTGACAAAGAAAAACTTAGTGATTTCAACTAATAGGAAAAACCTATTTTCAAGCAAAGCAAGCCAAGCTACACTTAGCCAAAATGCATATAGAAGTATAGTCCACCTAAAATATACTAAGGTATCACTTGCCAATACTATTCCAAAGTATTGACCCTCTGTGGCTGTAACTTGTGATGTTGCAGGTTACTCCGATGATGAATAGGAGTCATGAGTCTACACTCAACATGCTTGCCTGTGGCACATGAAGTGAAGACTTATGTTTATTTACTTATTCCTTAAACTCTTGTATTAGGCCTATGGCCCTGAGTTGTACAAGACTATGTTTTATCTCTGGAATGAATGTAATAAACGACCTTTGTATCTGTGTACTTCATCTTAAACTGTGGATGCTAGCATTGATCCAGGGACTAGCATTGCAATCACAGGGATCCTTTCCTTTATAAAGGAGGGGTCTAACAATCTACTCCTGTGCTGAGAATATATACATCATATGAAGCAAATGTGTTCGTGAAAGTTCTTTTATCGCACTCAGTTTTCAACTGAATTGCTTGAGGACAAGCAATAAGCTAAGCTTGGGGGGAGTTGATATGTCCAAAACGCATCTACTTTCCCGAACACTTTTGCTATTGTTTCTCCTCTAAACTTGTGTGATTTGGATACAACTAACATGGACTGACGCTGTTTTCAGCAGAATTACCTTGGTGTCTAGTTTTTGTGCAGAAAATCAACTATCAGGAAAAATCCCGGAAAATATGCCAAAAATCCTATTTCACCAGAAGATCCACGGAGCCAGAGTACGAGACGGAGTGGAGGCCTGGGGGGCCCACACCCCTGCCAGGCGCGGTCCAGGCCTGGCCACGCCTAGGGGGGTGCGGCCACCCGAGGTACCCCCTCGGCCTCCCTCTTCGCCTATAAGAAGCCTCCTTACCTAAAAACCGAGGGGGGTTCGACTTTTTTCTAGAAAGAGTTCCGCTGCACCACCACCCCCAGACATCAAGATTCGGAACCAGAAACTCCGTTCTAGCACCCTGCCAGAACCAGAAATCGCCATCATCATCACCAATGCCTCTCCATCAACCATCCATGTTTCCCTCATCCATGAGTGAGTAATCCCCCACTGTAGGCTATGGAATGGTAGGGATTAGATGAGTTCTATCATGTAATCGAATAATATTGTTAGGGCATAGTGCCTAGTATCTCTATTAGTGTTATTTGACTTTGTTGCAACTTGTTGTGCTTAATGCTTGTTACTAGGGCCCGAGTGGCATGATCTCAGATCTGAACTTATTATTGAATCATTATGATAGTATTGTTTGTGATCTTATCTGCAAGTTGTGTACACATATCATTGTCCGGATCCAAAGGCCCCGAAATGACAGAAATTGGGACAACTAGAGGCGATGGCTGTGATGTGAGGATCACATGTGACCACGGAGTGTTAATGCTTTGCTCCGGTGCTCTATTAAAAGGAGCACCTTAATTTCCAGTAGTTCCCTTGAGGCCCTGCTGCAACGGGCTGGCTGGACAGAAGATGTTGTGCAAATTCTCATTGCGAGCACCCATGATTATATATGGAGCACATGCCTAGGATTGTTTAGTACTTGGATGCTTGTTCTCATTTATCTGCAATGCCCTAGATATTGAAGTTACATGTTTAGACTCGTTCATGCAACGCCCGTCCATCCATCCTTATGCCTACCGCACTCGAATCCCACTGTTTACTATTACTGTTACTAATTCTCTTGTTCCACTGCTGTTGTTGCTTTGCTGTTGCTACTAAAAATTGTTGCTATTAAACTTCTGTGAGCAAGAACTATTTTCAGGTGCAGCTGAATTGACAACTCAGTCGTTAAGGCTTGCAAGTATTATTTGGCTCCCCTTGTGTCGAATCAGTAAATTGGGTAATACTACCCGCGAAGACTGTTGCGATCCCCTATACTTGTGGGTCATCACATCTCCGTAGATTTCATGTGCACCCTTGGTGACAACGTGTCCGTCCACAGGAGGGTCGATCAGTGCGGGATTAACTGGATCTCCATCCTGGTTCTCGATCTCGATATCTTCGTCAACTTCTTCCTCGCTGGCTTCCACTACCGATTATGCCGGTGTCGGGTTCTTCTTCTTCTTCTTCTTCTTCTTTGACCGCTCAGTATCCTTTACGTGTGTACTGGTGGCAAAGACGGCTTTTGGTCCGGTACCAGGAGATAAACTTTCATCGGTACTTTCCGGCATGGTTGGCTTCCGGACCTCGGACGAATCTCCGGTGTCCATATCATCTTGCGAGGTGTAGTCTTCGTCCATGCTGTCATAGGAACTCGAAGGGTTCTTCAGCTCACCTTACGCTGGCTTGGAGGTATACTCTTCTTTGTATGCTACCATCTCCTTCTCGAAGTCTCGGAGTTCCCGCAATATCAGTGATTCCTGAGGGGAAGCAGATAAGTCAGCATTTTCTCTGATTACATCAAGAACTGAGTCGTTACCGGCTCCAGCATCGCCAGAGTTGTATCCAGAGCCAACGTAGCTCACAAATCAATGCTTCTTTTTCTTCATAGACTCAAGGTAGCATCACAGTTGGTTTCTGCCTCTGCCATCTCAAAGCTCTGCTTGATCTCAGTGATTGCTTCGTAGTCGATGTAGGGGCTCTTCATCATCTGATTTATCTTGGGCCTCAAGAGTGTTTTTCTGCTCCAGGATCGGTAGGACCAGATCCAAAGCGAATATACTCCTTATCCGTGTACCCGATCTCAACAGGAAGATCAGATCCAAATTTTTCTTCCACCACTTCTTCCACTATAGGAGCAAGCTGGGTGGGTTCAGGTTTTCCAGGGATCATTAACTCTTCCGCCTCCGCGGATAGAGCAGATCCGGATTTCCTTTCTCCATGGTCACACCTCAGGGGTGGGTTGGGCAGGATCAGCGAAACCAAGATAGATATTGATCTCGCCAATTGGCATGACTGTGAAGGTCATCACGGGCTCCTTAGCCGGAATCCAGGTCTTATCTAGAAGAACGAGAGGGATGTCACTGGCGTAAACCACACGACCAATGGCGATTGTTTCGCCGATTCCTGCACGCGCAGATTCCGCCTGGAACAAAGCTCCGAAGGTCACCTGCCCCACAGTGGGTGCCAACTATCATCAAATTGTCGACAAGTACGCCATAGGGGGTTCTGGAGGCGTTGAGAAGATGGGTTATGAGTCGTACAGTGTTCCGGTAGCGGTGAGCACAAGTTTACCCAGGTTCAGATCCGACTGCGGTGATCGGATCCTACTCTTGCTAGCAATCCAGTAATATATTGGCAAGAGCTGAATGTTACAATGGATTACAAGAGAGGTTCGCATGTGTGAGTTGGTTGTGGTTGATCTATGATTTGGTGCCCTAAAGGCTCCCTTAGGTCCGGTTTATATAGTCACCGGTACCTAGGGTTACAGGAGAGACCTATCAAGTTACGCTATAGAGTAGGTAACTAGATACAATTTGGACTACAAGTAATACTACAGGCCTAAGTTGGTAAGTCTTCTAGGCCTTGTCGTAGCCGGAAGTGACTCCTCCTCTTTCTCTGACCGGGCCGCCCGTGGAGCAAAGCTCTAACTTTTTGGTGGGCCACCCTGGTCAGCGAGTCCTGTGGGTATACCCAGAAAGTATATCCCCAACACATTGGATGACAAGTCTAGGGCATATTGCGAGATTTCTCATGTGAGGATGTTGGCCCGAGAACTAGGTGGTGGTGATGGTGATGGTGGCCGAGGTGCTCTTTGAGGTGGATGAGATGGTGGAAGAGGTGGTCGAGATGGTGAAGGCTTCACTTTTGGACCTAACATGATCGATTTATGTATTTTGGATAATATTTATGCGTGTTTGTAATATGGATATTTGACATGTGGTGTGGAGATTTGAAAATTGTGATGAAAATTTGTTACTCCTCTAAGTTTTTGGGAATCGAATCTGGCAGCCGAAGTTTAGAGGAACAAATATAGTCATCTAAGTTTTTAAGATCCTTTTTCGGAAAGGGGATGGATTAGAGATGATCTGAGTACTCTAACAAGAAAAATGCAAAGTTCCATTATATTCATGGAGTATAGTATAGCTCAACACACCAAGTAGTCGATAATTCGGCTCATAGGTGCAAAAGAACCAATTACGAGAAAACATTCTTAAAGGCGAGAGTTCCATTGAAGCTACAATCAAGACATCAAGCACTATGGGGCAACAACAAAACTCGAAGATCGATTCGTGCAAAACTCAAAAATACGAAGGCCGGATTAAGCACAAGGGTAAGAAACCAAAAGTCACTTTCGCACAGCTGCTGGAAAAATATAAAAAGGAGAGCGAAGCAAAACATTCTTATCGACCAAGTAGTGCAAAAGCATCAAGATCGCCCCCAAGGCAAAAGTCTAAAGAGAGGTACTGGCGAAAGGAGAAATTCAATGTAACAAATTCATATCCTCCTTTTGGGCCGCCAATGCCAATGTCATGGATACCTCCCTATGCTAATTTTTATTCATATCCATCATGGGAAAGGTATGATTCCTGGGCACATTATCCATATAATTCTAGATCATCTCACCCAAATTATGCAGCTCCAAAAATGTCAATTGATCAGTAGTCGCATGTCAAAGACCATTTCAATAGAAAAGAATCGATCCGGAGTTTATGGGTAAAGAAATAAGTTGTCAAGCAAGTATACCTAATCAAAAAAGATGGTCGCAGGTGTGCTATTTCAGACTCGACTCCAAATAATGAAAAGCCAGCAGAATTAACATTGGCTACTAAGAGAAAGGAAGTGAAGAGAGTAACTTTCAAAGTCCCAATCGTTGAGTCCAAACAAGCCAAGTCGAAAGTGCCCAAGATTAATAAAGTCATGCCATTGTGTGAAGCAAAACCATAGCCAAGATGCCCACTCGGCTTATCACATTGGCAAGAGAGGAAGCTATATCGTCTTAGAGCCGAGCAGCTGAAAAAAATAAACATGGCGTGGGTTCCCAAAGTAAACCCTCAAGGCAAGGAAGATGTGCGAGATCCTGTCATAAGAAGGGCATCAAGAGTGGAGAACAAAAAGAATAAAGCCAACAAGCAATCATGCCAAAGAATTAGGTATCACTATCCAAAACTTCGGCCAGCACATCGTCCATATTATTATACTTCACCATTAATGCATATGCCATGGAATTCATCCCCAGGTATGATTGGTTTCCCACCATGGTTTTAGTTTGATCCTTGGATGCATAATAATTCTATACATCATGAAAGGGTATTGCCAAATCATTATTCATTTGATTAGTTGCACTTTTGTTGCTAATCCAAGAGGCCGAATAATTGAAGTACATAATCAGATTTGTTCTTTTGTTTACTTTGGCTATACATAATTTGGTGGATGGATTATTGATGGCGCTTTGTTGATGAGGGAGCTTCTTCTTGTTTATTCCCCAGCAACGACGCCAGAAAAGAGCTTGATGTCTACGCACTTCTATTCTTGTAGACAGTTGTTGGGCCTCCAAGTACAGAGGTTTATAGAAGAGCAGCAAGTTTCCCTTAAGTGGATCACCCAAGGTTTATCGAACTCAAGGAGGAAGTGGTCAAAGGTATTACCTCTCAAGCAACCCTGCAATCAAGATACAAGAAGTCTCTTGTGTCCCCAACACACCCAACATAGGTGCACTAGTTCGGCGAAGAGATAGTGAAATACAAGTGGTAACGGTGCCAGAAAAGAGCTTGACGGTGAGGTAAAGACTAAAGGAAACAAGAAGGAAGCAAGAAAACATGCAACAGATCTAGTAGCAAACGGTGTTTCAATGCTTAGAAACAAGGCCTAGGGATCATACTTTCACTAGTGAACACTCTCTCATATAAATATCCTCTCTTCATGATACTACTCTTAACTACTCTCCGGTTGGACACTCTAATCCAAGGTAGGGCTATAACATCACACCTCAAAGTCCGCCTTCCCCAATCTAGATAACTCCACACTGTCACCTAGAGCACTAGATGGTTCCAACAAACACCACAATTTCATAGAGACATACAACTCCAAATATAACCCATAACAAATATTCAATCTAGCCAAAGTGCCACACACGGTATGCACGCTGTCACTTTCACACACGTGGGGAAAAGCATAGATCTATTAAAGCACAAAGAGTATTTATGTAGACTCAGACCTAAGTGCCACCATGGCGTGCACACTCTCACTTTCACACACATGGGGAGAGCAGAGATCTAATGAAGCACTTGAGTAGCAAGGTAGATCTACTTGATTACAAAGCTCATGACCACAATATCATGCATAGAGAGAGAGATGAACACATAGCTACCGTAGCCCTTAGCCTCGAGGGAGAACTACTCCCGCCTCATCATGGGAATCAGCAACAGTGATGGAGTTGGTGGTGGAGATCGATGGAGATGGCTCTGGGGGCACTTCCCCATCCCGGCGGGGTGTCGGAACAAAGAATTTCTATCCCCCGAATCTCCCCTTCGGTGGCGGCGGTGCTACGGAGGTTTTCGTGGATTTCTTCTGGATGCCCTAGGGTTTTTGGGTCGGAGGCTTATTATAGGCGAAGGGGGAGGCCGAGGAGGCGTCCAGAGGGCCCACACCGTCCCCAGGCACGGGCCAGGCTTGGCCACGCCTAGGGGGGTCTGGCCACCCTCTGGTGCCTCTCCGTCCCTCCTTCTGGATTCGTGTCCCTCACGGAAAGTTATTGACTTTGCGTTTTGTCCCGTCCAATTCTGAGAATATTGATTTTCTGCCTTTCTGGAACCAAAAACATAAGAAAACAGGCAATTGGCACTGTGGCAACTTGTTAATAGGTTAGTTCCAGAAAATATATAAAAACACCTCAAAGTATAGACAAAGCAAAGCAAATTAGGTACAAAACAAGCATGGAGCATCAAAAATTATAGATACGTTTCCGACGTATCAAGCATCCCCAATCTTAACTCCCGCTCGTCCTCGAGTAGGTAAGTGATAAAAATAATAATTTTTGAGGTGACATGCACCATCAAAATTAAGATCAGACCATTTGCAAGCATTGAAAGCTGGGATCAAAGAACTCTAAACATGTGCATGAAAGATGGAGTTCTAACAATAAGACAAAGTAACTATGCATGCAACATGAAAGGCTAAAAACAAAGACCATGAATAACATGCATTGAAAAACGTTTGTTTGTTTCACATACATAAAACATAACATAGTGACATTCAGCTTGTCCCTCATGGAGTAGCAAATAGATGCATAGGACACCTTCAAAGTTCACAAGGGTGACTAGAAACAAATAGCACAAGAACAAGTAATATCACAGTATGGATCAGTCAATAAGCTTTGGAACACTGTACACAGAATGACAACTATGCTCTCTTAATGGTGCCTAAAGGTAGAAGGTGGAGACTCAAATAATGGTGGAAGAAATGCCTTTTATAAAGGAAGCAGGGATTTCAAGTTTTAAAAAGAGCTTCCAAAAATTATGGTACTTGTTAGCTTTGAGCCCTCATTGCCCCTATCATAAGCATCTTGAAGTGATTAAGTTTAAAGTGTCAAAGATGAAGTATATGCTTGACAAAGTATAAGTTGGCAATCTCAAGTCCCTTGAACACGAGGGCCACACCTCATGCATACTCAACTTTGGGCCCAGGTGAGTTCTTGTCATTGTAAGTATTTGCATATCATTGAGAACCGCCAACGGGGTACCCCTTGCATATGGTACAGGAGATTTCCCATGACCAAAATGACAAGGCAAGCAGACAATGAGCATCTCAGCAATCTTCTTATGTACCATGGGGATATGGTGCTTTTTTATCTCTTTCCTCTTTTCTCAATGTGTCTCTTTTTTATAAGAAGAATGCTTCATAGATGTCACTATGGTGATGCTGCAGGTTTCCACCATGATTAGGCATGGCTTAGGCTAGCGGCCTAGGCGTTTCTCTAACACAAAATACAAACTCCATGGACTTACAAGTTCCCTCTTTATTTCACACCGGTGACATCCATAGACAAAAGAGCATGATATCAACTGAGTACAAAGTATATGTGCAATGTTGAAAACGTTCCCCGTGACAGCACTGTTCTACTAATTCCAACGTATAAGTGCAAGCATATACAACATAGCGCCACAATGGTTCAAGTTTATTAGGGGCAAAGAATATAAAGTGTGCCATAAAATTTGCGAGGGCTTTAATCACTAAGTTTTCACATAACAAAATAGGTTTTAATTGGAAGATAGCTAAAAACAAGAATATACTTGGAATGGTGTAACACACCATGCATAGGAGTTTATAGGACACTTTGGAATAACTTGGTTTTTTGGGAGTTGGAAGCATGAGTAGAGCTTACTCATACAAGTGGAGGCTAGCAAAAGACTGGGAGCAACCAACTAAGAGAGCAATAATGGCCATAATCATGCAGAGCAACAAAACATTACTAATCAAAGCATAGAGTGGTACTACAAGTCAAATACTAAATAATCATAGAGGCTATGGTGACTTGTCATAGTCATAACATGGTGTGAGCATGTGCCAAGTCAACCCAAACAAAGCATCAAAGGTGAATGCCACAATATTATGCTTTTGTATGCTAAAACAACGCATAATTCTTTCAAGACGCACTAAGCAATCCCAATTGTTTGGAACAAGACATGCTACAGAAATAATCACTAAGAATAAGGTTAAAACAACACCTAGCATGTCATGCTAAAGTCTAAGTCACAGTCAAAACAAGCTCCCTTTTGTACCACTTAAGCATGAAGCTTCCTACTCTTTTCCAACACCAAAAAACTTATTTGAAACAACTCACAAAGATAATGATCAATAAAGATCAGTGAGCTTGTCTCACAAATCTACAAAGAAGAACTAAAAAGTTCTAAGCTGAAAGCACAAGAAAACTAAGGCTGAACGCAGTGCTAGCAAAAGTGAGCACTCACAAAACAATAAGAGTGAAAACTAGAGTGTTCTAGGCAATGGAAACTGATGACCCACAAGTATAGGGGGTGTATCGTAGTACTTTTGATAAATAGGAGTGTCGATCCCAACGAGGATAAGAAGGTGCTGAACAGTGGTATGGAGCAGGAAATCCCTGTGAATACTTAGCAAACGGTTTTTTAGTGGTTTTTGACAAGGCAACAAAACAAAGAGCAAGTAACAGAAGTAACAAACAAACGGAGCAAGTGGCTCAATCCTTTCTTAGAAAAGGACAAGCCGGTGGAAATACTTATAAGGACCAAACATTCTCGAGGACACATGGGAATTCTGTCAAGTGCTTTCGTTTCAAATAGCTGAGTACTCTTCTCTGGTGTTTGTAAGTGTTGTGTGGGTGAACCTGTGCTAAAATACCGCCCTTCCTAGGACTAATACATACTTGTGATTAAACCCCTTGCAAACATCCGTAACTGCAGGAAAGTAATTAAGATATAAATCTAACCACAGCCTTAAACTCTGAGATCCTATGCTCCCTTGTGCAAAGGTGTCCTAACAGGGGTTCAGGTTTATGTCACTCTGGCAACCCCGCGATTAGTAGCCAAATACACAATGCGTTCCCCTAGGCCCATAAATGGTGAAGTATCATGTAGTCGACGTTCACATGACACCACTAGAAGAATAGCACCACAACTTAAATACTAAACCACTGAATAATAACTCATCACAGATTCACTACTAACAACATGACTTCTCCCATGTCCTCAAGAACTAAACGAACTACTCACAAGACATCATATGGATCAAGATAAAATATGATATGATAATGGATAATAATCTGAACATAAACAATAATCCAATGGTTCCACTCACAAGCATCAACTACAATAGTAATCAACACCGAGAAAGTTTCCCCTAAGAACTAAAGCAATATCCAACACAATTGTTACAGCAGAACGAACTGGTGGTGATGGTGTTGGTGGAGATGATGATGATGATCCCGATGAAGCCTAGCTGATGACGGTGTTGTTGGCGATGGTCTCCCCTCTCCAGGAAGGAATTCCCCCGACAGAAATCTGTCTGCCAGAGAGATCTTTCTCTCTTGGTGTTTTCCGCCCCCAGAGGCGACGGGGAAATCTATCTATGGTCGCTCCTCCAGGGTTAGGGTTCTGAAGGGAAGATATAGGCAAAGGGGGAGAGTCAGAGGTTGGGCAGGTGGGCCACATATGCCCTAGGCACGGCCTCGGGTGGGCCCGCGCCTAGGGGGTGTGGGCCCCCTGCGCCCCCCTTCGCTCCTCCTTCTGGCTTCCTTCGTCTTCTAGTAAAATAATATGTTTCCATATTTTTTGGTATTTTTCTAATCTTCGCGAAATTGCACCGAAACGCCTTCTTTTCCATCAGAATCCAGACTCCAGCAGTCCATCCTCCAAGAATCATCCAACATGCATAAACAGATGAAAACCATAAGTAATACCTCATAATAAGACAAATATCAATGAATAGAGGTAAATTATGATATAGAATGGTGATGCAAATTGGGCGTATCAACTCCCCCAAGCTTAGACTTCGCTTGTCCCCAAGCGAAAACTGAGCTCAGTAAACATGTCCACAGGTTTATGGAGTGAAGTGTCGATAAAAGAATACGAACAAGAAGCATCACACTTACCATTGCATAACTCATAGAAGAAAGCAACTCACCATTATATAACTTAGCTTGCAACCAAGTACAATAGTCACAATAGAGATGCATAAAGATAAATCATAATTAGAATTGGCAAACTTGTTCTTGGTCAGAGAACACCTGGCAAACAGTTTCACAAAAGCTTTTTTTGTGGAAGTTTCAAAACAGGAGCACTCTTTGCTCAAAAAGGTTTTTCACAAGTGAAGGCTTTCGAAGTAATACTCAATAAATAAGAGTTCTGTGAAAACAAGGAAGATGAAGAACATGACTGAATGAATACTTGAAACACAACAACTCAAATGCTTGCTGGAGATAGAGAGGAAGTAGGTTTACTGACTCAACTAGTAACTAGGAGAAAGGTCCCTTCTTAGAGGGTAGTAGGGATTACAATCCATAAAGAGCTTCCAAAAGATTATGGTACTTACTAGATTTGAGCCCTCATTGCCCCTATCATAAGCATCTTGAGATGATTAAGGTTAAAGTGAACAAAGATGGAGTATATGCTTGACGAAATATAAGTTGGCAATCTCATGTCCCTTGAATATGAGGGCCACTCCTCATGCATACTCAACTTTGGGTCCAGGTAAGTTCTTGTCATTGTAAGTATTTTCATATCATTGAGAACCGCCAACGGGGTACCCCTTGCTCATGGTACAGGAGCTTTCCCATAACCAAAATGACAAGGCAAGCAGACAATGAGCATCTCAGCGATCTTTTTATTTACTATGTGTATAGCTTTTTATTGAGGATGCTTCATAGATGACTCACTATGGTGATGCTGCAAGTTTCCACCATGATTAAGCATGGCTTAGGCTAGCGGCTCATGCGTTTCTCTAACACAGAATACAAACTCCACGGACTTACAAGTTCCCTCTTTATTTCACACTTTTGACATCCATAGACAAAAGATCATGATATCAACTGAGTACAACAAGGTACAAGTGCAATGTTGAAAACGTTCCCCATGACAGCACGGTTCTGCTAATTCCAACGTATAGATGCAAGCATATACAACTTCGATCTCCACAATGGTTCAAGTCTATTAGGGGCAAGTAAATAAAGTGTGCCATCAAGTTCGTGAGAGCTTTACTAACTAGTTTTCACATAACAAAATACTTTTTAATTCGAAAGGTAGATGAAACTTGAGAATTTGCTAGAAATAGCAAAATCTACTAGGTAGATATGGTGGACACAAGTGGCAAAAGTGTTGGGTTCAAAGGATTTTGGAAACATGAAAAGTATGCCTTCTCAAAACAGGTTTTTGGATAGCAAGGCTGGGTAGCAAGCAAGAGAGATGAAAGAAACAAGCAAAAATACAAGTAATAAAGCCAAACATGCAATCTTCCTTGAAGACACAAAAGAATCTTAAATAAAGAATACTAAGCTTATGAGCCAACAAGAAAGAAAACAAATGATACCAAATACCTGTAAGCTTTTTCTTTCTTTCTTTTCCTTTCAAACTAATGCCACTGACCAAAACTCAGTTTGCCAAAACCAATTTAGATCCACTTGATGATCCCAAAGTGGTGCCAATACTGGACAACAAGATCCAACATATAATAGAGATTGCAAACTAAAAATAAGAAGTGCAAAAAGTAAAAGATGAGACTTCTCATTAATATTCTAATAAAGGCACTCACACCAAGGGATACATAGATAATCAACTAAAGGAGAGATACTTCCATATGCAAACCAAACTATAATATAACCTCTCTACCATAGATATGAATCCACTAAAAAGGTAAAAGATGAACCTGATGACGAATTACTCCTTCGGTGGTGGTGGTGTCCTCTTGTCATCATCAAACTTCCAAGGAAATGGTTCCCCATCCAAAAAGGATGTCCTTGTCTCTGCAATCCTGAAACTAGCAGCAGAGCTTATGTGATAAAATCTAGCCTCATACTCACAGTTTTGATTCTGTATGTCATAGAGCTGTGCTTGCAATTGATTGGTGGTCTGACGGAGTGATAAGATCTCTTCTCGGAGCTCAGCAACTTCTCCCTCGTGCTTGGTGATGAGTTCTGAACTTATCTTGTGAATAACATCCACTTCGCGTTCTGCCATCTTCTTGTACCTGGAAACTTCTTGTTCCAACGCTTCCATCCTGTCTTCCAGGCTGCCTTCTCCTTTAGGGACCTGAACTTCTTTCATCTGTACCTTCCCCTCTTTGAGGATCAACTCTTTGGGATGAATCCTCAACTCATACATGTACAGGTTGAGGACATCCGCAGAGGAATCCTCTGTGGGTGATCCAGAGGAAGACATTGAGGCTCCATATTTGAGAATTTTCCTGACAGAAACAGATTGAAACGAAAACACGATGAGAACACGATGCAAGAATCTTGGGGAACCCGGGGAGTTATATATTATGAAGTTCCAATGCATAAGGAAGTGTTCGATACGGAAACGAAGCAGAGACGGAGTTCAAGGGTGGCAAACCCCCTCCAGGCGCAGCCAGGGTGGGCCCGCGCCTGGGGTGGGTTTGTCCATCCTGGGCTCCGTTTCCTCTTCAGATTCGCCTCGTCACTTTCCTTATGTATTAAAAACATAAAAAACATAAAAAGATTGAGGTTTCACGAACCTTCTGTTTTCACCACTTTTGCATATTCGAAGACGAACTCTGCAGATTCTGGTGTTTGGCTTCTGATAAATTCTTCTGGAGTTTTCATTTGAATAACATCAACTTCTTCATTATAAGAATCTCCAGAGATATAATGTTTTAGTCTTTGACCATTCACCACCTATGTTGTGTCATCTTATAGAGAAGAAATTTTGATGGCACCTGAACGATACACTTCCTGGATAACAAAAGGTCCTTCCCATTTGGATAGTAGTTTCCCTACAAAAAAATCTGAGACGAGACCTACACAAAAAAACTTTCTCACCAACATGGAATTCCCTTTGAGAATTCTCCTATCATGCCATCTTTTTACTTTTTCCTTAAAGAGTCTAGCATTTTCGTAAGCTTCACCTCTCCACTCATCTAGGTTACTTAGGTTGAGTGTCACATCCCAAAATTTTCCAAATTTTGTAATGTGAAAAATAAATAAACAAAATAAATAATTGTTGAAATTTAGGGTGAAAAGAAACTTTTTGATTCCAAATGGAAACTTAAAATCCCATCTTGAACAAACTTTGATTAATGTTTGAATCCAACTAAATTCAAAACAAGTGAAATGCTTTCTTCATAAATGCATCTTGAAATTTAAACATTTGGAAAATAAACCAAAACCCTAAAACCCTAATGGAAGAAAAACATTTCCAAGTTATCTCCAAGATCATGGATTGGATCCATATAAAATTTGTCAATAAATATTTATAAATGATCAAGAATGACAAATTGAAATGTTATAAAACCATAGAAATTGATTTCATTCAATTTGAAGCCATAAATAAAATCTTATGAATTTAATAAGATAAGGGAATTGAATTTCCAAAGTTAATAAAGCATCCATCTAGAAATCCATACCAAATGGTGAGAAAATAGTCCTCAAGAGATTTAAAAGGATAAACAAATATTAAATAAGGTTTTACAAATTGGAATCACCAAGTTTGGATCTTTAAATAAAAAGATATGGATTTTATAAGATAAAGATAGAAATATTAAATAAGGAATATTTAAAGGCCAAATTAAATCTTGAACTAATCCATAAGCAAATGGAATAAATATAATCCAAATAAAATAATGGATAAAGAATTTTCCAAATAAAATAAAATGGCATTAACCAAATTCTATTTGAATAAAGACAAATCTCTAATAAGAATGATTAATTAAATCATAGGAAAATAGTATTTGGAATTTACCCAAGTGGATTAAAAGTCATTTAATTAACTTAAAGGGTATCAAAGAAATCAATTAAATAAAATTTATGGAATTAAACCCATATTTAATTTCATTGGAATAAAGACAAATACCCAATTTAAATGATTATTAAATCATATTAAAATATTCCAAATAATTCAAAGTGAATTATTTGACACCCTAATAAATGAATAAAACCTACTGAATAGGTTTGATAAAAATATGGATTTCAATTAAAGCTTTAAAACACATTAAAACCTATTTTGAAATAAAGACAAATGACTATTTATAAAATAAATAAAAGACCCTAAAAAGAATAAAAGAATTATTCTAAATTTGACTTCAGAATATATTAATAAACAGTATTTGAAAATACTCAAAGATTGGTGGAAGTTTGAATTCAAATAGTGCTTGGTTTGTTTGAATAAAAATCAAAACAGATAAATAGAAAAAGGAAAGGAAAAAACAATCAGTACAAAAAAAATGAAACAAAGCCAACTAGCCCAGCAGGCCCAACCCATCCCAGCAGCGCAGCCCATTTCTTTCCCTCCTCCAAAACGTTTTCCACTCAGAAACCTCCCCCTGAGATGCTGACTGCCTGGACCCACCCTTCCTCTCTCTCTCGCTATCAACTAGACCCCACCGGTCAGATCGTCGTCTCCACCCCGCGCGCTGACCTCGCCCCTCTCCCCAGCCATTTCTGGCCGATTTCAATCGCGTTAAATCGCGTTAACGCAGCAATAAATCTCTCCTGCGACCACTCATACTTAATCGCCTGCTCCTCCTCTCCATTTCCCCTCTCTCGCCCGGCTCTCTCGGCCACCAGGCTGCTCGAAATTTCTCGGGACCTCCCTCTGCTCCGACGAGCTCCAACTCCGATTCCGGCCAGACACCATCGCCCCACGCCCCCTCGACCACACGACATTGACGACAACTACGACAAGCAATAGCCAGTAACATCGTGCACCCCTGACGCTGAAATGACCACGTCGAGCTTATCTAACCTCCTGCGAACCTGGTGAGCCATCTCTCCTCCTCCCTTGCTTCCTGCTCCTCCAGAACCGCCGCAAGCAGAGCCGCGTCGCCGCTCGTCGCTGGATTGCGCCGCCAGTCTTTGGTCAGGGCACTACAGCCGTCAGATCACGATCGCATGGTTAGGATAGGTTGACTTAAGCGAAGGGGTACGCTAGATCAGAGACGCACAATCTTCTTTAGATCCAACGCACCACGTTAGCTGATCCGTGCGAACCGGTACCGACGAATCAGAACATGACGCGTGGCCAGCCTTTGATTTAAAAACCAGATTTTGTTATATGGAATGTTCAAACTTGCAAAAATCATAACTTTTGACCCACACGTCCAAATTTTGCAAATTTTATATCAATGGAATCAGCAAGACAAGTAATATCCAACCATGCACTTTGTTTAAAGAATTGCTTCTGGTAAAATGGTTGCTTTTGCAGAAACTTGTGTAGGCATATTTAGAATATAAAATTCATTCTAGAATTATTTTTGTGATAAAACCTTTGGCAAATGGACTGTTTTGAACCTACTGACCATATAAATCAACTTATGGATTCAAAAATATATTTTGTGAGGCAAATTAATAAATCTTTAAATTAAAGCATTTCTAGTCAAATAAAAATGTTGTTTATATGTTAAAAATACTTTTTGGAGAAAAATCTTTGGAAAATGATTTGGATTAAACTCTCTGACCCCAAACACCAAGTTTTAGAATTAAAAATGTATTTGGTGAACCCTATAAATATTATTGCTTTGCTAAAAGCATTTTCAACCACATAAAATATTGATTTGGTTTAAAAGTGGTTTATAAGTAAAATATTTTGCAAATGATTTTGCTGTAGGGTTCGCAGCATAGAAAACAAAAAATTTCCTATGATGTGAACTATATACCAAGATCTATCTACTAGATACAAACAACGGGCGGATGTATATCCGTAGAGAACATACCCTTGAAGACCGACAAAGCTTAACGAGTTCAACTCGTGGTTGATGTAGACGATCTCTTGCCGATCTCAAGATCGAGAGGAAGTCCTAGCGCCGCAAATCAGCAGCGCATCCGTGCTCGCACACACGTTCGAGGCACCGAGCAACCTCCGCCTCCTCGCACAGCGATGCGGCGGAAGCACAACTCTTTCTTGCCGAATAGCCACCGGGAACATGTATCTCGCTAGTCCGAGACCATGGGGGATAAATTCTAGAGGGGGAGAGAGATCCTTCACGAGGAGGTGTGAGAGACAAGTGAGGAGGGGGCTCCTTTTATAGGAGGAGGGGGGAACCCCAAGGGGGTGGCCGGCGCATGGGGGCTGTCCCCTTGCCCTCCCCTCTTCATGTGGGTGGACACTCCACTCACAAATCTCCTTTAAATTCCCGCCACTCAAAAGTCCACTCAAATTCCCATTAAATTTCCAGCAAATTTAATGCAAACTCTCATTAAATAAAACTCTTTTATTTTATTCAGAATTTTGTCAATTACTTTAATGACAAACATTCACAAATAACCCCTTGCTAGAATTCTATTTCACATGCATAACCACTTTATGCAATTTCACCCGAAAACCTGTTTCGGTATCTAGTGAAATAAATTCCTGTGCTTGTTCATTCTTTCGGCATGAAACATTTGCTCCAATTGGATGTCGGTGTCTCTTAAGTGTGTCACCCTACGGTTCGTGAATAATGCGGACATGATTGAGACCCCTCTCGGATCAATAATCAGAAGCGGGATCTGGAGACCCATACTGACTCCCACACATTCAACGATGACTTTCTTGTGACCGTCAGAACCTTTTACGCTAGTATCTTAATCCCTTTGTTTCACGATATATTACATGTCCGAGATTCGATCATCGGTATCTCCATACCTAGTTTTATCTCGTTACCGACATGCACTCTTTTCTCGTTCCTGTGATATAACATTCTAGTGATCAAATCACTTGCTTGCAAGCTAATCAATGTGATATCACCGAGAGGGCCCAGAGTATATCTATCCGTCATCGGGATGAACAAATTCCACTCTCGATCCATGAGCCTCAACATAACACTTTATTAGTTCTGAATCCATCTTTATAATCACCCTGTTATGGTGTGACGTTTGATGTTATCAAGAAACTCTTCCGGTGTTAGTGATTGACATGATCTCATGGTCTAAGGATTAGGATCACTTCGTAAGTTGTTATAGCAATATAAACTCAATGACTTTGATCGTAATGCTATACTTCGGATGAATGTTCATCACACCATTACACTAATGTTGTGATCCCGTTATTAACAACATCCAATGTCCATGATCAGGAAACCTTGATCATCTTGTTAATCAACGAGCTAGTTTATGAGAGAGGCATAACTAGGAACTTTCTGTTTGTTTATTAAACACACATGTATTAACGTTTCTGTATTAATACAATTATAGCATGCAAAATAAACATCTATCATATACTTGGAATACACATAATAAACACTTTATTATTGCCTCTCAGGGCATATTCCCTTCAGTCTCCCACTTGCACTAGAGACAATAATCTAGTTACATAGTGATAAATCTAACACCCATTGAGTTCTGGTGTTGATCATGTTTTGCTCTAGGGAGAGTTTTAGTCAACGGATCTGCTACATTGAGATCCGTATGTACTTTACAAATCTTTATATCTCCATCCTTGACATGCTCGCGGATGGAGTGAAACCGGCGCTTAATATGCTTGGAATGCTTGTGAGACCTTGGCTCTTTTGCATTGGCAATGGCACCATTGTTGTCACAATAGATCACCATTGGGTCCAACGCGTTTGACACCACTCCTAGTTCGGATATGAACTCCTTCATCCAAACTGCTTCCTGAGCCGCTTCTGAAGTAGCAACATATTCGGCCTCCGTTGTTGATCCCGCTACCACAGGTTGTTTGGAGCTCCTCCAACTAACCGCTCCGCCATTCATGAGAAATACGTATCCGGATTGAGACTTAGAGTCATCCGGATCGGTGTCAAAGCTAGCGTCGACATAACACTTAGCGACGAGCTCTTCTTCACCTCCGTATACAAGAAACATATCCTTAGTTCTTCGTAAGTACTTAAGGATATTCTTGACCGCTATCCAGTGTTCCGAACCTGGATCCGATTGGTACCTACTAGTCAAACTAATAGCATGTGCCACATCCGGTCTTGTACATAGCATGGCGTACATTATAGAGCCTATGGCTGAAGCATAGGGGACTTTGTCCATTATCTCTCTTTCTTCCGCCGAAGCCGGACTTTGAGTCTTACTCAGTGTCTTTCCTTGCAACATAGGTAAGAACCCCTTCTCACTTCCGTCCATTTTAAACTTCTTTAAAATCTTATCAAGGTATGTACTTTGCGATAGCCCTATTAGGCGCCTAGATCTATTTCTATAGATCTTTATGCCTAATATGTATGACGCTTCACCTAGGTCCTTCATTGAAAATTTGTTGTTTAGATAACTTTTAACACTGTTTAAAAGATCTATATCATTTCCGATCAATAATATGTCATCCACATATAATATCAGAAATGCCACATTGCTCCCACTCACTTTCTTGTAAATACAAGCTTCTCCATAAGTTTGGACAAATCCAAACTCTTTGATCACCTCATCAAAGCGGAGATTCCAACTTCGTGATGCTTGCTTCAATCCATAGATGGATCGCTGAAGCTTGCACACTTTGTTAGCATCCTTAGGATCGACAAAACCCTTTGGTTGTATCATATACAACTCTTCTTCAATATTACCATTGAGAAACGCGGTTTTGACATCCATCTGCCATATATCATAATCGAAATATGCAGTAATTGCTAACATAATCCTAACTGACTTTAGCATCGCTACGGGAGAGAAAGTCTCATCGTAGTCAACTCCTTGAATTTGTCGAAACCCCTTTGCGACAAGTCGAGCTTTATAGACGGTCACATTACCATCAGCATCAGTTTTCCTTTTGAAAATCCATTTGTTCTCCACGGCCTTTCGGTCGTGAGGTAATTCCACCAAGTTCCAAACTTGATTTTCATACATGGATTCCATCTCGGATTTCATGGCTTCTAACCATTTGTTGGAATCCGGGCTCATCATCGCTTCTTCATACGTCGCAGGGTCATCATTTTCATCAACCATGAAATTCATGACAGGATTTCCGTACAGCTCGGGAGCTGCACGCGTCCTGTTTGACCTGCGAGGTTCGGTAGTACTCTCTTTCAGAGTTTCATGATCATTATCATTAGTTCCCTCTTCAACAGGTGGAGCCAACTCCGGAACAACTTCCGGCGCTGCGCTACTCGCCATACTTTGAAGAGAAGGTTCCACAACCTCTTCGAGTTCTACCTTCCGACTACTCACACCTTTCGCGAGAAACTCTTTCTCTAGAAAGGATCCATTCTTGGCAACAAAAACCTTGCCCTCAGATCTGTGATAGAAGGAATACCCAATAGTTTCTTTAGGGTATCCTATGAAGACGCATTTTTCCGCTTTGGGTTCGAGTTTATCCGGTTGAAGTTTCTTCACATAAACATCGCATCCCCAAACTTTAAGAAATGACAGCTTAGGTTTGTTTCCAAACCACAATTCATACGGTGTCTTTTCAACGGATTTAGATGGTGCCCGATTTAAAGTGAGTGCAGCAGTTTCTAGTGCATAACCCCAAAATGACAACGGCAAGTCCGTCAGAGACATCATAGATCGAACCATATCTAATAAAGTACGATTACGACGTTCCGACACACCATTTCGCTGTGGTGTTCCGGCAGGTGTGAGTTGTGAAACAATTCCACACTCTTTCATGTGAGTACTAAACTCGTAACTTAGATACTCACCTCCACGGTCGAACCGTAGAAATTTGATCTTTCTATTACGATGATTTTCCACTTCATTCTGAAATTCCTTGAACTTTTCAAAGGTTTCAGACTTGTGTTTCATCAAGTAGATATAACCGTATCTACTCAAATCATCCGTGAAAGTAACAAAATAATGATATCCACCTCGCGCCGACACACTTATTGGACCACATACATCAGAATGTATGATTTCCAATAAATCTGTCGCCCGTTCCATTGAACCGGAAAACGGCGTTCTAGTCATCTTGCCCATAAGGCATGGCTCACATGTATCAAATGATTCATAATCAAGTGATTCCAAAAGTCCATCCGAATGGAGCTTCTTCATGCGTTTAACACCAATATGACCTAGACGGCAGTGCCACATATATGCGGATATATCATCATTAAGTTTAATCCTTTTAACATCAACATTATGAATATGTGTAACATTATCATTGAGATCTAATAGAAATAAACCATTCATCATCGATGCATGACCATAAAAGATTTCATTCATATAAATGGAACAACCATTGTTCTCGGATTTAAATGAATAACCACTTCGCATCAAACACGATCCAGATACAATGTTCATGCTCAGTGCAGGCACCAGATAACATTTATTCAAGTTTATAACTAATCCCGACGGCAAGTGGAGAGGCAGCGTTCCGACGGCGATCACATCAACGCTTGATCCATTGCCGACACGCATCTTGACCTCACCCCTTGCTAGCGGTCGCTTGTTCCGCAGCCCCTGATTCGAGTTACAAATATTAGCAACTGAACCGGTATCAAATACCCAGGTGCTACTGCGAGCACTAGTCAAGTACACATCAATAACATGTATATCATATATACCTTTGTTTGCCTTGCCGGCCTTCTTGTCTGCCAGATACTTGGGGCAGTTGCGCTTCCAGTGGCCAGTCCCCTTACAATAGTAGCACTCGGAATCAGACTTAGGTCCAACTCGGGGTTTCTTTTCAAGCGCGGCAACAGGCTTGCCGCCCTTACTTCCCTTCCGTTTTGCCTTCTTGTCTTTCTTGAAACCAGTGTTCCTATTGATCATCAACACTTGATGTTCCTTTTTGATCTCCACTTATGCAGTTTTAAGCATTGACAGAAGCTCGGGGAGAGACTTCTTCATGCCTTGCATATTATAGTTCATCACGAAGCTCTTATAGCTAGGTGGCAGAGACTGCAGAACACGATGGATGCCTAAGTCAATGGGAATCGATATTCCCAAGGACACAAGCTTATCGGCGTAACCCGACATCTTGAGTACATGCTCACTAACGGAGCTGTGCTCTTCCATCATGCAGGTAAAGAACTTTTCTGAAGCGTTGTAGCTCTCTACAGCAGCATGTGTGTCGAAAATCATTTTCAACTCACCCATTGTATCAAATGCATTGCCGTTTTCGAAACGCTTTCGAATTTCCGGCTCTAGCCCATACAATATGCCGCAATGAACTAAGTTGTGGTCCTCCTGGAGTCTGATAGACATTCTTCTCCTCGTCAGGGGCATCATCAAAAGGTGGGGGGCCTAACAGCGCTTCTAGCACATATTGCTTTTGTGCAGCAGAGAGGAGAATCCTCAAATTCATGGCCCATTCGGTAAAGTTGCTACCGTTCGTTGCTAGTCTCTCTTTCTCCATGAACACATTGAAATTAAAAGCAGGTGGTGCCATCTACAACAGAATTTGTAAAGTTTAGACTAAGTGTATGATAGATTGAGTTCAACTAATCTATATTACGAATGAACTCCCACTCAAAAACGACATCCCTCGTGCCTTTTTGGTGATTACATGAACCAAATCCACTACACCAAGTCCGATCATCACGTGAGTCGGTATAGCTTCAAAGGCGAGCATCAAATGGGCATCATATCAACTATATGACTCATGCTTAACCTTTCGGTCCGTGTTCCGAGGCCATGTCTGTACATGCTAGGCTCGCCAAGTTAGAACCTTAGTATTCGCGTGTGTAACTGTTTTACACCCGAAATATGGTCGTGGATCCAAGAACACCCGATCATCACGTGATGTATTGGAGCGACGAAAACATAATCGGTGCATACTAAAGGAAGAACACATTCTTATCTTGATATTTAAATGAGGGATCATCTTATTATGATAACAAAGCGCTAAACAAGCAATATAAGATGCTATCAAAACATCATATATTTATTAGTGAAATGATATGGTTCCCGCAGATGATCTCTATCATGTGCATCGTGGTATGATCACTATCATACCTATATGTGTAAATCCAAGGTCCATGGATTTTACACGCTATGTGTGTTGTAAGAGTATCATCTCATACTTCTACTTACAACACTACCATATCATAACACTAGCCCAGCAACAATCTAAACTAGACGCCTCTAATTTAACCATTGCAAGTTTTACGTGGCTTAGGGCTTTCGAGATAGAACCGTTCTTACCTACGAACATGAACCACAACGAGGATAATCAAATTGTTGACAACTCGCTTGCAAAATAGATATTGACTATAGTAGGAGAGACAGACACCCGCTAGCCACTTATGCAAACTAGTTGCATGTCAAGCGTGGAACAGGTCTCATGTGCGAGGACATGTAAAGTTTGTCCGGGCCGCTTCATCCCACTATGCCACCAATATCCAAAATTATAACAAAGGAGCAACAACATGATCATCATCGCCCACATACTCATATGTGTACTACCCGTGTAAAGTATCTACGCATAGATCCGGCTCTGATACCACTGTAGGGTTCGCAGCATAGAAAACAAAATTTTTCCTACGATGTGAACTATATACCAAGATCTATCTACTAGATACAAACAACGGGCGGATGTATATCCGTAGAGAACATACCCTTGAAGACCGACAAAGCTTAATGAGTTCAACTCGTGGTTGATGTAGACGATCTCTTGCCGATCTCAAGATCGAGAGGAAGTCCTAGCGCCGCAAATCAGCAGCGCATCCGTGCTCGCACACACGTTCGAGGCACCGAGCAACCTCCGCCTCCTCGCTCCAGCGATGCATCGGAAGCACAACTCTTTCTTGCCGAATAGCCATCGGGAACATGTATCTCGCTAGTCCGAGACCATGGGGGATAAATTCTAGAGGGGGAGAGAGATCCTTCACGAGGAGGTGTGAGAGACAAGTGAGGAGGGGGGCTCCTTTTATAGGAGGAGGGGGGAACCCCAAGGGGGTGGCCGGCGCATGGGGGCTGCCCCCTTGCCCTCCCCTCTTCATGTGGGTGGACACTCCACTCACAAATCTCCTTTAAATTCCCTCCACTCAAAAGTCCACTCAAATTCCCATTAAATTTCCACCAAATTTAATGCAAACTCTCATTAAATAAAACTCTTTTATTTTATTCAGAATTTTGTCAATTACTTTAATGACAAACATACACAAATAACCCCTTGCTAGAATTCTATTTCACATGCATAACCACTTTATGCAATTTCACCCAAAAACCTGTTTCGGTATCTAGTGAAATAAATTCCTGCGCTTGTTCATTCTTTCGGCATGAAACATTTTCTCCAATTGGATGTCGGTGTCTCTTAAGTGTGTCACCCTACGGTTCGTGAATAATGCGGACATGATCGAGACCCCTCTCGGATCAATAATCAGAAGCGGGATCTGGAGACCCATACTGACTCCCGCACATTCAACGATGACTTTCTTGTGATCGTCAGAACCTTTTACGCTAGTATCTTAATCCCTTTGTTTCACGATATATTACATGTCCGAGATTCGATCATCGGTATCTCCATACCTAGTTTGATCTTGTTACCGACATGCACTCTTTTCTCGTTCCTGTGATATAACATTCTAGTGATCAAATCACTTGCTTGCAAGCTAATCAATGTGATATCACCGAGAGGGCCCAGAGTATATCTATCCGTCATCGGGATGAACAAATTCCACTCTTGATCCATGAGCCTCAACATAACACTTTATTAGTTCTAAATCCATCTTTATAATCACCCTGTTACGGTGTGACGTTTGATGTTATCAAGAAACTCTTCCGGTGTTAGTGATTGACATGATCTCATGGTCTAAGGATTAGGATCACTTCGTAAGTTGTTATAGCAATATAAACTCAATGACTTTGATCGTAATGCTATACTTCGGATGAATGTTCATCACACCATTACACTAATGTTGTGATCCCGTTATTAACAACATCCAATGTCCATGATCAGGAAACCTTGATCATCTTGTTAATCAACGAGCTAGTTTATGAGAGAGGCATAACTAGGAACTTTCTGTTTGTTTATTAAACACACATGTATTAACATTTCCGTATTAATACAATTATAGCATGCAAAATAAACATCTATCATATACTTGGAATACACATAATAAACACTTTATTATTGCCTCTCAGGGCATATTCCCTTCATTTGCCACTTATATAAAATGACCAATAGATGTTTTAGAATGTTTATAACATGTTAGAAACCACTTTTCCAAATAAAACAATCTTTAGCATGCCTGCATGCATTGCTTTGTTTCTATTATTTTATGTGTTGTTTGCTTGAATGGTAGATTGAATTCTTGCTTGCTTGATTGAATTGTAGTGGAATTTGAAGAGTGTGAGAATTGCAAGATAAAGGAGTGAACTTATATTCTCTACCAAAAAGGCAAGTGATTCTCCATACTTTTGTCCCATTATTTTCACTATGCATTAGTGACATTTATAAAGTAGGACTTGCATGGAATTTTTGCTAAGTGTAAACTATGCCATGGGAAATCCTAGTAGATGAAACCTTAGTAGAAGTTTCCTATGTTAAGATTCCTACTACTATCATGATTAGCTTAGCTAGTAGAAAAAAAAGGTGGAATATATTCATGCTATGGAATATTTCTAAGTCAAGGACTTGTGTTTTGTTTAATAAAACAACTAAGTTAATAAAACACCTGGGTGGAATGGAAGGAATGGTTTGTGTTGAGTGGTTATACAAGGCCCATTTCTATGGTTTACCTTGTGTATCACACTTGTGGATGGCCACCCAGGAACAAAGAGATTTGAGATGTCAAATGTTGAGAAGCTTCAAGTGCAGCCACATGGCATTATGGGCTCTGCCTGGATCATATAGGTTGCAATAACTTAGCCAAATGGACAGTTGGTGGTAGGGGATGATAGGTTGGAACGCGTCCATTCTGGTCTAAGGGAAGGCTTCTGAAATATCTTGTCTTGGTGAAACCAAGTCTTGTGGGGAAAGTGCACCACCTCTGCAGAGTGTAAAATCTAAGTACTTAGCCATGTCCCTGGTAAAGGACAATTTGAGCATCAAGACATGGAAGCTATCAAGAATCTACTCATCCCAATTTCTAAGTTAAAATCTTGTGGTTGAACAAGGGTTGAAGGATCACCAATTTCTATTGGGAGATGCCTTGGGTGATTTTTGACAAACAAAAACTTAGTGTTTTTCAAAAGATAAGGAAAATCTATTTTGAGCAAAGCAAGCCTAAGCTCCACTTAGCCAAATGAATATAGATGATAGACTCCACTATACTACCATAGTATCACTTGCCAATACAATTCAAATGTATTGACCCTTGTGGCTGTAACTTATTATGTTGCAGGTTTGTTTGATGTTAGTGAAGTGCGTTGATTAGGATTACAAGTCTACAACCAACATGATTGCCTGTGGCACTTTGAAGATGAAGGACCTCATGCTTTAGTTATATTCTGCTGCATTGTAATGAGATAGACAAATGAGCTATGTAAGATGTAATAAATTATTTTATTCCTGGTTATAAAGTTGTATTATGACCTTTGTTTCTTGATATTACATCTTAACTGTGGATGCTAGCTATTGATCCAGGGACTAGCATTGTAAACACAGGGATCTCTACTTTATTAAAGGTTGGGACCTCTACATTGAGTAGTGTTTTCTCACCAGCACATCTAAAGTCTCTATTCAACTCTTTCACTGCCCAATAAGCTTTGTGTTCTAATTCTAAAGGCAAGTGACAAGCCTTCCCATAGACCATTTTATAAGGAGACATCCCCATAGGATTTTTATAAGCAGTTCTATAAGCCCACAAAGCGTCATTCAACTTTTTAGCCCAATTTTTCCTAGATCTATTGACAGTCTTCTGCAAGATAGATTTGATTTCCCTATTGGAAAGTTCTACTTTCCCACTAGTTTGGGGGTGATAAGCTGAAGCTATTCTGTGGTTTACATCATACTTAGCAAGAGTTTTTCTAAAACCCCCATGAATAAATGAGAGCCTCCATCAGTCATGACATATCTAGGCACACCGAACCTAGGAAAAATGACATCTTTGAGCATGTTCAAAGATGTTTTACCATCAGCACTGCTTGTAGGTATGTCTTCTACCCACTTTGTAACATATTCAACAACAACAGGAATATGTGTATACCCTTTTGAAGGAGGAAAAGGCCCCATAAAGTCAAATCCCTAACAATCAAAAGGTTCAATAACAAGATAATAATTCATAGGCATTTCATTGCGTCTAGAGATGTTACCTATTCGTTGGCATTCATCACATGATAAGACAAACTTCCTTGCATCTTTAAAAAGGGTAGGCCAATAAAATCCAGATTGTAAAACCTTTTGTGCAGTCCTATCCCCAACATGATGTCCTCCATAAGCATTGCCATGACATTTTCCCAGTATCTCTTGTTGTTCAAATTCTGGAACACATCTTCGCATAATACCATCCACTCCTTCTTTATATAAGTGTGGGTCATCCCAAAAGTAATGCCTTAGGTCATAAAAGAATTTTCTTCTTTGCTGGGTTGTAAAGGTTGGAGGCAAATACTTGGAAACAATAAATTTATCATAATCAGCATACCAAGGACTCTCATGTGGACTTACCCTTATTTCAGCTAACTGCTCATTTGGAAAACTATCATTAACAGGCAAAAGTTCAAAAGAAATGTTTTCCAAACGAGATAAATTATCAGCAACAGGATTATCAACACCTTTCCTATCCACAATATGCATATCAAACTCTTGCAAAAGCAACACCCACCTTATAAGCCTAGGCTTATCGTCCTTCTTCGTCATAAGGTATTTAATAGCTGCATGATCAGTATGAATAGTAACCTTGAAATCAACAATATAAGGTCTAAACTTATCACAAGCAAAGATTACAGCTAAGAACTCCTTTTCACTAGTAGAATAATTCTTTTGAGCAGCATTCAGAGTTTTTCTAGCATAATGAATGACATTTAGCTTCTTGTCAACACGTTGTCCCAAGACAGCACCCACAGCAAAATCACTAGCATCACACATAATTTAAAAAGGTAAAATCCAATCAGGTGGTTGGACTATAGGAGCAGTTGTTAAAGCTTTCTTCAAAGTTTCAAAAGCTTCCTTACAATCATCATCAAAAACAAAAGGTACATCTTTTTGAAGAATATTAGTAAGGGGCTTTGAAATTTTGGAGAAATCATTAATAAACCTCCTATAGAAACCAATGTGACCAAGGATACTACGAATACCTTTGATATCTCTAGGACAAGGCATCTTCTCAATTGCTTCAATTTTGGCTCTGTCAACTTCAATACCTCTTTCAGAGATCTTGTGTCCTAGAACAATTCCTTCATTAACTATGGAATGACATTTCTCCCAGTTAAGAACAAGGTTGGTTTCCTCACATCTCTGCAAAACTTTATCAAGGTTGTGCAAACAGTTATCAAAAGAAGTTCCATAGACAGAAAAATCGTCCATGAAGACCTCCACAATTTCTTCACAAAAACCATGAAAGATAGCAGACATACATCTCTGAAAGGTAGCAGGAGCATTACACAAACCAAAAGGCATACGCCTGTAAGCATAAGTACCATAGAGACAAGTGAAAGTAGTTTTCTCTTGGTCTTGTGCTTTCACAACAATTTGAGAAAACCCAGAATAACCATCTAGAAAGCAAAAGTGAGTCTTTTTGGACAACCTCTCAAGCATTTGATCAATAAAGGGCAAATCTTTCTTAGTAACTTTATTAATCTTTCTAAAATCAATGCACATTCTATACCCAACCACTACTCTTTCGGGTATAAGCTCATTATCTTCATTATGCACAACGTTTATTCCCCCTTTCTTGGGGACACAATGAACAGGGCTAACCCACTTACTATCATCAATAGTATAAATAATACCAGCATCAAGGAGTTTTAATACCTCACTTCTTACCACATCCTTCATCTTAGGATTAAGACAACGTTGGTGCTCAACAACTGGTTTTGCATCAGGCTCTATATTAATAGCATGCTGACATATAGTAGGAGATATCCCCTTTAAATCATCAAGAGTATAGCCCATAGCTCCTCGGTGTTTCTTCAATATCTCCAATAACCTTTCTTCTTCCTTTCCTAAAAGTTTAGAACTAATAATAACAGGATATATTTTCTTGTCATTAAGATAAGCATATTTAAGATCATTAGGTAAGGGTTTAAATTCAAAAACAAGGTCCCCTTTAGGTGGTAGTGTGGTACCCAAATCTTCCACAGGTAAATTATGCTTAAGTAACTCAAGCTAACAAAGGAAAGCCTCATCAATCTCATTTTTTTCCTTCATGAAGGCATCACTTTCATGATCTTCCATGAACTACTGCAAGGCATTGTTAGGAGCAAGAGAAATACCAGAAAGTTGTTCAACCCTGAAATCCTCATCAGGCAGTTCATTTTCATAAGGAGTTTTGGCAAACTTGGAAAAATTAAACTCATAAGACTCTCTAGCAAACTTAGTCAAAACTTTTTCCTTCCTACAATCTATGATAGCCCCACAAGTGTTCAGAAAGGGTATACCAAAAATAATGGGATAGGTTTTACTAGCTTCTTTACCAAGTACTAGAAAATCAGCAGGATATTTAATCTTACCACAAAGGACCTCCACATCTCTTACAATGTCAATGGGAAAAACTTGCTCTCTATTAGAAAGGTGAATGGCCACATCAATGTCCTCAAGCTCACAAGGACCAATCTCATGCATAATTTCCCAGTAAAGCTCATAAAGAATAGCACTGGAACTAGCACCAATATCACATAAACCATAATAGCTATGACTACCAATTTTAACAGAAAGCACACAGACACTAGCTTTTCTAACTTTCTTAGGATGAGAAACAATATTAGTAGCGTCTTCACAGAAGACAATATGCTTATCCTCTATATTTCTAGTGACAAGATCTTTCACAATAGCTACCATAGGCTCGATATCAATAAGCTCATCGGACCCTACAGTTTTCTTTGCGCTTTTGCTAACCACATTAGCCATAATAGAGTGTTCCCTTACCTTGGAGGGAAAAGGGATCTTCTCAACATAAGGTTCAGGCAAAATAGGATCAACAGTACAAACCTCTATACGGGCAGGAGCGTGGGTAATAATGTCTTTATAAGGAGCATGGTACTTGTCCCACTCTTTCTTGGGAATCTCAATATAAGAGGCAAAAGCATTAAAACATTTCGCAAGAACTTGAGGATTAAGACCAAACTTATTGCTAGTATCACGAAAGCTATCAGTTCCCATAAAAGATTTAATGCATTCATAATCATAGTTTATACCTGACTTTGTTCCTTTGTCATTCTCCCAAGCTTCAGTGTTCTCTTGAATACGGTCTAGTAGGTCCCATTTAGTTTCTTCCTTCATATGTGTGAATGATCCAGCACAAGAAGCATCTAGTAAATCTTTATCATGAAGAGAAAGCCTAGCATAAAAGTTATTGAGAATAATATTGTTAGGGAGTCCATGAATAGGACATTTAAGCATTATTAACTTCAATCTCCCCCAAGCTTGAGCTGTACTCTCTCCATCAAGAGGCCAAAATTTATATATAATATTTCTATCCTTTTGAATCTCATTGGGAGGATAGAATTTAGAGTAAAAGAGAGATGACATCTCCTCCCATTCCATGGACTATCCATTTTTCAGCACCTTATACCATTCTTCAGCTCTCCCTTTCAAGGATATGGAGAGTAACTTCTTCTTCACCTATTTAGTTGTGATACCTGCATACTTAAATAACCTGCATAATTCATGGATAAAAAGCAAGTGATCACCAGGATGGATAGTTCCATCCCCAAAATAATAATTATCCATAACACGATTAACAATACTTGTAGGTATCTTAAAAGGATCTATCTCAACAGGAGGTGGTTCATCTACTACCCTAGCAGTGGTAGTAGTTTTCCCAAATAGAAAACCAAGTGGGTTATCCATATTGGAAACAAAGTAACAAGCAGTAACAACAGCAATACTCATACTGAAAGTTTCCCTTACCAGTTCCACTCTTCAATAGCGCTTCACTCCCCGGCAATGGCGCCAGAAAATAGTCTTGATGACCCACACATATAGGGGGTTTATCGTAGTACTTTCGATAAATAGGAGTGTCGATCCCAACAAGGAGCAGAAGGTGTTGAACAGTGGTATGGATCAGTAAATCCCTGTGAATACTTAGCAAACGGATTTTAGTGGTTTTTGACAAGGCAACAAAACAAAGAGCAAGTAATAGAAGTAACGAACAAACGGAGCAAGTGTCCCAATCCTTTCTTAGCAAAGGATAATCCGGTGGAAATACTTATAAGTACCAAACGTTCTCGAGGACACATGGGAATTCTGTTAAGTGCTTTCGTTTCAAATAGCTGAGTACTCTTCTCTGGTGTTTGTAAGTGTTGTGTGGGTGAACCTGTGCTAACATACCGCCCTTCCTACGACTAATACATACTTGTGATTAAACCCCCTGCAAACATCCGTAACTACAGGAAAATAATTAAGATATAAATCTAACCACAACCTTAAACTCTGAGATCCTACGCTCCCTTGTGCAAAGGTGTCCTAACGGGGGTTCAGGTTTCTGTCACTCCGGCAACCCCGCGATTAGTAGCCAAATACACAATGCATTCCCCTAGGCCCATAAATGGTGAAGTATCATGTAGTCGATGTTCACATGACACCACTAGAAGAATAACACCACAACTTAAATACTAAACCATTGAATAATAACTCATCACAGATTCACTACTAACAACATGACTTCTCCCATGTCCTCAAGAACTAAACGAACTACTCACAAGACATCATATGGATCAAGATCAAAGATGATATGATAATGGATAACAATCTGAACATAAACAATAATCCAATGGTTCCACTCACAAGCATCAACTACAATAGTAATCAACACCAGGAAAGTTTGCCCTAAGAACTAAAGCAATATCCAACACAATTATTACAGCGGGACGGAGTGGTGGTGATGGTGCTGGTTGAGATGATGTTTTGGATGATGATGATGATGATCCTGATGAAGCCTAGCTTGATGACGGTGTTGATGGCAACGGTATCCCCTCTCTAGGAAGGAATTCCCTCGACAGAAATCTGTCTGCCAGAGAGATCTTTCTCTCTCGGTGTTTTCCGCCCCCAGAGGCGGCGGAAATCTATCTGTGGTCGCTCCCCGAGGGTTAGGGTTCTGAAGGGAAGATATAGGCGAAGGCGGAGAGTCAGAGGCCGGGCAGGTGGGCCACACCTACCCTAGGCGTGGCCTTAGGTGGGCCCGCGCCTAGGGTGGTGTGGGCCCCCTGCGGCCCCCCTTCGCTCCTCCTTCTGGCTTCCTTCGTCTTTTGGTAAAATAATATGTTTTCATATTTTTCTAGTATTTTCTGATCTTCGCAAAATTGCACCGAAATGCCTTCTTTTCCATCAGAATCCAGACTCCAGCAGTCCATCCTCCAAGAATCATCCAACATGCATAAACAAATGAAAATCCATAAGTAATACCTCATAATAAGACAAATATCAATGAATAGAGGTAAATTATGATATAGAATGGTGATTGTGGCATCCCGCAAAACCACTACTAGAAAATCGCGTTGTTTTTGTGCATTGCATCGTCATGACCGCATGCTCATGCCATCATGCCGCATTGCATTTGAGCATCGTCATGT
The DNA here is from genome assembly GCA_916181665.1 of Avena sativa. Lineage (NCBI taxonomy): Eukaryota > Viridiplantae > Streptophyta > Magnoliopsida > Poales > Poaceae > Avena > Avena sativa. The sequence goes on from OV702284.1 coordinate 34,760,887, forward strand.
CATCATGCATTTGTTTGTCGAAACCTATTTTCTAAAAGCCTAGTTTGGTTTTCTAAATATTCCCCGTCTCAAATTCAAATTAAAGAGCCGGGCTTTTCCGGGTCTTTTATTTGTCTAAAAACTATTTACAAAAGTTTATTTTAAATTAAATAAAAATTTATATTATTTTCAGGGGGCAGCCGAACCGGGCTGGTCCGACCCAGTTGGCCACCCCCAGTACAAAATCAGCCTACCCAAAATCCTTTTCTACCCCAACCTAACCTACCCAGCCCCCCTCCACCTCACCCCAACCAACAGCCGGTCGACACCTCACCTCTCCCTTCCTCCTAACCTATCCTAGCCCGCCACCTACCCAACCCCTCGCCACCTCACCTCCTGGCCCCACTCCCTCTCAGCCAAACACACGCCGACCCACTCCCTCACCTCCTCTCCCCGCTCCCCTAGCCACCTGTCCCCGCGGGTCCCACTCCCTCCTCTCCCTCATGCTCCCGCACGGTCCCATCACCCCTGCCTCCACCCTCCCCGAACCACGCTCGGCCTCCCTCGCATCCTCCCGCGAGCGCCGCCCTCCTTCTATGCCTCCCCACCGTCGCGCCTCACCTCCCCTCCAGCGTCGGCCGCTCCTCCTCCCCAGTCCTCCGCTAGGCCTCGCCCTGCAGCGGCCGCAATCCCCCCAACCACCGCCTTCGCCCGCCGGAGCCGCCCTCGCCTCGCGACCTCCCCGCGGCGCTCCGCAGCCGCCGGCCAACTCCTTCCTCGCCGCGACCCCATTCGCCTCCGCCCGAGCCCGAGATCCGCCGGGACACCGCCTCGCCTGGGCCGCATCCGGCCAGAGCCCCGCCGCCGGTCGACCTCGTCCTCTCCCCTCTGCGTCTTCTCCTCCTCTGCCGACGGCACCCCCGCGACCGGCCGCCAGGAGCTCCATGGGCCCCGTCTTCCCGTCTGTCGCCGCCAAGCAGCGGTGCCGCCCTCCTTTGCTGTGCGCTCCCCTCCCTGCCGTTGTGCCTCTCTGTGAGCCACGCCTTTGGTCTGCTCCCCCACCAGCGAGTTCCCCGCCGGCTCAGTGACCTCGCCGCCCCGGCCACGAGAGACCTTCGCTCAAGCTCCTCTTCACCGTGGCCTCACCTCCATCGTTGGCTGGTGTCCAGCAGCAACATAACGCGTTGGTGGGTTTGTTGTGTTTGGGGCTCCAGATTATACCTATGTGTTGATGCGTCTCGGCTCCTCGGGTGTGAAGTTGTGGTGTGTTGTCTGTGTCCACAAGATCTCTGTCGTGTGAGTCCACATCCGTCGACAAATCAACCGAAGAAGACCGATCCCGAACCTGACGCCGCGCCAAGTCCTCCTACCTGGATCCGATGCCCCAAGACTATCACGAGAAGGTGGAATGCCAAGGCCCTCGACACGGAACCGTGATACCCCAAGGTCTTCTTCCCGGATCCGATCCCGAAGACCGATCCCGGCGCCCGAAGCCGAGAACCCCGACAAGAACCACGACACGGATACACCGAGTTCTCCATCGAGGACACCAAGGCCGTCGACATGGAACCGAAGGACGTCAAGCACTTCACCCCGGACGTCAAGTCCGACCCGACCCGCGAACCCGACAAGGTCTTCACAACGACAAGAACGACATCGACCAGGGCGAATTCGATGCGCCTCGACGCCGAACCAAGTCCTTCTTCCCGGATGCGACAAGATCTACTCCGTTGTCCGAGAATGTTACTGCCGAGACCGATCCCGTCAACCCTGAGACCGACCCCGAACCCCTCGGAGCCCAAGTTCGCCGAACCCTAATGTGATTCCCTATCCGAGACCCCATTATTTTATAAAATGACATTATCAACTGATGCATATTAAATTGTTCATGCATGCATACTTGTCTGTGGTTTGGGGGCCTTATGCCGATTCACCTAAATTAAATATGGGATCCACATGCGGGAAAATCTAGCCTTATATTGGCCCCATTTAAATTTGTGCATCGAACCGATGATATATTTTGCCATGTTAAGACAACATTTAAATTGGGGGCATCTAAACAACTTGAACCATATATTTAATTGTCGGGACCCCGGTTCCGCTTAATATGATCTAATTGCATCGCACCTTGCCATGTCATACATCATACATGCATCATGCCCGATCTTTTGCCGTAGTATTAAATATTGCATCCGGTGTTTATGCTAGTGTTTTGCTTCTTCGCGGACTAGGTCGATGAGTTGTTGCGAGTGTCGACCCGATCTTGGATGAACCTTCGACAATGTTTTCAGGCGAGCATCTCCCCTTTCTACCTATCTTACTTTTATAGTATTTATTCCCTCCTGTTGATCTATTGCTATCTGTGTTGCGATGCTCTAGTTTTCGTACCCGTGATATCCCTTGCAGCCTTATATTGCCTTGGACACCTCCTATTACCTGTTGTTTGGTAGATAGTTGGACCTGCGCGTCGTAGTCGCTTGCTCAAGTGCTGTTGCGTGTCGTCAAGTACCACAGTTGTTGGAGTATTGCCGTGTGTTTATTGTTGGAGTTGATCAAGACTTTAATTACCATTTAACAACTAAAATTGAAGTAGGTAAATGCAGAGGCACAGGTGGGCAATAGATGTTATTTGGTTGTTAACCGTCCACTTGTGTCCCGTAGGACCCCGAGTACTTGATACCTGTTCCTTGAATATTCGCGCTATCCACATCCGGGAGGATTATGGGACCCCCCTGAGCCAGAGCTTGATTCATTCTTATTTCTTGGGGCCACAAACTAGTTTGAGGTTTTATTTACTATCTTGTACTTATGCCATGCTTTATTGCTTAATTTACGATTGTGCGAGGAGCACCTGTACTGTTTAGGTAAGCGGAGTGTTTTCGCGGTATCGACAAGCCCAGTCACATTTTCGGGTTCCCAGTCGTTTACAGCCATTGACGCAAACCTTGAGTCCGTCTCGGAGTCAGCTAACTTTGTTGCGGGTGTACTCAATGGGGTGGCCCCCTGAAATATTTCTGAATCTTGTGATTGCTTTGTCGTGAAGGCCTCGTTGGGTTTTGATTTGGTTTTTCCGAGGTTGATCGAGTGTGTGTTGCTATTTGTGCACCCCTGCAGGGTAAAACTTTCTGAAAGCCGTGTCCGCGGTTATGGACGACTTGGAGCACAGTATCTCGATCATAGACAACTATAACTAAAGTAGTGCTATAAATTTGACTTTATAATGACTAGTAATCAGCTTCACCATAATGGAATGGCTAAATAAAACTGCCAACGGTTGCTTGTTTGGGTTGTCGCTTGCCACCATTGTATCTGACTAGTAAGTATTGCAACTATAACGGAATGGCTAAATAAAAGTACCAACAACTGCTGGGTTTTGGGATATCTCGTGCTAATTGTATCTGACTAGTAAGTGTTGCAACTACAACGAAATGGTTAACTAAAACTGCCCACTGCTTATTATATCAGGATGACTATCTATACTTGACTAGTAATTGCTGCAACGATAACTGAATAAATAAAACTGCCAACTGTGTGAGTTCCTCGGTTGACTTCCTCGTTTGGTCTCGAGGGGGAAATACCAGGATGGGTATGTTTGGTGGTAGTATCAGGAGGGTTCCGAATAGGTCTTTATTATCCCTCTCTGATAGCCGACAGTTGTATCGAGTCTCTATAGGTTGTTTAGTGCATGCTGCGCTGCCGCTCAGTCCACCATACCTATGTAGGCGAGGACCGCCGAATTCTAGTCTCGCCGTGTACTGGCCTCAGTACTGACCGCTCTCTCTTTTTCCTTTGCCCTTTGTCGGCACCCCTTTTGTTTAAGCAGGTTTTGAGATTGACGTCGTTAGCAGGGTTACCCTTCCGGCTTGGCCTGGGCAGGGTTATGGACGCCATTGGTTATTCTTCAGGGCTCTTAGCTCAATTTGCATCTTGTCCGTACTCGGACGCTATATCGTTTTAAAGGTGATTTGGATCTTTGTATTGTACATCTGTATTCTTGACTCTGTGAGTCGCCGTTGTATATATCTGTTATGTGGGTCCCATCGAGGACTGTTGTGTAATGTTATTACTTGTTTTCCACCCGCACGCAAGTGCCTGGTGGGCACCTTTGAATCGTTTCTATGCGGGTTTGGCGGGAAGCGCTAAAACTTGCATAGGGCCGATTCTGAGGGTGTTACAGTGATGCAAATTGGGCATATGAGAAACAAAGTGTGTCTCTCTCCAAAAGAAGTGTGGTGTAACCAACCAACTTACTCAAGCAAACTAAGCAAACGAAAACCAAAAACGAAAACTAAGACGCTCCAAGAACAAGACAACAATGCATGAAACAATAAAAACGAAGTGTCTAGAAAGACCTGAGATTTTTATTGATGAATAAGGGGATGCCTTGGGAATCCCCAAGCTTTGACGCTTGTACCTCTTGAATATTTATTGGGGTGACACGGGGTGGCATCCCCAAGATTGAGCTTTTGTCCATTCTTCATCTCATTACATCATTCTTTCCCTACACCTAAAAATTTTCCTTCATACAAAACTTCACACAATCTTTATTAGCAACATTAGTGTATTCAAAAGATAATAGACCTTTAGGAAAAGCTTTGGAACAACAATACTTTTCACTAAAAACACAAGCTACTATAGTAACTCCTTCAAAAATCTCAATTTCCCAAAAAGAACCCAAAAAGGAATCAATAAGAAGCAAATGCAAATAATGATAGAAATCTGTCAAAACAAACCAGCAGGTAGAAACCGATTTTTTAAGACCTTCTATTGCTCAAATCAAAAGTGTTGAACTAAAGAAAGTAAGCTAACATACTGGGGGATTTATTCGTAAATTTTCAGCTCAATCCGACTTATAGAGACTCCTCACGAATTTTTATGGCGGAGGACAAAAATCTGTTTCGGGACAGCAACTCCCCAAATCTTACTTCCCTCTTATTAGAGGTCATTCTTGACACAAAAAGCAAACAAAAAGGATAAGGAGAGGTCATTACTGAAGTAATAACTTCCAAGACTCAAGAAAACTCTTGGGTTATCTCCCAACAAGTACTTTTATTTAACGCCTTTAAGTTAGGCTTGATAGTTTGAGAAGATGCTCACATAAGAAATATGAATTGAAGCAAAAGAGAGCATCAAGAAGCAAATTCAAAACACATTTAAGTCTAACCCACCTCCTATGCATAGGAATCTTGTAAATAAACAAGTCATGAAAGAACAAAGCTACAAGCATAGGAAAGCAAAACAAGTGCAACTTCAAGATTTTCAACATAAAGAGGGGAAACTTAATATTATTGAGATACATAAAACCATGTTTCCCTCTCTTATAATAACTTTCAGTAGTAACATGAATAAAATTAACAATATAACTATCACATAAAACATTCTTATCATGAGCCACATGCATAAAATTATTATTACTCTCCACATAAGCATAGTCATTCTTATTAACTGTAGTGGAAGGAAATTCAACAAAACAGCTATCATTACTATTCTCATCACCATAATCATCAAATATAGGAGGCAGATTGTAATTACAATTAACTTTCTCCTCAATAGTAGGTGGACTAAAAATATCATATTCATCATTGTAATCATCATATATTGGAGGTTTGGTATCATCATAAGCAATAGAATAGCTATCTTCCAAAGCTGGGGAACTAAAAAGATCATTTTCATAAAAAACTAGCTTCCCCAATATTAGACGTTTCCATAGCATTAGCAATAATGCTGTCCAAAGAATTCATACTAATAACATTTCTATTAGCATGCAAATAAAGCTCCATTGGTTTTTAAATTTTCTCTTCAAACACTTCATGTCCTAACTCAAGATAGATACTATAAAGCTCTCTAATTTTGTTGTTGTTTTCCATTAAGCCTAACTAGTGAAAACAAGGAACAAAAAGACAAAATTGCAGAATCTAAAGGAAATAACTTCGAGCACTCACACCGGAGGATGTGAGTACCTTTTACCTTACCTCCCCGGCAACGGCGCCAGAAAAGAGCTTTCTGGCTTGCTGTTGTCGTGAGGTAATGTGTGTGAGTGCCTTTTACCTTTCCTCCCCAGCAATGGCGCCAGAAAAGAGCTTCTGGCTTGCTGTTGCCGTGGGATAATGTGTGTGAGTGCCTTTTACCTTTCCTCCCGGCAACGGCGCCAGAAAAGACTTTTGATGGCGCTTTGTTGACGAGGGAGCTTCTTCTTGTTTATTCCCCGACAATGGCGCCAGAAAAGATCTTGATGTCTACGCACTTCTATTCTTGTAGACAGTTGTTGGGCCTCCAAGTGCAGAGGTCTGTAGAACAGCAACAAGTTTCCCTTAAGTGGATCACCCAAGGTTTATCGAACTCAGGGAGGAAGTGGTCAAAGGTATTCCCTCTCAAGCAACCCTACAATCAAGATACAATAAGTCTCTTGTGTCCCCAACATACCCAATATAGGTGCACTAGTTCGGCGAAGAGATAGTGAAATACAAGTGGTAACGGTGCCAGAAAAGAGCTTGACAGTGAGGTAAAGACTAAAGGAAACAAGAAGGAAGCAAGCAAACATGCAACAGATCTAGTAGCAAATGGTGTTTCAATGCTTAGAAACAATGCCTAGGGATCATACTTTCACTAGTGAACACTCTCTCATATAAATATCCTCTCTTCATGATACTACTCTTAACTACTCTCCGGTTGGACACTCTAATCCAAGGTAGGGCTATAACAGCACACCTCAAAGTCCACCTTCCCCAATCTAGATAACCCCACACTGTCACCTTGAGCACTAGATGGTTCCAACAAACACCACAATTTCATAGAGACATCCAACTCCAAATATAACTCATAACAAATATTCAATCTAGCCAAAGTGCCACACACGGTATGCACGCTGTCACTTTCACACACGTGGGAAAAACATAGATCTATTAAAGCAAAGCACAAAGAGTATTTATGTAGACTCAAACCTAAGTGCCACCATGGCGTGCACGCTCTCACTTTCACACACATGGGGAGAGCAGAGATCTAATGAAGCACTTGAGTAGCAAGGTAGATTACTTGATTACAAAGCTCATGACCACAAGATCATGCATAGAGAGAGATGAACACATAGCTACCGGTAGAGCCCTTAGCCTCGAGGGAGAACTACTCCCTCCTCATCATGGGAATCAGCAACAGTGATGGAGATGGTGGTGGAGATCGATTGAGATGGCTCCGGGGGCACTTCCCCGTCCCGGCAGGGTGCCGGAACAGAGACTTTCTGTCCCCCGAATCTCCCCTTCGGTGGCGGCGGTGTTACGGAGGTTTTCGTGGATTTCTTCTTGATACCCTAGGGGTTTTGGGTCGGAGCCTTATTATAGGCGAAGGGGGAGGCCGAGGAGGCGGCCAGAGGTCCCACACCCTCCCTAGGCACGGGCCAGGCTTGGCTACGCCCAGGGTGGTCTGGCCACCCTGTGGTGCCTCTCCGTCCCTCCTTCTGGATTCGTGTCCCTCACGGAAAGTTATTGACTTTGCCTTTTGTCCCGTCCAATTCCGAGAATATTGATTTTCTTCCTTTCTAGAACCAAAAACAGAAAAAACAGGCAACTGGCACTGTGGCAACTTGTTAATAGGTTAGTTCCAGAAAAGATATAAAAACACCTCAAAGTATAGACAAAGCAAAGAAATGTAGATACAAAACAAGCATGGAGCATAAAAAATTATAGATACGTTTCCGACGTATCAATTATACATGCCCATTGGGGCAAAGATATGATTGGTATTGTGAGTGCATCTCCGTAGATTTCATGTGCACCCTTGGTGACAACGTGTCCGTCCACAAGAGGGTCGATCGGTGTGGGATTAACCGGATCTCCATCCTGGTTCTCGATCTCTTCGTCAACTTCTTCCTGGCTTCCTCTATTGGTTCTGTCGGTATCGGGTTCTTGTTCTTATTCTTTGACCGCCCAGTAGCCTTTACGTGTGTACTGGTGGCAAAGACGGCTTTTTGTATGGTACCGGGATATAAACTTTCATCGGTACTTTCCGTCATGGTTGGCTTCTAGACCTCGGACGAATCTCCGGTGTCCATATCATCTTGCAAGGTGTAGTCTTTGTCCATGCTATCATAGAGACTCGGAGGGTTCTTTGGCTCACCTTGCGCTGGCTTGGAGGTATACTCTTCTTTATATGCTGCCATCTCCTTCTTGAAGTCTCGGAGTTCCCACAACATCGGTGATTCCTGAGGGGAAGCAGATAAGTCAGCATTTTCTTTGATTACATCAACAACCGAGTCGTTACCGTCTCCAGCATCGACAGAGTCGTATCCAGAGCCAACGTAGCACACGAATCAATGCTTATTTTTCTTCATGGACTGAAGGTAGCATCATAGTTGGGTTTCCGCCTCTGCCATCTCAAAGCTCTGCTTGATCTCAGCGATTGCTTCGTAGTCGATGTAGGGGCGCTTCATCATCTGATTTATCTTGGGCCTCGAGAGTGTTTTTCTGCTCCAGCATCGGTAGGACCGGATCCGAAGCGAATATACTCCTCATCCATGTACCCGATCTCAACAGGAAGATCAGATCTGGATTTTTCTGGCACCACTTCTTCCACTACAAGAGCGGGCTAGGTGGGTTCAGGTTTTTCAGGGATCGTGAACTCTTCCGCCTCCGCGGATAGAGCAGATCCGAATTTTTCTTTCGCCATGGTCATCACCTTAGGGATGGGTTGGGCGGGATCAACGAAACCGAGATAGATATTGATATCGCCAATTGGCATGATTGTGAAGGTCATAACGGGCTCCTTAGCTGGAATCCAGGTCTCTTCTAGAAGAACGAGTGGGACGTCACTGGCGTAAACCACGCGACCGATGGCGATTGTTTTGTCAATTCCTAGACGCGCAGATTCCGCCCGAAACAAAGCTCCGAAGGTCACCTGCCCCACGGTGGGCGCCAACTATCGTCAAATTGTCGACAAGTACGCCATAGGGGGTCCTGGAGGCGTTGAGAACATGGGGGTATGAGTCGTACGGTTTTCCGGGAGCGGTGAACACAAGTTTACCCAGGTTCAGATCCGACTGCGGTGATCGGATCCTACTCCTGCTAGCAATCCAGTAATATATTGGCAAGAGCCGGATGTTACAATGGATTACAAGAGAGGTTCGCCTATGTGAGTTGGTTGTAGTTGATCTATGGTTTGGTGCCCTAAAGGCTCCCTTAGGTCCGGTTTATATAGTCACTGGTACCTAGGGTTACAGGAGAGACCTATCCGGTTACGCTACAGTGTAGGTAAATAGATACAACTTGGATTACAAGTAATACTACATGCCTAAGTCAGTAAGTCTTCTAGGCCTTGCCGTAGCCAAAAGTGACTCCTCCTCTTTCTTTGACTGGGCCGCCCATGGATCAAAGCTCTAACTTGTTGGTGGGCCACCCTGGTCAGCGAGTCCTGCGGGTATACCCAGAAAGTATATCCCCAACATATTGGATGACAAGTCTAGGGAATATTGCGAGATTGCTCGTGTGAGGATCTTGGCTCGAGAACTTGGTGGTGGTGATGGTGATGGTAATGGTGGTGATGGTGGCCGAGGTGCTCTTTGAGGTGGCTGAGATGGTGGAAGAGGTGGCCGAGATGGTTAAGGCCTCACTTTTGGACCTAACATGATCGATTTAATGTATTTTTGATAATATTTATGCGTGTTTGTAATATGGATATTTGACATGTGGTGTGGAGATTTGAAAATTGTGATAAAAATTTGTTACTCCTCTAAGTTTTTGGGATTCGAATCCGGCGGCCGAAGTTTAGAGGAACAAATATATTCATCTAAGTTTTTAAGATCCTTTTTCAGAAAGGGGATGGATTAGGGATGCTCTGAGTACTCTAACAAGAAAAATGCAAAGTTTCATTATATTCATGGAGTATAGTATATCACAACACACTAAGTAGTCGACAATTCGGCTCATAGGTGCAAAAGCACCCATTATGATAAAACATATTTTAAAATGTCAAAAAGTAAAAAAAAAAATCTGTATACACATTCAAACATTTTATGTTGGTTCACAAGTTTTCGGAGTGAAATAATATAATATGTGTCATGTATAAAAAGGACAAAAAAATGTCACGTGATTCAACATAAAATGTTCGAATGTGTATGTAGATTTTTTTTAATTTTTTGACATTTCAAAACATATTTCTTTATAATGGATGCATTTGTACCTGCGAGCCGAAGTGAATATCCGAACATGCTAGAGCACACTATATAGAACCTGAAACGAAAATGGATGATATCATGGAGCATAGGTACTATACATTTAACAGTGGGAGATATGCATGGAGCACACTATACATGGAGCATATTCACTGGTAAATGGGAGATGGGCACGATACAGGCTCTATACTTCTGCACCAATACCACCGGTTGTGTTGGAATTTGAGGTCTTCGCATGTTGGGCTTTTAGTTTATGATAAATACAAATTCTAAAATTCTTTTTGACTCATTATTTGTGGCAGTTTATGTGTGTGCTGGTGGAGTTAAAGTTTAGTCCCACATTGCTAGTGGAAGGAGAGTTAAACCACCTTATACAGTAGAGTGTTGCACCACTCACTAATGTGTGAGAATAAGAGAAGCCCTCGCGCAGTCCTCCTCCGACACCATCCGTCTCGCCTCGTCACGACGCGTGCGCCGCGGGTTGCGCGAATCTCGCCGAGCCGAGCTTTATTTTACAGTTTGAGAAAATTAATTGTGTATTAATTACTAGTAATTAACGAACACGTTGATAAACCATCTGTTTCATATTCTAGATTATGGGCTCTTGCCGACTCTCCTATCTGACCCGTACTATATAAACAGGCAGACGCGAACCCTAGCCGTCAGAAGCAATTATATTGCATCTGTCTACCTGCGCTCGCGGTTCCAACTTTCTTTGCTGCCCTTTGCTACTCCATCCCGCCAGTTGCGTGCACGGCCGTCCGGGAGAGCAGGCCTTCGGAATCCCGTCTGATCCTGTACCGAGAGAGGCGATAAGGTTTTTGGAAAGCGTTTAGGCGCGACTGCTCAAGTTCTTCTCCGTACTCTATGCCCGGCTTCCTCGACTCCATCACCTTGTCGTCCGCCGCTGCCAAGAGGCTGCTGATGCCGTTTCTGTTGCTGCCGCCGGTGGCGGATCATCGACGAACTCGTACGTGTTCTTTACCCTCCTAATATTTTCTATGTTGATTACTAGTATTGCAGTATGCGTAGATGTGTTAGGTTTTCACTTGTCTGTATGGTGCATTTCTACTACTAGCTAAATGCCCGTGCGTTGCCACGGTCCGTTAATTAATGATTGTCATCGCCTAAAATGAAATATGCGGACGACATACAAAGGGACGTACCACAGTCATCCGAACTTAATAATAAAAATTGCTGCTGTGTTTCATTGATGAATGAAAAGATGTTGTTGTCATATTTATCAAGCTAATTGGTGATTATCCTCGTTTGTCCGAATCATTAACATCAATGTTAAGGATGAATTTGTGGATGCAACCTGCACATTACAAACCAATTTGCCTGAATTATTGACATTAAGCTCCCGTGTGTTTTGTTCACAACGTTTAACTAATATTCTGATTTCATCAAATATGTTGTTCTGAATTTTTTAGAGTACCTCTATCCTAACTCCACCCAAAGGGCTTTGCTTGCACCTCTGCTCGTAGATTGAGTGAGGTTGTTTTTCCGGGGATGAGAATCGGATCGCATTGGATGTGAAAGGATTGACAGGTTCTCGTATCACAACAACGAATAAGAAACAAACTGAAACCGCTCCAGAGCCCTGTGCCTGTGTGTGTTCAAGAAATACCAAGGAGAACCAACACGGCAACGCGGCCATAGTTCTTTCTATTGCCTGCTTACGCTGGGTTCTAGGGCCCCGCGAAGAATGGAATAGCTGGCGCCATGGGAGGGTGGGGTCGGTGACGCGGCGAAGAACAGATCAATAGCCCGAACAGATGCTAGGCTCATGAAGCCTTTGTCATGGAAGTCAGATGCTGGCTCAACAATGAAGGGTCTTTATTTATCATGGAAGTCGTGAAAGGTTGGAAGCTCATGTGCTTGTGGTTCAGTACGAAAACAACCGACCGTACTTTTGGCGAGAGTGCCTGACTACGTCTCCGGAAATTTCGCATGGCGTAGCAATGTAGTGCTGAGCCTCCCGCACCTTACTGCGTATCTGAATTAAAAATTCCTCATAAAAAATATTTGACTGGCATCTCCTCGCGGTTTGGCAGAATTTCCAGCACAGGTCAATAAAATCCCAACCGCGATCTCAGCGATCATCCAAGGAAGCACACAGGCGGCGGCCCGACCTTCTCTATCTCCTCCCGTAGACATCACCTCCGTCGTCATAAAATTCCCGCAAGCCGGCGCCGCCCTGGACCAATTCCTCGCGTTCAGGCCTTCCACTCCGCTTTTCCCGTCGATTCCCGTCGGAGACCGGCTAGATTCCAGCCAAGAACACGGCCGCACGTTGCAGACCTATCACCTAGACATGCCGCATGTCGACCTCCACCGCGTGGACACCTCCATCGCCACACCACTGTCCTGAACAACTACCTGCAATGGACCGCGGTTCTCGCCTGGTCGGGTTTCGGGAATCACGAAGGCGTGAGTTTCGTCAGAGACGTTCTTCCCTTCAATCTTGCCTAGCTTTGGTTTTTTCTTGCCCCGATCGGTTTCCATGTTTAATTAAGAATAGGAACAGATGGAGGAGTTTGAAACGGACACACGAAAATCTGGCGACGAAAACCACCTCAAGCAAAATTATATAGTAGAGATTAGGTATAGACTGTTCCGATATGTTAAGGTAGGCATGCTCGGATCTCATCTGGTTTCTTTGACGCTCGGAATTTGACGAGAACTGTTAGCCTTTCAGAACATGGACTCTCAAAGTAGGAAAACAATCGGATGTACCAAACTAGAAATCTGTTAGCCTTGCGGAACATGGAATCTCAAAGTAGGAAAACAATCGGATGTACCAAACTAAAAATCCTAGTAGGAAGGCGCACACGGCGACAAAAAGCGCACTTTTTTTGACTTACAGATGGCGTTGGTTGTAATATATGGTTTGGTGGGAGGATAAAACGATCTAAAAAAGTGTTGGACCAGGAGAAACACTTCGTGCTTTATTGGTTGTATATACTAGGAAACATATCCGTGCGTTGCGACGGGAGAGATAAATGTTTGTTTGCGTGTGTTGAGCACATCAATGGTTAGGTGCGTTGTTGTCAGTGTCTTAACTGCCCTCCGCTTAGCTCGACCACCCGGTACATGTGTATCGACGTCTAGATAGCTACATGCCGCCACCTCCAGCTCACCCAAGGCCTTCGCCTCCCTCACGTAGGGGAGTAGAGGAAGCAGAGAAACTAAGATGTATTCTTGAGAGTAGTCGGGATGAGGATATTAACTTATTATGGTAATTTGAGTTTTGGGTTTACATTTGTCCGTCTCTTATATTATATAGTATATGTTATTAATAAAAATGGACTTATTAGGGTAATTTGATTTTTGGGTTTGAATTTGTCCCTTTTAAAAATGGTAGAAGTAAACATTTTCTAACACTTCTCTGAGGCCTCATAACCATTAAATTTTTGGTAGACATGATGCGGCAACAGACCAGCCCGCGATCCCAACTGAGTGTTGTGTGTACTCTTCTTTTATTTAATTCATCCCAACAATTATCACCAATATCTTTTAATTTAACCTCGCACAATGCGGCAACACATACGTTAGTCTTTGCATCAGCCCATAATCCCGATTATACTTTGCTCACACCAGGCCAGCATATATCTCCAAATCACCTCCTTGTTAGCCCATAATCCCGATTAAATTTAGCTCACACCAGGCCAATATATATATCTCCAAATCCCTCCCGATTAAATTTAGCTCACACCATGCCAACATATATCTCCAAATCCCTCCTTGTTTCACGTGTAGTGTTGCTGATATTCTAGACAATTTAAAACGTATATAAATCGGTGCAGCTGGATGCAAACCAGCAGTGTGAAACTAAAAAAGTGTTGGACCGGAAGAAACACTTCGTCCTTTATTATTATACTAGCAAAATACCCGCGCTTTGCGGCGGAAGGAGAAATAATATACTTATATACCTTTTCTTTTAGCGAACACATGTCCGTCGCGAGCCACGGAAGCTGAAAACATGTGCAATACCGAGCGCGTACTCGTCGTATCTACTTTTCATGCCGCCAATAGCTTCTAGATGACCTTTTGGGTTACCATTGATGTCCCCTTGAACTTTTATTTCTTGATATTGGGTCAAACAATAACTGCATAGCAAATAACAGACCTGAAAATCATTAGATCTAACATGTATTAGCGCAAGTAGGATCTCTGATATAAAGTAGGATTCTGATTGATCATCAATCTAAATAGTTTACACATGAATATTTGGGAGCGAAATATGCAAAAACCTTGTTAGAATTCTGAAATTGTGGATCGGTGATAATTGTCATCCGAAAAGTCTGAGAACATGACTAATATTCAACAATCGGGTCCTTCCTCCTCCCATCGCTAGTTTCAATTAGCATGGTATGCATGAAAGTATTTATTATTTTTAGGATCTAATCATCAAGAATCCAGTCAGGCCAACCACCCATGTATGCATCTGTTAATTCCATCGTCGATTCATCAATCTTGTAGAATCCAAAAATTTGCAAGGAAGATTAATGTAAAAGGAGAGTAAAGGATCTGGAGTATGTACTTCTACATTAATCGAGAGTCATGGATGCACGGTGGTGAAAAGGCAGGTTGGTACGTCTCTTTTCTGCCGGCCGGAGCTACCACGTAGACACCTACGACGAGAGCGCCTCAGCTATGAGTTTCGTAGCAGGTGGCGATGCACAGCCGCACATGACCAATAGTGCTAGGACATTAGAAAACCTAAAACCCGGGCTTCTCACAACAGGTTGAGGACGCATTGTGTGGAAATCAGGATTCCATATTCAATGGCTTCAAATGGTCCGGAGGAAATTCTGACACATGGTAATCTGTTTTCTCGATCTGTCTCGTTAGCCGCCTGAGTCATCAGATGAGGAAAACCATGAATATTCGTCTCATTAATCTGGTTTGATAAAGAATTGCCAAAAACTGTAAGAATGTCATAGCTCCTGCAATGCATGCAATAGAATTATAGAATCATCTATGGTTATTATTATATCAAGATGGAAGCAGCTCACGGATCTGCTTAGGAAAATTTAGCTCACGAATCGCGAGACACACAGCATGTTCAACAGCTTGCGGATCTAGATAGAAAAAAAAAAAGGATGTTGCATACCTGAAAATCAGAGGGGATACTGCTAGATTGATTCTAGCTGAGATTGAAGATGACGCCAAGTGTATTGGCTGCTGTCGTTCGAGGAGGCATGTCGCCGACAAAAGACGCATGGGCCTTCTCCCCATGCATCTTGCGCTAGAGTATTAACTCCTTCCTTCAGATTAGGAGGGATGCAGGGAAAGGCTACCGAATTAATTGCCTGGAGAGATCGGGAATGGCACGGAAAGAGAACAAATCGACCAGGCGGAGGCAGTCGAGGACGCAGTCCAACCGCGCTATCGCTCCAAACAAGGACTGTTACCATATGTCCAGCTTGTCGTATATGATCTCGCCGAGGCGTTTCAGCAACGATTCGTCCATGGTGTAGGATTCGACGGTGCGGCAACAGAAGAGATCGCCCTCAACGTTTAACTTGGTTCTCTCTGATCTTGTCTTCCGAGGTTGTGATTTTGCGGCGGCGGGGAACGATCCGGAGCAGTGTCAAATCATGAATCTATTCCTTTCCTCTCCGGACTCAAGTGAACGTGACCTCCTCGCCTACGTGAACTCCTCAGACCTTCTCTGGCCCCGTCTCTCACGCCCGGTAGGGAGCGATCCTGTTAGTTTTTTTTCCAACTGTACGGTGGCATTAGTTGTAAATTGTGGTTTGGTGGGAGGGTAAATTTGTCCAAAAAAGTGTTGGACCGGGAGAAACACTTCGTGCTTTATTATTAGGTAGAGATATAGGTATAGATATAGATAGTTGAATGCCCGTGCGTTGCTACGGACATATAATTATATGCGTTACCATCTTATTTTGAAATGTCTTGGAATTTCAC
The DNA here is from genome assembly GCA_916181665.1 of Avena sativa. Classification (NCBI taxonomy): domain Eukaryota; kingdom Viridiplantae; phylum Streptophyta; class Magnoliopsida; order Poales; family Poaceae; genus Avena; species Avena sativa. Next base: position 34,776,962 of record OV702284.1, read on the forward strand.
CTCTCGTCTTGTAAAAAATAAACATCCAAAGAAATAAATATAAATAATTAATCATTAAACATAAATAAATTTATTAGTCGGAATGAGTCATCGTGATGCCTTAAATCCTGCCCATCCATGTCGCATGCACCTCTACCACCCCTTTTACTCTTGGTCTCATGCGCGCACCACTTGAACTCGCCAATGTGGCAGATGATAACTTGACTTATGAGATAAAGCATGTCGTGTTGAATAGAATTGGAGTAAAAAGCACATTATTTCACACTATTTAGCATGCTATAGCATGTATAGAAGGACCACGCTAACATAAATAGCACGGTATATAGGGTGTGTTTGGATTGTTGCCAAAATATACCCTACCAATATTTTGGTCATGACCAAAAGGTTGGATCTTGTTTGGATTGTTGCCAATTTTTTGGCATGCCAATGCTTCACTATCAACTCTAGTTCAATTTTTTAGCCAACGTTGGCCAACTTGTGGGCAAGCAAAGGCTCAACCAAAATTTTGGCTTGCCAAATATTTGGTAGGGCAATCTTGGGCACAAACCAAACACACCCATAGTGTCGAGTAGAGCCTTAGTAGGAATATATCAATATGTGAGAAGATTGTAGCTGAAACGGCAGCGGTGTGAGACTTGCCATTGAGAACGGTGAGAGGAACGAGGCTAGTTGGTAAGAGTTCGAAGGATTAATGCTAGATTAGCAATTTAATTTAACGGGCATTTTCGAAAATAATGTAGAGGCCGGGTTTTTTCTCCCCTTTTCAAAAGAAAAAAAGTTATGGTTACATGTTTCTGTTTACTATATTTTTTGTAACTTAGATGGCGAAAATTCTTCAAAATTATACTGTTACAACCACCATGTTCCTAAAACTTATTTTTTAGAAAAAATATCTGCTAGAGTTTCTGAACGTTGCGTTGCGATGCCCTTCTGGTCCTCCATGTGAATCTATTGAATGAGGAAGAAAAACAAACTCGTGAAAGGAAATTCATCAAGCTAGCTTGCACGCAGCATGCTGACGGGATGGGATAATCCTCAACCAAAACGTCGCAGGACGCAGGTAAAAGACTGCCGAGCCAGACCATATCAATCTCCAGCTGCACCACGAGTCCACGACCCATATCCGCTCTGCCGCCATGAGGCGAGCCAAATCCGCCGGCATCCCCAGCCCTGCCGCTCTCACGTTCACCGCCCAACCAGCCTTCTTTGTCGTCAGACGGAAGTGTGGCGTGCACCCACACGAGCGAGCGGGACGCCAACGCCGTCACCACCGCCATGGCACAGCTCGTCGCTCCGTGCGCCTGACCGCCGGCAACCTGGTTTGAGGGTAAGCCTACACGACCATCAGGAAGAACCGCTCCAAGGAAGCTACCATAGGGACCCCGCCATTGACGAGCCAGTCGTCTCCTTGCCGATGAAAAATAGGGGCACCTTGACTTATACAAAACTTTCTCAGATCTGATTAATAAGGAAAACCTGGAACTGCTGAAAAACAAATGGGAGATGGCCGGACCTCCATCCCTCTCTCCTTCGGCCGGATCAGATGAGGGCACGTCGTTCCGGCCGGCCGCCTCACCTTCCTCCGCTTGCCAAGCAACCGCCGCTCCTCTGCTTTAGCATGCCTTGTTCCTGTCGGAACCTCAGCCGCCGCCTGCGCACCGGCCTCCTCAACCTTCGCCTCCGAGATCGGCCCCGCCTACTCGACCGTGCGTGTCTCTGGAATTTCTCGCTGACACAGCGCAGCTCTTCCTACAAACGGGGATCGCGATGCCTCGCTGGTTGCGCTCTACAAAACCTTCCGACCCTGTGCGTCCCCGGACTTTTGTGGGGAAAGGGCAAGAGATTAAACAGAGTATATACCTTGTTATTTGTACACGGTTACAATGCCGATGAAATTTTCATTTCATACCAATCAACCTTCCTCCCGCTTGCTTTTCGAGGTAGCTTTGCTGATATTCCAGGATACTTAGTAACGTATATAAGCTGGTGGAAATTTGTGTGAGGGAACAAGGTGGGACTATTTGCACATGAATGGCTACAAAAAATCGCTTGTTTTCTCTACCGAGGGCCCATCTAGTGGAATCACAAGCTCCAAGCCCAACTCCTCTGATGCTCCCCGGGAGTTCATGTTTACGCAGCCTTTTGATGATTCTTATAAGAAAACATCAGATCAGATCTCCCTAAAACGAAGTATGTTGACTAACGGGTGGCCTTGGTGGTAATACGGGGTACGGTGGATATAGATGCGTATGTTAGTTAATCTTGTTCTGTCATGATTAATATTTGGATTAAGTTAATGTAAAAACTGCTAATTATTTCAACAAGTTATGTTCTTACTTGCAGTCATTTGAGTTTCTGCATTAATCTCTAATGTGATAAGATTTATTAATCATGAGCAAATAATGTAGGCATGTAAACTACTAACAGATTCCTACTACTCCAATTACCAGTGGAGAATGCGTGCATCGGCGACGTAGGACGCGGCGTGTGGGTAGCAAGGCGCCGCCGCCGAGGGTGGAGCGAGAGCGAGCCAGGGGAGAGAGAAGATAGAGTGGCCCGTCCATGCGACTGTGCAAAGGAAGGTGAGCGAACGGTGAGAGTACTAGGTACTGTACATCTCATGCGTGCGTCGACAAATACATCATATGGGAAAGCTTCTTCCAATGTACTCACTTACACAAGCCAATCTTAAAGAAAGAGGTATAGTACGTGCCGCCTTGTACATGGAATATACCGTAAACATTTGTAATCAAATGTGACCTTCTCACTTATATACATGCGCATAGTTTATCTGGGTGTCTCATTCAATCAAGACATTGTTTTTTTGTTTCTATATATAATCCCGTTGTTGACCAACTCCTCCTTTCACTAAACAAGGGTCGGGAATAAATGTTGTTGGATGTCCAAATCAAACCCATCAAGTCAACGAATTTTAGGGTAACATTGTACTCCTACCTGGAAGTGGAGTAGTAGACAGAAAAGTTGACAAAGTGTGGGCCGTGCGTGAGACATATGTGCAAAACTTGAAAAGCAACGGTGTTGAAGGGTAGAGGGAGAGAGAGATTGCGGAATATGATGGTTGTATTATTGAGCCTCTCGGGCGAGTATATATAGACGTACAGGGACCAACTTGGAGTACAAGACAAGTAACCTACTTGGAGTACAAGACAAGTAACCTAGTCTATCCCTAACAGATACGTATACTCTAACATCCCCCGCAGTCGTAGCGGTAGCATCGTGAACAACTGGAACGTTGCGAACGGTCAGACTGGAGAGCCGAAGTAGACCAGTGCGCTGACATCCCCCCACAGTGGTAGCGGGAACGTCATGGACGGTGTCACGGCGCAGAAGCTTGGACCGTAGAGGATGCTGTGAGGAGCTCAGGCGAGGTGATAGCCCTTGTGCCGGTGTCGAGTGAGCCGAGAGCGGTGGGTGCTGCAACGTTGGTCGAGGTAGCCGCGCAAGGGGTCGCCGTGGTCGATGTCGTGGTCGGGGTTGCCGGTGTCGAGGTAGCCGCATATTAAGCCGCGTGCGCATAGTGCAGCCAGGAGAACCACCAGCGACGGACACGCCTAAGAAGGCGCGTTGGTAGCCGGCGGCGGGGATCAAAGGCGGTGACGCTACGGCCCGAAGGGGCGACGCAGCGGCAACCCGATGCTCGATCGGTGGTAGGCGCGTGCTCGGGGACGTACTCGGCGGAGACGAGCGCTATATCGGTTGATCAGACCGACGGCAGCGCGCGTACGCGCCAAGTCCGTGACGACGGCAGATCGGAATCTGCGGCGTCGTTATCGGTGCAATCCCGGACGATGACGGCGAAGACAATCTGAGGGGGGTCGGCCGCGACAGCCTCCCGAGGAAGCCGCAGCAGCCGGCCGCGGTGCGCGGCAGCCTGCCATGAGGCCGCGATGGCCTACCGAGGAAGGCACAACGGCGCAGGTGACAGGCGCACGGGCGCGGTGTAGATCGTCGATGCCGATGGTCGGAGTAGAGGCGCGGCGATGACGACGGCGATGGGCGACGCAATCCGATCTAAGATCGGTAAACCAAAAAGAAAACTGATCAAGAGATCGGAAAAAAAGACTTGCAGGGCAGCCGATCACGGATCGGCGGACGAACCCTGCGTACGGGTTGCGGGGCCCCCGGCGGAGATCATGGAGATCGACCTCCCCGGGGGCGACGCGGCGGAAGCGGAGGCGGCGGCTAGGTCAAGGACCGTGCCGCTCTGATACCATGTTGAAGGGTAGAGGGGGAGAGAGATTGCGGAATATGATGGTTGTATTATTGAGCCTCTCGGGCGAGTATATATAGACGTACAGGGACCAACTTGGAGTACAAGACAAGTAACCTACTTGGAGTACAAGACAAATAACCTAGTCTATCCCTAACAGATACGTATACTCTAACAAACGGGTAAGCACGAAAAAAGGGCGTAGAAGAAAAAAAGATATATATACTTTCTCCGTTTGGAATTATAAGTTGTTTTAGTTTCATAAATAAGATGTATCTAAACACTTTTTAATATCTAAATTTATTAAACCCATACATTAAAAAATATTTAGATATAATTCCTTTATAAATCTAAAACATCTTATATTTTTAAACGGAAGGAGTAGAAAGTTAAAGGAGCGGAGAGAGCGACGGGCGCACTGAGACGAGACGACCGAGGGAATCCAAAACTAAACCGGACTCGAAAACTCAAACGCTACCGAACAAAAAGGCCCCGCATTTTCTCGTACAAATTCCAGCAAATCTGAACGGGTCACGCAAAATATAAATCAAACAAGACAAACGCGGCGGCAGGGCAGAGTGCCTGACCACCTCGCCCTCGCCGCCTCCTCCTCCCCCTCCTCCCTGTCGCGGGCGGCCTGCTTCACGCCGCCTCCGCGTCGTCTTAGACCCTCCCCAGCCCCCGCCCCTTCCCGTCCCGCGCCTGATTCCCCGCCCCCCGCGTGCACGGAGAACCCTAGAGCCTGTCGCGGCCTTCCTCTGCCGCCCCTTCCACCGCCAGATACCCAGGTAACCGCCGCCGCCACCGAGCTTTTCGGTTCTGCGTTCGTTTGTCTCGTGGGCTTTTGATTTTCGCTCTTTCCTATGGTGTGTCGAGTTGCCGCCTTAGCATAATTTTTTGGTATCCCTGTTAAATTTGGTGCATCCAACTGGTTGCGCGCGTCACAAGTTCTTGTTCTCTTCTCAAGGCTTCAGACTTACTACTAGATGGTAAGATGCGTTTGGTTCGGGCCGGCGTAGCTTACCGAGCATATTTCACAATTTAGCACGCCCTTATATTTAAATGAAGGTTGATCAATTGGGGGGGGGGGGGGGGGGGGGGTAATGAACATCCGTCCGATAAAAGTACTTTGTTCTAACGCAGATGCTTCTGTCAGTCCATTACATACAACAGTGATTGCACCCCATTCCTAGTCTCTCGTGTGCAATCGTGTACATTACTTATTGATGATGCTCTGCAGCTGCTACTGTCATGATCTTTGTTCTGACCAATTCTGGAACAGGGATGGAGCGGAATGGAGAGAGCCATCTCAAACAGCCGCTTCTCCACGGTGCCTCCCCTGCGGCCACACGCAAGGAGAGGACGACGGGGAAGGCCATGTTCAATGTTCGGGGCATGTCCTGCGCCTCCTGTGCAGCGTCGATCGAGACCGTGGTGGCGGGTTTGAAGGGTGTTGAGAGCGTCCAGGTCTCAGTCCTTCAGGGCCAGGCTGTCGTTCAGTATACACCGGAGGAGACTGATGTAAGATTTCCTTGAGCTGATTGTCTTGCTGCATTTTCAATACGCATACTACTATGAAAAGATTTGCATGGCTGTCATGCAAATGAATGTCAGATACATATGGTAGCTTCTTTGTGTCCTGTTGCTAATCCAAGTTATCAATGGAACCATGTACTTGGTATGAACTGGATTTTTGTTTTGTTTCAGATGAGTTTGTTTGGCAAATCCTGATTTAGCTGCCAAGCCAAATTTATCTCATCTTTTTCCTTGATATTCGTATTTATTGTCTATACCTGATTACTGCAAACTATTTAACTATACTTTTTTGTTGGTGTGGGCCAATCTCTTGGCAGTGACTGTTCAATCATTGGACAGTTGGATATCCTCAGATAGTTGTGTTCAGAAATGAAATGCTGAGGAATCATTTGTTCTCCACGATGAGTATTACATCGATCTAATATTCTTATAGTCTTGGTCAAAATGAACTTCTAAGGAACCATATGACATTTTGTTTTTATTATTGTTATTAATTTTGTCACAACAATTTGATTTGGAAGAATAAATTTATATCTATGAGCATGCACTTTCAGTTAACTAATTTGTGTATACTTTAAATAATTCTGCATGAAGTAGTGAAGAAAATATCACATCTTAAGTATTATTTCTTATATTTTCTCAGTTAAGGTTCTTATTCTCCAGGCAAAAATCATAAAAGAAGCTATTGAGGGTATCAATTTTGAGGTCGATGAACTCCAAGAACAAGAAATTGCTGTATGCAGACTCCGGATAAAAGGAATGGCATGTACGAGCTGTTCTGAATCTATCGAACGGGCACTTCTGATGGTACCTGGAGTGAAAAAAGCTGCAGTAGGGCTTGCCTTGGAGGAAGCCAAGGTGCACTTCGATCCAAATATTACCAGTCGTGATATACTAATAGAGGCTATAGAGGATGCTGGGTTTGGGGCTGATCTCATTAGTTATGGGGATGATGTGAACAAAATGCATCTAAAACTCGAGGGTGTAAATTCTCCAGAAGACACCAAACTCATTCAGTCGGTCCTGGAAACAGTAGAGGGGGTGAATAATGTTGAATGGGATACAGTAGGTCAAACAATTAAAGTTGCATATGATCCTGATGTCACTGGTCCGCGACTACTTATTCAGCGCATTCAGGATGCTGCACAACCCCCAAATTTTTTTAATGCCAGCTTGTATTCACCACCAAAGCAAAGGGAAGCAGAACGCCACCATGAAATTATGAGTTACAGGAACCAATTTCTCTGGAGTTGCCTCTTCTCGGTTCCTGTGTTCTTGTTCGCGATGGTCCTGCCAATGCTTCCTCCTTTTGGAGATTGGCTGTTCTATAAAATCTACAACAACATGACGCTAGGTATGCTACTACGGTGGTTGCTATGTTCTCCAGTTCAGTTCATTATTGGTTGGAGGTACAGTCTCAACCTGGCAACAACTTCTTGATGTGCTATTTCTATCTTCTGTCTGAAACATTAAGCTTCTTTTTATTAAATTAAAAACTGTTATAATGTAAGAGTATCTCATTTTTTGAGAATGATAGATATAATGCAAAGGTTGTTGAACAATATTGCTTTACAGTTCCTTTGCTGTACTTTTATTTAGCATTTATCTTATGTATTTCATTTTGCATTGTTTTACATGTAAGGTTTTACATTGGAGCTTATCACGCACTGAAACGAGGATACTCTAACATGGATGTGCTGGTCGCTTTGGGAACAAATGCTGCATACTTCTACTCTGTGTATATAATTTTGAAGGCACTTACATCAAACTCGTTTGAAGGACAAGATCTTTTTGAAACTAGTTCTATGTTAGTATCTTTTATATTGCTGGGAAAATACCTTGAGGTGGTGGCAAAGGGGAAGACATCAGACGCTTTGTCAAAGTTGACAGAACTTGCACCTGAAACAGCTGTACTTCTCACTTTGGACAAGGATGGAAGTGTCATATCAGAAATGGAGATCAGCACCCAGTTACTTCAAAGAAACGATTTCATTAAGATTCTCCCTGGTGAAAAGGTTCCTGTTGATGGTGTCGTCATCAAAGGCCAAAGCCATGTTAATGAAAGCATGATAACTGGGGAAGCAAGGCCCATTGCAAAGAAACCAGGAGACAAGGTTGTTACATTTTGATTCTGATGATTGTCTTAAATTTATTTTGTTTATCATCTACTGCTCTCATTATTTAAGAGAATCATCCAGTGCTCTGACACTTCTGGCCTTTTTTGAAGGTTATTGGTGGTACTGTAAACGATAATGGTTTCATAATTGTTAAGGCCACTCATGTTGGATCAGAAACGGCTCTGTCGCAGATAGTACAGCTAGTTGAAGCCGCACAACTTGCAAGAGCTCCAGTGCAGAGGTTGGCAGACAAAATTTCACGTTTTTTTGTTCCAACTGTAAGTATCTGTTACTTTCCCATTCAAAATTTCCTCCTGCTATGTTATCTCTGCACCAGCATTTGCATAGTCAACCTTGTCAGATCCTACCTACCCAAGTGTTTCATAATTGGTTATCGTAGTAGTTTCTCTTTATTAGTCGTTGCATACATGATAAACATGATTAGTCAGCGCACACAGGGCCAGCATTCAGGATTCAGCTGAAAACTCTGTATATGTACCCTAGCTTCTACTATCTGTGTGGTGAACTTGTCAAGATCAAACTTATTTATTTGATTTGGTAAAATAGCTAGTTTAACACTGGTCCTTACTGATCTGATTAGTTTTCCATCAGTAAACGGTAGGCTTGTTATGGAAATCATACCCTGCTTGATACTATCAAATATTCCAGTCTTCTCTTGCTGTCAGGGTATCTCTTTCGACAAAAAACATTTCACATCTCACATTATGTCTTCTCATTTCAAGGTTGTGGTGGCTGCGTTTGTTACATGGCTTGGCTGGTTCATACCCGGGCAACTTCACATCTACCCCCAGCAATGGATTCCAGAGTCAATGGATAGTTTTGAGCTTGCTCTGCAGTTTGGAATATCTGTTCTAGTCGTTGCGTGCCCATGTGCTCTGGGATTAGCTACGCCAACTGCTGTTATGGTTGCCACCGGAAAAGGTGCTTCTCTAGGTGTTCTTATCAAAGGTGGCAATGCACTTGAGAAAGCTCATAAGGTAATCTTGAGATTTTTCATGTGCTAGTCTGCGTGTGTGTGCACCTACGCATGCTCTTGTGATACAGAGTTACAGACTCCGGTGTAAGGAGTTTATTTTCCAGAACAATACTAATGTGATAGATTTGCATACTGAACTACACTTTTTAATCTCTGTTTGCAGATTAAGACTATCATATTCGATAAAACTGGAACCCTGACTATCGGCAAACCTTCTGTTGTTCAAACAAAGATCTTTTCCAAGATACCACTTCTAGAATTGTGTGATTTAACTGCCAGTGCTGAGGTTTGTTTTTTAGCCGCATATGTCTTCCCACATTTGTGCTATAAGGCATTATGGTAGTTATCATTATTTTACTGGTACAGACTTTTTTCTCTTTTGTTGAGGGGTGCATGTGGCGGGTCTGACTCTAATATCTTTCCTAACGTTAACAAAAAACATTGCAACTTTGTCAGGCAAATAGTGAGCATCCTCTATCAAAAGCTATTGTTCAGTACACAAAGAAGCTCAGAGAACAATATGGATCTGATAGTGATCACATGCTGGATTCCAAAGATTTTGAGGTGCATCCAGGGGCTGGAGTCAGTGCAAACGTTGAAGGCAAGCTGGTTTTGGTTGGGAACAAAAGGCTTATGCAAGAATTTGAAGCTCTGATGAACTCTGAAGTGGAGGAATACATGTCTGAAATGGAAGGTCTTGCCAGAACCTGTGTGCTAGTTGCTATCGATAGGATTATCTGTGGAGCTCTTGCCGTATCTGATCCTTTGAAGCCTGAGGCAGGCCGTGTCATTTCATATCTTAGATCAATGGGCATCACGAGTATCATGGTAACGGGCGACAATTGGGCTACAGCTAAATCCATAGCAAAGGAAGTTGGGATCAACACTGTATTTGCTGAGATTGATCCAGTTGGAAAAGCTGAGAAGATCAAGGACTTGCAGGTACACTCTTCTCTCTTTTCTGCAGGGATTAGACTTGACATTACTGTTTGTATTCCTGCTGACACCATTTCTGCACAGACACAAGGATTGACCGTGGCGATGGTCGGTGACGGCGTAAACGACTCGCCAGCCCTGGCTGCAGCGGATGTAGGTATGGCCATTGGTGCCGGCACAGACGTTGCCATCGAGGCCGCCGATGTCGTCCTGATGAAGAGCAGCCTGGAGGATGTTATCACCGCCATCGACCTCTCGCGGAAGACCCTTGCGAAGATCCGGCTCAACTACGTCTGGGCGCTGGGTTACAACGTCCTGGGCATGCCAATCGCTGCCGGCGTCCTATTCCCGTTCACGGGCATCCGGCTTCCCCCCTGGCTCGCGGGGGCCTGCATGGCGGCCTCGTCAGTGAGCGTCGTCTGCTCGTCGCTGCTTCTCCAACTCTACAAGAAGCCATTGCACGTCGAGGACGCGCCGAGGCCAGCAGGACCCAGCGACGGCGTCTCAAATCTGGTTTGAAGTTCGCCGTTTTCCGCCTCCTGTTGTTGTTGAAGCTACTAAGGTGCAGTTGTTGCTGATATGCACCTTGCATATGGACTGACGCTGATTGCAAACTCCCTGTTTTGTGTGGCCCTCCTGATTGATTCGTGTGCATATGTAGTTTACCAGGACAATTCTTCCTTCTTGTTGATCTCTTAATAATAATTCGGTGGTCTAAGTGTTTCACGGATGAATACTGCTGAAATGAAACTACAAGGTGACATGCGATTTTTAATCTGGCTCAAATATCAGCAGAAATCGACTTAAACATGCATCAGAGATAAATCCTGCCCTTGTTAGGGCATCTCCACCGGCATGACCCAACGGACGACCCATCTGGACCGATTTGTTCGGTTTCATCCATCCATGTACCAAATTTGGAGCATCTCCACCGGCATGATCCAACGACCCATCCGGACCGATTTGTTTGGTTTTATCCATTCATGTACCAAATTTGGATAACGGTTGCGTTGGGTGGCTAGCGGGAGTGTCCTTCCACGAGGACCAAGGGCCCGCATGGCAGCGACCCAACAGCCTTCTTTCACTAGCCATCAATGGAGATGTAGGGTGCCCCAAAGGAAGGCCACGCCACTGATGCTTCCCCTCCTATGCTGGCAGCGCCACCCGACACATGCGCTCCTACTGCCACACATCAATGCCGTTGCTTTGGCCTTCGTGCCGACATCCAATGTCATGCCTTTTTAACAGACCACCCGCGACCATCTTTTTCCACACCACACTCATCCCTCCCATCCTTCGCTATCGGTAGCAAGCCATGGCCGACTATTGTCAGATTGATGACAAGTACGCCATAGGGGATCCTAAAGGCGTTGAGAAGATGGAGTGTGAGCCGTACGGTGTTCCGGGAGCGGTGAGCACAAGTTTACCCAGGTTCAGATTCGACTGCGGTGATCGGATCCTACTCCTACTAGCAACCCAGTAATATATCGGCGAGAGACGGATGTTATAGCGGATTACAGGAGAGGTTCGCCTATGCGAGTTGATTGTGGTTGATCTATGATCTGGTGCCCTAAAGGCTCCCTTAGGTCCGGTTTATATAGGCACCGAGACCTAGGGTTACATGAGAGACCTATCCGGCTACGTTACAGAGTCGGCAACTAAGTATATCTTGGACTACAAGTAATCTACATGCCTAAGTCGGTAAGTCTTCTGAGCCTTGTCATAGTTAGAATTGACCCCTCCTCTTTCTCTGACTGGGCTGCCCGTGAAGCAAAGCTCTAACCCGTTGGTGGGCCACCCTGGTCAGCGAGTCCTGTGGGTATACCAGAAAAGTATATCCCCAACAGTAGCCCCCGAAAGTCTCCAAGATCCAAAGTCGGAACGATTGTCTAGCTTGATGGTTTCTCCGTCTTGAGAATCTTGAAGGGTTCCCGAAAACTTCATTCAATAGTGTAGAATTCGAGTCTCATCTGAGTCGGATATGTTTTCTTGATTTTGAGTTATTTCCTCGCTCGATTTCAAACTTGAGCCAGATTTTAAATAGTGACGTTTGCCTAACAACTTTTCAGGTTCTGTCATGTCACTGACAAACATCCTATCAGCATGACCGTTGGTGGGTACGCATTACACGAAACCGAGGCAACGTTTCAATGCATGTGAGGAGATTAAGGGGGGAGGCGTCACTAGGAAGCCACCTCTCTCTCTCTCTCTCTCTCTCTCTCTCTCTCTCTCTCTCTCTCTCTCTCTCTCTCTCTCTCTCTCTCTCTCTCTCTCTCTCTCTCTCTCTCTCCTATACGCGTGGCGCTAATCGCGCACATCCAGCGCGAATCTTGGCATGGAGGTTATTAAGTTTGAGATTTCTCTCTTCTTCCCAGATTCATTCCTCACCGCTTTCATTGCCTCCTCGTACTCCTTGCGTTCCCATCTTCCTCCATACCCACCAAAACACCCCTAGCGCCGCTACTTATTGACCTTCTTCGACGAGATGGCGAAGGCAACGTCTAGCTCTGGCGGTAGCGGAGGCTTCGGCGGCGGCGGACGGCAGGAGTCACCAAGGAATCTGGGTCCCTAGTGCGCTGGACAACGAGAAGATCAAGTCCATGGAGAACGAGGGCTACCTCACCACCAGCGCCTGGCGGAGCGGCTTTGGAGAGCTCGTCCCCACGCCCCACAATGGCGAGCGAGTTCTTTTCGGGACTCACGTCGATCGTGGTCTTAGTTTTCCGCCATTGGAGTTCCTCACCGAGGTACTCCAACATTACGGTGTGCAATTACTTAACCTTCCTCCTAATTATTTGCTTGAGCTTAGTACCCACGTAGCTCTTCGTGAGGGATTCCTTGGCATTAGGTCAAATCTCACCCTTTTCTGGTACTACTATGGTACTCGGAAAAACTCTATCAGTGCCGGAGTTCCTTACATTACCGGCACTCTTAGCTTAGTTCTTCAGAGAGACCGAGTCTACCCTAGGATCTTCGCTAGTGAGTCGGTTAGAAAATAGGCTACGACATTCTTTTACAACAAAGACATGCCGGCTCCCGGAAATACGGAAGGTCTTCCGGCTTTCATTGATGGCGCTGTCCCCCACAACAAAGCATGGGACACAGAGGCGTCGGAACTTTCCAAAGATTTTGTCATCGCCAAGAGGCTGATCGAATTTTTGATGAAGCACCGGGGCCTCCATGGTTTCGACTTAATTCACTGCTGGCTGGATCGTTGGATTCAGCCGCTACAGTACCACGGTAACTGGCTGATGCACATGGTCACCAGAGACCGGAAGGACAACATGAAGATTTGTCCGACGCGCATTGCCACGAAGGACTATAAATCCTAAATGCAGTTACTGATCAAGGAGAGGATGGACAAGAAAGTTCCCGAGATCTCCATGCAGATGTTCACATCTGACCGACCTCTGACTCCGGTAAGCCTTTTGACTTGTATTTTATTTTTTCTCATTACCTCGTTATCCGACTTTGGTTGTGCTGATGTTTTATGACTTATTAGCTTAAGGATCTTCCCAAGTCTGAGTTAGCCCCTCTTGAGGGTTATCCTCTAGAAGACTCGAAAGAGACGGAGGATGATAAGGTGAAAGAAGTTTCTGGCCCTGCTTCCAAGAAGCGTAAGGACAAGGAAGTTGTTATCACCGATGGCGTACAAGTGCTGCAAGTGGTTAAAAAGTAAGTACCTTGTATCTTCTAGTACTCGTGTTATTCTCTCCGAGTTGCATCTGACATTTGTTCTTTATGTGATTTAGAGATAAAACTGTTTTGAAAGAGCAAGTTAAAGCGGAGAGCAAACCGGTCAAGCAACTGCACCAACAGAATCTTGCAATGTCCCCAGTCGTGCCTCCTCCAACTCGAACCACTACTCAGTCCTTAGCATTAGAGGTTCCGACCTCTTCGCGTGCTGGTACTACCGTCCCTGACGCTCCCACAGCCTCACAAGCTCTGGTTACCACTGGTATCCAAACCATTGACAAGGGTGAACCCGCTAAGGGTAATGATCCCATGGATGCGTCTCCAGGGAAGGTGGTGAAGGGTGCCGGTTCTGCTGCTCCCGGCCTAAACAGGAAAAAGAAAGAAGAGATTCTCAAGCTGGCCCAAACCTGTCTTGAGAAACAAATCCTCACTCCAGAAGCAGCAAGCCAAGAGACGAAGGATGTCAAGTTGGAAAGCCTCCTGGAACAAATCCGAGTCTGAGATCAAAATATCGAAGCCGGAGAAGTTCCGGCGACTACTGCCTCTCCTCTCTCCCTTGTCGAGAAGGTCTTCCACAACACGAAGATCGGATTCGAGAAGCTGCACTTGGAGCATATTGTAAGTTTTCCGATTATCGTTTGCAGTATTTTATTATCATATCCTCTAGCCTCCAAGCATAAAGTTGGATAAAGATCATAGCATAAGATTCGAGTTGATGCTTTATAGGTGGCAAAAGAATGATGTAGTGTAGCCTCCAAGGCTCGTGCTAGAATTTAACTTAGTTAAAGTTGCAGCCCGAGTCTTAGTACACGTCTAACAGTATGCCGACTTTAACTTACAGAAAGTTGTATCTTACAACCAGGAACTACTCAAGAACATTTGCAACAAGCGCAAAGAGATCAAAACTTCGCGTCTTGAAAATTCCAAGTTGCAGATTGAGAAGGATGAGGCGGAAGGCAAACATTTCTGACACTCAATCACAATTATTTCTTAGTAGAATATTTCTTCCGATTGATATTTTTTCCTTTGCTGAATTACTACATCAGTCCAGCAAGATGGTGGAGGAGGCCAAGAACTTCAAGGTCCGCCATATGGAAAATGAAGAACTTTGCCAGGAACTGAAGAAGATTAAGGATGAACACGAGAAATACATGAACAACCTACTGGAGTCGAGCAATATGGAGACCGAGAGGCTCGGAAAATTGGTGGCCCTCCGTGATAAACAACTTGATGATCTGAGGAAAAATTTTGAGAGCCATAAGGATCTTGCCCAAGACACCGAAGGAGAGCTGAAGAATCTTTGGGAGGAGCATTCCCAGTGGAACCACTTCGTGCTAGGTAATTTCTCTGACATTTTCTGTCATCTTTTATGTTCCGACGCTTCTTGGTCAGAGTTTTTGATTTTGTTCTTTCCCAGATCCTCTGCATCTTTCTGAATCTCCTTCCTCCGAACCTTGTTCCGAGCACATCAAATCAATCTGAGATGTTCTCTTCGACTTCTGCTATACTCTTGAAGAGGCTGGCGAGTCGGTGAAACTTTCCGACCTAAACAACTTGCCAGTGCTTGAAATGAGGGACATAGCGAAGGAGATTCCAAAGCTTATCGAGAACTGGAAGATATCGTACACCCGAACTATTGTGCAAACCGCCCTTACTATGGTGATTAGTCACCATAGCGAGATGCAGATTTGGCATGTCACCAAGGGTATCACCAACGAGGACGATGAGGGTAACCCACAAGACATCAAGGCCATCCAAGAGTCTTGTGCAAGCTATGCTTGTCGTGTGGTGGAGATGATGAACTACACGATGCCATTCTTCCAGTCAGTCGATGTGCCTCCTTTTCCGAAAGAGCCGGAAGATAGCCTCGTCAAAGACGAAGAAACTTCCGAGTCCCCTGAGCAGGACGGTGATGATATCAACTCCAACGCTCCAAAGTATCCACCACCTCCACCTGAATCTACAACATAAACATTTGATGCATTATCCTGAAACATTCATATGATCTGAAATGATGGATACTATATTTTGTGTTTCTACGTGTGTAGGTATGTAAGAACTTAATGCTTTACTACTTAGCACTTGGTAGATATTTGATGTGTGCTCGAAAATTGCTTAAGCACTTTGTGTTTATACTTTCCGTTTTATGAGGTAACCAATACTTTGAACATGTACATATGATTACAAGGAAATATAACTAAGAATAGAGGGGACGTAGTTGTGCAATATTCCAGGGACGGTCTAATTCATCCGGGTCTGTACTACCACCATTTCTCTTTCTCTTCCGAGTATCATGTCTTTCCTTCATTGGTGTCATATCGGTTAAATTATGACCCGTTATGCAGAACTCGGATGATCATAAAAGGTCCTTCCCAAATCGGGGAAAGTTTGTGCTTTATCTTTTGTACGAGTCGAAGAACCAAATCACCCTTTCTGAAAGAACGATTTTGAACTCTATGACTCTGGTACTTGCGCAACTTCTGCTGATAGGATGTAGATCTCTGCTCAGCAACGACGCGAACTTCTTCGATTTTATCGATATCATCTTGTCTAAAAACTTCTGCATTTTGTTCGATATACACTTTGACTCGAGGAGATTTATGGATTAAATCACTCGAAAGAACTTCTTCTGCATCGTAGACCAAGAAGAAAGGAGTATATCCGGTTGACCTATTAGGAGTTGTTTGTAAGCTCTATATCACAGTCGGCAATTCTTCCTCCCAAGCCCCCGCATCACGATGAAGTGGTCCTTCGAGACAAGGTTAGAGTCCTTGTAAAATGAGATCGTTTGCCCTTTTGACTTGTCCATTGGCTTGTGGATGTGCGAATAATGCAATATCAAGTCGGATCCCTTGATCTTTGCAGAATTCGGCTAATTCTCCCATGGAAAAGGGCTCTCATTGTCGGCAATAATACTATGCGGATATCCAAATCAGATAATTACGTCCTCAATGAACTTTTTGGCTGTGGCTTCATCGCAATTTTTTACGGGTTTAGCCTCAATCCATTTGGTAATTTATCCACCATCACTAGGAGATGGGTAAATCCACACTTTGCCATCATAAACAACCCTACCATATCAAGCCCCTAGACCACAAATGGCCATGTAATAGGGATTGTTCTCAGTTGATCACCCGGAACGTGTGCTTGACGGGCGTACTTTTGGCAGCCTTTGCACGATTTGAGCAGTTTCTCGGCATCTGACTTAGCTGTGAGCCAAAAGAATTTGTGTCGAAAAGCTTTTGCCACTAAATATTTGGCTGTAGCGTGATGACCGCATTCTCCTTTATGGATCTCTCGTAAGATTTCCACTTCTTCTTTCAGAGAAATAGAATGCTAGAAAACCCCAGAAACACTCCGCTTGTAGATCTCACTGTTGATGATCATATAGGATTTTGCTCATCGAACGATCTGTTGGCCCAGAACTTCGTCTTTGGGTAATTTTCCGTCTATCAGGAAATCCAGATAGGGTTGTGTCCAGCTGGGAATTTCAGCCAGAACTACTAGTAAAGGTGTGTCAGATTTCGTCGGATAGTCCTCATCGACTCCTACAATGGAGGGGAATTTTAAGTGATCTATGAAAGCACCATTCGGGACTTGTTTCCGTGCAGATACTATTCTTGATAGAGCATCTGCTTCCTCATTTTCTGCTCGAGGGATGTGTTGAAACTCAAAACCCTCGAACGATTTAGATAGTTCATCTACGACAGCTTTGTATGCTGCCATGTGTTTATTTGCATTACAAATATCGGATACTTGCTGTGCAACTAAATCCGAGTCTCCGTAATATATTAGTCAGGTAACACCAATGTCTTTGGCCATGCGTATTCCGTGCAACAGTGCTTCATATTCGGCAATATTATTGGTTGCCGTGAAGTGAATTTGTAACACATAGAACAACTTATCTCCCTGGGGGTGATTTGAGCACCACGATAGCCCACGAGCCCCCCGTGCTTTTGATCCGTCGAAGTGAAGGGTCCAAAATTCTAGGTCTTCGAGACTTGTATTTTCTGCTGTCTCTGTCCAATCAACGACAAAGTCAGCAAGCATTTGGGACTTTATTGCTGTTCATGGTTTGTGCTCAATGTAAAAAGCTGCAGGCTCTATTACCCACTTTGCGACACATCTTGTGGCGTCGTGGTTGTTGATTCTATCTCGCAGTGGAGCAATTCTCACCACTATGATCTTGTGCTCTTAAAGATAATGTCATAGCTTTCTGGCAGCAAAGAATACTCCATAGGCTAGCTTCTGGTAATGTGGATACATTTGCTTCGACTCTGTCAGGATCTCGCAGAGATAGTAGGTTGGACGCTGCACTTTATTCTCGTGATTTTACTCCTCACGCTCCACTGATGTTACAACATGCACGACTCCTTTTATCACTGCGATGTAAAGTAACATAGGCTCTTGTGGATCTGGTGCAACAAGGATTGGTGTATTTGAAAGAAGATCTTTCAAACTCTGCAGGGCAACGTCGGCTTCCTTGGTCCAGACAAATTTTTCGGTTTTCTTCAAGATCTTGTATGTATGACTCTTTCTCCTAGCTGGCTGACAAACCGGCTCACATCTGCAATGCAACCAATGATTCGTTGCACGTCCTTTAGGCGAGTTGGCCTAGTAATGTTCATTATAGCCTTGATTTTGTCCCGGTTCACCTCTATGCCTATTTTAGACACGATGAAACCTAAAAAATTTCTGGGTGGGATTCCAAAGAAACACTTCTTTGGGTTAAGCATAATATTGAATTTTCGTAGGATAGAAAATGTTTCCTCCAAGTCGGAAATCAGTGTTTCCTTTTTTTGGACATAACTGCTATGTCATACACGTATACATGGATGTTGCGTCCGATTTGGTTGTTGAGACAATGTTGCATAGTACGTTGATAAGTTGCTCCATCGTTCTTTATGCCAAAATGCATAGTTTTGCAGTAGAAGGTTCCGAAAGGAGTGACAAAAGACGTCTTGATTTGATCCGATTTTTTCATCAGTATTTGGTGATATCTGGAATATGCATCGAGAAAACAGAGTAATTCCGACCCTGCCGTGGAGTCAATAACTTGATATATTCTT
This sequence comes from Avena sativa, assembly GCA_916181665.1. Classification (NCBI taxonomy): domain Eukaryota; kingdom Viridiplantae; phylum Streptophyta; class Magnoliopsida; order Poales; family Poaceae; genus Avena; species Avena sativa. The sequence continues at coordinate 34,795,544 of OV702284.1, forward strand.
GGCAAAGGGAACAAATCTTGAGGGCAAGCCTTGTTCAAGGCGATATAATCAACACACATCCTTAAATAAAGTGTCCTTTTTAGGTACAAGTAGATGATTTGCCACCCACTCTATGTGTATGACCTCTAAATCTGGCTAATTCTAGTCGGGCTAATTCCTTAGTTATAGCTTTGCGCTTTTCATCACCAAACCGCTGGAAGGACTGTTTGACGGGTCTAGTGTCAAGATAAACATTGAGAGAGTGCTCGGCGAGTTCCCTAGGTACTCCGGTCATGTCAGAAGGTTGCCATGCAAAGATATCTTTATTAGATTTGAGTAACTCGATGAGCGTGCTTTCCTATTTGGGATCTAAGCCTATCCCTACATTGGTCGCCTTGGAGGGATCATCTTTCTTCAACTGTGTCTTCTCCGTCTCTTCCGATGCCTTGAACTAAAGACTCGGTTTCAGCACCTCGTTCTTCATAGCGGGCATCTCGGATGGGTCAGTGTTTTTCTTGATCTCCTGGTACTCCTAGGCGTGCAACATGGCTTCGGCAAAAGTGGAAGATCCGTATTTGCAATCTCGTGCTTTCTTAGGGTTTCCCCGGATGGTGATGACGCTGTTGGGGACCTGGAAGTTTCATCATGTTGTAGATGTAACAGGGATATGCCATGAATGCCCAGTAAGCCAGACGCTTGAAGATGGCGTGGTACACACTTTTGAACAGTACCACCTCTAAAGAGAGTGGATCGGTCCGATAGTTGTCCGGAGTTCCGAATGTCATGTCTAGTGTGATCTCACCCAATGAATTTGCTTGTCTTCCTGGTACAATTCCGTGAAAAATCACATTGCTATGATTTAGCTGGTTTTCATGGATCTTCATGCGATGGAGCGTCTCAATGTAGAGGATGTTGATGCTGATGCAACCATCCATGAGATTTTAGAGAACTCATAGCCATGAATGAGAGGATTGATGACCAGAGGGTACTTTCCCCGATGATGTGTTTTCTTCGGGTGATCGCTTCGGTCGAAGGTGATGGTTACGTCCGACCAATTCAGAAATTGGGGGACAGTCGGAACCATGGCATTGAGCTCATGGAGAACCGCCTTTCTAACCTTAGCTAGCTGAGTTCCAAGGAAGCAGACATATGTGTCTTTATTTGTAGGATAATCCTTCTATAGGGGTTCGTAGCATGGAAAACAAATTTTTTTATCGCATGAACACACACAAGCCAAGATATAATCTACTAGATCGGTGCAAGGAGTTGATAGAGTACTAACCCTTAAATATCCAAAGCATTTAACGAGATATGGATCTCTCATGGGTGATGTAGTCGTTCACTTGTCGATCTCAAGATCGCGTAGATGATCCTTCCAGCGCCGCGTTTCGGCAACGCTCCCGCAGTTGGTCACACATTCCATACTCGATGAAGACCTTCCTCTCCCTTGTTCCACCAGGCATCGGAGGTTTTGGATCCTCCTCACGATTCCAACAGCACGACGGTGTGGTGGTGGAAGTAGAGGAGAGATCCTGCAGGGCTTCGCCTAAGCCGGAGCGGGTATGGTGGATTAGAGAGAGCCTCGGAAACCAGGGTTTAGAGGCCAAGGGATGGAGGTGGCCGACGGCTAGGGTTTAGCTAGATGGCGGCGATTTAGATGAGCTCTAGGGCGGCGACAACTTGGGAGGGGGGCAGCAGCCGGCCTAGAGTTTTGGGGTGAGGGGTAGGGGGCACCCTAGCCCTCCTTATATAGGTGGGGAGAGGCGGTTAGGGAAGGGGAGTCCTTCCCCAAATCCTTTTCATGGCCGGAGGCAAGGGAGGGAGGGGAAACCTTCCCCCACTAGGTTTCCTCTCCTCCCTCCACTAGGCTTTCATGTTGGGATTTGACTTTTTCAAATTGGCGTTTGACTATTCAAACTAGAGTTTCATTTCTCTCTTCCCATTGCCCAGCCAAGTGACCTAGGGTATGATGCAACCATTATACAATGTCATGGAACATTCCAAGTACCCATCCCCCCAGGTGGTGGACCTTCCAGAACCTTCTATAAGCTTTCGGTGAAAACACCGAAAACATTTCTGAACCCCGAAATTGTACTTTCCTTATATGAATCTTATTCTTCGGACCATTCCGGATCTTGTCGTGATTTCCTGGATCCTATCTGAGACTCGGAACAACATTCGATCTCTTACTCACATTCCATATCTACTAAACAACATCGAATCCTTAAGTGTGTCTCCCTACGGTTCGTGAGTTATGCAGACATGATCGAGACTCTTCTTCGATCAATAACCAATAGAGGAATCTGGAAATTCATATGGCTCCCATATATTTCTACAATTACTTCGGATCGAATGAACCATTTACATACGATACCAATTTCCCTTTGTCTCGCGATATTTTACTTATCCGAGGTTTGATCGTTGGTATCTCTGCATACCTAGTTCAACCTCGTTACCGATAAGTAGTCTTTACTCGTTCCTGTTATATGTGATCCCTTGTGAGCTAGTCACATGCTTGCAAGCCAATTGGATGACATTCCACCGAGAGGGCCCAGAGTATATCTATCCGTCATATGGATGGAGAAATCCCACTCTTGATCCATGTGCCTCAACATATACTTCTAGAATACTCAATGCCACCTTTATAACCACCTAGTTATGAAGTTGTGTTTGATGTCATCAAAGCATCCATCCGGTGATGGTGATTAACATGATCTCATGGTCGAAGGATTTAGGTTACTATGTATTTAAAAGCTTATAGCAAGTGAACTATTTAAATGACTTGATCTTATGCTACGCTTAACTATAGGAGTGTGTCCATCACATCATTCTCCTAATGATATGACCTTGTTATCAATAGCACCCAATGTTCATGATCAGGAAACCATGATCATCAATCAATCAACAAGCTAGTTTAACAAGAGGCTTTACTAGGGACTCTTTTATGTTTACAAATCACACAAGTATTAAAGTTTCCAATTAATACAATTATAGGATGGGATGTAAACCTTCGTCATAAACAAAGATATAATAATAACTACTTTTATTATTGCCTCTTGGGCATATCTCCAAAACCTTCTATCCATCCGACTTGGGTTATGCGGCATCCGCTTCTTCCATGTCGGAATCTTCCTTGGCCTCCTTGCCTTTCTTAGAAATTTTCTTTCCTTTTCGTTGCTTGGCTCTGTAAACAGCGGATTCATCTTTTGATGTCGTCATTGAAACGACACTCAAAATTGGTGTGGGTAGAACCTCCGTTCCCATACGGGTGATACACACAAGGGTTGTTGGCAATGTCGTCCCAAGAATAAGATTTTCCGGGCTGCCGATCTCCTCTACGCTGGATTCAGGAAGTTCCGCGGCCTCGTCCTCGGCCGCCTCCGCGCCCTCCTCATCCACCAGATCCAAAAGTTGCGTTAACAGCTGCATTATCCGGATTAGGCTTGTCTTCTGAGGTATTCTTGCACTTCTAAGTTTGTTGTTTTGGCTGCTCTGCCACATTTGGGTTGGACATAATATTTAGCAATCCATTTGAATCATCATCAATGTCAGCATTCTTTCTCGCCGTTCCTATCATCTCTCCCAAGTCTATAACTTTGTCACGCTTCCGCCTATGACGCAGTAATCCGACTGGGAGCCCTGCAATGAAAGCTTCGATCGCAGTTTTCTCATTTACTCCTTCGCAGGAGTTCTTCGTGTCGATCCATCATCCTAGGTAATCCCAATAAGTTTCTCTGTGTCTTTGAGTATGATGGCGCGTGGTAGCGCTTCGTCGGGAGACCCCAAGAGCAAGGTGTGATGAGCACAGTAGCAAGTCTTCCCTCAATAAGAAACCGAGGTTATCGAACTAGTAGGAGGAAGGAAACGTCTCAAAGGTGTTGCTAGCAACATGGAAACCTGCACAACACAAACTCAAGACTTTGCCCCAACGAACAGCGAGGTTGTCAATCTCACCGGTTGCTGTAACAAAGGATTAACTGTATGGTGTGGAAGGTAATAGTGGTTTGCAGAAAGTAAACAGTAATAGTGGAAGATGTATCAAAGGTAAAGATTGGACCGGGTCCATAGTTCACTAGAGGTGTTCTCCTGAAGATAACAAACATGCATGCTGGGTAAACAAATTACAGCAGGGCAATTGACAGGACTGAGCAAGGCATAACAATGCAATACTAGACATTCATGATCCTATGAGTTCGATTGGGAAATACAACAAGATACATAGACCGCTATCCAACTGCATCTATGACTAGAAATCCACCTTCAGGTTATCATCCGAACCCCCTCTAGTATTAAGTTGCAAGCAATAGATAACCGCTTTAAGCAAAGTGTGTAAGGTAAACAATCCACTTGTTCCATGAACAAGATATCGTTGTTTTCTTCCTAGTGGCAACATCACATCTACAACCTTAGAGATTTCTGTCATTTCCCTTAGATTAAATAGAGGCATGAACCACTATCTAGCATAAATACCCCCTCTTGGAGTCACTAGAATCTACTTGGCTAAGATATCTACTAGAAACGGAGAGAATGCAAGATCACAAACAACACAGACATGATAGAATCAAATAAGACAAAACTATTAATCAATCTGACATAGTAATCTCAATATCCATCGGATCCCCACAAACACAACATGCATGATTACAAATAGATGATCTTGATCATGAACGGAGCTCACAATATCTAAACATGGTAGCACAAAGGAGGAGATACAACAATCTAGCTACTACATGGACCCGTAGTCCAAGGTGGAACTACTCACACTTCATACCAGAGGCTCATGATGAAGAAGAAGGCCTCCAGGATGATCTCCCCTCTGGCAGGGTTCCTGGAAGAGCTTCAGATCCCCCGATCAAGGGATGATGGTGGCGGCGGGTACAGACGGTTTCGTGGAATATTGATCAGGTGTTTAGGGTTTATGCATCGGGGGGTCTTGATAAGCGAAGAGGCGAGGCAGGGGGCAGCCAGGGCGGCCTCACCTCCCAGGCGCGGGCTGGGCCCAGCCGCGCGGCCGGGGGGTGTGGCCCCTGGTGGCTCCCCTCCTTCTCGCATTCAGGATTCGTGTTACCCATGGTAAAATATTTACTTTGGCTTTTGTCCCGTCCAATTTCGAGAATATTGATTTTCTGCCTTTTTGGAACCAAAAACAGAAGAAAACATGCAACTATCACCGTGGCATCTTGTTAATAGGTTAGTACCAGAAAACATATAAAAACACCTCAAAACATAGACAAAGAAAAGCAAAGTAGATACTAAACAAGCATGGGACATCAAAAATTATAGATACATTTCCGACGTATCAAGCATCCACAAGCTTAACTCCTGCTTGTCCTCGAGTAGGTAAGTGATAAAAAGAATAATTTTTTAGGTGACATGCACCATCAAAATCAAGATCAAACCATTTGCATGCATTGAAAGCTGGGATCAAAGAACTCTAAACATAAGCATGAAAGATGGAGTTCTAACAGTAAGACAAAGTAACTATGCATGCAACATGAAAGGCTACAAACAAAGATCATGAATAACATGCATTAAAAAATGTTTGTTTCACATACAAAAAACATGGCATAGTGGAATTTAGCTTGTACCTCATGGAGTAGCAAATAGATGCAAAGGACACCTTCAAAGTTCATAAGAGTGACTAGATACAAATAGCACAAGAATAAGTAATATCAACAATATGCATTAATCAATAAGTTTTGAGACAATTGATACGTCCAAAACGTATCTACTTTCTCGAACACTTTGCTATTGTTTCTTCTCTAAACTTGTGTGATTTGGATACAACTAACATGGACTGACGCTGTTTTCAGCAGAATTACCTTGGTGTCGTGTTTTTGTGCAGAAAATGAACTATCAGGAAAAATCTCGGAAAATATGCCAAAAATTATATTTCACCAGAAGATCCACGGAGCCAGAAGAAGAGATAGAGGGGAGGCCTGGGGGGCCCAGACCCACCCTAGGCGCGGGCCCACCTAACCTCGCGCCTGGTGGGGGTTTGGCCACAACAGGCAGCTCCTCGGCCTCCCTCTGCGCCTATAAGTTGCCTTTCGACCTAAAAACCGAGGGGGGTTCAATAGTTTTCCAGAAAGAGTTCCGCTCTGCCGCCACTAGAAACTAAGATTCGGATCCAGAAACTCCGTTCTGGCACCCTGTCGGGTTGGGGAATTTGGAGAGGATCATCGCCATCGTCATCACCAACGCATCTCCATCAACCACCGATGTTTCCCTCATCCATGAGTGAGTAATCCTCCGCTGTAGGCTTGGGGATGGTAGGGATTGGATGAGTTCTATCATGTAATCGAATAAGATCTATTAGGGCATAGTGCCTAGTATCTATATTAGTGCTTTTTGACTTTGTTGCAACTTGTTGTGCTTAATGCTTGTCACTAGGTCCCGAGTGCCATGATCTCAGATCTGAACTTATTATTGAATCATTATGATAGTATTATTTGTGATCTTATCTGCAAGTTGTGTACACATATCATTGTCCGGATCCAAAGGCCCTAAAGTGACAATAATTGGGACAACCGGAGGGGATGGCTGTGGTGTGAGGATCACATGTGTTCACGGAGTGTTAATGCTTTGCTCCGGTGCTCTATTAAAAGGAGCACCTTAATTTCCAGTAGTTCCCTAGAGGCCCCGCTGCCACGTGATGGCTGGACAGAAGATGTTGTGCAAGTTCTCATTGCGAGCACGTATGACTATATTTGGAGCACATTCCTAGGATTGTTTAGTACTTGGATGCTTGTTATTATTTATCTGCAATGCCCTAGTTCTTGAAGTTACATGTTTAGACTCATCCATGCAACGCTCGTCCATCCATCCCTATGCCTATCGCACTCGAATCCTACTATTACCGTTATTGTTACTATTGCTACTGTTTCACTGTTGCTGTTGCTTTGCTGTTGCTACTACAAACTGTTGCTACTGATAAAATTTTGTGAGCAGGAACTATTTCTAGGTGCAGCTGAACTGACAGCTCAGTTGTTAAGGCTTGCAAGTATTCTTTGGCTCCCCTTGTGTCGAATCAATAAATTGGGTAATACTACCCGCGAAGCCTGTTGTGATCCCCTATACTTGTGGGTCATCAATACTATTTTCTGGCGCCGTTGCCGGGGAGCATAGCTTTATTTGTAAGTTCACTTGGATCTATTATTGTTCACTGTTACTGCTTTCATCATGGGGAAGTCTCATGATGGAAAGTTCCCTATTTTACCATCCACTACAAGAAGAGGTACTGTCCTAAACACCTCTGCTGCTCTTGATTCACCGTCCGTTATAAGTAAGCTTGTCACACCACCACCACATACTCATGCTACACACACTGCTACTACTGCTGAGTCTGAAACTGCTTTTGATGCTCATGATGTTACTTCTACTGTGCTTGATGTGAGTGGTTCATTAGGCCCTTTTCTAGATGCTACTATGGCTTGTCTAGGAAATACCGAAACTCCTAGTGAAGACACTGTTACACCTGTTAGCTCACCTGAGGATAGTGAGAGTTATGATATTAATGATGGTTACATTGAGTTCACTGATGATTTTGTTGAAGAGTGCTGAAACACACATGGTACTAGTGCTATGAAGAGTCTCCTTGCTAGACGTACTATTATGCCTAAGTTGTCCTCTGATCCTAAGTTTGCCACTTCTTCCATAGATATTAAAGATGAAGATTATGATTTCTCTCTTGATTTATCTTATTTAGATATTGTTGAGAAAGAACCTTTTTGTGGTACTAAAAATGAGAGTGCTGTGGCTCATATGAATGAGCTTTCTACTATGAGTGCTTTGTTCTCTGATGATTTTAAGATGCACAAGTACTTTGTTGCTAATATCTTCCCTTTTTCACTAAAAGGAGAAGCTAGGGATTGGTTTAATAGATTACCTCCTGGTTCCATTGATAGCCCTGGTTGCTTGATTGCTTCTTTCTTCCAGAAATATTTTCCTCCTAGTGCTAGACATGCTGCTTTGCAGAGACTTTTTGATTTTAAATAGGGAAAAGAAGAGAAATTGCCTGAGTCATGGACAAGGTTCCGTGCCTTGATTCATGCACATCATGGATGTCCATTGCCTAAGAATGAACTTCTTGATATTTATTATAATGGACTAACTGATGATTCTAGGACCTACCTAGATAGCTTTGCTGATTGTGTTTTCAGGAAAAAGACTCCTACAAATGCTGAAAAATTAATGACTAAGATAAGAAATAATTATGATGATTGGACTTCAACTGAGCCGAATGCACCTGAGCCTATTACTTCTGAACCAGTTATGCCTGAACCAGTTCCAACACCAACAACAAAGAAGAGGGGAGTTATTTCATTAAATGATGAAGTGATGAAGGAAGCTAAGAAGTGTAACTACCTCGGTGAATTACGCTCCTAGATACGAGCCTGGATGAGCGGTAGTGGTTGAAATATTACGGTGGGGCCCCAAAAGCCACTCACGGGTAGACCTTTCGGCCGTCCCAACCACTTCCAACTCAACGGGACCTGTACGGGCGGCGTAATCGGCAGGCGAAGGGATCAACTACATACACAAATGAGTATGTATGCAAGCCACCATACAAGAGTACATCAGAGCCATACCATCTAGAAAGAAAGGAAATATAGCAACGCCATACGGAAAGATTCAAACATCCTGAATAAATCTATAGTTTAGGACAACTCCTCATACAACACACATCAGAGTATCAAGCGGAAGCGGCAAAACAAGTCCGAGTACGGATAAGAAGCAAATCGGCATAAGATGCCATGGAAGTAAGCACATCCCGCCCATAGATCTCACGGACCCCCGTTCCCGGAATCTCTACACCGAACGATCGTTGCCAACATCATCAGCCTCTTCCACCTAGTATCCGTCCTGCGAGGGTACCTGTTCATCTGAACCAATAATTTATCGTGTGAGACCCTAAGGGTACTCAGCAAGTCTTAATGCCTCTAAAGGGGACACAACCTGGGGTGACGCAATTGCAGCAAAAGATGAACCCTAGCAGTTCTATAGATAAACGCTAACCATCCGCCTAACCAAAGATAGACGGATGTCCGTGATTTAATGACAGCAGTTATAACAGTAATATCACCAGATCCATCCTCCTCCTCGCTTACCGACGAGGAAGCGGACGAACAACCCCCCATCCGTTGGCAATTTTATTAACCATTCCATGAGTGTTGCACCATTTACTAGTCAATTACTTAGTCAAATTAAAAGCGGTACTTTAGTTATGCTTGTCTATGGTCGAGAAACTGTGCTCCAAGTCGTCCATAACCGCGGACACGGCTTTCAGAAAGTTTTACCCTGCAGGGGTGCACAAATAGCAACACACACTCGATCAACCTCGGAAAAACCAAATCAAAACCCAACGAGGCCTTCACGACAAAGCAATCACAGGATTCAGAATTATTTCAGGGGGCCACCCCTTGGAGTACACCCGCAACGAAGTAAGCAAGCTCCGAGACGGACTCAAGGTTTGCGACAATGGCTGTAAGCGACAGCAGATCCCCAAACGGGGACTGTCGATACCGCGAAAACACTCCGCTTCCAAAACAGTACAGCGTGCTCCTCACACAATCGTAAATAAGCAGTAAAGCATGGCATAAGTACAGGATAGTAATAAAATCTCAAACTAGTTTGTGGCCCCTAGAAATAAGACGGAATCAAGCTCTGGCTCAGGGGGGTCCCATATACCTCCCGGATGTGGATAGCGCGATAAATCAAGGAACAGGTATCAAGTACTCGGGGTCCTACGGGACACAAGTGAGCAGGAAAACCAAATAGCAGATATTGCTCACCGGTGCCACTTTCATTAGTTGTCCCATTACTACTCAGGTTAAGTTGTTTAGGTACCTCGTTATCCAACAGACTCTCACATACCCTACACATGCTGTTCTACGACTCGCATGGCTCAAACAACTCCTGTAGTAATGGCTCATGGGATGGAGGAACAAGCTTGGTGGGGTTTAAAGTAAAGGCTATGCAATACTTGGGATTCAATTTAATGCAATCGCGACTCAATGAAGCAAGAGTAAGATAGAGGCAATAGGTACTGTATGTATGCGAGCATGTGGTAGTGCTTGCCTGGCAGCTCGGTGGAAGCGAGAGACGGATCTGGGTAGTGCTCCTGGTTCTCTTGATATATCCCCTGCTCAGAGTCTATCCGAAGAAGAACCAAACAAACAAGGGCCAACATAAATAAAGTGCACAAGCATAGGGATAAAATGCATCAAGCAAACAATCATGCCATGATGAATGATGCACAAGTTGCATGGCAATAAAGCAGCATGGCATGGGTGAGGTGTGGTATACAAGAATAAGTCATTTTATTAAGGTTTGGTCACATTTTATTGTCATAATAGTTGCTGTACACTATATTTTTATATGATGCATGCTGCAATTGAAGTCATAGATAGCATAAACAGAAAGGTCTCGTCGAGCTGATCATTTTAGACATATCATTTGTTAAATTTGGAATTATAAAGCAAAAGTTATTATTTATTTAAGTTCTAGTGGCAATTGTGGTAATTTAATTCAACTTGGAATTTCAAATGTTCAAAAGGTAATTTAAATAGCATATTTGAAATCCTCACATTTTTCTGAACTCAAAACATATATCATTTGTATTATTTGGATTTATAATTGAAAAGTTATTTGAAAACTGGTTTGAATTTGAATTTGACTTAATTGAATTAGATTTGAAATAAACAGACAAAACTGAATTACGTTTTTCACCCACCTACAGCTAGCTCCAGTCGCAGACAGATGGGCCAGGCGACAGAGGGGCCACGCGCGCAGCCAAGCTTCTGCCACCACGGCTCTGGCTAGCCCAGGAGACAGACAGGTGGGGCCGGTGGGCTAGCAGGCCCACACGCCAGCGAGTGGACGCGAGACGGCCACGCGGCGCAGCGGGAGGGACCGCGGGTTGTTTTGCAAGGAGCTGGGGAGCCTTTTTATAAAACCGCAACGACGCTGACAGGGGGGACCCGAGGGACGGCGGGTTAAGCAAAAAGGTTTGGGGGGTTTTACTGCAAAACGTCAGGCGCGCACTGTGGATCTTCCTTCTGAACCAACCGACGGAAAACGGCGCGTCGCGCGGCGCGGGCGGGGGTCGATCTCTCGACCTGGGGCTCGCGCACGGAAGCGGCTACCGCTGCGGTGGCTTGGGCTAGGTGACGGAAAGGTGGGCGCGGCCTAGCTATGGCTTCTGCGACGCTACAGCGAGGCGGACAGAGCGCGACGCCGGCGCACAGAGGCCGTTCGACGATTTGACCGGCGAGCACCGGCGACGGCGGCGAAGCGGACCGTGTCTAGGGGGTACAGGGGCTCACCGAGAGGTTGATGATGGAGTTGGATCGGGTCGGCGAGCAGCAGGACGTCGGTGAAGCAGAGGCCCAGCGAGCTAGGGTTTTCGGTGGGCGTCCCGGCGTGCATCAGCGGTGCAGGCCTTCTCCTCCTCGCTGGCGCGGTCCAGGTGAAGCAGGAGGGTACTCCAAGTCTCCTCGCTCACCTCCATGACGTGCTCGCGAGCCGGATCGACGAGGAGCAGGGGGTGGGCGTGGTGCCTGCGGTGGCCGGCGAGAGGGAGCTGGGGCAGATAAGAACGGGGCCGGTGTGGCTTGCGTGGGGGGAGGGGAAGGTGAGTAGAGTCAGGGCGCCTCGGCCAGATCTAGAGAGCAGAGAGGGGGCTGGGGGTAGATAAGAACGGGGCCGGTGTGCTTGCGTGGGGGAGGGGAAGGTGAGCTCGGCGCCACCTTGTCCTCCTTCACGTGACCAACCAGGCAGGCACATGGGGGCTGGCAGGTGGGGCTGCAGCTGGGCCAGGGCGAGGAGCTCGGTGTGGGGCAGCTGGGGCAGGGGGAGAGGGGCACGGGTTCGGTCTAGGGGAGGCTAGGGTTCGGGGTAGATGGGAGGCTCGGGTTTGGGGGGTCCTCATGGCATAGAGAGAGAGGGAAGAGGGTGGGGTAGGCTCGGTTAGGGAGGGTGGTGGTACACGATTTAGGGTTTAGGTAGGTTGGTATTAGGGTTTTGGATTAGAGGGTTTAAGAATAAGATAAGATGAGAGGGACAATAGGTACTCATGTCTAAACACATGATAAGACATCACATGATCAAACACAAAGGGTGGTAGGGCTAGGGGGCATGGTAAACATGTGGCCATGCTAGGTTAGCTAGAGAGGAGAGAAAAAGAGAAACAAACTTAGGGTTTAGCTATAGGGGGATGGAGAGGTAGATGATGTGGTGAAGAATTCTACAAGCCAAAACAAGATTAAGTAAAGGAGAGGTGATCCATGCAAGCAAAGCCCAAACAAAAACATTCCAAAGTCAAGAAAAAGGTGGCACTTGCATGGCCCATGCAAACAATAATTGCCATGTAGTTATATTGTGAAAACAACATTAATTTATGTGGCATTATTCCTTGCATTCCCAAAAGGTGGGCAAAGGCCAAGCATAAGATTATGGGTGGAATCCAACCAACCAACATGAGCTAGAGGTAACTCAAATAAAATGCCCAGCTCATATTAATTGGATGGTGGAATTATAAGGTGGTGAAGAAAAAGGTGATGGAGTCAACAAGAGATATGCCCCCAAATCAACTTGGGCATTTAACAATATATCAAGAACCAAATACAATATCAAGATGCAAATACAATTAATAATGCACATGAGGTAAGAACCAAACAAGAAGGGGTTTTATATGATGCTCAAATGCAAGATGGCATGATGACATGAGCATGATATGATGATGATGCAACAATTATATGTTGGAAGTGGCTCTTTTATTACTAGAACAAGTAGCATTACAGGTGTTAGACAACTGGGATGCTACAACTCTCCCCCACTAAACAGGAATCTCGCCCCGAGATTCTAGGAAGAAGAAGAAGACACAAAGAGGGTAGGATGGTTGGCACGGAGTTCATCTTCACGCTCCCATGTGGCTTCATCAATAGAATGGTGTGACCACTGCACCTTGCAGAACTTGATGGACTTGTTGCGAGTCCTTCTTTCTGCGGTCTCAAGGATTTTGGTGGGGTGTTCTTGATAAGACAGGTCTTCCTTGAGATCGATTAGCTCATGATCCACGGTCCTGCCGGGATCTTTGAAGCACTTCTTGAGCTGAGAGATGTGGAAAACATCATGGACTTTGAGTTTTTCCGGGAGCTCCAGGGCATAAGCAACTTCTCCTCTTCTACCACGAATCTTGAAAGGACCGATGTATCTAGGAGCCAGCTTTCCTTTGATACCAAAGCGGTGTGTGCCTTTCATGGGAGTGACACGAAGGTACACGAGATCACCAGGGGCATACACCATGTCCGTGTGCTTCCTGTCATAGTTGCTCTTCTGACGACTTTGAGCAATCTTCAGGTTCTCAAGAATGATATGCACCTTCTCCTCTGCTTGAGTTACAATGTCAGGGCCAAACCAGATTCTTTCTCCTGCACCTGACCAACCAAACGGAGTTCTGCACTTGCGACCATAGAGAGCCTCAAATGGTGCCATCTTCAGACTCTTCTGGAAGCTGTTGTTGTACGAGAATTCAGCATATGGCAGACATTCCTCCCACTTCATGCCAAAAGAGATGACGCATGCCCGAAGCATATCCTCCAGAATCTGATTGATCCTTTCGACTTGTCCTTGCGACTGAGGGTGGTAAGCAGTGCTGAAGTTCAACTTTGTTCCCAGAGCATTTTGAAAGCTTTCCCAGAACTTTGAAGTGAAGATGCTCCCACGGTCTGAACTGATCTCAAGCGGAACCCCATACAGAGAGACAATTCTGTTGATATAGAGCTCAGCCAACTGAATTCCAGAAATTGTTTCCTTGACGGGGAAGAAATGAGCCACTTTAGAAAGCCTGTCGATGACAACAAAAATTGCATTGTTGCCCTTCTGCGACCTTGGAAAGCCAGTGATGAAGTCCATCTCTACTTTCTCCCATTTCCATTCCGGAGGTTTCAATGGCTGTAGAAGACCGAATGGTTTCTGATGGACAGCCTTGACTCTGCGGCAGACATCACATTCTGAGACATACTTTGCACAATACCGTTTCAACCCAGGCCACCAGTATTGTGTTTTCAAGTCCATGTACATCTTTGTGCTGCCAGGATGGATAGAAAGAACCGAATCATGCGCCTCCTTGAGAACTTGCTCTCTTAGACCCGGGTAGTTTGGAACAAACATCCGGTGTTCAAAGAAAAGCGTGCCTTGATCATCAACGTGGAAGGACTCATACTTCGGAAGCTCAAGTTTAGCGATGATGTTTCTTGTGTGCGGATCACCCAGCTGACGAGAGCGAATCTTTTCTTCCAAGAGAGGAGTAGCCAGAAGGTTCAGGAGATGCCCTTGTTCCACAACTTCCAGGTTGAGCTGACGGAATTCCTTGCACAAAAGAGGTTGCTGTTCTTCCATCATGAGGTTGTTGACATAAGCTTTACGGCTGAGAGCATCTGCCATGACATTAGCTTTGCCCGGTGTGTAGTTGATGGTCAAATCAAAGTCATTGATTGCTTCAATCCATCTCCTCTGCCGAAGGTTGAGATCAGGCTGAGTGAAGATATACTTCAAACTTTTGTGGTCAGAAAAGATCTCACAACGGTTACCAAGCAAGTAGTGCCTCCATAGCTTCAAAGCAAAGACAACTGCTGCTAGCTCGAGGTCATGTGTGGGATAGTTGATCTCATGCGTCTTCAACTGTCGAGAGGCATAAGCAACCACTTGTTTTTCTTGCATAAGGACCGCACCCAATCCTTGCAAAGAGGCGTCGCAGAATATCTGGAAAGGCTTAGAGGTATCCGGAGGAATCAAGACTGGTGTGGAAGTGAGCTTCTCTTTGAGTGTCTCAAAACTTGCTTGACACGCAGGAGTCCACAGGTATTTCTTGCCTTTCTTGAGGAGATCGGTAAGAGGCTTCGCTATCTTTGAGAAGTTCTGGACAAAGCGACGACAATAACTAGCCAAACCGAGGAAACTCCTCACTTCTTTGACATTTGCAGGAGGAAGCCATTCAACAATTGTCTTCACGGTTTCCGGGTTGACTGCAATGCCCTTGGCAGAGATAACATGACCAAGATAGGTTACTTCAGGTAGCCAAAACTCACACTTTGAGAACTTTGCATACAAACGGTTCTCGCGTAGCTTGTTTAGGACACACCGCAGGTGTTCTTCATGCTCTTCCTTAGACTTGGAAAAGACTAGGATATCATCCAGATAGACCACAACGAACTTATCCAGGTACTCCATGAAGACCGAGTTCATAAGCCTCGAGAAGGTAGCCGGTGCGTTGGTGAGACCGAAAGACATCACCGTGTACTCATACAGGCCATAGCGGGTGGTGAAAGCTGTTTTAGGCACATCTTCCTTGCGAATCTTGATTTGGTGATAACCACTCCTCAAATCCAGCTTAGAGAATACCACAGCTCCAGCTAGCTGGTCAAAGAGATCATTAATCCGCGGAAGGGGATACTTGTTCTTGATGGTTTTAGCATTGAGAGCCCGGTAGTCAACATAAAGTCTATCAGTCCTGTCACGCTTCTTCACAAAGATTGTTGGGCTACCCCAAGAAGAAGTACTGTGTTGAATGAAACCCAACTTCTCTTGTTCATCAAGCTGTCGTTTGAGTTCAGCCAACTCAGCAGGACCCATTTTATAAGGCCGCTTGGAGATAGGAGCCGTTCCAGGTTCAAGCTCAATCACAAACTCAACCTCACGATCCGGAGGCATACCCGGCAACTCTTCAGGAAAAACATCCGGAAACTCACAGACCACTGGGACTCTCTGAATAGCTTCCATAGCATCATCATTCAGAGCCGCCAAAGAGAAAAGCTGGACAGCAGGCGTCAGACTTGGAGAAAAGACTATATGGCCTTCAGGAATCTTCAGAGAAACTGAGCGTTCAGCACAATCAATCACAGCTGCATTTGCCGTCAACCAATCCATGCCCAAGATGACATCAATGTCAGAATTGCCCAGAACAATTAAAGAAGCCGAGAACGAAGAGCCACCAATCTCAATTTGATTGCCATGGCCGATCTTAGAAGCTGCCATTGTTGCTCCAGGAGAAAGAACCATTAACTTCTTGAGAAGAGGATCCGCCGCTAACCCATTCTCACTTGCAAACTTGATGGAAACAAAAGAATGCGATGCACCAGAATCAAATAAAACTCGTGCAGGGACTGAGTTAACGGATAGCATACCCATCACCACTCCAGGTGCATGCTCAGCTTGAGCGGCGTTGACACAATTGGCCCGAACAACCGCAGACCCGGGCTTGGTGTTGATGTTGAGAGCCCGAGGTGGTTGTGCACGAACCGAAGGAGAGCTTGCTGCAGATCTTGGCGGGGGTTGAGGGAGAGCTTTTTTCTTCAACGGACAGTTCCAGTTCTGATGTCCAGGATCTCCACACGTGAAGCAGGCACCAGGTGGACGTGGAGCAACGTGGCCAGGGACTCCGCCAGGCGCTCCAGGGTAGTTGTGGATGTAGCCCCTGGGAGCCGCAGTGATGGAGTTTAGTGGCCTTGATGTGTAGCTTGAAGGTCTTGGTGAAGCCGGGAGCGACGGTGGGGTGTTAGGAACCCAGACACACCGCTTAGAAGGAGCTGCCATAACCGAAGAGCTTGATGCATCCCTGTTGTGTTTCTTGGAGTCCTCGAACACTTGCCGACTTGCCTCCTCTTGCAAAGCTGTGTGTTTTAGTTCCAGGAAAGATGCCGGCCTTGCATGAGTGATCGCATACTTGATCGACGCATTGAGCCCTTGCCTGAACCTCTTCTGCTTCTTCTTGTCATCAGATACCTCATCACCACCATAACGAGAGAGATTCATGAAGTTCCTGATGTAGGTGTTGACGTTATCATTTCCTTGCTTCAGGTTGAGAAAAGCCTCCTTCATCCTTTCCATCACAATCTTTGACAGGAATTTCTCTTTGAACGCTCCAGAGAACTGTCCCCAGGTAGGCTGAAAACCAGTGCAGCTTGCCTTCAAGTAATTTTCCCACCAGAGAGCTGCATCTCCCTTTAGAAGGTGAGTAGCACACTTTACCCACTCCTGCTCAGGAACATCAGCAGTCTCAAGAAGCCTTGACGTCTCACGTAACCAATCATCCGCATCCAGTGGCCGATCGGAAACATCAAACTGACGAGGGTTGAATTTCAGGAAGCTCTTGATGTCTCCTCGCTTGGGAGGTGGAGGGAGTGGAGCAAACTCATTTCTCCTGACGCTTTCTTCCAAGCGCTGCTGGTTCTGCTGCATCGCTGCCAAGGCATTAGCTATGTTTGACAATGCGGCCCCCAACTCCGGTGGTATGTCCTCATCTGAACGGCGTGGTGGAGCCATCCTGGGATTGATATAAAACACAAGTCAGTAGTATAATGGAGAATGATAATAATCCAAAATAGTACCAAAATGGAATTAACCAAGATTAAAGGATACAATTTACTGAGATGATATTAAAATATCAACAAAGTTCAAAGCACCTAAAAGATATTAAGCATATCACACACGACTGAAAAAGGAGTGTGGTACACAAATATATCAAAGAAAAAAAAATTTCCACAATTTTCGGCATTAAAATACCAATAGATGCGCAAAATTACTTAACGAATCAAGATTAGTGACTCTACCAATTCAATATACAAAAGCGAATGATAAAAGTAGTGGTATGGTCGCGACTCCATCCCGCACTCAAATCATTACTCCGCACATGAATAAGTGGAACACATATCCTAACCCCTTCTTCTCACGACGAAACCTAAAGATTGGTAACTACGGAAACGAACACCCCAAACAAGATAGCGTCGGATACAAAGAGTAAGACAGATTGCGTCGGTTTGCAAAAGCCTGTCGGTATGGAATGTACCAACAGTTGATAACCAAAAGGCTGATTAGATAACAACTTGGATGCAACAGATAGACAAGGGATTACACACACACACTCACACTCACACACAACCTATGGTACTACGGAAACCCAGAACACGTGAATCCTAGTTTGAATTTTAAGAAGAGGATTGAAAACGTTGCACTTCCTTACCAGAAAAGGGTGGTTGGGTGGGTAAGAAGAAAAGTGGAAGCAGTCCTACTCTCGCGTTTTGTTTTTCCCTAGTATACATAACTACCAAAAATATTTGCTAGACTGACAACGACCGTTTGGCTGAGACCCTGAAGGTCGGGATGGCTCTGATACCAATTGTAACTACCTCGGTGAATTACGCTCCTAGATACGAGCCTGGATGAGCGGTAGTGGTTGAAATAGTACGGTGGGGCCCCAAAAGCCACTCACGGGTAGACCTTTCGGCCGTCCCAACCACTTCCAACTCAATGGGACCTGTACGGGCAGCGTAATCGGCAGGCGAAGGGATCAACTACATACACAAATGAGTATGTATGCAAGCCACCATACAAGAGTACATCAGAGCCATACCATCTAGAAAGAAAGGAAATATAGCAACGCCATACGACAAGATTCAAACATCCTGAATAAATCTATAGTTTAGGATAACTCCTCATACAACACACATCAGAGTATCAAGCGGAAGCGGCAAAACAAGTCCGAGTACGGATAAGAAGCAAATCGGCATAAGATGCCATGGAAGTAAGCACATCCCGCCCACAGATCTCACGGACCCCCGTTCCCGGAATCTCTACACCAAACGATCGTTGCCAACATCATCAGCCTCTTCCACCCAGTATCCGTCCTGCGAGGGTACCTGTTCATCTGAACCAATAATTTATCGTGTGAGACCCTAAGGGTACTCAGCAAGTCTTAATGCCTCTAAAGGGGACACAACCTGGGGTGACGCAATTGCAGCAAAAGATAAACCCTAGCAGTTCTATAGATAAACGCTAACCATCCGCCTAACCAAAGATAGACGGATGTCCGTGATTTAATGACAGCAGTTATAACAGTAATATCACCAGATCCATCCTCCTCCTCGCTTACCGACGAGGAAGCGGACGAACAACCCCCCATCCGTTGGCAATTTTATTAACCATTCCATGAGTGTTGCACTATTTACTAGTCAATTACTTAGTCAAATTAAAAGCGGTACTTTAGTTATGCTTGTCTATGGTCGAGAAACTGTGCTCCAAGTCGTCCATAACCGCGGACACGGCTTTCAGAAAGTTTTACCCTGCAGGGGTGCACAAATAGCAACACACACTCGATCAACCTCGGAAAAACCAAATCAAAACCCAACGAGGCCTTCACGACAAAGCAATCACAGGATTCAGAATTATTTCAGGGGGCCACCCCTTGGAGTACACCCGCAACGAAGTAAGCAAGCTCCGAGACGGACTCAAGGTTTGCGACAATGGCTGTAAGCGACAGCAGATCCCCAAACGGGGACTGTCGATACCGCGAAAACACTCCGCTTCCAAAACAGTACAGCGTGCTCCTCACACAATCGTAAATAAGCAGTAAAGCATGGCATAAGTACAGGATAGTAATAAAATCTCAAACTAGTTTGTGGCCCCTAGAAATAAGACGGAATCAAGCTCTGGCTCAGGGGGGTCCCATATACCTCCCGGATGTGGATAGGGCGATAAATCAAGGAACAGGTATCAAGTACTCGGGGTCCTACGGGACACAAGTGAGCATGAAAACCAAATAGCAGATATTGCTCACCGGTGCCACTTTCATTAGTTGTCCCATTACTACTCATGTTAAGTTGTTTAGGTACCTCGTTATCCAACAGACTCTCACATACCCTACACATGCTGTTCTACGACTCGCATGGCTCAAACAACTCCTGTAGTAATGGCTCATGGGATGGAGGAACAAGCTTGGTGGGGTTTAAAGTAAAGGCTATGCAATACTTGGGATTCAATTTAATGCAATCGCGACTCAATGATGCAAGAGTAAGATAGAGGAAATAGGTACTGTATGTATGCGAGCATGTGGTAGTGCTTGCCTGGCATCTCGGTGGAAGCGAGAGACGGATCTGGGTAGTGCTCCTGGTTCTCTTGATATATCCCCTGCTCAGAGTCTATCCGAAGAAGAACCAAACAAACAAGGGCCAACATAAATAAAGTGCACAAGCATAGGGATAAAATGCGTCAAGCAAACAATCATGCCATGATGAATGATGCACAAGTTGCATGGCAATAAAGCAGCATGGCATGAGTGAGGTGTGGTATACAAGAATAAGTCATTTTATTAAGGTTTGGTCACATTTTATTGTCATAATAGTTGCTGTACACTATATTTTTATATGATGCATGCTGCAATTGAAGTCATAGATAGCATAAACAGAAAGGTCTCGTCGAGCTGATCATTTTAGACATATCATTTGTTAAATTTGGAATTATAAAGCAAAATTTATTATTTATTTAAGTTCTAGTGGCAATTGTGGTAATTTAATTCAACTTGGAATTTCAAATGTTCAAAAGGTAATTTAAATAGCATATTTGAAATCCTCACATTTTTCTGAACTCAAAACATATATCATTTGTATTATTTGGATTTATAATTGAAAAGTTATTTGAAAACTGGTTTGAATTTGAATTTGACTTAATTGAATTAGATTTGAAATAAACAGACAAAACTGAATTACGTTTTTCACCCACCTACAGCTAGCTCCAGTCGCAGACAGATGGGCCAGGCGACAGAGGGGCCACGCGCGCAGCCAAGCTTCTGCCACCGCGGCTCTGGCTAGCCCAGGAGACAGACAGGTGGGGCCGGTGGGCTAGCAGGCCCACACGCCAGCGAGTGGACGCGAGACGGCCACGCGGCGCAGCGGGAGGGACCGCGGGTTGTTTTGCAAGGAGCTGGGGATCCTTTTTATAAAACCGCAACGACGCTGACAGGGGGGACCCGAGGGACGGCGGGTTAAGCAAAAAGGTTTGGGGGGTTTTACTGCAAAACGTCAGGCGCACTGTGGATCTTCCTTCTGAACCAACTGACGGAAAACGGCGCGTCGCGCGGCGCGGGCGGGGGTCGATCTCTCGACCTGGGGCTCGCGCGCGGAAGCGGCTACCGCTGCGGTGGCTTGGGCTAGGTGACGGAAAGGTGGGCGCGGCCTAGCTATGGCTTCTGCGACGCTACAGCGAGGCGGACAGAGCGCGACGCCGGCGCACAGAGGCCGTTCGACGATTTGACCGGCGAGCACCGGCGACGGCGGCGAAGCGGACCGTGTCTAGGGGGTACAGGGGCTCACCGAGAGGTTGATGATGGAGTTGGATCGGGTCGGCGAGCAGCAGGACGTCGGTGAAGCAGAGGCCCAACGAGCTAGGGTTTTCGGTGGGTGTCCCGGCGTGCAGCAGCGGTGCAGGCCTTCTCCTCCTCGCTGGCGCGGTCGAGGTGAAGCAGGAGGGTACTCCAAGTCTCCTCGCTCACCTCCACGACGTGCTCGCGAGCCGGATCGACGAGGAGCAGGGGGTGGGCATGGTGCCTGCGGTGGCCGGTGAGAGGGAGCTGGGGCAGATAAGAACGGGGCCGGTGTGGCTTGCGTGGGGGAGGGGAAGGTGAGTAGAGTCAGGGCGCCTCGGACAGATCTAGAGAGCAGAGAGGGGGCTGGGGGTAGATAAGAACGGGGCCGGTGTGCTTGCGTGGGGGAGGGGAAGGTGAGCTCGGCGCCACCTTGTCCTCCTTCACGTGACCAACCAGGCAGGCACATGGGGGCTGGCAGGTGGGGCTGCAGCTGGGCCAGGGCGAGGAGCTCGGTGTGGGGCAGCTGGGGCAGGGGGAGAGGGGCACGGGTTCGGCCTAGGGGAGGCTAGGGTTCGGGGTAGATGGGAGGCTCGGGTTTGGGGGGTCCTCATGGCATAGAGAGAGAGGGAAGAGGGTGGGGTAGGCTCGGTTAGGGAGGGTGGTGGTACACGGTTTAGGGTTTAGGTAGGTTGGTATTAGGGTTTTGGATTAGAGGGTTTAAGAATAAGATAAGATGAGAGGGACAATAGGTACTCATGTCTAAACACATGATAAGACATCACATGATCAAACACAAAGGGTGGTAGGGCTAGGGGGCATGGTAAACATGTGGCCATGCTAGGTTAGCTAGAGAGGAGAGAAAAAGAGAAACAAACTTAGGGTTTAGCTATAGGGGGATGGAGAGGTAGATGATGTGGTGAAGAATTCTACAAGCCAAAACAAGATTAAGTAAAGGAGAGGTGATCCATGCAAGCAAAGCCCAAACAAAAACATTCCAAAGTCAAGAAAAAGGTGGCACTTGCATGGCCCATGCAAACAATAATTGCCATGTAGTTATATTGTGAAAACAACATTAATTTATGTGGCATTATTCCTTGCATTCCCAAAAGGTGGGCAAAGGCCAAGCATAAGATTATGGGTGGAATCCAACCAACCAACATGAGCTAGAGGTAACTCAAATAAAATGCCCAGCTCATATTAATTGGATGGTGGAATTATAAGGTGGTGAAGAAAAAGGTGATGGAGTCAACAAGAGATATGCCCCCAAATCAACTTGGGCATTTAACAATATATCAAGAACCAAATACAATATCAAGATGCAAATACAATTAATAATGCACATGAGGTAAGAACCAAACAAGAAGGGGTTTTATATGATGCTCAAATGCAAGATGGCATGATGACATGAGCATGATATGATGATGATGCAACAATTATATGTTGGAAGTGGCTCTTTTATTACTAGAACAAGTAGCATTACAGGTGTTAGACAACTGGGATGCTACAAGAAGTGTCTAAAGGAGAAAGGTATTAGAGCTGAAGATGTGAAGAATCTACCTCCTATAGAAGAATTATGTAAGCCAATTCCCCACTCATCTAATATTGAGGTACACTCTCTCCAACACTTTGATGAAGGTGATATTCCTTATGGTAAGCCTCCTGATCAATGTTTAGAGGAACTTGACACATTTATTGTTAAGCAAGGGTATTTTAATAAACAAGTTCAGAATCATTTATTGGAAAACTCTAGAGCTATCCATGAGTTGAAAGATATTGTGGAAAGAACTTCTAATGATATTAAAATGCTTTGTAAACACTTTCAAATGGTTCAAACTCAACTTGATCAACTTGCTAAGGTGCAAAAGGATATGGTAGTTAATGCTTCAGGAGATAAACATGCTTATGGAATTAGAACTAGGAGTGGTATAGCTACTCAAGATCCTTTATATCTTGAAGGACACTATAAAAGAATACAGCAGGATTCCAAACAAGGCGAATATAGTGGTAGTCCTCGTAAGAGGAAGAAAAAGAAACATAATATAGTTAAGGATCCACTTGAACCTGCTGTAGATCCTAATACTATAACTGTCTCTGATGTTGAAACTGAGAGTGGTAATAATAATAATGAGTCTCCTGATAAGGAGTAAGGTGCGGAAGAACCTGAGAAGCACACTAAGAACACTAGGTACACAAAGGAAAATTTTATTGCTAATAAACATGGTAAAGAGAGAGAACCTTGGGTGCAGAAACCTATGCCTTTTCCAGGTAAGAAGCACAAGTCAAAGGAGGAAGACCACTGCACAAAGTTTTGTGAGTGGATGAAACCTTTATTCTTGCAAATTCCTTTGACTGATGCTATAAAGTTTCCTCCTTATTCAAAGTATATGAAGGATATTGTCTCTAATAAAAGGAAGATTTCTAATGAGGAGATTTCTACTCTGCTTGCTAATTATTCCTTCAATGGTAAGGTTCCAAAGAAACTTGGTGATCCAGGTATACCAACTATTCCTTGCTCCATTAAGAATAATTATGTTAGAACTACTTTATGTGATTTGGGAGCTGGAATTAGTGTTATGCCTTTTTCTCTCTACAAGAGCCTCCAGCTAGAAAATTTGATACCAACTGATATTTCTTTGCAAATGGCTGATAAGTCAACTACTATCCCTGTTGGTATATGTGAGGATGTTCCTGTTCAAGTTGCTCATAATTGCATGGTTCTAACTGATTTTGTTGTGCTTGAAATGCCTAAAGATGATAATATGTATATTATTCTTGGGAGACCTTTTCTTAATACTGCAGGTGCTGTCATCAATTGCAATCAATGAAAAGTAACATTCAATATTAATGACAGAGAGCACACTGTCTATTTCCACAAAATGTTGTTAAGAGCTTTTGCCTGAATTCCATTTAAAATATTGAGAGCATCAAGGTTGGAGAAATATATTGTCCCATTCCACAAGAAATTTTTGAAACTATTATGATTGGGACCATTGCTATCAAGTATGAGGTAACATAATCACCTTGTGGAATGCAAAGTTTTGCTTCATATAAGATTGTTTTGGTAACAAGACTTGATCAACCTTGTTAACAAAAGGATTTTTATGAACAATCCATTATGGTTATACTTGCTTTCTTTTTTCCTTTCTCCTTCCTAGTCTTTGCTTTAGCTTTAGTTTTGCTAGTTGTTTGCTTGTTTGAGTTTCTTAGAGCTCCTGTAGTTTGGATTTTGGTTTGCTTTTTCTTCTTCTGAAAAAACTGTTTCTGCGAGAAAATCAATTTTCATACCCTGAAAATTGGCCAAAAATAAAGTTTCCCGAAAAATCCCAGAAAATTCAAAATAAATTGTTCCTCGAAAAGGGGCAGAGTGGCACCTGAGATGACCCGGGGGCCTCCCCAGGCCACCAGACCCCTGGTAGACGCGGCCTACCAGGTGGCGGCGCCTAGGGGACCCTCCAGGCTGCCTCCTCAAAGCCACCTTCTTTATCTCTCCCGAAAAACACCGGAAAACTTGCTCAATCTCACGTTCTTGCTGTTCTTGCTCGCGATTTTCGATCTCCTTGTTCAGCCCATCTCAAGTGCTGATTTTTGGAGGGATTGCTCCTTGGTATGTGCCTCCTCCACTTGTCCAATTAGATTTGTGATTGGTAGATTGTTTCTTAAGTATTTTGCTGCTATAGGTGACAGGTTGTTTGAGCTTGCATGCTTGTTATTTGCTTAGAAACTTTGTTTTGATGCATGTGTAGTCCTCTAGCAAGTTCCTATAATAGTTGCTCATCATTTATCAACTTATAAATCACTTGGTTTGATGGTTGTTTAAAATTTCAAAATAGGGAAGTCATGGACCACCACAACTTTGGTGACATATTTGAGAGTGATGCACCTAGAAGGGCAAGGATTCCAAGGTCATCTAACGGTACTAGACCCTCATACAATGAGGATCTCATCACTCCGCGATTTGGTGATGAGGGAGATGAAGGGGATGAGCACCCCTCCACCTTTCCTTGTCAAACTTTCTTGCAAGCTGCTGGGATTCTTAATGATTTCATGACTTTGGTGTAGAGAGCTGGACTAAAAAGTTACATGCAGGATGAGAGTGAACAATATGCTTTTCTTACTAAACATTTGTGGAGAGTTTCTCCTTTACTAATAGTATGTTCAATCCCACTGTGTCTTTTCAAAATTTATGGCAGGGCTCATTCTATGACATTGAAGAAATTTTGCAAGGCCCTGGGACTTGGTACAACTGGGTCATCAAAGAAGATTCAAGCTCTACCCACTGATTTGCTAGAGCTTTACCGAGGAATAACCAATGATGATGACCGTAGAGCTCAGCGAGGGAAGATAAAGAACATTCAACTTCCAGCCATCAGGTATTTTGCCTACTATCTTGCCACCAGTGTTCTTGGTAGGGAGAACACTAGTAATATTTCCAACTATCAATTGGCCTTCTTAGCTGCTATGTTCAACAATGAGGACAAGTATAATCTTGGTTCTCTCATTGCTCGTCGTCTAGCTATTGTAGCTAATCGGGACAGACGATATCCCACCCCAGGAAGGGCTGATTTGAGTATGATTAATTTAGAAGATATGCTCCCCTTCTTCCTTCCCGTCCTTAGTTTAGGAAAGTGGAAAGTTTTTTTCCTTTTATTTTAGGAACTTTGGGAACAGAACATTTCAACAAAGGAGGTCTTTCACAGGTCAAAGAAGACCTAAGACTTAATCTAAAAGAAATTACTAGATTGAATCTATTTGCATTAAAAAAACGATCAAAAAACGACGAGCGAAGTAAGTGATCGAAAAACTTTGTTCTTTGTTTGTCCTATCTATAAGAGGAGAGCATATGAAAAATGTAACCCATTCTTTCAATTTTTAGCTCACTGGCCATCCGCTGGCAGTTTCGGGCTTAATACCGAGGGGACACATTTATGGGGGAATTATTGCTACCCATGTTGCTGCTGCCTTGAGCATTGCTATTGATCCACATGATACAATTTTGGCTCCTCAGAGGCTTGATCTTGCTGCCATGAAGGCACACCACTTTGTCACCACTAGCTCTACTCTTGAGAACTTGGTTTATAGAATGCTGTTTACTGACGGGGAAGAGAGAGAGATCCCTCTACCCAAAACCACTTTGTTCAGTATTTCTCAGGGGCCTTGGTCACGCTCAAAGGCGGAGATGGACGACAACCTACGTTCTCTCAACTTCCATGGGCACTATCAGGAGGAAGCACCATAATACGACCCCCCTACGTATTACACAGGGGAGGCCTCGAGCTCATACCAGGACGAGGGAGCTTCCTCGACATACTACGGAGGTGCATCTACTTGGGCACTATGGGATTGAGCCCCACTTAGGCCAAAAGCCTAAACTTGGGGGGAGGTACACCGACACTCATCTATATATCATGTTCGGTCGGTTCTTTGTATATCCATTGTTTCGCTTTCTTTTTGGTTTTTGTTGCTTCTTTCTCAAAAACCCAAAAATACCAAAAATATTTTTGTTATTTCTCTTGGTTTGTTTCTTTGTTTCTTTGCTTTGGTTTGCCTTAAAATAAAAATCCAAAAAGATTTTGCTTTGTTTTTGTTTGGTTTTTCTTTGTTTGCTTGTCTCTAAAAAATCGAAAACACCAAAAATATTTGTTGTTCTTCTTTGGTTTTGTGAGTTTTTTGCAGAGTTCAGCCATCCTCACTGGATTTTGTTTCATGTTATTATTCAAGTCACACAAGTGAAGGGCAATAATGAAGATTAAGACAACTCGAGGTGTGGTAAGAGGCTGGTAACGAACTCTATTTGTTTCATTTTTGTACATATAATCATCATTGTGAGCATGCTTAGCCTATTTGTGTAAGGTGTATGTCATTATGGATGCTTAGTAGTTCTTGCTTGTCTATGATTAGCTCCAGCTTGCTAATAGTTTGTAGCATGTCATATGAATGTTTGCTTGCATTGTTTTATTCATACTTTGGTATGACATTGTGGTATCCTCCTCTGATTGTTCATGTGAATCAACTTGGCACATGCTCACGCATGCATATGACTAATCAATAGTCAGTAAGCCTCGATGATTTATTTTGCCTCAGAGTTCTTGTATCACTTTCATGCCATAATTATTCTTGTTTTGTTGCAAGCATGATTATGACAGTTATTGATCTCTCGTTTGTCGCTCCCTCTCTATTGCTAGCCTTCACTTGTACTGAGTACGTGCTCTACCTATGATTCCAACTCCCCAAAACCAATATTGCCAGTTGTGTCCACCATACCTACCTATTAGCATCATTTGCTACTTCAGCGTATATTTTATATGCCGTGTTTTCTTCCAAAATAAAATGTTTGTCTGTTTTGAGAAAGTTAGTTAGTAAAGCTCTCACGAACTTGATGGCACACTTTATTCCTTGCGCTTAATAATTCTGAACCATTGTGACTATTCCATGAAAGTTATATGATTGCTAATTATATACTGGGAGTCAGCAGAACCGTGCTATCATGGGGAACATTTTCAACATTTTTGGATATCTCATCCAGTTGATTCCTTGCTCTTTTGTTTACGGATGTCGATGATGTGAAATAAAAGGGGAGGTTGTGAGTTCATGGAGTTTATACATTGTGTTATAGAAACTCCTGGGCCGCTAGCCTAAGCCATGCTTAATCATGGTGGAAACTTGCAGCATCACTATAATGAGCATCTATGAAGAGTCCTCAATAAAAAGCTATGCATATGATAAATAAAAAGATTGATGAGATGCTCATTGTCTGCTTGCCTTGTCATTTTGGTTATGGGAAAGCTCCTGTACCATGTGCAAGGGGTACCCGTTGGCGGTTCTCAATGATATGCATGTATTTACAATGACAAGAACTTTCAGGTGACCAAAGTTGAGTAGCATGCAAAGCGACCCTCGTACTCAAGGGACTTGGGATTTCCAGTCTATGGTTTGTCAAGCATATGATTCAGAGTGGACCTCACTTTCACCTTAACCACATGAATATGCCTATGATAGGGGCAATGAGAGCTCAAAGCTAATGAGTACCTTCCTTTCAGCATTGGGAAGCCTTTCAAACCTTCACAAAACCGTTTTCACAACCTTGTTGAGTCACCACTTATTCTATGAGCACCTTCTTGAGAGCATAGTTGTCATCTTTGTGTTTGTTCCCAAACTTGGTTAACTATGTCATGACTTTGATGCTTGTATCTCTGATATCTTTATCTCTAGTCTTCATGTGAACTTCAGAGGTGCCTTGGCATTTATATTGTGCTCTTCAAACAAAGGCAAGCGAGATACCACTCTATCATACCTTATTATGAGCATTGTAATGTTTCTTATGTTTATGTTTCATGCTACTTATTATTATTGAGTTGGTTTCTCTTCATAGCTTGCAATGAATATTGGGTAGACTTAGTTGCATTGTAACACTACAGTACTGAAAAGACTGTAGCTTCTATGCAATTTGCCAATCCCTGGATCGGTTTATTGGCTTACATAGAACTTAGATGAATAACAAAGTAAAATATCCGTGTATCATAAATAACGAAGATCTAGAGTATACATTTATTACAATAAAGCTTAGCTCGAAGGCTAACTCAAACTTATTCAATGTATCAAACATAAATAAATAACTCCTTCAATCTCCAAATTGCCCACAAGCGAACAAGTGAAGAGTGAAGTACCGCGACCTAGCAGATCAGTCAGAGTCGAAATATCCTGCAGCATAAAACGTAGCAGCCCCGAAGGGTCAATACATGGAATGTATGGCAAGTAGCGCTAAATAGGGAGACACTAGACTTAACAACTACATGCTTATTTGGCTGGTGGAGCTTTGGCTAGCTTGCATTTTCCAAACACTTTGTCCTACTTTGTCAAACCAATCTTGATTCACAACAACCCATTAAGTTCACCCATCAAGTTTTAGAAATCAAGAAATAAGGATGAGCAAGAATATGTCATAGTATCAATATCAAGCAACTCATTTGTCCATAACCGGGGACACGACTAAGCACTTAGATCATACACCCTGCAGGGGTTAGTACACTTTACCCATGTGACTTGGAAGCCCAGCTCGTACCACCACACTCATATTGTGTGACGATAGGGATAAGCCCAAGAAGAGACCGTTCAGGAAGTAGATCCCCAAACCCCACTGCGCACCGGTCCCAACCTATCATTCACTACATCTCTGGCTACGCTGGGTTCGGGTCATCAGGACCTACTAAGTCCAACCAGCCACCCATTCTCACTGGCACATGGTTGCACATGTAAGCTACTAGAATAAAGA
Source organism: Avena sativa (assembly GCA_916181665.1). Classification (NCBI taxonomy): domain Eukaryota; kingdom Viridiplantae; phylum Streptophyta; class Magnoliopsida; order Poales; family Poaceae; genus Avena; species Avena sativa. Next base: position 34,824,931 of record OV702284.1, read on the forward strand.
CAACTAATCTTTCTCAGTACCCTGGGCGGCATCCCCCACCAGTATTCACACTCCGATGACTAATCCAGCCACTCCGCCCAGGTAGTTCATTAACATTATGTTGTTTAAGTAGAACAAAATCTTTACTTTACCAAAGCATGATCCCTTCCTCGTATCTACAGCAATGCTAAGCACATCTACCGTACGGGAGCTCAACTACAAAGGATTTCCCTACCATAATACATAGGACATAGCATATCATAGTAATACCTACACATGTAGCTACCAAAAATACACTACAATGCACAAGGGAAAATAGTAGGACAATTCATGATCAAAATAGCAACTACTTGCCTTGACAGTAGGAGTCGAGAGTACAGTCCTCACAGAAGCAAGCATTGCACTCGTCACAATCTACACGATACACAATTGCAACACATAAACAATCATAAACAAACAATACAATGCAAGATGCATGCATGACAAGTTGAACAATGCTACAGTATCTTTCTATAACCTTGTTCAGTATACCTACTGTATGCATGCATGGAAAACATTTTAAAAGTATTGAAAAGAAGGCATGCAATTTTAAATGGCCAAATAATGGAGTTTTAGTCCAATTATTAAACCACTGCTGTCAACTAGTTTGTAAAATCTTGGAAAAATATCTACTGTGTAGGAAACCTAAAATAGAACCAGTACCAACTGGAATCACTCAAAAAGGAGTTACAAAACTTTTTATATAATTAAAATACTCCAGAAAGCCTTTTAATTGTTTCTGCAACTTACAGTACAGTAAGGCTACCTTTTTAATTCGCAAACAGAATCTACTTGTTCTACTGAATCCAGGGACACCTCATTTGCAATTTTTGGAGTTGTAGAACATTTCCTATGAATTTATTACTCTAATTAGGACATTAAACTATTTAATTAATCACGGCAAAACCTTGCTGCAAAAGTATGAAACAATTGTACAGCAATATTCTACATGAAAAACTGAATCCAACAATATCTTGCAATTTTTGGCACAGTAGTTTAATTTCTATCGATTTTACAAGATTCATCTATTTTTCTGCAATAATCTGTGATTTATAAAAACCAATTTTCGTCAGCAGTTGAACGGTCAACATTGACCGTTTGACTGCGCGGGCCCAATGCCACGCGGCAGCTCGCGGTTGTCCAATACCGCTTCGGCCTGGGGCTAATCCTGGCTGCCCAAATCAGATCGCACGGTTCCTGGTGCTCACTGAGGATGACGACGGTGGCGGCGGCGGTGGCTGCTAGCGACGATGTTGGCGAGGGTCTCCGGTGGTCCTGGCGGCGGTGGAGGGTACCACGGCGTTCAGCGGGATGCAGCGGTCCAGGGGGTGTCTTCGGATGCTCCCTTTGCTTCCTCTAACAGCGGCAAGGAGCGGATGAAGCGGCTCGGCTGTCGCGGCTCCGGCGAGCAATTACCGGTCGTCAGCGACTCTATGGAGGGGGAAAACAAGACGAGGTGAGGCGGTGGTTCTTGGGGTATCCAGTAGGGCAAGAAGGGAGGGCGTGGTTGCTCAATACCTCGGGGTCGAGCTCGTCCAAAAATTAGATGGCGGCGGCTTGGTAGTCTAGCTCGAGATTGAGCTAGAGTTCGGGAAGGCAGGAAAACAAGAAACGAGAGAGGGCGGCGGTGCTTTAAGAGATAATATGCGCGCGGGGGGGGGGGGGGGTGGGGGATTGTGGCAGCCCGCAAAACCACTACTAGAAAATCGCGTTGTTTTGTGCATTGCATCATCATGACCGCATGCTCATGTCATCATGCCACATTGCATTTGAGCATCGTCATCATCTTGCATTTGCTTGCATAAAACTATTTGCAGAAAAACCTATTTTGTGTTTTCTAAAACGCCCCGTCTTTGTTCAAACGCAAAACCCGGGTCTCCGGATTATTTTGTTTTGTCTGCTATCGGTTTGCAAAAGCCCTGTTTGAAATAAATAAAATATTTAATTATTTTTCAGTGGGGCAGTCGAACGGGCCGATTCGACCCGAACGACCACCCCCAGTTCCAAAACGGTCCAACCTAGAAAACCTTTTTCTACCCAACCTAGTTCTACCCACGCTGCCTCCACCTCACCCCGGCCAATCCCCACCTGACACGTCACCTCTCCCCTCCCTCTACCCTATCCCACGCAGCCACCTGGCCTCTCTCCCCCTCTCTCTCCCTGGGTCCCACCCAACACACATGCAACACACGCACTCACGCACCCACGCCCCGACAGCCCCTGTCCCCGGTCCCACCGCCCTGGCCATGCTCCCCACGCGCTGCCCCCGCTCTTCTCCTCTCTCCTTCCTCCACCGCGACGCCCCGTCCCGCCTCCTTCCTCCCGCTCGTCTCCCTCCCTCCTCTCTGCCGTCCTCTCCTCTCCCTCCCTCTCCTCCGGCGCCGCCCCGGCCGCCGCCCAGCGCCCTCCTCCGCACGGTGCTGCGCCGGCGCGCCCCGCCCCTTCTCCCTCCGCCGCGCGCTCACCGCCGCCGAGCTTCCCCTCCCCGCTTCTTCCTCCTCCGCCCGCAGGCGTTCTCCCTCCCGGCGCCTCCTCCTTTCCCCTTCCTCCCCGGCGCCGCCGTGAGCCTCGCTCCGACGAGCCGCCGCTCCACCGCGCGTCCCCGGCCCCGCCTCCCGACGCCGTCGCCGTGCTCCTCCGCCTCGGCCACCGCAGGTCTCCGCCCGCCGGTCCGCCGCCTCCCCATCAGCCCCGTTCACCGCCCTGGCCGCGACCTCCCTGGGCCCATCGCCGGTCGAGCTCGCCGCCTCCTGCAAGCTTGCTGGCCGCTGCCTCCTCCCGACGGCCACCTCTCCCGCCGAGCTCGACCTCCCCAACTCCCATGCCGCGCTGCCGGCCTCGCCCCACCAAGCTCGTCAGGCCGCCCCTTCCCTCTGTCGATGAGGCCGCCATCGTTCCCAAGCCCGCATCGGCGCTGCCTCGGCCACATGCTTCTGTGATGATGCTCAAGAGCCGGTTGAGATGCTCCCGCGTGTTCCCTGTAGCTGCTGGCCGTGTCAAGATCTTCGCGACAATATGGCGTGCCCGTAAGACCGATCCGAAGCGCCAGGACCTCCTTCTCGGAACCGTCAAGTACTTCCTCTCCGGCGCCTGGACCCGAACCTGGAGTACGCCAAGTTCGCCGAGATCATGGACCCTCAAGATCTCCGTCACGAACACGACATGGACTTCCCTCGGACGCCAAGGTCTACCTCCCGGACCCGAAGACCGCGATGACGTTGAACCAAGATCCCCATCGGACAAGATCGACACCAACGCAGAACGCCAAGTTCTTCACCTCGAACGCCACGACCGACTACACGGACCCGAAGGCCACGAATGCGACACGATCGGCACCGACCAGGGCGAGTCCGATGCGCCCCGACGCCGAACCAAGTCCTGCTTCCCGGATGCGATAAGATCTACCTCAGTGACCCGAGAACGATCCCGCCGAGACCGAACCCTGTCGAACCCTGAGACCGAACCCCGAACCCTGGAACCCCAAGTTCGCCGAACCCTAATGTGTGAACCCAAACCCGAGACCTTATTTTATTAAATGATATATACTTGTTGCATATTAAATTGTCATACTCGCATGCATATCATTGGTTTGGGGGCCTTATGCCGATTCACCTCTAATGAAATATGGGGCCCATATGCGGGCAAATCTAGTCTCATATTGGCCTCATTTAAATTTGTGTAGCGAACCGGTAACTTATTTTGCCATGTGAAGACAACATTTAATTTGCAGGGTAGATAAATAACTTGAACCGTTTAATTAATTGTCGGGACCCCGGTTCCGCTTAACATGACCTAATTGCATCGCAACTTTGCCATGTCATACATCATACATGCATCATGCCCGATCTTTTGCCGTAGTATTAAATATTGCATCCGGTGTTTATTCTAGTGTTTTGCTTCTTCGCGGATAAGGCCGTTGAGTTGATGTGAGCTTCGCCCCGATCTTCGGTCGAATCTTCGGCAATGGTTTCAGGCGAGCATCTCCCCCTTTCTACCTATCTTACTTTTATAGTATTTATTCCCTCCTGTTGATCTATTGCTATCTGTGTTGCGTTGCTCTAGTTTTTCGTACCCGTGATATCCCTTGCAGCCTTATATTGCCTTGGACACCTCCTATTACCTGTTGTTTGGTAGATAGTTGGACTTGCGCGTCGTAGTCGCTTGCTCAAGTGCTGTTGCGTGTCGTCAAGTGCCACAGTTGTTGGTGTATTGCCGCATGTTGATGTTGGAGATGATCATGGCTTTACTTTTCGTTCACTTTAATTATTGTTTAACAACTAAAATTGAAGTAGGTAAGCAGAGGCACAGGTGGGCAATAGATGTTATTTGGTTGTTAACCGTCCACTTGTGTCCCGTAGGACCCCGAGTACTTGATACCTGTTCCTTGAATATTCGCGCTATCCACATACGGGGAATTATGGGAACCCCCTTAGCCAGAGCTTGATTCAGTCTTATTTCTTGGGGCCACAAACTAGTTTGAGGTTTTATTTACGATCCTGTACTTATGCCATGCTTTACTGCTTTATTTACGATTGTGCGATGGATAGCACACTGTACTGTTTAGGATCGTGACCCGTTTTCGCGGTATCGACACCCCGAGTTTTCGGGTTCCCAGTCGTTTACAGCCGGCCCCACAAACCTTGAGTCCGTCTCGGAGCCGGCCAGTTTCGTTGCGGGTGTACTCCAAGGGGTGGCCCCCTGAAATATTTCTGAATCCTGTGATTGCTTTGTCGTGAAAGCCTCGTTGGGTTTTGATTTGGTTTTTCCGAGGTCGATCGTGTGTGTGTTGCTATTTGTGCACCCCGGCCGGGTAAAACTTTCTGAAAGCCGTGTCCGCGGTTATGGAGGACTTGGAGCACAGTATCTCAATCATAGACAACTATAACTAAAGTAGCGCTATAAATTTGACTTTATAATGACTAGTAATCAGCTTCACTATAATGGAATGGCTAAATAAAATTGCCAACAATTGCTTGTTTGGGTGTCGCTTGCGACCATTGTACCTGACTAGTAAGTATTGCAACTACAACGGAATGGCTAAATAAAAGTACCAACAACTGCTGGGTTTCCGGGATATCTCATGCTAATTGTATCTGGCTAGTAATTGATGCAACTACAATGAAATGGTTAACTAAAATGACCCACTGCTTATTTTTATCAGGACGATTATCTATACCTGACTAGTAATTACTGCAACGATAACGGAATAAATAAAACTGCCAACTGTGTGAGTTCCTCGGTTGACTTCCTCGTTTGGTCTCGAGGGGGAAACACCAGGATGGGTTTGTTTGGTGGTAGTATCAGGTTGGTTCCGAATAGGTCTTTCTCACCCCTCTCTGTTTGCCGCCAGTGGTATCGAGTCTCTATAGGTTGTTCAGTGCATGCTGCCGCTGCCGCTGCCGCTCAGTCCACCATACCTATGTAGGCGAGGACCGCCGAATTCTAGTCTCGCCGTGTACTGGCCTCAGTACTGACGCTCCTCTTTTTCCCTTTGCCCTTTGTCGGCACCCCTTTTGTTTGAGCAGGTCTTGAGATCGACGCCGTTAGCAGGGTTACCCTTCCGGCTTGGCCTGGGCAGGGTTATGGACGCCATTGGTTATTCTTCAGGGCTCTTAGCCCCATTTGCATCTTGTCCGTAGTCGGACGCTCTATCATTTTCAAGGTGCTTTGGATCTTTGTATATTATATCTGTATTCTTGACTCATGGAGTCGTTGTTATATATATCTGTTCTGTGGGTCCCATCGAGGACTGTTGTGTAATGTTATTACTTCGTTTTCCACCCGCACGAAAGTGCCTGGTGGGCACCTTTGAATCGTTTCTATGCGGTTTTTGGCGGGAAGCGCTAAAACTTGCATAGGTCCGATTCTGAGGGTGTTACAGAGTGGTATCAGAGCTCAGCAGTTGCGATACCCCACAAGTCCAGCCTGTAGGATAACCTAGCTAACGACCGAAGTAGAGTGTCAAAAACTATTTTTGGAAAATCGGTTGGATAGTTCTGATTAGGTCTGATTTTACTCCTTACCCCTCTGCTGTTCTTCTCTCACCTCTGCGTGTTTTGAATCCGCTCTTATCTTTCTCTTCGAGTCCAGGATTTCTCATGGTTGGGTTCCGTCGTACCTTCAGGGTTTCGCTTCCTCCTTTGATAACGGTGATCTACCATCCGGTGTTCAAGCTGCCTGAGGAATCCGTCTACTGTGGTACCATTCCTTGTCCCTTGTTCGTGCCTCCCGGTGTTCTCCGACGCGACGACATCATCTACGCCAGATCCGATGCAGAGTCTGCATCACTCCTTTGTTCCCGAACCTCGATTGTCGAGATCGTCAGTCTGAATTCCGAGAGTTGGTTGCATAATCTGCCTATTCGTGTGCAGAGTAATGGTTTGAGTGCGGGATGGAGTGGCTACCATACCACTACTCTTATCATTCGCTCTTGTACATTGAATTGGTGAATTAATGTGATTTTACTCCTTCCGTGAAAGTTAGAGGTGGCCTCACCTTTAACTTCGTCCGTTGTTTATCCGGAGTGCTCTCTTGACGAACAGGATCAACGACCCTTTGTTGGTGGTGTCGCCAATTTCAATATGAAGAAGAACCCTTGTTAGTGGTGTCGCGAGGATGTACACGAAGCGAGAAGACGCAGATCGCCGACCTTCCTTCCGGTACCATGAGGCGGATCTCGAGGGCGAGATCCATTGTTAGTGGTGTCGAATTGTGGCAGCCCGCAAAACCACTACTAGAAAATCGCGTTGTTTTGTGCATTGCATCATCATGACCGCATGCTCATGTCATCATGCCACATTGCATTTGAGCATCGTCATCATCTTGCATTTGCTTGCATAAAACTATTTGCAGAAAAACCTATTTTGTGTTTTCTAAAACGCCCCGTCTTTGTTCAAATGCAAAACCCGGGTCTCCGGATTATTTTGTTTTGTCTGCTATCGGTTTGCAAAAGCCCTGTTTGAAATAAATAAAATATTTAATTATTTTTCAGTGGGGCAGTCGAACGGGCCGATTCGACCCGAACGACCACCCCCAGTTCCAAAACGGTCCAACCTAGAAAACCTTTTTCTACCCAACCTAGTTCTACCCACCCTGCCTCCACCTCACCCCGGCCAATCCCCACCTGACACGTCACCTCTCCCCTCCCTCTACCCTATCCCACGCAGCCACCTGGCCTCTCTCCCCCTCTCTCTCCCTGGGTCCCACCCAGCACACATGCAACACACGCACTCACGCACCCACGCCCCGACAGCCCCTGTCCCCGGTCCCACCGCCCTGGCCACGCTCCCCACGCGCTGCCCCCGCTCTTCTCCTCTCTCCTTCCTCCACCGCGACGCCCCGCCCCGCCTCCTTCCTCCCGCTCGTCTCCCTCCCTCCTCTCTGCCGTCCTCTCCTCTCCCTCCCTCTCCTCCGGCGCCGCCCCGGCCGCCGCCCAGCGCCCTCCTCCGCGCGGTGCTGCGCCGGCGCGCCCCGCCCCTTCTCCCTCCGCCGCGCGCTCACCGCCGCCGAGCTTCCCCTCCCCGCTTCTTCCTCCTCCGCCCGCAGGCGTTCTCCCTCCCGGCGCCTCCTCCTTTCCCCTTCCTCCCCGGCGCCGCCGTGAGCCTCGCTCCGGCGAGCCGCCGCTCCACCGCGCGTCCCCGGCCCCGCCTCCCGACACCATCACCGTGCTCCTCCGCCTCGGCCACCGCCCGTCTCCGCCCGCCGGTCCGCCGCCTCCCCGTCAGCCCCGTTCACCGCCCTGGCCGCGACCTCCCTGGGCCCATCGCCGGTCGAGCTCGCCGCCTCCTGCAAGCTTGCTGGCCGCTGCCTCCTCCCGACGGCCACCTCTCCCGCCCAGCTCGACCTCCCCAACTCCCATGTCGCGCTGCCGGCCTCGCCCCACCAAGATCGTCAGGCCGCCCCTTCCCTCTGTCGACGAGGCCGCCATCGTTCCCAAGCCCGCATCGGCGCTGCCTCGGCCACATGCTTCTGTGATGATGCTCAAGAGCCGGTTGAGATGCTCCCGCGTGTTCCCTGTAGCTGCTGGCCGTGTCAAGATCTTCGTGACAATATGGCGTGCCCGTAAGACCGATCCGAAGCGCCAGGACCTCCTTCTCGGAACCGTCAAGTACTTCCTCTCGGGCGCCTGGACCCGAACCTGGAGTACGCCAAGTTCGCCGAGATCATGGACCCTCAAGATCTCCGTCACGAACACGACATGGACTTCCCTCGGACGCCAAGGTCTACCTCCCGGACCCGAAGACCGCGATGACGTTGAACCAAGATCCCCATCGGACAAGATCGACACCGACGCAGAACGCCAAGTTCTTCACCTCGAACGCCACGACCGACTACACGGACCCGAAGGCCACGAATGCGACACGATCGGCACCGACCAGGGCGAGTCCGATGCGCCCCGACGCCGAACCAAGTCCTGCTTCCCGGATGCGACAAGATCTACCTCAGTGACCCGAGAACGATCCCGCCGAGACCGAACCCTGTCGAACCCTGAGACCGAACCCCGAACCCTGGAACCCCAAGTTCGCCGAACCCTAATGTGTGAACCCAAACCCGAGACCTTATTTTATTAAATGATATATACTTGTTGCATATTAAATTGTCATACTCGCATGCATATCATTGGTTTGGGGGCCTTATGCCGATTCACCTCTAATTAAATATGGGGCCCATATGCGGGCAAATCTAGTCTCATATTGGCCTCATTTAAATTTGTGTAGCGAACCGGTAACTTATTTTGCCATGTGAAGACAACATTTAATTTGCAGGGTAGATAAATAATTTGAACCGTTTAATTAATTGTCGGGACCCCGGTTCCGCTTAACATGACCTAATTGCATCGCAACTTTGCCATGTCATACATCATACATGCATCATGCCCGATCTTTTGCCGTAGTATTAAATATTGCATCCGGTGTTTATTCTAGTGTTTTGCTTCTTCGCGGATAAGGCCGTTGAGTTGATGTGAGCTTCGCCCCGATCTTCGGTCGAATCTTCGGCAATGGTTTCAGGCGAGCATCTCCCCCTTTCTACCTATCTTACTTTTATAGTATTTATTCCCTCCTGTTGATCTATTGCTATCTATGTTGCGTTTCTCTAGTTTTTCGTACCCGTGATATCCCTTGCAGCCTTATATTGCCTTGGACACCTCCTATTACCTGTTGTTTGGTAGATAGTTGGACTTGCGCGTCGTAGTCGCTTGCTCAAGTGCTGTTGCGTGTCGTCAAGTGCCACAGTTGTTGGTGTATTGCCGCATGTTGATGTTGGAGATGATCATGGCTTTACTTTTCGTTCACTTTAATTATTGTTTAACAACTAAAATTGAAGTAGGTAAGCAGAGGCACAGGTGGGCAATAGATGTTATTTGGTTGTTAACCGTCCACTTGTGTCCCGTAGGACCCCGAGTACTTGATACCTGTTCCTTGAATATTCGCGCTATCCACATACGGGGAATTATGGGACCCCCCTTAGCCAGAGCTTGATTCAGTCTTATTTCTTGGGGCCGCAAACTAGTTTGAGGTTTTATTTACGATCCTGTACTTATGCCATGCTTTACTGCTTTATTTACGATTGTGCGATGGATAGCACACTGTACTGTTTAGGATCGTGACCCGTTTTCGCGGTATCGACACCCCGAGTTTTCGGGTTCCCAGTCGTTTACAGCCGGCCCCACAAACCTTGAGTCCGTCTCGGAGCCGGCCAGTTTCGTTGCGGGTGTACTCCAAGGGGTGGCCCCCTGAAATATTTCTGAATCCTGTGATTGCTTTGTCGTGAAAGCCTCGTTGGGTTTTGATTTGGTTTTTCCGAGGTCGATCGTGTGTGTGTTGCTATTTGTGCACCCCGGCCGGGTAAAACTTTCTGAAAGCCGTGTCCGCGGTTATGGACGACTTGGAGCACAGTATCTCAATCATAGACAACTATAACTAAAGTAGCGCTATAAATTTGACTTTATAATGACTAGTAATCAGCTTCACTATAATGGAATGGCTAAATAAAATTGCCAACAATTGCTTGTTTGGGTGTCGCTTGCGACCATTGTACCTGACTAGTAAGTATTGCAACTACAACGGAATGGCTAAATAAAAGTACCAACAACTGCTGGGTTTCCGGGATATCTCATGCTAATTGTATCTGGCTAGTAATTGATGCAACTACAATGAAATGGTTAACTAAAACGACCCACTGCTTATTTTTATCAGGACGATTATCTATACCTGACTAGTAATTACTGCAACGATAACGGAATAAATAAAACTGCCAACTGTGTGAGTTCCTCGGTTGACTTCCTCGTTTGGTCTCGAGGGGGAAACACCAGGATGGGTTTGTTTGGTGGTAGTATCAGGTTGGTTCCGAATAGGTCTTTCTCACCCCTCTCTGTTTGCCGCCAGTGGTATCGAGTCTCTATAGGTTGTTCAGTGCATGCTGCCGCTGCCGCTCAGTCCACCATACCTATGTAGGCGAGGACCGCCGAATTCTAGTCTCTCCGTGTACTGGCCTCAGTACTGACGCTCCTCTTTTTCCCTTTGCCCTTTGTCGGCACCCCTTTTGTTTGAGCAGGTCTTGAGATCGATGCCGTTAGCAGGGTTACCCTTCCGGCTTGGCCTGGGCAGGGTTATGGACGCCATTGGTTATTCTTCAGGGCTCTTAGCCCCATTTGCATCTTGTCCGTAGTCGGACGCTCTATCATTTTCAAGGTGCTTTGGATCTTTGTATATTATATCTGTATTCTTGACTCATGGAGTCGTTGTTATATATATCTGTTCTGTGGGTCCCATCGAGGACTGTTGTGTAATGTTATTACTTCGTTTTCCACCCGCACGAAAGTGCCTGGTGGGCACCTTTGAATCGTTTCTATGCGGGTTTTGGCGGGAAGCGCTAAAACTTGCATAGGTCCGATTCTGAGGGTGTTACAGGGATCAGAACCGAAACCGGCTCAAACGCGCGAAGAATCGGGGCAGGTCTCGTGTTCGTCGGGGGCTCTCCCCGTCGCCCAGGGAGGGATTACATGCGGGGCCCTCCTGGCAGTGGCTCAGGGCTGGGTGGGCGGCGCTTAGCTTTCCTCCGCACGCGCGATCGCGTGCTGCTGCCGCCGCTGGCTACAAGCCTCATAGGCCCCGGCTAGGCCGTGATCTGGCCGGCTCGCTACGGTGCTGCTCTTTTTTTTGATTTTTCTTTTTTTTTCTTTTTCCTGGGACAATTCTTATGTGAACTGAAACTGACAGAACTGTGCAAAAATTAACCAAAATTTCGGTTTAGCATAACATTTGAACCGTAGCTCCGAATGAGGTGATTTAAATTGCTACGGGTTCGTATCGGAACCTCTGTGCACCTGTGGCTTCCAAACAACTAAACTAAATCTTTCTAGCATATGCAAGATATAAACCGAGCACTGAAGTGTATGTGACAAGGCATGCAAGTGGGTTTTGACAAAAAGTTTGAAACTGATTTTTTTGCATTGATGCTCATGATGAAATGACATGTATGCTATGCAGTACCAAATCTAAAATTTGGGATGTGACAAGACTAACCCCCTTCAGATGAATCTCGTCCTCGAGATTCTACACGGCTAGCAAATTGTGCGGATGGTCCTCTCGGAGGTCGTCCTCTCTCTTCCAAGTGGCTTCTTCTACCGTGTGGTGGCTCCATTGCTGTAACATCCCAAAAATATAACACAAGGATCATCAAACTCTAATCACTAAAATTAGGGTTAACAAAAACTTTGATTAATTAAAATCATATGAATGCATGTGTGAATGAAATGATTTGACCAATGCATGAATGGACTTGTGTGATTAACCTAAATAGCAAGAAATTGTTTAAAGATGAAAATAACATCATATAAAACATTTCCAGGCATAAACAAATCAAAAGAAAATAAAAAACAAAGCAAATAAAGCAAATGGTCATTTTTTCCGATCTTGCTCACTAGGTCACTTTGAGTGCTTCTAGTCCAAGATTTCAAACAGAAACTTTCCCAATTCTCTTCACCCCTTGATAGAACTAGTAAAATTGAATCAAGGCCCACCTTTAAAACTTGCAGAAACATTTGGCAACCCCATTCAAATCATAATTAAAAATTGAATGTTATTCATATGTGAAGATCATCCATTTTCAAAACCCAACCAAACCAATGCCCCTTGACTAATCCAACTAACCAAACACTCCCTTATGTGCCTAGCAAACCCACAAAGTTTGAATCCAAAATTCAAATTTAAACTTCTTGCGGCCATTTCATCAAACACCTTGCAGATTCAAATCAAACAAACATCAAACACTATAGTGTGCAGTAAAATTGGCCTAACTTGTTACCTCTCTGGTTGCAACGAGCCCTTAGTAGATCATCTAGCCTCTTTAACAATCTTTAGCACCACTGTGAGCAAGCCTAGCCATTAATGGCAAGCATGCCGAGAGCACCATTGCCACCCCAGTGTCGACAGCAAGCTAGAGGCCGCACTAAGCCTAGCCAGCATGTCTAGCAAGCACCCCACCGTCCACCGCCACTCTCTGTCCTAGCCCCAAGCACTGCCAGCCCCTGGAACACACGACACACCCATGCCAAACCTCTCTGCGCGAGCCGAGAGCGCGCAAGTGCGCCATGTTCGACCAGCACCCATAGAACACGCGCCGCCCTCGCCGCTTGCAGGGATGATCACCAGCAACCCAGCACCCCGCCAGACATGCCCGTTCGCCGCCGCGCGGACCACGCGCGCTGTGCGACATTAAAACCGCTGTCGGACCTGCTCAGAGCACCGCGACGTTCCGACCGATCAGCACCGCCCAATGCCTCGCCACCACGCCGTTGAGCTTCGCCAGGGAGCACAATACCGTCCCCTACCGTTGCCCATGACAGTAGCTGCCTATGCCGTCGACCACGATGAGCTCATCCCACGCCCGTCGGTCCCCTTCCGCCACTATAAATAGAGGCCTCCACCGCTCGTTTTCGCCACACCAGTTCACTCCCCTCTCACCCAGAATCACCCCACCTTACTCCCGGAGCAAGGCGAGTAGCGCATCGCCGGAATTAGGCCGGAGCCCGCCGCTGTTGGAGAAGAAGGGAGCCGTCGATTGGAGCCTCCCCAGGAGAAGCTACCGGTACCAGGAGAACCGCCATCGTGGACTTCGTCGTTCGCCCCTGTCACCAACCCTCACCTGAGCCCCGGTGAGCCTCCCACGACCCCCACCTGCCGCGTTAGGGTTCTGTCTCGCCGGCGCTGCCCGACGTGGACGATGAATCGTAGCCGTTCGATTAGAGTTAGATCGTGCGGTTCACACTGCCCCGTACCGCTTCGCCCCTCCCCGTCTCACTGACGCGTGGGGACAGTCACTTGACCAGCCCGCGTACACGCTGTGTGTAGTGGGCCGGCCCAGTAAAACATCCCGCGCGACCCAAAAATTCAAATTAAGATTTATTCATTTAACTTCAAACATAGTTCTGTACCTAGATTCAAAAATCAATCCAACTCGATTCACTAAACCAAAATGCATAAAACCAATTTTGTTAGAAAGGTACTGGAATTCTTAATCCAAGCCCGTTGGATTCAAACCATTTAGATTTGTAGATCAACCATGGTAAAAATAACAAGGCAGAAGCTTTTATGAATTCAAACATGTTTCAAAATTCAACCATAAAAGCTTTTGAGTTGATTCCAACTCTCAAAAATCACATTTGATCATACCTTTCAGAATATATAAAAACATATGGGTTTACTTACAGAAATAATGTGCAAGTAATAAAAGAATGCCCCATAGGCATTTCTAGTCACTTTATTTAATTAAAATAAAAAGGTTAAACCTTATTAAATTGTGACACCACTTTAAATCACATTCCCACGTACCAAAATATGTGGTGATGACATGTGTCAACATGATCCCATGTTTGAGTTGGAGAATATTAAATCTCAAGTAGTTTTTCAATGAGTATAAATTACTTTTCTAAAAGTAAAACAAATAAGGCAAGTGCTTAAATCTTGTAATATTAGTGATGATGCTAGATCATCTAGTGTGGACCATTGTGTGACGATTGGAAATAGTTAAGTATTGTTTGGTGATTGTGTACCTCGTATTTATTTATAGATGCTAGTACCGACCAAGGATACGAGGAGGAAGGAGGATACTACGAGGGAGAAGCCGAAGAGAACTTCAACCACTGCTCTGCACAAGGCAATCTAACACTTGCAAGATACCCTACTTATGCAAGCATTATTACACAAGTTGACCTATGCAAGCTAATACTTGCTTGTTACCATGCCAACTATATGCCTTAAGCATATGTGATCATACCCACTTGATAACCCAATCCTAGTTTTACTTGCAAGATTTATACTTTATTTCTTTATCAAAGCTTTATCTTAGAGTTTACATAGTGAATTGTAGATACTAGAAGAATATTGGAAGGTAGCATAAAGAGCATAAAATTTGGCCTAAGTTAGATAATCTTGATGTCATCCTAAGGCATGAGATTGAACTTAGCAAATCTCCACTTGTTTACCACCCCTCATTAGTATTTACCACCACTTGTAGAGGCTAGTGCTAAGTATAAAACTTGATCAACTTTAGATGGGAATACTTGGTGAAAATGGTTATGAAAACATTAGAATGATGAGTCATTCTACTGAAATGTTTTGACATGTGTTTCCGAACACCAGATGATTTTGATGAAGAAAATGTTGAGGCATGAGCCTTAGCCCTTTTTAAAACTGACGGTTGTCTAGATGTGATACCATTCCAATTTTATCGTACAACCACAATACCCGAAATATGGGTAGGGCTTGACAGGAAGTTTATATACCTTAGTATGGGTTCCCTCGCGGCCAAGGTCTGAGCTGAGGCTACCTTGTGAAGATTGTCCACCTGTGCAGTACCCAAGATGACAGTTGGTCATGGTTGGGAGGCCAAACTCACATGAGAGGTGCTTATGCTAGGGCGTATAACTGAAAGGTTAGGATTGATTATCCGCATACTGAGTATGGTGAATTCAGGATTTGTTCCTGACAGATGTATCTAATGTTGTGGTGAAAGTGTACAATCTCTGCAGAGTGTCAAACTATTCGAATAGTCGCGTCCGCGGTTATGGACAGTTGGAATGGTCATACTGTTCCCCCGTCAGATGTTTTCAAAATGACTTGTGAAATAAATTGTGACTTTGACTTAACCACAACAGAGTTGTGATATGAAATTCAAGTTCCCACTTAGGTGTTATAAAACTTTCAAATAAATTTATTTCTTCTGAACTTAGTAGAGGTAAATCTGGCTTTTTGCAAAACATCCCTAGAGCTTAGTATATCCTTTTCAAAACCCCCTTAACCTGTTAGTATTAGTTTGCGAGTACTTAAAGAGTACTCATGGCTTTGTCCCTGGCTATTCCCGTGGACAGACTATGAAGAGGAGTATCAGGATGACGGACCGCAGGAAGGTTACGACAACTAGGATCATCTCCCATCGTCAGCATTGCCTGTGACCCTGAAGATGGAGCTTCGCCTACGTTATCGTTACTATTACGTTATTCCGCTGCTTGTATTGTATTAAGAACTGGATCATGAGATCCTTATTTGTGTAAGACCTTATGTATGGTTTGTAATGGATGATGTACTATGATATCCAAATCTGTTATGTCTCGCAAAAATGGTAATCCTGGGATTGCGATGTATGGCATAACAACCATCTGGGATTTAAAATCTGGGTGTTGACAAGTTGGTATCAAGCCATCCTGACCATAGGAGACCCTAGTTAGAATGGACGTTTGAATCAAAAACTTAGTTTCAAAACCAAAGGAAGTGAGTATTTACCAAAAACTTATTCCCATTCTTATCATTTGGATTCTTTCTTCAAAATTTCATGTTCCTCAATTTTTTTTGGCAAAATACATAAAATTTGACACACTTGATCACTCTACTAACTTACTCATCCTATATTCTTATAGATGGACGTGAAGTACAACAAGTTTTATCAGTTGGGGAATGGAGGAGACCTCATTTTGAGCGTGACTTGGACCAGCTGTCGGAGTTGCTAGAGCGTCCACACCCCAAGTTCTTCGGAGCTCAGCTCAATGATCAGGAAGGAGAAGACCTGTAGTGGCTAGTTGTTGCAAGTCTCCGAGGAAAGATTGAACCTCCCACTGTAGAGGGAATTCAGTTCACCTTAAGAGAGAACAACTGGCTCGATGGACTATCCAGGGCAATGCAGGAAGCTCTTGCCCATCTGTGTGGGTAGAGTATCAATCAGATCAAGGGTACCCGTTTTGAGTTCTACCCAAGGGGTGATGTTATGGGACAACCACTGGAGGCCCCACATCATCCCGAGCTGAAGACTTAGTTGGACCACCTCAGCTTCATGATGTACGACCGTCATAAGGAGTTGGACAATGCCCGTTCCTACGCCAACCACAAGTACGCCATCGCCAAGAAGAAGGATCAGACCCACGGCATGCTAGTGAAGGATCACAAGTCTCGTCGCCGTTAGCTCGACAAGAAGGAGCGCATCATTGCTCGTCTTCGCCACTGGATCACGGATTTGGAGGAGACCATCCACGAGAGAGACATGCAGTTGGAGGAAAGGGAGAATGCCGGAGAAGACCTTCATGGAGACCTCTACTCCTATCTCAGCGATGATGATGACTTTCTGGAGGATCATGCCATGGACTTCTTCACCGATGAGGATGATTTCTCCTTCATCGATGATGATGATGATGATGAGGATGATGAGTACACTGACTCCAAGGAGTAGTAGCACTTGAGCACTAGCGTTAGTGAGTTGTAGTCGGCCCCAATGTATCGTAGCTTCCCATAATGGTTCTTAGAACCATCTGTTTTTCTTTGTTGTGGTGTGTGTTGTATTGTGTGCTATGAATGAATGAAAAGCAAGTTGCTAGTAAAATCGGAGTCACACTTTAACAACTTTACAAGACAACCCTGAACCTTAGAAATTTCCCTCTTTTCTCATGATCTATATCAATCTTCAGATGCCTCACGGAGGAAGTGGCTCAGCCCTGGACCCGATTTTGCAACTCTTGCAAATGATGGTTTTGGACCGTGAAGCCGAAAGAGTCGAACGTCAAGCCAACCTAGCCACCCTTCAACATATAGCTCATATGGCCAACAACAATCAAGGCCATGGAAATCAGGACAACCATGGATCTAAGCTCAAAAATTTCCGGAACACCAATCCACCTGTTTTTACTAAGTCAGAAGAACCCCTAGATGCAGATGATTGGCTGCAAACCATGGAGAACAACCTGGAAGTTGCAGGGGTAGAAGCTAACGAGAAAGTTCTGTTCGCCACCCACTATCTGGTCGGAGATGCAAGAGCATGGTGGAACAATGTTCGTGCAATGACCGGATGTCAGATGATGACTTGGGATGAATTCAAGGTCAAGTTCAGCAGAACCCATGTGCCACCGGGTTTAATCAAGAGGATGAGGGATGAATTCAGAGAACTGAAGCAAGGAAGGATGACCGTAGTGGAATAACTTGAAAAGTTCTTGTCATTAGCTAGGTATGCCTCGGATGAGATCGACACTGAAGCCAAGAAGAAAGAGAGATTCCTGAATGGTCTGCACGATGAGATGCAGACGGTGTTGGTGAATATCCCCTTTGCTGATATTGAAGCCCTAGTCGACTCTGCCATTCAGATGGAAGGAAAGATCAACCAAGCCAATGAGAACTGCAAGCGCTGCATGATGCATCAACCAGGAACCCACCAGACACCAAAGTATCGCCCCAACCCATCTCCAGGATTTGCCCCAAGAAACAACAGACCCCCTATGAACCATCCGACCTATCCCAACCGTGGAAACCCAAGGCCCGGAGGAAACCACAACAACCCCAGCAACTCTAGTAATTTCAACCGTGCCCCACCCAAGTTCAACAACAACAATGCCACCACCAACACCAACACTGCCCCAAGGACCGGAAGCAATGCTGTGCTTATTGCATCAAAGGACAAGTCGCAAGTAACTTGTTACGAATGTGGAACCAAGGGTCACTACTCCAATGAGTGCCCCAATAAGAATGCCGCAACCCCCAATGCAAATGCCCCAGCTCAGCAGCAGTGTCGTGTTCAGCCCGGAAGAAGGTTTGCCCCAGGGAATTTGCTCAACCGTAACGGCCGCCTCTTTCTCATGCATGCTGAAGAAGCCTAGGAAGCGCCAGATGTTGTGCTGGGTATGTTTTCTATTAACTCAGTACTTACAAGAATGTTGTTTGATTCTGGAGCATCACACTCATTTGTTACTAAAGAATTTGCATGCACTAGTAAGATTCAACCAACCAAATTGAAGCATGTTATGATTGTTCAAATCCCCGGTTCAACCACCAAAGCTAGACAAATTTGCAAAGCCGTCCCTATCCGAATCCATGGCATAGATTTTTATGCTAATCTAATAGTACTCGGAACTAAAGGTTTAGAAGTAGTACTAGGAATGGATTGGATGTCCAAACACAAAGGATTAATTGACTGTGCCAAGAAAGCCATAACCATGACTAGTACAGCCGGAGTATCAGTCAAGCATGTATCTAAAACCTTGCCTCATCAATTCAAGTGCAACAAGAGTATAAGCCAGCCCACCATTGACCAAGTCCGGATAGTCTGTGAATACCCCAATGTATTTCCAGATGTTTTGCCCGGTATGCCCCCAGATCGGGATATCAAGTTTATCATTGAACTAATCCCTGGAACCGGACCCATAGCCCAGATACCATATAGTATGAACCCGTCTGAACTAGCAGAACTGAAAAAGCAACTGGATGCCATGCTGGAAATTGGATTTATTCAACCAAGTGCGTCACCATGGAGATCACCTGTTTTGTTCGTGGACAAGAAGGATGGAAGTAACCGTCTGTGTACGGATTATCGGAAGTTGAATGATGTCACTATCAAAAACAAGTACCCGTTGCCGAAGATCGAAGATTTGTTTGACCAATTGACTGGTGCCAAAGTGTTTTCTAAGATTGATCTTAGAACTGGCTATCATCAACTCAAGATTCGCGCAGAGGATATTCCAAAGACTGCCTTTACTACCAGATATGGATTATACGAGTATACTGTCATGTCTTTTGGATTAACCAATGCCCCCGCTTATTTCATGAACCTCATGAATAAGATTTTTATGGACTTCCTGGATAAGTTTGTCGTTGTTTTCATCGATGACATTCTGATTTATTCCAAATCAGAAGAAGAACATGAGCTACACGTAAGGACCATTCTTGGAACCCTTAGAGAGCATCAGTTGTATGCCAAGTTTAGAAAATGTGAATTCTGGTTACAGGAGGTAGGATTCCTTGGACATATCGTATCAGCCAGAGGAATTGTGGACCCTGCAAAGGTGAAAGATGTCAAAGATTGGCAAGCCCCAACCACTCAAACCCAAGTTCGTGCATTTCTCGGATTAGCGGGATACTACCGCAAGTTCGTAGAAGGATTCTCGAGTATCGCCAGACCCATGACCCAATTGCTGAAGAAGGACAAGAAGTTTGAATGGACATAGAAATGTGAAGCGAGTTTTCAAGAACTCAAGAGAAGATTGATTTTATCCCCCATCTTGATCATGCCGGATATCACCAAGCCCTTTGATGTGTATTGTGACGCATCCAAGATCGGCCTAGGATGTGTGCTAATGAAAGAAGGCAAAGTTATATCTTATCTATCCCGACAACTGACGCAGCATGAACAGAATTACCCAACCCATGACCTCGAACTCGCAACCGTAGTTCTAGCCCCGAAGACATGGAGGATTACCTAATGGGAAACCGTTGTGAGATTTATTCGGATCACAAGAGCTTGAAGTATATATTCACTCAGAAGGAGCTAAATATGAGACATAGAAGATGGATTGAGCTAATCAAGGACTATGATCTGGACATTCACTATCGCCCCGGTAAAGCCAATGTGGTAGCAGATGCCCTTAGCAGACTACCGTGCCGCTTGAACTCCATGATTCTAAAGGAGCAACCAAGTTTGCACAAAGAGATGGAAGATTTCCGAATGGAGTTAGGGGGTAAAGGATTTTTGGCTAGCATAGAACTTCAATCCACTTTGATCAGCCAGATCAAAGAGGTACAGAAAGGAAATGCTAGTATCGATGGAATCAAGCGTCGTATCGGTACAGGCAAAGTACCCGGATTCACCGAAGACGAAGAAGGAGTTCTGTGGTACAAAGGATGCCTTTGTGTACTAGAAAATTCGGAATTGAAAGAAGTGATTTTGAAAGAGGCCCATGATACTCTTTATTCTATTCACCCCGGAGGAACGAAGATGTATTAGGATTTGAAGGAACAATTCTGGTGGCATAAGATGAAGAGAGAAGACGGAAGCTATATCACCAAGTGTGATATGTCAGAGAGTCAAGGCGGGACATCAAAGACCCGCTGGACTGTTGCAACCTCTACAGATTCCGGAATGGAAATGGGATTCAGTTGGAATGGACTTTATCACCGGATTGCCTACTTCTAGTAGTGGAAATGATTCTATCTGAGTCATAGTTGACAGATTGTCCAAAGTAGCCCATTTCCTACCAGTCAAAACCACATACCAGAGTTCGAAGCTAGCGGAGTTATACATCGCTAGAATCGTCAGTTTGCACGGAGTCACCAAGAACATCGTATCAGATCGAGGAACCCAGTTTCCTCGAGATTCTGGAAGAAAGTCCAAGAAGGTTTAGGAACCCGACTAGATTTCAGCACAACATATCACCCTCAGACCGATGGACAAACGGAGCGAGTAAATCAAATACTCGAAGATATGTTGAGAGCATGTGTGCTAGAGTATGGATCTAAATGGGAGGACTGTCTGCCTTTCACAGAATTTTCTTACAACAACAGTTATCAAGATAGTATGGAAATGGCCCCATTTGAATTTATGTATGGAAGAAAGTGTCGCACCCCCTTGAATTGGTCGGAAGTAGGAGAGAGTCGGATTTTCGAACCCGACATCCTACGAGAAGCAGAAGAGAAAGTTCACAAGATTCGTGAGCACCTCAAGACCGCCCAGTCAAGACAGAAGAGTTACGCCGACAAGAGACATCGAGACCTCGCTTTCAATATCGGAGATTTCGTGTATCTTAAAGTGTCGCCGTTGAAAGGGATGCAACGTTTCCAGCTGAAAGGGAAGTTAGCCCCCAGATATATCAGACCCTTCAAGATTTTGAATCGTCGAGGAGAAGTATCATATCAATTGGAACTGACAGAGGAAATGTCCGCAGTGCACAATGTGTTCCATATATCGTTACTTCGCAAGTGCCTTGAAGTTCCGGAGAAGAATGAAATGTTCAAGAACATTGATCACCGGACCATAGAGATCAACGATGACCTGACATACCCCGAAGTACCCATCCGTATTTTGGAAGAAGCTTTCAGAACCACCAGGACCCGAAGCATCAAGTTTCTCAAGATTCAGTGGAGCAACCACACTGAAGAAGAAGCTACTTGGGAGCGCGAAGATCACATCAGGACGGAGTTTCCCGATCTCTTTAAATCCTAGGTAATCTTTTTTCATCCTTTTTCAAATCTCAGGACGAGATTTTGTTTAAGGGGGGAAGGTTTGTAACATCCCAAAAATATAACACAAGGATCATCAAACTCTAATCACTAAAACTAGGGTTAACAAAAACTTTGATTAATTAAAATCATATGAATGCATGTGTGAATGAAATGATTTGACCAATGCATGAATGGACTTGTGTGATTAACCTAAATAGCAAGAAATTGTTTAAATATGGAAATAACATCATTTAAAACATTTCCATGCAGAAACAAATCAAAAGAAAATCGAAAACAAAGCAAATAAAGAAAATGGTCATTTTTGCCAATCTTGCTCACTAGGTCACTTTGAGTGCTTCTAGTCCAAGATTTCAAACAAAAACTTTCCCAATTCTTTTCACCCCTTGATAGAACTAGTAAAAGTGAATCAAGGCCACCTTTCAAACTTGCAGAAACATTTGGCAACCCCATTCAAATCACAATTGAAAATTGAATGTTATTCATATGTGAAGATCATCCATTTTCAAAACCCAACCAAACCAATGCCCCTTGACTAATCCAACTAACCAGACACTCCCTAGTATGTGCCTAGAAAACCCACAAAGTTTGAATCCAAAATTCAAATTTAAACTTCTTGCGGCCATTTCATCAAACACCTTGCAGATTCAAATCAAACAAACATCAAACACTATAGTGTGCAGTAAAATTGGCCTAACTTGTTCCCTCTCTGGTTGCAACTAGCCCTTAGTAGATCATCTAGCCTCTGTAACAATCTTTAGCACCACTGTGAGCAAGCCTATCCATTAATGGCAAGCATGCCGAGAGGACCATTGCCACCCCAGTGTCGACAACAAGCTAGAGGCTGCACTAAGCCTAGCCAGCATGTCTAGCAAGAACCACACCGTCCACCGACACTCTCTGTCCCAGCCCCGAGCACTGCTAGCCCCTGGACCACACGACACGCCCATGCCAAACCTCTCTGCGCGAGCCGAGAGCGCGCCAGTGCGCCATGTTCGATCAGCACCCACAGACCGCGTGCCGCCCTTACCGCTTGCAGGGATGATCACCAGCACCCCAGCACCCCGCCAGACATGACCGTTCGCCGCCGTGCCCGTCGGTCCCCTTCCGCCACTATAAATAGAGGCCTCCATCGCTCGTTTTCGCCACACCAGTTCACTCCCCTCTCACCCAGAACCACCCCACATCACCCCCGGAGCAAGGCGAGCAGCGCATCGCCGGAATTTGGCCGGAGCCCGCCGCTGCTTGAGAAGAAGGGAGCCGTTGATTGGAGCCGCCCTAGGAGAAGCTGCCGGTACCAGGAGAACCGCCGTCGTCGAATTCTTCGTTCGCCCCCTGTCGCCGACCCTCGCTTGAGCCCCGGTGAGCCTCCCATGAGCCCCACCTGCCGCGTTAGGGGTTTGTCTCGCCGGCGTTGCCCGACGTGGACGATGAACCGTAGCCGTTCGATTAGAGTTAGATCGTGCGGTTCACACTGCCCCGTACCGCTTCGCCCCTCCCCGTCTCACTGACGCGTGGGGACAGTCACTTAACCAGCCCGCGTACACGCTGTGTGTAGTGGGCCGGCCCAGTAAAACATCCCGCGCGACCCAACAATTCAAATTAAGCTTTATTCATTTAATTTCAAACATAGTTCTGTACCTAGATTCAAAAATCAACCCAGATCGATTCACTGAACCAAAATGCATAAAACCAATTTTGTTAGAAAGGTACTGGAATTCTTAATCCAAACCCGTTGGATTCAAACCATTTAGATTTGTAGATCAACCATGGTAAAAATAACAAGGCAGAAGCTTTTCTAAATTTAAATTTTTTTCAAAATTCTACCATAAAAGCTTTCGAGTTGATTCCAACTCTCAAAAATCACATTTGATCATACCTTTTAGAATATATAAAAACATATGGGTTTACTTACAGAAATAATGTTCAAGTAATAAAAGAATGCCCCATAGGCATTTCTAGTCACTTTATTTAATTAAAATAAAAGGTTAAACCTTATTAAATTGTGACACCACTTAAAATCACATTCCCATGTACTGAAATATGTGGTGATGACATGTGTCAACATGATCCCATGTTTGAGTCGGAGAATAATAAATCTTAAGTAGTTTTTCAATGAGTAGAAATTACTTTTCTAAAAGTAAAACAAATAAGGCAAGTGCTTAAATCTTGTAATATTAGTGATGATGCTAGATCATCTAGTGTGGACCATTGTGTGACGATTGGAAATAGTTAAGTATTGTTTGGTGATTGTGTACCTTGTATTTATTTATAGACGCTAGTACCGACCAAGGATACGAGGAGGAAGAAGGATACTACGAGGAAGAATCCGAAGAGAACTTTAACCACTTCTCTGCACAAGGCAAGCTAACACTAGCAAGATACCCTACTTATGCAAGCATTACTACACAAGTTGACCTATACAAGCTAATACTTGCTTGTTACCATGCCAACTATATTTCTTAAGCATATGTGATCATACCCACTTGATAACCCAATCCTAGTTTTACTTGCAAGCTTTATACTTTATTTCTTTATCAAAGATTTCTCTTAGAGTTTACATAGTGAATTGTAGATACTAGAAGAATATTGGAAGGTATCATAAAGAGCATAAAATTTGGCCTAAGTTAGATAATCTTGATGTCATCCTAAGGCATGATATTGAACTTAGCAAATCTCCAATTGTTTACCACCCCTCATTAGTATTTACCATCACTTGTAGAGGCTAGTGCTAAGTATAAAACTTGATCAACTTTAGATGGGAATACTTGGTGAAAATGGTTATGAAAACCTTAGAATGATGAGTCATTCTACTGAAATGTTTTAACATGTGTTTCCGAACACCAGATGATTTTGATGAAGAAAATATTGAGGCATGAGCCTTAGCCCTTTTTAAAACTGATGGTTGTCTCGATGCGATACCATTCCAATTTTATCGTACAACCACAATACCCAAAATTTGGGTAGGGCTTGATAGGAAATTTATATACCTTAGTATGGGTTCCCTCGCGACCAAGATCTGAGCTGAGGCTACCTTGTGAAGATTGTCCACATGTGCAGTACCCAAGATGACAGTTGGTCATGGTTGGGAGGGCAAACTCACAGGAGAGGTGCCTATACTAGGGCCTATAACTGAAAGGCTAGGATTGATTATCCGCATACTGAGTATGGTGAATTCAGGATTTGTTCCTGATGGATGTATCTAATGTTGTGGGGAAAGTGTACAATCTCTGCAGAGTGTCAAACTATTCGAATAGCCGCGTCCGCGGTTATGGATAGTTAGAATGGCCATACTGTTCCCCTGTTAGATGTTTTCAAAATGACTTGTGAAATGAATTGTGACTTTGACTTGACCACAACAGAGTTGTGATATGAAATTCAAGTTCCCACTTAGGTGTTATAAAACTTTCAACTAAATTTCTTGCTTCTGAACTTAGTAGAGGTAAATATGGCTTTTTGCAAAACAACCCTAGAGCTTAGTATATCCTTTTCAAAACCCCCTTAACCTGTTAGTATTAGTTTGCGAGTACTTAAAGAGTACTCATGGCTTTGTCCCTAGCTATTCCCGTGGACAGAATATGAAGAGGAGTATCAGGATGACGAACCAAAGGAAGGTTACGACAACTGGGATCATCTCCCATCGTCAGCATTGCCTATGACCCTGAAGATGGAGCTTTGCCTACGTTATCGTTACTATTACGTTATTCCGCTGCTTGTATTGTATTAAAACTGGATCATGAGATCCTTATTTGTGTAAGACCTTATGTATGGTTTGTAATGGATGATGTACTGTGATATCCAAATCTCTTATGTCTCGCAAAAATGGTAATCCTGGGATTGCGATGTATGGCATAACAGGCATCTGGGATTAAAAATCTGGGTTTTGACAATTGCACCTTGCAAAACCTGATCGTCTTGGTACGGGTAAATCTCTCTGCTGTCTCCAGTATCTTGACCGGTTTCTCCTCATATGTCAAATCATTCTCCAGCTGAACCTCCTCTAGTGGCATAGTGTCTCTCAATGGTGTATCCACCATCTCCAGATGGTACTTCTTCAGCTGGGACACGTGGAACACGCTATGAATAGCGGACAGAGCCTCTGGCAACTCCAACTGATATGCAACTTCTCCCTTGCGTGCTAAGACCCGGTATGGTCCTATGAATCGAGGTGCCAGCTTACCCTTGATTCCAAACCTCTTAAATCCACGCAGTGGCGATACTCGGAGGTATGCTTGATCTCTGAGATCATACACCACTTCCTTGCATTTGGCGTCAGCGTAGCTTTTCTGTCTTGATTGTGCTACCTTCAGCCTATCCCGAATCAAACTGACCTTCTCCTCGGCATCCTTGATCAAATCAGGCCCAAACAGTTGATGATCACCTACACCATCCCATAGCAATGGTGTTCTACACCTCTTACCATACAACACATCGAACGGTGACGTCTTGATGCTGGATTGGTAGCTGTTGTTGTAGGAAAACTCAGCATAGGGCAAATTTCTCATCCCAACTAGAGCCATGAGCTAGAGCGCAAGCTTTCAACATATCCTCCAAAATCCGATTCACCCTCTCTGTCTATCCATATGTCTGAGGGTGGAATGCTGTGCTAAATTCCAATCTGGTTCCCAATGACTCATGCAGCTGGCGCCAAAAATGAGAGGTGAATTTGGTACCTCTATCCGACACAATGCTCTTGGGCACACCGTGCAAACACACAATCCTGTTCATATAGATCTTGGCTAGCTTGTCACTGGTATAAGTGGTCTTCACAGGTATAAAGTGAGCTAACTTGGTCAAATGATACACCACTACCCATATAGAATCATAACCAGACCTGGTCCTGGGTAGTCATGTGATGAAATCCATCCCCACTTTATCCCACTTGCAATCCGGTACCAGCAATGGCTGCAGTAATCCTGCTAGCTTCTGATGTTCAGCCTTCACTGTACTACACACATCGCATAAGGCAATATGCTCGGTGATATCCACCTTCATATTGTTCCACTAGAATCTTTCCTTTAGATCCATATACATTTTGGTATTTCCTGGATGTATCGAGTATGGTGAGTCATGGGCTTCCTGGAGAATCAATTTCCTTATTTCCAGATCATTGGGCACACACAGACGATCACCATACCACAGGGTTCCTTGCACATCCTCGCGAAAACCCTTCGCTTTGCCCTTGGGTATGTTTTCCTTTATCCTCCTCAGCTCACTGTCCTTCTTCTGAGCTTCACCAACCTTTTCCTGAAGTGTTGTCTTGATCTCCATTGCTACCAAATACCCCTCGGATACTACCTCTAGTCCGAGGTCCTTGAATTGTTCGCACAAATCCCTTGGCAAATTTCCCACACTTAGTCCATTTGCATAAACCTTGCGGCTTAGTGCATCTGCCACTACATTTGCCTTTCCTGGGTGATATTACAGACTCATGTCATAATCCTTTATGAGTTCCAACCATCTTCTTTGACTCATGTTCAGCTCCTTCTGGGTGAATATGTATTTCAAGCTCTTGTGGTCTGTGAATACATCGCAGTGCTTTCCCATCAGATAGTGTCTCCATACCTTGAGTGCATGCACGACCGATGCTAATTCCAAATCATGTGTGGGGTAGTTCCTCTCATGGTGCTTGAGTTGGCGCGAGGCATATGACACCACTCTTCCATCTTGCATCAACACACTACCTAGACCTTGTCGAGATGCGTCACAGTATACTTGGAAATCCTTCTGTAGATCAGGCAAGCACAGAATAGGTGCAATCACTAGGCGACGCTTCAGTTCCTGGAAACTAGCTTCACATTCCTCGGTCCATTCAAACTTCTTCTCCTTCTTCAACAATTCCGTCATTGGCTTCGCAATCTTGGAGAAATTCTCTATGAACCTTCTGTAATATCCAGCAAGTCCCAAGAAGCTCCGAATATCACCCACATTCTTGGGCACCTCCCATTCTGTAACCGACGATACCTTGCTTAGATCAACTGCGACTCCTTCTCCCGACACCACATGTCCTAGAAATCCCACAGTGTTCAACCAAAACTCGCACTTGCTGAATTTGGCATATAGCTTGTGTTCCCTCAACTTTTCCATTATCATCCGCAAATTCTTCTCATGCTCCTCATCGTTTCTAGAGTATATCAATATGTCGTCGAGGAACACTACCACGAACTTGTCCAATTACTCCATGAATACCTTGTTCATCATGGTCATGAAATATGCTGGAGCATTTGTTAGCCCAATAGACATAACCGTATACTCATATAAACCATACCTAGTGGTGAAAGCAGTTTTTGGTATGTCCTCCTCCCGGATCTTTAGTTGAAAATATCCTGATCTCAGATCAATCTTGGAAAACATCTTTGCTCCTTCCAACTGATCAAACAAATCATTTATATTGGGCAGAGGGTACTTATTCTTGATAGTCACTTCATTCAGCGAACGATAGTCCACTACCAATCTCTTGCTACTGTCCTTCTTCTCCACAAATAGAACATGCGCACCCCATGACGACGAGCTGGGCTGAATAAATCCCTTGTGCAATTTCTCTCTCAATTGCTTCTTCAACTCCTTCAGTTCATCCACATCCATCTCGTATGGCCTCTTGGCTATTGGTCCAGTCCCCGGCATTAAGTCAAGAAGAAACTCCGCATCACGGTCCGCTGGCATCCCTGGTAGCTCCTCTGGAAACACGTCGTGGTATTCTCTCACTACAGGTACTGTGTCCATGCTAACCCCCTTATGAGAATTCACCTCGGCCCTCCTAAGATGTGCTGATGATTTAAACTTAATCCTTTTGGCCCGTGGAGTTTTGAGTAAAATTACTTTCCGTGCACAATTGTAACATCCCTAAAATCATGTTTCAAAACTCATGCATATCATCCATGCATCCATGATCAATTAAAGTTCCTTTTCAAAACCATTTCAAAATCAGGAGCATATGTTGCTCATTATTTTATGTAAGTATGCTCTAGCCTTAGTGCTACCTTCTAATGAGAAAAGTATTTATTTCATTCAGTAAAATTTTGAGTTCAAACTTAAGTGCTTTCAAAAGCTTAGGCAAAGTTTTCAAAATAAAGTATGAAAATAAGACCAATTTTATGCTTATTATTTATATCCCATAAGGCTTGGTTTTATTTTATTTTCTCGAGTGTTCAAAGTGTGTTTGAGTAAACAGAAGTATTTAACACACATTTGAGTACAAAGTTCCCTGTATAAAAATCCAGAGAAGTTTTGAAATCAAACTTGGTTGAATTAGAGTTTGAAAACCATTTCTAGAAAATCAAACAGAAAAAGAAAAGTGAAAGGAGGAAAAAAATAAATCAATCAGCCAATCTTGCCCAACCCAGCCCAGTCGACCCATCTAGCCCAGCAACTCCCTCCCGCGAAGCGTTTTCCTTTACCCGCAAACACACCCACAGAGTCGCTGACGCAGGGACCCCACCTCCTCTCTTTTTCCCTCGCTGACAATGTGGCCCACGCAACGGTCATCGTCTCCACCCGGCGACGAGTTCCTCCCCCAAATCACTCGGCCGTTTCCTATTTGATTCGCGGCTTCAATTCCCATTCAACGCTCGAGTAATTCACACCCGCGTCCTCGCCTACTTAAGAACCATGCCGTCCTCCTCCTTTTCCCCCAAACCACACCCCACCGGAGCCACCAGGCTGCTCGGATTTCTCTCTGGACGCCCCTCTGCTTCGATGAGTTCGTCGTCGAATTCCGGTAAGACCCGCAGTCCCCTCTGCCTATGGTCCAGACTAGATGATTCTGTATCCTCATGCGCACCTACTGACACCCTCCGTTTGCTCGCGCATGCTCTGTAGCCTCGGCAGCGTCATTGACTGAACTCCGCCACCGTCTGTTCGATCTCCGGCGACCATTCCCCGTAAGACCCAGCTTCCCCTCTCCCTCTGTTTGATACGCGTGTGATCCCCAGCATCCTACGCATCTAATGGCACCCTTTTCTCGTCTTAGCGTGGCCCAGAACGTCGACTCCGTCGCCAATAGAGAACGCCGTCGCCAGGGACTTCTCCGACGAGCAATCCACGACGACCCCGAGCGCCCCTTCGCCAACCGAGCACACGTCGAGCATCTCCTCGTCACGGCGATTCTGGTGAGCATCCTCACACCTCCCCACGTGACCTAGTTCGCTGGCTCTGCCGCTGACTGAGAACGCCGCCGCCTATCGCTGCCGCTAGCGCCGCCCGTTTAGGGTTAGTAGTTTTAGGCCCTTCGATTTAGATCCAGTGGATGCGATAGATCTACTTAAATGAAGAGGTACGATTAGATCTGAGCCGTTAGATGTTAAGTTGATCTGACGGTGCGTGAGCGCGATCCAGTGTGAAGCGGTACCAGCCAACCAGACACTGCCGCGTGGCACAGTTTTGTTTTAAAAAGTTTGAATTAGATCTATTAGATGTTAAACTTGTTTAATTCATAACTTTTGAATGCCACGTCCAAATTTGACAAATTTTATATCAACGGAATCAGGAGAGAAAATACTTTCCATCTATGCAATGTGTTTAATGTTTTGCCTCTATGAAAATGGTTGTTTTTGCAGAAACATTTGTAGGCATAATTTGAGTATAGAAATTAATTGGAAAATGTTCTAGTATTCAAATAAAGTTATTTTGGCAAGATTTGTCTTGTTTATGTTTTAGTACTGTGCACTTGTCTTGTTTGGTGTAGAAAATCATCACATGGCATATTGCATACACTCATGTATCTTTGCTTGTATAAATTGTGTATGTGATTTTGTGCCATCATTTTATGTGTAGATTTTGGTGCAAATAGTGATTGTGATTGTGAGGATTGTTGCTACTCCCCAAGCTACCAAGGCAAGTGGTACTTCATGATTTTATTCCTATGTTTTCAACTTTGAACTAGAAATATTTTGCTAGACTTGCATGGATATTTTGATCTATATGCTATGCTTGGGAAATCCTAGTAGTTGTAGAATTGCTAGAAAGTTTCTAAGTTAAGATTCTTGTCAATGACATGCTTAGCCTAGCTAGTAGCAACCAAGGGTGGTTATATATTCATGCTATGAGAAAATATTTCTAAGTCTTTGGACTTGTGCTTTGTTAATAAAATAACTAAGTGAATGAAACACCTGGGTGGAATGGAAAGAATGGTTTGTGTTGAGTGGTTACACAAGGCCCATTTCTATGGTTTACCTTGTGTATCTCACTTGTGGAAAGCCACCCAGGAACAAAGGGATTTGAGATGCCATATGTTAAGAAGCTTCTAGTGCAGCCACTTGGCAATATGGGCTCTGCTTGGATCACATAGGTTGCAATAACTTAGCCATTTGGACAGTTGGTGGTAGTGGGATGATAGGTTGGAACGCGTCCATTTGGTCTAAGGGAAGGCTTCTGAAAGGTCCTGTCTTGGTGAAAATCAAGTCTTGTGGGGAAAGTACACAACCTCTGCAGATGGAAGAATGTAAGTACTTAGCCATGTCCCTGGTATTGGACAACTTGAGCATCAAGACATGGAAGCTATCAAGAATCTCCTCATCCCAATTTCTAGGTAAAAACTTGTGGTTGAATAAGGGTGAAGGTTAACCAATGTCTATTGGTGGTTCCTTGGGAAAGATTTTATCAAAGAAAAACTTAGTGTTTTCAACTAATAGGCAAAACCTATTTTGAGCAAAGCAAGCCTAAGCTACACTTAGCCAAATGCATATAGTATCTAGCTACCAATATTATTCTAAGGTATCACTTGCCAATACTATTCCAATGTATTGACCCACTGTGGCTATAACTTGTGATGTTGCAGGTTATTCTGATGGTGATTAGGGGTTATGAGTCTACACTCAACATGCTTGCCTGTGGCACATGAAGATGAAGACTTATTTATATTATTACATATTTAAACTCTTGTACTAGGCCTGTGGCCATGGAGTTTGTAAAAGACTATGTTTGTCTCTAGAATGACTTGTAATAATGACCTTTGTTTCTGTGTACTTCATCTTAAACTGTGGATGCTAGCATTGATCCAGGGACTAGCATTGCAATCACAGGGATCCTTTTCCTTTACAAAGGAGGGATCTTACAGATGGTATCAGAGCACTGTGTTGCCTGTAGGATTATGACCCTAGGATTGGAAACCACTAAGGAAATTTTTTAACAACTTCCACACTTGTCTTTTCTTCTCGTAAACTTTTCTAATCTTCTTTCTCATCTCTATTTGTAGATGAACTCCATCAATGAAGCCGTGAGGAAGGGACCACTCATGACTATGACTTTGGAATGTGAGACAGAATTCCCCAAGGCTCTCAAGGACCTCATGGTTGCCATGGGAATACATGGTGCAGCTGTGTACAAAGGTTTTCCTGTGATGGATGAAGGAGTTGAGTACTGGTGGGTGCAACTTCACTTGTATAAGACAGCCACAAGGACTCAGGATTCTGCATGATCACCAACTCAGCGATGCACACCACATTCTTTGATTTAGGAAGCGATGCAGCTTGGAGGGCCATCAAAGAACTTGGTGATAGAATCAAGTGTAGAATGCTTAACACCCAGAATGACCTTAGGGAAGAAAAGAAGCATACCCAAGAGTTAGAGGCTACCAACCAAAGCTTAAGGAAGGACATCATAGACTTAGCAATGGAGTCATGTGATCTAGATAAACAGATTGCCTCTAGGGATGCCCAGTTAGCCAACTTGGCAAGTGAGATGGGATTGTAACGTACTTCGTTAGTTGGACCGCCACACTTATCATTTTATTTCCCAAATGTTGTTTAAAATAAGTTGAACCTTGGTTGTTTGTAATGAATCCATGTATGCCATGACTTGTGTGTTTTGATTTCCAAGGTTATGCATGTGATGCCTTGTCTTGTGATTTGTCTTAAATTGTGTTGATTCTAACTTTTTTCTAACTTATTAAATAGATGCCTAATGTTACTATCAGCACGGCTGAAGAGTTCAAGGGAACTCGTTTTGGCACTCGTATTATTGAGCTCACTAGTCTACTCAACCTCCCTCTTCCTACTATCATGATGCTTCCCCTCACCAAGTTTGAGAGGAAAGACCTTTGGGGCTTCAAGATTAATCAGCCAGGACGCCAGACTGATCCAGCCACAGAGGCAATCATCTTCAAGCTCATGCATGATGACAAGGAGAGAGGCTAGAGGTAGTCATGCAGGATTTGCTTGGACGTTTACTAGGGAGACACTCTCGAGAGGTTAGAGGTACTCACTTCCACACCTTTGGTAGACGTGATGAGGATGGTGAGGCCATTGACTTTGAGGATACTTCGAGAGAGACGGCAGAGCCGATTCGCCTATACCTCCAGGACTTAGAGGTTCTTCTTAGGCACATAGACACTGATAGGACCAACGTCATGCTTAGCAATGACGAACTCCAGGTGCAGCTTCATGAGAAGGACAAGCTCTTCGCGGAGCAAGATGAGATAGTCAAAGATATGGAGGCCAAGTTTGAGAGTCAGGACAGAAAGTTCAAGAGTCAAGAGAAGTGAGTCCAAGATAGGAACAAGAGGATTCGGGACATGACTGCAGAACTAGAGGCCAAGGACTTCGAGCTCGAGCATCAGCAAGGTTTTATTGAGAGGCTTCATGCACAGAAGAGGGCTCTCAAAGCCAAAGTAGAGACCTTGACCACCAATGTCGAGGAATACAAGATCGCTATGGAGAATGCAGGTCTTACATTTGTTGATGAGGAGGTTGATGCAGAGGAGTAGTGATGACTACTCATTTACCTTTATTTATCATGTATTTGATTATTGAGTCGCAATGACCATCCAACATGTGGATGGCTTGCTATTGGCGTGTTTACTTTTCCAAAAACTTGTTGTCTGTGTTGTTGAACCTTTACTACTATGATGCATGATTGTGATTTGTTGTGTGATGTATTGTGCATGTTAGCATCTATGGGTATCTCATTCTTATCCTTATTGAAAACCACAGATGCCTCCCCGACGTGCCAATCCCAACCCCAACAACAACAACATCACCCCTAAGATGCAAAATATGATGACAGCTCAGACTCAGTTGATGCAAATGATGACCATGTTCATCCAGAATCAGAACAACAACAACAACAACAACAATAATAATAACAACAACAATCAGAACAACCCACCGGGTTTTGACATGCTTACCAGGTTCTTAAGGCTAAGGCCAACAAAGTTCTCAGGAACTACTGATCCTATGGTGGCCAATGATTTGCTACGCTCTGTGAACAAGGACTTGGTAACTGTTGGCTGTACTGATGAAGAGAAAGTCAGATTTGCAGCTCACTTGTTGGAAGGACCAGCAGCCACTTGGTGGGATAACTTCCAGATCACCACTCCCATTGAGGATGTGACATGGGCTATCTTTGAAGATGGTTTCCGTACTTCTCACATCTCATCCGGAGTGATGCGTTTGAAGAAGAAAGAGTTCCATAACTTGAAGCAGCGCCACCGCAGCGTGGCTGAATATATTGAGGAGTTCAACAATCTGGCGCGATATGCACCGGATGAAGTTGACACTTATGCTAAGATGAAGGAAAAGTTCCTTGAAGGGTTGAATGATGAATTGAACCTACAGTTAGCTGTGGCCTATGTTCCCACATACCAGTCTCTTTGTGACAAGGCTGCTATTTTGGAGAGCAAGATGAAACAAGTTGAAAGCAGGAAGAAAAAGCACTCTGACAAGCACAACTCGGGATCGTCTCACAAGCGTTCCCATTATGATAATAGTGGGAGTTCTGGATCCCACAAGAATGGGAAGTTCAACAAGCACCACAACCACAACCGTCATCATGACAACAAGCATCACCGTAGTCATGACAATGACAAGTATAAAAATCACAAAAGTGGATATAAGCGCCACCACAGTGGAAGTGGCAGTGGAAGCCAGCCTGCCAAGAAGGATCTTAGTCAGGTTGAATATTTCAAGTGCAAGAAGATGGGGCATTATGCAAATGAATTCCCAGAAAAGAAAGTTGAAGGACCCAACAACCCCAACCCCTTTCAAAAGGGACAAGTGAACCACATCAATGTGGAGGAAATCTATAAGGAACCTGATGCTGTTGTGGGTAAGTTCAAACTCAATTCTGTTCCGGTATTTGTTCTCTTTGATACTGGTGCATATCATTCATTCATATCAAGAGCATTTGTTGAAAGAAATGAACTACCGGTAGAAACTATTGGGTGTCCTATAAAAGTAAGTTCTCCTGGCGGAGAAATGATAGTGAATTCAGGATGTCATGATCTAGTCATAGAGTTTGGGAAGTATAAGTTTCCCGTTAACCTGATAATCCTAAACTCCCAAGGATTGGATGTTATTTTGGGAATGGACTAGATGACTAAGCACAAGGGAGTGATAGATTGTGCCAACCATACTGTCTCACTCACAACTCCAGAAAACAAAAGGATCAGATTCAAGACCAACTTTGAAGCAAAAAGGAGTAAGCTAAATTCTCTTAAGGGGGTTAGCATAGATAGTGTGCCAATCGTGAGTGAATATCCGGATGTGTTTCCGGAATAATTGCCGGGAATGCCACCAGATAGAGATGTGGAGTTTCTTATTGATTTGCTACCAGGATCTGGACCAATAGCAAAAAGATCGTACAATATGTCAGTTGATGAGTTG
Source organism: Avena sativa (assembly GCA_916181665.1). Taxonomy (NCBI): domain Eukaryota; kingdom Viridiplantae; phylum Streptophyta; class Magnoliopsida; order Poales; family Poaceae; genus Avena; species Avena sativa. Next base: position 34,860,032 of record OV702284.1, read on the forward strand.
AAAGAACTCAAGAAGCAACTTGGAGAACAGTTGCAGAAAGGTTTTATCCAACCAAGTTCTTCATCTTTGGGAGCACCAGTTTTGTTTGTGGAGAAGAAAGATAGAAGTCAAAGGTTATGCATTGATTACCGTTCACTCAATGAGGTGACTATCAAGAACAAATACCCTTTGCCAAGAATCAATGACTTGTTTGATCAGTTAGAAGGAGCTTGTGTGTTCTCAAAGATTGATCTCCGGTCAGGTTATTTCCAGCTCAAGATAAGGGAACAAGACATAGCTAAGACAACTTTCACCACAAGGTATGGATTGTATGAGTATACCGTGATGCCATTTGGTTTGACCAATGCACCAGCTTATTTCATGAACATGATGAACAAAGTGTTCATGGAGTTCCTTGACAAGTTTGTTGTCGTATTCATCGATGACATTTTGATCTACTCCAAGAGCAAAGAAGAGCATGAAGGACATCTACGTTTGATACTTGAGAAGCTTAGAGAGCATAAACTATATGCCAAATTCAGCAAGTGTGAGTTTTGGTTGAATGAAGTTGGATTTCTTGGACACGTTGTGTCAGGAGATGGTGTAGCAGTTGATCTTGCTAAAGTTTTAGCTGTAACTGAATGGGAATCACCTAAGTCAGTGAAAGAGGTTCGTAGTTTCCTTGGCTTGGCAGGATACTACAGAAGATTTATTGAGAATTTCTCCAAGGTAGCTAAGCCTATGACATAACTGCTAAAGAAAGACAAGAAATTTGCTTGGTCTGAAGGCTGTGAACTTAGTTTTCAAGAATTGAAGAAGAGACTAGTGACAACACTAGTCTTGTGTTTGCCAGATTTGGAGAAAGATTTCCAAGTGTATTGTGATGCATCTCATCATGGATTAGGTGCAGTACTTATACAAGAATGGAAAGTTGTGGCTTATGCCTCGAGACAACTCAAAACTCATGAAGTAAGCTACCCTACTCATGACTTAGAGTTAGCCTCTGTTGTCCATGCACTCAAAACATGGAGACATTATCTTTTGGGAAAGCGATGTGAAGTGTTCACAGATCACAAAAGTTTGAAGTATATTTTCACCCAGAAAGAAATTAACATGAGACAAAGAAGATGGCTAGAACTCATCAAGGACTATGACTTGAGTTTGCAATACCACCCCGGTAAAGAAAATGTTGTAGCAGATGCTCTAAGCCGTAAAGTTTTTGTGAATGGCCTTACTAAAGGAGAATTGCCAGATGATCTGTGTGCCCAATTTAGAGATCTCAGATTGGAGATTGTGCCTGAGGGACATCTCATGTCTTTGGATGTTCAACCCACTTTGTTGGACAAGATAAAAGAAGCCCAAAGGACAGATAAGGAAATTGAAGAGGTTAGGAAAAAGATTAGCAAGGGAAAGGCCAAAGGATTCCATAAGGATGAACATGGTACTTTATGGTATGGGAAACGTATCTGTGTTCCACAAGATCGGGAGCTTCGAAAACTGATATGACAAGAAGCCCACAACTCACCATATTCCATTCATCCGGGTAACACCAAAATGTACATGGATATGAAGGAAAGATTTTGGTGGAATAATCTCAAGAAGGACATCGCCGAACATATTGCTTTGTGTGATGTATGTAGCAGAGTGAAAGCGGAACACCAGAAACCAGCAGGATTGTTACAACCACTACCTATTCCTGATTGGAAGTGGGACAAGATTGGTATGGATTTCATTACTGGATTGCCAAGGACCCGGTCAGGATATGATTCTATTTGGGTAGTAGTGGATCGCCTAACTAAAGTGGCTCATTTCATACCCGTGAAGACAACCTATACAAGTGCTAAGTTAGCCAAGATCTGTATGAGTAGAATCGTGTGTCTACATGGTGTACCCAAAAGTATTGTGTCTGATAGGGGAACTCAATTCACTTCTCATTTTTGGAGGCAACTACATGAGTCATTGGGAACAAGGTTGGAATTCAGCACTGCATTTCATCCTCAGACTGATGGACAGACAGAAAGGACCAATCAGATTCTTGAAGATATGTTGAGAGCTTGTGCTCTAGACTATGGAGCCAGTTGGGATGATAGTCTGCCTTACGCAGAATTCTCTTACAATAACAGCTATCAAGCCAGTATTGAGATGGCACCATTTGAGTTTCTCTATGGGAGAAAGTGTACCACCCCATTGCTATGGAATGGTGTGGGAGAAAGAAGTCTGTTCGGACCATAACTAATCAAAGAGGCTGAAGAGAAAGTCAAGCTAGTTAAGGACAGGTTGAAGATAGCACAGTGCCGAAAAAAGAGCTACGCAGATCCTAAGCGTAGAGAAGTCACCTATGAAGTAGGTGATAGAGCATATCTTAGAGTGTCACCACTTCGTGGAGTGAAGAGGTTTGGTGTCAAAGGTAAATTGGCCCCAAGATATGTTGGAACATTCAAGATTCTGAGTCGTAAAGGAGAAGTCGCTTATGAGATTGAATTGCCAGAATCATTGTCTGCCGTTCACAATGTGTTTCATGTGAGTCAGCTTAAGAAATGTCATCTAGAAATGGAAATGACTTCTTTAAAGGATACTATACCTTTGGAAGAGGTTCAATTGGAGAGTGACCTCACTTATGAAGAGAAACCTATCAAGATTCTTGAGACTGCAGAAAGAGTTACTCGGACTAAGACTATCAAATTCTGCAAAGTTCAATGGAACCATCATTCCGAAGAAGAAGCAACATGGGAAAGAGATGATGATCTTCGGAAAGACCACCCTCACCTATTTGCTAGCCAACCCGAATCTCGAGGGCGAGATTCACCTTAAGGGGGTTAGATTTGTAACATCCCTAAAATCATGTTTCAAAACTCATGCATATTATCCATGCATCCATGATCAATTAAAGTTCCTATTCAAAACCATTTCAAAATCAGGAGCATATGTTGCTCATTATTTTATTTAAGTATGCTCTAGCCTTAGTGCTACCTTCTAATGAGAAAAGAATTTATTTCATTCAGTAAAGTTTTGAGTTCAAACTTAAGTGCTTTCAAAAGCTTGGGCAAAGTTTTCAAAACAAAGTATGAAAATAAGACCAATTTTATGCTTATCATTTATATCCCATAAGGCTTGGTTTTATTTTATTTTCTCAAGTGTTCAAAGTGTGTTTGAGTAAACAGAAGTATTTAACACACATTTGAGTACAAAGTTCCCTGTACAAAAATCCAGAGAAGTTTTGAAATCAAACTTGTTTGAATTAGAGTTTGAAAACCATTTCTAGAAAATCAAACAGAAAAAGAAAAGTGAAAGAAGGAAAAAAAATAAATCAATCAGCCAATCTGGCCCAACCCAGCCCAGTCGACCCATCTAGCCCAGCAACTCCCTCCCGCGAAGCGTTTTCCTTTACCCGCAAACACACCCACAGAGTCGCTGACGCAGGGACCCCACCTCCTCTCTTTTTTCTTCGCTGACAACGCGGCCCACACAACGGTCATCGTCTCCACCCGGCGATGAGTTCCTCCCACAAATCACTCGGCCGTTTCCTGTTTGGTTCGCGGCTTCAATTCCCGTTCAATGCTCGAGTAATTCATGCCCGCGTCCTCGCCTACTTAAGCACCATGCCGCCCTCCTCCTTTTCCCCCAACCCACACCCCACCGGAGCCACCGGGCTGCTCGGATTTCTCTCTGGACGCCCCTCTGCTCCGATGAGTTCGTCGTCGAATTCCGATAAGCCCCGCAGTCCCCTCTGCCTATGGTTTAGACTAGATGATTCTGCATCCTCATGCGCACCTACTGACACCCTCCGTTTTCTCGCGCATGCTCTGTAGCCTCGGCAGCGTCATCGACTGAACTCCGCCACCGTCTGTTCGAACTCCGGCGACCATTCCCCATAAGACCCAGCTTCCCCTCTCCCTCTGTTAGATACGCGTGTGATCCATAGCATCCTACGCATCTAACGGCACCCTTTTCTCGTCTTAGCGTGGCCCAGAACGTCGACTCCGTCGCCAACATAGAACACCGTCGCGAGGGACTTCTCCGACGAGCAATCCATGACGACCCCGAGCGCCCCTTCGCCAACCGAGCACACGTTGAGCATCTCCTCGTCACGGCGATTCTGGTGAGCATCCTCACACCTCTCCGCGCGACCTAGTTCGCCGGCTCCGCCGCTGACTGAGCACGCCGCCGCCTGTCGCCGCCGCTAGCGCCGCCCGTTTAGGGTTAGTAGTTTTAGGCCGTTCGATTTAGATCCAGTGGATGCGATAGATCCACTTAAACGAAGAGGTACGATTAGATCTGAGCCGTTAGATGTTAAGTTGATCTGACGGTGCGCGAGCGCGATCCAGCGCGAAGCGGTACCAGCCAACCAGAGACTACCGCGTGGCACGAGTTTTGTTTTAAAAAGTTTGAATTAGATCTATTAGATGTTAAACTTGTTTAATTCATAACTTTTGAATGCCACGTCCAAATTTGACAAATTTTATATCAATGGAATCAGGAGAGAAAATCCTTTGCATCTATGCAATGTGTTTAATGTTTTGCCTCTGTGAAAATGGTTGTTTTTGCATAAACATTTGTAGGCATAATTTGAGTATAGAAATTAATTGGAAAATGTTCTAGTATTCAAATAAAGTTATTTTGTCAAGTTTTTGTCTTGTTTATGTTTCAGTACTGTGCACTTGTCTTGTTTGGTGTAGAAAATCATCACATGGCATATTGCATACACTCATGTATTTTTGCTTGTATAAATTGTGTATGTGATTTTGTGCCATCATTTTATGTGTAGATTTTGGTGCAAATAGTGATTGTGATTGTGAGGATTGTTGCTACTCCCCAAGCTACCAAGGCAAGTGGTACTTCATGATTTTATTCCTATGTTTTCAACTTTGCACTAGAAATATTTTGCTAGACTTGCATGAATATTTTGATCTATATGCTATGCTTGGGAAATCCTAGTAGTTGTAGAATTGCTAGAAAGTTTCTAAGTTAAGATTCTTGTCAATGCCATGCTTAGCCTAGCTAGTAGCAACCAAGGGTGGTTATATATTCATGCTATGAGAAAATATTTCTAAGTCTTTGGACTTGTGCTTTGTTAATAAAATAACTAAGTGAATGAAACACCTGGGTGGAATGGAAAGAATGGTTTGTGTTGAGTGGTTACACAAGGCCCATTTCTATGGTTTACCTTGTGTATCTCACTTGTGGAAAGCCACCCAGGAACAAAGGGATTTGAGATGCCATATGTTAAGAAGCTTCTAGTGCAGCCACTTGGCAATATGGGCTCTGCCTGGATCACATAGGTTGCAATAACTTAGCCATTTGGACAGTTGGTGGTAGTGGGATGATAGGTTGGAACGCGTCCATTTGGTCTAAGGGAAGGCTTCTAAAAGGTCCTTTCTTGGTGAAAATCAAGTCTTGTGGGGAAAGTACACAACCTCTGCAGATGGAAGAATCTAAGTACTTAGCCATGTCCCTGGTATTGGACAACTTGAGCATCAAGACATGGAAGCTATCAAGAATCTCCTCATCCCAATTTCTAGGTAAAAACTTGTGGTTGAACAAGGGTGAAGGTTCACCAATGTCTATTTGTGGTTCCTTGGGAAAGATTTTATCAAAAAAAACTTAGTGTTTTCAACTAATAGGCAAAACCTATTTCGAGCAAAGCAAGCCTAAGCTACACTTAGCCAAATGCATATAGTATCTAGCTACCAATATTATTCTAAGGTATCACTTGCCAATACTATTCCAATGTATTGACCCACTGTGGCTGTAACTTGTGATGTTGCAGGTTATTCTGATGGTGATTAGGGGTTATGAGTCTACACTCAACATGCTTGCCTGTGGCACATGAAGATGAAGACTTATTTATATTATTACATATTGAAACTCTTGTACTAGGCCTGTGGCCGTGGAGTTTGTAAAAGACTATGTTTGTCTCTAGAATGACTTGTAATAATGACCTTTGTTTCTGTGTACTTCATCTTAAACTGTGGATGCTAGCATTGATCCAGGGACTAGCATTGCAATCACAGGGATCCTTTTCCTTTACAAAGGAGGGATCTTACAACAATCCACTTGGCCATCGTGCGCGGACAACCAATCCATACCTAGTATCACTTCTAGTCCCTGTGACTCCAAAACAACTAGGTGTGCTGGAAAACTATGTGCTCCAATTCCCAGGGTTAAATCCCGACAACCCACACTAACTAGCATTTCTCCTCCCGATGTGCTCACTCTAATTGTCCCTTTTAGTGCCTCAGTGGGTAACTTATGTCTATCCACAAATGCCCTTGATATGAATGAATGCGATGCTCCAGTATTGAATAAAACAAGTGTAATATGGGAATCGACTGGGAACTTACCAATCACGAGGTCTGACTCGTCACAGATTTCCTCCACATCCACATGGTTCACATTTGCCTTCTGGTTGGGGCCAATCTTGGGTCCAACTCCTGGAATCTTTTCCGGGCAGGTGCTTGCATAGTGACCCAGCTTCTTGCACTTGTAGCACTCCACATTGCTGAGGTCCTTTTTTCTCACATAGCTATGTCCATTGTTTCTCCTAGAGCTGTAATTGTGGTGCTTGTGACCATTGTGGTGGCGGTCATTCCCTCCACGGTGGTGGCTACTGCTCCTGTGTCCATCATGATGATGTCCACTACCTCCACGGTGGTCGCGGTCATCACCTCCATGCTTGGAGTATCCATCATAAGAAGTGCGAGACTTGTGGTGAGAGCCAGAGTGGTGGTTGTTGTTCTTTCTCTTGTGGTTCTCCACCTATTTGTTCTTTCCCTCCAAGATTCTGGCCTTGTCCATAAGCTCCTGGAATGTGGGGCAATAAACCACTAGCAGCTATACTGAGAGTTCATCACCGAGGCCATCCAAGAACCTCTCTCTCCTCTTGGCATCAGTGTCAACATCCTCAGGGGCATAACGCGACAGGTTGTTGAACTCCTCTATATATTCAGCCACAGTGCGGTTGGTTTGGCGCAAGTTGCGAAACTCCTTCCTCTTCATGCTCAGAACTCCTGAAGAGACATGGTTGGTTTTGAAACCTTCCTCAAACATTGTGTAACATCCCAGTATTAGAGCTCAGAAATAAGATGAACCCAGATGTGTGCATTGCATTCATGCATATAAAATCGGAATAATTTTCGCGCTTTTGAACAAATTGTCAAAGTGATTGAATCTTCTCTTAACTTGATAGAATTGAAGTAGATCATCAAGTTGACTGCGATAAGTTTCAATATGACCTTTGCTAAAACCTTATTTGGGTAAACATGATTTGATCTAAGGGTAGATCAGATATAATAAATGCTACTCATAATACATTGCTTAAATAATTAATATCCGATCCTTAAGGGATTCTATCATCATATTCAACACAACAATTCATAAGTGCCAAGTTAAGATTACAAACTAAAGTAATATAAATGTAATGACTAATCCTGACCTATCTTATTCTTATCTATTCTTACTATGAGTATCATAGTAATACTTAACTTTAACTCTTTAATGAGTTTGAGTTGGAAAGAGACTAAGTCAAGATCATTCACTATATATCTTTCTTTCCATATCAATTTTTATGGAACTTATCTTAATATCTGTTATTCATCAATGTTGAGTAATCCACCATTGATTTACAAATTCTTTAACTATCAATCCTTGATCTACTATTTCTTGATCTTATCATAACATCTACTTAAATATTTTAAAGAGGGCATAGTCCATGAATATCCTTAATCCAATATGAGATACTAAGAAGATAATTTCAATACAATTGAAAATTAGTATTGATAAAGCCTTGCTTAGCCAACTAAGAACTTAAGCTATAAATGATTAAAGGATTATATTGATCATGCCTTACTCACCAGGATGGTCTACCTATATCTAGTATAAAAGATATTGATGGGTAGAACATGATTGAAACCCTAGTAGAGACAAGTTATCCTAGAGTAGTTACAAGCCACATTAATATAATGTAAGGGTGGAGTGTGAGTTATTAGAGTAAAGTAAATGTAGGATGATATTATTCAATTAAAGCTAGTTTAGCATAGGGTTATGGAAGAAGTGTTATTCATCTTAAAGGATAGTAAGCCTTAGAGAAAGGTAGTTGGATACATACATACATCTGATGAAGAAATATTAGTGATGGATGATTAAGGAAGATTATGAGTGGAGTTTGAAAGAACTACTTGTTGGATTGATGATTATCAACAATAGAGTAGTGGGTATAACCAAGCAAAGATATGAGAAAACTATGAAATACTTTAGTATCAAACTCATTGGATTCATCCATGATTTTAGAAGAATAAAAGGTGAATAAGAACATTATTGTGAAGTAAAGCTCATCATACTAACTATGATGATGGATAGGAAGAAGTATTATATCTAGGAAAGGAATTCTTTAATTAAAGGTCAAGGATGGTGAAGAATGGAAAAATAGACATCCTTGTTAAACAACCAACTCTAAATCTTAAACCAAGTATAATGTCCATTTAGGGAATTGATTCATCATCTTATGTTAATATCACTTTATAGGAATATTTTCCTATAACAAATCACATAAGCACATCCCTGTTTATTCCAAATATCATAATTATATGTGCTTAAGTGTATCTTTATCAATTCCTTCCTATAAAACATTCTAGATATAACTTTCTATTATAAAAGGTGATGTCATCAAACATCACAAATAGAAAACAATATGCTTAGTTATTAAATCTTTACTCACATCCATAAAGGAATCTAAGTATCTTATAAACCCTAAACCCTAGGGTAAATATTCCTAATTCAAAACCCTAAACTTCTTTGTTTATCATAATAGAATATATACATTGCCATTTTCCAAGCCAATGGAAGTAGGAATAACCATACTAGTTTCTTTTGTATTTCATGCATCAAAAAATGATATAGGATCATTATACATATAAAAAAATTCAATTCAAACTATGAGCCAACTAGAGTTAAGTTTTATAAACAAATAAGAATGTATCATTTAATAAATCCATGGTTAAAAGTGGAAAGAAAAGTAATAATAAAAACTTCTACAAAATATTAAAAGGGGTTCATATAGAGAAAATAAAAGAAATGTAAAAAGATTATATAATAAAAGTTTACAAATGATACTAAATATATTTTAGTATTACTACAATTATCTAGCAAATAAATTATACAAAGAAAAGTTCAAATTAAAGATTGTATACATATTTGAAAAGGAAAATAGAAAATAGAAAAATAGAAAACAAATAAAAAACAAGACCTGGCCGTGGCCCAACTCCTACCTGCTTACCTGTCGCCCAGGTGCAGCCCACAAAGGCCTAGTAACCAGCCCAGCTCATTCTCTCCTGTTACTGACAAGTGGGCCAGGGAAGGATCGCGGGTTGAGAAGAAATAAACGCCAGGGGGTTTTCCGCAAAAGCGGCATCATCGTCATCAGCCATGCGTCAAGATGCTCGCCATTGTTCTAGAGGGGGATAAGAAGGCCACCACCACGCCTTGCCTCAATCCCTATCCATAATCCCTCCTTATCCTCTCCGATTCAAATGGGGCCAAAACCCTAGCTCACCGAAGCCACATCTCGCCGTCGAACCACATCTCCCCACACACTTCCAAGCAGCCATGGAGAAGCCCCGTCCTCCGTAGATCGTCTAAGTAGAATCTTGCATCAAGGGGAGCACTGGAGAGGGCGAATTTTGCCGTTCCGCTTTGCGGCAGTTTGTCAAAATCCTCGTCGGAGAGCTCGCCTCCGACCACGCCTGTCATCGCCAACCTCTCTATCATCATCAGGGTGAGTTCCTGAACACTCCAGTATCCCTAAATCGCCATATCTCATTGTTAAACGCTGTCGCACCTTCTGTCACAATCGGCCACCGTTGGAGCTGAGGCTCCGATGACTATTTCCGAGCAGCGCCGCCACTTTAGGGTTCAACGTGTTGCGCTGATTCGAACTAGGTTAGTTTCGCTTGTTAGGGTGCTGTGGATCATCGCCGGCGACCAACCACTAACGGTGGTGGTGGTGCTCACGCCATAGATACGTCACGACGCCACCCTGGACCCAGTTCCCTGTTTGACCTAGACTTTTTCTCACATGGCATGTGACATGGCCTAGGGCCCATATGCCATTGACTGGGGTAGCCAACCAGTCGGTAACAAATGCATTTTCTTTAACGTGTGCGCTGAGGTGGCCACTGGCCCATTGGTCAGTGACTCAGTCTAGATGCAGGTGCGGTGTAAAAAGTTAATTCCTGTTTAAGAAATAAATAAAATGTTATAAACTCAATTATTAACATTCCAGAAATCAAATAAATGATTAAATCTTGTTTAATCAATAACTTTTGATTTATAATTCAGAAAAATGTGTATAATATATGAAAATTTGTAGAAAAATAAAATCTACAACTTAAACTTATTATACAATATTATTATGATGATTATTTAAATAAATATTATTTAATAAAGGTTTAAAAGTAATAAAACTTTGATAATTCATATTCCAATAATGGTAAATATTAAAAAATATGAATAAAATACCAAAAATCTTAGAAAAATAAAGACTATAATTTAAAACTATAATCATGCATTATTATTTCACTTACTTAAATATTTATTATTTATTAAGTATTTTTAAAGTGTTAAATCTTATAAAAGTCATATCTTAATATTTATAAATCATAAAAATAAATATACAATACCAAAATGATCACAAAAATAATAATATCTACATGTTAAAAATATAATATTCCACTTTTGAGTTAATTAAAAATTCAAATACTTTAATAACTCAAATTTAAACTTATTTACTTAATTAATAATTCATATAAGGATAATTTTTTTGTTCATATTTCTAAAATGAGTCAATTAAGGATAATCAATAGTATTAGTCTTAAATATTAATAATATGAAGCCATAATGGTTTAAAACATTATAAATACCTTTTTATTAAATTATCTTCAACCTTAAGTGAAGATTACATTCTAAAAGGATTCCTATTCATAATAAAAACCTTAAAGAACAACTTGTGAATAAATCAGATCCTTTCTATCTACTTTAACCACCAGATTACAAAAACTACCACAACACTATAGTAAGTTCATAAGTAATTAAGTAATATTATATCTTGGTTTATAAACTATAAGCACTCATCTATAAAAGGTAAATGATACTACTGCATTATAAAATCAAGAAACCACTACACCAAGTAAAAAAATAACCATTCTTAAGTAACCTTAAGGAAACATTACCTGGTACACAAGATACAAATATCATAAGCATTATACTTTCAAACTATCTTGTTTTAAAGTTAACCTTAGTCTACAAGAATCTAAATATAACACTATAAGCATTAGTATATGTTTTATAGTTAACTTTGGTTTGAACTAGTTAAGTTATAAAGCATCTCAAGACAAAAATATTCAAGCAAACACAAATAACATTGATCACCACTAACTAACCACAAAGATTGTTTAAACCTTAGAAAAGGAATCTTTTCTTAAAAAGTTATTCGTTTTGCCACTTCAGACAATATATGATAAATAATCAAGATCACATTACTTCATACTTCACTTGTATACCTAGGAGCAATAACACTTAAGCTATTTATAAGTGACTCTACTTATAAAGTAAAGTTTGGAGATAAACTATTAAAGTGTAAACAATTTTGAATAGCATTTCATAGATATATATTTTATTTCTGCATAAATATGTGCCGTTCACACACACTCACAAGCCCTAATAAAAAGCACAAGTGTGAAACTTATCTAAAATAACAAGACATTCTAAAGTAACCATTTCCGGAATCAAAACCCTAGAACAACTTTATTCCCAAGATTCACGTTTATAAAAGTACATCTCATTACTTATGCATAAAGCATACTGCCTCTTTAAACATTAGTCCTTACCGGACCAATGATGCTGATTTCAGATTTTGGATCTTATACTAACTCGAAGATCATGAATGCATAATCTTGCAATCACAAAAGGCAAGTTCACACTTGCTCATGTCCTTTGTTTATTTTCTATAAAGTATTTTACAAATCCAGTGTTGTCACCACCTGCATTTGAAAAAGATCAGAAAACACTATTTTCGATAATAATGTGAGCTATTGGTTACTAATCCAGGGTAATCAGCTAATCTATTAAATCTGACAGTTGGAATACCACTGTTCAGAACTATATCACCTAGGACTTAACAACCAATGTCGCCAGTGATTCTTGCGCCGTATATTGCGCGTTGACCATGAGATTTGGAATGGGAGGAGAAGTCAGCTGTATCTTCTTCCTCTCGCATGAAGCCGGTTGTGCAGGTCGTGGCTGTTATCCTCGAAGCGTGCATATTAATTGGTAATTCGTAGAGGATATGCAGCATATGGGTGGGAACCCTCAACGTCCCATGATAGTTCTGGCATCTAACGGTTTGGACAAACCATTGCCTTAATCCAATATGTGGGCATGGTGTACACCAAGGAGGCATGCGAGGTCGCGAAGGGGGCAGTGATTGGCTTGGATCATCTTCTGGGCCCCTGTAGAAGGAGTGTCCCAACCTTTAAATAATATAAGGTGGAGTCCCCTGTGTTTACAATGCTGGTCCCTGGATCAATAGCTATCATCCACAATTAAGATGTAATATCAAGAAACAAAGGTCATAATATAACTTTATAACCAGGAATAACATAATTTTATTACATCTTACATAGCTCATTTGGCTATTACATTACATTGCAGCGGAATAACTATAAGCATGGGTCCTTCATCTTCAAAGTGCCACAGGCAGACATGTTGGTTGTAGACTTTGTAATCCTAATCAATCAACCTTCACTAAAATCAATCAAACCTGCAACATTACAAATTACAGCCACAAGGGTCAATACATTTGAATTGTATTGGCAAGTTTCACTACTATGTGGAATATAAGTGGATTCTATCACTACATGCATTTTGGCTAAGTAGGGTTTAAGGCTCATTTGCAGAAGCAAAATTTATCCTATCTTTTAAAAATAGTTTTGGTCCTTTGTCAAATCTCCTTTTCAAAATTCCTTGAACTCCTTGGTAAATCCCAAGTGTTCAAGTCCTTGTCAAAAATCCCTTGAGCTCCTTGGTAACCCCAAGTGCATCAAGTTTTATCAAAATCTCTTGAGCTCCTTGGTACCCCCAAGTGCATCAAGTTTTATCAAAATCTCTTGAGCTCCTTGGTACCCCCAAGTGCATCAAGTCTTTAAAAATTTTCTTATAGAAATTAGAATGTTGAGATTTCCCATAGCTTCAAACTTTAGTTGCTCAGTATTGTCCATAACCGGGGTCACGGCTAAGTACTTAGATTTTATTATCTTCTGCAGAAGTAGTACACTTTACCCACATGTCACAATCCCATCTTGTTGCCACCAGTGGCCACTGGATTTGTGCTCACCAAGATGGAGTACCGGCAGATTGAGAATGTGACGAAGTCTTTCCAGAGGGTCCTCCCATACACCATTGCTAGCTTTTCTTCAGTACCCATGTAGGATTCCAGGTCCTCATGTCCAGTAAACTGAAGACAATGCATGGGTCTTCCCAATGTAGTTGACTAAGCCAGAGCCATAAATAGCATGTGGTTTCACACGAAAGCCACAATTGGAGAAACATGTTCAATCTCTAAGTTTCCTGGGTGGTTTCCTTTGGAGCACAACACAAAGAGATTGCCATAGACATGGTTCCTTTTGTTTCCACCTTCTCCAAAACTCAAAGTATCCTTAGCCACCCAGGTGGTTCATTGAGTCCTTTGTTTATTATAAAAAACACAAGTCCTTTTCTCAATCTTCATAAATCTCAACATGTATCTCTTTTCAAAATATAGCATGGCTAAGCATGTAACAACTACATTGTTTTCACTAAGGAATGTATAGGGTATCCTATTAGGATTTAGCATAGCATAAGTATAGAAATTCTTTTCATGCATGTTTCAAAAATCCACTAAGTATAATGAAAATAGTAGGACTTTGAATGATAGTGTCACTTTCCTTTCTTTTGTTAGGGAATGTTGGTTCACTCCTTGATCTTGATAGTCTCACACTTTTCTAACTTTACTACAATCAATCAAGCAAACACAATATCAACTTAGCATTCCAAAGCAATAATCAATCAAACAATTCACACACATAAAACAATGGGATCTAAGTCATGCATGTAAGCATGCAAGAGATAGGTTTATTTGCAAAGATGGTCTCCACTAGGTTTCTAAACTTTGTAAGGTTCAAGGTGGTCATTTTCCAAAGTGGCAAAGTCATTTGCAAAAGAGTTTTGTCCATAAACTATTTTTAAATCCAATCATTATTTTATGTGGTGGAAAATATTTTTATCAAAGCAACAACCTTAAGTTGTTCACTAAATAAGTTGTTGTTTCTCAAAACTTGGTGTTTAGGGTCAGTAGGTTTGGTCCAAATTATTTCCCAAAGTTTTTACTCCAACATCATTTTTATAACAAAACCATTATTTTTATTTGGCTAGAAATGGGCTAAACCAATTAATCCATCCTAAACTTCACCAAATCCTTTTCAAAACCATGGGTTGGTTCCTAGGGTCAGTAAGTTTACCACAAACTAATTTGCAAAGGTTTTAACCCTAAAAACATTTTTGAACAATTTTTCTAATCTAAACAAGCATACAACTGTTTCTGTAAAAACAACCAATCTAACAGATACTATTTACTAAACAAATTGCATGGTTGGATAGGGTTTGTTCCACTGATTCCAACGATATAAAGTTTGCAATTTTTGGACGTGTGGATCAAAAGTTATAGGGTTTTTAAATCTGCATCTAAACCAGATTCAAATTTTGTTTTTAAACAGAAGTTGGCCACGCGTCACTTTCTTATTGGACGGTACCGCTTCGCGCGGATTGCGCTCTCTGGTGTGTCAGATCTAGACAGATCGCACTGCTCAGATGCTCCCATACCTGTTCGCTTAAGTCGTTCTATCTACGCCACAGGATGGGGATCTAACGGCTCACGTGTGGTTGACCAAAAGCTGGCGGCGCTGCGAGGCGGCAGACGGCGGCGACGGTCAGGCGGTGGCGCTACGGCGGCTACAGGAAGCAAAGGGCGAAGTGGGTATGCTCACCGTGATCGCAAGGACGTGGTGATGCTCGTGGTACGGTCGGCTTGGCAAGGGGCGCTCAGGGTCCGTCGGAATTCCTCACCGGAGTTAGGTCTGGCGACGGTTGCACGCGGTCGTGGTCGGAGGTGACGCTGTGGTTCGCCCCGAAGCAAAACGAACATGCGGTTAGAAGCGCAAGATCAAGGCGAAGGTGTGTGCGTGAAGGAAAGGGCGCGGGGTGGTCTGGACTTACCAGGGAACTTCGCCGGAGAAGTTGCAGACGCGGCGGCGCTCAGAGCTTTGTCGAGGACGGTGTTCTGGGGCGCCCGCGGTTGAATGGAGGGTACGGGAAGGAGCGTCTAGGAGTGGTGAAGGTGTGAGCTTGGTCGGGGAGGTAAGGGGTGGCGTGGTTCAGTCGGAATTGTCGCCGGAGTGTCGTCGGAGCAGCGGCGGTGCAAGGTTGATTCGAGGCAGCCTAGGGGCTCTCTGGTAGCGGGGTTTGAGAGGAAATGAAGAGGAGAGGGAGGGGATTTATCACGCGTGATCACTATGAGGTTTAAACGCGACATTAAGTTGAATTGACGACGCAAAATCAACGGCATAAACGGGGAAGAACTGGTCGCGAGTGTGGACGACGAACAGGAGAGGGTGGGGTCGGCTGGTCAGTGAGAAAAGGAGTGAGGGGGAGGGTCCACAAGTCGGTGTCTGCGTGGGTCAGTAAGTTGGTGCCAAACGTTTTCTTCGGGAGGGAGAGAAGCTGGGCTGGTTGGGTCTTGTTGGGCTTGGCTAGTTGGGCTGAGTCCAATTCTTATTTTTTTTCTTTCAACTTGTTTTTCCTTTTCTATTCCTATTTTCTGTTTTGAAAATCAAACAACAAATCAAACAATCAAAACAATTCAAACAATCACCATACTTTTCATTTGAATTTGGTTCTGTTTAACACATAAACCAAAGTCCAAACTAAAATAATAATTTTATTTTAGGGTCCATAATTAATTAAATAAATAGACCATTGTTATTAAATCAAATAGGATTTGTTTTATTTAAATATTCCTTTTGAAATCTAATTATTTTCAAAACCAAATCAGTAGGTTTTATTTTGAAATTTAAGTAATACTTGGAAAACTTGTTCTAAATAAATAAAAATGTTTTGATGTTTATTTAAAATGATAAAACCTTTTATTTAAACAAAAATTTGGATATAAAATCCTTAGTATTTTATTTAAAATAAACCTTTGCTATCTTTATTAAAACAAAATGTTTTATTTCAAAAGCTTGACCAAGGTTTATTTGATTCCATAAAATAATCCTTATTTATAAATCCACCTTTTTCTTTTGAAAACCAAATCCTTTTATTAGAAGATCCAAAATAGTAATTTTAATATTTTTATTTTCCTTTATTAAATGTTTATCTTTTTAAACCCCTTTAGGATTTTATCTTTATCAAAAATAGGTTTGAAGGTTTTTTTTTCAAATAAATTCAAAAAGTTTCTTCTCACTCTGAAAATCAACAAAGTTTTATTTTATTCATTTATTTTTCACATTACAAGATTTGGAAAATCTTGGGATGTGACAGGCTACCACCCTTAAAATAAATCTCGTCCCGAGATTTGGGAAGGCTAGGGTTACAAATTGGCTCAAAACAACTAGGGTACTACCACCCTTAAAAAGTTTCAAACTAAATTACATATGGGCTTTCTTGGGATCCTGGGAAAACTTCTCTGGGCAAACATTTGCATTGTGTCCTTTGTTTCCATACTTGACTCATGGGCCAAGGTTGAGTTTCTCCATAGGCTTGTTCAGCTTGTTCTTCATCTTTTCTAGACAGTTGCTTGCATAATGTCCTGGGTTCTTGCAATTGAAACAGTTGATGTCTTTGAGTTCTTTACGTGGCTCTTGTGGACAAGTTGCTACATAATGGCCTAGCTCTTTGCAGTTGTTGCACACCACTTGGCCAATATCTTTATTCTTCTGGTTCTCTGGGCATTCACTGGAATAGTGTCCCATTTCTTTACATTTATGACATTGCACATGACTTTTGTCCTTCTTTTGCTTCTTGGGTTTCTCCAAAGCTAGGAGTGCATCCAGTTCATGTTGTTCGTATGTTATCTGGTAGGTAGGAATGTCTACATGCTTCATGGGCCTTCTCTTGCTCTTTGGATAATTCATATGCCCTTTCTTTGGTCCTTTGAATTGGGTTGTTTTGTTTGGAGGTATAAGTGGTCCTTTTCCTTTGTCATCAACCTTCTTGGTAGACTTGGATCCTTCTTGATGGTTTGCAATCATTTGTCGCACTCAACCTTGTTTCCTTTGTTCTACAATGGAATAGATGGGGCATTGGATAGGAACATGGTTGTTTCCTTCACATAGGTAGCAAGTAGCTTGAGAAGTGGGACATTGCCCAACAGGATGTTTCTGTTCACAGTTGGGGCATTGATCTCCATGCTCCTTGGAAGTATGATCCTTGTCTCCACAAATAATGCAAGCTGGGGCTCCATCTAGAATAACATTTTTTGTCATCCTTGTTGTCACAAACTCTTTTGGAATAGCTTTCTTCCATTTTGATCATTTGATCAGTCACTTTGAGCATCAGTTGGCCTTGAGTTTCCAAAAATCCTTGTAGTGTTGGATCTTCTCCACTGGTGTTGGCTATGAATTGAGCTGTCACTTGGTTCAACTGGTTCTGGGTTGCTACGAGCTCTTTCATGCTGTCCTCTTGGTTGGTGTTGGTGTCATCAACCTTGAGGTTGGAGTCTCTTGGAGTAGTCATCTGTTTGGGTTGAATGATGATTAGAATAGGCAAGATATTTCTAAGGAATCAATTCTAATCACAGACATCAAAATTCACTCAAGCAATGTGCAAGCATTCACAAACAACTTTTCACTCAAACAACAAAGTTCAAGCACATACTTAGGCAACAAAATATTTTTGTTACACTCCATAAGTTGGTGTGTTTGACTTAACTAAATTATGGTGGTCCATCTATATGGTTCACTTGTGATCTTTCCTTCCTTCTTGATTCTTCTTGTATGAGATCATGGTTTCCTTGAGAAAAACTCTTGGTTACAATAACTTCTAGTGAAATGATTTCCTTCTTATTTTTGCATTCCCTTAGTCTCCATATCTTGAGCAAGATTTCCTTGTTTCACTTGTAGTCCTTAGTGATATCCAAGTTGGAAGTCCTTGGCACATGGTGTAGTCTTTGTTCATGGGGTAGGTTTTTCCATCAAGTTGAAAATAGATGAGATGTAGAATCAAAAATCAAAGTGGCTGAGGAAAGAGTCTACAAGATTGTTTGTAAATAAGTTTTGGAACAAATACAACTCCTATTTTTCTAAGGGTTTTTGTCCAATCCTAGGTTTACAAATCCTACAGGCAACACAATGCTCTGATACCATCTGTAGAGGGAGTGTCCCAACCTTTAAATAATATAAGGTGGAGTCCCCTGTGTTTACAATGCTAGTCCCTGGATCAATAGCTAGCATCCACAGTTAAGATGTAATATCAAGAAACAAAGGTCATAATATAACTTTATAACCAGGAATAACATAATTTTATTACATCTTACATAGCTCATTTGGCTATTACATTACATTGCAGCGGAATAACTATAAGCATGGGTCCTTCATCTTCAAAGTGCCATAGGCAGACATGTTGGTTGTAGACTTGGTAATCCTAATCAATCAACCTTCACTAAAATCAATCAAACCTACAACATTACAAGTTACAGCCACAAGGGTCAATACATTTGAATTGTATTGGCAAGTTTCACTACTATGTGGAATATAAGTGGATTCTATCACTACATGCATTTTGGCTAAGTAGGGTTTAAGGCTCATTTGCAGAAGCAAAATTTATCCTATCTTTTCAAAATGGTTTTGGTCCTTTGTCAAATCTCCTTTTAAAAATTCCTTGAACTCCTTGGTAAATCCCAAGTGTTCAAGTCCTTGTCAAAAATCCCTTGAGCTCCTTGGTAACCCCAAGTGCATCAAGTTTTATCAAAATCTCTTGAGCTCCTTGGTACCCCCAAGTGCATCAAGTTTTATCAAAATCTCTTGAGCTCCTTGGTACCCCCAAGTGCATCAAGTCTTTAAAAATTTTCTTTTAGAAATTAGAATGTCGAGATTTCCCATAGCTTCAAACTTTAGTTGCTCAGTATTGTCCATAACCGGGGTCACGGCTAAGTACTTAGATTTTATTATCTTTTGCAGAAGAAGTACACTTTACCCACATGTCACAATCCCATCTTGTTTCCACCAGTGGCCACTGGATTAGTGCTCACCAAGATGGAGTACCGGCAGATTGAGAATGTGACGAAGTCTTTCCAGAGGGTCCTCCCATACACCATTGCTAGCTTTTCTTTAGTACCCATGTAGGATTCCAGGTCTTCATGTCCAGTAAACTGAAGACAATGCAAGGGTCTTCCCAATGTAGTTGACTAAGCCAGAGCCATAAATAGCATGTGGTTGCACACGAAAGCCACAATTGGAGAAACATGTTCAATCTCTAAGTTTCCTGGGTGGTTTCCTTTGGAGCACAACACAAAGAGATTTCCATAGACATGGTTCCTTTTGTTGCCACCTTCTCCAAAACTCAAAGTATCCTTAGCCACCCAGGTGGTTCATTGAGTCCTTGTTTTATTATATAAAAACACAAGTCCTTTTCTCAATCTTCATAAATCTCAACATGTATCTCTTTTCAAAATATAGCATGGCTAAGCATGTAACAACTACATTGTTTTCACTAAGGAATGTATAGGGTATCCTATTAGGATTTAGCATAGCATAAGTATAGAAATTCTTTTCATGCATGTTTCAAAAATCCACTAAGTATAATGAAAATAGTAGGACTTCGAATGATAGTGTCACTTGCCTTTCTTTTGGTAGGGAATGTTGGTTCACTCCTTGATCTTGCTGGTCTCACACTTTTATAACTTTACTACAATCAATCAAGCAAACACAATATCAACTTAGCATTCCAAACCAATAATCAATCAAACAATTCACACACATAAAACAATGGGATCTAAGTCATGCATGTAAGCATGCAAGAGATAGGTTTATTTGCAAAGATGGTCTCCACTAGGTTTCTAAACTTTGTAAGGTTCAAGGTGGTCACTTTCCAAAGTGGCAAAGTCATTTGCAAAAGAGTTTTGTCCATAAACCATTTTTAAATCCAATCATTATTTTATGTGGTGGAAAATATTTTTATCAAAGCAACAACCTTAAGTTGTTCACTAAATAAGTTGTTGTTTCTCAAAACTTGGTGTTTAGGGTCAGTAGGTTTGGTCCAAATTATTTCCCAAAGTTTTTACTCCAACATCATTTTTATAACAAAACCATTGTTTTTATTTGGCTAGAAATGGGCTAAACCAATTAATCCATCCTAAACTTCACCAAATCCTTTTTCAAAACCATGGGTTGGTTCCTAGGGTCAGTAAGTTTACCACAAACTAATTTGCAAAGGTTTTAACCCTAAAAACATTTTTGAACAATTTCTGTCACATTCCAAGATTTTCCAAATCTTGTAATGTGAAAATAAATGGATAAAATAAAACTTTGTTTGATTTTCAGGGCCAGAAGAAACTTTTTGAATTCAATTGGAACTTCAAACCAATTTTGATCAAATAAAATCCTAAAGGGATTTAAAAAGATAAACATTTGATAAAGGAAAATAAAATATTTTGGTGTTAATATTATGGATCTTTTAATAAAAGATTTTGTTTTCAAATGAAAAGGGTGGATTTATAAATAAAGATTATTTTATAAAGCCAAATTAGAACATTGGCCAAGCTTTTAATTAAAACATTTTGTTTTGAATAAAAATAGCAAAGGTTGATTTAAATAAATTAATAAGGATTTAATATCCAATTTTATTTAAATAAAAGGTTTTACCATTTTAATAAAAACATCAAAAACTTATTAAGTTATATTAAATAAGTTTTTTTTCAAATATTTTATATTCTCAAATAAAAACCTACTGAAGTGTTTTGGTTTTATTTTAGATTTTCACAATAAAGATTTTAATAAAACAAAACCTATTTGAATTAAATGAATAAGGTCTATTCATTTTATTATTATTGGACCCTAAAATAAAAGGTTATTTTGTTTTAAACAGATTTTCAAATATCTTTTATTTCCAAATAAAACCCACTGATTTGGTTTTGAAAATATTTGGATTTCAAATGGAAATTTTATTAATTAAATCAAATCCTATTTGATTAAATAACTAAAGGGCCATTTTATTTAATTAATGAATGGATCCTCAAAAGAATAAAAATTATTATTTTATTCTGGAATTTGGGTATGTTGATAAACAGAATCAAATTCAAAATTACAAAGCTGGATGATTGTTTGAATTGATTTGGGTGTGATTTATTTGTTTGGAATTTCAAAACAGAAATCAGAAATAGAAAAAGAAAAGGTTACAGAATAAAAAAAATGGATTTGAACCAGACCCAACCCATCAGCCCATCAAGGCCCAGCGCCAGCCCAGCTCCTCTATCCACAGCGAAACGTTTTCCTACCTAAACACTAACCCACACAGACAATGACCAGTGGACCCTACCCTCCTTTCTTTTTCCCACTGACCAGCGGACCCCACTCCTCCTATTCTTCCTCCCCACCCCGCGACCGGTTCGTCCTCATCTCGTCGCCGTTACAGGCTTTGAATCCTCAGGCTTAATTCACCTTAATGACGCGAGTAAAACCTGCAGTGATCACGCACGATAAATCGTCTTCCTCTCCTCTCTCGTTCCCCTCTGTTTCCTCCCCCAAGCACGCCCCCATGCCGCTCTAATTTCTCCCCGAGCCGCTCTGTCTCCGACGACCCCCCTCGCCGATTCCGACCAGCACACGCCCCCTCCTGCCTCCTCAAGCACGCAGCTGTAATCAGCAACCCCCAGCGGACCCTTCTGCAGCCGCAGCTCACCCGCGGGCACCCCTGAGCCTCGGCAACAACAACCCCCAACACCGCCACCGTCTGGCTCTACTCTGGCGGAACCTCTCTGGTAAACCAGACTACCCCGACCCCTCTCGTTGATGCACACACCTTCGCCGTGTCCTTGTGCTCCTAACTGTGTGTTACGTTTGTCTCCGGGTGATCCCTAGCATCGTCCAGCTCGACCGCGTGCGTCCGTCGCCAGAACCAACTCCGGCGAGGAATCCTGCCCGTCCCCGTACGCCCCTCCACCAACCAAGAGCACGTTAAGTATCAGTGCTGCATTGCAAACCTGGTGAGCTACCCCTCTCTCCCTCTAGCCCACTGTGTCGCCAGCAACCTCGCCGCCAGAGCCCACGCCGCCGCTAGCCTCCTCTGGTCAGTCGCACCGTAGCCGTTCGATTTAAATCCAACGAGTGCGATAGATCCATTTAACTGAAAGGGTACGCTAGTTCTGAACCGTGCGATATGACTTAAATCTAACGGCTGCTGTCAGTCGATCCGCGCGAACCGTTTTCAACGAATTAGAACGTGCCGTGTGTCACTAGATGAATTAGAATAGAGTTTGAAATCAGATTTAAATACCATTTTGAAACCCTTGTAACTTTCAAACCACACGTCCAAAAATTACAAATTTTATATCAATGGATTCAGGAGAGCAAGCCCTAGCCAACCATACCCTTGGTTTAGCAAATAGTATCTGTTTGTTTGCTTGTTTTTGCAGATTCATTTGTATGCTTGTTTAGATTAGAAAAATTGTTTAAAAATGATTTTAAGGTTAAAACCTTTGCAAAATGGTTTGTAGTGACCTTACTGACCCTAGGAACCAACCCATGGTTTTGGAAATGAAATTGGAAAAATTTAAAATGGATTAATTGAATTAGTCTATTTCTAGCTAAGTAAAGATAATGGTTTTATTATGAAAAAGGATTTTGGAATAAAAACTTTGGGAAAATATTATAATTCAAAGCTACTGACCTAAAACACCAAGTCTTGAGAGTTAGAAACTTTTGGTGAGAAACTTAAAGATTTTTGATTTGATAAAACCATTTTCCACCACATAAAATGTTGAATGGATTTTAAAATAGTTTTTGGGCAAAACCCTCTAACTAATGACTTTGCCATTTTGGTAAATGACCAATTTGGACCTTACAAAGTTTAGAAGCCTAGTGGATACCATCCTTACAAATAGAACCATCCTTTGCATGCTTACATGCATGACTTAGATCCCATTGTTTTGTGTGTGTTAAATTGTTTGATTGATTTATTGGTTTGGAATCCTAGTTGATTTTGTGTCTACTTGATTGACTTGTAGTGAAGTTAGAAAGTGTGAGACTAGCAAGATCAAGGAGTGAACCACCATTCCCTTCCAAAAAGGCAAGTGATGCTTCATACTTTTTGTCCCATTACTTTCTCTATGCATTAGTGATTTTCTCTAAGTAAAACTTGCATGAATTTTGCTAAGTATAAACCTTGCTATAGGAAAACCTAGTAGATGAAACCTTAGTGGAAATCTTCCTAAGTTAAGATTCCTATTACTATGAAGCTTAGCCTAGCTAATAGAAAACATGGGTGGAAAATATATTCACACTATGGAAAAATCTCTAAGTCTGAGGACTTATGTTTTTGTGTAATAAAACAACTAAGTTAATGAATCACCTGGGTGGAATGGGCTTGCTTGGTGGTTTTTGGTTGAGTGGTTCACAAGGACCATGTTTATGGTTGACCTTGTGTATCTCACTTGTGGATGGCCACCCAGGAACAAAGAGATTTGAGATGTCAAATGTTGAGAAGCTTCAAGTGCAACCACTTGGCAATATGGGCTCTGCCATGATCATATAGGTTGCAAGAACTTAGCCATATGGACAGTGGGTGGTAGTGTTTGATAGGTTGGAACGCGTCCATTTTGGTCTAAGGGAAGGCTTCTGAAAGATCTTGTCTTGGGAAACCAAGTCTTGTGGGGAAAGTGCACCACCTCTGCAGAGTGTAGAATCTAAGTACTTAGCCATGTCCCTGGTAAAGGACAATTTGAGCATCAAGACATGGAAGCAATCAAGGATCTCATCATTCAAATTTCTAAGTTAAAATCTTGTGGATTGAATAATGGTTGTCTGAAATCTTCAATCTTTGATTGAGAGATGCCTTGCAAAGGATCTTCAATCTTTGATTGAGAAAAATGATTTTGTCAAAACAAAAACTTAGTATTTTCAAATGATAAGGAAAATCTATTTTGAGCAATGCAAGCCTCAACTCCACTTAGCCAAATGCATATAGATGTTAGACTCCACTATACTACCATAGTATCACTTGCCAATACAATTCAAATGTATTGACCCTTGTGGCTATAACTTGTAATGTTGCAGGTTTGATTGATTTTAGTGAAGATTGATTGATTAGGATTACAAAGTCTACAACCAACATGTCTGCCTGTGGCACTTTGAAGATGAAGGACCCATGACTATAGTTATTCCGCTGCAATGTAATGTAATAGCCAAATGAGCTATGTTTGATGTAATAATCTTATGTTATTCCTGGTTATAAAGTGATATTATGACCTTTGTTCTTGATATTACATCTTAACTGTGGATGCTAGCTATTGATCCAGGGACTAGCATTGTAAACACAGGGGGCTCTATCTTATTAAAGATTGGGACCCCTACAGATGGTATCAGAGCATTGTGTTGCCTGTAGGATTTGTAAACCTAGGATTGGACAAAAACCCTTAGAAAAATAGGAATGTATTTGATCCAAAACTTATTTACAAAAACCCTTGTAAACTCTTTCCTCAACCATTTTGGTTTCAACTCTACTTCTCTTCTATTTCAACTTGATGGAAAAACCTACCCCATGGCCAAAGACTTCACCATGTGCAAAGGACTTCTTCAAATTCTTCAACTCTAATGACTTCAACATCTTCAGCATGTTCACCAAGGACCTCCAACTTGGATATCACTAAGGACTACAAGTAAGACAAGGAAATCTTGCTCAAGATTTAGAGACTGAGGGAATGCAAAAGTTAGAAGGAGCCTACATCATTTGAAGTATTGCAACCAAGAGCTTTTCTCAAGGAAACCATGATCTCATGTGAGAAGAAGCAACCAAGAAGGTTGGGAAGATCACAAGTGAACCATATAGATGGACCACCACATTGTAGCTGAATCAAAACACACCAACTTATGTGGTGTAACAAAAATATTTTGTTGCCTAAGTATGTGCTTGAACCTTGTTTGAGTGAAATGTTTGTTTGTGATTGCTTGCACATTGCTTGTGTGAATTGTGAGGTGTGTGATTAGAATTAACTCCTTAGAAATATCTTGCCTATTCTAATCTCCCTTCAACCCAAATAGATGACTTCTCCAAGAGACTCCAACATCAAGGTTGATGACACCAACAACAACCAAGAGGACAACATGAGAGAACTTATAGCAACCCAAAACCAGTTGAGCCAAGAGACAACTCAGCTTTTAACCAACAACAATGGACTAGACCCAGCCATACAAAGGATTTTGAAACTTCAATCCCAATTGTTGCAAGGATTGGTTACTCAAATGATCAACATGAGAGAAAACTTTTCCCAAAGAGCTAATGACAACAAGGATGACAAAGACGTTAATCTAGAAGGAACCCAAGTTAGCAATACTTGTGGAGACAAGGATCATGCATCCAAGGAGCATGAAGATCAATGCCCCAAGAAGAGAGAAAGATCTCCCACCTATGAAGAACATGAAATAGAAGAACTCCTAGCTTTGGAGAGACCCAAAAATAAGAAGAAGAAATGCCCCAACACTAGCAAGAAGGATATTACACAAGTGCAGTGTGACAATTGCAAAGAGATGGGACACTATGCCAGTGATTGCCCATAAAAGAAAAAGAACCAAGGAAGAAAACAAGAAGAATTGTTACCCAAGGAAAAGAAAGATAATAGCCAAGTGATGTGCAAACACTGCAAAGAGTTAGGAAATTATGCAAGCAACTGTCCAGAAAAGATGAAGCATAAGATAAACCAGCCTATGAGGGATCTCAGCCTTGTCACATGTTTCAAATGCAAGGAACTAGGCCACTATGCAAACAATTGTCCAGAAAGGATGGAGAACAAGTTAAACAAGTCTATGAAGGATCTCAACCTTGGTCCATGAGTCAAGCATGGAAACTAAGGACACAAATGCAAATGTTTGCTTAGAGAAGTTTTCCAAGGATCCCAAGAAGGACAATGTGTAATTTTTGTTTGAAAATTTTTAAGGGTGGTACTACCCTAGTTGTTTGAACCTGCTTGTAACCCTAGCCTTCCCAAATCTCGGGACGAGATTTATTTTAAGGGTGGTAGCCTATCACATCCCAAGATTTTCCAAATCTTGTAATGTGAAAATAAATGGATAAAATAAAACTTTGTTTGATTTTCAGGGCCAGAAGAAACTTTTTGAATTCAATTGGAACTTCAAACCAATTTTGATCAAATAAAATCCTAAAGGGATTTAAAAAGATAAACATTTGATAAAGGAAAATAAAATATTTTGGTGTTACTATTATGGATCTTTTAATAAAAGATTTTGTTTTCAAATGAAAAGGGTGGATTTATAAATAAAGATTATTTTATAAAGCCAAATTAAAACATTGGCCAAGCTTTTAATTAAAACATTTTGTTTTGAATAAAAATAGCAAAGGTTGATTTAAATAAATTAATAAGGATTTAATATCCAATTTTATTAAATAAAAGGTTTTACCATTTTAATAAAAACATCAAAAACTTATTAAGTTATATTAAATAAGTTTTTTTTCAAATATTTTATATTCTCAAATAAAAACCTACTGAAGTGTTTTGGTTTTATTTTAGATTTTCAAAATAAAGATTTTAATAAAACAAAACCTATTTGAATTAAATGAATAAGGTATATTCATTTAATTATTATTGGACCCTAAAATAAAAGGTTATTTTGTTTTAAACAGATTTCCAAATATCTTTTATTTCCAAATAAAACCCACTGATTTGGTTTTGAAAATATTTGGATATCAAATGGAAATTTTATTAATTAAATCAAACCCCATTTGATTAAATAACTAAAGGGCCATTTTATTTAATTAATGAATGGATCCTCAAAAGAATAAAAATTATTATTTTATTCTGGAATTGGGGTATGTTGATAAACATAATCAAATTCAAAATTACAAAGCTGGATGATTGTTTGAATTGATTTGGGTGTGATTTATTTGTTTGGAATTTCAAAACAGAAATCAGAAATAGAAAAAGAAAAGGTTACAAAATAAAAAAAATGGATTTGAACCAGACCCAACCCATCAGCCCATCAAGGCCCAGCGCCAGCCCAGCTCCTCTATCCCCAGCGAAACGTTTTCCTACCTAAACACTAACCCACACAGACAATGACCAGTGGACCCTACCCTCCTTTCTTTTTCCCACTGACCAGCGGACCCCACTCCTCCTGTTCTTCCTCCCCACCCCGCGACCGGTTCTTCCTCCTCTCGTCGCCGTTGCAGGCTTTGAATCCTCAGGCTTAATTCACCTTAATGACGCGAGTAAAACCTGCAGTGATCACGCACGATAAATTGTCTACCTCTCCTCTCTCGTTCCCCTCTGTTTCCTCCCCCAAGCACGGCCCCAGGCCGCTCTAATTTCTCCCCGAGCCGCTCTGTCTCCGACGACCCCCCTCGCCGATTCCGACCAGCACACGCCCCCTCCTGCCTCCTCAAGCACGCAGCTGTGATCAGCAACCCCCAGCGGACCCTTCTGCAGCCGCAGCTCACCCGCGGGCACCCCTGAGCCTCGGCAACAACAACCCCCAGCACCGCCACCGTCTGGCTCTACTCCGGCGGAACCTCTCTGGTAAACCAGACTACCCCGACCCCTCTCGTTCACGCACACACCTTCGCCGTGTCCTTGCGCTTCTGACTGTGTGTTTTGTTTGTCTCCGGGTGATCCCTAGCGTCGTCCTCGACCTCGACCGCGTGCGTCCGTCGCCAGAACCATCTCCGGCGAGGAATCCTGCCCGTCCCCGTACGCCCCTCCACCAACCAAGAGCACGTTAAGTATCAGTGCTGCATTGCGAACCTGGTGAGCTACCCCTCTCTCCCTCTAGCCCACTGTGTCGCCAGCAACCTCACCGCCAGAGCCCGCGCCGCCGCTAGCCACCGTTAGCGCCGCCCTCCTCTGGTCAGTCGCACCGTAGCCGTTCGATTTAAATCCAACGAGTGCGATAGATCCATTTAACTGAAAGGGTACGCTAGTTCTGAACCATGCGATATGACTTAAATCTAACGGCTGCTGTCAGTCGATCCGCGCGAACCGTTTTTAGCGAATTAGAACGTGCCGCGTGTCACTGGATGAATTAGAATAGAGTTTGAAATCAGATTTAAATACCATTTTGAAACCCTTGTAACTTTCAAACCACACGTCCAAAAATTACAAATTTTATATCAATGGATTCAGGAGAGCAAGCCCTAGCCAACCATACCCTTGGTTTAGCAAATAGTATCTGTTTGTTTGCTTGTTTTTGCATATTCATTTGTATGCTTGTTTAGATTAGAAAAATTGTTTAAAAATGATTTTAAGGTTAAAACCTTTGCAAAATGGTTTGTAGTGACCTTACTGACCCTAGGAACCAACCCATGGTTTTGGAAATGAAATTGTAAAAATTTAAAATGGATTAATTGAATTAGTCTATTTCTAGCTAAGTAAAGATAATGGTTTTACTATGAAAAAGGATTTTGGAATAAAAACTTTGGGAAAATATTATAATTCAAAGCTACTGACCTAAAACACCAAGTCTTGAGAGTTAGAAACTTTTGGTGAGAAACTTAAAGATTTTTGATTTGATAAAACCATTTTCCACCACATAAAATGTTGAATGGATTTTAAAATAGTTTTTGGGCAAAACCCTCTAACTAATGACTTTGCCATTTTGGTAAATGACCTATTTGGACCTTACAAAGTTTAGAAGCCTAGTGGATACCATCCTTACAAATAGAACCATCCTTTGCATGCTTACATGCATGACTTAGATCCCATTGTTTTGTGTGTGTTAAATTGTTTGATTGATTTATTGGTTTGGAATGCTAGTTGATTTTGTGTCTACTTGATTGACTTGTAGTGAAGTTAGAAAGTGTGAGACTAGCAAGATCAAGGAGTGAACCACCATTCCCTTCCGAAAAGGCAAGTGATGCTTCATACTTTTTGTCCCATTACTTTCTCTATGCATTAGTGATTTTCTCTAAGTAAAACTTGCATGAATTTTGCTAAGTATAAACCTTGCTATAGGAAAACCTAGTAGATGAAACCTTAGTGGAAATCTTCCTAAGTTAAGATTCCTATTACTATGAAGCTTAGCCTAGCTAATAGAAAACATGGGTGGAAAATATATTCACACTATGGAAAAATCTCTAAGTCTGAGGACTTATGTTTTTGTGTAATAAAACAACTAAGTTAATGAATCACCTGGGTGGAATGGGCTTGCTTGGTGGTTTTTGGTTGAGTGGTTCACAAGGCCCATGTTTATGGTTGACCTTGTGTATCTCACTTGTGGATGGCCACCCAGGAACAAAGAGATTTGAGATGTCAAATGTTGAGAAGCTTCAAGTGCAACCACTTGGCAATATGGGCTCTGCCATGATCATATAGGTTGCAAGAACTTAGCCATATGGACAGTGGGTGGTAGTGTTTGATAGGTTGGAACGCGTCCATTTTGGTCTAAGGGAAGGCTTCTGAAAGATCTTGTCTTGGGAAACCAAGTCTTGTGGGGAAAGTGCACCACCTCTGCAGAGTGTAGAATCTAAGTACTTAGCCATGTCCCTGGTAAAGGACAATTTGAGCATCAAGACATGGAAGCAATCAAGGATCTCATCATTCAAATTTCTAAGTTAAAATCTTGTGGATTGAATAATGGTTGTCTGAAATCTTCAATCTTTGATTGAGAGATGCCTTGCAAAGGATCTTCAATCTTTGATTGAGAAAAATGATTTTGTCAAAACAAAAACTTAGTATTTTCAAATGATAAGGAAAATCTATTTTGAGCAATGCAAGCCTCAACTCCACTTAGCCAAATGCATATAGATGTTAGACTCCACTATACTACCATAGTATCACTTGCCAATACAATTCAAATGTATTGACCCTTGTGGCTATAACTTGTAATGTTGCAGGTTTGATTGATTTTAGTGAAGATTGATTGATTAGGATTACAAAGTCTACAACCAACATGTCTGCCTGTGGCACTTTGAAGATGAAGGACCCATGACTATAGTTATTCCGTTGCAATGTAATGTAATAGCCAAATGAGCTATGTTTGATGTAATAATCTTATGTTATTCCTGGTTATAAAGTGATATTATGACCTTTGTTCTTGATATTACATCTTAACTGTGGATGCTAGCTATTGATCCAGGGACTAGCATTGTAAACACAGGGGGCTCTATCTTATTAAAGATTGGGACCCCTACAGATGGTATCAGAGCATTGTGTTGCCTGTAGGATTTGTAAACCTAGGATTGGACAAAAACCCTTAGAAAAATAGGAATGTATTTGATCCAAAACTTATTTACAAAAACCCTTGTAAACTCTTTCCTCAACCATTTTGGTTTCAACTCTACTTCTCTTCTATTTCAACTTGATGGAAAAACCTACCCCATGGCCAAAGACTTCACCATGTGCAAAGGACTTCTTCAAATTCTTCAACTCTAATGACTTCAACATCTTCAGCATGTTCACCAAGGACCTCCAACTTGGATATCACTAAGGACTACAAGTAAGACAAGGAAATCTTGCTCAAGATTTAGAGACTGAGGGAATGCAAAAGTTAGAAGGAGCCTACATCATTTGAAGTATTGCAACCAAGAGCTTTTCTCAAGGAAACCATGATCTCATGTGAGAAGAAGCAACCAAGAAGGTTGGGAAGATCACAAGTGAACCATATAGATGGACCACCACATTGTAGCTGAATCAAAACACACCAACTTATGTGGTGTAACAAAAATATTTTGTTGCCTAAGTATGTGCTTGAACCTTGTTTGAGTGAAATGTTTGTTTGTGATTGCTTGCACATTGCTTGTGTGAATTGTGAGGTGTGTGATTAGAATTGACTCCTTAGAAATATCTTGCCTATTCTAATCTCCCTTCAACCCAAATAGATGACTTCTCCAAGAGACTCCAACATCAAGGTTGATGACACCAACAACAACCGGACAACATGAGAGAACTTATAGCAACCCAAAACCAGTTGAGCCAAGAGACAACTCAGCTTTTAACCAACAACAATGGACTAGACCCAGCCATACAAAGGATTTTGAAACTTCAATCCCAATTGTTGCAAGGATTGGTTACTCAAATGATCAACATGAGAGAAAACTTTTCCCAAAGAGCTAATGACAACAAGGATGACAAAGACGTTAATCTAGAAGGAACCCAAGTTAGCAATACTTGTGGAGACAAGGATCATGCATCCAAGGAGCATGAAGATCAATGCCCCAAGAAGAGAGAAAGATCTCCCACCTATGAAGAACATGAAATAGAAGAACTCCTAGCTTTGGAGAGACCCAAAAATAAGAATAAGAAATGCCCCAACACTAGCAAGAAGGATATTACACAAGTGCAGTGTTACAATTGCAAAGAGATGGGACACTATGCCAGTGATTGCCCATAAAAGAAAAAGAACCAAGGAAGCAAACAAGAAGAATTGTTACCCAAGGAAAAGAAAGATAATAGCCAAGTGATGTGCAAACACTGCAAAGAGTTAGGAAATTATGCAAGCAACTGTCCAGAAAAGATGAAGCATAAGATAAACCAGCCTATGAGGGATCTCAGCCTTGTCACATGTTTCAAATGCAAGGAACTAGGACACTATGCAAACAATTGTCCAGAAAGGATGGAGAACAAGTTAAAAAAGTCTATGAAGGATCTCAACCTTGGTCCATGAGTCAAGCATGGAAACTAAGGACACAAATGCAAATGTTTGCTTAGAGAAGTTTTCCCAGGATCCCAAGAAGGACAATGTGTAATTTTTGTTTGAAAATTTTTAAGGGTGGTAGTACCCTAGTTGTTTGAACCTGCTTGTAACCCTAGCCTTCCCAAATCTCGGGACAAGATTTATTTTAAGGGTGGTAGCCTGTCACATCCCAAGATTTTCCAAATATTGTAATGTGAAAATAAATGGATAAAATAAAACTTTGTTTGATTTTCAGGGCCAGAAGAAACTTTTTGAATTCAATTGGAACTTCAAACCAATTTTGATCAAATAAAATCCTAAAGGGATTTAAAAAGATAAACATTTGATAAAGGAAAATAAAATATTTTGGTGTTACTATTATGGATCTTTTAATAAAAGATTTTGTTTTCAAATGAAAAGGGTGGATTTATAAATAAAGATTATTTTATAAAGCCAAATTAAAACATTGGCCAACTTTTAATTAAAACATTTTGTTTTGAATAAAAATAGCAAAGGTTGATTTAAATAAATTAATAAGGATTTAATATCCAATTTTATTTAAATAAAAGGTTTTACCATTTTAATAAAAACATCAAAAACTTATTAAGTTATATTAAATAAGTTTTTTTCAAATATTTTATATTCTCAAATAAAAACCTACTGAAGTGTTTTGGTTTTATTTTATATTTTCAAAATAAAGATTTTAATAAAACAAAACCTATTTGAATTAAATGAATAAGGTATATTCATTTAATTATTATTGGACCCTAAAATAAAAGGTTATTTTGTTTTAAACAGATTTCCAAATATCTTTTATTTCCAAATAAAACCCACTAATTTGGTTTTGAAAATATTTGGATTTCAAATGGAAATTTTATGAATTAAATCAAACCCTATTTGATTAAATAACTAAAGGGCCATTTTATTTAATTAATGAATGGATCCTCAAAAGAAGAAAAATTATTATTTTATTCTGGAATTTGGGTATGTTGATAAACATAATCAAATTCAAAATTACAAAGCTCGATGATTGTTTGAATTGATTTGGGTGTGATTTATTTGTTTGGAATTTCAAAACAGAAATCAGAAATAGAAAAAGAAAAGGTTACAGAATAAAAAAAAATGGATTTGAACCAGACCCAACCCATCAGCCCATCAAGGCCCAGCGCCAGCCCAACTCCTCTATCCACAGCGAAACGTTTTCCTACCTAAACACTAACCCACACAGACAATGACCAGTGGACCCTACCCTCCTTTCTTTTTCCCACTGACCAGCGGACCCCACTCCTCCTGTTCTTCCTCCCCACCCCGTGACCGGTTCTTCCTCCTCTCGTCGCCGTTGCAGGCTTTGAATCCTCAGGCTTAATTCACCTTAATGACGCGAGTAAAACCTGCAGTGATCACGCACGATAAATCGTCTTCCTCTCCTCTCTCGTTCCCCTCTGTTTCCTCCCCCAAGCACGCCCCCAGGCCGCTCTAATTTCTCCCCGAGCCGCTCTGTCTCCGACGACCCCCCTCGCCGATTCCGACCAGCACACGCCCCCTCCTGCCTCCTCAAGCACGTAGCTGTGATCAGCAACCCCCAGCGGACCCTTCTGCAGCCGCAGCTCACCCGCGGGCACCCCTGAGCCTCGGCAACAACAACCCGCAGCACCGCCACCGTCTGGCTCTACTCCGGCGGAACCTCTCTGGTAAACCAGACTACCCCGACCCCTCTCGTTCACGCACACACCTTCGCCGTGTCCTTGCGCTCCTGACTGTGTGTTTCGTTTGTCTCCGGGTGATCCCTAGCGTCGTCCTCGACCTCGACCGCGTGCGTCCTTCGCTAGAACCAACTCCGGCGAGGAATCCTGCCCGTCCCCGTACGCCCCTCCACCAACCAAGAGCATGTTCAGTATCAGTGCTGCATTGCGAACCTGGTGAGCTACCCCTCTCTCCCTCTAGCCCACTGTGTCGCCAGCAACCTCGCCGCCAGAGCCCACGCCGCCGCTAGCCACCGTTAGCGCCGCCCTCCTCTGGTCAGTCGCACCGTAGCCGTTCGATTTAAATCCAACGAGTGCGATAGATCCATTTAACTGAAAGGGTACGCTAGTTCTGAACCATGCGATATGACTTAAATCTAACGGCTGCTGTCAGTCGATCCGCGCGAACCGTTTTCAGCGAATTAGAACGTGCCGCGTGTCACTGGATGAATTAGAATAGAGTTTAAAATCAGATTTAAATACCATTTTGAAACCCTTGTAACTTTCAAACCACACGTCCAAAAATTACAAATTTTATATCAATGGATTCAGGAGAGCAAGCCCTAGCCAACCATACCCTTGGTTTAGCAAATAGTATCTGTTTGTTTGCTTGTTTTTGCAGATTCATTTGTATGCTTGTTTAGATTAGAAAAATTGTTTAAAAATGATTTTAAGGTTAAAACCTTTGCAAAATGGTTTGTAGTGACCTTACTGACCCTAGGAACCAACCCATGGTTTTGGAAATGAAATTGGAAAAATTTAAAATGGATTAATTGAATTAGTCTATTTCTAGCTAAGTAAAGATAATGGTTTTATTATGAAAAAGGATTTTGGAATAAAAACTTTGGGAAAATATTATAATTCAAAGCTACTGACCTAAAACACCAAGTCTTGAGAGTTAGAAACTTTTGGTGAGAAACTTAAAGATTTTTGATTTGATAAAACCATTTTCCACCACATAAAATGTTGAATGGATTTTAAAATAGTTTTTGGGCAAAACCCTCTAACTAATGACTTTGCCATTTTGGTAAATGACCAATTTGGACCTTACAAAGTTTAGAAGCCTAGTGGATACCATCCTTACAAATAGAACCATCCTTTTCATGCTTACATGCATGACTTAGATCCCATTGTTTTGTGTGTGTTAAATTGTTTGATTGATTTATTGGTTTGGAATGCTAGTTGATTTTGTGTCTGCTTGATTGACTTGTAGTGAAGTTAGAAAGTGTGAGACTAGCAAGATCAAGGAGTGAACCACCATTCCCTTCCAAAAAGGCAAGTGATGCTTCATACTTTTTGTCCCATTACTTTCTCTATGCATTAGTGATTTTCTCTAAGTAAAACTTGCATGAATTTTGCTAAGTATAAACCTTGCTATAGGAAAACCTAGTAGATGAAACCTTAGTGGAAATCTTCCTAAGTTAAGATTGCTATTACTATGAAGCTTAGCCTAGCTAATAGAAAACATGGGTGGAAAATATATTCACACTATGGAAAAATCTCTAAGTCTGAGGACTTATGTTTTTGTGTAATAAAACAACTAAGTTAATGAATCACCTGGGTGGAATGGGCTTGCTTGGTGGTTTTTGGTTGAGTGGTTCACAAGGCCCATGTTTATGGTTGACCTTGTGTATCTCACTTGTGGATGGCCACCCAGGAACAAAGAGATTTGAGATGTCAAATGTTGAGAAGCTTCAAGTGCAACCACTTGGCAATATGGGCTCTGCCATGATCATATAGGTTGCAAGAACTTAGCCATATGGAAAGTGGGTGGTAGTGTTTGATAGGTTGGAACGCGTCCATTTTGGTCTAAGGGAAGGCTTCTGAAAGATCTTGTCTTGGGAAACCAAGTCTTATGGGGAAAGTGCACCACCTCTGCAGAGTGTAGAATCTAAGTACTTAGCCATGTCCCTGGTAAAGGACAATTTGAGCATCAAGACATGGAAGCAATCAAGGATCTCATCATTCAAATTTCTAAGTTAAAATCTTGTGGATTGAACAATGGTTGTCTGAAATCTTGAATCTTTGATTGAGAGATGCCTTGCAAAGGATCTTCAATCTTTGATTGAGAAAAATGATTTTGTCAAAACAAAAACTTAGTATTTTCAAATGATAAGGAAAATCTATTTTGAGCAATGCAAGCCTCAACTCCACTTAGCCAAATGCATATAGATGTTAGACTCCACTATACTACCATAGTATCACTTGCCAATACAATTCAAATGTATTGACCCTTGTGGCTGTAACTTGTAATGTTGCAGGTTTGATTGATTTTAGTGAAGATTGATTGATTAGGATTACAAAGTCTACAACCAACATGTCTGCCTGTGGCACTTTGAAGATGAAGGACCCATGACTATAGTTATTCCGCTGCAATGTAATGTAATAGCCAAATGAGCTATGTTTGATGTAATAATCTTATGTTATTCCTGGTTATAAAGTGATATTATGACCTTTGTTCTTGATATTACATATTAACTATGGATGCTAGCTATTGATCCAGGGACTAGCATTGTAAACAAAGGGGGCTCTATCTTATTAAAGATTGGGACCCCTACATTTTCTAATCTAAACAAGCATACAACTGTTTCTGTAAAAACAACCAATCTAACAGATACTATTTACTAAACAAATTGCATGGTTGGCTAGGGTTTGTTCCACTGATTCCAACGATATAAAGTTTGCAATTTTTGGACGTGTGGATCAAAAGTTATAGGGTTTTTAAATCTGCATCTAAACCAGATTCAAATTTTGTTTTTAAACAGAAGTTGGCCACGCGTCACTTTCTTATTGGACGGTACCGCTTCGCGCGGATTGCGCTCTCTGGTGCGTCAGATCTAGACAGATCACACGGCTCAGATGCTCCCATACCTGTTCTCTTAAGTCGTTCTATCTACGCCACAGGATGGGGATCTAACGGCTCACGTGTGGTTGACCAAAAGCTGGCGGCGCTGCGAGGCGGCAGACGGCGGTGACGGTCAGGCGGTGGCGCTACGGCGGCTACAGGAAGCAAAGGGCGAAGTGGGGATGCTCACCGTGATCGCAAGGATGTGGTGATGCTCGTGGTATGGTCGGCTTGGCAAGGGGCGCTCAGGGTCCGTCGGAATTCCTCACCGGAGTTAGGTCTAGCGACGGTTGCACGCGGTCGTGGTCAGAGGTGATGCTGTGGTTCGCCCTGAAGCAAAACGAACATGCGGTTAGAAGCGCAAGATCAAGGCGTAGCTGTGTGCGTGAAGGAAAGGGCGTGGGGTGGTCTGGACTTACCAGGGAACTTCGCCGGAGAAGTTGGAGACACGGCGACGCTCAGAGCTTTGTCGAGGACGGCGTTCTGGGGCGCCCGCGGTTGAATGGAGGGTACGGGAAGGAGCGTCTGGGAGTGGTGAAGGTGTGAGCTTGGTCAGGGAGGTAAGGGGTGGCGTGGTTCGGTCGGAATTGTCGCCGGAGTGTCGTCGGAGCAGCGGCGGTGCAAGGTTGATTCGAGGCAGCCTAGGGGCTCTCTGGTAGCGGGGTTTGAGGGGAAATGAAGAGGAGAGGGAGGGGAGTAATCACGCATGATCACTGCGAGGTTTAAACGCGGCATTAAGGTGAATTGACGATGCAAAATCAACGGCAGAAACGGGGAAGAACTGGTCGCGAGTGTGGACGATGAACAGGAGAGGGTGGGGTCGGCTGGTCAGTGAGAAAAGGAGTGAGGGGGAGGATCCACAAGTCGGTGTCTGCGTGGGTCAGTAAGTTGGTGCCAAACGTTTTCTTCGGGAGGGAGAGAAGCTGGGCTGGTTGGGTCTTGTTGGGCTTGGCCAGTTGGACTGAGTCCAATTCTTTTTTTTTCTTTCAACTTGTTTTTCCTTTTCTGTTCCTATTTTCTATTTTGAAAATCAAACAACAAATCAAACAATCAAAACAATTCAAACAATCACCATACTTTTCATTTGAATTTGGTTCTGTTTAACACATAAACCAAAGTCCAAAATAAAATAATAATTTTATTTTAGGGTCCATAATTAATTAAATAAATAAACCATTGTTATTAAATCAAATAGGATTTGTTTTATTTAAATACTCCTTTTGAAATATAATTATTTTCAAAACCAAATCAGTAGGTTTTATTTTGAAATTTAAGTAATACTTGGAAAACTTGTTCTAAATAAATAAAATTTTTTTGATGTTTATTTAAAATGATAAAACCTTTTATTTAAACAAAAATTTGGATATAAAATCCTTAGTATTTTATTTAAAATAAACCTTTGCTATCTTTATTAAAACAAAATGTTTTATTTCAAAAGCTTGACCAAGGTTTATTTGATTCCATAAAATAATCCTTATTTATAAATCCACCTTTTTCTTTTGAAAACCAAATCCTTTTATTAGAAGATCCAAAATAGTAATTTTAATATTTTTATTTTCCTTTATTAAATGTTTATCTTTTTAAACCCCTTTAGGATTTTATCTTTATCAAAAATACGTTTGAAGGTTTTTTTTTCAAATAAATTCAAAAAGTTTCTTCTCACTCTGAAAATCAACAAAGTTTTATTTTATTCATTTATTTTTCACATTACAAGATTTGGAAAATCTTGGGATGTGACAGCCCCACATCATGGAATTGTGGACGGGAATAAGCTGCCCGGTTGTGCAACAAAGAGTTGATCTCTCATGGGTAAAGTAACGCACCTCTGCGGAGTGTAAGAACTGTAACTTGTTACTCCTTGTTCCGGGATGGAGCTGCGAACGCGGCAAGAAAGGAACTCCATGAAAGTTCTGGTAAACCCGTGAAGGTTGACGGACATAGCTTTTCAGAATGAAAGCAACCTTTGAAGAAATGTTTATGAAAACTTTAATTTCCTATGACCTATGGTCTGTGGTTGTAGTTATAGTGCATCAGAACTCCTTTTCTAGTGAATTTGCTGAGTACGCTCATACTCAAAGTATCTTCTTAAACCTTGATAGATTCTGAAGCCGGAATAGACAACATCCACATCAAGTTATGCTCCAGGACTCGTCATCCAAAGCCAAAGCTCTTCAATAAAGTCAAGGAAGTCAACATATACATCAAGTCAAGTGAAGACGGAATTACTGATTAGATAGAAATATAATCTCTAGTCAAGAACCTAATTCTGTAGAGTATTGCAATAGCAGCAATGCCAACCGTTTAGTTAAAATACTAGTCTTAATAGTATATTAGTTCTTGTGTTGTTCATCTTTGATTCTTATCCGTAAGAAGTTCTTTCTCTCTCTTTAACCTAGAGTGTTCTCTAGATCTTGTGTAAAGAGTGAGTTGTAACCTTTAGACATGTATTGGACCCGCTGTGTTTATGTTTTGCCATTCCGAGGGATGTAATACTAGTGAACGGTGTTTCATTGGTGTTATGTCCATGACTATAGTATACTACATCATGCAGTGGTATGCTGGGTCACCGCAGTTGGTATCAGAGCATATGCTTTGACCTTAGGTTGGAAACCTAGTAAATGGGTAGAACCTGTAGGACACATCCTAGCAATAATAAAGAGTTCTCTAGTGATATGAGGGATATTCACTTGAGAATAATCCTGTTATGTTACTAGTGCGATAATTCTTTAGTATGGTTGCAAATTCGATCATTACCCAAGAGTTTTAACTCTATGTGACTGATGATAATTTCTTATCTACAGTTCCACATGGCACCTCGATATCCACCTCGGAATGTTCAAGTGATGAACATGACGTTGAATGACTATGGAGGGGATTGGACAGATAATCTCCGACAACTTCTATGGAGTTCGGAATGTGAATCGAGACTTTTGGTCAAGATTTACAGTTACTATGATGGGCAGGTATTAGCTAAATACCGTGTCATGATCATGTTACCCAAGGAGTGAGGACTTAAGGGAGAAATGCCATCAGGAGAGGCAAGGTGCATGGCATCTGCATATCAGATGGCCGTAGCAGCGGCCATAACAATGCTTCGAGAACAAAAATCCCAAGCTCTAGAAGGTAGTACTCATACCATTATACCACATGAAACCTCAAACCCAGAGAATGAGTTAGATCACTCTACTCTAGTTCAAGCAGAACCTACTCTAGCTGTAGAGTATATGGATCGTTATCGGTCTTTTCTAAACACTTATCATAACACTCACCAAGTCTTAGTCCAGGAACTGGATACGGTCATTGAGGATTTTACTGATCCTGATAAAGCAATGGCTCATAGGAAGAAGCTAGATAAAGAAGCTAGGCATCCTAAATACATACCTTCAGG
The DNA here is from genome assembly GCA_916181665.1 of Avena sativa. Lineage (NCBI taxonomy): Eukaryota > Viridiplantae > Streptophyta > Magnoliopsida > Poales > Poaceae > Avena > Avena sativa. The sequence goes on from OV702284.1 coordinate 34,899,899, forward strand.
AGAAGTGTATGAGGAAACTGAGTTTGATGACCCAAACTCGGAAAATTATGCCTATTACCAAAATAACTTCAAGCCACCTGAAGACCTATGGACCAAATATAACTTCGAACAATAGGAATGGAATAAAGTTATTCCAAATAACCCTGAGCCAAACAAGTATGGATGGGAAGGAGAATCTCAAGGTGGAACCATAGGAAATCATATAGCTTGTGATACAGGTATTGAAGAAGAGACCAACTATAACCATAGAGAGCCTTATGGAACATATGGGGGTGATACTAATCCAATCGACTTAGAAGAGTATTCCGATAGCTACTACACCAATATATATGACTGGATCCAAGAAAAGGCTAAGGAGCCAGCTTACTATGAGGAATCGTTGCCGAAAAACTAGGAATATTTGGTGGAAGATTACACCAACTCAAGTCATTTTTCAATGACTAATCTTAGTCTTGGTACTTCTAATCAAGAATATGCACCTCCTGGATGCTCTTATGCTCCAGAAGGCAGTCGTAGGACTTCACGTCATCATGGACGGAACTCCAGGAAGCACTAGAGGAAGATGAAAATAAGAAAGGAACGACATCCCAAGGGACGAGTGCTTGAATAATGTACATATAGGGTAATGCGTATTGTAGTTTGAAAGGTTTGCCGAAATAAGTGAGGATATACTCACAAGAACAAGAAGTTCTTGTAAGATAGTTGTGCAAATAGGTGTGGAGCAAACCGTTGGAACATCTAGTACATTTGTAAATTATTTAAAACCTATGTATAATACATGGTATATGTTTTGTTGTTTATCGACTTTTGGCTCTTATTGGATCTTCTTGATTGATTAGATATGTACATGAAGTTTAATTAGGTGTGCAAATGCATGATGTAACACCCAGTTATTACTTGATGTCATGGATCTAGATAGGAACGGGAATTCGTGTAAGGGAGTGACAAGTTTCAAAGATCAAAAGGAAGACTTACTTGAAAGATGAAGCAAGATATAAGGAGTATTAACACCATTTGGAGGATAGATCAAGCATAGACTATTCTTAGCCAGATTCAAGAAAGAAGTTTAGTGTAGAAAATGTATGGAGCAACAAGAAGTAATAAACTTAAGGTCCATTCAAAGTAGGTAGCATTGCTAAGAAGTTAATGAAAGAGTTGTACCAAGTTCATGGAAGTATCATGAATAAGTACAAAGAAGATGCCTTGGAACCAAAAGGGTATTCAAGCTCTGACAATTCAAAGAGAATGCTAGTAGTAGGTTGGAAACTGTAAGGTAATACCTACCACCCAGAATTATCCGCCGTTGGTACTTAATCCATAGTCGGCATTCTGATCCACAGTTGGTATCTTGTTCGCAGCCAGTGTTGGTTGAGATAGTTAACCAGATCATCTTAATGGTTGCATAAAGAGCATAAAATTTGGCCTAAGTTAAGTAAGACCTAAGGAAGTATAAAACTTTAAGATGATCGTCTTTCAAGATGCTTCGCAAAGTCAGACTTATCCCAGTGAAAATTTCCAATAGTAAGTACGACATATAGTGCTGAAAGATTTACTTCAAAGATCCACAACTATGTGGATACACCATACAATCTTTCATCAGACCCTAATTAGGTAAAGTATAAACTGAACAGAAGTCAACATTCTAGTTATTAAGACAATAAATGCTTTATATACAATTTAAAGACTATTAGTAAACCCTAAGAGGGAGAGTAGACATTATGAATGAAAGTTGAAGAAGTACTATAGGTAATAATGAAAGATTATTTAAAAAATAAGAAGGTATAAGCTTGAAAGTGATAAAATGATAAATTTAACCGACCAATTCTAAAAGAAACAACTCTTAAGTAACCCTTAAGAAGTAATAGAGAACACCTAATTGGGCAAGTGTTGAGAATAAGAAATTCCAATGGGTATGGACGAATTGAGTTCAAATCCAATATTGGAAGGAGTACCAGTATCAACTATACTATGACATGAATAGAAATATAGTCTTTTGACCATAAACACGGGCATATAGGAACTTAAAACTTGTTTTAAGGAGACCCTCTAGACTGTATTTAACGTAGTAATAAAGTTTGATGATTAAATAAAAATAATTAGATTAGGATATCTAATCAAGTCATAGAATACTACAAATAATTCCATTTAAGGTCATCATGGAGTGGAGAAATGTAGTGTCGGGGGGATAACCCCCGGTAGGGCCACGAGAGGGGAAACATAGCGCAGCTGGGTTGGGTCCGAGTAAAGAAAGAACCAAGCCGGGTAAGAACGACCGGGTAAACATGAAAGCCTACATACAAACTATGTCGGCCTGCATAGGACAAAGTTGTAACCCTTGCAGGAACCAACGAGCCGAGTCAACCGAGGAAGGGCCAAGGCAAGGAGGACACGTGGCACCTTTCCAAGTAAGGTTCAGGAGGGACCATGGTAAAGCATGGTCAAAAGAGAAGGGCGACGCCGGGTGATAGAAAAGGAGCCGGGTGACGCCCAAAGCATGCGCTGACGTACAAAGTAACAGCGTGACGACAAAAAGAACAAGAAGCAGCGTACCAGAAGACCGTTAGCTGTCAAGCTTTATGGACCGGGCCACTGGGCTTAGAGCAAGCCCATGACCCAGCCCACATCATAGGGACCAAGATCCAAAAAGTAAACCCTAGGACCCAAAGGGGTATAAGCTAGCACTGCCTATATAAGGGAGGGCATAGCAGTAGTAGAAGGAGGTTGGACAAAGTAGGGAACTAGTGCTGTGAACTCTAGCCTAAACAGCTCAAGGAGCACTTGTAATCTTTGGGGAATAAATTGAATTGCAAAGTCTGGAGAGTTCTTTTTGTTCTTCGTGCATGGCTCGACCGTGTACTCCCTCCCCGGTGACCATAATCACCCATTCGGCCCCAACTTAAGCCTACCCATGACATCTGTCGTGCCACCACCATGACAGTTGGCGCCCACCGTGGGGCAGAAGCAGGTGCTTGCTAGAGTCTACTCCGGCCTCATCTAGAGGTTTGGAGCGCTCAACGTCGTCAACGACAATGCGGGATGCTTCAGGACCAAGCCGTTCCCTAGGGGTGGTCGCTTCATCAAGTTCGGCGACCACGAGGTCTATGTCGTGGTGCGCGTGGAGCGTGCATATCCCGAGCGCGTCGTCCTGGCGCCGGATCCGCCAGTGATTCCTGTCGCTAGGAAACTTCACCAACTCGTCTCGATGGAGGTAATGATGACACCCCAAACCCCAAAGCTCCCCCAGTAGTTCGAGTAGTGAATGAGAACGCAGAGGGAGGAAATCATGAGGAAACGCCAAGGGTTGCAAGAACAGCAAAGGCGCCGCTGGAAAAACCATAGAACATAGCTAGGAGCAAGAGGGCTAAGGAGCTGCAGGAAGCGATAGACAAGTTGGCAGAGCCAGTGGCACATGCAACTGACCTGGCACATGTGCAAGCCGAGTTGGAGGAAGCCAGGATAAAAGTCCTGGATAAAGCCAAAGAGCTAGCACAGTTACAGCAGGACGTGGATATCACCATCTGAGAGCTTAACTCGGCAAATCGAGTCAAGGGCGCAAAGACCCGGCTTGATGCAACAAGATTGAGAGGAATGAACCTCAACGAAGAGCTAGCAGATGCAACATCGAAGATAACACCGGAGAACAGCAATGAGACGGCTATGCGTCCAACGTACAACACATCAACAGCTAATCTGCAAGCAGCAGAAGCAGCAATGGCAGAATTACCCCACTTGGAGGGGGAAGCAAAGAAAAGGCAACAAGAACGAGTCAATGAGTTAGTAAAAGCAGCCAGCATGTTGAATGAGGTGTATTACAGAGCAAATCCGGGTATAGCAGGGAGGTCACATCTGGTTCACTCGGCGACTCCTATCCCGGCAAGATCGGTTGGGCACACAGCATCTTCACCCGGAGCGGCGCCTAGGCCGAGAAAAGAAAAAAGTGTGGATTCTGGAAGAAACGAGCAGATGGTCGCCTATGATCTGACAGTGGTTCAAGGAAACCCAGCACATGTGCAAGGGGCAAAAAGAAATAATCCCCGAGAAAATGAAAACCAGGAAAAAATTGGGCAGAGAAATGACAATGGAGGGAAAAGTTTTGCGCCTCACGCTAGGCGCGAAACTCACTCGGCAGGAGGAGGAAATCCAGCTCCGAATAACGCACCAGCTCAGCCGGAAAGAAGACAGCAAAGCGCGGGAAAAGCAGTTCAACAGCCTGCTGACCCGAACGCGAATAAGTATAATTATGGTTACTCGGCTATGGTAAACGACGTATATGAACTGCCGGATCATGCCTATCAAGCAATAGGGGCAAGATTTGGAGGCAGGAACCTTCAGCCGGATGATGCAAGGCTGAAGCTTGACCGCATAAAAATGGCGGATATAATTGAATCGCAAGGTCCGCAGGGTCCACCATGCTTTGGACCAAGGATCATGAAGGAGCCACGGGTGCCAAATTTCCAGCTGGCCAGAGGGAAGCACAAAACCAGAGGATTGGCTCATAGATTATGGAACCGCTGTGAAGATCACGCATGGAAACTTGAGATGGGCAGTATGTTATGTGCCGCAGATGCTGGAAGGTCCAGCTCGGGTATGGTTGAACAATTTTCCACCCGGAAGCATCAACAGTTGGATCGATTTTCACGACGCTTTCGTGAGCAATTTCACGAGCACTTACAAGAGGCCGAGTCGCCCGCAACAACTAGCAATGTGCAAGCAAAGACCGAATGAGACAGACAGGGAATTCCTCACAAGGTGGTGTACGATGCGTAACTCTTGTGAAGGGGTAATAGAGTCACAAGCAATCGCATGGTTTGCACAAGGATGTAGACATGGAAGTGTGCTGTGGCAAAGGTTACAAAGAGATACACTACTAGTAAAATGGCTATAGGTAATCAGCACATCTGTGGCTCACATGGTTGAAGTGCCCCACGGCTAAAACAGGCGTGGCTCACCTATGGGCAGTGCCCTACTAGTAACTAGAACAACCGTGGCGCACATGACCATAGTGCGCCACAGATATGTGTGGGCCATGGCCCTGTTGGGCGCACGACAAACATCCGTAGCGCACATAGGGTAGGTGCGCTACGGTTGTTAGTGTCAACCGTGGCGCACATGGAGGGGGTGCGCTATGACTAAGCGCATGCCCCTCTCTATTGTGAAACGGCCAGACACCTCCGTGGCTCACTATGGCATGTGCGCCACGGATGTTACTACTCCTTGTGGCGCACTAGGGCAGAGTGCGCCACGGATGTGTCGATTTTTTGACAGCACTTTATGTGCACATGTGTGTGACCATCCAACACCCCACACTTCACTTTCCCCTTCTTCTTCCTCCTTAGATCTAGTCGGGATCTTCTCCTTCCCACCTCAATTTCTCCACCCATTTACCATTTTTAGCATGTAGAACTTGCCTTGGATGTTACATAAGTAATAGAGGAAGGTCTCCGGTCTCTCATCTCCTTCTCCGGTCTCGTGCGCACCTCTCCTTTCCATCTTTCTTGCGATTGGTCTCTCATCTCGGTAAGTTGTCCATGTAAGGATGTGTTCATGTGTATATGGATGATATTCTCATATGTATGTAGATGATCGATGCTCATGATGTGTGTATGAGAGGATCGATGATGGTCATATGTGTGTGTATATGGAGAGTATCGATGATGCTCATGCATGTGTGTATGGAGAGGATAATGATATGTTCATGTGTGTATGGATCGGTCTCTCTCTCTCTTGTGTTTGTATGTGAACAAGTTGCCATTTGTTTTGCCAAAATGTTGATTCATTTCCATTTTGGCAAGACTTTGGCATTTCGCAAAGGTCCTAATTTTAGGATAGGTCATGCCAAAATTTTCTATCGACCATTGCATGCATGCATTCATTATGTGGTTCTAATAGACTTCTAATTGTACCGTGTACACCGTGCAGGCAAAAATGGTCCGCATAATGAGGGAAGGCATTGTGGCTAGATTTTTGAAATGTGCGACGGCCGACATGATACGAAATAACAAGACGGACATAAGATGTCCGTGCAGAAGATGCAAACTCAATTGGGTGATCGACCCAGATTCCGGGAATCTGCAGGCACACCTGCTCCGCCATGGTTTCATGGATGGATACACTCGTTGGATAAGCGATGACGAAGACGATGGAGACGGTGAAGGTGGCCAACATGACGATGATCATCATCACGGCGAGAACGGGCGAGATGATGAAGAGTCTCCTGGAGATGGTGAAGGTGCGGAAGCAGACCGGGATGATGATGATCTAGATGCCGGAGGAGCAGACGACGATGGAACAACGTCAGGCTGGGTGCGGGACCCTTATGTGCAAGAGCTGCTTCTCAAGCAGACGAGTAACGCCAGGGCTGCCGCTAGAGAGAAAGCCAAGCTTGCGCAACTTGAGAAAGACGCGGTTACTCCATTGTATGAAGGATGCAGGCCCGATGATACCCGGTTGAATGTAACGCTCAAGGCTATGGAGATGAAGGCAAACCACAAATTGAGCGACGCAAGCTTCAATGATATGATGGCATTCTGGCACGATCGTCTCCCGGAGGGGATGTTGGGGATATGCTATATGGGTATCCTCATAGCATGTCTCTTATCCGACTAACCAGGGTGGCCCATAGTCGGTAGCATGGCCTATGGCCTGCTGGGCGGCCCAGTTAGGTGGATCCAGAAGGGAGGCCCATGCCGGATAAAGGAAGGCTACGGTGGAGTCACCAGCGTACCCGGAGCCTTGGAGTGCAAGATACACAAGACTAGTAATAGACGGTGTAGAACTCTGTAACCTGTCCGGCTAGGACTTTTCCCTGTAACCCTAGGACCCGACGACTATATAAGCCAGGCCTATGTGAGCCTTTAGGGCACGATAACTTAGACTTTCTAGTCACCTCGCACAGCGAACCTAATCTCTGTAACTCGGCGTATTGCCATTATAGTGATTTATAGCAGGAGTAGGATTCCGCCACCGTTGTGGGATCTGAACCTGGGTAAGCTGTGTTACCACTACAATAAATGTGTCAAACTATGACCTTTCGGTAGTGACTGTGTCGAAAATCGTCATAAATTTATGTCGACTCCGGACCAGATGGTCATGAGCTGTTTGGAAGGGTCGAAACTTAGCAAAATTATGACGATATTTCTCCAAAACGTCGTAATTTCATAAGATAAAATCGTCATAGTGTTAACAAAGATAAGATATAAGAGGAAGGCAATACCAGCCATTGGATGTAAACAAGATAGACGGTTGAGATTGTGATATGTGAACACCAGCAGTGGATCGATGACCTGGCACACCACCGATCGAATGACCTGGCAACATGGGCGACAAGAACCTAAATCCAGCGAACCCCACCCTCCTGGACACCCATCACCACATTCTCTCCTCCCCCGCCGCCCCTCCCCAACCTCCGGCCGCCGGCCGCTAGCCTAGATCCTGGCCAGTTCTGTCCACTCACTGCCCCGCCGACCACCTCCCGCGAATCCCCTCCTCCACCTCCCTCCATTCCACCGCGTGGAACCGCCAAACCCCTAGTCCGACTGAAACCCTAGCCCAGGCCCCAAATCTGCAGATAGGAGAAGGAGGTTCGTGGCGCTCGATGCTACCATCGACGGTGACGCCGCCTCCATCGAGGAGGACCTACCACTCGCTTTTAGGGACTCCAACCGGTGGCTAGGCCCCTGGATCCTCTGCAGCACCATTCTCCCTTCGCCCTCATGCCCCTCCTCTGTTTCCCCGCCACTTTCCAGGGAGCCGCCGTCCATCAAGGGAACCTGTACCTTCCAGATGCGCTGCCACCGCCCCAACCCGCCGCCTCCCCTCCCCCACCTCCCTCCCTACATCGACGGACTAGCCACGTGGGATGGAACTAGTAGCAGCGGCCGGCGCTGGACGATGGAGACATGGGTGGGCGTGGGTGGCCTGCGATGTAGACGGAGGCGTGGGTGTGCGGCATGGTTGTGCATGGTGGCCGGGCCTCCGTGGCTCTGCGCCACACGGAGCAGCAGTAGCGGCACGACGCACCTGGCCGCCGACGGGCTTGCGGGCGTCATCAGCAAGACCTGCACTACGCTACTCGCCCGCCTCACCATCCTCTTCCAGGTACAGAGCTTCTCGATTTTTCACAAGCTTCCTTTGATTGTATCTGACCGGAGTAGCAATGGCCACAAAAGGCATCAGGTCATACCCTTATGGAAAATTCCCTTTGCAACAGTCAAAGAGAATTCATGTTATAGGATTCAGTTAGACATGACATCTCAATTATATGTCTTTTTTATTCCTATGTTTTTTCTATCCTATGAATCAAAGGAGCCCAATGGGAAATGTGAAACTGCTCGATTTGTATTGCATAATAAACCTATTTTGTCAGTCAGTGCAATTTATAGTGTATAATGATGGGCCATAGTGCAAATATTTATGTGTGTGCTTCTCTGTGATAATTACAGGCTCAGAATTAGTGACAACTACTTAGGTGTTGCAGCGATAGAATGAAGGCGGTCAGTAAATTGCCTGTATGTTTGTTATATGCATATTAATCACGGGTGTTCTGTGGTACGCTTGTTTTCAAACTTTGAATTTTGCAGGCTTTAGCTTGGACTGTTATCTAAAATTTTGTTTCGATTGTTATCTGAATTTTGGTGTCAAACTTCATTCATTGGAATCTGTAGCTACCTCGAGTCTGAACCTTAGCATCGGTGTCAAAGGACCGGTCATGGTCTGAGATCAACACAGGTTCATAATCACAATTTAGAAATTTGACATTTGTTCTCTATGATGGTTGCACCTTACAGGCTAATAACCGGTGAAAACAGTTTAAGCTATTTGAATATGCTATTCTCCACTATTCATCTTTGTGGTTATGAGAACTCTTCTACAGAATGATATGAAACAATTAGACCATAGATATCTATTTGTTCTTTGATGTCTATTACATTGAGCTTTTAAAACTGATGCTAAGCATGTCATCCCTGTATTGTTCTGCTCTTTTATTTTTAGAGATGCTTGGGGTAGTTTTCTGTGTTGTATGATCTCTAGTTAAATGGTGGTTACATGTTAAATCATTTACAACTGAGCCTATGATGTTGCAAAGAGATTTTACTTAGATGCTACATCATTGAAGTATCTTAAACAAAACTTCTGAAGTATTTTAAATAGAACTTCACAATCATGATTGGTTAATTACCCTTTTGAGAACTCTTGACTAATGGACTATAATTATCCTTGAACTCTCGGAAGCAGCAGCGCCTCTCTGGCTTGATCTCCAGCGACGGCCGCCCCTTCCTAGCAGCAGCGCCGGTAGGCTACCTCCATCTCGATCTGCACCGCCACCGATCCTCCTCAACTCCACTCCAGCATGTCAGCACTGCCACCGACAGGACCTCTTCCCCAAGAGCAGAACCCATTCCCCTTCTCCCAACCGACTCCAGATTTTGACCAACAGAGGCACATGAGGTACCCTCCTCTCCCCTGGATTAATTTCTTGCAATCACTTTCTTTTGTAGCATGGTCTGTATGGTAGCTTTATGAACCAGTCCCCTCCCTCGTTGAATTCTTGAATGCTTTGTGTCTGTATTTTTTACGCCAGTCTTCCATCCTAATATTCAGAATACCATGTGTTGATTGTAACATCACAATACAGTAGCAGTACAAAGGTAGTGATGGCATCACGACCGGTTGATAGCAATTATGTATTTGTATGCAAATTTTCCACTTGCCAGTTTTTCCTACTAATTCAATACCGCTATCAAGCATTTTGTACTCTAAAATGTATTAGTAGGCTCCACTAACAAAAAGTCACTATATATCTGGACGTGATCCTTTACAATGATTTTTTTGTTGCTTAATAACACACATTGAATGATATTGAAGCACTAAATATAGTAGTATGTTCTCTCTTGAAGACACAAGGGATGAGGCCTGGTGTGCTGCCTTACACAGGCATCTTATATGTGTTACATATGATCATACGAGATAGAAATTTATCTATTAAGTTCTGTCTTCATTTGTAATTGGTCTTTGCACACCACCTATTTGCTGAAATGGCTAAATACAATTCCTTTTGATGTAGGATAGTTGGAGGACTTCTTGTTTTGCTATATCTGTATTTTAGAATCATACGTGTGTTCCATAGTGCTGGCTTATTTATTTCCTTGACTACAGAATCAAAGTTGATTTCAATTATTGACTTCTTGCCACTGTTATTTGTGTTAGAGCTTGCAGAACCACGTCTATGGGCAATAGCAGTTGTGCCACCACACATCACTTGCAGTTGCTTTTGTCTCCCTCAAAAATGACATCAACGGTGTGCCTGACTAATACCACAAAAGGTGTTCTCTCTCTGGCGACTTTAGAATCAGTCAATTTAATTACTTCGAAGATGCTTGTTAATAGTCTGGATGGATTCATATGCTGACATATTCTCCCAACAGACTTTAGAATCAGTCTATTAGTCAGAATCTGCCAACAAACTTTAGAATCAGTCTATTAGTCAGAATATTCAAGATGCTTGTTAATATTTTTCACCATGATGCAAGTTTTGTGTACATTAGGTTGGGATAGTTAAGCTTAGCTGGTTAAAAGCGAACTCCAACAAAATGGTGGATTTATCTGTACAACTTGTAACAGTGTGCCAGTATGATTTTTGTTCTTGTGGTTTATTTTATACTAGTGTCATTTTGTGAATTTATGTTTTGCTCCTATTGTAGTGTGTGCCAGGCTTACTGAAATAATCTGTTAACTACTTGCTTAATATTTGTGTAACTGTGACACAATCTTGCTTAATAGACGATAAGTACCAGATCCGATGATTGCTATGGTATCATATTGTGTCGAATTGTGTATGTAACACATTTATGTTTTTTTGACAATGTACATCTGTTCTATGCATAATAGAGTGTGTTTGACTGAATTTTGTGCAATTTAGCGCCGTAACCAATGTTGTTGATACTACCGCATCCTCATTTAATATGTTTTGATCATGCATGATTATTCTGCTTCAATATAGGGTTCACAAGCATTACTGTTATTCATTTTCTTTCTGTAGCTTTGATATTCATACATATGTTCAGTTTTAATATTAGTAGTACAACATCCTGACATTAATTGATGTAGTTTCATTCCTGTTCTTTCTGTGTATAAGCATAAATCATATAACTACTTTTTCTTTCCTTAATTGAAATATCTTTATTGTGTATATATGGGGGATGGTTGTGCGGAGCAAGTAACCTTGGGAGGAGCTCACAGCAGCTGGCAGTGCGGAACGACCCTACCATGATGTTTTGTTCTGATATCTAGGTTTCCTTTTAATTCGGGACTACTTGTGTGTATGTTCTGCTAGCCCGGTGAGTCTCATAGGCATGCTTAACTATGTACTTGAGATGGTTAATACATTGTTCTTCTGTAACTTGAGATATCTTGTACTTGGAGGTCCTCTGGAACTTCTACTTGGAGTACAACTTTTTATTGATTGTACTTTACTGCATTGCCTTGATATAGTCTGGAGATGTTTAATATTACCTTTTATGAGTTCAAAACTATCTGATACCTACCTGTTAGATTGTCCTTTACTGCATTGCCTTGATATAGTCCTGTTCGATTTACTATTGATTGTTCAGCTGCTTATCGCCTTTCACTATTAAAGTCATGTTACCAACCTGGTAATAGCTTCATTGCACAATACTATTGTTCCTTTTGCTCATTTTTGTTAGCAGAAGCTGGGCAATCTTGTTTCACCAAGTCTAATTCTGCATGTTCTTCCTTTTTACGATAGTCATCAGTATACATTGTTTCTAGAATGTTTCTAAAGTTTTGGAAGGAGGTTTGGTTTAGTTTATCTGTTCCTAATTTTAGTATGAAAAGTGAGTTTTTTCTTCAAATTACAGTGTGTTTATCTAAATATCTCATCGAGGCCTCATTGCCTTTTTGTTGGACTATAGGTACACGCTGAATAAGTTAGAGAAAGAGGAAGCATGAAGTTCCGAAATATCAAAAAAATGCCATCTTGTATACTTTCTGAATATTTTACTGTATTTTGGTACTCCACCTGATGTAAACTGTGTGTGATTGTAATGTGCTGATGTTATCCGAAATATTATTTGTGAATGTGACCTGTTTGAATCAAAGTAATTCGTTTATTCAGTTGGTCTTGATTAAATTATTAGCTGTTTAATTATTGTGAAAATGTGGGAAAATGGACACTAACAAGTGGAACCATATAAATTGTATGAACTGACAACTGGGACCCTGTTACTAGTGGGACCAGCCCAAAATAAGAAGACTGAAAGTAAGATCTGTCCATATAAAAGGCCAATGCAAAGAAAATAAAAATTCCAGGATGCTGGGATTGGCCCATGTAGCTGACCAGATTTAATATGAAAAACAATCCAAAATAGTTGGGCCGAGCCCATGTGAAACCTAGAAATGGACTGGGCTGATTTCAATTTAGGACGATTTAATTTCGTCACAATATTGCCACGTAGGATCTGACATGGCATGGCTAGATGGCCCGTGACGATATTGAATCGTCATAGACGTTATGACGATCCAATATCGCCATAGACGGTTATGACGATTTTACCAAAAACGTCGTTATAGTTCATTTGCGACGCCCAGCTTTCGACGATCTTAAAATCGTCATAGAATCGTCATAAACAGACTACCATGACGATTCTGTGACGAAAATGGAGGGTCATATATTGCCAGATTCCTTGTAGTGTACCTCGTACCCGTCAACCATCCGCCTTACTCCACGTCTCTAAACACGCACTGTGAGGACCCCTCCATGGCGTACTCGTCGGCAATACCACGACAGTTGGCGCCCACCGTGGGGCCAGAGGCGCTTCAGGCTCTTCAGCGGGCGAGGACCAAGATCGAATCGGCGAAACCGTAGCCATCGGTCGCGTTCTCTTCTCCGGCAACGTTCCGATCGTCCCCCCTGACGAGTTCTGGGTCCCGGCGAAGACGAACCCTATGCGGTGTTCGATCGTTCCTATCGGAGACATCCACCTCTTCATCGGCGAAACCGACTCGGGCACTAGTTCCATGGGAGTCGGAGGAGCATCAAGACCCGCACGGACCGCCTACGGGCAGGATATGTTCGCGGAAGGATCGATGTCGGATCTCTCCTCGGAGTTTGCCGGCAAAGATCGAAAAGCATCAAGACCCGCACGGACCGCCTATGGGCAGGATACGTTCGCGGGAGGATCGATGTCGGATCTCTCCTCGGAGTTTGCCGGCAAAGATCGGAAAAATTCAAGACCCACCCAAACCGCCCCTGTGCAGGATATAAAGGTGGAAGATCGCTGCAAATCCGCCGGCTTCGCCTGTGCGTCTGGACAACAGAGATCCAAGTTCGTCGGCGTGGTTACCATCTTCAATCTAGCGCGCTGCGTTCAGAGAGAGTGTGAAAACCCCCGCGACTACCTCGCCAGATGGCTCCGTATATGGGCCGACCTGGCCAATTACCCCAATGATGATGCCATCTATCACTTTGTGGAAGGACTGGACCACCGCACGCTTCTCCGACATTCTCTTAGACGGCAACAGGCGTCCGGACGCCTCACCTTCGAAGGCATGGTGAACACCGTCAACAACTTTGCAGAGGCTGAAGCGGCAGCTCAGACAGCGCTTGTGCTCATTGACGGAGCACCTCCGATTCAGCCACCACCACCGCCTCCGGCCGCCATCGTCCCAGCAGCACCGCCACCTCCAGTCATCGTCGAGGCCGTTGCACCTCCACCGCCCGTCATCAAGGAGGTCCTGGCACCCTCCGACTCTGTCATTGACGCACTTTATGCCGATTTCAGTGCAGATTCCGAGGAAATAGACTTCAGTCCAAAAGAGCTAGGCTCCGCTATGCAGGAGAGGGAGAAGGAGTACTCCCGCGACGAATAAGCTAATAACACCGTCATGTCCCGAGGGGTGTTCGTCACCATTGGGATAGCGATGGATGAAGACCAACCCGGGCAAGCTCTGCCTACGGCGCTGGATAAGGGGAAGGGGCCACTTATTGCTGCTGACGATGATCGCGCAAGAGTCATGCCTCCTCCGCCAAAACCAGTGCAGCAGCCGCAGGAACTCGGCACCGGTCCGAGCAACAACAACACCGCAAACTTGCCGCCTCCAGCATCTACGTCGGCAGCAGCACATGTTACCCCAGCTGATAGGGTGATGTACGACAACCTCCTCGTTGAGCCACTAACTGTTGATCATATCCGGAACATGACTCAGCTTGACGAGAAGCGCCAGCAACTACTGGAGGAAGCGCAAGCCATCGCGGAGCAAGGCGCAAAACTAGATCGAGATCTGGTCAACGCGTAGAAGTCCATAGAGAAAGCAAGAGCAATGGAGGCCGAGTACAAGACTCTGCTCTAGCAGCAGAAGGCTAAGAAAGCTCCGGCTCGCGTTATCAACGATCCTGGCGTACAGCGCAACCTAGGATGGGCTCCCTCGAAGCCGGCACAGGCCAAGCCATACATTGACAGTGAAGGCAAGCAGGTGTGTAAGGGTCCCAACCTTTAAATAAGGTAGAGTCCCCTGTGTTTACAATGCTAGTCCCTGGATCAATAGCTAGCATCCACAGTTAAGATGTAATATCAAGAAACAAAGGTCATAATACAACTTTATAACCAGGAATAACATAATTTTATTACATCTTACATAGCTCAATTGCCTATTACATTACATTGCAGCAGAATATCTATAAGCATGGGGAACTTCATCTTCAAAGTGCCACAGGCAGACATGTTGGTTGTAGACTTTGTAATCCTAATCAACACACTTCACTAAATCAATCAAACCTGCAACATAACAAGTTACAGCCACAAGGGTCAATACATTTGAATTGTATTGGCAAGTGATACTATGGTAGTATAGTGGAGTCTATCATCTATATGCATTTGGCTAAGTGGAGTTGAGGCTTGCATTGCTCAAAATAGATTTTTCCTTAACATTTGAAAACACTAAGTTTTTGCTTGACAAAATCATTTCTCCCAATCAAAGATTGAAGATCCTTTAACCCTTGTTCAACCACAAGTTTTTAACTTAGAAATTTGAATGATGAGATTCATGATTGCTTCCATGTCTTGATGCTCAAATTGTCCTTTACCAGGGACACGACTAAGTACTTAGATTTTACACTCTGCAGAGGTTGTGCACTTTCCCCACAAGACTTGGTTTACCAAGACAAGATCTTTCAGAAGCCTTCCCTTAGACCAAAATGGACGCGTTCCAACCTATCAAACTCTACCACCAACTGTCCATATGGCTAAGTTCTTGCAACCTATATGATCCAGGCAGAGCCCATAATGCCAAGTGGTTGCACTTGAAGCTTCTCAACATTTGACATCTCAATCTCTTTGTTCCTGGGTGGCCATCCACAAGTGAGATACACAAGGAAAACCATAAACATGGGCCTTGTGAACCACTCAACCAAAAACCACCAAGCAATTACCATTCCACCCAGGTGATTCATTAACTTAGTTGTTTTATTAAACAAAAACACAAGTCCTCAGACTTATAAATTTTTCCATAGTATGAATGTATATTCCACCCTTGTTTTCTATTAGCTAAGCTAAGCATGTTTGTAGTAGGAATCTTAACTTAGGAAAATTTCACTAAGGTTTCATCTACTAGGTTTTCCTATATCAAGGTTTATACTTAGCAAAATTCCATGCAAGTTTTACTTAGAAAAATCACTAATGCATAGTGAAAGTAATAGGACAAAAGTATGAAGCATCACTTGCCTTTTTGGTAGAGGGTATAAGTTCACTCCTTGTCCTTGCAACAATCACACTCTTCAAGTCACTACAATTCAATCAAGCAAGACACAATCTCAATCTACCAATCAAGCAAAACATCACATAAAATAATAAATCAAAACAACACATGCAAGCATGCAAAAGGGTTGTTTTATGTGTAAAAGTGGTTTCTAATGGGTCATAAACATTTGGGTACACCTAATGGTCATTTTGTAAAGTGGCAAAGTCATTTGCAAAAGGTTTCACTTTATAAACCATTTTCAAAACAAGGTATTATTTTATGTGGTGTAGAAATATTTTTACTAAGGCATTAATCTATAGGGTTCACCAAATATGTTTTCAAACTACAAAACTTGGTGTTTAGGGTCAGAGAGTTTGAAACAAAACATTTCCCAAAGGTTTTCTTCCAAAACCATTTTTAACAAATAAACCATATTTTTATTTGGCTAGAATTGGTTTTAAATCAAAGCATCATTCTTTTGTTTCACCAAATACATTTTTAAATCCACAAAGTGTTTCCTATGGTCATTAGGTTCAAATCACACCATTTGCCAAAGATTTTATCCCCAAAATCATTTTTGAACAATTTTTACAATCTAAACAAGCATACAAATGTTTCTGCAAAAACAAACATTTTACCAGAGGCTTTTTACTAAACAAATGGAATGGTTGGCTAGGGCTTGTTCCACTGATTCCATTGATATAAAGTTTGTAATTTTTGGACGTGTGGATCAAAAGTTACAAAGGTTTCAAAATTGAATCTCTAACAGATTCAAATCTGTTTTAAAACGAAGCCTGGGCCACGTGGCGCCTTTCTATTTGCTGATACCGTTTCGTCAGGATCACTCACTGAGGATCGTTGGATCTACTGCGAATCGCACGGCTCAGATGCTCCCATACCTGTTCGCTTAAGTCGTTCTGTCTATGCCACAGGATGGGGATCTAACGGCTCACGCGTGTTTGACCAAAAGCTGGCGGTGCAACGACGGTGGCTGGCGGCGGCGTGGTCAGAGGTTGGCGGTGCTGGTGAAGCAGGAAGCGAGAGAGGGAGGAAGTAGGCTCACTGTGTTCGCAGAAGCCTGGGGAAGCTCAAGGTGTTGTTGGTTCGACGAGGGGCGCGCAAGGTTGCGGTTAATTGCTCGCCGGAGACGTGGTCGGCGTCAGATGGTCCTGGAGCTCGTCGAGGGTGGTGCTGTGGTTCGCCCCGAGGGAAAATGAGACACAGTTAGACGCGCAAGATCAAGGCGAAGCTGCTTGCGTGAAGGAGAAGGAGAGGGGTGGTCGGATACTACCTGGGGAACTCGCCGGAGTAAGTCGCAGACGCGGCGGTGCTCAGTTGAAGACGGAGCCGACGTTCTGGAGCGCCCGCGAGTGAATGGGAGGTACAGGAAGATGCGCCAGAGGCTGGGGAGTAATCTCGTGTGGTTTGGAGGGTGAGGGGTGGCAGTGGTTCGCCGGAATTAGCTGGGGACGGTGGTCGGAGAAGTGGCGGTGTTGATTCGATTCAGGTCAGCCTGGTGGCGTTCAGGGCGTGGAGTCTGAGGGGAATGGGAGGTAAGAGGGAGGCGTTTAAAACAGCATGGTCACGGCGAGGGATTAACGCGACATTGAAGCGAATTCAACTGCGACATTACTGGCAGGAAACGGCCGCGGTGTCTGGGGAAGAACAGGTCGCGGGTGTGGAAGATGACCGTGTGGCTGTGGGGTCCACGGGCAGTGAGAGAGAGGGAAAGGAAAAGGGGCCCACCAGTCAGTCGTAGAGTGGGTGAGTTGCAGAGTAAGAAAACGTTTCGCGAGAGAGAGTGGGGTGGGCTTGCTGTTGGGCTTTTTGGGCTGGCCGGCTGGGCTGCTGCCTGTTTCTATTTTTTTCTTTCGTGATTGATTTTCCTTTTTCTGATTCTATTTTCTGTTTTGAAATTCAAACAACCAATTAAACATTCAAAACAACTCAAACATTCACCACACTTGTAATGAGTTTTGGTTCTGTTTAACAACATAAACCAAAGTCCAAAATAAAATAAAATAATTTTATTCTTTTTAGGATCTATTTAATAATTAAATAAAATAGACCTTAATTATTAATTCAAATAGGTTTTGATTTATTTAATAAAATCTCCATTTGAAATCTAAATATTATCAAAACCAAATCAGTAGGTTTTATTTGAAAATATAAGATACTTGGAAAACTTGTTTAAAATAAAATAACATTTTTATTTTAGGGTCCATTAATAATTAAATAAAATGGACCTTAGTTATTAAATCAAATAGGATTTGTTTTATTAAATTTTTATTTATTTTGAAATCTAAAATAACACCAAAACACTTCAGTAGGTTTTATTTGAGAATATAAAATACTTGGAAACTTATTTAAAATAAATAAATAAGTTTTAGTGTTTATTTAAAATGGGAAAAGCCTTTACTTAAATAAAATTGGATATTAAATCCTTATTATTTTATTTAAATAAACCTTTACTATTTTTATCAAAACAAAATGTTTTTATTTCAAAAGTTTGGCCAAGGTTTATTTTGGCTCCATAAAATAATCCTTATTTATAAATCTACCTTTTCTTTTGAAAACCAAATCTTTTATTTAAAGATCCAAATATAGTAGTTCCACTTATTCAAAATATTTCTTTATTAATTGTTTAACTTTTCAAATCCCTTTAGGATTTGTTTGATCAAAAAGGTTTGAAGGTTTCCAATTGGAATCAAAAAGTTTCTTCTCACCCTGAAAATCAACAATGTTTTATTTTATTCATTTATTTTTCACATAACAAGATTTGGAAAATCTTGGGATGTGACAAGCTACCACCCTTAAAATAAATCTCGTCCCGAGATTTGGGAAGGCTAGGGTTACAAGTAGGCTCAAAAGCATCTAGGGTACTACCACCCTTAAAAATTTTTCCATCTAAATTACATATTGGCCTTCTTGGGATCTTGATGTAACTTTCCTGGACAGAAGTTTGCATAGTGGCCTAGTTCCTTGCATTTGAAACATGTGACCAGGCTGAGATCCCTCATAGGCTTGTTTATCTTGTGTTTCATCTTTTCTGGACAGTTGTTTGCATAATGTCCTAGCTCTTTGCAGTTGTTGCACCACACTTGGCTAATATCTTTCTTTTCCTTTGGTATCATTTCCTCTTGTTTGTTTCCTTGGTTCTTCTTCTTTTATGGGCAGTCACTGGCATAGTGTCCCTTCTCTTTGTAATTGTAACATTGCAACTGGCTTATGTCCTTCTTCTTCTTTTTGGGTCTCTCCAAAGCTAGGAGTTCTTCTAGTTCATGTTCTTCATAGGTGGGAAATCTTTCTCTCTTCTTGGGGCATTGATCTTCATGCTCCTTGGATGCATGATCCTTGTCTCCACGAGTATTGTTAGCTTGGGTTCCTTCTAAAATAGCATATTTGTCATCCTTGTTGTCATTAGCTCTTTGGGAAAAGTTTTCTCCCATGTTGATCATTTGAGTAACCAATCCTTGCAACGATTGGGATTGAAGTTTCAAAATCCTTTGTATGGCTGGGTCTAGTCCATTGTTGTTGGCTAAAAGCTGAGTTGTCATTTGGCTCAACTGGTTTTGGTTTGCTATAAGTTCTCTCATGTTGTCCTCTTGGTTGTGGTTGTCATCATCCTTGATGTTGGAGTTTCTTGGAGAAGTCATCTGTTGGATAGGGATTAGAATAGGCAAAATATTTCTAAGTAAGGGTTCTAATCACACACATCACAATTCACACAAGCAATGTGCAAGAAATCACAAACAAACATCTCACTCAAACAACAAAGTTTCCTAGCATATTCTTAGGCAACCAAAAATATTTTTGTTACACCACATAAGTTGGTGTGTTTGATCTATACTTAATATGGTGGTACATCTATATGGTTCACTTGAGATCTTTCCATCTTTCTTGGTTGATTCTCCTTGAACATAATATTTGTATCCTTGAAGAAAATTTCTCATGTCTTGGTCACAAAACTTCAAAGGTGATGATGGCTCTTTCTAATTTTGTGTTTCCTTAGTCTCCAAATCCTTGAGCAAGATTTCTTGTCTCACTTGTCCTTAGTGATATCCAAGGTTGAAGTCCTTGGTGAAAATACTGAAGATGTTGAAGTCATTAGAGTTGAAGATGTTGAAGTCATTAGAGTTGATGGAGTCCTTTGCACATGGTGTAGTCTTTGGTCATGGGGTAAGTTTTTCCATCAAGCTTGAAATAGAAGAGATGTAGAATCAAAACCAAAAATGGTTGAGGAAAGAGTTTACAAGATTGTTTGTAAATAAGTTTTGGAACAAATACAACTCCTATTTTTCTAAGGGTTTTTGTCCAATCCTAGGGTTACAAATCCTACAGGCAACACAATGCTCTGATACCATCTGTAAGGGTCCCAACCTTTAAATAAGTTAGAGTCCCCTGTGTTTACAATGCTAGTCCCTCAATCAATAGCTAGCATCCATAGTTAAGATGTAATATCAAGAAACAAAGGTCATAATACAACTTTATAACCAGGAATAACATAATTTTATTACATCTTACATAGCTCAATTGCCTATTACATTACATTGCAGCAGAATATCTATAAGCATGGGGTCCTTCATCTTCAAAGTGCCACAGGCAGACATGTTGGTTGTAGACTTTGTAATCCTAATCAACACATTTCACTAAATCAATCAAACCTGCAACATAACAAGTTACAGCCACAAGGGTCAATACATTTGAATTGTATTGGCAAGTGATACTATGGTAGTATAGTGGAGTCTATCATCTTTATGCATTTGGCTAAGTGGAGTTGAGGCTTGCATTGCTCAAAATAGATTTTTCCTTAACATTTGAAAACACTAAGTTTTTGCTTGACAAAATCATTTCTCCCAATCAAAGATTGAAGATCCTTTAACCCTTGTTCAACCACAAGTTTTTAACTTAGAAATTTGAATGATGAGATTCTTGATTGCTTCCATGTCTTGATGCTCAAATTGTCCTTTACCAGGGACACGACTAAGTACTTAGATTTTACACTCTGCAGAGGTTGTGCACTTTCCCCACAAGACTTGGTTTCCCAAGACAAGATCTTTCAGAAGCCTTCCCTTAGACCAAAATGGACGCGTTCCAACCTATCAAACTCTACCACCAACTGTCCATATGGCTAAGTTCTTGCAACGTATATGATCCAGGCAGAGCCCATAATGCCAAGTGGTTGCACTTGAAGCTTCTCAACATTTGACATCTCAAATCTCTTTGTTCCTGGGTGGCCATCCACAAGTGAGATACACAAGGAAAACCATAAACATGGGCCTTGTGAACCACTCAACCAAAAACCACCAAGCAATTACCATTCCACCCAGGTGATTCATTAACTTAGTTGTTTTATTAAACAAAAACACAAGTCCTCAGACTTATAAATTTTTCCATAGTATGAATGTATATTCCACCCTTGTTTTCTATTAGCTAAGCTAAGCATGTTTGTAGTAGGAATCTTAACTTAGGAAAATTTCACTAAGGTTTCATCTACTAGGTTTTCCTATAGAAGGTTTATACTTAGCAAAATTCCATGCAAGTTTTACTTAGAAAAATCACTAATGCATAGTGAAAGTAATGGGACAAAAGTATGAAGCATCACTTGCCTTTTTGGTAGAGGGTATAAGTTCACTCCTTGTCCTTGCAACAATCACACTCTTCAAGTCACTACAATTCAATCAAGCAATGCACAATCTCAATCTACCAATCAAGCAAAACATCACATAAAATAATAAATCAAAACAACACATGCAAGCATGCAAAAGGGTTGTTTTATGTGTAAAAGTGGTTTCTAATGGGTCATAAACATTTGGGTACACCTAATGGTCATTTTGTAAAGTGGCAAAGTCATTTGCAAAAGGTTTCACTTTATAAACCATTTTCAAAACAAGGTATCATTTTATGTGGTGTAGAAATATTTTTACTAAGGCATTAATCTATAGGGTTCACCAAATATGTTTTCAAACTATAAAACTTGGTGTTTAGGGTCAGAGAGTTTAAAACAAAACATTTCCCAAAGGTTTTCTTCCAAAACCATTTTTAACAAATAAACCATATTTTTATTTGGCTAGAATTGGTTTTAAATCAAAGAATCAGTCTTTTGTTTCACCAAATACATTTTTAAATCCACAAAGTGTTTCCTATGGTCAGTAGGTTCAAATCACACCATTTGCCAAAGATTTTATCCCCAAAATCATTTTTGAACAATTTTTACAATCTAAACAAGCATACAAATGTTTCTGCAAAAACAAACATTTTACCAGAGGCTTTTTACTAAACAAATGGAATGGTTGGCTAGGGCTTGTTCCACTGATTCCATTGATATAAAGTTTGTAATTTTTGGACGTGTGGATCAAAAGTTACAAAGGTTTCAAAATTGAATCTCTAACAGATTCAAATCTGTTTTAAAACGAAGCCTGGGCCACGTGGCGCCTTTCTATTTGCTGATACCGTTTCGTCAGGATCACTCACTGAGGATCGTTGGATCTACTGCGAATCGCACGGCTCAGATGCTCCCATACCTGTTCGCTTAAGTCGTTCTGTCTATGCCACAGGATGAGGATCTAACGGCTCACGCGTGTTTGACCAAAAGCTGGCGGCGCAGTGACGGTGGCTAGCGGCGGCGTGGTCAGAGGGTGGCGGTGCTGGTGAAGCAGGAAGCGAGAGAGGGAGGGAGTAGGCTCACTGTGTTCGCAGAAGCCTGGGGAAGCTCAAGGTGTTGTTGGTTCGACGAGGGGCGCGCAAGGTTGCGGTTAATTGCTCGCCGGAGACGTGGTCGGCGTCAGATGGTCCTGGAGCTCGTCGAGGGTGGTGCTGTGGTTCGCCCCGAGGGAAAATGAGACACAGTTAGACGCGCAAGATCAAGGCGAAGCTGCTTGCGTGAAGGAGAAGGAGAGGGGCGGTCGGATACTACCTGGGGAACTCGCCGGAGTAAGGCGCAGACGCGGCGGTGCTCAGTTGAAGACGGAGCCGACGTTCTGGAGCGCCCGCGAGTGAATGGGAGGTATAGGAAGATGCGCCAGAGGCTGGGGAGTAATCTCGTGTGGTTGGGAGGGTGAGGGGTGGCAGTGGTTCGCCGGAATTAGCTGGGGACGGTGGTCGGAGCAGTGGCGGTGTTGCTTCGATTCAGGGCAGCCTGGTGGCGTTCAGGGCGTGGAGTCTGAGGGGAATGGGAGGTAAGAGGGAGGCGTTTAAAACAGCGTGGTCACGGCGAGGGATTAACGCGACATTGAAGCGAATTCAACTGCGACATTACTGGCAAGAAACGGCCGCGGTGTCTGGGGAAGAACAGGTCGCGGGTGTGGAAGATGACCGTGTGGCTGTGGGGTCCACGGGCAATGAGAGAGAGGGAAAGGAAAAGGGGTCCACCAGTCAGTCGCAGAGTGGGTGAGTTGCGGAGTAAGAAAACGTTTCGCGAGAGAGAGTGGGGTGGGCTTGCTGTTGGGCTTGTTGGGCTGGCCGGCTGGGCTGCTGCCTGTTTCTATTTTTTTCTTTCGTGATTGATTTTCCTTTTTCTGATTCTATTTTCTGTTTTGAAATTCAAACAACCAATCAAACATTCAAATCAATTCAAACATTCACCACACTTGTAATGAGTTTTGGTTCTGTTTAACAGCATAAACCAAAGTCCAAAATAAAATAAAATAATTTTATTCTTTTTAGGATCTATTTAATAATTAAATAAAATAGACCTTAATTATTAATTCAAATAGGTTTTGATTTATTTAATAAAATCTCCATTTGAAATCTAAATATTATCAAAACCAAATCAGTAGGTTTTATTTGAAAATATAAGATACTTGGAAAACTTGTTTAAAATAAAATAACATTTTTATTTTAGGGTCCATTAATAATTAAATAAAATGGACCTTAGTTATTAAATCAAATAGGATTTGTTTTATTAAATTTTTTTATTTTGAAATCTAAAATAACACCAAAACACTTCAGTAGGTTTTATTTGAGAATATAAAATACTTGGAAACTTATTTAAAATAAATAAATAAGTTTTAGTGTTTATTTAAAATGGGAAAAGCCTTTACTTAAATCAAATTGGATATTAAATCCTTATTATTTTATTTAAATAAACCTTTACTATTTTTATCAAAACAAAATGTTTTTATTTCAAAAGCTTGGCCAAGGTTTATTTTGGCTCCATAAAATAATCCTTATTTATAAATCTACCTTTTCTTTTGAAAACCAAATCTTTTATTTAAAGATCAAAATATAGTAGTTCCACTTATTCAAAATATTTCTTTATTAATTGTTTAACTTTTCAAATCCCTTTAGGATTTGTTTGATCAAAAAGGTTTGAAGGTTTCCAATTGGAATAAAAAAGTTTCTTCTCACCCTGAAAATCAACAAAGTTTTATTTTATTCATTTATTTTTCACATAACAAGATTTGGAAAATCTTGGGATGTGACAAGGTGATGCCCACCCCACTCCTCAACCTCGCCATCGCCAAGACCCTTCTGGAGCAGGATAGATCACCTGAGGCAGTGGAGCAGGTCTATGACCTAGTGGCCAAGGCGGTAAAGCAGCAGGAAAAGGCCACCTCTCAGAGGCTTGAGTCTGACTCAGCGCTCTGCCAATCTAGCCAGTACAAACCGCCAAGGGACAGATCTCCTCAGGATGTCGGATCACGGACGGGTTCATCAGAACGAAGACGGAGGGACGCGCGCAACAGGAAGGAGGCTATCCCCATATCCTCCAACCACGGAGAAAGAGCCCAACCTCGCCACCCGTCACCACCGCCCCGATCCCCCCGACGTCACGAAGACTACAAGGCTCACCATAGTACGGATATGCCCCCACCAAAGCAATGTGGCATCGTCATCTGCGACAACACGGAACAGACCCGTCAGGACGGAAAGCACAACGAAGGACACAAAAGCAGGTCGCGCCATGACCCTCCGCGTCCGATAAGCAACCGTGACAGGCGTGAGGCGTCGCAGGAGGGTAACAGCAAGAAGGCTAACCCACCTCCACCTCTGCCTCCGTCGCCACCAAGCAGTCACCATGGCGGAGGAGGCCCGCGTCGTTAACGCAGCCTATCCCCTGTTGACAAAAAGAAGAAGAACCTGGAGCCGTACGACACACGTTCGCGGATCGATAAGATCCATGAGGCCCGGGAAGGACCATACCTGGGACCACGTTGCTTTGGACCTGCAATGCGGACCGCAACTTACCCCAAAGGTTTCTGGATTGACAAGACCATCAAGCCCTATGATGGCACCGCTAAGCCTGCCACATGGTTGAAGGACTACGACAACGCGGTGGAGATTGTAGGAGGCAACCCCAACATCGCCGTCAAGTACCTCCAGTTAATGTTGGCAGGCACGGCCCATCAATGGATCGACGACTTGCCGGAGAAATCCATGTACAACTGGTTGGACATGCAAGAAGCGTTCACCAAGAACTTTGAGGGTACATACAAGCGTCCCTGCACTGTGGGCGATCTACAGCAGTGCGTGCAAGAGAAAGACGAGACATCTCGCACCTACCTCTCCCGCTGGCTGGATATGAAGAATTCCTACACAGGAGTGCACGCCCAGACCGCCATGGCCTCCTTCATCGATGGGTTGGAAAGAGGCACGTTACTCCGACATAAGCTAAAGCGCTTGCAGGACAACCATCAGCTTGACCTGAATCAGATGATTCAGTTAGCTAGTGAGTTCGCAGCTGCCGACGACGACGCTCATGGCTCTTTGCCAGCAACGGCCGTTCCAACCCAAGCTCGGAGGAACAGCAGCACAAAGCAGAAAACCGCTCCAGAAGAAAAGCAATCTACCGACATGGTCGCCATGACTTTTGCAGGACGAGGAGAAGGCGGACAACGTGGCCGAGGAAGGGGAGCAGGCCGTGGGCAGCAGCGAGGAAGCGAAAGCAACTCGGCGCCGCTCCGCGTTCCCCAAACCTACGAAGAGTACCGCGATATGCCGTGCCTCGTACACCTCGACACCAACGGCAAGGACACCCATACCAATCGACACCGCAAGTTCGTCAACAACCTCAAGGAAGACCCGGAGTCCGGCTACAAGCAAAGTCGGAAGAACAGACCACGAGGCAAGGGCAAGGGGAAGAAGAAGGAGGAGGAGTCCAAGGATTCAAGTGACATGGACAAGGACGTTGACCCCAAGCACGCCGCCAAGAGCGACGACAAGGGAAAGAACCCCTTCGCAAAGAAGGCCCCAGTCTACCACACTTTCCTTGGCACTCCCACCGTCCGACAACAGAAGACCTCTTTGAGGATCCTGATGTTTACCCTCCCCCCAGTTCCCCAATACCTACGCTGGTCGAAAGTTCCAATCACTTGGGACAGGACGGACCACCCAGACCTTGTGCCCACGGAGAACCAGTACGCCATGGTCATCAACCCATTGATTGACGGCGTGGAGTTCACCAAGTGCATGGTGGATAGTGGGAGCAGCATCAACATCATGTACCTGGATACACTACAAAAGATGAACTTGACGGAGGCAAACCTAAGGCGGACCAACACCGTGTTCCATGGCGTAGTATCTGGTCGGGAGGCTCAGTCCCTTGGTTGCATCACACTTCAGGTAGCCTTTGGCGACGTTAATAATTACCGCCAAGAGCGCATGAACTTTGAGGTGGTCCCCTTCAAGAGCGTGTACCACGTCATATTTGGCCGCGACATATTCCACACGTTCATGGCCAAGCCATGCTTCGTCTACAACAAGCTCAAGATACCCGGACCAAACAGTGTCATCACCGTATCCGGAAGCTTTACCAAGGCAAGGGACTGCGAGATCAATGAAGCAGCCGTTGCAGAAGCTGTCCTCTATAGCAAAGAATTCAAGGAGATCCATAGCAAGGTCAATGACTCAGAGATGCCCGCGTCGAAGAAGCAAATCTCCGACTCGGCTCCTGCATTCAAGGCCGCCATCGAGACCAAGCCGGTGGAACTTGTGGTAGGCGATGCCTCCAAGGTCACCGCCATTGGGACGAACCTGGATCCCAAATAGGAAAGTGCGCTCGTCGAGTTCCTCCATGAGAATAGGGACATCTTTGGCTGGCAACCTGACGACATGAAAGGTGTACCTAGGGAACTTGCTGAGCACAGCTTAAGCGTAGATCCAAAATGTAAACCAGTGAAACAACCTCGACGACGCTTCGGAGATGAGAAGAGACGCGCCATTGGCAAAGAGATAGCTAGGTTACTTAAGGATGAGTTTATCCGAGAAGTCCTTCACACCCGATGGGTGTCCAATCCTGTACTTGTCCCCAAAAAGGAAACCAATGAATTAAGAATGTGCGTTGATTACACCGGCTTGAACAAAGCATGTCCCAAAGATCCGTTTGCTTTGCCTCGCATTGACCAAGTCATTGACTCGACGGCTGGCTCGGAACTTTTGTGTTTTCTCGATGCATACTCAGGATACCACCAAATCAAGATGAGGAAGTCGGACCAGTTGGCCACTTCGTTCACTACCCCTTACGGCATGTTTTGCTATGTCACGATGCCCTTTGGGCTGAAAAACGCAGGTGCTACCTACCAGCGGACAATGCAACGTTGCCTTCACCAAATTGGTCGGAACATTCACGCCTATGGGGACGATATCACGGTGATGTCTAAAAAGTCAAATGACTTAATCTCCGACTTAAAATAAACCTTTGATAATCTCCGGAAATACAACATGATGCTCAACCCTAAGAAGTGCGTCTTCGGGGTTCCAGCCGACAAATTGTTGGGCGTCATCGTTTCCCAGCGCGGAATCGAAGTCAACCCGGAGAAAATCAAGGCCATCTTAAACATAAACCTTCCGACATGCCTAAAGGACATTCAACGACTAACAGGTTGTGTTGCAGCAGTTAGTCGGTTCATCAGCCGACTTGGAGAGAAGGCTCTGCCGCTGTACAAGTTGCTGAAGAAAAGGCGGACAAATTCACATGGACGGACGAGGAACATGCAGCATTGAAGCAGCTCAAGGAGATTCTTTCCTCAGCGCCCATCCTTGCAGCACCCGAGCCTGGCGAGCTCCTGTTGATTTACATGGCGGCAACCAACCGGGTTATCAGCATCGTCATCGTGGTAGAGCGGAAGGAACCAGGCTATGAGCACGGAGTTCAACGACCAGTTTACTATGTAAGCGAGGTCTTGACTGAGTCCAAGCAGCGTTACCCGCACTACCAAAAGATAGCTTATGGAGTATTCCTCGCTTCACGGAAGTTGAGGCATTACTTTCAGGAGCACCCAATCACAGTAGTGAGCAAGACTCCACTGTCCGATATTATCAACAACAGCGACGCTACGGGAAGGGTCGCGAAGTGGGGCATTGAACTTGCCGCCTTCGAGATCACCTACAAAAGACGCGACGCTATCAAGTCAGAAGCCTTGGCGGATTTTATTGCAGATTGGACAGAGTTGCCGGATGCCACTCCGTTGCCGGAACCAAAGTACTGGGTGATGCACTTTGACGGATCAAAGCTGCTCAACGGCTCGGGGGCTGGTGTATTGCTGCAGTCACCAAAGGGAGACAAGCTACACTACGTTCTGCAGATCCACTTCGAGGCTACAAACAACATGGCGGAGTATTAAGCACTCATTCACGGACTACGTGTAGCCAAGGATATTGGCATCAAGCGCATAGTTTGCTGTGGAGATTCCGACTTGGTTGCCTAGCAGGTGGCTAGCACCTGGAATGCACGGAACCCTATGATGGCGGCATATAGAGACGAAGTGGACGAGATAGCCAAGAGCTTCTTGGGCTACGAAGGCAAGTATGTACCTAGGGAGCAGAACGAGGCGGCTGATCTATTGTCTAAACTTGGATCAGGGCGAAAGCAAATTCCGCCAGGTGTTTTCCTAGAGCATCTACGCACACCATCTGTGAAGGGCGCCGACATCGACAACCCGGATAGAGCTGATTCTTTCGTCAACATGGTGACAAAGATCCCTCCGGCTTGGACAAAACCGTTCATGGAATATCTCGAACACGGAACTTTGCCCGGCGACGAAGTCGAAAGACGGCAGATAGTACGACGAGCAAAGGGTTATACCATAATCAATGTGCAACTCTACAAAAGGAGCACTACTGGTGTATACCTAAAGTGTGTTTTCCAGCTAGAAGGTATGGAAATCCTATGCGAGATCCATCTCGGAGATTGCGGGCATCACGCCGCTCCTCGATCGTTGGTTGCGAAAGCCTTCTGGCAAGGATTCTACTGGCTGACCGCGAAGGCGGACGCCGACGAGCTGGTTGAGACGTGCACAGGATGCCAGTATTATGCCCGACAACCACATGTTCCTGCTGAAGAATTGCGAACAATACCAATAACTTGGTCGTTTGCAGTCTGGGGGCTAGACATGGTGGGACCGTTACAGACGACACCGTGTGGGTTTACGCATCTGCTAGTAGCAGTTGACAAATTCACCAAATGGATAGAAGCTAAACCCATTAGAAAGCTTGATGGGGCAACCACCCTCAGGTTTGTCCGGGATCTGGTGGTGGGATTTGGTCTCCCACATAGCATCATCACCGACAATGGAAGCAACTTGTAACTCGGAGAAGTGGAGGCCTATTGCTGGGACAAAGGCATCCGACTTGACCTTGCATCTGTGGCACACCCACAATCCAATGGTCAAGTTGAGCGAGCCAATGGATTAATTCTGCAGGGAATCAAGCCACGTCTTGAGGCACCACTACATAGAGCAGCTGGAGCCTGGGCGGAAGAATTGCCATCTGTGCTGTGGAGTTTACGAACTACACCCAATAGATCCACCGGCTACACCCCTTATTTCATGGTATATGGAGTAGAAGCTATCCTACCTTCCGACATCCTGCACGATGCACCAAGAGTTGCCGCCTACGACGAAGATGACGCTAAAGAATCCAGACGCCTAGATGTGGACCTTCTCGAGGAGGAGCGCGTTTTGTCATGCCAAAGATCCGCCATCTACCAGCAGAAGCTACGCAGCTACCATAGTCGCCGCGTCCGGCATCGCTCATTTAAAGAGGGGGATTTGGTGCTCCGACTTAAGCAGAAGAAGTCACACAAATTATTCCCGCCATGGTAAGGACCGTTCATCATAAGCAAGGTGCTGCTCAATGGGTCTTACTACCTTGTCGACAATCGTGAACTCAAGGATAGACCCAGCGAGGATCATAACATAAGCGACGTGACCCGGAGCTTGATCGGCCATGGAACATAGCACAGCTACGTCCTTTCTACACTTAGCATTTTTTATCTAATCGTGTACCTCTTATATGATCAATGAAATAAAGATCTTTGGTTCACTCATATTGCTGAGTCTTTTACCTCCTTTAGTGTTCATTTTTGGATCATATAAACCTTTATGCACAAGCTTTGCGATTGCACTTGTGAAAATTCCGCTTACGGGCGTTAGCTTAAGTTTTCTGTTCTACACGTTCTTTGTTGTTTTTATGTGGATTCTGGAGTAGTGACTTTTGGCACTTATTGTCGGCGATTTTGTGCTAAGGTTATTGACGGTGCCATTGGGTATCATTGCCTAAGCGCATGGTTCCAACAATGAGTCTTCCGACTCACGAAAAGTCAAGGATAAAAACCAGAGTAATGGATAAGCCAACACTTGCTTAAAAATATATACATATTGGGCATTAATTCTTAAGTAGCAGGATACGACAACCATTGTTTTCCGCCTTAAGATTACATCACCAAGTTTTTTCAATGCACATTCTAGAGGTGAATCAAGAATTACAAAGTGTTTTTCACTCCTTGGGTGTAGGGGACTTGGATGCCGCATCATCACCAGCCGGAGATTCACCCTCAGCGTCGCCATTGTGAGGAGACTCGGAGGATTCAGGCTCGGCGTTGTCAAGAAAGTTCCTGGGCACAAAGACGTCGACGTCCACCAACTCGGAAACCCTGGTGTCATAGCCCGCGAGTGATGACATGATGGCTTCGTGATCAATCTCCTTGCCGTCATCATCCACGTCGGGGATACCAGATGTCACCGTGTCGATGTCGGCACCTTCATAGTGTGCCTTCACCATGGACAACGCCATCCTTGCGCCAACCCGTGCACATGAAGCTTTCCAGCTTGCGACACGCTCGGGGGCTCGGCGCAGAATCTCCGAGTACTTCACCATGGAATCCAAGGCCTTGATGTAAATCTGCAGGGGTGTGGCGATCTCCTTGGCCTGGGTGATAGCGGTGTTGATGAAGTTACCGGCAAGAATCATGCATTCCTTGTCCGAAGGAGGCGAGCGGGTTAAACCCAGGGGCGCTGAAAATTCCGACAACGATTGCATGAGTTCAAAAAATTCTAAGTACCCAGACTACAGAGCTCCAAGGCGGAGGATACTTACTGAAGATACTGGCCTTAGCCTGCCAGACGACGTCCGCCAAGGATTCTTTCTCTTGTTGGAGGAGCTTAAACGCCTCGCTATGGCGTAGGTTTTGCTCAT
Source organism: Avena sativa (assembly GCA_916181665.1). Taxonomy (NCBI): domain Eukaryota; kingdom Viridiplantae; phylum Streptophyta; class Magnoliopsida; order Poales; family Poaceae; genus Avena; species Avena sativa. The sequence continues at coordinate 34,931,066 of OV702284.1, forward strand.
CGGCAGCTTGCTTCTGATCCTTTAGGATCACAAGCTCCTCCTTCAAACGATTGATCTCATCATCGGCGGAGTCTTGCAGGGCTTTCATGGAATCCTCATGCATCTTCAGCATTTCTTCCCTCTCCTTCTTAAGGATCTTTTTCTCGCTGTCCAACTGCTGGATGTGCTTGGACTGCTCGACAATATCCTTGGCCTTGGCTACATGCTCTGCAAGTCGGAGAAAACAAAGTACACCATGAGTACTCGAATAAGGAAGGCACAAAAGTAAGACGGAAATGCGCAAAAAGAAAATAGACTCTTGTTTTTGATGATCTGTTCCTTCAAGATGGCGGTTTTACCCTTTTCAGCTTCAAGGTCCGCGCGCATCTTCTGGTACTTATCATTGGCCATGCCCCTCGGAGCATTCTCGTTATGTGGAAACAAATACAAATTCAAGTCGTTGTTTAGTCTACTTGGAGCCCCTAGTCGGAGATTTTCCATCTAGGCGCTCGGGGGCTACAACGAGAGTTTTTAACTTAGCAATATGCTTAGATTTTCTTTAAGCATCTAGTCGGAGCTAATTCAGTTCTCAACTAGAAGCTTGGGGGCTACAGTAGAAAGTTTTTAACTCGGAAAATGCCTAGCTTTTCTTTAAGTATCTAGTCGGAACTAATTCAGTTACAACTAGAGACTTGGGGGCTACAATACTTAAAATTATGAACACTGTGTATGCTACTCTTAAAGCATCTAGTCGGAATAATTCATTCCACCTAAATGCTTGGGGGCTACAGTGAGAGTTTTTTTAACTTAGTCACTCTTAGAGCATATAGATGCAAAACCAATGGTTTTCCGTCTACATCCTCGGGGGCTACAGTGGGATACTCATATGAAATGCAAAAGGTAAAGTAAAACTTACAAGTGCGATGATCTTGAGGTTCGTAGCACTCTCGGCCAGCAGCTTGCCAAAAGAAACGCTGTTGCTTCGCAAGATGTCTGCTTGTCGGAGTAGCTCCTCAAGACCGCACGTCGGAGATGACGGCACTCCTCCAGGAACCGTAGTTGTGCTACCCGGCGTAAGCACCGGGAAGATGATCTTTGGCAGTTCTAAGGGTTTCTGGGGAGCAGAGGCGCCGCCTTCGGCAGATGTACCAGCAACCACCACCGCCTTGCTGCTACCGATGGCATCCTTAGCCGGAGCTTCAGCCATTTGAAGAGCAGTGCTTTCCTGCATCGCCTACGGCCGACAACTGCTAGTTCGGTAGAGGCTCTAGAATCCACTTCCATGGTGGAAGGGCCTGGTGCCTCCTGGGCTTGGGAGCTTGTCAGAGCGGGGGAGGGCTTGACGGCAGGAGTAGCAGGGGCGATGGCGGGGGAAGAGTCGCGATGCAACATATCTTTAATATTTCTAGAAGCCCCAAGAGTGTTGGAGGACTTCTTGAGGCTGGTTGTGGCTTTACTCCTGAAACGTGCAAAATGCATAAGTACAGGAATAAGACAAATAAACAAGACAATGTCGGAGAATGAGAAGCTTACACTAGGGGGGCGCTTTGGCAAACATCCCGGTGGCTTTCTTCTTTTCCGCCTCTAGGGCGGCAGTACTCTTTTTGGAGGCTCCACCCTCCGTCTTCTTTTTCTTGCCTCCGTCGGCAGCGTCAGAGGTGGAGCTCTTCCGCTTTCGCGCCAACGGGGCGTCATCGTCGGACACGACCGTGACTTCCTTCATCTTGGGATCATAGATTTGGGCGGCCAGGTTGCCCTCCTCTAGATCGCTAAGCTGTTAAGTGAGAAATCACCGTGTTAGACAAGATGATATTAGCAAGACGGAAAAACTGGAGCAATGTCATACACGGAAAATAAATACCTACCTTTGGGCACTTTCCGTTTACGAACATGTCGTAGGTAAGGGTGAATCCACGCTTCTTGTCCTTCACCTTGACGATGTCCTTAAGACGGAACCTGATGGAGTCGCTCAAGAAGTTGTCCTCGGAGATCCGGAGGGTGTCCCTTCGGTCGCCGGAGTACTCGTGCATGACCTTCGTACGGTGCTGCAGAGGTTGGATCCGCCTGATGAACCAGCACATGGCTAGGTCCAAGCCGGTCAGACCCGTATCTACAAACCATTTGATCCGCCTTATTGCACAAGAAGCGTTGAGGTCAGAGGGAAGGGAGGCATGGGACCGCCATGTAGATACTTCAGCGGCGGCTCCATCCACGAAGTCCGGGTACGTTGCTTCTCGGCCTGACAAAGGAATGTCTGGGCCGTAGAAGTACGTCCGTTGCCAGTTCTTACACGACTCGTGGCCGACAATGTCGGGGAACCACCGGCCAGGTCGGATCTTGAAGCTTATGGTGCCGCAGTTTCTAAGCTCCTCCTTGTTGTGTCCGGCTTCATGTTTGACGGTGAAGAAGTAGACAAACAAATCTAACCTAGGCCTAATCCCTAGGTAACCCTCGCTAAGTGCCGCGAAGTTGCTAAGCACTAGGATGCTATTGGGGGAGAGGTTGTGGGGTTGGACCTGGAAGTGGTTCAAGACGGACAAGAAGAAGTGGGAGATGGGCAAAGAAACGCCGCGTACCAGTTGTGCCTTGAGGTATACCTTCTCTCCGACTTGGGGAGAAGGGGTCACCTCGCCAGCCGGCGCTGCCCGCCAGGCGAGCCCCTCCGTCGCAGGGAGGTAACCCTCCGCGACCATCTCTTGGATGTCGCGGCCGGTGATGTCCGAGCGGCGCCAATCGCCTTTGTGCGAATCAGACTCCTCTTCCAGGGGCTCCAGCGCCGCCAAGTTATGGTCGCCGCCGGTGGATTCTATCACCGCCGATGCAGGGATGACCAGACCCTCTGGGGGCACGACGACGGAGCTCGCCGGCTTCGCCGCGGCTTCACTCGACGCCGCCATTGAGGGGGATGAGCTGCTGATGGCCATGGAGGAAGGAAAAGGACACGATTGGTGCAAGCTAGAGGCTAGGGTTTCTCGAGGTTTTTGCGGGGAGATCGAGGAGGCGCGTGGCTGGAGGAAGAAGACGATGACGCGAGAGAATGAGGTGAAAAAGTGGCAAGTGTCCCACGGCCGCTATTTATCTTACTCTGCGTCAATATTCATGCAGCTAATCGGACGGTTGCCGCGTAGACGACGTGTTCGTGAACGTGCGCGGTAATTTCGCCACGACTCCAACCGTCGCCGCCAACGGTTCGTATCACTCGCGCGGGAAAATCGGATATGATTACATTCTCTGCATGTGTGAGTTACGAGGCGTTGCTAACCTACAACCTACGTCGTCATAAGTGACATGGTAGATGAGCCGTCCCATCGAAGATTCCGGCATGGATGGATTTAATCCGACAACGGGAGCGTACGGTGGAAGATTCAGCATTTATCCGTCTTACTCATAGAAGACGGAGAAACCTTGCAGGGTTCTTTGGGAGGACTACAAGATATTGCTTGACGATTTGCCGACATCCATCTAGACGGAGCATTCCACGAGAAGAGGCAAGACGGCGCAAGATCTCGGAGTTCTCCGGGGGCTACTGTTGGGGATATGCTATATGGGTATCCTCATAGAATGTCTCTTATCCAACTAACCAGGGTGGCCCATAGTCCGTACCGTGGCCTATGGCCTGCTGGGCGGCCCAGTTAGGTGGATCCAGAAGGGAGGCCCATGCCGGATAAAGGAAGGCTACGGTGGAGTCACCAGCGTACCCGGAGCCTTGGAGTGCAAGATACACAAGACTAGTAATAGACGGTGTAGAACTCTGTAACCTGTCCGGCTAGGACTTTTCCCTGTAACCCTAGGACCTGACGACTATATAAGCCGGGCCTATGGGAGCCTTTAGGGCATGATAACTTAGACTTTCTAGTCACCTCGCACAGCGAACCTAATCTCTGTAACTCGGCGTATTGCCATTATAGTGATTTATAGCAGGAGTAGGATTCCGCCACCATTGTGGGATTTGAACCTGGGTAAGGTGTGTTACCTCGTACCCGTCAACCGTCCACCTTACCCCACGTCTCTAAACACGCACTGTGAGGACCCCTCCATGGCGTACTCATCGGCAATACCACGACAGGGGAACACATGTCCAACTAGTATCGAGGACGCCAAGAAAATCTTCTGTCCTCTCGATCTACCGCACGTTAGATATCACATATGCATCAACGATTGCATCATTTATCGGGCGAGGACGCGGAGAAAACCACATGTCCGGTGTGCGGCGTGAGTCGATACAAGAAAGGGAAGAAAGCACCTCGAAAAGTGGTATGGTACTTTCCTATCACTCCTCGTCTGCAGCGCTATTTCGTGGACCCTAAGGAAGCGAAGCTCATGCGATGGCATGCGGAAAGGAAGAAGCCAGGAGATGATGATGATGACCTCGAAAAGGATGAGCTGCTGACGCACCCTTCAGATGCTAGCCAGTGGAAAGCATTGGACCTCGAATTCCCAGAATTCGGTGGAGATTCGAGGAACATCGGGCTTGGTGCAAGCACCGATGGACTCAATCCGTTCGGTAGCCAGAGCAGCACGCACAACACTTGGCCCGTGTTTGTATGGATGTACAACCTCCCTCCATGGTTGTGCATGAAGAAGAAGTACATACAAATGAGTATGCTAATTCAAGGGACGAAACAACATGGTACCGACATCAATCTGTATCTCGGGCTGTTGAAAGAGGAGCTAGCCATGTTATGGGAATCTGGAGCCAATACTTACGACGCTGTCGCACTAGATTATTTCACTATGAGAGCCGCGTTGGTCACTACGGTGCAAGACTATCCAGGTTGCGGGTATATCTCGGGGCAGGTTATCCAAGGATTCTGCGCATGCGTTAGGTGCATGGATAACACAAGCTATCTCCAACTAGAGAAAGATCCAGGGTCATCGAAAACAGTGTTCATGGCGCACCGGAGGTGGCTCGGCAAGAATGATCCATGGAGAAAACGTGGAGACCTGTTCGATGGCAAATCCAAGACCCGAGGAATCCCAGAGCATAGGAGCAGCGAAGAAGTGGAAGAGTTGCTGAAAAACTGGAAAGATTGTCCTAAGACTGGAAAGAAGCGAAAGAGGCAGCAACAAGACAAGCCGCTGATGAAGGTATGGAAAACAAGGTCTGTTTTCTAGGAGTTGCCATACTGGAAGTTTCTTTGCACGCCTCATAGCCTCGACATCATGCATATCACGAAAAACGTGTGCGAGAGTCTGGTCGCCACCATAATTAACATGCCAGATAGGACGAAAGATGGTCTGAAAGCAAGGCACGACCTGATATGCTTGGGTATCCGGAAGGAGCTTCACGGAGGACGCACTACTCCTGATGATCAGGAAGATGACGATGATCAGGAGTCGGAGACGATACAAGGTCGTCGGAAGGGTAAAAAGTTCAAGAAGAACGAATATTACTGCCCTCCTTCTTGCTTCACTCTAAGCCAGGATGAGATCAAACAGTTTTTCAAGTGCCTTCTAGGAGTCAAATTTCCTTACGGCTACGCGGGCAAGATAAGAAGATACCTAGACGAGGCGAAGCAGAGGTTCAGTGGCATGAAGTCTCACGACTGTGCCGTGCTAATGACGCAGGTACTTCCGGTCGCACTAAGAGGGATAATGGACGAGCACGTCCGTGAAACGTTATTTGGCCTCTGCAAGTTTTTCGACGTCATCTCTAGGAAGTTGATTGGCGTGAATCAGCTCGGGAGGCTACAGGAGGAGATCGTGGTGATACTATGTGAGCTTCAGGTCTACTTCCCACCCGCATTCTTCGACATTATGGTGCATCTGCTGGTCCATGTCGTGGAGGACATCGTACAACTCGGGCCGATGTTCTTCCGCAGCATGATGGCATTCGAAAGGATGAACGGACACATCAAAGGATACGTTCGCAACAGGTCCCGTCCAGATGGAAGCATAGCCAAGGGCTTTCTGGCCGAAGAGTGCATCTCTTTCTGCACGAATTATCTAGACATCGAGAACCCTGTCGGTCTTCCCGTCAACAGGCACCTTGGCAAGCTCGACGGATCTGGTCACCGAGAGGGTCGTCGCATACTGCTTGCAGACTTCGATTTTCAATGCGCAGACTTTGATCGAGTAAACCTCGTCGCGCTACAGCATTTAGAACTAGTCGATCCTTGGGTACAGAAGCACAAAAGGTTAATCGAGAAGAAGTACAGTGAACGGGCATACAGAGGACGCAGGGAGAAATAATCAAAGAGCACAACTCAGATTTCACGCGTTGGTTTAGGCAGACGCTCCTTGATAATCCCCCGCGATCGCATTCTTCTGACACGGAAAAGATCATATTCACCTTGTCGCAGGGACCGATGCAAAACCTGGTGAACTATCAGGCGTATGATATCAACGGCTACACATTCTACACGGAGGAAAAGGACAACAAGTGTGATTATCAGAACTCAGGCGTAACGTCGGAATTCTACACCGATGACAACGTGAAGGAAATATTCTACGGAAGAATCGAGGAGATCTGGGACCTCGACTACTATGGAGAAAAGGTGCCGATGTTCCGTGTCAGATGGGCAAAGAGCGTCGAAAGAGAAGACCGGTATTTCACAACCATGGTTATACCCGAAGCAGCCAAATCCAAGGCCGCCGGTGCAAACGTGGCCGCGAAAAATGAACCGTGGGTACTGGCTACCAAAGTGGACCAATGTTTTTTCATTACCGACCCGACAAAGCCTAGTCGTGTTGTCGTGAGGAGAGGAAAAAGAAACATCATCAGAATGGATGGAGTCGCCAACGAGCAAGACTTCGACCAGTACGGCGATCCAAAGATTGAAGATGACGACGACTACGATGCAGCAACATACATCATAAGAAGAAAAAGGACAACCCTACCCAAAAAAGGTAGCCCGTTCGAAAGAAGGAACATTAAAGTGCCGGGGCTAAATTATTCAACCGCGACAAAGAAGGGAAAAAAGATTGTAAAATGCTATCTCAAAAAATATTGTAAAACGCGTGGTCGAAAGAGATTGTAATATTCATGGACAAATTATTATGACATATTTGTATCATGGACAAATTATTATGACATATTTGAATCATATTTAATTTGTACCACTTTTATGACATATATTATCACTTTCGGCCATTTTTGGAACATTTAAAAGTATTTATAAAATAAAAACAAAACAAATATGACATATATTACCACTTTTGGGCATTTTTGGAACATTCAAAAATATTTTTAAAATAAAAATAAAAAAAGGGGGGCACCAGGATTCGAACCTGGTTGCTCAAAAGTTTAGAATAGAGAAGTGGGCAGAACCGGTGGGATAGGATAGTGAATCCATTAGATAGTGGGACGCTCTTTTCTTATACAGTTGCTAGAGGAGATAGGCGTAGCGCACTCTGGCATAGTGCGCTACGGATATCTGTATCGCACTATGCCAGAGTGCGCTACACCTATCTGTGCCTTATCCACGTGCACGCAGGCACACGTACACCCTCATCCCCATTCTCAATCGTGCCCACCGCCGCCGCTGTCGATCCCGAGCCCGAGCCGCCGCCGCCGCTCTCTCGATCTGCCGCCTCACCAGCCGCCGTCGCTCGAGGAGGAGGCCGTGGAGCAGGAGGAGCCGTGGAGCAGGAGCAGGAGGAGGCCCGCCGCCTCTCGAGGAGGAGGCCCACGCGCCAGCCATCATCGTCCGCCCGCCCGCCATCGTCGTCCGCCCGCTCGCCCGCCATCGTCGTCCTCATCTCAGAGGTGAGCGTCGCCCCTCCCCTCTCTCCCTCTCTCTCCCTCTCTCCCTCTCTCTCCCTCTCTCCCTATCTATCCCTCTCTCCCCTCTCTCTGCAGGCCATGGTTAGGGTTCCTGTAACAATCGACATGGTTATAGCATGCAAATTAATAATCATTGCCTACCAAATGGTTCAGCGACAACTAACAAATCTCTCCTTCTATTTACTTGAGATGAAATTTGGTTATGCATTAGCACAAGGGATAGGGGCACTTGTTCCTGGGTTCATAAATACACTTTGGAAAGCACCACAACTTCTGGTCCTGGCGTTTATAGTGGAAAAATAATTCAGTTGAGGGACCTATTCTAACTGATACAAGAACCATCCGGTCATGTTATCTAGTTTCACAGTAACATGGTTAACTTCATTTCTAACTCTGCATGTTCGAAATCAGTTAACGCCTCCTGATGACATTGTTCTACTGGTTTTGTGTAAAATCATGGTACTACCATTTTCCTAAAATCAAGCTGTAAAGTGGATCAGAAAATAACCACACATAGAAGAGGGTTATGCAGGTTCTAAATCACAGAACTCATGAATTGAATCAAGAACCCTAGAGTCCAAAATGGAGCAAGATCCATATAATCTGAGAAATTCAGAGAGGGGAAGGAAGAGAAGGATAAGCACGTGCTTATCCTTCTAGATGATCAAGTTCAAAGCTTTTGTTGAATTTGGAGTGTGCACATCAGCAGAGTCATTTAATCATGATCTAGATGTTCCCTCTCTCCCTCTCTCTCCCTCTCTTCCTCTCTCCCTCTCTCCCAACTGTCGTTTAGATTTCTGAAATTCTGAACATTTGGTTCAGTATATGATTGGCAAGGCTCTAATACTGTAATTGGTCAATATACCAAGGTGTGCAGCTTCAGGTTAGGTTTATTCTATGTAATTGGTTAGTTTATTCCTTTGTGTTACTAGAGCTAGTTGACAATGACATATATCCTACAAGCACAACTAAAATCCAGAAAACAGCCAGCAAGTACATGGAAACTAGTCAAGAGATTGCATGGAACACTTCACTAAAATTTAGTTTCAATGCTACTACAATAAACTAAAATTCAGAAAACAGACACTCGCTATTACTTGGCCACTCCAACAAGAACTAACTCTGAACCTGTGTAACCTGAAGGTTTCATGAAACCAAGTTCTGTAGTTGAAAACTGAATATGCACTAGAGTAGTGGTGCTACTTCTCTGAAATAAAGGTCAAGTTAACTAAATTTTTTTCTACTGAACAACAGTTCCCTTTTTTACTGCTGTATACTATTGTGCAAAGCTGCTGTCCATGCATATATATGCTTCTTGGGGTTACATCTGAGTGGCTGGAGCTAAGGATCACCTGGACGATGCTCCAGAAACTCCTCTCTCTGGGTGGGAATAGTTTTTGTCTTTGCAGTTTTACACTCTTTATGCTTGCTGAAACCTGAAACTGCTAAGTCCAAACCTGAAACTGCTAAGTCCAAACCTGAAACCTGGCCATTTATGCTTGATGTACTGTTTGTGTGTTGGCCATTTTTTCTAGTTGCTCCATTTTTGCCTGAAACAGATTTATTGTGTGCTGGTTGTGCAGTTCTGCTGGCTATACTGGCCATTTATGCTGGTTGTGCTGGCTATGATGGCCATTTATTGTGTGCTAGCTATGCTGGCCATATATATGCAGGTTATTGTATGAAATGAGTCCCGATTTTTGCCGGAATGTTGATTAACTTCCGTTTCGGCAGAAATCGGGCACTCCTAGTTTAAGAAAATTAGCAAAGGTCATGCCGGATTTTTCCGTGCATTTAACCAATTATTTGTTTTTTATTAGTGCAAAGATGTGTGACAACGACGAGGCTGGATGTTCTAAGCGCATCAGCGCTGAAGGAGAACTCAGACCTCCGAATAAACAATTGACATTCTGGGAGGCGGCCCAGCGGCTAGAAGACGATGAAGAATACCATCCTTCGGAGAGAGAGGATGATGAGATGGAAGACGCGGAGGAAGAAGCCGAAGGAACGGCGGACGATGAAACCACTGATGGCGGCGAGGGCACAGGGAGTGGTAGCAATCCTCCTAAGAAGAAGAAGAATCTGAAGGACCGGCGCCCGAACACGGTCGGCACGGTCAGGGAGGAAATTATCGAAGTGAGCCCATCAGGGGTTCCTTTGGAGCCTGCCCTTGTCGTCAAAGGGTACAGTGGACAAGTGGCGGCGATCACCCGGACAACCATCTCGATCAACACCGAGAATCTCTAGGATAAAGATAATGGCCACTTGCGCACACTCCTCTTCGAGAAGCTGCACACAAGAAACAAGTTCCCCGCTAAGTATCAGAACACAAATTATCATGGGAACGAAGTAAACAAATCCGCCCTCACAAAGATGATCACCGCCCTGGCCAGCTGGAGAACTCGGATAAAGAAGATCTATAAAGAAGGCAAAAGTCTCGAGGAGATCCAAAAGATTGACCCGCAGATCACCAAAGATCAGTTCCGGGAGTTCAAGGAGAGGTGTGAATCCAAAAGAGCCCTGGCCAATAGTAATCGGGGAAAGGTGCTGCAGGCGATGAATATAGGTCATCACCATCTCGGATCTGGTGGATACAGAACCGCGGAGGCCAAATGGAATAAGGAGGACGAAGAGTATAGATCCAAGGGGATAGAAAACCCCTTTGTGAAATTCGAACCCGGGCAGGTTCGAAACTTCATCAGGGCCCGTTACCATGTGGACCCAAAAACCAAACAACTCACCGCGGATCCTGCGGTGAAGGAATTCGAGGAAATTGTGGTAAGTATAATCTATTTACCGCGGATCAACTCGATTGCAATCTAATCGATGATCTAAACGATTCACTGTTACTTCTTCTTCAGGAGGAGGAAATTGTTGCTAGTCATGGATCCCGGGGTTCCTCATCCTAGGGGTCGACGGCGGCCACCCGGTGGGATAACCCTTTTAACAGGGCGATGAACCTGGCCAAGAAAATAGAGCCGATTACGAAGAAGCCGTCGTCGGCTGGCCGTCTGGCCGTCCTCGGGGGTAAGAATTGGGTGGATCATTTTGGTCCACCGCCGAGGACGCATGTGGCGCCGTCGGGAAGGAGCGAGGAGGAAAACTGCGAGGTTCAAGAACTTAAGGCACAAGTGGCGCGTATCCCGCAGATCGTCCAAGACAACCTGGAAATCATCCTCATGTCCTTCCTGCCTACCTTGGAGGATTCAATAGTGAACTGGAGTGCGGGTGGTCGAGTAGGGCCATGCCCGATTCCAAGCATGGTCAGCAGCCACTCGAACAATGCGGCGCCGACGAATCAGGAGAACTACGTGTTCGTGACTCTGCCCGCTAGCACCGCGGCGCTGCAAGTGTTGGTGACTCCCCCTGCCATCACCGCGGCGCCGGAGTACATGTTGGTTCCCCCTGCCATCATTGCGGTGGCACCGGAGCTCCAAGCACCCGTTGCTAGGGAGAATACACCGGCGGCCAGCACCGCGCCATCAATCAGCCCTTCCGTCTCTTGCACGCCCGTCGCCGTATGCGGTGCGTCGACATTAGCCGATCTCGATGCCATCACGGTAAACAAATTGCTTTAATTACCGTCTTTCATGCCATCTATTACTCTTATGGCATCTCTGATGACGCCGTACATGTTTTCCGCAGACGGATGTTCCTTGCACTCTCTTATGCTACGTGAACAACGAGCTGAGATATGTTGCCAAGGGTACCATCGTTCAACCCTTGCAGCACACGTTCCACTCAAGGCCGATGTCAGATAGCATGCACAGGGTTAAAATTAGTCGGGTGCTAAGGGGCTGCAACGACCTGGAACCTCCCATTCAACCCCCAGGAGCGGATGAAGAAGAGCCGTCTGTCCTCAGAACTTGCTTCGGATTATTCTTGCTATGGCCAAAGAGCATGATCTGTTTGGGGATGGCGGGGGCCATCACGCCACAGACAACAGCACCGCCTGTCGTGCCCGCGACAAGTGGTGGCAAGGCCCCCTTACCGCCCTCGCTATCACCTCCACGCGGGGGGTCGGATGATCATGTTGATGATATGCACATGGCGCAGGATCCGGCCGAGGACGACGAAGACTGGAATGATCACTTCTTCAACACTCAGTTTAGCAATGAAGACCTAGCTGGTGGCCCCACAGAGAAAGCCACTATCACCAAGCGTCTGTTTGGTTCTCAGGAGACGCCTCCAGCTTGCGCCTTTACAGAGCTAGCTTCAACCAACCGGCCCTTTATTCTAAGCCCTGACACACTACATAGGGCGGCCGGTGCTCAGATTGCGGTGCCTGCCCGCTCTCCAAAAGGAAAAAAGGGCAGGAAAAGAAAATCTAGCAGCTCGAGCCAGCCGGTGGCGTCGACAACTACGAATCCGGTCAGGTTTCGGGACGGGCCACCAAGACCCGAGGGTATTATGTGGAGGATTCATGTGGAGGGTGAGCCCTTGATACCTAAGAATTTGCGGAAGCTCGCCAGTTCGGAACTGCAGAGTGTGCATGACGGTGTGCTGACGATAGAGAGACGCCTTCTATCGAAGAAAGATCCCTCGCACCCGGTATTCGTGGTTAAGGTTCCACCAGGCTTGGGCTTCATCGACAATGCCCCTACGGATCTGTTCTTCCTGCGGTTCGACGACATCTTCAATATGTTCCACCTATACCCGCTGCACTATACCATGGTCTGTCTCTTTTCTCTCAGCCTGGCCATGCAGATCATTAGAGAGAACACACCGGGCATCGCTATAGTGGACCCCTACTACATGTGTGACAGCTTCTTGGGTTCCCCCGCCGAACGACATATCGTGGCCTCGTACCTAAAAAGAATCGTCGTGGCGAACAAGACAAAAGAATACATTATCGTGCCTTACTTTCCCGAGTAAGTCGTTATTCACTCGCCACCGTCGATTGGCTTTATTAGATTATCATCATTCTTTTTCCAACACATTCCATTTGAATTTTTTGCGCAGAGATGAACACTGCACGCTCATCTCCTTATCGCCGAAGCATTCCCACACCACGTATTTCGACTCGGGGAGTCTAGAAAAAAAGAAAAACTACGACAAGATCAAGGAAGTTCTGGATGATGCTCTCACTGGATTTGCCTCGACAGAAGGCACCACCTTCGTGCGTACGAAGGTCAAGTTCGGCAGGCACGTCTTCAACCACGTAACGGAGTTCCCCTACGTGAAGCAGCCGGAAAACAGTAAGAAGGAAGCCTACTAAACACTCCATCACATGAGGGCGTTCCTACTTGACCAGCAGAATTCTACGCTGCCAGATCATCTCAAACAGTGGGCCGAAGCAAAGGCCAAGATCAATGATTCAGATATTAGACAAGAGATGTATCGCATCCAGCAGCAGTTTGGGGCAATCATCTTTCGTGATTTCCTGACTTCGGGAGGGATCTTCTACGGAGGAAATATCCCGAATAACCGTGACATAGAAGATCGCCTAGAGATGCAGGGTGACCATAGGAAGTTCATGACGAGACAAGGGGTCCTCCCATTCCCTAAGCCGAGCCAGAAGGCTTAATGTTGGCCTAGTTGTAGTTACAAACTATAGATGACCTTTGTGTTTGTGTGGACAAGTGTATATGCTACTATACTTATCTTATTAGGTTTATGAATCATCGCTTACTTCTTTTGCTTATTATTATTATATATCAATCAATGCCTGGTTTTTTTGCTTACTCTTTGGTCCTTTGCTCACTTTGGTCCTTCTTTTTTTCCTTACTCTTTTTTCGAGAATAATGCCGATGATTGAAATGTCATGGCACACTATATATGTGAATGTGCTACGATGGGATTGTGAGCCTTGTGATATGCACAAGTCCAGGTCTTGTGCATCCTACTTGGCTCACGGTTCCATCATAGCATATTACTGTGTCCAACGACCTATTATATATATGAGGCATTCTTTTCGAGTTATTTTTGTCTTTTTTGAGAATAATGCCGATGATTGAAATGTCGTGGCACAATATATATGTGAATGTGCTACGACGGGATAGTTAGCCTTGTGATATGCACAAGTCCAGGAATTGTGCATCCTACTTGGCTAACTGTTCCGTCATAGCATATTCCTGTGTCCAACGACCTAGCTAGTTATATATGAGGCATTCTTTTCGAGTTATTTTTGTCTTTTTCGAGAATATGCCGATGATTGAAATGTCGTGGCACAATATATATGTGAATGTGCTACGACGGGATATTTAGCCTTGTGATATGCACAAGTCCAGGAATTGTGCATCCTACTTGGCTAACCGTTCCGTCGTAGCATATTCCTGTGTCCAACGACCTACCTATTTATATATGAGGCATTCTTTTCGAGCTACTTTGGTCTTTTTCGAGAATAATGCCGATGATTGAAATGTCTTGGCACAATATATATGTGAATGTGCTACGACGGGATTGTAAGCCTTGTGTTATGCACAAGTCTAGATGTTGTGCATCCTACTTGGCTTACAGTTCCATCGTAGCATATTCCTGTGTCCAACAACCTATGTATATATATATGAGGCATTCTTTTCGAGTTACTTTGGTCTTTTTAGAGAATAATGCCGATGATTGAAATGTCGTGGCAGACTATATATGTGAATGTGCTGCGATGGGATTGTCCGCCTTATGCTATGCACAGGTCCAGCTGTTGTGCATCCTACTTGGCGGACGGTTCCATCGTAGCATATTCCTGTGTCGAACAACCTAGTTATATATGAGGCATGCTTTTTGAGTTTGGTCTTTTTGATTTAGGAGTACTTTATATAAGTGTATCTTCATATGCGACTTTAATTATATATGTTTTTTTCAATCATCGGTTAATTATTATTGTCAACTTATAGATGACGTGGTACGTCGTGTACAAGGGACGGGTTCCCGGAGTCTACGATGATTGGGAAGACTGCCGGAGACAGGTGCACCGTTTCAGCGGCAATAGCTACAAAGGGTACACCACTATGGCGGAGGCGGAAGCTAGATACATGCGCTGTCTAGCGGGAGTTAGGACAAGGAACCGGAAGAAGACCTACACCTTCGTCGCGGCGGTGATCATGCTTATCTTCTTTGGTTGTTTATCCCGCGTTTGTGTCTAGCTAGTTTAGATGTCTAGGTGAGCTTCCGAGCTCTAACTTGTTCGATCGACACATGTATTCGCATGCACCAACTACTTTGTAACTTGATCGAAACAATGTAAGTTATACTATGTATTCATGTATGAGACTTATCTATATGTATTTGTTTCAATCTTGTTTTTCAAATTGTGTATTTATATATATAATTGTATATCTTGTATCTGTGTGTGTATATCTGCCTGTAATATTGTATATAATCTGTATTGTATATAATCTGGCTCGGAAATTAAAAAAAACAAAAAAAACACCTGTGGCGCATATGACCTACCTTTTGTGGCGCACTACACCTAAAGCGCACTTTAGAAGCTTAGTGGCGCACAGGGAAGTGCGCCACAGAAGATCCTACGCGTAGCGCACCTGCCCACATAGCCGTGGCGCACTAGCAGGTGCGCTACGCCTATCTCGACACAACCGTGGCGCACTAGGCAGTGCGCCACGGCTAGGAGATAGCCGTAGCGCAAGGCACGTGGCGCACTGCTAGTGCACCACAGATGATCTTTTTAGGTGCGCCACGAATGGCCATTTCCCTAGTAGTGATATGCCGGCAAGCTTGGCAGAGACGATAAGAATCGCCGACTCGTATGCGTTAGGAGATCCGACTCAGCCGCTGCTTATGTCGACAGACGGGATGACTGAGACTCAGATCTATGACGCTGCAGGGTCGCAAAGGCGACAGGAAAGATCTGAATACAGAAGAAAGAGAAGAGACGAAAGACTAGATTACAGATATGGTTCGACTCAGGTTGCGGCTGTGAGTTAGGATCATCCAGATGCTGGAAGCAGTCAGCGTAAAGGACAAATGGTCAACAACAATGGGTGCCAAAGAATGAAGGCAAAATGCCATACGATCAGATGAAGCAGTATCAGGACCAACAAAAATACACCTATGAGATGATGCTGGATCAGCTGTGTAAGTTTCACATGCCTAGTCCGAGTAAACCAACCAATCACACGACGAGGCAATGCACTTGGTTTCAGAAAGGAGATAGAGTGGACTCGCCGAATAAGCAGCTTCCACCACCTCCCCCTCCACCACTTACAGGAGGAAATGCTCAAGCAGTAGGAGCAGATAACAAATATGAAAACAGGCAGCCGAGGTATCAGAATCAAGAAAGAAGAGAAGCTGTGCACCAGGTGCACAATCCAAGAGGTGACGACGCTCATGTTGGCCACGGAACCAGAAATGAGTACAGAGAACATCACCAGAGCTATGTTGTCTTTGTCATAGAACCAAATGACAAGAAGAGCCAGCAACGACGAATGATGGAACTGAATGCCACGATGCCGGCAATTCCCATGTACATGCATTGGTCTGAGCAAGAAATAACTTGGAGTATAAAAGATCACCCCAAGATCATGCCAACTCCTGGAGGATACGCTCTGGTTTTGGATCCAACATTCATGGGACCAGATATGAACGTGAAATTTTCAAAGGTATTAATCGATGATGGCAGTAGCATCAACATCATGTACAAGGATACCATGCTCAAGTTAGACATTACCATGAACATGCTGGAGCCGACTAAGACAACCTTCCACTGTCCTGTGAGCCAATTGGCAAGATCTGGGTCGACGTCTTATTCGGCAACAGAGAAAATTGTCGCACTGAAGCTATAGAGTTCGAGGTAGTATATTTGGTCAGCTCATATCATGCCTTACTCGGCAGGCCGGCTATGGCAAAATTCATGGCTACTCCTCACATCGCTTACTTGAAGATGAAGCTGCCAGGCCCATGTGGGGTGATCACAGTTGAAGGGGACTACAAAAGATCTATTGCTTGTGCCTCAGCCGGATCTTCACTGGCCGAGTCACTCGTCATAGCACAAGAGAAAAGTCAGATGTGGGAAGTGGCAGCATTAGCCAAAGCAGCACAAATGTCCATGCCAGCACTCACCAACCCGCATGGCAGTGTGTCATTTCAAGCTACCAAGGAAACCAAGAAGGTGCAGGTGGATGAAACTTTCCCAGAGCACACAGTTACCATTGGGGCTGGCCTTACAGACAAATAGGAAAGCGAGCTCACCAGCTTCCTCCGTGAGAATCGGGACATCTTTGCATGGTCCACTCAAGATCTGCAAGGGGTTCCGAGGGAGCTGGCTGAGCACTCTCTTCACGTAAGGCCAGATGCAAAGCCGGTGAAGCAACCCCTCCGCCGCTTCACTGAAGATAGGAGGAAAGTAGTTGCTGCCAAGATTGCAAGACTTTTAGCTGCTGGATTCATCATGGAAGTACTGCACCCGGACTGGTTGTCAAATCCAGTCTTGGTCGAGAAGAAAAAAGACGACCCGAACGTGGCAGTGGTATGGCGCATGTGTATTGATTACACGAACCTCAATAAGGCATGTCCAAAAGATCCATTTCCTCTTCCCCGGATCGATCAAGTCATATATTCTACTACTCGGTGTGAGTTGTTGTAATTTGTGGATGCGTATTCAGGATTCCATCAGATACCACTGAATCCAAATGATCAAATAAAGACAGCTTTTATCACCCCGTACGGGGCTTATTGCTATCGCACCATGCCATTCGGATTGAGAAATGCAGGCGCAACATATCAAAGATGCATGCAAAAATGCTTGCAAGATCAATTGGACAAAAATGTTCAAGTATACGTCGATGACGTGGTAATAAAAACCAAACAAAGTCATACTCTAATTGAGGACTTGCATCAAACATTCGCAAACTTGAGAAGATTCCGGACGAAGCTTAACCCGGAAAAATGCATATTTGGTGTCCCGGTTGGAAAGTTACCCGGATTCCTTGTATCCAGCCGAGGGATTAAAGCTAACCCGACAAAGATCAGGGCCATCGAAAGAATGGAATTGCCAAAAACCCTCAATGATGTCCAGAAGTTTACTGGATGCCTGGCCTCGTTGAGCAGGTTTGTTAGTCGGCTAGGTGAAAAAGCCCTACCACTATATCAGCAAGCTGATAGCTCTTTCCAATTAAAGAAAATGTTGGCAACAACACCAATATTAGCGTCACCATTATCCAAGGAGCCAATGTTGCTCTATGTCGCCGCAACCAACAGAGTTGTAAGTGTAGTAATAGTGGTTAAATGTGAAGAAGGGGGCAAATCAGTCCAAAGACCGGTGTATTACTTGAGCGAAGTGCTCTCTATCTCGAAACAGAATTACCCGCATTATCATAAGATGACATATGGGGTATATATGGCAGCAAAGAAGATGAAACATTACTTTCAAGAATACCCAATCCGGGTAATATGCGAGGCACCTATCTCGGATATATTGGGCAGCAAAGATGCCAGTGGCCGAGTCGCCAAATGGGCCATCGAACTGGCACAATACACTTTACAATATGATAGGTGAGATGCAATAAAATCTCAAGCTGTTGCATATTTCTTTGTAGAATGGATGGAAATGCAGTACGAACCACCATTGCCAGATCCGAATTACTAGAAAATGCATTTTGACGGGTCCAAGACAAAAATGGGTCTGGGCGTCGGGATAGTACTCACATCTCCAAAGAGGGATCGACTGAGGTATGTGTTGTAGATTCATTTTGCTGCTTCTAACAGTGTTGACGAGTATGAAGCACTTGTCCATGGCATTAAAGTAGCCAAAGAAATTGGTATCAAAAGGATCATGTGTTTTGGCGATTTGGATTTGGTGATTCAGCAAGTGTCTGGACATTGGGATGCGCTGGACGCAAACATGGCATTATATCATTTCCACGTGCAACAAGTTTCGAGATACTTTGTCGGTTGTGAATTTCATCAGATTCCTAGAACTGAAAATGAGGCAGCAGATGTATTAGCAAAACTAGGATCATCTAGGCAAGCAATACCACCAGGGGTAGCGTTGGAGCATCTCATGAAGCCATTGATCAAGCCGTCACCGGAGTCCGAATCAATCAGGGTCATCCCGGCGAGTCAGGAATCAGAGGCAGTACCAATGGACATCGACTCAGGGGTAGGTTCGAGTCACTCGGGGACTGATCCGTTCAACTCAGGGATCGCCGAATCGAACTTGGGGACTCCTCAGGTTATGTCAGCAGAGCATATGTCTGCAGAACCAATGGACATTGATGTTGAAGCAGACCCGGAACCACTAATACCAACGTGGGCACATCCAATATTCAGCTATTTGAAAGATGGGACCTTGCCGAGTGATGAAACATTGGCAAGGCAAACAACACGAAGGGCAAAAGCGTACACCATAATCAACAAGGAACTCTACAAGCGAAGTGTCACAAGTGTACTGGAACGTTGTATCAGCTCAGAGAAAGGCCAGGAGATCTTATTGGATATCCATCAAGGAGAGTGCGGGCACCATGCATCATCAAGAGCATTGGTAGCCAAGGCATTCTGACATGGATTCTACTGGCCAAGCGCATTGGCACAAGCGCAAGAGTTAGTCGGAAGATGCAGTGGTTGTCAACACTATGCGTCCAAGTCGCATTTACCAGCGTCTGAATTGAAGACTATACCAATTACTTGGCCTTTTGCAGTATGGTGCCTAGATATGGTAGGACCATTCAAACCAGCAAGGGGAGGCATGACTCATATCTTGGTCATGATTGATAAGTTCACCAAGTGGATAGAAGTGAAGCCAATCAAGAAGTTGGACGGTAAAACAACTGTTACATTCTTAAGGGATATAATCCTCAGATACAGTTACCCACACAGCGTGATCACTGACAATGGCACGAACTTTGCCGAAGGAGCTTTTGCTCGCTTCTGTGGGAAACACCGAATAAGACTCGATGTAGCATCAGTTGCCCATCCAGAATCAAATGGAAAAGTTGAACGGGCTAATGGCTTAGTTCTGTCCGGGATAAAACCCCGCTTAATGGAACCACTCCAGAGATCACCTGGTTGTTGGATAGAGGAACTACCCTCAGTACTGTGGAGCCTAAGAACAACTCCGAATTGGTCAACTGGTTATACGCCGTTTTTCCTTGTATATGGGGCTGAAGCAGTTTTGCCTGCCGACATAGAATATGACTCACCAAGAATAAGGCAATACTCGGAAGCCGAGGTAAAAGAGGCCCGAGAATATGGAGTAGACTTACTCTAAGAAGCAAGGGAACTGGCATTCTCCAGATCCACTATATATCAACAAAATCTCCGACGCTACCATAGCCGGAAAGTGCAACCTCATGTTTTCCGAGAAGGAGATATGGTGCTAAGGCTGGTGCAGCGCACAGCAGGAATGCATAAATTATCACCTCCATGGGAAGGTCCATTCATTGTAAGCAAAGCATTGCACAATGATTCCTACTATCTCATAGACGCTCGTGAAGCGCAAAAGAACAAGGCGGACAGGTCAGGAGATGAAACCAAAAGGCCATGGAATGCGGCACTGCTTCGTCCCTTCTATACTTAGGAGAAGCAGTGCATGCATCACTCGAACTCTCATATGTCGGACATGTTTGCTGGCTATTTGCTGATAATAAAATGGTATGATTCAAAAAACTGACTCGGAAACTACCCCTTAAGTTTTCCATTTCAGTTATTTTACGTCGGCTGGCGTGATACCCTAAATTTATCTCGGAACAAGTAGTGTTTACTCGGAAGAAATCAACTCTTCGACTATGTTGTTGTCCGAAAACACGGCTGGCAAGCAAGAGAAAAAGATGTAAGACGGGTAAACACGAACGTCGGATAAATACAAAGGAGAAACGTGAGTCGGCTTTAGTTTTTTGCCTAACTCTTTGAAGGTCGCATTATACAATGTGTCGAGTAATCTCGGCCAAGTTATCCAAGTTTCATACCCGCTAACTATATCCTTCGTACTTTGAGACCCTAATGTCGAACACCGAAAAAGGTAGACAAGGGCCAAAGTCAAGGAAAGCTGACACGACAAAATCAAACTCGGGGACTTGCCTTGAATGATTCGCACTCAAAGCATAACGCAAACATATAAAGCTTGTCAAAAAGGCACATAATCAAACTTAAAAGTGCAATGTATGTTACATATGTACCCGACATACCGGGGATCTGATCAAAGTTCGAGTGTTGCTTAGCCTAAGGAGCAGAAGAACTCGGAGGATCACTCTCAGAGCCAGGAGTTGTGCTTGGAGCATCGTCCGGGTGAGGGGCATCTGTGGCCGGGTCATCCGGATCATCTGACTTTTGCTTCGCTGTCGCCACCCTCTTCATCAGCAACTTCGACGAGAGGGTCGCCAAGGTCGAGGAAGCTGGGCCCTTCACACCAAGCGTGCACCATGGTGTACTCGATCATGGCATAAGCTCGCTCCTGGCGCTTCTTGATCATCTCCGGGTCATTCAGCCATTTTCTATCACCCCTTATGCGAGCAAGGACATCAAGGTTGATGTCCTCGTACCATGAAAGCACGAAGGAGAGAGCCTTGTCCGCTGTGGCTCAACCGGCCGACTCGCACCATTGGTCTAGCCGGTCTTCAGTAAGAAGCAGTCTCTCGGCAAGCGGCTCGATGAGTTCGGGAGGATCTTCATCCGGCCAGAGCATGCGAAACGCATGGATAGCCGACTTGAGCAAGTCCACACCGCAAGACCTAAGGGTCCTGACCCGTCCAGACACCGCTGCGCGGAGCTCCTCCATGGACACCTCGCCGTTAGCAGGAGCACCAGCTTCAGCTCTCACTTTCTTCATGGCTCGGATGGCAAACATGTCAGCCTCAGGAAAATTCTCTACAAGAAAAAAGGGAAAATTAGCAAATAACAATGGCAGATGGAAGAGGTCCAGAAAGGACTCATACAGTGTGCAAAGAGTAAGAACTCACTACCGAGAAAGAAATTAATGGTGGCGATCTTGATGTGCCAAGTTTTGGTCTTGGCTTGGAGGGCGTCGAGGTTCAGATTTGCCGACTCGACCAATGACTCAGTCTCGTCGAGCAACTTCTTGGTCTTCTCGGCGTTGGGAGCCTGTTGCTCGTTCTTCTCGGCAAGCTCCTCTCTTAGCCCTTTCACCTCGGCCAAGTGCTTCTGCTCCATCTCATCCATCAGTTTCTTCAGCCGAGTCACCTCATCGCGCTCCTTCTGCAGTTCGGCTTGGTGCTTCTCTGCTTATTCGGAACAAGTTATTTGTCAGCACCAACAGAAAATTTCAGTTATCACAACGATGAGACAAATAACTTACTCTCGGTCTCGCTGATCTGCGAGTGAAGAGCCTCAATGGTAGATTGAGCAGAGGCTGCAAAAAAAGAACGAGGAAGGATTGAGATAATGAACCAAAGAAAAGAACGCTAAAAAGAAAAAGGACAGATCAGGGTATTACCTTGGTCGTGGGTGTAAGTCTGTAGCTTCTCATACGCAAGTTCGAGCTTGCGATGCGCCAGAACAAGAGCCTGGTACACTTTGGTGCGCTTGTTATGCGTGAGATAATCAAAGAAGACAGACAAATAAGGAAGATTCAAGTCAGGCAACCTACCGAATAAAAAGGCTTAAGATTTTACAGCCAAGTAAGTTTCTTACTCAACAGTAACCTCGAGGGCTAGGGATTGAAGCTCTAACATATGAGTTTGGCATAAGGAAATCAAAGAGCTTAAGAGCTTACAGCCGAGTAAGTTCCTTACTCGACATTAACCTCGAGGGCTAGGGATTGAAGATCTAACATGAGTTTGGCATAAAGAAATCAAAAAGCTTAAGAGCTTACAGCCGAGTAAGTTCCTTACTCGACAGTAACCTCGAGGGCTAGGGATCGAAGCTCTAACATGCAAGCTTGGGATTCAACGGCCAAAGTGATTGACAAGAACTTACGACCGAGTAAGTGCCTTACTCGGCCGTAACCTCGGGGACTAGGTGATATGTATAAAGGAAATACTTAACAGTACAAAAGAGTAAGAAGTTACTTTACCTCGTTTAATTTGTCGGCGCGGGCCATCAAAGTAATGGCCTGCTGGGTCATGTCGGAGACGGCCTTGGGGCCCAGCTTCAGCTTCTTGCCGGCACGAGTGCTGACCTCCTGCTCGCCTGCTGCATTCCATGCCACGGCGTAAGGCTCATCCGAACCAAGGCTCTTGCCACTGAGCGTCCGAGTGAGAACTTGACCCGTTTTCAGGGCGGTACCCACATTGGCACGGGTCGCAGCAGCAGAATTATGGAGGGTAATAGCCCTGGAGCCATCGCCTGACCCGGCAGCCGCAGATTCGTCCCCCTTACCCATTGAAGCGAACATTGTCGCCGACGTCAGAGGCTAGATCTGAGGAGCAGAACCCGGAGCGCAAACTAGCATAGTTTGCTTGGAAGAGGTGGATTTGCCAGATGAGGGGCGAGTAGAGCCAGAAGCCTTGGGCTGGGTATGGCCCTTTGACAGAGTTGGAGATCGAGCATAATGATTTGGAGAAGGACGTGGAGCCGCCTGACTGGGCTCAGCAGTTTTGCTGGCTCCAAGATCAGGAAGTTGTTCATTCACATCAGCTTGAGGGCTGATGCCAGAGGAACTGGTAGCAGAAGGTTTCTCGGCGCCGGATTCGCGGGCACCAAGATGAGGAAGTTTCTCCTGGCCAGCGACAAGGACGCTAGCCAAATGACCCACTGGGTCTGACTAACACTGAGAAGCGTGAGCCTCAACCCGGACGGGACTCGGCGCCGCCGAATCGGCTGGAGGAGGTGCAGGCCTAAGCGGCGAGGCAAGGCTAGAAGCAGCCTGATTCGCTGTCAAAGGAGCGACACTGAAAACAATGAGAAATATGTAAGAGAACATCAGTGATGAAAAAGAAAAGAATGGAGCAAGCAGAGTACAAAAAGCTTACCCGGTGACAACCGGGTCACGGACGACTCGGCGTGTGACTCGGCGCCCAGCAGCTTGGCGAGTCTCACCCAGGATGGCAGCAGCAGAGGCAGCAGGAGCTGCTGAAGTGGGCTTGTTCTTCTTGGCCGGCTGAGTGCTGGAGGAGGCTCCACGTCGCTTCGGCTTAGCGACGGGAATCTTGCCGACTCCGCCCACGGCGAGAGGAGGAGTGTCACGTACCTAGCCAGCTGCATAAGTAAATAACGGGCTTACTCGGACAAGCAAAGAGATTAAGGTCACAAGGCATATACCTCCAAAAGCATACAATCATCATCCACATCATCGTCAGACCAATCTTGTAAGGGATTGCGAGATTGAATCTTACCCGGAGCTGAAGCAGCCGCTGTGTGCGGGATGGGCATGAAGCACTCCAGGTCATACTCGACCTCATCCGAGTCGGAGCGGTCCCCATGATAACCCACAGGAGGGATAGTACTGTCATCAACCTGGTGAAGGAGATTCTGTGGGGGACAAACATAAGGAGAAACTAAAAACTAAACTAAGTGTGGAAAAAGAGCTAAAGCCTACTCGGCGAGAAAGTGATTCGAAAAAATTACCCAGGGGACAGGCCTGACCCGGCTAAACGGCGGGCAACTCCAAGCCCAATCATCCGCCAAGTTCAATTTAAAGATTGAGCTTACTCGGCGGGCAATGGAGTCTTGGGTGAGCTCCATAGTGGAGTGCCGAGTGGGATCGTGAGAGACACTCATGAAGCACATCTTGTGGCTCCTCACTTGGATGGGGCTAACCCGGCATGAGACGAAGGTCGGCGAGATGAAAGTTTTCATCCGGCGATAGCAACCTTTCCAGGATAGTGTTAGCCTCGTTTACCGCAGCGTCTTGGTCGCACGGATCAAGCTGCCAGTACTTCTTGTTGGGGACCTCGTCCGAGAAAGGGTGAAGCCGGATGTTATCAGTGGACCCGCTGTTTTTGACATAGAAAAAGGTTCTATGCCACTTCTTGCAGGAGTCAATACCAGTAACCCGAGGAAAGATAGAATCTCTCCTGGGCGTGATGCTAGCAGCACCACGCCGGGTCGGCCTCTTCTCGGATCGAGGAGCACCAGGCTGGGGAATAACCTGAACTTTAAAGCCAAAATATTTGGCCCACAAAGGAACTATGGGCCAAATTCCATGATAGGCCTCGCAAGCAGAAATGAAACAAGATAGAGAGCCAATCGCATTGGCAGGAAGATGGTGGGTCTGCAAATGGAAGGTAGAAAGAAACGACAAGAAGAAGGTGCTCACAGGGAGAGCGAAACCGCGTTCAAAATGGGAAAGGAAAACCACCCGCTGGCCAGCTTGAGGTTTGGGAGTGATCTCACCTGAAGGGAGTCCACCTGCAGCGGAATGCGTCTAGTGGAGCGGAGCCAGTCCACCTCCTCGTTGGAGACCTCCAAGACCTCTCAGCCGCCGCGCTCGCCGGCGGGAATCTCTTGCTCCTCAGCGCCGTAAGCGCCGCCGCGAGCGTCCATGAGAACAGCAGAGTCTGTCTCCTCCATAGAAGGAAGAGGCTTGGAACAACGAGGACCCGTACTGGAATGGAAAGAAGACAGGGGCAATCACAACACAAGAACCGGAGGAAGAAGGAACCGCAAAGGGGGCAGTTCGATTTTGCGGGTGCGAGGAAGAAGAAAGGCAAAGGGAAAGCTGAACGGGCATGGGGGAAGTGGAACCCCCCAACCCCTACTTAAGGGCAGTAAAAACCCCGGTCGTGGGATCTATCTGTGCCGTGCGGCTAGCGTGTGGCCGTGTACCACGCCGGGACAGCCAATCAGCGGGCGCCACGTAGCCAAGGATACACGAAAAATCCCGTGCCACGTCAGGACTAGAAGGACAAGGGGCGCATGTCGATGGGACTGCCATAGTGACGGGGAATAACTGCGCAGCCGTCACTGTGCCGCCAGAGCTTGGAACAAAAATTGAGGCAAGTAATCATGATTACCTGCTGTCAGTGACTGAAGTGCGCCGAAAATGACTCGGAATTGGCCAAAGTAACTCGGCTCGAGGCAAGAATGAGCCAAGAATTCAAAGAGTCGACCTGGAAATTGTCAGACTGACCCGGCAAGGTGCGAAATGGCGACAGATAAAGACAAAAAACTAAGTTACATTCACACAAAAGCAACCTGGAGACGCCTAGCAGCTTAAACTGCTAGACCTCACCAACTTCGGGGACTAATGTCGGGGGGATAACCCCCGGTAGGCTCACGAGAGGGGAGACATAGCGCAGCTGGGTTGACTCCGAGTAAAGAAAGAACCAGGCCGGCTAAGAACGACCGGGTAAGCATTAAAGCCGACATACAAACTATGTCGGCCCGCATAGGACAAAGTTGTACCCCTTGCAGGAACCAACGAGTCGAGTCAACCGAGGAAGGGCCGAGTCAAGGAGGACACGTGGCACCTTTCCGAGTAAGGTTCAGGAGGGACCATGGTAAAGCATGGTCAAAAGAGAAGGGCGACGCCGGGTGACACAAAAGGAGCCGGGTGATGCCCAAAGCATGCGCTGACATACAAAGTAACAGCGTGACGACAAAAATAACAAGAAGCAGCGTACCAGAAGACCGTTAGCTGTCAAGCTTTATGGAACGGGCCACTGGGCTTAGAGCAAGCCCATGACCTGACCCACATCGTAGGGACCAAGATCCAAAAAGTAAACCCTAGGACCCAAAGGGGTATAAGCTAGCACTGCCTATATAAGGGAGGGCATAGCAGTAGTAGAAGGAGGTTGGACGAAGTAGGGAACTAGTGCTGTGAACTCTAGCCTAAACAACTCAAGGAGCACTTGTAATCTTTGGGGAATCAATCGAATCGCCAAAGTCTGGAGAGTTCTTCTTGTTCTTCGTGCATGGCTTGACCGTGTACTCCCTCCCTGGTGACCACAAGCACCCATTCGGCCCCCAACTTAAGCCTACCCATGGCATCTGCCATGCCACCTCCATTACATGTAGAAACCACTACAAGTCAATTCCTTACTCCGAAATGTGAGAGTTTGCGAACTTCGAGGACGAAGTTTATTTTAAGGGGGAGAGTCTATAACATCCCAGTATTAGAGCTCAGAAATAAGATGAACCCAAATGTGTGCATTGCATTCATGCATAGAAAATCTGAATAATTTTCGATCTTTTGAACAAAACTTGTCAAAGTGATTGAAGCTTCTCTTAACTTGATAGAATTGAAGTAGATCATCAAGTTGACTACGATAAGTTTCAATATGACCTTTGCTAAAACCTTATTAGGGTAAACATGATTTGATATAAGGGTAGATCAGATATAATAAATTCTACTCATAATACATTGCTTAAATAGTTAATATATGATCCTTAAGGGATTCTATCATCATATTCAACACAAAAATTCATAAGTGCCAAGTTAAGATTACAAACTAAAGTAATATAAATGTAATGACTATTCTTATCTTTCCTTACTATGAGTATCATAGTAATACTTAACTTTAACTCTTTAATGAGTTTGAGTTGGAAAGAGACTAAGTCAAGATCATTCACTATATATCTTTCTTTCCATATCAATTTTTATGGAACTTATCTTAATATCTGTTGTTCATCAATGTTGAGTAATCTACCATTGATTTACAAATTCTTTAACTATCAATCCTTGATCTACTATTTCTTGATCTTATCATAACATCTACTTAAATCTTTTAAAGAGAGCATAGTCCATGAATAACTTTAATCCAATATGAGATACTAAGAAGATAATTTCAATACAATTGAAAAGTAGTATTGATAAAGCCTTGCTTAGCAAACTAAGAACTTAAGCTATAAATGATTAAAGGATTATATTGATCATGCCTTACTCACCAGGATGGTCTACCTATATCTAGTATAAAAGATATTGATGGGTAGAACATGATTGAAACCCTAGTAGAGATAAGCTATCCTAGAGTAGTCATTACAAGCCACATTAATATAATGTAAGGGTGGAGTGTGAGTTATTAGAGTAAAGTAAATGTAGGATGATATTATTAAATTAAAGCTAGTTTATCATAGGGTTATGGAAGAAGTGTTATTCATCTTAAAGGATAGTAAGCCTTAGAGAAAGGTAGTTGGATACATACATACATCTGATGAAGAAATATTAGTGATGGATGATTAAGGAAGATTATGAGTGGAGTTTGAAAGAACTACTTGTTGGGTTGATGATTATCAATAGTACAGTAGTGGGTATAACCAAGCAAAGATATGAGAAAACTATGAAATACTTTAGTATCAAACTCATTGGATTCATCCATGAGTTTAGAAGAATAAAAGGTGAATAAGAACATTCTTGTGAAGTAAAGCTCATCATACTAACTATGATGATGGATAGGAAGAAGTATTATATCTAGGAAAGGAATTCTTTAATTAAAGGTCAAGGATAGTGAAGAATGGAAAAATAGACATCCTTGTTAAACAACCAACTCTAAATCTTAAACCAAGTATAATGTCCATTCAGGGAATTGATTCATCATCTTATGTTAATATCACTTTATAGGAATATTTTCCTATAACAAATCACATAAGCACATCTCTGTTTATTCCAAATATCATAATTATATGTGCTTAAGTGTATCTTTATCAATTCCTTCCAATAAAACATTCTAGATATAACTTTCTATTATAAAAGGTGATGTCATCAAATATCACAAACAGAAAACAATATGCTTAGTTATTAAATCTTTACTCACATCCATAAAGGAATCTAAGTATATTAAAAACCCTAAACCCTAGGGTAAATATTCATAATTCAAAACCCTAAACTTCTTTGTTTATCATAATAGAATATATACATTGCCATTTTCCAATCCAATGGAAGTAGTAATAACCATACTAATTTATTTTGTATTTCATGCATCAAAAAATGATATAGGATCATTATACATATAAAAAAATTCTATTCAAAAAATTCTATTCATTTAATAAATCCATGGTTAAAAGTGGAAAGAAAAATAACAAGAAAAGCTTCTACAAAATATTAAAAGGGGTTCATATAGAGAAAATCAAAGAAATATAAAAAGATTATATAATAAAAGTTTAGAAATGATACTAAATATATTTTAGTATTACTAAAATTATCCAGCAAATAAATTCTACAAAGAAAAGTTCAAATTAAAGATTATATACAAATCTGAAAAGGAAAACAGAAAATAGAAAAATGGAAAACAAATAAAAAACAAGACCTGGCCGTGGCCCAACTCCTACCTGCTTACCTGTCACCCAGGTGCAGCCCACAAAGGCCCAATAACCAGCCCAGCTCATTCTCTCCTGTGACTGATGAGTGGGGCCAGGGAAGGATCATGGGTTGAGAAGAAATAAATGCAAGGGGTTTTTCCGCAAAAGCGACATCATCGTCATCCTCACGCACATAGGCAGCTCGCTGGAGGAGCTCGCCGCCGCCCGATGCCATCGTCGTCGTCAGCGGTGTGTCAATATGCTCACCGTCGTTCCAGAGGGGGATAAGAAGGCCACCATGACGCCCTGCCTCAATCCCTATCCACAATCCCGCCTTATCCTCTCCGATTTAAATGGGGCCGAAACCCTAGCTCACCGGAGCCACATCTCGCCATCGAACCACATCTCCCCACACTCTTCCAAGCAGCCATGGAGAAGCCCC
Source organism: Avena sativa (assembly GCA_916181665.1). Lineage (NCBI taxonomy): Eukaryota > Viridiplantae > Streptophyta > Magnoliopsida > Poales > Poaceae > Avena > Avena sativa. The sequence continues at coordinate 34,960,234 of OV702284.1, forward strand.
GTCCTCCATAGATCCTCTGAGTAGAATATTGCATCAAGGGGAGCACTGGAGAGGGCGAATTTTGCCGTTCCTCTTTGCGGCAGTTCGTCGAATCCTCGTCGGAGAGCTCGCCTCCGACCACGCCTGTCCTCGCCAACCTCTCTATCGTCATCAGGGTGAGTTCCTGAACACTCTAGTATCCCTAAATCGCCGTATCTTGTTGTTAAACGTTGTTGCACCTTCTGTCACCATCGGCTACCGTCGGAGCTCGTCGGAGCTGAGGCTCCGATGACTATTTCCGAGCGGCGCTGCCAGTTTAGGGTTCAGCGTGTTGCGCTGATTCGAACTAGGTTAGTTTCACTTGTTAGGGCGCCGTGGATCATCGCCGGCGACCAACCACTAATGGTGGTGGTGGTGCTGAAGCCATAGCTACGTCACACCAACGCCACCCTGGACCCAGTTCCCTGTTTGACCTGGTATTTGTCTCACGTGGCATGTGACATGGCCTAGGGCCCATATGTCATTGACTGGGGGTAGCCAACCAGTCGGTAACAAATGCATTTTCTTTAACGTGTGCGCTGAGGTGGCCACTGGCCCATTGCTCAGTGACTCAGGCTAGATGCGGGTGCGGTGTAAAAAGTTAATTCCTGTTTAAGAAATAAATAAAATGTTATAAACTCAATTATTAACATTCCAGAAATCAAATAAATGATTAAATCTTGTTTAATCAATAACTTTTGATTTATAATTCAGAAAAATGTGTATAATATATGAAAATTTGTAGAAAAATAAAATCTACAACTTAAACTTATTATACGATATTATTAGGATGATTATTTAAATAAATATTATTTAATAAAGGTTTAAAAGTAATAAAACTTTGATAATTCATATCCCAATAATGGTAAATATTAAAAAATATGAATAAAATACCAAAAATCTTAGAAAAATAAAGACTATAATTTAAAACTATAATCATGCATTATTATTTCACTTACTTAAATATTTATTATTTATTAAGTATTTTTAAAGTGTTAAATCTTATAAAAGTCATATCTTAATATTTATAAATCATAAAAATAAATATACAATACCAAAATGATCACAAAAAAATAATATCTACATGTTAAAAATATAATATTCCACTTTTGAGTTAATTAAAAATTCAAATACTTTAATAACTCAAATTTAAACTTATTTACTTTATTAATAATTCATATAAGGATTTTTTTTGTTAATATTTCTAAAATGAGTCAATTAAGGCTAATAAATAGTATTAGTCTTAAATATTAATAATATGAAGCCATAATGGTTTAAAACATTATAAATACCTTTATATTAAATTATCTTCAACCTTAAGTGAAGATTACATTCTAAAAGGATTCCTATTCATAATAAAAACCTTAAAGAACAACTTGTGAATAAATCAGATCCTTTCTATCTACTTTAACCACCATATTACAAAAACTACCACAACACTATAGTAAGTTCATAAGTAATTAAGTAATATTATATCTTGGTTTATAAACTACAAGCACTCATCTATAAAAGGTAAATGATACTACTCCATTATAAAATCAAGAAACCACTACACCAAGTAAAAGAATAACCATTCTTAAGTAACCTTAAGGAAACATTACCAGGTACACAAGAAACAAAGATCATAAGCATTATATTTTCAAACTATCTTGTTTTAAAGTTAACCTTAGTCTACAAGAATCTAAATATAACACTATAAGAATTATTATATGTTTTATAGTTAACTTTGGTCTGAACTAGTTAAGTTATAAAGCATCTCAAGCCAAAACTATTCAAGCAAATACAAATAACATCGATCACCACTAACTAACCACAAAGATTGTTTAAACCTTAGAAAAGGAATCTTTTCTTCAAAAATTATTCGTTTTGCCACTTCAGACAATATATGACAAATAATCAAGATCACATTACTTCATACTTCACTTGTATACTTAGGAGCAATAACACTTAAGCTATTTATAAGTGACTCTACTTATAAAGTACAGTTTGGAGATAAACTATTAAAGTGTAAACAATTTTGAATAGCCTTTCATAGATATATATTTTATTGCTGCATAAATATGTGCTGTTCACACACACTCACAAGCCCTAATAAGAAGCACAAGTGTGAAACTTATCTAAAAGAACAACACATTCTAAAGTAACCATTTCCGGAATCCAAACCCTAGAACAACGTTATTCCCAATATTCGCGTTTATAAAAGTACATCTCATTACTTATGCATAAAGCATACTGCCTCTTTAAATATTAGTCCTTACCGGACCAATGATGCTGATTTCAGATTTTGGATCTTATACTAACTCGAAGACCATGAGTGCATAATCGTGCAATCACAAAAGGCAAGTTCACACTTGTTCATGTCCTTTGTTTATTTTCTGTAAAGTATTTTACAAATCCAGTGTTTTCACCACCTGCATTTGAAAAAGAACAGAAAACACTATTTTCGATAATAATGTGAGCTATTGGTTACTAATCTAGGGTGATCAGCTAATCTATTAAATCTGACAGTTGGAATACCACTGTTCAGAACTATATCACCTAGGACTTAAAAACCAATGTCGCTAGTGATTCTTGCGTCGTATATTGCGCGTTGACCATGAGATTTGGAATGGGACGGAGAAGTCATCTGTATCTTCTTCCTCTCGCATGAAGATGGATGTGCAGATCGTGGCTGTTATCCTCGAAGCGTGCATATTAATTGGTAATTCGTAGAGGATATGCGACATATGGGTGGGAACCCTCAACGCCCCACGATAGTTCTGGCATCTAACGGTTTGTACAAACCATTACCGTAATCCAATATGTGGGCATGGTGTACACCAAGGAGGCATGCAAGGTCACGAAGGGGACAGTGATTGGCTTGGATCATCTTCTGGGACCACATCATGGAATTGTGGATGGGAATAAGCTGCCCGATTGTGCAACAAAGAGTTGATCTCTCATGGGTAAAGTAACGCACCTCTACAAAGTGTAAGAACTATAACTTATTACTCCCTATTCCAGGAAGGAGTTGCGAACACGGCGGGAAAGGAACTCCATGAAAGTTCTGGTAAACCCATGAAGGCTGACGGACATAGCTTTTCAGAATAAAAGCAACCTTTGAAGAAATGTTTATGAAAACTTGCATTGCCTATGACCTATGGTCTGTGGCTGTATTTATAGTGCATCAAACACTCCTTTTCTAGTGAATTTGCTGAGTACGCTCATACTCAAAGTATCTTCTTAACCCTTGATAGATTCTGAAGATGGAATAGACAACATCCACACCAAGTTATGCTCCAAGACTCGTCATCCAAAGCCAAAGCTCTTCAATAAAGTCAAGGAAGTCAACATATACATCAAGTCAAGTGAAGACGGAATTACTGATTAGATAGAAATATAATCTCTAGTCAAGAACCTAATTCTATAGAGTATTGCAATAGCAGCAATGCCAACCCTTTAGTTAAAATACTAGTCTTAATAGTATATTTGTTCTTGTGTTGTTCATCTTTGATTCTTCTCCGTAAGAAGTTCTTTCTCTCTCTTTAACCTAGAGTGTTCTCTAGATCTTGAGTAAAGAGTGAGTTGTAACCTTTAGACATGTATTGGACCCGCTGTGTTTCTGTTGTGCCATTCCGAGGGATGTAATACTAGTGAACGGTGTTTCATTGGTGTTATGTCCATGACTATAGTATACTACATCATACAGTGGTATCCTGGGTCACCGCACATTGCCCAGGTTATAGTGTCCAGCGGGTGGGTGATCTGAAAAGTTTCCCACCAAGAAGCAGTTGGTCCCTCCAGTAGGTGAGCAGCAAACCTCACCTTTTCAGCATCCGTGCATCCAACAGTTACCAGATCCTTGTTCACTGAACGCAACCAGTCGAGAGCAATGATTGGTTCAGGTGCTTTAGAAAACTTTGCTAGCCTCAACCTCAGAAACCTTGTAAGTGCATCACCTTGGGGCTGGTTGTTCCCGTTGTTGTTATTGTTATTGTTGTTGTTGTTCTGGGCAGCCATAAACTGGGTCATCACTTGGGCTAGCTGTGCCTGAGCTGCCATAAGATGCTCCATCTCAATAGGTTGGCGGCGAGGCGGCATCTGCGGTTCAACACAGGTAAGCTTAGAAAGAATCTATTACGAAAGTAGGATTCTACCCATGCATTATGATCAAACAACAACAAAGCAATAACAGACAGTCATGAGCAAGCAACACATCAGCAAAAAAGCGATTCAAGCAATGTTCCAGGGGTTATCCTAGAAGTATATTTCTACTGAAATAGTTTTAGACGCGTTGGCATTAGTTACAAACATAAATAGGCGAACAAAAGCAATAAAACAGGAATCTGCCAGAACAGTCTAGCAGTGTTCACGATTTTTTATACCTAACCTAAACTCGTCAGGAATTTTTTCTAGTTTTTTTTCATACAGTACAAAGAGTTTCGAAGCAGAACCTATTTTTTCAGATTTTACCCAGTTACCAATAAAATATGAAAAATCGTACAGCACAACAGGCTCAGCAGAAAACTATAGCAGGAAAAACTCGGATATCAACCAAAACTTGCCATAACTCATTTATAAAATTCTCACAAATAATCCTGGAACTTTAGAGTACACATAGGAGCAACTAAACACTTTAAACTAACAGCAAATAAGCTTTACATTGATCGAGGCCTTAAACTAACATTGTATCCTAACGAAGACTAATTGGTGGCCATCTAACTACTTCATGAAGAGGTTGCGGTAGGTCCTTGCATTCATGCGTTGGCGCTTCTGTCCACGGACCATCCATGGCGGTGGTGTATACACTACTCCTGAGTACTCACTTGAGACCTCAAATTCCACCTCTTCTAGATCCTCCTCTTCTTCTTCATCCTCTGTTGCATCAGCAACAGCTTCATCTCCTCCACCATCGTCATCTCCATCCTCATCATCATCATCATCTTCGTCCTCATCATAATTGTTCCCTCCGTCTTCATCATCATCATTGCTATCATATCCGTTGTTGTCATCAGGGGGTGGATTCAACTGTGCTTGGAGAGTGGCAATCTGGGCTGCCATATCAACAATAGTCTGGTCCATTTCCTGGACGGTCCCTTGCAGCTGCTCTATGGCTTGATTGTTTTCCTGGACGGTCCCATTCAGCTGTGCTATGGTCGCGTCCCTGCCAATAAGTGCATGGTTTAGAACATCCACAACTTCATGTAAAGTATCAATCTCCTGGACTTGGACCACTAGGACGTTGCTGGCAAAGTCAGCTATCTCCTTTACCATCATCAGTTTCTCAGCTAGGACCCTATTCTCCACCTCCATATCCTCTATGTGCCTCCGACGGGGGGCATGTTGTTCCGGTTGCCTAGGGTAACCACAACATTCCCATTCTCATCACGCCTACCGTAGTCACGGTAAGGTGAGTCTTCTGGCAGCAGGTGTCGAACAAGATGGCACTGGCGTGACAGGGCTTCATGCAGGGCCAAGTTTATTCCAAGCCCCCAGTTGCAATACGTCTTGGTGTAGAACGGATGCTCAGGGTTTGGCAAGGAGACATCCCTGAAGATGAAAGTGGTGATCTCCCAGGCGTCCTCGCCCTATCCATAGGTGTATAGCCTTCTTCCCTTGAACATGGGCAGCGGCAATCCCAATGACTGTGAGAGCTGTCCCAACTATCTTGCAAAGGGCCTTGGTGACTCAATCGCAGCATACTCAGTCCTGACTTCTCCCATCTATCAATTAAAAGTGGAAAGTGTGAGAATACCATATGGTAAAGATTTACGAGAGTGAAAGGCATAAGATGAAAGACAGAGTTAATATAAGATTTAGTAATTCTATGGCTACCTAATCCAAACCTAGGTCACGATCCTACATTCGACACATGGGCTCTGATACCATTTGTAACACTATAGTACTGAAAAGACTGTAGCTTCTATGCAACTTGCCAATCCCTGGATCGGTTCATTGGCTTACATAGAACTTAGATGAATAACAAAGTAAAATATCCGTGTATCATAAATAACGAAGATCCAGAGTATACATTTATTACAATAAAGCTTAGCTCGAAGGCTAACTCAAACTTATTTAATGTATCAAACATAAATAAATAACTCCTTCAATCTCCAAATTGCCCACAAGCGAACAAGTGCAGAGTGAAGTACCGCGACCTAGCAGATCAGTCAGAGTCGGAATATCCTGCAACATAAAACGTAGTAGCCCGAAGGGTCAATACATGGAATGTATGGCAAGTAGCACTAAATAGGGAGACAATAGACTTAACAACTACATGCTTATTTGGCTGGTGGAGCTGTGGCTAGCTTGTATTTTCCAAACACTTTGTCCTACTTTGTCAAACCAATCTTGATTCACAACAACCCATTAAGTTCACCCATCAAGTTTTAGAAATCAAGAAATAAGAATTAGCGAGAATATGTCATAGTATCAATATCAAGCAACTCATTTATCCATAACCGGGGACACGGCTAAGCACTTAGATCATACACCCTGCAGGGGTTAGTACACTTTACCCATGTGACTTGGACAACCCAGCTCGTACCACCACACTCATATTCTGTGACGATAGGGAGAATCCCAATAAGAGACCGTTCGGAAAGTAGATCCCCAAACCCCACTGCGCACCGGTCCCAACTTATCATTCACTACATCTCTGGCTACGCTGGGTTCGGGTCACCACGACCTACTAGGTCCAACCTGCCACCCATTCTCACTGGAACATGGTTGCACATGTAAGCTACTAGAATAAAGACAACTAATCCTTCTCAGTACCCTGGGCGGCATTCCCCACCAGTATTCACACTCCGATGACTAATCCAGCCACTCCGCCCAGGTAGTTCATTAACATTATGTTGTTTAAGTAGAACAAAATCTTTACTTTACCAAAGCATGATCCCTTCCTCGTATCTACAGCAATGCTAAGCACATCTACCGTACGGGAGCTCAACTACAAAGGATTTCCCTACCACAATACATAGGACATAGCATATCATAGTAATACCTACACATGTAGCTACCAAAAATACACTACAATGCACAAGGGAAAATAGTAGGACAATTCATGATCAAAATAGCAACTACTTGCCTTGACAGTAGGAGTCGAGAGTACAGTCCTCACAGAAGCAAGCATTGCACTCGTCACAATCTACACGATACACAATTGCAACACATAAACAATCATAAACAAACAATACAATGCAAGATGCATGCATGACAAGTTGAACAATGCTACAGTATCTTTCTATAACCTTGTTCAGTATACCTACTGTATGCATGCATGGAAAACATTTTAAAAGTATTGAAAAGAAGGCATGCAATTTTAAATGGCCAAATAATGGAGTTTTAGTCCAATTATTAAACCACTGCTGTCAACTAGTTTGTAAAATCTTGGAAAAATATCTACTGTGTAGGAAACCTAAAATAGAACCAGTACCAACTGGAATCACTCAAAAAGGAGTTACAAAACTTTTTATATAATTAAAATACTCCAGAAAGCCTTTTAATTGTTTCTGCAACTTACAGTACAGTAAGGCTACCTTTTTAATTCGCAAACAGAATCTACTTGTTCTACTGAATCCAGGGACACCTCATTTGCAATTTTTGGAGTTGTAGAACATTTCCTATAAATTTATTACTCTAATTAGGACATTAAACTATTTAATTAATCACGGCAAAACCTTGCTGCAAAAGTATGAAACAATTGTACAGCAATATTCTACATGAAAAACTGAATCCAACAATATCTTATTTGCAATTTTTGGCACAATAGTTTAATTTCTACCGATTTTACAGGATTCATCTATTTTCTGCAATAATCTGTGATTTATAAAAACCATTTTTTGTCAGGAGTTGAACGGTCAACGTTGACCATTTCACTGCGCGGGCCCAATGCCACGCGGCAGATCGCGGTTGGCCAATATCGCTTCGTCCTGGGGCTAATCTTGGCCGCCCAAATCAGATCGCACGGTTCCTGGTGCTCACCGAAGATGACGATGGTGGCGGCAGCGGTGGCTGCTGGCGACGACGTTGGCGAGGGTCTCCGGCGGTCCTGGCGGCGATGGAGGGTACGACGGTGTTCATCGGGATGCAGCGGTCCAGGGGGTGTCTTCGGATGCTCCCTTTGCTTCCTCTAACAGTGGCAGGGAGCGGATGAAGTGGCTCGGCTGTTGCGGCCCCGGCGAGCAATTACCGGTCGTCGGCGACTCTATGGAGGGGAAAAACAAGACGGGGTGACGCGGTGGTTCTTGGGGTAACCAGTAGGGCAAGAAGGAAGGGTGCGGTTGCTCAATACCTCGGGGTCGAGCTTGTCCAAAAATCAGACGGTGGCGGCGGTTTGGCTGTCTAGCTCGAGATCGAGCTAGAGTTCGGGAAGGCAGGAAAACAAGAAATGAGAGAGGGCGGCGGTGCTTTAGGAGATAAGATGCGGGGGAGGGGGGAGGGAAATCCAAACCGAAACCGGCTAAAACGCGCAAAGAATCGGGGCAGGTCTCGTGTTCGTCTGGGGCTCTCCCCGTCGCCCAGGGAGGGATGACAAGCGAGGCCCTCCTGGCAGTGGCTCAGGGCTGGGTGGGCGGCCCTTAGCTTTCCTCTGCACGAGCGATCGCGTGCTGTCGCCGCTGCTGGCTGCAAGCCTCGCAGGCCCCGACTAGGCCGACGCTGGGCCACGGGCTGTCCGGATTCGCTGCGGCGCTGCTTTTTTTATTTCCTTTTTTTCTTTTTCCTGGGACAATTCTTATCTGAACTGAAACTGACAGAACTGTGCAAAATTTAACCAAAATTTCAGTTTAGCATAACTTTTGAACCGTAGCTCCGAATAAGGTGAATCAAATTGCTACGGGGTCGTATCGAAACCCTCTACGCACCTGTGCCTTCCAAACAACTAAACTAAATCTTTCCAGCATATGCAAGATATAAACCGAGCACTCAAGTGTATGTGACAAGGCATGCAAGTGGGGTTTGATAGAAAGTTTGAAACTGACTTTTTTTTGCATTGATGCTCATGATGAAATGAGATGTATGCTATGCAGTACCAAATATAAAATTTGGGATGTGACATGCATACTCCTTATTATGAATTGTCTAAGCATCTACTCCTATGCTGAGAATATTTACATCATATGAAGCAAAGTGTTCGTGAAAGTTCTTTTATCGCACTCAGTTTTCAACTGAATTGCTAGAGTATAAGCAATAAGCTAAGCTTGGGGGGAGTTGATACGTCCAAAATGTATCTACTTTCTCGAACACTTTGCTATTGTTTCTTCTCTAAACTTGTGTGATTTGGATACAACTAACACGGACTGACGCTGTTTTTAGCAGAATTACCTTGGTGTCTTGTTTTTGTGCAGAAAATGAACTATCAGAAAAATCCTGAAAAATATGCCAAAAATTATATTTCACCAGAAGATCCATGGAGATAGAAGAAGAGACGGAGGGGAGGCCTAGGGGCCAGACCCACCCCAGGCGCGGGCCCACCTGACCCCGCGCCTGGTGGGAATTTGGCCACCCCAGGCAGCTCCTCGGCCTCCCTCTGCGCCTATAAGTTGCCTTTCGACCTAAAAACCAAGGGGGGGTCGATAGTTTTCCAGAAAGAGTTCCGCTCCTCCGCCGCCACTAGAAACCTGGATTCGGATCCAGAAACTCTGTTCTAGCACCCTGCCGGGACGGGGAATTTGGAGAGGATCATCGCCATCGTCATCACCAATGCATCTCCATCAACCAACGATGTTTCCCTCATCCATGAGTGATTAATCCCCCATTGTAGGCTTGGGGATGGTAGGTATTGGATGAGTTCTATCATGTAATCGAATAAGATCTGTTAGGGCATAGTGCCTAGTATATATATTAGTGCTATTTGACTTTGTTGCAACTTGTTGTGCTTAATGCTTGTCACTAGGTCCCGAGTGCCATGATCTCAGATCTGAACTTATTATTGAATCATTATGATAGTATTGTTTGTGATCTTATCTGCAAGTTGTGTACACATATCATTGTCCGGATCCAAAGGCCCCAAAGTGACAATAATTGGGACAATCGGAGGGGATGGCTGTGGTGTGAGGATCACATGTGTTCACAGAGTGTTAATGCTTTGCTCTGGTGCCCGATTAAAAGGAGCACCTTAATTTCCAGTAGTTCCCTAGAGGCCCCGCTGCCATGGGCTTTCTCGACAGAAGATGTTGTGCAAGTTCTCATTGCGAGCACGTATGACTATATTTGGAGCACATGCCTAGGATTGTTTAGTACTTGGATGCTTGTTATTATTTATCTGCAATTCCCTAGTTCTTGAAGTTACATGTTTAGACTCGTCCATGCAACGCCCGTCCATCCATCCCTATGCTACCGCACTTGAATCCTACTGTTACCGTTACTATTACTATTGCTAATGTTTCACTGTTGCTATTGCTGTTGCTGTTGTTGTTGCTATTGCTACTGATAAACTTCTGTGAGCAAGAACTATTTCCAGGTGCAGCTGAACTGACAACTCAGTTGTTAAGGCTTGCAAGTATTCTTTGGCTCCCCTTGTGTCGAATCAATAAATTGGGTAATACTACCCGCGAAGACTGTTGTGATCCCCTATACTTGTGGGTCATCAACAATGCACACAGAACTAAGAATGGCAACTATGCTCTCTTAACTGGTGCCTAAATGTAGAAGGTGGAGACTCAATATAATGGTGGAATAAAGGCCCTTCATAAGGGAAGCAAGGATTTCAAGTCTCAAAAAGAGCTTCGAAAAATTATGGTACTTGTTAGATTTCAGCTCTCATTGCCCCTATCATAAGCATCTTGAAGTGATTAAGGTTAAAGTGAACAAACTATGGAGCATATGCTTGTCAAAGTATAAGTTGGCAATCTCATGTCCCTTGAATACGAGGGCCGCACCTCATGCTACTCAACTATAGTCACCTGTAAGTTCTTGTAATAGTAAGTACATGTGTATCATAGAGAACTGCCAATGGGGTACCCCTTGCACATGATACAGGATCTATCCCATAATCAAAATGACAAGGCAAGCAGACAATGAACATCTCAACAATCTTCTTATTTGCCATGGGAAAATGGTGCCTTTTTCTCTCTTTCCTCTTTTCAATATGTCTCTTTTTTTTATAAGTAGAAAGCTTCATAGATGTCATTATGGTGATGCTGCAATTGTAACATCCCAATTTCAGCAACCCTGATGTACTGTCAGAAAGGCAAAACTCAGGGGGAACAAAAACATTTTCTTCTTAAGTGTTGCAATGCTTGCTTACTTGTTTGCTTGGGTTCATGCAACTATTTATGCTTTACGTGTAATACTTCTTCTCTCAACACTATCTGACAAAAGCTATTTCACAAAAGAGATGTCTTGGCTCATCTTCCATATTCTCAAATGTTCTGACAATTCAAACTTGAGCCAAGATAACTTTGCCAAAACAAAATATTTTACTAAGTATTTTGACAAAACTATGGAGACCTACATACTATCTCCTTATGTTTTCAAGACAGAACTTGAACTACTCTTATCCGTAGGTTTTTCCAAAACCTTTCCTAAAACCTCTTCACTCCAACCTTGGTAGAAGTACCAAGAAGTCCTTATCTCACTTCAAAGCACAACCTCTTCAAAATACCCATCCTTACCTCAAGATAGGCTTGATGGTAACCTTAGTAGTACTTGATAAGTTTGAATAGATGAATTGCCTTGATCTGCTGCCTGATGAATTGCCTTGATCTGCTGCTTGACGAATTGCCTTGATCTGCTGATTGCATTGTTTTCTTAGGAACTAGAGTGATAAAATCTAGTAGCTCATCTCTTAGGATCCAATCTATGTTTGTGCTCATCAATCTCAAACCAAGCATCCACATCTGGATCTACCCTAAGCCACTTAAGTGACCATCTCACCCCCTATTCAGATTAATCCAAGAATAGCCCCTTTAGATAGTTCCAACTCAGTGAAGACCCAAATCCAAGCATGGACCAACTCTATTAAATCTATACCTCAACATTAACCCCTTGAGGGGAAGGATAAACTATTGCCACTCTCTCAATTTGTTTCCCTATTGAATCTAGTCTAAAACCTTAAATCTGCCAAAATGGCTAAGTCTTGAATTCTTATCTAGATTCAACCATTGGAGCTCTACCTTTTCCAACCTATATGCATTATTTAGAATATAATTGAACAATAATGTAGTACATCTCTAGTACTACCAAATCCCACTCTTTACCTTGGATTAACCCTTCTGGTTCCCACTCATCCATGACGGTTTTGTTGTCAAGATAATAATCTTTTCTGCAAATCTTATCATTTTGCCTACTTTGACAAAAGCTCACATCCATATGACACCTCCCCTTCACCAACTCTTTGCATGATTATGATCTACTGATCATGTACTATCCGCCCCCACTTCCCTTGTTTCCATTGGAACCTTGTGCTTCTTAAACTCTCATGGTTTATGAGGCATCATGACAACTCTGTTATGGCAGCCTTATTTTCAACAAAGTTTGCCATCTCTTCTAGACCACTTCAAATACAACCAAGCCCAACCCTTTCTTCCATGATCATATATATAACTTGGTCTATCTATCCATCTATCCCTTGTACCTAGGTGAGCTCTGAGCTCGCTGATATAACCATGTTTTGGTGGTATAAAATTATCAAAACCCTAGATTCTCCCCAAATCTTGTTTTCATCCCTTTTCACCACAATTCCTCAAAACCCAAGGATGTAAAGGATGTATAAATCAAGTTTACACCATCTACCTTGGATAGGATATTTCTCCAAATAATTCCCATAATTATTTGGATCCTAAAACTATTTAATCTCCATTTTAGGAAAAATCCTCCAAACCTTGTCTTCAAAGGCAAGTTTGTTTTTCTCCAAACCACTTTGCCAAATAAATGCACACATGAGTTCTATACATCATACCTACCTTCCCATCTCAAAAATAAATATTTTTGAGATTCTTTATTATTTATTTTTGCCTTTTTCTTAAATGGCAGAAACAAGAAATAATTCCTTAAAAAAATACTTTACCCCCTCAATAAATTCCAATAAAATTCTCCAATGAGTAATATGGTATTCAGAACCATTTACCATAAAAAACAACCTTTCCTAATGTAAAAATATTACATTAGCTTCCATAATCTATTTCTGCACTTTTTGAATAAATACCTTTAAATTGACTTGTAATCATTAGAAAAATCCCAAATAAATCTTGAAGAGATGATTTGACCTACCCCATCTACCAGTACCATTTCCACACCTTCCTTAATACAAATTTTCAAACTTCTTTCACAACCATTATTTGGATGAAATTTGCCAAGTAGGCAAATTCTCAAATCAAAACCCACCAATATCTTCCCAACCAAATCCACCAAGCTTGTACATCACCCCTCTCACCCTCTTGGTCATGGTGACCATTGTAGAAGTCCCTCTCCCTTGTCCTTTAGCTCTTGAAGCATGTGAGGGAGAGAGGAACACATCTTGCAAAAATTTTGTTATAAAAGAGGGCAGTATCCACACCACGCCTTCCCCCTCTCCCTGGTCAAGCTACTGGTCCCACACGACCACTCCACCACCCCTAAGAGCCAATCCCTGGCCGTCTCCCCCTCTCAAGCCCTCTATGGACTATCTCCACCCTACACCACTCCCCTTGAGTTAAATTGGCCAAAGGCCACCTCAGCCTCCCCTTGCTTCTCATTTCCACTCATCTTCCTCCCACCTACGTCCCCAGAGAGCCATACCTACTCTAATGCTCTGCCTAGCCCAAGAAAAAAAGAACAAGAACAAACGGCCATTTCTCAAAAACTGAGCATGGTGCTCTCTCCTTCGCTCCCCTCACTCTGCATGTCATTTCCTTGATCTCCCCTTGCCATTCTGAATCTAACCGTGTTTCTTCCTTGCACAGGAAACCCTAACTCAGTGCCGCCGACGAGCATCCAATGCACGCCTCCTCGGACGCCCTTGCGCGAGGCCATCCCCGACGCCAAAACCACCCGTGACGCCCCTCCCCCAGCTCGCCGTGGTGCACCGCTTCACCCTATCCACTCCCCGTTGCCTCTCTGGCCCCTAGTAAGCGCCACCGTCTCTTCCCGCCTTCGCCTAGGGTTAGATCTCTGCCGCCGTGTTACAAGCTGGAAGACGGCCCTGAGCCATCGGATCCGCTCTAATCAGACGGCTCAGGAGCCTCCATACCCCTTCGCTCGCCCCTCCAGCTGACCAGCGGGCCCCCGCTGTCAGCAATTCAAACGTGCCGTGCGTGCGTAGCTGTGCCCGGGTGGGCCGGTTTCCCCTAGCGCGGCCCAGTAAAGCCCCAGATCTGGCCCAGACGCTCCTCATCTCCTCATCTCCTTTTCTTTTTCTTTTTGACTTTCCAAATCTATTATTGGTAGTTTGGTTTAAATCTTTTCAAAAAAGGAAAATGTAACAAAGGGGCCAGAACATAGTTTTACCTTGAACCTACATGTTTTCTTAGACATGTAGTGCCTAGGTTTGACCAAAATAAGGACCAGATCTATTTCAGTAAATCAACCACCTAGATGTATCATTTTTACCAATATATTTCTATAGGGATATCTACAACTCCAAATGGAGTGAAACCTTGGGGTACTGCAAGGTACTAGTCACACCTTGCATTTTCCACTGCCCCACCTAAAATGGCTTCGTAGTTTTCCCCTAGTGAAAATGACAAAAATAACCCATTTTGGCCTTGTACAATTTCTCTAGACAAAAGCATATATTGTTTGGACATAATTACAGCTCTCAGTACATATACATACCCATATTTACCAAAACCTAGGAGACCAAAATTTATTAAGCAACTAATGAATTTTGGTGAATTTAATATCTTATGTGCATGGTTATTTCACCAATAAAATCACCACTTTAGTTCTGTAACTCCAAAAAGGGTGATTCCAATTTCTAAAGAAAGGTATTTAAAATTCCTAACATGTGTATTTGGAATCACATCCAAATACCTTATATATTTAATCTGGTGAAAAAGACAATTTCCAACCAGTATTGTCTTTGGGAATTTATCAAGGGAATTCTGTTAATTGTTTTGAGGTGATTCCAACTCTCAGTGAATCAGTACATCAAATATTACCTAATCATCCAAATAAATAATTTTTGGAGTTCCAGAACAATTCTGGTGAATTATTTCCTAAAACTAGGGTTTTATTCACTATAAAATCCATTATAAATCAATAGTAATTGATAAAATAGTGAAACCACTTTTGTTGGATTAAATTTATCAATACCTATATGATGATATCATTTGTGCATAGTGTTATTATGCAGAACTTGTCCTTGATTTAAAACCCCTTATCTAGGTAGTTCTTGACTATAAATCTTAATTAGAAAATCCACAAATGCAATCAAGGCCATTCCTTTGCATCCAAAGCGAAATCTCCAATCCTTACTGATATATAAACTTGTTTTGTCATTTTCTTGATGTATGATTTGGTGTTTGGATGCAATGTATTGATTGTGGTGTTGTTTGCTTGCATGTTGCTCGATGACGGCGATAGTTGCAACTATTTGACACCAAAAAGAGGGAAGCATTGGATTATTATTATTATTATTGTATTCAGTATTTTGGTATTATAAAGAAGTCACAGGACATCTTGCTGGTCACAGGCAAGCCACCTTTTTGCTCATAAGCCTCCGTCCTATTTTTTTACTTATGCATGTTATTCAAATGGTTTACTTATATTGCATAGTTTATTTGCTTTATACTTCTATATGTGGAAATGTTTGTCTCCTCCAAACTACTAATCCCTTAGTACCATTAGGTACATACCCCATTTATGCCACCTAGTATTTCCCCTAGTAAGGTGGATGGTGTATAACACCATGCCCCTTTGGAAACCCCGTTTTAGCCGAAGCAAAAACTATGGGATGGAAGGCCCCGAAAAAAGGCTTACCAAAATGTTTTATGAGAAAACCTTGGTGAGGCTTGGCCTACCAAGTGGATTGGAAAATGAGAAAGGTTTTTGCTTTTACAAAATGGTCGGACAAATGATGGAGGAAAAATATTTTACGAAAACATGTTGGGCTGTACAGTTTACTATGCTAGAACAATTAACCCGTGCAACCACATTACTCTGGAATGGCACAGGGCTGGGCTGGAAGTTTTTCTAATCTAGTATAGGTGCCTCAAACTACTACGGGGATAACAAATCCTCGGAGGATGGGCCTTCACCTGTAAATGCCCATGTGAAACATTAGTCTAGAGAAGGTACATACTGTCTAAGGACGGCCAGACGATACTATGAGCCCCTCATTGAAAGCGCACACCCGACAAGGTGCAAAATGCGCTCTGGTTGGCTTGTGACTATATAGGGCGTCCTGGTTTTGAGGGGATTAACCTCATAGAGTAGGCACTTTTATCGAAGAGGGCATCCGGAAGGACTTGATCGGTTATTCGACCCACGATCGGTGTAGATCAGGGAAGGGTAATCAGATGGTGTGGGTACAGTGTACAACCTCTGCAGAGTGTAAATCTATTCGAATAGCCGAGTCCTCGGTCATGGATGGTTGTGCTGGCAGCTGTATGGCGGGTGATGGTTTTGTTTTCAAAAAGGACTTCGGAAAAGCAATGGCTTGGAAATGATTTGACCATGAGATGGTCGGGAAAAGGAGGACGGCGTTTGGTCATGCGATGACCGGAAGGAAAAACAAATGGGTGACCCAATCCCGGTGTTTTCTTAAAACTTTTCAAAAAGGTTTCCAAATTGTTTTACAAAAGTTTTTCAACAAATATATAGAGATATGCTATATCTACAAGAGAAACTAGTTTATAAAAGAACCTTTCATGGAGCTATCCTACTACAACCATATTGCATATCCTTATTTGTTGTTCTCTTAAGGTGGTTTGCGAGTACCTTCAAAGTACTCACCGGCATTATCCCTGGCTATCTACTTGGCCACACTTTCAGATAATCGAGAGATACGAAGGAGCTGCTGACGTCTATGCGAGCTAGGATATCTTCCTTGTCAGTCGATTGTAGGTGAAGGCGTGAAATGGTCTCTACGACTGAAGACTTCCGCTACTTGTGTTGTAATCGCCATAATGGCCACTTTGTAAGTTTTGTAATCATTACTGTTATGGATGATGTAATGATATTGGTCGATTATGCTCACGGCTCACTGATCATGGGAACGTGAATTGCATGCATAATGGGTATTCTCGGACCGTAAACCCGGGGTGCCACAGACTTGGTATCAGAGCCATCCTGACTGTAGGAGACCTTAATTAGCATGGACATTATACAGGACAACCCCTATCTCTGAAAACACTGGATTTTGAAAACTATTTTCCCAAAAGCTTTTCAAAAGATTTCTTATCTTACCTTCTCTGACTTAAACGAATTGAAAACGGGTTACTCTATATCTTATCTACTTCAAAGGTTCCGTTTTCAAAAACAAAGTCTGACCCGGAGACTATGAAGACGAAGATCCCGGAATGAAGAGACACCAAGACAAGCAAAACAAAGGAGCTACCAACGACGAAAGACACTACAAGATCGCCCTACTAGCAAAGTCCTTCATCGCTCCCAAATCGATGAAGTACGACACCGACAACAACAGATGGCAAGATAGAAGTCAGGACCCCCGTAACATCCGTACTTAGGATTAGAATCCCTAATATAGGATCAACCTTATGGCGTGTACTCACTCCTCAGTACCTACGGTACGCCTTGTTTGCTTGTCATGTGCTTATATGATGCTTGGAATGTGTTGCTTGTTTTCCCAGGACCATCCGATCCTAAAGTTTTTATCACATTGTTGGCGTGTCCCGACGCTAACCCTCGCAACCCCCCATAGCTGGAACCCTCTCCTCAGCAGGATGGCCACATAAAGAAATCCCGGACAACTCCTAACCGTGCCTTACTTCTAATCTCCTCAAAGGAAGCAACGACCCTATTTAACCCCATGCCGGAACAACAAGGAGTTCTCCCCATCCCACAAACACCACAAGAAGACAAATGATAAGGATGCCAAAGACAACAAGTCTACTCTGACATCGGTGCAAAGAAACACAAAGTGTACAAGTGAAGACAACCCTCTAAAGCTAAATTGCCTCCACCCCGGACTAATAAGAAGCGTCGCTAACTGCTAAAAATACCCCGAGATAACACATACGGCTTCGTTACTTAACCATCATAGGAAGGTAGTCGCAATAAAGCGTCACCCGAAGACCTCAATTCAAGTGTCACGCCAACGCTCCAAGATGAAGGATCTACCCCAACCTCGACGACCATAAGCAAAGCTCTAAGGTGTAAAGACTATATATTTCCCACTCAAATCCAGAAGACCTCCTGTGAGAAAATAATCTAGGAAGAAATCCAATCCAAGAACCTGCCCCAAACACCACTCGAGAGTCGTCAGAGGAACAAAAAAAGATCTCCTCAACAATATTTGGAAGTCTGACTGATCCTTCCAAGTAACTGCAAGCCCACCCGCCAAGGAGATTAAAGAAACCGAAAGCATCGAGTTTCTCTGAAGAAGTCGTGAAGTCCCCTTCTCTGTTTCTGCTACTAACGACCCACCGAAAAAGACCTCCGAATCTTCAAACCCTGAGACGGAGAATGAAGAACTGTCCCCTTCACAAGAATCAACCCATCTTCAAGTCACCACCCCCGGAAGATCCACTCGTCGAAGCAAAACATCAGAGAAGGCACGACCCTCACTACTGAAGAGCTGAATGTCCCTCATACCCCCGAGGAAATATAGTAACCAAAAGTTGGTACCCAACCCAAGGACGGCTACAAGATTCAAGGAACACTCTCGATATAGTACTCGTACCCCACCAACTCCCTCCTCCAACATCTAGCGAGTGATGGATCGTCTCCAAACCTATTCAGTAAGGCGTCAAGTACCTTACCCATTGGCCGGCGCAAATCCGCAGAATTCTGGATGAACCCTATTGGATGATATGCAAGAATGATGCTTTTCTTTGCATTTTTTACCCATGACGTTGCATCATACCAAACCCAAAACGTCCCCAATCAACAAAGTCGGCGACTCCACCAAAAACCCCTAGTGTCGCTCTAAAGGGGAAAGACCGCGTCTTTCCCGCCCAAAAACCAAATAGAACCCTAGAGTCGAACACTAGTTACTGTTAAGTGATGAACACCCCTCCAAAACCATTGACCCTGCAAGAACGAAGACAATCAGCATTTCTCCAGAATCAGAAGATACTTTAGGGAAGTACTCTACTCCAAGATCGACCGTCCAACCACCACTCCTGGTGTCTCAATACCAAGAAAGCAGAAAGGCGAACCTCAACAAGAAAAGACTGGAGAAGTCTCCACTCGTCGTCTCGCTGCAAGAAGATAGGACCTAGAATCGTCCTAAGGGGAAAAGACTGCGTCTTTCCCACTCGTTTAATCCAAAGCCACTCAGCTCCGACCCTTAACTGACCATGCTTGTTTGTTGGAAAACCTGTTAGCATCCTATATTTCCATCGCTGAAATTGTCAAGCGAATGTTATCACCCGACCCTACTCCTCCCAAATATCGGGACGAGATTATTTTAAGGGGGAAAGGTCTGTAACATCCCAATTTCAGCAACCCTGATCTACTATCAGGAAGGCAAAATCAGGGGGAACAAAAACTTTTTCTTCTTAAGTGTTGCAATGATTTCTTACTTGTTTGCTTGGGTTCATGCAACTGTTTGTGCTTTAGGTGAAATACTTCTTCTCTCAACACTATCTGACAAAAGCTATTTCACAAAAGAGATGTCTTGGCTCATCTTCCATATTCTCAAATGTTCTGGCAATTCAAACTTGATCCAAAATAACTTTTCCACAACAAAATATTTGACTAAGTATTTTAACAAAACTATGGATACCTAAATACTATCTCCTTATGTTTTCAAGACAGAACTTCAACTACTATTATCCCTAGGATTTTCCAAAAACTTTCCTAAAACTTCCTCACTCCAACCTTGGTAGAAGTACCAAGAAGTCCTTATCTCACTTCAAAGCACAAACTGTTCAAAATACCCATTCTTACCTCAAGCTAGGCTTGATGGTAACCTTAGTAGTACTTGATAAGTTTGAATAGATGAATTACCTTGATCTGCTGCCTGACGAATTGCGTTGATCTACTGATTGTATTGTTTGCTTAGGAACTAGAGTGAGCAAATCTAGTAGCTCATCCCTTCGGATACAATCTATGTTTGTGCTCATCAATCTCAAACCAAGCATCCACATCTGGATCTACCCTAAGCCAATTATTGACCATCTCACCCCCCTAATCAGATTAATCCAAGGATAACCCCTTTAGATAGTTCCAACTCAGTGAAGACCCAAATCCAAGCATGGACCCCCTATATTCAATCTATACCTCAACATCAACCCCTTAGGGGAAGGATAAACTATTGCCACTCTCTCAATTTGTTTCCCTCTTGAATCTAGTCTGAAATCCTAAATCTGCAAAAATGGCTAAGTCTGGAATTATTATCTAGATTCAATCTTTGGAGCTCTACCTTTTCCAACCTATATGCATTCTTGAGAATGTACTTGAACCATCCTGTAGTACATCTCTAGTACTATCAAATCCCAATCTTTCCCTTCGATTAACCCTAATGGTTCCCACTCATCCATGATGGTTTTGTAGTCAAGATAATAATCTTTTCTGCAAATCTTATCATTTTGCCTACTTTGACAAAAGCTCACATCCATATGACACCTCCCCTTGACCAACTATTTGCATGATTATGATCTAATGATCATGTACTATCAACCCCCACTTCCCTTGTTTCCATTTGAATCTTGTGCTTCTTAAACCCTCATGGTTTATGAGGCATCATGACAACTCTGTTATGGCAGCCTTATTTTCAACAAAGTTTGCCATCTCTTCTAGACCACCTCAAATACAGAAATCCCAACCCTTGCTTCCATGATCATCTATATAACTTGGTCTATCTATCCATATATCCCTTCTACCTAGTTGAGCTCTGAGCTTCCTGATACAACCATGTTTTGGTGGTATAAAATTATCAAAACCTAGATTCCCCCCAAATCTTGTTTTCATCCCTTTTCACCACAATTCCTCAAAACCCAAGGATTTAAAGGATGTAAACTCATGATTTACTGTTGCCATATGCCTATGTGCATGAAAACCATGATATTAGTCAGCTGGTCACACCTTTACACACAATGTACTGATCATCATAAATATAAAAACAAATCCCACTTTTCATGTATTATCAACCTTGATATACAGTACCTGTATATCTGCTACATCAATCTTTACATGGTTTCCAATGAGTAGATAAATCAAAATACTAGACTGGAACATCAGAGGTGTTAACTCACAGGAAAGATGGGATGACCTTGCTGACAAAATAAATCAGAGCAATTGTAATATCATATGTTTACAGGAAACTAAGAGAGAAACATTTGACAGTAACTATATCAGAAAATTCTGTCCTAGAAGACTAGGCCAGTTTGCATACCAACCTTTCATTGGCAATTCTGGTGGATTGATCACCATTTGGAATGGGAACATGTATAATGGCATTGTGATCAGCCAATCATCATTTCACCTGACTGTTAAGATGCACTGCAATCTTACTAATGAGGAGTTTTACATCACCAACATCTATGCCCCATGCACAAGTGATGGAAGGGCTGATTTTATTGATTGGTTCTTAAATGTTGATTCATCTATCTTCAAATTATGGATAATTATGGGAGATTTTAATATGATCAGAAGCTCTGAAGATAGAAATAGAGCAGGAGGCAATATTTCAAATATCCACTCTTTCAACTCCATCATTCAGGAACATGATCTAGAGGAAATACCACTTAAAGGGAGAGCTTTTACTTGGTCAAATATGCAACATCAACCTCTACTTGAAAAGCTTGATTGGATTTTCACATCACATGAGTGGACAACCACCTTCCCCAACACTATGGCCATTCCATTAGCTAGATTAGGATCAGACCACATTCCTATATTGGTACAAATCAGTACTGAAATACCAAAATCAAATTTATTCAGATTTGAAGATTATTGGTTTGAATTTGAAGGTCTATCAGATATTATGAAAAATAACTGGGTCAATAAAGGCAGGTTCAAGAATGATGCACATGATATGGCTGCCAGATTCAAAAACTTGAGACATGCTATAAAAAAATGGAGTAAATCCATCTCCAACCTCAACACTGTCATTGATAACTGTAACTTCATTTTATCTCTTTTGGATGGTCTTGAGGAACAATTAGCATTATCTGTACCTGAGATAAATTTCAGGCATATCATAAAGTCTCATCTGGCCAAACTGTTGGAAGCTAAAAGAAAATATTGGAGGAAAACGGCTAATATTAGGTGGGCTAAACTTGGCAATGAAAACACCAAGTTTTTCCACTCCATTGCCACAAGAATCTACAGGAACAATTATATTGTTGCTCTGCTGGATGAACAAGGCAATGAAATTACTGACCATGATCACAAAGCTGCTATACTATGGACTGCCTTCAGGGATAGGCTTGGGAAAACATCTGAAACTGAGATGAGGTTTGACCTGCAGAATCTTATTTCCCCTCATGATATCACATCTCTTGAAGAACCATTTACCCATCTAGAAATTGATGATATTATCAAATACATGCCAAATGATAAATCACCTGGACCTGATGGATTTAATGGTTACTTCATGAAAAAATATTGGAGTATCATCAAAGTCCAATTCTATAATCTTTGCAACAGATTTCACTCTAGGGAGCTGGACATTGACAGCATCAATACTGCATACATTGCACTCATTCCAAAAATCTCAAACCCCATGAAACCTCCTGATTTCAGGCCTATATCTGTTGTTAGTATGGCACTCAAGATTCTGACTAAACTTATTGCCAACAGAATATAGAACATTATTATTCCAATTATCAGCAAAAACCAATATGGGTTTATCAAATCTAGAACTATTCAGGATTGTCTGTCATGGGCATTTGAATACTTACACATTTTCCACAGATCCAAGAGAGAGATCATCATTCTAAAGCTTGACTTTGAGAAAGCATTTGACATGATAGAATACAATACTATCATCACCATGCTAAAGCACTTTGGATTTGGGGAAAAGATCATTGGATGGATAAGCAAAATACTCAATAGTGCTAACACTTCTGTAATCCTAATGGTGTCCTTGGAAAAAATATTAGATGCAAGAGAGGTGTCAGGAAGGGTGATCCATTATCACCATTATTGTTTGTTGCAACTGCTGAACTTCTGCAAATTATTGTGAACCATGCCTGGCAGATTAATGAGTTAGATCTACCTGTTGATAATGCATATGGACAGAATTACCCAATTCTTCAGTATGCAGATGATACATTACTCATCTTGCCTGCTATTCAGGAGCAGCTCTCCTATCTGAAGAATCTGCTGATGGATTTCTCCAAATCAACTGGACTTAAAATAAATTTTCATAAATCTTCTATGGTCCCTATCAATATGACTGCTGAGAGATGCAGAACATTTGCTGATATTTTTGGTTGCAGAATTGAATCTCTGCCATTCACATACCTGGGTCTTCCAATGGGTACAACTAAACCCAGTGTTAGTGATCTTACACCATTGATCAGCAAAATTGATAAAAGGCTGGCTGGCATCTCAAATTTATTATCCCACTGCTCAAGAGTTGTTGTCATCAAATCTGTTATATCTGCTATGCCTAACCATATTATGTGTGCCATGAAATTGCACTACACGCATATTGACCATGTGAACAAATCTACAAGAACTTTTCTTTGGCATGGGAATGAAATTGAAAAAAAGGTAAATGTCTGGTTGCCTGGGACAAGGTTTGCCTTTCCAAAAAAGCAGGGGGACTAGGAATATTGAACCTGAGACAACACAACAAGGAAATTATGATGAAAAACCTTTACAAATTCTTAAACTGTCTAGATATTCCTTGGGTTAAACTTATCTGGCAAGCATACTATCAAATGGTTCCCTACCAGATCACAATACACACAAGGGATCTTTCTGGTGGAGAAATTGCCTCTCTTTTCTGACAGACTTCAAGAATATGACTACTATTGTGCCTGGCCAGGGAAACAACACTATGTTTTGGCAGGACAAATGGGATGACACTGAGCATGCAATAAATTTCCTGAATTATTTTCATTTCCAAAAAAACCAAAAATCAGAACTGAGGAAGCTATGCAATATCAGATTGCAGGGGAGTTATTAAGTTTGTTCCAATTGCCACTATCCCTTATTGCTGAAGATCAGATGAATAGTCTATGTATAATCCTTCAAAATTCAAATGTACTTGAAAAACACAAATGGACATTCCCATGGGGAGGAGACAGATTCTGTACAAAAAAGGTATATGACCTCCTTATCAAAGCACCTGATGCACCAAAGCCCTTCGAATGGATCTGAAAATCTCCATGTCTTCCCAAGCATAAGTTCTTATTTTGGCTGCAACTTAATGATAGATTAAATACCAGAGACCTTCTTGTCAAGAAAAAATTCAATATTGATGAGGATACTTGTGTTCTTTGTGAGGAAAGCACTATTGAATCTGTTGAACACCTCTTTTTCAGATGTGACTTTAGCCAAAATTTCTGGTGGAAACTTGGAATTGAATGGAATACTGACTATCCACTGATCAATATGATTCAAGAGGCTCATGATAGAACTTTGGATCAGTTCTTTAACATCACGATGATGATTGGCTGCTGGAGCTTATGGAATCACAAGAATAACATCATATTCGAGCAACACACTAGGTGCATGGATAATTGTTAGAGCATATTCAAATTATCAGTGGCTGATATTAGACATAGAATTAAACCCAGTTTACTGGATGCCATGCAAACATGGCTAGATACTTTGTAATTTTCTTTTTATTCTTTGTGACTCACTATGTGACTCACACCATGTACAGTACCCCTTTTTTTATAAAATGAAAATGACACAGTGGGGGACTTCCCCACTGTCTTTGTGTCAAAAAAAGGATGTATAAATCAAGTTTACACCATCTATCTTGGATATGATATTTCTCCAAATAATTCCCATAATTATTTGGAGCCTAAAACTTTTTCATCACCATTTTAGGCAAAATCCTCCAAACCTTGTCTTCAAAGGAAAGTTTGTTTTTCTCCAAACCACTTTGACAAGTCAATGAACACATGAGTTCTATACATCATACCCTACCTTCCCATCTAAAAATTAAATATTTTTGAGTTTCTTTATTATTTATTTTTGCCCTTTTTCTTAAATGGAAGAAACAATAAATAATTCATTAAAAAATACTTTCCCCCCTCAATAAATTCCAATAAAATTCTCCACTGAGTAATATGGTATTCATAACCATTTACCATCAAAAACTAACCTTGCCTAATGTAAAAATATTACATTACCTTCCATAATCTATTTCTGCACTTTTTGAATAAATGCCTTTAAATGAATTTGTAATCATTGGAAAAATCCCAAATAAATCTTGAAGATATGATTTGACCTACCCCATCTACCAGTACTATTTCCACACCTTCCTTAATAAAAAAATTCAAACTTCTTTCACAACCATTGTTTGGATGAAATTTGCCAACTAGGCAAATTCTCAAATCAAAACCCACCAATATCTCCCCAACCAAATCCACCAAGCTTGTACATCACCCCTCTCACCCCCTTGGTCGTGGTGACCACTGTAGCAGTCCCTCTCCCGTTGTCCTTTAGCTCTTGAAGCATGTGAGGGAGAGAGAGAGGAACACATCTTGCAAAAATCTTGGATATAAAAGAGGGCAGCAGCCAATCCTTGGACGTATCACCCTCTCAAGCCCTCTATGGACTATGTCCACCCTACACCACTCCCCTCGAGTTAAATAGGCCAGAGGCCACCCCAGCCTCCCCTTGCTGCTCATTTCCACTCCTCTTCCTCCCACCTACCTCCCCAGAGAGCCATCCCTCCTCTACTGCTCTGCCTAGCCCGAGAAAAAAAGAACAAGAACTCTCGGCCATTGCTCAAAAACTAAGCATGGTGCTCTCTCCTTCGCTCCCTTCGCTCTGCATGTTACTTCCCCGATCTCCCTTTGCCATTCTGAATCTAACCGTGTTTCTTCCTTGCCTAGGAAACCCTGGCTCAGTGCCACAGATGAGACTCCAATGCCTGCCTCCTCGGACGCTCTTGCGCGAGGCCATCCCCGATGCCAAAACCACCCATGACGCCCCTCCCCCAGCTCGCCGTGGTGCACCGCTTTGCCCTACCCCCTTCCCGTCGCCTCTCCAGCCCCTGGTAAGCGCCACCATCGCTCCCCGCCTTCTCCTAGGGTTAGATCTCCGCCGCCACATCGCAAGCTGGAAGACAGCCCTGAGCCGCCGGATCCTCTCTAATCGGACGACTCAGGAGCCTCCATATCCCTTTGCTCGCCCCTTCGGCTGACCAGCGGGCCCCCGCTGTCAGCAATTCAAATGCGCCAGCGCGCGTAGCTTTGCCTGGGTGGGCCGGATTCCCCTACGTGGCCCATTAAAGCCCTAGATCTGGCCCAGACGCTCCTCATCTCCTTTTCTTTTTCTTTTTTGACTTTCCAGATCTTTTAGTGGTAGTTTGGTTTAAATCTTTTCAAAAAAGGAAAATGTAACAAAGTGGCCAGAACATATTTTTATCTTGAACCTACATGTTTTCTTAAACATGCAGTGCCTAGGTTTGACCAAAATAAGGACCAGATTTATTTCAGTAAATCAACCACCTAGATGTATCATTTTTACCAATATATTTCTACATGTATATCTACAACTCCAAATGGAGTCAAACCTTGGGATACTGCAAGGTACTATTCACACCTTGTATGACCCACTAGTCGCCCCTAAAATGGCTTCCTAGTTTGCCCCTGGTGAAAATGACAATAATTACCCATTTATGCCTTGTACAATTTCTCTAGACAAAACCAAATATCGTTTGGACCTAATTCCAGCTCTCAGTACATCTACATACCAATATTTACCAAACCCTACGAGACCAAAATTTATTAACCAACTAATGAATTTTGGTGAATTTAATATATTTTGTGCATGGTTATTTCACCAATAAAATCACCACTTTACTTATGTAACTCCAAAAAGGGTGATTCCAATTTATACAGAAAGGTATTTCAATTTCCTAACATGTTACTTTGGAATCACATCCAAATCCCTTAGATATTTAATCTAGTGAAAAAGACAATTTCCAACCAGTACTGTCTTTGGGAATTTCTCAAGGGAATTATGGTAATTGTTTTGAAGTGGTTCAAACTCTCAGTGAATCAGTCCATTAAATACTACCTAATCATACAAGGAAATAATTTTTGAAGTTCCATAACAATTCTGGTGAATTAAATCCTTAAACTAGGGTTTTATTCACTATAAAATCCATTATAAATCAATAGTAATTGATAAAATAGTGAAACCACTTTTGTTGGATTCAATTTATCAAGACCTTTCTGATGATATCATTTGTGCACAAAGTTATCATGCAGAACTTGTGCTTGATTTAAAACTCCTTATCTAGGTAGTTCTTGACTATAGATCTTAATTAGAAAATCCACAGATGCAATCAAGGCCATTCCTTTGTATCCAAAGCAAAATCTCCAATCCGAGGGAAGCATCGAGTTATTCTTATTATTATTGTATTTGGTATTCTAGTATTCTAAATAAGTCACGGGACGTCTCGCTGGTCATAGGAAAGCCACCTTCTTGCTCATAAGCCTCCGTTGTCGTCGGATTGTCGACAAGTACGCCATAGGGGGTCCTAGTGGCGTTGGAAAGATGGGGTGTGAGACGTCGGATGTTCCAGGAGTGGTGAGCACAAGTTTACCTAGGTTCAAATCTGACTACGGGGATCGTATCCTACTCCTGCTAGCAACCCAGTAATATATCGGCGTAAGGCGGATGTTACAATGGATTACAAGGAAGGTTCACCTATGTGAGTTGATTTTGGTGTTACGATTGATTGGTTGCCCTAAAGGCTCCCATAGGGTCGGTTTATATAGTCACCGGGGCCTAGGGTTACAGAGAGACCTATCCGGCTACGTTATAGAGTCGGTAACTAGATACAACTTGGACTACAAGTAATACTACATTCCTAAGTCGGTAACTCTTCTGGGCCTTGTCGTAGCCAGAACTGGCTCCTCCTCTTTCTCTGACTGGGCCGCTCGTGAAGCAAAGCTCTAACCCGTTAGTGGGCCACCCTGGTCAACGAGTCCTGTGGGTATACCTAGAAAGTATATCCCAACAGTAGCCCCCGGAAGTCTCGAAGATCCAAAGTCGGATAATTGGTCTAGCTTGATGGTTTTTTCGTCTTGAAAATCTTGAAGGGTTCCCGAAAAATTCTTCTAGTAATGTAGGATTCCGAGTTAGTTGAGTCGGATATGTTTTGTTCTGACTTTAGTATTTTCCTTGCTCAGTTTGAAACATGAGTCGGATTTTACAGCGGCGTGCTGACTGGCAACTTTTCAGACCAGGTCCTGTCACTGACAGGAGCCCCATCAACACGACCGTTGGTCGGTCCGCTCCTTATGGAACAGAATTTCATTTCAATGCTTACACGAAAATCGAGGGGGCGGAAGAGTCGCGAGGAAGCTAACTCCCCCTCTCTCCTATACGCGTGGCACTAATTGTGCATGTTAACACACGAATCTTGACACAGAGAAAAATAAAAGAGAGGAGAAAACCCTTTCTCTCAGATTCATCTCTCCATCGATTCATTCATTGCCTCCTCATACTCCCCGAGCACTCCGCACCTGTTCCCATCTACACATCTCAAGAAAAATCTCTCTCCCCCACTAGTCCTTTTCCTCCAAGATCAATGGCGTTTGCCTCGACCTCAGGAGCGGCGGCTGGTTCATCGGCGGCGGATGAGAAGAAGATGCGGGGTCTTTGGATCCCTAGCACCATGGATGACGCCGAACTCTAGGTCATGGAGGACGAAGGATTCATCATCGCCGGCGCGTGGCGGAGCGCCTCAGGGCATGCTGTTCCTGCCCCGCGCGATGGCGAGCGATTACTGTTCGGCACGCACGTTGATCGCGGCCTCAGCTTGCCACCGTCGGACTTCTTCGTCGAGGTCCTCAATCATTATGGTGTGCAACTCCATAACCTTCCTCCCAACTCTCTGCTCGAGCTTAGTACTCATACAGCTTTGTGCGAGGGGTTTCTTGGTATTAGGCCGAGTCTCACCCTTTTCGGTAGTACAATGGTACTCGGAAGAACTCCATTAGGGCATGTGTTCCTTACACCACCGACACTCTTAGCTTAGTCCTTAGGAGAAACCGAGTCTATTCTAG
This sequence comes from Avena sativa, assembly GCA_916181665.1. NCBI lineage: Eukaryota > Viridiplantae > Streptophyta > Magnoliopsida > Poales > Poaceae > Avena > Avena sativa. The sequence goes on from OV702284.1 coordinate 34,989,495, forward strand.
GATTAATGCTAGTGAATCCATCAAATGCTGGGCCAGAACTTTCTTTTATCACAAGGATATTCCAGCTCCTGGAAAGGCAGAAGGTCTTCCGGCGTTTGCCGACGGCGTCGCTTCCCACCAGAATTCATGGGACGCGGACGCACCGGAGCTGTCGGATATCTTGATCCTCGCCAAGAGGCGGATTGAGTTTCTGATGAAGCATGAGGGCCTCCATGGATCCGTGTAACATCCCAAAAATATCAAACTTAGATCATCAAAACACTAATCATCAAGTTTAGGGTTAACAAAAACTTTTCTAAATGAATTCATGAATGCATGTATATGTGTATGCATGGATTTTGAATTTCTTTAAAAACCACCTTGTTTGTGTGATCCATTGCTTGTAAAATGTTTATTAGGTGAAAATAACATCATCTAAAACATTTCCCACACTTTTCCTAAAGACAAGTAAATCAAAACAAATATATTAATTGAATGGTCATTTTGGCCAATTTAACTCACATGCCTACTTTGGCTGTCTCAAACTTTCAAAACCTAACAGAAACTTTTGTGGATCTTTGCACCCCTTGAATGTACTCATAACAGAGTATCAAGTCCCACTTTGTGATCATCCAGAAACTTTCAAATGCATAGTTTAAATGACAATTCAAAATTGAATCTTCTTCATATGGGAAGATCCCACTTTTTCAAAACCCACTCAAACAAGCTCAACTTTCAAAACCCAAGCATCTGCAGACTCACCAAAACCAATCTAGCAAACTCACCAAAATTCATTTCAAAATTCATAACTTGAGTTCATGCGGACATTTCATTAAACAGGTTGCAGACACAAATCAAACAAAACCACAAACACTATAGTGTGCAGTGTTTTGAGCCTAACTTGTTCCCTAGTTAGCTCACACACAAACCAGTAGATCATCTAGAAAGATTAGCCCAACACTAGCACCCCTGTGAGCTTGCCATTGCCATTAATGGTGAACAGCCGAGCACCCCCATGTCACCCTAATGTGGACAGCAAGCTAGGAGCAGCAGCAAGCCTAGCCAGCATGTCTGGGAGGCAGCCCACCGTCCACCGCCACTCACTGTCCTAGCCGCGAGCATTGCCAAGCCCTGGACCATGCGCACAAGCCGCGACCAGACCATGCCGAGCGTGCGCCAGAGCACCACCCGCGACCAGCGTCCCAGACCGCGTGCCGCCCTCACCGCGCGCACCCACGATCACCACCGACCCAGGACCCCGCCAGACACTCCCGTTTGCCGCCCCGTGCCATACAACCACCGCCCGCCGTCGAAGACGCCGCCTCTGCCGCGCAGAGCGCCGCCCGTTCCAGACCAAACCACACCGCCCCATGCCTCGCGATCATATCGTTGAGCACCGCCAGGAGACACAGCACCGTCCCCTACCCTTGCCCATGCCATTAGCTGCCTGTAACGTCGCCCCCGACGAGCTCACCTTGCTCCCCGACGGTCCCCTCGCTCGACTATAAATAGAGGCCACCCCCGCACGATTTCTTCACACCATCTCACTCCCCTCTCCCCACTGACCGTGCCACACCATCCTCAGAGCAAGGCGAGCACCACTTCGCCGGAATTTCACCGGAGCCCGCCACCTCTGGAGAAGAAGGGAGCCAGCGATTGGACCCGCCCCAGGAGAAGCCACCGGTACCAGGAGGATCGCCGTCGTCGACTTCGTCGTTCGCCCACCTCGCCGACCCTCGCCCGTACCCCGGTGAGCCCCCAGCACCCCCCACTGGCCGCGCTAGGTTTCGTTCTCGCGGGAGCTGTCTCGCGTCGACGATGACCCTCAGTCGTTGGATTAGAACTAGATCGAACGACCCACGTTGCCCCATACCGCTTCGCCCAGCCCCGTGTCACTGACGAGTGGGGACACCCACTTACGCAGCCCGCGGGAGCACTGCGCTTAGCAGGCCGGCCCTTTAGAATTTCCCGCGCAGCCCAGCAATTCAAATTAAACCTTTTCCTTTTTAATTTCAAACACACTTTTGTACCCAACTTCAAAAATCAACCCAGGTCGATTCAGTGCACCAAATTGTATGAAACCAATTTTGTTGGAAAGGTCTGTGAATGCTTAATCCAAGCCCGTTGGATTCAAGTCATTTGGATCTGTAGATCACCCATAGCAAAAATAACAAGGCAGAATCTTTTCTGCATTCAAACATTTTTCAAATTTAAACCATAAAAGATTTTGAGTTGATTCCAACTCTCAAAAATCACATTTAACCATACCTTTCAGAATATATAAAAATATATAGGTTTACTTGCAGAAATAATGTTCAAGGAATAAAAGAATGCTACATAAGCATTTCTAGCCACTTTAATCAATTAAAATAAAAGGGTAAAACCTTATTAAATTGTGACACCACTTTAAATCACACTCCCAGGGACTACAATATGTGGTGATGAAATGTGTCAACATGATCCCATGTTTAGTTTGGAGAATATTAAATCTTAAGTAGTTTTTCAATGAGTAGAATTTTTTTTTCTAAAATAAAAGGACTTAAACCAATCCTTAACCTTGTAATGTTAGAGATGATGCTAGATCATCTATAGGACCCTTGTGTGTGATGATTGAAAGTAGTTAAGTATTGATTGGTGATTGTGTACCTCGTATTTATTCATAGACGCTAGTACGGAGCAAGGATACTACGAGGAGGAAGGAGGATACTACGAAGAGGAAGCCGAAGAGAACTTCAACCACTACTCTGCACAAGGCAAGCTTTACTAACCAAGTTGACCAATGCAAGCTAAACCTTGCAAGATACTATACCTATGCAAGCCTAATACTACTAGTGAGTGTGCAAGCTAACACTTGCAAGATACCCTATTGTTGCCACAAACCCATTCTTGTGATATGAATACTATATGCCTTAAGCGTATGTAATCATACCAACTTGCTAAACCAATCCTAGTTTTATGGCAAGCTTCTTACTTTATTTCTTTATCAAAGCTTCCTTAGAGTCTACTTAAGAGTTTGGTAGATATTAGACAGCTGTGCTCAAGTTTGCCCTAAGAGCATAAAATTTGGCCTAAGCTAGAAACCTTGATCTCAGCCTAAGATATAATGTTGGACTTAGTGAAACTCCACCAGTTACCACCCCTCATTATTACCATTCCCAACTGTAGATGCTAGTGCTAAGCATAAAACTTGATCAACTTTAGATGGGAGTACTTGGTGGAAAAATGGTTATGAAAACCTTGGAATGATGGATCATTCTATTGAAATGTTTTGGACATGTGTTTCCAAACACTTGATGATTTTGGTGATGAAAATGTTGAGGCATGAGCCTTAGCCCTTTATAAAACTGATGGTTGTCTGGATGCGATACCATTCCAATTTTATCGTACAACCACAATACCCGAATATTGGGTAGGGCTTGACTGGAAACTTATATACCTTAGTATTAGTTCCCTCACGGCCAAGGTCTGAGCTGAGGCTACCTTGTCAAGATTGTCCACCTGTGCAGTACCCAAGATGACAGTGGTCATGGTTGGGAGGCCAAACTCACAGGAGAGGTGCTTATACTAGGGAGTGTAATTGAAAGGTTAGGATTGATTATCCGCATACTGAGTATGGTGAATTCAGGATTTGTTCCTGACGGATGTATCAAATGTTGTGGTGAAAGTGTACAATCTCTGCAGAGTGTCAAACTATTCGAATAGCCGCGTCCGTGGTTATGGACAGTTGGAGTGGCCATACTGTTCCCCCGTCAGACCCTTTTCAAAATGACTTGTGAAATGAGTTGAGACTTTGACTTGACCACAACAGAGTTGTGACCTGAACTACAAGATCCCACTTAGGAGTTATAAAATTGTGACTAGCTTTGGAGCTTAGTAGAGATAAACCTGGCTTTTTGCAAAACAACCCTAGAGCCTAGTGTCCTATATTCCAAAAACCCCTTTACTTGTTAGTATTAGTTTGCGAGTATTTAAAGAGTACTCATGGCTTTGTCCCTGGCTATTCCCATGGCCAGACTATGAAGAGGAGTACCTGGAGGATGGACCCCAGGAAGGTTACGACAACTAGGATCATCTCCCATCGTCAGCATTGCCTGTGACCCCGAAGATGGAGCTTCGCCTACGCTACCGTTATTATTACGTATTCCGCTGCTTGATGTTGTATTAAGAACTGGATCATGAGATCCCTATTCGTGTAAGAACTTATGTATCGTTGTAATGGATGAAGTACTATGGTATCCAATTCTGTTATGTCTCGCAAAAATGGTAATCCTGGGATTGCGATGTATGGCATAACAGGCATCTAGGATTAAAAAATCCGGGTGTTGACAATCCGACTTGATCCACTGCTGGTTGGAGCACCGAATTCATCCTCTCCAGCACCATGGAGATCGCCTCATGCACCAGACCACTAGTGAAAAGAAGGACAAGATGCGGGTCAGTTCGAGCCGGATTCCGACGAAGGACTACAAGACCCTTATGCAATATTTGATCAAGGAAAGACTGGAACGAAAGGTTCCAGAAGTATCCATGAAGATGTATACGTCCAATCGTCCTCTGACTCCGGTAAATATTTCGACTCTGCTTTTGCGTTTCTTCGTTCTTTTCTGTTCTTTCTCTGACTCTGTTTTCATCGAGGCTATTCGACTTTATTAGCTCGAGAAACTCCCCGAGTCTGAGCTAGCCCCACTAAATGGCTATCCCTCGGACGATCCGGAGGTGATGGAGGATGATGAGGTGCAAGAAGTTGCCGCCCCCGCCACCAAAAAGAGCAAGGTGAAAGAAGTTGTTGTTACTGGTGGTAGCCAAGTGCTTCCAGTAGTTAAAAAGTAAGCACCCTGTCTTTTATTTTCAGTACTTTTGTACATTTATTTCTTTCCAGAGCACACGTGATATTTGGATTTTCGTGTTCTAGAGCTAAATCATATTTGAAGAGTAAGACCAAGCCGGACAGCAAGCCGGGAAAGCAGATGCGTCAGCAAAAGCTTGTTATTTCCCATGCCATGCCGCCACCAACTCCATCCAGCTCTCCATCAGCACATGAAGCTTCTGCCTCTCCTGATGCTGGCAACGTCTCGAAATTCCTGGTCACCATTGATGATCAGGTAACTAACAAGGGTGAACCCGTCAAGGATAATGATCCCATGGTAACATCTAGATGAACGTTGGATAAAGTGGCCGGCTCCGCTGTCTCCGGCCTGAAGAGGAAAGAGAAAGAAGAGATCCTTAGGCTGGCTCAATCCAGTCTTGAGAAGAAAACCTTGACCCTAGAGGCAGCGAGCCAAGAGCAGGAGGATGTCAAGCTGGTTAGCCTCCTAGACCAGAGTTTGGTCCAGGATGCTAAGATTGAGTCTGGCGAACTCCCAACGACGGGCGTTACTTCCCTCACCCTTACCTAGAAGGTGTTCCACAACACCAAGCTCAGATTTGAAAAGTTGCACCTGGGACACATTGTAAGTTTCCGATTCTTATTTGCATTTATTATCATATCGTCTAGCCCCCAAGCATAAAGCCGGATAAACATCGTTGGCTCTGAGTTGATTCTTTTAGGTTGCAAAAGAACGATATAGTGTAGCCCCCAAGGCTCGTGTTTTAATTTTACTTAGTTAAATTTGCAGCTCGACTCTTAGTAGCCGTCTGACGTTATTCCGTCTCTAAATTTACAGAAAATTGCATCTTCCAACCAGGAATTGCTCAAGTACATTTGCAATAAACGCAAAGAGATTAAAGCCTTGCGCCTTGAGAATTCAAATTTGAAAATTGAGAAATATGAAGCAGAAGGTAAACCTTTCTGATTTCCTCTTTGTCAGTTTATTTTTTTCGTAGTCAAACTTGTTTTGTCCAACTGATATTTTTCCTTTTCAGAACTGTTGTGCCAGTCCAGCAAGATGGTGGAGAAATCCGAGAACTTCAAGGTCCTAGAAATAGAGAATGCTGAGCTCTGGGACAAGTTTGAGAAACTAACTTTAGAATCGGAGAAATCCGTAACTGCTGTTTTGGAGTCAAGCAATCATGAGACCGTGAGTCTCGAGAAGCTAATATACCTTCGAGATAAATAACTAGCTGATCTCAAGAAGGACTTCGATATTCAGAGCGATCTTGCCCAGGCCACAACTAATGAACTGAACAACCTCCGCAAGGAGCATGCTCAACGGAATCACTCTGTGCTAGGTAAGATTTCCGATTGTTACTTTTTGTTGATTTTTCGACTTTATTTTCAGTTGAATTTTGAATTTTTGGTTCTTTCCCAGCCCCCTGAATCTTTCCGACTCCCCTACCTCCGAACCTCGCCTCAAGCGCATCAAGCTCGTCGGAGATATCTTGTACGATTTCTGCCAGATTCTTGAAGAGGCTGGTGAGTCAGTCAAGCTTTCCGACTTGCATGCAATGTTAGTGAAAGAGGTGAGGGACAAGTTCAAAGAGATTCCGAAGCTTATCGAGGACTGGAAGATCTCCTACGCTCGGACTGCTGCCCAGACTGCGCTTACCATTGTGATGAGCCACCATAGCGAAATGGAAATTTGGCATGTCACCAAAGGTATTGCCGAGGATGATGATGAAGGTAACCCACAGGACATCGAGACCATCCAAGAGTCCTGTGCAGGTTATGCTTGTCGTGTGGCAGAGATGACCAATTATACGACTTTGTTCTTAGGATCCGTCGCCGTGCCTCCCTCGCCCCAAGAGCCAGAAGGCAGCATTGCAGTTTCCGAGTCTGAGATCGAGAGCGACAATACTGTCGACTCCAGCGCTCCACGTTCTTCATCACCACCGCCTAACTACATAAACAGTTTTTATGCATTATTCTGAAATTTGTGGCAATGTAATGATGGAAACAATGTTTTTATTTGTGGTGGTCTTGTAAAAACTAATGCTTTTACTATCGTAGCACTTGTGCTTATATATTTTTTATGCATGTGCTTTGAAAATTTCTGAAGCACTTTTTATTTTATGCCTATACTTATTGTTTTATCTGGCTCTCTGCCTCATCCCTTTCATGGGCCGGCCAAACTTTAACACGGAAACTTTGCCGAGCAACGGAGCGCAATTGCTAAACCAGTTTAAACTCGGAAACAAAGCCGGCTTCCAGTACCAACAACTCATTACTCGGAAAATGCCCGTGTCTAAGCAATCAGATAAAAAACCAAAGTATAAACAATAAACTGAATTTTTTACCCTAAGGTAACATTTTTAGATTATTTAAAAATCATAACCAGAACGAACATGAGCATAAAGTACTTTCAAGCTTTCTGGGATTTTTGAAAATGACATGCTATTTTGGAAATAAGATGGCAAAAACTTCTCAAGATAATATATGAGGAAACCAATACTTTATTTCACTTTGAGCATGTACACAAATAATTACAAGGAAATATAAATAAGAATAGAAGGGACATAGCTGTGCAATATTCCATGGACGGTCTATTTCATCCGGGTCTGTGCTGCCACCAGCTGTCTTTCTCTTCCGAGTATCAGGTCTTTCCTTGACTGATCTCATATCGGTTAGATAATATGACCCATTATGCAGAACTCTGCTAATCATAAAAGGTCCTTCCCAAATCGGGGAAAGTTTGTGCTTTCTCTTTTGCACAAGTCGGATAACCAAATCGCCTTTTATGAAAGAACGGTTTTGCACTCTCTGACTATGATACTTGTGCAACTTCTGCTGATAGGTTGTAGATCTCTGTTCAGCAACGACACGTACTTCTTCGATTATATCGAGATCATCTTTTCGAGAAACTTCTGCATCTTCTTCGATATACGCTTTGAATCATGGAGACTGATGAATTATATCACTTGAGAGAACTGCCTCTGCACCATAGAACAAAAAGAAAGGGGTATAGCCAGTTGATATGTTAGGAGTTGTATGTAAGCTCCATATAACAGATGGTAATTCTTTCGCCCAAGCCCCCGCGGCCCGACGAAGCGGTGCCTCGAGACGAGGTCAGATTCCTTGATAAATAAGTCCATTAGTTCTTTCGACTTGTCCATTAGCTTGTGGATGCGCGTCTGATGCAATATCAAGTCGGATTCCTTGTTCTTCGCAGAATTCAGCAAGTTCACCCATTGAAAAATTTCTCCCATTTTCAGTAATTATACTGTGCGGATATCCGAATCGGATTATTTCATCCTCAACGAATTGTCTAGCTGTGGCTCCATCACAACTTGTTACGTGTTTAGCCTCAATCCACTTTGTAAATTTATCCACCATTACTAGTAGGTGAGTAAATCCATATTTTGCCGTGCAAAACGGACCTACCATATCAAGCCCCCAGACCACGAATGACCATGTAATAGGGATTGTTCGCAGTTGTTCATCCGGAACGTGTGCCTGATGGGCGTACTTTTGGTAGCCTCTGCATGTTTTGACCAGTTTATTGGCATCCGCCTTAGCTGTAAGCCAAAAGAATCCATGTTGAAAAGCTTTTGCCACCAAGAATCTGGCTGCAACATGGTGACCACACTCGCCTTCGTGGATTTCTCCTAAGATTTCCACTCCTTCTTCCGAAGAAATACATCGCTGAAAAATGCCAGAAACACTCCATTTATAGAGCTCACCATTTATTATAGTGTAGGCTTTTGCTCATCGGACAATCTACCGGCTCAAGACTTTGTCTTCGGGTAGTTTTCCATCTATCAGGAAATCCAAATAGGGTTTTGTCCAGCTGGGAATTACAGCCAGAACTTCTATTAAAGGTGAGTCGAATTTCGTCGGATAGTCCTCATCAACTCAGACTATGGAGGGGACCCTTAAATTCTCTAAGAAAGCGCCATACGACACTTGTTTCCACGCAGATCCTATCCTTGATAGAGCATATGCTTCCTCATTTTCTGCTCAAGGGATGTGTTGAACCTCAAAACCCTCGAACGATTTAGATAATTCTTCCACAACAGCTTTGTATGCTGCCATGTGCTTTTTTGCGTTGCAGATATCAGATACTTGCTGAGCAACTAAATCCGAGTCTCCGTAACACATGAGTCTTGTTATGCCAATGTTTTTGGCCATGCGTATTCCATGTAGTAGGGCTTCATACTCGGCAATATTGTTGGTTGCCTTGAAGTGTATTTGCAACACATAGAACAACTTATTTTCTTTAGGTGATTTGAGCACCACGCCAGCCCCGAGCCTCCTCGTGCTTTTGATCCGTCAAAGTGAAGGGTCCAAAATTCCGAGTCTGGAGGACTTGTGTTTTCTTTCATCTCTGTCCAATCAACATCAAAGTCGGCATGTATTTGGGACTTGATTACTGTACATGGTTTGTACTCAATGTCAAAAGCTGCAAGCTCTATTCCCCACTTTGCAACACGTCCTGTGGCGTCACGGTTATTGATTATATATCGCAGGGGAGCGGTGCTCACCATTGTGATCTTGTGCTCTTGAAAATAGTGGCGTAACTTTCTAGATGCGAAGAACACTCCATAGGCTAGCTTTTGATGATGTGGGTACCGTTGTTTTGATTCTTTCAGGACCTCACTTAGGTAATAAGTTGGTCGTTTTACCTTATGCTTGTGGCCTTTTTCCTCGCGCTCGACTATTTTTACCACACTTATGACCTTGTTGGTCGTTGCAATGTATTGTAACATAGGTTCCTAAGGTTCTGGCGCTGCGAGAACTGGTGGGTTTGAAAGTAGATCTTTCAAACTTTGCAGGGAAGTTTCGGCTTCCTGGGTCTAGACAAATTTGTCAGTTTTCTTCAAGAGCTTGTACAAAGGTGCGGCTCTTTTGCCGAGTCGGCTGACGAACCGACTCACTGCTGCAATGCAGCCAGTGAGACGTTGCACGTCTTTTAGGTGAGTCGGCCTGGTAATGTTTAGTATAGCCTTGATTTTGTCCCGATTCACTTCTATGCCTCGCTCAGATACGATGAAACCTAATAATTTTCTGGCTGGAATTCCAAAGAAACACTTCTTCGGATTTAGTATCATGTTGAATTTTCGTAGACTAGCAAATATTTCATCCAAGTCGGAAATTAAAGTTTCCTTCTTTTTGTACATAACTGCTATGTCGTCTACGTATACGTGGACGTTGCATCTGATTTGGTCGTTGAGACAACGTTGCATAGTACGTTGATATGTTGCTCCTGCATTCTTTAAGCCAAAAGGCATAGTTTTGTAGCAGAACGTTCCAAAAGGAGTGACGAAAGACGTCTTAATTTGATCTGACTTTTTCATCGGTATTTGGTGAGATCCGGAATATGCGTCGAGAAACAGATTAGTTTTGACCCTGCCGTTGAGTCGATAACTTGATTGATTCTTGGCAAAGGAAACGGATATTTTGGGCATTCCTTGTTCAAAGCGGTATAATCAACACACATCCTTAAATCAATGGCGTCCTTTTTAGGGACGAGTACAGGATTTGCCACCCAATCTGTATGGATGACCTTTGTTATGAAATCTACTAATTCTAGTCGGGATAATTCCTTGGCTATTGCTTTGTGCTTTTCATCACCAAACCGTCGTAAAGAATGTTTGACGGGTTTAGCCTTAGGGTACACATTAAGAGAGTGCTCGACAAGTTCCCTAGGTACTCTGGTCATGTCAGAAGGCTGCCATGCGAAGATATCACTATTAGCTTTGAGGAACTCGACGAGCACACTTTCCTAAGAGTGGCCTAAGCCAACCCCTATGTTCGTCGTCTTGGAGGGATCATCTTCCTTCAGCGACGTTTTCTTCGTCTCTTCCGACGCCTTGAACTGCAAACTTGGCTTCAGCACCTCGTTCTTCGTAGTGGGCATCTCAGACGGATTGATGGTCTTCTTAATCTCCTGGTACTCCTGGGCATGCAGAACAACTTCGGCGAAGGCAGCATAACCTTCGTCGCACTCTCGCGCCTTCCTCAGATTTCCCCGTACAGTGATTACGCCCTTTGGACCTAGAAGTTTAATCATGTTGTATATGTAACAGGGACGAGCCATAAACGCCCAGTAAGCCGAACGTTCGAAGATGGCGTGGTAAGCACTTTTTAACGGTACCACCTCAAAAGAGAGTCGCTCGGTCCGGTAATTGTCTCAGGTTCTGAATGTCACGTCTAGAGTAATCTCACCCAGAGAATCCGCATGTCTCCCTGGTACAATGCCATGGAAAGTTACACTGTTGTAACTCAACTGGCTCTCGTGTAGCTTCATGCGGTGGAGCGTCTCGATGTAGAGAATGTTAATGCTGCTTCCACCGTCCATGAGTGTTTTAGAAAACTCATAGCCATCAATAAGAGTATTGACAACCATAGGGTACTTTCCCTGATGATGTGTCTTCCTCGGGTGATGTGAGCGATCAAAAGTGATGGTTACCTCTGACCAGTACAGAAACTGTGGAACAGCCGGAACTATGGCATTGAGCTCATGGAGAACCGTCTTCTTGTCTTTAGCAGGTTAGGATCCAAGGAAGCATGTCTTTCTTAGTTGGAAAAGTCTTCTTTCCATCTGACTTGCGATCTACAGCGGCTTCCGCCTCTTCCATGTCGGAATCTTCCTTGGGCTCCTTTCCTTTCTCAAAAATTTTCTTTCCTTTTCGTTGCTTAGCTCTTTAGCCAGCGGATTCGTCTTTCTTGATGTCGTCATTGAAACGACACTCGGCGTTTGTGTGGGTAGATCCTCCGTTACTATCCAAGTGGTGGACACAGAGATTATTGGCTATGTCATCCTAGGTATAGGTTCTTTCGGGTTGCTGATCTCCTCTGCCCTGGATTCGAGAAGTTCCACGACCTCTACTCCAGCCGCCTCCACACCCTCCTCGTCATCAAAATCCGAACCTTGCGTTGACAGCTGCGTTGTCCGGAGCCAGTTTTTTGTCCGAGGTGTTCTTGCACTTCTGAGTTTGCTTTGGCTGTTTGGCCGCATTGGGATTGGACAGAATATTTAGCATCCTTTCTAAATCATCATCGGCATCAGCATATTTTCTTTCCATTTCTACCATTTCTCCCAAATCTGTGACATGGTCACGCTTTAGTCTGTGACGCAAAAGTCCAACTGGAAGTCCTGCAATAAAAGCTTCTATCGCAGTTTGCTCATTTACTCCCTCGCAGGAGTTCTTCGTGTCAATCCAGCGTCCGAGGTAATCCCGGCAAGTTTCTTGGGGTCTTTGCATGCAACGCTACAAGTCTCTGACTGTGCAGTGCCTCTTGTAGGTTCCCTCGAAGTTTGAAAACAACACACTTTGCATATCATACCAGTTGTGAATTGAAATCTCTGGCAGTTCATTGAGCCATGATCGAGCCATCTTCCTCAACATGAGTGGGAGATATCGTACTGCGACCAAGCAGTGTCCTCCTTTGGCGATGCAGCAGGCCTGGAAGAAATCCTGGAGCCATGTATCTGGCCGAGCTGCGCTGTCATAGGGCTGAATGTGGTTGGCAATACCAAACTCAACCGGAAATTTGGTCTGACGTACGCATGGTCCAAAGCACTTGGGTCCCACGTACATGTCTTCTTCCTCGTACCGCCGCGCCTCTATGGTTGATTCAATGCGATGGCGAGCGTTGTTTTTCAAGAGAGATCTGCGCCTTGGAGGCTCGTCGCTTCTACGTAGCGGAGTCAGATTTTCGCTTCTCCTTTCACCATTGCCGCCTCCGCCCCTGCGGCTTCCGCGGCTATGTCATGATCCTTCATGGTTGCTGCTAGGAGGCGATGGTGGCCCTGCTGGATTATTTCCGGCTGGGTTACGTGGTGGTGGTGGTGGAGCCTCATTATGCTGACTCTGATGCCTGTTTCTTCGGGCATCGTCCCTACTTGATTCAGGACGATCTAGATCATCTCTTCGTCCTGCATTGCCAGCCGGACGGCTCGGTGGTGGAATACTTAGCCGATCTTGCTCCTCTCACTGGCGGCATGTTTCCGGGTCTTCTCTATAGTGGTTGTTTTGCCGGCGATGGTCCTGATGGGGGACCAGTGCCTTGATGGCATCTTCAGACGCAGCCGGAATAACTCTTGCCCAGTCACGCGCCGGCCGGCGAGAGTGGCCGTTTGATCTGGTTCTTGAATTCTCTTGTTCTTCTTCTCCACGGGGATGATAGCGTTGGTTCGTATCCCTGCGGAGCCTTACATCAGCGCTTTGGTCAGCGCCAGTGTGGAAAAACTCGGACTTTGAGGCCATTTTGCCACTGAATGACACGACCATTTTCTGCTGCTTTAATCCTTTGTCCAGCAACGTGACACACTGCTGGACTTGGTGTGGAGATGGATTGTTGGCGAGGATGGCTCGAGCTGCATCAGTGTTTTCCAAAGGCGTGCTGTAGACTCGGCTCTTCTCTCCGTCTTTTCTGTCAAATAGATCTTTGTGGATATCCGGGTTCTTGTTAGCAAGAAACGGACCTCCCCTTGTCTTGTTTGGGTGTCGCTTCAAATCTGACTGATACTTGGCTGGATCACTGTCTAACTGCTGCCTCATCTCGACGATGCGCGCGGCCTCTTCAAGTAGAAATAGACGATGCTTTTCCAGGTCCTTAGCCCTTTTCTCTAGTGCCTCCGGTGTGAGATCCGAAGCCGTTGGGATTGGAATCGTGAGAGCATCTCCATAAATTTCACGTGCACCCTTGGTGATGATGTGTCCATCCACAGGAGGATCGATCGGGGTGGTATTAATCAGATCTCCGTCCTGATTCTCCATCTCAATATCTTCATCAACTTTTTCTTTGTTGGTTTCCTCGACGTCCGGCTCTGCCGGTGTCAGATTTTTGTTGTTCTTCTTCTTTTTTGACCGCCCAGTAGCCTTAACGTGCGTACCAGTGGCAAAGACGGCTTTTGGTCCTGTACCAGGGGATAAGATTCCATCGGTACTTTCTATCATGGTTAGCCTGTGGACCTCAGAGGAATCTCCGGTGTCCATATCATCCTGCGAGGTGTAGCTTTCATCCATGCTATAATATGTACTAGGAGAGTTTTCCGGCTCACCTTGTGTTTTCTTCGAGACGTGTTATTTTTCATACTCCTCCATCGCTTTGTCAAAGTCTCTAAGTTCCTGCGACATTATTGACTCCTGAGGGGAGCCAGGTAAGTCGGCGTTTTCTTCGATTGCGTCTAGGACCGAATCGCTACCGGCTCCAGCATCGACAGAGTCGGATCTAGAGCTTATGTGGTACACGAAATAGTTCTTCTTATTGTTTATGTTCTTGAGGTAGTGGCACAGCTGGGTTTCCGCCTCCTCCATCTCAACGTTCTCCTTGATATCGGCGATTGCTTCGTAATCAATGTAGGGGCATTTCATCATCTCCTTTATCCTGTGCTTCAAGGGTAGTTTTTCTGCTACGACGTCCAGGAGGACGGATCCGTAGCGGATATATTCCTCATCTGTATATCCGGTCTCGCTGGAGAGATCAGATCTAGATTCATCTTCCACCTCTTCTTCCACTACAGGAGTGGGTTGGGAGGGTTTGATTTTCTTCGAGATCTTGAACTCTTCCGCCTCTGCGGACAAAGTAGATCCAGATTTTTCTTCCGCCATGGTCATCACCTCAAGGGTGGGTTGGGCGGGATCAGCAAAACTGAGGAAGATATCGAACTCGTCGATGGACATGATTGTGTAGGTCGTCACTGGTTTCGAAGCCGAAATCCAGGTCTTGTCGAGAAGGATGAGAGGGACATCACTAGCATAGACCATGTGACCCATGGCGATAGTTTCTCCTATTCCTGCACGTGCAGATTCCGCCTGGAACGATGCTCCAAAGGTCACCTGCCCCACGGTGGGCGCCAATTGTTGTCGGATTGTCGACAAGTACGCCATAGGGGGTCCTAGTGGCGTTGGAAAGATGGGGTGTGAGACGTCGGATGTCCCAGGAGAGGTGAGCACAAGTTTACCTAGGTTCAGATCCGACTGCGGGGATCGGATCCTACTCCTGCTAGCAACCCAGTAATATATCGGCGTAAGCCAGGTGTTACAATGGATTACAAGGGAGGTTCTCCTGTGCGAGTTGATTATGGTGTTACGACTGATTGGTTTCCCTAAAGGCTCCCATAGGGCCGGTTTATATAGTCACCGGGGCCTAGGGTTACCGGAGAGACCTATCCAGATACGTTACAGAGTCTGTAACTAGATATAGCTTGGACTACAAGTAATACTGCAGGCCTAAGTAGGTAACTCTTCTAGGCCTTGTCATAGACAGAACTGGCTCCTCCTCTTTCTCTGACTGGGCCGCCCGTGAAGCAAAGCTCTAACCCGTTGGTGGGCCACCCTGGTCAGCGAATCCTATGAGTAACCTGTAAGTATACCTGCAAAGCTCTAACCCGCATGTTTTTCAAATGGTTTATTAAAATTGCATAGTTTATTTGCTTTATACTTCTATATGTGGAAATGTTTGGCTCCTCCAAAATACTACTCCCTTATTACCATTAGGTACATACCCATTTGATGCCACCTAGTCTTTCCCCTAGTAAGGTAGATGGTGTACAACACCATGGCCCTTTGGAAACCCCGTTTTAGCCGAAGCAAAAACTATGGGATGGGAAGACCCCAGAAAATGGCTTACAAAAATGTTTTATGAGAAAACCTTGGTGAGGCTTGGCCTACAAGTGGATTGGAAAATGAGAAAGATTTTTGGTTTTACAAAATGGTCGGACAAATGAAGGAGGAAAAATGTTTATGAAAACACGTTGGGCTGTATAGTTCACTATGCTAGAACAATTAACCCGTGCAACCACATTACTATGGAATGGGAAGGGGCTGGGCTGGAAGTTAGTCTAATCTGGTATAGGTGCCTCGAACTACTATGGGGGAGAAAAATCCCCGGAGGCTGGGACTTCACCTATAAAGGCCCATGTGAAACATCGGTATGGAGAAGGTACATACTGTCTAAGGATGGCCAGGCGATACTATGAGCCCCTCATTGACAGCGCACACCCGACAAGGTGCAAAACGCGCTCCGTTGGCTTGTGACTATATAGGGCATCCCGGTTTTGAGGGGATTAACCCCATTGGGTAGGCACTTCTATCAAAGAGGGCATCCGGAAGGTCTTGACCGGTTATTCGACCCACGATCGGTGTAGATCAGGGACAGGTAATCGGATGGTGTTGGTACAGTGTACAACCTCTGCAGAGTGTAAATATATTCAAATAGCTGAGTCCTCGGTCATGGACGGTTGTGCTGGCAGCTGTACGACGGGTGATGGTTTTGTTTTCAAAAAGGACTTCGTAAAAGCAATGGCTTGGAAATGATTTGACCATGAGATGGTCGGGAAAAGGAGGAAGGAGTTTGGTCCTGAGATGACCGGAAGGAAAAACAAATGGGTGACCCAATACAGGTGTTTTCATAAAACTTTTCAAAAAGGTTTCCAAATTGTTTTACAAAAGTTTTTCAAAAAAGATATAGAGATATGCTATATCTACAAGAGAAACTAGTTTATAAAAGAACCTCTCATGGAGCCATCCTACTACAGCCATATTTTTTTTCAATACAATCCCCCAAAGAGAGGGATCGGGTTCCATTATCAACAGATAACGGAACAACAGACCACACAATTTTTTGTCACACAGATTTTTGATCCACCTAGGGGATCAAAGAAGATAAGTCTCCATATTACGAACCAACGCACATAACTGAAAAGGAGAAATAAGGGGAAAAGCTGGAGACGCAAGAACACCGCCCGCAGGCTAGCGATAGTAGTTCAAACATGAAGCGAAACTAACATGGGCTCACCATATTACTATAGCCATATTGCATATCCTTATTTGTTGTTCTCTTAAGGTGGTTTGCGAGTAACTTGAAAGTACTCACCGGCATTGTCCCTGGCTATCTACTTGGCCAAACTTTCAGATGATCGAGAGATACGAAGGAGCTGCTGACGTCTATGCGAGCTAGACCGTCTTCCCAGTCAGTCGCCTGTAGGTTAAGGCGTGACATGGGCTCTGCGACTGAAGACTTCCGCTACTTGTGTTGTAATTGACATAATGGCCACTTTGTAAGTTTTGTAATCATTACTGTTATGGATGATGTAATGATACTGGTCGGTTATGCTCACGGCTCACTGATCATGGGAACGTGAATTGCATGCATAACGAGTATTCTCGGACCGTAAATCCGGGGTGCCACAACAAGTTTCCACCATGATTAGGCAGGGCTTAGGCTTGCGGCCCAGGCGTTTCTCTAACACACATACATAACTCCATGGACTTACAAGCTCCCCTTTTATTTCACACCAGTGACATCCATAGACAAAAGGGCATGATATCAACTGTGTACAAAGTACAAATGCAATGTTGAAAATGTTCCCCGTGACAGCACAATTCTAATAATTCCAATGTATAAGTACAAGCATATACAACATAGATGACACAATGGTTCAAGTTTATTAGGGGCAAGAAAATAAAGTGTGCCATCAATTTTGTGAGAGCTTTAATCAATAAGTTTTCACATAACAAAATAATTTTTTATTGTAAGATAGATGAAAACAAGAATATACGTGGAATGGTGTAACACACCATGCATAGGAATTTATAGTAGACACTTTGGAATAACTTCGTTTTTGGCAGTTGGATGCATGACTAGAGCTTACTCATACAAGTGGAGGCTAGCAAAAGACTGGGAGCGACCAACTAAGAGAGAAATAATGGCCATAATCATGCAGAGCGACAAAACATTACTAATCAAAGCATAAAGTGGTACTACAAGTCAAGGACTAAATGATCATAGAGGCTATGGTGACTTGTTATAGTCATAACATGGTGTGAGCATGTGCCAAGTCAACCCAAACAAAGCATCAAAGTAGAATACCACAATACTATGCTTTTGTATGCTAAAACAATGCATGCTTTCTTCAAGACACACTAAGCAATCCAATTGTTTGGAACAAGTCATGCTACAGCAATAATCACTAAGCATAAGGTCAAAACAACACCTAGCATGACATGATAAATGCTAAATCACAGTCAAATCAAGCTCCTCTTGTACTACTCAAGCAAGAACTTTGTACTCTTCTCCAACACCAATCAACTTATTTGAAACAACACATTGAGAACGAGGGTCCAAACTACTTTATTCAAGAAAACTAAGCGAACCAAACAAAAACTAAGACGCTCCAAGAACAACACAACAGTGCATGAAACAATAAAAACGAAGTGTCTAGAAAGACCTGAGCTTTTTATTGATGAAGAAGGGGATGCCTTGGGCATCCCCATGCTTCGACACTTGTACCTCTTGAATATTTCTTGGGGTGACACGGGGTGTCATCCCCAAGCTTGAGATTTTGTCCATTCTTCATCTCATTACATCATTCTCTCTCTGCACCTAAAAATTTTCCTTCATACAAAACTTCACACAATCTTCATTAGCAGCATTAGTGTATTCAAAATATAATAGACTCTTGGGTTTAGGTTTAGAACAGCAAAAATTTCACTAAAAACAGAATTTACTGTAGCAATTCCCTCAAAAAGCTCAATTTCCCAAAAAGAAACCAATAAGAAGCAAATACAAATAATGGCAGAAATCTGTCAAAACAGACCAGCAGGTAGAAACCGATTTTTTCGAAGACCTTCTGTTGCTCAAATAAAAACGTGTTGAACTAACACAAGTTAGATAACATACTGAGGGATTTATTCAAAAAATTTCAGCTCAATCAGACTTATAGAGATTCCTCACGAATGTTTACGGTGGCGCACAAAAATCTGTTTCGGGACAGCAACTCCCCAAATCTTACTTCCCTCTCATTAGAGGTTATTCTTGGCACAAAAATCAAACAAAAAGGATAAGGAGAGATCATTAATGAAGTAATAACTTCCAAGACTCAAGAGAACTCTTGGGTTATCTCCCAACAAGTACTTTTCTTTAACGCCTTTAAGTTAGGCACAAGAAGCAAGAATCAAGTATTTTCAAATGAAGAAGCATTAACATCAAACCTTGCTTTCAAAGGAGGAGCAAAAAAAACTTATCTATCCTCATGGGGAAGTGTTCAATACCTTTCTTGAATGTAAATTGATATTTAATGGTGCCTTCTTTCATATCAATGATGGCACCAACAGTTCTAAGAAAAGGTCTTCCCAAAGTAATAGGACGAGAAGCATTGTATTCGACATCCAAAACATAGAAATCAAGAGGGACATAAGCATTGTTAACCATAATAAGAACATCATTAACACTCGCCATGAGTTTCTTCTTAGCATTATCATTAAGTGGTACATCCAAATAACAATCTTCCAAAGGTGGCAAATCAAGAATTTCATAAATCTTTCTAGGCATAATAGAGACAATAGAACCAAGGTCACATGAATCTTTGAGATCAAAGTCATTCCCTTGCATATTAATAATGGGTTCCCAACTATCTTCTACTTTCCTAGGAATAGAGGCTTTGTGTTTCAACTTATCTTCCTTAATTTTAATAAGAGCATCTGTAATGTGTTTGGTGAAAGCTACATGCATATCACTAGCATCAGGACTTCTAGCAAGCTTTTGTAGGAACATAATCAATTCAGAAATATTGCAACCATCAAGATCAAAATCAAACTTAGCATCACTAGTAGTAGAATCATTGGGTTTAGGCACTGTGGTAGGAGGAATAGGGACTTCTTGTGGTTTAGTGGCATCCATATTGGTGGTGGTGATAGTGCACACACTATTGTTTCTAGCAATTTCAGCTTCTCTTTCCTACTTAGCATGTAGTTGGGCTAACAGTCTAACATTTTCATCAATAGTAACTTGTATGGCATGAGTAGCAGCAAAGGTACTTTCCAAAGTTTTAGGTTTAGCAGCCATTTTATTAATCAAAGAGGACTGTGCTTCAGACAAAGAGGAAATATTTTTCTCAACATTCAAAATCTTTTCCTCCACAGTCTTGTTGAAAGTGGTTTGTTTACTAATAAAGTCTTTGAGGATGACTTCAAGTTCAGAGGGGGCACTTCTAGTATTGTTGTAGGAGATTCCATAGGTATTGCCATTATTGGGAGGATAAGGCCTATAATTGTTGTTACTACCAAAATTATTCCTATAGGCATTGTTGGTGAAATTGTTGTTTCTAATGAAGTTCACATCAACTTGCTCTTCTTGAGCAACCAAAGAGGCTAAGGGAACATTATTTGGATCTAAAGGAGCTTTCCCATTAACAAGCATAGCCATTATAACATCAATCTTATCACTCAAAGAGGAGGTTTCTTCAATAGAATTTACCTTCTTACCATGTGGAGCTCTTTCAGTGTGCCATTCAGAATAATTAACCATCATATTATCAAGGAGTTTTGTTGCAGCACCCAAGGTGATGGTCATAAAGGTACCTCTAGGAGCTGAATCCAATAGGTTTCTTGAAGAGAAGTTCAAACCTGCATAAAAGTCTGGATAATCATCCAAGAAGTAAGTCCATGAGTGGGACAATTCTTAACCAAAGATTTCATCCTTTCCCAAGCTTGAGAAACATGTTCATTATCAAGTTGTTTAAATTTCATAATATCACTTCTCATAGATATAATCTTAGCAGGAGGATAGTATTTTCCAATAAAAGCATCTTTGCACTTAATCGAAGAATCAATACTTTTTCTAGGCAAGGATAGCAACCATTCTTTAGCTTTTCCACTCAAGGAGAAAGGAAACAACTTGATCATAATAATATATCCATCTACATCCTTATATTTTTGCATCTAACAAAGTTCAACAAAGTTATTGAGGTGGGTAGTAGCATCATCAGAACTAGCACCAGAAAATTCCTCTTTCATCACAAGATTCAACAAAGCAGGCTTAATTTCATAAAAGGTAGCATCAGGAGCAGGTGGAGCAATAGGAGTACTTAGGAAATCATTGTGTTTTGTGCTAGTGAAGGCACACAACTTGGTGTTCTCGGAAGAGTTCATTTTGGCAAAAGTGGAGCAAGCCAACAACAGCAACAACTAGAGCGGGAACTATTTTTGTGTGTGTTTTTGATAAGAGAAAGCAACCCAAACTAAACTAAGTTTTTTGGAGTTTTTGATAAAAATAGGCAAAAAACCAAGGAAAAGAAACTAAGCAAAACAAAAACAAAGTAAAGAGAAAGGTTGTGAAGGAGTCCCCTTGTGAAGACGTCCTTAGCCTCCCCGACAACGGCGCCAGAAAACTTGTTGATGGCGCGCGGTAGCGCTTCGTCGGGAGACCCCAAGAGTAAGGTGTGATGAGCACAACAGCAAGTCTTCTCTCAGTAAGAAACCGAGGTTATCGAACCAGTAGGAGGAAGGAAACGTCTCAAAGGTGTTGCTAGCAACTTGGAAACCTGCACAACACAAACTTAAGACTTTGCGCCAAAGAACAATGATGTTGTCAATCTCACCAGTTGCTGTAACAAAGGATTAACTGTATGGTGTGGAAGGTAATAGTGGTTTGCAGAAAGTAAACAGTAACAGTGGAAGATGTATCAAAGGTAAAGATTGGACCGGGGTCCATAGTTCACTGGCGGTGTTCTCCTTAAGATAACAAACATGGCATGCTGGGTAAACAAATTACAGCAGGGCAATTGACAGGACCGAGCAAGGCATAATAATGCAATACTAGACATTCATGATCCAAAGAGATTCGATTGGGCAATACAACAAGATACATAGACCGCCATCCAACTACATCTATGACTAGAAATCCACCTTCAGGTTATCATCCAACCCCCCTCCAGTATTAAGTTGCAAGCAACAAATAACTACTTTAAACAAAGTGTGTGAGGTAAACAATCCACTTGTTCCATGGACAAGAGATCGTTGTTTTCTCCCTAGTGGCAATAGCACATCTACAACCTTAGAGATTTCTCTCACTTCCCTTAGATTAAATAGAGGCATGAACCCACTATCTAACATAAATACCCCCTCTTGGAGTCACTAGCATCTACTTGGCCAAGATAGCAACTAGAAACGGAGAGCATGCAAGATCACAAACAACACAGACATGATATAATCAAATAATACAAAACCTTTAATCAATATAACATAGTAATCTCAATATCCATTGGATACCCGCAAACACAACATGCATGATTACAAATAGATGATCTTGATCATGAACGGAGCTCACAAGATCTAAACATGGTAGCACAAAGGAGGAGATACAACCATCTAGCTACTACATGGACCCGTAGTCCTTGGTGGAACTACTCACACTTCATACCGGAGGCTGGCATGATGAAGGAGAAGGCCTCCGGGATGATCCCCCCTTCGGCAGGGTGCCGAAAAGAGCTTCAGGTCCCCCTGTTCTAGGGGCGATGGTGGCGGCGGCTACAGACGGTTTCGTGGAATATTGATCGAGTGTTTAGGGTTTATGCATCGTGGGGTCTTTATAGTCGAAGAGGCGAGGCAGGAGGAGGCTAGGGTGGCTACACCCCCCAGGCGCGGGCTGGTCCTAGCCGTGCGGCCAGGGGGTGTGCCCCCTGGTGGCTCCCCTCCGTCTCGTATTAAAGCTTCGTGTTCCCCATGGTAAAATATTGACATTTGGCTTTTGTCCCGTCCAATTCCGAGAATATTGATTTTCTGCCTTTCTGGAACCAAAAGCATAAGAAAACAGGCAACTGGCACTGTGGCATCTTGTTAATAGGTTAGTACCAGAAAACATATAAAAATACCTCAAAGTGTAGACAAAGCAAAGCAAAGTAGATACTAAACAAGCATGGAACATTAAAAATTATAGATACGTTTACGACGTATCAGAGTACGACGCTACAAGTCTTTGACTGTGCATGGCCTCCTGTATGTACCCTCGAAGTTCGAAAAAACGCACTTTGCATATCATACCAGTTGTGAATCGAGTTCTCTGGTAGTTCACTGAGCCATGATCGAGCCGTCTTCCTCAGCATAAGTGGGAGATACCGAACTGCGACCAGGATTTTTCCTCCTTTGGCGATGCAGCAAGCCGGGAAATAATCCTGGAGCCAAGTATCTGGCCGAGCCGCATTGTCATAGGTTTGAATGTGTCAGCTATGCCGTAGTCAAACGGAAACTTTGTTTGAGGGATACACGGACCAAAGCACTTGGGTCCCATGTACACATCTTCCTCATCATACCGCCGTGCTTCTATGTTAGATTCGATGTGATGGCGAGCATCATTGGGCGAGAGCAATCTGCGTCTCGGGTGCTCACTGTTCTTGCGTGGCGGCGAAGTCGGATTCCAGCTCCTTATTCCGCCATTGCCTCCTTCGCCTCTATGGCTTCCATGGATGCAATGAGATCCTTCATGGTCACTGCTATGAGGTGATGGTGGCTCTGGTGGGTTATTTCCGGCTGAGCGATGGTGTCCTGGAGCTTTGTTATGCTGGCTCCACGGTGGTTCTTCATGATGTCGGCCATCGTCCCGACTCGTTCCAGGATGATCCTCGATGTTCCTTCATTTGTCATTATCGTCATTGCGACGAGGTTTAGCCAGACGGCTAGTGTGTCTAGGAGGTGGCATCCTTTACCGGTCCCGTTCTTGCTGCCGCCATGCTTCTTCTTCGTCCATGTGGTGATTATTCTGCCGGCACCGGGGTTGGTGAGGAGCCAATGCTCTGATGACGTCCTGTGAGGCAGCCGGAACGATGTCCGACCAGCCGCGTGTGGGCCTGCGATGATGACCGTTTGATCCGGTCCTTGATTTATATTCATCCCTAGGGGTGATAAGATGACGTGGATCGGTCTCCCTTCGGGGTATTACATCAGCTGCGGGGTTGTCCACTTGTGTGCTATAGACTCGGATCTTCTCTCTAGTTTTACTGTCAAATAAATCCATGTGGATATCCGGGTTCCTGTTAGCAAGAACTAGGCCACCTCTTGTCTTGTTTGGCAGTCACTTGAATTCTGACTGGTACTAGGCAGGATTTCTGTCTATCTGCTTCTTAATTTCGACGATGCGTGCAGCCTTATCGAGCAAAAGCAAGCGATACTTATCCAGATCTTAAGCCCTTTTCTCTAGGTACTCTAGAGTAAGATCTGAAGCAGTTGGGATTGGTACTGTAAGTGCATCTCCATAGATTTCTCATGCACCTTGGGTGAACACGTGACCATCAACCGGAGGATCGATCAGAGTGGGATTGACCGGTTGTCCATCCGGATCCTCCATCTCTCTTCGTCGACTTCTTTGTTGTTGGCTTCCATCACCATATCTATCAATGTCGGGGTTTTGTTCTTCTTATTCCTTGTCCACCCGTTCGTCTTGACGCGCGTACCGGTGGCAAAGGCGGCTTTTGGTCCACTACCGGGAGATAAACTCCCATTGGTACTTTCTGTCATGGTTGTATTTTGGACGTCGAAAGAATCTCCGGTGTCCATGTCATCTTGCGAGGTGTAGTCTTCGTGCATGCTATCATACAGACTTGGAGGTGTCTCCTCTACACCTTGCTTGGATTTATAATCTTTGTCGTATGCTTCCATCTCCTTCTCAAATTCCTGGAGTTCCTGCGACATAAGTGATTCTTGATGGGAAGCAGGTGGATCAGCATCTTCTACGATCGAGGACTGAGTCATTTTAGGCTCCAGCATCGATAGAGTCGGATCCAGAGCCAACGTAGCGCACAAAGCAATGCTTATTTTTCTTGATGATCTCGAGGTAGTAGTATAGTTGAGTTTCCGCCTCCGATTCTTCAAAGCTCCGCTTGATCTTGGTGATTGCTTCGTAGTCAATGTAGGGGCACTTCTTACACTACAGGAGTGGGATGGGTGGTTTTAGATTTTTCCGGGATCTTAAACTCTTCTGCCCCTACCGAAAAAGTAGGTCTGGATTGTTCTTTCTCCATGGTCATCACATTTGGGTTGGGTTGGGCAGGATCAGCGAAATCGAGATAGATATCGATCTCTCCTATTGGCATGATTGTGAAGGTCGTCACAGAATCCTTAGACGGAATCTAGGTGTCATAAAGAAGAACGAGAGGGACGTTACTAGCATAGACCATGCGACCGATGTCGATTATTTCACCGATTCCTACACGCGCAGATTCTGCTCAGAATGAAGGTCTCAAGGTTACCTGCCCCATGGTGGGCGCCAACTATCGTCAGATTGATGACAAGTACACCACAGGGGGTCCTGAAGGAGTTGAGAAGATGGGGTGTGAGACATACGGTGTTCCAGGAGAGGTGAGGACAAGTTTACCCAAGTTTAGATCTGACTGCGGTGATCGGATCCTACTCTTGCTAGCAACCCAATAATATGTCATCGAGAGCCGGATGTTACTGCGGATTACAAGAGAGGTTCGCCTGTGCGAGTTGGTTGTGGTTGGCCTATGATCTAGTTCCCTAAAGGCTCCCTTAGGTCTGGTTTATATATGGACCGATACCTAGGGTTACAGGAGAGACCTATCTGGCTACGTTATAGAGTCGGTAACTAAGTACATCTTGGAATACAAGTAATCTATAGGACTAAGTCGGTAATTCTTCTGGGCATTATCGTAGCCAGAATTGACTCCTCTTTCTCTGACTGGTCCGCCTGTGAAGCAAAGCTCTAACCCGTTGGTGGGCCACCCTAGTCAGCGAGTCCTGTGGGTATACCTAGAAAGCATATCCCCAACACCGAAGATATTGGATCGAGGGGAGGGCATCTAGGATGACCACCAGGGTGCCCTAGCCATGTCTGTCCAGGTATGCATGGAGGGCACAGACAGAGCAGCACACCGCCATGGTCTCCCTCACCATCGGGTCCTAGCCGTGGCCATCAAGGAAGGAGTGGCGGATGCCACCAAAGCAGCACGCCGCCACGATCTCCCTCACCACTGACATCGCCACGACCATCATCGCTCGAGGTTGGGCCTATCGACCTCAGCCTCTCCGGCTTGAAGTTTTCCATGACCATCCACTCGGGCATGAAGTGGGACAGGATGCTCCCTCCCTGCAAATTCGTGTCGCTGGTCGACGGCGCAAAGACCGAGAAGGTTGTGCTATGGGTGCATGCTGGCAAAATCATCATGTGGCCAGTGGAGGTGTTGTTCGATCTCCTCGGCCAGATGTTCCTCGCCAAAGGATGGGAGGAGTTCCCCTGCGCACACCAAATCCAAGTCGGCCACTTTGTCATCTTCAAGTATGATGGCGAAGCCATGCTCACCATCAGCGTTTTCGATGACACCATGTGCCGTCACCACTACCACTCTGAGTCCAACTCCAACGAGTAGGCTTAGCAATAGACTAGGTTGTGTACTCACTATGTATCATCTTTGAAATCAAATTTGCAATGTGATTATCAGCCATTTGCAATGATAAATTTCCATTCAGAATAGGCGGGAAACAGCAGGGAAGAAAGGTGGGAAGCGACGGGAACACACTAGAAATACACTAGCACCATCGCCGGTGGCCACAGTGATGGCACATTTGCCAAGCACGGATGGATGGGCCGCTCCGCTAGGGGAAATTGTCCAGATAGGCCGGACCACGACCCAAATCCATCTGCAGCCTGACCCATTCGAATAGAAATGGATGTTTTAGGTTGCCTATTTGGGTCGGCCCGGTGGAGATTCCCTTAGGGCGTGATTGGTTGCCCGAGATTATTTTGGGGCTTCCAGGCATTTGTGAAATGGAACGTATGGGAACCTAGATGGGGGGGGGGTGAATTGGTGCTACTCCAAATTTTACTTATTTTACAATTAATGCTTGACATAAAGATAAATTCTCTAGATATGCAACTATGGTGAATTTACTTATATGATAACCTAGATACTAGAACCACACAAGCAAAGGAACTATAAGATGATGCAGGTAACCGAGAGTGAAGCTCGCAGGGACATGGGATCTAATTCACCATAGTTCCTTCCTTTTTAGGGGAAGTACGTCTGTCTTGGAGGGGTGGGCGGTTCTAAGACCACCACGCCACAAAGGCCTCACCCTATTCTGCGGTGAACTTCCGCCACAAATGGCATAATCCACTTTTCCACTATCGGTACCCTTCGAGGCAGGAACCAGCGCCTTTATAACAAGCTTGGAGCAAACTTACACAAGGGAATGGAGGTTTCCAAGTACAAGGCTAGCTGCCACAAGGACAACCTGTAAGTTAGAACTGAAAACACTATCTAGTGTTTCCTAACAAACACTAGAACAAGGGGGACCCTTAAGTGAATGAGGGGAAAATGTAAATCGCTTCGGTGAAGATGTAGATCGGTGTCTTCTCCTTCGATTCTCCAAATATCAAGAGCTTTGGGTGGTTGAGGGAGGAGATCTTGAAGATTTGGTGTCTTAGCTTCTAGGGTTCTTGAGGTTGTGGACGAGCAGCTCCCCAAGGTAGAAGAAGGGCCCTTTATATAGGGACCCTCAAAAACTAGTCGTTGCTTCCACTTAACCCAGAGTGTCCGGACAGAACGCATCGGACATTCTGGCCTTGTCCGGACATTCCGGTCCTTCCAGGAAGCTTGGGAGCTTCCGGCTGGAGTTCGGGTAGAGTCCGAAGTGGTATACTGAAGTGAAACCACTTGTGGTGAAAACTCGAGGAAATCTCAGCAGCAGACAATCCGGCTTGCACCAGCCAGACATTCCGGCTAGGCCGGATACTCTTGCAAGCATCTGCCCGATAGTTCGGTAAAGAACATTTAACACACTTTAAAATCCTGGGATCTTGTTCTAATATCTCAATTTACCTTTGAGGGAGAAACACATAATCATTATGCTGATAAGATTATAATGCCCTGAAAAACTTAGCACACGATTAAACTTTCCTATTGTTGTCAACAAACATCAAAACATTAAAAGAGGCAAAATGCCCTTTCAATCTCCCCTTTTTTGGTATTTGATGACAACTCAAGGATTTGTATAAAAGATAATAAATAAGCATAGAAACAAATGATTTACAAATTATAGATAGGATGCCCCTAGATGTGTGACCATTTTAAGTTTTCATTTGAATACAAGATCACACAAAATAGGATCAACACCCTCTCTAGAACTTATAAACAACATGGTAAGATAAGGTTTAAAAATGAAGACTAGAAAAATATACTATGCATAACATAGTATTTGACGAGATAATGAAACCAGGCACGCATGTATTACCACACAACATAACAACATAACCACATAGTTCTCATATGGATAAAATAAACACACAAGCTTCAAAGAGACAAATTGAATGAACGAGAAGCTTGTGTACCCATACCCATGCAAATCCCGGTAGAAACCTAATATAGGGTTACTTATCCCCCTTTGGAATCGAGACACCCAAAAGGGAAAAGAACAATACGAAAGTGCCCCAAACTGACTCTAGCCACTGTAGTCCTCGTCATCCTCATCATCCTCGAAGCCTTCCTCCTCATCTTTGTCTTGAGCAAACTCCTTGACATGAGGGCGAGAAGAGGATGACACATCCTCAAATAAGGAACACTCAACACAACCCTAGCTCCAGTGACCATAGGAGAGTGTGCCATCCGAATCTTGCTGAGAGGAGTCAGTATCCATGGGCTGGTTGATCTTATTGAGCTCCTTCATGACCCTCCTGTTAGCCTTGTAAGCATCATACTGACCATGGAGGATATCAATGTTCTGACATATGAGCAGCCTTTTCCACCAAGAAGCTATCTTCACCTTTTGATGCACTTCTGCACGAGTGGTGTCAAACCTGTATGCATTGCTAGCATGCTTCATGCGAGGACCACAAGGCATGGGTTCATGCACTTCTTGCACATCCTCAGACACATCACCACTATCTTCATCCTCATAATCACTAGGATCAAAAACACCGTGAGACTGGGAATATCCACGGGGTGCCTAGGAGGAATGAGCCCCCTTTCTCTGAAGCTTGGTAGGCTTGTTCTTAACAAGATCGAAGTAGAGAAAAGGGGTTGCTGGAATGCGAGCAGCAATGAGATTCATCACATATGGGGCAAAGAGAGGGTACTTCTTATCCATAATGCAATTGTACATATCTTGATAGATGAAGTACATGACATCAATAGAACCACCTTCATGGTCGGGACCAAGAATAAACATGGAATGAGCATGTTCCATGAGGTTGATTTCAGCACCTCGCATTTCATCTTTGTTTCCTGCCTTGGGAGTGAGAGTGTGGCGAAACATGTGAAGCAGAATGTTGTATAGAAGCTTGATGTTGGTGGTTTGTCCAAATACTCCATTCCTGGAATAGATGGGAGCCAACCTTGATTTGTCATAAGCTTGACCATGAACATGCATACTTTAACCACATGGACCATTGGGGTTGAAAGGCAAACCAAGAATACTTGCAAACTGCACCATGTTGGAACGACACCTTGTGTTGCCGGAATCCACTCAACAGGAATGCCCATAGAATCACCGAAAACAACTGTGGCATAGAACTAATGGACCAAGCCAATATTGTAGTCTTTTTTTGTTTTAAAGATGGTGTGCAACCCCATCTTCTCGGTCACCCATAGAGCATCCTGAAAATACTCAAAAGCACACAACTTCTCAACCTCCAACCACTACATAGGACAAACAGGAGACCTGAATGAACCAAACACCTCAGTATAGATAAGAAATTTCTCATTCCTCCAGAAATGATCATTAGGGGAGGTGTGGGACAGAGTATAGGGCAGCTGAATCCTTATCTCCACAAATTCCTCGGTGCACAAATCATCCAAGGTGGCCAAAGTCTCAAACTTCATAAGTTTGGATTCATCCCTTTTTAGTTTCCGGATCTTCTCTTGCTTAGCTGCAGCATGATCATGAGCTGACTTCCTAATCACAGCTGAATCAATATGGATATCACGCTCTTCATTGTATTGGAGCTTTCGAGGATGATGACAAGCGTTTTGACCGGCCCGAGACCGGCGAGGACAAGAACCACCTATGAAAACGGAGGAGGGAGGTAGCATGGGGGTGAGCACATTTGTCCAGGAATTTCCAAAAGATAACAGCACCCAAAGAAAACAGAGTTAGAACAATTCATCTGCGCCAGACTGTCCGGAAGAAAATCCCCGGAGTCTTCACCAGCATCGAACATTTCGGTGCGCACACACTAGATACTCCGGCTGGACCGGAATGTCCGACGTGTATGCGCCAGAGACTCCGACCGGGAGACTTGGATTTTCTAGGCAGTGCAGGGAAGAGGACTCCAAACAGATAGGGGTTTCTAAGGTTGTTGCTAGATGATACATTGCATGATAGTAAGATTGAGACATGGATTCAAGAATTTACAAGACCTCAAAAATTCACCTAGGGTTTTCCTAGAGAAGGAGAGAGGGAGAGGCAAATACCAGCATCCATGGCGAGCTCCACCAGTGTGAAAGGGGTACCAGCGGCGGAGGGGAGGAGGAGGCCGGTGGCAGCTGCAGGATCCAAGGCAGAGGAACCTCCCTAGCGATGAGTTTGAAGGAGGAGCAGTGGGGTGAGAGGGAGTAGGGTTCGGGGGTGGAATAAGGAACGAAACGTTCACTTCACCATGGCCCTCTAAAATCTGACTTTGAAACTTCTTTGGCCGGACTGTTCGGGTGGTGCACACTGGAGTGTCCGGGCCGGCCGGATTGTCCGGGTGATGCACACCGGACTGTCCGGCCCCCTCGACCAAAAATGCCCGGAACAAGTGTTAGAAAAATGTGTTGTCAAGATGAACAGGGTTTGGGATGAGAACATGTCTGGGATTGAGAAACCACACTGGAGAGAACCAAGAACCAACAAAATCCAAATAAGTGTCAAATAAACTCTGACTCAAACATACCAAGAACCAACTCTTCAAAAAATAAGAGGGTGGTGGACGAGGCCACCATGTAAGAGTGTGTGGCATGACACCGTGAAGATTTATTCTTGGGTTCATAGACACTACTAATCAATGAATATCACATATCACAAAATGATATTAAGAGAACTGATTTTTAGCCCAATGTAAGAGTGTGTGGCATGGCATTATGGGGTGAGGGATAGCCCAATATATTAGGACCTCACTCCCCTATATCCATGCCCACACCTAAACCGAATAAAGTATCAAGATATAGGTGAGTATGCAAAGTAGTCAAATCAAGCTCCTTGAATATATGATATTTAGCTCATTCCTCAAATAGCAAAATCTTGCTTCATCAAGAGGCTTTGTGAATATATCCGCGAGTTGATCCTTGGTGCTTAGATATAGTCGCTTAATATCTCCATGAGAAACATGATATGTAATGAAATGATTCTAAATCTTGATATGCTTGGTTCTTGTATGTTGCACCGGGTTGTAGGCAAAATAGCACTTTCATTGTTGCACAAAAGAGTCACTTTGTCATATATGAATCGGTATTGCTTTAAAGTTTGCCTCATCCATAATAATTGAGTGCATTAACTTGCAGCTGCCACGTAATCAGATTCGGCAATGGAGAGTGATACACATTTTTGCTTCTTAGAATACCAACACACCAAGGACCTACTGTTGGGGATATACTTTTTGATTATACCCGTAGGACTCGCTGACCATGGTGGCCCACCAACGGGTTAGAGCTTTGCTTCATGGACGGCCCAGTCTCTGAAAGAGGACGGAGTCAATTCCGGCTATGACAAGGCCTATAAGACTTAACAAATTAGGCCTGTAGATTACTTGTAGTCCAACATGTACTTAGTTACCGACTCTGTAACATAGCCAAATAATTCTCTCCTGTAACCCTAGGTCTTGGCATCTATATAAGCTGGACCTGAGGGAGCCTTTAGGGCACCAGATCATAGATCAGCCATAACCAACTCGCACATGCGAACCTCTCTTATAATCTGCTGTAACATTCGTCTCTCGCCAATATATTACTGGGTTGCTAGAAGGATTAGGATCCAATCACCACAGTCGGATCTAAACCTGGGTAAACTTGTGCTCATCTCTCTCGGAACACCGGATGGCTCACACCCCATCTTCTCAACACCTTCAGGACCCCCTATGGCATACTTGTCTTCAATCCGACAACAGTTGGCTCCCACCATGGGCCAGGTGACCTTCAGGCCTTTGTTCTGTGCGTAATCTGCGCGTGCAGGAATCGGAAAAACAATCACCAATTGTTGCGTGGTCTATGCCAGTGACGTCCCTCTCATTCTTTTCGATGAGACCTAGATTCTGGGTAAGGAGCCCGTGATGACCTTCACCATCATGCCAATCGGCGAGATTGATATCTATCTCGGTTTTGCTGATCCCACCTAACCCAACCTTGAGGTGATGACCACATCAGAAGAACAATCCGGATCTACTTTATCCGCAGAGGCAAAATAGTTCAAGATCCCAGAAAAACCTAAACCCACCCAGCCCGCTCCTGTAGTGGAAGAAGTGTTCGAAGAAAAATCTGGATCTGATCTCCCTGTTGAGATCGAGTACATGGATGAGGAGTATATTCACTCTAGATCCAGTTCTACCAATGCTGGAGCAAGAAAATTACTCTTGAGGCAAAGGATAAATCAAATGATGAAAATTCCCTACATCGATTATGACAGAATCGCTGAGATCATGCAGAGCTTTGAAGAAGCAGAGGCGAAAACCAAACAGTACCACTACCTCAAGTCAATGAAGAAAAATAAGCATTGCTTCATGCGCTAGGTTGGCTCTAGATCCAACTCTGTCGATGATGGAGCCAAAAATGACTCAGTCCTCGATGCGAACAGAGAAGATGTCCGTGGGACCCCAGATTTACAGTCCGAGAATCCCTGTTATGCATACACCACGATCCCATGATTAGTGTGTCGTGGCACATAACCGACAAGTATCATTACATCATCCAAAAAGTATCGAGTACAAAACTTACAATAGTGCCATTATGGTGATTACAATCATCAATAGCGGAAGTCTTCTCGCGCAGAGCCATGTCATGCCTCAACCTATAGGCAATTGACTGAGAGACGGCCTAGCTCGCATATACGTCAGCTTCTTCCTCGCTCCTCGTTCTTCTAGGAATCTTGCCAAGTAAATAGCTAGGGGCAATGCTGGTGAGTACTTTGAATGTACTCGCAAACCACCTTAAGATAACAAAAATAAAAGAATATGCAATATGGCTGTGGTATTAGGAGGGTCCATAAGAGGTTCTTTTCTAAACTAGTTTCTCTTGTAGATATCGCATCTACAAGGTTTTATTGAAAGATTTTGTAAAACATTTTAGAAACCTTTTTGAAAAGTTTTGGGAAAACAATAGGACTGGGTCACCCTATTTCATATCCACGGTCCTCAACTGATCGGGTTATACTCCTCCTTCTCTAGTGTCCCTCGGACCACCAGGGTTTAGAAAACACTTTCTTTATCGAAATCAGTTTTGAAAACAAGAAAGGCACTGCTCTACAGCAACCTTCCCAACAGTCCATGACTGAGGACTCGGCTATTCGAATAGATTTACACTCTGAAGAGGTTATACACTTTACCCACAAGATTTGATATATCTGCCGGGATCACCCCTGGGTCGTCATACTAAAATATGTGGGTCTTAGATAATCAAACAAAACCTTCGGAAAGTCCACTCCAACACGGGCCCTACCCTATGAGTAGTTCCCCTCAACATCGGGACGTCTGGATCTACGGACCAACCGGAGTGCAACGCAACTCCTTCAGAGCCGACACTTTCAATGAGAGGCTCATAGTATCGCCCGGTCACTAACATGAGGTGATCCTGCTTCCTCCAGGTGACTGCCTTGTAGTTGACCCTTTTCATAAAGGAAGTACGGAATTAAAGGGAGATGATCCCTTATAAGTAATTGTGCGGATACCCATGTCGAAGTGAACTAACTTTGGGTTAAGCCCCGTCCCACTTTAGGTAATGCGGTTGCACAGGTTAATTGTTCTAGCAAAACTGCAAAGAACCGGATGCGTTTTCGTAAACATTTTCCTCTCTTATCCATGGTAACATCATTTGTAAAACAAAAACCTTGTTATTTCTCAAACTCTCTTAGCAGGACAAGAGTCACCAAGGTTTTCTCATAAAACATTTTTATAAACATTTTTCCGGGGTCTTCCCATCCTATGCTTTTGCTTCGGCTAAAACGGGGTCTCCAATGGGTTATGATTTTATACACCATCTATCATGCTAGGGACAAGTAGGTGTAATTAAATGGAGGTGTACCTAATGGTACTAAGGTGGTAATGGTTTGGAGGAGCCAAACATTCCCGCATATAAAACATAAGATAGTAAAATCATGCAATTTACATAAACAAGTTGTTAAAACATGCATAAGTATAAAAGTAGGACAAGGGCTTATCTTCAAGAAGGAGGCTTGCCTGATGATCAACAATATGGCATATATGTCCCTGGACTTCTTGAGAAAAATAGAATAGCAATAATAATTATTATTATTATCCAATGCTTCCTCCTACTCCGTGTCACACAATCGCAACTATAGCCGTTATCAAGCATACATGCAAACAAGCAACACCACATTCAATAAAATGCATTCCAACATCAAACCAATATAGCAAGCAATCATACAACACATTATTTACTTCTAGGTCTTGATAGATTGAGTTTCTTACCAATTGGAATTTCTTTATTTGCATTTGTGGAGTTTTCTTTAAGATCTATATGGCATATAACACTCAATTAGGGAGTTTAAGGCCAAGGCTTGGTTCTGTATGTTATAAATATACAAAAATCATATCACCAGATAGATATTGATAAAATGAAACCAACAAAAGTGGTTTCACTATTTTACTAATTTCCTTTGATTTTTAATGAATTTTCTAGTGATAGAGACTCTAGTTTTAGGAAATAAATTACCAGAAATGTTCTGGAGTTCTAAAAATTATTTCCTTGGATACTTAGGTAGTGTTTGATGGACTGATTCACTGGGAGTTTGAACCAACTTAAAATATTTAACAGAATGCCCTCAGGAAATTCCCAAAGGAATTTCTGGATGGTAATTATCTTCTTTAACCAGATTTAATCTACAGAAGCTTTTGATGTGATTCCAAGGACACACGTTAGGTACTTTGGATACATTTCCGGAGAAATTGGAATCACACTTGTTGGATCAACAGAATTACTGTGGTGAATTTATTGGTGAATTAACCATGCACAGAAAAGATTAATTCACAATAAATCAACAGGGGCTTAGAAAAATATGGGATCCTAGGGTTTGATACATATTGGTATGCATGTCTACTGGGAATTGGATTTAGGTCCATAACACTTTTGGTTTGTCATGGAGAATTTATTGAATGCAATATTTCCTGTTTTTGTTGTTTTTTCTACTAGAAAACTAGGAAGCAAAATAGGGTGTGGACAAATCAGCATGCAAGGTATAAGGGATACCTTGCAGCACAAAAAAGTTTCATTGTTTTTGGAGTTATGAAACTCCTTGGAAGATTTGTTTGGTGTAATGAATACATTCTAGTTGGCTAAATACCAAAAAATACTAATAAATATTTTGGGCATTGGACTTGCTCTGCATGTTGAAGAGGACAATAAGGTTTATGTAAAAATTTCTCTATTGGTGATTCTATCTATTGTTCATCTTTATTTGGATTTATTCCTAGAAATCTAATTTTAAGATCTAGAAAAATTAGGAAAGAAAAAGTGGGAGCCGGGTTGGAACCTGACTAGGATGCGCCGAGAAGAGGATTCGGCCCAACCCGGCGGTCATCGCGCGTGGCGGGAAGTCGATTTAATTTGTCCAGGTGAGGGCCTAGTGGTCATAGGCAGTGGGAACGAAGGGGTAAGGAGGGATAAGGGCCGCTCGATCTAAAGAAGATCAACGGCGCTCGGTCATCTCCTTCCTCCATACGCGCTGAATAGAGGGGGAAACCATCGAAGTGAGTTGGGAGGTGCGAAGGTGCTCACCTGGGGGCTAGGAGGCGACGGGGCGGCACGACGTTCGAAGAGGAGTAGATCGATGGGTGGCTCAGCCCGATTTTGGTGAACGGTGGCGTCTCGCATAGGGGCACCACCTGCGATTCTTGGGAACGCATCGGTGCTGCCCTAAGGGAGGCATGCATGGCGACAGTGGGGCTTAGGAGAGGGTATGGTGGTTCTGGGGAGACACCGGAGTAGTCTAAGCTAAGCCTGCAGGGGCGCGGAGTCGTCTATATCGCTAGAGGAGCTTGGTTCGGACATGCACCGGATGAGGAAGTCTCCCGCTTTACCGGGGGAAGGGGAGAGAATGGTTAGATGCAGGAAGACAAGGGGATTTCGGGAAGGCCACTTACAGAGGGAGATGAACAGAGGAGGAGAGTACCCGACCAGATATTGCTCGAGGTACGAGAGGCTTTGTCTCCTTTTTCCTGGCTTGTACAGGGCAGGGAGGGAGAAGTGGAGCTCGAGGGGAGTATTAGGGAGTGAGAGGAGATGAATGAGTGGCAGAGAGAAGGCTGTTTAGCCTCTGTCCCTCTTTAAGGCAAGGGAGGAGAGAAATGTGAGAATTTTCCATTTTGGACATGGAGGTGGGGGAACAGCTGGTTAGGGCTGGTGCCAGGTGGAGAGGAGGGGGTGTGGGTGTGCTCTGGGTCGATCAGGGGCAGAGAGGGGAGAAGATGGTTGCTGCAAGGGCAATAAAAGGGATAAGACAACACATGCCTTGTGTCTCCTCCATGTACACGCACAAAGGGACAATAATTGAGTTTACATACAGTGGCTGCTACAGTGATCACGACCAGGAGGGATGGCTGTGTGCTGGAGAGAAGTATGTGGCAAGTTTGGCTAGTGTTTGATGGGGTTTTGTTCATGGTGATGCTTATAATCAAGTTTTGGCCATGGTGGAGATTTTGAATATATTCTTGAAACTTCGTCTTGGAAAAATGAAGTAAGGGTGCAGGTGGATGGTTATGGTCATTGTGCATAACCAAGAATTATTTGGGATTTATCCAAAGATTATAATTCCATTTAATCTCATTTATTCCAAAAGTGCAGAAGTGTTTTATGGAAGCTCATTTGATATTTTTACATTGTATAGGGTTGGGTTTTTATGTGAGTTGGTCCTAGATACCATAACACCCATTGGGTAATTTTCTTGGAATTTACTGAAAAGGGAAAGTATTTTTAAGTTATTATTTCATGTTTCTGCCATTTAGGAGAAAGGGCAAAAGGAAATAATAAAGCATCTCAAAAATGTTTATTTTTGAGATGGGAAGATATGATATGATATATAAGCACCAAATGTGCCTTAAGTTGGCAAAGTGGTTTGAAGAAAAACAAACTTGTCTTTATATAGAAGGTTTTAAGGATTTAGCAAATAAGGGATTTTAAATAGTTTATATTCCAAATAATTATGGGAATTATTTGGAAAATGTTTATATCCAAGGTGGAGGATGTCCACTTGAAGTATATATCATAACCAACCTTGGGTATTTCAAAACCATAAGGATTTTGGAGGAAGACAAGGATTTAGAGGATCTGGGGGTTTGTTATTTTTATGTCACCTAAACATAGTTGGATTAGGGAGCTCAGATCTCACCTTGATACAAGGGATAGATGGATGGATAAAACAAGTTGTATAGATGATCATTATGCCAAGATTTGGAATTGGATTTATTTTAGGTGATCTAGGAGTGATGGAAAACTTGGTTGAAAATAAGGCTGCCATAGCAGATATGTCATGATGCCTCATAAACCATCTGGGTTTAAGAAGCACAATGCTCCAATGGAAACACGTGAAGTATAGATTGATGTTCCATGGTTAGTAGATCATAACCATGCAGGCAGTTGGTCAAGGGGAGGTATCATAAGGATGTGAGCTTTTGTGAAAGTAGGGAAGATGATAAGGTTTGCAGAAAATATTATCTTGACTACAAAACCATCATGGTTGAGTGGGTTTAAGAATGGTTTGGCCAATGTAAAGAGCGGTATTTGGTATTACTAATGATGTACTACAAGATGGTTCAAGTACATTCTCACTAATGCACATAGGTTAGAACAGGTGGAGTCTCAAAGATTGAATCCAACTAAGGATTCTAGACTCAGCCAGATTTGGCAGATTTAGGGTTTTTGACTAGAATGTAAGAGAGGAGGGTTTTGATATGATGCAAGGTTCCAATCCATCATAAAGTGTGTTGGGGATATACTTTCTGGGTATACCCACAGGACTCGCTGACCAGGGTGGCCCACCAACGGGTTAGAGCTTTGCTTCACGGGCAGCCCAGTCAGAGAAAGAGGAGGAGCCAGTTCCGGTTACGACAAGGCCCATAGGAGTTACCGACATAGGCCTGTAGTATTACTTGTATTCCAAGCTGTATCTAGTTACCGACTCTGTAACATAGCCGGATAGGTCTCTCCTATAACCCTCGGCCCTGGTGACTATAAACCGGCCCTATGGGAGCCTTTAGGGCAACACACAACCAATCGTAACACTACAATCAACTTGCACAGGCGAACCTCTCTTGTAATCCGCTGTAACATCCAGCTTACGCCGATATATTACTGGGTTGCTAGCAGGAGTAGGATCCAATCACCGTAGTCGGATCTGAATCTAGGTAAACTTGTGCTCACCGCTCCTGGAACATCCGACGTCTCACACCCCATATTTCCAACGCCACTAGGACCCCCTATGGCGTACTTGTTGACAATCCGACGATAGTTGGCGCCCACCGTGGGGCAAGTGTCCTTTAGAGCTTCGTTCTAGGCAGAATCTGCGCGTGTTGGAATCGGTGAAACTATTGCCATGGGTCGCGTGGTCTACGCCAGTGATGTCCCTCTCATCCTTCTCGAAGAGACCTAGATTCCGGCTTCAAAATCTGTGACGACCTACACGATCATGTCTATCGGCGAGATCGATAGTTATCTCGGTTTCGCTGAACCCGCCCAACCCACCCTTGAGGTGATGACCATGGCAGAAGAAAAATCCGGATCTACTTTGTCCGTAGAGGCGGAAGAGTTTAAGATCTCGGAGAAAACCAAACCCACCCAGACCACTCCTGTAGTGGAAGAAGAGGTGGAAGAAGAATCTAGATCTGATCTCTCCAGCGAGACCGGATACACGGATGAGGAGTACATCCGCTACGAATCCGGCTCTGCTGATGTTGAGGCGGAAACCAAGTTATTCCACTACCTCATGAATATAAACAAGAAGAAGCACTATTTTGTGTACCACATAAGCTCTGCATCCTACTCTGTTGATGCTGGAGCCAGCAGCGATTTAGTCCTAGGCACAATCGAAGAAAATGCTGACTTACCTGGCTCCCCTTAGGAGCCAATAACGTCGCAGGAACTTCTAGACTTCGACAAGGAGATGGAGGAGTACGAGAAAGAGCACGCCTCCAAGCCAATGCAAGGTGAGACAGAAAATACTCCTAGTCCATATGATAGCATGGATGAAAGCTACACCTCGCAGGATGATATGGATACCGAAGATTCTTCCGAGGTCCACAAGCCAACCATGACGGAAAGTACCGACAAAAGTTTATAACCCGATACCGGACCAAAAGCCGTCTTTGCCACTGGTATGCATGTCCAGGCTACTGGGCGGTCAAAGAAGAAGAAGAACAAAAATCCAACCCCGGAAGAGCCGTACGTCGAGGAAACCAACAAGGAAAAAGTTGATGAAGAGATCAAGATGGAGAATCAGGACAGAGATCCGATTAATACCACGCCAATCGACCCTCCTGTGGATGGACAGGTTGTCACCAAGGGTGAACGTGAAATTTATGGAGATGCTCTCACGATTCCAATACCAACAGCTTTGGATCTTACGCCGGAGGCGCTAGAGAAAAGGGCCGAGGACCTGGGAAAGAACCGTCTATTTTTTCTCGAAGTGGCCGTGCGCATCGTCGAGCTTAGACAGCAGTTAGACAGTGATCCTGCCAAATATCAGTCAGATTTCAAGCGACACCCAAACAAGACAAGGGGAGGTCCATTTCTTGCCAACAAGAACCCGGATATCCACAAAGACCTATTCGACAGAAAGGACGGAGAGAAGATCCGAGTCTACAACATGCCGTTGGAAAACACTGCTGCAGCTCGAGCCATCCTCGCCAACAATCCGTCTCCATAGCAGGTCCAATAGTGCGTCACGCTGCTGGACAAAGGATTAAAGCAGCAGAAAACGGACGCGTCATTCAGTGGCAAGCTGGCCTCAAAGTCCAAGTTTTGCCACACTGGCGCCGATCAAAGTGCTGATGGAAGGCTCCGCAGGGATACGAATAAATGCTATCGTCCCCTTATTGAAGAAGAGAATTCAAGAACCGGCTCAAAAGGCCACTCTCGCCGTCTGGCGCGTGACTGGGCAAGAGTTATTCCGGCTGCGTCCGAAGATGCCATTAGGGCGATGGTCCCTCATCGTCAAAACAAGCGCTATAGAGAAGACCCGGAAACACGCCGCCAACGAGAAGAGCAAGATTGGCTAAGGATGCCACCACCGAGCCGTCCGGCTAGCAATGCCAGATGAAGAGATGATCCAGATCGTCCTAAATCAAGTAGGGATGGCGCCCAAAGAAAAATGCATCGGAGTCAACATAATGAGGCTCCACCGCCACAACCGCGTAACCCAGCAGGAAGTAATCCACTAGGGCCACCATCGCCTCTTGGCAGCGACCATGAAGGATATCGACATAGCCATGGAAGCCACAGGGGCGAAGGCGACAATGGTGAGAGGAGAAGTACAAATCCGACTCCGCCGTGCAGAAGACATGAGCCTCCAAGGCGCAGATATCTCTCGCCAAACGATGCTCGCCACCACATTGAATCAAACATAGAGGCATGGCGGTATGAGGAAGAAGACGTGTATGTGGGATACAAGTGCTTTGGACCATGCATACGTCAGACCAAATTTCCGGTTGACTTTGGTATTGCCAAACACATTAAGCCCTACGACGGCGCGGCTCTTCTAGATACCTGCCTCCAAGATTTTTTCCAAAGGAGGAAATAGCCTGGTCGCAGTCCGATATCTCCCACTCATGCTAAGGAATACAACTCGATCATGGTTCAACGAACTGATAGAGAACTCAATTCACAACTGGTATGATATGCAAAGTGCGTTCTTTTCAAACTTCGAGGGAACATACAGGAGGCCCTACATAGTCGAAGACTTGCAGCATTGCACACAAAGACCCCGAGAAACCTGCCGGGATTACCTCGGACACTGGATAGATACAAAGCACTCCTGCGAGGTTGCAAACGAACAAACTGCGATAGAAGTTTTCATCGCAGGACTCCCAGTCGGACTTTTGCGTCACAGACTAAAGAGTGACCACGTCACAGATTTGGGAGAGATGATAAAGACGGCAAGAAAATATGCTGATGCCGATGATGATTCAGAAGGGATGCTAAACATTCTGGCCAATCCCAATGCGGCCAAATAGCGAAAACAACAAACTTAGAAGTGCAAGAACACCTCGGAAGAAAAACCGGCTCCAGACAACACATCTGTCAATGCAATGTTCGGATCCGGAGGACGAGGAGGGCGCGGAGGCGGCCGGGGTAGAGGCCGTGGAACTTCCCAAATCCAGGGCAAACGAGATCATCAACCCGGAAGAACCTATACATGGGCCGACATTGCCAATAATCCCTGTGTCCACCTCATGGATAGTAACAGAGGATCTACCCACACAAATGCCAAGTGTCATTTAAATGAGGACATCAAGAAAGATGAAACCGCTGGCTATAGAGCCAAGCGACGAAAAGGAAAGAAAAATTCCAAGAAAGGAAAGGAGCCCAAGGAAGATTCCGACATGGAGGAAGCGGATAACGCTACAGAGCCCAAGTCGGATGGAAAGAAGACTTTTCCGACTAAGAAAGACGCATATGTCTACTTCCTTGGATCCCAACCTACCAATGAAAATATGGTGGTTCTCCATGAGCTCAATGCCACGGTTTGGCTGTTCCACAATTTTTGGATTGGTCAGATGTAACCATCACCTTTGATTGCTTAGATCACCCGAGCAAAACACATCGTCGGGGAAAGTACCCTCTGGTCGTCAATCCTCTTACTGATGGCCATGAGTTCTCCAAAACACTCATGGATGGTGGAAGCAGCATTAACATACTCTACATCGAGACGCTCCATCGCATGAAGCTACACGAAAGACAGTTGAGTTACAGAAGTGTAACTTTCCATGGCATTGTACCAGGGAGACAGGCAGATTCTCTGGGTGAGATCACTCTGGACGTAACATTCGGAACCCAAGATAATTACCGGACCGAGCCACTTTCTTTTATAGGTGGTACCGTTCAAAAGTGCTTACCACGCCATCTTCGGACGTCCGGCTTACTGGTCGTTCATGGATCGTCCCTGTTACATCTACAACATGATTAAACTTCCAGGTCCAAAGGGCGTAATCACCTTACGGGGAAATCTGAGGAAGGCACGAGAGTGCGACGAAGGATCTGCTGCCTTCACCAAAGCCGTGCTGCACGCCCAGGAGTACTAGGAGATAAAGAAGACCATCAATCTGTCCGAGATGCCCGCTATGAAGAACGAGGTGCTGAAGCCAAGTTTGCAGTTCAAGGCGTCGGAAGAGACGAAGAAAACGTCGCTGAAGGAAGATGATCCCTCCAACACGACGAACATAGGGGTAGGCCTAGACCGCGCATAGGAAAGCGCTCTCGTCGAGTTCCTTAAAGCTAATAGTGATATCTGGACATGGTAGCCTTCTGACATGACCGGAGTACCTAGGGAACTTGCTGAACACTCCCTTAATGTGTACCCTAACGCTAAACCTGTCAAATAGTCCTTACGATGGTTGTCGATGAAAAGCGCAAAGCGATAGCCAAGGAATTAGCCCAACTAGAGTTAGCCGGACTCATAACATAGGTCATCCATACAGATTGGGTGGCAAATCCTGTACTCATCCCTAAAAAGGACACCATTGATTGAAGGATGTGTGTTGATTATACCACTTTGAACAAAGGCATGCCCAAAAGATCCGTACCCTTTGCCAAGAATCGATCAAGTTATCGACTCAATGGCAGGGTCGGAACTACTCTGCTTTCTCAACGCATATTCCGGATATCACCAAATACCGATGAAAGAGTCAGATAAAATTAAGACGTCTTTCGTCACTCCTTTCGGAACCTTCTGCTATAAAACTATGCCGTTCGGCTTAAAGAACGCAGGATCAACATATCAACGTACTATGCAACATTGTCTCAACGACCAAATCAGACGCAACGTCCAGGTATACGTAGACGGCATAGTAGTTATGTCCAAAAAGAAGGAAACTTTAATTTCCGACTTGGAGGAAACATTTGCTAGTCTACGAAAATTCAATATGATGCTAAATCCAAAGAAGTGTTTCTTTGGAATTCCACCAGGAAAATTGTTAGGTTTCATCGTCTTTGAGCGAGGCATAGAGGTGAACCGGGAAAAATCAAGGCTATACTCAACATTACCAGGCCAACTCGCCTGAAGGACGTACAACGTATCACTGGTTGCATCGCAACAGTGAGTCGGTTCATCAGCCGGCTCGGCGAAAGAGACGCACCTTTATACAAACTCTTGAAGAAAACCGACAAATTTGTCTGGACCCAGGAAGCCGAAACTGCCCTACAAAGTTCGAAAGGCCTACTTACAAACCCACTAGTTCTCGCAGCGCCAGAACCTCAAGAGCATATGTTACTTTACATCACAGCGACCAACAAGGTCATAAGTGTGGTAACAGTAGTAGAGTGCGAGGAAGAAGGCCATGAGCATAAGGTGCAACGGCCAACTTATTACCTGGTCTTGACAGAATCAAAACAACGGTATCCACATCATCAAAAGCTCGCCTATGGAGTATTCTTTGCATCCAGAAAGCTACGCCACTATTTTCAAGAGCACAAGATCACAGTGGTGAGCACCGCTCCCCTGTGAGATATAATCAAAAACCGCAATGCTATAGGACGTGTTGCAAAGTGGGGAATAGAGATTGCAACTTTAGACATTGAGTACAAACTGCGTACGGAAATCAAGTCCCAAATACTTGCCGACTTTGTTATTGATTGGACAGAGACGGCAGAAAACACAAGTCCTCCAGATTCAGAATTTTGGACCCTTCACTTTGATGGATCAAAAGCACGAGGAGGCTCGGGGGCTGGCGTGGTGCTCAAGTCACCCCAAGGAGATAAGTTGTTCTATGTGTTGCAAATAAACGTCACGGCAACCAAAAATATTGCCGAGTATGAAGCATTGCTACATGGAATACGCATGGACAAAAACATTGGCATAACAAGACTCATGTTTTATGGAGACTCAGATTTAGTTGCTCATCAAGTATCCGATATCGGCAACTCAAACAAGCACATGGCAGCATACAAAGCTGTTGTGGATGAACTATTTAAATCGTTCGAGGGTTTTGAGGTTCAACACATCCCTCGAGCAGAAAATGAGGAAGCAGATGCTCTATCAAGGAAAGGCTCTGCGCGGAAACAAGTACCGGATGATGCTTTCTTAGAGCATTTAATGGTCACCTCCATAATCAGAGTTGATGAGGACTATCCGACAAAATCCGACTCACCTTTAATAGAAGTTCTGGCTGTAATTCCCAGCTGGAAAAAACCCTAGCTGGATTTCCTGATAGACAAAAAATTACCCGAAGACGAAGTCTTGAGCTGGCAGATCATCTGATGAGCAAAATCCCATACTATAATAAATTGTGAGCTCTATAAGCGGAGTGTTTTTGGTGTGTTCCAGCGATGTATTTCTTCGGAAGAAGGAGTGGAAATCTTAAGAGAAATCCACGAAGGCGAGTGTGGTCACCATGCTGCAGCCAGATCCTTAGTGGCAAAAGCTTTTCGACATAGATTATTTTGGCTTACAACAAAGGGAGATGCCGATAAACTGGTCAAAACATGCAGAGGCTGCAAAAAGTACGCCCATCAGGCACACGTTCCAGTTGAACAGCTACCAATAATCCCTATTACATGGCCATTTGTAGTCTGGGGGCTTGATATGGTAGGGCCATTTTGCACGACAAAATATGGATTTACACACCTACTAGTAATGGTGGATAAATTTACAAAGTGGATTGAGGATAAACCCGTAACAAGTTGAGATCGAGCCACATCTACAAAGTTGGTCGAGGACGTAATCATCTGATTCGGATATCCGCACAGTATAATTACTGACAATGGGAGCAATTTTTCTATGGGGGAACTTGCCGAATTCTGCGAAGAACAAGGAATCTGACTTGATATTGCATCAGTCGCACAT
Source organism: Avena sativa (assembly GCA_916181665.1). NCBI lineage: Eukaryota > Viridiplantae > Streptophyta > Magnoliopsida > Poales > Poaceae > Avena > Avena sativa. Next base: position 35,034,279 of record OV702284.1, read on the forward strand.
CCACAAGCTAATGGACAAGTCGAAATAACTAACGGCCTTATTTTGCAAGGACTCTGACCTCGTCTCGAGGCACCGCTTTGTCGGGCCGCAGGGGCTTGGGCGGAAGAATTACATTCTGTGATATGGATCCTACGTACAACTCCTAACAGGTCAACCGGCTATACTCCTTTCTTCTTGGTCTATGGTGCAGAAGCAGTTCTTCTAAGTGATCTCATTCACCAGTCTCCACGAGTCAAAGCGTATATAGAAGAAGATGCATAAGTTTCTCGACAAAATGATCTCGATATAATCGAAGAAGTACGCGTCGTTGCTGAGCAGAGATCTACAGCCTATCAGTAGAAGTTACGCAAGTATCATAGTTAGAGAATTCAAAACCATTCTTTCAGAAAAGATGATTTGGTTCTTCGACTTGTGCTAAAGAGAAAGCACAAACTTTCCCCGATTCGGGAATGACGTTTTATGATTAGCAGAGTTCTGCAACCGATATGAGACCAGTCAAGGAAAGAATGGATACTCAGAAGAGAAAGAGAGCTTGCGGTAGCACAGACCCGGATGGAATAGACCGTCCATGGAATATTGCATAGCTACGTCCCTTCTACTCTTAGTTATATTTCCTTGTAATCATATATGTACATGTTCAAAGTGAAATAAAATATTGGTTTCCTCATATATTATTGTTGAGAAGATTTTTGCCATCTTATTTTCAAAAGAGCATGTCATTTTTTCAAAAATCCTAGAAAGCTTGAAAGTACTTTATGCTCATGTTCGTTCTGGTTACGATTTTTGAATATCTAAAAAATATTACCTTAGGGTAAAAAAATTAATTTATTGTCTATACTTTGGTTTTTTATCTAATTGCTTAGACATTGTTATTTTCTGAGTAATGAGTTGTTGGTACTGGAAGCCGGCTTTGTTTCCGAGTTTAAACTTGTTTAGCAATTGAGCTCCGTTGCTCGGCAAAGTTTCCGTGCTAAAGGTTTGCCGACCCATGAAAGGGACGAGGCAGAAAGCCAGATAAAACGACAAGTATAGGCATAAAACAAAAAGTGCTTCATAAATTTTCAAAGCACATGCATAAAAACATAAGTGCTACGATAGTAAAACCATTAGTTTTTACAAACCAACACAGCCAAAATAATTGTTTCCATTATTACATTGCCAGATGTTCAGAACAATGCATAAAATCTACTTATGCCGCAGAGCCACGTGGTGGTGATGAATAAGGTGGAGCGCTGGAGTCGACAACATTGTCGCCCTGGATCTTAGACTCGGAAGTTGCAAGGCTGTCTTCTGGCTCTTGAGGCGAGGGAGGCACATCGATAGATCCAAAGAACGGCGTCGAATAGTTGGTCATCTTCGCCACACGACAAGCATAACCTGCACAGGAATCTTGGATTGCCTTGACGTCCTGTGGGTTGCCCTCATTGTCCTCCTCGGCGATACCTTTGGTGACATGCCAGATTTCCATCTCGCTGGTGGCTCATCACCATGGTAAGAGCAGTCTGAGAAGCAGTCCGAGCATAGGAGATCTTCCAGTCTTCGATAAGTTTTGGAATCTCCTTGGCCTTGTCCCTCACCTCTTGCACTGACATTGTGTGCAAGTCGGAAAGCTTGACCAACTCTGAAGGGAATATGCCCGAGAGGAAATAATAAAGTGGTTATTATCGTATTCCTTATTTATGATAAATGTTTATTTTACATGCTATAATTGTATCAATACGGAAACATTAATACATGTGTGTTTAGTAAACAAAAGGAAGTTCCTAGTTATGCCTCTCTTATAAACTAGCTCGTTGATTAACAAGATGATCAAAGGTTTCCTGATCATGGACATTGGATGTTGTTAATAACGAGGTCACAACATTGTTGAAATGATGTGATGAAAATTCATCCGAAGTATAGCATTACGATCAAGGTCATTGTGTTTATATTGCTATAACATCATACGAAGTAATCTTAGTCCTTAGACCATGAGATCATGTCAATCACTAACACCGGAAGAGTATCTTGATAACATCAAACGTCACACCATAACAGGATGATTATAAAGATGGGTTCAGTGCTATGAAGGTGTTATGTTGAGGCTCATGGATCAAGAGTGGAATTTTTCCATCCCGATGACGGAGAGATATATTCTGGGCCCTCTCGGTGATATCACATTGGTTAGCTTGCAAGCAAGTGATTTGATCACTAGAATGTTATATCACGGGAACGAGAATAGAGTACATGTCGGTAACGAGATCAAACTAGGTATGGATATACCGATGATCGAATCTCGGACATGTAGTATATCGCGAGACAAAGGGATTGAGTTACATGCGTATAAGGTTCACACGATCACAAAATTCATCGTTGAATATGTGGGAGTCAGTACGGATCTCCAAGTCCCGCTGCTGATTATTGATCGGAGAGGCGTCTCGATCATGTCTACATTATTCGCGAACCGTAGGGTGACACACTTAAGGGATACCGACACCATTTGGAGCAAATAATATGCCAGAGAAAGAAAAAGGAAAGTGCAGGAATTTATTTCACTAAACACCGAAACTATTTCGGTTGAAATTGCTGAAAAAGGTTTTGCATGTGAAATGGAATACTAGCAAGGGGTTTTCTGTGAATGTTTGTTAATTAAAGTAATTAACAAAATTTTGAATAAATAAATAAAAGAGTTTTATTTAAATGAGAGCTTGCATTAAATTTGGTGGAAATTTAATGCATGTGAGTGGATTTTTGAGTGGAGGCTCTTTTATGGGAGTGGAGGGTTTTCATTTTGAGTGGGAGATCCACTCACATGAATGTGGGAGAGGTGGGGGCATCCCCCATGGATGGGCGCCATGCCCCTTGGGTGCCCCCTCTTCCCTATAAAAGGCCCCCCTCTCATCCTCTCAAAGCACACCTCCTCGTGAAGGATCTCTCTCCCCCTTTAGAATTCCCCCATGGTCTCGGATCAGCAAGATACATGTTCCCGGTGGCTTTTTCTGGAAGGATTTGTTGCTTCCGCTGCTTCGCTAAAGCGAGGGCGCGGAGATTGTCGGGGTACCCGGACGTGTGTGCGATCACGGATGCACCACTGCTTTGCGGTGCTGGACGTGATGGTGCTGGACCGGCTGGACCAGATGGACTTCATCACGATCTTGAGATCGGCAAGCGTTCGACTACATCATCCACGAGTACAACCTCGTTAACGCTATACGGTGTTCGAGGGTATGTATTCTATGGACGTATATCCACCCGTTGCTTGTATCTAGTAGATAGATCTTGGTACATAGTTGTTCCCATCGTAGGAAATTTTTTGTTTTCTATGCTGCGAACCCTACAGACTCACCAGCCTCTTCAAGAGTATGGCAGAAGTCGTACAAGATATCTCCGACAAGCTTGATGCGCTCGAGGCGAGGTTCAGAGGTAGGAGAGTCGGAAAGATTCAGGAGTGCTGGGAAAGAACCAAAAAGTCAAAATTCGATTGAAAAGAAAGTCAAAAAAACAATGAAGAATAAAAGGTCGGAAATCTTACCGAGCACATAACGATTCCATTGAGCATGCTCCTCGCGGAGGCTGTTCAGTTCACTTTCTGCGGCCTGGGCTAGATCCTTATGACTATCAAAGACCTTCTTGAGATTATCTAGTTGTTTATCTCGGAGGGCTAGCAGCTTCTCGAGCCTCACGGTCTCATGATTGCTTGACTCTAGGACTACAGCTACAGATTTCTCCGAATCAATTGTGAGGATCTAATGCTTGTCCCGGAGCTCAGCATTCTCTAGTTCTAAGACTTTGAAGTTCTCGGATTGCTCCACCATCTTGCTGGACTCACACAACAGTTCTGCAAATAAAAATATATCAGTCGGAGAAAACAAGTTTGACTATGACAATAGCGAATTGACAAAAAGGAAGCCAAAAAAGTTACCTTCTGCTGCATCTTTCTCAATTTTCAACTTTGAATTCTTAAGGCGCAAGGCTTTGATCTCCTTGCGTTTATTACATATATTCTTGAGCAATTCCTGGTTGGAAGATGCAATTTTCTATAAGTTTATAAGATGGAATATCATCGACGGCTACTAAGACTCGGGCTGCAAATTTAACTTAGTAAAAATACAGCATGAGCCTTGGGGCTACACTACATCGTTCTTTTGCAACCTAAAAACATCAAGTCTGATCCAATGATGTTTATCTAGCTTTATGCTTGGGGGCTATATTATATGATAATTAAATAAATGAAAATAAGAATCAAAAACTTACAATATGTTTCAGGTGCAATTTATCAAATCCGAGTTTGGTGGTGTCAAACACCTTCTCGGCAAGGGAAAGGGAGGGAACATCCGTTGCTGGGAGTTCACTAGACTCTATCTTAGCATCCTAGACCAAAATTTGTTCTAGGAGGCTGACCAGTTTGACGTCCTCCTTCTCTTGGCTTGCTGCCTCTGCGGTTAAGGTTTGCTTCTCAAGGATGGATTGAGCCAGCTTGAGGATCTCTTCCTTCTTCTTAATCTTCAGTCCACAGACAGCAGAGCCAGCCACTTTATCCAATGTTCCTGTAGATATTACCATGGGATCATTACCCTTGACGATTTCACCCTTGTTAGTTTCCTAGTCCTCAATGGTGACCACGGCTTGCGAGATATTGCCAGCATCAGGAGGGGCAGAAGCTTCCTACGCTGATGGAGTACTGGATGGAGTTGGTGGCGGCATGGCAGGGGAATAACAAGCTTCTGCTGACGCATTTTCTTGCCCGGCTTGCGGTCCGGCTTGTTCTTACTCTTCAAAACTGCTTTAGCTCTAGAACACGAAAATCCAAATATCAGGTGTGCTCTGGAGAGAAAGAAAGGTACAAGGTACTGAAAACAAAAGACAGGGTGCTTACTTTTTAACTACTGGCAGCACTTGGCTACCAGCAGTAAAAATAACTCCCTTCAGCTTACGTTTCTTGGAGGCGGAGGCGGTAACTTCTTGCACCTCATCATCCTCCGTCGCCTCCGAATCGTCTGAAAGATAGCCCTCTAGTGGAGCTAGCTCAGACTCGGAGAGTTTCTCGAGCTAATAAAGTCGAAAAGCATCGATGAAAATAGAGTCGGAGAAAGAACATAAAAGAATGACAAAACGGAAAAGCAGAGTCGAAATATTTACCGGAGTCAGAGGACGGTTAGATGTAAACATCTTCATGGAGACTTCTAGAACTTTTCGTTCCACTCTCTCCTTGATCAAATACGGCATGAGGGCCCTGTAATCCTTCACCAGAATCCGGTTCGGGCTGACCCGCATGCTATCCTTCTTGTCGCCGGTGATCTGGTACATGATGCGGTCTCCATGGTGTTGTAGAGGCTAAATCCGGCGCTCTAGATAGAAGTGGATCAAGTTGGATCGACGGAGCCCCATGTGCTTCATCAGAAACTCAATCCGCCTTTGGCGAGAATCAAGATATCCGACAGTTCCGGTGCTTCCGCGTCCCATGAGTTCTAGTTGGGGGCGGCACCGTCGACGAACGCCGGAAGACCTTCCGCCTTTCCAGGAGCCGAAATATCCTTATGATAAAAGAAGGTTCCGGCCCAGCGTTTGATGGATTCTCTAGCATTAATCCTAGGATAAACTCGGTTTATCCTAAGGACTAAGCTAAGGGTGCCGGTGGTGTAAGGAACACCAGCGCTGATAGAGTTCTTCTGAGTACCGTAGTAGTATTGGAAAAGGGTGAGACTTGGCCTAATTCCAAGAAACCCCTCGCATAGAGCTGCATGAGTACTAAGATCAAGCAGAGAGTTGGGAGGAAGGTTATGGAGTTGCACACCGTAATCATTGAGGATCTCGACGAAGAAGTCCAACGGTGGTAAGCTGAGGCTGCGGTCGATGTGCGTGCTGAGCAGCACCCGCTCGCCATCACGTGGGGAGGGAACGGCATGCCCTGAGGCGCTCTGCCACGCCATGGCGCTGGGGATCCAAAGGCCCGCGTCTTCTTTTCGTCTGCTGCCGATGAACCCGCCGCCGCTCCTAAGGTCGAGGCAGACGCCATTGATCTTGGAGAAAGAAGGACTGGTGGGGGAGAAAGATTTTCTCGTGGCGTGTAGATGGGAATGTCTGCGGAGAGCTTGAGGAGTATGAGGAGACAATAAATGAAGCGATGGAGAGATAAATCTGAGAGAAGGGTTTTCTCCTCTCTTTTATTTACCTCTACGCCAAGATTCGTGCATTGATACGTGCGATTAGCGCCACGCGTATTGGAGAGAGGAGGGTAGCTTCCTCGTGACTCTTCCGCCCCCTCGATCCTCGCGTGGGCATTGAAACGGCATTCTGTTCCATAAGGAACGGACCCACCAACGGTCGTGTTGATGGGACTCCTATCAGTGACAAGACCTGGTCTGAAAAGTTGTTAGTCCGCACGTCGCTGAAAAATCCGGCTCATGTTTCAAACTGAGCAAGGAAAAGACTAAAGTCAGAACAAACCATATCCGACTCAACTTACTCAGAATCCTACACTACTGAAAGAAGTTTTCGGGAACCGTTCAAGATTCTCAAGACGAAGAAACCATCAAAATAGACGATTTATCCGTCTTTGGATCTTGGAGACTTCCGGGGGCTACTGTTGGGGATATACTTTCTGGGTATACCCACAGGACTCGTTGACCAGGGTGGCCCACCAATGGGTTAGAGCTTTGCTTCACGGTGGCCCAGTCACCAACGGGTTAGAAATAGGAGTAGCCAGTTCCGGCTACGACAAGGCCTAGAGGAGTTACCGACTTAGGCCTGTAGTATTACTTGTAGTCCAAGATGTATCTAGTTACCGACTCTGTAACATAGCCGGATAGGTCTCTCCTATAACCCTAGGCCCCAATGACTATATAAACCAGCCCTATGGGAGCCTTTCGGGCAACACACAACTAATCGTAACACCACAATCAACTCGCACAGGCGAACCTCTCTTATAATCCACTGTAACATCCGGCTTACGCCGATATATTACTGGGTTGCTAGCAAGAGTAGGATCCGATCACCACAGTCGGATCTGAACTCGGGTAAACTTGTGCTCACCGCTCCTGGAACATCCGACGTCTCACACCACATCTTTCCAACGCCACTAGGATCCCCTATGGCGTACTTGTCGACAATTCGACGATAAAGTGGATAATTATGAAGGCTTGATTGAATAGGAATGATCCATTCTTAGATTTGGTCATCATTGAGTTGGAAACTATTAGAAGGGATTAACCCTTGATTGATCTGAGTAAGAGATGAGAGGGTAACCTTAGTGACTAGAGATCAAATCACACTTAGAGGATTTGTTGAGGAGTTGTATTCTTGATTTAGCTTTATCCTAAAGGATGAGCTCCTAGAGTGGCGCATGCTACTTCCTAAGCAACCAAGTCAATCAGCAGATAAGAGCAATTCATCAAACAGCAGATCAAGGAAATTCATCTTATCAAGCTTATCAACTAGTACTAAGGCTACCATCAGGTCTATCTTGAGTTAAGCATGGGTGTTTTGAAGAGGTTGTGGTTTTAAGTAGGATAAGGTCCTCATGGTATTTCTACCAACATTGGAATGAAAAAGGGTTTTAGGACAGGTTTTGAAAACCTAGAGATGAGAGTAGTTGAAAGTTCTATCTTGAAAACTTAAGGAGATTACTATATAGGTCTCCATAGTTTTGTTAATACAAACTATGAAAACATTTTGTTGTGGCAAAATCATTTTGGATCAAGTTTGAAATGCCAAAACATTTGAGAATATGGAAGATGAGCCAAGACATCTCTTTTGGAGAATAGTGTTTGTCAGCTAGTGTTGAGGTAAGGAGTAGATACAATCAGTTGCATGCACACAAGCAAACAAGTAAGAAACAATGCAACACTTTGCAAGAAAAAGTTTTTGTTCCCCCTGATTTTGCCTTTTTGACAATAAATCAAGGTTGCTGAAATTGGGATGTTATAATGCCAACCCACCTGCTTCCCCTCAGGAATCACTAATGTTATAGGAACTCCGGGAATTTGAGAATGAGATGGAGGCATACAAAGAAGACTACAAATCCAAGAAAGGTGGAGAGGAGACACCTCCAAGTCCGTATGATAGCATGGACGAAGACTACACCTCGCAAGATGACATGGACACCGAAGATACTTTCGAGGTCCAAAAGACAACCATGACATAATGTACCGATGGAAGCTTATCTCTCGGTACCGGACCAAAAGCCGTCTTTGCGACTGGTACACGCGTAAAAGCTATTATACAAAGACGAAGAAGAATAATAAGACCCCGTCACTGATATATCCGTTGGAGGAAGCCAATGCCGAAGAAGTCGATGAATAATTGGAGATGGAGAATCTAGATGGAAAACAGGTTAATCCCACTACAAACAATCCTCTAGTTTATGGACACGTGGTCACCCAAGGTGCACGTGAAATCTATGGAGATGCACTAACTGTACCTATCCCAACTGCTTCGGATCTTGCGCCGGAGGAGTTGGAGAAAATGGCAGAGGATATATAAAAGCATCATTTGCTTTTTCTCGATGAGGCCGCACACATCATCGAAATTAAGCAACAGATAGACAACAATCCTGCCTACTACCAGTCAGAATTCAAACGATTGCCAAACAAGACAAGAGGTGGCCTAGTTCTTGCTAATAGGAACCCAGATATCCATAGAGATTTATTTGATGGTAAAACTAGAGAGAAGATCCGAGTCTACATCACACCATTAGTGAACGCTGCAGCTGCTCGATCTATCCTAGCCAATAATCCGTCTCCAGTACTGGTCTGGCAGTGTGTAGCATTGCTCGACAAAGGACTGCAGTAGCAGAAAAAGGCCGCGTCGTTTAGCGGGAAACTAGAGTCAAAGTCAGATCATTGCCGCACTGACGCATGCCAAAATACCTATGTAAGACCCCAAAGGAACACGGATCCGCATCATCGTTCTGACCCTAGGGATGAATAAAACTCAAGGATCGGATCAAACGGTCATCACCGCAGGCCCGCGCGCGGCAGGTCCAACTTTGTTCCGGCTGCCTTGCAAGACGCCATGAGAGCATTGGCTCCTCCCTAACCCCCTCATCGGCAGAATAATCACCATAGGGACAAAGAGGAACCATGGCGCCAACAAGAATGGGACCAGCAAAGGATGCCTCCTCCCAGGCACACTAGCCATCCGGCTGAACCTTGTCGCTATCACGATAACGCCAGACGAAGGAACGACAAGTATTGTCCCAGAATGAGTCAGGATGGTGGCCGACGTCATGAAGACCCACCTCGGAGCCAACATAACGAAGATCTAGGAGCCCGTCACTCAGCCGCAAATAACCAACCAGAGCCACCATCTCCACCTAGGAGTGACCATGAAGGATATCTTTGCAGCCATGGAAGCCGCAGGGGTGGAGAGGGCAATGGCGGAAGAAGAAGCAGGAATCCGACTCTGCCGCCATGCAGGCAGAGAGAGCACCCGAGGCGCAGATCACTCTCGCCCAATGATGCTTGCCATCACATCGAATCTAACATAAAAGCACAGAGGTACGAGGAGGAGGAAGTGTACGTGGGACCCAAATTCTTTGGTCCATGTATCCATCGAACAAAGTTTCCAGTTGACTTGGCTCTAGGAGTTTTTACAGGCTTGTTGGATCACCACAGGAGGAAACATCCTGGTCGTAGTCCATTATCTCCCACTTATGTTGAGTGATGGGGATATGCCTACCGGGGTATACCCAGCAAGACGTTTTCTATTGGCCCAAGCCGCCAACGAGTGGGTCTGCAGGACGGCGACTGGATCGAGACTTGGCGTGGACTCAGGCGACTGGAAGCTGGAGGCCCCGTAGGTAGGCCTAGTCGGACTAGGTCATAGAGCCTCCGAATCCTTAACTAATTCGGTTGTAATCTGTAAACCCTAGCGAGGTGATCCTATATAAACCTCCCTAGGGTATGCATAGAGGATACGTTCCATCATACACCCAAGCGACTCGCTGCCTAGTCGACGAGCTCGCCCCTTGTACTCTCACCATAATACAATCTAGCAGGAGTAGGTCTTTACCCTCCGGGGGGCCGAACCTAGGTAAACCCTTGTGTCTCCGCCCTCATCTCACTCCGCAGATGGCTGGCCGCCCTTGCCCCATGTTCTACTACTCGCTGTCGATTGCAGCATCTGCCATGGTCATTCCCACGATAGTGGCGCCCATCGTGGGCCTGGCCGGTGTTCTGCGGCGAGATACAATCTGCCCATCAACGAGTCGATCGCCTCCTGCTGCATGATCGCGATCGGCGAGATGCTCCAGATCTTGCCGAGCAGCTACGTCCCGGCAGCACGACCCGTTACACACAGCGTGATCCTGCCGGTCGGCACGATCAGCCTCTTCGTCGGTATCGCCGACATCATCGTCTCGGAGGACTCGGCTCGCATCCGCGAGTCGCCGCCACCCGACCGACTCTCTGAGATCCAGGTCTGCACGATCCACCGCCTCGCCTCCGAGTACGACTCGGCCCACAACAACGTGGCCGAAAGCACCGCGGCCGCGAACGACGCGACCCTCAACGACGACGCCGATTCGGCGACCCCGGCATCGGCCGCCAGATCCATTGTCGCCGCATCGCCCGCAGGCTCCATCATCCAGGTATCCAACATCGGAGATTTCAAGGACCCCTCCATCATTGGGATCTTCGACTTCTACTCCGGTTTGGAGGACTCCGTCGACCTCCACCATGGAACCGGTCGCCACGCCGCAACCTACCTGGCGACTGGCGCCGATCCCCTGGAAGACCCCTTCTCTACGCCGATCCCACCAAACGCGACGGCAACGGAGGTCGAGGAACTCCGCCTACGACTAGCGGAGGCAGTCCGCAAGGAGCAAGCCAAGCACGAAAAATTTCGCCTCGAGCAGGCGACATCGCAGGAGCTGTCGCGCTATCACCAACTTCGAATCAGGTCGCGCCTCAACCCTACCATCCAGTGGCGTGCCCTGAACTTCGACGACGAGAATGAAGCGGCTCGCGTGGCCGAGCGTGTGATCTGCGAGAACGCGCCGCCAGGAGGAAGCGCTCGACCCCCACCAGGGGCGATGGCCAAGGGCGCCCCACCACCACCCAACCGCGCGCCCCCAGGGACCAACCAAGGATCATGGTCTCCTCACGAGAGCGAGGCGCGAACGGCCTCCCGCTGTTCTCCACCCCAATGGACAATGTCGTCATGAGCCAAGCTGCAGTCGACAACATCCAAGTCACCGGTCAAGGCGCCCTACAGATCCAATACGCCAAGGCTCTACTCGCCAAAGCAGTTGAGCAACAAAATGCGGGCGCCGACTCACAGGGTCGGATGTACTCGTGTTCATCAGGCAGTAGGGCGGCCTCGAGTGGCCGCCCCATGGCGGCGAATACCCTCAACTGCCCACCACCCGATCCCCTGCAGCTCCAACACCGACACGCGAACGCGGCACTCTCCACCAACAACCCATGACCAGCGAACAACTTCGTCGCCGCCAACGGGCAGCCCGTCGACGCACGCACCCACATCATCAACAACCAGAGCTAGCGCGCACGCCAGCGTGATGTCCTGCAGCACACCCTTACCAACCTCCGCGACGGCGAACAAAGGGGATCGCTGAGCCGAGTCAGACCCCAGTGCTCCGAGGCGAAAGATACCCGGCGAACTTCAAAGCGCCGAAGGAAATAGAGAAGTACGACCCCTCGTACGACCCGTCCATGTGGCTGGACACTTACCTCATGGCGATGGGGATTTCCGGCCACACCGATCTACTCGTCGCCCGCTACCTCCCCCTGATGATGGAGGGAGCATGCATGCAGTGGATTAACACTCTCCCCGAGGATAGCATCGACTCCTGGGAGGAAATGTGCAATGCCTTCGTTAGGCACTTCGAGGGCTCATACACCTGCACCACCACCATCGAGGACCTGGAGCGATGCGTCCAGGGACCCCGCGAGTCGACCCGCAGTTGGGTCCAACGGTGGAAAGATCTGTGGTATAACTCGGCCGGAATCCACCCGGACACCACGATCCAGTGCTTCAAGACCTCGTGCCGCTACGAGCCCCTGGTCGCCAAGCCCAAGCGAGTATACAGAACACTCAACAACATACCGGACCTCCTAGAGATTGCAAAGAAGTACGCGGAGGAGGACCGAAACCAAGAAACCGACGACGAGTCGGGAGGACATCGCAGCACGAGCGGCCACTACAGCGGGAGGCGACCCGAGTTACGCTACAGCAACACTCGCCTCACCGGCAAACTCCGTGGTGACGGGCGAGTCGACTTCGTCGCCAACGCCGGATACGTGCCGCGCGAGCCCAAGAGCTTCCGCCGCGACGGTGGAAACTACAAGGCAAAGCCGAGGTTCGATCCCACGGCCCTTCTCAACCAACCCTGTGTGTTTCATAGCAGGGAAGGAAAGCCCGCCACGCACACGACCGCCGACTTCCACTCTCTCAAGGAGATCGAGAAGGCACGGCGCGCGCGGGAAGACCCCGACAACAACCCGCCAAACGACGGAAAGTTCGGCAGCGTCGCCGGCTCGCTCCACACCTTCACAGGCTTCAACACGAAGCGCGAGAAGAAGGTCATCGCCCGCGCCGTCGCCGTCAATGCGGTGTCCCGTATAGACATCCCCTAGTTCCTCAACTGGTCTGAGCAACCAATCACCTGGAGCCGCGAGGACCACTCGCCACGGATCGAATATCCGGGCCGAGTCGCCCTAGTGGTCAAGCCCAAGCAGGGAGACTACTGGCTCCCCAAAACGCTGATGGACGGCGGCAACTCCATCAACATCTTGTACCTGGACACGTTCAGGCGATTGCGGCTCCCGCAGTCGATGATCGAGACGACCTACACCACCTTCCATGGCATCGTCCCCGGTCGGAAGGCGTACCCGATTGGCAAGGTGACGCTGCCAGTCACCTTCGGCACACCAGCAAACTTCCGCACCGAGCGGATCGTCTTTGAGCTGGTGCCCTTCAACAACCCCTACCACTGCGTCCTGGGGCGCCAGGCGTTCGCCAAATCCATGGCAGCGCCCCACTACGTGTACAACGCGATGAAGCTACCTAGGCCATGCGGCATCATCACTGTCCACGGCGACCCCGACATGGCCGCAGAATGCAAGGCCGAAGGCCCCGAACTCGCTGACGCCGTCATCGCGGCAGAGGCCAACCATGCCGAGGAGCTCGCCAAGTACGCGAGCAGGGTCAACAGCGACGACCCCACCATACTCAAGAATCCCAATTCGGAGGGTGGCAGCTCCACCGCCTTCGAGGCAACAACACACACCCGCACCGTCGAGCTGGTCCCAGGCGACTCCAGCCAGACGGTGACAATCGGAATGGGCATGAGCCCAACATAGGAAGGCGCAATCATCGAGTTCCTCCGTGAGAATAGGGACATCTTCGCATGGAAGCCATCAGACATGCCTGGTGTCCCGAGGGAACTCGCTGAGCACAAACTCAACGCCGACCCCAAAGTGCGACCTGTCAAGCAGTCGCTGCGGCCCTTCAATGAAGAGCGCCGACGAGCCATCGCCGAGGAGGTGCAGCGTCTACTTGCTGCAGGCTTCATTCGGCCAATCAATACTCCAAGTGGCTGGCAAACCTAGTCCTGGTCGAGAAGAAGAACGGGACCTGGAGAATGTGTATCGATTACACAAATTAAAACAGCGCCTGCCCGAAGGATCAATTCGTCCTCCCACGGATCGACCAAATCATCGACTCCACCGCGGGTTCGGAGGCGCTATGCTTCCTCGAAGCCTACTATGGGTACAACCAGATCAAAATGGCCATCGAGGACGAAGATAAGACAGCGTTCATCACGCCATTCGGAGCCTTCTGCTACACGGCCATGACCTTCGGCCTCAAAACGCCGGAGCGACCTAACAGCGGTGCATGCAGGAGTTCCTTGCGAGCCAAATTGGCAGCAATATCCACGTCTACATCGACGACGTGGTGGTGAAATTCACTCGTCAGGGCGATCTACTCGCTGACCTGGTAGAAACCTTTGCCAACCTGCGAAGGTACAAGATAAAGCTAAACCCAGGAAAGTGCACCTTCGGCGTACCAACTAGACAACTACTGGGATACGTCGTCTCCAAGCGCGGGACCGAGGCGAACCCCGCCAAGATCAACACGATCGCTCGACTCGGCAGACCCGAGTGCTTGCGCGACGTCCAGAAGCTGGCCGGGCGAGTCGCGACTCTCAGCCGCTTCATCCCCTGGTTAGGCGAAAAGGCGATGCCCCTTTATCGCCTAATGCGCAAAAACCCCATCTTCCAGCGGGATAAGGAGGCAGACGACGCACTCCACGCTCTCAAGGAGGTACTACTCGCCGCCCCCGTCGACAAGGAACCCATGCTGGTCTATGTCGCGGCTTCCGAGCGCGTCGTCAGCGCCGTCATGGTCGTCGAACAGCCAGAGGAAGGGAAGGAGCGCCCGGTGCAATGACCCGTATACTACATCAGCGAAGTCCTCACCGAGTCCCGCCAGCACTACCCGCAATACCATAAATTGGTATACGCGGTCTTCAGAGCACAGCGGAGACTGCCGCACTACTTCCAGGAGCACCTAATAACGGTCGTCTCCTCGGCACCGTTGCAGGACATCATCCACAACCGCGAGGGCGACCGGGCGAGTCGCCAAGTGGGCCGTCGAGATCGGCGTCCACAACATCAAGTACGAGCCACGCAAGGCGATCAAGTCGCAGGCTCTCGCAGATTTCCTCGCCGATTGGGAGGAGGCCCAACAACCAGAGAAACTACCATACCTCCATTACTAGAGCCTACACTTCAACGGCTCCAAGAATATAGACGGTGCAGGAGCGGGGATCGTGCTAACATCTCCGAAGGGCGACAAGCTCCGCTACGTCCTCTACCTCGACTTCACCCCCTGCACTAACAACATGGCCGAGTACGAGGCGTTACTCCATGGCATGCGAGCAGCCAAGGAGATGAACATCAATCGCCTGCGCTGCTACGGAGACTCCGACCTCGTCACCGGGAAAGTCGTCGGCACCTGCGACGCCGTCTCCCCCACCATGGCGGCATACCGCCAAGCAATGGACCAGCTGGGTGGAAACTTCGCAGGCTACTCCGTCGAGTGGATCGACAGGCGGAAAAACGAGGAGGCCGACGCACTCTCTCGCATCGGCTCGGCTCGACTCGCACCACTCGCTGGCGTCTTCCTCGACACCATCACCAAACATTCCGTCTCTCCCCCAAGGGAGATTGACATCGGAATCCCGTTGCAACCAGAAGCAGCCATGGTCGCACTAATCGCCGAGCCAAGCGACTGGACCGCGCCATACGTCGCTTACCTGGAGGGAGGCACCCTACCCGCGGACGAAACGGAGGCCCGGATGATAGCACGCCGCTGCAAGTCCTTCGTCATCATCAACGGCGAGCTCTACAAGCGCAGCGTGACCGGCGTGTTCCAACGCTGCGTCCAACCCGCTGAAGGACGCAAAATCCTCCAAGACATCCATTCCGACGACTGCGGCCACCACACCAGCGCCCGCTCTCTGGTCGCAAAGGCCATGCGGCATGGCTTCTACTGGCTCACCGCACACGCAGACGCTGTCGACATCGTCCAGCGGTGCGTCAGATGCCAGAAATACGCCAACCAGACTCACGTGCCGAGCTCGGCGCTCAAAACAATCCCCATCACCTGGCCATTCTCCGTGTGGGGCATGGACATGGTAGGACCCTTCAAGAAGGTCCCCTCTAGCTTCACCCATCTCCTAGTCGCAGTCGACAAATTCACAAAATAGGTGGAGGCCAAGCCAGTCCGCAAGTGCGACGGGAAGACCGCCCCCAAGTTCCTACGCGAGCTCATCTATCGCTACGGGTTCCCAAACAGCATCATCACGGATAACGACACCAACTTCGCCAAAGGAGCCATGGCCGAGTTCTGTGAGGAGCACCACATCCGACTCGACCTCGCCTCAGTAACCCACCCAGAGTCCAATGGCTAGGCAGAACGCGCCAATCAGAGCATCCTCCATGGCCTGAAGCGACGGCTACAAGTCCCACTCGAGCGTACCGCCGGGTGCTGGGTCGAGGAACTCCCCTCCGTCATCTGGGGCATCCGCACCTCCGTCAACAGGTCGACAGGATTCACCCCCTTCTTCATGGTTTACGGTGCCGAGGCAGTCATGCCAACCGACCTCGAACACGACTCACCAAGGGTGGTCAACTACACGGAGGCCGCAAATGAGCTCGCACGCCAAGACGCAGTCGACCAGCTTGACGAAGCACGCGACCTAGCTCGCTCCCGCACCGCCATCTACCAGCAAGGGATCCGCCGCTACCACAGCCGGCGAGTGAGGACTCGCACTTTCCAGGAAGGCGACCTGGTACTGCGCCTAATCCAGGACAAGAAAGGCATGCACAAGCTCTCACCCCCTTGGGAGGGACCACTCGCCATCGGGCGAGTCCTGGGCAATGACGCCTACTACCTCACCGACGTCCGAGGGGACGGAAAACTCGACGTCAAGCAGCCATGGAATGTAAACCTCCTACGGAAGTTCTACTCTTAGAACTCCAGACATGTACCCCCTACCCGCTATGAAATAAAACAGATTGGTTACCGCAAAATTGAGTCTACTCTCCGTGTCTTGTGCCACTCGCACTCGTAATAACAGCGTTACGCTATTCGCAGAAGTCAACCTTTGGCAAAGCGACCGGCACGGCCAGTTAGTGCGGTACAAGGGCACTGGGAAAACTCAGGCCTCGTAACGTCCACGAAAAACGCTAACCCGGAGCCCCATTGGATTCGCCTAGCTCGACTGGCTCCCCGAGCCAAGACAACTGCACTCGCTCCCCACAGCGACCAAGTCCTCCGCATCCTCGATGCAGCGACTCGAATGGCCAAATACCACGCTCGGGGACTGACACCCGATCAAATACGAGCGGCTAGGGAAAAACACCAAGTATGAGAGCATGCCCAGGACTCGCCATGCGACTGATCTTCCGGATCCGGCAGGAGTGACGCGCTTCAAATAACACGCTTAGTCCTCACCTACCTTGGGCTTGCGACTAGAACGACCAATTACCACGCTCGGGTACTCGGCAAACCGAACCCGTTCGCGCCCGGGAAAACGGCCAAGTAAAGAGCACCCCTGGGAGTCGCCACGCGACTGGATTTTCGAGCCATGGCGAGTCAACCTGAATTCACTAACAGTTCACAAAACATAAAAAACGAGGAAACCCCACAAAAAGGGCGGACGTGCTCGGGGACTCGCACACCCAACATCCAAATCACAAAACGACTGACAAAATAACACGAACATTCCTTTATAGCAGCAAAATTTGTTTCGTGTACAAGGAGAGATACATTGTTATTCTACACTAATGCTGAATGGCAAAACACTTTTACTCCGTAGGTTTTGACAAAGACGCGCCACCGTCCCTGCGGCTGCGGATGAAGGGCACGTAAGGGTTCGACGGGTACGTCGTCAGCTCGCCTGCCATCGCCGCACGGAACGGTTGTTCGACCTTGAAGTCCTGATGCTTCGGTTTAGGATCATTGGGGGCGACAATCGTCTCGTGATAGGGGATGAGGTCGCCCATTTCCCAAACGCGGTCGGAGTACACCACGGCTCGGTCCGTCAGCTTCAACACCTCGGCAATCTCCACCGAGCATGTCGACGAGGGGTAACCGCTGGTGACATCGTCGAGGTTAAAGTCATCCGGGAAGTGGGAGAGCCCAAGGCCGAGCATCGTCGCCGCCCCACGACGGAAGGCCGACCGCGTCATGAATTCCACGACCGACGGGGCCTTCTCCAGGTAGCGCCATACCTCGACAAGGTCGCTGGGGATCACCTCCATGGGCGATATCTCCTGAAGATATGCACGAAGGCAAGTCGCTGACAACGCGGCTGAGTCGACTAGGGTGGTCACACATTGCCGCGCGTCGTACGACTGCGCCTCTTCCGCGTTATCAGTGATCCGGCCTGCAGCACAGAAACAAGCAGTAAGAAAAACATAGAAACCACAACACAGTTCGTGCAATCGGAAGTCGGCTGAAGGAGAGCTTACCAATTAGCGGGCGGCAGAGGTCCGTGATGAAACTTTGAAGAGAAGAAAAATCATTCTTTAACCCAGCAACGAGCGCATCAGATACCTTCCGTTCTTCAGCGGCAGAAGTAACGGTAGCCTTGGCTCGTATTTCCGCTGAGCTCGCTTCCGCCTTCGCCTCCTTGAGCTCACGCTCCAGGTCGGCGACTCGCTGTTCAGCCACGCTCAAAGAGGATTGACCCGCCGTCAAGTCACCCTCCGAGACAAGGCCTTGGCGAGCCTCCTTCACCTCGGCCGCAGCTGGTTGAAGCTCCTTGTTCGTCTCCTGGATGGTAACGAGCTCCTTCTCCACGCGATAGTTTGCAGCAAGCCGCTCGGCTGAATCGCGCTGCAGGCCCTGCGCACAAACCACAGTGTCAACAACAAACAAATTCCTAAGTGCCCACCCGCTGAAATTCAGCGACTAGGCACTCGGGGACTGGACAACGAAATTCCTAAGTGCCCACCTGCTGAAATTCAGCGACTAGGCACTCGGGGACTGGACAACAAAATTCCTCAGTGCCCACCTGCTGAAATTCAGCGACTAGGCACTCGGGGACTGGATAACATAAAAAACATTAAGAATCCGACCACTGAAATTCAGTGGCCAGATCCTCGGGGACTCGACATACCTGGATAGCAGCGCCTAGCATGCCATGAAGTTCCATCGCATCCACCGACGCGAGCATGACCGGAGTGTGGCCACGGCGCTGTTCAACATCCGTGTCGATGGACCCAGGAAGCTGGCTTGACGGCACCAAGGCACTCGCCGCGGCAGCCTCCGCCACGAAGCGAGGGAAAGTCGCTGCAGCGGCCACGACACCACTCGGGGTCCGCTCTGCCACATCGGTTGAGTCCGCAAGTACCATATGTTGCAACCCCACACCTTCCTTGGCCTTCAAAGTCGTTTCCGCTGTGGTTGGAGGCTCGCTCGGGGCAGCCGCCGGATCATCAGAGACCATGATGACATCATCGCCTTTCGCCCTTTTGATGCCTTCGGCGGGAGCAATGACCTCGTCGCCCTTCCTCTTCCGCGAGGAATCAGCTGGCACCTCTATGGCGACTGGCGAAACCTTGGCCACAGAAGGATGGCCTATCTTATTAACACCAGTCCTGTGAAACAGCTGTCAATAAAACTTTCCGATTGAAACGCAAAGCAAGCAGACGAGTAAAGGACCGAGGAGCACTCACTTGGCGACTGGAAGAAATCGTAGGCTGGTGCAGATGCTGGCCAGTTTTTCCAGTTCTGGCCCCACCTTCCGAGTGAGGCCCGTCTCGAACACATTGTGTGCCCAAGACACTAACGACTTCTTTGAAGATGAAGCTGCGGCGGGAGCCTCCGTGGCAATTACTATGGGAACCCCCCTTGGTGGCGAGGCCCGTGCGGCTGGAGCGTCCCCCAAGCTAGTGACTAGGGCGAACGGCAGTGGCAATGACGCTAGCGGCACCTCGTCCCTTGTGGCGGTGGCGCCAGCTGCCGCGGCCGCGTGCGCCGTTGCGTGCTCAGCCGAGCTGGTGGCGTCGGAGCTGCTCGCAGATCGAGGCGGAGATGTCGGCTTTGCCGGCTTCACCTTCTTCTTTGGCCAAGCTTGCTTCTTCTTCTTCGACGGCGTGGCCTCGCGATGTGAGGTGTGCTTAGGGAGCTCGTCGTCGTCATCATCGTGGGGCTCGAGGCTCTTGCTGGCCTCGAGTTCACGCTGGTGCTGCCCGCGAGTCTTGCGAACCGTGGGGGTAGCAACTTCCACGGGGTCGTCGTCTTCATCATCGTCATTATCACCTCTGTCGCTCTCGGTGTTGCCCTTGGTGGGCGATGAATCTCTCTCGTCCTAGGTGGACGAGCTCGAGTTCTCGTCGTCTGCGGGTGGAAGCCACCCTTCCACCACTTGAAACAACTACACCAAGAACAAATGACGTTAGCACGACCGCGAATGCACAAATTGCAACTGCAAGTGCAAAAGGAATAATAGCTTACCGTTGGAGCTGGGCGCCTCGTGGTATAAGGGGAGACCCCGGCCTTCACGTAGGGATACACCACCTGGGTAATCTTCTTCAGGGCCAGTGTATAATCATTGAGTCTCCACTCAATGAGGCAGGATTTCGTTGGGTCGTCCTTTCCCGTATACTCGTACATGTAGTGGTCACGGCTGGCCAGGGGAACGAGCCGCCGCCCGAGCCAGCAGTTGTAGAGATTGATGGTCTGGAGGACTTTCTTCTTCAGGTTGCGAATGGTTTGTAACATCTCGTCGACAACCATCCGTTGCTCCAGCGGGATTTTGATGACTGGAGCCAACGCGGCTCGGGCCCGTCGGCGGAGTACCTTGGAAGTGCCACTTCGTCGCCTGGAGTCGACTCAGTGACATAGAACCAGTTCTTATTCCACTCGTTCGTCGCTTTGGCGGGCAGCATCAAATCAAAGAACCATGTCTTCGACTTCATCTAGAACGTCAGGCCGCCCGCGGCTAGCATTGGGCTGCATGTTTCTTCGCGGCTGATTCTCCCGTGGAATTGGTCTTGCCACAAGGGGAAGTAGGGCATGCAGCCCAGATAGCGTTCGCAGAACACCACGTAAATGGCGAGCTGCTCGATGCTGTGCGGACCCAGATCTGACGGCTGGATTCCATAGTAGGCGCAGAAACGCCGGAAGAAGAGGGAGGTTGGGAAGCCAAGCCCCCGCTCCAGGTGACTAGTGAAGCAGATGAACTCCCCTTCGCGCGGATCCAGAATTACTTCTCCGGCCGCAGGGATGCGCCATCTCCCGGTGCGGAGAATCCCCGCCTCCTCGAAATATTTTAGCAGTGCCTTCGTGCACTTGGATCTACCCCATGGCTCGGTGGGGGGAGCCATCGGCTGGAGGATCGTGGGATTCGGAACTCTCTGGATCATTCTGGTCGCTACGAGGAATGGGGAAACAAGGATGCGCGAGATCGGAGGAAGTGAGGGAAGCATTTTCCCCGTTCGCCCTTCACTCTCCTTATATAGCGGTTGTTACCTGCCATTTTTGGCAGCGGTTACTACGCGGTAATTACGGCAATATTACCGTTGGGTTACCCAACGGCTAGTTTGACCAAAACTGACGGTCCAACTTCATCTACTAGAATCGCTGCTCCCAGCGACTCGATGATTCGCCGACCCGATCACTATAACACTGACTAATTACTCGCCGACCCGTTCGCCGAGATGCGACACGATTAATCGCCGTTATCGCGACTAAAGTGACTAGTTCTTTCCTTTGTTCAGGAGTCCGCTGCCGATTCGACTAGGCGTCTGCATTGGACCCGCATACTCCGACTTCCAGCAAACACCTACGACGAATCAACGACGGCCTCGGTGACTACTGATGGGGATATGCCTACCGGGGTATACCCAAAAGGAAGTTTTCTATTGGCCCAAGCTGCCAGCGAGTGGGTCTGTAGGACGGCGACTGGATCGAGACTTGGTGTGGACTCAGGCGACTGGAAGCTGGAGGCCCAGAAGCGTAGCTAGGCCCAGTCGGACTAGGTCATAGAGCCTCTGAATCCTTAACTAATTCGGTTGTAATCTGTAAACCCTAGCGAGGTGAGTCTATATAAATCTCCCTAGGGTACGCATAGAGGATATGTTCCATCATACACCCAAGCAACTCGCCGCCTAGTCGACGAGCTCGCCCCTTGTACTCTCATCATAATACAATCTAGCAGGAGTAGGTCTTTACCCTCCGGGGGCCGAACCTGGGTAAACCCTTGTGTCTCCGCCCTCATCTCTCTCCGCAGATGGCTGGCCGCCCTTGCCCCATGTTCTACTACTTGCTGCCGATTGCAGCATCTGCCGTGGTCATTCCCACGACATTGAGGAAGACGGCTCGATGAATTTCCAGAGAACTTGATTCATAACTAGTATGATATGCAAATTGCATTCTTTTCGAACTTCGAGGGTACATACAGGAGGACCTGCAGTCGGAGACTTGCAGCGTTGCACCCAAAGACCCGGAGAAACTGGCCAGGATTACCTCATGCGATGGATTGACACATAGAACTCCTACGAGGGAGTAAATGATCAGACTGCAATTGAAGCTTTCAACGCAGGACTCCCACTCGGTTTACTGCGTCACAGGCTAAAGCGTGACAAAGTTATAGATTTGGGAGCAATGATAGAAACGACGAGCAAGTATGCAAATACCGATGATGATTCAGATGGACTACTGATTGTTTTGGTCATCCCAAATACGGCCAAGCAGCCAAAGCAGCAAGCTCAGAAGTGCAAGAACACCTCAAAAGATAAACCTAATACAGATAATGCAACAGTCAATGCAACTTTTGGATCAGGAGGATGAGGAGGGCATGGAGGCGGGTGGGGACAAGGCCGTGGAACTTCCCGAAACTAGGGTAGAGGAGATCAACAGCTCGAAAAATCTTATTCCTGGGCCGACATTGCCAACAACCCTTATGTACATCACCCGGATGGGAATGGGGGTTCTACCCACACCAATTCTGTGTGTCATTTTAATGACGACAACAAGAGAGACGAATCCGCTGGCTATACAGCCAAGCGACAAAAATAAAAAAATTCCAAGAAAGGCAAGGAGGCCAAGGAAGATTCTGACATGGAAGAAGCTAAAGCCACAAAACCCAAGTCGGATGGAAAGATGGATTATCCTACAAAGAAAGACACTTACGTCTGCTCCTTGGAACTCAGCCAGCTAAGGTTAGAAAAGCGGTTCTCCATGAGCTTAACTTATGGTTCTCGCTGTCCCCTAGTTTCTAGATTGGTTGTATGTAACCATCACCTCAATCGAAGCGATCACCCAAAGAAAACACATTGTCCAGGAAAGTACCCACTGGTTGTCAATCTTCTCATTGATGGCTATGAGTTTTCCAAAACTCTCATGGATGGTGGCAACAACATCAATATCCTCTACATTGAGACGCTCCACCGCATGAATATTCACGAAAGACAGCTAAACCATAGCAATGTGATTTTTCATGGCATTGTACCGGGAAGACAGACAAATTCATTGGGTGAGATCACACTAGACGTGACATTCGGAACTCCGGACAACTACTGGACTAAGCCACTCTCCTTTGAGGTGGTACCATGCAAAAGTGCATACCACGCCATCTTTGGACGTCTGTCTTACTGGGCGTTCATGGCCCCCGTCATCCTTGTACCTAGAAACTTCTGGGTCCCAACAACATCATCACCATTCAGGGAAACCCGAAGAAAGAACGAGATTGCAAGGATGGATCTGCCGCCTTTGCCGAAGTCGTGCTGCATTCCCAGGAGTACCAGGAGATCAAGAAAAACACCGACCCGTCCGAGATGCCCGCTATAAAGAACGAGGTGCTAAAACCAAGTCTCAATTCAAGGCGCCAGAAGAGATGAAGAAGACACAGCTGAAGGAAGATGATCCCTCAAGGCGACTAATATAGGGATAGTCTTAGACATGAAATAGGAAAGCGCGCTCGTCGAGTTCCTCAAAGCTAATAAAGATATTTTCACATGGAAAACTTCTGACATGACCGAAGTACCTAGGGAACTTGCCGAGCACTCTCTTAATGTTTATCCAGACACTAGACCCATCAAGAAATACTTACGACGGTTTGGTGATGAAAAGAGCAAAGATATAGCTAAGGAATTAGCCCGACTAGAACTAGCCGGATTTATTGCAGAGGTCATCCACACAGAGTGGGTGGAAAATCCTGTACTCGTCCCTTAAAAGGACACTATTGATTTAAGGATGTGTGTTGATTATACCACATTGAACAAGGCTTGTCCTAAATATCCGTTCCCTTTGCCAAGAATCGATCAAGTTATCGACTCCACGGCAAGGTCAGAATTACTCTGTTTTCACGATGCATATTTCGGATATCACAAAATACAGATGAAAAAATCTGAACAAATCAAGATGTCTTTCATCCCTCCTTTTAGAACCTTTTGCTACAAAACTATGCCTTTTGGCTTAAAGAATCACTACAATAATCTAGGCGGTCCATGATGTTTTTTTTCATTACACGCCCTAAAAATGTCGCGGATCCCGGATGTTCTTGCGTGTTTCGTCACAACTCTCTCGAAGGCCCTCCAGCCTGGTTATCCATGATGTTCCTTGGTTCATTGCGACAGATTTCGTCATAGTTTTCATCCCAGGCCCTGAAGCCTAGTTCACCATTTTGTCTCCTGCTTCATTCATCATGGATTTTGTCGTGACCCATGGTCGATTTTTTCTCATCGACCGCTTCATCTATGTGTTAAGCACACATGTCAGATCGGTCTGGATGGTAGTGTCTCACAGTATCGTAGGGGTTTGACGGTGCTTCCTGACGTTTTTGGCCGTCCCTAGCTATCAGTGCGCTTGGTAGAAATTAAATAAGAGAAAAAATTATTTGCACAAAGACATGATCGAACCGGCGACCGGCTGTTTGGGACCATACAATTGTAACCGCTGCAGTAATCTAGTTGTTTGTTCCATATAAACTACTCTAGTCCAGATGTTACAGACCAACTCTCAGTCACTGGAATTAAAGATATTGAAAATAGAAGAATCAGCACAATATGTGTGTATGTTTCGCACAACCATAAAAGAGAACACAACAGAGCACATTTTTATATCATATTTTAAGAGTACATAGAAAAGCAACAACATGCAAACAATCAACCAAAAATAGAGATAACATATAGAGATAATATTTCTTAGTATGTACAGCACCAGGTTCACATCAATTTCCTCACCACTACAAGCTCACTGACAACATATTACTTTAACGGTGCATCCAACAACAGAATAAACAAAATACTTGTTGGCATCACTATAGAACATTAACACTACCAATGAAGCCTAGTAGCCCCTCATTTAAAAAGCTGAATAGGCACACACTCCCCTTCCTGATTCCATAGACCAGCCACTTGTCATCTGGGCAACACCATTCATGCCTTCGAAGAAGTAAACATGCTGAAAAATGATATTATAGGAGCATACGAGTGGTAAACCCTTTGGGAGATAGCGGTTGAGGTGGGCACTGCTGTAGTTTGCTGAAAAGTACTGTAGGAGAAGAAGAATATTAGTTGTTGGCTAGAGTTCAATGTGCATACGAAACTTTAAATATTGAAATAATAAAAAATGTTCACCATCTTGGCCTTCCCAGGGATGACATTTGAGTGGTTCATCTTGCACACATAATATGGTATAGATGGCTTGTGTCCTTTAACTATCGCTTTAAGGGAAGCAACTTGGTCAGAAGTCAATTCCAAATTGTTTTCGAACATGCAGTGATCCTCGAATTCCCCGCCCCATCATCCTTTTACCTAGAAAGAAAATATTAGAAAGTAATAATCTGTATGTATAGCTGCATATAAATGTAGCAAAACATGTACTTAGGCAATGCCACACCTATACTAATAAGGATCCTCGGTTTATCGACTAATTTAAATCTTTTCATATAAGTCTTAGCTCTTTGCCTCGCAATCTTAGCTTTCATCTTGCGAGAAACTACAACTGGTTTCTTCACACCATTATCATCATCAGATGAGACATCCATGATGATAGCCTTGGTTTCACCAACCTTGTAGGCATCCTTTTTTAGCCTAAATTGGACATTGCACTAATTAGAATATTTAGTTTTTATGCCATATATAGTTGTGCCAGTAGCAACAATTTTAGAAACTACTCATGTTTCTCCCTAGCCTTCATACCGCAGAACAGTAGTTCCTCACAGTTCTTCCTACCTGCCCCCAAAGAGTAAATACAAGAATTATGTTAGAATAAATATTTTTATTAGTGAATTATTACAAGAATGAAATTCAGCAAGTAAAGCTAACATCCAGAGAATAAAACTAAAGGGCGCTTCCGGTGAACTGGACTGAACATTTTCCTTAAGCAACAACGTCGGGCATAGCATCACCGACGCTGTGACAAGGGTGAACTAGATTAAACTAAACAACAACATCGACACGGTGACCTAGATTGAGCGTAGAGGCACTGCCATATATAGAACAAGGAGGCAACACATCGAACTAGAATGAGGATGCGACGATGTTGATGGTGATGACATCGCCGGCTGGTCAAAAAAGAGTTGACACGGTGAAAGGTCGAGGAGCACTTACACATGAGTTTGCAACCTCCGCTGCCACCGTCTTCGCCGACGGGGAGGGGATTTGGTCATCGGCGGCGAGGGGATTTGGTCGTCGGCGGGAAGGAGAGAGGGTTTTTTCTAGCGCGGATTTGGGGGAACTGGTGTGGGATTTGGGAGTGGAATGGAGTGAAGAGGGTTTTTTCTAGCTGCTATGATGGTTGGGTCCCATGTGTGGGAGGTTTTGGTTCGCACATGCATCGTCTTTGAGACTGACGAATGGGTCCTATGCGGACTGAATAAAAGCACATTTTTTATACCACAAAAAAGATCTTATAATCAGCTAAGTTTGACGGACAGAAAAACAACACAATTTTTTGGCTAATTGATCAGTTCAACACATGCATGGACACACGATCATCAGTTCAACACAAGCATGCACATAGGCATGCACACGACCATCTGTTCAAGCATGCAACACAAAGCATGCAGACACGATCATCGATTCAATACAAGCATGTACACAACCATCAGTTCAAGCATGCAACATAAACCATGCACACATGATCATTAGTTCAACACAAGCATGCACACGATCAACATTTTCAAGCATGCAACACAGAACATGCACACGATCATCATTTCACCACATGCTGGAACTACTCTTCATCATTATCATCCTGTAGTTCCTCTTCTTTGTCACTGCAGTACTCCTCAATTGTGTCGCCTTCTTCAGGCTCACTGCCAACTTCCTCCTCCTCAATAGATGTCCTTTTACCTTTGATATGCTCGAAAGCTAATACATCTATGATGCGGCCTCCTTTGATAGAGAGTCGATGTTTCCTAAAAGGCAGAGCCTCGGATACAGTCTCATTGTCAAAGACTACAAACTCTTGGTATGCTACATCATTATGAACCACCTCCTCCCCATCTCCTTCAGCAACATCAAACTTATGTCTTTGAACTAATTTTTTAACCACCCGCCAGGTTTTTTACTTAGCTGTGTCTAGCACATAGAGCGCTTTTGTACCCTAGGTTGCCAAGATGTAACTGTCATCTTTGTACCAAAAATTGGTAATGTTAACACTCTGAAAGAGTTTATCATACACCATTCCAGTATCCTTGCGGCCCTAAAGCTGATACCAATCACAGTGGAATAACACAACTGATTGTTGGTGTTCCAAATTAGAGTTAAAATACATCACCTTGATATCCTTGAAGACACAATAAAAATGGATATTATTCTCAAAGTGACAACCTTTAGTCATTACTCCACTATTTTGTGTTTTCTTGCCCTTCTCATGGTAAGCGGGGATGAACCGAACGCCGTCCACAATACAAGCTGAATATGTTCTTACTGAGAAGTCTGGGCCACACGCCAATGCAAAAATATCTTCATCCACAGCTTTTAGATTCTCCTGTCGCTTTTTCATGAACTATATGTACCATAGCAGAAAAACAATATGGTCAAATCATGCATTGAAATGCTATATACGAAGGACGGTGATAAATGCAAGAGGAAACTAACATGG
Organism: Avena sativa; assembly: GCA_916181665.1. Lineage (NCBI taxonomy): Eukaryota > Viridiplantae > Streptophyta > Magnoliopsida > Poales > Poaceae > Avena > Avena sativa. Next base: position 35,061,849 of record OV702284.1, read on the forward strand.
TCCTTGAACCATATTTGAAATCCCCACTCAAGCCTTCTTTTCACATTAGGCATCCCATCGTTTACCATCTGTTCTCGGCGAAGACTGCAATGCAGAGAGTAACTCGGAATTAAAATCTTTACGTGTATGGAAATTTTGAATTCATAAGTATGGGATATCAAAACATACATGATATATGTCTTAACATCCTCCCAGTTGTTTAGGACATACCAAGTCATCTTCGTTAGCTCCCTTTTGAGGGTAAAATCAGTATCATCGCTTCCTCCATAGAAGGTGTCATGGCTTCCTCCAATCAAATTCCCACCATGTCCAAACACATCACAAGATGATTCATGTTGGTCACCTACATTTACCACTGGCCAATTGAATCTTGTGACAATATCATCGAGGTATCTAGAGAAAAAAGACACGCACTCAGAAGCAATGTAGGCCTCTGCCACTGAACCTTCTGGACATGACATATTCCTGACATATCTCTTAAGAGTACACAAAAACCTCTCTATTGGATACATCCACCCATAGTTCACAGGGCCTCGAAGCATCGCCTCTTCAGGTAAATGCACAGCCAGGTGGACCATCACATCAAAAAATGCTGGTGGAAAGATGTGTTCAAGTTTGCATAGAATTACTAGGATTTCATCTTTGAGACTTTCTAGCACCGACAACTTCAATGTTTTACTACACAATTTCCTAAAAAATCTTCCCATCTCTCCAAGTGCTGTGTAGATATCGGGATGCAAATACCCCCACATGCCAGCAGCAAATACTCCCTGCAATAGGATGTGGCAGTCATGGGTTTTAATTCCCGTGATCGTGTGTGTAGGAATGCTGACGCATTTCCCCATGTTTGAATAAAACCCATCAGGAAAACTGTAGTCCCACAAATACTGACAGAAACCCGTCTTCTTCTCCTTATTCAGGTAATACGGTGCATATGTACAGAGAAGGTCCTTCTCTATCTCTATTGGTTGCACCTGTAGATTTTACCTAATGCCTAGGGCTTCACAATCATACCTATCCTTCAGGGTGCCTTATTCTTCCCATCAATTTCAATTAGTGTGCCAACCAAGTTGTCATAGATGTTTTTCTTGATGTGCATCACGTCGAGATTGTGCCGAAGTTTGAACGATGCCCAGTAAGGCGAATCCCAGAAACCATGTCGCCAATTCCAGATCGGTGAGGGATATGTCTGCTTCCTCCTTTTGCTCCCAGGATCACCTCCAACTCCTGGTTTAAGATGCTTAACCTTCTCCAACTTAGCTTGTAACTCAACCGCAGTAAATTCGCCTGGCCTCAAGTTGTCATCATGAATTCTAGCAAGCTCCATATATCGTTGCAAGCAGTGGATCTTTGGGAGGAAACATTGGTGCCCAAGGTAGCTTATTTTGCTCTTTATGGATTTGGACAGAGGATTTTTGTCACAATGCAGGCATGCATGATATTCTTTTGTTGTATTCCCAGACATGGTGTTGCAAGATGGGTAGTCATGCGTAGAACAAAGAATCGCCGCACGAAGATCAAGCATTCCATTTTGAAATGCATCATAAGAACGCACGCCCTTCCAAAGCTGATGCAAATCGTCTAGCATACGCTTAATAAAGAGATCAAAGTCCTTTCCAGGACTTGATTTGCCAAGGATTAGAAGGCAAAGTGTGACACCCCCGGGATTAGGGCTAGACAAATCCCAGACCTCCGTATGATATAAGCCTAACCTAAATCTCGAAAGCGTACAGAGGGAGAATTGATAACACCGTAGTGACTCTACGACACAAAAATTATTACAGCAAGCTCATAACTGAGCGAAGAACCAAAATATTACAATCATAGGTCACTGACCACAAACACCAAACAACGGAAGGCAAATTATTCTATTAAGTATATCAAACTTAACAAATGGCCTAAGAGGACTGAAGCATAATGATGACGTCCAATCCATAGATCCCAAATTGCCGACTGGGAACTCCAAACTGCTCGTCAATGTCGATGTCGTTAAGAACTCATCTTCTATGGTAACACTCACTCTTCTACAAAAGTATCAACGAAGCAAGGGTGAGTATAGGGTGTACTTCGCAAGACTTATGGCTGGTGGAGTTGTTTTGCATAAAGCCATCTTTGTTTTGTAAAACAAGAGGGAGAAGAATCTCTACTAAATAGAATATTTTAAAAGGGGGTAAGAGAGCGGTATCTCTAGCTTTGATCATCTTTTGATATCCACCGAATCATCATCAGCTAAACCTATCTAGGATGACCCCCTCGATCCCTGAGGAAGCATCCTTAAGCACACATTGATCAACTTGCCAAGTTTTATGATTAGGTTAAAGTTCTCTATGATCCTAGTATCTGGTCTCCAAGTTTGTCCATAACCGCGGACACGGCTTTTCGAAAAGATTTAACCCTGCAGGGGTGTACAACTTTACCCACACGCGCCAACCGATTCTTAATGCCACTATAGATTAGCCCTCTTCCTTGGAAGGCCGGCAGAGAGTGGTTGACCATGAGCTTTACCTTGCTTTCGCCGATACCATGAGTCACGCACTAGGGAGATGGCACCGTAACAGGTCGAGTACCGAAGTCGGTGCCTAATGATGTGAACAGGGTTCAAGATTGCGGATGCCGGGCATCTCTTGTTCCCTGCCATGCTTACCTACATGTATGAATGCACCTCCTTCACCTCCATTCAAGAACATCCAAGATGCGTATGTCGAATGGAAAGCCCGAACTATGTGACTCATGGAATCTACTCAGCAAGTTAGTAGGTCGAGGGGGTTTCCAGGCCCCCGTGTGGCTGTACGCTCTTCTTGGACCATAGGCAAGAACTCAGGTCCTAATAGTGGCAAGTATGGGACTGCAAAAACCACAACCCACCGCGGTCTCCCGTACAAACCTTAGCATGTTTAACTTTCATCTCTGATCATACCACGCCATCCTGTCATACTAGGTTCATTCGCAGCTCTGATTCATCAACCGGATGGACCAGTGGTAACAACTAAGCATGGCTAAGCACAACAGATGTAACAGCTCTAGCAACGCTTCATAAGCCAAACCCTAGTTATGCTAGGAGCAGTGGATCAGGGAATATAGGATTTGAAGGAAACATGCATCAGATAGGATTACTCCATCTATTGATAAAAGACTTTGGAATCATATGCACATGGCAGGAATGAAATACTTTGAAAACATAGGATTATATGTATGTGTGGGGCTTCGCTTGCCTTTGCATGTTGATAACCAATAAGCAGATCTTCGGGCACCGGGTACTTGACTTGATTACAGTGGGTCAAGTATTGGTCTTTTATCTTCGACGGTGTTGATCTCGGTCTTCGATCTCGATCCCGATTCCAACATCGTATTCTACCGAGGAAGAACGAAACACCGGAAAGGAAGAGAAACAATCAACACATGGCATCGATGCAATTCTCAAGCAAGGATGATAACATGAAAAGTTAATTTTTACTAGAATTTAACCCTAAGACATGCTCGACCATTTTAAACAGGGTCCGAGAGGTGCAAACCCTAGAATAGGGGGATCCTAGGAATCACCTATGGGGTTCAATTGATTCTTCTAATTAAATGCAATTTAAGTTGTTGAACAATGCATGATTATAGTTTAATTAGATAGTTCTCATTTTTCTGAACATTTTGATATATTATTTGTATTTTTCTGATTTATAAATAATTACTTATTGAATTTACAAGTTTTATTCATTTTCTGAAATTATTTAAACCATATTAATAAATTTTTTCTGAAAAAATATAAGAAACTGGACAAACTTTTTACACCAGGGCACAGCTAGCCAGAGAGACTGACGGAGTGGCCCCAGTGCCAACTCAACCTCCACGTGGACAGAGCGGGTCCCACGACTTTGACTGGGTTGACTTCGTGTCGCTGACGTCATCAAAAACCTAACCCTAAACTTTTCTCACCACAGCAAAGGCTAGCCGCACTAGATAACGAGTGGGGCCTTGGCCACACGGCAGCCAAGCGAGCACCACGACGGGCGGCGCGGCAAACGGTGGCCGGCAGCAATGCTAGGGAGCGCGCGGGGCTGTGGGGATACGCGCGTTCGAACCAGTGCATCAGGGAACCTAAAACGGGCGGCGCCGCTAGCTAGAGGTCATCGGAGCATCGTATGCGATGACTTCTGACGGCGGCGTACGGTGAGCTAAGGCGGAGGCTCGAACCAGAGAGATAGGGGAGGATTAGAGGGGTCCTAGAGGACCTTGAGCTCACCCTCGACGCGTGAGTGACATCGGAGAGGACAGGGAAGCTCGGGAACGACGGTAATGGCGACGGCGAACGGCATCGGAGGCAAGAGAGACGGAGTCGATGGTGACGATTGGAGGCACGCGGCGTCGATTCCTTTAGCGGGGTTGCTCGCAACGGCGAGGAGGAGCTCCTCGGAGCAACGGCGAGGCTCGGGACGACCTCTAGCGGCGACACGAGGCGGCTAGGGTTTCGGCAGAGGAGAGGAACACGAGAGGGAGGTCGTTGGGGAGAGTGAGAGATTGAGGAGAAGATTGGCACGGCTCAGGCAGGCCTTATCCTCGCGTGGAACGATGGCGGGGCGGACATATTGGGGCCCAGATGATCGACGGTGTGGGCAGCGACAGCGAGGTGCTCGCCGACGTTGGGGAAGACGACAGCGGGAGGGCGAAGCGGTATCGGGGCAGGGCTAGCCACGTTGGGCTTCTGTGGCTGCACACGGGCGACAGGCAGAGGAAAGAGGGGAGATGGGCTCGACCTAGATAGCTTAGCTATAGGTTTTTCTTTGCAGGAATCCTTTTCTTTTTCTATTTTTCTATTTTCTCTTTGTATTTCGAAATGCTTTTGTCTTGTTGAATAGTTCCAAAATACAGGAAGGATTATAAACTTTTTTTGAAACTTTCCAGGGGCCCTTATAAACAATTTGAGCTCCAACTTTGCTTTGGTAGTTTTCAAAATTTCAAAAGACATTTTGAATACATTTCAAAGAGGGAGGAAAATTAGGGTTTAGGGTTTTGAGAACCTTTTTATTCCATGCACTTTAAATGATGATGCTCATGAATTCACAAACAAATCCTATTTACCAATTAATAAACTAGGGTTGTTACACAAAGCATGTAGTTTGATGCATCCATACAATCCCATGGTGGAAGGTTGTACTTCATGGCAAATACAGTCCACATGCTATAGCTTGTGCTCATAGTTCCATAAGGATTGAAGCCATATATGGCAAGGCAAAGCCTTATGTTTCTAGGTTCATCTTAAAAGTCCTGCCATGTTTTGTCAAAATCCTTCCATTCTTCACCATTAGCAGGATGGCTAAGTATATCAACTCTAGGCATTCTCTTTAACTTGTGCCATTGCATGTTCTCCGCCGTTTTCCTTGAAGAGAACAATCTCTTCAGTAGTGGTGCCAAAGTAAATGACACAAGACTTTGATAACCGATGACTTGCTATCCGGATATTTCCACCTTGAGGCGCCACACTTATTGCAGTTGTCCAGCTTGGCATTTGTCTTCCGAAAAACATGTAGTTGTTTTTGCACACGCGTATGCTATCATAGGAAATTCCAAGATCCTTAAGATAAGTTTTTGCTTCACGATATGATCTCGGCAGGGTATTGGGGTCCGGCAGTGCATCAACAAATAGCTTCATCCAATCATCAAAAGCGGTGTTTGTGATCCAGTGATATGACTTGTGATGAAGGAGCTTCACAACAAATTCAAACTTGGAGTTTTTACTTCCCGGGTAAAGCTTGCGTTTTTGCCTCTTCCAACAACTTTGCAAACAATTGCTCATGTTTACCGTCAATTTCAACATTAGCAGCAATCTGCTCTGCAATTGCTGCATCCCCTACCTGCTTAAGGTCTTGTAATATTCCTAGAACGCTGTCAACTCCATCATCATCACCTTCATCATCAGAATACATATTGCCATTGTCATCACCGGCGTAACCACCAATGTTACCACCATTGTTTTGATTGGGTGGATCTTTAATAACTGCAACATCAAGTGGCTCTCCATGGTGTATCCACTAAGTATATGTGTGTCACATGCCACTTATGAGTAAGTGGTTATGAAGATGCCCTACATGTATCGTATTCTGGTTCAGGCACTTATGGCAGGGGCATGGAACCTCTGCATTCTCTCAATATCTCTCCTTGACAAATCTGAGAAACTCCTTCAGGCCATCGTTGTAGGGACCAACAAACTGGCTTCCATGAACAATCCAACTCCTATCCATCTATTGCAAATTGAACAAACAAATCACATTTTCAGAACATGCTAGTGATTTTTCAGAACAATATTCTTTACAATGAACAATCCAACTCATATCAATGTGATAAAAATTAAAAAAATCTGATTTTCAGAACAGACTAGTCATTTTTAGAACAATTTACTTTACCATGAACAAATCCAACTCCAATCCATATGTTGGACAAAGAAACTAATAACATTTTCAGAATAGACTAACGATTTTTAGAACAATTTTCTTAACAATGAATAATCAAACTAATATACATATGTTGAACAATATTCTGTATCATGAACAATTAGAAACTGGTAGTTTTTTACGTTGGCAGACACGGATAAGAAGGTTGAAAGGGGAGCCCCGCCAACTTGAGCACAAAGATGGCGCACAGAAGGGGACGTAACGCGTGGACGCATGCGTGTAGACATCAGCGGGAAGGAGAGTCCCGGTGGCCAGCTGTGGAGTGTGGATGCGGACACGGATGGGGATACAACAAACAAACGGGTGCGCTGGAGCGGGCAGAGACAGCGGTGCCCTTGCCGCCGCGTGTGGTCGACCAGATTTTAGATCTGATTTTGAAATCTCCTAGTGGTGGGGGGTATTAAGTTTAGGTGATTGTTTGGGAGGAAAGGAGGCGAGTCCCACAAGTCTAGCTGGCGTCTGGGGCCCATCCGTTGTGGACCCATAGTTCAGGGACCTCTAGGTCGCTGGTTTGAGTCCTAGAGGCATCTATTTTATTGAATTTCTTTGTTCTTTATTTTGGCTCCATTTTGTCGAAGCTGAAGAGGCACGTAGAGAGAGAGAGAGAGGACAAGACATGTGCAACACTTCTAGGGAGAGAGAGTGTTCCCCGTCTCTGCCTCCGGCGAGCTCTCCTCCAGCAGCAGATGCGCGACTTATTCTCCATTCTTTCTTTGCTTGTTGGTACACGGCACTGCCCAATCTCATGTTGGGCCACGCAGAGATAAAACAAAACTTTTTCCTCTAACGTGGTGATCCCAAGATCTAGCTGAGGTAGAAGGCCACGAGGTTTACCACTATACGCCCAGTTGCGGATTACTGATGAAGCGCGTCAGTTGATGCAGTGCAGTCCTCACGATCCGATCGTCCTGGTGCTGATCGCACAGCACCTCTGCTGGTATCCACACGTACAAGGAGGAGCGCCGGCGGCGAACTGCTAGGTTCGTAACGGCGGCTGGACTGCTATGGAGCTAGGGTTTCCAACACATGGAATGACCTAACCGAACAACGATTAACCTTTCTAGGTTACTGTGCTCCACTATATATAGGGAGTGAACGTGGGCTCTGCTCGCGCGACCCATTCACTAAAGCCCATATAACACTAGTCACCGTGAGTCCAACTCACTAACTCAGTCCTAATCTGGTTTAGGTCCAACCCAACCAGATTACAGATTCGGATCCAATCCGAACTTGCTCCCGCTCTTAAGTGTGTGACCCCGCAGGCTCATGGTTACTTGGACACGATTAGAGTCCGACTCACAATCGATCAGTCGGCAGCGGCTCCTAGCAGAACGTGCCGACTCCCAAGTACCAAAGAGTCATGACGACTTGCCTTTTCCAATGCGACTTACGTCCGAGTCCCTTTTGCCTCACGATATACCTTGTCAGACTATAGGCGAATATATGTCATCCCTTAAATAGTCCGACTCTCTTCTCGATCCGAGATAAGTGATTCACCCGACTAACTCTTAGTCGATCGCCTCGGTTAACACTTAACCGAGTCGTGCATGGCCATGCTTTCCGAATCATATCTCACGAGAGGGCCCAGAGAATATCTCTCCGAGTGGAGGGGCAAAATCCCATCTTGGTTATTCACATCACGCAGCTTGATTCTCAGTCGACCCGAACCCTGCCTTTATAACTGCCCAGTCACGGATCAGCGTTTGACAGAACCTAAGTCGGTGATCCTCAACTCGGACTATGCAACAACCTCAGGTCTAAGGATTACATTGATTGAGATATACAAATGACAACTAGTTCGTTGTACCTCAATATGGGTCAATCCGACTCGCTAAACTCTTTAGCCGAATCTGTGTAAGTTGGAATAGCATCTCCATGCCCATGACAAGTGGAACCGAGTCATCAAGCCAACTTTCACATTGGTCTAAGTTGTGTGTCCAGCACAACCTCAATGACCAAGGATATTTAGTATAAACAACATGAATGCATAGTTCTACAACCGAATCACATATTCAATGATACACATCAGATGTTCATACAAGTACTACTTAATAACTTTATGAATACAATGGGAAATATCATCATACATGATTGCCTCTAGGGCATATTCCCAACAGTCTCCCACTTGCACTAGAGTCAATCTTTCGACATCACATGTCTAAACATCTAATGCCCATGGCTCTCAGGTGCGCCTCATGCTTCGGCTGGGGTAACGGCTTTGTCAACGGATCCGCAATATTTGCATCCGTGTGTACCTTGCATAACTTGATATCACCCTGATCCACGAACTGGCGAATTAGGTGGTACCGCATGAGTATGTGCTTGTTCTTCTGGTGTTGTCTAGGTTCTTTGGCTTGTGCAATAGCACCATTGTTGTCACAATACACGTCCAACGGATTGGACGAGCCCTGAACCACACCAAGATCCATGAGGAAATTCCTCATCCAAACAGCTTCCTTTGCTGCCTCCGAGGCGGCAATATACTCAGCCTCTGTTGTAGACGCAGACACAGTCTCTTGCTTGGAACTTTTCCAGCTCATAGCACCTCCGTTTATAATAAACACGTATCCGGATTGCGAGCGAGAATCATCAGAGTCGGTGAGATAACTCGCATCCGTGTAACCCTTTACACTGAGTTCATCTTCACCACCATAAACCAAGAACATATCCTTAGTCCTTCTCAAGTACTTTAGGATATTTTTAGCCGCTGTCCAGTGGATCTCTCCAGGATCAGCCTGGTATCTGCTCACAACACTTAGAGCATAGGAAACATCCGGCCTAGTACAAATCATGGTGTACATGATGGATCCAACTGCAGAAGCATATGGAATCGCACTCATCCGACTTCGCTCATCAGTTGTCGAAGGACACTGAGTCTTGCTAAGTTTTACACCATGGGACATCGGTAAGAACCCTTTCTTAGACGATTCCATGTTGAACTTCTTCAACACTTTGTCCAAATAAGTACTCTGACTCAATCCAATGAGCCTCCTTGATCTATCTCTATAGATCCGGATTCCGAGGATGTATGTCGCCTCACCCAAGTCTTTCATTGAGAAACTCCTTTCTAATGATTCCTTGGTTTCTTGCAACATCTGGACATCATTTCCAATCAGTAATATGTCATCCACATATAAGATTAGAAAATTTACTTTGTTCCCACTAAACTTCTTGTACAAACAAGAATCATGATCACTCTTGATGAAGCCAAACGATTTGACTACCTCATCAAAGCGAATATTCCAACTCCGAGATGCTTGCTTCAACCCATAAATGGATTTCTGAAGTTTGCATACCTTGTCAGCATTATCCGGATCGACAAAACCCTCGGGTTGTATCATATACACGTCCTCGGTTAAATTTCCGTTAAGGAAAGCCGTTTTGACATCCATCTGCCATATCTCATAGTCGAAATAGGCTGCTATAGCTAACATGATCCGAACTGATTTAAGCATCGCTACGGGCGAGAAAGTCTCGTCGTAATCAACTCCTTGAACTTGTCGGAACCCCTTCGCGACAAGGCGTGCTTTATAGATTGAAACATTTCCATCCATATCAGTTTTCTTCTTAAAGACCCATTTGCACTCGACGGGTCTTGCACCGTCTGGCAGATCAACCAAGTTCCAAACTTGATTTTCATCCATGGACTTTATCTCGGATCTCATGGCTCCAAGCCATGACTCGGAATCAAATCCCACCATCGCTTCCGAATAATTTGCCGGCTCATCACTGTCTAACAGTAACACATCACGAACACTTCGTAATCTTGCCGATCTTCGTAGTACAGGTGCTGCTTCCGGCTCAGCTGTCACGACCGGCTCAACCTCTAAGGTTTTTGCCGACTCGCTACTAGCCGGTTCCTCTCGAATTTCTTCGAGTTGCACTGTGCTCCCACTTACTCCCCGACTGAGAAACTCTTTCTCAAGGAAGACACCGTTCCGAGCGACAAACACTTTGCCCTCTTCTCGGTTGTAGAAGTAGTAACCCAAGGTTTCCCTCGGATACCCCACGAAAATACACTTATCCGACTTGGCTGTAAGCTTGTCCGACTGAAGTCGCTTGACAAATGCTTCACAACCCCAAATCTTAAGAAAAGACAAACTCGGCTTTTTGCCTGTCCACATCTCATGCGGTGTCTTCTCTACCGACTTTGATGGTACTTTGTTTAGTGTGAACGCCGCTGTTTCTAGACAATAACCCCAAAATGATAAAGGCAGATCTGTCCGACTCATCATTGATCGTACCATGTCCAACAAGGTCCGATTCCGCCTTTCCGAAACACCATTCCTTTGTGGCGTTCCTGGCGGAGTAAGTTGAGGAACTATTCCACAACTTTTCAGATGGTCATCAAACTCATGGCTCATGTACTCGCCTCCTCAGTCCGACCGAAGAAACTTTATTTTCTTGCCGAGTTGATTCTGTGCTTCATTCTGGAATTCTTTGAACTTTTCAAAGGCTTCCGACTTATGTTTCATTAAGTAGATATATCCATACCTACTCAAATCATCAGTGAAGGTAATGAAGTACTCATAACCACCCCTGGCTGTCGTGCTCATTGGTCCACATACATCACTATGTACTAGTCCCAACAAGTCGGACGCCCTTTCACAACTCTTTGCAAAAGGTGTCTTGGTCATTTTGCCGAGTAGGCAAGATTCGCATGTCTCGAACGACTCCAAGTCGAACGAAGTTAGGAGTCCATCATCATGGAGTTTCTTCATGCGTTTCCAACTTATATGACCAAGCCGACAGTGCCAAAAGTAAGTCATATTCAGATCATTTGGTTTCAACCTTTTAACATTTATGTTATAAACCGACTCACCATCAAGATTCAAAATAAATAACCCGTCCTGGACGGGTGCAAAGCCGTGAAACATATCATTCAAATACAAAGAACAACCATTATTCTTGATATTCGACTCATAGCCTTGCCTCATCAAACATGAAGCAGAAATAATGTTTCGACTGAGCACTGGAACATAATAACAATTATTTAGTTCCATAATGAATCCGGAAGGTAAATGAAGTTGCATCGTGCCGACTTCCAACGCAGCAACTCTTGCTTTGTTGCCGACTCGAATATCAACCTCGCCTCTTGCTACGCTCCTAGTTCTTACCAGTCCCTGCAACGAATTGCAGATGTGAATAACTGATCCGGTATCATATACCCAAGAACTATTAGGTGCATCAGCAAGATATATGTCTATAACATTGCAAACAAGTGTACTTGAGTCGGAAGTCATACCTCCACTCTTGGCTTTGTCGGCCAGGTACTTGCTGCAGTTCCTCTTCCAGTGGCCATCCGCCTTGCAGTAGAAGCAAGTGGATCCGGCTGAAGGAGATGGCTTAGTCCCTGAGGAAGCGCTTGGGACAGGGTCCTGAGCCTGCTTTCCTCCTAACCTAGCCTTCTTCTTAGTCCAAGAACTCTTCTTGAACTTAGCCTTATTCTGCACCATCAACACTTGACTGGTGCCCTTCTTGAGATCCGCCTCTGCCTGCTTGAGCATCCCATGCAATTCAGTGAGCTTCTTATCCATACCATGCATGTGGTAGTTCGAAATGAACTGCCCATATGCACTAGGAAGAGAGTTCAGAATTATATCCGTAGCGAACTCTTCGCTAATGGGGTAGCCAAGCCTCTCCAGAGACTGCACGTAACCAACCATTTTGATCACATGCGGACTCAGTGGATCACCATCCTTAAGCTTGCAACTCAGCAAAGCCTGAGAGACTTGATACCTCTCAGTCTTCGCCTGAGCCTGGAACATACTTTTGAGGCTTTCGATCATATCGTAGGCCTCAACATGCTCGAACTGCTTTTGCAAGTCCGGTTCCATGTGAGCAAGCATAAGACAGCTAATATCCGTGGACTCATCCTTAGCCCGACGGTAGGCATTGGTGGTTGTGACAGTCGCATTCTCATTCGGCTCATCTGGAAGTGGGTTGTCTAGGACATGGTCCTTCTTTTCTTGTTTGAGAACAATTCTCAGATTTCGATACCAGTTGGTAAAATTAGTGTCGTTCAGTTTATCTTTCTCAAGAATGGTTCTCAACGCAAAACCGGATATCTGAGAGTGACTGCTACTTGGTGCCATGATCTACAACAGAAAATATGCAAAACACTTAAGACATGTATTCATAAAAGAGCAAGCATATTAAACATTTTAATATTTTATGCTCCCACTAGAACCAACACCCCTCCGATGGTTACTTAGTGATTCAGGATCCTAAATAAGCAAGTCGGCTAGTGAGCTTTAGCATCACTGCTAGCCGCCAAGTGATCTAGGTAGACAACTCCTTGTCAATCGCATCTCATGCGACTCCTGTTGGACGGGTGGCATCACATGCCCCGGCTCCCATCCGACTTTTCCCCGAGTCCCACAACCGTTGTGATAGACCCGTCTAGCTTACCGAGTGTTTCTGCAGTAAGAGTCCGACTCGAACACACCTAGTCGGAAAGAATTGGCAGCACCTCAATTTTATGAGCCCACTACCAAAAATGTCCGACTTGTGATGGTGCAAACACTGGCGGGAAAACCGACTAGACCTTCTTTGAGGGATTAAATTTTACCGACTATCTAATAGAGGTAAAACTGAGACATAACAATAACACACAATAAAGCAATTATAATGTGAAATGGTATGGCTCTCTTCATGGCGATCTCCATCTCCACAAAGCCTGTAATCCGACCCGTGCCAACTCTTGTCACTTGCCGTCTTACACCATGTCGCCGACATGTACAACGCCTTGCATGCCTTCCGGGTTCTCCAAACAGCTACACTAGCTTAGTAAAGTAAATTACATAGAGAATCCGACACGCAGGTCGTTATACAATAAAATGACAGCACCTAGGCTCCAGCCGACTGACAAAAACCGTGATTCGCAGATCACGTATGGATTACACACATACATCACATGCACATGAACCATACCATTCACAACTTCCTGCAAAAACAAGTTATGCATAGATACAATATCTACCGGCGTTGTGAAATTCACAACGACATCTAAGGCGCTACGACAGGGCGAAGCCGGCGGTCCCGACGATTTTTCCGAAAACGTAGATCTCATCTACGATCCGAACATGGATTCCGACCATCGTTCCGTTTCGATCAAACTTTTTGATCTTCGATCACCGCTTCTGGATTTACGTGTTACAGTCTACCCCGATGGCGGAAGCCGACCGGTAGGGGTATGTCGTTCCACGACCTCAGCAGTATGATCACGGAAATCAGATCTACCATTCCCCGAGTACAGTTGATCCAATCAACCTCGTACAAAACCGATCTATCTCATAGATCGACCACCAAACAGCACATAGATCTCATCTACATCCTACCGCATATCACATATGTGTGATCTCGAGCCTAAAACCAGAAGCTATCGCTCTGATACCACTGTTGGGCCACGCAGAGATAAAACAAAACTTTTTCCTCTAACGTGGTGATCCCAAGATCTAGCTGAGGTAGAAGGCCACGAGGTTTACCACTAGACGCGCAGTTGCGGATTACTGATGAAGCGCGTCAGTTGATGCAGTGCATTCCTCACGATCCGATCGTCCTGGTGCTGATCGCACAGCACCTCTGCTGGTATCCACACGTACAAGGAGGAGCGCCGGCGGCGAACTGCTAGGTTCGTAACGGCGGCTGGACTGCTGTGGAGCTAGGGTTTCCAACACATGGAATGACCTAACTGAACAACGATTAACCTTTCTGGGTTACTGTGCTCCACTATATATAGGGAGTGAACGTGGGCTCTGATCGCGCGACCCATTCACTAAAGCCCATATAACACTAGTCACCGTGAGTCCAACTCACTAACTCAGTCCTAATCTGGTTTAGGTCCAACCCAACCAGATTACAGATTCGGATCCAATCCGAACTTGCTCCCGCTCTTAAGTGTGTGACCCCGCAGGCTCATGGTTACTTGGACACGATTAGAGTCCGACTCACAATCGATCAGTCGGCAGTGGCTCCTAGCAGAACGTGCCGACTCCCAAGTACCAAAGATTCATGACGACTTGCCTTTTCCAATGCGACTTACGTCCGAGTCCCTTTTGCCTCACGATATACCTTGTCAGACTATAGGCGAATATATGTCATCCCTTAAATAGTCCGACTCTCTTCTCGATCCGAGATAAGTGATTCACCCGACTAACTCTTAGTCGATCGCCTCGGTTAACACTTAACCGAGTCGTGCATGGCCATGCTTTCCGAATCATATCTCACGAGAGGGCCCAGAGAATATCTCTCCAAGTGGAGGGGCAAAATCCCATCTTGGTTATTCACATCACGCAGCTTGATTCTCAGTCGACCCGAACCCTGCCTTTATAACTGCCCAGTCACGGATCAGCGTTTGACAGAACCTAAGTCGGTGATCCTCAACTCGGACTATGCAACAACCTCAGGTCTAAGGATTACATTGATTGAGATATACAAATGACAACTAGTTCGTTGTACCTCAATATGGGTCAATCCGACTCGCTAAACTCTTTAGCCGAATCTGTGTAAGTTGGAATAGCATCTCCATGCCCATGACAAGTGGAACCGAGTCATCAAGCCAACTTTCACATTGGTCTAAGTTGTGTGTCCAGCACAACCTCAATGACCAAGGATATTTAGTATAAACAACATGAATGCATAGTTCCACAACCGAATCACATATTCAATGATACACATCAGATGTTCATACAAGGACTACTTAATAACTTTATGAATACAATGGGAAATATCATCATACATGATTGCCTCTAGGGCATATTCCCAACATCTCATGCGTTTTCTCTTCACGAATACAGGGGAGCGGCAACATCCATGGGACAATGGTGGAGTGAGGGACACAATCAGTCGTGGAATAACCGGCAGCAAGGCTCGTCAACAGAGGTAAGAATACCCTTCACCTGAGTACAACCCGACGGCAAGGATCTTCATGAGCAGCCGCACGATGAACCTGTAGGGTTTTCACGAGCAATATAGATCGATGAATATAGTACTAGTTTCTCATCGAATACGTAGGGTTTTCAGGAGAAGCGTATATAGTACTAGTTCTTCATTGAATCCATAGCGTTTTCTCAATGATTTCTTCATTGAGTCTCTTCAGTAAATCTAGTATCTACAGATTTTATTGAATCTAGGATCTGTAGATTTTGTTTGGGTTCAATTTCTGCAGATATTTTTGTTGGTGCAATTTATGCTGAGATTTTGTTAATAAAATCTTCAGTATATGTGTGCAGAATTACAGAATAGTATAGTTTGCACATCTTTCGTAACATACATAATTGCAGATTTTTTACACTGGTAGCTGTAGTCGTAGTGTTCAGAGATGATATTAGTATCATCATATCATTTATTTTCCTAATTTGAAGATTGTTATTAACAATTATGGATATAAGAATAAATGAATGGCTCAAAGCGAATGTGTGGCATGTCAGTAGTAACCTACCTAGTGTGGGAGAGGAAAACTAGACATTATGATGCATTTTCGAATGAGGCTAACATCACCTTTTTTGCAGAGGGATTTGTAAGTATTCTCAATTTCCATATACATATGCATATTTAGATATTGCTGATATTATTTAAAATTGCCGTATATATACTGCTTTATGTTCATGATCTGATGTATTTTTCTATTTCGCAAATTAAAGCAGAGTATTCCTTGTTGTTTCGCTGAGCGTATGCAACAATTCGCTGTTGGTCCATATCTGAATTGGATCCTTGCTTGGATTGACCGCCATGATAAATACAGAAGAAGTGATGAATACTGCTTCTGTGTTGTATGATGGAAATTTAGGGAGGTCGGTAGCATTATGTGGGCCATATTGGAGGGGCTTGTGTGCAGTTTATAACATTAAGAAGAATGTTGTTCTAACATTTTCATATGATAGAGGAGACTTGTGGTTTGATATTAAGTGTCGAATGCTGATAATATTGTCAAACCTTGGGTTCAACACCATGGTATGTATTGACTTCTGGGCATTGAATTGATTTTTTTTACACACATTGACTAGTTTCTTAATTATGTTTTTCTTACACACAAACCTCCTTCAATTTCCAATGCATGATCAGGGTGTTATGAGTCCAAAGATTGTTGCAGGACGACACTAGAGAAATCCATATTTCAGCACCCATGTAGTGTCAATTGCTTTGAAATGAATTTCATATCTTGGGCATTCAACAAGGAAGTTTTAAGATACCTGGATAAAGATGAGGTCTTTGAGATCCCTTAGTTCTTAGTGCACTAGGTGCAAGTTGAAGATGATCTTGATCAGATGGTTAGTTGATCACTTTTTCCTATGCTTTTACTTCTTGTTTTTTGTAAATTTATAAGGGTTGTTAGTTAACTGAGATCTGTTATATTTAATATTACTCAAGATATCCCTTTGAGATGCACGAGGGGACACGGTATCCTAGAGAGAGGGTTCTATCGTGTATGCATGAGGAATTATTCTAACCAAGGCCATATCATGGTGGAATATCGCGTATCCGAGAGAGATGATTCCATTGATTTAACTATCGGCTGGCATGAATTTTGTCATGAAAAAAGAATTGACCTTGATGATCTGCTCGTCGTCCAGGTGAAGGTGATGACGCACTATATCAAGCTGATTATTGAGGTGGTCAGTCCGGAAGAGTGGTAGGACGATGACGAAGATGACAACAATGACGATGAGGAGGAGAAGGATTATGAGGAGAAGTAGGAGGAGCACGACAACGACAAGAGCATTGGATCGGTTGTAGCTGGGGAACTTCTGAATATATTATCAGAATTTAAATTTCAAGAAAGCATGATCATTTTTTGTGTTGTTGTATGTTAAACTAGCAAATCTATTGTGTTGTATAAATTATGTAGTGGTAGTAGTACCAAATCCATACTGTTTAATTATGCATCATAAAATAGAAATGATTTCTCTCAATTTCGTCTTGCATAAAAAAATTACTTATAATCCCATATTCTCACAGGAACCGGTGCCACTGCCACTTGTGGAACTGATGCCATCTCCACAATCGCCACATATCCCCGCTGAGTTTTCTCTTCAGTTTCTTCTTCCTCAACCACTAGTTATAGAACTGTCAGTAGTTCCTATTCCACCAGTTCGTCTACACTCTCCCTCATTCCATTCTTCGTATCACATTCTTCCTATTTCACCTTCCTTCTCGTTTCACCCATTTCGCAGGCTTGGACGACGGGAAAATCACAATAGAGACCCATATTGTCCCTGCCCATGGAACCACGACTTTGAAGGTGGTGTACACCAATGATGAATCGGCTGTGGGAAGAACTCTCGACAGGTTTGAGCAATTGCTTCAGAAGGAGACGTATAAGTTAATGGGAGAAGACTTGGAGTACACCATTGAAAATCAGAGGAAAGCACCTCCATAAGAGATCACCGTCGTGCAAATCGCCCTACATGAGTACACCCTCGTTTACCACTTCTGCAGGTACGCATGAAATTTAAATTTGAGATCACATTGCATCCCTTGTGATATACTTACATGTCCACCTTGCATCCCTAACCCTCTAACTGCAGGAGTAAACCAATTGAGAAGCATTTTACGGCTCTGGTTGACTTCTTGTGTAACATAGGGATAACTTTCGCGAGCAAGGACATCAGAAATGACACAACTATGCTTGTTCATGCATCGATAAAAATTCCATCTAGGTACCACGTCATCATACAGAATCTATACAAGATCAAACCATTACCAGAAAGGGATGGAATGGGTAATCTAGCAGCAAAAATCATCGACGGCTCCTATGCGAAATTTAAGTATCTGCATTGGACACAGCACAACTACCGGGTGTGGAAGCCGATGACCTAGGTGTGCCTCAAGTATGCAGCAAGAGACGCCTACATGGCATACGAGATATACCGTAGGCTCATTACCATTGAAGATGGGATACTTTAGGGATTTTTCATGACAGAGCTATGCCCTGGTTGCAAGGAAACCCCGAAGAGGAAGTAGGAGGAGGACAGCAAGCATTGGGAGTAGGAGTAGGAATGTTGGAACGGTGGCAGCAGCAAGCGGTTGAAGGGGAAGCAGATCAAGAAGGAGGACAATCAGTGGTGGTGATCAATTATGTGTCTGAACTAGTTCAGTTTATAGTTTATTTTGTGTAGTATGTTTGTGATCTACACAGTTCAGTTTGATATCTGTGCGTTGGAAGGGGGACATGGATCAAACATGCATCATTAGTTCAGTTTATTTTGGTTAGCATGTGTTCAATTTCAGAGATCTTTCATGCATTTAGTTTGAGATGTTAGTTATCATTATGTGTCTAGTTGTAGTTTCCACATGTGTGAAATGGCAAACAATATACGCTGCCCTAAGATATATATATATATATGTTTACATCTTCTGTGCTAGGAGATGTTTTCACATATATATGTATATACCATGTACGAGGAGATGTTCTCACAATTATATATATACCACGTGTGAGGATGAAGCGAAGGTAGTTATATATATATATATATCCATGTGACGATCGACAATACATGCGTGTATCTTCTGATGGCAAATAATGTTGCTTCATAAAGTTTTCACGTTCTCTACACGTAAAATCCATTTTTCATTTTCCCAGTGCCAAAAAGGGCCTATTTTGTGAAGCATCCACCGAGGATGTGATATGAAAATACATCACCCCATTTTTAATAAATACTATAGAGCATTCATTGGCCAAATCACTAGTTGGATCCACCTATAACCTCTTGACACAACCCCACGATATTAACAAGTTTCTGCCGGTCTAGCTGGAAGGGGCTCAAATTTAGCCTGGAGCTACCTCGTAGCTCTCCCAAGAATTTTCCAAAGAATCATTTCTAGGTACAAAACATGGCACTTCTTCAGAGATCCGATAAGATATTAGCAAGACCCGACACATAGCAAGGAACCCTACAGCTACGATCACCGTCGAATTTCATAACTGGCATAAAAAATTCAAAACAAATCCAAAAAATGTGAAGCCTTCGCGCATATTCATTTTATGTTCCCTAGTTGCAGGCAAAAATAACAAACATGGAATAACAGGATTATTCGAAAAAGGTTTTCACATAAATCACCTATCGCCTTTGAGGATTCATGGCTTTCGGGGCAAGATGAGCTAGGTCATGACCACATCCATGGGATAGTTTGTTATAATGTGCCCATATTCTGCACATGTGTGTATCTTGTGATGGCAAACAATGTTGCTTCATGAAGTTTTCATGTTCTCTGCACAGAAAATCCATTTTCCATTTCCCGATGCCCAAAAAGGGTTTATTTTGTGAAGAAGCCACCAAGGATGTGATGTGAAAATGCATCACCCCATTTTTAATAAATACTAGAGAGCATTTAGTGGCCAAAATCACCAGTTGGATTCCGCAATAACCTCTCGGCCCAACCCCCATGATATTAATAAGTTTCTGCCAATCTAGCAGGAAGAGGCTCAAATTTAGCCTGGAGCTATCTCGTAGCTCTCCTAAGAATTTTCCTAAAAATAATTTCCAGGTACAAATCATGCCAGTTCTTCAAAGATTCGATAAGAGATTATCTAGATCTGACACATAGCCAGGAACCCTAACTGCCGCGATTTTGATCGAATTTCAAAAGCTGCATTAAAAATTCAAAAAATGTGAAACCTTCATGCATATTAGTTTTATGTTGCCTAGTTGCAGTCAAAAATAACAAACATGGAAAATCAATATTATCCGAAAAAGGTGTTCAAAGAAATCACTTACTGCCTTCGAGGATTCATGGCTTTCGAGGCAAGATGATCAAGGTCATGACCACATCCATGGTGTAGTTTTTTATAATTTGACCATATTCTGCATATTCGTGTATCTTGTGATGGAAAACAATGTTTCTTCATGAAGTTTTCATGTGTTATACACAAAAAATCCATTTTCCATTTTCTCGATGCCAAAAAGGGCCTAATTTGTGAAGCAGCCACCGAGGATGTGATGTGAAAATGGATCACCCCATTTTTAATAAATACTAGACAACATTTAGTGTCCATATCACCAGTTGGATTCACATATAACCTCTTGGCGAAATCCCAGCAATATTAACAAGTTTTTGCTGGTCTAGCAGGAAGGGGCTCAAATTTAGCCTAGAGATACCTCGTAGCCCTCCCAAGAATTTTCCTAAAAAATCATTTCCAGGTACAAATCATGGAACTTCTTCAGAGATCCGATAAGAGATTATCTAGACCCGGCACATAGCCAGGAACCCTAACTGTCGCGATCTCGATGCAATTTCAAAAGCTGCATTAAAAATTCGAAAAATGTGAAACCTTCACGCATATTTGTTTTATGTTGCCTACTTGTAGGCAAAAATAAAAACATGGAATATCAAGATTACTTGAAAAAGGTGTTCACAGAAATCACTTACCACCTTCGAGGATTCATGGCTTTCGGGGCAAGATGAGCAAGGTCATGACCACATCCATGGCATAGTTTTTTATAATGTGCCCATATTTCTCACATGCGTGTATCTTTTGATGGCAAACAATGTTGCTTCATGAAGTTTTCATGTTTTGTACATAGAAAACCATTTTCCATTTTCTCGGTGCCAAAAAAGGTCCTATTTTGTGAAGAAGCCACCAAGGATGTGATGTGAAAATGCATGACCCTATTTTTAATAAATATTAGAGAGCATTTAGTGGCTAAATCACCAATTGGATTCACCTATAACCTCTCGGTGTAACCCCTGCGATATTAACAAGTTTCTGTCAGTCTAGCTAGAAGGGGCTCAAATTTAGCCTGGAGCTACCTCATAGCTCTCCCAAGAATTTTCCAAAAAATCATTTGCACGTACAAAAGATGGCACTTCTTCAGAGATCCTATAAGAGATTATCAAGAACCCGACATATAGCCAGGAACCCTAACTACCGCGATCTTGGCCAAATTTCGAAACCAGCATAAAAAATTCAAAAAATGTGAAACCTTCATGCATATACATTTTATGTTTCCTAGTTGCAGGAAAAAATAAAAAACATGGAATATCAGGATTGTTTGAAAAAGGTGTTCACAAAAATCAACCCGCCTTCGATGATTCATGACTTTCGGGGCAAGATGAGCTAGGTCATGACCACATCCATGGCATAGTTTGTTATAATGTTCCCACATTCCATACATGCGTCTATCTTATGATGGCAAACAATGTTGCTTCATGAAGTTTTCACATTATGTGCATGGAAAATCCATTTTCCTGGTGCCGAAAAAGGGCCTATTTTATGGAGCAGCCACCGAGGATGTGATGTGAAAATACATCACCCCATTTTTAATAAATACTAGAGAGAATTTAGTGGCCAAATCACCAGTTGGATTCACCTATAACTTCTCGGTGCAACCCCCGTGATATTAATAAGTTTCTGCCAGTCTAACTAGAAGGGGCTCAAATTTAGCCTAAAGCTACCTTGTACCTCTCCCAAGAATTTTCCAAAAAATCTTTTCTAGGTACAAAACATGGCACTTCTTCAGAGATCTGATAAGAGATTAACATGAGACGTGATTTCAAAACAGACATAAAATATTAAAAAAAAACTCAAAAAATGTGAAACCTTCGCGCATATTCGTTTTATGTTGCCTAGTTGCTGGAAAAATTGACAAACATGGATTATCAGGATTATTTGAAAAATGTGTTCACATAAATGACCTACCGCCTTCGAGGATTCATGGCTTTCGGGGCAATATGAGCTAGGTCATGACCATAACCATGACATAGTTTGTTAAAATGTGCCCATATTCTGCATATGCGTGTATCTTGTGATGGCAAACAATGTTGCTTCATGAATTTTTCACGTTCTCTGCACGGAAGATCCATTTTCAATTTCCGCAGAGCCAAAAAAGGGCCTATTTTGTGAAGCAGCCACCAATGATGTGATGTGAAAATGCATCACCCAATTTTTAATAAATACTAGAGAGAATTTAGTGGCCAAATCACCATTTGCATTCACCTATAACCTCTCGGCGTAACCCCCGTGATATTAACAAGTTTCTGCCGGTCTAGGTGGAAGGGGCTCAAATTTGGCCTGGAACTACCTCGTAGTTCTCCCAAGAATTTTCCAAAAAATCATTTCCAGGTACAAAACATGGCACTTCTTCAGAGATCCGATAAGAAATTAGCAAGACGCGACACATAGCCAGGAACCCTAACTGCCACGTTCTCAGCCGAATTTCGAAACCGGCATAAAAAATTCAAA
This sequence comes from Avena sativa, assembly GCA_916181665.1. Classification (NCBI taxonomy): domain Eukaryota; kingdom Viridiplantae; phylum Streptophyta; class Magnoliopsida; order Poales; family Poaceae; genus Avena; species Avena sativa. Next base: position 35,084,469 of record OV702284.1, read on the forward strand.
AAACATGAAACCTCCGCTCATATTCATTTTATGTTGCCTAGTTGTAGGCAAAATTAACAAACATGGAATATCAGGATTATTTCGAAAAAGGTGTTCAAAGAAATCACCTACCGCCTTCGAGGATTCATGGCTTTCGGGGCAAGATGAGCTAGTTCATGACCACATCCATGGTATAGTTTATTATAATGTGCCCATATTCCGCAGATGAGTGTATCTTATGATGGAAAACAATGTTGCTTCATGAAGTTTTCACATTCTCTGCACGGAAAATCCATTTTCCCGGTGCCGAAAAAGGGCCTATTTTGTGAATCAGCCAATGAGGATGTGATGTGAAAATGCATCACCCAATTTTTAAAAAATCGTAAAGAGCATTTAGTTGCCAAATCTCCAGTTGGATTCACCTATAACCTCTCGACGCCAACCCTGCGATATTAACAAGTTTCTTCCAGTCTAGTTGGACGGGGCTAAAATTTAGCCTTGAACTATCTCGTAGCTCTCCGAAGAATTTTCCAAAAAATCATTTCCAGGTACAAAACATGGCACTTGTTCAGATATCCAATAAGAGATTAGCAAGATGATGACCCACAAGAATAGGGGGTGTATCGTAGTACTTTCGATAAATAGGAGTGTCGATCCCAACGAGGAGCAGAAGGTGCTGAACAGTAGTATGGAGTAGGAAATCCCTGTGAATACTTAGCAAACGGATTTTTAGTGGTTTTCTGACAATGCAACAAAACAAGGAGAAAGTAACAAAGGTAAGGAAGAAATGGAGCAAGTGGACCAATCCTTTATTAGCAAACGACAAGCCGGTGGAAATACTTATAAGGACCAAACGTTCTCGGGGAGACATGGGAATTCTGTCAAGTGCTTTCGCTTCAAATAGCTGTGTACTCTTCTCTGGTGTTTTAAGTGTTGTGTGGGTGAACCTGTGCTAATGTAACATCCAAAAAATACTAAGCTTGGATCATCAAACTTAGGGTTAACAAAAACTTTTCTAAATAAATTTATGAATGCATGCATATGTGTAGGCATTGATTTTGAATTCTTTTAAAACCACCTTGTTTGTTTGTTTCATTGCTTGTAAAATGTTTCTTAGGTGAAATAAACATCATCTAAAACATTTCCCACACTTTTCCTAAAGACAAGTAAATCAAAACACATATATTAAATGAATGGTCATTTTGACCAATTTAACTCCCATGCCTACTTTGGCTGTCTCAAACTTTCAGAACCTAACAGAAACTTTTCTGGATCTTTGCACCCCTTGAATGTACTCATAACAAAGTATCAAGGCCCACTTTGTGATCATCCAAAAACTTTCAAGTGCATAGTTTAAATGACAATTCAAAATTGAATCTTTATCATATGGGAAGATCCCACTTTTTCAAAAACCACTCAAACAAGCTCAACTTTCAAAACCCAAGCATCTGCAGACTCACCAGAACCAATCTAGCAAACCCACCAAAAATCTTTTCAAAATTCAAAACTTGATTTCATGCGACCATTTCATCAAACAGGTTGCAGACACAAATCAAACAAACATCAAACACTACTGTGAGAGTGATTCTTGCCTAACTTGTTCCCTAGTTAGCTCACAACCAGCTCAGTAGATCATCTAGGAAGATTAGCCAAGAACTAGCACCACTGTGAGCTTGCCATTGCCATCAATGGTGAACAGCCGAGCACACCCTTGCCACCCCATAGTCGACAGCAAGCTAGGAGCAGCATCAAGCCTAGCCAGCATGTCTGGGAGACAGCCCACCGTCCACCGACACTCACTGTCCCAGCCGCGAGCGTTGCCAAGCCCTGGACCACGCGCACGAACCGCGCCCAGACCGCTAGAGACCATGCCGAGCGTGCGCCAGAGCACCACCCTTGACCAGCGCCCACAGACCGCGCGCCGCCCTCACCGCGTGCACACACGATCGCCACCGACCCAGGAGACCGCCAGACATCCCTGTTTGCCGCCCCGTGCCGCACATCCACCGCCCGCCGTCGAAGACGCCGCCTCTGCCGCGCAGAGCATCGCCCATTCCAGACCAAGCCGCACCGCCCCACACATTGAAACCATGTTGTTGAGCATAGCCAGGAGACACAGGACTGTCCCCTACCCTTGCCCATGCCATTAGCCGCCTATAACATCGCCCCCGACGAGCTCACCGTGCGCCCCGACGGTCTCCTCGCTCGACTATAAATAGAGGCCACCACCGCTCGATTTCTTCACACCATCTCACTCCCCTCTCCTCACTGATCGTGCCACACCGTTATCAGAGCAAGGCGAGCACCACCCCGCCGGAATTTCACCGGAGCCCACCGCCTCTGGAGAAGAAGGGAGCCATCGATTTCGTCCACCCCAGGAGCTGCCACGACCACTCCTGAGTTCGCCATCGTCGACTTCCTCGTTCGCCCGCCTCGCCGACCCTCACCCGTACCCCTGTGAGCCCCCTGCACCCCTCACTGGCCGCGCTAGGTTTCGTTCTCGCCGGCGTTGTCTCGCGTCGACGATGACTCCCAGCCGTTGGATTAGAACTAGATCGAACGATCCACGTTGCCCCATACTGCTTCGCCCAGCCCCGTGTCACTAACGAGTGGGGACACCCACTTAAGTAGCCCGCGGGAGCACTGCGCTTAGCAGACCGGCCCGTTAACTTTTCCCGCGCAGCCCAGTTATTCAAATTAAACTTTTTCCATTTCAATTCAAAAACACTTCTGTACCCAACTTCAAAAATCAACCTAGATCGATTCAGTACACCAAATTGGATGAAACCAATTTTGTTGGAAACGTGTGTGAATGCTGAATCCAAGCCCGTTGGATTCAATTCATTTGGATCTATAGATCACCCATGGTAAAAATAACAAGGCAGAAGCTTTTCTGCATTCAAACATTTTTAAAATTTAAACCATAATAGCTTTTGAGTTGATTCCAACTCTCAAAAATCACATTTAACCATACCTTTCAGAATATATAAAAATATATAGGTTTACTTGCAGAAATAATATTCAAGTAATAAAAGAATGCCCCATAGGCATTACTAGCCACTTTAATTAATTAAAATAAAAGGGTAAAACCTTATTAAATTGTGACACCACTTTAAATCACATTCCCATGGACTACAATATGTGGTGATGACATGTGTCAACATGATCCCATGTTTGGTTTGGAGAATATTAAATCTTAAGTAATTTTTCAATGAGTAGAAATTACTTTTTTAAAAATAAAAGGAATTAAATCAAGCCTTAACCATGTAATGTTAGAGATGATGCTAGATCATCTATAGGACCCTTGTGTGTGATGATTTCAAGTAGTTAAGTATTGTTTGGTGATTGTGTACCTCGTATTTATTCACAGACGCTAGTACCGACCAAGGATACGAGGAGGAAGGAGGATACTACGAAGAAGAAGCCGAGGAGAACTTCAACCACTGCTCTGCACAAGGCAAGCTAACACTTGCAAGATACTTTACCTAAGCAAGCTGATGCTATACCTATGCAAGCTTATATTGACATTTATGCAAGCTAACACCTGCACGATACCTTACTGGTGCAACAAACCCCTACTTGTTACTATGCCTACTATATGCCTTAAGCATATGTGATCACACCCACTTGATAAACCAATCCTAGTTTTATTTGCAAGCTTCTTACTTTATTTCATTATCAAAGCTTACTTAGAGTTTACTTAAGTGACTTACAGATACTAGAAAGATATTTGAAGGTTGCATAAAGAGCATAAAATTTGGCCTAAGTTAGAAACCTTGATATCAGCCTAAGATATAAGGTTGTACTTAGTTGAAACCCCACTAGTTGACCATCCCTCATTATTGCTTACCCCCACCTGTAGATGCTAGTGCTAAGCATAAAACTTGATCAACTTTAGATGGGAATACTTGGAAAAATGGTTATGAAAACCTTGGAATGATGGATCATTCTATTGAAATGTTTTGGACATGTGTTTCCGAACACCTGATGATCTTGGTGATGAAAATGTTGAGGCATGAGCCTTAGCCCTTTATAAAACTGATGGTTGTCTGGATGCGATACCATTCCAATTTTATTGTACAACCACAATACCCGAATATTGGGTAGGGCTTGACTGGAAACTTATATACCTTAGTATTACTTCCCTCACGGCCAAGGTCTGAGCTGAGGCTACCTTGTGAAGATTTTCCACCTGTGCAGTACCCAAGATGATAGTTGGTCATGGTTGGGAGGCCAAACTCACAGGAGAGGTTCTTATACTAGGGCGTGTCATTGAAAGGTTAGGATTGATTATCCGCATACGGAGTATGGTGAATTCAGGATTTGTTCCTGACGGATGTATCGAATGTTGTGGTGAAAGTGTACAATCTCTGCAGAGTGTCAAACTATTCGAATAGCCGCGTCCGTAGTTATGGACAGTTGGAGTGGCCATACTGTTCCCCCGTCAGACTTTTCAAAATGACCTGTGAACTGAATTGAGACTTTGACTTGATCACAACAGAGTTGTGATATGAAATACAATTTCCCACTTAGGAGTTATAAAATTGTGATTAGCCTCGGAACCTCGTAGAGATGAATCTGGCTTTTGCAAAACAACCCTAGAGCCTAGTGTCCTATTATCCAAAAACCCCTTTACCTGTTAGTATTAGTTTGCGTGTACTTAAAGAGTACTCATGGCTTTGTCCCTGGCTATTCCCATGGCCAGACTATGAAGAGGAGTACCTGGAAGATGGACCCCAGGAAGGTTACGACAACTAGGATCATCTCCCATCGTCAGCATTGCCTGTGACCCTGAAGATGGAGCTTCGCCTACGCTACCGTTATTATTACGTATTACGCTGCTTGAAGTTGTATTAAGAACTGGATCATGAGATCCCTATTCGTGTAAGAACTTATGTATCGTTTGTAATGGATGATGTACTATGGTATCCAATTATGTTATGTCTCGCAAAAATGGTAATCCTGGGATTGCGATGTATGGCATAACAGGCATCTAGGATTGAAAAATCCGGGTGTTGACAAGTTGGTATCAGAGCCAGGTTGACCATAGGAGACCCTAGTTAGACTGGACGTTTGAACCAAAAACTTAGTTTCAAAACCAAAGAAAATAAATATTTACAAAACTTATTCTCATTCTTATCTCTTTAATTCTTTCCTAAAAATTCATGTTCCTCAAAAACTCTTGCAAAATACATAAAATTTTGACACACTTGATAACCCTGCTAATCTACTCATCCTCTATTTTTATAGATGGACGTGAAGTACAGCAAGTTTTACCAACTTGGGAATAGAGGAGACCTTATCTTTGAGAGGGATCTGGATCAGCTTTCGAAACTTCTGGAGCGTCCGCACCCTGAGTTCTTCGGAGCTCAGCTCAATGATCAAGGAGGAGAAGACCTGCAATGGCTAATTTTTGCAAGTCTCCGAGGAAAGATTGAACCTCCCACTGCGGAGGGAATTCAGTTTACCTTGAGGGAAAACAACTGGCTCGATGGACTTGCCAGAGCAATGTAGGAAGCTCTTTCCCGTCTGTGTGGGCAGAGCATCAATCAGATCAAGGGTACTCGCTTTGAGTTTTTCCCAAGGCGTGATGCAAATGGACAACCACTGGAAGCCCCATACCACCCCGAGCTGAAGACTCAATTGGACCACCTTAGCTTCATGATGTATGATCGTCAGCAGGAGTTGGACAACTGCCATGACTACTGCAACCACAAGTCCGCCATCATCAAGACAAAGGACCAGACCATCGCCCTGCTAGCAAGGGATCGCAAGTCTCGCCGCCGTCAGCTCGACAAGAAGGAGCGCATTATTGCCCGTCTTCGCCACCGCATCTCATCTTTGGAGGAGACCATCCACGAGAGAGACATGCAGTTAGAAGAAAGGGAGAATGCCGGAGAGGATCTTCGTGGAGACCCTTACTCCTATCTCAGCGATGACGATGATTTTCTGGAGGATCAGGCCATGGACTTCTTCACCGATGAGGATGATTTCTCCTTCATCGATGATGATGAAGATGATGAAGCCACAGACTCCGAGGAGTAGTAGCACTTGAACACTAGCGTAGTGAGTAGTATTCGGTCCCACTGTATCGTAGTTTCTAGAATGGTTCTTAAAACCATCTGTTTTTCTTTGTTGTGGTGTGTGTTGTACTGTGTGCTATGAATGAATGAATGAATGAAAAAGCAAGTTGCTAGAAAAATCTGAGTCAAACTTTAAAAACTTTTCAAAGTCCCCAAAACCTTAGAAATTTCCCTCTTTTCTCATGATCTATCTAAATCTTCAGATGCCACGTGGAGGAAGTGGTTCAGCCCCAGACCCGATGTTGCAGATCCTGCAACTATTGACTTCTGACCGCGAAGCTGAAAGAGCATAACATCAAGCCAACCTAGCCACTCTGCAACAGATAGCCCAGCTAGCCCACAACAACCAAGGCCACGAAAATCAGGACCACCATGGATCTAAGCTCAAGAATTTCCAGAACACCAACCCACCTGTTTTCACTAAGTCAGAAGAGCCCCTAGACGCCGATGATTGGCTGCAAACCATGGAAAATAACTTAGAAGTAGCCGGAGTAGAAGCCACCGAGAAAGTCCTGTTCGCCACCCACTATCTAGCCGGAGATGCTAGAGCATGGTGGAACATTGTTCGCGCAATGACTGGAGGCCAGATGATGACCTGGGAGGAATTCAAGGTCAAGTTTAGCAGAACCCATGTGCCAAAGGGTTTGATCAAGAGAATGAGAGACGAGTTCAGAGAGCTGGAGCAAGGAAGGATGACTGTAGTGGAATACCGTGACAAATTTTGGTCATTAGCTAGGTATGCCCCGGATGAGATAGACACCGAAGCCATGAAGAAAGAAAGATTCCTGAATGGTCTGCATGACGAGATGTAGACGGTTTTAGTCAATATCCCCTTTGCGGATATTGAAGCCCTTGTCGACTCTGCTATCCAGATGGAAGGAAAGATCAACCAAGCCAATGAGAACCACAAGCATCATATGATGCATCAGCTAGGAACCCATCAGACCCCAAAGTACCGCCCCAACCCATCTCCAGTATTTGCCCCAAGAACCAACAGACCCCCGATGAACCGTCCAACCTATCCCAACCGTGGAAACCCTAGACCCGGAGGAAATCACAACAACCCCGACAACTCTAGCAATTTCACCCGTGCCCCGCGCCCAAGTTCAATACCAACAATGCTACCGCCAACACCAACACTGCCCCGAGGACTGGAAGCAATGTTGTTCCTGTAGCAGCCAAGGACAAGTCGCAAGTAACTTGTTATGACTGTGGAAATAAAGGCCACTATTCCAACGAGTGCCCCAACAAGAAGAATGCTACAGCCCCCAATGCCAATGCCCCAGCTCAGCAGCAGCGTCGTGTTCATCCAGGGAGAAGATTTGCCCCAGCGAATTCACTCAACCGCAATGGCCGTCTTTTTCTCATGCATGCTGAAGAATCTCAGGAAGCTCCAGACGTCGTGCTGGGTATGTTTTCTGTTAATTCAGTACTTGCAAGAGTGTTGTTTGATTCTGGTGCATCGCATTCGTTTGTCACCGAAGAATTTGCATGCACTAGTAAAATTCAACAACCAAACTGAAGCATGTGATGATTGTGCAAATTCCCGGATCAACCACCAAGGCTAGGAAAATTTGCAAAGCCGTCCCTATCCGAATCCATGGCATAGATTTTTATGCTAATCTGATAGTACGCGGAACTAAAGGTTTGGAAGTAGTACTAGGAATGGATTGGATGTCCAAACATAAAGGATTGATTGACTGTGCCAAGAAAGCCATCACCATGACCAGTACAACTGGAATATCAGTCGAGCATATATCTGAAACCTTACCTCGTCAATTTAAATGCAACAAGAGTATAGCCCAACCTACCATTGACCAAGTCCGGATAGTCTGTGAATACCCCGATGTATTTCCAGATGTTTTGCCCGATATGCCCCCAGATAGGGATATCGAGTTTATCATTGAACTAATCCCCGGAACTGGACCAATAGCCTAGAGACCCTATAGTATGAACCCGTCGGAACTAGAAGAACTGAAGAAGCAACTGGATTCCATGTTGGAAATCGGATTGATTCAACCAAGTGCGTCCCCATGGAGATCACCTATCTTATTTTTGGACAAGAAGGATGGAGGTAACCGTTTGTGTACGGATTATCGGAAGTTGAATGACGTCGCCATCAAGAACAAGTACCCCTTGCCCAAGATAGAAGATTTGTTTGATCAGTTGACCGGTGCCAAAGTGTTTTCTAAGATTGATCTTAGAACTGGCTATCATCAACTCAAAATTCGTGCAGAGGATATTCCAAAGACTGCCTTTACCACCAGATATGGATTGTACGAGTATACAGTCATGTCTTTTGGATTAACCAATGCCCCCGCTTATTTCATGAACCTCATGAATAATATTTTTATGGACTTCCTAGATAAGTTTGTCGTTGTTTTCATCGATGACATTCTGATTTATTCCAAATCAGAAGAAGATCATGAGCTACACCTAAGGACCATTCTTGGAATCCTTAGAGAGCATCAGTTGTATGCCAAGTTTAGCAAATGTGAATTCTGGTTACAGGAGGTAGGATTCCTGGGTCACATTGTATCCGCCGGAGGAATTGCCGTTGACCCTGCCAAAGTGAAAGATGTAGAAGATTGGCAAGCCCCAGCCACTCAAACCCAAGTTTGTGCTTTTCTCGGATTGGCGGGATATTACCGCAAATTTGTAGAAGGATTCTCGAGTATCGCCAGACCCATGACCCAATTGCTGAAGAAGGACAAGAAGTTTGAATGGACCAACAAGTGTGAAGCGAGTTTTCAAGAACTCAAAAGGAGATTGATTTCAGCCCTAATCTTGATCATGCCGGATATCACGAAGCCCTTCGATGTGTATTGTGACGCATCCAAGATTGGTCTCGGATGTGTGTTAATGCAAGAAGGCAAAGTTATATCTTATCTATCTCGACAATTGAAGCAACATGAGCAAAACTATCCAACCCATGACCTCGAACTCGCAGCCGTAGTTCTAGCCCTGAAGACTTGGAGACATTACCTGATGGGAAATCGTTGTGAGATTTATTCGGATCACAAGAGCCTAAAGTATATATTCACTCAGAAGGAGCTGAATATGAGGCAGAGAAGATGGATTGAGCTAATCAAGGATTATGACCTGGACATTCACTATCACCCTGGTAAAGCCAACATAGTAGCCGATGCCCTTAGCAGATTGCCGTGCCACTTGAACTCCATGATTTTTAAGGAGCAACCAAGTTTGCACAAGGAGATGGAAGATTTTCGAATGGAATTAGTAAGTGAAGGATTTTTGGCTAGCATAGAACTCCAGCACACTTTGATCAGTCAGATTAAGGAGGGGCAGAAGGAAAATGCTAGTATCGACGGAATCAAGCGTCATATCGGTACAGGAAAAGTACCTGGATTCACCGAGGACAAAGAAGGAGTGTTGTGGTACAAAGGACGCCTTTGTGTACCAGCTGATTCTGAGTTGAATAAAGTTATTTTGAAGGAGGCTCATGATACTCTTTATTCTATCCATCCCGGAGGAAATAAGATGTATCAAGATTTGAAAGAGCAATTTTGGTGGCATAAGATGAAGAGAGAAATAGGAAGCTATATCGCCAAGTGTGATATATGTCAACGGGTCAAGGAAGGACATCAAAGACCTGCTGGATTGTTGCAACCGTTGCAGATTCCGGAATGGAAATGGGATTCTGTAGGAATGGACTTTATCACTGTACTACCTACTTCTAGTAGGGGAAATGACTCTATCTGGGTCATAGTGGACAGATTGTCCAAAGTCGCCCATTTCTTGCCCGTTAAAACCACCTATCAAAGTTCGAAGCTAGCGGAGTTGTACATCGCTAGAATCGTCAGTTTGCACGGAGTCCCCAAAAACATAGTATCGGATCGAGGAACTCAGTTTACCTCGAGATTCTGGAAGAAAGTTCAAGAAGGTTTAGGAACCCGCCTAGATTTCAGTACCGCGTATCACCCTCAGACCGATGGACAAACGGAGCGAGTAAATCAAATACTCGGAGATATGCTAAGAGCATGCGTGTTAGAATATGGATCCAAGTGGGAAGACTGTCTGCCGTTCGCAGAATTTTCTTACAACAATAGTTATCAAGCCAGTTTGCAAATGGCCCCATTTGAATTCATGTACGGAAGAAAGTGTCGCACCCCTTTGAACTGGTCGGAAGTAGGAGAGAGTCAGATTTTCGGACCCGACATCCTACGAGAAGCAGAAGAGAAGGTTCATAAGATTCGTGAGCACCTCAAGACCGCCCAATGCCGACAGAGGAGTTACGCCGACAAGAGACGTAGAGACCTTGCCTTCAATATAGGAGATTTTGTTTATCTGAAAGTGTCGCCATTGAAGGGAATGCAGCGTTTCCAACTCAAAGGAAAGTTAGCCCCCAGATATATCGGACCTTTCAAGATCCTGAACTGTCGAGGAGAAGTATCATATCAATTAGAGCTACCCGAGGAGATGTCGGCAGTACACAATGTGTTCCATATCTCGTTACTTCGCAAGTGTCTCGAAGTCCCCGAGAAGACCGAAGTGTTCAAGAATATCGACCATCGGACCATAGAGATAAACGATGACCTGACCTATCCCAAAGTACCCATCCGCATTTTGGAAGAAGCTTTTCGAACTACCCGAACCTGAAGCATCAAGTTTCTCAAGATTAAGTGGAGCAACCACACAGAAGAGGAAGCTACTTGGGAGCGCGAAGATCACATCAGGACGGAGTTTCCCGATCTCTTCAAATCCTAGGTAATCTTTTCGTCCTTTTTCAAATCTCGGGACGAGATTTTGTTTAAGGGGGGAAGGTTTGTAACATCCCAAAAATACTAAGCTTGGATCATCAAACTCTAATCATCAAACTTAGGTTTAACAAAAACTTTTCTAAATAAATTTATGAATGCATGCATATGTGTAGGCATTGATTTTGGATTCTTTTAAAACCACCTTGTTTTTTTGTTTCATTGCTTGTAAAATGTTTCTTAGGTGAAATAAACATCATCTAAAACATTTCCCACACTTTTCCTAAAGACAAGTAAATCAAAACACATATTAAATGAATGGTCATTTTGACCAATTTAACTCCCATGCCTACTTTGGCTGTCTCAAACTTTCAGAACCTAACAAAAACTTTTCTGGATCTTTGCACCCCTTGAATGTACTCATAACAAAGTATCAAGGCCCACTTTGTGATCATCCAGAAACTTTCAAATGCATAGTGTAAATGACAATTCAAAATTGAATCTTTATCATATGGGAAGATCCCACTTTTTCAAAAACCACTCAAACAAGCTCAACTTTCAAAACCCAAGCATCTGCAGACTCACCAGAACCAATCTAGCAAACCCACCAAAAATATTTTCAAAATTCAAAACTTGATTTCATGCGGCCATTTCATCAAACAGGTTATAGACACAAATCAAACAAACATCAAACATTATTGTGTGCAGTGATTCTTGCCTAACTTGTTCCCTAGTTAGCTCACAACCAGCTCAGTAGATCATCTAGGAAGATTAGCCAAGCACTAGCACCACTGTGAGCTTGCCATTGCCATCAATGGTGAACAGCCAAGCACACCCTTGCCACCCCATAGTCGACAGCAAGCTAGGAGCAGCAGCAAACCTAGCCAGCATGTCTGGGAGGCAGCCCATCATCCACCGCCACTCACTGTCCCAGCCACGAGCGTTGCCAAGCCCTGGACCACGCGCACGAACCGCGCCCAGACCGCCAGAGACCATGCCGAGCGTGCACTAGAGAACCACCCTCGACCAGCGCCCACAGACCGCACGCCGCCCTCACCGTGTGCACACACGATCGCCACCGACCCAGGAGACCGCCAGACATCCCCGTTTGCCGCCCCGTGCCGCACAGCCACCGCCCATCGTCGAACACGCCGCCTCTGCCGCGCAGAGCATCGCCCGTTCCAGACCAAGCTGGACCGCCCCACGCCTCGAAACCATGTCGTTGAGCATCGCCAGGAGACACAGCACCGTCCCCTACCCTTGCCCATGCCATTAGCCGCCTGTAACATCGCCCCCGACGAGCTCACCGTGCGCCCCGATGGTCCCCTCGCTCGACTATAAATAGAGGCACCCCCGCTCGATTTCTTCACACCATCTCACTCCCCTCTCCTCACTGATCGTGCCACACCGTTCTCATAGCAAGGCGAGCACCACCCCGCCGGAATTTCACCAGAGCCCGCCGCCTCTGGAGAAGAAGGGAGCCATCGATTTCGTCCACCCCAAGAGCTGCCGTGGCCACCCCTGAGTTCGTCGTCGTTGACTTTGTCGTTCGCCCGCCTCGCCGACCCTCGCCCATACCCCGGTGAGCCCCCAGCACCCCTCACTGGCCGCGCTAGGTTTCGTTCTCGCCGGCGTTGTCTCGCGTCGACGATGACTCCCAGCCGTTGGATTAGAACTAGATCGAACGATCCACGTTGCCCCATACCGCTTCGCCCAGCCCCATATCACTGACGAGTGGGGACACCCACTTAAGCAGCCCGCGGGAGCACTGCGCTTAGCAGGCCGGCCCGTTAACTTTTCCCGCGCAGCCCAGTTATTCAAATTAAACTTTTCCATTTCAATTCAAACACACTTCTGTACCCAACTTCAAAAATCAACCCAGATCGACTCAGTACACCAAATAGAATGAAACCAATTTTGTTGGAAAGGACTGTGAATGCTGAATCCAAGCCCGTTGGATTCAATTCATTTGGATCTATAGATCACACATGGTAAAAATAACAAGGCAGAAGCTTTTTTGCATTCAAACATTTTTCAAATTTAAACCATAATAGCTTTTGAGTTGATTCCAACTCTCAAAAATCACATTTAACCATACCTTTCAGAATATATAAAAATATATATGTTTACTTGCAGAAATAATATTCAAGTAATAAAAGAATGCCCCATAGGCATTACTAGCCACTTTAATTAATTAAAATAAAAGGGTAAAACCTTATTAAATTGTGACACCACTTTAAATCACATTCCCATGGACTACAATATGTGGTGATGACATGTGTCAACATGATCCCATGTTTGGTTTGGAGAATATTAAATCTTAAGTAATTTTTCAATGAGTAGAAATTAATTTTCTAAATATAAAAGGAATTAAATCAAGCCTTAACCTTGTAATGTTAGAGATGATGCTAGATCATCTATAGGACCCTTGTGTGTGATGATTGGAAGTAGTTAAGTATTGTTTGGTGATTGTATACCTCGTATTTATTCACAGACGCTAGTACCGACCAAGGATACGAGGAGGAAGGAGGATACTACGAAGAAGAAGCCGAGGAGAACTTCAACCACTGCTCTGCACAAGGCAAGCTAACACTTGAAAGATACTTTACCAATGCAAGCTGATACTATACCTATGCAAGCTTATATTGACATTTATGCAAGCTAACACCTGCACGATACCCTACTGGTGCAACAAACCCCTACTTGTTACTATGCCTACTATATGCCTTAAGCATATGTGATCACACCCACTTGATAAACCAATCCTAGTTTTGTTTGCAAGCTTCTTACTTTATTTCGTTATCAAAGCTTACTTAGAGTTTACTTAAGTGACTTACAGATACTAGAAAGATATTTGAAGGTTGCATAAAGAGCATAAAATTTGGCCTAAGTTAGAAACCTTGATATCAGCCTAAGATATAAGGTTGTACTTAGTTGAAACCCCACTAGTTGACCATCCCTCATTATTGCTTACCCCCACCTGTAGATGCTAGTTCTAAGCATAAAACTTGATCAACTTGAGATGGGAATACTTGGAAAAATGGTTATGAAAACCTTGGAATGATGGATCATTCTATTGAAATGTTTTGGACATGTGTTTCCAAACACCTGATGATCTTGGTGATGAAAATGTTGAGGCATGAGCCTTAGCCCTTTATAAAACTGATGGTTGTCTGGAGGCGATACCATTCCAATTTTATCGTACAACCACAATACCCGAATATTGGGTAGGGCTTGACTAGAAACTTATATACCTTAGTATTAGTTCCCTCACGGCCAAGGTCTGAGCTGAGGCTACCTTGTGAAGATTGTCCACCTGTGCAGTACCCAAGATGATAGTTGGTCATGGTTGGGAGGCCAAACTCACAGGAGAGGTGCTTATACTAGGTCGTGTAATTGAAAGGTTAGGATTGATTATCCGCATATTGAGTATGGTGAATTCAGGATTTGTTCCTGACGGATGTATCGAATTTTGTGGTCAAAGTGTACAATCTCTGCAGAGTGTCAAACTATTCGAATAGCCGCGTCCGCAGTTATGGACAGTTAGAGTGGCCATACTGTTCCCCCGTCAGACTTTTCAAAATGACATGTGAACTGAATTGAGACTTTGACTTGACCACAACAGAGTTGTGATATGAAATACAATTTCCCACTTAGGAGTTATAAAATTGTTACTAGCCTCGGAACCTCGTAGAGATAAATCTGGCTTTTGCAAAACAACCCTAGAGCCTAGTGTCCTATTATCCAAAAACCCCTTTACCTGTTAGTATTATTTTGCGAGTACTTAAAGAGTACTCATGGCTTTGTCCCTGGCTATTCCCATGGCCAGACTATGAAGAGGAGTACCTGGAAGATGGACCCCAGGAAGGTTACGACAACTAGGATCATCTCCCATCGTCAGCATTTCCTGTGACCCCGAAGATGGAGCTTCGCCTACGCTACCGTTATTATTACGTATTCCGCTGCTTGAAGTTGTATTAAGAACTGGATCATGAGATCCCTATTCGTGTAAGAACTTATGTATCGTTTGTAATGGATGATGTACTATGGTATCAAATTCTGTTATATCTCGCAAAAATGGTAATCCTGGGATTTCGATGTATGGCATAACAGGCATCTAGGATTGAAAAATCCGGGTGTTGATAGCTAACATACCGACCTTACTTGGACTAATACATACTTGTGATTAAAACCCCTACAAACATTTGTAACTACAGGAAAGTAATTAAGATATAAATCTAACCACAGCCTTAAACTCTGAGATCCTATGCTTCCTTGTGCAAGGTGTCCTAACGGGGGTTCAGGTTTCTGTCACTCCGGCAACCCCACAATTAGTAGCCAAATACACAATGAATCCCCCTAGGCCCATAAATGGTGAAGTATCATGTATTCGACGTTCACATGACACCACTAGAAGAATATCACCACAACTTAAATACTAAACCATTGAATAATAACTCATCGCAGATTCACTACTAACAACATGACTTCTCCCATGTCCTTAAGAACACAACGAACTACTCACAAGAAATCACATGGATCAAGATCAAAGATGATATGATAATGGATAACAATCTGAACATAAACAATAATCCAATGGTTCCACTCACAAGCATCAACTACAATAGTAATCAACATCGGGAAAGTTTCCCCTCAGAACTAAAGCAATATCCAACACAATTTTTACAGCGGGACAGAGTGGTGATGATGGTGCAGGTGAGATGATGGCGTGGATGATGATGATGATGATCCCGATGAAGCCTAGCTTGATGACGGTGTTGATGGCGATGGTCTCCCCTCTCCGGGAAGGAATTCCCCCGGCAGAAATCTGTCTGCCGGTAAGATCTTTCTCTCTTGGTGTTTTCCGCCCCCCCAGAGGCAGCGGAAATCTATCTGTGGTTGCTCCCTGAGGCTTAGGGTTCTGTAGGAAAGATATATGCGAAGGGGCGGAGTCGGAGGCCGGGAAGGTGGGCCACACCTTCCCTAGGTGCGGGGTCAGGTGGGCCTGCACCTAAGGGGGTGTGGGCCCCCTGAGGCCCTTCTTCGTCCCTCCTTCTGGCTCCTCATTTGTTTTGCTGATTCCATTGATATAAAATTTGCAAAATTTGGACATGCAGATTTAAAGTTATGATTTTTGCAAGTTCGAACATCTAATAGAAATGTTTTCTGTTTTTAAAATGAAACCTGTGCCACGCGGCTGTTTTCTATTCGTCGATACCGGTTCGCGTGGATCAGCTAACGTGGTGTGTTGGATCTAAAGAGGACCGTGCGACACAGATCACTCCATACCGTTTCACTTAAGTTCTTCTATCCTATCCATGCGATCAAAATCCAACGGCTGCAGTGCGTGTGACCAAGAATGGGCGGCGCTGGCGGCGGCGAGCTCAGACGAGGATGGTGCCGGCGATACAGGAAGCGAGAGAGAGAGGGGAAGGGCTCAACATTGCTGCAGTTGTCGAAGGGGCGCTCGAGGTCAACTGGGATTCCTCGCCGGAGTAGCTCTCTGGCACGGGAACACACGACCGTGGTCGAAGGCGAGCGTCTGGGTCGCAATTGATCAAGTAAACGCGTCAGGAGGGTGCGCAAGTTTGCCTAGGTTGTGAAAGAACTCACTAGAGGGAAAGGGGCGTGCTGGTTTGTCGGCTACTGCTCGCCGGAGTCGAGGCAGACCGTGGTGGCGCTCAGTCGAGGTTGTTGCAGATGCTATGGGTCACCAGAAGATGTGTGACTAGGGTCAGTGGATGCGCAAAGTGATGGAGATCAGTTTAGCGTGAACCAGAGGGGATGGGGCGGCGTGTACTCACGTATTTGTCGCCGGAGTGCGTCGGAGCAGAGGGTGGTCTCGGGCAAAATTAGGGCGGCCTAGAGGCAGAGGGTGGGTGGTGTCTGGGGAAATGAAGAGGGGATGATGGTGGTTTATCGTGCGTGATCGCTGGGCCAAATCAACGTGGCAGTAACTCGAATTGAATCGAGTTTAAACTGGCCAGAAACGGCCGGCGAGGTCAACGCGCGGGTGAGGAAGATGGTGACGGGGCAGTGGGTCCTAGTGGCAGCGAGAGAGAGAGAGGTGCGGTGGGGTCCGGTCGTCAGGGACGGTGTGGGTGTGTTCTGCAGTGAGAAAACGCTTCGCGTTTGAGAGGGAGGGAGTAGGATAGTTGGGCCAGTGGGCTGGGCTTGCTGGGTTGGGTCGTTCCTTTCAAATTTTTTATTCTGTTTCCCTTTTCTTTTTCCATTTTGATTTTCTGTTTTCAAATTCAAACTCTTATTTGAATCAGATTTATTTATCAAATCGTTTCAAAACTTTTCAATAGTTTCTATACTGTTTAAACATGTATTTTAAGGATAATTTTGGAATATTTCTTTTATTCCAACATGGTTTAATTATTTATTTAAAATAGACATTTTGTCTTTATTAAATAGTATTTTAAATATGATTCTAATCCATATTATTTATTCAAATGATTTAACTTTCTGCTTTAAATTCAAATATTTATCAAACTCTTTTTAGTAAGTTTTATTTATTCAATAGGGTGTTAAATAATTCCTTTTGAATTAATTTAATATGTTTTATTAATAATTTTAAACTGGGTATTTCCCTTAACTCAAATAGTATTCAATATGGTTTTAAATCCATATAAATTTTATTTAAATGATTCTTTTATTTCATTAAAGTTAATTTAAATAACTTTTATTCCACTTGGGCAAATTCCAATTATTATTTTCCCATGATTTAATTAATTATTCTTATTAGGGATTTTGTCTTTAATCAAATGGAATAAAATTTGGTTAAGGCCATTTTATTTTGTTTGAATATTATTTATCCTTTTATTTTTAATTGGATTATCTTTGTTCCATTTGCTTATGGATTTGGCCAAGGTTTAATTTGGATTTTAAATATTCCTATTTATTTATTTATTTATTTCTTTCTTTGTCTTATAAAATCCATATCTTTTTATTTATAGAACCAAACTTGGTGATTCCAATTTGTAGAATTTTATTTAATATTTGATTATATTTTTAAATCTCTTTAGGATTATTTTTCTCACAATTTGGTATGGATTTTAGATAGGAGCTTTATTATCTTTAGAAAGTTATTTTCTTTCATCTTATTAAATTCATAAGATTTTATCCATGGTTCCAAATTAAGTGAAACCAATTCCTATGGTCTTATAATATTTTTATTTATCATTTCTGATCATTTATAAATGTTTGTTGATAGAGTTTTATATGGATCACATCCATAGTCTTAGAGATATCTTGGAAATAATTTATTCCATTTAGGTTTTTAGAGTTTTGGTAAATGGTTTATTTTCTAAGTGTTTAAATTTCAAGATGCATTTATGAAGAATGCATTTCACTTGATTTGAATTTAGTTGGATTCCCTTTTATTCAAAGTTTGTTCCAGATTGGTTTTAATGTTTCCATTTAGAAACAAAAAGTTTCTTTTCACCCTAAATTTCAACAATTATTTATTTTGTTTATTTATTTTTCACATTTCAAAATTTGGAAAATTTTGGGATGTGACAGTAAAAGAGAGATGACATCTCCTCCCATTCCATGGATTGTCCATTCTTCAGAATCTTATACCATTCTTCAGCTCTCCCTTTCAAGGATATGGAGAGTAACTTCTTCTTCACCTGTTCAGTTGTGATACCTACACACTTAAACAACCCGCATAATTCATGGATAAAAAGCAAGTGATCATCGGGATGGACAGTTCCATCCCCAAAATAATAATTATCCATAACACGATTAACAGTACTTCTAGGTATCTTAAAAGGATCTATCTCAACAGGAGGTGGTTCATCTACTACCCTAGCAGTGGTAGTAGTCTTCCCAAATAGAAAACCAAGTGCGTTATCCATATTGGAAAAAATTAACAAGCAGTAACAAATAAATACTCATAGTAAAAGTTTCCCTTACCATTTCCACTCTTCAATAGTGCTTCACTCCCTGGCAACGGCGCCAGAAAATAGTCTTGATGACCCACAAGTATAGGGGGTGTATCGTAGTACTTTCGATAAATAGGAGTGTCAATCCCAGCGAGGAGCAGAAGGTGCTGAACAGTGGTATGGAGCAGGAAATCCCTGTGAATACTTAGCAAATGGATTTTTAGTGGTTTTCTGACAAAGCAACAAAACAAGGAGCAAGTAAAAAAGGTAACGAACAAACGGAGAAAGTGGCCCAATCCTTTCTTGGAAAAGGACAAGCCGGTGGAAATACTTATAAGGACCAAACGTTCTCGAGGACAGATGGGAATTCTGTCAAGTGCTTTCACTTCAAATGGATGAGTACTCTTCTTTGCTGTTGTAAGTGTTGTGTGGGTGACCCTGTGCTAACATACCGACATTACTTGGACTAATACATACTTGTGATTAAACCCCTGCAAACATCCATAACTATAGGAAAGTAATTAAGATATAAATCTAACCATAGCATTAAACCTGTGCAAAGGTGTCCTAATGGGGGTTTAGGTTTCTGTCACTCCGGCAACCCCACAATTAGTAGACAAATACACAATGCATCCCCTAGGCCCATAAATGGTGAAGTATCATGTAGTCGACGTTCACATGACACCACTAGAAGAATAGCACCACAACTTAAATACTAAACCATTGAATAATAACTCATCACAGATTCACTACTAACAACATGAATTCTCCCATGTCCTCAAGAACACAACGAACTACTCACAAGACATCATATGGATCAAGATCAAAGATGATATGATAATGGATAACAATCTGAACATACACAATAATCCAATGGTTCCAGTCACAAGCATCAACTACAATAGTAATCAACATCGGGAAAGTTTCCCCTAAGAACTAAAGCAATATCCAACACAATTATTACAGTGGGACAGAGTGGTGATGATGGTGCTGGTGAGATGATAGTGTGGATGATCATGATGATGATCCCGATGAAGCCTAGCTTGATGATGGTGTTGATGGCGACGGTCTCCCCTCTCCGGGAAGGAATTCCCCCGGCAGAAATCTGTCTGCCGGAGAGATCTTTGTATCTTGGTGTTTTCCGCCCCCCAGAGGCAGTGGAAATCTATCTGTGGTCGCTCCCTGAGGCTTAGGGTTCCTTAGGGAAGATATAGGCGAAGGGGCAGAGTCGGAGGCCGGGAACATGGGCCACACCTGCCCTAGGCGCGGGGTCAGGTGGGCCTATGCCTAGGGGGGTGTGTGTCCCCTGAGGCCCTTCTTCGTCCCTCCTTCTAGCTCCCTCATTCTTCTGGAGAAATAACATGTTTCCATATTTTTCTGTATTTTTCTGATCTTTGCAAAATTGCACCTAAACGCCTTATTTTCCATCAGAATCCAGACTCCAACAGTCCATCCTCCAAGAATCATCCATAATGCATAAACAGATGAAAAGCCATAAGTAATACCTCATAATAAGAGAAATATCAATGAATATAGGTAAATTATGATATAGAATGGTGATGCAAATTGGGCGTATCACAAGACCCTAGCACATAGCCAGGAACCCTAACTGCCACGATCTTGGCCGAATTTCCAAACCGACATAAAAATTTAAAACAAAATTCAAGAAATGTGAAACCTTTGCACCTATTCATTTTATGTTGCCTAGTTGTAGGAAAAAATAACAAACATGGAATATCAGGAATATTCGAAAAAGGTGTTTACAGAAATCACCTACCGCCTTGGAGGATTCATGACTTTCGGGGCAAGATGAGCTAGGTCATGACCACATCCATGGCATAGTTTGTTATAATGTGCCCATATTACGCACATGCGTGTATCTTGTGATGGCAAAATATGTTTCTTCATGAACTATTCATGTTCTCTGCACTGAAAATCCATTTTCCATTTTCCCGGTGCTGAAAAAGGGCCTATTTTGTGAAGCAGCCGCCGATGATGTGATGTCAAAATGCATCACCCCATTTTTAATAAATACTAGAGATAATTTAGTGGCCAAATCACCTATAACATCTCAGTGCATCCCCCATGATATTAACAAGTTTCTGCCAGTCTAGCTGGAAGGGGCTCAAATTTAGCCTGGAGCTACCTCGTAGCTCTCGCAAGAATTTTCCAAAAAATCATTTACAGGTACAAAACATGGCACTTCTTCAGAGATCTGATAAGAGATTAGCAAGACACTGGGACATAGCCAGGAACCCTAACTGCCGTGATCTCGGCCGAATTTCAGAACCGGCATAAAAAATTCAAAAAAAATTAAAAAAACGTGAAACCTTCGCGTATATTCAATTTATGTTGCCTACTTGCAGGAAAAAATAACAAACATGAAATATCAGGATTATTCAAAAAATCTGTATAGATAAATCACCTACCGCCTTCGAGGATTCATGGCTTTCAGGGAAAGATGAGCTAGTTCATGACCACAACCATGGCATATTTTGTTAAAATGTGCCTATATTCCGCGCATGCGTGTATCTTGTGATGGAAGACAATGTTTCTTCATGAAGTTTTCACGTCTCTGCATGGAAGATCCATTTTCCTGGTGCTGAAAAAGGCCTACTTTGTGACGCAGCCACCGAGGATGTTATGTGAAAATACATCACCCAATTTTTAATAAATACTAGGGAGCATTTAGTTGCCAAATCACTAGTTGTATTCACCTATAACCTCTTGGCGCAACCCTCACGATATTAACAAGTTTCTGTCGGTGTAGCTGGAAGGGGCCCAAATTTAGCCTAGAGCTACCTCGTAGCTCTCCCAAGAATTTTCCAAAAAATTATTTCCAGGTACAAAACATGGCACGTCTTTAGAGATCTGATAAGAGATTAGCAAAACCCGGCACATAGCCAGGAACCCTAACTGCCACGATCTCGGCCGAATTTAAAAACCGGCATGAAAAATTCAAAAAACGTGAAACCTTTGCTCACATTCATTTTATGTTGCCTAGTTGCAGGCAAAATTAACAAACATGGAATATCATGATTATTCGAAAATGGTGTTCAAAGAAATCACCTACCGCCTTCGAGGATTCATGGCTTTCGGGGCAAGATGAGCTAGGTCATGACCACATCCATGTCATAGTTTCTTATAATGTGCCTATATTCCGCACATGCATATATATTGTGATGGCAAACAATGTTGCTTCATGAAGTTTTCATGTTCTCTGCACGAAAAATACATTTTTCCATTTTCCCGGTGCCAAAAAGGGCCTATTTTGTGAAGCAGCCACCGAGGATGTGATGTGAAAATGCATCACCCCATTTTTAATAAATACTAGAGAGCATTTAGTGGCCAAATCACCAGTTGGGTTCACCTATAACCTCTCGTCGCAACCCCAGCGATATTAACAAGTTTCTTCCAGTCTAGTTGGAAGGGACTCAAATTTAACATGGAGCTACCTCGTAGCTCTCCCAAGAATTTTACAAAAAATCATTTCTAGGTACAAAACATGGCACTTATTCAAGATCCGATAAGAGATTTGCAAGACACCTACACATAGCCAGGAACCCTAACTGCTGCGATCTCGGCCAAATTTTGAAACCGGCATAAAAATTCAAAAACATGGAACCTTCGCGCATATTCATTTTATTATGCCTAGTTGTAGGCAAAAATTATAAACATGGAATATTAGGATTATTCGAAAAAGGTGTTCACATAAATCACCTACTGCCTTCGAGGTTTCATATCTTTTGGGGCAAGATGAGCTTGGTCATGAACTCATCCATGGCCAAATCATGCATGTGTCACTAGAATATGTACAAAAGTGTGATGGGTTGTTGAGTTAGGAAATATATGTAGCACCATTGAGATGGGTTGTTGAGATAGAATATGCCCACGATCTAGGGTTTCATTGAAAACAGAGACCGTATGTAGTATAATTAACTGCTTCTTTTCGAGCAAAACCCTAGACAGTGGCCATTAGATCTACCCGTTTGATGAGCTTTCAACCGTGTTTTGGGCCATAGTTTTAATCTTATCTAAATTTGAATATAGTATCCAAAATACTTTTACATCTCTTAAGATCATTATACAAAATATTATGTCACAAACAAAATATAAAATAGTAGTCCACATTATTGATTTTTATAGATTTATTTGTCAATAATTTATAGTTGTCATCATGAGAACCTTATAGTGAAGTCTTTTTTAAGAAAATGGTTAGTTTATTAGTACCCTCCATCATGCATCCGACAGCTAGGAAACTAAGCCCAAATTTCCATCCCAGGTCCTCCTGCTCACGTGAAATTTTGCGCCAGACGCGGGAGAGTTTCTACTCAAAAGAAAATTTCTTGGTGTGCAATTACCTTTCAGCACACCCCCACAGCGCCACCTAAACATTCACCAAAGGACATTTATGTAATCTATTCTAAACCCTTTTTATCCCCCCGCCGAAACAAGACAAATAAAAATTTCTCCACCACCCTTAGCAACGTCCTCTCCCTTCTCCCCTCACCTTCCCTGTCGTTAGTGTCCCTAATCCCCTCATCCTCCCCACCATCCGCGCCCCTCTGGTCTCTGCCTCTACTCCCCTCATCTCTGTTCGTCCCTCCAGTGGTAACCTCTCCATCACCCTAGCCCCTCCTCACTACACCGGTTTTCCAACAGGCCGTCGATCTAGCAGGTCATCCACCTCGCCGATAGCCCGCCGATCTTGGTTACCACCTGGCCACATACTTCACCAGCATAGTCAGCCAGCTCAGCATCCATCTCACCGTCCACCTCGCCATCCACACCGCCGACAAGGTCCGTCACCACACTAACAAGGCCCATCTACCTTGCCGTCCAACTCGTCGATGAGGTCTTCTACCTCATCGTGCAGCTTGATCCCACGTGCCAAAGGTCACCGCAAGAAACGTGGTATCAAAAAGGCCCTACATCCTGCAGGCAAGGAAACATGCTCATGCTCGATGATCATGTTTTTTTACTTTTGCCTGTGAAATGTTGTTCATTATCCTATTCATGACACCAGTTTTGTTGTTTTGGTGGAATTAATATCTCTTATTTGTTTTGCCTATGAAATTTCTTATGATTTTGCAAGGCTTATGATCAGGGTTGCATTATCCTGTCTAATGCATTAGTCTGTCTGCTTTGTGATATGTCTGATGAGCAGAGTATTCATTGTTCATAGTTTTCTGTTTTACATGATGATTACTATCGAACAATCAACCTCATATGTTAATTTATTAATTACTTGAAAGATGTTTATCCCTCTTAGGTTTATTTGTCGTGCCCTTCTTATTTTTTATGTTGCAACCAATTGATAAGTGAGATTCGGAGTATTCGACTTATAATTAGTTTACATAAAGATAAATTTTGCATTATATTGTTTGTACTCTGTTCCATTGGTTTGACTGCTTCATCCTATGTATTTTGATCAGATTATAAATTACTGGGTGGATTATATTACATGATGATTACTATAGAGCAATCAACATCATAAGTTATATTTTGTTTATTTGCATGATAGTTACTTGTCCTGCTTATTTTTTATGGTGCTTATCTTGTTTAAATGCATGTATACTATTTTGGATTATGATCTATTTGCGTGTGATAAATGTTAAATTATCTCACTTTTTGCATTAGTTTGGCTTCTTCATTATATGTCGTATGATCACAGTACAAATTGTTCATAGTGAGCTGTCACATAATCAGTTCTATAGAACAATTAGTACCATAGGTTATGTTTTGTTTAATTGCATGTTTAATCGTAGTATTGATGCTTATCCCGCTTATGTTTAATTGTCCTGCATTGCTTATTATTGCAACCAATTGGTTAATTGTCCAGCTTGTATGTACTATTCAGCTTATGAACTGTTTTGCGTGTGATGAAGGTTTCATCATCTTGTCTGTTGTATTATTTTGGCTGCTTCATCATAGGTCTTATGATCCGAGTAAAAGCTGCACAAAGTGGACTGTTTTATATGATGATTACTATATAACATAGATTATATTTTGTTTAATTGCCTCTTTAATTGCATGGAAGATGCTTATCCTTCTTATATTTAATTAACATGCATAATTTTCTCATAGTGGACTGTTGTACATTATAATTACTATAGAACAATCAACACCATCAGTTTTATTTTTGTAGCTTACTTGAGGTTGTTTATTCATGATAGAACCACATTTGCATCCCATGGAGGAAAGATGGCTAAAAAACATCACCAGAAATAATGTGTGGATGCAACAAATGGGTGTTAGGCCCCTTGTTTATGCATTGCCCACTTAATTCTCCCCTAAAAAGAGCAAGGATGAAGGCTCTGGTTTGAGGATTATCCCGAAGGGGAGGAAGATGAGCCGCAGGTTTCCTGCCTACTCATTTGTTGTGAAATTGTTTGCTTACTAAATTTTCCATATATCTTGTGCTTTTTTATTATCCTGAATTGACTTCATTTTAATTGTGTTGCCTGAGAAGAGGAAATACAAGAAGACACCTATCGTCAAGACAAGGATGGCTGCTGGTGGTGTATCAACTTCTCGGAAGCTCGTCTTGGTTGGTCTAGTTGCCTGCACAGAAACATTGTGACATACCGGGTCCAAAGGGAATTCGCCAGAAGTACTTCCACCTACAAGTTGCCCACGGCGCCCACTAAGACCGCCACGTGCCACAACCCCTTCGCAACGAACTGAGAGTGTTGTATCTCTGATGCCCTAGGCGAGAAGGTAGCAGCCCAATATGAGCCAGCAGCACTCCATGGTGGGAGGACAGTAGTCCAAGACGAGCAGGAAGCTGCCCTAGGAAAGCAACCAACTCTCCAAGGCAAGCACATTATATTGTGTGAATGGTACCTATTGCATTGTACTGTATTAGAACACTAACTCCACATTTTATGTTTTTGTAGATGATTTTGGCCATAATCCTTCTAAAGACGCTGTTACACATGATGATCATCAAACTATGGTGAGGGGAAAAACATGGGGAAGTCGCTTGATAAGATGTCCAGATGAAGAAAGCTTCGATTTGTCATTTCTCCATGAAGAACTAAACCAGAGTTAGCAAAAATTGCTTCCAAGTTCTCCACTCAGTGTGCAAAAATAGTCAGGATTGGTGTGCCTATCTTCACCCGTTGGAAAGAGTATAAGGATAGGCCAGATGTCAGAGGAGAGTTCTGTGCAGAGTTTCCATATGTTCTCTGACTCAACTGTCCATTTTCTTTTCATTATTGTTCATGCAAAGTCTTATGCACCAAGTTTTATTTCAGCAAAAGTTTTTCATGGACGCATCACGACCAGAGGTGCAGGTTGCTTTCAACAAGCAGTTAATGAAGCATACAAGAACTCAACGACATCTTCTAAAGAAGTAGTTTTGACCCCTATCCACTGAATCAAGTTACAAGGATATCTCCTGTTGAACACATGAACAATGTGGAGTGGTTCAAGCTTGTTGATAGTTCGACTAACCCCAAGAACCAGTTCATGTCTTGTCTACTCAACTTTCCCACCTGCTTGTGTTTAACCAGGACTGCCTCTTATATTTTGCCCTTTGTTTGTGTAGTCCCCTTGTCTAATAAACAAGCATATCAGAAGAAAATACGATAGCGATGTGTTTTTCTGTGACGCCCCGTGCTAACCACATCACAATGTGAAAAAAGAAAAAGTAAGTCCTCTAGAATACTTACCATCTTTGTAATCTTCCTAAATTTCAATGTTGTCTGTGTCTCTGAAATTAGTATGACGCGCTTGTAAATTGCTGGATATTTTTGTAATGTTGGATTCTATTTCTAAAAATCATAGGGAACCATGGAAAGCAAGATGGCGCCTTCTGCTACAGAATATGTAAGTGAGGCTGAACGACTACCTTCCACTGAAACTGTGCACTATTTTTTGTCACAGGACATCAACATCCATTCTTCAAGACCAACCAAGACTCTCCTTGAAGCGCAACTTGGAGCAAAGAAACTAAACCAGGTCCATCTTTGTCATTTTTGTGCAATTCAATACCATGTTTTTCTCTAAAATGTATACAATGTGCTTCTAATTTGCTCGCCAATAGTCTAATATTTTCTTCTATAACTGTTAGGAAATTACGGATCTCATTGATTATCACGTTGAACATAGACCGACTACTACTATAGATGAGCCACTATCAACCAACTCTCTCCTTGAAGCACAACTTGGGGCTGAGAGAACAGCGAATGAGGTACTGCTGATACATCCAAAACGTATCTACTTTCCCTAACAATTTTGCTATTGTTTCTCCTCTAACTTGTGTAATTTGTATACAACTAACACGGACTGACACTGTTTTTAGCAGAATTGCTTTGGTGTCTAGTTTTTGTGCAGAAAATCAACTTTCGGGAAAAATCCCGAAAAATATGGCAAAACTCCTATTTTACCAGAAGATTCATGGAGCCAGAAGACGAGACAAAGGAGGGCCACGAGGGGCCCACACCCCCTGGCCGCACGGGCCAGGCCATGCTGCACCTAGGGGAGGTGTGGCCACCTCGGTCACCCCCTCGGTCTCCCTCTTCACCTACATAAAGTCTTCTGACCTAAAAATAGAGGGGGGTTCAACGTTTTTCCAGATAGAGTTCCGTTGCACCGCCACCACCATAAACGGCAATTCGGAAACAGAAACTCCGTTCTGGCACCCTGCCGGGACGAGGATTTGGAGGAGATCATTGCCATCATCATCACTGACGCCTCTCCATCAACCATCCATGTTTCCCTCATCCATGAGTGAGTAATCCCCCACTGTAGGCTATGTGGATGGTAGGGATTGGATGAGATCTATCATGTAATCGAATAAGATTGTTAGGGCATGGTGGCTAGTATCTTTGTTAGTGCTATTTGACTTTGCTGCAACTTGTTATGCTTAATTCCTGTCAATAGGGACCGAGTGTCATGATCTCAGATCTGAACATGTTATTAATTCATGATGATAGTATTGTTTTTGATCTTATCTATAAGTTGTTTACACATATCATTGTCTGGAACCAAAGGCCTCGAAGTGACAGAAAATGGGACAGCCAGAGGGGATGGATTTGATATGAGGATCATGTGTGTTCACAGAGTGTTAATTCTTTGATCCGGTACTCTATTAAAAGGAGTACCTTAATTGCCAGTAGATTCCCCTGAGGCCCCACTGCAACGGGCTGGCAGGACAAAATATGTTGTCCAAGTTCTCATTGCAAGCACGTATGACTATATATGGAACACATGCCTATGATTGTTTAGTACTTGGATGCTTTATCTTATTTATCTGCAAATGTCCTAGATCTTGAAGTTACATGAATAGTCTTGCCCATGCAACACCCGTCCATCCATCCCTATGCCTACCTCACTCAAATCATGCGGTTTGCTACTATTGTTACTACTGCGTTTGTTTTACTGCTGCTGTTACTTTGCTATTGCTACTACAAAACTGTTGCTACTGATAAACTACTGTGAGCAAGATTATTTCCAGGTGCAGCTGAATTGACAACTCAGTTGTTAAGGACTATAAGTATTCTTTGGCTCCCCTTGTGTCGAATCAATAAATTGGGTTATACTACCCTCGAAGACTGTTGCGATCCCCTATACTTGTGGGTCATCAAGACTATTTTCTGGCACCGTTGCCGGGGAGCATAGCTTTATTTGTAAGTTCACTTGGATTTATTATTGTTCGTTGCTATATTGTTCATCATGGGGAAGTCTCGTGATGGAAAGTTTCCTATTTTACCATCCACTACAAGAAGAGGTACAATCCTAAACACCTCTGCTACTCTTGATTCACCGTCTGTTATAAGTATGCTTATTACACAATCACCACATACACATGCTACACACACTACTACTATTGTTGAATCCGAAATTGCTTCTGATGCTCATTATGTTACTTCTACTGTGCTTGATGAGAGTGGTTTATTAGGTCCTTTCCTAGATTCTACAATTGCTAGAACTATATTGGGAAACACTGAAACTCCTAGTGAAGACACTATGATGCCTGTTAGCTCACCTGAGTCTAGAGAGAGAGTTATGATATTAATGATGGTTATATTGAAATGACTGATGAATTTATTGAAGAGTATCGAAACACACGTGGTGCTAGTGCTATTAAGAGTCTTCTTGAGAAACGTACTATTATACCTAAACTATCTCGTGATTCTAAGTTTGCCACTTCTCCCATAAATATTAAAGATAAAGATTATGATTTCTCTCTTGATTTATCCTATATATACATTGTTGTGAAAGAACCTTTTTTGTGGGACTGAGAATGAAAGTGCTGTGGCTCATATGACTGAGCTTTCTACTATGAGTGACTTATTTTCCGATGATTTTAAGATGCGCAAGTACTTTGTTGCTAAAATTTTCCCCTTTTCACTAAAAGGAGAAGCTAAAGCTTGGTTTAATTGTTTACCTCCTGGATCCATTGATAGCCCTGATTGCTTGATTGCTACTTTCTTGCAGAAATATTTCCCTCCTAGTGCTCGGCATGCTGTTTTGCAGAAACTTTTTGATTTTAAATAGGGAGAAGAGGATAAATTGCTTGAGTCATAGACAAGGTTCTGTGTCTTTATTCATGCACATCCTAGATGTCCATTACCTAAAAATGAGCTTCTTGATATATACTATAATGGACTAACTGTTGAATCTAGGACATACCTAGATAGTTTTGCTAATTGTGTTTTAGGTAAATAACTCATGTAGAAGCTAAAGAATTAATGGATAAAATAAGCAAGAATTATGATGATTGGACTATAACTGAGCCAATTACACCCGAGCCTACTACACCTAAACCAATTATGCCTGAACCAACTCCAACACCAACACCAAAGAAGAGGGGAGTGATTGAATTAAATGATGAAGTGATGAAAGAAGCTAAGAAATGTCTTAAGGAGAGGGGTATTAGATATGAAGATGTGAAGAATTTACCTCCTATAGAAGAATTATGTAAGCCAATTTCCCACTATGAGGTACACTCTCTCCAACGTTTTGATGAAGGTGATATTCCCTACGGTAAACCTCCTGATCAATGCTTAGAGGAACTTGATACCTTTATTGTTAAACAAGGTAACTTTAATAAACAAGTTCAGAATCATTTATTGGAAAACTCTAGAGCTATTAATGAGTGGAAAAATATTATGGAAAGAACTTCTAATGATGTTAAAATCCTTGTTAAACACTTCCAAATGGTTCAAACTCAAATTGATCAACTTGCTAAAGTACAAAAATATGTGCTAGTCAATGCTTCTGGAGATAAACATGCTTCTGAAATTAGAACTAGGAGTGGTGCTACCACTCAGAATCCCTTATATCCTAAGGGACATCCTAAAAGAATTGAGCAAGATTCTCAACAAGCTGAAAATAGAGGTACTTCTTCTAAGAGAAAGAAAAAGAAACATAAAACTGTTGAGGAACTTTCTGAACCTGCTGTAGATCCTAATAGTATATCGATCTCTGATGCTGAAACTGAAAGTGGTAATGATAACAATGATGCTCCTGATAAGGAAGAAATTGAAGAAGAACCTTAAAAGCACACTAAGAACACTAAGTACACTAGCGAAGATTTTGTTTCTAATAAACATGGTAGTGAAAGAGACCCTTGGGTGCAAAAACCAATGCCTTTTCCTAATAAGAAACACAAGTAAAAGGAGGAAGAACACTGTTACAAGTTTTGTGAGTGGATGAAACCTTTAATTTTTCAAATTCCTTTGACTGATGCTATTAATTTGCCTCCTTATTCAAAGTATATGAAGGATATTGTCTCTAATAAAAGGAAGATTCCTAATGAGGAAATTTCTACTTTGCGTGCTAATTATTCCTTCAATGGTAAGGTTCCAAAGAAGCTTGGAGATCCAGGTATCCCAACTATTCCTTGCTCTATTAAAAATAATTATGTTAGAACTACTTTGTGTGATTTGGGAGCTGGAGTTAGTGCGATGCCTTTTTCTCTTTATAGGAGACTTCAACTAGAGAAATTGATAGCAACTGATATATCTTTGCAAATGGTTGATAAGTCTACTACTATCCCTGTTGGTATATGTGAGGATGTTCCTGTTCAAGTGGCTCATAATTTCTTGGTTCTAACTGATTTTGTTGTGCTTGAGATGCCTGAAGATGATAATATGTCTATTATCCTTGGGAGACATTTTCTTAATACTGCAGGTGCTATCATCAATTGTAATCAAGGAAAAGTAACTTTTAATACTAATGACAAAGAGCATACTGTCTATTTCCCCAAGAAGATTGATAAGAGTTATGGCTTAAATTCAATTGAAAATATTGAGGGCATCAAAGTTGGAGAAGTATATTGTCCCATTCTAGAAGAAAGTTTTGAAACTATTATGATTGGGACTATTTCTATCAAGATTGAGGTAACATAATCATTTAGTGAAATGCAAAGTTTTGTTTCATATAAGATTGTTTTGGTAACAAGACTTGATCAACCTTGTTAACAAAGGGATTTTAATGAACAAAAAAATGTTTTCACAATGATTATCCTTGCTCATTTTTATCTTTCTCCTTTCCAATCTTTGTTTTTTGTCTTGTTCGTGTTTGTTTTGCTAGTTGCTTGCTTTTTAGAGTGTCTTAGGACTTCTGTAGTTTTAGTTTTGGTTTTCCTTTGTGTCTTTCAAAAATCTTTTTCTGCGAGAAAATCAATTTTCATAACCTGAAAATTGCCCAAAAATAAAGTTTCCCGAAAATTCCAGAAAATTCATATTAAATGTTTTCATCAAAAAAGGGGCAGAGAGGCACCTGGAGCGACCTAGGAGGTCCTACCAGGCTAGCACACCCCCTGGTGGCGCGGCCAGCCCCAGGGCGCGCCTGTCCCAGGTGTGGTCCACCCCTGGCCCTCCAACTTGCCTCCTTCCAGCCACTTCTTTCTCTCTCCCGAAAAACACCGGCAAACCTCTCAAATCTCGAGTTCCTGTTGTTCTTGCTCCCGATTTTCGATCTCCTTGCTCAGCCCATCTTTTCTGCTGATTTTTTGAGGGATTGCTCAACGGTATGTGCCTCCTCCGCTTGTCTAATTAGATTTTTGATTGGTGGATTGTATCATGAATATTTTGCTACTGTAGGTGACAGGTTGTGTGAGCTTGCATGCTTGTTCTATGCTTAGAGATTTCATTTTGATGCATGTTTAGCCCTCTAGCAAGTTCCTATAGTAGTTCCTCATCATCTATCAACTTGGAAATCACTTGGTTTGATGTTTGTCTAAAAATTTCAGAAAAGGAGATGAGTAACTATCAGCTAAATCCACACGAAGTAAGGGTATCGGAGATTATGGAAGTCCACTGCGAGAAGGAAGTTTTACCTTCCATTTATCCATGCCCAGAATTCATGAGAGCTGCAGGGATACTTCAGGATTTCCAAACTCTGATATCTAATGCATGGTTGGAGCATTTTGTTGGAGAAGAAACTTACCAATATGTTAAGCTAACCATATCTATGGTGTAGGACTTTCAGTTTAGTTGGTCCTTTCCTAATCCCATGGTCAACTAGAAAATTTACAATATAGATGTCAACCTCCCTTTTGATGATTTTTGTACAGCTATCAGAGTGCCACAGCGGGGTTCATGTGAGAATATTAGAGAGAGGCCTACGCCACTCATGAACTTATATGCGGAGATTTTCAAAGTTTGCAACTTCTCAAAGGAGAGTGGTAAAATTTGGAATATTCATTTCCCATCCATTAGATATTTTGCCTATTTCATTGCCAAGTGTGTTCTTGCTAGGAAGACTGCTAGAAAATTATCTTCATTTGATCAAGCTTTTATCTCAGCCGCCTTGAAACGAGATAGGACCTATAACTTGTGTGCTTTGATAGCTTTCCGTCTTGGTGCTAACCGTGAGAAAGGTGGAATTTGTGGAGGTCTCATTGCATCTCGCCTATTAGCTTTGCATGGTTTAGTGCCTCATCATTCAGACTTGCAGTTTCCCATAGAGTTGATCAATTCCATTGTTCAACATAAATTTGTTTCTTCTTGGGCTAGATCGAGCGAGTTACCATATGAAATAACCTTTGTCAAGAATGGTTGGAGAGGGGGTAAGACTGAGAAAGTAGTCCCTTTGCCTGCACCTGCTTTGTTTAACTTTGATACCAGGCAAGGATGGTCGCTCACGGAGGAAGAACTTGACACATACATGGAAGATCTCTCCCAGCAAGAGGAGAATGTTGGAGAGGATGCGGAGAATAATTCGGTTCAGCCCTCCAACATGGGGGAGTCTTCTTACCAGCAGCCCTCCTATGATTGGGGCGCTTCTTCTTCTTCATCGCGAGGGCCTGATGATGATCATTCCGACGATGATCCACCAGCTTGGAGTTACTACGGTGACCCAGCATACCACTGCACACTATAGTCGTTGACATAACACCAATGAAACACCGTTCACTAGTATTACATCCCTCAGAGTGGTACAACAGAAACACAGCAGGACCAAGATATGACTATAGGTTACAACTCAACTCTTTACCAAAGATCCAGAGAACACTCTAGGTTAAAGAGAGAGAAAGAAACTTCTTACAAAGAAGAATCATGAATAATCAACTCATAACTAATATACTAATAGACTAGTATCTGAGCTATTGGGCTTGCATTGCTGCTATTGCAATACCGTACAGAAGTAGGTTTTATGGCTAGAGATTATATTCATATCTAATCAGCAACTTCGTCTTCACTTGAGTTGATGTATACATTGACTTTCTTGACTTCATTGAAGAGCTTTATCTTTTGATGATGATTCCTGGAGCATAAGATGATGTAGACGTCGTTTGTATTGGCTGCAGAATCTAGCAAGGGTTAAGAATATACATTGAGTATGAGCGTACTCAGCAAGTTCCCTAGAAAGGAGTGTTTGATGCACTATATTTACAGCCACAGACCATAGGTCGTAGGCAATGCAAGTTTTCCTAAACATTTCTTCAAAGGTTGCGTTTATTCTGAAAAGCTATGTCCATCTTCCTTCATAGGTTTACCAAAACTTTCATGGAGTTCCTTTCCTGCCCCGTTCGAAGCTCCTTCCCGGAATAGGGAGTTACAAGTTACAGTTCTTACACTCTGTAGAGGTGCGTTACTTTTCCCATGAGAGATCTTAGCTTTGTTGCAGATACGAGTTGCATTCTCGTCCACACATCCTTGGTGTGGGGCCCAGACTAAGATCCAAGCCAATCACTGCCTTCTCCGCGACCCTGCATGTCTCCTTAGTGTACGCCAGCCCACATATTGAATTACGGCAATTGGCAGTATAGACCTTCAGATGTTGGAACTATCGTGGGGCGTTGAGGGTTCCCATCCATATCCTACATATCCTCTACGAATTACCAATCAATGCACGCTACCAGGATAACAGCCACGACCCGCACATCCAGCTCCATGCGAGAGGGAAAAGATACAGCTGAATTCTTCATCCCATTCCAAATCTCATGGTCAACTCGTAATATACGGCGCAAGAATCACTGACTACATTGGTTGTTAAGTCCTAGGTAATATGTTCCTTTACCACCAGAAATTTCATAGTAGGTCATTAACTCATGGTAAATAACCTATAATCATATTATTATGAAAATAGTGTTTTCTGACCTCTTTGAAATGCAGGTGATGACAACACTGGATTTGCAAAATACTTCACAGAAAATAATCAAAGGACATGAGCAAGTGTGAACTTGCCTTTTGTGATTGCAAGATTATGCATTCACGGTCTACAAGACAATATAGAAGATCCAATATCTGAAAACAGCATCATTGGTCCGGTAAGGACTAATGTTTAAAGAAGCAAGATGCTATTATGCATAAGTAATATAATGCAGTTTGTTAAAATTGAATCCCCGGAATAAGCGTTGATCTAGGGTTTGGATACTGGAATTGGTTTCTTTAGAATGTGTTGTTCTTCTATATAAGTTTCACACTTGTGCTTCTTATTAAGGCTTGTGTGTGTGAAACAAGATGTAATTATAATACCATACAACAATAAGATACACAAATGTGAAATGCTACTCAAAGATTGCTTATATAAGAATTGTTTTTTTATCTTCAAATTTTACTTTAGAAGTAATGGCATTTATAAGGAACTTAAGTGTCAACCATCCTAAATATGAAAGTAAAGTATAAAGTAATGTGATTATGATTAATTGTCATCGGTTGATGTCAACACCCGTATTTTTAATCCAGATGCCTGTTATGCCATACATCGCAATTCCAGGATTACCATTTTGCGAGACATAACAGATTGGTACCATAGTTCATCATCCATTACAAACCATAATAAAGGTCTTAAAAATAAAGGATCTCATGATACAGTCTTAATACAAATCAACGCAGCGGAATAAATAATAATAGTAGTAGCATGGCCGAAGCTCCATCTTCATGGTCACAGGCAATGCTGACGATGGGAGATGATCCTAGTTGTCATAGATTTCCTGTTGTCCATCATCCTGGTAGTCCTCCTCATAGTCTAGCCATAGGAATAGCCAGGACAAAGCCATGAGTAGTCTTTAAGTACTCACAAACTATCACTAACAAGTAAAGTGGTTCAAGTAGGAATCCTAAGCTCTAGGTTGTTTTGCAAAAATCCAGGTTTATATCTAACTTAGTTTAGAAGCAAAGAAAACTAGTTTCATGTTTTACAACACCTAAGTGGGAACTTAGTTTTCATGTTCACAACTCTATTATGGTCAATTAAAGTCATGATTCATTTCACAAGTCATTTTCAAAAAATATCTGACGACGGAACAGTATGGCCAATCCAACTGTCCATAACCGTGGACGTGGATATTCGAATAGTTTGACACTCTGCAGAGGTGGTACACTTTCACCACAACATTCGATACATTCGTCTGGAACAATCCTGAATCACCATACTCAGTATGCGGATAATCAATCCTAACCTTTCAATTACACACCCTAGTATAGGCACCTCCCGTATGAGTTTGGCCTCCCAACCATGACCATCTGTCATCTTGGGAACTGCACAGGTGGACAATCATCACGAGGTAGCCTCAACTCAAACCTCGGCCGCAAGGGACCCCATACTAAGATACATAAACTTCCATTCAAGCCCTACCCAAATTCGGGTATTGTGGTTGTACGGTAACATTGGAATTGTATCGCATCCGAACCCAACCATCAGTTTTAAAAGGGCTAAGGCTCATGCCTCAACATTTTCATCATCAAATCATCTGGTGTTCATAACACATGTCAAAACATTTCATTAGAATGACTCATCATTCTAAGGTTTTCATAATCATTTTCACCAAGTATTCCCATCTAAAGTGATCAAGTTTTATGCATAGCACTAGCCACTAAAGTTGGGGGTAATCACTAATGAGGGGTGCTAATCAAGTGTGACTTAGCCAAGTCTAATCTCATGCCTTAGTATGACATATAGTTCTAACCAACTTAGGCCACGTTTTATGATCTTTATGCTACCTCTAATATCTTTCCAAAACTAACTAAATACTAACTAGAAGTAAAATAAAGAACTTTGATAAAGAAATAAAAGAATAAAGCTTGCAAGTAAAACTGGGATTTGGTATAATCAAGGTTGCATAACCAAATATGTATAAGGCCTCTAGTTTGCATAGTTATCATGCAAGTGTTAGCTTTCAAAGTTCTATCTTGCACTAGATATCTTGCTAAGTTAACTTGTATTGTGAGGATTGCCTTGATTAGTGCAGTGGTTGAAGTTCTCCTCTGCTTTCTCTTCGTAGTAGTCTCCTTCCTCTTCATATCCTTGGTCGGTACTAGTGTCTATAAATAAATACGAGGTACACAATCACCAAACAATACTTAACTACTTTTATTTAGCACACAAAGGTTCACACTAGATGATCTAGCATCATCACAATCATCACAAGGATTAAAGCATTAGTCTTATTTATTTTATTTTGGAAAAGTAATTTCTACTCATTTAAAACTACTTAAGATTTAATATTCTCCAATTAAAATATGGGATCATGTTGACACATCTCATCACCACATATGTTAATACTTGGGAATGTTATTTAAAGTGGTGTCACAATTTAATAAGGTTTAACATTATTATTTTATTTAATTAAAGTGACTAGAAATGCCTATGGGGCATTATTTTAGTACTTGTCCACTATTTCTGCAAGTAAACCTAGATATTCTTATATATTCAGAAAGGTCTTATCAAATGTGATTTTTGAGAGTTGGAATCAACTCAAAAGCATTTATAGTTGATTTTTGAAAAATGTTTGAATGTAGAAAAGTCTCTGTCTTGTTAGTTTTACTATAGGTGATCTATAATTCCAAATGGTTTGAATCCAACTGGCTTGGATTAATAATTTCAATATCTTTCTAACAAAATTGTTTTCATGCAATTTGGTTTAGTGAATCTCTCTGAATTGATTTTTGAATCTACGAACAAAACTAGAGTATGAACTAAATGGAAAATCTAAATTTGAATTAGCTGGGTCGCGGGGGAACTAACTGGACCGGCCCACTGCGCACAGCGCAGCGCACGGGATGAGTTAAGTGATGGCCCCATTTGTCAGTGACTCTAATTAAGCGAAGCCGTATCCTTCTATCCAGACCCTATGATTAGAATCTAAGCTAATGGTAGGGATATGCAAAGAGGGAACAAGGCATTGATCAAACAGAGTGTTAGTTAGGCAGTTATAGGGATATGCCGAGTGGGGTATACCCAGAAGGACGTTTCCTATTGGACCAAGCTTCCAGTAAGTGGGCCTGTAGGACGACAACTGGATCAAGACTAAGCGGGGATCCAGGCGACTGGAAGCTGAAGGCCCAGAAGCGTAGCTAGGCCCAGTCGGATTAGGTCAAACACCCTCTGAATCCTTAACTAATTCGGTTGTAGATCTGTAAACCCTACCAAGGTGAGTCTATATAAACTTCCCTAGGATACACATAGAGGACACGTTCCATCATACACCCCCTGCGACTCGCCGCCTAGTCTTCGAGCTCGCCCTTTGTACTCTCTCATCAATACAATCTAGAAGGAGTAGGTCTTTACCCTCCGAGGGCCGAACCTGGGTAAACCCTTGTGTCTCCGCCCTCATATCACACCGCAGATGGCTAGCCTCCCTTGCCCCTCGTTCTACTACTCACTGCTGATTGTAGCATCTGCCGTGGCCATTCCCATGACAGGCAGGTTTTACTGTGCTCACCAAGTGTTTGATGAAATGGCCGAAAGAATTCAAGTTTGAAATTTTTGAATGAATTTTGGTGAGGGTGTTGGTCACACACTTGGTAGTATCTGGTTGCTTGGTTTTGGCAAGGTGAACTGGTTTGAGTTGTTTTTGAGAAATGGTGATCTTAGTACCTACACTTGATTCAATTTTCAAATGTGAACTGAATAGATTAGAAATACGTTTCTATTGGTTTGCAAAGTGGGCTTGGGTTCACTTTTACTTGGTCTAGCAAGGGGTGAAAAGAATTGGATTTGTTTCTGTTAGAAAACTTGGACTATAAACACTCAAGGTGGTCTAGTGGTTAACTTTGGTCAAAATGACCATTTGCAAATATATCTTATTTTTTATTTTCTCTTCATTTGATTCAGCTAGGAAATGATTTAGATGATGTTTTTTTTTCATCTTTAAACCAATCCTTAGAATTCATAGCAATCAAACAAGTCATGGCAAGCATTCATGCATTCATCACATACACACATGCATTCATATTGATTTTAATAACAAAAGTTTTTGTTAACCCTAAACTTGGGTGATTGGAACTTGATAATCTTGATTAATATTTTTGGGATGTTACAGTTGACTATGATAAAAGTCGTTGGGTTTAGTTGTTAAGATTTATACATATCATTATAGAATTTGTTTTTTAAAGTGGCAAAAAGGATAACCTTCGAAGAAAAGGTTTCTTTCCTAAGGTTTAAACAATCTGTATGGTTAATAGAATGTGGTCGATGTCTTTTGGTGTTTACTTGGTTAGTTTGGTATTGAGATGCACTAGTTCTTAATTGAAACGGACCAAAGTAAACTATAAAACACATAATAAAGCCTTTAGCATGATGTTTATAGTTATGTAGACTAAAGTCTAACTTTTAAGGACATAGATGGACTTAAGATGTAATGCTTATGATATTTTTACTTTGTTCACTTCATAATGTTTCCTTAGAGTTACTTAAGAATAGTATTAATTCTATTTGATCAGTGGTTTCTTAATATTATAATGGAATAGAATCATTTATCTCCTTATAAATGTTTGGTTATGATTTGTGAATAAGTAAACAATATTATTTACTACTTATAGATGAATGGCAATTTTTCTAAAATTATAATTAATATGTTTTTGGATTATACGAATTTAATACTATTAATATTTAAGTCAAATACTATTATTAGGCCTTAGATGTATACTTTTTTAGAATTATTAACAATTTTTTATTTATCCTTATATGAATTATCAATTAAGAAATTAGATTTAAATTCAAGTTATTAGAGTATTAAATTTTACTTACTTCAAAACTGGAATGTTATATTTTTAACATGTATATATTATTTTTGTGATCATTTTGGTATATTATATGTATTTTTATGAATTTTAAATAATAAGATATGGTTTTTATAAGATTTATTTCTTTATAAATATTTAATAAATAACAAATATTTAATTATGTGAAATAATAATACATGATTATAGTTTCAAATTATAGGTATTATTTTTCTAAGAATTTTGGTATATTATTTATATTTTTAATATTTACCATTATTAAATTATGAATTATCAAAGTTTTATTACTTATAAAAGCTTTATTAAATAATATTTATTTAAATAATTAACATAATAATGTTTGATAATAGTTTTAGGTTGTAGATTTTATTTTTCATAAAATTTTCATATATTAAACACATTTTTCCGAATTATAAAACAAAAGATATTGAGTTTACATTGTTTAACCGTTTTATTTAATTTCTGGAAAATATTTATATTTGAATGCATATTGTTTTGTCTATTTTCAAAACAGGAAATAACTTTTTATACCGAAGCTAAGCCTAGACCTAGACACTGACTAGTGGGCCAGTGGTCACATCATATGCCACATGGGCAGTGGACCGAGTCAAATTTCATTGACTGGACTCGTGATGACGCAATGATGGCGTCACGCTGACGTCATCTTAGATTGATCCTCTCAGATCGAGTGTCGATCGATTGATCCCGTATGCGTGCGTAGCTGTGGTTGTGTTTTTCGGAAAGAGGATGCGAGCGCGGGTCGGATGGTACTAGTGCCGCCCGTTTTTGGTTCACGGAGGATGGCCGGCGACGAGCCCGTGCGACAGTGCTTGCAGTCGACAATGGCGGTGTCGATTTAGGAACCAAAGGAAACATTGGAGCATACAAGAAGACTCGGTGACTCACCAGTAACATGATGGTGCGGTCGGTGAGGAGAGGCGAGGTCGGAGGCGACAGTGAAGTCGGCGAACAGCGTCGGGGACCGAGTTTGCAATTGGACTGGATAGCGGCTCCCCAGCTTGTGCGAGTTGGGGCAAAAGAACGAGAAGAGGACGTCGGTTCTAATGGTGAGCTTGATTGAGCAAGGGAAGCTAAGGAACAACGAGGAAGAAGAAGACCAAGAGCTAGGGTTTCGGTGTCCACTGTGGAAAGAAGGGGAAAGAGAGCTTCAGAGGGAGAAATGAGGATGAGGACGAGCAGGGGCGTCACCGTGGCCTCCTTATCCCCTCCGGTTGACGGCGGCGAGGATTTTAGCGCGAGCGACGGCGAACGACATTGGCCACTGCCACCGAGCAGCTTCCAGTAGACAAGGAACACGACGTTGGCATTTTGCAGAAAACCCCCTAGAATTTCTTCTAACTCAATCCGCAGTCCCTCTGTTGGCCCACTCGTCAGCTAGAGAGATTTACTTAGAGTTTTTCTTGTTGGGCCGTTACTGGGTTGCTGAGTGCTGCGCGTGAGTAGCAGAAAGAGAGAGAGAGAGGAAATAGGCCTCAGCCAGAAACTGTTTTTTCTTATTCTTTATTCTTTTCTATTTCTGTTTTGTTTCTAATCTCGTATTTACACATTTTCTTTGCAATTTTCTTTATAGAAATTATTTGCTAAATACTTGCAGCAATAATAAAGTGTATTTAGGTTCTTTTATGAGTTTTTATTATGATGTTATTATTACTTTATTTACTTCATATATAATTTTCCTTTTAATATTTTATAGGAACCTTTGTTATGAATTTAATTTGATATAATATACCATAAACTTATTAAAGGATATATTACTACTGATTTGTGAGATGTAGGTGAGAAAAATAATTAATAACTTTAGGGTTTAATATTTTGTTTCTTATTTAGAAACTTTCTTTAAGCTATGCTTTTATTTATTTATGGATAAATGTGGTTTTATGATATATATAAAATCATTAGAAAGGCCTTATATATAATTATTATGTATAGTTAATGTATTAATTTGGTGCTGAATAATGTTTTAATAATATTGGTTATGACAATAAATATACATTGATATTTATGATTGAAATAGAAGTTAGGGTTTTGAATTTTAACTGTTTATCATGAGTTTTAGGAGATTTAATATACATATATCCTTTTATTGATGTGAATAAAGGTTAGTGGTTAAGACATCTTGTCTTTATGTTTATGTTTATGAATGGTATCACCATCCAAAATAAAATAGTAGAGTTGCCTTCTAAAATAACTTATGAGAAAGAGTGGATAACCATTTTTTATGAGCACATAAGTTTGTAATGTTTTTAGATGATAAAGAGGTATTTATGTGATTTGCTATAGAAGAATATTACTATAAACCATTGTGGAAATAAGATGATTGATCAAACAGATGAGATTTACTTCACAAGCATATTCTTACCAATACTTTCTCCTCATAAATCCATCTATAACTCCAATGAGCTTGACACTAAAGCTCTACATGATTTCCTCATAGAGATAATTCTCACCTCTAGAATGCTTTTAATGAATCCAATTCCACTTTGATGATTACTCTCTTACTTCATAAATTACTTTGTAATGTCCCTTATAAATCTTAGAAGCTTGTTAGTGAAGCTTTTCATAACCTTCTATATATATACTTGGTTATACCAGACTAATCTACTACTAGTAACCTCAAATCCAACAAGTAGTTACTTTTAACTCCACTCATACTTTTCCTTTATCATCCATCACTAATATTACTCCAACAGATATATATATATATATCCAATCCTACTTCCTTCAAGTGTTTAGTATTATCTAAGAGGACTATACTACTTCTATGTTTCAAGGTTATTCTAGCATTAGCTTGACCATACTATATTATCTTTTACTTGCCTTAGTAACTCATACACCAACTTCTCATTATACCATGGTGATTTGTCATGACTAACCTAGGATAACATATCTACACTAGGGCTTAATCATGTTCTATCCACCAATGTCACTTATACAAGATATAATCATTCACTCTTAGTGACTTGAGCATGATCATGCTAATCTTTTGATCATTTATGACTTAGGTTTCCAGTTGGCTAATTAAGGCTTTCATCAATACAACATTACAGTTGTATTATAATTATCTTCTTAGTATCTCTACCTAACCATGAGATATTACTCAATGAATATACCTAATTGATCCAATAGGATTACTCCTTGGTAACTATGTTCAATATTCATCCTTGTAATATTCTTTGCTACCATATAATTATCTTCCAAATAAGTCTTCTTTCCATTCAGGAGTGAGTTAACTCCATCAATTATCATATTGATTTGACTTTCTTCAAACACTCCCATCCTATAGATGATATCTAAAAACTAGCATTATCACCTACCTATTCTTTCTTATTTCTCTAAAGACTTTACAGTATATTCTATGATAAATACATGAGTTGATAGATCAAGAATTTATAGGCTAAGACTTTATAGATCAATAGTTGATTACTCAACATTGATGCACAACAAATATTAGGATAAGATTAAGTAGAGATGATAAGGATTGATATGGAAAGAAAGATATGTGGTGAATGGTCTTAAATTAATTTCTTTCCTACTCAATATAGCTAAAGAGTTAAAGTTGATATTACCATGATGATTATGGTAGAATTACATAAGATTAAGATAGGTCAAGATTTAGTTATTAAATTCTTGTTACTTGAGTTTTATTCCGAACTTGGTATTCATGAGTTGTTATAATGAATACTATAATATGTTCTCTTAAGGATCTGATAATAATCATTAAGTAATGTGTTGTGGTTTAGTTTTATTATATTCGATCTAACCTTAGATCAAATTTTCTTTACCAAAATAAGTTTTTAACAATGTCATATTGAAACTTATCGCAATCAACTTGATGATCTACTTCAATTCCATCAAGTTGAGAGAAGCTTCAATCACTTTGACATGTTTTGTTCAAAAGCGCGAAAATTATTCTGATTTTCTATGCATGAATGCAATGCACACATCTGGGTTCAGCTTATTTCTAAGCTATAATGCTGAGATGTTACAGACTCTCCCCCTTAAAATAAACTTCATCCTCGAAGTTCACATACTCTCTTGCGTTTCAGAACGAGGAATTGACTTGTATTGGTCGCGACAATTTTCAACTTCATAGTAACCTCAAATGGGAATAATTGTCACATCCTAAAGTTTTCCTAATTTTGAAATGTGAAAACTAAATAAACAAAATAAATAATTGCTGAAATTTAGGGTGAAAAGAAACTTTTTGATTCCTAATGGAAACATCAAAACCTATTTTGATCAAAGAAAATCCTAAAGGGATTTAAAAAGGTAAACAAATAATAAATAAAATTATAAAATTTGGGATCACCATTTTTGAATCTTTAAATAAAAAGATATGGATTTTATAAGCAAAGGAAGAAATAAATAAATAAATAAGGACTATTTTAAAAAGCCAAATTAAATCTTGGCCAAACAATTGAAATAAAATATTTTTGTTTAATAAAAAGAGTAAAGGATTATTTAAATAAAATCATAAGGATTTATTAATATCCATTTTTATTTATGTAAAGACATTTCCCAAATTTAAATGAACATTAAAACATATTAAAGTATTTTACATTATAATTCAAAGTGAATTATATTTAAATAAAACCTACTGAAAAGGTTTGGTAAAATTTAGAATTCAAATAGAGTTTTTAAAACATATTTAAATCCTATTTGAAATAAAGACAAATGTCTATTTTTAAAAGTAATAATAGACCCTAAAAGAATAAAAGAATTATTCTAAAATGGAATTTGGAATATGTTAATAAACAGTATTAAAATATATTCAAAGTTCGACAAAGGTTTGAATTTAAATGGAGTTTGAATTATTTGAATAAAAATCAAAAGAGATAAATAGAAAAGGAAAAAGAAAAAAATTATGTATAAAAAAAGGGAATCGAAGCCAGCCCAGAATCAGGCCCAGTCCAGCCCAACTCGCAGCCCATCTCCTCCCCCTCTCGCGAATCGTTTTCCACTCCAAAACAAACCCGCGAAGTCACTAATTAGTGGACCCCACACCCACTCCCTCTCTCTCTCTCGCAGACAGCCAGACCCCACGCTATCAGTCATCATCTCTCCTAGCCGCGTCGACCGTTTCCCCATCGCTCGTTGCCTTTTACTACCGCGATTAACTCCGGTAAAGTTCTCATCAATACGCGATTAAACCTCACAAGCGACGATGCATTCTTAAACGCCCACTCCCCCTCTCCATTTCCCCCTAGACACCGCTTCCCCTCGGCCACCAGGCTGCACGAATCGCTAGCTCGAGCTCACAGTCCTCGACGAGCTACTCCGGCCGATTCCGGCGACGCCGATCCACCCCTTGCCTCCCAATGCATACGAGATTTATTGCCATAATCTCCTGCATCTCCCAATAACCCCCGCTTGGCCGTGCTTGCTCCAAATCATCGGCAAGAACCACCTCCGAGCACCACCGTCGTGTGCCACTTCTCCGGCGACCCCTTCCCGTAAGTATCGTCCGCCCGTGTCCCTCCTGTTGATTCCTTCGTGAC
Organism: Avena sativa; assembly: GCA_916181665.1. Taxonomy (NCBI): domain Eukaryota; kingdom Viridiplantae; phylum Streptophyta; class Magnoliopsida; order Poales; family Poaceae; genus Avena; species Avena sativa. The sequence goes on from OV702284.1 coordinate 35,129,086, forward strand.
CACCACACTCACACGCGTCTAACGCACCCTTTATTTTTCCTTCTGGTGGCCTGTAACCTCGCCCCCGTCGACGAACAGAGGCACCTGGCGCCGCCGCGAACTCCGACGAGCAATCACCGCTACCCCCGAGCGCCCCTTGACGAACTAACCCCACCTTGAGCATCGGCGCTTCCCGGCGAGTCTGGTGACCATCATATCTCCCTCCAGCGTGACCTAGTTCGTCGGCAACCTCACCGTCTGACCGGGCCTCCGCCACTCGCCGCCGCCAGCGCCTCCAGTTAATGGCCAGCTGCTCTGGACCGTTAGATCTAGATCGTGTGGATAGGAAAGAACAACTTAACGAAGGGGTATCTTTCAATCTGAGCCGTGCAATACCCATTAGATCCAACGCCCATGTTGCACGATCCACACGAACCGGTACTGTCCAATAAGAACGTGACACATAGCCAGACTCTGGTTTTAAAACAGAAATTTGATCTATTAGTGATTAGATTTTGTAAAATTCATAACTTTTAATCTACACGTCCAAATTTTACAAATTTTATATTAATGGAATCAGCATAACAAGTACTTTCCAACCATGCACTTTTTTTACTGATGTAACATCCCTAAAATCATGATTTCAAAGATTGCATATCATTCATGCATGCATATAGAATTGAGATCAAAATTCAAACTCATTTCAGAAAACAGAAGCACATAGTGCTATCATTTTATGTGAACAAATTTATATCAAATGGCCATCCCCATTTGAGAGTTTGAATGTTTTAAACCTAGATTGTTTATCTCCCTTGTTGAATGGATTGAGTGTGGAATTTGAACCAAACTTTACAAAATGGAGATGGTTTCAAAAACCATTTTTCAAACATTTGCAAATCAAGTGCAAAGTCCCTGTTATTTTGTTTCTCCAAAAATGACCAAACCTTTTCAAAGTGACCCCATGGTTTTATGCCTCGAATTGAGACTGTTGCACACTGCAAAAATCCCAAATAGATTTGAATTGAAATGGAGTTTGAATTCATTTGAAAACCATTCCTGAAAATCAAATTGGAAAAAGAAAAAAGAGAAGAGAATTAGAAAAGGGCCGGCGCCAGGATTTTGGCCCAGCAACAGACACGGCCCAGCTAGCCCACCCGGCCTCCCTCTCCCTCTCTCGCACGCGCCGACGCACCCACGCGGTCGCTGACACCTAGACCCCACCCCCTCTCTGTCTCACTCGCTGACTGGTGGACCTCGACAGCTCACCCTCGTCTTCCCCAAATCGCGCCCGACCACGTCGCCGGCCGTTTCCTCCGCCCATCACTTCCGCGATTGATTCCTCGCTTAATTGCCCTTGATTCTGCGCTTAATCGCCGCTCCCCTATCGCCTACATAACCCCCTCTGCACCGCGGTCATTTCCCCTCACTCAACGCCTCCACATCGCCACCAGGCTGCCCACAATCGCACTTGTGCCCCCGCAGACAGACGCGCTCCGGCGACGAATCACGGTAAGCTCAGACCGCCCCGTTGCCTCTCGTTTAAACCACTGCAACCAGCACGATCTTGTGCATCTGCTAACGCCTCTAGTTTGCTTGCTCGTGACCCAGGTCATCGTTTCCGTTCACGCCCGCAACCACCAGCGCCGCCGCTCGACTCCGACGAGCAATAGCGGTAAAAGCTGAGCGCCCCTTGCCTTCCCTTTGATACCAACTTGTTCGCTAGTCACTTGCGCATCTTCTAAACCCTCTGCCTTGTTCTAGGACGACACGGAGCCTCGACAGCAACCTCGACAGCAAGCGACGGACGCCGCCCGCAACTCCGACGAGCCCCAGCGACCGTGCCCGTGCGCCCCTCGTCAAGCTGCTGCCAAGTTGAGCTTCTCCTCGACGCTGCGAACCTGGTAAGCATCCTCCTGCCCCTCCGGACGACCTGTAGCGCCGCGCCGCCGCAGACAGAGCTCGCCGCCGTCAGTAGCCGCCGCCAGCGCCGCCCCGCTTTGGTCGTTTGATCCAGAGCCGTCAGATCTGGATCCAGCGTATAGGATTAGATCACTTAACGAATCGTTATGGGTAGATCTGAGCCGTGTGTTTTAAGTAGATCCGACGGCGCGGGAGGGTGATCCTGAGCGAAACGGTATCAACCAATAGAATTAAGACGCGTGACTAGGGTTAGAGTTTAAAACGGAATTTAAAACAGATTTGTATTCAAAATTGATTAGGCTATAACTTTTGATTCCCACGTTAGATTTTTGCAAATTTTATACCGTTGGAATCAGGGAGACAAGCCCCTTCTGTTTATGCAATGTGTTTAGTGAAAAGGTTCTGTTAAAATGACTTTATTTGCAGAAACTTGTTTAAGGCTATTTAGAGTATAGAAATTGTTTAGGAATTTGTTTTAGTGCTAAATAAACTTGGATAGGCAAGTTTTTGACTTGTTTATGGATCAGTACTATGCACTTGCTTGGTGGAGTTTTAAAAATCATCACTTAGCATTGTTGCATGCATGCATATATATTTTTGTTTGTATATGAATTGTGTGTAATTTGGTGTACCATTTTGTGTAGATTTTGGTGCTAGTGATTGTGATTGTGAAGAGTTCTACTCTCCCCATTACCAAGGCAAGTGGTACTTCATGAATATTTCCATCCCTATATTGTGTACAACCATTAGAAATATTTTTGCTAAGTTTTGCATGTTACTATTTTTTTGCCAAATGCCATGTTGGGAAATCCTAAGTAGTTATAGAATTGCTAGGAAATTCCTAAGTTAAGTTACTATGCCATGCTTAGTCTAGCTAGTAGCAAACAAGGGTTGGTAAAGTATATACATACTATGATGAAAATATTTCTAAGTCTTTGGACATATGTTTTTCTTAATAAAACAACTAAGTCAATGAACCTCCTGGGTGGAATGGGACTTGAATGGTGGTTTTTGGTTGAGTGGTTACACAAGGCCCATGGACATGGTTTACCTTGTGTATCTCACTTGTGGTATGCCACCTAGGCACAAAGGGATTTTAGAGGCCAAGTGTTGAGAAGCTTATAGTGCAGCCACTTGGCAATATGGGCTCTGCCTGGATCACATAAGTTGCTAGAACTTAGCCATTTGGACAGTTGGTGGTAGTGGGAATGATAGGTTGGAGCGCGTCCATTTGTTCTAAGGAAAGGCTTCTGAAAGGTCCTGTCTTGGGAAACCAAGTCTGGTGGGGAAAGTGCACAACCTCTGCAGATGGAAAAATCTAAGTACTTAGCCAAGTCCATGGCAATGGACAACTTGAGCATCAAGACATGGAAGCTATCAAGAATCTCATCACTCCAACTTCTAAGTAAAAACTTGTGGGTGAACAAGGGTGAAGGACCCCAATGTCTATTGGTGGTTCCTTGGGAAAAGTTTTGACAAAGAAAAACTTAGTGATTTCAACTAATAGGAAAAACCTATTTTGGGCAAAGCAAGCCAAACTACACTTAGCCGAAATGCATATAGTAATATGGTTGACTTAAAAATTTACTAAGGTATCACTTGCCAATACTATTCCAAAGTATTGACCCACTGTGGCTGTAACTTGTGATGTTGCAGCTTACTCCGATGATGATTAGGTGTCATTAGTCTACACTCAACATGCTTGCCTGTGGAACATGAAGATGAAGACTTATGTTTAATTACTTATTCCAAACTCTTGTATTAGGCCTTTGGCCCCGAGTTGTAAAAGACTATGTTTTATCTCTGGAATGGATGTAATAAATGACCTTTGTATCTGTGTACTTCATCTTAAACTGTGGATGCTAGCAATGATCCAGGGACTAGCATTGCAATCACAGGGATCCTTTTCCTTTACAAAGGAGGGATCTTACAGATGGTATCAGAGCACTGTGTTGCCTGTAGGATTATGACCCTAGGATTGGAAACCACTAAGGAAAATTTTCAACTACTTCTACACTTGTCTATTCTTCTCGTAAACTTTTCTAATCCTCTCTTTCTCATCTCTATTTGTAGATGAACTCCATCAACGAAGCCGTAAAGAAAGGACCACTCATGACCATGACCTTGGAGTGTGAGACTGAGTTTCCCAAAATTCTCAAGGACCTCATGGTGGCAATGGAAATACATGGTGCAGCTGTGTACAAAGGCTTTTCAGTGATGGATGAAGGAGTTGAGTACTGGTGGGTGCAACTTAACTTGTATAAAAACAAGGAAGACAACCACAAAGAAAAAGGATTCTGCATGTACAGCAACACTGTGGTGCACACCACATTCTTTGAGTCAGCCAGAGAAGCAACTTGGAGGACTATCAAAGAACTTAGTGCTAGAGTCAAGTGCAAAATGCTCAACCTCCAAAAAGACTTGATAAAAGAGAAGGAACTTACCCAAGAGTTGGAAGCCACCAACCAAACCTTAAGAGGAGATATTATAGACTTAGTGATGGAATCATGTGAGCAAGATAGGCTGATTGCTTCTAGGAACATTGTGTTAGCCAACAGATCCAGTGAGATAGGATTGTAAACGTACTTCGTTAGTTGGACCACCACCTATCACCTTATTTTCCAAAATGATACCTTAAATAAGATTGCACCTTGGTTGATGTAATGGATTCATGTATGCATGACTTGTGTGATTTTGTTTTCCAAGGATATGTATGTGATGTTTGTCTTGTTTTATCTTAAATTGTGTTGTTCTAACTTTTCTATCTTATAAATAGATGCCTATTACCATCAGCACTGTTGAGAAGTTCCAGGTTACCCGCTTTGGTCCTCGTATCATTGAGCTTACCACTTTGCTCAATCTCCCTCTTCCCACCATCATGGTGCATCCACTCACCAAGTTCGAGAGGAAGGACCTCTGGGCTTCAAGGTGAACCAGCCCGGACGCCAGACAGAGCCTACTACGGAGGCCATCGTCTTCAAGCTTATGCACGATGACAAGGAGAGAGGCATGGAGGTAGTTATGCAGGACCTGATAGGATGTCTGCTAGGTCGACACTCCCGACAGGTTAGAGGCACCCACTTCCACGTCTTCGGAAGACGTGATGAGGATGGAGAGTCCATCGACTTCGAGGACGACTCGAGGGACACCGCAGAGCCGATACATCTGTACCTCCAGGACTTAGAGTCTCTCATTAGGCACGTGGACACAGACATGACCAATGTCATGCTCAGTAATGACGAGCTCCAGGTGCAGCTTCGCGAGAAGGACAAGCTTTTCGCACAGCAGGACGAGATAGTCAAGGAAATGGAGGCGAAGTTCGAGACCCAGGACAGGAAGTTCAAGAGTCAGGAGAAACGTGTCCAGGATAGGAACAAGAAGATCCGGGACATGACTGAAGAACTGCAGTCCAAGGACTTCGAGCTAGAGCAGCAACAGATGGTGATAGAGAGGCTTCGTTCCCAGAAGAGGGTTCTCAAGGCCAAGATTGAGTCCTTGACCACTACTATTGAGGAGAACAAGGCCGCGATGGAGAACGCAAGTCTTACCTTCGTCGAGGAGGAGATTGATGCTGATGAGTAGACTTGACTACTCGATTATCTTTTGCTATCATACTTGTTATTTGAGAACTTGTTATTGGACAATCCGACATGTGGATGGCTTGCTACTTGTGTGTTTTACCTTGTGAACTTGTTATTTTGTTGTTGAACTTTTATCTTGTGTTGCATGCTTTGTGTTTGCTTATGTGATGTAATGTGCATGAAAGCATCTATGGGTATCTCATTCTTATCTCTATTTGAACAAACCACAGATGCCTCCCCGTCGCGCAAACCCCAACCCCAACAACAACAACAACAACATCACACCAGAAATGCAACAAATGATGACTGCTCAAACACAGCTGATGCAGATGATGACAACATTCATTCAGAACCAAAACAATAACAACAACAACAACCCCAATAACAACAACAATAACAACAACAACCCTCCGGGCTTTGATATGCTCACCAGATTCTTGCGATTGAGGCCAGCTAAGTTCTCAGGGACGACTGATCCCATGGTGGCCAATGATTGGCTACATTCTGTAAACAAGGACTTAGTAACCGTGGGCTGCACGGATGCTGAAAAAGTCAGATTTGCAGTACATCTGCTGGAAGGGCCAGCCGCCACTTGGTGGGACAACTTTCAGATCACCACTCCTATAGATGAGGTGACATGGGCTATCTTTGAGGATGGTTTTCGCACTGCTCATATCTCATCAGGAATAATGAGCCTGAAAAAGAAAGAGTTCCACAATCTGAAGCAGCGCCACCGCAGCGTGGCTGAATACATTGAAGAGTTCAACAATCTGGCGCGTTATGCACCGAATGAGGTTGACACAGATGCCAGGAGAAAGGAAAATTTTCTGGAAGGCTTGAATGATGAGCTGAATCTGCAACTGGTTGTGGCATATGTTCCCACTTATCAGTCGCTCTGTGACAAAGCTGCTATATTGGAGAATAAGATGAAGCAAGTCGAGAGTAGAAAGAGAAAGCACTCCGAGAAGCACAGCTCGGGATCGTCTCACAAACGATCTCACTATGATGACAGCGGAAGCTCAGGATCCCACAAGCATGGGAAATTCAACAAGCACCACAACCACAACCGACATGATAACAAGCATCATCGCAATCATGACAATGACAAGTACAAGAACCACAAGAGTGGACATAAGAGCCACCATAGTGGTAATGGAAGTGGAAGTGGAAGTCAGCCTGCTAAGAGAGACATCAGTCAGGTTGAATGCTTCAAATGCAAGAAGATGGGACACTATGCAAATGAGTGCCCCGAAAAGAAAGTTGAAGGACCTGTCAAGCCCAATCCTTTCCAGAAAGGACAGGTGAACCACATCAGTGTGGAGGAGGTCTATGAGGAGCCTGACGCTGTTGCTGGTAAGTTCAGACTCAATTCTATTCCAGCATTTGTTCTTTTTGATACTGGAGCATCGCATTCTTTCATATCAAAAGCATTTGTTGATAGAAATGGGTTTCCAACTGAAAACATTGGGTGTCCAATAAAAGTTAGTTCTCCGGGTGGAGATATGATAGTAAGTCTTGGATGCCGGGATCTAGTAATAGAGTTTGGAAAACATAAATTTCCAGTGAGTCTGATAATCCTAGATTCCCAAGGACTGGACGTAATATTGGGAATGGATTGGATGGCTAAGTATGAAGGAGTACTAGATTGTGCTAATCGCACTATTGCACTCACAACCCCAGAAGGAAAATGGATTAAGTTCAAGTCCAACTTTGAATCTAAAGGAAGTAAGCTAAATTCTCTTAAGGGGGTTAGCATGGACAGTGTGCCAATTGTAAGTGAGTATCCGGATGTGTTTTCGGAAGAATTGCCGGGAATGCCACCAGATAGAGATGTGGAATTTCTGATAGATTTGGTACTAGGTTCTGGACCAATAGCAAAGAGACCATATAAAATGTCAGTTGATGAACTAAAAGAACTCAAGAAGCAACTAGGAGAACAGTTGCAGAAAGGATTTATTCAACCTAGTTCTTCATCTTGGGGAGCCCCAGTTTTGTTTGTGGAGAAGAAAGACAGAAGTCAAAGGTTATGCATAGCCTACCGATCACTCAACGAGGTAACTATCAAGAACAAATATCCCTTGCCTAGAATCAATGACTTGTTTGATCAGCTTGAAGGAGCATGTGTGTTCTCAAAGATTGATCTAAGGTCAGGCTATTTTCAACTTAAGGTAAGAGAGCAAGACATACCTAAAACAACATTCACCACAAGGTATGGATTGTATGAGTATACCGTAATGCCTTTTGTCTTGACCAATGCTCCAGCATACTTCATGAATATGATGAACAAAGTGTTCATGGAATTCCTTGACAATTTCGTTGTCGTTTTCATCGATGACATCTTAGTCTACTCCAAGAGCAAAGAAGAACATGAAGGACACTTTCGTTTGATACTTGAGAAGTTGAGTGAGCATAAACTGTATGCCAAATTCAGCAAGTGTGAATTTTGGCTGGAGGAAGTTGGATTTCTTGGTCATGTTATGACAAAGGATGGTGTAGCAGTTGATCCTGCTAAAGTTTCAGCTGTGACTGAATGGGAATCTCCCAAGAACGTGAAAGAGGTTCGTAGTTTCCTTGGCTTAGCAGGTTACTACAAAAGGTTCATTGAGAATTTCTCAAAGGTTGCTAAGCCTATGACTGAATTATTAAAGAAAGACAAGAAGTTTGCTTGGTCTGAAGGTTGTGAAGTCAGCTTTCAGGAGTTGAAGAAGAGACTTGTGACAGCACCAGTTTTGTGTCTGCCAGACTTGGAGAAAGATTTCCAAGTATATTGTGATGCATCTCATCAAGGTTTGGGTGCAGTACTTATGCAAGACGGTAAAGTTGTAGCTTATGCCTGGAGACAACTCAAAACTCATGAAGTAAACTATCCTACTCATGATTTAGAGTTAGCCTCTGTCGTCCATGCACTCAAAACATGGAGACACTACCTTTTGGGAAAGCGTTGTGAGGTGTTCACTGATCACAAGAGTTTGAAGTATATCTTCACTCAGAAGGAAACTAATATGAGGCAAAGAAGATGGTTAGAGCTTATCAAAGACAATGACTTAAGTTTGCAATACCACCCCGGTAAAGCAAATGTTGTAGCAGATGCTCTAAGTCGTAAGGTATTTGTGAATGGCCTTACCAAAGGAGAATTGCCAGATGATTTGTGTACCCAATTCAGAGAACTCAGATTGGAGATTGTGCCCGAAGGACATCTCATGTCTTTGGATGTTCAACCCACTTTGTTGGACAAAATCAAAGAAGCTCAGAAGACTGATAAGGAAATTGAAGAGATTAAGGAAAAGATTGGCCAAGGGAAAGCTAAAGGTTTCCATGAAGACGAACAAGGTACTTTATGGCATGGGAAACGTATCTGTGTTCCACAAGATCCAGAGTTGCGGAAACTGATTTTGCAGGAAGCACACAACTCTCCGTATTCTATTCACCCGGGTAACACCAAAATGTACATGGACATGAAAGAAAGATTTTGGTGGAACAATATCAAGAAGGACATCGCCGAACATATTGCTTTGTGTGATGTGTGTAGTAGAGTGAAAGCGGAGCATCAGAAACCAGCAGGTTTGCTTCAACCACTACCTATTCCTGATTGGAAGTGGGACAAAATTGGTATGGATTTCATTACCGGATTACCAAGGACCAGGTCAGGATATGATTCTATATGGGTAGTAGTAGATCGCCTAACTAAAGTGGCTCATTTCATACCCGTGAAGACAACTTATACAAGTGCTAAGTTAGCCAAAATCTACATGAGTAGAATTGTATGTCTACATGGAGTGCCCAAGAGTATTGTGTCTGATAGGGGAACTCAATTCACTTCCCATTTTTGGAGACATCTACATGAGTCATTGGGAACGAGGTTGGAATTCAGCACTGCTTTTCATCCTCAAACCGATGGAAAAAACAGAAAGGACTAATAAAATTCTGGAAGACATGTTGAGGGCATGTGCCCTAGACTATGGAGCTAGTTGGGATGAAAGTCTGCCTTACGCAGAATTTTCTTATAACAATAGCTATCAAGCCAGCATTGAGATGGCACCGTTTGAGTTTCTCTACGGAAGAAAGTGTACCACCCCATTGTTATGGAATGGTGTGGGAGAAAGAAGTTTATTCGGGCTAGATCTTATCAAAGAAGCCAAAGAGAAGGTCAAATTGGTTAAGGACAGGTTGAAAATAGCACAGTCCCGACAGAAAAGCTACGCGGATCCTAAGCGTAGAGAGGTCACCTACGAAGTTGGTGATAGAGCCTATCTTAGAGTGTCACCACTTCGTGGAGTGAAAAGATTCAGAGTCAAAGGAAAATTGGCACCAAGATATGTTGGGCCATTCAAGATTTTGAGTCGCAAAGGAGAAGTTGCCTACGAAATAGAACTGCCAGAATCTCTATCAGCTGTCCATAATGTGTTTCATGTGAGTCAACTTAAGAAATGTCACCCAGAAATGGAAGAAACTTCTTTGAAGGATACTATACCTTTGGAGGAAGTTCAGCTAGAAAGTGATCTCACTTATGAAGAGAAACCTATCAAGATTCTTGAGACTGCAGAAAGAGTCACAAGGACTAAGACTATCAAGTTTTGAAAAGTGCAGTGGAACCATCATTCCGAAGAGGAAGCAACATGGGAAAGAGAAGATGATCTTCGGAAAGACCACCCTCACCTATTTGCTAGCCAATCTGAATCTCGAGGGCGAGATTCACCTTAAGGGGGTTAGATTTGTAACATCCCTAAAATCATGATTTCAAAGATTGCATATCATTCATGCATGCATATAGAATTGAGATCAAAATTCAAACTCATTTCAGAAAACAGAAGCACATAGTGCTATCATTTTATGTGAACAAATTTATATCAAATGGCCATCCCCATTTGAGAGTTTGAATGTTTTAAACCTAGATTGTTTATCTCCCTTGTTGAATGGATTGAGTGTGGAATTTGAACCAAACTTTACAAAATGGAGATGGTTTCAAAAACCATTTTTCAAACATTTGCAAATCAAGTGCAAAGTCCCTGTTATTTTGTTTCTCCAAAAATGACCAAACCTTTTCAAAGTGACCCCATGGTTTTATGCCTAGAATTGAGACTGTTGCACACTGCAAAAATCCCAAATAGATTTGAATTCAAATGGAGTTTGAATTCATTTGAAAACCATTCCTGAAAATCAAATTGGAAAAAGAAAAAAGAGAAGAGAATTAGAAAAGGGCCGGCGCCAGGATTTTGGCCCAGCAACAGACACGAACCAGCTAGCCCACCCGGCCTCCCTCTCCCTCTCTCTCACGCGCCGACGCACCCACGCGGTCGCTGACACCCAGACCCCACCCCCTCTCCGTCTCACTCGCTGACTGGTGGACCTCGACAGCTCACCCTCGTCTTCCCCAAATCACGCCCGACCACGTCGCCGGCCATTTCCTCCGCCCATCACTGCCGCGATTGATTCCTCGCTTAATTGCCCTTGATTCTGCGCTTAATCGCCGCTCCCCTCTCGCCTACATAACCCCCTCTGCACCGCTGTCATTTCCCCTCACTCAACGCCTCCACATCTCCACCAGGCTGCCCACAATCGCACTTGCGCCGCCGCAGACAGACGCGCTCCGGCGACGAATCACGGTAAGCTCAGACCGCCCCGTTGCCTCTCGTTCAAACCACTGCAACCAGCACGATCTTGTGCATCTGCTAACGCCTCTAGTTTGCTTGCTCGTGACCCAGGTCATCGTTTCCATTCACGCCCGCAACCACCAGCACCGCCGCTCGACTCCGACGAGCAATAGCGGTAAAAACTAAGCGCCCCTTGCCTTCCCTTTGATACCAACTTGTTCTCTAGTCACTTGCGCATCTTCTAAACCCTCTGCCTTGTGCTAGGACGACACGGAGCCTCGACAGCGACCTCGACAGCAAGCGACAGACGCCGCCCGCAACTCCGACAAGCCCCAGCGACCGTGCCCGTGCGCCCCTCGTCAAGCTGCTGCCAAGTTGAGCTTCTCCTCGATGCTGCGAACCTGGTAAGCATCCTCCTGACCCTCCGGACGACCTGTAGCACCGCGCCGCCGCAGACAGAGCTCGCCGCCGCCAGTAGCCGCAGCCAGCGCCGCCCCGCTTTGGACGTTTGATCCAGAGCCGTCAGATCTGGATCCAGCGTATAGGATTAGATCACTTAACGAATCGTTATGGGTAGATCTGAGCCGTGTGTTTTAAGTAGATCCGACGGCGCGGGAGGGTTGAGCGAAATGGTATCAACCAATAGAATTAAGACGCATGGCTAGGGTTAGAGTTTAAAACAGAATTTAAAACAGATTTGGATTCAAAATTGATTAGGCTATAACTTTTGATTCCCACGTTAGATTTTTGCAAATTTTATACCGTTGGAATCAGGGAGACAAGCCCCTTCTGTTTATGCAATATGTTTAGTGAAAAGGTTCTGTTAAAATTACTTTATTTGCAGAAACTTTTTTAAGGCTATTTAGAGTATAGAAATTGTTTAGGAATTTATTTTAGTGCTAAATAAACTTGGATTGGCAAGTTTTTGACTTGTTTATGGATCAGTACTATGCACTTGCTTGGTGGAGTTTTAAAAATCATCACTTAGCATTGTTGCATGCATGCATATATATTTTTGTTTGTATATGAATTGTGTGTAATTTGGTGCTACCATTTTGTGTAGATTTTGGTGCTAGTGATTGTGATTGTGAAGAGTGCTACTCTCCCCATTACCAAGGCAAGTGGTACTTTATGAATATTTCCATCCCTATATTGTGTACAAGCATTAGAAATATTTTTGCTAAGTTTTGCATGTTACTATTTTTTTGCCAAATGCCATGTTGGGAAATCCTAAGTAGTTATAGAATTGCTAGGAAATTCCTAAGTTAAGTTACTATGCCATGCTTAGTCTAGCTAGTAGCAAACAAGGGTTGGTAAAGTATATACATACTATGATGAAAATATTTCTAAGTCTTTGGACATATGTTTTTCTTAATAAAACAACTAAGTCAATGAACCTCCTGGGTGGAATGGGACTTGAATGGTGGTTTTTGGTTGAGTGGTTACACAAGGCCCATGGACATGGTTTACCTTGTGTATCTCACTTGTGGTATGCCACCCAGGCACAAAGGGATTTTAGAGGCCAAGTGTTGAGAAGCTTATAGTGCAGCCACTTGGCAATATGGGCTCTGCCTGGATCACCTAAGTTGCTAGAACTTAGCCATTTGGACAGTTGGTGGTAGTGGGAATGATAGGTTGGAGCGCGTCTATTTGGTCTAAGGAAAGGCTTCTGAAAGGTCCTGTCTTGGGAAACCAAGTCTTGTGGGGAAAGTGCACAACCTCTGCAGATGGAAAAATCTAAGTACTTAGCCAAGTCCATGGCAATGGACAACTTGAGCATCAAGACATGGAAGCTATCAAGAATCTCATCACTCCAACTTCTAAGTAAAAACTTGTGGGTGAACAAGGGTGAAGGACCCCAATGTCTATTGGTGGTTCCTTGGGAAAAGTTTTGACAAAGAAAAACTTAGTGATTTCAACTAATAGGAAAAACCTATTTTGGGCAAAGCAAGCCAAACTACACTTAGCCAAAATGCATATAGTAATATGGTCGACTTAAAAATTTACTAAGGTATCACTTGCCAATACTATTCCAAAGTATTGACCCACTGTGGCTGTAACTTGTGATGTTGCAGGTTACTCCGATGATGATTAGGTGTCATGAGTCTACACTCAACATACTTGCCTGTGGCACATGAAGATGAAGACTTATGTTTAATTACTTATTCCAAACTCTTGTATTAGGCATGTGGCCTTGAGTTGTAAAAGACTATGTTTTATCTCTGGAATGGATGTAACAAATGACCTTTGTATCTGTGTACTTCATCTTAAACTGTGGATGCTAGCAATAATCTAGGGACTAGCATTGCAATCACAGGGATCCTTTTCCTTTACAAAGGAGGGATCTGACAACTGAATTTCTTCTGGAAACGTAGTTGTTTTTGCAGAAACTTGTGTAGGAATAATTTGAATATAAAAATTATTCTAGAAATATTTTATGGTAAAATCTTTGGAAAATGGATTGTTTTGAACCTACTGACCCTAGGAACCAACTTTTATATTTAAAAATATATTTGGTGACACTTAGGAATTAAATCTTTGAATAAAAGCAATTCTAGCTAAATAAAAATATTGATTATGGTTTAAAAATGCTTTTAAAGTGAAACCTTTTGGAAAATGATGTGGTTTAAACTCTCTGACCCTAAACACCAAGTTTTGGGACTTGAAAACATATTTGATGAACCTTAGTAAATTATTACTTTGTTAAAAGTATTTCTAGCAAATAAAAAAATATTGTTTGAATTAAAAATTGAATTTGGATGAAACATTTTTGCAAAAAGATTAATATTAAACCCATTAACGATAAACACTAACATTTTTGTTTAAAGAATATATTTGGCTAAAATTACAAAATATTACTTTGATTTAAATCACTACTAACAAAACAAAATGATTTAAAATAGCCATTTTCACTAACTTGGCTTCAAATGATTTTGCCACATTTATAAATAACCTTAAGTGTTTTAAAATGTTTAGAGCCTACTCGAAACCACTTTTCCAAATAAAACCATCTTTCGCATGCTTGCATGCATTGCTTGATTTTATTATTTTATGTGGTGAATTTGTTTGAATGTTAGTTTGAATATTGCTTGCTTGATTGATTTGTAGTGAAATTAGAAGAGTGTGATATTTGCAAGATCAAGGAGTGAACCAATATTTTCTACTAAAAAGGCAAGTGACACTATCATCCATGTCCTACTATTTTCATTACACTTAGTGGATTTTTGTAGTATGCATGATATGGCTACTATATTTCTATGCTATGCTATGTCCTATTAGGAAATCCATCTTCCTTAGTGAAAACATCATAGTTGTAGTATGCTTAGCCCTGCTATAGACTTGGGGTGGAATATCATATCATGATTATATGAAGTGTTGGAAAAATATATGTTTTATATAATAAAACAAGTACTCAATGAACTACGTGGGTGGAAAGAGGATACTCACTTTTGGACAAGGTGGCAACAAAGGGAACCATTTTTATATGGCTATCTTTTTGTATGTGCACTAGAAGAAAACCACCCAGGGACTTAGAGTTTGAACATGTTTCTCGTACAGTGGCTTCCATGTATAGCCACATGCTAAATGGGCTCTGGCTTAGTCAACTACATAGTGGAAGACCCTTGCATTGGCATCTTCAGGTTAACTAGAATTGTGTATAGGAAGTATATCCTTACATTGGTGCCTGGAAGACAAGCTAGCATTGTGTATTGGGAGGACTTCTATGGAAAGACTTTGTGACATTCTCGATCTGCTGGTACTCCATTAGGTGAGTACTTATCCAGCGGCCACTGGTGGCGTCAAGATGAGATTGTGTCATCTGGGTAAAGTGTACAACTTCTGCAAAAGATCAAAATTCTAAGTACTTAGTTGTGTCCCCGGTTACGGACAACTCTGAGCAACTAAGGCCTGAAGCTATGGAAGATCTCGACATTCCAATTTCTCAAAGTAAAACTTGATGGTGACAACAAGGGATTAGAAGCACTTGGAGTTCTCCAAGGAGTTCAGAAAGATTTTCAAAAGATCAAAACTATTTTGAAAAGATAGGATAAAACTATATTGCTTTCTGCAAATGAGCCTAAACCCTACTTAGCCAAATATGCATGTAATGATAGGATCCACTTATTTCTACATTGTAGTGAAACTTGCCAATACAATTCAAATGTATTGACCCTTGTGGATGCAACTTATTATGTTGCAGGTTTGATTGATGTTAGTGAAGTGTGTTGAATAGGATTACAAGTCTACAACCAACATGATTTCCTGTGGCACTTTGAAGATGAAGGACTCCATGCTATATAGATATTCTGCTGCATTGTAATGAGATTGCCAAATGAGCTATGTAAGATGTAATGAATTATTTTATTCCTGGTTATAAAGTTGTATTATGACCTTTGTTTCTTGATATTACATCTTAACTGTGGATGCTAGCTATTGATCCAGGGACTAGCATTGTAAACACAGGGATCTCTACCTTATTAAAGGTTGGGACCTCTACAATAATTGTAGTATCCCATATCCAGATCTTTTTCCTAGAATTATCATCATGCTTGAGAATCTCCAAGATGTTGTCTCCAATATTCCAAAGTTCCTTTTACTTTACTCCCTTAGGGATATTTCCTTATTTTGAACTCCTTAAATTGGGATCTCTTCTTTTCTTCATTTACCTAATTAGGTATCCTAATCCAACTCCTTTACTTCATCATAGAACTTCCTTATTATACTATATAAGGTCTAGGAAGTCTCACTAAATTAGGGTTTTAAATTTTGTTAGATAATAATTGTTGCCAAAAGACTATTTTTTTGGTCTGTGGTTGTCTGATTTATACTAGTAGTCCTTACAAAGATTGGTTTTGAGCACATTTAGTCCATACCCATAAGAATTTTTTGTTCCTTTACATACGTCCAATTGTTTGTGCTTATTCCCTCTTAAGGATTACTTAAGAGTTGTTTCCTTTAGAATTAGTCTGTTAGGACTATTCTATTTTATTGACTTCAAGCTTTTACTTTATCAAGCTTTAGATAATCCTTTGTCATTACCTTAAGTACTTATTCAAATTCCATCTATTAATTACCTTAAGGTTTGAGGCCTACTATCTGAAAGTAAACTTCAATCTTTCATCCAGACATACTTCCGAAAGTACTTTTATAATAATGACTTCTTTTACCCTATGAAAATTAGTCTTAATGTTGTCATAGATTAGTACTTCTTCTCCAACCTTTACTTAAAGATTTAGATAGCAACACTTCCATTTATTGTTTACTCTCCCCCTTAGGGTTTACTAATGGTCTCTAAACTGCCGTATAGTAACCATTGGCTTCATAATTAGAATGTTGGTCTCTGTTCAGCTTACACTTTACCTGTTTAAAGTCTCATGAAAGAGCCCACGGTATACCCACTCAATTGTGGATCTCCAAAGTGAATCTTCCAAAATTATTTGTCTTACTTCTCGTTTGGACATTCTCAATTTGGTAGGTATGATTTCATGAAGCGTTTTGGAAAACGGTCGCTTTAACCTTTTACTTCTCTATGTCTTACTTAACTTAGGCAAGGTTTTATGCTCTTTATAGAATACTAAGATGATCTAGTTAACTAAGTCAACCAAATACCAGCTGCGGACCATCCTAGGGTGTATGTATTACCCTACGGTTTTCGACATACTACCGGCATTCTCTCTAAATTGTCAGAGCTTGAATACCATTTTTGTTCCAAAGCTTATTCTTTGTACTTATTCATGATACTTCCATGAACTTGGTATAACTACTTCATTAATTCATTAGAAACATCTCCTACTTTGAATGAATTTAAATTCATCACTTGTTGTTGCTCCATATATCTTCTAGACTAATCTTCCTTCTTATTGCTGGCTAGTAATGATCTGAACTTGACCCATCCTTCAAATTGTGTTGATACTCCTTATACTTTCCTTCATTCTTCATGTAAGTCTTAATCTTGGTCCTTGGAACTCGTCACTCCCTTACACGAATTCCCTTTTCTATCTAGGTCTATAACATCAAGTAGTAACTGGATGTTGCAACATGCATTTGCACACCAATTCAAACTTCTTGTACAGATCTAGTCAATCAACAAGATCCAAGAAAAAACCAAGAAATCCAAATATGGTACATATAACACACAATATTCTAAGCCCCCAATATATTACTTGAGTATAGTAGCTCTAGAATTCAGGCTTAGTTGTGTAGTATATGACACCTCCTCATATAGGTTTACATTGTGATACTTAGCACTTAGGGTCAAATTATTCTTTGTCTCAATATTTATCAAAATTGCAAGTGCAATATGATAATTTTAAGCAAAGTGGTCTCAATTTGGTTGTGACTAAATCTTTGTCTCACTGTTAGAATGACTAACTATAACAAACCTTTCTTTATTTAGTACACTAACCTTACATGATCTCTCAGCACTACTAATAAGTTTCTATTGAACACCTAAAACTAAATTTTATCATGAGTTATGACACTTATGACTTCTATCATAGCTCTACCATGTTATATTTTTACTTCTACCTTACGATAATTTACTAATTACTTGTCATTTTTACAACTACATCATGGTTTCCGAGCTAATCTCACCATGATCTCATTATGTTTTAACTATACATCATGATTTAAGAGCTAATCTCACCATGATGAATTTATTTCTCATAGTACTATAATTGATCTTAACACAATTTCACTCTGTCACGTGGAATTCTCAAGTGAATCCCACATGATTTACTTCCCATTACAACCATCAATGCTCTAATGGCCTTCATTATATTGTCTATTGTTATCAATTAACAATAATATTTTACTGTCTTACATAAATTCTATGGTTAGGATACACCATTTGCATTACTTCAACTTACATACTAAACTTGATTCAACTTTCCTAAAGTATCTTAGTAGGTTATATCTCCTTCGGAAGACACTAAAGAGCACTTCACTGAGAGAAAATAGATAACTAATCCTAAGAAAGATGACTTAAGAATCCAACTTAAGTGTGACAAGGTTATCCTCAAGTGGATACTCATCACAATTCATAAAAATATTGGGTTTAGATAAGATGGCTTCTATAGTCACTATCCAACCTATAGATCTTCCTAAAAGAGTTTTAATCCTAAGGTCAAATCATATGCTCAGATACCAACTGCGGTGACCCAGCATACCACTTCATGATGTAGTACACTATAGTCGTTGACATAACACCAATGAAACACCGTTCACTAGTATTACATCCCTCAGAGTTGTACAACAGAAACACAGCAGGTCCAAGATATGACTATAGGTTATAACTCAACTCTTTACAAAAGATCCAGAGAACACTGTAGGTTAAAGAGAGAGAAAGAAACTTCTTACAAAGAAGAATCAGGAATAATCAACTCATAACTATAATAGACTAGTATCTGAACTATTGGGCTTGCATTGTTGCTATTGCAATACTCTATAGAAGTAGGTTCTATGGCTAGAGATTATATTCCTATCTAATCAGAAACTTCGTCTTCACTTGATTTAATGTATATGTTGAATTTCTTGACTTAATTGAAGAGATTTACATTTTGATGATGATTCTTGGAGCATAAGTTGATGTAGACGTTGTCTGTATTAGCTTCAGAATCAAGCAAGGGTTAAGAAGATACGTTGAGTACGAGCGTACTCAGCAAGTTCACTAGAAAGGAGTGTTTTATGCACTATATCTACAACCATAGACCATAGGTCGTAGGAAATGCAAGTTTTCGTAAACATTTCTTCAAAGGTTGCTTTTATTCTAAAAGGCTATGTCCGTCAGCCTTCACAGGTTTACCAGAACTTTCATGGAGTTCCTTTCCTGCCGTGTTCGTAGCTCCTTCCGAAACAGGGAGTAACAAGTTACTGTTCTTACACTCTATAGAGGTGCATTACTTTCCCATGAGAGATCTTAGCTTTGTTGCACATCCGAGTTGCATTCTCGTCCACACTTCCCTGGTGTGGGGCCTAGACTAAGATCCAAGCCAATCACTGCCTTCTCCACAACCCCGCATGTTTCCTTGGTGTACGCCAGCCCACATATTGAATTACGACAATTGGCAGTATATATCGTTCAGATGCCGGAACTATCGTGGGACATTGAGGGTTCCCACCCATATGCCGCATATACACTACGAATTACCAATCAATGAACGCTACGAGGATAACAGCCATGACCCGCACATCTGGCTCCATGTGAGAGGGAAAAGATACATCTGACTTCTCCGTCCCATTCCAAATCTCATGGTCAACGCGTAATATGCGGTGCAAGAAACACTGGCGATATTGGTTGTTAAGTCCTAGGTAATATGTTCCTTTACCACTGGAACTTTCATAGTAGGTTATTACCTCATGGTAAATAACCTATAATCATATTATTAGGAAAATAGTGTTTTTTGACCTTTTTGAAATGCAGGTGATGAAAACACTAGATTTGCAAAATACTTTATAGAAAATAATCAAAGGACATGAGCAAGTGTGAACTTGCCTTTTGTGATTGCACGATTATGCACTCACGGTCTTCGAGATAATATAGAAGATCCAATATCTGAAAACAGCATCATTGGTCCGGTAAGGACTAATGTTTAAAGAAGCAAGATGCTATTATGCATAAGTAATGTAATGCAGTTTACTAAACTCGAATCCTCAGAATAAGCGTTGATCTAGGGTTTGGATACTGGAATTGGTTTCTTTAGAATGTGTTGTTCTTTTAGATAAGTTTCACACTTGTGCTTCTTATTAAGGTTTGTTTGTGTGAAACAACATGTATTTATAATACCATACAACAATAAGATACACAAATGTGAAATGCTACTCAAAGACTGCTTATATAAGAAATTTTTTATCTTCTAATTTTACTTTAGAGGTAATGGCATTTATAAGGAACTTAAGTGTCAACCATCCTAAATATGAAAGTAAAGTATGAAGTAATGTGATTATGATTAATTGTCATCGGTTGACTATGATAAAAGTCCTTGGGTTTAGTTGTTAAGAGTTAGAGATATTATTATAAAATTTGTTGATTAAAATAGCAAAAAGGATAACCTTCGAAGAAAAGGTTTCTTTCCTAAGGTTTAAACAATCTTTATGGTTAATAGAATATGGTCGATGTCTTTTGGTGTTTACTTGGTTAGTTTGGTTTTGAGATGCACTAGGTATTAATTGAAACAGACCAAAGTAAACTATAAAACACATAATAAAGCCTTTAGCATGATGTTTATAGTTCTGTAGACTAAAGTTTAACTTTTAAGGACATAGATGGACTTAAGATGTAATGCTTATGATATTCGTACTTTGTTCACTTCATAATGTTTCCTTACAGTTACTTAAGAATGGTATTACTTCTATTTGAGTAGTGGTTTCTTAATATTATAATGGAATAGAATCATTTATCTCCATATAAATGTGTGGTTATGATTTGAGAATAAGTAAACAATATTATTTACTACTTATAGATGAATGACAATTTTTCAAAAATTGTAATTAAGATGTTTTTGGATTATATGAATTTTATACTATTAATATTTAAGTCAAATACTATTATTAGGCCTTAGATGTATACTTTTTTAGAATTATTAACAATTTTTTATTTATCCTTATATGAATTATTAATTAATAAATTAGATTTAAATTCAAGTTATTAGAGTATTAAACTTGTACTTACTTCAAAAGTTGAATGTTATATTTTAACATGTACATATTATTTTTGTGATTATTTTGGTATATTATATGTATTTTTATGAATTTTAAATAATAAGATATGATTTTTATAAGATTTATTACTTTATAAATACTTAATAAATAATAAATATTTAATCATGTGAAATAATAATACATGATTATAGTTTTAAATTATAGTTATTATTTTTCTATGAATTTTAGTATATTATTTATATTTTTAGTAGTTACCATTAGTAAATTATGAATTATCAAAGTTTTATTACTTATAAAACCTTTATTAAATAATATTTATTTAAATAGTTAACATAACAATGTTTGATAATAGTTTTAAGTTGTAGATTTATTTTTTTTAAATTTTGTCATATATTAAACACATTTTTCAAAACTATAAAACAAAAGATATTGAATTTACATTTTTTAACCGTTTTATTTAATTTCTGGAAAATATTTATATTTGAATGTATATTGTTTTGTCTATTATCTAAACAGGAAAAAACTTTTTATACCGAAGCTAAACCTAGACCTAGACACTAACTGGTGGGACAGTGGCCACATCATATGCCACATGGGCAGTGGACCGAGTCAAATATCATTGACTGGACTCGTGATGACGCAATGATGCAGTCACGCTGACGTCATCTAAGATTGATCCTCTCAGATCGAGTGTCAACCGATTGATCCCGTATGCGCGTGCGGCTATGGTTGTGTTTTTTGGAAAGAGGATGTGAGCGCGGGTCGGATGGTACTAGCGCCGCCCATTTTTGGTTAACGGAGGATGGCTGGCGACGAGCCCATGCGGCAGTGCTTGTAGTCGATCATAGCGGTGTCGATTTAGGAAGCAAACCAAACATTGGAGCATACGAGAAGACTCGGTGACTCACCAGGAACACGATGGTGCGATCGGTGAGGCGAGGCGAGGTCGGAGGCAACGGTGAAGTCGACGAACAGCACCGGTGACCGAGGTTGCAATTGGACTGGATAGCGCCTCCCTAGCTTGTGCGAGTTGGGGCAAAAGAACAAGAAGAGCACGTCGGTTATAATGGTGAGCTTGATTAAGCAAGGTAAGCTCAGGAATGACGAGGAAGAAGAGGACCAAGAGCTAGGGTTTTGATGTCCATTGCGGAAAGAAGGGGAAAGAGAGCTTCAGAGGGATAAATGAGGATGAGGACGAGCAGGGACGTCATCGTGGCCTCCTTATCCCCTCCGGGTGACGATGGCGAGGATCTTGGCGCGAGCAACGGCGGACGGCATCGACCACTGCCACCGGGAAGCTTCCTGTAGACAAGGAAGATGACGGTGGCGTTTTGTGGAAAACCCACTAGAATTTCTTCTGACTCAATTCGTAGTCCCTCTGCTGGCCCACTCGTTAGCCAGAGAGATTTACTTAGAGCTGTCCTTGCCGGGACGTTACTGGGCTGCTGAGTGTTGCACGTGAGTAGTAGATAGAGAGAGAGGAAATGGGCCTCGGCCAGAAACTATTTTTTCTTATTCTTTATTGTTTTCTATTACTGTTTTGTTTCTAATCTTGTATTTACACATTTTTTGCAATTTTCTTTATAGAAATTATTTGCTAAATACTTCCAGCAATAATAATGTGTATTTAGGGTATTTTATGAGTTTTTTATTATGATGCTATTATTAATTTATTTACTTTATATATACTTTTCCTTTTAATATTTTATAGGAACCTTTGTTATGAATTTAATTTGATATAATATACCATAAACTTATTAAAGGACATACTACTACTGATTTGTGAGATGTAGGTGAGAAAAATAATTAATAACGTTAGGGTTTAAGATTTTTGTTATTATTTAGAACTTTCTTTAAGCTATGATTTTATTTATTTATGGATAAATGTGGTTTTATGATATCTATAAAATCATTAGAAAGGCCTTATATATAATTATTATGTATAGTTAATGCCTTAATTTGGCGGTGAATAATGTTTTAATAATATTGGTTATGACAATAAATATACATTGATATTTATGATTGGAATAGAAGTTAGGGTTTTGAATTGTAACTGTTTACCATGAGTTTTAGCAGATTTAATATTCATATATCCTTTTATTGATGTGAATAAAGATTAGTGGTTAAGACATCTTGTGTTTATGTTTGTGTTTATGAATGGTATCACCATCCAAGAAAAAATAGTAGAGTGGCCTTCTAAAATAACTTATAAGAAAGAGTGGATAACCATTTTTTATGAGCACACAAGTTTTTAATGTTTTGAGATGACAAAGAGGTGTTTAAGTGATTTGCTATAGATTAATATTACTATAAACCATTGGGGAAATAAGATGATTGATCAAACATATGAGATTTACTTCACAAGCATATTCTTACCAATACTTTCTCCTCATAAATCCATCTATAACTCCAATGAGCTTGACACTAAAGCTCTACATGATTTCCTCATAGAGATAATTCTCACCTCTAGAATGCTTTTAATGAATCCAATTCCACTTGCATGATTACTCACTTACTTCATAAATTACTTTGTAATCTCACTTATAAATCTTAGAAGCTTCTCATTGAAGCTTTTCATAAGCTTCTATATCTATACTTGGTTATACCAAACTACTCTACTACTAATAACCTCAAATCCAACAAGTAGTTAATTTTAACTCCACTCATACTTTTCCTTTATCATCCATCACTAATATTACTCCAACATATATATATATATATATCCAATCCTACTTCCTTGAAGTGTTTAGTATTCTCTAAGAGAAATATGCTATGTCGTGGTGGTGTCATGGCAGATGCCATGGGTAGGCTTAAGTTGGGGGCCGAATGGGTGCTCGTGGTCACCGGGGAGGGAGTGCATGGTCTTGCCATGCACGAAGAACAAGATGAACTCTCCACACTTAGGAATTTTATTGATGCTAGGGATTTACAAGTGCTCCTTGAGCTGTATGAACTAGTGTACTCAGCACTAGTTCCCTACTTCGTCCAACCTCCTTCAACTACTGCTATGCCCCTCCTTATATAGGCAGTGCTAGTTAGGTTGTACCCCTTTGTGTTCTAGGGTTACTGTTTGGATCTTGGTCCCTACTATGCGGGCCGGGTCATGGGCTTGCCCTAATCCCAGTGCCCCAATCCATAAAGCTATACAGCTAACGGTCTTTTGGTACATTGCGTCCTGTTCCTTTTGGCTACACGCAGTAACTCTGTACATCAGCCCTTGCTTTGGGCGTCACCCGGCTCCTTTCGTGTCACCCGGCGTCGCCCTTCTCTTTTGAACATGCTTTACCATGGTCCCTCCTGAATCTCACTCGAAAAGGTGCCACGCATCCTATCTGACTCGACCCCTTCTCGTGAGACTCAGCTTGTTGGTTCCTGCAAGGTTAACATCTTTGTCCTATACGGGCCGACATAGAGAATATGTCGGCCACATACGATCCTTTTACCCGGCCGTACTTATTTGGCCTGGTTCTTTCTTTACTCGGTGTAAGCCAACATGGGCTGTGTTTTACTCCTTGTGACCCTACCGGGGGTTATCCCCCCGGCATTAGTCCCCGAAGCTGGTGAGGTCTAGCAGTTATAGCTATTAGGAGTCTCTAGGTTCCTTTAATATAATTGGAACTTTTTCTTTTGTCCTTATTCTTTGCTTATGGCGCACTGTTTGGCGCGATTTCGCATCTTGCCGAGTTTGTCTGACAGTTTTCGGGTCTGTTCTTTGATTTTCTAGCTCGTTTTTGCCTCGTGCTGAGTCATTTTGGCCAATTCCGAGTTCATTTTCGGCGTGCTTCAGTCACTGACAGCTGGTAATCATGGTAACTTGCCTCAAATTTTGTTCCAAGCCCTAACTGCACAGTGACGGCTGCGCAGTTATTCCCCGTCACTGTGGCCGTCCCATCGTTCTGCGCCCCTTGTCCTTCCTTTCGTGACGTGGAAGGGGATTTTTTGTGCACTATTGTCACGTGGCGCCCGCTGATTGGCTCACTAGGCCGGGTAAACGGTCACACGGTTGCCGCACGGCGCAGGGGGATCCCACGATTGGGGTTTTTGCTGCCCATAAGTAGGGGTGAGGGGATTACAACTTCCCTCGCCTGTTCAGTTTCCCCATTGCCTCTTCTTCTTCCTTGCGCCTCCAAAATCCAACTTCCTCCTCTGCGATTCTTCTTGCCTTGCGATTGCCCTTTTCCTCTTCTCATTCCACTACGAGTCCTTGTTCTCCAAACCTCTTCCAACAGCGGAGGAGATTGAGTCCAGGAGGACCATGGATGCACACTACGACGCTGAAGGGGCTGAAGAACAGGAGGTTCCCGCCGACGAGTGTGGCGGCTGGGAGGGTTCAAAGGTCTCCACCGAGGATCTCGAATGGCTCCACTCCACCAGGCGCATCCCGCTCTAGGTTGACTACCGTCTTCCCACCGGTGAGATCTCCCCCAAACCCTATCCGAATGAAAGGGTGGTTTTCCTTTCTCATTTCAAGCGAGGTTTCGCTCTGCCAGTGAGTAGTTTCTTTGCTTCTTTTCTCTCCACCTTCCATCTTCAGACCCATCATATTCCTGCCAACGCGATTGGCTCCCTTTCCTGCTTTATTTCTTGTTAGGCCTATCTTGGCATTTGGCCTACAACTCTTCTGTGGGCCAAGTATTTTAGATTTAGGGTCCAGGTATTTCCTCAGCCCAGCGCCCCCCATGCCGAGAAAAAGCCGACTCGGTGCGGTGCCGCTAGCATCACACCCAGGAGAGACTCCATCTTTCCTCGGGACACTGTCCTTGATTCTTGCAAGAAATGGCATAGGACTTTCTTCTATGTCAAAAACAGCGGGTCCATTGATAACATCCGACTCCCGAATTTCTCGGACGAGTTCCCCAGCAAGAAGTTCTGGCAGCTTGACCCGCGCGACCAAGACGCTGCGGTGAATGAGGCTAATGTGATCCTAGAAAGGTTGTTGTCGCCGGATGAGAACTTTCATCTCGCCAACACGGACCTCATGTGCACCTTCATCTCACGTCGGGTAAGCCCTATCCAAGCCAGGAGCCACAAGATGTGCTTCATGAGTGGTTCCCATGACCCCACTCGGAACTCCACGAAGGAGCTTACCCATGATTCCGTGGCTCGCCGAGTAAGCTCGGTCTTAAATCTGAACTTGGCGGAAGATTGGTGTCACATCCCAAGATTTTCCAAATCTTGTTATGTGAAAAATAAATGAATAAAATAAAACTTTGTTGATTTTCAAGGCCAGAAGAAACTTTTTGAATTTAATTGGAACTTTAAACCAATTGGAATCAAATAAGTCCTAAAGGGATTCATAAAGATAAACATTTATTAAAGGAAATTAAAATGTTCTAGAATTACTATTTTGGAAACTTTTAACAAAAGATTTAGTTTTCAAAAGAAAAGGTGGATTTATAAATAAAGATTATTTTATAAAGCCAAATTAAACCCTGGCCAAGCTTTGGAATTAAATCATTTTGTTTTGAATAAAAATAGCAAAGGTTGATTTAAATAAATTAATAAAGATTTAATATCCAATTTTATTTAAATAAAAGGTTTTACCATTTTAATTAAAACATCAAAACTTATTAAATTATTTTAAATAAGTAATCTAAGTATTTTATTTTCTTAATTAAAACCTACTGAAGTGTTTTGGTTTTATTTTAGATTTCAAAATAAATATCTTAAATAAAATAAATCCTAGTTGATTTAATAATGAAGGTCTACTGTATTTAATTATTAATGGACCCTAAAATAAAAGGTTAATTTGTTTTAAAAAAGTTTTCAAGTATTCTTTATTTCCAAATAAAACCAACTGATTTGGTTTTGAAAATATTTGGATTTCAAATGGAGATTTTATTAAATAAATCAAACCCTATTTGATAACTAAAGGTCCATTTTATTAAATAATGAATGGGTCTTAAAATGAATAAAAAAATATTATTTTATTTTGGAATTTAGGTTTGTGCTGATAAACAGAACCAAGTTCAAAATTGTGAAGTGTGGTGTTTGTTTGAGTTGATTTGGTTGAATGAATCATTTGATTGAATTTCAAATCAGTAAATTGAAAATAGAAAAGGAAAAAGTTTCAGACAGAAAAAAAATGGAGCAGCCCACCATCTGGCCCAACTAACCCAGCAGCAGCCCACCTAGCCCACCTCACCCTCGTCCCCGAACCATTTTTCTTCACCGCATAAACAAACCGCAAGGCCACTAACTAGTGGACCCCTCCCCCTCACTCCTTCTCTCGCTGATAGAGGACCCCGCAGACACGCTGTCATCTTCCCCACCCCCACGACCTGTTCTTCCTCCCCCGTCACCGTTGCAGGCTTTGAATTCGCGGCATGAATTCGCCTTAACGCCGCGAGTAAAACCTGCAGTGATCACTCACGATAAAGTGTATTCCCCTCCTCTTCCATTCCCCCCAAACCCCACGCCTCGAGAGCCACCAGGCTGTCGCAATTTTCTTCTGCACCGCCGCCGTCTCCGACGACCCTCCTCGATGATTCTGGCGACCTCACGCCGCCCCCTGCCTTCCCAAGCACGCAGACAAGTTCCCCATATCCTGGCAAACCCCCTCGTAGTTTCAGCCCGCCCGCGAATGCCCTGCAGGCTCGGCAACGACAACTACCGTCGTCGCCATCGTCTGTTGCTACTCCGACGACGCCCACAGGTAGATTCCGACCACCCCGTGTCTCCTCGGTCACGCAAACATCTTTGCCATGGCCTTGCCAAGCTAACCCAGTCCTCCATTTGTCTTCTCGTGGACCACAACATCGTCCCCGACCACGTCCAGAGCCGTCTGTCGCTGTAGCAAGCTCCGGCGAGGAATTGCAGCAGACCCCGTGCGCCCCTTGCCACGACGACCACACGACCAGTATCACCTCATCCTCGCGACCTCGGAGAGCTTACTCCCTCCCTGTTTCGCTTCCTGCCTCGCCAGCGCTGCTGCCAACTGGCCGCTCCGCCGCTCGCCGTTAACACTTCGCCGCCAGTTCTTGGCAAAGCAGTAGGCACCGTTCGATTCAGATCAAACGAATACGATAGATTCACTTAAACCGCGAAGAGTTACGCCTTCTGAGCCACACGATTCATTTAGATCTAACGTTCCACAGAGCTGATCCGGCCGAACCGGTATCGACCAATGAAACAGCGATGCGTGGCCAGTATTAAATCTAAAAACAGATTTGAATCAGATTTATTTGCAAACTTCAAACCCTTATAACTTTCAAACCACACGTCCAAAAATTACAAATTTTATGTCGTTGGATTCAGGAGAGCAAGCCCTAGCCAACCATACCCTTGGTTTAGTGAATAGTATCTATTAATTTACTTGTTTTTGCAGATTCATTTGTGTGCTTGTTAAGATTAGAAAAATTGTATAAAAATGATTTTAGGGTTAAAACTTTTGCAAAATGGTTTGTTGTGACCTTACTGACCCTAGGAACCAACCCATGATTTGCAAAATGGATTTGGAAAAGTTTAGAATGGATTTATTGGTTTAGTCCATTTCTAGCTAAATAAAACTATTGATTTGTTTATGAAAATGATTTTGAGTAAAAAAACTTTGGAGAAAATGTTTTTGACCAAACCTACTGACCATAAATACCAAGTTTTGAGAAACAACAACTTATTTAGTGATACCACTTAAGGTTATGGTATTGAAAATAATAATTTTCACCACATAAAATGATGAAAAGATTTAAAAATGGTTTATAGATAAAACCCATTTACAAATGACTTTGCCACTTTACAAAATGACCATTAGGTGTTTTCAAATGTCCATGACCCATTAGGAACCACTTTTTCAAACAAAACAAAGCTTGGCATGCTTGCATGCATTACTTTGACTTTGTCATTTTATGTGTTGATTTGCTTGATTGGTAGATTGAGTTTGTGCCTTGCTTGATTGAATTGTAGTGACTTGAAGAGTGTGATTGTTGCAAGGACAAGGAGTGAACTATACCCTCTACCAAAAAGGCAAGTGATGCTTCATACTTTTTGTCCCATTACTTTCTCTATGCATTAGTGATTTTGCTAAGTAAAACTTGCATGGATTTTGCTAAGTATAGACCTTGCTATAAGAAAACCTAGTAGATGAATCCTTAGTAGGATTTTCCTAAGTTAAAGATTACTACTACTATCAAGCTTAGCCTAGCTAATAGAAAACATGGGTGGAAAATATATTCACACTATGGAAAAATCTCTAAGTCTGAGGACTTATGTTTTTGTGTAATAAAACAACTAAGTTAATGAATCACCTGGGTGGAATGGGCTTGCTTGGTGGTTTTTGGTTGAGTGGTTCACAAGGCCATGGACTTGGCTTGTGTATCTCACTTGTGGTATGCCACCCAGGCACAAAGAGATTTGAGATGTCAAATGTTGAGAAGCTTCAAGTGCAACCACTTGGGAATATGGGCTCTGCCATGATCATATAGGTTGCAAGAACTTAGCCATATGGACAGTGGGTGGTAGTGTTTGATAGGTTGGAGCGCGTCCATTTTGGTCTAAGGGAAAGCTTCTGAAAGATCTTGTCTTGGGAAACCGAGTCTTGTGGGGAAAGTGCACCACCTCTGCAGAGTGTAAAATCTAAGTACTTAGCCATGTCCCTGGTAAAGGACAATTTGAGCATCAAGACATGGAAGCAATCAAGGATCTCATCACTCCAACTTCTAAGTAAAAAATTGTGGCTTGAACAAGGGTTGTTTGAAATCTTCAATCTTTGATTGAGAGATGCCTTGTAAAGGATCTTCAATCTTTGATTGAGAAAAATGATTTTGTCAAAGCAAAAACTTAGTATTTTCAAATGTTAAGGAAAAATCTATTTTGAGCAATGCAAGCCTCAACTCCACTTAGCCAAATGCATATAGATGCTAGATTCCACTATACTACCATAGTATCACTTGCCAATACAATTCAAATGTATTGACCCTTTGTGGCTGTAACTTGTATGTTGCAGGTTTGATTGTTTTTAGTGAAGATTGATTGATTAGGATTACAAAGTCTACAACCAACATGTGCCTGTGGCACTTTGAAGATGAAGGACCCATACTTATAGTTATTCCGCTGCATTGTAATGTAATAGCCAAATGAGCTATGTTTGATGTAATAAACTTATATTATTCCTGGTTATAAAGTTATATTATGACCTTTGTTTCTTGATATTACATCTTAACTGTGGATGCTAGCTATTGATCCAGGGACTAGCATTGTAAAACACAGGAGGAATCTACCTTATTAGGTTGAGACCCCTACAATTGGGCTTGGAGCTGCCCTCCATTTAGCCGGGTCAAGCCTGTCCCCTTGGTAAGTTTCCGAGTCATTTTTACTACCGAGTCAGCTTTAGCTTTTTTGCTACTCTCATTCTAGTTTTCAATACTTATTCTATTTATCTTTCGAAGAACCTTGTTCACCAGGTTGATGACAAAACTATCCCTCCTTGTTCTTACAACAGGATCACTCCGACTCCGACGAAGTCGAGTATGATTTGGAGTGCTTCGTGCCCATTCTGCATGCGGTTGCTGCTTCAACTTCGGGTAAGAGTCAATCTCGAAACCCCTTACAAGATTGGTCTGATGATGATGAGGATAATTATTGTAAGATTTTGGAGGTACTTCCCTTGTGACCTGAGCCCTCTAACTTATTCGAGTAAGACTGTCATTTACTTATGCAGCTGGCCAGATACATGACACTCCAGCTCTCGCCGTGGGCGGAGTCGGCAAAATCCCCGTCTCCAAGACAAATAAGCGACGTGGGGCCTCCTCCAGTACTCAGCCAGCCAAAAAGAGCAAGGCTACTCCCGCTGCTCCTGCTGGTGCCACGCTGGCTGAGACTCGCAAAGATGCTGGGCCCCGAGTCACACGTCGCCCACCGCGCGATCCGGTTGTCACTGTGTAAGCTTTTCTGTCCTGCTTACATTTTTCCTTCTTATGCGTTGCTCCTGTTTTGTTATGCGTGTCTTGTTGCTTTCAGCGTTGCTCCTTTGTCAGCTAACCAGGCTGCTCCTAGCATCGCCTCGCTGCTAAGGCATGCACCTGCTCCGACTGATTCTATGGTGTAGAACCCCGTCCGAGTCGAGGCTCCCACTATTGAGGCTCAAGCTTCTCAGTGTCAGTCAGAACCGGTGGCGCACCCAGCGGAGGAGACTCGGCCCAGCACTCCTGGTGCTGGCCAGGAACAACTTCATGATATTGGTACCAGCAATGCTAGTGCCGAGAACCTTCGCCACCAGTTCCTCTGGCACCAACCCACAAGCTGGTGCGCATGAACAACTTCCTGATCTTGGTGCCAGCGATTCTGCTGAGCCCAGTCAGTAGACTCCCCTTTCTTCTCCCAACAAATATGCTCACTCTCCTCTTCTGTCAAAGAACCAGACCCGGCCTACGGCTCCTGGTCCGTCTCGCATCTCATCCGGCAAGACCAACTCCACCAAATAAACAACTTTGATTTGTGCTCTAGTGTCTGCTCCTCAGATCTGGCCTAGCGCACCAACAACAATGCTCGTCCCAACGGGTAAAACGAGCAGATCTGCGGCTGCCGGGTCAGGTGATGGCTCTAAAGCTGTTACCCTTCATACCAGTGCCACTGCAACCCGCACCAATGCAGGAACTACCCTGAAGAAGGGGCAAGTTCTCACCCGGACGCTCAGCGGGAATGGCCTTGGCTCCGTTGAGCCCTATGCTATGGCGTGGAATGCAGCTGGCAAGCAAGAGATCAGCACTCGTGCTGGCAAGAAGCTGAAGCTGGGCCCCAAGGCCGTTTCTGACATGACCCAGCATGCCATCACCTTAATGGCTCGTGCGTATGAAGTGAACGAGCTAAACAACCTTCCTACTCTTTTGGGTTGATGAGTATTACTGGTATACATATCACCTAGTCCCCGAGGTTACTGCCGAATGAGAAACTTATTCGGCTATAAGCTCTAAGAAATAATTCAGTCTTTTATTTCCTTATGCCAAGCTCGTATGTTAGACTTTCGACCCCTAGTCCCTGAGGTTACTGCCGAATGAGAAACTTATTCGGCTGTAAGCTCTAAGATAGGAGTCACTCTTTATCCAGTTTTGAGCTTGACCCTTCCATTTATTCACTGTCCTTTTCCTTTGTGCAGCTTACGCATAATGAGCGCACCAAAGTGCATCAAGCTCTGCTCCTTGAGCATCGCAAGCTCAAACTTGCTTATGAGAAGCTGCAAGTCGAGGCCCAAGGCCAAGGTAATCTTCTTACTCGCCATATCTTTATCTGGTGTATCTTTCTTTGCTTCGTTTTCTTAGTCTTTTTTCGCTGTTTTCCCACAGCTTCTTGCCCAGTCCACCATCGACGCTCTCCACTCGCAGATCAGTGAGACGGAGAGTAAGTTCTTAGCCTTCCTCATGTTGTTTTGTGTTCATGCCATTCTCTTGCCTTGTTATCCCGACAGATCAAGATAGTTCTGTTGGTGCTGACGAGTAATTTCTTCCGAATAAGCAGAGAAGCACCAAGCAGAACTCCAGAAGGAGCGAGACGAGGTGACCAGGCTGAAAAAACTGATGCCCGACATGGAGCAAAAGCATCTTGCCGAGGTGAAGGGGCTGAAGGAGGAGCTTGCCGAGAAAGACGGCCAGCATGCCACCAGCGCTGATAAAACCAGGGAGCTGCTCAAGGAAGCCGAGTCGGTGGTTGAGTCGGCTAACATGGATCTCGACGCGCTCCAAGCCAAGGCCAAGGCTTGGCAAAGCAAACTCGGCGCCATCAACTCATTTCTTGGTAGTGAGTTCTTACCCTTTTTTGTATTGTGCTTTCTGTTCTTGATTTTGTCATCCTCTTTATTACTTTGCTAATATTCTCTTTTTGCTCATAGATAATTTTCCCGAGGCCAATATGTTCGCCATTCGGGCAATGAAGAAGGTGAGATCCGAGTATGGTGCTCTAGCCGATGGCGAGGTGAGTAACGACGAGCATCTCGAAGCATTGTCGGAGCGCGTCAAGACCCTCAAGTCTTGCGGTGTGGACTTTCTCAAGTCAGCCATTCATGCGTTCCGCATGCTCTCGCCGGATGAGGATGCACCCGCACTCGTCAAGCCCCTTGCTGAAAGGCTGCTTCACACTAAAGACAGGCTGGATCAGTGGCGTGAGTTGGCCGGCCGAGCTGCAGCGGACAAGGCCCTCTCCTTCGTGCTCTCATGGTACGAGGACATCAACCTTGATGTGCTTGCCCGAATAAGGGGGGACGAGAAGTGGCTGGATGATCCTGAGTTGATCAAGAGACGCCAGGAGAAAGCCTACGCCATGATCGAGTATACTATGGTGCACGCTTGGTGCGACGGGCCCAACTTCCTCGGCCTTGGAGAACCACTCGTCGAAGTTGCTGAAGAAGGGGGTGCTGACAGCAAAGCCACCGAGTCAGACGACCCTGATGACTCGGCGACCGATGCCCCTGACTCGGCATATGCTCCAAGCTCCAAGACTACTCCTCCGAGTCCTGCTGCTTCTTAGAAAAAATACTTGAACTTTGATGAGATCCCCGGTATGCCGGGTACAGATGTAATATATATTGCACTTGTGTTTGGTTATGTGCCTTTTGATAAGGCTTAAACATTTTGTTATATTTTGTGTGTGAATAATCCAAGGGCAAGTCCCTAGTCTCATTTTGTCGTTTCACCTTTCCTTGACTTTGGCTCTTTTCTACCTTTTTTGGCGTTCGACATTAGAGTCTCAAAGTACTAATAATATAGTTAGCGGGTATGAAACTTAGATTACTTGCCCGAGGATCATTCAACACACAATGGGGTACAGCCTGCAGTGGGTTAGGAAAAACACAAGGTCGACTCGCTTTTCTCCTTGTACTTATCCGGCATTCATGTTTACTCATCCTGCATCCTTCCCTCTTGCTTTCCATGAAGCCGTGTTTTCGGACAACAACATAGTCGAAGAATTTATTTTTTCCGAGTAAACACTACTTGTTCCGAGATAAGCTTTAGGTGTTACGCCAGCCGACATAAAATAATTTAAAGGATAAACATATTGGGCAGTCCCTGAGTCAGTTTTTTCGAATCATACCATTTTATTATCAGCACATAGCCGGCACAACCGTCCGACGTATGAGAGTTCGAGTGATACATGTGTTGCTTATCCTAAGTGTAGAAGGGGCGAAGGAGTGGCACATTACATGGACTTTTGGTCTCATCACCTGCTCTGTCCGCTTTGTTCTTTTGTGCTTCACGAGCATCTATGAGATAATACGAATCATTGTGCAATGCTTTGCTTACAATGAATGGACCTTACCATGGGGTGATAACTTATGCATTCCATCTATGCGCTGCACTAGTCTTACCACCATATCCCCTTCTCGAAAAACACGAGGTTGAACTTTCCGGCTATGGTAGCCTCGGAGGTTTTGCTGATATATAGCGGATCTGGATAATGCCAGTTCCCTTGCTTCTTCGAGTAAGTCAACTCCATCTTCTCGGGTCTCTTTTACCTCGGCTTCCGAGTATTGCCTTACTCTTGGCGAGTCATACTCTATGTCGGCAGGCAAAACTGGTTCTGCCCCATACACAAGGAAGAATGGCGTATAGCCTATTATCAATTTAGAGTTGTCCTTAGACTCCATAGCACGGAGGGTAGTTCCTCTATCCAACAACCAGGTGATCTCTGGAGTGGTTCCATCAAGCGGGGTTTTATCCCGAATAAAACTAAGCCATTAGATCGTTCAACTTGTCCATTTGATTCTGGATGAGTGACTGATGCTACCTCTAGTCTTATTCGGTTTTTTCCGCAGAATCGAGCAAAAGCTCCTTCAGCAAAGTTTGTTCCATTATATGTGATTACACTGTGTGGGTAACCATATCTTAGGATTATGTCCCTTAAGAATGTGACATCTGTTTTACCGTCCAATTTTTTGATGGGCTTCACTTCTATCCATTTGGTGAACTTATCAATCATTACCAATATATGAGTCATGCCTCCCCTTGCTGGCTTGAATGGTCCTACCATATCCAGGCAACATACTGCGAATGGCCAAGTGATTGGTATAGTCCTTAATTCAGACGCTGGTAAGTGTGACTTGGATGCATAACGCTGGCAACCGTTGCATTTTCCGACTAACTCTTGTGCCTCTGCTAGTGCACTTGGCCAATAAAACCCCTGTCGGAATGCCTTGGCCACCAATGCCCTTGATGATGCATGGTGCCCACATTCTCCTTGGTGAATATCCAATAAAATTGCTTGGCCTTTCTCTGAACTGATGCAACGCTGCAGTACACTCGTCACACTTCTCTTGTACAGTTCCTTGTTGATTAGAGTGTATGCTTTTGCCCTTCTTTCTGTTTGTCTTGCCAATATATCATCATCCGGCAAAGTTCCATATTTTAAGTAGTTGAATATTGGCTGTGCCCACATTGGTATTAGTGGTGCCGGATCTGTTTCCTCATCAATTTCCATTGGTTCAGCCGACATATGTTCTGCCGACATGACCTGACGAGTCCCCGAGTGTGATTCGACTACCCCTGAGGTGAGAGGATCAGTCCCCGAGTGACTCGATCCTGCCCCTGAGTAAATATCCATTGGCACAACGTTTGACTCATGATTTGCTGGGGTGAGCCTGATTGACTTGGATTCTGGTGACTGCTTGAATAATGGTTTCCTAAGATGATCTAGTGCTATTCCTGGTGGTATTGCTTGCCGAGATGAACCTAACTTGGATAGTACATCAGCTGCTTCATTCTCTTCTCTTGGGACGTGGTGGAATTCACACCCATCAAAGTATCGCAAAATTTGTTGCACATGGAAACGATATAGTTCCATGTTTGCGTCCAACGCGTCTAAATACCTAGAGACTTGCTGAATCACCAAATCCGAATCACCAAAACACATGATCCTTTTGATGCCAATCTCTTTGGCCACTTTGATTCCGTGGACAAGTGCTTCGTACTCGGCAACGTTGTTGGAAGCAGCAAAAGGGATCTGTAACACATACTTGAGCTAATCCCTCTTTGGCGATGTGAGCACTATCCCGACGCCCAAACCCATTTTTGTCTTGGATCCGTCAAAAAGCATCTTCTAGTAATTCGGATCTGGTAGTGGTGGTTTGTATTGCATTTCCATCCAATCTACGAAGAAATCTGCGACGGCTTCAGATTTAATTGCATCTCGCCTATCATACTGTGGAGTATATGGTGCTAGATCTATGGCCCATTTTGCGACTCGGCCAGTGGCATCTTTGCTGCCTAATATATCTGAGATAGGCGCCTCACATATTACCCGGATTGGGTGTTCTTGAAAATAATGTTTCAGCTTCTTTGCTGCCCTCTTCTTCGCGTTCAACCACTATTACTGCAATTACAACTCTGTTGGTTGCGGCGACATAGAGCAAGATTGGCTCTTTGGATAGCGGTGATGCTAATATTGGTGTTGTTGCCAACATTTTCTTTAGTTCATGGAAAGCGCTATCAGCTTGCTGTGTCCATGTGAATTTGTCTGTTTTTTGATCAGTTGATGTAGTGGTAGGGCTTTTTCACCTAGCCGACTAATGACTCTACTCAACGAGGCCAGGCATCCTGTGAACTTCTGGACAACGTTGAGGGTTTTTGGTAATTCCATTCTTTCGATGGCCCTGATCTTTGTCGGGTTAGCCTCAATTCCTCGACTGGATACAAGAAATCCGAGTAATTTGCCAGCCGGGACACCAAATGTGCATTTTTCCGGGTTAAGCTTCATCTGGAATCTTCTTATGTTTGCGAATGTTTGACGCAGGTCCACAATTAGAGTATGACTTTGCTTGGTTTTTATCACCACGTCATCGACGTATACTTCAACATTTTTTTCCAATTGATCCTGCAAGCATTTTTGCATGCATCTTTGATATGTTGCACCTGCATATCTCAATCCGAATGGCATGGTACGATAGCAATAAGCCCCGTACAGGGTGATAAAGCTATATTTATTTGATCATTCAGATTCCGTAGTATCTGGTGGAATCCAGAATACGCGTCCACAAACAAGAACAACTCACACCCAGCAGTAGAATCTATGACTTGGTCGATCCGTGGCGGGGGAAATGGATCTTTTGGACACGCCTTATTGAGGTTCGTGTAATAAATACACATGCGCCACACCACTACCACGTTCGGGTCATCCTTTTTCTTCTCTACCAACATTGGATTTTATAACCAGTCCGGGTGCAGTACTTCCATGATGAATCAAGCGGGTCAGAGCCTGGCTATCTCGGCAGCTATCACTTTCCTCCTATCTTCGGCGAAGCAGTGGAGGGGTTGCTTCACTGGCATGGCATCTGGCCTTACATGAAGAGAGTGCTCAGCCAGCTCCCTCGGAACTCCTTGCAAATCCTGTGTGGACCATGCAAAGATATCCCGATTCTCACGGAGGAAGCTGGTGATCTCGCTTTCCTATTTGTCAATGAGCCTAGCCCCAATGGTAACTGTACGCTCCGGGAAAGTCTCATCCACTTGTACCTTCTTGGTGTCTTTGGTAGCTTGAGACGATATATTGCCATGCGGATTAGTGAGTGCCGGCATGGACATTTGTGCTGCCTTGGCCAATGCTGCCACCTATAACATTTGATGCTTTTCTTGTGCTATGACCAGTGACTCGGCCAGTGAGGACCCGGCTGAGGCACAAGCAATGGACCTTTTGTAATCTCCTTGAACTATGATCACCCCACATGGACCTGGCGGCTTCATCTTCAAGTAAGCAATGTGAGGAGTAGCCATAAACTTCGCCATAGCCGGCCTGCCGAGTAAGGCATGATACGAGCTGACCAAGTCAACCACCTCAAACTCTATGGCTTCAGTGCGACAATTCTCTCGGTTGCCGAATAAGACGTCGACCCAGATCTTGCCAATTGGCTCACAGGACAATCCCGACACGATGCCATGGAAAGTTGTCTTAGTCGGCTCCAGCATGTTCATGGTAATGCCTAACTTTAGCATGGTATCCTTGTACATGATGTTGATGCTACTGCCGTCATTGATCAGTACCTTGGAAAACTTCACATTGATATCAAGGCCCATGAAAGTTGGATCTAAGACTAGATCATAACCTCCTGGGGTTGGCATGATCTTGGGATGATCCTTTATGCTCCAAGTTATTTCCTGTTCAGACCAATGCATGTACTTTGGGATTGCCGGCATTGTGGCATTCACATCCATCATCCGTCTCTGCTGACTCTTTTTGTCATTCAACTCCGTGACGAAGACGACATAGCTTTGGTGATGTTCTCTGTACTCATTTCTAGTTCTGTGGCCGACGTGAGCGTCGTCACCTCTTGGATTGTGCACCTGGTGCATAGCTTCCCTTATCTCTTGATTATGATACCTTGGCTGCCTGTTTTCATATCTATTATCAGCTCCCACAACTTGAGCATTTCCTCCTGTGATTGGTGGAGGGGGAGGTGGTGGTAGCTTCTTATTCGGCGAATCCACTCTATCTCCTTTCTTAAACCAAGTGCATTGTCTTGTTATGTGATTTGCTGGCTTACTCGGACTAGGCATGTGAAATTTACACGGCTGGTCCAGCATCATCTCATAGGTATACTTTTGTCTGTCCTGATATTGCTTCCTTTGTTCATATGGATTTTTGCCATCATTCTTTGGTACACACTATTGTTGTCCATTTGTTCTTTGACGTTGGCTACTTCCAGCATCTGGATGATCTTGACTCACGGCCGCAACCTAAGTTGAACCATATCTATAGTCCGGCCTTTCATCTCTTCTTTTGCTTCTGTATTCGGATCTTTCCTGGCGCCTTTGCGAACCGACAGCATCATAGATCTGAGTCTCAGTCATCCCGTCTGTCGACATGAGCAGCGGCTAAGTCAGATCTCCTAATGCATACGAGTCAACAATCGTTATTGTTTCTGCCAAGATTGCTGGCATATCCCTCTATAACCTTTGCCACAACACACTTCCATGTTTGCACCCTTGTGCAAACCAAGTTATTGCATGTGACTCGATTACCCCTTCGCAAGAGTTGCGCATTGTGCACCATATTGTCACGAATTCTCTGTTTGTCTCATTTGGCCTTTGCTTGCACATTGCTAGCTGTTGTGGGCGATTCAGCCTCGTGTAGATGCTTGTGAAATTGCTCACAAAAGCATCCTGAAAATCGATCCAGTTGTTGATGCTTCCGGGTGGAAAATTATTCAGCCACACCCGTGCTGGTCCTTCTAAAATTTGCGGTACATATCGTACTGCCCATCTCAAATTTCCCTGCGCGATTTTCACAGTAGTTCCATAATCTATGAGCCAGTCTTCTGGATTTGTGCTTCCATCGTATGTTTTTGTTCCTCTGGCTAGCTGAAAATTTGGCACAGGTGGCTCCTTCATGATCCTTGGGCCAAAGCATGGTGGAACTTGTGGACCTTGCGACTCAATCAGCTCTGCCATCTTTATTCGGTTAAGCTTTAGCCTTGCATCATCAGGCTGAAGGTTCCTTCCTTCGAGTCTAGCTCCCATCGCTTGATATGCATGATCTGGCAATTCATACTCGCCGTTTACCATCGCCGAGTAACCATCATTGTACCTATTTGCGTTCAGGTCAGCAGGCTGTTTTCCTGCTTTTCCCGCACTTTGCTTTCTTCTTTCGGGTTGAGCTGGAGCATTATTCGGCGCTGGATTTCCTCCTCCTACCGTGTGAGCTCCACGCCTAGGTTGAGGCGCGAAATTTTGCCCTCCATTGTCATTCCTTTGCCCTGCTTGCTTTTCTCGGCCTGAATTTTCCTGGTTCTCATTTCCTTGGGCATTATTTCTTCTCGTTCCCTGTGCATGTGCTGGGTTTCCCTGAGCCATTGTCGGGTCATAGGTGATCATTTGCTTGTTCCTCCCTGAGTCCACACTCTTTTCTTTTCTCTGTCTTGGCTCGCTCCGGGTGAGGATGCCGTATGACCTGCTGATCGCGCTGGGATAGGAGTTGCCGAATGAACTAACTGTGACCTCCCTGCTATACTAGGATTTGCCCTGTAGTAGGCTTCGTTCAGCATGCTAGCTGCTCTAACCAGTTCATTGACTCGGTCTTGTTGTCTTTTCTTTGCTTCATCCGTCAAATGGGGTAGCTCTGCCATTGCTGCTTCTGCGGCTCGCCGGTTAGCTACTGCTGTATTGTATGTCGACCGCATAGCTGTTTCGTTGCTGTTCTCTGGTGTTATTTTTTACGTTGCATCCTCCATCTCCTCATTGAGGTTTCTTCCTCTTAATCTGGCCGCATCAAGCCGGGTCTTTGCACCCTTGACTCTATTTGCCGAGTTGAGCTCTCGTATTGTGATATCCACATCTTGTTATAACTGTGCTAACTCCTTTGCTTTATCCAAAACCTTTATCCTGGCCTCCTCTAACTCGTCTTGCATGCGTGCCAGATCAGTTGCTTGTGCTACTGGCTTTGCCAACTTGTCTATCGCATCTTGCAGCTCTTTGGCTCTCTTACTCCTAGCTATGTTCTCTGGCTTTTCTAGCGGTGCATTGGCTGTTCTCGCCGCCCTCGGTGTCTCCTCTTGATTTCCTCCCTCAGCATTCTCATTCACTACTGGAACTACTGGAGGTGCTGCTGGGTTAGGGGATGTCATCATTACCTCGACGGAGACAAGCTGGTGAAGTTTCCCTACGACTGGGGCCGCAGGTGGATCCGGCGCCAGGACGACGCGCTCCGGATACGCACGCCCCACGCACATGGCGACGTAGACCTGCTTCTCGCCGAACTTGATGAAGCGACCGCCCCTAGGGAATGGCTTTGTCCTGAAGCATCCCACGTTGTCGCTGATGAAGTTGAGCGCTCTAGACCTCTGGATGAGGCCGGAGTAGACGCGCTCGCCGGTCTTGGCGATGATGTTGCCCGTCCGGATGAAGACTCCATCAAGCACCTGCTTCTGCCCCATGGTGGGCGCCAACTGTCGTGGTGGTGTCACGACAGATGCCATGGGTAGGCTTAAGTTGGGGGCCGAATGGGTGCTCGTGGTCACCGGGGAGGGAGTGCACGGTCTTGCCATGCACGAAGAACAAGATGAACTCTCCACACCTAGGAATTTTATTGATGCTAGGGATTTACAAGTGCTCCTTGAGCTGTATGAACTAGTGTACTCTGCACTAGTTCCCTACATCGTCCAACCTCCTTGTCCTACTGCTATGCCCTTCCTTATATAGGCAGTGCTAGTGAGGTTATACCCCTTTGGGTTCTAGGGTTACTATTTGGATCTTGGTCCCTACTATGCGGGTCGGGTCATGGGCTTTCCCTAAGCCTAGTGGCCCAGTCCACAAAGGTAGACACTAACGGTCTTCTGGTACGTCGTGTCCTGTTCCTTTTGGCGTCACGTAGTAACTTTGTATGTCAGCCCTTGCTTTGAGCATCACCTAGATCCTTTCGTGTCACCCGGCATCGCCCTTCTCTTTTGACCATGATTTACCATGGTCCCTCCTGAACCTCACTCGGAAAGGTGCCACGTGTCCTATCTGACTCGACCCCTTCTCGGGAGACTCATCTTGTTGGTTCCTGCAAGGTTAACATCTTCAATATTCCATCAAGTTGACAGAAGCTTCAATCACTTTGACATGTTTTGTTCAAAAGTGCGAAAATTATTCGAATTTTCTATGCATGAATGCAATGCACACATCTGGGTTTAGCTTATTTCTAAGCTCTAATGCTGGGATGTTACTATTACTACTCGCGTTATTGAACTCCACTTAGGCCAAAAGCCTAAGCTTGGGGGGGAGGTACACCGACATCACACTCATCTATATGGGCCGACACAAAGCATATGTCGGTCGTATACGATCCTTTTACCCGACCGTACTTATTCGGCCTGGTTCTTTCTTTACTCGGCGTAAGCCAAGCTGGGCTGTGTTTTACCCCTTGTGACCCTACCGGGGGTTATCCCCCCGACATACTACTTCTATGTCTCAAGGTTATTCTAGCATTAGCTTGATCATACTATCTTATCTTTTACTTGCCTTAGTAACTCATACACCAACTTCTCATTATACCATGGTGATTTTTCATGACTAACCTAGGATAACATATATACACTAGGGTTTAATCATGTTCTATCCACCAATGTCACTTATACAAGATATAATCATTCACTCTTAGTGACTTGAGCATGATCATGGTAATCCTTTGATCATTTATGGCTTAGGTTTCTAGTTGGCTAATCAAGGCTTTCATCAATACAACATTACAGTTGTATTATAATTATCTTCTTAGTATCTCTACCTAACTATGAGATATTACTCAATGAATATACCTACTTGATCAAATAGGATTACTCCTTGGTAACTATCTTCAATATTCATCCTTGTAATCTTCTTTGCTACCATATAATTATATCTTCCAAATAACTCTTCTATCCATTCAGGAGTGAGTTAACTCCATCAATTATCATATTTATTTGACTCTCTTCAAACACTCCCATTCTATAGATGATATCTAAAAACTAGCATTATCACCTACCTCTTATTACTTCTTTCTCTAAAGACGTTAGAGTAGACGCTATGATAAAGACATGAGTTGATAGATCATAATTTATAGGCTAAGACTTGATAGATCAATAGTTGATTACTCAACATTGATGCACAACAAATATTAGGATAAGATTCAGTAGAGATGATAAGGATTGATATGGAAAGAAAGATATGTGGTGAATGCTCTTGAATTGATTTCTTTCCTACTCAATATAGCTAAAGAGATAAAGTTGATATTACCATGATGCTTATGGTAGAATTAGATAAGATTAAGATAGGTCATGATTTAGTTATTAAATTATTTTACTTGATTTTTATTCTAAAC
Source organism: Avena sativa (assembly GCA_916181665.1). Classification (NCBI taxonomy): domain Eukaryota; kingdom Viridiplantae; phylum Streptophyta; class Magnoliopsida; order Poales; family Poaceae; genus Avena; species Avena sativa. The sequence continues at coordinate 35,171,564 of OV702284.1, forward strand.
TTGGTATTCATGAGTTGTTATAATGAATACTATAATATGATTTCTTAAGTATCTGATAATAATCATTAATAAATGTGTTGTTGTTTAGTTTTATTATATTTTATCTAACCTTAGATCAAATTATCTTTACCAAAATAAGTTATTAGCAAGGTCATATTGAAACTTATCACAATCAAAACTTGATGATCTACTTCAATTCCATCAAGTTGACTGAAGCTTCAATCACTTTGACATGTTTTGTTCAAAGGCGCGAAAATTATTCGGATTTTCTATGCATGAATGCAATGCACACATCTGGGTTTAGCTTATTTCTAAGCTCTAATGCTGGGATGTTACAGTTACTACTCGCGTTATTGAACTCCACTTAGGCCAAAAGCCTAAGCTTGGGGGGAGGTACACCGACATCACACTCATCTACATATCATGTTCTGTCGGTACTTTGTATATCCATGTTTCGCTTTCTTATTAGTTTTTGTTTCTGCTTTCCAAAACACATAAATACCAAAAATATTTTCGTTGTTTCTCTTGGTTTGTTTCTTTGCTTTTTAGCTTTGGTTTGATTTAAGAAAAATTCAAAAAGATTTTGCTTTCTTTGTTTTTGCTTTGAGTGCTTGCTTTAAAATATAGAAAACCCAAAAATATTTGTTGTTCTTCTTTGGTTTTGTGAAGTTCGTTGCAGGGTTCAGCGGTCCTCAGTGACTCCTTTGGAGTTTGGTTTCATGTTATTATTCAAGCCACACAAGTAAAAGGAAATAATGATGATTAATGAAAACTCGAGGTGTGGTAAGAGGCTGGTAATGAACTCTATTTGTTTTCATTTTTGTACATATACTCATCAGTGTGGGCATGCTTGGTGTGTTCGTGTAAGGTGTATGTATTTATTGGATGCTTACTACTTCTTGCTCTCTTATGATTAGCTCCAACTTGCTAATAGTTTGTATCATGTCGTGTGAAAGTTTGCTTGCATTGTTCTATTCATAACTTGGTATGACATTGTGGTATCCTCCTCTGAACATTCCATTTGAATCGACTTGGCACATGCTCACTCATGCTTATGACTGAACAAAAGTCAGTTAAGCCTCGATGATTTATTTTGCCTCAGTGTTCTTGTATCACTTTTATGCCATAATTAATTCTGTTTTGTTGCAAGCATGATTATGACAGTTAATACTCTCTTGTTTGTCGCTCCCTTTATAGTGTCCACCATACCTACCTACTAGCACCATTTGCTATTCCGTGCATATTCATTATGCCTCGTTTTCTTCCAAATAAAATGTTTGCTTGTTATGAGAAAGTTAGTTAGTAAAGCTCTCACGAACTTTATGGCACACTTTATTTTCTTGCACTTAATAAACCTGAACCGTTGTGACTGTCCATGAAAGTTATATGCTTGCGAATTATAGGCTGGGAGTTAGCAGAACCGTGTTGTCATGGGGAACACTTTCAACACCTATAAATACTTATCCAGTTGATATCATGCTCTTTTGTTACAGATGTCAGAAGTGTGAAATAAATGGGGAGCTCGTAAGTCCATGGAGTTATGTATATGTGTTAGAAAAATGCCTGGGTCGCTAGCCTAAGCCATGCCTAATCATGGTGGAAACTTGCAGCATAACCATAGTGATCAATCTATGAAGCATCCTCAATAAAAACCTATGCAAATAGCAAATAAAAAGATCGCTGATATGCTCATTGTCTCTTGCCTTGTCATTTTGATATGGGATAGCTCCTGTATCATGGGGCAAGGGGTACCCCGTTGGCGGTTCTCTATGATACGCATGTACTTACAATGACAAGAACTTACCGGTAACTAAAGTTGAGTAGCATGAGGAATGACCCTCGTACTCAAGGGACATGAGATTTCCAGTTTATGGTCTGTCAAGCATATAACTCATATTGGACCTCACTTTAAACTTAACCACTTAAAGATGCCTATGATAGGGGCAATGGGAGCTCAAAGCTAATGAGTACCATACTTTCAGCATTTGGAAGCCTTTCAAACTTTTCAAAACCTTTTCACTTCCTTGTCGAGTCACCACTTATTCTTTGCACACCTTCTTGAGAGTATAGTTGTCATTCTTGGTGTAATGTGCTTGTCTCAAAACTTGGTTAATTATGACATAACTTTGATGCTTGTATCTTTGATATCTTTACTTCTAGTCTTCACTTGAACTTCAGAGGTGCCTTGGCATTTATGTTTTGATCCAAATCAAAGGCAAGCGAGATACCACTCTATCATACCTTCTTATGAGCATTGCAATGTTGCTTATGTTTATGTTTCATGCTACTTATTATTATTATTATTGTGTTGGAATCTCTTCATAGCTTGCAATGACTATTGAGTAGACTTAGTAACATACTCTTTATTATGAATTGTCTAAGTACTGATCTTGTGCTGAGAATATATACATCATATGAAGCAAATGTGTTTGTGAAAGTTTCTTTTATTGCACTCAGTTTTCAACTGAATTGCTCGAGGACAAGCAATAAGCTAAGCTTAGGGGGAGTTGATATGTCCGAAACGTATCTACTTTCCCGAAAACTTTTACTATTGTTTCTCCTCTAACTTATGTGATTTGGATACAACAAACACGGACTGACGTTGTTTTCAGCAGAATTGCTTTGGTGTCTAGTTTTTGTGCAGTAAATCAACTTTCAGGAAAAATCCCAAAAAATATGGCAAAACTCCTATTTTACCAGAAGATTCACGGAGCCAGAAGACGAGACGAAGGAGGGCCACGAGGGGCCCACACCCCCTGGCCGTGCGGGCCAGGCCAGGCTGCGCCTGGGGTAGGTGTGGCCACCTCGGGCACCCCCTCGGTCTCCCTCTTCACCTACATAAATACTTCTGACCTAAAAACAGAGGGGGGGTTCGACGTTTTTCAAAATAGAGTTCCGCTGCACCGCCACCACAAGAAACGGCGATTCAGAACCAGAAACTCCGTTCTGGCAACCTACCAGGACGGGGATTTGGAGGAGATCATCGCCATCATCATCACCAACGCCTCTCCATCATCCATCCATGTTTCCCCCATCCATTATTGAGTAATCCCCCGTTGTAGGCTATGGGATGTTAGGGATTGGATGAGATCTATCATGTAATCGAATAAGATTGTTAGGGCATGGTGCCTAGTATCTGTGTTGGTGCTATTTGAATTTGTTGTAACTTGTTATGCTTAATGCTTATCACTACTGCCCGAGTGCCATGATCTCAGATCTGAACATGTTATTGATTAATGATGATAGTATTGTTTCTGATCTTATCTGCAAGTTTTTTACACATATCATTGTCCGGAACCAAAGGCCCCGAAGTGATAGAAATTGGGACAGCCGGTGGGGATGGCTTTGATATGAGGATCACGTGTGTTAACTGAGTGTTAATGCTTTGCTCTGGTACTCTATTAAAAGGAGTATCTTAATTGCCAGTAGATTCCCTTGAGGCCCCACTGCAATGGGCTGGCAGGACAAAATATGTTGTGCAAGTTCTCATTGCGAGCATGTATGACTATATATGAAACACATGCCTATGATTGTTTAGTACTTGGATGTTTTATCTTATTTATCTGAAAATGCCCTAGATCTTGAAGTTACATGAATATTCTTGTCCATGCAACGCCCGTCCATCCATCCCTATGCCTACCGCACTCAAATCCTGTTATTTGATACTATTGTTACTACTGCCTTTGTTTTACTACTGCTGTTACTTTGCTATTGCTACTACAAAACTGTTGCTACTGATAAACTACTATGAGCAAGATTATTTTCAGGTGCAGCTGAATTGACAACTTAGTTGTTAAGGCTTATAAGTATTTTTTGGCTCCCCTTATGTCGATCAATAAATTGGGTTATACTACCCTCGAAGACTGTTGCAATCCCCTATACTTGTGGGTCATCAACTGCGCCTACACATTGCAACATTGATAAAAGAGAAAGAAGCAGAGGAAGAAGCATAGAAAGCACTTCTGAACTTCATAGACAGTGGAAGTGTAGTACTTCAACAATTCGTAGCTCTGTTGCGTAGGTAAGTGAACTGGTGGTGAATATGTGAAAACTTGTGAGTGAAATCTTATTAGGCTTTTGGCAAATAAACTGTCAGGATGTATGTGCTGTATGTGAATTTTATGTGATCTAAAACATTTGTCTTGAAATTTCTGTCATCCATCGCCTATGGTGTGAAATTTCTTTCATTTCATCTGGACCACTTAATTTAGGAGTGACGCCAGCACACGTCCTCGACGTAAACGAAAACTTCATGGTTGTTTACTTGATAAAAATATTTCTGTCGCAAATAGACACTGACGTGCCTCGATTTCAATGGTAAATGGCCTTGATGAAACATAAACGTTGGGGCAAACCATGACATCATCTTTTCTGGTCTGACAAAAAAATGTCATGTGTTTGAGATACACGCCCAAATCTGATTGGTCCATGTGTCGCTCTTAGTAAGGCCCACATGTCCTCATACTATTGGTCCACCTCTGAGCAGGCTAGCTTTGTGCCATGATGAAAATAATTTTTTCACGGCTCAAGTGACGTCAAGCACGGACTATATGACGCCAGAAACAGAATGAATGACGTCATCAACCGGCTATAACAGAATCAAGCCGTGACAAAAAAACAAACGTCAGGACAACGATGGCGTCACTGATGGCCGGTGTGACGTTAGCTGACGACGCTAACGGGCGTCCGCGATGCCATCTGCCATGTGGCGTGGACCTTGATGAAAAAAGTCACAACCGGTTAAGCATAGGATGGGGCGGTCCTGTTAATCGCGACGAACTTAGACGAACTTCACGGACAGGCATGGCGTTTTCAGACAGAAAAACATCGCGGATCAGATTATGACGTGAGGTTCATGACCTTTTTTTCATTCCAAAATTCATCGCGGATGGTGATCTACGACGTTTTTCCACTAATCCACGATGATATCATATCGTCATGGACCGCCCAGATTCTTGTAGTGAATCTAGGAGCAACTTATCAACATACTATGCAGTGTTGTCTCAACAACCAAACCGAACGCAACATCCATGTATACGTGGATGACATACACAAATAAATTTTTCCTTCCGCAATGACTCGGCCTGTTTTCCGTCGTACAAGGCGCGTCTTCCACGACGAAAATCTTGGCTCGACCGTGGCCGATGCAAAACTATATTTTTTTGGTTTCGCGCCCCTCTACTATGACGAAACCAATAAAAATGTGGAGGAAGCTCGACGGGTGTGTGGTAGAAGTAATATTTGTGCTTCCTCGCGAGATGTTGACTTGCCAAATTATTTTTGTGTGTGTGGGTCCCGGACGTCAGTGACTCTAGCGGACCAAACTTTTCGGTCACGCCTCCCTGATTTACACTCGATAATGTTGTTTGATGCCTCTTCCATTTAGTCAAGCTGCTGGTCCAGCATGTCTGCCTCACATTAGAGGAATCATGTGTATGATGGAATTATTTTCCTTCCCTATTCTGAACTTGTAGCGTCGCTCGATGCATCTGCCATTTAATTAGGCTGCTAGGTCCCACGTGTCATCCTTACACTAGAATAAACGTGTGCATGATGGATATTTTCCTTAGCTCGTGCCTCCCAGATATGAACTCGATAACATTGCTCGATCTATCTGCTGTTAAGCACGATGCTGGGTCCCACATTATAGCCTCTCATTACAAGAAGCGTGTGTATGATGGAATTTTTTCCTTCGCTCCCATAACCTTGTTCGAAACTTGATAGCACTGCTAGATGCGTTTACAGTTTAATCATGCAGCTGGGCCCCACATGTCATCCTCACATTAGAAGAAACATGTGCATGATGATTTTTTCCCTTGGCTCGTGCCTCCCTGATTTGAACTCGATAAGTTGCTCGATCTATCTGCCGTAAATCGCGCTGCTGGGTCCCACATTCCAGCTGATACGCCCAATTTGCATCTCCTTTCTATATCATAATTTACCTCTATTCATTGATATATATCTTATTATGAGGTATTACTTATGGCTTTTTCATCTGTTTATGCATGTTGGATGATTCTTGGAGGATGGACTGCCGGAGTCTGGATTCTGATGGAAAAGAAGGCGTTTTGGTGCAATTTTGCGAAGATCAGAAAAATACCAGAAAAATATGGAAACATATTATTTTCCCAAAGACGAAGGAAGCCAGAAGGAGGAGCGAAGAGGGGCCGCAGGGGGCCCACACCCCCTAGGCACGGACCCACCTGACGCCGCGCCTAGGGCAGGTGTGGCCCACCTGCCCGGCCTCCAACTCTGCCCCTTCGCCTATATCTTCCCTACGGAACCCTAAGCCTAGTGGAGCGACCACAGATAGATTTCCGACGCCTCTGGGGGGTGGTAAACACCAAGATAGAAAGATCTCTCTGGCAGACAGATTTCTGCCAGGAGAATTCCTTCCCGGAGAGGGGAGACCATCGCCATCAACACCATCATCAAGCTAGGCTTCATCGGGATCATCATCATCATCCACACCATCATCTCCACCAGCACCATCATCACCACTCCGTCCCGCTGTAACAATTGTGTTGGATATTGCTTTAGTTCTTAGGGGAAACTTTCCTGGTGTTGATTACTATTGTAGTTGATGCTTGTGAGTGGAAACATTGGATTATTGTTTATGTTCAGATTGTTATCCATTACCATATCATCTTTGATCTTGATCCATATGATGTCTTATAAGTAGTTCATTGTGTTCTTGAGGACATGGGAGAAGTCATCTTGTTAGTAGTTCATTATTCAATGGTTTAATATTTAATTTGTGGTTCTATTCTTCTAGTGGTGTCATGTGAACGCCGACTACATGATACTTCACCATTTATGGGCCTAGGGGAATGCATTGTATTTGGCTACTAATTGTGGGGTGTTCGGAGTGACAGAAACCTGAACCCCCGTTAGGACACCTTTGCACAAGGGAGTGTAGGATCTCAGAGTTTAAGGCTGTGGTTAGATTTATATCTTAATTACTTTCATGTAGTTACAGATGTTTGCAGGGGGTTTAATCATAAGTATGTATTAGTCCAAGTAAGGTAGGTACATTAGCATAGGTTCACCCATAAAACACTTACAACACCAGTGAAGAGTACTCAGCTATTTGAAGCGAAAACACTTGAATGAATTCCCATGTGTCCTCGAGAACGTTTGGTCCTTATAAGTATTTCAACCGGCTTGTCCTTTGCTAAGAAAGGATTGGGCCACTTGCTCCGTTTGTTCGTTATCTTTGTTACTTGCTCTTTGTTTTGTTGCCTTATGAGAAAACCACTAAAAATTTGTTTGCTAAGTATTCATAGGGATTTCCTGCTCCATACCATTGTTCAGCACCTTCTGCTCCTCGTTGGGATCGACACTCCTATTTATCGAAAGTACTACGATACACCCCCTATACTTGTGGGTCATCACCAGCCTCTCACTAGAAGAATCGTGTGTATGATGGAATTTTGTCCTTCACTCCGGCTACCCTGTTCCGAACTTGATTGCGCTGCTAGATGCATTTACCGGTTAATCACACATATGGGCCGACATGTCATCCCCTCATTAGAAGAAACGCATGCATGATGGAATTTTTTCCCTCGGTCACGCCTCCGTGTTAACTTGATAGCATTGCTCGCTGCATCAGCCGTTTATTCAGGCTGATGGGTCCCATATGCTAGCCTCACATTAGAAGAATCGTGTGTATAGTTGAATTTTTTTCTTCTCTAGAGCTACCATGTTCCTAGCTCGATGAATCTGCCATTTGGTCATGCAACAGGGTCCCGTATGTCAGCATTTCATTAGAAGAATGTGTGGGACTTTTTTTCTCGATGCATCAGTGGTTTATATAGGCTAGTGGGTTCCCTTGTCAGCCTCTCATTAGAAGAAACGTATGCATGCTGGTCTTTTTTCACGCTCGCTCCTCCCTGTTTTGAACTTGGCAACGTTGCTCGATGCACCAGCCATTTATATAGGCTAGTGGGTCCCTCATGTCAGCCTCTCATTAGAAGAAACGTGTGCATGCTGGACATTTTTTCTCGCTCGCGCCTCCCTGTTTCGAATTTCGCAACGTTACTCAATGCCTCCACTGTATTAGGTCTCTCTGGTGGGTCCCACATGTTATCCTCCTTTGTAGAGGACACGTGTGTATGTTGGACATTTTTTCAGATGCCTCCCCCGGTTTAAGCTTGGTAACGTTGTTGGATCCCATATGTCAGCCTTCTATGTGCAAGAAATATGATTATGATGGAACAAATGTACAAGTATGACATATATTATATATATTGATAACCCTAGGATCAAATTGAACTCAAGACTTCAACAAATGGCAACTGCGTGCGCTTCCACTAAGCTAGAACCAACTATGCTACTCATAAAATATTAGGATTAGAAATGTTGATATCACTTAAAATGAAAAGGCAACGATGATTATTGCCATTAAAAATGCTACATGGTCAGCATAAATAAAACTTGGGTAGGCAAATATTGCACTATACTTAATCAGAATGGTACAGAAAAGGCTAAATTAAGAAGATTTTGGGCGATATAAAAAATAATTTGGGTCCAATCTTGTGAACAAATGGGCTTATTATCATGGGATCCTTAGTGAAACTTATTCAGTGTGCTTCATGCTTAAAAAAAGTAACAATGTGTTGAGGGTTGGCAGCCCACGGCCGACCTGATCCAAGAAGGACAAATTCGCGAGATTTTGGGCTAGAGTTGGGTCGAATGTACTATTTTCTAATGAGCTCCTCATTTAATTTGCAATGTTTTCTGCCAGACTTGGGTTGAATGTCCAATATTTCCGTTAGCTCCTTAGTGAAAATTCGATGTAGTTAGTAAAATATACTGGTGTTTGGTGGCTCTACTCACCACCAAAGTCTAATTAAGGGAAGTTTTTTTTAAACAAGATTATGGGAAGTTTTTTGGCTGAAGTGGGTTTGAAAAATTCATTCCCAGAGGCTCAGTAGTGAAAATACATTGTACCGAAGGTCGATGGTCCATCTGACTGGCTGTACCTACGTTGCATCCAAAAGAATGAAACTGCAAAGGGAGAAAATTGACCGATATTGTAAGACTTAATATGACCTAGCTAGCTAAGAACTTTGGTAGCGCGGGATTCGAACATGGAAAGTACTGGAGGGAGTTTGACTGATTAACATAAAATCCTTTCACATCAAGTCTTACAGTGCAGGATCATCTTTTCAACAAAGGATATATTTCGAGATGTTTGGGTGGCTTTGAATCTAACCAGTCGATCTAATATACTCAAAACCATGTAATAATGCCATTTAATATGTACGTGATAGACACAGTGGCCTTGACTTTCCCAGCTTCAGATAGCTCGGATAGCACCATCTTATACTGATCACTCGAAGTTGCATGCTTCAGTATGATCAAATTAATAGATGCGGCAATTAGCGCCAACATGTGGCATTGTCATCATGCAAAAAGCCAAAGAATTTGCACATTTAGTTCACATTTTTGAACACAATAATACAACAAGTTTGTAAACTAGCACATCACACTACAATGTCAGCACATTAGAGCTTGACTTGTTCATTTCACATACACTGGAGCAGATTTAGTACCAAATGCAGTACCAAATGCCTTATCTAAAATTATGCAGAATCATACCCCCCGACCAACCCATTGAGCCATAGAATCTGTGGCCACCATCACGAACAGGAGCAGGTCCCGTGCCGTTAACCCTTCCGAGCGACATAGGGAAGATGTCAGGATCACTTGGACAACATGATCCTATCTACTTGATAGATCTAAGTATAATTTTGCTATGCCAAGATATGATGAGACACATTGTGGTAGATATGGGCCCATGCCAACATTTCATGGGCTATAGACCTCTCTGGGTTGGCTAAAAACACCATCATCAACTATTGGTTGTTTAAGTAAACACTTGGCCAACATGATCCCACCTAGTTGGCTTTAAAACTCATGTAGGATATTCCACTCACTTTCTCTACACTCCATGGTTAAGCATCAGCACATGCTCATCCGCAAGCTGCATGTAGCTTTTGTTATGGTGTGTCTATTACTTTGTTTGATCTGCTTTAGATACTTAGCATGAATATGTATTCCAAATATTGTGATGGTTCATCTACTTAAACTATAATGATAGTAGATGTAGACTATTGGTGTGTTCTTGATGTTTTGAAGATTTAATTCCCTAAATGCACTGTTAATTTATACAGTGCATACACTGCAATTGGTTTGAGCATTACGAACATGCTAATACATTTTTTTATGAGTTGAATCTTAAGTTAATTTTGGATTCTATGCTATATTGATTAAATCTTATGCATATTTTAATGTTTAGTTTCGTTAGGTTACTGTTGCCGTCAGCATGTTTTTGACAAGCTCTAGATTTCGTTCAGTTTTAGTTGGTACCTTAAAACCCTACACATGTTTCGTTCATTTTCATGCAGCACTTGTTTAGGTCGTCGTTTGAACCATTCTTGCGATGGAATGACGAACTGGATAGAACGGGATGTAACAGGGGCACATAGTCCATGCCCTGCATGTTCGACTCGCGGGATGGTACTAGTAATATCTGGTCGTCCGGAGCAGAGTTCTCAGGCTGTAACTCTGAAGCTTTCTTGAGAATCTATAACTTTGAATAAATAGATAGAAACAACAGGAAAGCAGATAGGTTTCGGACTGCGTAAAAGGTGTCTTCCATTGCAACTGATATAGTTCGGATAGTTCAGTTTACAGTTGCAAAATAGAAACACGTAGTAGTTCAGTTCAGCAGATCAGCACCAAGGAAAGCCTGGCGAGGAGCTGCTCATTTTCCTCCTCCTTCTCCTCAAGTAGTAGGCGACGTCTGAGCATGTCCTGCCTGATCTTGACATTCTCATTGAGCGATTCCTTGAGCTTCCGAAGCAGGTTCATGTTGTTGACATGGAGATCGACATTAGCATTTGTTAGCCTCGCATTATCCTTCGAGAGCCCCTTGATGATGGCTGTATGCCGTCGGTTCGATTCTTGGATATTCTTATGAAGTTTCTTCCATGTAGCGTTGTCTCTTTTTAGCTCGCCACGCTCCTTAGTAAGGGTCTTCACAACTGATTTGACTCGTTCAGTTCTTTAATTTGCATTTTCTCCCTGTGGCTGCTTCTCCGTGCATTAAGCCAAGAATCCACCTGAGTGTTGAGTTGTGGCTTCTTTTCCTAGGACAAAGAAAACGTGGTTTTAGCGTCTCATGGAACGGGGAAAACAATATCTAAATTTATAGCATCGAGCTTTATGCAAGACTGGGCGATGTGGAAAAGATTAGGAAAGCCTGATTCCTAGTCGTAAAATCCCCAGTGTATAATGCTTACCTCACTTACCCGGGGAACTGGGGCGAACAGGTCTGACAGTGAACCGCCGGCTCTGAACAAGGAGAAGAAGATGATCATAGAGGAGAAGAAGAATGCCGGAGAACCCGATTAAGGAGAAGAAGTACAAGACTACCCAGAGGACCCCTCGCCTGTGGGAAAATCCTTCGGGATCATATCTTTTGACTCTACAGTGTCTAAACCATCGCGACAGGCTCATTCTTTTCTCTCCTCACGCAATTTCACCACTAAACGCTTCTGGGAAGGAGGCATGGCTGCATAGAGGGAGGGAGCAGGAGCGTGATGAGCATGTGAGGAAGACGAAAGGGAGGAGGGCGCCTAGTGACGAGTGGAGGTAGATAGTTAAAAGTCTAGGCACACCACGGTCGTCTCCCTACTATCTCCAGCTATATCCACCATGCGATGTGCCTTATAGGAAAAGTGTTGCGCACACGTGGCAGAGCATAAATAGAGGACTACAATGATGCGACCGATTTGATGCTCAATTCAATGACACTTCGCCGCTGATACAATAGTTCACGCGTTTGGCCTGCACGTGTCAAGATGACACATTCCTGCGTTGGATCACACAGTTTGTCGTACAATTTATTTTATTAATAATGGCACTTCGGCGCGGATACAATGGTGCACGCGACATGATAACACAGTCCTACATCAAGATGACACTTTTTATGGTGAGAGGATTTCTAGCGCTCCTTCCCTATGCATCCCGAGCCCCAACTCTTCTCCACGGGTGCAAGTTTCCAACACAAACATGCCCGCCGGTGCAACACAGATGCTGCCCAGCAAACACGAACTAAACCTCCCTAAAACAAAACATGCCCTAAACCACGTCTTTGCGCTTACTTGTAGCTCAAGTTTGACCTAGTTTCGTTAAATTGTCAAGATGCAAAATCTTTTCACGCATTCGTGTCTGTGAAGAAAATACAACAGTACGAAGGGTTTAGCTCAGCTGCTAACTGGAGAAGGACCCGATTGCTTTTCCTTGCCTAACTTTAGGGCCATTTGTGTGAAATTTAGGGACCTCTATGTATTTTCTTCTTTTTTGAGGTCTTCGATGTAAACCGTACTCCCACCGACCATGTCAAATTTTAACTACAAGTTTTCTCTTAATTTTTTCAAAACTTTTGAAGCCAACCAGGAATTCAGTATATCGAAAACCATCGAAAAGTTTTTTCGTAGAACTTTCAAAGCAACCTACAATTTACTTGTAGTTCAAATTTGACCTGATTTCGATAAATCGGCATTTGTATGAAAAGAAAGCAAGGTCCAATTTGGGGTGGGTCTCGTAGGAGCAATGAGCTTCAGTTAACACGGTCGGTGGAAGTACAAGTTGCATCAAAGACCACAGAAAATGAAAAATACATCCTCTAGTCAACCACTTGGAAAATTAAGAATGTTCTTTCCTGATAGTTGGGACTCGCACCTATGACATTGATTACTAAAAGAATATGAACTCATCTACCTCTGAAATGATATTTAATTCGAGAGAAATTTATCACACTTGCCATGGTAGCTTAGGTTTGACATAATTTTGTTAAATTGTCAAGATGCAATATCTTAGCAAGATGTTGAACCTGTTGTCCAAACTCTCGGTGATAGTTTATGCTATATTAAATGACCCCCGATGGTTACCTCCAAAAAATCACGAAACTTTCAAAGTAGGCATATTTCACCTAATTTCAATAAATAGGCATAAAGTCATTCAAGTGGGAAGAGTTAGTTAGGCCGAAGCTTGAAAAATCATAAAACATGGGAACCGTGTCGGTCCACTATAAATATTTGTAAGCTCTCCTTTTGGCATTCAGATTCATAGTCTTCATACTTTCTTTACCGAAAGGAACAATCTCATCATCACTCGGGAAATTTAGAATGTTCTTTATTGTGTGTGTGAAGTAAGTATAGTAGTACGAAGGGTATGGATCAGTTGCTCACTCGAGAAGGGCCCGACCGCTTTTCCTTGCTTAACTTTAGGGCCCTTTGTGCTAAATTTTGGTACCTCTATATAATTTTGTCTTTTTTGAGGTCTTCGATGTAGACCGTAGTCCACGGACCATGTCGAATTTTTTACTACAAGTATGCTCTTAAAATTTTCAAAAAATCTTTTGATGCCAACTAGAAATTCGGTATATCAAAAACCACAGAAAATATTTTTCGTAAAACTTTCAAAACAACCTACGATTTACTTGTAGTTAAAATTTGACCTAATTTCAATAAATCGGCCCAAATTCTCATTCCAGTCGCCAAATTTAGCTAGGAAGTTTTAAAATTCGCAAAACATGGGAAAATTGAGAATGTCTCCTGATAGTTGGAAACACATGTCGACGACATCGTTTACTAAAAGATGATGCACCATTCTACTTCGAAGAAAATACAATTAATTCGAGAGGAATCTATCGTGGATACTTGCAGCTCAAGTTTGACCTAATTTCATTAAGTTGTCAAGATGCAAAATCTTAGCAAGAAGTTGAAACTATTGTCAAAACTCTCAATGGTTGTTTGTGATATATTAAATTACCCCCCGATGGTTAACTAAGAAACAAATCGCAAAACTGTCAATGCAAACTACAATTTACTCGTAGTTCAAATTTGACCTAATTTCGATAAGTCGACATAACGCCATTCAAGTGGAAAGAGTAAGCTAGCCTGAAGTTTGAAAACATTTCAAACATGGGAATCATATAAGTGCTACACAACATGTCGGTCCACTATATATATGACTATAAATCTTCGCTTGTGTCATTTAGATCCATATTACATTTTCAGACCTACTTTATGAAAAGGAAAAATCTCCTCATCATTCGGAAAATTGACAATGTTCTTTCCTTATAGTTGGAAACTCGCACCGATGGAATTTTTTACTAGAAGAAGATGCACCCATTCAACCTTAAAAAATACAATTAATTCAATAGAAATCTAGCGCTTACTGGTACCTCGGGTTGACCTAGTTTTGTTAAGTTGTCGAGATGCAAAATCTTAGCAAGAAATTGAACCTGCTGTAAAAATTCTCGGTGGTGGGTTATGATGTATTAAATTACCCCCCTCTCGATGGTTACCTCCAAAAGAATTCGTAGAAATTTCAACGCAATCTGTAATTTACTTGTTGAAATTTGACCTAATTTAGATAAATCGACATAAAGTAATTCAAGTGAATAGAGTTAGCTAGGGCGAAGTTTGAAAACTCATAAAACATGCGAATCTTAAGTACAACATGCTGGTCCACTATATATGTCTGAAAGCTTGGCTTGTGGCATTCAGATCCATATCCTTCGGACTTTCTTTTTGAAAAGGAACAATCTCGTCATCTCTGAGAAAATTTAGAATGTTATTTCCCGATAGTTGGAAACTCATAGAGATGGTGTTGTTTGCTGCAATAAGATGCACCCATCTACCTATGAAAAGAAATTTAATTCGAGAGCAATATATCGCGCTTACTTGTAGCTCAAGTTTGACCTAATTTCGTTAAATCGGCAAGAAGTGAGTGAAGTGGCGAAGTTAGCTAGGAAGATAGAAAAATAGAACTAATATAAACTATGGTCCACTTTGTGTGATAATTGGGGCAGTGGTATTTTCTTCTAACTATGGAAGGTCCTGTAGGAGCGAGGTGCTTCAGTTAACATGGTTGGTGGAAATACGAGTTAGATCAAGGACCTCACAAAAATGAAAATTAAATCGAAGTCCATGCATTTTTCACACGGTCCCTAAACTAAGAAGTGAAGTGTGTTTTGAGGTTTGCGCATACTAGGGTTCATTGTACATGCTAAAGACTAACAATAGAATCTTCTGAAAGCAAAGAATGGTAAAGAAGATCCAACATCTACCAATGTTTGGATTTGCCAGTCTTAATCGAATGGTCAATGTTCAAACTTATTCGTACACTATACTATACTGGTATGGTATTGTAAGGGATAAGACAAGATAAAGATTAGATAAGAAGTACTACTATGAATGGCTGGTATTTCGAATAACCTTTCCCTCTCGATGTTTGGGAAGCAAGTGAAAATTTCTAAACCGGAAAAGTTTGATTTTTTTTTGCCGCCAAGGACCAAAGTGGTTTCCTTCCTATGTACTCCTCCTACTCCACACCAAGGAGGCTGACGAACATGCCAGATAAATAGAGCCTCTCTCTCAAAAAATAAAGAAACAGAACCGCCGTACCAAGGAACACGTGCGCAGTGCGACACTGTGGACGAGGGAGAGATCAGCCGGGCTGGTCCGCGAGGGGAGAGGGGTGGGGAGATACGAGAGGCAGCGAAGGCGAGACAAAACATACAATTTTTTTGCGTGCATAGCTCCTAAAATTTACTACTAATAGAGGAGTATCTCGTGTCAAGAATCCATCATAAATTTGCTCTAACATCGAACTGCCTCCCCCTCTTCGCTACTCTCGCGATTCCTTTTTTAAAGGCCCGCTGCCTACCTTTTGTTCCCTTATGTAGCTCAAGTTTGACCAAATTTCGTTAAATTTCCAACACGCAAAATCTTACTATAGCGATATTTAAACCCTTTGTCCATACTCTCAGTGGCGCACGTGCTTCGACCTGCCTTGTCGTTCCATTTCACACCCTGCGACCAGCAGCACGCTGGTTCGAAACTAAGGAGCTTTTCTTTTCGCGCGCGTGAGCAGTACGAAGGGTATGGCTCAGCTGCTAACTCGAAAACGACCCGACCGCTTTTCCTTGCCTAACTTTAGGGATCTTTTTGTGAAATTTAGGGACCTCTATGTATTTTTTCTTTTTCGAGGTATTCGATGTAAACCGTACTCCCACCGACCATGTCGAATTTTAACTACAAGTTTTCTCTTAATTTAAAAAAAAACTTTTGAAGTCATCCAGGAATTTAGTATATAGAAAACCATCGAAAAGCTCTTTCGTAGAACTTTCAAAGAAACCCACAATTTAATTGTAATTAAAATTTGACATGATTTCGAGAAATCGACATTTGTATGAAAAGAAAGCAAGGTCCAATTTGTATGAAATTTGGGGCTTTGGCATTTTCTTCTAACTGGGGTGGTCTCGTAGGAGCTATGAAATTCAGTTAACACGGTTGGTGGAAGTACAAGTTGTATCAAGGAAATAAGAAAATGAAAAATACATCCTCTAGTCCATCACTTGGAAAATTGAGAATATTCTTTCCCGATAGTTGGGAACTTGCACCAAAGGCATTGTTTACTAAAATAAGATGAACTCATATACCTCTGAAATTATATTTAAATCGAGAGCAATCTATCAAGCTTATCGTGGTAGCTTAGGTTTGACCTAATTTCATTAAATTATCAAGATGCAAATTCTTAGAAAGATGTTGAACCTGTTGTCCAAACTCTCGGTGGTAGTTTGTGCTATATTAAATGACCCCCGATGGTTACCTCCAAAAAAATCACGAAACTTTCAAAGCAGCCTACATTTTTCTTGTACTTCATATTTGACCTAATTTTGATAAATGGGCATAAATTCATTCCAGTGGGCAGAGTCAGCTAGGATGAATCTTGGAAACTCATAAAACATGGGAACCGTAAGTATAACATGTCATTCCACTATAAATATTTGAAAGGTCTCCTTGTGGCATTTGGATTCATAGTCTTCATACTTTCTTTACCGAAAGGAACAATCTCATCATCACTCGAGAAATTAAGAATGTTCTTTATTGTGTGTGTGTGAAGCAAGTACAGTAGTACGAAGGGTATGGCTCAGCTGCTCACTCGAGAAGGGCCCGATTGATTTGCCTTGCTTAAATTTAGGGCCCTTTGTGTTAAATTTAGGGACCTATATGTAATTTTGTCTTTTTAGGTCTTTGATGTAGACCATACTCCCACCGACCATGTCGAATTTTTACTACAAGTATGCTCTTAAAATTTTCAAAAAATCGTTTGAGGCCAACGAGGAATTCAGTGTATCGAAAACCACCGAAAAGCTTTTTCGTAAAAATTTCAAAGCAACCTACGATTTACTTGTAGTTCAAATTTGACCTAATTTTGATAAATCAGCACAAAGTCTCATTCAAGTCGGAAAAGTTAGCTAGGAAGTTTTAAAATTCACAAAACATGGGAAAATTGAGAATGTTCTTTCCTGATAGTTGGAAACTCACACCAATGACATCGTTTACTAAAAGATGATGCATCCATCTACCTTTGAAGAAAAGAAAATTAATTCGAGAGGAATCTATTGCGCTTACTTACAACTCAAGTTTGACCTAATTTTGTTAAGTTGTCAGATGCAATATCTTAGCAAGAAGTTGAACCTATTGTCAAAATTCTCGATGGTGTCTTTTGATATATTAAATGCCCCCCAATGGTTACCTAATAAACAAATCGCAAGACTGTCAACGCAAACTACAATTTACTCGTAGTTCAAATTTGACCTAATTTTGATAAATCGACATAGCGCCATTCAAGTGGGCAGAGTTAGCTAGGCCGAAGTTTGAATTTTTTTCAAACATGGGAATCATATAAGTGGTACACAACATGTCGGTCCACTATATATATGACTAAAAATCTTGGTTTGTGTCATTCAGATCCATATTATATTATTTAGACCTACTTTACGAAAAGGAACAATCTTGTCGTCACTTGGAAAATTGATAATGTTCTTTCCTGATAGTTGGAAACTCACACCGACCACATTGTTTACTAGAAGAAGATGCACCCATTATACCTTCAAAAAGATAATTAATTCAAGAGCAATCTATTGTGCTTACTGGTACCTCGGTTTGACCTAATTTCGTTAAGTTGTCAAGATGCAAAATCTTAGCAAGAAATTGAACCTATTTTCAAAATTCTCTATTGTGGGTTGTGATGTATTAAATGACCCCCTCCCGATGGTTACCTCCAAAAGGATTCATAGAACTTTCAACGCAATCTATAATTTACTTGTAGTTGAAATTTGAGCTAATTTTGGTAAATCGACATAAAGTCATTCAAGTGAATAGAGTTATCTAGGATGAAGTTTGAAAACTCGTAAAACATGTGAATCTTAAGTACAACATGTCGGTCCACTATATATGTCTGAAAGCTTGGCTTGTGGCATTCAGATCCATATTCTTGAGACTTTCTTTTCAAAAAGGAAAAATCTCATCATCACTGAGAAAATTTAGAATGTTATTTCTCGATAGTTGGTAACTCACAGCAACGATGTTGTTTGCTGCAAGAATATGCACCCATCTACCTATGAAAAGACATTTAATTTGAGGGTAATCTATCATGCTAAGCCATACCCTTCGGCTGTTACCATTTGGTTAACAAAAGAAATCATCGCGTTGCTCACTTTTGGTAGAGCTTGTTGATGTATTGCATCGAATGCAAAAGGTCTTCATTTTTATTTTTATTTTATTTCAATATTTTCAAAACAGGGTCGACGTGCAAATTCTTCGCAAGAAATTGAATCTTTCCAAATCCTCACTAGTTTTTCTGCTAATCGACCTAAAGTCATTTCGATGGTCGAAACTAGTCAGAAAGATTGCATAAATCTTTAGAATTATTCTTAAACATTGTCAATGTTTGTCTAAAAATGGGGCAGTGCCAAGCTTGCGCGTCGAGAGTAATGAGCGCCCGTCTAGTCGACTCGTTTTAGGTTGGTTTATTTTCTTAACGAACTTAGATAAGCAACATTTTTTGCCCATTAATATTAACAAACTGATCAATATTGTTAAAGAGTTTCTTGAGCTACTCGATAAGATCGGTCACAAAAATGAACATAGAAAGTGTGTTCACCTAATTTCATGTACGCTAGTTATTTATTGTGTACCATGCCGTGTACAAGAGAGAGAGAGAGAGAGCGAGAGCTCACCCATGGTAGGATGGCTATTACATACGAGAGAAGTGGTACCCCTTGCTCAATAGACTTCAAACCACGGGTTTGGCACTTTGGTGTCTCATACAAGGCGGAATATTCTTTAGTGGGAATCGATGTTCCCGTCTATAGCAAGGCGTGTATGCAGACTTTGTCAAGCTCAAGTCCCATCGGATCAGTCTCAAGACACATTATTTCAGAGTCGGTCATATATAGAGGTTGTAGGGTATATGTTCGTGCGTTCGTCCTTTAGTTTCTATTGAGTTTTGCTCGGTTATCCATAAGTACATATAATGCAAGTCAAACCAGGCCACTAAGAGTATGTGTAGCATTAGAATTTTGGGGTGTCTAGAAGAGAATATTTTTCTTCCTAGACCTAGGTCTAAAACTTGAGGGCATCACCTATGTATATGGCCAAACCTATCTTTAAGATGGGACCCACTTGCTATACCATAAGCTTGTTGATTGCCCCACAATGTATATAGTCAAACCTGTCCATAAGATAGGACCCAACACGTAAGAGCTACCTCTAATAGTCTTGTGATTATAATTTATTTTGTATTAAAATGTGTACTAGATATCATTATTTTAAATCTTATGGACTACCCATAAGCTAAGGGTGGTGACCCTTAAGGTTTTAGATCATTGATAGCTGCCACTACTTTTTTCCTTATGGACAAGCTTGTAGACAACATAGTGGATACCTTGCGAGGGTCAGTCTAGCTAATATTTTCTAGACCATAGGTCTAGTACAATACCCATGTCTTAGGGAATCAAATGTCTGGTTTTCTTTATCGGGCATTTCTATCGAGATGAGTGGATCCCCTGTCTGGTCTAAACGGTGGAGGAAATTTTATTCTCTTAGAAGCTAGTATAGTAAATTTCTAGCCACGTCTAGTAACGGCTCATGTTGTGCTTGCTCTAATGTATCAGGCCTATGGGCTAACTACAGTGGGGGCCCGTTATTAGTGGTCTAGTTATATCCTATAGCAGCCGACGAATGTGATCTCTGACTCCCCTAACTCTTCCTTATCCATGAAGCCTCGACGCTCGGCTTTGAAGGGTGGTTATAAGGGTAGTAGGAGGTTATGTTCTCGTCGATAACGAGGTGCCAATATATGGTAACTTCGTCAAGCTCAAGCCCGACCAGATTAGTATAAAGACACAATCTTTCGGTGGTGCTCATAGGGGTAGGGTGTGCATTCTTGCATTCATAGGGGTGATTTTGTGTTTGCATTTGTGAGCGTTTGCGTTTTGTAGTGGGTTTCCGTAAAGAGAGATAGAGAGATGGGCCTTTGGTTTCTATTACGTTTTGCTCGATTTTCCAAAAGTACCTGTAATGCAAGTCAAACTTGGTTAGTGATGTATAGGGCCTATCGGCTTACTACCATGGGGCCATGTTATCAGGGACCCATAATGTGTAGCTAAATCTAGTTCCAAATTTCTCTTCTGGCTTTTAGAACTAGTTCGTACCATTTTGAGGGTAGTTCCAAATCTACAAGGCGAGGGAACCGGAGCAGGAACTTTCTTTGATGCTAAATTGAGAAAAATGAATAAGCAAGTAGTTCTTTGAATGATGTGGAAGGGTGAAAGGCACTAGAGAAGAGAGCGAATGGAGATATTTTACTTTACTTTTACATGCAATGGGTCCCATCTCTAGAATTTGGCAAGCAAGCACGTTGTAGAGAAATTAGCAATTTGGCAACGCAACCATATGATCTATGTCAGATTTGGCCATAGCACATTGTGGATGCCCTTCGTGGTCCAATTATATCCTATACCAGCCAGCGAATGTGAGCTTCAACTCCCCTAGCCCTTCCTTCTCCATGAAGCCTCAGCGCTTGCCTTTGAAGGATGGTTATGATGGCGGTGGGAGGCGATGTTCCCGTCGATATATAATGAGGTGCCTATGGTTACTTCGTCAAGCTTAAGCCCCCCGGATCAGTCTCAAGACACAATATTTCCGAGGTGCTCATAGGGTAGGGTGCGTTCATGCGTTCATAGGGGTGAGTCTGTCTATGCATTTGTGAGCATCTCCATTTTGTAGAGGGGTCTCGCTAAAAGAGAGATAGGGGCCTTTGGTTAATTTATTGAGTTTTACTCTGTTTAAAAAAATAATGCAAATCAAACAAGGTCGCTGATGTTTGGGGCTCACGGGCGCTCTACCATGGGCACCAGTCAGCGATCCAGTTAATCGCGAGCGAATGTGAGCACCAGTTCCCTACCTCTTCCTTCTCCATAAAGCCTCTGCGCTAAGCTTTGAAGGAGCGCACGTTTTCCGAACAATGTCGGCGGATTCAGTCATGGCGGTCCGGCAAAAGACGAGAGATCTTGATGCACAAGGTGGTTAGGTTAGGGTAAGTACGCCATAGTTCACAGTCTTAGTTTATTTTCTCCAATTTAGCTTATGGGTCTCTCCTGCTTTTGGGGTTTTTCTCCATTTTGCCTGTCTTGATCGATGATGTTTCCTGGGTTTAGATGCCGGCATGGATGGTAGACACCGAGTGGTATGGAATTATTACTGATACGGATCTCCCACTCTAGTGCGACTTGTGCCCTAGCACGCCCCGTCGCCTAACGGCGTTTGAGGGAACGGACTTTGGACGCAGGTTCTTGGGTTGCAACTACAATTGCGAGCACTGCATGTTCTTAACCAAGAACGGTCTACAATCTAGATATTGAGCATGCTCATGATGCTTTTGGTGTCTTGCTTTAGATTCCAGTAATAATTAAGTAATCCCCTTTCGTTTACTAGTACTCAACATCTCATAGTACTACCACTTTAAATTACACTAGGTTAATTAAGATGGGAGTAGTTGACAGTCTACTTACAACCTTTCTAGAGTTTGTGATTACTGCTATCTCTATCTATATATGAATACCGCTACATTTTTTGCACATTTGTGCACCTCCCCCATCATGCACCTTCTGTACCCAGCAGCGTCCACCTCTCCATCGCATCAGCGCAATCTTTGGTGAGTCCGCAACGATCCGGATAGTTGTTTAGGTGATTTCTATTTGAATTAGTTGATCTATATGCCACATTAGGAATCTGGGATCACCATGGATGTAGCGATGGAATTAGTTATAATGTACAATGGAAATGAGGATGGGATCTTGGCCCCCGACTTTATTTCACAGAGCGTTCCTATGCTGAACAATGCAGAGGTAATTTGCTGCATATCATTCATAAAAAGATTATTGTTCCTGGTGTCTTGCATTGCTGAGTTTTTTAAATTATATATTTCGGTTAAGGGGAACACGCCAAATCCTCGGCATTAGATTAATGCACATATCCTTCTTTGCATTATGAAGTTGATGTGTTCTTTCCTAAAATTTACTGGTTTTGCTTCACTTCATTTAGCATCATGCTAATGTGCCACCCGTGGAGGAGGCATTGCATGAAGAGATGCCTTAATCGTGTTTATCAAGTGACAAGTGTTTTGATGTATGCAGCTGCTTTGCAATAATTTTAGAAACCTATGCTTTGTCCCCGAGAACATTTTTTTTATAAAGGGCGCTGTATTCCTTAAAATGTCCCCTAAATATATTGATCATTTTGGTTGCATCATGATTTGTAGAAATGAAGTCATTCTGATCTATTGCCACTTACTAAGGCCAGGACTGCTGATGTGTTTGTTGGGGATACACTTTACGAGTATACCCACAGGACTCGCTGACTAGGGTGGCCCACCAACAGGTTAGAGCTTTGCTTCATGGGCGGCCCAGTCAGAGAAAGAGGAGGAGCCAGTTCCGGCTACGACAAGGCCCAGAAGAGTTACCGACTTAGGCCTGTAGTATTACTTGTAGTCCAAGCTGTATCTAGTTACCGACTCTGCAACATAGACGGATAGGTCTCTCCTGTAAACCTAGGTCCCGATGACTATATAAACCTGCCCTATGGGAGCCTTTAGGGCAGAACCAATCTTACTACCACAATCATAACTCGCACAGGCGAACCTCTCTTTTAATCTGTTGTAACATCCGGCTTACGCCGATATATTACTGGGTTGCTAGAAAGAGTAGGATCCGATCACCGCAGTCAGATCTAAACCGGGGTAAACTTGTGCTCACTGCTCCTGGAACATCTGACACCCCATCTTTCCAACGCCACTAGGACCCCCTACGGCATACTTGTCGACAATCCGACGATAGTTGGCGCCCACCGTGGGGCAGGTGACCTTTGGAGCTTCGTTCTAGGCGGAATATGCGCATGCAGGAATCGGCAAAACTATCACCATGGTTCGTGTGGTTTATGCCAGTGATGTCCCTCTTTTCCTTCTCGACGAGACCTGGATTCCGGCTAGAAAACCCGTGATGACCTACACGATCATGTCTATCGGCAAGATCGATATTTTTCTCGGTTTCGCTGAACCCGCCCAATCCACCCTTGAGGTGATGACCATGGAGGAAGAAAAATCCAGATCTACTTTGTCCGCAGAGGCGAAAGAGTTCAAGGTCTCGGAGAAAATTGAACCCACGCAGCCCACTCTTGTAGTGGAAGAAGCAGTGGAGGAAGATTCCAGATCCGATCTCCTTGACGAGATCGGGTACAGGGATGAAGAATACATCCGCTACGGATCCGGACCTACCGATGTCATAGCAGAAAAAGAACTCTTGAGGAGCAAGATTACAGCGATGACGAGACGCCCCTACATCGATTACGAAGCAATCGCTGATATTAAGGAGAACTTTGAGATGGCAGAGGCGGAAACCAAGTTGTACCACTACCTCAAGAACATAAACAAGAAGAAGCACTATTTCGTGTACCACATAAGCTCTGGATCCAACTTTGTCGATGCTAGAGCCGGCAGCGATTCAGTCCTCGACGCGATCGAAGAAAACGCCGACTTACCTGGCTCCCCTCAGGAGTCAATAATGTTGCAGGAACTTAGAGACTTCGACAAGGAGATGGAGGAGTATGAACAAGAACACGCCTCCAAGACAATGAAAGGTGAGCCAAAAAATTCTTATAGTCCATATGATAGTATGGATGAAAGCTACACCTCTTTGGATGATATGGATACCGGAGATTCCTTCGAGGTCCACAAGCCAACCACTATGGAAAGTCCAAAAAATTCTCATAGTCCATTTGTTCTGGTTATGATTTTTGAATATCTAAAAAATGTTACCTTAGTATAAAAATTAAATTTATTGTTTGTAATTTGGTTTTTTATCTGATTGCTTAGATGCAGGTATCTTCCGAGTAATGAGTTGTTGGTACTGGAAGCCGGCTTTATTTCCGAGTTTAAACTGGTTTAGCAATTGAGCTCCGTTGCTCGGCAAAGTTTCCGTGCTAAAGGTTGGTCGAATCATGAAAGGGACGAGGCAGAGAGCCAGATAAAACGACAAGTATAAGCATATAAACTAGTGCTTCGGAAATTTTCAAGAACACACATAAAATATATATAAACAAAAGTGCTATGATAGTAAAAGCATCAGTTTTTACAGACCAGCACATCCAAAATAAATGTTTCCATCATTACATTGCCCAAAGTTCAGAATAATGCATATAAACTGTTTATGATGCAGACTAAGGTGGTGGTGGTGAAGAGCGTGGAGCGCTAGAGTTGACAACATTGTCGCCCTGAACCTCGGACTCAGAAGCTGCTTCACCGAGGCTGTCGTCTGGCTCTTGAGGTGAGGGAGGCAAGCGATAGATCCGAAGAATCGTGTCGTGTAGTTGGTCATTTCCGCCACACGACAAGCATAACCTGCAGAGGAATATTGGATAGCCTTGATGTCCTGTGGGTTACCCTCATCGTCCTCCTCAGCAATACCCTTGGTGACATGCCAGATTTCCATATCGCTGTGGTGGATCATCACCATGGTAAGAGCAGTCTGGGTAGAAGTCCGAGCGTAGGAGATCTTCCAGTCCTCGATAATCTTCGGAATCTCCTTGGCCTTGTCCCTGACCTCTTGCACTAACATCGTGTGCAAGTCGGAAAGTTTGACCGACTCGCCAGCCTCTTCAAGAGTCTGGCGGAAGTCGAACAAAATATCTCCGATGAGCTTGATGCGCTCGAGGCGAGGTTCGGAGGTAGAAGTTCAGAAATCTTACCTAGCATAGAATGATTCCACTGGGCATGCTCCTCGCGGAGGCTGTTCAGCTCGTTATCTCTGGTCTGGGCTAGATCCCTCGGACTATCAAAATCCTTCTAAAGATCATCCAATTGTTTTTCTCGGAGGGCCAGCAGCTTCTCGAGCCTCACGGTCTCATGGTTGCTTGACTCCAGGACAGCAGCAATGGATTTCTCCGACTCTATAGTAAGATTTTCAAGCTTGTCCCGGAGCTTGGCATTCTCTAATTCCAAGACCTTAAAGTTCTCGGATTGATCCACCAACTTGCTAGAATCGCACAATAGTTCTGCAAAGGAAACATATCAGTCGGATAGAACAAGTTTGACTAAGATCATAGCTAATTGACAAAGAGGAAGCCGGAAAAGTTTACCTTCTGCTTCACCCGTTTCAACTTGAAACTTTGAATTCTCAAGACGCGGAGCTTTGATTTCCTTGCGTTTATTACATATGTTCTTGAGCAATTCCTGGTTGGAAGATGCAATTTTCTATAAGTTTAGAAGATGGAATACTGTTAGACGGCTACTAAGACTCGGGCTGCAAATTTAACTAAGTAAAAATACAGCATGAGCCTTGGGGGCTACACTGCATTATTATTTTTCATCCTATAAGAATGAACTCGAATTCAACGATGTTTATCTGGCTTTATGCTTGGGGGCTAGAGGATATGATAATAAAATAACTTCAAATAATAATCGGAAACTTACGATGTGTTCCAAGCGCAACTTCTCAAATCCGAGTTTAGTGTTGTGAAACACTTCCTCGCCAAGGGAGAGGGAGGGAACATCCATTAATGGGAGTTCGCCAGACTCTATCTTAGTATCCCGAACCAAAATTTGGTCCAGGAGGCTAACCAGTTTGATGTCCTCCTGCTCTTGGCTTGCTGCCTCTGTAGTAAGGGTTTGCTTCTCAAGGATAGACTGAGCAAGCCTAAGGATCTCTTCCTTCTTCTTCCTCTTCGGGCCAGAGACAGCGGAGCCAGCCACATTATCCAAAGTTCCTGTAGATATTACCATGGGATCATTATTGTCACATCCCAATATTTTCCAAATCTTGTAATGTGAAAAATAAATGAATAAAGTAAAACTTTGTTGATTTCCAGGGTGAGAAGAAACATTTTGATTCCAATTGGAAACCTTCAAAACCTATTTGATCAAACAAATCCTAAATGGATTTGAAAAGATAAACATTTAATAAAAAAAATATTAAATATGTGAAATTACTATTTTTGGATCTTTTAATAAAAAGATTTGGTTTCAAAAGAAAAGGATAGAATTATAAATAAGGATTATTTTATAAGCCAAATTAAAACTTGGCCAAACCTTTGAAATAAAATATTTCCATTTGATAAAATTATTAAAGGTTTATTTAAATAAAATAATAAGGATTTAATATCCAATTTTATTAGAAATAAAGGTTTTACTATTTTAATTAAACATCAAAAACTTGTTAAATTATTTTAAACAAGTCTTCCAAGTATTTTATATTTTCAAATAAAACCTACTGATTTGGTTTTGTTAATATTTAGATTTCAAATGGAGATTTTGAATAAATCAAAACCCATTTGATTTAATAACTAAGGTCCATTTTATTTAATTAATAAATGGATCCTAAAAATATTAAAAATATTATTTTGTTTTGGACTTTGATTTGTGTTGTTAAACAGAGCTAAACTCAATATATAGTTTAGTGGAAGTTTATTTGATTTGGTTGTTTGAATTGTGATTTGAATTTCAAAACAGAAATTGATTTGGAAAAAAGGAAAAAGATTCAGAACAGAAAAAAATAAGAGCAAGGTCGACCCAACCCGATCTGGCCCACTAAGCCCAACAGCCCACCTATCCCCCTCGCCCCCGAAGCGTTTTCCTTACCGCAGAAAGAACCCGCGCAGTCAATGAACACTGGACCCCACCCCACACTCCCTCACTCGCTGACTAACCAGGCCCACGGCCACGTCGTCATCGTCCTCACCCGCCGCTGACCGCGCCCCCTCTCTGGCCATTACTGCCGATTGAAAGCTGGCGTGAATTCGCGTTAACTACACCATGAAACAGCCCTGCGACCTCGCCCTCTTAAGCGCCTCTCCCTCCTCTCTCGTTCCCCTCTGTCGCCCCACCTTAGCACACCCCCAGGCCGCCCTAATTCCTCTCCGAACACCGCTGCTTCCGACGAGCTTCCCGGCGAATTCCGGTGAGCCCAGCTACCCCTCTGCCCCTGGAGCACACGAGCATGCTCGCCGTCACTAGGCGCACCTGACAGTAGTCATAGCTCGTTCACGCGCGCCCTAGAACGTCGCCTCTGACGATGCCAATGCGCCATCGCCTTCGGCATCAACTCCGGCGATGTTTTCCCGTAAGCCCCGTCCACCCCTCTCTCTCCCGATGATGCTTCCATACTCGTGACTCTCTTACGCAACTAACTGCGCCTTCGGTTTGTCCTAGCACACCCTACATTGTCGCCTCCGTCGTCGAGCAGACGAGCCTGACGCCAGGCAGAACTCCGGTGAGCAATCCGCGTCACCACCGTGCGCCCCTCGACGATATACTACCACGTTGAGCATCAGCGAAGCACGGCGATCTCGGTGAGCCCCTCCCCTGTCTCTTTTGCTTCCTGCATCACCAGCGCCACCCTCGTCTGAGCACGCCGCCGCTCGGCGCCGTGCCAGCGCCGCCCATCTGA
This sequence comes from Avena sativa, assembly GCA_916181665.1. Lineage (NCBI taxonomy): Eukaryota > Viridiplantae > Streptophyta > Magnoliopsida > Poales > Poaceae > Avena > Avena sativa. The sequence goes on from OV702284.1 coordinate 35,199,432, forward strand.
GGATGAGCTGCTGTGAGCCACTGGATCCAGATCCGAGCGTCACGATAGAATCTTAGCCGAAGGGGTATCGATTGATCTGCGCCGTGCGATGTTAGTTTAATCCTACGGTCTGAATTGCTAATCCAACTGAATCGGTATCAGCGAGTAGAAACACGCCACGTGTCTCTGTTGAGTTGAATTAGAACAGAATTGATCTATTAGAGATGTGATTTTGTAAATTGCATAACTTTAGTTCCACACGTCCAAAATTTGCAAATTTTATATCAATGGATTCAGAAAAACAAGCCCTAGCCAACCATGCCATTTTTTTAGTAAAAAGTTTCTGTTAAATGGTTTGTTTTTGTAGAAACATATGTATGCTTGTTTAGAATGTAAAAAATGGTTCAAAATTTATTTTAGGGATAAAATCTTTTGCAAATGGTGTATTTTGAACCTACTGACCCTAGGAATCACTTTGTGGTTTCAAAAATGTATTTGGAGATGCAAAAGAATGAAACTTGGATTTAAAACCAATTCTAGTCAAATAAAAATATGGCTTATTTATTAAAAATGGATTTGGAAGAAAAACTTTGGGAAATGTTTTGTTTTAAACACTCTGACCCTAAACACAAGGTTTTATGGTTTGAAAACATATTTTGTGAATCCTTTAGATTAATGCCTTACTAAAACATTTTTTACACCACATAAAATGATACCTTATTTTAAAAATGGTTTATAAAGTGAAACCTTTTGCAAATGACTTTGCCACTTTATAAAATGACCATTAGGTTTATCCAAATGTTTATGACCCATTAGAAACCACTTGTACAAATAAAACAACCCTTTTGCATCCTTGCATGTATTGTTTTGTTTATTATTTTATGTGATGTTTTGCTTGAATGGTAGATTGAAATATTGTTTGCTTGATTGAATTGTAGTGACTTGAAGTGTGTGAACATTGCAAAGATCAAGGGTGAACTTATACTCTCTACCAAAAAGGCAAGTGATGCTTCATACTTTTGTCCCATTATTTTCACTATGCATTAGTGATATTTCTAGGTATAGGACTTGCATGGAATTTTGCTAAGTGTAAACTATGCTATGGGAAATCCTAGTAGATGAAACTTTAGTTGAAATTTCCTAAGTTAAGATCCCTACTACTATCATGCTTAGCTTAGCTAGTAGAAAACAAGGGTGGAATATATATTCACACTATGGAAAGATTTCTAAGTCTGAGGACTTGTGTTTTGATTAATAAAACAACTAAGTGAATGAATCACCTGGGTGGAATGGAAGGAAAGGTTTGTGTTGAGTGGTTCACAAGGCCCATGTTTATGGTTTACCTTGTGTATCTCACTTGTGGATGGCCACCCAGGAACAAAGAGATCTGAGATGTCAAATGTTGAGAATCTTCAAGTGCAACCACTTGGCATTATGGGCTCTGCCTGGATCACATAGGTTGCTAGAACTTAGCCATTTGGACAGTTGGTGGTAGTGGGAATGATAGGTTGGAACGCGTCCATTTGGTCTAAGGAAAGGCTTCTGAAAGATCTTGTCTTGGTGAAACCAAGTCTTGTGGGGAAAGTGCACCACCTCTGCAGAGTGTAAAATCTAAGTACTTAGCCATGTCCCTGGTAAAGGACAATTTGAGCATCAAGACATGGAAGCTATCAAGAATCTCATCATCCAAATTTCTAAGTTAAAAACTTGTGGTTGAACAAGGGTTAAAGGATCTTCAATCTTTGATTGGGAGATGCCTTGGGAAAGATTATTTTGTCAAGCAAAAACTTAGTGTTTTCAAATGATAAGGAAAATCTATTTTGAGAAATGCAAGCCTAAGCTCCACTTAGCCAAATGCATATAGATGATAGACTCCACTATACTACCATAGTATCACTTGCCAATACAATTCAAATGTATTGACCCTTGTGGCTGTAACTTGTTATGTTGCAGGTTTGTTTGATATTAGTGAAGTTTAATGATTAGGATTACAAGTCTACAACAAACATGCCTGCTTGTGGCACTTTGAAGATGAAGGACCCCATGCTTATAGATATTCTGCTTCAATGTAATGTAATAGCCAAATGAGCTATGAAATATGTAATAAATTATTTTATTCCTGGTTATAAATTTGTATTATGACCTTTGTTTCTTGATATTACATCTTAACTGTGGATGCTAGCTATTGATCCAGGGACTAGCATTGTAAACAGAGGGGACTCTACCTTATTAAAGGTTGGGAACCTTACAATTACCCTTGACAGGTTCACCCTTGTTAGTTTCTTGGTCACCAGGCTTTCGAGATGTTTCTACAATCAGGAGAGGCGGAAGCCTCTGGTGCTGATGGAGTACTGGATGGAGTTGGTGACGGCATGGCAGGGGAGATGACAAGCTGTTGCTGACGCAGTTGCTTGCCCGGCTTGCTGTCCAGCTTGGTCTTACTATTCAAGACTTCTATAGCTTTGAAGCACGAAAATCTGAATATTAGGTGTGCTTTGAAAAGAAAAGAAAAGTACAAGATACTGAAAAAAGACAGGGTGCTTACTTTTTAACTACTAGCAGCACTTGGCTACCAGCAGTGATAACAACTTCCTTCTCCTTGCGCTTCTTGGAGGCGGAGGCGGCAACTTCTTGCACCTCATCATCCTCCGTCGCCTCCGGATCGTCTGAGAGATAGCCCTCCAGTGGAGCTAGCTTAGACTCGGGGAGTTTCTCGAGCTGACAAAGTTATCGATGAAAATAGAGTCAGAGAAAGAATAGAAAAGAACGATGAAACGCAAAAGAAGAGTCGAAATATTTACCGGAGTCAGAGGACGGTTGGACGTGAACATCTTCATGGAGACATCTAGAACTTTTCATTACACTCTCTCCTTGATCAAATACTGGATGAGGGTCTTGTAATCCTTTGTCAGAATCCGGTGTGGGCTCACCCGTAGGCTGTTCTTCTTGTCTCTAGTGAAGGTGTGCATGAGGCGATCTCCATGATGCTGCAGAGGCTGGATCCGACGATCTAGCCAGCAGTGGATCAAGTCGGATCCGTAGAGGCCCTTATGCTTTATCAAAAACTCAATCCGCCTCTTGGTGAGGATCAAGATATCCAACAATTCCAGCGCTTCCGCGTCCCATGACTTCTGGTGGGGGCGGCACCATCGACGAAGGACGGAAGACCTTCCGCCTTTCCAAGAGCCAGAATATCCTTATGATAAAAGAAGGTTCTGGCCCAGCGTTTGACGGATTCGCTAGCATTAATCCTAGGATAAACTCGGTTTCTCCAAAGGAGTAGGCTAAAGGTGCCAGTGGTGTAAGGCACACCGGCGCTAATGGAGTTCTTCCAGGTACCATAGTAGTACCGGAAAAGGGTGAGACTTGGCATAATGCCAAGAAACCCCTCGCACAGAGCTGCGTGAGTGCTAAGCTCGAGAAGAGATTTGGGAGGGGGGTTATGGAGTTGCACACCGTAGTAGTTGAGGAACTCGATGATGAAGTCCGACGGTGGCAGGCTGAGTCCGTAGTCGATATTCGTGCCGAACAGCACCCGCTCACTGTCGCGCGAGGTGGGAACGACGTGTCCAGAGGCGCTCTGCCACACACCGGCGACGATGAAGCCTTCGTCCTCCATGACCTGGAGTTCGGCGTTGTCCATGACGCTAGGGACCCAGAGGCCCCGCATCTTCTTCTCGTCTGTCGCCGAGGAACCCGCCGCCGCTCCTAAACCAGATGCAGATTCCATTGCTCTGGGGAATGGTGGGGGGAAGGTGATTTTCTTGTGGCGTGTATATGCGAATGGCTGTGGAGTGCTCGACGAGTACGAGGAGACAATGAATGAAGCGGTGGAGAGATAAATCTGAGAGAAGGGTTTTCTCCTCTCTTTTATTTACCTCTACGGCAAGATTCGTGCATCAATCGTGCAATTAGCGCCACGCGTATAGGATAAAGGGAGGTAACTTCCTCGCGACTCTTCCACCCCCTCGATTCTCACGTGGGCATTGAAATGGTGCTCTGTTCCATAAATAATGGACCCACAAACGGTCGTGTTGATGGGACTCCTATCGGTGACAGGACCTGGTCTGAAAAGTTGTCAGCCCGCACGCCGTTGTAAAATCCGGCTCAAGTTTCAAACTGAGAAAGGAAAAGACTAAAGTCAGAACACAACATATCTGACTCAACTGACTCAAAATCCTACACTACTGAATGAAGTTTTCGGGAACCCTTGAAGATTCTCAATACGAAGAAACCATCAAGATAGACGATTTATCCGACTTTGGATCTTGGAGACTTCCGGGGGCTACTGTTGGGGATATACTTTCCGGGTATACCCATAGGACTCCCTGACTAGGGTGAACCACCAACGGGTTAGAGCTTTGCTTCACGGGCGGCCCAGTTAGAGAAAGAGGAGGAGCCAGTTCCGGCTATGACAAGGCCCAGAAGAATTACCGACTTAGGCCTGTAGTATTACTTGTAGTCCAAGCTGTATCTAGTTACCGACTCTGTAATGTAGCCGGATAGGTCTCTCCAGTAACCCTAGGTCCCGGTGACTATATAAACTGGCCCTATGGGAGCCTTTAGGGAACAACCAATCTTACTACCACAATCACAACTCGCGCAGGCGAACCTCTCTTGTAATCCGCTGTAACATCCGTCTTACGCTGATATATTACTGGGTTGCTAGCAGGAGTAGGATCTGATCACTCCAGTCGGATCTGAACCTGGGTAAAGTTGTGCTCACTGCTCCTAGAACATCCGATGTCTCACACCCCATCTTTCGACAATCCTATGACAGTGCCAGCTAAGAAGGCAAACCCTGAAGTACGGTTCTACGCATGTCGGTTCTGTTTCCCATGTTTGGGCAATATGCCTCATTGGTTCTTTGCCATTCTGATGCACCACTGTGGAGTTTGCACGATGTGTGCAGCTGAATTTGAATTATCTTTTTTGAAACGTGAATTTGGTTTAATTTTGGATTTGTTATCTATAGTTTCCACCTTATTCATATCGCTCATGGTGTAATGGTTCTATTTGCATCATCCTACCAGCTTTAGTGGAAGAACATATGCAACAATCAACGACTTGCCAAGCGATGTAGTCGGTCAGATTCTTGTCAGGCTTCCTCCGCACCCATCCTGTATACTGAGGGCATCAGTCGCCCAAAAACATTGGATGGACTTAATGGGAAGCAACAATTTCAAAAAGCTAACCCTATCACACAATAGAGGAATGTTGTTACTTGGATTTTTCACCAACAGCTCCGAGTACGCTTGATTCATAACAGATCATAATCTTTACCAAGCCATCTTGTAGAATCTGAACAACCTAGTGAAAGTACATAAAGCCTTCAAACCATATGTACTCGGATGTCGCAATGATAGGGTGCTTCTTCATTGTCCGCAAGGGTCTAACATGATAATGGCCTAGCAACCAATAAGTGGAAGTGAAATAGTGATACCAGAACCACCAATTTGGCAAAAATGTGAGTATGACAGCAGGATAATTCTCTGTTCAAGAAACCATGGGCAATTGTCTTCACACTGTTGCAGCAACTTCTGGGTTGTTTGGATAGTAACCAATTGTAACCAAGCACTGGTCCAGAGGTACTCATCAGAGTTTGGAAAATGGGAGGAATGGATTGAATGTGCTGAGATGCTGGAGAAGACTGATCACATGCCGACAACTCTCATAGGGGGCATTTTGTACTGGCCAATAATGAAGTCCAGATATATAATTGCCTTCAACAACGTGACAACAAAATTGTGTTATATTGAGTGCCCACATGAGACACATGATATTTCAAGACGCAATTTTGTCATCGCTAAGGGGCATAATACAGATGTTGCCCTTATGGTTATAAGATATTTCACTCTATGCACGTGGTCTAGTGCAAGATCATAAACAAGGAAATAGGAAGCTTGGGTTCCTCATATAAAGGTTGAGTTGGATACTCTCATTGGCCTTGAGAAATCATGGGCATCTGATGGGAAAGATTCAGTAAGGTTACTCTACGCATTTGAGGATAGAGAAATGGTAGTTATATGGGCGGAGGAGGGAGTATTCGAATTAGATCTCACTAGCATGAAGTGTAAGAAGTTAAGATCTCCTAAACGTTGGGGTACTTTACATCCCTACTTAATGACACCTGGTTAGTGCAGTCATTCATGTGCAACCCTTGCATCTTTGTACACCTATGATATTATTTCGTTCATTTCATTCAGCAACCGACGTGATTCGGAGTGCTAAATCAAAGAAACGAAAAGGATGTCCTATCAGCAACCCAGCTGATTCAGACTGCAACATCAAGGAGATGAAAATAACACTTGGATGAACAAGAAAGGCTTGTTTGTGCAAGAATGTGATAGCCTAGGTTGTGTTATTTGGATATGCAGTCTGATCTTTGTTTGTTTGTTTGTTTGTTTTGGTAGCTGATGGAATAATGCTGGCATTTTTGTTTGTGCTACAGTCACGGATCTGTAGGGGCTGGAATGTTAGAGTTATCTTTCCGTTTTGGGGGCTTATGCGTGTCTGATGAAACATTTTTTCTCTATATATAGTACTATATGGGTGATGGAACCTCATTTTATGTGATATACATATACTCGTGTATTGGTGTTTGTGTTTTGATAGTATGCAGTAGTATTTTTTTGCGGCAGGTTTTTTATTTGATCTGAAGGGGACGAGCTCCTTATAGAAGCACCCAAGAGCCTCCTTAGCCTTGGCGAGTGAGCCGACAACGATACTGCAGCGGTCTTCGACCACCACAGTGGCATCATCCAGAGCACTTCCGTGCTCCAGAGCACCGCAGTCAAACTCGATGCCTGCGGCATCTACACGAACGAAAGAGGCGATGTGAATTAAAAGCAAAACAAGAAAGAACAAGGCAGCCGAAAAGACAAGACAAAACCACTCACCTGAAATAGTCTTGGCAGCCGCCATCAGCTTACCGGCTACCTCCTTCTCCCGCAAGGCCGTAGCGGTGGCGAGTTGATCCTCGCGGTCCGTAGCCTCCTGCTGCTGGCGCTCCTTGGCCGCGGCTGCGTTGGCTAACTCCTGCTCGAGGCGCTCCTTTGCACCAACGGCGTCCTCAGCTTTCTTCTCCCCTCGCCCAAGGATCTTTTTAAGAGCATCAAGATGGCGGAGGGTGGTATTGTTGTCCTCTGCAAACAGCAGAATGCTTATCAAACCCAAGAAAAGGAAATAGAAGAAGACGCAAAAAGACCAACCCATGAACGGACCCTGAAGCTGTTTGAAGCTGGCCTCCAGCGCCATGTGCTGCTGCACCAGTTGCTTGGCGCCTTGCACAAAAGGCTGCAAAAATACACTGCTCGTCAAAAGAAAGGCTCGGGGTCTACACCCAAGGAACGAACAAGATAGAATACACACACAACAGAATGCTCGGGGGCTCCCCCCGAGACAAGTACAAACACAAAAGAAAAAAAACGGGGGCATGATCAGTAGATCACCCGAAAAATGCTCGGGGGATTCCCCCGAGGCACGAAGAAACAATGATTAGCAGATCATTCGAAAAGGCTCGAGGGATCCCCCTGCGGTAGAAAACAAAATCACTTACATGGTTAGACAGCGACTCCGAAGGTTCGCCTCTGCATTGGCTCCGTAGCCTCCTGCTGCTGGCGCTCCTTGGCCGCGGCTGCGTTGGCTAACTCCTGCTCGAGGCGCTCCTTTGCACCAACGGCGTCCTCAGCTTTCTTCTCCCCTCGCCCAAGGATCTTTTTAAGAGCATCAAGATGGCGGAGGGTGGTATTGTTGTCCTCTGCAAACAGCAGAATGCTTATCAAACCCAAGAAAAGGAAATAGAAGAAGACGCAAAAAGACCAACCCATGAACGGACCCTGAAGCTGTTTGAAGCTGGCCTCCAGCGCCATGTGCTGCTGCACCAGTTGCTTGGCGCCTTGCACAAAAGGCTGCAAAAATACACTGCTCGTCAAAAGAAAGGCTCGGGGTCTACACCCAAGGAACGAACAAGATAGAATACACACACAACAGAATGCTCGGGGGCTCCCCCCGAGACAAGTACAAACACAAAAGAAAAAAAACGGGGGCATGATCAGTAGATCACCCGAAAAATGCTCGGTGGATTCCCCCGAGGCACGAAGAAACAATGATTAGCAGATCATTCGAAAAGGCTCGAGGGATCCCCCTGCGGTAGAAAACAAAATCACTTACATGGTTAGACAGCGACTCCGAAGGTTCGCCTAAAGTCTTCTGAGGGACAACCACCCGATCCTCCTACGGAGAGGGGTTCGGAGCAGCGCCCTCAGAGGTGGCCACCGTCTGAGGAGGAGGAGGAGCAACCTTCGACTCCCCCACCATCTCCCGAGCGCCATCGCTGAAGGAGCCGTCGGAAGAGTGGCTGCAAAAGAAAACATCAGACAAGAACAATCAAGCAAAATCAAAAGAGAACAAAAGGCAACTGGATAAAACTTACGAGTCAAGATCGCTCAAGTCGAAGACAGGCGGGGTCCTCCTGCCCTTCTTCTCTTCTTTCTTCTCTTCCTTCTTCCGCTTCGTCGGCGGGTGCGGCGCTACAGCTCGCACGGGAACGGCAGGAACAGGAGAGGAAGAGCCCCCGTGATCCCCACTGTGACGCTCAAGGAACAGCGGGTCCCTAGGCGTCGGCGGAGTCGAAGCATCTGACGTCTCGCTCGAGCTCTGCGTCCGCTTTCGAGTCTGCTCCTCGCTAGACTCAAAATCCTCCTCAGCCGGCGACTCCGCTGAAGGAAGCTCAGACATGGAGTCCACTACCTCATTGTCCGGTGCATTCGGAAACAGTTTGGGTAGTGGTGGCGACATGCCCGGTACTTTTAACTCCTGCGCAAAAGAAGACAATTTTTCATACAAGCAAACGCAAAGAAAACGCAGTCGAAAAAAGCACTACGCGCACGTCCCAGATCTACACCTGCGGAACCGGACGGGAAGCAGCGAATGGAGGAGTCAGCGACTTCCCCGGAATATCCTCTCCAGCCTTGTACTTCAGTAGCGGATGAAGAACCCCGTCGAGATCCCCCTTGGAAAAATCTTCAGCCAAAACCCTAGTCGGATCACGACAACCAGAATAAAGGAACATCGGGTGCGCCCTAGCCTGGAGGGGCTGCACCCGACGTTTAAGGAAGGTGCGGATGATATCCACACTGTTCACCTCTTTATCCGGAATCAACTAGAGATCTTCCACCCGACGATAGAGCCCCTCTATCTCCGCCACCTTGCCATCCAAGATCTAGTTCTTCCAAGACCTCTTCGGCTCGATTTTCTAGGAGGGGTCGAAAGGAGCAAGACCAATTATTTGTCCGGACACTGTGGAGTCGCGGATGTAAAACCACCGCCTCTGCCAGTACTGGATAGACTCGAACATAGAAAAGGAGAAGAAAAGAAAGTTGGATTTAAGGGAAATGATGCAGCCCCCAATGGGATAAACATCATCGGAGCCAGATTGCCTCTTCACGGAATAGAGCTTCCGGAAGAGGCCAAAGTGTGGCTCGATACCGAGCCAGCACTCGCAGAATGTGATGAAGCAGGCGACATGAATAAGAGAGTTTGGGGAAAGATGATGAAGCTGGATGCCATAAAGAAAAAGCAATCCACAGAGAAAATTGTGGATTGGGAAAGAAAGGCCCCAAAGGACAAACACGATGAACATGACCCGAAACCCAGCGGGAGGATGAGGAATTACCTCGTCGGCAGGGACTCTGACGGCCTCCCTATCCTGCGGGATAAGACCCCTCTCACGGAGCTTGCGGAGGTCAACCTCACGCGTCTCCGTTCGTCGCCAGCCGCCATCGGTGACGCGGGTGGCGGTGGAACCTTTTTTGCCGCCGCCGGCAGCACTGGTACCAACTGCAGTGGAGGACTTCTTGGGCTTCCCCATTGCAGTACGGCGGTGACGGCTATGAGAACGTAGAATCAAGGAAGGAAAAGCTTGGGGAAATTCCAGCACGCAGTGAGAAAGCTCAAGGAAGATGGGAGAAGTGAAACAGGTATGGCTGCGGTGAAAACAAATTCACTTTTCCCCAATGATTATAAGGATGAGGACGATGCACGATGACCTTCCATCGGGAAGACCTAGAGCCAACATTCAGATCTGACCGTCCACGTGTCAGCACAACATCGAACCGTCGCTCACATGCCGTCCACTAGTCACAAAAATCGAGGCGACGCCGTAATTATCTCCACGCGGCGCATGAACAGTCAACTCAAAGTCAGAAGGTGGGACCCATGCTCGTCCAGTCACATCATCTCTGGCACCGCAGACGCTTGAGGTCACCAATCATCAGCACTGACGTCATCAAACGCTATACTAGCAACGGTTAAAAATCTTCAGCTACAAAGCTAAGAGTACTCACTCGAATCTACTATTCGATTAACTACTTGGGGGCTACTCCTATCAGGAGCGCTGGCCACGCACCCGAAAATGATCAAAGTACTAAATCATTGAACTATTCTTCGAGTCCTACGTCGAGTCTACGACTCCACTACGGACTCGGGGGCTACTCCCATAGGGAGGATGGATTCAAGCATCCAAAAAGTTTGTGTCCTACGGACCTATAAGTCAACGAAGACTACATTAAAGTCTCTACTCGATTCTACGACTCGAACAGACACTCGGGGTCTACTCCCATAGGGAGTGCTGGTCGTGCACCCTATGAATTTTTCCAAGTGCAATCCTTCGGATCAGCACGCAGAAACTTTTCGGCAACTCTGCCCCAATTAACGCTAAGTGGGCAACATCCTCCTTGGTCACCCGAAACACCTCCGCGGTGATAAACATTTGGATTCTGCGTCTGCGACACAAAGATAAGACCTACAGATACCATGTGATGGCCTGGCAACGCACATGACTGCGCTCTACTAGTAAGAATCTGTGCCAACAGGAAAGAAGAAAAATCCTGACGGACACGTTGGGTACATCATTTAAAATTCACTGGAATTCCACTCTTGTAAGTCCTCCGTGGCCTGAGTCGAATTACACCAGCATATGTTCCGGGTTCGAGTCGAGTGACTCGAATCTGAAGAAGATCGTATTGTTTTTTCCTAAGACAGTTAACTGACCCTGATCTATCGGGAGAGTCAGGCACATGCATCAACAATCCCTACACTCAAATCATTCTCTAGACAAACAGAGGTAGCTGCACCCAAAGGATTGAAGAGTCCTCAGCTGAATCTACGATTCGACTGAACACTCGGGGGCTACTGACATGGTTATACTCTACGAGTACGACATCTTAGCACACCTAGTCCATCCCAAGGAAGGCCCACGGCGAATATGCACCATCCCATGAAGATTTTCGGGTGGCCAAGGCCCATGGCGCTTTCGCATCCTTGGAGTGCAAGACTAGAGTAGATAGAATATTCAAAGGGGTAAACCCTAAAACCTGTAACCGAATCGATCTGTGCCCGAGACCTGCCTATCTCTATATAAAGGCCAGGAGGGCACGACGAGGAGGCTCTCTCGCATACCATCACATACACACCTCCACGCCAGATTACATCTGCGCACCCCTGTAAATATCGGTTCCGCCGTAATCAAGAGCAGACAAGCAGGAGTAGGGTTTTCCCTCCGGGGGCCTGAACCTGGGTAAACATCGTGTCCCCGTGTTGCTTGTTTGCTAACCATTCGGCGATCTCCAGCATCCCCATCTTCTCAGAAACCCAAGTCCATAACAATGGGCATTGACGAGATGAAACCTCGTTAGGTGCGGTCATTGACGCGAGGGGAGGCTGGGCAACGCCGGAATCAACGACGGAAGCGGCGGTGGCCGACGGTGGAATCCTGCTCGGGTGGCTCGATTCTGAGCGCGTGCAGACGATTCAGTTGATGGAGAAGCTCCAGGAGGCGAGGCGGACCTCGTGGCATGCTCGGCTGGCCTCGGGGCGGTGTAGAGCGACGGCGAGGGGCGGAGCCCGAGGCTAGGGTTTCGGGACCTCGCGCGGGAGAGAAGAGAGAGGTCTATAAGGAGAGGGGGAATGGCTGAGGATGGCCAGGGCGACTCCGCAAAGACCTTATCCTCCTCCACGCAACGGCGGACGCCCGGATGCAGGCGGCGGGGATCGACGGCGCCGGTGACGACAGGCAGCTCCCTGCCTGTTTGGAGGAAGACGTCGACAGGCAGCGGCGAAGGGGTACGGACCGCACTTGGGCTGGCGTGGGCCGGTGCTGGGCTGTTGACTGCGGCACATGCGGGAGAGAAAGAGTTGGGCTTGGCCCAGAGGCGCTGGGTTGCTTTTTTTTGACAGATCCTTTTTCTATTTCCTAAATTCCTTTTTTGTCTTTTGTATAATGATTTGGATACTGTTTTAAATAATTCAAAATACCAGGATTTTGTAAATATGTTGAAAACAATGTGGGGGCCCTTTGACAATATTTGGGCTCCACTATTTTGGGTAACTTTCAGATTCAAAACATTTTGAATGGATTCCAAAAAGAGGGGTGGAAGACTAGGGTTTAGGGTTTTGCACTTATACTTTGGTTCACACACTTGATCACATGCAAATATTGTATGCATGCCATGCTTAAGTACTATTTACATATATCGCAAACTTGGGCTGTTACAGCTCTGCCCCCCTTACAAGAATCTCAACCCGTGATTCCTAAGTTTTTGAAAATAAGGTAAGGTACTCAGATCGGAGACAATCTTCTCGTTCCCAGGTTGCTTCTTCCTCAGAGTGATGATACCACTGAACTTTCAGGAACTTGATGTTTTGACGACGAGTTTTGCGCTCGTCTTCATCAAGGATACAGATAGGATACTCACGATAAGTCAGATCCTTCTGGAGATCAAGAGTTTGGTGATCAACACCACGGACGGGATCTTTGAAGCAACGCTTGAGTTGAGAAACAAGAAAGACATCATGCACCTCAGGGAAGTTTGCAAGCAACTCCAACTTGTATGCGAGGTTACCTTGCCTAGATAGAACACGGAAAGGACCAACATAGCGAGGAGCCAGTTTGCCTTTGATACCGAAACGATGGACACCCTTCAGAGGAGTGACCCGTATCATCGACTTCATATTAAATATGTTGATGGTGACGATTATGATAGCTTTTCTGGCGAGACTGAGCAGTTTTCAAATGATCTCGAATGATACGAACTTGATCTTCTGCTTCCTGGATCATATCCGGACCAAAGACTTTCTTTCGCCGGTTTTTGACTAGTTCAAAGGAGTACGACACGTTCTTCCATATAAGAACTGGAAAGGTGCCATTTCTATACTGGACTGATAACTATTGTTGTAGGAGAATTCAACAAAAGGAAGGAATTTCTCCCAGTTCTTGCCAAAAGATATGACACACGCTCTAAGCATGTCTTCAAGGATTTGATTCACTCTTTTGGTTTGACCACCGGTGCTAGGATGATAAGCTGTACTGAAAGACAAACGAGTTCCCATAGCAGCTTGGAAGATTGTCCAGAACCTTGAGGTGAACAAACTACCTCGGTCAGAGACAATTTTCTTCGGAATCCCATGAAGAACAACTATTCGAGAGAGAGATATATATCTACTAACTGACTAGCATTGATACTCTCGCGAACAGGTAGAAAGTGAGCAACCTTGGACAGATAGTCAACGATTACCCAGATGGCATCATTTCCTTTCTGAGTCTTAGAAAGACCAGTGATGATATCCATACAAACTTCATCCCATTTCCACTCAGGTATTTTATGTGGTTACAGGAGACCAGCGGGTCTTTGGTGCTCAGCTTTGACGCGACGGCAAACATCACATTCAGCAACAAAACGAGTGATATCCTTCTTCATACCAGACCACCAGAATCTTTGAAGAAGATCCCGATACATCTTGGTACCTCCAGGGTGGATAGAAAGAGGTGATTCATGAGACTCTTGGAGAATTAAATACCTCAATTTTGTTCTCTTCATCACTACCAGACGGGTACCAAAGTAGACAGTACCTTGATTATCAATAGAGAAACACTTAGCAACTCCGCTAGCAATGTTCCCTTTGATCTCAGCAATTTCAGAATCATGTTTCTGAGCAAGCTTGATGTCATCCTCTATAGAAGACTTCACTTCACGGGTAGAAAGGAATCCACGAGGAACTACTTCAAGATTCAATCGAGCAAACTCCTCATGAAGAGAAGGTTGAAACTGTTTGATTACCAAATTGTTGCAATAAGACTTACGACTTAGCGCATCAGCAACAACATTGGTTTTTCCAGGTTGATAGTTGAGACCCAAATCATAGTCCTTGATGAGTTCCAACCATCTTCTTTGCCTGAGATTCAGATAAGGTTGTGTGAAAAGATACTTCAGACTCTGATGATCCGAGTATAACTCGCAACGACTACCGAGAAGGTAATGTCGCCATTGCTTAAGAGCATGAACAACAGCTGCAAGCTCAAGATCATGAGTTGGGTAGTTGTTCTCATGTGGTTTTAGCAGACGGGAGGCATAATCCACCACATGCCCATCTTGCATTAGCACACATCCGAGAGCTTGGTGAGAAGCATCGCAAAAGACTACAAAGTCTTTGCTAGTGTCTGTAAGAACCAACACTGGTGCAGTGGTTAACTTGGTTTTCAACATCTGGAAGCTTTCTTCAGCCTTATCAGACCATTCAAACTTCTTATCCTTTTTAAGAAGATCAGTCATCGGCTTTGCAATCCTGGAGAAGTTCTCGATGAATCGTTGGTAATAACCAGCCATCCCGAGAAAACTTCGGACATCCTTGACGGATTTAGGAGATTCCCAGTCAAGAATAGTTTGGACCTTATCTGGGATAACAGCAACCCCTTTGGCGGAAACAACATGACCAAGGAATACGATCTCTTGTAACCAGAACTCACATTTGGAAAACTTGGCGTAGAGACGATGTTCTCGGAGTTTTGTTAACACCAAATGAAGATGCTCAGTGTGCTCTTCTTAAGTCTTGGAATAGACCAGAATATCATCGATATAGACCACGACGAACTTGTCAAGATACTCCATGAAGATAGAGTTCATAAGCCGCATAAAAGTGGCTGGAGCATTGGTAATACCAAAGGACACGACTGTATACTCGTAAAGACCATAACGGGTGGTGAAAGCAGTCTTTGGAATATCTTACTTACGGATCTTTATATGGTGATACCCTGACCTCAAATCCATTTTAAAAAAGACAGTGGCACCACTTAACTGATCAAATAGATCGTTGATCCTAGGGAGAGGATACTTGTTCTTGATAGTCATAGAATTGAGTGGGCGATAATCCACAACCAGACGCGGTATATTGGTACCCTGCTTCTTGACATCCCCAAGAAGATGTGCTGGGCTGAATGTATTCTTTTCCTTCTAACTCCTCTAATTGCTTCTTCAACTCCACAAGCTCATGAGGAGGCATACAATAGGGTCTTTTAGAAACAGGAGCAGTTCCAGGAACTAACTCTATGATAAAATCCACACTTCGATCAGGTGGCATGCCAGGCAACTCCTCAGTTAATACATCCAGAAACTCACAAACCACGGAAACATCTTGGATCTCTAACGGAGGTAGAACTTCAAGAGCATGCAACTCTGCTTCAGAGATAGAAACAGCTGAAGGAGACAGTGACCCTACGGTCCAGTACTTGACTGTTATGCCAGCAGGACTAGTCAGAGTCACATACTTGGTTGTACAATCGAAAATAGCTTGATAACGGGTCAACCAGTCCATGCCCAAAATGATGTCAATATCAGTTGAATTGAGGGCGATCAAAGAAATGGGGAAAAGTTGAAATGCAACCTCAATTAAATTCCCATGAATAACCATGGTGGAACACCACCTAGAACCAGGAGACTGAACTAGTAGAGGAACAGATAACACCTCGAAACTTATCCCATGCATTTGAGCAAAAGCTTGTGACAGGAATGAATGCGATGCTCTAGAATCAAACAAAACTTTAGCTGGAATTTGATTGATACGAAGCGTACCCATGATGACGCTTGGATCTTCCTGAGCCTCCTCAGCAGAGATATGGTTCAGGCAACCTTTTCCAGCACTTGGATACTTTTCATTCTTCTTTGGTGGTTGTGCCTTCTCAGCAGCACTCTTTTGAGGACAATCTCTTGCGTAGTGGCCAGGTTGGCGACAGTTGAAACATATGAGACCTGATCTAGTACTAGCAGAAGGATAATTTGATCCACCAGCATTGTTTGAAGTAGCATTCGAACGAGGAACATATCCAGAAGTCCTTGGAGTATAAGGAGCACGTGGCACAGCACTGTAAGGCACAAAGACGCGGCGCTTCTTTTTACCTGAACCAGCCTTGTTGTACCCATCTCGAGGACTCTTACGAGTTTCTTCATACTCCACCTTTCCATCTCGGCTTTCATAGACTTATTAACAAGACCTTGGGAGTTAACAAAGTCCATGAGATGGAGATCACGACGAACCTTAGGATCTAGTCCCTTGCGGAACAGATATTGCTTCTTAACATCAGTGGAGACCTCTTCAGTAGCATATCAGGCAAGACGATTGAAGTTGCGCTGGTAATCACACACGGAATCAGTGCCCTACTTCAGCTTGAGGAACTCCTCCCTCTTCTGATCCATCAGACCCTCTGGAATATGATAAGCTCGAAAGGCTTCAGTGAACTCTTGCCATGTAACAACATGTTGAGCATCTTGCATAGCCTAGAAATTTTCCCACCAGGAGTTAGTTGCTCCCTCCAGATGGTAGGCAGCAAAAGTCACCCAATCAGCTTGAGCAACATGACCAACCTGAAGTTTGCGCTCCATAGTGCGAAGCCAGTAGTGCACATCAAGTGGCTTAGTGGAATAGCTAAAAGCTGGTGGAGTGAGACGTGTGAAATCCTTGATACCAACTTGATTGTTATGGTTTTGAGCAGTGTTGCGCTCAATCCTTTCAAGGAGCCTCATGTTGTCAGCACAGTTGGTTTCGTACATGGCCATGAGTTGAACCATGGACGGTGGTGGAGGAAGATTGGAAGATTCACCCTCATTTGCGGCACCCCGAGCATGATCACGGGTACGGGAACGAGAGGTATCACCCATCCTGAAAGAACAAAAAGAGATTAGAAAAAGGGTTCAAAGGAGCAAGACGGAAAGATGAACAAAGAGTACTTGATTTAAAAGTATCATCTTATCAAGCATGGTAGTATCAAAGCATACTAATGTATACACTAACCAGCTGACTTACAAACCATGACAATGGAATGCTAAGATGTTACACACCAAGCAAAACTAAGATATCTTGAAACTCTGAGAATAACAACCAAGTACGGACTACTTTTTAGAGAACAACCCCAAAACCACGATCCTAGAAGTTTTGAGATATAAGATAAGGAATGAAAACCTTTTCAAACCAAATAAGGTAAGAGAAACTCCAGCATCAGAAACAAACCAGAGAAGGTGTAAAAAGAATCCTAGTCAGAGTTTCTGCAAATAGTTTTAACTTTCAAATAGTTTTATCAACTTCTAGTCAGGGTTTCCTATAGGCAGTCCTGCTCTGATACCAAAACCTGTAGCACCCCCCGGGGTTAGGGTTAAACTAACCTCAGATCACCATATAAGTTAAGTTCAACTCCAAACACGGAAGATCACGGTATGATTCGGTAACATTACAGAACATAGGGATTCAACAACATAAGTTTAAACTCTTAGCAGAGTAAGATATTAGAGTTATTACAAACCATAGGTCATAGACCCAACATTACATCACACAGCGAAAGCAAATTATGTTGTTCTACACAACAACTTAGCAAAAGGCCTAAGAGGACATTAACAAAAGTGACGTCCATCCCATGGTCCTCAGGCTGCTACCTGGGACCCCCAACTACTCGTCGATGTCAATGTAGAAGCCACCTTCAGTTGCAACCAGATCCTCTGTAGAAAAACAACAATGGCGCAAGGCTGAGTATGAGAATGTACTCCGCAAGACTTAGATAACCTAGTATCTACATGCTCTGGCTAGAAAGGCTTTCTCTGGATTTTCTTTTGCGGAAAGCAATCTTTATTTGTAAAAAGGATAGAGAAGAGGCTCGTCTACTCAGAATCTTTTAAAAGAGATAAGATAGCGACTTCTTCATCTTGTCCATCACCTTCTTAGTAGCCACCAGCTTCATTAGAACCTCCTATCTAGGATCACCCCCTCAACCCGGAGGAAGCATCCTTAAGCACACATGGATCAGCAAGTTTTATAGTGGTTAATGTTGTCTATGATCTTAATTCTGCTCGCCAAGTCGTTCATAACCGTGAAAACGGCTTTTCGAAAAGATTTAACCCTGCAGGGGTGTACAAATTTACCCACACATACCAACCGACTCTTAATGCCAAATTATTAGCCCTCTTCCTGGGAAGGCCGGCAGAGGGTGGTTGACCACGACCTTTACCTTGCTTTCGCCGAGACCATGAGTCACGTAATAAGTATGATTCTGCCATAACGGGTCAAATACCGAAACCGGTACTTAAAGATGTGAGGCGAGGTTGGTTTACCAGGGGCTCTATCTACCCCAAGCAACCCGGTCCATGCTTCCCTACCTGTTATGATGCACCTCCATCACCTCCTCTTTCGATAACGTTTTCAATGCGTATGCCAAATGGAAAGCCTGAACTATGTGACTCATGGAATCTACTAGGCAAGTTAGTTAGTCGAGGGGTTGTCCAGGCCCTGTGTGGCTGTACGCTCGTCTTGGTTCCGAAGGTAAGAACTCAGTTCCTAGTGGTGGCAAGAATGGGACTACAAAAACCACACCCAACGTGGCCTCCCATACAAGCCTTAGCATGTTTAGTTAACTCCTTCGATGATGTCACCATCTCCTACCTTTCTAGATTCTTTGGCACCTCTAATTCATCGTTCGGATAGATCAGACATTGATACTATGCATGGCTAAGCTATCGATCTCAGAAGCTCTAGCAATGCTCGGATACCAGACCTAGGTATGCTAGGAGTAGTGGATCAGGAGTATAAGGCTACAACAGGGAAACTATGCAGCATATAGGTAACACTAACTACCGACAAAATACCACATTGGAATCGTGTGCATTATAGCGAGAAAGTAATATACTTTATAAAACATAGGTTCAGAATGAGAGGCTACGCTTGCCTTGTCCGTGAGTAGACAGATATGGATCTTCGGTGTCATTGACTTCAGCTTCGGGTTCCGTTCCTCTTCGCGAAGAGCCAAATACCGGAAAAGGGGAACCAACATGCAATACATGGCATAATGCAATGCACAATCAATATGGATGATATGACAAGTTAAATACTATTGAGAAGAACCCTAGAACATGCTTGGGCATTTTAAACGGAGTTTCGAGGGGTGAAAACCCTAACTCGAGGAAACTCCAGAGTATATGAGAAGGGTTACAATGTTCTTATAATTATACTTGTCATTTAAGTTGTTGAACAATGCATGATGATAGCTTAAATAGGTAGAATTCATTTTTCTGAACATTTTGATATATTATACATATTTTTGTGACTTATAAATAATAAGTTATTGAATTTACAATATTTAAATCATTTTATGGAATTATAAATCAATTTGAAAAGGTTTATTGCGTCAACGTGATGTCAGCAGAGGCGTTTAAACTTTTTACACCGCGGACATACCTAGCCACAGTGACTGACAGAGGGGCCCGGAGCCACCTCAGCAGCCACACAAGCAAAGAGGAAACAGGGGCGTTTGTTACCGGGACAGAGACTACCCACTCCGATTGACGGGTGGGGCCCAAGGACATGTAGGCGAGCCACGTGGGCTCGCCGGAGAGCTCGTCGGCTGACGGCGAGTGACGGCGCTAGGGTGCGATCTGGGACGCGTGAGATAGCTCGTTCGAATCAGTGGAGCGAGACAAGCTCAAAAGAGGCGGCGCCGCCCGCGGATGGTCACCGGAGCAACGAGCTCTGGTGGTGGCCGACGGCGGTGGACTGTGGTGGATGATGCGGTGGCGAACCAGAGTAGGAGGGAGAGAAAGGAGAGGTCCAAGAGGACCGGCGGCTCACCGAGAGCGCAGTGGTGCGGTCGTTGACGCGAGGGGAGGCTGGGCAACGCCGGAATCGATGACGGACGCGGCGGCGGCCGACGGTGGAATCCTGCTCGGGTGGCACGATTCTGAGTGCGCGCAGATGATTCAGTTGATGGAGAAGCTCCAGGAGGCGAGGCAGACCTCGTGGCGTGCTCGGCTGGCCTCGGGGCGGTGCAGAGCGACGGCGAGGGGCGGAGCCCGAGGCTAGGGTTTCGGGACCTTGCGCGGGAGAGAAGAGAGAGGTCTCTGAGGAGAGGGGGAATGGATGAGGATGGCCAGGGCGACGCCGCGAAGACCTTATCCTCCTCCACGCGGTGGCGGACGGCCGGATGCAGGCGGCGGGGATCGACGGCGCCGGTGACGACAGGCAGCTCCGTGCCTGTCTGGAGGAAGACGACGACAGGCAGCGGCGAAGGGGTATGGGCCGCACTTGGGCTAGCGTGGGCCGGTGCTGGGCCGTTGGCTGCTGCACACGCGGGAGAGAAAGAGTTGGGCTCGGGCCAGAGGCACTGGGTTGCTTATTTTTTTGACAGATCCTTTTTCTATTTCCTAAATTTCTTTTCTCTCTTTTGTATAATGATGATACTGTTTTAAATAATTCAAAATACCAGGATTTTGTAAATATGTTGAAAACAATGTGTGGGCCCTTTGACACTATTTGGGCTCCACTATTTTGGGTCACTTTCAAATTCTTCCAAAAAGAGGGGGGGGGGAAGACTAGGGTTTAGGGTTTTGCACTTGTAATTTGGTTCACACACTTGATCACATGCAAATATTTTATTGATTTAAATAGATGCATGCCATGCTTAAGTACTATTTACATATATCGCAAACCTGGGCTGTTACAATCATAATCACGACCATGCTCCTGTTGAAAGCCACGAGTCGTGGGACAAGCTTTGTAACGCTCAATAGTACCGTCATAGTGAGTCTTAATATTATATATACACTTACATGTGATGGGACGAACACGAGGAAGAGGAACCGAATTCCATGTGTTGGTGCACTCAAGCGCAGCAATCTCCTTTGCCATCGCAAGCTGCCATTTAGGATGAACAACAATATCTCGATAATAGGTCGGCTCAAGGATAGCAGAAAGACAAAAGTGATTAGAGGAATAACCGATAGGTGGGGGCAAGGCTGAGGAAGAAGACCATAAGTTGACCGAGATGGCACACCATAAGTAGATGGCATAATATTAGAGTCATCAACCACATGTGGGCGACGAGTATAGTGAAAAGGAAAAGTGGGACAAGACGGAATCATCGGAGGTGGCGGTGATGGGGAAGACACTGGTGATGAAGGTGGAGAGTCATGTTATAGGGAATGATAATAAATCGTAGGATAAGACGATGTCGGATCGACAATAGTGGGACAAGGAGGAGGAGTAGGTATGCGAGGCATTGAGGGAGGTGTATCGGGAAACATGAGGAAAGAAATATCCTCTACTGAAAAGGTCAAGGTGATGGATGTGGTTAGAAGGGACGAGACTCATCGGATGTCACATCCCAAGAAATACGCATCTGGTGACTGACAGGATCCCAACACTAGTAGCCCTTGAGCTCATCACTGTATCCTATAAAAGCACACTCAATAGACCTAGCGGTCAATTTCGTGCATCATGGGGGGCAAGGAGAACATAGCAAACACAACCAAACAAACAAAGCTTCGAATAATCAGGGGAACAACCAGAAATACGCTCGATAGGGATACCACCCTGTAGAGCAGTAGATGGCTGAATGGTGATGAGATAGGTGGAAGTGGAAATAGCCTCAACCCAAAAGTGAGGCGGAAGAGAAGCATTGATAATCAATGCACGAGCTATCTCAAGAAGGTGACGATGCTTTCACTTAGCCACGCTATTCTAAGCATGAGCACCAGGACAAGATAACTGAGCAAGAGTACCTTGTTTAGCAAGAAATGCTCATAGCGAACGAGATATATACTCGCTAGCAGAATCTGCACAAAAAACATGAGTAGGAGTGGAGAACTAGGTAGAAACCATGGAGTAAAAAAATTATATACAAATAAGACCTGACTACGAGAATACATGAAATAAATACAAGTATGTCGAGAAAAATCATCTATAAAGATAATATAGTAGCGATGGCCCCCTTTCAAAGTGAAGGTAGATGGACCCCAAACATCTGAATGAATGAGATGAAAAGGACGCTCAGATACTTACTCACTGTGAGGACAGGGGAGTTGAATCTGCTTACCAAGACACCAACCTAGACATGAACCGCTGTCGGAATCGCCTATGGTTGCCTCCACCCCCCACTAGCATGGTCATCATCAACATCTACAATGATATATTCTCCATCCCTCTACTGTAATCTCTTGGCAAACATGATGTGTGATGCAATCTGTCGTTTTCCAATGATCTATTGTATGTCTATGACTATGTTTGAGTAGTGATCTGTTTATGGCAATTGTGAAATAGTTTATTGTTGGTTGCATACAAGTATATGTTATGTTCTATGATAATCGTATGCACTAATATATGAGTGCACCCATATGTTGGGGATACATAAGGTTGTCACCCTCGCGTTTTGATAGGAGGAGGGACGGACATGAGATTGACAAAAACTGTGTCCCAAGTCTTAAATATGCATTCTATATTAATTCATGGTTAACAAATAGGGGGAATAGTTATGAGGACCTTGAAACTTATAGCGATGGTTGGAATTTATGTCTTAATAACTCCTTTGCTTGCTCTTAACTATCCTTGGGATCAACCACTAGTGGTGTATTTGCACAGTAACTTAGTTGCACCTATTTATGACTCCTCTCTAGAAGAAACAATAAAACATGTGCTTCACTAATTGTGACAACCCAATGAAAGAAATACCAACTTGGCTAAACTTTTGCTCCCTCGAGTTACCTGCTATTACTTTTACTTGTTGTTACTTTACTTTATTCCACTTAACTTGCACTAGTTTACTTCTTGTCTTCACTCTCAGCACTTTACAATTTTCTAGTTATAAGTAAAAACTAACCTACACACTTTATTCATTGCTTTGCATAGAAGACCATATAAGTGGTATATAGGGTTTTAGAGAATAGATAGTTTTGTCGGATACTTGGTACAGGGTACCTCGATCCGCCATGACTGGCTCGCGACCAACAGTCAGACAAACCTCATGAGGGGGGCGTAAGGCCACCCTCACGAGGGCCGCCACTCCAGGAATGCCCATATAGAGGGCCAAGATCTAGGGTACCTCCCTAGGGCCTCAGGCTGCCTGCGGGAGAGTACGACAAGGCCAACGGTGGCATAGGATGCCGCCCCAGAGCAGTGTCGAGGAGGGGGCAGGGTCAAAGGTGTGGCAGGTAGAGTCCAAGCAAGAGGATAGCCCTTCCTCACTCTTTGGAACACCGAGTCAAAGGGAGGTACGCCAGGGCGCCAGATATGACCGAAGCAGGAGCTGGAAAGGAGTCCTCAAGACGGCATTGACTCGGTCCAGCTAATGTAGCCTCCTATACCAGGATCTCGAGGAGCAGCACTGTGGATGCCCTTCCCGCCAAGGGACTGGGGAAGTGGTCTGGCGCCGCCCTATATAAGGGACCCCTCCTCCTACCTTAGGATGGATCGATCCTTAGTGATCTAAACCCTAGACATTCTACCTTCGTTGTACCCTCAGGAAGCCAAGCGAGCAATACAACAAAGTAGGAGTAGGGGCTTTACCTCCTCACGAGGGTCCGGAACTTGGGTAAAAAAACCCATGTCATCTCTTTGTCATGGGACTTTCTCCGTCCTCGTCACCATCGCCGAGGTACCTTGGTAACACGTGTCCAGCCACCTCTCGGACCAGGGGATCATTCGACCCTAGTTCCTTCACGGGACAAATCCCCGAAATTTGGCGCGCTAGGTAGGGGGCTGAGGCGCGCTTCTGAGACCCTCCGCCAGCTAGACTAGTTGGCGGCCCGTGCCGAAATAGTTCTGGGATGGTCGTTGATGACCCACAAGTATAGGGGGTGTATCGTAGTACTTTTGATAAATAGGAGTGTCGATCCCAACGAGGAGCAGAAGGTGTTGACTAGTGGTAAGGAGCAGGAAATCTCTGTAAATACTTGGCAAACGGATTTTTAGGTGTTTTCTGATAAAGCAAAGAAATAAGGTGCAAGTAATAAAGACAACAAACAATTGCAGAAAGTGGCCAATCCTTTCTTAGCAAAGGACAAGCCGGTGGAAATACTTATAAGGACCAAACGTTCTCAAGGACACATGGTAATTCTGTCAAGTGCTTTCGCTTCAAATAGCTGAGTAGTCTTCTTCGGTGTTGTAAGTGTTGTGTGGGTGAACCTGTGCTAATGTACCGACCTTACTTATACAAATACATACTTGTGATTAAACCCCCTACAAGCATCCGCAACTACAGGAAAGCAATTAATATATAAATCTAACCACAACCTTATACTCTGAGATCCTACGCTCCCTTGTGCAATGGTGTCCTAATGGGGGTTCAGGTTTCTGTCACTCCAGCAACCCCACAATTATTAGCCAAATACACAATGCATTCCCCTAGGCCCATTAATAGTGAAGTATCATGGAGTTGACGTTCACATGAGACCACTATAAGAATAGCACCAAACTTAAATACTAAACCATTGAATAATATCTCAACACAAATCCACTACTAACAACATGACTTCTCTCATGTCCTCAAGAACTAAAGAACTACTCACAACACATCATATGTATCAAGATCAAAGATGATATGGTGATGGATAACAATCTGAACATAAACAATAATCCAATGGTTCCACTCACAAGCATCAACTACAATAGTAATCAACACCGAGAAAGTTTCCCCTAAGAACTATGCAAGTATTCAACACAATTGTTACGGCGGGATGGAGTGGTGATGATGGTGATGGTGGAGATGATGGTGTGGATGATGATGATCCCGATGAAGTCTAGCTTGATGATAGTGTTGATGGCGATGATCTCCCCTCTCCAGGAAGAAATTTCCCCGGCAGAAATCTGTCTGCCGAAGAGCTATTTCTCTCTTGGTGTTTTCCGCCCGTAGAGGCGGCGGAATCTTTCTGTGGTTGCTCCCCATGTTTTAGGGCTTCGAGGAGAAGATATAGGCGAGAGGGCGGAGCCAGAGGTGGGCTAGGTGGGCCACACCCCCTATAGGGGTGGCCCGCGCCTAGGGGTTGTGGTCCCCCTGTGGCCCATCTCCACCTCCCCTTCTAGCTTTCTTCGTATTTTGGGAAAATATGATTTTCTGTAGTTTTTCTAGTATTTTTCTAATCTTCGTGAAATTTCATCAAAACACCTCTTTTTCCATCAGAATCCTGACTCCGGCAGTTCATCCTCCAAGAATCATCCAACATGCAAAAAACAGATGAAAAGACATAACACCTCTTAATATGAAATATATCAATGAATAGAAGCAAATTATGATATATAATGGTGATGCAAATTGGACGTATCAACTCCCCCAAGCTTAGACCTTCTCTTGTCCCCAAGCGAAAACTGAGCTCAGTGAACATGCCCACAGGTTTATGGAGTGAAGTGTCAATAAAAAGATACAGACAAGAAGCATCACACTTACCATTACACAACTCATAGAAGAAAACAACTGACCATTATGTAACTTAGCTTGCAATAAGTATAGGAGTCACAATAGATATGCATAAAGATAAATCATAATTGGAATTGGCAAACTTTGTTCTTGGTCAGAGAACAGCTAGAAAACAATTTCACAAAAAACTTATGTAGAAGTCTTCACAACAAGAGTACTCTTTGCTCAAATATAAAAGATTTTTCACAATGATGGATTTCAAAGTAATACTCAATAGATGAGAGTCTTGTTCAAACAAGGAAGATAAAGAACATGATTGAATAAATCATCATATGGATGCTTGAAACACAACAACTCAAATGCTTGCTGGAGATAGAGAGGAAATAGGTTTACTGACTCAACTTAGGAATAAAAGAAAGGCCCTTCATAGAGGGAAACAGGGATTTAAAGTTCATAAAGAGCTTCCAAAATATTACGGTACTTACTAGCTTTGAGCCCTCATTGCCCCTATCATAAGAATCTTGAGGTGATTAAGGTTAAAGTGAACAAAGATGGAGTATGTGCTTGACGAAATATAAGTTGGCAATCTCATGTCCCTTGAGTATGAGGGCCGCTCCTCATGCTACTCAACTTTAGTTACCGGTAAGTTCTTGTCATTGTAAGTACATGTGTATCATAAAGAACCGCCAACGGGGTACCCCTTGCACATGATACAGGAGCTATCACATAATCAAAATGACAAGGCAAGCAGACAGTGAGCATCTCAGCGATCTTTTTTATTTGCTATTTGCATAGGTTTTTATTGATGATGCTTCACAGATTGCTCACTATGGTTATGCTGCAAGTTTCCACCATGATTAGGTATGGCTTAGGCCAGCGGCCCAAGCATTTCTCTAACACACATACATAACTCCATGGACTTACAAGCTCCCCTTTTATTTCACACCGACGACATCCGCAAACAAAAGAGCATGATATCAACTAGATAAGTATCCATAAGTGTTGAAAGCGTTCCCCGTGACAACACGTTTCTACTAATACCAACGTATAGATGCAAGCATATACAACTTCGATGACACAATGGTACAAGTTTATTAGGGCAAGAAAATAAGGTGTGCTATCAAGTTTGTGAGAGCTTTACTAACTAGTTTTCACATAAAAAAATAATTTTTAATTTGAAAGATAGATGAAGCTTTAGAATTTGCTTGGAATAGCATAATGCTAATAGGTAGATATGGTGGACACAAATGGCACAGGTTTTGGTTCAAAGGGATTGGATGCATGATAAGTATGCCTTCTCAAAACAGGTTTTTGGCTAGCATGGCTGGGTAGCAAGAAAAAGAGTTGAAGGAAACAAGCAAACCTACAAGTGATAAAGCCAAACATGCAATCTTCCTTGAATACACAAAAGATCTTAAATAAAGAATACTAATCTTATGAGCCAATCAACAAAGAAAAAAATGATACAAAATACCTATAAGCTTTTTCTCTTTTCATCTCAAACCTTAAAAAGTGTTGCTACTGACCAGAGGTCGGTTTGCCAAAACCAATTTAGATCTACTTGATGCTCCCAAAGTGATACCAATACTGATCAACAAGATCAATCATATAATAGAGATTGCAAAATAAAATAAGAAGTGCAAAAAGTAAAAGATGAAACTTCTCATTAATATTCCATAAAGGCACTCGCACCAAGGGATACATAGAAACTAAAGGAGAGATACTTCCACAATGCAAACCAACCTATAACATAACTTATCTATCAAAAATATGAATCTACTAAAAAGGTAAAAGATAATGATGTGACACCGCGGCACTCCCCCAAGCTTGGAACAAGCCAAGGGGATGCCAAACCTAATGACGAATTACTCCTTAGGTTGTGGTGGTGGTGGTGTTCTCTTGTCATCATCAAACTTCCAAGGAAAAGGTTCCCCATCCAAAAAGGACGTCCTGGTTTCCACAATCCTAAAACTAGCAACAGAGCTTATGCGATTAAATCTAGCCTCGTACTCACAGTTTTGATTTTGTATGACATAGAGCAATGCTTGTAATTGGATGGTGGTCTGACGAAGCGAGAAGATTTCGTCTCGGAGCTCAGCAACCTCCTCCTCGTGCTTGGCGATGAGTTCTGAACTTATCTTATGGATGACATCCACTTCGCATTCCGCGATCTTCTTCTACGTGAAAACTTCCTGCTCCAATGCTTCCATCCTGTCTTCCAGATTGCCTTCTCCTTTAGCGACTTGAACTTCCTTCATCTGCACCTTCCCATACTTTAGAATCAAATCCTTGGGATGAATCCTCAACTCATACATGTACGGGTTGATGACATCCGTGGAGGAATCCTCCATTGGTGATCCAGAGGAAGAAATTGTGACTCCAAAATTGAGAATCTGCCTAAAAAAAACATATCGAAATACAAACACGACGAGAACACGATACACGAACCTAGGGGGACCCAGGGGGTTATATATTACGAAGTTTCAATGCATAAGGAAGGTACAAGTGCGAAACCGAGGCAAAGATGGGGCTCAGGGGGATCACACCCCCTCCAGGCGCGGCCAGCTGGGGGCCCGCGCCTAGGGTGGATGTGGCCACCCTAGCCTCTGTTTCCTCCTCTGTTTCATCGCATAACCTTCCGTATGTATTAAAACATCAAAAATATAAAAAAGTTTAGGCTTTCACGAACCTTCTGTTTTCACCACTTTTACCTATTCAAAGACGAAATCTACAGATTCTGGCGTTTTGTTTCTAATAAATTCTTCTGGAGTCACCATTTGAACAATATCAACATCTTCATTATAAGAATCTCCAGAAACATGTTTGAGCTTTTGACCATTCACCACCTGTGTAGTGTTGTCCTTCAAAGAAGATATTTTGATAGCCCCTGAACGATACACTTCCTCAATAAAAAAAGGTCCTTCCCATTTTGAGAGTAGTTTCCCAGCAAAAAATCTGAGACGAGACCTATACAAAAGAAATTTCTCACCAACATGGAACTCCCTTTTGAGAATTCTCTAAAACACCCTCGGATCGGTCCTATACAAGTTTTAGCGATTCCCGCCAAACCAACATAGAAACGATTCAAAGGTGCCCACTAGGCACTTGCGTGCGGGTGGAGAACGAAGTAATATCATTACACAATAGTCCACAATGGAACCCACAGAACAGATATATACAACAATGACTCAAAGAGTCAGGAATACAGATATACAATACAAAGATCCAAATCACCTTTAAAACGATACAACGTCCGAGTACGGACAAGATGCAAATTGAGCTAACATCCCTGAAGAATAAAGAATGGCATCCATAACCCTGCCCAGGCCAAGATGGAAGGTAACCCTGCTAACGACGTCGATCTCAAAACCTGCTAAAACAAAAGGGGTGCCAACAAAGGGCAAAGGAAAAAAGAGAGCGGTCAGTACTGAGGCCAGTACAGGGCGAGACTAGAATTCGGTGGTCCTCGCCTACATAGGTATGGTGGACTGAAGCGGCAGTGCATCATGCACTAAACAACCTATAGACACTCAATACAATTGGGGGCTATCAGATAGGGATAAGAAAGACCTATTTGGATCCAACCTGAAACTATCACCAAGCATACCCATCCTGGTATTTCCCCCTCGAGACCAAACAAGGAAGTCAACTAAGGAACTCACACAGTTGGAAGTTTTATTCATTCCGTTATAGTTGCGTCAATTACTAGTCAGATATAAATAGCATGAATCATCCTGATATTATAAATAGTGGGTAGTTTTAGTTAACCATTCCGTTGTAGTTGCAATACTTACTAGTCAGATACATATAGCATGAGGCATCCCAAAACCAACAGTTGTTGGTACTTTTACTTAGCCATTCCGTTATAGTGAAGCTGATTACTAGTCATTATAAAGTCAAATTTATAGCACTACTTTAGTTATAGTTGTCTATGATCGAGATACTGTGCTCCAAGGCGTCCGGCTTTCAGAAAGTTTTACCCTCCAGGTGGGCACAAATAGCAACACACACACGATCAACCTCAGGAAAAACCAAATGAAAACCCAACGAGGCATCACGATAGAACATTCGCAAGATTCATATTTGATTTTAGGGGGCCACCGCACTAAGCAACCCGTGACGAAGTTGGCCGGCTCCGAGACGGACCCAGAGCTTTGTGTCAATGGCTGTAAACGACTGGGAACCCGTAAGTGTGACTGGGCTTGTCGATACCGTGGAAACATTCCACTTACCTAAACAGTACAGGCGCTCCACGCGCAATAGTAACTAGAGCAGTAAAGCATGGCATAAGTACAGGATTGTAATAAAGCCCCAAACTACTTTGTGGCCCCTAGAAATTAAATATGACTCAAGCTAGGGTTAAGGGGATTCATGGTCCCACATGCGGATAGTGCGAATATTCAAAGAACATGTATCAAGTACTCGGGGTCCTATGGGACACAAGTGGACGGTTAAAAACCAAATTACATCTATTGCCCACCTATGCCTCTGCATTATTAACCTACTTTCAATTTTAGTTATTAATCTGTAATTAAAGTCATGATCATCTCCAACATTAAGCATGAGGCATTTATCCAACAACGTTGGTACTTGAAAATATCGAAAAAACACCTGAGCAAGCAACTACGACTCGCAAGGCTGACTATCTACCAAGCAACAGGTAATAGGAGGTGTCCAAGGCAATATAATGACTGCAAGGGATATCACGGGTGTGAAAACTAGAGAATCGCAACACAGATAGCAATAGATCAACAAGAGGGAATAAAGACTATAAAAGTAAAATCGGTAGAAAGGGGGAAGGATGCTCGCCTGAAAAACATTGCCAAAGTTTCATAACCGAAGAACTTGTCCAAGCTCACAACATCTCATCATCCTATCCAGGAAGAAGCAAAACACTAAAAGGAACAAGTGATGCAACAATTACAACTAATGCGGAAGAATCGGCATGATCATGATATGATGCATGACATGGCAAAGGTGTGATGCAATTAGGCAATATTAAGAAGAACCGGGGTCCCAACAATTATTTAGGTGGTTCATGTTATTTAGATACCACGCAATTTAGATGTTGTCTTAACAAGGCAAAACACGTCATTGGTTCGCTACACAAATTTAAATGGGGCCAATATTAGACTAGAAAAACCCGCATATGGCCCCCATATTTAATTATGAGGTGAATCGGCATAATGCCCCCAAACTACACAATATGTATGCAATAAGAAAAATTTAATATGCAACAAGATATATTGTATTGTCACAATAGGGTGGAAAGGGGTCACACATTAGAGGGGTTTAGACGATCTTGGTTTGGGGTTTCGACAGTGTTCGGGCTCGGGGGATCGGTCTTCGGATCGAGCTTTGGGGTCTTTGGTCTCCATGTGGCCAATCTTGGTGCCCGCGTCGGAGGTTGTTCAGATTCTAGGCTTCGATGACGATGGTCTGCTTGGTTCAGCACCGGTGGTCTTCAGATGCAATTTTACTCGTGTAGGGATCTTGATAGAAGCGATGGGATCTAGAAAGAGGTCCGGGTACCAAGAGAAAGGGGTGAGTACACTGCCTTGATACAACATCACAAAAACACAAGCGCATACACGCACGGACACATGCTTCACCTGGCTTACAGGGACTTGAGAGCGACGGCCCTGTTAGAGCGGCGCTAGCGAGCTTGCACGGAGAGCCGGCAAAGGGGGGCGCGCGGTTCCCTGCAGAGGATGGCCGGCGGGGATGCTCGATGGGGTAGGGGTGGGCATCGACGCAAGGAGGAGCTCTGAGAGCGGCGGGGACACTGTGGTGGGCGAGCTCGCGTGGCAGGGGCTTCGGTGCCACACGACGCAATGCGGTAGTAGAGGCGAGGTGGGCCGCAGGAAGGCGCGAGGTCGAGCGGCGCGCGACCGGGACGGGGTGGCCGAGGCGAGCGGTGCCGACGGGGAGCTCGCGGTGTAGAGGGACGAGGACGGCAGCAGCTGCGCTTGTGGCGACGGCTGAAGGCGTGGCGCCGCTGGCGGGCTTGGCCACATGACAAGGGGGGGTCAGCCTGTGCAGGCTCGAGCGGGCAAGTAAGGAGAGCGAGGTTCATGGCGACGCGGGTTCGATGGCAAGGGAAGCCTAGTGGTGCTGCACGCTGGGAAGGAGGAGAGAGGAGCGAGGGATCGAGCGGCTCGGGGTGGGGCTCACGGGGATGGCGACGCGTTTTGCGGGGTGGTTCCCGGCGCGGGTTTGACCGCGTGGTGGGTTCCAATCGGGATGGGTGGGATCGAATGGGGCGTGTGCGTGCTTGGTTGGGGTGGGGTGAGTTTGTGTGGTGTGGAGCGGGAGTGGGTCTAGGGACAGGGTCATGTTGGTCCAGGGGGAAGGCATATGTGGCCGTGCGTGCCCGTGCGTGTGTGGAGGTTGGGTGGGTCGAGTCCAGGGGATGGCGGCAGAAGTGGGGAGAGGTGGGATTAGGGTTAGGTAGGTTAGGGTTTGGGTGGATGTTTGGGGTTGTAGGTGGTCTCTCGGCTGGGCCTGGCCGGTGTCGGCCTCCCCAGGAAAAATATTTTAGTTTTAATTAGTTTTTTTTTAAGATTTTGTAAATTGTTTAAGAAAAATACAAGATCCGAATGGACCAAGTGGTTTGATTTGAAAATAAAGGAGGGCTAATTTAGAAAACAACGAAATAGTTTTAGGAAAAAAAATATGCATGATGATGTCATGATGATGCACAACGATATAGACATGTGATTTCTAATAGTGGTTTAACTGGGGTGCTATAATTCGACACCACTAACAATGGATCTCACCCTCGAGATATGCCTCATGGTACGGGGAAGAATGCCGACGGTCTGAATCTTATCGTTTCATGTAGATCCTCCCGACACCACTAACAAGGATTCTTTCTTCGTCTTGAATTCCACGACACCACCAACAAGGCTCGATGCTCTTGTTCGTCCAGAGAACACTCTGTATAAACAAAGAAGAAGTTACAGGTCTCAAAAAAAGGGAGGCCACCTCTAACTTCTATGGAATGAGTAGAATTGCTTAATCCACCGATTCAATGTACAAAAGCGAATGATAAGAGTAGTCGGATGGTGATCAGTCCATCGCGCACCCAAAGCATTACTCTTCACATGAATAAGAGAATCATGCAACCAACTATCGGAATTCAGACTTAAGATCTCGACAAGCGAGGTTCGGGAACAAAGGAGGGATGTAGGTTCTCATCAGATCTGATGTAGATGACTTCGTCGTATCGGACAACACCGGAGGATACAAAGAAATTTTTTAGTGAATTTTCGTTCCACTAAAAGGTACAACACAGGATGATTCCTCAGATAGCATGAAGACCAGATGTCGAAGCACCGTTACAAGAGGATGGAAGCGAATCCCTGAAGGTACGACGAAAACCGAACCACGAGAATTCCTAGACTCAAAGAAAAGATAAGCGAGCAGATTTAAAACACGTCGAGGTAAGAGGAGAATAGAAGAGGGGTAAGGAGTAAAAGCAGACCTAATCAGATCTATCCGACCAAATTTCCAATATATTTTTGACACTCTACATCGGCCGTTAGAAGGGTTATCCTACAGGCTGGACCAGTGGGGTATCACAACTACTGATCTCTGATACCACTCTGTAACACCCTCGGATCGGCCCTATGCAAGTTTTAGCGATTCCCGCCAAACCAGCATAGAAACGATTCAAAGGTGCCCACGAGGCACTTGCGTGCGGGTGGAGAATGAAGTAATATCATTACACAATAGTCCACAATGGAACCC
Source organism: Avena sativa (assembly GCA_916181665.1). Classification (NCBI taxonomy): domain Eukaryota; kingdom Viridiplantae; phylum Streptophyta; class Magnoliopsida; order Poales; family Poaceae; genus Avena; species Avena sativa. The sequence continues at coordinate 35,232,655 of OV702284.1, forward strand.
ACATAATAGATATATACAACAATGACTCAAAGTGTCAGGAATACAGATCTGCAATACAAAGATCCAAATCACCTTTAAAATGATACAGTGTCTGAGTACGAACAAGATGCAAATTGAGCTAAGAGCCCTGAAGAATAACCAATGGCGTCCATAACCCTGCCCAGGCCAAGTCGGAAGGGTAACCCTGCTAACGATGTCAATCTCAAATCCTGCTAAAACAAAAGGGGTGCCGACAAAGGGCAACGAAAAAAGAGAGCGGTCAGTACTGAGGCCAGTACAGGGCGAGACTAGAATTCGGCGGTCCTCGCCTACATAGGGATGGTGGACTCAAGCGGCATCGCAGAATGCACTAAACAACCTATAGAGACTCAATACAACTGGCGGCTATCAGATAGGGATAAGAAAGACCTATTCGGATCTAACCTGAAACTATCACCAAGCATACCCATCCTGGTATTTCCTCCTCGAGACCAAACGAGGAAGTCAACTGAGGAACTCACACAGTTGGCAGTTTTATTCATTCCATTATAGTTGCGGCAATTACTAGTCATATATAGATAGCATGAATCATCCTGATATTATAAATAGTGGGCAGTTTTAGTTAACCATTCTGTTGTAGTTGCAATACTTACTAGTCAGATACATATAGCATGAGGCATCCCAAAACCAATAGTTGTTGTTACTTTTATTTAGCTATTCCATTGTAGTGAAGCTGATTACTAGTCATTATAAAGTCAAATTTATAACACTACTTTAGTTATAGTTTTCTACGATCGAGATACTGTGCTCCAAGTCGTCCATAACCGTGGACACGTCTTTCAGAAAGTTTTACCCTGCAGGGGGGCAAAAATAGCAACAAACGCACGATCAAACTCGGAAAAAACCAAATGAAAACCCAATGAGGCATCACGACAGAACATTCGCAAGATTCATATTTGATTTCAGGGGGCCACCCCACTAAGCAACCCGCGAGGAAGTTGGCCGGCTCCGAGACGAACCCACAGGTTTGTGTCAATGGCTGTAAACGACTGGGAACCCGAAAGTGTGACTGGGCTTGTCGATACCGCGGAAACATTCCACTTACCTAAACAGTACAGGTACACCACATGCAATAGTAATTAAAGAAGTAAAGCATGGCATAAGTACAAGATAGTAATAAAGTCCCAAACTACTTTATGGCCCCCAGAAATTAAATATGACCCAATCTAGGGTTAAGGGGATTCATGGTCCCACATGCGGATAGTGCGAATATTCAAAGAACAGGTATCAAGTACTCGGGGTCCTACGGGACACAAGTGGACGGTTAAAAACCAAATAACATCTATTGGCCACCTGTGCCTCTGCATTATTTACCTACTTTCAATTTTAGTTATTGTATTGTCAAAGTAAGATATATTGTATTTTCAAAATAGGGTGGAAAGGGGTCACACATTAGAGGAGTTTGGATGATCTTGGTTTGGGGTTTCGATAGGGTTCGAGCTTGGGGGATCGGTCTTCGGATCGAGCTTCGGGTCTTCGATCTCCATGTGGCCAATCTTGGCGCCCACGTCGGAGGTTGTTCAGATTCCAGGCTTCGATGACGATGGTGTGCTTGGTTCAGCACCGGTGGTCTTTAGATGCACTTTTACTCATGTAGGGATCTTGATAGCGTCGATGGGATCTAGACAGAGGTCCGGGTACCAAGAGCGAGGGGTGAGTACACTGCCTTGATACAACATCACAAAAACACAAGCGTATACATGCATGGACGCGGGCTTCACCTGGCTTACACGGACTTGAGAGCGATGGCCCCGTTAGAGCGGATCTACCGAGATTGCACGGAGAACCGGCGGAAGAGGTGTAACATCCCAGCATATAGGACCTAACAAAGGGTAGATTTAGGAATATGAATTTGTGCATGCATTCATTTGTAAAAATGTTGGTAAAAAATTTCTCCAAATAAAAACCTTGAGTGATCAATGTTTCTTTCTTACTTTGAGAATTAGGTTTAGTCTTAAAGGGGGATTGCTATAAACTTTGATATGATCTTGAAGGAATGTGTGTTTGAAATGAGTTTGGATTTTAAAAATTTAAGTGTTTTATAATTTAAACTTGAGTGTTGAATAATAATTTAAATGATTTGGATATAAGATTTGAATCTTAAATTAATTAAGAGAAAAGTATTATAACTTAAATCTTATCCAAAAACAATATTGAATATGAAATTTATTTCATTAGCACATAAACAAGTACAAAGAATGTAACTACTAAAGTCATTCCAAACTTCACAATTTACAAAAGAGTAAAGAATAAGAATATTCTTTATTAATAAGTATACAATATTTATTACAATTAAAGATTACAAGAATAACAAAAGAAAAATTACAAAATAATCAGAAGATTACATTTGAACATCTACTAACTATCCTATATCTAAAATCTACACTAAATCTTTATCTTTGAACCTACAAAACAAAGATTAAAAAGAAACAAAGTAAGATTAGTGTTAGTATATATTTCTCTCAGATATGTCAGTGAGATGCACTTGACAAACTCATTATTGAGAAATGTTAAAAAGGGGCAAGTTTCACCAATATGAAAGATTTCATCTTTCATAAATTCACAACCAGAATGCAAATGACAGCCAAAAGGGATCAATTCACCTACAAGGTGAAAGTAAGCTAGTAATAGTAAGTTCAAATTTTCTGAACCTATCCACAAGTGCATAGCAGGCACACAAGCTGGACACACACCAACATGCAAAGGGTGTGCTTTCGACCTCACAAGCACAACCAGAATCACAAAACCACAGCCCAGCCATGGAGAAGCAACTCAATGCATCACTCCACTACACAACACACCAGCATAGCCAGGGAGAACAGTAGCCAAACCAAGAACAGCAGCCAAAACCAACCACCCAGATCAACCCAAATATCACCAGGATGGTGACAGAAGGAGGGGGATGGATCTGGTGGGCAGCAAGGCCAAGCCCAGGAGCTAGGAGGAGCAGGCAAGCTCAAGAGCAAACTCAAGAGCTCAGCAAAAGAAGATCAAGATCCAGAACAAGATCAAGATCTTCATCAATCTACCACATCCACATCATACTCTGTGGTGAGCCTCATAAAACCATCACATGATTTCATCATATATGTAGAGGTCCCAACCTTTAATAAGATTGAACTCTCCTGTGTTTTACAATGCTAGTCCCTGGATCAATAGCTAGCATCCACAGTTAAGATGTAATATCAAGATACAAAGGTCATAACATAACTTTATAACCAGGAATAACATAATTTTTATTACATCTTACATAGCTCAGTTGGCTATTACATTACATTGCAGCGGAATAACTATAATCATGGGGTCCTTCATCTTCAAAATGCCACAGGCAGATGTTGGTTGTAGACTTTGTAATCCTAATCAATCAATCTTCACTAATGACATTCAAACCTGCAACATTACAAGTTACAGCCACAAGGGTCAATACATTTGATTTGTATTGGCAAGCTTCACTATTATGTGTAATATGAGTGGATCCTATCATTACATGCATATTTGGCTAAGTAGAGTTAAAGGCTTATTTGCATAAAGCAATATTTATCCTATATTTTCAAAAATGGTTTTGGTCCTTTGTCAAATCTCTTTTCCAAGTTCCTTAAACTCCTTGGTAGAAACTCAAGTGTTCAAGTCCTTGTCAAAATTCTCTTGAGCTACTTGGTAACCCCAAGTGCAACAAGTTTTATCAAAATCTCATGAGTCCCTTGGTAACCCCAAGTACATCATGCTCTTGAGCACCTTGGTAACCCCACGTGCATCAAGCTTAACAAAATCTCTTTGAATTCCTTGGTACCCCCAAGTGCATCAAGTTTTTATATTAGAAGTTGGAATGTCAAGATCTCCCATGGTTCAAACTTTAGTTGCTCAGTATTGTCCATAACCGGGGACACGGCTAAGTACTTAGATTTTATTAACTTCTGCAGAAGGAGTACACTTTACCCACATGTCACAATCCCATCCTTTTGCCACCAGTGGCCTACTGGATTAGTGCTCACCAAGATGGAGAACTGGCAGATTGAGAATGTGACGAAGTCTTTCCAAAAGGTCCTCCCATACATCATTGCTAGCTTATCTTCAGCCCCCATGAAGCATTCCAGATCTCCATGTCCGGTAACTAAAGACAATGTATGGGTCTTCCTAATGTAGTTGACTAAGCCAGAGCCATAATAGCATGTGGTTGCACACGAAAGACACAATTGGAGAAACATGTTCAATCTCTAAGTTTCCTAGGTGGTTTTCTTTTGGAGCACGACACAAAGTGAATCCCATAGACATGGTTCCTTTTGCTGCCACCTTCTCCAAAACTTAAAGTGTCCACCACCTAGGTGGTTCATTGAGTCCTTGTTTTATTATGTAAAACACAAGTCCTTTTCTCATCCTTTGTAAAATCTCAACATGTGTCTCTTTTCAAAATATAGCATGGCTAAGCATATATCAACTACAATATTTCACTAAGAAGTGTATAGGGAATCCTATTAGGATTTAGCATAGCATAAGTATAAAATTTGTTTTCATGCATGTTTTCAAAATCCACTAAGTATAATGAAAGTAATAGGACTTTTGTATGAGAGTGTAACTTGCCTTTTTGGTAGGGAATGGTGGTTCTCTCCTTGATCTTGCTAGTCTCACACTTTGCTAATTTCACTACAAGTCAATCAAGCAAACACAAAATCAACTAACATTCCAAACCAAAGTCAAACAAACAATCTCACACACATAAAGCAAATGGAATCTAAGTCATGCATAAGTATGCAAAGGATGGTTCCATTGCAAGGTTGGTCTCCACTAGGTTTATAAACTTTGTAAAGTCCAAATTGGTCATTTACCAAAATGGCAAAGTCATTAGTTAGAGGGTTTTGCTTGAAATCTATTTTAAAATCCATTCAACATTTTATGTGGTGGAAAATTGTTTTATTAAATCTAAAACCTTTAAGTTTCTCACCAAAAGTTTCTAACTCTCAAGACTTGGTGTTTTAGGTCAGTAGCTTTGAATTATAACATTTTCCCAATAGTTTTTATTCCAAAATTCTTTTTCAAAATAAAACCATTATCATTACTTAGCTAGAATTAGACTAATTCAATTAATCCATTCTAAATTTTTCCAATTTCATTTCCAAAACCATGGGTTGGTTCCTAGGGTCAGTAAGGTCACTACAAACCATTTTGCAAAATATTTAATCCTAAAATCAATTTTAAACAATTTTTCTACTCTAAACAAGCTCACAAAATAATATGCAAAATCAAGCAAGCTAACAGATACTATTTTATAAACTAAGGCCATGGTTGGTTAGGTCTTGCTCTCCTGAATCCATTGATATAAAATTTGTAATTTTTGGACGCGTAGATCTCAAGTTATAAGGGTTTGAAGTTTGCAAATAAATCAGATTCAAATCTGTTTCTAACCTAATAGATGACACGCGGCGCGTTGCTATTCGCGGGTACCGCTTCGCGTGGATCACGGCTGTGGGGCGTTGGATCTGATCGATCGCACGGTCCTGGACGCGTGCCCCTTCGATGATAAGTGAACTAATCGTGGGCGCTAGATCTAGATCGAACGGTGCTGGCGAGTTTGACCTAAAGTGGGCGGCGCTGACGCGGCGGCGACTGGCGGCGCGGTCAGGTGAGGATGGTGCCGGTGGTCTAGGAAGCGAGCGAGGAGGAGAAAAGGCTCACCGGGTTCAGGAGGTCACGGTGATGCTCGAGGAGGTGTTGGTCGGGCGAGGGGCGCTCTGATCTTGGCAGGATTGCTCGCCGGAGTGGAGGACGGCGTCGGGTGCTTCAGGTGGTCGTCGTGGACGGCGCTGTGGATCACCCCAAAGCAAAACAACGATGCGGTTAGATGCAGAAAGATGTGGTGAGTGTGGGAGTGTGAACGAGGAGGCGCGGGGTGGTCAGAAACTACCTGGGTGTTTGCCGGAGTTGGAGCGGACGGCGGTGCTCGAAAGTTCGACGTAGTCGACGCTCTGGGGCGCCCGCGGTCGAATGGGTGATACTGGCAGATGTGCCTGGGAGTGGGGAAGCTGCCAGGGCGCTCAGGGAGGCAGGGGTGGTGTGTACTGGCTGGGATTGGAGATGGGAGCTCGTCAGAGCAGCGGCGGTGCAGGAGTGATTGGCGACAGCCTAGGGGCAGAGAGGGAGTGGCGACAGAGGGGAAAGGAGGGGAAGGCGCTGGCGCTTAAGTACGCAAGGTCAGAGGCGAGATTAACGCAGCCATTATGAGGAATTAAGCGCGCGGATTGACGACAGGGAACGGCAGCGCGGTTTGGGGGAGAAGGGGTCGCGCGGGTGAGGACGACGAACAGTAGCGGTGGGGTCTACCTGTCAGCGGGGAAAGGAGTAAGGGAGAGGTCCACCGGTCATTCCCTCTGCGGGTTATTTACTGAGTGCGAACCGTTTTCTTGCGGGGTGACGAAACTGGGCTGGTGCTGGGCCTATTGGGCTGCTTGGGTTGGGTCGGCCATGTCTTATTTTTTTTTCTGTCTGCTTTGATTTATCTTTTTCTATTTTCTATTTTCTGATTTGAATTTCATCCAACTATTCAAGCATTCAAATAATTCAAACAATTCAAACTTATAATGAGTTTTTGGTTCTGTTTTTCAACATAAACCAAATCCCAAAAATAAAATAATATTTTATTCATTTTTAGGATCTATTTAATAATTAAATAAAATAGCCCTTTAGTTATTTAATCAAATAAGGTTTGATTTATTTAATAAAATCTCCATTTAAAATTCAAACATTTTCAAAATATTTCAGTAGCTTTTATTTGGGAATATAAAATATTTGGGAAAACTTATTTAATAAATTTTTGATGTTTTAATTAAAATGGTATAACCCTTTTATTTAAATAAAATTGGATATTAAATCTTTATTAATCTTTTTAATTAAACCTTTGCTATTTTTATTCAAAACAAAATGTTTTAATTCAAAGATTGGGCCAAGGTTTAATTGGGCTTTATATAAAATAATCTTTATTTATGAATCCACCTTTCCTTTTGAAAACTAAATCTTTTACAAAAAGATTCCAAAATAAGCAAACCACCAGGAAGGGAGTTTACCTGGGAGGAGTTTAAGCAGAGATTCCGTTAATATCATGTTCCGGAAAGCGTTATGGAGTTGAAGAGGAGAGAATTTGAGGAGCTTCAGCAAGGATATACTAGTGTCATGAAGTAGATCCGGGAGTTTAGCCACTTGTCTCGTTATGCTGAGGAGGATGTTAACACTGAAGAGAAGAGGAAGAAACG